>OW026419.1:15010000-17510000 GCA_932274075.1 Diarsia rubi | reverse complement strand
TATGTGATTTCACACGTGTCTTAACTCGCCATTATCCGGGCCTAAAACAATTGCCTACCTAATCAACATAATTCTCTGCCATCGAGCAATTAAATTCGGTGTCTTTGAAACCCCCATACTGGGTAAGTGTTGGATAGCATGATATGTGTATATTTTGTGTTCTTTGTCCTTATAGGTTAACTTGGCATGTATGCTTAATTTTATCTATTTTAGTGTACGCTATTTCATGTATTTCATTTCAATCTAATGCCTTCAGCTCAATGCATTTTGATTTTTTCGTGCTTCACACTCAAAATGTGCTATCATGCCTTATTTTCACTCTTCCCACATGTAAACTCCGTCTGATTGTGACAATCCACCAACACCTTCATTAGTGCATTATTATTGCTGTTCGCTCTGCTTGGCTTGGTGTCGCAATCGGCGGAGTTGGCCTTTGGTCATCTCGTGACACGCTGGACGTCATGTTCCAGGGTCCAAAGTTCCGGCTAGAACACCCTCAAGTTCGCGTTAGTTACGCGGCTGGTTCCGTCGTGCGTGATAAAATCGGGCCGGCATCGGACTTCCCACCTGTTGGCCATACTTGCCACGTGGGCCGAGCCGGGCCGACGTAAAGAAGAGCTGGCCATCACCCCTACGCATCCAGCGTGGCACCTCGCTGCGGTCATCGCCACGCCGGCTATCAGGGCAGTACAGCACATCCCACAGGGATGCCTTAGGAGTTTGTGTCCGTAGACCTTCCCACACCCATTTTTTATATTAATATATTTTATGTAGACTGGTTGCGTGGTCTTATTTACCATAACCTGCGCCACGCACCCCTTTTCCGTCACAACGCTAACGCGCGCTCTGCATGCACTCAATATGGTGTCACAACAAATTGACTGATATAATTGTACTCTGAGTGATCACACGGGCCGCATTTTGTAAAATTTGTCTAGATTGTTACTTATTATTAACTAGCTATTGCCCGCTACTTCGTCTGCGTAGAAGTCGAAAATGGTTCTAATTGAATTTTTAATCAGATTTTTGCGTTATTCATTTTTGTTCAACCATATAAACCCCTCCCGGGTTATTAGATGATTATCCAACCTCAAAAAAAAGGGTCATCAGAGGTTCTGTGGTTTCTATTTACGTGAGTTTACGTAAGTATGTTTGTGTAACCATAAGATTATTAAGCGGAAAGACATGAAAAAAATTCTCATACTGGTTTGTTCTTACATTGTCACAGCCACCAGTTTTTTTCACGATCGGAGACAGAGATTACATGCTTCTTATTTTAAAATCATTCCTGACTATTTTGTAAGCTTTTTCACTTAACTGGTGTCTGAGATATTATGGAATTGCATCCCATTTTGTGAAAAAATACAGTAATTAGTTCAACACTTATATGTAGATTACAAGAAAATCTATAAGAAGTCTATGGTGCTAAAAAATATGAAAAATCTCTCAATGTCGACTACTATGGTACGGAACCTTTCATGTGCAAGACCAACTTGCGCTTGGCCAGTTTTTATAGTTTGAAGTAATCTTGCTTTCTTCAGCATTATAGAGATTATCAGCTGTCAAACAGTTGGGGAAAATGGACATAATGCAATATTGCTCTCCCCCCTAAATTTGAATAGCGATAATATATATGTGTTATTGTTATTGCCCATGTGTTATTCCAGACTATTATCTATCTCTGTGTCCAAATTTCATTCAGATCCATTAAAACGTTCTGGCGTGAAAGTGGATCAAACATTCATCCTCACAAACTTTCGCATTTATATTCAAACTTTCGCATTTATATTATTAGTAGGATAGGATAGTAGGATAGGAAGTAGGATTGGTAGGAAGTAGGATTAGTAGGAAGTAGGATGTTAGTATTTTCTATTTCAGTCTATTAGTTAGATAATTATGTTTTTAGGACGACTATTTCATCCAGGACAAGTAGTACTCTCCTTGTCGGTAAAAAGAAGGTTTAACCTAAAAATATCAAAGCAATTTTATAAATCTAAGTTAATTTAGTGTGACAAGCTCTTTCGAGACATGTTTTCTTTGAGGCGGAAAAACGTTTGGCAAAGTATCTTACAGACTTGGCTTAATGTAAGTAGGGATATAATCAGGTTTGAAGTATAAGATTCAGGGCTAAGTACAAAATTACTGGATAAGGTTTCAGTTTTAATATTAAATCAGTTTTAATATTAGTAAATCTTTTGCGATTGACTTGTAATCTTCAAACGGCTTACCTAGGATCTTACTGGATTGAACTATAAATGTTGGTTATTAATTTGGTTTATATGGAATCCTGAATGAAGATATTCTATTTTGACAGTCAGGAAATGTCTGAAGATAAAGATACGTGACATCTACCAATCCGCACTGGGCTCGCGTGGTGGATTATAGCCCATCCCTCTCCTAGAGAGGAGGCCTGAGTCCCTGCAGTGGGAACATTATAGGCTGATGTTGATAATGATGATGAAGGCAGAGTTGTACCTAAGAGTACACCCACATTTTGCAAGTTATATTGACGACAATAAATGCAAGCGAGCTTGAGCGAGTGGGTGGATCTTGCGTCATTCCCCGCGACCGCGAAACTTATCCCCGCAATGCACGCTCGTAATTTCGTAGGGTGACTATACGTTTCAAATAGTAAGGACTGTGCAGCCCGATTTTTTATCACCATACAAAATTATGTTCGGGAATAAGAATATGCGATTTACAAAAAAAACTATTGTATTATTGTTCTGACTAAAAAAATAAAAAACTATCCCTTAGTATGTTGCTTGTAGAATTATTTGCCAAAAAATCAGAACGATCACATGTATTTTAGTATAGTCTTTACTCGTTAAAAAACATTTTTAGAGGTATCTTCACGATTTTTTCCTATCAAGTAAAATTTGTTGTATTATGTTTTCAACACACTATGTCACTAGGGTATATCCTGAAAGTTATTATATTTTATTTTTATTTTGTTTACTGCAGTGAATACTTTACCGCATTATAATACTCGCGTTTAGCTCCTGTTGTCCCCTAAAGGGGCAAGACTATTTAAATTAACCGGGCATAAATCCAGACCCCACAGTTACTACTGAAAAATCCTGATGATATGTATGACAGCAGAATTTTTCAGTTTCATTTTGTTGAGTACTAGACGCCCTTTTTTTGAGAGTGGGAAATCGGGGGAAAAAAAGGCTTGTGGTATCTCTTCCGAACAACCCGCCGCCCAGGCAAGCGGTATAACTTTTGCTAGGCAGTCAATCGAACGAATACAATGAGGATGTTTACTGACTTTAAAAAATATGATTCTTATTAGTCCGTCTTGTAGATTATCGAAAAATATATGATACGTATTTTTTGTTTTATCAAATCAATAAAAAATTACGAAGATACAAAGCGTCAAAGATATGAGTGGGGGCTTGTGACGTCACCCACCGGTAAAGAATGTCATACTAATGTTTTATAAAATGCCGTCACACGAGTTTTCAGAGCACTGTATCGTCTTCATTGTTTGTTTACGTGAAAAAGAAAAAAATACGTGTCCAATATTTTTTGGGAATCTATCTGACGGACTAATTTGTATTTTTTTTGTTAACTGCCCTATTGTCGAACCATCTAAAATGGCCACTTTAGCATCTCATAATAGAATCATAATATGAATTGCGTTAAAATTCGTAAAATGGTCACAGACGCAGTTACTATTGTGAATTTTACTAATTTAAACGCAAATAATATTATGATCTGCTAAAGTGCTCATTTTAGACTCCAGATTACAATGTATATTATTCATTCTCGGTTTTATTCCATCCAACGCTAACCGCTTTCCTTGTCGCGTGTCTCATCCAAGATAGGACAGCAACTTATATTGGGTCGAACAGAGAGCTGCGTAAAACGTTATCGCAACACAACCAGCTTACAAGTTCCTTTCCTTATCTTTTATCTAAACAGCGTCCCGCTATGTTTATATATACGTTCCGCCATTCAAGTTGCCATTTGTTAAATTAAAATGTTCCCCGACTTCAGATTCGATTCTACTTTGTGGAGTAGTTTTTTCTGTATTTTTAGTTTACTTCAGTTGCAGTGTTAGCTTGGGAAGTTGTTTTTGTTCGATGGTTTGGCTTGAGTGGCAGGAAAAGCTATTAAATAGGGTGCGGCCCCGTGCTCCAACTATTTTCTCCACCTAGGTGGAGCACGGGACCTATGGTGGGGAATTAGGGTCCCGTGCTCCACCTGATGATGAGTCATCGTCTGACCAGCCTTATCCCAACTATATTGGGGTCAACTTCCAGTCGAACCGGTTGCAGCTGAATATCAGTATTTTACATGGAGCGACTGCTTATCTGACCTCCACAACCCAGTTAATACAGGGTAAAGATACCCTTTGGTAAGACTGGCTGTCAGACTTTTAGGTCACTGACTAACTGTAACGACTGCCAAAGATCTATATATATGGCAGCCGGGACCAACCGCTTAACGTGCTTTCCGAGGCACGGAGGAAATTCGGTATATAACGGGTGGTCATCCATCCACAGACCAACCTAGGCAAGCGCGACTTAACTTACAGATCGACCCGAGTGGCAGTTATTATTAAGTGCTCCTCCTTATCACTTGATAATAAGTTCAGTCAAGTTATTAATTACTACACTTAGTTTCTCCACCTAATATTGACTACCTACAGTCGGTTTGTTCCCGTTGAGTCACAGTAGTACTTGATTTTGCAGGCGTTGAGGGCGGAAACTATGGGTGCTTTCTCGGGATAAAAATTATTAACATAACAAAACATTCATTTATTCTTAGCCCTTTGTGTCGAGGTCGTGGTATATCTTTCGAACAACCGGCAGACCCGACGACGGGGCAAATAGATAGGTGCCCTGAGATACGCCTACGATTTCATTTCTTTAAGTATAGAGCCATTCAGTTTCAATGACCTGCCATTTGGTACCATTTACGATTATAGTTGGATTTCTTAGACCAACCGAATAAAAAACGATAAGGTTCTTAAACTTACTAGATTTATAATTCGGACAAGACAAGACCCACTTTTTAAATAGAAATATAGATAATGCGTTTTGAGAGGAAATCACGGATCAGGAAATAAATTTAAGCAGTAATTCAGAAACATTTAACTGTAAATTTCACGATCAAAATGTGGTTTCATTTACTAGATAGTTCCCTTTGTGTTTCTGAAACTATCGCAAAATGTGGCTGTTTTGTAACAAGTGGAAGAATGTTTTAATTTTAGACAGTGGCAAGGGAGGTAATCCGTATACCTGTGAGGTAATTCCGTAACCCACTGAAAATAGCAGTAATAAAAGAGAAATGGATTTCTACTGACGATTCAATAACCTTAATTACGTTATTTTCGGTTGTCGAGCAGACTACTAATTTGTTAGCAAGTTCAAGTTTGTGTGCAATAGGGTAGCTGACAAAAAAGTCTAAAAATCCATCAGACGGATTTCCAAAAAATTTTGGACACGTATTTTTTTCTTTTTTCACGAAAACAATAAATGAAGATGTTACAGTGCTGCAAAAAGTCGCACGACAATCTAGTTTAGTACATTTTGTACCAGACAGTGAGTGACGTCACCAGCCCCCACTCACGATCTTTGACACGTTTTATTTTCGTCTGTTTCTATCAATTTGATAAAATAAAAAACACGTATGTCGCATGTGTGTGTACTGAGCGCCTGCCGAGACTGTTGCAGTTCAAGTGAGCGAACACTCCGTCCTTTCGCCAGTCCTCGCTGCTTCCCCAGTGGTAGGGCGCGCTTGCGTTTCTGGTAAAGGTTTATTTAGTTCCAAATCGAATTACTAGATGGCGATGTCGGTTGTACCATGGCGCCATCAATCCACGACACGTATTTAATTTAACAGACGAACTAAACATAATCATTTTTTAACGAATAAGTTTGTCATTTTGACAGTTTTTGTATAGACAATCTGGCAAAACATTACATTTATTCTTCAGGTAAAAGTTAACTGGCTATTGAAAAACCGGCCCTTAGTCAGTCAACTACCCAATTGAGTTACTGATATTTAACCATCAAACCGACCATGGTTTTGTCAATTATTTATCGAACTTATTGGTGTTTCAAAAAATATTTTCACAGGACAAAACAAAAGGTGAACTCTCTTTTCCCTCTCTCTCATAGTCTAATGTGGAGGCAATCTGCCACAGCAGGAGAAAGCGCGCAGGACCAACGGTTTAACATGCTTTTCGAGTACTAACTACCTTTTAAACGACCAATTAAGACCTCTACCTCGTGGGTTAAGTGGTTGCAAGCGCGACTGTTGCTGGTGGTCGGGCATAGTGTTATTGTGTTTTTCCATAAGGAATTTCTTAGTTACAGCTACGAAGTATGGTTTAGTACCCGTCTGATGGCAATAAATTCGCCCCCTATTTATCATCATCATCATCATAATTTCAGCCGAAAGACGTCCATTCCTGGACATAGGCCTCCCCACAAATAGGTGGGTTTGCCATAATCGCCACACTTGGCCCTAGGTTGACGATCGCAGTACGGTCGATACTAAAGCACAGAGAACGCTGCTGCCCATTCTCTGGTAAGTCTCTTAGTCGCTTCTTACGACACCCACGGGAGATATGGGCCCCCTATTACTTGAGGCTTAAATATAACTAGCGAAAGGTGATGGTGTGTGGTGTAGGTACACAGGTTACGCTATGTATGTCCCAGAATCAACGCCGAGGCACGATAATTAGAGTTGTTATTGATTTTATCTATAATATTTATGTATTTAGAAATATATAAGTATGTTTATCAGTTGTCTAGTACCCATAACACAAGCTCTGCTTAGCTTGGGACTAGATGGCGTTGTGTGATAGTTGTGAAAAATTATTATTATTAAATATTATTATTGATTATTGTTAATTTAGAATTACGCCATCTATCATCGTTTATCGGAAACGTCAAGCAGTATGCTTGGGTGAGGTCGATACAGATCATGGCAGGTCTGGTTTGGCAGCTGTCAGTTGTCAGCTGTCAGTGGTCGGTTGTCGTTGACATTAGACGCATTGGACTTTGAAGGACTGAACTTTTTTTGTGGTGATACGAGCGCGAACGGTTGTTCTGCCGGCCTGTATCGAACTTACCGCGTTTTCGTACTAAATCTATTTCCATCGGCTTGATTGTTTTAGATTTTGTTAATTTGCTATTGGAAGTGAATAAATAGGTGGTTGTAATCAGTGTTGAGACTATTATTTTGTACCTCCACCATATCGAAATTGGACTCTGACAACGATGTAACCGAAATAATTGAACTACCTTCGTTATGTAAATAGGATTAGGCAGTTAAAGCACGAACATACTATATCAAAGTAAATAAAAACTAGTAAAGTAAAGTTAACGAAACTCTTCACGTAGGTATCCTTAGAACACTTTCGCTTCTAAACTCATAACCTCCTGTTTACAGCTTCAGCCAAAAAATTACAAAGTACAAACGTTGCCTAAATAACTTCACGACACGGGGTTGAATTAAAAGGGGCAACCGCGCGTATGCCCAACTTTTTTACCCTTCCCGAGTTCTCGGCACCTGCGTTGCTTAAATTATGTAAATACAATTTAATTCAAAGTCCTTTGTAATCTTTTACTTTCAAATTTTCGGGGAAATTGACTTATTTAAGCATACGAGATGCAGAGTTTTTTTTGGTGTGATGAAAAAAGGAAGTTGTGTTTTGTTTTGGGGTGTTTATTTCGGTTGAGTGTGACGTATTTAAGTATCTCCTAAATATAAACATCATCTGCCTAGCCTTTTACTAACAATGTTAGGGTAGAATGCAGCTGAATACCAATATTTTACATGGAACGACTGAGAATCTGAAAGAATTTTTTAATTTAATTTTTAATTCCAGAAATAATTTTCCGAATTATTTCTGGAATTAAAAATTAAATTAAATTAATTCTCAAAGAAAACTAGAATAATGTAACCCAAATTGTATTTTTTTTTCGTAAAACGTCTTTCATTCTTGCACTGCGAAAAGTATTGGTGACAGCAAAAAAAAATCTAAAATTGTTAAATGAGGTTCTCTAATGGCACACGGAGCACACAGTGGAGGTATGCCCCGCTTGGGCGGAGCCCCGCCGTGTTCTCGTAGCGGCGATCGGCGGCGGCGACCTCTCGCGCCCGGCCTTGGTGCAAGCCATGGTCCGGGGCGAGGAGGAATGGGACGCCGTCGCCTCCTTCTGCGAAGCAGTGATGCTAGCGAAGGAGGTGGCGGAACGCGAGAGGGAGAGAACCTTTCGTCCCAGCTGCCGCGGGAGGCGCTCCGGGCGTCGGAGGTCTCGCGATGACCTCCAGCCACCGTAGACGCGGGCCTATGGACGGTGAGTGATGGGCTAACTCGCCGTCCGTCCGTCCTACGACGAAAACAAGCCGTGTCGATGGCGCGTTCGTGTTCCACGCGCGCCTCAAAGAGATGTCAGCAACATGGGAGGGGCCCGAAAGGGCCGACGCCCGTCGGGGCCGTGGGTTGTACACTAGTTATCGCGACCTCGACATAAAGGGGTTAACAAGGAACATGGGTGGTTTTTAGTTAGTAGAAGTCTGACACTCCCTTTCGCTCTGCCCAAGAGCGGGAGGGGTTATTCGATGATTTTCCACCCACCAAAAAAAAACGGTTCTCTAATGGTACTGTACCTACTATATATATTTTATGGGCTCCAGCTACTTTGTGAAACTTTATTAGTTTTTTTTTGTATTATAAAGGCATATAGATTTGATTTTAAGATTCCAATTTCCAATACCTCCTACTGTTTCTGTTCTCTTGGTAGTTTGTGGAACTTTACTAAAATTATTATAGATTACTTTTATTATAAACCCGATCACTAGCAGCTACTTAATCATAGGTGTTCAAATGGGAATAACATTAAATATTTTTTATTGTTCGCATTAGAGCACCACGTCAAATTATTGACTGGTAATAGCTTTGGTGCTCTAAGCATAGGCGCTCTGAAAATCGGTACTGAGATGGGAATACCTCAAAATTAGAGGTACTCTCACACCGAACATACATTATTATTATTTATAATACAAAGAGCGTGAATCCTAAAATACTAATTATTAAAATCCTTGAAGTCTAGACATCATAACACGACTCTCTTGCGTATCCTACACATGCCTATCAAAATTACATTAAATGTATAATGTACCTACTTAATATACTCGTAACCATGTTTATTTTAGAAGTATTTCAGCCGAGTGAAATTTTTCTTGTAAAACATTGGTTTCAACAATTTACTCACGACAGTATTCTCAGTATTGTTCAATATGAATAACGTAACATCACGCCTATTTGCACCGAAGGGATAGGAAGTGGCCGCGGGTTGTACACTAGTTATCGCGGCCTCGACATAGAGGGCTAAGAAGGAACATGGGTGGTTTTAGTCAGTAGAAGTCTGACACTCCCTTTCGCTCTGCCCAAGAGCGGGAGGGGTAATTCGATGATTTTCCACCCGCCAAATCAAAAATAAAGGGATAGGAAGAGGTGTACCTTATACTTGATTTTCTAAATCCTACACCTTTGAAATTAAAGTGAAATTTTGTAGTACAATGTAGATAGTCATGTTTTTTTACATAGTTGTTCACACAGTTCGCTAAAACTTGTTTAAACAATAACACGAAGACACTGTATCAAACTAATTTCAAAATTCATACTTATGTATTTTTATATTATGTGCCTATTGTTTACATTGTGTATTTGCATGATATATTCAATTTAAACAAAATAATTTTCACCTGTGTTAATAAAGTCCGTTTTAAAACTTTATATTTCCTCAACACAATTCACTTGTATTTTGGACGAGCCGTTCTTGTTTTTACTGCTGGACGTATTTTTATTAAAATAAGGTAATATTGTTTTAATATTATAACACACAGTTCACATTAAAATTTTACATTTCACAGTATTTATATATGTTGGTTAGAATAATCGCCACACGTTTAACAATATCGTCAGTTACTGATGAAATACACAACAAAAAATAAATAAACAACTATTTTCAACAGGTACAACATTTTTTATTACTTTTTGTCAACTAAAAAAATATCTGGGCAAACTGAAAACTGATTTGAACTAACTATATAAGAAATTCGTCGTGCCTTGACCAATTAAACCTATCTACATCAGGTCATCTTGTTCACTGGCTTTAATTTTTATAACAGCAAGAGATTGTTCTTACTTCTAAGAGTTCGTTTACGGAGACGCGGGGCGTCGCGCGGCGCCTGCGGAAGGCTAGTCGCGTGCTATTTTATTCATTTACTAAGAGGCGGGTCAGTCACCAACGCTGCATTTTAAACTAACGGGCGAAACATTGCTTTTTGTAAAATCGTTGTTCGAAATCGTTACCGTTTTCATACATCGCCATGTGCTTGAATTAAAAACGCACAACGCGCCGCGCAACTCCCCGCGTCTCCGTAAATGAAGCCTAACAGTTTATTTTATTTCGGAAGAATGCATTTAAAACAATTAAATAAAAAAATTCTGTTACAGATGCATCAAAAATTCTTAGGAGTGATAATTCTTCTTCTAGTTCTATTGAGATTAGTTGTCGAAGCCTCTCACGGTAAGTAGAAACCACCGCCAACCACTACCATCATTATCATAAAGATTATCTTGCCGTTACACATGAGTTACCACATACTCAAACACATATTTCTGAATGGGGATTCAAAAAGATGTACTGAGTTACCTCGAAATTCTTTTATCAATTTTGAAAAAAAAAACCAGCATTTTTTCCTATCAAAATGCAATTCCTTTGCGGCCAAAATGTATGGAACAGTACCGTGTTTTCCACCCTGTGTACACTATCATGGCATTTAAAGCTGTCATCATCATCAGTCTACAATGTTTCCACTGCAGACCGTCAAGTTTTCTTTCTAAGAGCGATGGGCTATAATCCACCACGCGGGCAAAGCGCGGGTTGGTAGATGTCACATGTCTTCGGATTTGTGGTTCTAAGACTTGCTGGTTTCCTGTTTTCATTCGCTGTTTTGAGAGTAGCGGTGATGAAATAAGTGTAATAAGCAACTAAGGTTGATTGTTAATCTTTATTATATATTTTCAGATGGAATCTCACTTGTCGAACATTACGAAGCCTATGATGCCAACCCGCAAGCAACAATCGAATGATGAAAACATGGTCTAATAAAATTATCAGTTTTTTTTACGTTTGCGTTATATTCTCTTTAGTGAATTATCTTCTACTTTTTAGGGTTCCGTACCTCAAAAGGTAAAAACGGAACCCTTATAGGATCACTTTGTTGTCCGTCTGTCTGTCTGTCTGTCTGTCTGTCTGTCAAGACCTTTTTTCTCAGGAACGCGTGGAGGTATCAAGCTGAAATTCATATCAAATACTCAAGTCTATGGTCTCTTGGAGCTGTGAAAAAATCAAACTTCTAAGTCAACGCGATCAAAAGATACTCCCGTTTATGCCGCAAATTTTCGACACTCGCAAGGGAATCAAAACCTACAGGGTACTTCCCGTGAACTCAGAATCTTGAAATTTGGTACGAAGCAACGTCTTATAACACAGATAAACGAAAAATTGCGAAAAGCATAAATTTTTAGTTACATCATATAATAAAAATATTTTTAATAATTTTAAACTTATTACCCCTTTACTCATGAACGCGTAGTGGTATTATATTGAAATTCTTAACAAATACTCAAGTCTATAATATCTTTAAGCTGTAACAAAATAAAAATTCTACGTCAACGCAATCAAAAGATACAGCAATTAAAGCCGCATATTTTGAAACTCGCAACTACTCGCAAGGGAATCAAAACCTAAAGGATACTTCCAGACGACCTGGAATCTTGAAATTTGGCATGAAGCAACGTTATAAAGTACACATATAGGAAAAATTCCGAAAATCTTAAATTTTTAGTTACATCACATAGTATATTTTTTTTAATAATCATAAACTTACTAGCTGACCCAGCAAACGTTGTTCAGCGATTAAAAAAAAAAACAGATGTTGGCCGATTCTCAGACCTACCCGATATGCACACAAAATTTCATGCAAATCGGTTCAGCCGTTTCGGAACACGACTCGACTCCCCTACTACGATGGTACGGAACCCTTCATGTGCGAGTAGGACTCGCACTTGGCCGGTTTTTTATTATTATTAATAACTTCAAAGGAAAAATTCAACTGTTGCATACATACATAAATAAAAGCACGCTCTTTTTCCCTGGGGGTAGGCAGAACACCACTTGCTACGATTCTTACATACTTCAGTTGCCTTGTCCACGTTACGAGTACTATGCATATGTTCTTTCTGAAGAACGGCACCAATGAGATCAGTGTATGTTTTCTAGGGCGTCCCCTCCCGGCGTAGCTCACATCTGCTTTGTAAATACTTTTCGTAAATCGACTTTCACCTATCCGCTCCACTCAACTGTTCAACTATTCTGCAAAATTTAAAATTGTATTCAATTGAAGGGTCACTTAGAGTAAAACTGTTTTTGACACCTGGATCAGGCACAATATGGCAGATAAATAATAACTCTAAATCTTTTTCTACTGGCTTAAAAACACACTGCGGTCAAAAGATCATTGAACATTGTTTCATAAAACAATCTTTACAGTGAAACTTCTTGAATTAACTCAATAATTTACGTCAAAACTTTTCGAACATCTGTAAAAATAATTACTTTATCTTAAAATTCAATAACACTATGGAATGGTTATCATTTGCCTTAATTACAATTCTTATTGCATTACTAATTTTCACCGTTTCTATAAAACTTTGAAATGGTTTCAGCATATAGGTAGTCAGTTGTTTACTGGAGTTTTTTGCAAAGTTTGTTTCTTTAAATCTGTCAGTGGAGTTATCAAATTAGCATGGTGATTATGTGTGTTAATAAATTAGCAAATGCATA
Organism: Diarsia rubi; assembly: GCA_932274075.1. NCBI lineage: Eukaryota > Metazoa > Arthropoda > Insecta > Lepidoptera > Noctuidae > Diarsia > Diarsia rubi. The sequence continues at coordinate 17,497,119 of OW026419.1, read as the reverse complement.
ATCTTCGACTTCTTTTATAACTTTTGAATACTTTATTGAGCTATTAAGTTGTCTGTATTGTATTATTACAATACAAAAAAAACACCCGGGAGTGCCGGCAGAATGAAAAATCAACTTTTGAAATTTTTTTTTTTACATTTGACACACACGCACATTCGCGTAAGCGCCCGTCTTACAAATTTACGTTAGGACACGAGACCTGACGTTCACGCGAGTTTTCCATTTTTTAGTCATCCCAAAAAAAGTGCACAATGCCACTAAAGAGGTTTTCACTTCAAAAATAAAAGGTTTCTTGCAGAAATTTGTACCTATAACTTCTTACAGAAAGTTTTATAACACCTCCTTTTAAGTAAAATAATATACCTGTGCTTAGGGATCCCACTCTTCAATGTCTTCATAGGTCTTCAAAAGAATATCAATAAGATGCCAAACCAATTCAAACCCCGGCTGTCGGCAACAAAGAAATCACAGTTACAACAAATTATAGCAGTGTTTGTATACCTACTCTAGCAATATATATCCAGTAATATAATTTATAAACATCCAACCCACACAACCATTAACCTATTTCCACGACATAAAAATAAAATGCATCAAAAATAAAATAAAAAAATGTCGTGCGCGCATTTTTAGCGTTTCATACTCTCAATATTGCAGTGATGAAAATGCCGGGGCCTCAGAAAATATTCGGAGTTTTCTGTTAATATCCCGTCCCTCGCTAACCGGCGTATTATGTAGTCGTATTATTATAAACATACGTGAAATCGTGTCGTATTATTTGTACAAGTGAATAGAGTCTGCGAAACTGGGAATGTAATATTTTTTGGAGGGCTTAATAGAACGTCAACTATATTATTTTACAATAGATTGTGTAATAACATCTATCTATATACATAAAATTCTCATATCACAGTCTAAAGCCGTCTTTTGACTATGGGGTATATATTACATAATGAGATAAAATATTTTATCGCCCGTCATACATTTTGTACGCGACCGTTCACATTGTGCTATAATATGTATAATTACATCAAACGCGGGATGTAAAGCCGGCTATAGTTGCCATACTCCTCGGAAACGGCTATACCGATTTTTGTGAAATTTTAAGTGTATTTTCAGTAGGTATGAGAATAGGTTGTAAAGTACTTTTCACCCTCCTAATCCCACCCTATGGTAGTGTAGGTAGAAATAGGTGCGATGCAACGCATGCAGGGCACAGCTAAAATGATTTATTTAAATTAATCATCATCGTTGTCTGCCTAGCCTTTTTGCTCAAATTATGTTGGGACTGGCTTGCAGTCTAACCGGAATTTACCGGATGCAGCTGAGTATTAGTATTTTACATGGAGCGACTGCTATCATACAATCGAAACTGTATCCATCTAGGTAATAAAATATCATACATAGGGCTTCTGAACTTTAAATTTCATGGTGGTAAAATGGTAATTTTACCTTTTTAACGCTCTGAAATCGATCAAGTAGGACATTGTTATTGGGTCATATTTGCATTTATACGCGAAAAAAAAAAATATATTGTTGATGACTGGCGTTCCTTCAGTATATATTATATTATATATTATATATTGGCTTTGTAAGTAAGACAATACGGGGGTTTTAATTTTTTGTTAATTCTTAAGCTAGGGTACCGGGCATTTAAAAAGGAAATGTTTTAAAACTATGTACTTTGTATATCTAATCCTGTCGTGATTTATTTGGAATTATCTTCTCGCTCATCGATCTATTGACGGCAAACAATCAAAATTCTCAATACAAAATGGCTTTTGATTTTCGTCGATTGTTTCTCAATTTTTACGTTTCGATCGCTCTCGGCTCGCGTATTAACCGTACAGTAAACCTGACTACACGCTGCTCGTGAAATAGTTTTCATTCAGAGTTAGATCGGCTGACGTTCCGATGTTTCGTCCATCCCGATCCGATTCGAATGAATAAAAAATCGTATGAGCGACGCGTATTTTTCGTTTTCAATTTTATAAGTCCTTACCTTATTGTTTTCGATTCGTATTCGATTGAGGCACTCGATATTGGTTTGTTTGAATAGAGCTGTCGATTTTTTTGAATGGACGAAAACTTTTGGGTTGTGATGTTAGTAAATGAATCTGTTGCAAGTGTTATATTTACAAATATCTTTGCTTTCTGGATTAAATAGGTTTGTGATAATTTTTAAACGTAGCGAATTCCATCATCTGCCTTGCCATTTCTCAGCTATGTTGTCAAACCAGATGCAACTGGGAACTAGTTTTTACATGAAACGTCTGCCTATCTAACCTTCACTAAAACTAAGTTGCTAAGACTTGGTAAGACTGGATCTCAGACTTTCGGCATCTGTGTAATCATAATAACTGTCAAAGATCTACAAATGAAAGCCGGGACCAACGTCTTAACGTGTTTGTCGAGGCATAGAGGAAACACGATATGTAATGATGGTCACCCATCTATGGACCAACCTCGGCAAGCACCTTTTAACATTGAAAATCGACCCGTGCATCTGTTATTATGAAACTGTAAACTATACTCTTTTATTAGTGCGTAAAAAGGGTTCTTCTTCTAAAAGGAGTAAAGAACATAACCACGTGTTTACCATATCACTGGCAACCACGAAATAAAATGTGTAAAACACATATCCCACACGACCAATCGATCAAACTCACCTGCATCAAAATCCGCTAAAGAGTGACCCTACAAATATTCGACGATCGCAATTATTCAAAACGGAACTCATGATGAGGGCTCGAGTACTCAATAATTTCACGATATTCAGGATATTATTCCGGACAGCCATCATCTATCATTTACATCGTTGATCGACAAAGAGCGCTTTTGAGCGCTCATGTTGAACTCGAAATGACTTTTACGCATTGCGGACGTACGTATGTACAGTCGACTATGGTATCTTCTACACATATTCAATTTAAAGTCTTGTCTGATTGATATATCCAATGCACAGCCCAAACTGGGTGATTATAGAGGCTGGAAATTAGGAGGTTGTTTTTTTTTTGAAAAGTAAGTCTCCATTAAGAAAGGGTTTGTCGAAATTTCACAATTTTATGTTAGACGGGTTTGAATTTCCGTGCATAACGGGAGCAAAGCCACGAGCATAAGCTAGCTAAGTATTAAGCCAGCTAACTTTCATTTACTTACAATATTACACAGATACATTAAGCAACTGATGACAAACGTCTTATAAAAAAAATTACGGTCTTTGTTGTCAGTATACAGGGTGTAAATTAGCCCTTCACACATACGTCAACCAAGCATTCTGTACATCGAACTACGTACCCCTACGGATTTTTTTTTTCTGAATGACTTTTTTTTTGGGGTCAAAAATCACATTTTACGGTAAAACTCAATGTAGCACTTTTAAAACATTGTGCTAGTGAATGCTTTGAATAGTAAACGGGCCATGGAGGTAATTTAAGTAAAGTTTTAACCTGAAAAACTGGTATTTGCAAATTTTTTAACTTTGAACCCCAATATCTCCGTAACTAGGGGGTTCCCAGGTATGGTCTAGACCCAAAAAATGATCGCAGTGGTGAGGAGAACAAGTGCCTTTCGTTTGCGTTAAGGGTACTGTTACACCCTTTATAACTAGAATTATCAATATTTGTGCGTGTATACCGAATAGCTTATTGGACTGTACGCATGTACTTGTGTACTCCTCTCCTCTCAATATGACGTGTGAAGGTTTATTAAGAGCAAAAGGATGGACATAATTATCGCGGTATTTTGTATGTGAGTAGGGTCCAAAGGTTCGACAAAAATGATGCTTGGATATTTTTTGCGATCTGTTACTATATCTACGTATCAACATGTTTAAGGAATGTGACAGCAAAATTTCGTTACTATCTAAGAGAGCATGCAATGTGGTATGGTGTGTTATAGTCAGTGTTGGTTTGTGTTTCTATTTCAGCATCTTTTTGTAATTTAAATATTACGTTTGAGGAGGATGTGTCCTAAGGTAGCCTGTGAAATTCAATAAGGTACTCTTTCTTTTTTTGCAATTTGATTAGCACTTATCATAATTGAAATACTTTTATGATGACTCATATTTTGCAACATAATTATTATATCCTCACATCATCATAGTCCTGTGCATTACGAACCATTATAGTCTAACGACTATAATGGTTGACCCACCCAAATGTCCTTTCTTCGGTATTGTTCGTCGTGACGTTGAGCTCCTTGAGTTATAAGTCGAGCTCCACGATAACTGACAAATGCTTGCACTGACTGGACGGGTCCACTCAAATCTGTGTGGTGCTTTCTTCAAAAGACCATCTCAGACATTAATCTGCATGGTCATCATGTGTGTATTATACCTTATTGTTAACCCAAACGATTTTAAAAGATTAAAAGAGTAACCTTTGGAGTTTCTTGCCGGTTCTTCTCCTTAGGAATCGACCAATGCACCGAACCGTGCCCCTTTTTACCGACGTTTTATAAGTGCCCATGTAGGCCTATGTGAAATAAAAATATTTTGATTTTGATTTTGAATGTTCGTTTTGGTATGCTTAACATAACACCTAATATAAGATGCAAACTTTTGACAGAGCAATAGGGAGTGTCAGACTTCTACTGACTAAAAACCACCCATGTTCCCTCTTAGCCCTTTATGTCAAGGCCGCGGTATCTCTTGTGAAGAACAACCCGCAGCCCCGACGGGCGTCGGCTCTTGCGGCGCACCTCAAAGAGATGTCAGCAACATGGAAGGTCCCATGTTGCTGACATCTCTTTGAGGTGTTAATACTCTTGAATTTTACAAACAGATTCTCCCTATTATAAAATCGTTTCTAAGAAAAAACTGCTGGTCGTTTTCATTCAGTACAAAATACAGTACGATGTTTCAATGTTGTACTTACAAATACCGCTTACAATAGTTAAAATTCAACTCAAATACAATATAACCACGAATATTAGATTAAATAACATAATTTTGAATAAAACTTTTAGTACCACGTAGCCATATTAGCTATTTCGAGATCAAAGCCGTACAAAAACATACTGGTTTCAACACAGTGAAAAGAAAATTTACACTATTAAAGAGCCCCGGGCTCTTAGACGTAGAGCTCCTCTAAAATTTATCATAACGACCTACGCTTAAGCACTTTGTATCCAGACGCCTACGTAAATTATACGTAGTAGGTACAGAACAGAAGGTAAGTTCTGGTGGATTATTAAAAAAAGTTTGAGTTCAATTTGTTTTTTTTTTTGTTTTTTCAATGGCAAGGCTAACAGGTTCCTCACTCTTGACGCACTGACAGCATATGGCTATGTTATGAACGACATTAAAGTTGTCATTTACTATTTTACTATACTTACCCACATATAAAGGCGAAAGAAATGGCACTTCACTTCTGAAATCAAAGTGAAAGATTTTGCTTAGATCTACGAAAGAAACGTAGTAGATAACGTTGAGTTGTTTCCGTCTACCCTCATTGGAAATAGTATAGATATATATATTTGCGAAAAGTAATGATCTTACACTCTTAATTTGCATCAGTGATCCTCATTGTCAGCTTACACCAGCCCCTACTACTCGTAGACATAGGCCTCTGCAAATTGCATACCACGTAACTTGATACTAAGTAGCTCTCATCTTGGTGATGCCAGCCACACCGCGCGCCAGGAACGTCACTTCATCGAGCCTGACGGCGTCCCACCGCGACGCTTTTTACGATTCGTGGTATCCTTTCAAGAACTCCACTCAAAATCTACCCTAACGGTCATCTGTTCCACGACTACGGCCAATCGCCACAGTTAGTTACTTATACTGTGAGCTGAGTGGACAACATTTGATTCTCTGCCGGATCACCCCGGATTCGATCACTCGGTAATCGACCTTAAATGGACCAACCATACCGTGCGTTTCGGCTCTGTAGTTCCTATCAGTCAAGGCGCACTGATTGCCTTAGTCTTTAGGCTCTGTGGAGTACGAAGCTTCTCAAATGGTAATTTGTATCTTTCCATCAATATTATTGCTCGAATTTAATGTTTTAAAATATCATACGTTGTTATTGTATTCATCGTGGGACTACCTGTTCTCCAGTTTACAGTTTAGACGACTCTTTGATACGAGCTCGGGTTAATTATTATACCTTATCATAATACTGATGTTTTATGAACAGAATAAATTTCGTAGCAACTAACATCGGGCTATGGTCTAGCCTTATGTTTTGTGTCGACGACTGCCGTATATTCCTTGTTTTAATGAAGATAGCAATCATTTAAATGTCTGACTCAAGTTTACTCCATATGTCTGAATGCGAAAGTCGAAATTGATGTGGCATCATCTGATGCTGTCATCACAAAACTTCCATATAACCATATAGCATCATCATACTTCTGCCGGGATCCCAATTTATTTGAGCCCTCAAGTCTTCGCCTTCCATTCTTCATTATTACACGTCATTTCACTGTCACCTACTTTCTTTCAATATCATCCTTCACACAGTTCATCTATAGTTTCTTTAGTCCTCCTCTAATCTACTCATTCAAATTCATAAAAAAAAAAACATTCTTCACGACATATTTTTCTTCTCTTCGCTTCTCATATTAAGTTGAAGTCAACGAATCACTACACAAAGTTAAAGTCAGTGGCGCAAATTTACAACTTTATACTCATTTCTATTTTAACATCACCAGTATTATTTTAATAAGACCACAGAAATCCCTATCAATAAAACTCGCCCAATTTCCTCAAAATAAACCATGACGTTGTGTTTTTTTTTACAAATCTTCAACGTTAAAATCTTATTTCAGATTGTTCATACATTACTTTTTGATGTATTTTTGTGATTTGTCAGAGGGTTTGCGTCTCAAGACAAACAAAGTGTTATTGGGAATTTCCGAAAGGATTTTCTAAGCCTCAAGGATGGAGCCCAGATTTATGTGCTATTGACAGAATAGGCTCTGTGTCATGAAGTAATTTTCCAACCATCTGACAAAACACATAAAATAGTGCAGTATTCAACACAAGCGTTATTCACCGCTGTGCTGCAGAAGTTTTAGTCTAGAAGCTGTTGGGGTTTCTATACAATTTCTGTTCAATCAAAGCAAGACCTTTTCATCTCGATTCATCTCACGCCAACGACTATAGAGCAATCGATATCATTCGATTGATATTTCATGAACTGGCATTTGATGCTTGCGTGGGAGAGCTCTTAGGGGCTCAGGGCTCAGGTAGACCTACTCAAAATATCACTACCCTATTCCCCTGCGAAATCTGAAGTGATTTTAACAATTCTGTTTGGGGAAAATAATAGAGGCACTTAATTGAAACGCTATTGTGGGCCGAATGTGTACTTTTTGGGGCTGTTTTAATCGTTATTGCTTAAAGGGCACTTTGTGATTTTTTGTCAAACGTGGGCTGTCATTGAACCGTTCTGACATTATAATAATACAGTGTAGTTTTAACAAAGGGTATTGTGTTACATAGTCTAACTTATAATATAACACATTGTATATTCAAAATAGGAGAGAAAAGGCTAATGAAATGAAGATTTTTTTATGTTTTAGATTAAAGGCGAAAGTTTGTGAGTGTGTATGTTTGTCACTCTTTCACGCAAAAACTACTGAATGGATCTGGATAAAATTTGGTACACAGATACACACATCAAAAGTGTCTAGGGATCAACATATATTTTTGCAATAACTTTTCTCCTGATTGATATTAATTAAAATTTTCTTTAAGGATTCATCAAATAAAGTGTTTTCGTTTGTCACAGTAACGATAAACCAAGTCACCTTTGCATTAATAAAGAAATTTGCCATTTTCCTAATAAAGAGATTTTTGACATTTGAACCACTAACATTAAAGTTCGAAAAAAAGACTGAAATAACAGTTTTCTTTAAAATTTTATTGGGTAACTTAAACAATTAATAATCCGTGTTTCTACCGCGAACACTAACAACACAAGAACATCGGTTTGGCATACTCAAAATGAGTTCATCCAAATCACGCTGTGGAATGGCCGCCCATGTTCGTTGCAACAACAAAAAAAGGTCTTCTTGCGACTGGATACCCTCCATATTCGGCAGAGCTCTTCTCTGTAGCATATCCCATGCATGCTCAATCGGGTTCAAGTCTGGCGACTGAGCAGGCCAGGGCAGGACATTGATGTTAGCTGCGGCGAGAGTCTGTCTTACAACTCTTGCGGTGTGCGGTCGTGCATTATCATGCATTAACTGAAATAAGGGACCGATTTGCACTTGTAGAGGAACGATGACGTCTGATACAATCGTCTCAGCATAAATTTGAGCGTTGAGGTTGCCTCTGATCCAAATCAACTCAGTTCTTCCGCCGATCCAAATACCCGCCCATACCATGATGGTTCCACCACTATAAGGATGGACTTCCTGGCAGGATTTTAATCGCTGTTGGCGTCCAGGGGTTCTCCAGTGTCGTATACGTCTTGTATTCGGTCTCATACCAAAACGAGACTCATCAGAAAAGCACACGAAACGCCATTGTTCTTCTGCCCAATTTCTGTGTTCAAGAGCCCATTGATATCGAATCCTACGATTGTGCATTGCTATAGGTGGTACCCGTAGCGGTCTTCGGGAATGAAGGTTCACTTCATGCAAGCGGTTTCTGACTGTTTGGTCGCTAATTAAGTTCCCTGAAGAGTGATGAAGCCTCACGGCTAACATCATGGCGGTTATTGTTGGAGCTCTTCGAGTTAAGATTTGAATGTATCGGTCTTGTCTCCGTGTGGTGCAGCGATACCGTCCTCCATGGCGCTCAGCCACGGTACCAGTGCTTCGGTAACGTGTCCAAAGTCGACTGATAACACTCTGACTTGTATTCAGAGCTAAAGCCACAGTACGTTGCCGGGAACCAGCTTCTATCATTCCCACGGCTCTGAGCATTTCTTCCCTGCTTAAATGACGTCGCCGCTTCATAATAACGTTGGTTTTAATCAGTAGTAGGGAAACAGTAGCACTAAGAGGAGGAGGCTAGGGTCTTCAATGCGTTGTATGTTTTTATAGGGAAAATATTGACAGCTGATTTTCATCTTTTACTCGAATTTGATTCACAGTTCCTGATTCAAATTATGAAATGCACCAAAAAGGATCCATATAAATTTATAAAATCATAAATTTATTACAAAGCCACATCTCAAACTCAAGAAATCCGCATAAAAATGCTTGATCCCTAGACACTTTTGATGTGTGTAGTTTGTAAATAAATATGTGTTATTAATATTAGTTGACGGTTACACTAGGTATCCAATTCGGCTAAGACCTTTAATTATAGTTTTATGTAGAAAATAAATATGATGATTGATAGGTTTCTGTTATGTTTTTTTTTGTTGCTTATTATACTTTTAAGATACATGAACGACACATTCCCACGTTAGAGAGAGAGTTCTGCAATTTCACCACGTTTAACAACGATTACTTTTTCAATTAACCGCAATCTTTTTTTAACCCCAAACCCGCTACCGAATACTATGCTAACAAAAAGTTAGACAAAGTATATTTTTCACGTTAGTTCATGGCTCGTTCGTTTGAGCTGTCGGTTTTATGCAGTGGGCCAGAACGGGTGCAAGGATTACATGGCCGGGCTACTCCGGCGAGTGGAGGGTTAGAGTGACGTCACAAATTTTGTTGATAGCGTTATAGTTTGGATTTGTATGTTGAAATGTTTTTTTAGATTTGTATGTTGAAATGTTTTTTTTATCGGTATGACTGGTTCTGGGTTCGATTCCCGCGAAGGGGAGATTGTTTTTGGGCTTTTTCTTCAGGAATTTGAAAATATATTAGCCATGGAGTCTGGATTTGAGGTCGGATGATGGGAATAGAGTCGTCCCCTATTATTTCGGACTTAAACATAATAGGAATGTTGCCTGACTAAACAAAATATGATTCTAAGTAGTCCGTCTGTTAGATTATCGAAAAATATTAGATACGTATTTTTTGTTTTATCACATCAACAAAAATTGACGAAGATAAAACGCGTCAAAGATTTGAGTGGAGGTTTGTGACGTCACTCATTTGGAAAAAAATGTCATACTATTAACTTAAAATATGACGTCACACAAGTTTTCAAAGCACTGTATCGTCTTAATTGTTTGTTTACGTCAAAAAAGAAAACATAAGTGTCCCATATTTTTTGGAAATCTATCTGACGGACTAATTAGTTTTTTTTTTTGTTAATTACCCTATTGTCGAAATGTGCATGTTCCATTAAGTACACTTCTACCTAATCCTTCTGGGATCACAGGCGTGTTGTGATGTTATGGTACACTCGAAATAACATTTTGCAGTGAATGGTTCACCAGCATTCTTCTGTTTTTTGTTTTAAATAGGGTCACCTATTTAAAACAAAAAACAGAAGAATGCTACAAAATTAAAGGCAAACCAAGTGATTTGTGTGGTTTGAACTCGTAACCTGAACGATGTATTTTTATGTTTTGTGAAAACCTGTTTATTTTATAATAGATTTTGCAGTGTAAACTTAGATAACGTTTCTAATAGGTTTTTTTAAAACGTATTTTAAATTACTTTTGCTCGCGTATCGTATGCACGTTAAAGTATATGGTTCTTTTACCGTAAAAAGTAGTGAGATCCATGTAATACCAAGTTAGTTAACATATTCAGTCCCTACTTAAAAGCTTTGATGTTTTAAATACATAGATTGACTTGGCCATCGCATCTCATTCGCCAATATTAAACAGGCCATTGTAATAGCTAATCGCCATCGCATTGGCCAATGTGATGCAGTAGCCAAGTCAGGCTTTTTCTACTTTTATCCACAACGAAGTTACTATAGGAGGTCGTAAATGGCCTGAACTGGTTCGAGAAAAGGATGGTATGGCTGTGCCGCTTTATTGCTCGACTTAGCGGGGGCACTGCCGTTTCTCCAGATTTTCGAAAATTTGTAGTAGCAGTATCGGTAACGGAAAATCTGTTAAGAGATCAGCAGCTTCAATTGAAAAAAAAAACTCAATTGTACTAAATAATATAGCATCAACATAACATCACGACTGTAAACTTAGAAGGGTTATGCATAAGCGTCTCTTTTAGTATACCCATATTTCCGCAGTTATACTTAAGTCTTATGTACTGGCATTTCCCATTAAATCAAGCTTACACACATTTCAATATAATTAGATAAAGAGGGACATTTTTTAATGGAAAAAAAGGATGGTAATCCGATAAAAATTAAATGAAACCAATACTGCATTAAAAATCTTGAAATCATAGAGCTTTTACTTCAGTTACTTCAGGTAAAGGCTTGTAAAAAGTTCAAACAGTGAACTACTACAAGCTTCTTCGGTGTTAATCAGTAAAAAAAAACATGGTTTATTCAACCTTCAATTTATTTATCCTCCGGGACTACACTACAGTCACAGTGGTTTTTGACGCAGAATCCTCCTCCCTTTGGACCAGCATCATCAGAGTTGTGACAGAATCGTTGGCATCCGTAGAAGTCGCAGCCACCTCGACGAACCCTGTTCCACGGTCCAGTCTTATAGAGACTCCAGTCATCTTCTAGAAACAAATGAATGGAATTTGTTATTGCTGACTAATCTCGAGACTATTATACTATTACGCCTGTGTTTTCTAAGGGTCGTATAATATGAAACGAAAGTAATGAGTGTCATTTGATAGTAAGTGTTCTTGTCTAGACCAGGATATTTTTTAGTACTAGGTACTTCAAGTCAGTCGGTGGCCCGACCGTCTGACAGTCAGTCTCATCAAGAGGTATCGTTATGTCCAGTAAAAAAGGGTTGTGGAGATCGATAAGCCGTCGCTTCATGTACAATACTGGTATTCAGCTGCATCCGGGTAGATAGATCAGATACCAAAATAGTTGGGAAAAGTCTACGCACATGCTGACGTTGATTTCAAACTAGAATGTGACCCATTAGTGTGTGTCCAAAAAAAACAATAAACACAAAAAAATAAAACAAAATGGAACAACAACAAACAAAGTTAACAGCCTACACGTCTCGTGACTGCGGCAAACAGGTTACCACTTAGCATGACGCTGTGCAATGGGGGACCTTCAGCACATCGCTGGTTTTCAGTGGTCACCAGTGAAAATAAAATATTTGATTGGGTATAATATTTTGTAGTCATTTGAGCTTACGTGTCATTGTAATGAATGAAAAAAAGCACTCACCTGGATTCCCAGCACAAACCAAAGCTACAAAAGCTGCAAATACAGCGAACACAAGGAAGTACTTCATCTTCAAACGTCTTGAAACAATTAACAGACATTCTGGCTTCTATCACCTTATATACGATATAGGAAAATTAGCATGATTGGAAACCAATTGAATAAAACTAACCTTTATAACTTGTTTGTAAGGACACTAGTTGTACACGTGGCTGCAACACTAATAAAAAAGAAATTAGTTTATTGCAGCCTGCAGCAGCCCAGCAGTTTCGAGCAGTTTTGGGAAACCTTATCTTGTCCATAAGGTTTCCCAAAACTGCTCGAAACTGTTCAATCCAAATAACCTTGAACCTAAGGCATTAATGGTAAACTTTAAAATCTACTGTATAAATTTAACCGATTGTAGTAGGTTGATGTGTTGGAGTCTGTACATTACATAAAATTTAATTAAGTATACGCAACTTACACCCAACCATGTTTCCTCTGACTGCTAATGTTCTACGCTGTGATTACAATGTCAGAATTTCTGTGAATACATCCTTAGAAACCAACGCTCCTTGCCTAATGACAAGTATCTTTGTTATGTTAATTTTGTTTTTGTTGAGATGCATAAAAATCAATTACGACAACAAAGATTTATGGACATGTTCAACTTGACATTTTAAGGAAAATTATTATGTTTATTAAATTCATTTTAGTTGTTAAATTGTAATGTACAAAAAACAAGTGGTATTCAATAAAAAGTTAAAAGGTTGTAGTTTAAATACGTGCTGTTAATAATATAAGTATACCTTATTATTTAATCATTGCCACCAGCGAGTTTTTGAAGCTCATACGATTGATTTTGTTGACCATCGCCAATTATCCAGCCGTTTTTGGTTTACCATGAGTAGCTGTACATGTACTTTTAAGAAAAAAAACACAGGTATAAACTTATTGACCCTTCTATTGTAGACTAAAAATAACCAGTAACAGTCGCATTTTCTATGAAAAATTATCTATTAATATTATGGTCCCATGGTTGTAAAAAACCCTTACCGAAGCCGAAAGGCAGTTGTTCTTCTTAGTACTTTAATTTTTTTTTGAACTAGACTTTAACTGAGAGCCTTTTAGTTACGGATACATTTGGGGTCCAAATTTCAACTCTTTTGACTTGTGACGGAAACTACCCTGTATCGACAGGGTAAAATAAAATAGCTTGTGGTCACGTCTTGGTAAACATAATTAACACTACATTATCCTATACAATTTGTTTCGGAGAAAATAAGTAGTGTTTGGGGGCTCTGGGTTCTTGGACTATTAAAGTAAAGGTTTTCTTACATCAAGTTTCGAAGCACAACATCGGAACGCAGAGAGTATATCAAGTCAAGCTCAGCTGCTGGAGAATAGAATTTCAATCTTTCGCGCAGTTTACTTGAATTTAATTTTTATAGGAATTCCATGAATGCATAAAGTTTATGCTAATAAAAATATATTGGCTGCATTTCGGAAGAGGAATGGCATTTGCGGAACGCGCGCTATTATGTAAAAGTAGATTTTAGAACCGAATGTATTCAGAGGTTGTATTATTTTTAAAGCTAATGGACCAGTGATGCTTTAACATGACTGATATTTTCTTAAGTAAGGATTATTGTTAAGTAAGCTTATTATTTTATTGGGTCTTTTAATCAGTTTTTTTTTTTTAATAGCAACCACGGAGTCTGGATTTGTGCCCGGTCAATGGTAATGACCAGGCCCCCTATTAAATGGGACTTAAACACAATCAGGCACTGTAGATATACTATTTTACTCCGACTCCACCTCTGCCTAACGCTTCCGGGATTACAGACGTGATGCTGTAAATATTTGCTTAGGATACGCTTTAAAATTTCAAGACTATTTTTACTATACGAGAGGTATAGTAAGAAAAGTCCACCAAGAGTTGGATGACGCAATTATTTTTAATTGATTAAAAGTTCTAATCAAAAATCTAAATAGGCAATAAATCTTGATATATCCAAGATCATTAATAGGATACAAAGATAATTAAATTATTGAAACATTTAATAATAGTGACTTTCGGAATCACCCCTAACCCTTTTTAAAACCCCCTCCCTTCCATATTTATAGTTTCATCCATTCATCATTCTCGATAAGTCGTCCAACCAAAACTTCCAACTTTCGCCTCAATTTGTAATCAACTCCTTCCACACCAAACAATAAGTACCAGAGACAGGGTAATGTTCAGGTGTTCTCCAAAACTGACCATACACTAGGTAACATAATACTTTCATCAGTATACTGAACATAATAACATTGTGTTATGCTTGGGTTACCTGTTTTACTAATTTGCATAAAGCTGTTTCGTAGATGAAGGGAATAGCTGGAATAGCTTATATTTTCTCCCTTTTTTTGGGCTCCGCTGGGCAGAGCACAAGGGATTGTCAGACGTCTACTGACTAACATTCACCAATGTTCCTTCTTAGCCCTTCGTGTTTGAGGCCGCAGTATCTCTTTCAAACAACACCCGGCCCTACAGGCGTATTTAGTCAGCTTTAATTTAAATATACTCCGAAACTAGGTTGGTCACAGCAAGGAAAACCTCTTCAGGAGGAGATTGATTCTGCCCTGGAGTATAAATGTGGTGCTGTTCGACATACGATGGGGAATTTAATATCGTGTCCTATTGTTTGTTCACTGGAACGGATGGATACTCTTGAAAGTGCCAATGGAGTGACTCAGTTCTGGACTGACACAATTTAAAAAGAAGAGAAGCTGGATACATAATTATGTTCTCTTACCCCGTCGGCTTAATCAAAGCGACCGACCACGAGCACTGGCAATCGTCGCGTTCATTTATTCGGCAACCTGGGTGAGTGCGAAATTATAATTTCTCTGAACGTGACAGCGTAACGATTGCTTGCATATCGTTTATATTAGGACGTGGCATACACGTTTCACAGAGAAAAAGAGAATGAGTCCTAGTTACCTATATGACTGCATTTTGTCTTTGAAATTTTGTTTATGAACCGTCTGGTACCACACCTAGTACTTTGAACGTATCAACGTTTATTTTCATTTAATCGCATCGTTCGTATCCAGCATAGAAATACATCTTTGTTGTCCCGGACACTCGGCAAGTAGAGATAATAAATTCCCGCCCCACCTGCAAGGGTCTCTCTTTTCTCTTAAGAAATAAAAGTTGCTGAAAAACGCACCTTTTGTATATTTTCTACCTTCAAATTTTTTTATGACGTCCATCCATCTTGTCTGCAGGAGGTAACCCGGTTATTATATTTTGTTTCTGTTATATAATGTTGGTGATAATTCTGTCATTTTCGTTTGAAAATAATTTTTTGATTGTTCATATTTAATTTGGGTTTCATAAATGTTTTGTGCTGAAAAGAAACAAGGTCGGTAATTGCTTGTTTACAATTTAACAGCTCAAGTATGTGTGATATCAAATTTTATTTAAAAGAGTAAAGTTGAGTTGTGTTTTTTAGATAAGTACCGTATCCGAGAGGTAGTTTACTAAGCCTTTTTTTTTGGGTGGTGTGAAATCATCTAACCCCCGACGCTCTTGGCAAAGCAAAAGGGAGTGTCAGACTTCTACTAACTAAAAACTACTTACAACATCCCGCAGCCTTTTTATTACTAAGCCTCCGTTATCCATCCGTCAGTCCGTCTGTCTGTAGGGTAATTTTCACGGAATGTGTATTTCTGTTGGTGATATATCAACAAATCATCATCATCGTCAGCCTAGCCTTACATAGTTACATGTAGCAGCTGAATACCAGTATTTTACATGAAGCGACTGCTTAACTGGCCTCCACAACCCAGTTAATACTCGGTACTATATATTATGTGCTATATCAACAAAATATTAAAAATAAATTAAGACTGTTTAATTGTTAATCTATATTTCACCCTCCCCCCCCACAATTATTTTTAATTTCTTTTTTGTAACTTACAGCGATGATACGGTATCCTTCATGTACAAGGCTGACTCGTACTTGGCCGGTTTTCTGCTTTGAGTGTTTTAATATTTTTTTATAGAGTTACGCGTAAGACTTCTTTTCTAAATCAATTTATATTAAAATCAATGCCACTTTTCGTTGTAATTTTATAACTCAAGAACGGGCTCGACTATCCAAACCAAATGTTTAGGCTTTGTTCGGACTTCTTAGACCTAGATGGTTTATGTGAAGTTTGCACAAAATCGGTCGAGCGGTTCGAGCGGAATTCATTTATCACATTTTTTGTAACAAATGAATTCAATAAATGGCGGATCATTTTGTGTGTTCAAGTGGATTCGAGAATGGTTTTTATTCACAATTGGACCCGGTGGCGCTACTGTCCGCGCAGGACGAAGTCTGCCAGGTCCGCTAGTTATCTATATATATATTTCTTCTGTACGTGTGTTTGTCACTGAACTCCTCCTAAGCGGCAGGACCGATTTTTATGAACATTTTCGTATGTGTTCAAGTGGATTCGAGAATGGTTTAGATTCACAATCGAACCCGGTAGGTGGCGCTGCTGTCCGGGCAGGACGAGGTTTGCCAGGTCCGCTAGTAAAATTATAAATCAATCGACATAATCAAAGAAAATCAACATAACTTTCAAGAATATCCTCACAAGAGATTTACTATTGAAGTGGAAAAGGAGGTTGCATCTTAATGGTCGTCACTCACTCGTCTTTGCCAACACGATTCGTATTTAGTTAAGCCGTCAAAGTGGCGCCGTTTGCTGTCAATATAACAGCGGTTTACACATAATTTTCTATTTTGTATGATAAAATATTACTTTTTCTACTTTTTCAGAGATTTTCATATCTATATAGAGTAGATAAATAGTTTGTTTATTAATCGATTCAATCACACCATCATTTATAAAAACAGCATGTTTTGATAATATGTTGCTTTGATTTATTTTGCATTAATTCGTTTGGATGTTTGGAAAGCAAGGGACATACGATTTGACATAGATGTGCTGTGAATACATCTTAAAACTCTTGTTTGAATATAGTATACGAAGATAAATGTTTTACATATCTGTTAAAAACTATAATAACAACTTATATTAAATAAAGACAACGTCATCGGACGACTAACCTTGTAGAAAGTTGGCATTCCAAAATTAATCGTAAAATTAATGGTAGAAATAAACCAAATATTTTGCAATGTTTGGACACTCTACGTATAGAAGCGAATTTATCAAAAAATAAAATAGATCACCTGATCTATTTTATTTTTCAAAGGCAATTGAAAATGAAGCGAGAATAAATCGCATAACTAGCCAATTTTTTGAAAATCAGATTTCACTAGGCCACTGCATGGAAAAGCTATGCATATATTATTAATTTAAAATGAAAAAAACAAATATAAGATTAGTTTTATACTAAAATAATGTTGATTTGTTTAATCTTCAATAATTATTGTGATTTTAGTCATTTTTTGTTATTGTAGTTATAGTTTGTTAGATTTAAGTTATTACGATTTTGCATGTAGTTGGCTAATATACAAAAAAAATATATGTTGATTTATCTAGTCTTCAATAATTACTGTGATTTTAGTATTTTAGTTTGTACTGTTATATTTTTTTAGATTTAAGTTATTATGATTTTGCATGTATGTAGTTGGTAAATATACAAAAAAATACGAAGTGATTATTTACTGTTGATATGTGTTCTATTTTTTTTGCATATTTTATATTTAATGTTGATTTATATGATGGTCAATCAAGGCTGATTTTTGTAAAAGAGTTGTATTTTGTTAGTTTCTAGGACATTGTGATTTTGTATGTGTTAATCTTATTTGAAATAAACATGATATCTACCGAATTACTATATTTTTTATTTGCCTTTTCTGCGCGACTGTACCAGGACTACCAAGCTGCAGTATACACATATACATGTACTTATATTAGAAGAATGAATAAAAATAAATATTCTTCAGGGGACGAATGGGCCCCTCACAAGTTCCAGGGGACGAGTGGGCACAGGGTGCGAATCTTAGGGGACGAATGGGCTCTGACCCTGGCTTACACTTCATGTAGACTTCTCGGAGAAAATGGAATGGATTAGAAACTGTTTGGTAAATAATCGTTTTACACCTTAAGGGAGGCAGTAACCTAAACTGGACTTTAGAGACTATCTATAATTACTACTAGAACTAAAACTTAAAATGCGAACCTCATCGCCGTTCGTGCTTAAAAAAAATACTGGTTGAGTGAACTTTGTATGGATCTTCTTCTTTTCCTAGCGTGTTAATGACAATCCAAATTAACTAGACCAGTAGTTTTGTTTGAAAATATGTGAATAGTCACATTAAAAAAAAAAATTACCTGCAGCTGATCAAAAACTTAATGCGACCAACTCAGGTTAGAATTGTAAAAAAGTCAGAAAATGCAAGAATCTTTGCACTTTTAAAAGTTCTGGCAGCTTTGTCACATTAGATAGCAACACTGTCGGCTTTCTGGGCAGTCGTTCTTGCGATCACTAGATCGCATGCTTAACTTGTTGTATGCCGTATAATTAGACACAATTAAAAAGCCATTGTGTCTCGCGTGGATCTATGTTCCGGCACACGAAAGGTTAAGGTGAAGGCGACGAGGTAGAGGTACCGAGGAACTTGTAAGAACTGAGACGGTTGTTTTGGTGGTTTTAATCATTATTACTCAGTAAATAGACAATTGTTACTGCTGCGAATCTCATTTTATTTAAAATACGACTTCAAACTGACCGAGAAATTGCAAAAAAACGTAAGGAAGTTCGAATGTCGCGGGCTACGTCGTCGACTTCACCTTAATGTATTATCGTTTAGGTTTCTTATACCTAAATATTATTACATTAACTTGCATTTCTTCTCCTCCTATGATTTGATAAACAAAGGACGATCCTAAACAAACAAGAGCTAGAAACGATTGTTATAAGTTTCGCAAATAGATATGACGCGAATAAGAGCTTTTCCCTTATCAGTACCTAATGAAGACATAGTGAGCATAAAAACATGCAAAATTATATAAATTATTTTTTGTATTGACTGGGAATAGCTACCACTGCTGGTATAAATCAACCGTATAGCCCTTAGCACGATGCGTTTAGTTCACTCTCGGCCCCTCGGCCCCCAATAATTAAAGTGTCTCGGCCCCTAAATATAGTCCACACTCGGCCCCTGGGGTCCGAGAGTGGATGCTCCGTCTGATTACAACCACGTGCCTCTTCATCATCATCAGCCTTTATTGTTCCCACTGCAGGGACTAAGGCCTCCTCTCTAGGAGAGGGATGGGCTATAATCCAGCACGCGTGCCCAGGGCGCTATGTGATGTCACATATCTTGGTTCTAAGACATGCCGGTTTCCTCACGATGTTTTCCTTCGCCGTTTTGTGAGCAGTAGTGATGAAATAAATTACACAAAGTAATGCGCTTGTCTGGGTTCGAACCCACGACTTACGTACGACGTTTCTTTTCAGGGATTACGAACTACTAATTATTTGTATTTTCATCACTATATACAGGGTGTAAATTAATCCTTCACACAAACTTCAACCAAGCATTCTGTACCCCTACGCAAATTTTTTTGCTGGGAAACGACTTTTTTTTTGGGGTCAAAATCACACTTTACGGTAAAACTCAATGTGAATAGTAAACGGGCCATGGAGGTTATTTAAGTAAAGTTATAACATTAAAAACTAGTATTTACAAAAACAGCTTTGAAAAATTTGGAAGTTTGACCCCCAATATCTCCGTAACTAGGGGGTTCCCAGTTATGATCTAGAACAAAAAAAAATATCGCAGTGGTGGGGAGAACAAGTACCCTTCGTTTGCGTTAAGTGTACTTTTACACCCTTTATATATTATACAAACAAACATAAATTACAAACATAATTTATGTTTGTGTGGTGCTGTCTAATGTAACACGAATGTATAAAATAAGGAATGGATACATAAGAGGAAGTCTGAACGTGGTACCGGCGACTGAAAAGTAGTGTGGTATTGTCATCGTGTAATGGGCTTGTAATGCAGGGGAATGAAGAAAATTTTCAGTATGAATGTAAATGGCTATAAGAGTAGAGGAAGACCAAAGAAACGATGAATGGACTGTGTGGAGAATGCTATGGCTAGGAAGGAGGAGACTGCTGAGATGACGAGTTTGGATGAAGAAGATATACTGCCCCTATCGTTGAGATAAGGGCAGGATATTTAATATGACCCGTTTTACATTCTGTATTCAGAAGACACAAGTATAAGATTAACAAACAGCGATCATTTGAAGAATAATCCGAAGAATTGCCAAACTTAAGTGGCAGTGGGCAGGGCACATTGCTCGCAGAACGGATGGTCGATGGGGCCTGAAATTTCTGTAGTGTCGACCGCGAACCTAAAGACATTGCGTTGGAAGGTGCCCGTCGGGGCTGCGGGTTGTACACTAGTCACCGCGGCCTCGACATATAGGGCTAAGAAGGAACATGCGTGGTTTTTAGTCAGTAGAAGTCTGACACTCCCTTTCGCTCTGCCCAAGAGCGGGAGGAGTTATTTGACGATATCCCACCCCACAAAAAAAAAGGCCTCCCACCAGGTGGACCGATAACCTGGTGAAGTTTGCGGGGATCCGCTGGATGCGAGACGCATGGGACCGGTCAATGTGGCGACACTTAGGGGAGACCTAGGTCCAGCTGTGGTCTTTCGGCTGAAATGATGACGATGATGATGATTATCATTTGAATACCTGACTGGTCCAATACCTGACGTCCTTTGGAACTTAAAGAACAATATTTACTTTATTCAGTAACTTCAGACACCTATTCATATAATCCTTATTACCTACTACCTACTCAAGTTACTTCTCGGAATTTAATTTTCTTAATATCGAGTTTTCACTTGGTCTGCCAGCCGGTTTCGTGATCCGAAAGCTGTAATTACTTATTTTCACGCCCTTCTTCAGGACTGACTTGAATTCTAAGCGGCTTCAACGTTTTAGATCGTATTTGAACGTGTTCACGTTTGGGGTTATTTTTAGACTGGAAGCTTTTGAAACGATTAGGGAATTGAGGGATATTAATAATGTGTTCCTCAAAGATGTTCTATTTATTACTTGACTGAGGGTAATGTGTTTCCCGCCGGGGCTGCGGGTTGTTTGCATGAGATACCGCGGCCTCGACATAAAGGGCTAAGAAGGAACATGGGTGGTTTTTAGTTTTTATCGTCTGTGTCGCAATAGGCCTTGTTTTTTGCTTTTCAGTAGGTTTATTTTTATCTCTTTTATAACATTTGCATTGGTCATATCATCATTATCATCATTTATGATTTCAGCCGAAACACGTCCACTGCTGGACATATTTCTGCTTTTTGTTCATATACATTGAGTCAACCCTTAGCTAAACCACGAGTTTGGCGTCTTCTGTAGCTTCCATTTTTTTTTGGGGGTGGGAAATCATCAAATAACCCCTTCCGTTCTTGGACAGAGCGAAAGGGAGTGTCAGTCTTCTACTGACTAAAAACCACCCATGTTCCTTCTTAGCCCTTGTGCCGAAGCCGCGGTATATATTTCGAAGCCGCGGTATATCTTTCGAACCATCTTTCCGCAGCCCTCTGTAGCTTTCCCTCACACATGAGTGTGAGCAAACAACTTACTGCAATCACAAATGCGTTTGGTGACATCGGTAATAATCGAATTTCAACACAAAACCAAAAATGCACGACCAACTCTGAACAGTCAACGATCCCGAAAACTAGCTGACATTAGTTTTCCTCCGTCACTTCATCTACACACTGCAACTTTAACTTTCGACCGCATAATCTGTAGACAAAAGGTTCATAATGAAAGCGTTTGAACTATTTCATCAGGATTAAACTTTGTCACAATGTCTGGCGTTGAAATGCGATGCATAATGCACAGTATTAAAATATTAAAGAATCTCGTAATGGCTGTGGCGGGTGGGCGCGTCGCCAAAGCTGCTTTCACCACACTTTGCCGTTTTAAACCCTGAGACATAGATTTAAATATTTATGGAGTGAGAAGGTAGTTTTGTGCCTAAGTGCTTGGTGCATCGTGAGGAGGCGGTAATTGAATTGTGGTTTTTATTTGAGGGACACATATAACAGTATTCTACATAAATATGTACACAGTACTGGGAAATTATTATGATGCACGTTTGGTAAGAGTGGTTGTCAGGTTTTCAGGCCACTGACTACTTGTCAGGCCACTGACTACTTGTGACTGTCAAATATCTAGAAATAACAGCTGGGACTAATGACGTAGTTTGTCCTACATGCCACGTAAGGCGCTTTATGATTTTAATTGGTCTAAATAGTCAATTGAAAAGTGTTTAAACTATCTTCACAAAATTAAACAACTAACAATTGACTACCAAGAAATTAAAAAAGATTTATTTTTATTTTTTTTATTTAAACACACACACTATCATTACAGGCTAACCTAATACAACAGTGTAGTTATAGTTAAAGTTTACACAATAGACTTACAATTAACAATCTAGACTAATTTTACAAAATGCGGGCCGTGTGAATTCACTCAGAGATTTCAATTTAAATTTTTGACAGTTAAGACAAAAATTGCTACAGAACTCGAAATCCAGTCAATAAATTAATCTAGCTTACTATTCAGTCATACAACGAAATGCAAACAACATCTAAACGAAACAAATAAGAGGATACACCATGTTTATTTACAAAACTGTTACCTCCCGGAACTCATTTGAACTTTTCAAAGTAAACCTTAAACTATTCAATGAAACTAAAAGCGGACCGCGTCGAGGTACAAAATATTTCTGTACATAGTATAAAATGTTTCGGTACGCGGTACGAAATGTTTGAGGGATAAATAAAATGTAAAATGATACAGACATTTTACCAGAAACTTTTTGAACAATTATCAACTGGTCAGGAATATGATAGATGCAATGTTTACGAAATGTTGTTGATTTAGCCTTAATATAGTGAAGGTTGAACGTGTGCCTGTAGTGGTTACTTAGTAGTGAGAATTTATGAAAATAAAATAATATAATGTAATTTTTCTCATCTCTGTGAGTTTGTTTGGGCGGTTTCTTCTCTGAGTAGTCAGAGACAAAACACCGGCTTCACCTCGTCTAAAAAAAAATACTTGGATTGTTTAAACATATAAAAACAAAAATCGTGAAGAAAACCGCATGCCTGACAGATATTTCTTTACGGCATGTAAATCAAGTCAGAGGATAGGTTTCTAAAAAAAAACACTTTTTAAGTTAAACGGTTTTATGTTAAACATATATTGCAATGTTTAAGATAAATGTACTAAAAACCAAAAAATAATAAAATAGATACAGTCGTGGGAATTATAAACATATGCATAGACTAGACTAAAATAAAACCGTGGGGCACGTCTCTTTTATTTACATGGAGTGTAACTATTGGAATTTCCATGAGCAAGAAAATAGTAAGTAATTTCCTCACCGTCTGCGGGCCAACTGCCTATTTTAACGACGAATTAAACGATTCTTCTATCGCACATTAAGTCGATAATTTGTAGACAATTGACGTGCCCCACGGTTTTATTTTAGTCTAGTCTATGCATATGTTTATAATTCCCACGACTGTATCTATTTTATTATTTTTTGGTTTTTAGTACATTTATCTTAAACATTGCAATGTATGTTTAACATAAAACCGTTTAACTTAAAAAGTTTTTTTACCTATTTTTATTTTCTAGTTTTTAGTTTTTATTTCGCATTCTGTTTAATTAATTTATTGCTTCATTATTGCAAGGTTTCTTGCCCGTTAGTTTATTGCAGTCCAACTCCTCTATACGTAGTTAAAAAAAAATAATTATAATTTTCTATTTCCGCCATTTTGTAGCGGCCGCCATCTTGTATTTCAATTTTTTATAGTATATTGTATTCTGCTTGTTGAGCCCTTTCATTTGATACCCATATTGATGGGATTGATAAAACCTACGTTATCCGCCATTTTGTAGCGGCTGCCATCTTGGATTTCAATTTTTTATAGTATATTGTATTTTGCTTGTTGAGCCCTTTCATTTGATACCCATATTAATGGGATTAATAAAACATAAATTATCCGCCATTTTGTAGCGGCGGCCATCTTGAATTTATAATGATAATGAATAAACATAATTGTATTGTCACCAAAATCCAAAGTGTATACAAAATTTCAGATTAATCGGTTGACAGGAAGAGGGTGAAATTTGAATTACTAAATTTGACCCAAGAATAATAAATAAAACAAACGGGGTGAGCTAAATAAAACCGTTTAATAAAACCGTTTAATAATAAAAACTGTGACACCAGTTATGTACTAATCACACGATAAAACGAAATTGGATATTTTCATGTGTTTCATTAATGGATATCTTCTACGTAACAGTTATAACGAACTTTTTAGAATTGACTATTTGAGTACTGTTAAAAATTCACAAAAAATGCGATGTTATTTCAACGAACTGACAGAAATAACACGATGTGAGAAAAAAGTTATAAAATCGATAAAAAAATAGCTAGCTTTATAAGTTTTTTGGTTTTTCTATCCTTGTCGCGCCAAATGGCTATTCGTACTAGGTAACTATGGCGGTATGAAATATGACGTCACGTTTCTGTAGCGCTGCTTCATCTTAAGTGTGGGTGCCTGAGAAAACAAAGACTGACTACTACTGTGTGGTAATTTTTTCTTAATTTTTTTTTCGACTAATGTAGTCATTTGCCGCGTTTTCAGACTTAATAAAACTGTATAAAAACAACATTGTGGTTGATAGATTACCATTTTAAGCTCAAGAAGATACTCCTTCGATGAAACACAACATCTATTCACAAAAATCACCTACTCTATGTCCATACTCATATTATTATGTTTTTAATACACGAACATATTATACCTAGAACACATTAATTTAACTGAGTGCTTGACTTGTCTGGATTCACAATGTGACGTGTCTGCCTCAAAATTCGCCGTTTCATGATTAATTTTATAAATTTTCTGTATAGATAACTTTGTTGACGAAATTATGTTAGACAGAAAATTGTGTCACGGGGAGGTTCGCACTTGTTCGGGTCGGTACTTTTCAAATCAGCAGTATTTTTTCAACAAAAAAGGCGACCCGAAGAAATGAGTAAGGTCTTTCGAAGCACATTGTAGATGTGTCACAGCTAGGACCAAATGAGGACAATGAGGTTAAGTTTTGAAATATAAAATGACACCAACAAATCAACCAATGATTCTCAGAACCTGCTATACTAGCACCCTTTTATTTTTTTTATTTTTTTGGCGGGTGGTAAATCATCGAATAACCCCTATGTCAAGGGTGCGGGATCTCTTACAACATTCCGCAGCCCTGACGGGCGTCGGCCCTTGCGCGCCCCTTCCATGTTGCTGCATGACATCTCTTTGAGGCGCGCGTGGAACATGAACGCGCCGTCGACATGGCCTGTTTTCGTCATAAGACGGCCGGACAGCGAGCTAGCCCATCACTCACCGTCCACAGGCCCGCGTCTACGACGCCCGGAGCGCCTTCCGCGACTGCTGGGACGAGAGGTTCTCTCCATCTCGCGTTCTGCCGCCTCCTTCGCTAGCATCACTGCTTCGCAGAAGGAGGCGACGCCTTCCCATTCCTCCTCGCACCGGACCATGGCTTGCACCAGGGCCGGGCGCGAGAGGTCGCCGCCGCCAATTGCCGCTACGAGAACACGGCGGGGCTCCGCCCAAGCGGGACACACCTCAACGGTGTGCTCCACCGTGTCCTCCGGCCGATCCTCACAATGGTGGCATCCGGGCGTTTCCTCCCGCCTGATCCGGTGCAGGTACCTCCCGACCTGCGTCAGACGGAAGGTGAGGGCGCCGTGGCGTCTCTCTAGCCACTCCTCAAAGAGGGGACTTATCGCCACTATCGTGGCGTGCCCTGCACGGGGTTGCGACAGTCGCTGTCTCCATGTCGCCATGAGATCGCACCGGAGGTCTGTCCGCTGCGCAGCAATTTGCCGTGGCAACGGAGTGACCCCCTGGTGTAGCGCCTCCACGCGCCATTCATGCAGGCGCGCGAGGACTATCGCCTCCAGATCCCATGGCGGCAATCCGGCAAGGAGGTTCGCCGTATACTAGCACCCTTAGTTTCAGTAACTTTGAAATTAGTGTTTTTGACTAATTGACTACTGTTAAAAAATTCACAAAAAATGTGATGTTATATCAAAGAACTATCAAAAATAACACAATGTGTGAAATAAGTTATTAAATCGATTAAAAATTAAGTATCTAGCTTTATAAGTTTTTTGGTGGGGGCACTTTCTGTCCTTGTCGCGCAAAATGGCCATTCGTACTAGGTAACTATGGCGGTATGAAATATGACGTCACGTTTCTGTAGCGCTGTCTTTGTCTACCACGTCATTTAAAATCAGATAAAACTAAGCCATTTTGTCATGTTGAGGTGGGCTCGGTAAAACTCAAAAATATGCGAACAGATTTTCCCAAACGGTATATTTTTATTCGATAATTAGAGGATGAGCTTGTGGCCATGAGGAAGATGATGATGATAATAATACAAATTGCCGCCCGGTTGTGCCGAAACATGCCGAACCGAATAAGTATGTAACATGCTTTAGAGAGAAAATCGTGCCAGTCTTTAGCCGTCGGGTTTATGATTTGAAATGTATGACATACTCGCGTATGTATACATTGTACATGTCACGTGTATTTTAGACTTATCTGGGACATATAATGTAGGTTTTAAGTTTTAAAAAAGGCTTCGGGTGTGTCTGTTTTTTTTTGTCGAAATTATATTAGTATCATCCTGGGAATGCTTGTACATTAATAATGATGTTCCTGGAAATGGTTCTGACAATTTCGATGATAGTTGCAATTTATGGGTTTACGGGGGTGAAAAAACGATCTAGTTAGGCCCACTTGTACCAAAACTTTGAGTTAAATAAATAACTCGAGGTTTACTAACTCAGTGTTAATGTTCTAAATTTTTAACTCGCATATTAAGTTGCACCAGTAAAAATTAACCCAGAGTCAACTAACCCTAGTCTTGTCATGTTCATTCATTCTTTTAACATCTGGCAAAATATCTCTCTCTCTCTCGCTCCACAGTACTTTGAATAAGTCTATTTCTTTATGTCAGATTAAAAAAATACACGTTGTTCTTTGTCGCGTTATATTGACTGTTGTGACTTGAGCGTGTTGCACTTGCATTGTCGTTTACAGTGATTATTTTGCGAAATAATTTAGGCAGACGGACGCGGAAGATCTTCAAAATGGAAAAGAAACCTCGGTTACGTACCTCGTACGTAATTTCACAAATAGCGACAATTTGTTACTGTGCGATATAGTAGAAAAATACAAACACATTGTAGAAAACAAAAAAAACTGATGGAGCCAACATTCTACAAAAACAAAAAGCTTGGTTGGAAATAATAAAAGATTTTAATTCTATTCAGTCTATTGTAAAAAGAGTTCACTGAAGAGGCACTAATCACGGAAAATGTAATGTAGGTCACATGCCTACATTGTGACCTACCTACATTACTTTTTATTCGCATTTGTATATTGCAGTCTATTTTCAATTTTATCTAATATTTATAGAGAACAGTTTCTTTTTGTAGACGAAATCTTCTATGAAAACCTTTGTCTCTTTGTGAGTAAAAATAAATAATAATAAATAAATAAATCATCATCATCAGACAACAATCATTCGTTTATCATTTTCAGGACAAAATAAAACCGATATCACTGAAACAAACAAACACGAGACACAACCAAAGCGTACTTAGCCTAAAATATCTCAATTTTGACATTACTAACCCAGAGTTAGTTGACTTAACCCTCCCACATCAGTGGGTTAAATAATTAAAAATTTAACTCGTGGTTAAGCCTTAACTCTTGATGGTGCAAGACATAATAAGAATTTAACTCCAAAGTAGTATTTACCTCTGGGTTAACCGTGTTAACCCAGCCTGGCGCAAGTGGGCCTTAGTCTTATATCTGGGAAAATAATCTGATATTCTTATGTATTAAATTACTATAGAGGACAGTCGTAGTCGCATGCCACCTTGTTAAAGGCAACTAGCAGCTGACTTCTGTATCAATGAGAACGCCATAAAACGTAATAATAATAATATGTATATTACTTTCATAATATAAAATTCTACTTAATATTGGCTCTGGTCTTAAGGTTGGTTGATATGTTGACTAAAACTATAATACAGGGTGTAAATTAACCCTTCACACAAACGTCAACCAAGCATTCTGTACATCAAACTAAGTACCCCTACGCAAAAATTTTTGCTGGGAAACGACTTTTTTTTTAGGGGTCAAAAATCACAAATTACGGTAAAACTCAATGTAGCACTCTAAAACATTGTGCTAGTGGATGCTTTGAATAGTAAACGGGTCATGGAGGTAATTTAAGTAAATAATAATAATTATAATAATATTCTTTATTCATCAGATAACAATGATCCATAGTGTTAGTAGACAATAAAATAACTTATTTCTAGTGTAAGTAGGTAAAATATTGTATGGACGACACAGTAAATAGTATTGTGAAAAGGACATCCCCGAACTAATGTTCAGTGATTATCCTTCTCACAAAACTTTTAATTATCGGAGAGTCAACACTCTCCACAACAGTTTTTAGAATGCTGTTGCCACTCGCCCGCAACCTTGACAGCAGCGACGCAGTTTTCTTCCGAATGACGGCGTGGAATCCGTCAGTTCGGTTTTGCGCAAACATAGCAGAAGCGCTGCACCATCGCGGCAGTCCCAACAGCATCCTAAAAATATTGTTATATTGTATGCGTAGGTCATCCAGCGTTCTTTTGGTATAGTTGACCCAAAGATTCCCCGTGTAAAAGCACTGGCAATATGCCTGAAACAGTGTTATCTTCACTAAACTGCTACACCGGGCGAATCTTCGGGCCAACATGTTACCTCGGACCGCCAGGGCCCTACGCTCTCTTTCAATATCAACATTGTCCTTAAGGTCCTCGGTGAGAATATGCCCTAGATATTTAAATGTTGTCACTCTTTTGACGTTCAAGCCAAAGCCGTTCAAAGTTATAACCTGAAAAACTAGCATTTACAAAAACAGCTGTGCAAAATTTGGAACTTTGACCCCCAATATCTCCGTAACTAAGGGGTTCCCAGGTATGGTCTAGAACCAAAAACTGATCGCAGTGGTGGGGAGAACAAATGCCCTTCGTTTGCGTTAAGGGTACTTTTACACCCTTTATAGGTACATATTTGTAATGTACTCGCCAAGACCTTTCATTTGATAACAAACATGTTAATGATAATCTCAATTTAATTTTTTTCAATGTTCGAATCTGACATTTTATTTCCGTTATATATTTTTTTTATAATATGTATATAGCCTATGTCAACCGGGTTATTTTAAGAGTAAGAATCTATTGACAACTCATTTATTAAAATCCGTTCAGTAGATTAGGCGGTATGGTGGATCATACATACATAGACTGCCAAAATCATTACCCTTTCTTTTGGCTTCGCCGTAGTCGGGTAAAAATTACACACAAACACCCTTACACACTGGCACGGACATCGATGAACAAAAGCTTATTAACGCTCAATATAACGGAGTGTGTTGTTAAATTGATACAAATTAGCAATACTCACGGATTTAACCCTGCACTGCGGTACAATTTGTGCGGCCATTAATGTGAGCAATTTGCTCTCACTGAATATTTAAAACGGGCGTAATCTTTGCCAATTAGGGCGTTAAAAGTGTTAGTTTAAACTGTTTGCTTCTAATTTTTGCGGTGTTTTTCGGCTTTGTGTGGCGTGTTCTTTAGTGTTTGTTTTGTTTTTTGGTTTCTGTAATGGTTTGCTTTGTAAAATAAAATAGGAGCTATTTTCATTTTTGAACGAAATTGTGCCTGAAAAGTGAGCTAGTGCTTCAACTAATTACTGTCAGTTAATATATAAATATGTTGTTGTGCAATACATACACATATTGAACATATTGCTTCACAATATCTTCTTTTGATTTTTTATGACAGCGCAGCTCCTTATAACGTGTCGCTTACCCCAGTAAAAATGGTCATAAATATATTACCTGCTTTCTAAATACATACTGGCTAATCATATTTTGTTTTTTTTTTGGCTTGTCTGATCGCCACAACCCAGTGAGTACTGGGTAATAAGATTTTCCTTGGCAAGACTGATTGACAGATTTTCGGGACATTGACCTGTTACGCGTACGACTGTATTGTATGACTGAAGACCTACAAATGACAATCAGGACCAACGGTTTAACGTGCTTTCCGAGGTACGGTAGAAATTTGTGGTGACCCATCTATAGGCCAACCTAGCTAGACGCGGCTTAATCAAAAGATACCCGAATAGCTATTTTTATTTAGCCACAAGCGTAAACACGGGTTATAAAGCTATTATCCTACTAATATTATAAATGCGAAAATTTGTGAGTGTGGATGGATGCATGTTTGTTACTCTTTGACGCAAAAACTACTAAACCGATGTGGATGAAATTTGGAACACAGATAGTTTATAACCTGGATTAACACATAGGATACTTTTTATCCCGATAGTATGATCCTGTAGGACAATATCGAACTCAAGGCGGGCGAAGCCGCTGCCACAAGCTAGTTTGTAATAATTCTGCTGGCAGCCATAATGTTCAAAATTGCTTGGTAAAATCGCACATATGCGCAGAACTGAGTACCATAAGCATGTGTAGAGCGCGGCGTAAATCATAACTGCGGCTACAAGTTCGAAGTCGTTGTCTAACTCAGTCGGCCTCAGGCAATGTTTGAAGTTTGTTCACTGTTTTTGTATTATAGTGTGAAGCTGCTGTTATTTTGTTTAAGTGAGTTTTCTTTGCGGGTGAGATTGGTGTTTAGCTGAATTTAGAGGCAGCTCTTCAATGCAGAAATATAGTGAATATTTGAATATGTTTGTGCTTTTAAAGACAAGTTCTTTAAGTAGTTAAATAACAGTTTCTGTTGGTACATTAATGTTTACTTTTACAGATGAAAGGAGATTGACAACAATAAAGGCGCTTTAAAGAAAAAAAGAATGGCCCTAAAACTATACTCATTAATTATAAAATATTTTTTTAACTTCTCTTAGTTCACTCGGTCGAAATACTATGTGGAGTTACTATTTTGTATTTAATTAGTAATTATTGCATTTTAGTGCATAATTTTAGTGACGTATGCGGTAAAAGTAGTGCTGCCAAATTAAAAACGACACGTAGTTTTAAAAATAAATTCAACTCTGACTTTATCCTCGTATTAATATTTTTAATTATGACAATTCTAAGTGAATTAAGTTAATATATTATTTTCTTAATTCACATAAGAATTGTTGAATTTACATCTCTAAAATAATATTACTTTACTAATTAAAAATCTTTCTTTACTTGGGAAATCAGTTATGGTCAAAATTATTTTTAATTGATAACACTACGTGTAAGGTGAGCTGTCAAAGGTGTTATTGTCAATTTGTCAAACACAAAACATTGTGCCGGCGGTAATAATTGACTAACCTATGTAATAGCATGGCATTAGGTCCGCCTTTGTACAGTTTTTTTGCTTGTGCATAAAGTTTAATAAATAAATAAATAAATAATAATATTTATTTGGGATCATTTATTGATTTGTTAGTAATATTTTATCTTGTCTTTCGTGAATTGAAATCAC
This sequence comes from Diarsia rubi, assembly GCA_932274075.1. Classification (NCBI taxonomy): domain Eukaryota; kingdom Metazoa; phylum Arthropoda; class Insecta; order Lepidoptera; family Noctuidae; genus Diarsia; species Diarsia rubi. The sequence goes on along the minus strand of OW026419.1, from coordinate 17,465,314 downwards.
AATGTAGCAAATAGCAGCTCCTTTGGTGGAAGGTTCATTACTGAACTAACCTCAAAACCCGAACGAAAAATTAAAAAAACAACTAAAACCCCACATGATAATTGGATGCTTTTTATTTCCTTTGAAAGTACGATATCATTCCTTTTTTATATCTAATTTATGCCATCATACACAATGTTTTTATGCGGAACGGCGGTCAGTAGAAATTTGGGCATTTTCCTTTGAAGGATGGATGAACTATGTAAATGATGATGCAAGAGAGGTGGTGTCTGATGAGTGATGAGATGACGAGTAATTAAGTCTTTGTTTAAGTCCGCAAATGAGTCTTATTTCAGATTTTTTAGAAAGTTCTCCTCTTTTTTTTTGCTCCTGACCGATTTCAAATTTGCATGTTCCATCATTAATGCGCACTTTTAAGGTCTAAAATCAACATGAAAAATAGTGGTTCCAAATATTCAAAACCAACTAAGCAGTAAGTATTACAAAGTCTACAATAAAAAAACGAACAGGAAAATAGTTGTAGAGTTTTATAGCCGGACGCGGGTCAGACGTTTACAAGCACTTGAAGTTTTCCCATAAATATTGACATCACTGTTCTCTGTAGCTCTTCTATTCATAACATGTGTTTGACCCTTTTTTGTGGCGACTGTTTGAGGAGTTCGGAATAGTGAGGAGTTTCAACAGCTGCTGTGTTGTGAACTTTGCAGGAGTGACATTAAGCTGACATAAATAGGCTTACTTAAAATAGTTGTCTGTTTTGACTACTCTGTTTTTAACTACATGTGAAATTCACTTCATTTTATTCACAGCCTAGCTCATTGGGTAGTGACCCCTACGAGGCGGTCACCTGCAGACCTTTTTTTTTGGTTTTTAGGTAATCATCAAATATTTCCTCTAGCATTTTGCTATGGACTTTGCTATGTATTAATACGAGTATGACTGTAAACTTAGTTTTAAATAGGATAGACGTTCCATCTTCGGATGGCTGTGGGACGAGGTTACTTACTTATTTATATTTATTGTGATTGTTTATGTTGCTTCTTTTTGAGTACCTACTGTGTAAATATTTCGACACAAATGTATTTTTGTTATGAAATAAATAACTTGAACTTGCTCTGGGCGGAGTGGAAAAGAGGGTCAGACTTCTAGTGACTAAAGATCATCCATGTTCCTTCTTAGCCCTTTGTTTCCGGGGCCACAGTATCTCCACACCTAACACACCCACCACCCATAGTGAACCTGTGATCATTGTAAATTTTACTCGCGATAAGTTATGTTATTTATTTTCCAGAAACATCACAGTCATATGAAGGATAATTCTAAATTTTTAACTAGTTTTAGACAAAACTACCTCGAAAGCTTAGGTTTTCCAAAACATTTATAGATGCAATTTTATACATCCGAGAGTAAGATTTTCCAACAGAGTTTAAACTATTATACCGGATTATTTACTGCTGCAGCGCTTAACAGTTAAGTTTGAGTTTCAAGCGAAGTTTAAATCGTGGCTAGCGATAAATATAATACGGAAGTGTTTGCCACTTTTGTTGCTTCAACTTTAAAATTGTTGCATGGGGTTTCAAAATCCGTGTTATATTAAGACCTAGACCTCTGGGAATCCAGATTAAAGTCACATGCTATGTAACTATTACGGAAAAAGGGGATCGGACTGAGTCAAAAAAATACGATTCTAATTAGTCCGTCAGTTAGATTATCGAAAAATATTGGATACGTGTTTTTTGTTTTATCAAATTAACAAAATTGACGAAGATAAGACGCGTCAAAGATCATGAGTGGTTGTGACGTCATTTCTAGGTAAAAAATGTATTAAAATGTGACGTTTTCGAGGAGTTCACGTGTTTTCGAAGCACTGTATCGTCTTCATTTTATGTTTATGTGGAAAAAAAAATACGTGTTCAGTATTTTTTGAAAATCTATCTGACGGAGTAATTTTTTTTTCTTGGCCGATCCCCTATTGTTATAAAATGTATGGGACTGTCACTAACTGTGACTGTAATTTACCGATAAGATTCGTCAATCCTGTTGAAATTGGTTCATCATCTGTCTAGCCTTTTCCCAAATATGTTGGGGTCTTCCAGTCGAACCAGATTTAGCAGGATACCAGTATTTTACATAGAGCAACTGCCTATCTGATCTCCACAACCCGGTTGACACTGGGTAAAGCTGGATTACCCTTTGGTAAGACTGATTGTCAGACTTCCAGGTAACTGACTACCTGTAACGCCTGCCAGTGATCTATTTATAGCAGCCAAGACCAATCACAGCTTAACGTGCTTTTCAAGGAATGGAGGAAACTCGATAAGTAATGGGTAATGGAACTCGATAAGTAATGGGGGAATTTAATACGCTCTTATAGTATCTAGTCTTGCCTAGCCTTGTGAGTGTGTCTCTAGGCCTGTAGTTACATGCAGGATTCTATTTACCTGCATAAAAAAATCGAATAATTAAAAGAAAACTCTCAGAAGGCTATTCGACCTGGCCCGCATGTATTTCATAAGAGACGCACAACGCTTCCATGAAGCTAGCATGAAAACCATCTACGCTTTTCACCGCAAACATAGCCGAAGCGCTGCAGTAGTGCGACAGCCCGAACAGCATCGAACGCGTAATTATACTGTACACGCAGAGCACTGTGTAAAAAGATTGACAGAAGGCCTGACACTCCCTTTCGCTCTGCCCAAGAGGCAGGGAGGGTTATTTGATGATTTTTCACCAGCCAAAAAAAAAATAAGGCCTTATATAATGTCACTTTGACTTGTTCAGAACACCGTGCGAACCTGCGGGCCAGCATGTTACAGCGCACAGACAGCGCCCGCGCTCCCTTTCTGGATCAATAATTATTTTGCCGTTATTTTCATCTCACTTAAATTCACGAATAAATAAAATAATTCCACCAAAAGTCGCAAAATTTTACTATAGTTGCCTCCAGTTAAGATCACAATAGCGGTCATTGACCCACCTACATTTATTAAAGTTAATAACTTTGAAAGTCAAAAATAAGCCTGATAAGTCAACATTATTTCTACCGAAAAACGATACGTGGTTCATTTATTTTGGTTCGTACGAAGAGATATTAGAGAAAGGGCAGTGACCGCTATTATCGATCATAATTGACAACAACTATTGGCAAACTACGCCCACTGACGCAGTCATCATGAGCAGATATGACAAAGCATGCGGCACAAAATGGAAGGCTACTGTTTGTGAAAAGTCGCCGCATATGCACATGAAAGGCTGGAGGCTCAAAATAGGTTAATTGATAAAGGTTTTTTTGTTATGAGCGGGAATGAGGAAGTTGAGCAGAGCAAAGACAATTCCCTTACAAGAGGATCTACGGAGATTGTCTCTGCTTCGCTAGATTTGGGTTCGAAGGCTAACATGGCTATCCCATATAGATATATCAGTAATCCTTTTCTATACCAACCGGGTAATTTTATACCTCTAAGCATTTGCCACGTAATGAAGTAGCAGAAAACTTCAAATTATATCAGCCAATATTTTATGAATGCTTCATTACGAAGTTTCACGATTCAATGGAGTTTCAACTTCGATTAATGACCGAATAAGGAAGTTCTGGCAGCTGATTGACGACTGCCTAATTAGTGTAGGTATGCAGATTTACTTGTTTCTTAAATATATTTGTATTGATTATGACTGAAATGGACTCTAACATTAAGATAAATCCAGCCAATAAGTTTAATTTGTAAAGATTTGTCTACGGATTACCGTGCCTGCACAATCCTGCAAACTTATGGTTTTAGTTTTGTAATTTATTTTTTGGAACGATTATTTTACTTTTTAAAATATTTTTGTAGTCTTAGTCAGTTTGGGAATAGTGTGGCGAGCCTGTTCCATAAAAAAAAAATGTAGGCTTACTTTTAAGTCATGTCAAGTAATACATATTTCAAGCACTTCTTATTTTAATTTTTACTAGCTGAACCCGGCATGCCTTGCAATGCCCTTTTTCCTACCAACTACCTGACTACTACGTACCTACTACGTACCTACTACGTACCTACTACGTACCTACTACGTACCTACTACGTACCTACTACGTACCTACTACGTACCTACTACGTACCTACTACGTACCTACTACGTACCTACTACGTACCTACTACGTACCTACTACGTACCTACTACGTACCTACTACGTACCTACTACGTACCTACTACGTACCTACTACGTACCTACTACGTACCTACTACGTACCTACTACGTACCTACTACGTGCCTACTACGTACCTACTACGTGCCTACTACGTACCTACTACGTATCTACTACGTACCTACTACGTACCTACTACGTACCTACTACGTGCCTACTACGTACCTACTACGTACCTACTACGTACCTACTACGTACCTACTACGTGCCTACTACGTACCTACTACGTACCTACTACGTACCTACTACGTACCTACTACGTACCTACTACGTACCTACTACGTACCTACTACGTACCTACTACGTACCTACTACGTACCTACTACGTACCTACTACGTACCTACTACGTACCTACTACGTACCTACTACGTACCTACTACGTACCTACTACGTACCTACTACGTACCTACTACGTACCTACTACGTGCCTACTACGTGCCTACTACGTACCTACTACGTACCTACTACGTACCTACTACGTACCTACTACGTACCTACTACGTACCTACTACGTACCTACTACGTACCTACTACGTACCTACTACGTACCTACTACGTACCTACTACGTACCTACTACGTGCCTACTACGTACCTACTACGTACCTACTACGTACCTACTACGTACCTACTACGTACCTACTACGTACCTACTACGTACCTACTACGTTCCTACTACGTACCTACTACGTACCTACTACGTACCTACTACGTACCTACTACGTACCTACTACGTACCTACTACGTACCTACTACGTACCTACTACGTACCTACTACGTACCTACTACGTACCTACTACGTACCTACTACGTACCTACTACGTACCTACTACGTACCTACTACGTACCTACTACGTACCTACTACGTACCTACTACGTACCTACTACGTACCTACTACGTACCTACTACGTACCTACTACGTACCTACTACGTACCTACTACGTACCTACTACGTACCTACTACGTACCTACTACGTACCTACTACGTACCTACTACGTACCTACTACGTACCTACTACGTACCTACTACGTACCTACTACGTACCTACTACGTACCTACTACGTACCTACTACGTACCTACTACGTACCTACTACGTACCTACTACGTACCTACTACGTACCTACTACGTACCTACTACGTACCTACTACGTACCTACTACGTACTTACTACGTACCTACTACGTACCTACTACGTACCTACTACGTACCTACTACGTACCTACTACCTACCTACTACCTACCTACTACCTACCTACTACCTACCTACCTACTACCTACCTACCTACTACCTACCTACCTACTACCTACCTACCTACTACCTACCTACCTACTACTTACCTACCTACTACCTACCTACCTACTACCTACCTACCTACTACCTACCTACCTACTACCTACCTACCTACTACCTACCTACCTACTACCTACCTAAATACTACCTACCTACTACCTATCTACCTACCTACAACCTAACTATCTACTTACCCAAAACAAAAGAACAAAAACTATCCTATGTCCGTCTCCTGGTTTTAAGCTACCTCCCCACCAGTTTCCAGCCAAATCGGTTCAGCCGTTCTTGACTTATAAATAGTGTAACTAACACGACTTTCTTTTATATATGTAGATTTATTTTATATACCTAATATTGAAGCTTGGCTTTCGTACGTTTGCCACGGGTGACCACTGAAAACCAGAGCTGTGCTGTGGGTGGCTGTAGGACAGCACCATGCTGAGTGGCAACCTACTTGTCGCAGTCACGACGTGCAACAATTTTTTTTTATTATCCCTGCTTGTTGTATTTTTTTTTTAATATTTGTTATTCGTTGTATATTTTTTTTTCCTGTACGTATCTTTGTATGCTCGTGTTTCCACGACGAATAAATATATTTTTTTCTTACTTTTTTTTTTTTCAAACACAAAACTAGCAATCAAGAATTTGATCTGCCTACGCTGCAGAAGCAAAATGCGCGCTGGCTGGAGTGAAAAAGATGACCTGAACACGGATGCATTGTTTACGTTATCGCCTACCAAAAGGTGTTGTGATGCGTAAAGCGCAGTAGTGTATCAATGTAATCATCATCAGCCATTTTATTATCTATACTTACACTTTTACTATCAATCATTTTCATCTTTTATAAAATGTCCTTTTACATCTTATGTCGGGCCTTGGCGACAACTATTAATGTAAGCAGTCTAACAATCGATCTTATTCGATTTATTATATTTGTTTTAGCTGAAATAAAATATTAAATCTAATAATTTTTCAATGTTTACTTTTCATCTGACATTACGTCAGTCAAGCTGTCATTTACTTTTTCTTTTATTTTGTGTCATAGTTTTTCTTAGTGGTTAGGACTATGAAGGTTACATTTGATTTATATAATTTGATTTATTTTTATTAACATGTTAGCTCAAATAATGTAATTTATTGATAATTTAGATTAAGAGTATCTTATTTTACGCTTATAAAATTAATTAAAACGCTCACAGAATTCTTCGAGGAAGTTTTTGACTAAATAATACAGGTCGTTTTAAATACAGGCCACTCACAATTTTTGATTTCAAGAACTTGAATTCTAGAAAGACTAGAAGAATGAATTAAAACAATTGGGTGGAAAAAACGCTCAGTTTGTCCTATAAAAGGGGATTTCTGAAAAAATCCCTTCTGTTGATTTTTAGGTTCCGAAGAAGAATCATCTCATCTACAAAAGTCGACATCTAGGTTCTGAAGTTGAACCATTGTATCTACAGCAGTCGATTTCTGGGTTCTGAAGTTGAACCATCGCGACTACAAAAGTTTATCTCTCTAAAAGAGCCAATGCCGCGCCGTCGCGTAAAATCTTACTCTCCGGGAGCTCTACAAGCGCCTCTACTAGTACTTCTGCTTCTTATCTATTCTTCGGGCCTCCCTAAAGGACTCGCCCGTGATCTTCTCGCCTGGCTGCAGGATTGACCTGACGTGGCAGCTGTTCTCCTCGCCGTTCTTCAGAGCCTACCTCGGGGCCTTACTGGAACTGACAAGTACATGTAAAACTTCCTCTAACGTTACATTCTGTAGAGCGTGAGATAGGTAGGTCCGTGTTTTATAGATATCCCTGTATTTTCTACCCCATATCTATTTATTCATCACTGTTTTTTCTACCCCTTATCCCTTTATAAAATTCAATTGTTAAATTACTTACCCTTTTTAACTAAGACGTCCACTGCTGTACAAAGGCCTCCCCCATAGAACGCCATAAAGAACGGCAGCCTGCTGATTGCATACACCGGTCCCGCAACTCATAGTATCATATCGACCGACTCATAGTAGGTACCTACTAAATGATTAAGATTAGACAATTCAGTATGAATATCCTAATCAATTAGTGGGTACCTACTTCTTGATTAGGTAATTCTTATGCCCTACGTAATAAGGTTGAGAAGATGTCAACAGTCAGCGAACTAGGTAGTATTAAATTAGCTGAGATGGAATTCGATGGAATATCAAACCAATTTTTTATTGCGATACATTGATCAATGTCGGGCATTTTTGGTATTGTAAAACGTTTATCTAACAGTTTTTATATCTTACGATAAACACAAAAAATACTGTTAAAATAATCTGGACACATTAACTTAACATTCGTTTAGTTACATTTTAACATTTACGAATGCTCGTCCGACTTAGTTTATGACTCGCCGTAAACGGGGTTCGATTCCCGGCGTCGAACAAAGCAATAAAAACGTGATAAAAATTCTCTAGAAATATCTATTTTGTGTTTATAGTTTGTCTTTACATAGAACGGCCGATAAACTGATGTTTAGTTTGGTAAACATAAGTTTCTTAAGCTGCTGTATTTTATTTGTGTAATAGAATAAATTGTTGACAGTTTGCGAATGTTGCTTTCAAGATGTTGGTAAACGGCCTCCCCCTTACGGTTTTTAAATTAAAAGATTACAGGAATAAAATCTTGGCAATAGAGTAAGACTACCGGTTTGACGGTAGTTATTCACTACATTACAGAACAGATAACTTTAGAACAGTGCCTGGCAGAATCGATGACAGTTGGAGAAGTCGTGATCTTAAGTGGAAACCACGGACCGGTGGTGCCTACGGCAGTGAAATGCTGTAGGCTGATAATGACGATTCAGTTCATATATAAAATCACGCCTTTTTCAAAGAAGTAGGCAGAACACTACTAGTGCAACCAACCCTTGCGTTGTTTAGGTAGACGTACAATATAATTACCACCAAATCTATCAAAAACATAAAATATAATTTATTTATGTATTTATTTATAACCAACTTGTACTACACACCGCACGTATAAATTATAGGTTGAACATAAAAAATACACAGATAAAATAATTAGTAATATAAAAATAATAACAAAACAAGAACAATATTACAATAAAAATAGTGTTTTCAGTTAATGAAATCATATAAAAATATTAATCAAATATTTTTTTTACAAAAACTCGTTTTAGCGTATCGTAATTATATTTTATTACTCGGAATACAGTTTCTTTAACCCGAGGAGATAGTACTGGGAGTGCAATGGACTCCAGGTATCGGTAAGCAGTGGTAAGTGATATTAATATGGCGATGTCACATTTGATTTGCAATTTAGAAAGATTCCATTTTCTATTATGGAGTTTGATATTTTTAACGGAAGAAATTGTGTGATTTTAGGGAGTGATTTAAGCGTACATTATTACAGCAAAACTCATAAAAAATCGAAAGGAAATCCGGTTTTTACGACCCCATGAAAAGTTTTTTTTTGCAATTTGGATTGATGAAATAACTTTTTTTACGTCCAAATCGCTGATAAATATTATAAAATGTTAATGGTTGTTTGATTATTTGTTTGTCCTGGTTAAACGTTGGAACTGACTGACTTGGCACAAATAGCTCGTGTCACAAATTAAAATCTGCCTAGCCTTTTCCCATTCGCTTCCAGTCTAATCGGATGCAGCTGAATACCAGTATTTTACACGGAGCGACTGATCTTAACGACCCGTACTGGTTACCTTTGGTAACTCTGGTTGTCAGGCTTCCGGGCCACTTACTAGCTGTAACGTGGAAATCTATAAATCACAGTATATCAATTGATTCTGGCTTACAGGAGTTACAGTGGTTTGGGAATAGTGTGGCTTGTCCTATAAAAAAAAGGCATCATCTCTTTTTTCGGCTAAAAGCAAAAACCCATTAAATAGTTGACAAAATCCGGTTAATTTATATAATACTGGCTGTTGCCAGCAGCATCGCCTGTTACAACTGAAGAATTATCCCACGTGAAGATAAAATCGGGATAAAAATTACTATTATATGTGTTAATCCAGGTTATAAACTATCTGTGTACCAAATTTTATCCAACATCCATCTATACATACAAAGGTACCTACATACTTACGAACTTTCGCGTCTAAAATATTAGTCGGATGAACATAAAATAGAACATTTAATTAAATACATTCAATAAACGCCTGTGGTTTCATAGTGACTTGCTCAAATTAATTAAATACATACAAAGGTATTTATATATTCTAATTTCCTTGAGGAATTACTTTAATTTTTCATGGTGGCAGATGCTTTATTTTTATTAATTGTATTCCTAATTGAATATGGATTTGTGGCTCTTGAAATTTTTTCAACGAAAAATATTATACCAACTACAGAGTTGCTCGGTTGTTGTTATAATTATTATAAGTTGTTCATGATAAATAATTGTCACTTAAATTTAACGAGCTTCGTTGGTCTAATAGTCAGTATGACCCAGACCGAGTCGTGATTGGTCCTGAGTTTAATTACCGAGTCGGGGATATTATAGGGTTTATTTTATTTTATTTCATTTATCTGCCAATATCTGACAATACAATACACACAATATCCCAACCCTTAGTATATAATAATAGGTTATTTATGGTATTTAAGGCAAGGTCTTGATCAATGGATTGAACACTGCCTGTTCAATCCATTGATCAAGACAGTTTTTCAAACGCAGTTCACAGCAATGAAATGGTTAAGGGTTTGAAAAGACAAGAGAGGAATGTCTTTTATACTACACCTGCTTGGAAAGTACCTTGATACTTTATCAAATTTACGGTAGAAAGTACGTCATTGCATATCGAACAAATATGCGGGGAGAAAACGCATCTGAGCGGGAGAGAAAAGTGTATGAAAATCCATTTCTTACGTGGTTTTTTTTTTTAATTTTGGGTAAGACTATGCGCCGGTAACCTAAATATCAAAAGCCAAAAAGTATTTACAGTGAGTTTTTATCTCCAAGTTCGCAAAATGGCACTGGCCACTAGATGTGTGTTGGATAGGGTCGGGCTGGCAGTGCGACCCTGCGGCGTAAACAATTTGAAAAAAGAACATGTAAAAATTGCAGACGCCATTGGCGCCATTTTCAATTTGTGTGTTGTTTGAGGATTCACTTTTCGTAGAAAGTAAAATAAAACTATCAAAATGATAAGTAGTGATAGTAATGATGAAGATTTTTCAACTCCGCCGCAGTTGAAGGAAACAGCAAAAATACTGATTGATAACCTTTTACCACAGAAATCAATTAAAAAATATAATAAAACTTATAACGATTTTTTGCAATGGAAAAGTGAAAAAAATGCGGCATCTTTTTCTGAAACAGTTTTGCTAGCTTATTTCAGTGAAAAAGCGCAAAAATACAAACCAAGTACGTTATGGTCTATGTACTCAATGTTGAAAAGTACTATATTGACAAGTAACGACATAAATATTCAAGAATACAAAAAACTTACAGCATTTCTGAAAAGAAAGTCGGAGGGATTCCGTAGTAAGAAATCAAAAGTGCTTACTACAAAGGATGTTTATTCCTTTTTGCAGAATGCTCCAGATGACAAATATTTGTTGATGAAGGTAAGTTTATGAACAAAATGCACTGGTTTATGATTTATTACGTACCTATTTATGAGTAGAAATCTAATAGGTTTTCATGTTTGATATTTTTGTTTACAGGTTATTTTGATTTTAGGAGTAAATGGGGCCTGTCGTTCGCAAGAACTTGTGGATATGACAACAGACGATATCGAAATCCTCGAAAATGGAATAATTGTCAATATTCCTAACACAAAAACCAAAATTCAGCGATCATTTGTTATATCAGGCTTATTTTATGAGATAATGAAGAAATATAACGAAATTCGCCCCAGTGACCCCAAAACCAATCGGGTTTTACTACAATATAAAAACAAAAAATGTACGAAACAAGTAATTGGGAAAAACAAAATAAGTACTGTGCCAAGAGAAAGAGCTTCCTACCTTAATTTACTCAACCCACTAGAATACACTGGCCACTGCTTTCGCAGAACTTCAGCGACTATTCTTGCCGATACTGGTGCTGATTTAACCACAATAAAACGCCACGGTGGTTGGAAATCGTCCGCTGTTGCAGAAGGTTACATAGAGAATTCCGTAGGAAACAAAACACGAATAAATAACCAAATATCGGGATCGATTAATGTGCATCAAGACTCATCTCCTCAACCATCAACGAGCGCGGCGATGCCAAATGCTCCTCAGCAGCCAGTTGCCCCTTTGGCACCACAGCCTTCTACGAGCGCAGTGCCAACAGCACAGCCAGTTATTCCTCCTACATTGTCGCAAACATCTCAAACAATCATTAATGGAAAAAGTGTTACATTAAGCTTCACTAACTGCAACAATTTCAATATAAATTTCAATTAGTAAAGATTTAGTTTTTTATTTTCCTCGTAGGTGTAGTATAAAGCACTATGTATCACTCGAGAGAAAGCGCGATTCCCGATCTCGGGTGTTTTAAAGCCCTCCCCTACGGCTCGGGCTTCAAACGACACCCTCGACGGTAATCGGTCACTTTCTCCTCTCGGTGAACAATGTACTATTATTTGTCCACACATCTCTACCGCGGTCCTGTCAGTACGCATCTCTGCACAGCTTCGCTAGACACACCCTAGCTCCTAAGCATCTCCTCTCATCTTCACTTTGCACAATACATCTTCGCACGTCTCTCCAGCGATGGAGTCCGGTCCTTGTCGAACATTTCTTAGGGGCTATTATGTTGTTATTTTTACCCGACTGCGGCAAAGCCCAAAAGGAGGGTTATGTGTTTGTTTATTCAAGTATAACAACAAACAGTTACAGTATACATAAAGGGTGTAAAAGTATCCTTAACGCAAACGAAGAGCACTTGTTCTCCTTACCACTGCGATATTTTTTTTGTTCTAGACCATACCTGGGAACCCCCTAGTTACGGAGATATTGGGGGTCAAAGTACCAAATTTTTTACAGCTGTTTTTATAAATACTAGTTTTTTAGGTTATAACTTTACTTAAATTACCTCCATGACCCGTTTACTATTCAAAGCACCCACTAGCACAATGTTTTAAGAGTGCTACATTGAGTTTTACCGTAAATTGTAATTTTTGACCCCACAAAAAAAGTCGTTTCCCAGCAAAGTTTTTTGCGTATAGGTGTACTTAGTTTGATGTACAGAATACTTGGTTGACGTTTGCGTGAAGGGTTCATTTACACCCTGTATAGAGAGTTTCCGAGTTTCCTCCGTGCCTCAGAAAGCACGTCAGGCTATTGCTCCCGGCTGCCATTACAGGTAGTAAGTGGCCCTGAATAGACAGAAGACACTTGTTGTTCCTTTTTTTTTTTTTTTTTGGTGGGTGTAAAATCATCGAATAACCCCTCCCGCTCTTGGGCAGAGCGAAAGGGAGTGTCAGACTTCTGCTGACTAAAAACCACCCATGTTCCTTCTTCGCCCTCTATGTCGAGGCCGCGATAACCAGAGGACTACCCGCAGCCCCACTTGTTGTTCCTTAAGTCACAAACTACTTTGGTAAGCGGACAAGAAATTATACCATTGTAAATGAGTAAGTTACCTCCAGTTGATTTCGCATGTCATTATACATAGGTACCAACTTAAAAAGGTCCCGTACTCGGGTAAAAAACACTACCTGTCATTGTGTCCATAGCAATTTCCCATAACAGTACCCTCACCTTCTTTTGTGTTTTGTTAGTTATTTTGTAATTAAAATCGAAAATTATAATCATATTATTGTGAAACGAGAATAACTGCTGACAAACTGTTTTGCAGTTTGGCAGACATTTTATGTTTTAATGTACTTACAAATATGTTTATAATGTCATGTACCTACATATGCGGACTTTATGCCACTTCATTCTCTATCAGTCAACCTTGTATGTGTGTTTGTTAAAACAAAGTTTAAACCTAGACCAAAGAACCTGTTTAACTACACTTTCAAACTATTGTAGTAAACTGCTATTAATAACCAGTACTAATGCCTCGTCGCGACTTAACAGGTAAATTACAGCCATGGCCGGGCAAAGTTACAGCTGTTAGTAATTAATAGTTTTGCCTGGCTTGTGTACTAGGTACCGATGTTGCAATATTTTAAAGGTTTATGTTAAAGGAAGCTTTTGGCTCTAATTTAGAAATTTTAATATAACTTAAGGCAGTATTGCACAATGGGACATGGTTTTACGCCTGTTAATCAGAAGTATCATTTGGGACTAGCCTGCCACACTATTCCCAAACCACTGTAACTCCTGCTAGCCAGAATCAACAGGCGACCTCAAGAAAAGTATCGATACAATGAAGCTCGACGAAGTCACAGAGAAACGATTTAACTGTCTTGGATCCCGCAACGAAATTAATCAGAAAAGAATAGCGGAGGAGTAGGAAAAACATAACTTCCACTTCCCTCCATATCAGCAGGACACAGAACCGAACAAGGCCAATAGGCACACAGGGACGTATACAACTGGGATAAGCCCAGTTGCCTGGCACCACGGATATTATTGCTTTTAATATTACTGGATTCTAAGTTGTGAGCTGTTATATTTGATTCCAATAATAGACCAACTTACTGATATTTCTCCAGTCATTTTTAAGTACCATGTAATAAGGAGCAAGCATAATACTATCAAAACAAAGCCAGCCTCCAGTTTGCTAGTGAGTTGTACCCCACATGTGGTGCCCTTAGCGATTTGTCACTTAGTTTGTAAGTTTTGACCTGGCTAGAGGCCTTAAACTCAAGGCATCCTCAGGGATTTGCTCGGTTAAGCAGAAGACAGTCTCCTAGACTGAACTGCGAGATGCCAAACAAAAATTAAAAAAAAAAAGTGTGTGAGTGTGTATGTTTGTTACTTCTTCACATCTAAACGGCTGGATCGACTTCAATAAAATTTGGTATGTAGTTAGCTGACAGCCTGGATTAACACATAGGATACATAGGATCTTCATCCCGATTTTAACTTCCCGTGGGAGAATTTTTGTGTTGTAGGGGGTGAAGCCGCTGGCAACAGCTAGTTTACAATAATAGTTTACTTGACCTGAGAATTTAAATCTAGAGCCCATGCTCAGCTTGCGACCACTACACTTAACGTTTCCTACATATTTTTCTTTAAAATAAAATTAATAAGTAACTATTTTGCCTTCCATCTTATGTTACAACTTAAAACAGACGGCTAGAAGTTTTCCACAAGTACCTCCCTACTTAGTTTTTGTTAAAAATCCTGAAAAACTTTTCAAGTTACTTTTAAAAGCTACAGCAAAAGACGTACTCTACTTACTTAAAACTTTGTGAAAAAGGGAATGATGAAGAAATGAAACATTTTAGTACTGTTTAAAATGCAGGTAAATACGCGTAGACGCGTACTTGTAAAGTTGTAACCGACACGTTTATTTTGGTTGCCAAACCCGAGAGCGTCATCGTCGCATCGACTTATGACAGAGAGTGGTAAAAATTAATGACATGTTTTCGGGTCTTTTTTTTTAGAGAAATGTCTGTCTTCCTAACAAATACAATAAACAATAAGAGTAAAAAATCTCTTGTAACCTCCTTCAGTTTCTAGAAAATATAGGTGAAGGTTAGACTTGTCAGAACGTCGACTTTCAGACAATTTCGTAACGATGCTTCTCGGAAAAAATGTACAGATTTCTTCGTTCAAAAAGAATTTTTATCTTCTAAAGTAGTTTATGGCTAAATAATAACAGAGGAACGGGACGATCTTTAAGGTTGAGACGTACTTGCCGAGGCTGGCCCATGAATGGGTGACCACGGTGACCACCCATTGCATGCCGACTTAGGAGTGATAATTATACCTATCCACATTCAGTTAATCTGTTAACTCTAGACTACTGGTTTGAACAAATATACAGAACATAATGTTTAATCGTTTTCACACCTTCTATACAATGATCTGCGATGCAGAACATGTCCTTTCGTTCCGCGACCGCCGTAAAGCAGGAACTTTGTTAGTATCATGCAAGACTAATAGATGGCGCTGGATGTATCACTAGAGCGAGCAAAACGAATACGTACATTTATTAATTTACTTTGTTTTTACCGTGATAAAGTGAATCGATTGTCGGTTTGTGTCTTCCGATTTGCCAAGTATCATTTGATTTTTTCTAAATTCTGCTGATTGTTGTAATAACATCACGCCTGTAATCCCCGAAGGTACCGGTGATATAGGTGTACCTACTCATTAGTATCCACATTTGTCGGGTAGGTTTAAGTGGCCAATAAGTCTATTCAGCTACGTTTCAAAAAAACATAATATGATAGCATTTTCAAGAAAGTCTAGCTAAACGTAAGTTAAATTGAAATATCTTTGACATTCTTCTTAGTGTAATTCGTTGATAGTCTCATTAGTGTAGTTCTTTGAGAGCCGTTACAGGTAGTCAGTGGCCTAAAAGTCTGACAAGCCAATCTTACCAACCGGCAACGGGTATCATATTACCCCGTACTGACTGGGTTGTGGAGGTCAGATAGGCAGTCGCTCTATGTAAAATACTGGTATTCAGCTGCGGTTAGACTAGAAGCCGACCCCAACATAGTTTTGTTGTAGTTTGTGTTGTGTTTTAGTTTTTTAGTTATTTTGTAATTGTTCTTTCGTTGGTCGCGTAAAATTCTTCGTATACTATGTAACTTTTCTATACGATTCAATTCAATTTCTTTTAAACATATTATTTTCGTAATCTCTTTTTAAAACCCTTTATTTTGATACCCTACTCGATGGTATCGAGTCTTTTTTTTTAACTCCACGTTTTGGCACCCGAAATCCACAAATTTTCTTTGTTTTTCAACTTTCATGTAACCAGTGACACTTGCGAGGTCACGGTGGCCCAAGACAAATAAATCTAACGACGTTTATTGTATCCTAATCCGTTTAGGAGTTATGAGGGAACAAAGAAACAGACATACAAACATACATACAGGTCAAACACATAACCTTCCTTTTGGGCTTCGCCGCAGTCGGAAAATAAAGGCTAGCCCGATGATCATGATTATTCTGCTAAAGCGACTATTTGAAGCGCTCAGTTTTAAAATCCCCTTAACATCCAAACAGTCCTTCACCTACCCGAGTGATTTTGATATTTCAACCACCACTCAGTCGGTGTATTATCCTAACCAAAATATCAGTTCCATTTAGTTCCCAGTTTACCAACTAGGATCGTTGAAGTTTCATACATCGGGCCGCGTAAAGTTAAACATGTTCGTACTAGTCGGAGATTGAGCCCGGACTTTAGATTGAGGCGCGTTTATATGGCGCCAGTGTGTTTGGGTCGAGTTAAGGATACGGTAAGGTACTTTTTGTGTTTTAATGTCTCAGAAATAAAGATCCAAAGGCCCTAGCACGAGGAAGTGCTGTAAACGTAAAGGTATTAAGTTGATTGTAAAATTAAAGTAGGTACTCGTTTCACATAATTATCGTCAGACTAATTTTATCCTAAAATTCCTATCTCTATAAAGTTCGTTTTGCGTTGTCGTCGTCTTGTTTTAACGCATTTTTCCCCCAAGACATAAAATTTATAAAATATGTAGCTAAATATCAATCTACACTTATTTTAAACATAAATAAATTGGGTGTAAATTAACCCTTCATACAGCCGTCAAACAAGCATTCTGTACGTCAAAGTAAGTACCCCTACGCAATTTCTTTTGCTGGGAAACGATTTTTTTTTTGAGGTCAAAAATCACATTTGACGGTAAAACTCAATGTAGCACTCTTAAAACATTATGCTAGTGGATGTTTTGAATAGTAAATGGATCATGGAGGTAACTTAAGTGAAGTAATAACCTGAAAAACTAAACAGCTGTGAAAAATTTGGAACAGCTGTGAAATATTGGGGGTCAACCCCAATATCACCGTAACTAGTTCCCAGGTATGGTCTACAACAACAAAATTATCGCAGTGGTGGGGAGAACAAGGGTACTTTTACACCCTTTTTTTTTGGTGTGTGGAAAATCATCAAATAACCCCTCCCGCTCTTGGGCAGAGCGAAAGGGAGTGTCAGACTTCTACTGACTAAAAACCACCCATGTTCCTTCTTAGCCCTATATGTCGAGGCCGCGCGGCGGTAACTGGTGTACAACCCAAAGCCCCAACGGGACTTTTACACCCTTTAGAGTGACATTTTAAAAACCTCTAATTCGGCTGGCAAGATTCTAAAATCGAACCAACTTGAAAAAAAAGTCACGTAGTCCGATTGATCGGACTATGCGGTTGGACCACGAGTCCAAAGCTAAAAGCTCAAATGGACTTACGAAATAGACCGACGATATGTCCTTGTTTCTGGATACGTACCAACTGATTCTGCTGGTTGCAAAAACTCAAAAAAAAAGAACATTAGAGTGTACCTATTAATAATAGGCATACATAACAGCACTTGTCATTGCTTTTAGTATACTACTTATAATCAGGCTTCGTATGTGATACTGTTGTTGTACCAAATAAATAAATAAATTACAGTAAATTCAGACTTAAAAACTGACACCATGTAAACAAACCCTTACTTAGTCTTTGTAGGCCAACACTGACACCGGTAGAAGTTATTAACAGAATTATTGGGACAAATTTGAAGTCTCGCAAGTTTCTAAGTTAGTTCACTTGGTAACTGCGGGTTTTTGGTAACTATCGTTGGGAAACCTGGTGACGACGGGTTTGGCATTTTTGATGTGTTTGTACAGAAATATTGTGAACCAGTTGTGAAAACTGCTACGTTAAAACTTTAGCACATTGTCTGTAAAGTTTTTTAAAAGGCCCTGATAATCATCTACCTGTCTAGCCTAGTCCCAAAACTTTCATGGGGCTGACTTCCAGTCTAACCATATGCCGCTGAGTAGGTACCAGTATTTTATATGAAGTAACTGCCTATTTGACCTCCACAACCCAGTAACTGAGTTATACGAAACCCCTAAGTAACGGCCGAATACTGAAACACTACTCAATTTTAAGTTGCCCTTAAATCTCGTTCTGTCTCTGTTACTTCAGCATAGAGCGACCGAGACAGCACTAGATTTGAGCGTTACTTATATTTGAGTGGCGTTTCAGTATTCGGCCGTAAGACTGTCAGAATTCCGGCTTTTGACAACTCGTAACGACTGACAAAGGGGACTGACATATTTAACTGTTATGTAGTACAGCTTAATGTTTTTTTTTTTTTTTTTAGTGCATTTATTATTTAGCTACAAACTCCTTAAAAGTTTCAAATTATAATACAACTTATATTGAATCCCTTTACAATTTACCAACGAGCAAAATAACCGTATAGAGCACCAGGCTACAAAATCGCAAAATGTTATATATTTACTAAATATTCCACACATAATTAAAGACCTGAATAAACATAAGAATTTGTGTACAAAACACATTCCGTTCCAATCATAAAGACAACCTGAGGCCATCATTATAAGGTCCTTATTATGAAATCACTCGACTTTAGGCAACAGTCGAGATTTCGAGAAACTTGTAAAGTCAAAACTAGAAGTTGTCAATATTCAGGGAAAGTTTCTTAGATTTACTCAATGTCTTTCACAAGGATTTCAAAGGCATTGGGAGTTAATTTCCTGGAATTCTCGATACTTGCAGACTAGTGAATTTTAAAATTGGTTTCCATTAGATTTTACAGAAAGCACGGGGTATGTATAAATAAAATAAACACCATGGGAAAAAACCAGTGTGCGTGCATGTAAATGAAGAACAAAGTTAAGCGTTGCACCTGTCATTTTTGTCTTCACTACCCTTAGTTGACCGATAGAGAATACATTCTCACGTCCGCTCAATGCGTAGTTTAAATTAAAAAACGTCGAGCACAAGCATAGTAGTGTTCTTAGAATCCAGATGATTTAAAGCTAGATTTACGATTCATAATACCTACACAATTAGACATTTGATAAAGTCACACGTGAAAAGTCACTCGACAAGAAATTCTCGCACGTTCGCATGTATGTTCGAGTGCTTCGATAATCGACCTCCAGCGAGTATTCAAAGTGCGATACTCATAAACACAAAATTTATTCGGGACTTAATGAGTGCCTACGTTCCAATTACAACCCATTGCAAGGCTTGAATGAGCCTTATAAGTAATTTTATTAGGATTACCAACTGTAATTAAAAGTACTGAAGCGTTTACGGGTTAGGTTTCGTATCTACTTTACATACGACCTATTTGTGAGCTAAGTTTTGGATGTTGATGGGTTAATAAAGAAGTGGACTGTTTGGTTAGTTACATATTTCTATGCTAAGTCGTACTAAATAGACTGTGTTTGTTGTAAGAGATTTTCAGAAGTTTTAGGATGTGTTTAGTTTCAGTACTGTGTTTTCAATAGTTTGTTTGATGGTTTCAATATTTTGGTTTTACTCTGGTGAAGGTTCCTCGATTTTTGCTGGCATATGATTGTTTTTCTTGGTATTGACTTTTTATAATATGAATTGATGCAAGACCAACGTAGATTTAAGACCTTTGTTTAGTAACAAAGGGTTTAAACATACTCATGTTAGTACATGAGTATGTTTAAATGCTTATTATTTTAATTATAGCACTTTTTGTCCGACCCGGGAATCGAACCCAGGACCTCATGCACAGCAGTCGCGCTTGCGACCACTAGACCAACGAGGCAGTCAACCGGTTAAGTGCTATTGGGTTTTTCATTAGAAATTTCGGTATTATACCCCCGTGCCTCGGAAAGCACGTTAAGCCGTTGGTCCTGCGCCTGATCTCTCTCCGGTCCTGTCAGATTGCCGTCCCATCGGAATATGAGAGAAAAAGGAACAGAGAGTGCACTTGTGCCTGCGCACTCACTTGTGCACTATAATATCTCCCATGCCGATGGCTAATCTCCACTTAGATTGGCCGCCGTGACCGAAAACGGTCAGGAGGACTATTATTATTTTAATTATATTGTTTAACTTAGTACAAAACCTTACTAACTTACTTGAACTGAAGTTAATGTTTTAATGTTTATATACATCTTCAGTCTACTTGCAGGATTGAATGCAGCCTGCCTAATTATGATAAAAATCAAAGACATGGCTTCATTCATACAATTTTTATACCAGAAGTCACCATTAAAATTGCTTATACGTTACGTGACTAATCCGTGTTGTTGAAAGCATCGTGAGTGTGTCTGAAGAGGTTGTTCAGTCGCCCCCGAACCCTGGTACCTTTTACTTAACAGTACAAGTCAAAGAAGGCTACCTACCCAAGTTTATGCAACAAAATGTTACTAATAAACACGCTTTCAGAATGAAGTTATTTTCTTTTTATTTTAGTTATCTTCTCAGCAAATATCGTCTTTTCATACACATGTTTGGGAGCCCGCCTTGTTTGGGAGCCCGCCATATTGGATTAAAATTGACGTCACTTAGCTAACCATGCATTTTTATCCAAGCCAAACATGCATGCAGAATTTCAGCTCAATATTTAAAATTTTATTACATAGAAGTGAAGTTAATAAATCAGCAATGCGTAGCGTGTTAAAAATATGTACGACTGTATAAGCAAACTTGTCGCGATAGTCTTAACTATGATTGCGTTAGACAACCAGACTTGGATTTTCAACTTCTAAGATTTTTGACATGCATAGGGAACCGAATAAAGCGGCGAGGTGTATTATTAATATACACCATATTATTATAAAATAACTTGTCTCGGTAGTGTTAACTATGATTGAGATATACCTACAACCAAACTTCGTTCAAAGGGGAATCCATGGCGGTTTTAATTGTTCTTATCAACTATGTTTTGGAAAGGGCCATACTATCTTAGACCTGCTAAATAACTGGCCACTGGCAAGTTAATAGTATTTTGAGTTAGACTAGTTTGAGAAAGAATAAAATAAAAATAAAATATTTGACTTCAAAAAATGAAATAAAAATTAGGCGTGCTAAACGAAATCTTCTAAATCCTATCAAAAAAGTACCTTCACAGCAACAATACAAAGCCATCCCTGCAAACAACAAAATAAACAACCCAGTTTTTGTCACAAAGGAAATGAATTGTAATACAAAAATAATGTCGACGCAAACATTTTAAGCTTTAAAATGATTTTCATCACGGATCGTCGCGACCACAAAATCTGACGAACCGTATAAAAAGTTTTAGGTCCACCCCAAATGTAACTGAAGTTTTAATAAATTCGAGTCAGCTCACTGAACAGCGGAATAACAGATAGGCATAAACATTGAATTTTTTTGACATCATATTGATTTTATGTCCAAGTTGGATTCGTGTCGCTAACCAAAATCAGATAGCGTATGTTTGATTAAATGGTGGAACTTTTTGAGGGCACAAGACCATACTTTACTTGAAGTTTGCATCTTCTCAAAAAGGCAGTTTTCTAAAAAATATTAATGGTAAATGACGATAAGTTATGTTAGGTACTTGGGTAACCGTAGCTTTATTTAAACTTCCTCGTCGGGGCCGCGGGTTGTACACTAGTTATCGCGACCTCGATATATAGGGCTAAGAAGGAACATGGGTGGTTTTTAGTCAGTAGAAGTCTGACACTCCCTTTTGCTCTGCCCAAGAGCA
The DNA here is from genome assembly GCA_932274075.1 of Diarsia rubi. Classification (NCBI taxonomy): domain Eukaryota; kingdom Metazoa; phylum Arthropoda; class Insecta; order Lepidoptera; family Noctuidae; genus Diarsia; species Diarsia rubi. The sequence goes on along the minus strand of OW026419.1, from coordinate 17,443,276 downwards.
GGAGGGGTTATTTGATGATTTTCCACCCGCCAAAAAAAAAAAGTTTTGTTTAAACGATTATCTAAACGTTGGGTCGGCTTCCAGTCTAACCGGATGCAGCCGAATACCAGTATTTTAACATGGAGCGACTTTGGTAAGACGCAGGCATCAATACAAATAAGTTTTGTATTACACATAATCTTCAAAAGCGTCACGTTTGTGAGATCTTCGCCATCTTTGATTTTTGGCTGCTCATACAACCCGTGAATATTTGCACGGGTTGGTTGGATTGTATGGTTCAGTTGAGTATCGTGGGAGACAAAGTCGTCTAAAGCGTTCCTTTTTTTAAAATTAAAGTTTTTTGGTTTTGGTGGTTAGTAAGTTCTAAAATGACTCCTCCTGCTCTGGGCAGAACGGTAGGGAATGACAGACTTCTACAGAATAAAAACAACCCATGTTCCTTCTTAGCCCTTTTTGTCCAAAACCGCGGTATCTCTTTCGAACAACACGCAGCAGAAGTCGTTAAAATTACAATATTCACAATCAGTACAATCTTGATAGCTTTAACTTCGGAAATATGACACTTTAGAAGATTTTACCTAATAGAAATCTTGTTTATATTGATAGGCACCAAATTTGTTTTAGTTTGGACTTGCTCAAAAACTATAAAAGGGTGTAGAAGTACCCTTAACGAAGCCGAAAGGCACTTATTCTCCTCATCACTGCGATCAGTTTTTTGAACTAGATCATACCTGGGACGTTACGAAGATATTGAGGGTCAAAGTTTAAAATTTTTCACAGCTGCTTTTTTAATACTGGTTTTTAAAGTTATACCTATATTCATAATTACCTCCATGCCCATTTGCTATTCAAAACATCCACTAGCACAATGTTTTAAGAGTGCTGGGATGTACCCTTACGCAAAAATTATAGCTGAGAAACGACTTTTTTTGATTTTGATCAGATTTTATGGTAAAACTCAATGTAGCACTCTTAAAACATTGTGCTAGTTAGAGTTTGATGTACATAATGCTTGGTTGAAGAGTTCGTGAAAAGTCGTTTCTCAGCTATAATTTTTGCGTAAGGGTACATCCCTTACGCAAAAATTATAGCTGAGAAACGACTTCTTTTGAGATGGAAGATCAGATTTTATGGTAAAACTCAATGTTGCACTCTTAAAACATTGTGCTAGTTAGAGTTTGATGTACATAATGCTTGGTTGAAGAGTTCGTGAAGGGTTGGTTTACACCCTGTATTAAGATGCACTGGACAGGCACCACCAAGCAATGTCATTACGATGTCTATACTCGTAGGTGTCACAGATAGTATCTCGACTGGTTCAAGTTAAGTTGTATGCGTTGCAGACATAATTAAAATTATGAAAACGTCACATCGTTTTACCAATTCCTATCAAAATTGAACTACACATATTTTGGTTAATACCCCACAAACGGCTGTCGTGGTTACATTCAACATTATTAAATTACGTCCATTTTGCTAACGATGCGAATCAAATAGCTCCGAACTATTCATTAAACTAATATAGTGATAAAAATAATAAAAAATGAATTTAGTGATATTAATGAGTTTCATTTGAAATTGGCTGTCGTGTTTTGTGGCAGCTATAAATCAACAAAATTGTTAAATCAACATGGCGTATTTATTGCGTACTGTGAATTTTGAAGTTTAAAGAATGACAACATTGTCAAATAGAAATAATAATAAATTAATAAAATGTAAACAGTCACTAAACAGAGCGATCACATGCCTATTGCAAAAATTGCTACGTCACTGAAAGAAAATACCGTAAAGAAAATATCCGTATGTGAAATTTAGGTTAAACAAACATTGAATCCTTTTTTACGTGATAAAAAGCTTACTCATTGATACTGTTACCTACTTAGAAAGTAAAAATCTGAGAGTTTTTACCTTACATTCATAGAAAATCATTTGGTCAATTGGACCCACTCGATCTGGACCCGCAGGATTAGTCAAACAAGTCATATTTTAACTTGGTCGAAGGGCCGCGTGTCCGACACACAAAGACACCTAACTTATTATGCGACGGTTTCCAAATAATATTACTCTTACCTAAAATCTTGTAAACGACCAAGACAAATCCGGATTACACGAAAAATCTATCCAATACTTAGTAAGGCGTGTATTAACCAGATTTAACCAGTTTATCATAGCAAGCAACGTCCCGATATTTTGTTGTTCCCCGGTTTTGACTGCATAATGGAACGGATTTCAATATTTTAATATTTATAAGCAATTCGTTTGTTATTGGGCTGGTTGCTCCTACAGAGAGTTATTTTTTTAAAGCGCGTTGGGTTTTTAAGGAGAATCTGTGAATCTCACGCTATTATTTGCGTTTGAATTATTTTTTTGGAATGGATCATGAAAGGGGCTTTATCCTGAAAGCAAACAATGACAGCCTCGGACTGATTGTGGGAGCGACATTAATGGCACGTGTCCTGTATAGCGTGGGGGTTACCAGGAAAATTGTAGGAAGTATAAACATTGTTATTTCATTTCGGGTAAATCAGAAATAGCGAGGAATTAAATACGTGTGTATACTACGTGTGGATACTAACTGAAATTGAAAAACTTAATTCAAATGATAAGTGACAGTGATCCTATACAATTTTAAATGCTAAAATAGTGTTTGAATATAGTGAAAACTTTTTTTTTTTGGTTGGTTGAAAATCGTCAAATAACCCCTCCCGCTCTTGGGCAGAGCGAAAGGGAGTGTCAGGCTTCTACTGACTAAAAACCACTTATGTTCCTTTTTAGCCCTATATGTCGAGGCCGCGATAACTAGTGTACAACCCGCGGCCGATATAGCGAAAACTTTGAAGTTACTTGGCCAAACATCGTGCTTTGCGCTTTGCTACGCCGTAGCACTGCTACGAATGTGTAGCAAAGTATTTAATGGGGATGTTTACTGACTTAAAAAATGTGATTTTATTAGTCCGTCTGTTAGATTATCGAAAAAAAATTGGATACGTATTTTTTGTTTTATCAAACCAATAAAAATTTACGAAAATAAAACGCGTCAAAGATTTGAGTGGGGGTTGCTAACGTCACTGACCGCTAAAAAATGTCATACTAATGTCTTAGAATATGACGTCACACGATTTTTCAAAGCACTTTATCGTCTTCATTGTTTGTTATTTAAAAAAAGAAAAAATACTTGTCCAATATTTTTTGGTAATATATTTATCGGACTAATTTGATTTGTTTGTTAACTACCCTATTTAAAAAATAGGATTTTACATCATTCATAATTTTCCTGACCATATACCATTCTATTTGGGGTTAGCGCAACACGTTTTCTATTTCCATTTTTCCCTGTTAGACGTCACGGTGGCATTTACTATTTCCTCTTTCATGTCATTTCTCACACAGTTCATCCATCTTTTCTTTGGTCTTCCTCTACCTCTCCATCCATCGTCATTATCATCATCAGCCTATAATGTTCCCACTGCAGGGACTCAGGCCTCCTCTCTAAGAGACACCACGCGGGCCCAGTGCGGATTGGTAGATGTCACATCTCTTCGATTTTTTTGGTTCTAAGACAAGCTGGTCCCTCATGATGTTTTCCTCCACCGTTTTGAGAGCAGCGGTGATGAAATAAATTACACAAAGTAATACGCCTGCCTGGGTTTGAACCCACGACTGAAATTGAACAGTCTGCAGATATAAGGAGTGAAAATAACGCAATTAGATTTAGACGTAAATTAAAATCATATGATTTAGAAATGTGTTGTGAATATTAAGTTTTAAGTACATTTAAGTATGCATACCGTTGCAACGGTTTTGTGGGGCTTAGCTTATAAGTTACTTACTTATTTGGATTAAAGAATTTTTAAACTTCATTTAAAACAACACCGCCTTACATTGTAAATATGAGCACACACAAATCATCTTTAGAGTTGCCCTCCAGTGTGTAATGTAATAGGCTTAATTTACTCATGCTTTGTGATTTATAGCCTACCCTGTATTATATCTTAGTTGATGACTGAAGCTACCTTGTGAGGGGATGTAACCTATATGCTTGTACTACGTTGCACGGATGCATGTATCTAGCGTTATTAGAAAAGGTACGATACTTCATTAAGGGGGAAACTGCCGCCATCAGCTCAGACCAATTATATCACAAAATGTTGACGAGATGCACGTTTCGTTTACTCCTTTTTCGTTTCGAAAACTGAACCGAATCAATTGTTTTTGACAAACAATTTGTATGTCAGTCTTTATGAATTTCTAAGTGTTAAAAACTTTCGCTTTTTTTGGTAGTGTTCGAATCACAGCCTTAAGAATGGGGCAATTTTTGTCAGTTTTGGAGGATCATATTTTCTAAATTTATTAGTTGCTGAAAAAAAGGTAATGATATCATGTGTTCAAAAAATTTGTTTAATGCCATTATATAATAACACATTAACCGATGGATAGAATGCCCTATATCCTAAAACAGCCAAACCCCATTCCCCTTTATTGTCGACGAGACCCATTCACCATTGAATTGTGCGTATGTAATTGAACGAAGCCCTTGTACGAACGAATTTGTTTTAATTAAAGAGTAACCTTGTTTATACAAACACTGAAAGGTTACTTTGGTATGTGATTAGTCGAGGTTTTGGGTTCCGATTCTAATCTGTCACTTGGGTCACGGGACAGGGGTGGGGAACTAATGGCGTGCGGTTGGAATTGTGGGAAGGTGTAATAGAAATTGAGGTGGTAGTTTGAAATTGTGTTGAAAAAGTGGTCGTTAATAATTGTAAAAATATTAAGCAAGAAACATCATTTTGAGCAAGTCGCCGGTGGAATTATATTCACTAACAATTTTTAGTTAATTCTGTAAACATAATGACAAATGTATGTTGATAGAAAATAATTGTTTATCTCCATGCTAAAATTACACAATAAATACCTACTTGTTTTACAGGAGAGCCGAAGGGCTAACAAAATAATGACTTTCGATGACATTTGAAAAAAGTTGTGATCAATGATTAAAGATTATTAGTAACTAGCTGTTGCCAGCGGCTTCACCCGCTACAGCCCACAGGAATATAAAATCGGGATAAAAACTCCTATTTGTTAATCCAGGTTCTAAACTATCTGTGTACCAAATTTCATCCAAATCCGTACAGTAGTTTTTGCGTGAAGAAGTAACAAACATACACACGGACACACTCACAAACTTTCGCCTTTACAATATTAGTGTGATAGTGTGATTACCATTTTTCGCTGTAATTCAAAATTCCTTAATTCTTCCTTAGCACGGAGTTGTCCAAAGATATACCATCCCTGCTAAAGGGAAACAGTCTGTTAATGTTGACGGGTCCTGGAATAATATTTGGGTTAGTTCAGTTAGAGAATGTTTGCTGTAGTTTCGTGTTCTATAAAGTACTCGAGAGAACATGCGACTGTACTTCAGACATAGTATAACGTAGTTTGTTTGATAACAAATTGTTCTGAAGTCACTAACATACGGTCTATAATAAAGGAAGTCTATGAAGAAAGTTTTAAGTATAAATGTGGACTGGTATAAGACTAGAAGCTTCCTACTAGGTGGACCGATGACCCGCTGGATGCGAGACGCACGGGACCGGTCAAAAAATTTTACTTGATAGAAAAATATCGAAAAGATACCTCCAAAAATCTCTTTTAACGAATAAAAAACATACCAAAATACATGTGATCGTTCCGATTTTTTGGCAAATAATTCTACAAGCAACATACTAGGTCATGGTGTTTTGTTTTTTTAATCCAATTAATAGTGTTTCTGTAAATCGCATAATAGTCTTACTCCCGAACATAATTTTGTATAATGATAAAAACCATTTGAAACGTACAGTTACCCTACGAAATTACGAGCATGCATTGCGGGGATGCGTTTCGCAGTCGTGGGGAGTAACACAAGCTCCACCCACTCGCTTAGGGTCAGTCATACAATAATACTTATCCTACACGTGGAACCATCGTAGCTTACTTCCTGCTACAATTATCTTCTGTTGGTAGTGCGTATTCTGCGCTAATTATAATTAGCACGAGACATATGAGACCTCTAATGAATAGGTAAGTTAGTCTCGATGTAATTAGAATTAGGGATACTAATGTGGCTTCTAGATCTTATGAATAACGGAATGATTACTGAGAGGCGGTAGATCATGAGAGGGTGGATTATGAAGAAGATGACGGGTAGGACCTGGTAAAGATGGCATTAAACATTGCAGGGACCCACAAGAGCCGACGCCGGTCGCGGCTGTGGCTTGTTTGAAAGAGATACTGTGCCTTCGGACACAAAGAGCTAAGAAGGAACATGGCTGGTTTTTAGTCAGTAGTGGTGCACTTATTACAACTCTTTCAACTTTTTGAATCGATATATCTCAAAATCGGTGGTTTTAGAAAGAAAAGTGTTTCGACATTTTTATTGATTATTATCTGGTATATAATTTTGTCTCAGCTAATTTTATGATAAAACTTACCGTTTTGCTGGAAATCGTGAATAACCCGTTTTTGTGACTTTTGACCTCGAATAACTTTTTTCCAGGCTTTGGATCGATGAGGACTTTCAATGACATTTCAATCATAATGGTGTTTTGAACAATCCTACCAATTTCCATCCAGTGGGAATTAGTGTAACCTTACGCCTAATTTTAATTTGACCGGACTATAGAACGTTATTATGTTGTGCAATTCCAAAAAAAAGGCGTTTCGTACTAAAGTGGAAAATGTGAGTGTTTAAATTTGGGGGGGGAGGGTCAGTATGATGTACTGAATACGTAGTGAACGTTTTCGCGTCACTATCCCTTCCTCGCTAGATATGACTGATCTTTAATTATTACATGGGAAACAGGTGACTCTAGTCATATAATGTTATTATAGTGCAGTAGGTCGCACTTGAGTGATTTTAACACTGTTTAAACTGGCTTAAATTCATCATATTATTATTTCTGTCCTTGCCTCATGTTATTTGGGGCGGCCGTGTCGGCCCAACACACTTTTTCTGCCATTCTCCTGTGTTATTTATTTATTTATTTGCCACGCTATAATTTACTCCTTTTTTCAAATCAATCCTCACGCAACCATTCGAACTTTTTGAGTCACTTTCGATTCGTCCTTTCTCTTTCAAAGTAGCATTCTGTTTCAACTTTTCTGTAACAGGTGCAATTTTTATTGAGAGCCTTCTCTAATATATTTAATCATTTTTTATCAATAGGGATGTTAAAAAAAAAAAATGAATTAGTCCGTCATCTAGATTACCAAAAAATATTGCACACGTATTTTTTCTTTTTTCACGTAAGCAAACAATAAAGACGATACAGTGCTTTGAAAACTCGTGTGACGTCATACTCTAAGATATTCGTATGACATTCTTTAGCGGTCAGTGACGTCACCTACCCCCTCTCAAATCTTTGACGCGTTGTATCTTCGTCAATTTTCATTTATTTGATAAAATAAAAATACGTATCCAATATTTTTCGATAATCTAACAGACCGACTAATTAGAATCACATTTTTTAAGTCAGTAAACATCCCTTTTCTTGTCACACGACACATCCACCTCATTATTGTCATCTTCGCTGCTATGTGCAATTATCCATCTTCTTTACAGCCCAGCCAGTAAAGTATCTATCTTAAAGTCTTATAAAAACTGTCTTAACGAGGTACAGACAAGCCACCGACTAAATAGTGATAGAAGATTAAAAACCTCACTCAGAAAGTGTTAGTTTAGTTACCAAAGAAAACTTCGAACCTTTTGCAGCTTTCCAAGAAAAATAAGGCGCAGGACATAAAAAACGTGAATGTTTTGAAGTAAAAAACTACTAGACGTCTATTTGTTTGCTACTTATTATGATGCTGGCTTTTTAGTTTCAACACTTTTTTTTTCTTTTAAGTTTAAATTTAGTTTTTCGTATCGACTAATATTTTAAGGACATCCTCATGAGAAATTAAAACATAAAAATCGCTTTCATCAGTCGGATTTACTGTTAAATAAATTTCATCCATAAATCTTTCATAAACAGAGATTATCTTTTTTTACGTCATGTTTACAAGAATAGTCTATTTGAAGATCCTTCCAGACTGATGATCTTGTTCCAATTACAAGAAACGGTCTCAAAAACCCCTTTACCCTCAATAATCCGATTCACAAAGCGAGACTACCCTCTGACAGGGCTGTCACTTTCAATCCTCCTCCTTTCACCAAAAATAGAAAAGTAAACAGAAAAATACCAGGAAAGAGCAGTGACCTCTCGTCATAATGTTTTATGAATATTTTTCCACTGGCCACAGAGCAGATAAGAACAGAAGAACAGCTTCTTATTGTATTACGCTAAGTGACACGTAAGCATATTTTATTATGTAGTTGTACGAACGGTTTAGCCCATTGTGCATCTTAATGCACTTTAGATTTAGCAAAAACAATGTTATTGGTAAGCAGTTGATCCCTTTGAGGTGAAATAATTGTAGAATTCGACTAGGACTAGACATTTGAAATTTTTGCACCTCTTCCATTGATCTCCGCACCTCTTCTATGGACCATCTCCTATTGCGTATGTGTAACTTTTTGGCGGACCTTCTGTGCTCACATACATTGTGGCCTGCCTGTCTGCGGTGTCGGAGTTTCGTCGGATTCTGTAACAGACTTCCATGTTTTTGACAGTTTCTACAGTGCATCCCGTTTTTCGCTTAGCTTTTTCGCTGGTTGAATTTGTGTGTATGGTTGCAAGGGTGTAGAATGGTTGTCTGCACACGAATATTTTATTACGAGTTGAATAAAGGGGTGTTAAACATTTTTTATTTGTTACGTTGCGCGTTGTGAAAATAACATGTACCTATTTTGTTTTTTTTATTATGGTCTTTGTAGATCTTTTCAGGTTGCCAGTGGCCAAGTCTGACAATCAGTCTTACAAAGCGGTATCGTACTACTGGTACTAATTGTAACAATCCAATAAGTAAAGGAAGTTCAGATAGTCAGACGCTCAATATAAAATACTGGTATTTTGCTGCATCTGGTTAGACAGAAAGTCAGCCCCAACATTGTTGCGAAAAGATGACGATTTCTTTTCTAAAATTTCACAGACAATATTTGTAACTGCTTGGGTTGTCTACTCCATTAAAGATGGAAACTATATTTTTTGTTTATAAATTGGAATTATCGTCATCATTTCAGCCAAAATACGGTCACATTGACCGGTTCCGTGCGTCTCGCATCGCAACTTTTACCAAATCATCGGTTCATCTAGTGGGAGGCATAAACATAAAATGACATTTAATAAATGCCCACATTTGGTGAATTTTCATTTATTGTCATTCTTTGAGGATCTCCCTATTGCGAAAATACTATGGGTGGGCGTTTTGAACCTTTGCCATGACGACTGAGTAATTGACTTAAAATAGGTACTGTAATTGTTAATAACGCATAAATCTTTACAAGAATATAACCTAAAAAGCAACTACGTTACAACATTACTCTCTAAGCCAAAACATTCCACCTAAAGAAAGAACATCTACATTCTTTACAACCCAAAGCAAATACTGAGGCAATTAAAGCGAAGATTATTTTTCTCTGTAACATTAAGTATCTTGAAGTTCATTATAAAAGCGCACTAGTTTCACACGGACTCTTTTGTCGTTAAAAAAAAACTAATAAGAATAACCTTGATATTTGAGTTTCAGCTTAGTTTCTTGTTCTTATTAATATCGTAATTAGAGGTTTCATTAAGTTGGTTAATGAAGAGAGGAGGTCGCTGGCTTGATTATAAGGGAAGTTTAATTAATGGTTAATTAATTACTTTGGTCAAGCGATAACAACAATTAGGGTCATCGTCCTCATCATTTCAGTCTAAAATCACCTGCTACAGGTTTGGACTACTTCATACATTTAAATGAATATAAATAAATATGAAACATTAAAAAGTTCCAGACTTGCCAGTACACTTCGTGGTCACAAAACAATCATGTTTGACTAGATCCTATTGTGTATGGGTCCTAGTATACAGGGAGTAAATTAACCCTATACACATACGTCAACCAAGCATTCTGTGCATCAAACTAAGTACCCCTACGCAAAAATTTTTGCTGGGAAACGATTTTTTTTTGGGGTCAAAAATGAAATTTTACGGTAAGACTCAATGTATCACACTTAAAACATTGTGCTAGTGGATGCTTTGAATAGTATACGGGTCATGGAGGTAATTTAAGTAAAGTTATAACCTGAAAAACTAGTACTTACAAAAACAGGTGTGCAAAATTTGGAACTTTGACCCCCAATAGCTCCGTAGCTAGGGAGTCCATACCTGGGAACTCCTCTAGAACCAAAAAAATATCAAAGTGGTGGGGAGAACAAATGCCTTTCGTTTGCGTTAAGGGTACTTTTACACCCTTTATATAAAAAGTTGGCCAAAAAAGTAAAAGTAGAAAAAAATGTCACAACCAAACTAAAGATAGAGATAATTCATGATTATTATTTTTGAAGTCACAATTTAATGTAGGTAATGTATGAAATTTACCTGTGATTTTTATAAAAAAAAATGAGTATTATGTAAGTTCCTACTAGTTCTTGCACATCTGCTAGGGTAAAATTATGGTTTTGAGCTATATTGTTATAAGTTTCGTGTACCCATATTGAAGCATATATTGATTTGATTTACTTCTATCACATTTTCTAGTTCGGTTCTGTGTCTTTGCTCAGAGTGTTTCCCCAAATTTTGATACCAATACTTTGGGCTCCACTTTTCCTATACAGTATTAGAATTTCAACAATAAACGTATTTCCTAATTTCTCAAACGCAATTAAAATTTTGTAAATAAGCGAAGGAGGGTCGTGTTTTTCAATTATGATTACCCACTTTTCCAGTCGACTTAATTTACATCTAATAAAAGTTATTTGAAAGATGTATTGAGAGAGGTTTCCCTTTTGATCTTGTCTTTAACCTAGTGTTTGTGTAAGATGAATTAGTTCCCGTCGGGGCTGCGAGTAGTTCACAAGTTACCGCGGCCTTGAAATATAGGGCTAAGAAGGAACATGGGTGGGTTTTAGTCAGTAGAAGTCTGACACTCCCTTTCGCTCTGCCCAAGAGCGGAAATCTTTTTCAAATTAAAATCTCTTTTTTTATTGGGGGTCGGAAATCATCAAATAATCCCTTTATTTGATGATTTTCAACCCGCCAAAAAACAAAGATGAATTAGATTTTAATTCAGACCTGAGTGAAAATTCAGCCAGTTGAGATGAGATTAAAAAAATAAATTGTATGCCATTGAAAAGTGGTGGACGAAGTTTATTTATTTATTAAAACTTTATGCACAAGTAATAAAACCGTACAAAGGCGGACTTAATGCCTTGGTAGTTGTATTTATTCTTAATACACTATATTTAACTTTAGAACACTATAAACTCATTCTTCTGCCCTAATCCCTATTTATTTAAGGTCGGTGGAGCCTGACTTCTTCTTTCATACTTCTCTTTAACTCGACAGCAGTCACCTCCATTCTAGCCATGTCATACTCCACACAATCAACACTAACTTTTAAGTACTTAAATAACTTCACAAAACAAAATATTTGTCTCTGCATCACTGACTCGATAAAAAAACAATAAAGTCCGTCTCTGTACATTAATTTGTGTGATCAATAAATAAATATGACTTGGGTAGCCAAGGGGCTATATAATAAGAATTGATGGGTGCCCGGTCGAATAAGTTCACACTGTGTTGGGAATGTTGGACCCTTGTTTTTTTTTAAACTGACACACTTTTTCTTTTTATAAAGCAGGCTTTATTTGCATAGATCGCAGGTTTATAAAATATGATGTACTACTATATAACCAATTTTATACCTCTATTACGTAAGTTTTAAAATAAAATGAAAAAAAGTAAAAAAATAAAACGAAAACTTGAGAGGTGTCAAGGGACACCCGGATGGAACGAAGTTTATAATAATATATATTATTAATTAATTAGTAATTATTAATTAATTAAGTTTTATTATTTATTATTAATTAATTAATTATATTAACTAATTATTATTATTTACTTATTATTACATTATTATTAATTTATATTATTCAAAATTACACTATAGCAAAAAGTGTCGTGACAACTTTTCGTAAGATTTTTTCCGTCTAGCCCCCTTTCACAACGCGCGATAAGGAACTTCGTTCCAAAACAATAGTCGGCCATAGTATGTACGTTCATAATATAAAAATAAAATCTAATGAAAAGCATTGGTATAAATATCAGATAGAAATTAAGAAAATGAGATCATTAAGAGTGTCGATAATAATTAAGGGCTTGATACAGAAACCGGTACTCCTGGACACGCCTCGTATTCTGTTAGGACGTCCCTTTCTCTGGGGCCCTGACCCGGTGGTTTAAGACCCCAGAGTCCAAGCTACCGGCATCGCTTGGACCTTGGTCTCGATACCGGTGCGCTAACAATTTATTATATTAATTAATCTGTAAGAAATATTGTGTGTGACTATCTGTGTAAAATTTGTTAAAGAAAATTTAAATTTCATTAAATTATTCAATACAAAATTCAGTGTCATTTAAACATTTACGAGTATTTACTGAACAATTACAGTTTGTAATCGAAAGTGAAGTCAGTCATTTAAGATTTTGATTTGTGCCATTTTTAATTTTATAGGTAAGTACTTAAATTGATTCCCTATTCAAAAACCTACTACCCAACAAAAAACTTATCCACCACCTCAAAACTATTAATAAACATAAACAACACAATCGCGAAGTAATCCATTACCGCGGTTCCATTGTGGACGGCATACAATGCGTTCAGTGCACTGTAACACGATGGCGCGGTGACGGCGACGAGTAATGTAGCGTGAATTAACGCGAAACCTCTAGAGAGGACTGTTGATGTTGTAAATGTGTGTGTTCCGTGCTTCGTGGGTTTTGGGATAGGCTTCCAGTTTCCGATGCAGGTGTGGTTGGATAAAGGAGTATCTGAAATCACACGTTGCTACTGCAGTTTCATAAATCTTCAATGGCTATCTCACGAAATATTATTTTTAATACGAGGCCTGAAGTGAAACATGCGTTGATCCACTACAACATGCGAACAGAATTATCATGTTAGTGTTGAATTTGGGAGTTAATTGTTATTTATTTATTTATTTAAGCAGGTACTTGCAATAAAATAATAATTATTATAATAATAATAATAATAATATTCCACAACTATCACACAACGCCATCTAGTCCCAAGCTAAGCAGAGCTTGTGTTATGGGTACTAGACAACTGATAAACATACTTATATATTTCTAAATACATACATATTATAGATAAATTACACCCAGACACAGAACAAATGATCGTGCTCATCACACAAAGATTTGTCCTGGGTGGGAATCGAACCCACGACCTCCGGCATAGCAGTTAGTGTCACTAACCACTAGACCAACAGGACAGTCGAATTATAAATAATCATTAATTATAATTATAATAATAATAGAAATATTGTGAAGGACGGCACGGTTGACATATGTCGGGCATGCCACCGTCCGGGCGAATCAATCCGTCATATTATCTCTGGGTGTTCTCGTCTAGCTAACGGAGAGTACTTGCATAGACACAACCTTGTAGCCAGGATTATCCATCAGCAACTTGCTCTAAAATACAGCCTTCTGGAATCGGAAGTGCGTACAGCACTTCCAATTCCAGACAGGTATGTGCCCGACCCAGTTCTCGAAAATGGCAGTATCACATTGTACTGGGATCAATCCATCATCACTGACAGGACTATTGTAGCCAATAAGCCTGATATAGTGGTGGTGGATCGATCAGAGCGGCGCGCAATGATTGTTGACATAACGGTCCCGCATGAAGAGAACCTCGTGAAAGCTGAGAAAGATAAACAAATCAAATATCTTGACTTGGCTCGCGAGATTGTCGACATGTGGGGAGTGAACTCAGCGATCATTGTGCCGATAGTTGTTTCAGCCAATGGCTTAATTGCCAAGAGCCTCGACCAACATCTGAGGAGGCTCTCGTTAGGCAGATGGATCAGGGGCTTGATACAGAGAGCGGTACTCCTGGACACGGCTCGCATTGTTAGGAGGTTCCTTTCTCTGGAGCCCTGACTGCCGGTAGCTTGGACCCTGTTCCCGATACCGGTGGGTTTCTATTTTTTATATTTCTAAATATAGAAATATAATACCTATAATATAATTATAATTATATATTATTTATATAATTAAAAATAATATAATTATAATTATTATATTATTATTAATAATAATAATTATTTGTTTAATATTTTTTTTATAAAGAAACGTGGGTCCAGAAATTTCTCCTGTATCGTGGGTGCGTTTACAAACATCACCATCTGCCTAGCCTTTTCCCAACTATATTGGGGTCGGCTTCCAGTCTAACCGGATGCAGCTGAATACCAGTATTTTACATGGAGCGACTCCACAACCCAGTTAATACTGGGTGATACGATACCCTTTGGTAAGACTGGTTGTCAGACTTTCAGGCCACTGAATCCCTATAACGACTGCCAAAGGTCTTTATATGGCAGCCGGGACCAACAGCTTAACGTGCTTTCCGAAGCAAGCAATGGGTGATCACCCATCCACAGACCAACCTAGGCAAGCAGGGCTTTACCTTAAGATCGGGCCGATTGGCTGTTATTTTTAAACCACGAGCTCCTCTATGGACATATATTGAACACATACATCATCGAATTTCGAACTTAAAAAGACGAAGCCTATAACTCAGCCGTATTCCTTAAACTTCTATGAATTCATACCATTCTTAATACAACCACCACGAATAGCTGGCAGCAATTTTCGTACGCCGTTTAACAACAAAACAGAGGAACATATAACATGTTATCGCTTTAAAATTCGCACGCAAGGGTTGAACACGACAGTGTGGAAGTTATTCAGAATAACATTGTCTGGAAGTTAGTCCAGCTGCCCGAACAACACGCTTGCCACAGGAGGTAAGAAAAGAAATGGATATGACATGAATATTATAAGCTGTTATATTTCCAGCAGGGATGATTGATGATGATGATGATGCTATTGATCTTTTAAATATCAGTGGCTATCATATTGTCCATGGATTAACTGTCAAACTGGTTATGGTTTAGTACAAGAAACTATATGATTGCCACTGTCATTTAAAAGATACACAATAGCCCTGCTGGTCGGGTAAAGTGCGAAGGAGGTGGCCGAACGCGTGAGAGAGAGGGAAACCTATCGCTCCAGCCGCCGCAACAGAAGAAGACGCTCCGGGCGTCGGGAGTGGCAGGGCGTTCTCTACCGTAAGCGCGGGGCTGCTAGCTCACTGTACGTCCGTTTTACCACGACGACAGGCCATGTCGTCGGCGTGCCTCAAAGCAATGTCAGCAGGTTGTTAAAAAAAAATCAGCGGCTCCGGACACAGAGGGCTAAAAACGAACATGGGTGGTTTTTAGTCAGTAGAAGTCTGAATCTTCCTTCCGCTCCACCCAGAGCGGGAGGAGTCATTTGATGATTTCCCAACCCCCCAGAAGAAATTTCTGAGTCTGGATTTGTGCCCGGTCATTGATGGCAATTGGGTCGTCCGTTATTACATTGAACTTAAACATCACAGGCAATATGTGAGTATACTATTTCGGTACACCTTACATACCTCACCTTCGAGGTTTGTAAGGTGTAAGGCAGTGATGTAACCATTATCACACCCTCACTTCGCCAGTTCTGTTTAAATCCCACGTAAAAGGAGGCAAGCCATCACCTGTGTATAAAAATTGTAAAAAAAAGTAGCTCAACATAATATTTCTCAAAAAAATATGATTCTAATTAGTCCGTCTGTTAGATTATCAAAAAGTTTTGGGTACGTATTTTTTGTTTTATCAAATCAATAAAAATTGACGAAGATAAAAAGGTCAAAGATTTGTGTGGTTTGTGACGTCAGTACCGCAAAACGACGTCACAGGAGTTGTCAAAGCACTGTATCGTCTTCATTGTTTGCTTATGTAAAAAAGAAGAATATGTGTCCAATATTTTTTGGAAATCTATCTGACGGACTAATTAGATTTTTTTAGTTAACTAATTGGCAATAAAAACCTATTGGCAGTTGTGTGTTTGAGCCGTTTTGGGGTTGAAACACTGAGGCCTTGGGGTCCGAGTGCTCACCTAATATTTAAGGAAATTGCAAAGCGGTTGGTCGACTCTTCACGCGACCAGAGGGCTGGCCTATTCTTTGGTCAAAGTATTAGAATTACCATCCAACGTGGGAATGCTGTCAGCCTTCTGGGCACTTTTCCTGTTGACAGCAATGTGGACGAATTTTTTGACGCCCTGTTATTCTTCCTTTTTTAATATTTGTATATATTTTATAATAATTTTAGTTCTGTAAATTGTAGTTTGTAAATATTGTAAAAAAATATATATATTATGTTGAGCGACTTTTCTTTTATTTTCTGCAATACTAGTACATGCCCCATTTGAGCATAAAACGTGAGTTAATTCAACGCCACCTCCCTAACTTCTTTACTCCACACATTTCATGCAATATTCATGAATGATGCGTCCAGGTGTACCATTACTTCCTGTGGTTTTGAATGTTTTGTACTGATGTTGTGCCACATGTTCTGCAAGCTTGCGCCAGTAGATTAATCGACAGGCGTTGTGGTGAATAGATGGTTTGCTTGGATCTATGTAGGTACATGCGAAGTAAGATGTAGACATTTGTATTCTTTTTAGATCAACTGTATATTTTCGTTTCATTTTCATTGGTAAAATAAACACTAGCCAAGGATTTCTGTGGATATGCTACAAATACACAGGGTAAAATAAAACAGTGTTTATGATTTTTCATTACAATTTGTAATTGGCTTTCTGGTGACTATCTTTTAATGTTTGTTTTTATTATAATTATGTATATACTGAATAAAAAAACCGGCTAAGTGCATGTCGGACCACGCACAATGTCGGGATCCGTAGTTGCCCATCAAAATAGGTATTATGTGATTTGACCCTGCCTACCTGCCTCTGAACTATAATTTTTATTGTAAAAATAAAACAAACTTACACTTGCAGTTTTGAGATCTTGCGCTCCCATACATCACGTATAGGAAAATATTTCATACCAGTACATTTTCTAAGTTGGTCGACTATTACTCGTAAACTTGTACAGCCTACTTAGCTGGAATAGTTTTCTTTTATTTTCGATATATATGCTACTACCATCATTTCACGACCCGTATAGGTGGTTTAGGTTGGCATACTTGAGTCTAACTGAAATTTGCACTATAACAATAAATATTTCACAAACGAATCCCCTAACCGTAAAATATGTTTTTTAAAGACCTATCCAACGACACCCCACACAGTGGATTTTGTGAGAAAAATAAAATCGTGCCCACTTTTATGTGTACCTACTTGAGATACCCTAAAAAATTTTTTTTTCAATATGTTGCTTTAGCACTTTGTTGGCGTAACTCATTTGTATATCAGTATATTCATATTCATCGTCTTTGAGATATGGTGCGAACGGACGGACGGACAGACAGACAGACAGACGGACATGGCAAAACTATAAGGGTTCCATATTGACTACGGAACCCTAAAAATAGTGTTTAGCGTGTTAAGATACACTTTCGGTTTTCACAGAAACTAGAACGATTGAGGCATGTGTTTGGCCCCGTCGGGGCTGCGGGTTATACACAAGTTACCGCGGCCTCGACATATAGGGCTAAGAAGGAACATGGGTGGTTTTTAGTTAGTAGAAGTCTGACACTCCCTTTCGCTCTGCCCAAGAGCGGGAGGGGTTATTCGATGATTTTACATCCACCAAAAAAAAAAAAAAAAAAAAAAGGTTTCTTTGCTATGCATGTAAGTATTGAGGTCAATTAGTGTTTGATTAATTATTAGCAACCGTGGAGTCCCGATTTGTGCTTGGTTGATGGTAATAGGCTCGGCTCCTTATACATGTACGTAAATATAACTGGCAAAATGTGACCTAAGTAATACCGTCATGTTATCATTTATACATTTTTCAAAAATATGTCCTAATATTTTATTTTCACTCTGGTACAGAACGATCTATGATAATATGCTTTATTCACATCAAAGTACATCATATTCTTGCACTTGTCACATAATTATGATTTGGAATCGCCCCTGTCACTAGGGTTACTAACGAAAAAAAATTAATTAGTCCGTCATATTATTATAGATTACCAAAAAATAAAGGACTCGTTTTTTTTTTTCTCGTAAACAAACAATGAACACGATACAGTGCTTTGAAAACTCGTGTGACGTCATATTCTAAGACATTAGTATGGCATGTCAGTGACGTCACAAACCAACAATCTTTTTTATTACTCATACTGCATGTTCCGCAGACAACATGTTATGACCTACTTTCAGTAGTAGGTCATAACATGTTGTCTGCGGAGCGGGTTGCAAGTACTACTTTTCAGCCCTAGTGAGAATCGCTTTGAACTGACAGCTGTCAAATTATTGAAAAAACTATGTCTATTTTCACATCTTCACTGAACCAAGTTCCAACTTTTTATACAGCCACTAAATAACAGCGCGATTTAAAATTAAAATAACATAATTAATATAACCTAAAAATATAATTATATTATGAGTTTAGTATAATTTAGTTTTAACTATTTCTCTAAAATAACATAGATTTCGGCAAAATCTTGGCCATTTTTTAAATGATGAACATAAAAATACTGGCTGTACACTAGTAGTTTAGCTAATAATTTATGTACTTATTTGACTTTCCTTGTATTCGTAATGAAAAGCACAGTGTTTACCTCGGGTAAATTACTTATTTAGTCCCTCAAACTATTAGCGCCCTCACTACGTTACGGGCGCCAAACCCCGTCTCGGGACTAAATAAGTAACATTCGCCCCTTGGATAACATTGTAATAATACAGTATTTTTCTTTAATACAAACATGCTTTTGGCAAACATATATTGACGTCATTTATAACCCATTTAATGTAAAAATATTCTACGAAATCCGTAATTGTTTTGTAGTCACAAACATGTTTATGTCAAAACATTGAATTTTGGTGCTTTGACTTGTTTTGTTTGTCAAATTATTTTACCCAAGGCGTCTTTAGGGATGTGTGGCTGCGCCTAAAAATCAACAAAGGGAATTATTAATTTGTTTTATTATTGTACGTTATTATTTTAAATGAGAATTTTTAATAGGCTTCCTACTAATGTATATATCAAGAGCCACACCGGCATGAGACGACGCGGTAGACCAAGCAGGTGACGGGAGAGCTGAACAGAACCAATGACCAGTCCTTATTGGTCCTGATTCGAAGATTTAGCGGTCATGAAAGGATGGCCTTTGTCCAGCAGTGGGATGACACAAGGTAACAGTAACAATATCAAGAGGTGTTTTCATGTGTCATAGTCTAACCGACTTTTTGGAGATCTAATAACAAAATCACACGCTCATGACTTCTAAAAATACCTACCTACATTTTGCAGTTCTCATGCATACAAAACCAAAGAAAAAGTACTTACATTTCTTTTCAGAAGATCCTGTCATATCACAAAAGCGTATAATATTTCTTCTGAAAATAAAATAATCTGCAGCCATAGGTGCTCCACGTGCTACAAAGCTATGTCTTGAGAAACAAGTGGCTTTATAAAATGTATTTCTTGTTTTCTCAGACGATTTTAAATCTGTATGCTGGAATGTGTTTTGTGATGTCAGAATAATACGAGGTTTGTAAATGTTTATATTATTATATTGATTGGTCTTTAAATGACCATGGCAATTAATGGAGGGAACCAAAACGTGGTGGTTGGGCACAGGGTTCCCTAAAGTTAGGTTTAAGTTCCATGTGTTAGGGGTGAAACTATTTATCATCAACCAGGCATATCCATAAGAATCTGGGTTTATACCGACAAATTCCTAGATCATCATTACAAAAAAACTACTTGAAAATTTCACTCAAGACCTTATACTCAGCACTTCCAATCAGAAGACCATCGAGTTAGTCAACATAACATTATGCCTGTATTTCCATAAGGGTTATACGGTGGTTATGAGGTGTACCTAATAAAATACCCATATTTCACCAGTTTAGTTTAATTCCCATGGAATACAAGCCTACTGACATCACTTAAGCACAAATCCAGACTACTAAACTAAAATAAAAAGAAAAACAATCATTATTCATTGGATCTACCACAAATGATCCAGCAACATCAAGCTTACAGCCTTCAGAAACAACAGCTGGAAACAACGTTTACTACGAACTGTAACAAACAACATCGACTAAAACAGCATTAGTCAGTCGACTAAATTACTCTATCAGTAATCGAGCATCGTAGTCGCATCACTATGGGAGTTTTAAACGAGTTTAGCACAAAGTTGGCCACTCAAAGAGGAAATTAACGGGAATACGCCGATCTTAAATTGGCATTTCGCAAGATATATTTTGCTGTTTCAGGATTAGGTACAAAGATTGATTCGCGTGAATCGGGTTAATGTTCACTCGGTTATGAATGCTCGGGCTCGCCCGGGTTTGCGTTAAACAAGGTTATAGGGATGTTTTCAAATACGATTTTTTTAATTGCTTCGTATCATGCAGGTACTTCCTTTATTATATTAAGCTTATTTGGATTGTACAGAGGATTTTCGTCTCTGAGTATGATTCTAAAAGGTCTTATTTTTTATTTTTACAATCCATTGTTGTCTGACGTAATGGTTTTTGTATTTATCTGATGCCATGATGCTTGACACGTGGAATGGAAGAAGAAACGTGTTGCGCCGACCCCAACTAGTGTGGAGTAAGGGCAGAAAGATTATGATGATTTAATAATTTATCTAAGTTGATATTTCAATTTTTTTAAACCGAAGTGTCAAAAAACCTGTTATTCAGGATGGATTTACAATTTAATCTAAATGACTAATCTTATGGTCGTTTATTCAAAACACTCTTCACACCTAACATAATGACTGCCACTCCTCTTTCTCTAATGACTATCCCATTCAAATCCTGCCTCACAGCCTTCCAAAATCTTGCAAAGCACAGACCCGAATCCGGCTCGAAGGACCATCTAATCAGTATGTGCGGGCTACCGCATGAGTTATGGCAACGCCCCGGGCTTGCATCTGCACACATCATAAATTTGCTTCACTCGATGCTCGTTCGATTTTCGAATACCGATGAGTCGCATACGGGTAGGCGGATGTTCAATCCGGGCTTAGGATATTTGAGTTTTATACGTGGAATGGTCAAGTGCTTGTGTTTGGGATGTATTGTTCTTGTTTGTGATTGAAACCGTCAATCAAATAATATTCTCCATCTTTGATTGACGCAGTTACTAAAAAATGAAAAACGGCATCCTAAGGTAAATATTTTGATCGAACCCGAGATACTCGTATGATTGTAAAAAAATCAGTTGTATATTGGCTAAAAGTAAAGAATATAACGTTTCTTATTTTTTTATTATTATTATTTTATTATTTATTTTTTCTAATAATAGTATATGTTGACTGTATGCGACGTACTTAGCAAAATGATAATATCTTTTAGTTTGTCAAAAATACCAGCACTTCAAAACACGTGACCCCAGCTACTGCATGTTGCTAGTTCGTATTATTTTGCCATTGTTAGAAACCTTTAACTTTCGTCATAACTTGCCTATTTTGGCCACATCCAAAGGTGAGTATTTTACCAAAACGTGACGGTCGGATATAATTACTAAGAAATTTTAATAATTTAAAATAGACTGAAGAGATGATGAGCAGTAAAATTTTGAAGAGCAATGAGTATTTGATATATTGTTGTACCCAGATTTGAAGTACTGGAGTAAAATTTTGTTTATCTCAAACAGTAGAAACTCGATCAATCTGACCTATTCTTATTTTTAATACCTTTTTCATGTGCACAACAAAAACGTACTATTTATTAAAAATAAATGGTTTGACAAATAACCTTTTTGCATCAGCCATAATTCTCTTCTATAGGTTTCCGGGCAATTTATTTGTGGGAGCCCAAAAACGACGCATTGCAATAAAGAGTTTTGTTTATTTCACGTAAGATTTATGGCAGAAAAATCCATGAATCTATCTAGTTATTCTGCATCGCATCTGAATGCACGTGCTTAATGTTTTAATATTTGAGTACAACAATTATTAATGGAATAGGTTCCTCTCTCCGAAACTTGGACCTCGTTACCGATACCTGTGGGCTACTATAAAGCCTACCTTTGTCTAATACACTTTTTTATGTTGTTTTTAAGAAATAAATATTTCACTTGCTTTGGTGAAGGAAAACGTTGCAAGGACACCAAACCTGCATGCCTGAGAGAAATTTCTTGACGGTATGAAAAGCCAAGCCACTAACTAAGAAAATACTAAACACCAATTAAGGCACGAATAACGAAAAAAAAAGATATTTAAAAAAAATCACATGTGTGGAAATAAAATTAAGTAAAGGCCGTCATCAGGTGGAGCAAGAGACACAAAGTCCCCCCACCCTAAGTACTGAATGATTTATGTATGTTGACTTAATTTGCTTTAAAGAATATTATCTAAAGTTTTTTTTAGTCTGTAATATTAGTCTAACTGCTATTACAGACTTAAATATTCAAACATAAATTTAATAAGCAAACATCATTAATGATGTACCAAACATTTTATTTAAATATAAATAAATGACTATGCACAAAATCATAATTAATAGTTGGAATATTATCCAAAACATAAAACTAAACTTCTAGTAAATTACTAGCAAATTACATCCAAACCGCAGACAGTCAAAACCTATTTATCACAACAAATTTTATTATCAAAACAGTAAAAGCCATTATACGTTAACTGTACGATAAAAAGTTTATATTTCGACTTATAAAGGCGAAACGGGTCGCGTTGCATTCATCTTTTCACTGCTCTATCTACAGAATAAGCCCGCTTTGAGAATAGGGCCCCAAGCGAAAATACGCTTGCTTTGCCTTGAAGTGCCTTTCCACTTGCCGAAGATCTTATAGATTTGGAAAGATTCAATAGGCCTCACCGGTCTTTGAGAGAAGTACTTACATCGTTCTTGTCTGTTGAGTACCGAGGCATTTCGATGAATTCGGATTATTTTTGAACTAACATGAAACTGGATGAAATAAAATTGGTATTAGCTATCGATCCGTGTTGCTTCTCAATGGTTAGGTTTATACGGGTGAAAGATTAGCTATGACTGAACGAATTTTGTTTTTTTTTTTATAGATGCTTGTCAAAATGGTGTGTAATATTTTTAGGATTCAAATCAAATCTCTCCACAGTAATTAGAGAATCTTATCATTACACAAAAGACTATGTTATTATGATAAAACTATTTTACACTCAGGTACACTAGCCCTCAAAATGTATTGTTTTAAGTTTTAAATAAATATTAATTTAGATACAAAATATTAAAAGGTTAAAATAAGTTTCACGCAAAACTAACGAAGAATATTTTGCTTGCGAAAATAACAGAGATTTTGTACAATTAATATACTTTCAGACCGTCTTGTGGTAGGTATTTACTATAGTGGGCCGAAAAGCAGTGGGAACTTAAACAGTTAACCAGATCTGTTAACCACCGGCGTACAATAAAAGAATATTAAGAATTACTAGATGATGCCCGCGGGTTCGTCCGCGTGGATGTCGCTTTTTGCGACCAAAAGTGATCCTTTCATCCCCTCCTTTAACCCCTTTGTTTTCATTGCAGGGGGTGGGAAATCATCAAATGACTCCTCCCGCTCTGGGCAAAGCGGTAAGGAGTGTCAGACTGCTACTGACTAAAAACCACCCATGTTCCGTCTTATCTCTTGTGCCGAGGCCACGGTATCTCTCTCGAATGTGCCCTTTTAACCCTTTACAACCCTTTTTTCGCATTAAATAGTGGCTATGTCCTTTCTTAGGACTATCTGTTTACCAAATTTCATTTAAATCGGTTCAGTAATTTTGGCGTGAAAGTGTGACAGACAGAAGGACAGGGTTACTTTCCCATTTATAATATTAAAGTAAGTATTAGCTTCTTATTTCTCTTTTTTTATTTACTCAGCAGCTATTCAGACAACTTTGCATTTTCAAGTCAATATTTAGTGAAGAAAAATGACAAGCATACAAACTAATTTTGCCTAATGATACTTGTGTAAAAACTAAGATAATTATGAGTTTAAATAAATAAGTTTTAAACTTTGAACTAGCTGATTAGTAAGACGTGGGCAGAAATGTTAAGCAAAATAATAAAATTGGACGAAAATTGCCTCGTTGCTGAACATGAGGTCCTGGGTTCGATTCCAGCGCCAGGCAAAATGTAATAAAATTTATTGAAAGAAAGAAAAAAAATAATTGTCGCAGAAACAAGAACATACTAAGAGAAAAAAAAAACAATACACAACAACGCATTGGGATTTTCCATCAAGAAGTTTTCAGTAACAGCCACGGAGTCTGAATGTGTGCCCGTTTGATGGCAATAGGTGAGCCCCCAATACATGGGACATAAATATAACGGGCGAAATATGGATGTAATATTAGGGTACACCTATGTCTAACCCTTTCGGGGTTTTACAGACGAGATATTATGTTATGTTAAAACAAATACTGCGAAATTGTGAGAGATGGGATAACATAATTATGATGGTAGTTTAGAAAGTGTATAATTATACATGCACGAATAAGATAATCTTAACTATGAACTTTACTATCGTCAGACCTAGTTTCAAGTCGCAATATTACTTCGCTTAAGCAGTTTGAAACAGCCCCGAGAAACATGACAAGCAAGAAAACTGTATTTGATTTTTAAATCACATTCAAATTAGTCATGTCATTTGCGACTACAAAAACGATATAATATTTATATTTCATGTTTTATTTGGCATCAAGGCAACAACGACATTTTGCATCAAAAAGGAACTTCCTACCGGTCGTGAAAGGAGCCGATAATCTGGAACATACAGACATGAAGTATAGTCAACAAACAATGTAATGACACATTTCAAAACCTAGTTAACAAATAGGTATGCTTCAGGCTAAAAACTAAGAAAAAACGTAAAAGTTGGGATACCCCAGATATTGGTCCTTCGAGCCGGATACGTAATCAAAAAACGTATTGACTGTTTTATTTAAGTAATACATAAAATATTTAAGGCGGAATTTAATTTTATTTAAGGAGTCACAATTACGCTGACAGTTTTATTGAACAATCATCACTTTTAAAATCAACATTCATAGTGCACAACTAACTTTTAGTCGTAACAAATTTTATTGTATCTTAAATATTCTAAAAATAAACTTGAGTAGGATTACCTAAACTATTTTTCAGCCACTGAAAAAATAAAGAAGGATAAACCCATTTTAAATCACGAACAAAACCCCATTTTTTCTGTTACCCTAACTAATAAACCAGAGCCGGGTACATTACTTCCCGTCGCCTACTCCCGTACGTCTCCTATGCAAAGGCTTAAATTCGACTCTTTATGACACATCGGCGCTATAAGAATGTTATATAAAATTCTTGTATGACAAAATTGCCTGGGAGTCCACGTAAATTTTTTACAACACCTTTTTGATACCTCGCGACTAGGCACTTAATAAAAATTCAACGATGTTAGAACAATCGCAGTCGTTATTTTGATGATACTGTCGCGTTCAGAGACCTAAAGGAAGAGAGTAAACGCACGATGCCGACGTTCAAAACACTTTAAATGTGTACAATTTAAAATTAAATGTACATAATATTATCATCAAGAGCAGTGGTGGCCCAGTGGTGGCGGCCCCGACTTACGAACAGTAGGTCGTGGGTTCGAACCCAGGCAATTTATTTCATCACCACTGCTCTCAAAAACGGGGAAGGAAAACATCGTGAGGAAACCGGCATGTCCTAGAACCAAAAACTCGAAGACTTGTGCCATCTACAAATCCGCACTGGGCCCGCGTGGTAGAATATAGTCCATTCCCTCTCAAAGAGTAGAGGCCTGTGTCCCAGCAGTGGGAACAATATAGGCTGATGATGATGATGATGATGTATAAGAATAAAACTAAAAAGTTAGGTATTTTGTTCGAAACGAGTAGGTATTTCCAATTTCAAAATTAATTCAAATTCATGTGACGTTCAAGTCGCGCGTTCGTGCCAGACTCACAGTTCTAAATATTCCAACGTTTCAGTAAACTAAGCTTTGTGTAATGTGTTATAAGACCCAAGTCGCGAGTAATGCCATGCTCTAATTTTCGTGGTTAATGTGATTGAGCAGCAACGTAATAGGATGCATACTATTGTATGTTGCAGTGATATTACATTTTCTTATTACTTACAGCAGTATTATAATTTTATTGTCTGTGGTTATCACTCTCTGGGTGTAATGGGAGTATATGTCCAGGAGTTTTAAATCTAAAATGGCTTCTTTAGCAGATCATAATATGATCATAATATGATTTGCGTTAAAATTCGTAAATTGAAGTATTGATGATAGTAACTGCGTCTGTGATCATTTTATGATTTTTAACGCAATTCATATTATGATCATTTCAAGATCTGCTATAGTGCGGACTATTAGAGATAAAGTGCGGACGGACGGACGGACAGACAGATAGACAGACAGACGAACATGGCGAAACTATAAGAGTTCCATAATTACCATGAAACTAACGCATAGATGATAAGACCTTGGTAGGAACTTTAAGAACTTTCCCCATATAAAAATTTGTGGCCCGTTGCGAACCGAAATTAACTACTCTAGTTTACTGTTTATTTTGGATTAAAGTACCTTTTAACGGAAGGTAATTAAGGCATTCTACAATTTATTGAAAATGTTTAATGACTAGTATTTAATTAAGTGCTCAAAGACAAGAGGTAGGCGCTACTTGAAGTTTTCCTAGGTATAGGTTGATTTATTGTGACTTTATTTGAATTTTGGTTGAACTAAGTTTGTGTTACAATCTTGAGGTAATTTTCATGGAAAAAGTTAAAGTGTAACTTTAACTTTTTTTCTGGGGATATGTTGGTCGTAGCTGGTGAGTTGTGGCCTCTATAAACACTTTCTATTATTATTATTTACTTAAAATCTGTTTTCATTCTATAACCTGCTGTTTTCCGCGAAATGTGTATAATTATGTTACTAAGTAGGTATTTGAATACAATTTATTAAAAAAAAAATAGGGTTTTCAATTTGTTTGCACGGAACGCAATTTTTTTTTAAGGTACCCACTTTACCTTAAAAAATATAAAGCTTTTAAATTGGTAACAGAATCAGAATCAAAAATGAACGTAATATTTATTTTACGCGGGCTAGGCTAGTTGAAAATATATTGTTTTCATAATCAACACTGTGTTTTCAATTACAACACAGTCTGTAAAGTTAACAATTTTTAAACAAAACTAACTCAAATAAAAGAGTAACGGTTAAAAATTAAAGACATAAAACTAAAAAACCAAATGCCGCAGGCCAAACTCTTCGTTAATTTAAGATGTAAATTAAACGAGTAAAGATTATTTTTGAACTACAAAATAGAGTATTTTAAAAGTATAAAATAACCTAAACGCCGACAGAGAAAAGTTAATATTGATTAAAGATAATTGACTTTAAGAAAAATTTAATTATTCTTTCGCTTTCAAAGTTTGAGTGTCTATCGCATACTTTTTGTACTGTTCATGTCTCTTCGGCACCTTCTTATTAAAACTTTGCTGATATGTATTAAGAATTAATTCAGGTATGTAATAAGTTTTATCAATTATCAAAAGAAGGACTGTTGGAATTTGTTTTAGTTCCGTAATAAGCTTATTATCGAGTTCACTGTCTTAAATGTTCCAACGAAGAGTTTTTAAGTTTGATTTCTTACTCAAAGTCAATATTAATTACCTAATTAGCAAATTATGTCACTAGCTACGATCTCCTGTTTTGTCTGTGTGTTTGTGTTACAGACATGTAATTTTAAATATCAAGCCATATCATTCTTCAATTAAAGTTGAAGGTATATCAATTACTCAGCGGCCGCAGGAGATGCTCCGGGCATCTGGGGGCCACGCGATGGCTTCCGGCCACGGTAGGCAGTAGGCCCGGGCCTGTGGACGGTGAACAATGGGTTACTCTTAGCTCACCGTCCGTTCGCATTTGTGTTCCACGCGCGCCTCAAAGAGATTTCAACAACATTGAAGGGCCGACACCTGCCGTTCCGGGCGCGTCTCAAAGAGATGTCAGCAACATTTATGGGACCCGCATGGGTCGACACCTGCCGGGGCTGCGGGTTGTTCGAAAGAGATACCGCGGATCCGAAACACAAAGATGGGTGGTTTTTAGTCAGTAGAAGTCTGACATTCCCTTCCGCTGTAGCCAGAGCGGGAGGAGTCATTTGATGATTTCGATCCCACAAAAAAAACTACTTTTTATATTAATAAATACATCGAACAAAACTAGTCTAAAACGTTGTCTAAAAACGCCGGACTCGTCGGTGTCATCAAGATGTTTTCCTTCATCGCAATAATAGTGGTGATGAAGTAATTTATGCAAAGTCAATTTCCTGTCTTTGTTCAAATCTACATACACTGACACGTACCTACACTATATGTACGGCGGATATTCACTAGACCATTACTGCTCTAAAGTCTATCTATAGCCTTGTGCATGATACGGTCACCATCATTATGTACTACCTACCAGTTGACCCATGTTACTAGGGGTCGGAGCAGTGGAGGCCTAGCGGTGGCGGCCCCAACTTACGAACAGTAAGTCGTGGGTTCGAGCACAGGTAGGGGCATTACTTTGTGTAATTTATTTCATTACCACTGCTCTCAAAACAAAACGGTGAAGGAAAATATCGTGAGGAAACCGGCATGTCTTAGAACCAAAAAAATCTAAGACATGCGACATCTACCAACCCGCGCTGGGCCCGATTATAGCCCATCCCACTCCGAGAGAGGAGGCCTGAGTGCCTGCTGTGGGGAACAATATAGGCTGATGATGATGATGATGACTAGGGGTCGGTACAAGAAGTTTTTTTTCTGCCATTCCTCGCAGTCAACTATCACGCAATTTCTGTTTTTTTTTTATATTATGCTTCACACAGTCCGACCATAGTTTTTTTTATCCTTTTTGAGTTTTCTCTTTTAGTCACATGTGTGTCACATCAGGTATGATTGAAATATCAATACTATAAATTTTGCAAATGACCTATCATACAAACAGGTTAATATGGTAACCCTTTACCTTACTGTACCTATAAATAAAAGCCTAAAGATATATCCCATTCTCACTATAGGCTTGTATATTCATCTTCGTAATTGGTGCCCCCAAGGGAGAGATCTTATGAACTTTGGGGGCCATCGCTCTAAAATGAATAGGTATCTATTATTCTTGATGGTTTTATAATATTCTGCGTTGTCGTTCCCTCTTGTTATTAAAATTTGAAAGGAATTCTTGTAAAGCATAGTTAGACTTTAATTTGGGTGCCATTTGTAATAAAAAATAGGCCTCTGTTATAGATTTTATAACCTACAGTGGATTCGATTGTTTAAAAAAAATGTATTGGATGATACACAATTTGAGTATTTAATATTTTTAGTAGCGGGGCTTTTGAAACTTAGTATACCTATTTTATGTTAATTGATATTATAGTAATTTTGAATACTTGCTACCGTCGAGTAATTATTGGTAAGTGTTTATCGGCAAATAGATGACAAATGAAAAAGAAATTATACGAAGCGGGATCGTAGCAGGTGATGCACTTTAGTTTCTATACCTACCCTATTTCCTCAACTTACGTACTCGTATGTAGTATTTTCAGAATGTATAAAAACGAATTGATATTTGATTAAAAACTTCAAAACGACCAAGACATCTCAATTAAAGTGAAACTGAACTCTGATTACGCTATGAAACAGGCTATTTCTTCTCTAGCTTTTTACGCTACATAGATTCACTGTCTCAAAAATACCTCATTCAAGTTCAAAATAACACTTTGTGAAAGAGGTACCACTAAATGAAATTAGACAAGGTAGACAGTTGCTATGCAAAGTATTACAACCGAGCTTTATTTTAATTTATAGTATGTCAGCCCTGTGCCCTGCTGTCTTAGCATATAGGGTTGTAACGGAAGAGTTTCAGTTCTTTACACGTGGTGTAATATAGGGAGGAGACTTCAGGAAACCGTCAACCATTCATTTTGTACACCAAACTATGTAACTCCACGTTTTAATACAAACTTGAGATACAATTGGAACTCCGTAACTAGGAGGTATACCTGGTTCCTGGTCTAAAACACAAACAAACATGATCGCAATGATGGGGAGAACCAGTACCTTTCGGTTTCGTTTAGAGTACTTTGACCCCCATAATACAACGTTATTTGCCGGCAAATGGCATTCTATTATCATGGGGGTGTACTGTTAGGTACAAAATGCATATTAATATTTAGGGACCACCAACATTGCTCACATTGAAATTATTTCAATGAGTTTCTAGCTGCTTGTTTTCCTTTTTTCACGAATTTGCCTTCAGTTATATATGATAGGTAAGAATCTATTGGAATTGGTTAAATATATATTCGCCAATAACTAGCGTTTTGTTACTGAATAATGTTATATATTTGCTGGGGACGCGACTTACTGCCGTACTCAGAGATATTTAATGATTACTTAAGCCTTGACTTAGTAAAGGTTTGACATATTACTAAGTGGTGGCCTAAGTAATCATTAAAGCTCTCTGAGTACGGCAGTTAGACTCACTGCCGCACTTAGGCTATCACTTAGTAAAGGTTTTGACAGTTTTGTCATTTAAAAGTATGTCAAATCTTTATTAAGTGACGGCTTAAGTAATCATAAAATAGCTGAGTACCGCAGTAATTGGTACCTGAAGAACTACGCTACGCTGCCAAGTTAAACTCAAATAATTATTAAGGTTTAAATCAGGTAACGTTAAGGCTATTGCTAAAATGATGGAAATGAATGCACCCGGTTCCTGTCCATTATGCACTAAACTCGGGCGCACTTGGCGCAGCCGCTTCCTATTGCTAGGTAAGCAAAACGAGGTCGATTGCAATGATTGCATCAAACAGTCTTACTTTGGATTTGTTTATACAATTTGCCCAAAAAAAAGGAGTGAAAGTTGTATCTAAAAGAACGTATTTTTTTAAGTTCTAAAACTGTGTATATAAAAGATTTTGAAAATATTCCACCTACTTTTTTGGTAAAACGACCAATGATTCAATTGGCAATGCAAGCTTCGGTCGAAAGCGGATAGTTGCGGTCCCGATAGGAATCCCAGCCAGGTAAACCCAATTGCCGCAACCCTAGGCGTAGGGCTGATAGTTAATACCGATTAAGGCTGTGTTGATTGTGTTTGTAGCAGGATTCTGTCAGGTGAGGTTTGATTATTTTGATGTGCTATCTGTTTTAAAGACCCGTAAGAATAGACTGACATTTCAAAAATCCAAGCTCGTGAGACTAAAACCACCCATGTTCCTGCTTAGCCCTCTGCGCCCGACGCCGTCAAACAAAGTTTAAAATTATAACTTTACTGAAATTCGCTACCACAACTACAAATTCTGACACAGTCACACCTACGCAAATTAAGTCACAGCCATTTCAATATACATAGAGCTGTCTCATAATTCCTCACGTACCAGCCCTATAGCAGGGTTGGCAGTTAATGCATATTAACTTCCACACAACGTGATACATACGTCAGGTCGGCTTGTCAGTGTCATGTTGCTTCGTTGCGACCTTGTACAAGATGTATTAGTCTTTGTAACGTGTGCCTTTTACATAATCTTAGGTTTTGTTAATGGAAAAAAGATTGTGAATTAGATTAAGAAGAATTGGCGGATGTTTTTCTTGTGAGAAGTGCGTTGTGAGGAAGAATGTTTGTAAGCCTCTAGGTTTTATATAATATACGAGTACACAGGGTAACTTGCTGATCAGCCGGATCGTTAACACGTTCCGGGACGCTTGACTTTTTCTAAATCTCCTAATATGACACTTATAAATCCCGTACATTTCACCATACCGCCTAAAACAGTACTACCATTTTACACATATTTTTAATACAACCATAGAAGTTGACTTGTATGGCGAAGTTTACGCCAGTCGGCGGTGTGAATGTCACAGTTCAGTGCATAAACACTGCGTATGTGTGTGTGTTGAAAATAGGCTCGAAAAGAGTTTGCCGTGAGAGCTACAAACGCATGATGTCGCGTGATATGACACTAGATTATGTGCTTCCTAGCAATGATATGGGCAACCAACGGCTACTGGTGGGGGTTTGCCAAATTACATGCAACAAAGTTCACCGCCCTTAGCCGTACTGCCACGTAAAGGTATATCGAGATATCGGCGAGAGGCGGTATTTCCCGAAAAGTGTTAAACTGGATATAAAACTGAACCACATTTAACTAACTTCATCTTCTTACCGTTGTTCCATTCTATTTGGGGTTGGCGCAACACGTTTTCTTTTACATTGCCGCAATTAAACCAAACAAAAAGATGGACTTTAACTCATCGTAATAGTATGTCGAATCTATAGACACAATTATAAAGCTATTGTGTCTCACGTAGATCTACGTTCCGACACACGAAAGGTTAAAGCTTAATATTTCACAAATGAATCCTTTAATCGAAAAAGTATTTGCACAACTCGTAATATTTTTTAAAGACAATCCAACGACATCCCTCACAATGGGCTTTGCGAGAAAATGTGTAGGTACTGGCGATACCCTAAAAAAATAATGTTCGAGATTTTTACCCGACTGCGGCGAAGCCTAAAAGGAGGGTTATACATATATTACCACTTTGTCGACATAACTTATTTGTATATTCATGCCGAATTACAGCTTTCTAGTACTTATAGTCTTTGAGACAGACGGACATGGCGAAACTATAAGGATTCCTTGTTGACTATGGAACCCTAAAAATAACAAAATTGAATAGGCAAAAAAAGAAAAAAAAACTCTTTTTTTCAAATCAAGGGTAAAACTTATTCATTATATCTGTCTGTTCGACAACATTATGCACATCTCATATTTTGGTCGAAGTGTGCGACATTCAAGCTCAAAATCAAAAATCAATCAAAATCATTTATTTCAAGTAGGCCAGTTACAGGCTCTTTTGAATAGTCGAACAAATACTAAAGTTTAATAAGCTAATAAACTAAGCTACAGTCCCACTCACAAGGCATAATAAATGTCAGTGTACTGTAGTTGCCGATTCCAAAGCGTAGGTCTCATGAGAAGAATGGCAAGAAACTTCATGGATACTCTTTTAAATCATCATATTGTTACAAAACTTTGGTTACATCATTCATATCGAGATTGGTATATTATCATGTGAGAAATCCTATGGGATAGCATTCAAATTCAAGCCTGAACTAAGCAGCTACCAATACCTACCCTGCCTTTGTAATACCATCCATCTATTCAAAGATTATTTCAAGGATTTGTTCTAAGGGATTTTCAGTACTAATAATAAATCACAAGACCTGCCAGTTTTGGACTGAGAATTAATCAACGTGGATATTTGAATCTTTAGAGTCGGGTTATAGGCTATTCGTTTTGGCGTGGGCTGTTTTAAAATAAGGTTAAATAAATTTTATTCTGTATCTTGCTTTTCATGTATGCGAGCAACGTTTCTAAACGTTATTCAAAAGTTTAAATACAAGGTGAATAAAAACTTGGAGCTGCGGGTTGTTGAAACATGGGTGGTTGTGAGTCAGTTGAAGTCTGACACTCCCTGACGCTCTGCCATTGAGAACTCATTTGATGATTTCCCAACTGGCAAAAAAAGGTGTATTCAGATCCTTTTGTTTGTTTTATGACAGATTCTTCAAGAAGCCGTCACTCAAGCTTTCTCTACATCAAACTAAACAACGATACGCAGCTTTTTGGGATGAAAAGTCAAGTTGTAGTGTTATGGTATTCAAAGTACAAAATAGGGATGTTTACTAACTTAAAAAAAATTGATTCTAATTAGTCTGTCTATTAGATTATCGAAAAATATTGGACATTTATTTTTTGTTTTATCGAATTAATCAAAAATTACGGAGATAAAATGCGTCAAAGATTTGAGTGGGGGGTTGTGACGTCACTGACCGCAAAAGAATGTCATACTAATGTCTCAGAATATGACGTCACACGAGTTTTCAAAGCACTGTATCGCCTTCACTGTGTGTTTACGTGGAAAAAGAAAAAATACGTGTCCAATATTTTTTGGAAATCTATCTCAAGGACTAATTAGTTTTTTGTTCTTAACTACCCTATTGATTGATCAATGTGCACTCAAAATGTTGTGTTGATAAAGCATAGAATAATGCAGGAGTTGTGGTGGTATTTGAAGTACAGTTATTGCGTTATCTGGATTGTGGAGGTCAAAGCAGTCGCTTCATGTGAAATACTGGTATTCAGCTGAATTCGGGAAGACTCGAAGCCGTACGTAAAATGACAAGGTAGATGATCATAATCTTACATGCGAATTAAACGCAATGTAGGTGTACCATTTAGGTTCACCTCTGCCTAGACCTAGGGAATTATAACGCGTTTTGCTAAAACTGTATATCTTTTGATCAATCAACATCAAAGACTGTAACGGAAGTGAACTCTCTGTAATTTTGGAGTTCATGTGGCCAATGTGGGTGGTTAATTAGGGTCATAAACACCAATTACTATGGGACCTCTGAATGGAGTTTGCCCGAACAATTAATTATCGAAATTATGTCAGTTTGTGGAAATCGTCGAGGGAATAGTTGTGCTCACAGTCTGGTATTATAAACTCTATTATTATTACTCGAGCTATTGCTATAGCTAAAATAAAAAAGCACCTATTTTTTCTGTTTTGGAGTCGTCTATGTGTTAAATTATGACGCTACAGTATCAGCTGTTTGAGACTATCTTTAGGTTAAGCCGTGCTTGGGAAGGTTAGTCTGTTGATGGTTGACCCATGACGCGTACCACAAAAAGCATAGTACGTTAAACCGTTGATATTGGCTGTCATTTGTGATAGGATGTGTCATTTTCTGGATGTCTGATAACCAGTCTTATGCAAGAGTTGTATTATTATACCATTTATCTACCCATACTATGCGAATAAATTATTGTATTTGATTTGAATGCAAGGATCTGAAATATAAAAGCACATTGGCAACCGTTCACTAGATAAGGCTGCACCGCGATACAGTGGTACATACATTCAGATTGATATCTTTAGATTTAGCCCTAACAACTGGTGAGCATGAATCTGATTTATGTTATTTAAATGTACACGATATGTTCAATCATTTATTTTATTTGAAATTTATTTATTTTATTTTATTACTTATAAGAAGGCTTACAGACTAATAACATAAAAAAAGGTGACAAAAATATATAATGAAGTTGCTAATTACAATTTGATAAACAATGTTGTATAAAATTATTGTTAGCAGAGTGAACTACTATCCAAAGAAAATGGAAATACTCGTATGTATCTGTTTATGTTAAATTTCAATACGACATCATCATCATCAGCCTATAATGTTGGTAGATGTCACAAATTAATGCCTTCGAATTTTTTTAACAAAAAAATCGTTGACTCGCACTGGCACGTGTGGTGGATTATAGCCCATCCCTCTACTAAACAGAAGGCCTCAGTCCCTGCAGTGGGAATATTATAGTTTGATGATGACGATGAACATGATATTGTGACGCGTAAAAGCGTTTTGTAAAATCAATGTTCAGATACATTTAATTATGTTTTTTTCTCAACCGCAATTCTTTCCATCAATATTCCACATTCATACCTCTCTAAAAAACATATTTCACCAACTTTAACCAACATTCTCTTACACATAACATAACCCAAGGAGGCCTTAACGTGTAAATAATACAAATGTTATAGGTATCGGTAATTTCTCGCCATGTGCTCGTAATGGAGGCACGTGGTGCTTGCATGAACTTAGCTTGTCCCGCGACCCCGGTGTGTTTTAGCTTGGAAATATTATACAGGCTTTTTAGTTTGGCATTTTATGTTCGTGTTTGTTGGAAAAAATTGAATTTAGATTTAGTAATCAGCATATTTTCTTGCCTTTTGGTATGTTTTTAAAGTGTATCGAATAAAAAGCCAATTGGTAACTGAGAACGAGAGATTCTAACGCAATTGGATTTCTTGGATTTTGTTCCATTTCTACCACTCCTTAAATAGGTGAGTCCCACTATCACAATTCCGTGTAGCGTACACTGTAGTATTTGTACCTTTCTATAGAACATCACCATTTTCACGCCCGTGCGCCCTGAAGAATTCACCCACTCTTCCAGTAAAAATAGATGAGTTACACTATCTGTCAGTGGAGCGTACACACAGTAGTTCAACTTTATTTTTCGCCTGGCCTAGCCCAATCAATGAGTGTCGGCCGTCAGCTCCTACAACGGAAATATTGACAAACTTTATATTGGACTTGCTAGAGTTGCTGGAACTTGAGACGTTTGGATGATACGTTCGATGGGTTTCGGTGCGATGTTTTTGAAGATAGTATTTGTGATCGAATAGACCGTTCTTCACGACAAACCTACACTGTGGACTTTTTTTCGACGTTGTAAAAGTGCTTAAGTGGGCCCTCGCGAAATTAAATATGTTAGTTTTGATTTTGATGTAACGACTGATCTTCAATATCGTTTGTTGTACGGGATGATTTTGGGTAGTTTGATATTGGAACTTATATTTATTACTTGCTGTGCCGTGTATTGCGTTGCATTGCACCTTTTTTTGGGTAGTTTGATATTGGAACTTATATTTATTACTTGCTGTGCCGTGCATTGCGTTGCATTGCACCTTTTTTCTGCCTACCCTACCTACAGGTGGGGTTAGGACGGTGAAAAGTACTTTACGTCTTATTCTCATAACTATACAAAAACAAAACATAATCGGTCGAGCTGTTTCGGAAGAGTTCGATAACAAACACTGTGATTCAAGATTTTTATACATATTCGAAGAAGATTTAAGACAGTTTGGCAAATTGTGAATTTGTAGTCTCGCTAAAACTCGAGAACGGCTGGACCGATTTGGCTAATTTTGGTTTTGAATTATTTGTGGTAGTCCAGGGAAGGTTTAAACCGTGAGAAAGTAGTAGGAAGGTAGGCAGGGTAGTAGGTAGGGTAGTAGGTAGGGTAGTAGGTAGGGTAGTAGGTAGGGTAGTAGGTAGGGTAGTAGGTAGGGTAGTAGGTAGGGTAGTAGGTAGGGTAGTAGGTAGGGTAGTAGGTAGGGTAGTAGGTAGGGTAGTAGGTAGGGTAGTAGGTAGGGTAGTAGGTAGGGTAGTAGGTAGGGTAGTAGGTAGGGTAGTAGGTAGGGTAGTAGGTAGGGTAGTAGGTAGGGTAGTAGGTAGGGTAGTAGGTAGGGTAGTAGGTAGGGTAGTAGGTAGGGTAGTAGGTAGGGTAGTAGGTAGGGTAGTAGGTAGGGTAGTAGGTAGGGTAGTAGGTAGGGTAGTGGGTAGGGTAGTAGGTAGGGTAGTAGGTAGGGTAGTAGGTAGGGTAGTAGGCAGGTAGGTAAAAGGGCATTGCAACGCATGCCGGGTACAGCTAGTGTACTTTAAAAAATACTGTGACCTCTGTAGTTTGATTCGGCTAATGCGGATAATGTTTATCGTAGGGTGAAACGTAACACGAGAGAAACCCTTAATCAAATTCAAGGAATTATGAACATAGATGGGTATGGAATGGGCTATGCTTGGAGTCTCTTTGAGGGATCGCATCTGGAACGAGGTGACCCGATAGAGAATCAGACGTTTGGTGGCGTGTTGTCGACATAGCTCACAGAATAAGTGAGAAGAAGTGGCAACGTGCCTGCTATATTAGCCGTAGAACCAATATGCGCTGAGGTAGACGTGCTCTTGAGTGAAGACAGCAAATCGACAAGCTTAGGGCAGCTGGTAGTAACTGGGTCAGAGTTGTTACGATTGAGGAGATCCATGTCCAGCAGTGGATTGCTGTTTTCTGATGATGATTCTACTAATTTTATAAATGCGAAAGTTTGTGAGGATGTATGAATGGATGGATGGATGTTTATTTCTCTTTCACGCACAAACTACTGAACGGATGTGGATAAAATTTAGAACAAAAATAGTTTAGAACCTGGATTGACACATAGGATACTTCTTAGTATGATCCCGTGGGATAATTATCGAACTCCACGCGGGCGAAGCCGCTTGCACAAGCTAGTAATAAATAACGGCAAAAGATTCACTAAGTCAAACATGAGATTATATGCAGAAACATAAAAGAGGTTCACACTTGGCTTAGTCTTTGCATTCGCTTATTTTGGAAAGTAAGCAAAAATGTTAATTAATTTAATTAATCGCACATTAATTTAGTGAACACACATTATCAAGGAAGTATTTTTCCGTGCCGGACAGTTCTGGCGTCTATAGAATACTCCACTGTAGTGCTCTATGATTGAGACACACTGGCCCTAAGTATGGGTAATATTTGGAGAGGCTAACATTACGCTATCAGTGGATTTATACCCACCGGATATTTTGAACTTCAAGCAAGTATTCTTCAAGGTATGTTATAAAAGAAAATCATTCTTTTTTGCTGTTTCTTTCTATATCGGGAAAGGTTTTCTACATCCGCAGTTCTTTTCTAAATAATGTTATTGCAGGACCCAAGACAGATGCAGGGCTGTGAGTAATGGATTAGCTCGCCGTCCGTTTGTCTTATGTCGACGGTGCGTTCGTGTACCACGCGCGCCTCAAGGAGACGTCAGTATAATTATTGTAAGGGGGCAAAGGCCGACGCCTGCCGGAGCTGCGGGATTGTTCGGAAGAGATACCGCGGCCCAGGAACACAAAAAACTAGGATAAAGAACGTGGGTGGGTCTTAGTTAGTAAGAATCTGACACTCTTCTACTACGAGTACGTCCAGCAGGGCTATTGCGTATCTTTTAAATTACAGTGGCTATCATACTGTCTATGGATTAACGGTCAAATTGGTTATGGTTTAGTACAAAATGGACCATATGATAGCCACTGTCATTTAATAGAAACGCAATAGCCCTGCAGAGCTGATTATCATCAAAACGTTTCAAAATCAAAATCAAAATATTTTTATTTTACATAGGCCTACATGGGCACTTATAAAACGTCGGTAAAAAGGGGGCACGGGTCGGTGCATTGGTCGATTCCTAAGGAAAAGAACCGGCAAGAAACTCCAAAGGTTACTCTTTTAATCTTTTAAAATCGTTTGGGTTAACAATAAGGTATAATACACACATGAAGACCATGCAGATTAATGTCTGAGATGGTATTTTGAAGAAAGAACCACACAGATTTGAGTGGACCCGTCCAGTCAGTGCAAGCATTTGTCAGTTATCGTGGAGCTCGACTTATAACTCAAGGAGCTCAACGTCACGTCGAACAATACCAAAGAAAGAACATTTGGGTGGGTCACTTTAAGTACTCAAACTGCCAGACAATCACAACAATTAAAATTTAAGAAAGACCCACATGGTCCCCACATTTACAATATCAATTTTTTTAACCGAGTTCTCGATGCCTCGAAGCTTTTCTGGTCTGGTGGTGTCTGGTAACATCAGTAGTGACTACTACTGCTGTTCATAGATTTCAGAATTACATACAATAGAACAAAATAGATTGATAAATATAGCTCAATAACCCTCCTTTTGGGCTTCGCCGCAGTCGGGTAAAAATAATTGGTCATCTATTCCACCCGTGTGTATAAAGTGTTCGTAACTTGAGACGGACTTTGCTAACGACTGCGCTGTTTGTCCCGGCCTCACTTCCAATCTATATAACGATTATCTGCGCAACTGTACCGGGATCATTTGTTAAAAGTTCCAGCGAATAAATGAGTTTGATTAAAGGGCACTTGAGTACAAAAGTGATACGGATTTTCGTATTGTGTTCCGAAGGTCAGAGAGTTCGGAGATTGTTCGATCAGGGATGGAGATTAGATTTAGCATTTTGTCATCTTGGCTTTTAGGATAAGTCTGTTGTTTAATAATAATTGCTTATCAAGAAGGTTTTCGTAAATTAGCTACTTTTTTGTGGTTGTAGTATAAAAATCGAGGTAAGTAAGGATTGTATTTAGCTTTCTTCATTCATGAAGAAAAGTGTATTCATGATTTTATCCTATAAAACGTATTACAGCGCACTCCTTGGAAACGGCTCGACCGATTTGTATGTATTTTTTTATTTATTTGTTAAGTAAGTATTGATAATAGGTCGGAAAATAATTTTCACCATCCTAATCACTACTGTAGGTAGGGTTGGGTAGGTAGACAAAATTGCAATGGCACAACTCAACTCAAAGCATTTATTTCAATTAAAACATTACTGGCACTTTTGAATGTCATAAGAACAATTCATAAAACAAAACTACGAAAAACTACGAGTGCAATACGTCATTCCGAAAGCCACTACGCCGAACCACACGCCGCCGAATGCCCGCAACGACGAACACTGCGAGCACGAAAGCACGCAGCGACGCACACCGCAACTACGAATGTACGAGACCTCGAATCACGGAACAACGAATGCACGCCGCGACGTGCAACTACCGCCCCGCGACCCGGAGCCCCGCGCACCCGCCGCCACGGCACGCACCGCCGCACGCCCCCGCACCCACAGCACTCGCCCCCGGTAACATCCGGCGTTGCGCAATTCGACGCAGCAACCCCCGAAATTGCCAATTCCCTGGCGTAGATCTCTATGGAGAAGACCGGGCAAGAAACTCCTTGGACACTCTTTTAAATCAGAATATTGTAACAAAATCATGGTACATTACATCATTCATGTTGAGATGGTATATTATGTGAGAACTATGTAGCAAGACGACAACTTGTCGCCATATAATTATATACTTCTCATCTTCCGGGTATATTTTTATAAAAATAAATAGGATGACCTTCATCCAATTACTATAGAACTCAGTGTAAACTAAACACATTCCTGAACGAGTCCATAAAAAACATGCTATCACAAACACGTCCTACTCTCTATCCATTAGAAAATCTATTATTGATCAGGATGTGTAGCCTCAATACGTCAACTGAAAACATAGAATTTTATACCTTCCTACTCAAAAAACACGGTTAGTTTTCCCTTGCTCCTTTGTCAAGACACGTGGTAACCCGTTAACTGCAAGTGGGGTAAGTTTGATGGGCCTCGCGTGTCTGTGTACGAGACAGCCGACTTTAAGTTGTACAATGTTGTGCACAACAATTTGCCACGAAGTGTACTGAGTTTCTTTCTCTTAATGTTTTGAAATTGCGTCCGTGAAACGATTTTATCCGGATTTTAATTAATAGGAACTTGAGGGCTAAGTACTGGAAATAAATGGAACGAGTTTACCGCTTCAATGGGCTCAATAGTTCTAAATGAAATGTAATTTAAGTGGAATTGAAGATGGCTTTATTAATGTGAGTAAATAAAGTAAATACTGTTACAATTTTGTATTGTTTCCTTTTTGTGTAGTAGGTAGATTAGGGATAAATTAATTTGTGTTTCATGTTTTATCGTATTCAGCAGTTTTTATTTGTTTCCTGTCTTAGAATTATTTTTGGCTCTCGAAATACATTTTTTTCTAAACTGTTTTTAGGGCATTAAAGTTGTTTTTTTTCGCAATTTTTTTTTTAGTTTTGATATCGTGTATTTTACGAGAATTTAGGACCTAACAAAAAACAATCTAATTTAATCACCCTGCTTGCATTTAATTAATTAAAAACTAAAACCTGAACATTTTGAAGAAATGATTAAAATGAAGAAACGGAGCGTCGACGTAAATATATTCAGAAAATGCTCATTAAATCCATTCACTAAGCTATGAAGACCTTTTACTGCAGGTTTATTGTAATCCTGGATTACGAGCTGCCAACTTAATTAACTGCGTTTTTTGTAAAGAAAATCATAAAGATGAAATTGCTTTGGACTAAGTAGCACTAGCAGAAATATATTATATATTTTTTATTGCTGCTCCCTTTTGTTTTTTTTTTGAGCAGGTGGTTAGGTTTTTTGGTATGATTAGGTTAATGTAGAAAGTAGATTTGTAACATTTTTTTTTTGGGAAAGTCGCGATTGTAAGTAATTAAAATTATTAAAAAAAAAAATGGTACTAATTGTTTGTTGAAAACCAGTCCCAGTACGTGCATTAATAAAAGCAGTCCTCTTTTTTCTCTTTCGTTATTACGTGTCTTGTCTTAATATTTATAATATCTGTTAGTATTCCAAGTGGGATACATACAGACGGAGAGACATCAAGTTATACTTTTCTAGTATAACATGACCACGCTTTATCCCCGTACTGTGAAAGATCCGCCTAAACTGGTTTAGTTTTTTTTGGCGGGTGTAATAAATAATAATCATGGAATAACCCCTCCCGCTCTTGGGCAGAGCGAAAGGGAGTGTCGGACTCCTATTGGCTAAAAATCACCCATGTTCCTTCTTAGCCCTATATGTCGAGGCCGCGGTAACTTCTGAACAACCCGCAGCCCCGACGGGTCACCTTT
Source organism: Diarsia rubi (assembly GCA_932274075.1). Lineage (NCBI taxonomy): Eukaryota > Metazoa > Arthropoda > Insecta > Lepidoptera > Noctuidae > Diarsia > Diarsia rubi. The sequence goes on along the minus strand of OW026419.1, from coordinate 17,400,833 downwards.
ATGCCTTAAGTAATAATAAGGTTGAACTGTGGTCGACCATCTATATAGGTGCAATAGCTTGATACACTGTTACACACATTAAAACGAAAATAAATCGAAAACGGTAGCATACTACGAGACAATCGTAATCCAAAACAAACACACATGCATACAACAGTTTTAACAACTGCTCATAAAATAATTTCCACTACCAACTCTTCATTTCCGTTCACACCAAACCCCAAACCGCGGTCATACTACATCGCTTGTCCATTAATTGCTCCTCGCCTTGAACAAAAAACAGCGGTTAAGAGAAAAATCTCAGCCTGCAACAGACGTGTACACAGAGAAGCAGTTTCCACAACAAAAATACGTTCTAAATCCGCCATTATACGTGATAAAAGCCGTTTGAAGCGAACACGCGAAACGTTAACTGAGTTCAAATTGCCCTATTAATGGTCTGTAATGGTGTGGTCCACTGGGTAATTCTGTCCCCGAGTCGCATTGCACGGTTAGGCGAGCGTCCGATTCGATGAGTGTAATCCTATAACGTATTCTGTGTAAACTATAGGATAGTGCTAGTTTTGATCTGTTTTGATATTGGCTGATTGTTCTGTCTATTGACGGAAGCCCCTGGTGGCATATGGTCGTGATCGTATTACAGCTGCGAAGCCGATGCTGGCTTTACCCGGGAAAATTGATGAAAATTGATTTATTATAAGGAGGTAAAATTTGTTCATGAAATCCTGGGTTTTGTCATTAGGAATTTTTCAGTGGCGTAGTCAGAATTTGTGCCCGGTTGGTAGCAATCCCGCTTGATGGATTATAGCCCATCCCCCTCCTAGAGAGAAGGCGCCTGAGTCCCTGCAGTGAGAACATTATAGGCTGATGATGATGATGATGATGATGATGGTAACTCGACCTCCACTACACGAAACTTAAAAATAACCGGCGAAATATGGATCTGCTAATGGTCAAAACTGTAACCCATCGGAGATTATAGACGAGATGTTATGTTTTGCTTATTTTGTTTGCATTTTCGTAAGTTTGTTTGTAGGTAATCTTCAATACTTCTAATCTGGGTAAAATGGTTCTTTCGGGAAAATGGTATCCCTGTAGCGAGGTTACATGTCATCATCCCAGAGAGGTATAAGCTACATTATAACGTTGCTGTAGGTTAATTTCCGTTATGTCGGAAGCAAAGCCATGAGCAAAAGCTAGTATTACATACCTTCTACCCGTTTCGTAAACGGTTCATATCACTGACAGGTCTAAAACAATATTAAACACTTTTTAACCGACAAAAAACAACGATGAGATTCTCAATTTAACACGTACCTATATCTTTTTTGTTATTTTTTGTCTTTCTAAGACCCAACTGATAATCAAAAACCTAAATGAAAAAACAACTAATCATTCGTCCCAATGTAATGTTGGATCGTGTGAGCGTGGATGTGCAAGAATGAATATTCCTTGACGTGCGAAACGACTGACACCAGCTTAACAACAGGGCAAGATAACTAGCTATTGCACTTGTTGACCCAAATACCCCCCCGGTACAGTCGAGGACATATACATCCTTATACTTACGACTTTTCGAAACGGGGTAGACAGAAACTATAAAAGTCAGTCATTGAATCAAGATATAATGTTTTATATTTAATTCGGTCAGTTTTTCTTCAAATCCAATTTTAAGTTTTCTGCCTTTGTTTCTGTTCAAAAGTTTACCATACATAATACCTAAAACTTCGTTCCAAACCATTGCTTTTTACTGTCTTTTCAGAATATAAAAATTCTATTTTGGAACTCATCCAAAAAGATTTGATCAAATATGGACTGAGGGTAACCAGATAATGCACCTCAAATAAAAAAGGGATAAAATCTAAGACGTCATTTCTGAAAGTTTCTTTCTTTTGAACAAAATTATATTCGATGGTTACATACCATCGAGTATAACTAGAGTACACCATTTAGGTATGTTTGGTTCAGTAGCAATTGAGGGTAGTGATTAGGCTGTGTCGTAAGGCAGTAGGTTGTGACTCAGATCATCATCGCTCTTCATCTGTCTTACCTTTTCTTCATAGGCATCGTAGGTGAGAAAATGGGCTCCAAGTCCATACTTGGGTCCTATTTTCTCTCACCAAGAAAGGATGTGTGTTCACTGCAGTGTAGACATAATACGCTGCTAATGCATAGAATTAGGATTGTGATTTATTGGTGTGGTAGTGACCAAAGCTAAAAATGTTACTACTGTAAAATACGTAACTGCTAGTTGCTGCCAGAGGCTTCGTGTGCGTTGAAATTTTGATGTATCTGTCTATGAAAAAAAAAGTACGAAATATCACTCAGATTCGTTCAGCCGTTCTAGCGTGTTTAAATTAACAAATATTCACCCATCCAAATCTTCACATTTATAACAGTTAGTAAGAATATTTACAGAGTTTCTTTCTCTGTACACGTATAGCACACAATCAACACATTATTTTCCGCTCTGTCGACCACGCGCTGCTCGCAAAACTTTCCGTGTACCCAGACAATTGGACATTGTTACCTAAACATTAAATTAGTTTCTGAAAAGGGATCCTCTCGAAACAAACCAATTTTAAATGAAATTCAGACGAATCTGAGCTAAAAATTTTGGACTTCCAACACTTAATTGGACCAACAATTAATTAATTATTATTTGTCTGGTAAATTAGAACCCAAATACAGAGTCCTTGAAAATACTAAAACAATAATAAGGACATTTCGTATTCCAAGAACAAGTTGATTTGGTAATTGTGTTTGGGAAACCAGATTTAGGATTATTTCGACACTCCTCGGAAATTAATAATAACAATTTTCAACATGAGAAGAGACGCAATTGAAAGATAAATAAGTGTCGGAGGGATAAACTAGCAACGTAAGTTACATTGCCAGTTCATCTATCGTTAATATATTAGTGAATTTAAAGAAGGAGCACTATCATCAGTCATCAAATGACTCCTCCCGCTCTGCGGCGGAGCGGAAGGGAGTGCCAAACCTTTTATTGACTAATACCACCCATGTTCTTTCTGAGCCCTTTGTATCTGGGGCCGCAGTAACTCTCTCGAACTAGCAGCCTCAGCACCCCCTTACAAAACTATATTCGGGTCCTCTTTCAATCTAATCCGTGGAAGTGACTGTTCATCAGACTTCCACAGTAACTGGATAACAGAATATCCCTTGTCAGGGCTGGTTATCAGACTTTCTAACTCCTGACTATCCGTAACGCCTGCAAAAAATCTACAAATGAAAGCCAACATTATTTCTGACGCATGGAAGGATCTTAGTATGTAATGGATTGTCAATGTTTGGCTTATTCACGGATCTACCTGGGTCAGTGTTGCCGTGCGACTGCTATTATTTAAACCTTGGAAATTGTAAATAAGTTATCGTCTTCCTGCTCTTGTCTTCTGATATTTGGGGTCAGCGCATAAAGTTTTTTTTCCATTCGCCCATCACAATTTTCACACTATAATTTTCTCCTTTTTTCTTTATACCATTCGTCACACAATCTACCACAATTTTTCGGTCTAACTCTCCCTCTCTATCCATCAAGATTACGTTGTAGCCACATTTAGTCAGAAATGATAAATAAGAAAATGATAAAAATGCCACATCCCAAAGTTTGACAACCTCTGTGGTGTCAAGTGTGAACCGGTTTGCGGGAACCCAGGTTACCTATTTTCAATGGGGCTTTTATCGATGTCTAGGAAAGTAGGTCGACATTCAGACTCCGAACATTTGACCCACCGGTGAGTATGTTGGCAAATAGCGCCGACTGTTTCAGTTAATTGTTTCAAATTACGTCTTTGTTACAGCTTTTAATTACAACAGGGTATAGTAATCTACATTACTTTAAATGGGCTCTATTTTTAGTAAGGTAAAAGATTGTTTCGACTACAAAACTAAACAGGATAATTATATTGCTACTTAACTCTTATTGTTATTTTTTTGAGTTCCGTAGTCTTCAAGAAACGCTTAGGCCTCATTTACGGAAGCGCGGGGCGTCGCACGGCGCGTTGAGCATTTTAATTTCAAGCACATGGCGATGTATGAAAACGGTAACGATTTTACGAGAAGCGATTTTTCGCTCGTTAGCTTAAAATGCAGCGTTTGTTGCGGTGGACCCGCCTCCACTAACCTTCTGCACGCGCCGCCCCGAGTCTTTGTAAACAAGCCCTTAGACCGCAAATTCGCAACGGCGCGCGGCGGGGCGTGCAGCGGAGCGTTCCAGCGTATAAATTGTCGCGTGCAGCGTCGCGTTCAGCGTGCACGCAACTAGTTTTCGCTAGAGCGTGCGTGCGAGTGGGACGTCCAGTACGTTGACCAATCGGAGGCCGCCATTCAAGGGTAGTACGTCATTCCGTCGGGGCTGCAGGTTGTTCGATAGAGATACCGCGGCATCGGCACAAAGGGCTTAGAAGGAAAATGGGTGGTTTTAAGTCAATAGAAGTCTGACACTTCCTACCGCTCTGCCCAGAGTGATGATTTCCCACACCCAAAAAAAATGCTTTTAAAAAGTTTATATTTAAATCTTTAGCGACCCTTATTTTACTTGGAATAGTTGGTGTATTATTTCTACCATATTTTCGCAGTAATCATATTTCGATTAGGTTCTACGAATACACCAAGAGAGAAATCCATAAGTTCTGTAGTCGAACTTGCACGCTCAAAACAACGCGCTGCCATCTGTCTGTCGGTCCGCACTATAGTTCAAAGACTATTTGTACTAGAAAACTGTAATTTGGCATGAATATACAAATGAGTTAGTAGAAAATACAAACGACGTAGTTAGATATGCGGTCGATGACGGAACGAGTTAACCCAAAAAAGCCTTTATAAACTCACGACTTAAAAACATTACCCTTTCTTGCAGTCGGGTAAAAATATTGGAGTTGTATGACCTTGGGAACACTGACACGCAGGCAGGGAATTTCATTCCTTGACTGTAAATAATAAATGTCTGACAGTATTAATAATCAAATGAGTTCTCCCGCTCTGGGTGGAGCGGAAGGGAATGTCACGCTTCTATTGACTAAAAACCACCCATGTTCCTTGTTAGCCCTTTGTGTCCGGGGTCGCGGTACCTTTCTAGAACAACCTGAAGCCACCTACAGCACGTCTGTACTCTCGATGGATGAAGGGTGCTCATATTATACATTGAAAGCCTTAATTTCTCTCATTACACTATTTAGATTATATATTAAAATAGACAAGTCCATTATCGTCGTGATTTTTTCGTATAATTTTTTTTTTTGATAGGAAAAAGAACCAAAAACATACACAATGAATAACGTCAAGCCGTCAAGGATATAATACGAAAATTATTTGTAGAAATAAAATATTATTTTCAACATAAACAATGAGTTATCTACAAAAGGAAATTGCTTGTGAAAAATGTTTTTGTTTGGAATGTCGACATTGTCACACTATGCTTGGATTTGTTAGTGTTACAGCTCAATAGGTAAATGTAGGGGATCTCGAACAAACCTTTCAACATTATATAAATCATTCCAAAATACTGTGACTGACGGTGAGATTCAAATTTTTTACCCGACTACGGCGAAACCAAAAGGAAGGGTAACGATTTTGGCAGTCTATGTATGTATGTATGTTTGTATGTTCCAGCGTAGCGCCTAGACTACTGAACATATTGATATGAGGTGTCAATAGATTCGTAAGAATAGCCCGGGTGACTAGACTATATAAATATTAACAATTCTTTCCACGACGGAATTTAAATGTCAAATTCTTAGTTCGAAAAAAAATAAATTGAGATAATCATAACATGTTTGGTATCAAATGATAGGTCTTGGCGAGGACATTAGAAATATGTATATTAAAATTATAGTTGTAGTCAACATACACGTTTAGAATGCGGTCGAAAAGTTCTCGCGGTCTAGTCTGCTATTTACTCGTACTATTTAAATAGCAAAACCAACATTCAGTAGGATTTTACATCATGTAAGTAATATATTATAACGGATTTGTTAAATAACACTTAAATAAAATTTTAATAAAAATATAAGCTTATTAAAAAACTAAAAAACCCGAAAAGACTGAAAAGCAAAAACAAGCACATTTTAAATTAAACAAAACTTGGAAGCAGGCGGGGTCCATTCTATTTACATTTCATAATTTAATATTCAAATGAACCCCGCCTGCTTCCAAGTTTTGTTAAATTTAAAATGTGCTTGGTTTTTGCTTTTCAGTCTTTTCATTGGTCATTGGTTTCACTTTTTTCTTTTCGTTGGTCGCGTAAAATGCTTCGCAGATGGTTTAACTTTTGTGTTTGTTTATAGAATTTGTGACTTTGAATTTATTTTAAACATATCGATGTCATATATTTTTGTAATCTCCTTTTAAAACCCTTCATTTTGATACCCTACTCGATGGTAATGGTTTTTTTTTTTCAAATCCACGATTTGGACCATAAAACCAGCCATTATCTTTGTTTTTTACACACTTGTGACACTCGCGCCATCAAGACGAATCTAACGACGTAAATTTCATTAAAATCCCTTCATCCGTTTATGAGGGAACAAAGAAACGGACATGTGCTTGTTTTTTACTTTTCAGTTTATTCAGTCGGGTATTTTAGTTTTTTAACTATTTTTTTTTAACAATATTCTTAACAGCCGTGTCGTAAAGTTAGTTTTGAAACCGCTCTCAAAATGTCTACAACTGTGAAGTTTCATGTAAGTCTATGCCTTTTCAAAATACAGTTACTGTACCGAACTAGAATTCCAATTGCGTTAATGTCACGTCACAAAGCTTGATACTGACCGCATCGTCCGCATCGCGTCATGCAATTACTGGCCGCGTCCCTTAAGTGCATGCATGCATACAAATTCATAGGAAGAATACAGTAATGCAAGTGCTACTTCATGTTAGATGTGATGTGACGTTGGTTGTTAGAATTTATGTAGTCTGAATTCATTGTACTGTTTCGGAATTTCAAATCATGGATTTCTTTGTGTTCGAACAATTTATCGCAAATCTCTGCAGATGCGATGGGATCGATATCTAACTGAGGTACTCACATATATTTATTGATTACTTAAGCCGTCACTTAGTAAAGATTTGACATACTTTTGTATGACAAAACTGTCAAAACCTTTACTAAGTGATGGTCTAAGTAATCATTAAAGCTCTCTGATTGCGGCAGTAAATCAAATTAATAGTCAAGTAAGTATACTATCTGCTGTTACTGATAACTTTTTTGTTGTTTCCGCCTTTTGTATTTTCTAATATTTGGCATTGTATGCTCGTCATGATTTTGCGACAAACTAAAACTTTTTCATTCTTTAAACCCAAAAATAAACATTAGGTACATTACACTTTTTTTTTTACTTGTTTATTTAAAGATACCCATCAGATCAGCAGAGTCTCGCCACATATTATTTGATCCTGTAGAACTAAAATGATACCCTGATATTAATGAACTAGATTACCGCAATTGATGATTAGCCACAAACGTAGCACTGTAGCTGAGAGCTGTCGTAGCACGGACGGCTACGGCGTAGCACTCCGTAGACCGTTGTGTAGCAAATCATGTAAGTTACGTCTGACGACTGCTGCAGTATACAATGCTTGAAACCCCCCTTTGAAGTATGGATTGAACAACTGTAACAGGTTGTTGATTGAACAACTATAATAGCTGGAGTAGATTGGTTTACATTCAAAAGGGTCAGTTGAAAACAAACGTCGGGTTGTATGGGTTTTATACTAAAACAGGTTTATTTGCCGTGAGTCACGAAGTCTCTGCTGTTTTTTAAAGAATCATACTTTTGTACAGCGAAATACACTTGTTGTTTTTTTACCGATTCAACCGAGACAATCATATGTTTTTGGGCCCGATTGCATCTGAAATCACTAAATGCGCTTGGCATCATTAAACATTTTTCCAGTCACCTTTAAATGACAGATAGATAATAAGCGACATTTATAATTTTGTTAACGATTGAAGGCCACGATCAACGAGAAACTAGTTATTAGGTCTATTTAGGATAGGGCACGCCACGATAGTGGCGGTAAGTCCCCTCTTTGAGGAGTGACTTGAGAGGCGCCACGGCGCCCTCACCTTCCGTCTGACGCAGGTCCTCACCGGACACGGTTGTTTCGGGAGGTACCTGCACCGAATCAGGCGGGAGGAAACGCCCGGATGCCACCATTGTGAGGATCGGCCGGAGGACACGGTGGAGCACACAGTGGAGGTGTGCCCCGCTTGGGCGGAGCCCCGCCGTGTTCTCGTAGCGGCGATCGGCGGCGGCGACCTCTCGCGCCCGGCCCTGGTGCAAGCCATGGTCCGGGGCGAGGAGGAATGGGACGCCGTCGCCTCCATCTGCGAAGCAGTGATGCTAGCGAAGGAGGTGGCGGAACGCGAGAGGGAGAGAACCTCTCGTCCCAGCCGCCGCGGGAGGCGCTCCGGGCGTCGGGGGTCCCGCGATGACCTCCGGCCACCGTAGACGCGGGCCTGTGGACGGTGAGTGATGGGCTAACTCGCCGTCCGTCCGTCTCACGACGAAAACGTTCGTGTTCCACGCGCGCCTCAAAGAGATGTCAGCAACATGGGAGGGGCCCGAAAGGGCCGACGCCTGTCGGGGCTGCGGGTAGTCCTCTGGTTATCGCGGCCTCGATATAGAGGGCGAAGAAGGAACATGGGTGGTTTTTAGTCAGTAGAAGTCTGACACTCCCTTTCGCTCTGCCCAAGAGCGGGAGGGGTTATTCGATGATTTTACACCCACCAAAAAAAAAAAAAAAAGGTCTATTTAGGATACTAAATAAATACCTTTTTTTTCGGGGGGGTGGGATTTTTTTTTTTTTTCAAATGACTCCTCCCGCTCTAGGGTAGAGCGAAATGGAGTTTCAGACTTCTACTGACTAAAAACCACCCATGTTCCTTCTGAGCCCTATATGTCAAGGACGCGGTATCTCTTACAACATCCCGCAGCCCCGACGGGCGAAAGACTAAATAAATACCTAGTATCTAGTTTCTCGTTGACTGTGGCCTTCAATCGTTAACAAAATTATAAATGTCCACACCATTGAAAAGGAAATTCGCTTAACAGACTCACAAAACATCTTTAACACATCACCAAAGAACATTTATTATGAGAATTTCTTTAAAAAATGTCGGAAATCCCGTCATTCAGTACAAAGGGAATGGTATTTTTATATTCCATTTCCACATACAATTATCGTCGTTTCAAAGTGAAGAGTCTTAAGGCTCGTATGGCGTTGAGTGCCATCGGTTCAATAGAAATGTCATCACGTAGTACGTGATAAAGCCCCGTACACCGTACATTCCCCCCGTATATACGGGTATTATTGGTTTCCACTCAATTTATGTCGTTTCTGAAGGAAATTAGAGAACATTGGTGTGAATCGTTTGTGTGATCTGGCTTATTGTGAAATTAGTATAACGTCGCTTAACGCTTGAAAACCACGTATATCTATAATAGCAATTTTAAAGGAGAATATAAAACTGCATAATTATACCTTGTTATTGGTGCAATACTATTTTAAGATTAGTATTCACTTCAAAGTAGATACAGACTTAGCTTGATATACCTTCCAAAAAAAAAACATTGTTTGTTTCTGATTGACTGCAACAACGCATCTTGTGATTCTCCAGTAAACGGTATGGAAATGTCAAAAACGCATATTATCCATCGTTTCTTTGGTCTTTTTCTACTCTTATGCGGCCACCACACTATGCTCCTCGCGCTGCTCGTCGCTATGCTACTCGCGCTGCCACTATTTGCCGCGATGTTGTCCGCTCTGCCCACACAGCTCTACTCGCGCAATTAATCGCGACGCTCCTACAAAAACAAAAACCGACAACGGAGGGAGCGATGGGCAGGACGAGGAGCATGACGTGCGGAATGACGAGTAAAGTGGCCACACTATGTCTCGGCCTCCTTTCCTCGCTACTTCCCTTGCCACTCGTCGTGTGTGTGGCGGCCGCATTAACCATATTCATAATAAAAAAAAATAGGTAAAAAAACTTTTTAAGTTAAACGGTTTTATGTTAAACATACATTGCAATGTTTAAGATAAATGTACTAAAAACCAAAAAATAATAAAATAGATACAGTCGTGGGAATTATAAACATATGCATAGACTAGACTAAAATAAAACCGTGGGGCACGTCTCTTTTATTTACATGGAGTGTATAACTATTGGAATTTCCATGAGCAAGAAAATAGTAAGTAATTTTCTCACCGTCTGCGGGCCAACTGCCTATTTTAACGACGAATTAAACGATTCTTCTATCGCACATTAAGTCGATAATTTGTAGACAATTGACGTGCCCCACGGTTTTATTTTAGTCTAGTCTATGCATATGTTTATAATTCCCACGACTGTATCTATTTTATTATTTTTTGGTTTTTAGTACATTTATCTTAAACATTGCAATGTATGTTTAACATAAAACCGTTTAACTTAAAAAGTTTTTTTACCTATTTTTATTTTCTAGTTTTTAGTTTTTATTTCGCATTCTGTTTAATTCATTTAGTGCTTCATTATTGCAAGGTTTCTTGCCCGTTAGTTTATTGCAGTCCAACTCCTCTATACGTAGTTAAAAAAAAAAAAATATAATTTTCTATTTCCGCCATTTCGTAGCGGCCGCCATCTTGTTTTTCAATTTTTTATAGTATATTGTATTCTGCTTGTTGAGCCCTTTAATTTGATACCCATATTGATGGGATTGATAAAACCTACGTTATCCGCCATTTTGTAGCGGCTGCCATCTTGGATTTTAATTTTTTATAGTATATTGTATTCTGCTTGTTGAGCCCTTTCATTTGATACCCATATTGATGGGATTAATAAAACATAAATTATCCGCCATTTTGTAGCGGCGGCCATCTTGAATTTATAATGATAATGAATAAACATAATTGTATTGTCACCAAAATCCAAAGTGTATACAAAATTTCAGATAAATCGGTTGACAGGAAGAGGGTGAAATTTGAATTACTAAATTTGACCCAAGAATAATAAATAAAACAAACGGGGTGAGCTAAATAAAACCGTTTAAAAAAGAAAAATCTTTGTTCCTTCACAATGACATCACAATACATGTCCATAACTAATAAACACTACATTTTTAGCTACTGACCGCAGTTATGGTGATGAATGATATTCATTGTAGCCATTCGTGTTATACCATAGGTTCCCTTTAAAATTCTCATCTCAGCCACATGTAATAGGGTATTCCACCAAAAAAATCTAATTAGTCCGTCAGATAGATTTTCAAAAAATAATGGATACGTGTTTTTTATTTTTTCACGTAAACAAAAAATAAAGACGATATAGTGCTTCGAAAAGTTGTGTCAAGTCGTGTGACGTCATAAGGTTAGTACGTTTTTACCCACAAAGTAACGTCAAAAACCCCCACTCATGATCTTTAGCACGTTTTATTTTAGTCCATTCTTTTGATTTGATAAAACAAAAAACACGTATCCAGTATTTTTCGAAAATCTATCTGACGGACTAATTAGATTTTGGTGAAATGCTCTATTGCCTTTTGTGATCCAACATTTTTCATAAAATTCTCTCTCATTCTGTTTTAGATTACCCCATAAAAATATTAGAATTAAAAAAAAAGATGACTAAACTAAAAACAAAACTAAGACGACCCTTGTATAACCAGACTTTGTAACTAGCCCTTATCAAATTACAATTCAGAATGCATTTCAGACGGTGTAGCTCATTATTTAAATTGCCAAGCAAATTCTAAAGTGCTGATTAAATTTAATATCCTAACTATATACAGTTACCAGCATAAATGTAGGTACACGTTCATCGAAATTAAACTTTAGTTTTTTTTTTTATTTTCTTTATTTAAGGGATTTTCGTACACTGAACTTTAGTAGTGAGACGTTGTGTCTGTTTGCTCATTACTTTGCGATTGCCATTTAACATTAGATATTAATCTGTACCTTTTTTAAAACCCTCTTCTAGAATATGTTTATGTTAAATATTGTTTGTTTGGGGTCGGCACCGATGTGACTGCTGGGATGGGGAGTAATAGAAAAGTTTGGAAGAAGAAGACATGCTGTCTCGACCCCAAAATAAATTGGTATTAATTAATTGATTAATGGCAGAAGACAGTTAATGATGAAAGTCGGCCCCGAAGTCTTCTTTACAAATATGTATGTTTGTCATGCTGGGCCTGCGGGATGTTGTAAGAGATACCGCGGCCTCGACATACAGGGCTAAGAAGGAGTATGGGTGGATTTTAGTCAGTAGGAGTCATACGAGTACACTCCCTTTCGCTCTGCCCAAGAGCGGGAGGGGTTATTTTATGATTTTCCACACACCAAAAAAAAAAAGTTTGTCTTGCTTTTGATTTGGTATGAACATCTTTTTCCACGTGACTGTACATTCATTTACATGGAAAGAGTCATTCAATTTGTGTAAAATTATTCTATTGCGCTGTTATATATTATTATCTTATGGATTCATTTTGTTCTTTAGGATAATTAGTTACTTGTAATGCTGTTTACGTAGAATTTAGTCAGTCGTTGTTGCCAAATTAAATGTCGGATGATGGTATAATTTTGTAATTTTATGATTATACGTTTTGTGGTTTAACCTTGGTAACTGTGTCTTCAGGATTAATTTTTATTTTCGTGACTCATTTACTACAGTCTGCAATTATTTTAAATCATAAACGTAGATGGTATTATATGCTTAGCTTTTAAATTCTTTATAAATATTATTAATTTATAACCATCGTTTTAATTTAGTTCTACTTACTACTAAATACAATTTTAGTCAATTTTGTAATTATTTCATAATTATCCTAAATTTTAAGTTTAAATGCGCGTCATAAAACAATAAGGACCATAGGTATAGACAATCAAAATACAAGGTTTGGACCTACCTTGATTGATTTAGTGGAGTTGGAATTGAAATAGTGAAAAGTGGTTAGGCAATCACTAAGTCGACTGTACATACTTTCTTATTACAGCTTACGCATTATTATTCAGGCAACCAGTCATATCATAGGGTATCGTATTACTTAGTACTAGCGGACGTCACGAGGTTTCACACGCGCAGTTCCCGGACCCGTAGGAAAACAGCGATAAAAAGTGGCCTATGTTACTCAGGGTGAATGTAGCTTTCCAAGGATGAGGGAATTTTAGAAATCTGCGCGTGTACACACACACAAAAATACAAATCTTTCTTCTTTATAATATTAGGAGGTCAGATATGCAGTCGCTCCATGTAAAATTTAGATGCATCTGAAAAATCCAGGCAGATGATGATGATGTGTAGGTAGAATTAATAACGCATTTTGTTTCCTAGCCTGCTCTGTCCCACTCCTGGACAAAGGCCTCCCTCCACTACTTTCATTTTTGGCAAACCTGCGCGATTTTTCTCCAGTTCTGAATGAACCTGTCTAGTCGTCCCGCCATTTCTTTTATGGCCTTCCGCGATCTCGCCTCATAAGGCACAGTTACTCCTGGGGTCTGAAATGGCCACTTTAGCAGATTTTAATATGAATTGCGATAAAAAGTGTAAAATAGACCTTTCATAATATCTGTGACCACTTAGAATAATAGGAAAATATATTATTATACTAGGGGCCTTAGTCTTTGTTTTGCGCTCATTCATCAGGGAGGGGGGGGGGCGGAAATTTCTGGAGTGGCGACCGCGAACCGGAAGACGTTGCGTTGGAAGGCCTCCCACTAGGTAGACCGATGACCTGGTGAAGGTTGCGGGGACCCGCTGGATGTGAGACGCACGGGACCGGTCATGCAGTGGACGTCTTTCGGCTGAAATGATATTTATATACTTTTTAACGCAATTCAGATTATGATCTGCTAAAGTGGCCATTTTAGACGCTCTGCTGTACGGCACATGTATTCTGCCAAGTAGCATTTGACTTGTTCAGCCTTGATACACGTTAGCTATTTTTGTTTGAAAGTGCAGTATTGTATTTTGAACACGATCCGTCAATTTAACAACAGCATACTCGTACAACATACAAACAGCCACATTATATTATATAGAGAACCTCTCAAACGAGATGGGAGAAAAGGGGAAATGTAAGTTATCCACCTATCTGGATAACGACCTATCCTATTGACGAAACCTAGAAATTAATAGGAACTTTGTAGTTCGCGAGTACACTACTGCAAAGAAATTGTAATATTGTATTGGTTTCTTATTAAAGAGGTGTTGTCAGTTTTTCCGATGTTGGGATTATTAAAAAATAGCTGAAATATTCGTTAATTGACTGTTTATTTTTTTTTTAAAACAGTCAATTTCCATTATATGAAAAAGCTCATATTGTATTGTTTGAATGAATTAATACTGAAACGTCTATATTGTCCATCTTCTACTAAATATTACCTCAGTTAATTGTTGTCAAGAAGCGCTCTGGTTATTTAAAAATATAACAATAGTATTTGGGTGTTCTCTGCAAGGAAAAGCCCCAACTACTAAAAACTTTACTGATGTGAACTGAACGTTTCAAGCTTTCACGGTTTATAAATAAAATAATACTGTCACTTCTTTTATTTTATTTTTCTTTATATCCTTTGTTAAGAGCTCCCTATATTTCGACGCTGTTGAAAACACCATGATTGCGGGATCATAATAAAGGATAGTCACGAAAGATATCTCGTAAATGGCAGTATTAGTATAAACTTCATCTACATTAATACTCTACCGACTTCAAATCCTATTAAATTAAACTAAAAACACATCCAAACGTGGAAACTTGATCCATCTCGCTCCGTACCATACCTTACCGTACACATCAGTAATTTATTTCGTTCTCCTCCAGATGCGATACCTATACAAAATAGATCGCTATTTCTGAACCTATTACGCCTATCCGGCTGAGAGAGATACCAAATATTGACGCAAGTAGAAGCATAAATCATTGATATGAAAACTTTCTGTGGATGCCGTTATGTAAGATTGCGTAACAATAAATATGAGTGAGGTGTTCTGTTGAAATAGGTAAAGGTTTTGATTTTCTTTCCAAATATTTTTTAGATTCTGAAAGTTTCTTTAGACTTTTTTCCTTAAGATAACAGAGGTGTACCTAATAGTACATCCAAATGTTGCCAGTTATGTTTAAGTATTATACATATGTTTGGGCGCAGGCTTCGTGACTACTACTGAAAAAATCCTAATGAAAAAACCCTATAACACTTTGACCGATCTTGGAATAGAACCAAGGATCTCAGGTTCAACAGTCGCGCTTACGACTACTGGACCAACGAGACAGTAATCTGAAGGACTAGACTGACATCGTCTGATTCAATGATAATGTGAGACTTACTAAAATACTTGCCCGAGTACTCAGAGTAAACCTTTCTACTAAAACAAGTAATTACAAAAACAAGAAAAACCGCCTGCGATAAAAAAGTTTGAAGCAGGTGGAACCCATACAATTTTCATTATAGTTTTTTTTTGTGTGTTTCAAATGGGCCTGCTTACCTGCAGCTGCTTAAGTAAAAAAAATTCAAAAATATATAAAAAACATTAAAGTAGAAAAAATCGTTTTTGAACGCTACGTTACGAAGCCAGCAAATAAAAGCGTGTATCGATGTGCGCCTTCAATACGAAAATCATGTTTCATGGGAATGAAACCAAAAATATTTTCATACGTTTAGGCACAAGTGCACAACACGCAAAATCAAATTTCGCTAAATGGAAAAAAAATATCAACTTAAAAAAAAAGTACCTATATCTTCGTTGAAATTTTACCTAAACCCAATAGGTAGTTTTATTTAGAAAAGTTTGCGGTATTCAGCAGTTTTCGAATTGAATTTGATAAGGGGTGAAATTTTGTACGAAAGTAATTTTCGTTGGGGAAAGTTCTGTATTACCTGGCTTTAAGGATAGAGGCGATCAAGCGAAAGATAGGCAAAAAAGTATTTCGCTTTGGGAACTTTTAAATGTGCCTATATCAGAGTGATTCTGTAATTATTTGAAGAGTTTGTACATAAAATAAATGTTTATCTGAATTTCTATTGGGAAATCAAATTAGAGTTGGTTACATATCGACTGACTTTGAAAACTACACATCTATTTCTAAATCCTACTTTTCGAAGATATAAGTCATCATCATTTATTGTGTAATTTTAATTTAAATGTAATCTAGTTAAGGGAGTCGGCTTCACCTGCTACAGGTGTTTCTACACTTAAAAGGAGAAGTCAACCTCAATTATTGTAAACTGAATTCTGTTAACGAATAAAACATTTTTCATTTTCATTTTCATCATTTTAGCAGCCGAAAGATGTTCACTGCTGGACATTATGTTAGGCTTCCCCCAAGTGTCACAGCATTGACCTGTGAAGTACGTCTCGCACCCAGCAGAAGATGGAAGAGGTGAGATAGTTTAATTCCTTGACTGACAATTTTATAATATTTTTATGCTGTTCACAGATATAAATAAATATTACGCTGCTTTCTTACCAAACCGAGTGTCACTCTAACATAATTATGATCGTCGCTTTAATTTTTATGTGAAATACAATGAACGCTAAATGAGTAGAAATTATAAATTAAACCGAAAAAAGTAAAAGTGAAGTCAACGACCGGCGTAATTAATTTCATCGAGAAAATAACTTCCAGAAATTCATTCATCCATTCATTCATTTCTGGAAGTTATTTCTGTCATTTATTTGATAAAATAAACCTCTATTCTTATAGGTTTTATTGCTTTTCAACTCCCGGAAAATTTGTCACCTGTACTTCTTAAAATAATAATATTCGAGACTCGATTATAAATCACGATATTAAAACTTACTTCATCGCCCTTTTAAAGAACCGTTGCCATGGAAGAAATGAATGGACATTTTTTTCGTGTAATTTTTGACAAAATACTTCGATTTTAAGGTCGAGATAAAAATCTGAAAGAGTTTTTGATCAGGTCGATATTCAAATGGCGCAATAATAAGGTTTACTTTAGATACTTCAGCAGTTTTCCTAAGTACTAAAACCCGAACTAAATCTAGTTACATACTAGACACATACCAAACTGTCGCCACAGTAATTTGTGAATAGCTTTAAGTAAACTTCCATGCTTCTAAGTTTCACCAAACTACGTAATTGTCTTTGGAACCGAAACTAGTATTTTGAGAACAGATCCTATAAAGAGGAACATCCTATTACCATCCTTGCCTTGCTTCAGAATCAAATTCAGTATCTTATGTTTTGTTAGAAGTGCTTAGAGATGTCAAAGCCGGAAGATATATTACCTTATGCATAGCAGATAAGTAGCATAAACTTACTAGGTGGAAAATCAGTACTAGGATTATAATCTTGCTCCCATTAAGATAAAGTGGTAGACGTGATTATTCTTTTGGAAATTTTTATTCACCTAGTAAATCCTCGCACGGGTGATGAAAATTTTAAATAAATCAATTTATTGATACACACAAGTTAGAACATACATAGGAGAAAACAATTACATTGAGCATATATAAAAACAGTACATCAATGGAAGTAGCCGTGGGCCCCAAACTAGGCATAGCCTGTATCTTTGTGACTCAATAAAGAAAGTAAAGGCAAATTGAGTAGGTGACTGATCAGCGTGACACAGCAAGACATAAGTAATAATTAGTTATAAATCTATCTACATCTGTTCCTTTGTGAGACACTTTCATTCATACTAGGATAACCCTGTGTGATAAATTTCCAGGCTCACACTTAGAATATAATGATTAACTTAAACAAATGGTTTGAACAAATGACTGACATGACTCACTGAATGACTTAAACAAACGCCTAGACTGGAGCTTACGCATCTGATTACATTAATTAAAGAACCTACTCTAGAGACAAAATCTTTAACACCCAGAAACCTTCACCTTCCTCTTTCCATAAAATACTTGAAAACGAACCGTAAGTCAAGGAAATAGTTTTTATGGAGCGTTCCATTCCATTTTGCCAGAGGATATATGCGCCAGCCTGATACCTCGCTGGAGACTGATAAGTCTCGAACGTGACACGGAATAAATCATGGCCAGTGCCGTGATCCGAATAACATGTACGGCAAAATATACCCAAGAATTTATTTAACTTCATATCGAAAGTAGGTATTGCTTGTTTACTTTCTGTTTCCTTTGGGTTTTAGCTAAGTAAGTCTCATCTAAAAGCTTGTCCCTCTAAAAGCGGGTTGTAGATGTCTATAGATGAGGCAATGCGCCCTCCGGGATGACTGGGGTGAGTATTATTACACTTTTGAGGCAAAAATAAACCAGGATTTCCTGAAGGTCAGTTAAGTTATGTATGCATGTACTAAGGCTCAACACGATTTCAGTTATACTACGTCTAATTCGAACAAACTATGCCACTTTGACTTGACTTGATGTTTCATTCAGTGCATTTTTAATACTCATATGCGTAGTTTAAAATCTAGTATCACCTAGGTCTAGGTTATTAGACCAATGATGTGTTATTTTTTATTTTATATTTATAAAAAGGTAAAATATAACTGAAAAGATCTTTAAATCTTAGTTGGAATGTTACTAGTCGTGATCAACCTCAAATGTAGTCCCTCGAGTCATAAAAATCGTGTTGGCACTTATTCGCACGAAATGGTACTTGTACTTTAAACATAATACCTGTATTCTCGAAGGGTTAGGCAGAAGTGTATCCGTTAGTAGTCCCTCATTTTGCCAGATATCTTTAAGTTCTATGTAATAAGGTATTTCACCAAAAAAATCTAATTAGTCCGTCTGTTAGATTATCTGATAATATTGGATACGTGTTTTTTGTTTTATCAAATTAATAAAAATTAACAAAAATAAAACGACGTCACTTTGTGGGTACAAAAGTACTAACCTTGTGACTTCACACGACTTGACGCGAAGTTTTTGAAGCACTGTATCGTCTTCATCTTTTGTTTAAGTGAAAAAAGAAAAATTACGTGTCCATTATTTTTTGAAAATCTATCTGACGGACTAATTAGATTTTTTTGGTGAAATAGCCTATTGGAGGCGAGTCGATTGCCATGAATTAGACATAAATCCAAACTTTTTAGCTGCTAATGCCACTGAGAAATTCTATTCTTTAGAATAACTTCTTTGTCCGAACAGAGAATAAAACACAGGATCACATACTAAGCAGGCGCACTCGCGACTTCTAGCCCAACAAGACAGTACATAGTACATATTACATAGTTACAGAGATATTTGGGATCGAAGTTCCAAATTTTTCACAGCTGTTTTCGTAAATACTAGTTTTTCAGGTTATAACTTTACTTAAATTAGCTCCATGACCCGGTTACTTTTCAAAGCATCTACTAGCATAATGTTTTAAAAGTGCTTCATTGAGTTTTACCGTAAAATGTGATTTTTGACCCCAAAAAAAAAGTCGTTTCCCAGCAAAAATATTTGCGTAGGGGTCTTAGTTTGATGTAGAGAATACTTGGTTGACGGCTGCGTGAAGGGTTAATTTACACTCTGTATAATGAAATTAATAAGTTATGTAAAAAATAAGAGTTGTCACCGTAAATACAATTGAAATCTTAAAAATAATGTAGGTATAACAAACTTCTGTGCCTGTACAAGGTTAATCCTGTATCACAGGCGGCATATTAAACAGAAATAAAAAGACTTTACTCTCAAAGTTAAAGATTTACATCAGCAGAATCCATAAAGTCATTATTTATAGATTATGACAGTGCAATATTATGATAGTTTGCAACCCCATCAAGTAAGAAAAATAATATATTACCCGCTTGCTCCCAGTTGACTCTTGGAACGGCCAAGGAATGATAAGTAGCTCCGTGCACAGTGTCAAGTGGCAACCAAGTTTACAAATATTAATATTTGTTCACTATTTCACGTGTCTACGTTGGTTATACCCACTTGGTCTTTGGTTTAAAAGCATTATATAGATAACTAGCATCTCACCCGCGACTTTGTCTGCAAAAGTTTTGTGATAACTCGGCTAATATGTATGCGTGGTATATTTGATAGTTTTACAGTACTCATGAATAATAATATTGTTTACAAACAAATACATGGAAAGACACATTTATCTTTAAATCCATCGTTTTAGCTTGTTTGCAAATAACCATGATTGATTTAAAAACAATGGAAACAAACAATCTTAATTACCAAAATAATCAACTAAAGAGTTTTTGAGTTCGAAACAATATACGAGAACGGTTTTATGTCTATACACGCTTTTGTACACAGTAATAAAAAAAAGTAGTTTAAAAACTAAAAAAGTTTTCGGTCGGGTTTTTTAGTTTTTAAACAACTTTTTTTATTTCCAACTTTTTAGTTGGTCGCGTAAAAATCTTCGCAGATGATTTAACTTTTGTGTTTGTTTATATGATTTGTGACTTTCAATTTATTTTAAACATATAAGTGTCATATATTTTTGTAATCTCCTTTTAAAACCCTTCATTTTCATACCCTACTCGACGGTAATGGAATTTTTTTATTTTTTGAAATACGCTATATGGCCCCCAAAATCCGTTTATTTTCTTTTTTAATTTTAATGTAGCCAGTGACACTCGCGCCATCAAGGCGAATCTAACGACGTATATTTTATTCAAACCCTTCATCCGTTTAGGAGTTATGAGGGAACAAAGAAACGGACATACATACATAAACGCCAAACACATAACCCTCCTTTTGGGCTACGCCGCAATCGGGTAAAAAAAATAGGCTATTTTACACCGTGTACAAAACCGTGTTTAGATTATTGTCGTACTAATAGGGCAATCTAGGTCTAAACAGTCAGTCCAATCTACCTGTGCATTCATTTATATGCGTTCAGCGGACAGTAATTTTGAAGAGGTAAGAAACATGGCCGACAGATGTAGTTAATTTCGAATTCATAATAATTAGTATAAACACTGAGAAACAAGAAAACCAACAATACGTTAAATCTCTTAAATGGATTGATTGGAAAAATTACCAGTTTTTGGTACAATAAATAGCCGTTTCTTTTCCAAAACCACACACCACATCTTTCAAATATGCACCTAGATTCCATCCCATAATAAACAAAGCGGCAAGCAATGATGAGTTAAGAAACAGTTGAATTTATTCATAGTTTCACGTAAGTAATACGTCGCCGGCTCGCTGGAAATTAAGTGTCGCTTGTGCTGACTCTATTATGTAGGAAGGATCAAGGAAATTGGAACGTCAACGAAGTAATACAGAAGACTAGTTTTTTTTTTAACTTTGCTGACGTAAGCAGCTATAAATAAGGGGGATGTTGCGAGCGAAAGCTTGTTCGGGGGAATGTAATGATGGTGGAACTTGGGAATTTATTATGATTGATACTTGGTTATTAAAATTGGGGGACGATGTTTTGATGCAGGTATTTTTGTTAAGGGGTTGTGTGAGTTACAAAAATATATGATAAAATTATGCTACAAGTAAATAAAGTACCTTTGGCTCGTCTGTTTTTTATGTATTTTCCTTTTTTTTTATTTTGTGTGCACATAAATAAATAAATACACTATTCATGGGCAAGTTAGACGACAAGATTACAGAATATGGTTTGTACTAAGTTAGACGTATACTTTGACGGATATCGTGGAAGGCGCACTAGTTTCCATTATCATCAGCGCAAGAGTGGGTAGAGACACCGGGGTTGTTTTTAGTCAGTTAGATTGTGACAGATCTCTCTGCTCGCAACAGAGCGGAGGCCTTCCTTGATGATTTTCAACGACGGAACAAAAAAACACTTCCAGTAAAATAAACGTTGAATAACGGTAATTTACATGTCTTACGAAATTAGACAAACTTTGATATTCATATCCAAATTCCTCCATAAAAACAGTTCTAATAATATCATTAATTATAAATTAATTCTAATAAGGAATTATTAATTTAAATATTCATTAATGCTGAATCCTTATTCGTATTACGCCCGAGTGTACGACAGATGTCCAGAATTTAATTTAATATAAGTCTCGTTTCACTTTCTTTTAATATAACACCCCGAAGGCCGACTCCAAACTCATTTCTGAAAACTCGATGTAGATTCAATTTAATATCAGACTGCTTAGTTCCGTAGTACAACTCAGAAATGGAATATTATTTGGGCTTTTAAAAGCAATAAACAATTTATCGTTGATAGTACTCAAATTGTACCGGTCGTTTGTTTGAACGAGATCAAATTTTTGTTTACGCTTTCAATCAGATTACAAGAAGACGCTCAAATGGCTTGCGACGGAGTTATGTTTAATGATTGGTAAAACGTGAAAATAAGAAATCATTGGGTTTCTTTGATTAGTTAGATAGTTAGTTAAGAACTATTGCCAAATTCTCTAGTAAGTTTAATTTTGGCAGATGGCAATTTATACTTATTTGGTAATTAAACTTCATAAATGTGAATTAAAGGTATTATTATGAAAGCTATAAAAAAATTACTTTTAGAATAATTACAAAAAAAAGGGACTAAATTAGGTAATTAAACGGACTAAATTTATAAACAACAGGGCGCAATATGCTAAATAAACTTTCAGTTGTATACACAGATGACAAAATAATTATATATTTACCCCAACCACAAGCAAAAAACATCAAAGACTACAGAAAACCAATAAACAACTCCAAACCAGTAACCAAAAACAAATTCACCCATACAGATGCAAAAAACACACATAAACCAAGCGAAACGGTGGGTTTTCAAAAGACAAATCCCCAGTTCAAAAGTTGAAGGAGCCTGTCTTGTCAGGAGCAGGCGGCAACTTCTGTCGGTTACATACTGCGCTGATTTATAAACGGCAACTTTTACTCAAATGCGATGTTTGTCGATAGGAATGGTGGTGAAGGTTTTGTAAAATGTTGGGGAGGATATATTTTGTTTTTGATTTTATAAATTTGAATGTATAGCTTGTATAGCAAAGCACAGGGTGTTATCGGACCCATCACAAAGCCCTCCAACCAAGCACTGGAACATTGAACTAAGCAAAAACGATTGCTGGAAAAACGACTTTTGTTTTAGGTTGAAAAACGATTCACACTCTCAAAACATGGTACTGATGGATACATTGAATAGTAAGTACGAGGGCAAGGTCTGGGTGTATTTTAAGTAACGCTAAAACCTTGCATTTAAAATAAACTAGTTAAAAACGTGGAACGTCAGCGATCCGTAACTAGTTGGTAAATAAATTTGTACGAAGGTGGTGTAAATATTGTGAAAATAATTGTACATATTTTTTTTTTTTTTTTAAACTTTGCCCTTTGCACACTAGGAATTTCTCCTATATCGTGGGTGCGTTCACAAACATTTAAACTCACATACACAAATACCCAGACCAGGAACAATTATCTGTAGGTCATACAAATATTTGTTCCGTGCGGGAATCGAACCCGCGACACGCAGCGCAGCAGTCCATTGCTTGACCAACTGCGCCAACCGAAAAATTATTTCATTTTAGGGGAGGGGTGGGGGGGGAAATCACATACTTATTTGGTAGAATCCTTAGAGTTATTCGACCCTTCAAAACTTATTTTCCCTAGTATGTGTTGCTTATTGATTTTAGACTTTTCCCTACGTTATTCTGACATGCATAAAATTTTACATTTCACAGGGTCTACCCAAAACACTTTTCTCTATAAATCCTTAGAGTTAATCGCGTTTGACTCATATTTTACACATGAGTGAACTAGAAGGCATACCTTTCTCGACCCTTGTCACTACATATTACTCAAGACGAAATATTCAGTAATAGGTGTTCAAACTAACGGACCTGAAGTTGGTAAGCCTAGGATTTTTCAACGCTTTGGGGTTCGAAGCTATGTTTTAACTGAGCATAAGTTTGCCGAAGAAGCCTAAAAGTAGGTACTTAATTATATTTGTTTTTTATTGTTATTTTTCCATACAATAAATCATGCATAAGTAGATGTAAGAGATGGCGGGACCAACTGGATGAGAAATACAAAAATTTCGCCCAGAATCGGGACTATTGAAAGGAATGGAGGGACGCCTTTGCCCTAGTCCTGGCTTGTTCTAATAATAATGTGGATGTAGTTTAAACTTGTCATATTATCATAAAGGTGGTTCAAGAAGAAAATAATGTTCCAGAACAATCCAGTAGTAACTCCACCATAGCACTCTACTGATTGAACTTATTGTTGTTAAACAAGTTAATTGCCACATTACGTGATATCGCGTGAAGCGTCGTGTTATGCTATGGTCGTTTACGTGACGGCGTGGTGGGGCTTATAGCAGACAAAACCAACACTTTGATGATCGCGTGATTCACATGTGGTGAATACTACTAAGACATCACTAATATACCCTTTTTTTTTTTTTTTTTTGGTGGGTGTAAAATCATCGAATAACCCCTCCCGCTCTTGGGCAGAGCGAAAGGGAGTGTCAGACTTCTACTGACTAAAAACCACCCATGTTCCTTCTTCGCCCTCTATGTCGAGGCCGCGATAACCAGAGGACTACCCGCAGCCCCGACAGGCGTCGGCCCTTTCGGGCCCCTCCCATGTTGCTGACATCTCTTTGAGGCGCGCGTGGAACACGAACGCGCCGTCGACACGGCCTGTTTTCGTCGTGAGACGGACGGACGGCGAGTTAGCCCATCACTCACCGTCCACAGGCCCGCGTCTACGGTGGCCGGAGGTCATCGCGGGACCCCCGACGCCCGGAGCGCCTCCCGCGGCGGCTGGGACGAGAGGTTCTATCCCTCTCGCGTTCCGCCACCTCCTTCGCCAGCATCACTGCTTCGCAGAAGGAGGCGACGGCGTCCCATTCCTCCTCGCCCCGGACCATGGCTTGCACCAGGGCCGGGCGCGAGAGGTCGCCGCCGCCGATCGCCGCTACGAGAACACGGCGGGGCTCCGCCCAAGCGGGGCACACCTCCATCACTAATATACCCTCTGGTTAAAATTCTACCTGCGTAAAGTCAAATAAAAGTGTGAGCTGCGAATGAGGCCTGTTACTTAACTGTTTTCAACGGTTGACTCAGCGTAATAAGTTGAAATTTTAACAGCCTGCTTTCATTTAGACACATAGTTAAGTATTATATGGCGTTCATAAAAACGGGCTTTAAGTTTACAGTTATAAAGGCGTTCTCAAATATGAAGTTCATGACGAAGTAATAAAAGAGTTTTATTAAAATTTCAACAAAAGATAAAATTACTTGAAGTTGATGAAAGCGCTAAAACTTAACATATTATTTGTGTAAAATCTAGGTTGCACGTTGAAGAACATTAGGTGACTTTCAGAAGAAATCTTGTAAAAATATTGAAAATTATTTTAATCAATTTAATTATTGAGCTGCATACGCGAACAATTACAATATGTACATACAAGGCGTTAACGATCATCAAATTACACGTGTACTGTACATGAAATGCATCGGTTTGTCTGTGGATGGGTGACCGCCCATTACTTACCGAGTTTCCTCCGTGCCTCGGAAAGCACTTTAAGCTGCTGGTCCCAGCTGCCAAATATAGATCTTTGGCAGTCGTTACAGGTAGTCCTGTAGTACCTGAACGTTGCACCATGTAAAATATTGGTATTCAGCTGCATCTGGTTAGACTGGAAGCCGACACCAACATAATATCTGGGAAAAGGCTAGGCACATGATGACAGAAAACCTTTTTTTTTTTGCAGTGAAAAATTACGTTATCGGTAACTCAATGTAGAAGTTAAAGCTTCGAATTCCAGTATCTCCGGTAACGTTAAAAGAAGACGAACGAAGACGTTGCGTTAGAAGGCCTCCCACTAGGTGGACCGATGACCTGGTGAAGGTTGTGGGGACCCGCAGGCCTATGTCCAGTTGTGGACGTCTTTTGGCTGAAATGATGATGATCTCCGGTAACTAGTAGCTTCCTAGGTATGATCCAGAATAAAGAAATATCGCTATATCTAGAAGAATAAGACAAGTGCGTTCAAATTAAATACAGGTACGAGAGGCCCTGCATTAGAATGAATATCAATGGATATCTGCAGGCCCATGTTTTTTTTTGGGGGGGGGGGGGGGTGATAAATCATCACATCATTCCTCCCGGTGTGGGCAAAGCGGTAAGGAGTGTCAGACTTCTACGTACTAAAAACCATCCATGTTCCTTCTTAGCCCTTTGTGTCGAGGGCGCGGTGTCTCTTCCGAACAACCCGCAGCTAGTAGCTGCTGGCCTTATATTCGATTGAAAACGATCAGATTAATGACCTTAGACCTGCTTAATGATAAAGTATTACCCGCGACGAGCGGTTGGCCATACTTACTAACGATGTCAGTTTAAACAAGAACAAAAAAAAAAGCAAATGTTAGAATGTAGATTTGTTTTCTTTCATCCAAATCTTTTGACAGAAACCAATTCCAAAGCTGGCTTTAGAAGCAAATATGTCATAGAAATGTGAATATTTTTGCACTTTAATCCACAACGTGCCGGTATATTCGGGTGAAATTGAAAATGCTTAGTTTCATTTCAATGTTGTGCCGTAATTTGGTTTTAAAAGTTTAAGGGGCGAGCTAAATTCAGGTCTAAAGGTAGCTTGGGCTGAGTACACAAAGCTGTAAAATGAATTGCGATTTTTTAAAGACCATTACGAGTTCTTTTTTATGAAGAAAACCCTTTTTCTATTAATTTTATAGTAACGTGGACCGAAAATGTAAAAATATTCATGGATAAATGTTAAAGGATTTAACTTTGCATCAGACATAAATATTCTGAACGACGTTGTAATTTAATAACTTCAGAATATGAAAATATCTGTCTTAATGTACCTTACATATTTCCACACCACGCATTATACATTGTACCATATAACCATTTTTTTGGTGTTTGCGTAATCATGGATCAAATCAAATCAATCAAATCAAATCAAAATCATTTATTTCAAGTAGGCCAATTAGGTACAGGCCCTTTTGAATAGTCGAACAAATACAAAATTTTAATAAGCTAATAAACTAAGCTACAGTCCCACTCACAAGGCATAATAACTGTCAGTGTACTGTAGTTGCCGATTCCATAGCGTTGATCTCATGAGAAGAATGGCAAGAAACTTCATGGATACTCTCTTGAAATAACCCCTCCCGCTCTTGGGCAGTGCGAAAGGGAGTATCAGACTTCTACTGACTAAAAACCACCTATATTCCTTCTGCTAAGAAGGAATATAGGTGGTTTTTAGAAGAGATACCGCGACCTCGACATAAAGGGCTACCTTTATGTCGAGGTCGCGGTATCTCTTGCGAACAAACCGCAGCCCCCCGACGGGACATCCTCTGAACCTCTAGACAAATTTTGTAACTGCTTTTCTCACACACTAAGAGGTCAATAATTTCACTCGTTAATATTGACTTCCTATTCTGAACATCCTTGAAAACTAAAAACTTACTACCACTTTTAAGGGAAGAAAACTCATTCACGGACAGGGTAAACGTTTCTTAAACTGTTGCCCACGAGTAAATTTTCAATTGCTTATAATTTTTCAACTAATTTTTTAATTACTCTTGTGGCAGTAATTATTTTACCTGTTTCAAGATTCCTTCCCATCCATTCTCATTTACAGCGAAGGTGTTGGGGTACAGTATGTACACAAGCTTATTGAAAAAAGGGTGATCATTGTTGATTTCGATCACGTAATACCTAACCGTGGTAGCTGGAGAATTTAATGGGTACTTGGATGAAAAATATCGAAAATTACCTACAGTTTGGGCAATCAATGGATTGGCAATGTTGTCATTACAATTTGGTATGTTTTTTTTGTGTTTGAAATTGATTTGCAAATAAAGATAAGGAATTGATGGTTGTTATGGTTTCCAAAATAATATGAGACGGATGAATGATGGTTTCATTTACTAAATAAAACATAACATAACATCACGCCTTTGATTCTTGACAGGTTAGGCAGAGATGCACCTAATAATGCACTTATATTTCGTTAGTTATATGTACGTCCCATGTAATAGGGGGTGATATTGTAATCATCATCATCATCATCAGCCATAAGACGTCCA
This sequence comes from Diarsia rubi, assembly GCA_932274075.1. Classification (NCBI taxonomy): domain Eukaryota; kingdom Metazoa; phylum Arthropoda; class Insecta; order Lepidoptera; family Noctuidae; genus Diarsia; species Diarsia rubi. The sequence continues at coordinate 17,372,894 of OW026419.1, read as the reverse complement.
CTGTTGGACAAAAGCCTAGGTACCCTATAGAACGCCATAACGAACGGCGACCTGCCGATATTGTAATCAACTGGGCATAAATCCAGACTCCGAGGTTGCTACTACAAATATCCCAATATCGTTTTCCCGAACCAGGACGTCATCCAATAAAGCAGGTAAGACAATATAAAATAAGAAAAACCGTACAAAAGCTCTGAATATTTGTACCCAATAGAAGATGCATACGTTATGAACTTGGACAAAACAAAGGTCATATTCAATGCATGATGTTGTGCCAAGATCGGGTTGCATCCGAGGCAAACAGCTCAGAGTTATGCATGAATATTTTCAAAGTTAGAAGATGAACATTCTCAACCAAATCATATACCTACATACTGACAAGGTCGTAGATTCAAGACATAATTTATAATTACAGGAAAGTTTGTGGATTTACTATAATTATAATACTGAAGCATATTTATTTAAATTTTCTCAAAATTAACGGAAAGCTAAAGCAATTAAAAAAAAATATTTCCTAGGTGATGGGCAAGTGTCTCGAAATTCACTGCTGCATTGAATTCAAATTTCGGGTTTTGTAGTTTTTCATTGTTACACATTTTTTGGTCTAACCCCTTGTTTTTTTTTAGCGGGTGGAAAATCATCAAATAATAAACCCGGGAGCTCTTGGGCAGAGCGAAAGGGAGTGTCAGCCTTCTACTGACTAAAAACCATCCATGTTCCTTAGCCCTATATGTCGAGGCCGCGGTAACTTGTGAACAACCTGCAGCCCCGACGGGTCGGTCTAACCCCTTAGCCCGCAAACAAATCAGAGCAATGAAGTACGTTAAGGAACTTTGTTCCAATAAAAAACGTGTAGTATGTTGCAAAGATAAGCAAATATTACCTGGACCCCGAAAACTGTTTTGTCCATTTGGCAACAGCACCGACGCTATCGCCTTTCTGACAGACGTAAGTTATTGAAACAATCGAAATCAATGAAATATTGAAAACTACTTCGAATTGTTTCCATAAGCGCCTTTTCTTGTTTGGTTAGGAATAGACATTTCATAAACAAAGCTTTTCTGAAACATTTATTTTCAAAGGGTTTTAGGTTTTGTGAAGGGTTTTGTTTCGTTGTATAAATAATTGTGTTTTTTCCTTTATTGTTATTTTTTTTGGGTCATTGCTGTTAGTGATTTGTTTTTAAAAAGGATGAAATTTTCTCCATTATTTCACATTTTTGTATCATCTACCTATGTTATCATAAATTAACGTAATTTAGTTTATTTTCTTTTTTCTTACAAAATACAACGACTTATTTCGTTAGTAATCTTTTATAATCCTTTAATCATATTCTACAAGGCCTAGCGCTATTCAAACTTAAAACCTAAATATCAAATTTAGGACTATTTCAGAGCCTAGAATCTCTTTTTATACCCAAAAAAACCTAAGCCATGTTTTCAGGCCCTTATAATTTATCTCCTATAAAAAAGAACATAATTTCAGTCACAAAGAAATATGTACACAACGTTAGTGAAGGGTGTATGTTGTTGTTTCAGTGTCATAAATCTTGAAAGGAGGCTCAATATCAGATTACAACAGCAACACATAATAAAGACCTTTACTTAAGTAAACATTTGGGTCCCCTTGCGTGATGCAGGAACACACAGACTGAATGTAAAGTACAGCAACAGGATTTCAAAATGTTAAGTATTCTATTTCCTTTCATGACGCTATTCAAAATTATCTATGAAAGACTTGTTGAGCTGGTTTAAAAATAAATATTCCAAGGTGGGTTTTCAACCAGGAATTTTTCAGTAGCGACCACCGAGTCCGGATTTGTGTTGCTTGGTTGATGGCAAGACGCTCGCCCTATTACATAAATCTCTATTTGGTACACCTCCACATAAATATTCAGGGATTACGGGTGTGACGTTATGTTAAAAAAAAATAAGTTAATATTGGATAGTTACATTTTCGATTTTAAAATCGCTCGAATTTACGGTGCGTTAACGTCGGGCATTCGTGCTAGGGTCTTGGATCGTCTATTTCCAAACAATATTGATATAAAAAGACTGTAAAAAGAATTCCAGTATAGGGACTGGAGACCCCTTTTCCATTACGATCTTTAAGTCTTTCTGCTATTCATATTCAGACCCAAATCTAATTCTATTTGAATAGTGCGAAAAACGCGAGCTGCATGACTGAAACGGCTATTTAATCTAACCAGAGGAATTTTTGGTGATAACGGCTTTGTTCTTCGTCACATTATAAATCAAAGTTTTGCTTTATTCAGTTAGATATAAAATGCATATTGTTCTAGCTGTGTTGTATAGAAAGATCTTTAGATTATTATAGATATATTTTTAGACATTGATATATTATAAGGTTAGAGGGGTTAGCCTAAGTGATATTATATAATATCAGTGACAACGAGTTTAGAAAAGTAATGACCGCCAGATCTACGTCATTTTATAAAAGCTGAAACTTATTCTGTGGAATAACCTTACCATAGGTAAGAATAATTAAATATTTTGAAAACCCGGTCGTAGTAGCATTGACAGATATATCAGGTATTCAGGTACCATAAATAGCTGCTAAGTGACGTCATACTATAAAGCGTGATTATTTGATTCCATTCAAGGGTTATTGTGACGATTACTTCGCTGACATTTCTTTGTGAAACATCACATCAATAAATTCCGTCACAGTTAATTCACTTTCAACATAAGAAAACGATTGTCATTTGTTTAGGTCCTCACGTATAACATACTTTAATATCACTACTTCATGCAAAATTTGTACCTATGAAGACTGGTGACGAATTTACACATATGTTTTATGCTTGTGACGAATATACTTTCAATGTATGGATTTTAAAAAATGGGACGAATTTACTTTGTGGCAAATCTACAATGACCCGGTTGAGTATCAGGTATCTTAGCAGTAACCACGAAGTTTAGAGGTGTAGCCGGTTGATGATTATAAGCTTGTCTCCTAAAATAGGGAACTAAAGGAAATATGACTGCATGGTAATGTGTATAACTTCTTAACTTTGTACATCGGGATCCGTTTCCAATTTTTTTATTTCTTGTAGTCACTGATACCGGGATCCATGGAGAGTATTTTTTTTTTAAGATTGAGACGTATACTGATATCCGTGATCCCTATAGAACTCGCCGGGATCTGTGGCTAATCCCATCGGATCCCGGTATCGGTAGAGAGAATCATCTATTAGGTACACCTCTGCGTAACCCTTTGGCGATTACAGACCTGATGTAATGTTTATTTAATAGATTATTTAAGTCAATGAAATAGAACCTTGCCCTCTTATCCATCGAACATTACAAAACCCTCTCGCAGACACCCAACATTCTACCCAACGTAACTTTAAAATTCCGTCAAAAATTCCCCGCTAAATAGGGCACCGTGCCTAGCCCACATATTTCGTAATAATCTCATCTTTCATACATTGTGGCTGCGAGGTTGGCGGCCACGCTATTAGCGAAATATAAAAGGTGGGCCGGATTCTGTAGTGGAGTGTTTAGAAAGCGGTCACGGGTCGTTATCCGAACTATAGTGCAGCAATTTTGTAAGAACATGCAAAGTGCATATGGTTGTTTTCTGGTGAATGCTCGCAGTTTTATGCATAGTTGTGGGGAGTCCAAGGTTTTTGTTGTTTATTTCCCAAATGTGAACTGTATTTTAAGTGGAGAAAAGAAGATTTTGAATTGTAGCAATGGACTTTAATTTGGTGTAGACTACTTTGATTCTTGGAGACATTATCATTGTGACCGTGTTGAGCCTATAAAGAGGTTCTGGTCTTTCTTCTCTGACGAAACGTACTAAATCCCATTTGTGAGACATGCTAGGTCAGGAAATCGAACTAATGAACGGGATGGACCGTAGGTTTTTCTTCAGCAGGTATAAATTTCGTTTTTATCAAAAATAACTTATGATATTATGATCTTATGAAATATATATTTTTAAAGATGTGTTGATATTGTATAATGCACGGATAAACGGGAACAAAATCGTAATAATAACGCAAGAGCCCACTAAGTGTTGACAATATAACTGGTACCTATCGTGTCATGCTCGCCCAAGCGACATTAAGACATCGAAGAATCACGTTTTTCTGATAGCCTTTTAAACTTTTCAAAAGTTTGAAATAAACTTATCTTAAATCTCTTTGAATAAAAAGATACCCAATTATTAAATCTTTATCTGGCCTCTGACAGATTCATTGAGCGTGTCACGAAATTTAGAGACTTCTTTTCGGGTGTTAGGTTTTATAATTTACTGAGGCTTCTCAGCGATGGATAGGTTGTACCTAAAGGAGCAAGATCCGTGAAGGCGTACCTACATTTATTTTGGTAGAAAAAAATATCGAGGGATCGGTACGTATTAAACCCTGACTATTTTTGTGAGATTTGCTATGGTATTGATTGTATGCTATGATAATTGATTTTTATAATCTCATCGTGATATGCCCAACCTTTTCGGGTTAGCTTTAAGACAAGCAGATGCAGCAGAAAACAAATATTTTACATGGAGCAGTTGCATATATATGTATACTAGCAGATGTCACGCGGTTTTACCCGCGTAGTTCCCGTTCCCGTAGGAATACAGGGATAAGAAGTAGCCTATGTCACTCGGGGATAGTGTAGCTTCCCAACGGTGAAAGAATTTTTCAAATCGATCCAGTAGTTTCGGAGACTATTCGTTACAAACAAACAAATCTTTTCTCTTTATAATATTAGTGTAGATGTATTACTAGCTGACCTACGCAACTTCGTCTGCGTCACAGTATTTAGCTTACTAGCGGACGTCACGCGGTTTCACCCGCATAGTTCCTGTTCCCGTGGGAATACAGAAATAAAAAGTAGCTTATGTCATTTAGGGTGAATGTAGCTTTCTACACACACACAAAAATACAAATCTTTATAATATAAGTGTAGATGACCTCCACTACCCGTTTAGTTCTAACTAACACGATACTCCTTGGTCACACTGGTTGTCAAACTTTCGGGCTAGTAGAAACTGCAATAATAAAGTTGTTGTTTTATGTACCTAATGGCTTTCCTAGGTAGATATCATACACTTATTCGGGTTGAAACGCGATACAGATCGCGGCCGCTCATGAGTCCTGCCCGCGCGCCAGGTGCGCTGCGGTCACGGATATCGCGCGCCCACTCCAACGAGCGCACGAAATGTTATCGACTATCGTCCAACCGCGGCTCGCTCCTGCCAAAACTTAAAGTTTACGCCGCGCGCGACGCAATGACAAAATAAAAGATCTATAGTTCTACAAAACGGACAACCCTATGACTTCAATGGAGCGTAGGTAATTATTGCATCAACTAGGCTTAGTTTCGGTACTGTTCATATTTATACTGTGGTAGAAGTGTAGAAACATGCAGTGCTGTTACAAGCTTTATCAATAAGTACTCTTGAGTTCGGTCAAAACCGCAAGAAAATAGGATTACAATATGACTACAGGCTACATAATTCAGTACAAAACAGTTAGTTTTTTTTTAACCAATTACACTCTATTCTCCGCAGGGCGAAGGAAAACACGAAAATATTTGTACATACTTTAAAATGTGAATGTTTACCGCTCCGTAATTTATACTGTTGTCGCAATGCAGTATACTTTCTCATATCCGGCATAAAACGTAACATAATTTAGGAATAAGGACTTATTATGAAAACTAGTTAATATTATGCTAGTTTTCCACAGCAGATGATACCTTATATGCTTAAACGCAATAGTGCAGCTTGATTTTTATCTTTCAGCACTGAGCTTACAGTTGAAAGTTAACGTGCTTTTATTAAGACACATTTAGATGTTAACTAGTGCTTGTTGAAGTTTAAAATTAATAGAGAAAGTGCGAAAGAGATAGCGCTAGACATCTTCAATAGCTCCATTTCAGCTACAAAATGCCATGAAACAGTCTTACCAATCATATTCCCTAATACTAACTGGGTTGTGGGGGTCAGATAACCAGTAGTTGTTAACTAGCACTCTGCTGCATTCGGTAAGACTGGAAGCCAACCCCGACATAGAACTTGGGAAAAATGCTAGACAGATGATGATGATGCTACAAGATGTCATGATAACCTCCTTTTCATTTTTGGAGGGTTTGAAATTTGAAGATTGAGAGAGAGAGAGATTGAGTTTTGAGATTGTTTCATTTGTTTTTTTTTTGAATTTGATTTGAAGTGTGAGTGTTGATATTGCTCTTGAACAAGCACTATGTCCAAGCTGAAATCGATAATTAATGTACCTAGTTCAGAAGTCGCTACCCTGTCATTGTGGAGATTTAATTATCCTATATTTAAACGCAACGCAAAGCAAAAGGCAGTGTCAGACTTCTACTTGACTAAAACCACCCATGTTCCTTCTTTGCCCTTTGTGTCCAGGGCCGTGGTATCTCTTTTTAATAACCTGCAGCCCTGTCAGGGTCAGGATACCCCATTGACTCCATATGAGTTCTGGAAAAAGTTTGGTGGAAATAAACCACTAATATACTTGTCTCGAGGTTAAAATTGGAGTTTATTTTCTTTCATCGCAATAGTTGTCTACAAACAATATGGAACGTTTTGTAATTTTGCCGAGGATTACAGAACAACGGGAGTAATAAGCTCACATTTCTTACCGGTGGTGTTATAAGACACTATTATTTTAAATTTAAGTTGCCTGGATAGGAAACTGGTTTGTGTAGCGCAAAAGGTAAAATCAGCAACAGCAGTATTATCTTGCTAAAATCTTGATTACATAGAAATAACTTTATGTGAGGGTAGTAATTTTTAATTAGACATCTTTCTAAAATATAGTATAACCAATTTGGAAGACTAAGGGCCGAGATCCACCCGTCGGGGCTATGGGTCCCGTCGGGGCTGCGGGTTGTTTGAAAGAGATACCGCAGCCTCGCCACAAGGGTTAAGAAAGAACATGGGTGGTTTTAGTCAGTAGAAGTCTGACACTTCCTTTTGCTCTGCCCAAGAGCGGGAGGGGTTATTTGATGACTTTCCAACCCCCAAAAAAAGGGTGTCAGAGCAAAAGGGAGTGTCAGACTTCTACTGACTAAAAACCACCCATGTTCCTTCTAAGCCCTTAATTTCGAGGCCGCGGTATCTGTTACAACATCCCACCACTCTCCTTTCTGTTATGTTGTCCAAGATCATCCCCCATTTTCTTCCACTAATATTCCTCCTTGTCTTGTTCTTGATCTTGTTTCAGGTTTAGATATTTGACAGTAGTTATAAGTAACCAGTGGCAACTGTGGCAACCAGTGGAAAGTCACATAAACAGTTTTACCAAGAGAAACCAGTAAAAACTGGCTTATTATAGAGTTCCAAGTGATGAGATGATATGCCCTATATTTTGTGCACTGGATTTCTGTTGACCTAAACGGGAACAGAACATGACAAAGGTAATTTTAAAATGTTCTTACTGATGGTTTCGATGAATTTGTATGATGGTTTTAATGAATTTGTATGATGGCTTTAATGGTTTTTATGATTTGTGATGTATTTTAACGAGTTATAATGATATTTTAATGAGTTTTTAATTTTAGAATGTTGATATGATTTTTATTCATTATTTACATTTATTGATATTTTGATGCTTTTTTTTATTCAAAACACGTTGTTTTAAATTTTGGAATGTTATTGTGATTTTTGATTTTTATTTATTGTTGACATTTTATAGATTATGAATGTGTGCGCGCTTTTTGAGTTTTAATGATTTCTGTGCTATTCTTATTTATTTGTATTATTCTATCAATATGGGTATTTTGCCTTAAATAAATCACAATTTATTTTATTTTGTTTTCAGACTTATTTTTATTGCATTTCAGCATCTGCCTAGACTTTTACCAATTTAAATGGCGTCGTTTTCCAGTTAAAATAAATACAGGTAATCACCATTATCTATCATGGAAAGACTGCCTTTCTGACGTTCACAACCCAGTTATTAGGTTAGTAATACAATACAGCACACCAGCGATGCTCTTAATAGGCAGATCCAAGTCGCTGTGGCCGAAATCGGTCGGGATCATATATATATATATATAATACAATACACCTTGTTTACATGACTTACATAAATCCATATTTTGTTTCTTACTTATCCCAAACAAACACAATCTTTTCCTCATAATATCAGCATGCATTTATTTATTTATTTTGTTTACTACGTTAGTTTGATGAGCTAAACCCACAAATATAGATTTACCCATATAACGCAAGTATCAGCATCCGTATGAAAATCAATCAATCTTTAGTAACTATACAAACAAGTTACTATACAAAATAGACTACGTCGATGTCTAGAATTAAGGTATTGTAACGTTTGAACAAAGTATCTTACTGCAACAGAAGCCATGTTAAACATAATATTATGCTTAAGGCATGAAGTCGCAAGTAAAGTGGCGCTCTACCGTCGCGCGTCGAGACAGTGGGTAGTTCGAAAGAGATACCGCGGCCTCGATACAAAGGGCTAAGAAGGATCACGTTTGGTTTTGAGTCAGTAGAAGTCTGACACTTCCTACCGCTCTGCAATGATTTCCACCATACAAAAAATGTCTAGTTAAAACTATATCTGTGGGTAAAACATGATATGACAACATGGCAAGCGGGGGGTGGGGGGCGTAAAGTCTGAACTATGAATGAGTTTTGTTCTTCAAGACTGTCTCGTTTGTCTATTGATTACAAAAGGTATAACTGAGCATAATGCCATGATTTCGATTTCCGAGTCAGGGAAAGTGTGACTGGGTTTTTACATTAGAAAATTGTCAGTAGCAGCCCAAATCCTATATTTTTGCCTAGTTGATGGCAAAAGATTATCTTTCTAGGCTACTTAGGCCCGATTTCCACCAAAGCACAGAGGAGCGAAGACGAGAAGAGATGTGCGGAAATCGGCCAATAACATTAAATAAAATGAACATCTGGGGGGCTAAAATAGCCACTTTAGCAGATCATAATACGAATTGCGTTAAAAAAGCGTAAAAGTATAGGAACTGCGTCTGTGACCATTTCACAAATTTTAACGCAATTAATATTATTTTCCTTTTATGATCTATTTGCATAAATGGTCACAGACGCAGTTACCATTATGAAAGGTCCATTTTATGCTTTTAATGCAATTCATATTATGATCTGCTATAGTGGCCAATTTAGACCCTCTGGTCTTTCGCCCTTCCTGTGATTGGTCGAATTTGAATTTCACATCTCTCCGCTCTGCTCGTCTCCGCTCTGGCACTCTATAAAAGTGCTCGTGGTTATGGGGGGTTGCCCTCAACTGCGGTCACTGCCTTTGCGATCTTTTTACACCGGTTTTTATCGGCCACATGACGAGTACATCCTACCACAAGGATCGTGCTGACAGATTTGATGGAGTCTGTTCTTGGGTTGGTAATAGATCACGGGGTCTCATGCCTTCGACTAATCTGAACTTGACTGTCTCTTTCTAATACCATGTGACTTAAACTTAGGTGGTAAATGTGGGTATATATCGACCACATTAGGGTATTTTTTCAAAAAAATCTAATTAGTCTTTCAGATAGATGTCCAACAAAATAATGGAAACGTATTTTTTCCCTATTCACGTAAACAAAAGATGAAGACGATACAGTGCTTCGAAAAGTCGTGTCAAGTCGTGCGACGTCACAAGGTTAGTACTTTTTACCCACAAAATGTCAAAAGCCCCCACTCATGATCTTAGACACGTTTTATTTTCGTCAATACAATTTTGATATTGATTATGATATGATATATGATTTGATAAAACAAAAAATACGTATCAAATATTTTTTGATAATCTAACAGAATCAAATCAAATCAAATCAAATCAAATCATCTTTTATTTGTTAACATAGGTAAAAACAAGTACAGATCTTAATGTTTGATTAACAGAGCGCTATGTTATGCCAGGAGGTGTACAAATATGGTGGGCAAATTTAGCTGAGGATTACAATTATTATTAGGTACTAAAATATTTGAAAGACAGCAGTATGATATTAAATTAGAAAATAAATGATAAATTACATATTGTTTAGTGCTAATATGTTGTCAGACCCAAATGAGGAATTATTAATATGTCAAAAAAATATGTATGTCAGATTAATAAAAATGTCAAAGTTATTTAATGTCACTATTAATATTTGTCTCAATTTATCTCAAAGTAATAATAAATATAATTCTAAATTAATTCGTCATTTAAGTATTCGTCAATAGTATTTAGAACAATTTCATTTTTTTCTTAAACTGTGTAAAATTTAATTCTTTTATGGCATCTGGAATTTTATTATAGATGCGTGGAGCCATACCAAGGATACTTTTTGTAACTAATGCAGTTTTACATTTGCAAGTACTCAAAGCATTTCTGTACTGTCTACGAATTGGAACATTTCGTACCATTGACATTTTTTCAAAAAGTTCGGGATTTGTTCTGACGAAGATAGTAATTTCTAATATGTATAACGCCGGTAGCGTAATTATTTTTAACGATTTAAAGTACGGTGCACAACTGTCATCTGTTTTCAGACCACACATGGCTCTAATGCACCTTTTTTGTGCCTTAAATAATAATCCCTTATCCGGGGAATTACCCCAAAAAATAATCCCGTATCGTAGGAGTGAGGCTACTAGTCCATGATAGGCAACAAGTAACGCGTCCATATTTACTTTTCTAGCCAATTGAAGTAGTGCATAGGCAGATTTATTTATTTTTTTACAAAGCTGTTCTATATGAGCTTTCCAATTAAGGTTATTGTCGATATGAATACCCAAAAACACACTTACTTTCACTTCTTCTATTTCGTGGTCATTGTAATTGACACAAACTTTTGGATTTTGAGTTCTTTGGTGGAAGTGCATAACTTTGGTTTTCTTGAGGTTGATTATTAAATTATTCATATTAAGCCAATTAATTATGTCAGCAAGAGTATTATGAATGTCAAGTTGATAAGTATTTAAGTCGTTACACTTTACCACGGCAGTGCCATCATCAGCAAACAAAATCATTTGTTGACGTGTCACTTTTGGCAAATCATTTATGTAAATGAGAAATAAAGGTGGCCCCAGCACGCTGCCTTGACGGACGGACTAATTAGATTTTTTTGGTGAAATACCCTATTTCAAGCGTAATATTAAGTTATTTTTCTTCCCTCGCATCCTTATCCCCTTTTGTTAAAAAAACGTTGAATAAAAATATATGAGTTTTGTTCTTGAAGAAATTCTTCATGTTTGCATTTTCCGTAGTTGTGGAACTATAAAACACATTCACTTCGTATGACAAGAGAAAGTTATGCGATTTATAGATTGCAATGGTTCTGGTTATTTTTGTTTTTAGTTGATTCTGTATTCACGATTGTCACTGAGGACGCCATTGTTTGTTTCATTTATTTTTATAAAACTCTTGAATTCATCATGAGGCTTGCCTTTTCTCAATAATAATATGTCAGTGACGGCTTCCAGTCTTACCAGATTCAGCTCAACACCAGTATTTTACAAGGAGTGACTGCCTATCTGAGTTCCACAACCCAGTTAGTACACGTTAATACGATAGAAGAAGTCATCAAGTGTCAGACTTCTACTGACTAAAAACCACCCATGTTCCTTCTTAGCCCTTTGTGCCGAGGCCGCGGTATCTCTTTCGAACTACCCGTAGCCTCGACGGGATAAGGATACCCGTTTATAAGACTTCCAGACTACTGACTACCTTTGACAAACGTCAAAGATCTATTAACAGCTTAACGTGCTTTCCGATACACGAAAGAAACTCGATATTTAAACTGGTCACACATCCACAGTCAGTCTCGGTAAGCTAGGATACAAAATGACTACACTTGCCATTTTTAACCGACTTCAAAAAGGAGGAGGTTCTCAATTCGTCGGCTATCTTTTTTATGTATGTTCCCCGATTACTCGAGGACAGATTTAGTTATTTTTTGTTTTGTTTGAAATGGTATACCTCCCAAACTACCTAGTCCCATGTTCATCAAGTCAGGATCTGATGATGGAATCCTGGAGAAATAGACAGAACTCTTCAAATTTATAGGCACACTTGAAATAATTCGAGTAGTTTTTGGAAGAGTACTTTCTCGGCGTGGTCCCATTTCAATTTGGTGAAGATTGATTAAGAATTTCGTAGATAGGAACTCCTCAATAAATGATAGCAACCATTTGCAAGTCCATACTTGGATTGCTGAAATCCCATGTGTGTCTATTGTTTACACCAAATCATAACATAACATCACACTTGTACGCTTCGAAGGAGTAAGCACATGTGAACTACTAAAAAGTGAAATATAAAAAAAAAAATAATAAAGAGTAAAACCGACTTCAACAAAAAATAAAACACAAAAGAGTGAAACAATCGGGTTTTCTTCTTTTGTATTTTATTTTTTGTTGAAGTCGGTTTTAATTTTTTTTTAAGACTTAATATTATATGTTGTTTACTTCAAGTAACATTATTTTATCCGCTCTTTAGTGCCATCAATGACCATACATTCCCCACCTACACTCGACGACCTAATCATCCCCCGTATTATATCTCCATTTATCTGTTACCCGCACCACAGCAGATAAGCAGCTGATCCCTTTTGTATTTTCCTTTAATTTTCGCCCGTTGGAAACAACACTGCCGGGATAATATTTATTTTTCTCCAATCCCCGAGAGCTCACTGTTTTATTTATTGCTTTCATTTCACCTCGATCGTGTTTTAAATTACTCGTGTGATTGTTAGTTAATTTGTGTACGCTTGCTTTTTAAATGTGAAAAGGGAGTTTTACAGTCGACACGGGTTGTATTTTCAGGTTGAGTTTTTCTAAGAATTGGTTTTAATGTTTAATACTGTAGGAACACAATCGAAAGAGAGAGGGAGACAGTGTCGGAGATGGGATGACCATATAAAAATAATACCACGCGCCACATGCGAAGTAAGACACAAGACCGCATTTTATGGCATGCTTTAGGGGAGGTCTATGCTGAGTAGCAAGACAATTTTCGCGAAACCAGTGTCTATGTTAAATGTTTTATTTTAATATATAAGAACGTGAAGATGTATTTTATAAGATCGTTTAGGAAAGGCTTTATTATTTATTTATTTATTAAAACTTTATGCACAAGTAATAAAACCGTACAAAGGCGGATTGGCGGATTTATTTTCCAACATAAAATTTATTATTATTAAAAACTAGCTGTTGCCAGCGGCTTCCCCAGCTACAGCACGAAAATTATCCCACAGGGAGATAAAATCGGGATAAAAACAGTTATCCTATGTGTTAATCCAGGTTGTCAGCTAACTCCATACCAATTTTATTGAAATCGCTCCAGCCGTTTAGACGTGAAGAAGTAACAAACATACACACTCATGTGATGTGATATATGAGTTTTCTTCTTGAAGAAATTCTTCATGTTTGCACTTTCCGTAGTTGTGGAACTATAAAACACATTTGCTTCGTATTATTATTATTGTAAGAAATGTTTTGTTAATTTGATAATTATCCTATTTTTTTGTTTTGTTGCCTCGTTGGTCCTGTGGTAGTACGCATGACTGCTGAGCATGGTGTTGGGTTGGGTTTCGGGGTTTCGATTTTCGAGTCGGGCAAAGTGTTATTCGGTTTTTGCATCAGGAGTTTCTTGGATCACTACTGAGAAACTCCTCATTACTCACGGGGTCTAGATTTGTGCCCGGTTGCTGCCCTTTTAGAACTTAAACATGACTGGCAAAATCGGATTGTATTACAAGGTACACCTCTACTTGAGGGAGACATCGTCCCAGCCACCGCGGGAAACGCTCCGGGCGTCGGGGGCCACGTGATGGCTTCCGGCCACCGTAGACGCGGGCCTGTGGACGGTGAGTGATGGGCTAACTCGCCGTCCGTGCGTCTTATGACGACGACAGGCTGTGTCGACGGCGTGTTCGTGTTCCACGCGCACCTCAAAGAGATGTCAGCAACATGGGAGGGGCCCGCAAGGCCCGACGCCCGTCGGGGATGCGGGTTGTTCACAAGTTAACGCGGCCTCGACGTATAGGGCTACAAAGGAACATGGGTGGTTTTTAGTCAGTAGAAGTCTGACACTCCCTTTCGCTCTACCCAAGAGAGGGAGGGGTTATTTGATGATTTCCAACCGCCCCAAAAAAGAAAAAAAGGTACACCTCTACTTAACCTTCGTATACTCGCGCCCATTGGCATTACACGTATACTTGCGCACAGTCTCTCAGACCGCGATTTGATCTCGTCTATATTATACTTTATAATATGTGATCATTTAAACATTATTGGTATTTATTATATAGAAGAGAGTGTAATTGAACAAAAAATACATAAAATATATCAGAACTTTAACTCAATTTGGTGGAAACAGCCTCCTGGTACAGCCTCTGTAAAAATACCTTATTATTTGTCATTCTAACTTTAATAACAAAAATTATCATTTTCATGTGTTTATATCCAAAATTACCATTAAATCTAATAAATAATCATGAATAATCGAATAATAAGTATTAATCATAAATATTTTGAGATCGTTTTCTAATAGTAGGCGACGTAGAATATTTTTCCCTGCCTAAGACAGTTAAACCTAGGTATACTCGCGTCGGTCTCACGGTCATAAAGTGTCACTTGTCCACTTCGCACAAGAGCGCCTGCACCACACTTAACACACTTAACAAAAAATAAGGAAGCTACTAAATACCACAAAGTCTCAGCGTTTTTTATTTCTGAGTTAACATCGACTTATATATTAACTTGTAGATCTGAGCGACCGAATATACAAAGGTTAATTCTTCAGGGGTTACAGACGTGATGTAAAGTTACGTTATGCATTAGGAGACACCTTTTTCCAGCTGTGGGACAATGTTTGCTAAAATAAAGCTATCAAACATTATTCTACTGCAAACTTTACTAGACATAGTATTCTCACAGAGTATCGCTGCATTCAAAATACTCCACATCTCGCACACGGTACACACATACGTACCCACCCATTGAAATTGAATTCCAAGAAATAATAATTCCTCGTCGTCTCAAACCGCAATCCGGCTCAAAAGATCTTCAGAAATATCATTAGCAATAAAGCTAGCTTTGAAATATATACAAGACATATAATAAACATCACTTCCCGACATCTGTTACTACGGTCCGCTATCCTTAATTAAAATTAAAACAGAATTACGAGCTATACGCGACCTCAATATTTAATTAATTTTAATATTGCCCTTTAAACACCGTTTTTGGGTTTCATTTTGTTCTTAGAATTATTTGGGGTGGAAAAGTTTTTGACTGCCGGAGCAGCGAATATAATGGTTTTCTCTTGTGGTTTTAAGTGTTAGCTTGGGCCTATCACAGTAAGTCGGTAAGTCTTATCTACTATTTAATATCATCTCAAATGATAGACACAGCGCTGGGTCTAGAGAGGTATGTCTTTAGTAGAAGCGTTTTAGTTACGTATAACAAAATGCCAGCAATAAGACAACACTTTCGAAATTCAATATTCTTCAAGTAGTGAAATAAGGTATGGAAAATAAAATAAAGGTTCATAGTTTTTACAATTCGATGATAGCATGAAATGCAATTTGCAGCACCTGATCTAATTTCAGTCAGTTTTTAGAATTGTGAAAATATCCTCACAAGTCTCGCGTATTTGTTACAAACCTATCTGTTAAAGTTTTGAGGGTTGCCAAGACTACTCGTATATTTTACACAAAATAAATTGACAAAATGATTATTTGTACGCCAAATGGCAAATCATAGAGATCTGACTAAAACTTTTATAACACCTTGCATATTTGTGTAACCTATGTTTACAAATAAATAAATTGATTGATTGATTGATTAATTGACAAACGGGTAATGTTGATGTGCATCTTCAGCACACGCACATTTCACCAATGTTCATACAAATCTGAATAGCTTACGGCCATAAATCTGAAACTAGGCTGCAACTTAACAACTGCATACCCTTGGAATTCAACCAAAGCCTTCATTATTGCGGCACGAAGAGTAATTAAATTTTTGATCAATTTTATACAAACCTACGCGCTACTTCTATCGTAGTTCAATAAGAAACGAGACTCCAGTTTATATTGGTGGCAGACACGATTGAACCTCGCATCCGCATCGTGTGCAAGTAGCGTATGAGGTGATTAAAGGCTTAGCTGGATGGATGAACAGCGTACAGGTGAATGCAGGAGTGACTGTACTAAATGAATGAATCAGAAGGTCGGTTTTACACACGTGTATTAAAAGCAGCATGGGTCTAAAATGGCAACTATAACAGATCATAATATGAATTGCGTTAAATAGCGTAAAATGAACCGATCACAATATTAACTGTGTCTGTGATAATTTTACGAACTTTAGCGCAATTCATGTTATTTTCCTATTACGATCTATGTTCCTAAATGGTTACAGACGCAGTTACTATTACAAAAGGTCCATAATTTTACGGTTTTTACGCAATTCATATTATGATCTGCTAAAGTGGCCATTTTATACCCCCCGTTCCTATTATTGTTCACTACCTCAGGCCTGTAGTCTACCAAAGCGGAGATATGCAAAACGGAAAGGAGAGAAGAAGCTTAGGAGCCAGGAAAAAAGGGGATAAAGGGTGTAAACGTACCCTTAACGCAAACGAAGAGCACTTGTTTTCCCCACCACTGCGATCATTTTTTGTCTCTAGACCATACCTCGGAACCCCCGAGTTACGGAGATACAAATTAGTTACAAATTTTGCACAGCTGTTTTTGTAAATACTAGTTTTTCAGGTTATAACTTTACTTAAATTACCTCCATGACCCGTTAACTATTCAAAGCAACCAATATCACAATGTTTATAAGAGTGCTACATCGAGTTCGTAAAATGTGATGTTTGACCCAAAAAAAAAAGACGTTTCCCAACAAAAGTTTTTGCGTAGGGGTACTTAGTTTGATGTACAGAATGCTTGGTTGACGTATGTGTGAAGGTTTAATTTACACCCTCTAATATCTCATCTCTAATATATGAAGTGCGGAGATGTGTAAAGGCTAAGCCAGAATCCGTCGTGGCGGCGGGTTGTTCGAAAGAGATACCGCGGCACAAAGGCTAAGAAGGAACATGGGTAGTTTTTAGTCAGTATAAGTCTGACACTCCCTACCGCTTTGCCCAGAGCGGCAGGAGTCATTTGAGGATTTCCCACCCCAAAAAAAAAGGCTAAGCCGGAGCAGAGATATATATTCAAGGTACTCACGTGAAGTGGCACACCACTCAACGCAAACTGCTCAATACTTTTCTGATCTCCGCTGTGTTCTTTACAGCGGGCTTTATGTTGCGGTGAATTTTAATATCTCTATTTAGGATTTTTATGTTAGTTCTTCATTTGTTGCATAGATGGCGCTGTAGTACTTTGTGTACCATGTTGCTGTAGTACTGCTACATCTAGGTGTATGTGCAATTTAATTTCTCGTCTGCAGCTGGCCTTCTGTAAGTATCTATATAGTGTCTATAGGTATAGTTGCTATGAAAATCTGGTTACGTTAAGTGTTGCATACGTAAGACGGTGTTCGCACTGATGTGTCATGGATGGAGTGCATCCGACGGTTATAAGCGTAGGTTGTGTTACGCATAATAATAATTGTTAGCAAACAGTTTGCCGAAACTTCTCTGAAGTGTTCCGTAAGTATCTATTAAGTGTTTAAGAGTTGGAGAAGCGTCTTAAGCAATAATGATATTGTAACGTTGACATTCAAAAGTGCAGATTTGCAGCTTATCTTGAATAGTTAAAGCACAGAAAAGAATCACTCCCACTTGTTCTACTGCACAGTCCTACGACAAAACTAGTAGGATTTTTTTAACAAAATACCTCCTGCCTACTTCTATTCTTCTGGTACTTAGTGGGATTTTACTATCCCGGTTTCCTATATCGAACAAAAAAAAGTGCATGTTATTAGAACGGAATAATTTAGATTTGATTAAAAGATTCCAATACCTCCTTCCTACTTCTGTTCTCCTGGTAATTTGTGCCGTAGTTGTACCCTAAACTGTGTGATAGATTGAATGAGAAACTTGAGTACCGCTGGTTTTACGATTTTTATCGTAGAACTACATTAGGAACGAAAAAATCCATTGACTTTTCGTTCGTAACTAGTAGGGAAAAAAAACCCACTAGTTCTATCGTAGGACTGTGCTGTAGAACTAGTAGGAATGATCTGCAGAAAATTCTAAGCTAAAAAACTAAGTAAATACACATTTAATAAAAATTTTAATGACTTTTGAAAAGAAACATTTCGCAAGTGCGACTGCTAATCATGAGGTCCTGGGTTCGATTACCGGGGTGTGATAAGTGTGATTGAATTTTGCCATCAATTATTTGCTCTAAAACGCCTCATAACATTTCCATCTCGACGTCTTGGTACGGACATGTTTTGAAGGGTAAAATCGCATGTGACTGAATATGGGTAGGTTAATGGATGGAGGTTGCGGGGACCCGCTGGATGCGAGACGCACGGACCCTAGGCCTATGTCCAGCAGTGGACGTCTTTTGTCTGAAATGATGATGATGAATGAATGAAGCGGGAAAGGAAGTTCAAAGAAAAGATGGACGCATTGTGTGAGGAACGATATTAAAGAAAGGGAAGTAAAGTCTCGGTTGACAGAGGAGGATGGAAGAAAAAACGTGTTGCGCTAACTGGGGTTAGCGCAACACGTTTACCGTAGGACAAGGGAAAACAGATGATGACTTTAACTAAGTAACTAAATTGTATTCGAAAGATGGAAATATCGTGTAATCATGGACTATGCTGCATCTACAACTTTAAAATAAGTCAAGACAACAATGTAATAAAGTTCTGTAACACACTTAAAACAAGTTCCGTGCAAAGAATCGCAGTACTGTCTCAATTTAAACAGTAGGCCTTTTCCAATTTCTTTACGCCTCAAAATCCATCAATCATCGACCAATCGTATGTGACTAATCAAGTTATAAGCATATTATGTTGATGGATGAAGAGGGAGAGAGAAAAAAGATTGATGAATTGTGTGAGGACGATATAAAACACAAAGGAGTAAATAAAAGCGTCACGGATGACAGAGAAGCATGGAAGAAAAACTACTATTGGACAAGGGAAAATAATAATGGTAACTATGTAACTAAATTATATTCAACAGACGGAAACAATTCTAAAAACATAGACTACGCTGCATTACAACTTTACAAGAAGTCAAGGCAACAGTGAGACACAACTGAACTTCTCCAATACACTTAAAACAAGTTCCGTGCAAAGTATCGCAGACTCAAACCGTATGCCTTTTTCCAATTTATTTGCTCATTAAACGTTAAAGGAACGCAGAACACGGGTCTTATAGTTACGAAGTTACTACTCCATTTTAATGAGGGACTTTGGAACTGAAGGTAAGGTGAGCGCGTCTTGTTTCCTTTGTCATAGTTTACTAATTAACACCGGGCGTCCGATACTGGCATAGATTATAGAGTTTTGTAGACTTGACAGTGTGAAGTGATTAATTTTTGGGACGATATAGAAGTTTTGTCAGTTGGGCAGTTTTGGTTCATATTAAAGATTTTTTCAAAATTATACACTCGCGAGCAACCAAATCGACTCAAGCCTAGACGGCGCACATATACATTGATTTTCCTAAAACGATAAATGGTAATTACAAAAGTGATATGTCATTCGAAAGCTGAAAAATTAGGCTTTCAATTAACATCAATACCTTAAAAAAAACTAAGCGCTGATTTATTGACACATTTTAATTGGCCGTCAGCGTAAATTACCTCTTTAGGAATCCACGACTTGCGCTACCTGCTCCCGCTATAAAACCCCCCCACTTCCGGTTTATCTTATCAGTTGCTTGTTACAAGTTGACCGGTACACATCTCCGTAAATTGCATTCCTTGTTTTCGCTAACCCATGGATACCACACCAGAAGAAGCCGCTCAAGTTGTTGCCTTGTTGCAACAAGGGTTAAGTCAGCGAGCAATCGCTGCCCAGCTCCACTTGAGCCAGTCTTCTGTATCCCGAGTATACAGACGGTTCCAAGAGACTGGTGCCTTCAATCGGAGACCAAGAACGAGCCGCCACCGGTGCACTTCAGAGAGAGACGACCGCTTCATTGTCTCAACCTCGCTGCGCAATCGACACCTTACGGGCGTTGATGTGCAGCAAGAACTGAGACGTGTACGACAAGTGGCTGTCAGCGAGTGGACAGTGAGAAGACGCATGAAGGAAGCCAACTTGACGCCAAAAAGACCTGCGACGGGCCCTAAGTTGACTGCAGGCCACCGACAAGCGCGCCTTCAATTTGCTCGAGAGCATCTCAATTGGAGCGTTGCGCAATGGCGATCGGTCCTGTTTACTGATGAGTGCAGAATGTGTCTGCATGGCAGTGACAGGAGAGGCCGAGTCTACAGGCGTCCGGGAGAACGATTTGCCCAATGTTGTTTCGCTGAAACAGTGGCATATGGCGGCGGTTCCTGCATGATGTGGGCTGGTGTCTCTTTAGAGGGAAAAACCGAACTTGTTTTCGTGCCTGGGGGCGGCCGAGGAGGTGGGCTAACAGCTGATCGGTACATCACCGACATTCTACTGGATCATGTTGTGCCCTACGCAGGGTTTGTCGGTGAAGACTTCGTGTTAATGCACGACAATGCCCGCTGCCACACGGCACGAGTCACTCGACAGTTTCTGCAAGAGGTCGAATTACGCACGATGGACTGGCCTGCGCTCAGTCCTGACATGAATCCCATCGAGCACTTATGGGACGAGCTTAAAAGAAGAGTTCGGGCCAGAAATCCAGTCCCTTCAAGCGTAGACGAGCTAAAGACAGCATTATTAGAGGAGTGGGACGGCATTCCTCAAGAAAATGTCAAAAAATTGATAAGGTCCATGAAAAACAGACTGCGGGATGTAATTGGGGCTAGAGGGGGCAATACGAAATACTGATTTAAATAAAATAAAATACGAGACACATACCCTTTTTCCTAAATTCCCGTTTTTCCTACTCTTGCATTCAGACATCATTTATTTCAAAAATGATGGATGGATTTCAATGATAATGATATCAAATTAAAGCTGACATCTTAAGCTTTCAAATGACATATCATTTTAATAATTTCCATTCATGATTTTAGTTGTATCAATGTATGTGTGCGCCGACAAGGCTTGAGTCGATTTGGTTGCTCGCGAGTGTAGTTTATTGTCTGTGTTTTTTTTTAAATGGGACAAGCCCACCAAACTATTCCCAAACCACTGTAACTCCTGTAAGCCAGAATCAACAGTGGCGACCACAAGAAAAGCGCCGAGACAATGAAGCTCGATGAAGTCCCAGAGAAACGATATAACTGTCTTGGTTCCCCGCAACAGAATTAATCAGAAAAGAATAGCGGAGGAGTAGGAAAAACATAATTTCCACTTCCCTCCATATCAGCAGGAGACAGAACAGAACAAGGCCAATAGGTACACAGGGACGTACCTATACAACTGGGATAAGCCCAGTTGCCTAGCACCACGGATATTATTGTCATTAATTTTATTATTTTATTGTCTGTATGTAACAGAATGGATTTGCCACTAATGTTACCATGACCAAGAAGAAGAAGAAGAAGTGAAGAAGTTTGGATGAGAATGTTTCAATTGAATCCACCTCCCACGAGTAGGTGCAAGAGGTTTTTAAGAATACAGAATTTCATCATTACTTTACATGGAGCAAGGCAAGCATGATACCCCTTTGGTAAGACTGGTTGTCAAACTATCAGGCCACTGACTGCCTGTTATAACCGTCAAAGATTTACAAATTAATAATAGTCGGGACCAAAGGCGCTTTCTGAATCACGGAAGAAAGTTAAAAACTCGGTATGTCGGTACTCATCTGCAAACCAACCTAGGCATGCTCGGTTTTACCTGAAGATAGATTCGAGCGGCTGTCATTATCGAGATTTTGAAACAAGAAAGGTTATCTAACACCCAATAAATTCTTACACCTATAAAACCTTCCTTCCACAACACTATTTATACTGTCGGATATTAATATAACAAATTGAGGAAAATAATAACCAGAAAACTCGATGTGTTCGCACTACATTAGTCGTACGAAATAAGGCCCTATTTAGAGTAGTATATCAAAATAAACACATCATAGAGTAAGGAATTATACTCAATTGAGTAGAAAGAAATTACCTTGAATCCAATCAGCTAGTTTTCTTCCTTGTAAATTGATCGGAAAGGTAATAATAATTTATTATTATTACTAACCATTTATTTCGGACAGAATCCATATAAGTGTTAGTGTGTGTATTTATGTAGTGTGTTATTTAATACCAATGCTATAAATGCAAAAGTTAACTCCGTTCGGCAGTATGCCTTATTTCACGCCTAAGTCACCGACAATCTTTAGCTTGAAATCTGGAATCAGATTTAGAAAATACAATCTCACTAATAACGGCTAGTTAGTGAACAGTAAATATTATTGCAAGATAGTTTTAAGACATGGGTGCACGTTTAAAGCAACCAACTACATTATAAAATCAGAACTAAAAATTTATGGGTTTAGGACTTTAGGCAAATCAAAACTGCTATTGTTTACTAATTAACTTTTTTTCAAAGTAAACATTTCAGAAACTTACAGTCACTAAAATGCCACAGAGCACAGACAAAATAAAATAACTCAAATAGTGAGGTAGTGTTGTAGGAAGTGAATTTTGAAACTAAATTCAATAATTAATTAGTGAATAATAGTAAGTAGTTCAATGGTTAATAGTTTTGTTTATCTTGTCTTCAGACATGGGCGTTACGTTTGCAGCAACCACACAATAACATTATTAAATCATAATTGAAAACATATTCAGATAACAAATCATAAAAGAGACCCAAATACAGTCCCTTAATAAGCCTTTCAAGCCAACCCTGGACTTAAACACCGTTCGCACAAAGCGACGCTCCATCGAATCGCATTGTGCTCTAAAACGGCCTCCAAAGCTGGCCGTTCCCAATTTTATGCGGTCATATTTCACACACGTCCGACAAACCGCAATCAGCATGTTAATTATGTACCTAATTATCTTCCAGATATTTTGTCCCCTCTACAAATTCACAGTGAGGACCTCTTATCACCCGACACTAATTATAAACTTGTTTAAACTTCACTTTCACTTCGGCTTGCAATGAGGGTAGGTCTTTGCTTTGTTTAGCATTAAACTTTACTCCAACAGAACTTTGAAGGTGATGAAACAGACAAAGAGTATTGGCCACTTCAGGGTTATTTAAATTTAAATCTTTTAAATTTAAACATATTATTACGTATTAATTGAACAAAACACAAAAATTAAATTTAACTAAAACAAAGTTTAACAACTAAAACTCGACTACGTATAAAAACGAAGACTAATAAAACAAGAAAAATCGTTTAGTAAGTAGATAATTTGATAAATTATAGAGGACAGTCGTAGTCGCATGCCACCTTGCTAATGGCAACTAGCAGCTGACTTCTGTGTCGATGAGAACGCAATGAAGGAGCATCAGGTATCAGTGGCATGCTACTACGGCTGTCCTCTATAATAATTATCAAATTTACTACTTACTAGACGATTTTTCTTGTTTAATACTTTTAAGATCGCGGTTTTATAAGTCTTCGGTTTTATACGTAGTCGGATTTTAGTTGTTAAACTTATTTTTTATTGTAAAAAGTAACTTAAGTATTCATTAAAATATTTGTTCTAGTATGGTTTCTATTAAATAGTAGTGTCGCATAGTCCAGTCTTAAGCTTCTTGCATCACCAGATCATCAGCTTTCACCAGGTCATTCTTCAAGGAGCCCTTCTAACCCTGCGCCTTTAATACCTGATCGCCACGACAGAATCTGTCAGCAGCCTTATTCGTCATTCATTCTACGAGCAACTCACTGACGTTTAAGGGTTAAAACTCATCTACGTGTGTTAAACAGAGCTTGCTACTGAGTGTATCGTTGAAGCTGCCGCGTGCGATAGTACTCCTGTTCTGTTTCTCGCTCACGAATGTGATTCTGTTTAGTCCGTCTGTTAGATTATTGAATAATAGTATGGAACCCTTATAGTTTCGCCAAATCCATCTGTCTGACCGTCCGTCCGCACTATATGTTTTGTATTTTGGCATGAATATACAAATGAGTTACGCCGTCAAAGTGCTAAAGTTAATATTGAAAATATTTTTTTAGGGTATCTCCAGTACACATCAAAATGAGGATGTTCTCTTTTTCTCGCGAAGACCATTGGGTGGGTTGTCGTTGGATAGGTCTTTAAATATTGCGAGTTTGCTCAAACAGTTTTTCGATTGTGGGACTCGTTTTGTTAAATATTAAGCTTGTTAGACTTACGTTTGGCAACCTAAACCACCTATACGGGTTGTGTTTAGGCGTGTGAAAATAAACATGGTAGGAGCATATAATTATGTCGAAAATAAAAGGAAATCTATCACTGCTAAGTAGAAAATACTAAATAGTAAAATGTACTTGTGTGAAATACTTTCCTATACATAATGTGTTCAGTACCTCTACCATGAGTTTACACAGCCAAATCTCGCAAGCGTCTACGTAAATTATTTGTATGAAATATCGTACAGCGCCTCTAGCGGTCACGGAAAGAATTACAATCCGTAACATGAGCACTATAGATGACGATAGGTTAAAAACCTAACGTAATCTATTCTATAGTTACTAACGTTTTTAGCTGTCACCATACAAAATGGTACCATGAGTCACTAATTTCACTGAACCTATCGAATAATTCGCTTACTATAGTGGTTACGTAGCTCACTAGCATTTTGGCGTGTGAAACATATGTTTACAACAAAATTATGTACGTTTTTGAGTCTAATGCAGTCAAAATAATGTCTGCAAAGCTTATTTGGTATGAAATATGTTAGTGGCCGCTGAATTTAAAGACCAACGACGTGAATAACGTGAATTTCGAGAAATGATTTTCCGAAATGAGAATTCATGTTAGACACCAATTGCAAAATATAAATGAATGAACGTTTATTAAACATTATAGACTCTTTAAAGAATACTTTAAGGTTTGTGCATATGTATGAATAATGTTACGGATTTGATGTCAACACAACGAGATTCATTAGAACTAAAGGTACCATGCAGTTCTCTCAAAACAAAACACAATAATTTTGAAGAAAGTTGAAACATACCTTTCTATGAACTCTACCAACAATTGAAACTGAGGCACAGGGTCCTCATTGTTTTAAATAATCTGTTTGAATCTACTAATGTAAACTGTTAAACAACACAACACAGCTCTGTGACACAAGGTCAACAAACAAAATTAAAAATTGAATACACGACAGTGACATATTATAAGGAATAAAAATTCAAAAACCACTAAATACTATAAGTAGTCTAATAACCGTCAACTTTTCTATTTTGTCGGTTTATTTGTGAATATATCGATCTCTCCTCTTATTAGTGGGAAAGAAAGAAACAAAACATGAGTAGAGTGAAGTTAGCTAGACGACACAATCTATCGAGCTTACATTAGCGCCTGCGTAAGACTCCGTAAATCTCATGGTGCAAGCATTATCGAAATCTATTTGATACACGTTAGCACGCTAGCGAGTTCAACGTTAGCGAGTAAGTTTTCTATGACAACTCATGGTAGAGCTACAGTTCTCAAAACTGCATAATACTATGTAAAGGTCATTGGGCACCTTAGTATGGAAACCATACCCATGGCGGACACAAACGAAATATAGCAGAATATATTGTTATATGGCTTTGATTTACTATGGAATTAGTCGCATTAATGTGAGCCACGGGAATCTCGAAAAATTCAAGTGTTAGAAACTGGTAAAGGGAAGATGAATAAAACGCTAATACTCATGTATTTTTTATTCAATTTGATCCAAATCAAGCATCAAATCATTTAAAAAAGCAGCAGGTGCGTCTGTTGCTTCCTGATGTCTGGCCCAAGACAGATAATAAACTATGCTAGCGATATGGGCGCAGCTCCCGACAGTGCGGCGGCCGTGTATACATGAGCAGTAGTATTCTTCTATTCTTTGTCTTCCGTGTTGTGTTGGGTTTAACAAAATATATGTATAGTACTGTTTCATTCGAATATGACGTGACTGGATTCGCCCTCTGATCAATATTTTATTATCAATTAAATGTTGGTGTCGATACATTTCTATGATATAATCCCCGTTTGGTCGTATGTGCTCGTGACAATAAGACCTTGCGATTCTCAAATGGTATGAGCCCAACGTGAATAAGATTAAATCTTCAAAGCTCAGCTGTGGAAAATCCTCAAAGTCTGGACTGTTTCCATCTAGAGGCACAAATGCTACTCTTTGTCTGTTCAAGTTATTTGTTGATACGTATTCTGCCAACTCATTTTCTCTGTTTATATTTTGATTTATAATATCCACAAACTGCTCGGCGTATATATTGTCTTCGTATGGCCGCCGAGTAGCGTTGATAATTGCCGCGGTTATTTTAAAATCAGTCATCATATTTCGCATCGCAACATTAAAATATGTATGTCGAAATATTTTAAAATCTTTCTTAAATCGTCCATTAATTGTTTCAATCACCCAACGGCACATTGTAATTAACCGAGATTTATTAGCGTCAGGTGTAGATAACTGTTCTCCTCTTCCTCTAGTTGGCGGCATGTAGGGATTATATCCACGTTCTTCAATAGCAGGGATAGAATCCCGAAAGCCACGGTCCAGTAGAAACACGTCGTTAGGTCTAAGATACCAATGCCAAGCTGAGCTTTCTTGCATCAGGCTGCGCATAATAGTTGCATCCGAAGTAGTTGCTGAATACGGTCCTACGACTTCTATTATATAGCCGTCTGTACATACGATTAGAAAAGGTTTTACCAGGTTGCGGAATTTGTGAAGGCTGTAGGTTTTTCTTTGGAATAGGAAATTCGCACTCTTCTGAAGGTAAATATATGTTCCGTCGAATACCAGAATGGCTGCCGGTTCATTTTGGCTACCACCAAAAATATGGGTTGGGATACGAAGATTTCTTGCCACCACTTCTTCTCTGGTTATATGATTTAAACCCAGGTAACGTGGAACAAAATCTTCAGTTAAGCATTCTCTCGCTAACGAAGGACTGCGCGGGGGGCGGTGAGTCAGTGCGCGAGCGCAACGAAACCTTTTCTACTAAACTTGTTTAATGTGCGAAAGAGACAGCGTATACATGCTTCTGAACATTGGCTCAACCGTGCAAAATGCTGTATGGTTATAAGATGAAAAAAAATCGTCTGAAACTGATTTTTTTTTTTTTTTTAAACGGTCCTGTACATTTTTCTCCATCGATTTTTAATAAAATAATTAAATGCAGTGAAAGGTCATATTATTACCCTTAGTTTAAAACTATTTTGGTTAATGTCCGCCACTCTTCGCAAAGCGGGTCAGATATGCCCAATGACCTTTGTGTTATTTTTACAATATCTCAAAATCATCGTTCGGAGGCAGCACCCTGCCTTAGGTGGATAATCAGTTTAGTACATTCACATATTTTGATGGGTAACCACGGACCACGCTCAATGTAAATGGTGCGTGGTCCTTGATTTCGGATTTTTTTACTAATTAGATAAAATAAAAAACAGGCCAAATGCATGTCCATTTGGCCTGTTTTTATTTTATCTAATAAGTAAAAATTTACGAAATTAAAAAGTGACGTCGTTTTCTGGTAGTTCTATTTTTCAGGCCTGTCTACTTCGCCAGTTTTACTTCGAATCTAAAATAAAAACTATGTGATAAAGAATTTAACGTAAGTACACTCAGCGACATCGAATTACTGATCCATTATAAAAAAGGCACGAGTGGAGGAGAAAATATCAAGCGGCGTATTTCCTGCCGACAAGCATTTATGAGATTAAAACGCCCATTGATGTACTAACCGGATCACAATGCATCTGCTCTTCATATACAGTCATTGCCCAGCAATACCTGACCCCTCTTCTCACATCACTTTCCCTCTTCGTTTGGCAATATGAGGGGTCAGGTAATGATATTCACTGACTGTACAATACTTTATACGTATTGACCTTGTTTGCTTTTCCAACAGAGCCAAACGTAGTTGTGTATTGAAACATCAATAGTGCAGCGAGTAGTTTCGAAATTCACGAATTGTCTAATTCCTTGAATAATTCATACGCTTCAATTTAGGTCACTTTTGTTTGCCATTCGATATTTTTAACCAATTTTCAAAAATGAGTAGAGTTTTTAGTTTCGTGTATTTGTAGTTTTTATTTCATGTATGATGGTCCAAGATTGTTTTTTATTTTTTTTATTAAGTGTTGTTAATGATTTCTCAGTAGCAGTATATAGCTGTATTTGAGCCCGGTTGGTGGCATTGGGCTCACCCCCATTACATGAGCCTTTATTATATAACTGGCGAAATGTGGGTGTACTAATGTGTACATCTCTGCCCAACCCTTCAGAGATTACATGCGTGATGTTATGTTATGTACAATGATTGAAAAAGACAAAGTAATAATAGGTACCTAGGCTAGGCTAGGTTTTGACGCCACGGTTGGCGCAGTGGCTAAGTGATTGAACTGCTGCGCTGCGTTTCGCGGGTTCGATCCCCGCACGGAACAAATATTTGTATGGCCTGCAGATAATTGTTTCGGGTTTAGGTATTTGTGTATGTGAATTTATATGTTTGTGAACGCACCCACGATGCAGGAAAAATTCCTAATGTTGTAACGTTTTAAAAAAAACAAAACCTGATTTTCTTTAAGAGCACACAAAAAGGTATACTAAGTCCTGAAACCCAACTATTCATCTCCAAAACTTTATTGCCATCAAATATCTATCTCAGAGTCGGCGCCTTTGAACCGAAGAAGATGGCGGAGCAAATATTTATTAAAACAAACTTAGTTTCAGCAATCTGTGAAGGATTTCATCTCGTTAAAGGGATGCTGTGAGCTAACACTTGTTACCTGCATGACTGGGATCAGTACTGGAATTTCTTGCTCGAATAAATATTAAGATGAAGCTGGAGAAGTTACTTTTTGTTGTATATACAAGTTCTCGTATATTGACTGGTTGGAAAATTACAGGAAATATTTCAGGGAACCTTAAAATAATGTTGACATTTAACTATGTAAGCCAAAATCTCTTTGTACACACATCAAAAGTGTCTAGGGATCAAGCATTTTTATGCGGATTTCTTGAGATTGAGATGTGGCTTTGTAATAAATTTATGATTTTATAAATTTATATGGATCCTTTTTGGTGCATTTCATAATTTGAATCAGGAACTGTGAATCAAATTCGAGTAGAAGATGAAAATCAGCTGTCAATATTTTCCCTATAAAAACATACAACGCATTGAAGACATTATTAGTGCTACTGTTTCCCTACTACTGATTAAAACCAACGTTATTATGGAGCGGCGACGTCATTTAAGCAGGGAAGAAATGTTCAGAGCCGTGGGAATGATAGAAGCTGGTTCCCGGCAACGTACTGTGGCTTTAGCTCTGAATACAAGTCAGAGTGTTATCAGTCGACTTTGGACACGTTACCGAAGCACTGGTACCGTGGCTGAGCGCCATGGAGGACGGTATCGCTGCACCACACGGAGACAAGACCGATACATTCAAATCTTAACTCGAAGAGCTCCAACAATAACCGCCATGATGTTAGCCGTGAGGCTTCATCACTCTTCAGGGAACTTAATTAGCGACCAAACAGTCAGAAACCGCTTGCATGAAGTGAACCTTCATTCCCGAAGACCGCTACGGGTACCACCTATAGCAATGCACAATCGTAGGATTCGATATCAATGGGCTCTTGAACACAGAAATTGGGCAGAAGAACAATGGCGTTTCGTGTGCTTTTCTGATGAGTCTCGTTTTGGTATGAGACCGGATACAAGACGTATACGACACTGGAGAACCCCTGGACGCCAACAGCGATTAAAATCCTGCCAGGAAGTCCATCCTTATAGTGGTGGAACCATCATGGTATGGGCGGGTATTTGGATCGGCGGAAGAACTGAGTTGATTTGGATCAGAGGCAACCTCAACGCTCAAATTTATGCTGAGACGATTGTATCAGACGTCATCGTTCCTCTACAAGTGCAAATCGGTCCCTTATTTCAGTTAATGCATGATAATGCACGACCGCACACCGCAAGAGTTGTAAGACAGACTCTCGCCGCAGCTAACATCAATGTCCTGCCCTGGCCTGCTCAGTCGCCAGACTTGAACCCGATTGAGCATGCATGGGATATGCTACAGAGAAGAGCTCTGCCGAATATGGAGGGTATCCAGTAGCAAGAAGACCTTTTTTTGTTGTTGCAACGAACATGGGCGGCCATTCCACAGCGTGATTTGGATGAACTCATTTTGAGTATGCCAAACCGATGTTCTTGTGTTGTTAGTGTTCGCGGTAGAAACACGGATTATTAATTGTTTAAGTTACTCAATAAAATTTTAAAGAAAACTGTTATTTCAGTCTTTTTTTCGAACTTTAATGTTAGTGGTTCAAATGTCAAAAATCCCTTTATTAGGAAAATGGCAAATTTCTTTATTAATGCAAAGGTGACTTGGTTTATCGTTACTGTGACAAACGAAAACACTTTATTTGATGAATCCTTAAAGAAAATTTTAATTAATATCAATCAGGAGAAAAGTTATTGCAAAAATATATGTTGATCCCTAGACACTTTTGATGTGTGTATTTAGAACTATTTTTTCTGGGTTAGCTCGTTTCATCGTTGACCTCATCTATGGCCCTTTTCTTTTTATTTTGGAGGGTAGACAAATCACCAAATGACTCCTCCTCCCGGGCAGAGCAGTCGGGAGTGTCAGACTTCTACTGACTAAAAACCACACATGTTCCTTCTTAGCCCTTTGTGTCGAGGCCGCGGTATCTCTTTCGAACAACCCGCAGCCCTGACGACCTCATATCTGCCCATAGGACAATACTGAGGTCAAGAGTAGGAACATAACAGATTTTAAAAAAGAATACAAGATGTACATGTACCCTTCAAGACGCCTTCAGCCAATCATGCTGCACATCATCATCATCATCATCATCATCAGCCTATAATGTTCCCACTGCAGGGACTCAGGCCTTCTCTCTAGGAGAGGGGATGGGCTATAATAATAATAATAATAATAATAATAATATTCCACAACTATCACACAACGCCATCTAGTCCCAAGCTAAGCAGAGCTTGTGTTATGGGTACTAGACAACTGATAAACATACTTATATATTTCTAAATACATACATATTATAGATAAATTACACCCAGACACAGAACAAATGATCGTGCTCATCACACAAACATTTGTCCTGGGTGGGAATCGAACCCACGACCTCCGGCATAGCAGTTAGGGTCACTAACCACTAGACCAACAGGCCAATCAATAATCTACCACGCGGGCCCAGTGCGGATTGGTAGATGTCACATTTCTTCGAATTTTTGGTTCTAAAACATGCCGGTTTCTTATGCTGCACATAAAGTCAAGTAAATCTACGTAATAAGTATTGCTGGGAAAGGAGTTACTTTGTGTGTGAGTTTGAGTTTGAATTTAATGAACTACACTTTTTAAATGTTGTGAAAATTTGACTTTGAATTTGTCTAGCTAGAACAAAACAAAATCGCAAAAGCGGGAAGAATAATAATTATGATGTTTATTTTACAAATAGGTTTTTACGAACACTTTCACAAGTCACTTTTTTTTAAACTAGATGGGGCCAGTGTTTCGCATCTAATTGGATTGTTAACAAAAAAAAACTAATTTGTCCGTCAGATAGATTTCCAAAAAATATTGAACACATATTTTTTCTTTTGTCACGTAAACAAACAATGAAGATAACACAGTGCTTTGTGTAAACAAAAAGTGTAAACTCGTGTGACGTCATTTTCTAAGACATTAGTATGACATTCATTACATTACATTATATTACATTATTAACTCAGAGGTCTATGACCTCTGCGTTTGGTTCTAAGAAAAAATAAAAACCACAACCGTACAAGAAATTAGTTGCAATTAAAATAAACAACGTGTCCTTGTATAAAAATATCCAACTACTGTAAAACTCAACACTTATAAAGAAGTTACTCAAAGACAGTAAAACTGTCATTCATACCACACCACACTTTAATTCAAGTCATTGTTACTTTCGTTCAGAACCTTCATGTGCAAAAAACGCAAGCCAGTCTCCATTTTAAGAAAATTAAGCGTTTCTCAAGCCTAAGTAAAAGGTTCTTCAAAAAATCTAGAGTATATTTTAAAGACACTTTTTCTTTAGCCCGCTTAATATTTCGACACAAGACTCTCAGGGTAAAAAAATACTTGAAAAATTCATGTAGCAGATGTGGATTCACTTAGGTTTTTTATCAAAGTCTAACGCTTGGATATTAACTTATGTTTTCAGACATTATTATCGGATTAAGTGTCATTTTGTAGATATTTGACTGTCGTTACAGGTAGTGGTTCGAAAGTCTGACAAGTCTGAGCAAGGGGTTCCGCGGGAGACGCTTCGGGCCTCAGGGGCCGCGTGACGGCTTCCGGCCACCGTAGACGCAGGCCTGGGGATGGTGAGTAATGGGCTAGCTCGCCGTCCGTCCGTTTTATGACGATGACAGGCCGCCCGGCCGTGTAGACGCGACGGCGCGTTCGTGTTCCACGCGCGCCTCAAAGAGATGCCTTTCGGGGCTGCGGGATGTTGTAAGAGATACCGCGGCCTTGACATAAAAGGCTAAGAAGGAACATGGGTGGTTTTTAGTCAGTAGAAGTCTGACGCTCCCTTTCGCTCGGTCCAAGAGATAGTGTTTTGGATTTTTCAAATTTGATGTGATTTTAGAGTTTAAGAAATAAGATGAGGGTGGTGCTAGTTTCACTGCTGTTAGCGCCTAAGCCATTTACGATGTCTTTGTCTTGTAACATAGGTCAAGGCCTCTATGTATGTCTGCATATTCCAATTCTACACGCGACTTTCAACTTTTTGGTTAGGTTCATTGTCGGGTATATCGAAAACTATACCTATTTTACGATTTGAATGCTGGTATCAGAGTTTGAAATGAATTTATTTTTGAATTGCGTTTGTTGCAAAAGTTTAAAACAATATTGGTTATTGGTTTGTGTTTATTGTTTTTTGTTTGTAATGAACTAAGTTAGGTATATTGTATTGGAGGTGTTTGACCTAACCACAACACAACCACAAGATGCAAGGTGAAAATAGTCCTTAATAAAATTTTAAATAGGAAAGTAACTCTTTATGTCCGTCTGTCGAGGTTTGACACCAAAACTAATTAACCGATTTAATTGTTTGATACACAGATAGTCTAGAGTCTTAGAAATGACATAGACTTTTTAATGCGAAGAATAGGGTTGTAAGGGGTTGAAAGGGGGTGATGAAAACTTTTGGTCGCAAAAACCAACATCGGTCGCGAAAACCGACATCCACGCGGGCGAAACCTCAATTAAATTATATGCTTATATTAATCCTTAAATTATTATAATACTAGCTGATTACTTTTAAATAATGGATTTAATTTTATTGAAAAATTTAACTTATATTTTCAAAGTGGTACTCACCACAGGATTTTTATTGAATACATTTTTATTGATAAGAAGTATCGCTACGAGTTCCTATCAAACAAATAAAAATTATCCAGACGATTATCATTCCATATCTTTTTATTTCACAAAAAAAGACAGCTTTAATATGAATTCGCTTTTTACTTAATTAATTAGGTACAAGTGTCACCTATTAGTAAAAAAAATATTATACAAGTATGAAAAAAAATCCTGCTAAAAAACAATAACTTCTTAAAAATTATAGATTTAATTGAGATATAAGTAAGACTATACTAAATAAATAAACTAAACTAACCTAAAAACAAACTAACTATAAAAGGGCATCGAAAAAAACTCCTCCTCAACGCTGTCAGCAGGTAAAGTGCCCAAGATACTGGCAGCGTTGCCGCGTTGTATGGCAACACTTAGCCTCTGGCCAAAGAAAAAGCCAGCCCTTAGGTCAGAGGAAGCGTCAACAAGGCGTTTGGAAATATCAAGTATGAAAGAATTTAATGAAATATGTTTAATATTCATTATCACGAAAAGTAGTCTATAATAATGTTAATTACTTTCTTTGTACGAAGCTTGCTCTAATAGAATTTCATGAATATACTCGTAGAATTAACTTCGGCTAAGTTCGGGTTCCGAACTTCCCGAGCTTTTTGACTGGAGGTGAGACCAAGACTTCGCCGTAATAAAATGTCGTGCATTATTGACCATCTTAAACAATTTAACATTCACAATAATTTAAATGGATTTCGACAACCCTAAATAACATGAGATAAGGGCAAGCCCGCCACACTATTCCCAAACCACTGTGGGTAACTCCTGTTAGCCAGAATCAATAGTGGCGACCACAACAAAAGCGCCGAGATAATGAAGCTAAACGAAGTCCCAGGGAAATGATTTAACTGTCTTAGATAGGTACCGTCAAAAAAATTGTAGAGGATAAAGAACAACATAATTTCCACTTCCCTCCGTATCAGCAGGAGACAGAACAGAACAAGGCCAGGCACTCAGGGACGTATACAACAGGGATAAGCTCAGTTGCCTAGCACCACGGATATTATTCTCATTAATATTACTGGGTTCTAAATAAGGTATTTCACCAAAAAAATCTAATTAAATAGCTTTCCAAAAAATAACGTACACGTATTTTTTCTTTTTTCACGTAAACAAAAGATGAAGACGATACAGTGCTTCGAAAAGTCGTGGCAAGTCGTGTGACGTCACAAGGTTAGTACTTTTTTACCCACAAAGTGACGTCAAAAACGTTTTCGTCAATTTTCAATTATTTGATAAAAAAAAAAACAAGTAAGTATCCGATAATTTTCGATAATCTACCAGACGGACTAATTAATTTTTTTTGGTGAAATACCACTATTGTGAGTTGTTTTAATTGATTCCAATGATAGGTATGACAGAAATGCTTGAACGCACGACAATTTGTTCTATGAGATAAGGGCAAGAAAATGAAGACAATAATCTAGCCTTGGATCAATCCAAAAAATCAAATTCAAATTATTTATTAATAGCCAAGTACTTATAACATACCAATTTGAACGGTGATCCAGAACTAGACGTCAGAAATCAATATCTTTTTTTGTTTTTGTAGGATTGGGAACCATCAAACGTCTGACTGACGACTGACTCACTAGAAGCCACCCATGTTCCTTCTTAGTCTTTTGTCGTGGCCACGGTATTT
Source organism: Diarsia rubi (assembly GCA_932274075.1). Classification (NCBI taxonomy): domain Eukaryota; kingdom Metazoa; phylum Arthropoda; class Insecta; order Lepidoptera; family Noctuidae; genus Diarsia; species Diarsia rubi. The sequence continues at coordinate 17,337,656 of OW026419.1, read as the reverse complement.
CTTTGAACAACCCGTAGCCCCGACGGGACCCGCAGCCCCGACGGGATCAATCAAAACGAGTAATATTACTTGGTAACTTTTCTTATCAATCTAAAGAGAGTTTTGCGATATCCTGGAAAAGATAATTCCCGCTATTATTTTTAGTCAAGGCACTAAGGATTTCTTTTAAAATACACACGCATCTTTAGATAAATACTCGAAGCTTATGCCCCTTTATTATTAAAACACAAAGAATCAATCCAACTACGAGCAAATCGTGGTCCAACCGCAGTATTCCAATGCAGTACCTAAACGCAAACCAGGGCCCACCTTACTATCCTGCTCTTTGGGTAACTCAACGAACTTAAAGGGGCGTGAAGTCACTATACGCTAAGCAGGTTCTGGTCATAACCTATTTAAGAAAATTATTATGGGAATCATCGAGGAACTCAGGGTTAAATAATAACACCCCGTCAGCTCAATCTTCAGGTTAAGCTGCGTATGTCTTAGTTGGTCTGAGGGTTTCCTCCGTGCATCAAAAAGCACGTCAAACCATGGGCCTCGGTCGTCGTTTGTAGAACTTTAAGTTAGGGCTCAAAGGTCTGATAATCAGTCTTACTATGTCTTAGTACATATCACTCAGTATTATGTGAGATATGGAGGTCAGATAGGCCGTAGACGCTCCATGTAAGACACTGGAATTAGTCTGCATCCAGTTAGACTGAAAGCCGACTCAGACATAGTTGCGAAAAGCCTAGGCAGATGATGATTATGTGAATGATCGACATGACAAAGAAGAAGAGTATTAAAAAGCTCTGACATTTCAGTGGCGTTCATCACAAAACATCAGACCACACTGCCAATGCGAGCCTTATTCTTATACACTTAAGATTCTATATTAAACCCAACCCATCCATATTTCTTTAGCAACTCAAACAGAAACGCCTCCATTACCTTACCAAACAAACTGATATACAAAATTAAATTTTCATCTATTCCAAGCAAACGTGTCGGATCTAAAATGAAAATCTTTCATATTAAGTTCAGGTAAACAAACCTTCATTTATATTGTGCCCCTCGGATATTGTACCTTATTATTGAATGTCGTAAATCATAACATATAAGGTCTCTTATAGTAATTGAATTTAGGTAAGGGTCGCCGTTTCATTATGTTGTTAAATTGTATGATTTAATTTTTGAAGGATTATGACTCGGGTCCTATTTTGGTTGGGTGTTGGTCACGTCGTCGTTGTGGGTCAGCTTTATGGGGCAGAAGATTATTATATTACCTTTTGTGGTATCTTCTACTTAATCTTAAACGCTTTCCTAGTTTAAAGAAAAGTATTAGTTAATGTTAGTATTTAGTTTTAGTTTATCTTGCTATGATCACCCCACAAATAAGACCAGATCGTCTTACTCAACTTTGCCACGGTCTGCCACGAAGAAGGTGTAGTGTTTGGAACGCGATCTGTCTGCTTTAAACCTGTTATGCACCGAGATGCTTAGGTTGGTAAGGAGGTATATGCGCAGCAGTGGGGCACACACATAGACCAACAAACATAATAGTGGGCAACATTTATATAAGAGTTTGTAGACATCTGGGAACAATAACGAGGTTATTATTTTGATGATGGGCTTTGTGAATAACTTCAGAGTTTGTAATTAGCAGCGCAGTCTTTAACGCCGTGTTTACAAGTTTGACCAGGATGAAAAACGTTAAATTTTATGGACTAATTTCTATTTCAGTGAAGAATTGGTTTACGTTGCTGTGGATTACTAATCTAGCAGATAATGTTAACACAAAATCTGACCGTTTAAAAAAAAAACTGGTTGAAAATGCCTATTTGGGTTACAAAAGTAACTAAGTAACAAAAAGTATGACCGACTAAAATAAAACCACGTACAACCGTAAAATAGTGAAGTTGGGTATTATTACCAAAACATACATGGACATAACTTTAATGAAAACAATAAATGTGTTGGAAACAATGATAAAATTAAATTACTTTCCAATAACAGAGGGCCTACCTTTAAGTTTACTGATATTTATGATAAGGTACACAACTTAAATATGTATACTCGTATTTGTTTTTGCTACCGAAACTGTTTTTCGATCTATAGATCTATAGGGTTCAATATGTTGGGAAATTGGTTGTTGTTTAAATTTTTAACAGAGGGAATAATAATAATCTTTGGGTGTAGATGTAGTTAGGTTACCTTTACTAAATACAGGGCATACGAGACAGTCCTTCGTAAACTGACATGGTGTATATTCAGCTTCTTATTTTCAAACATATTCGTGCCGTGTTCTTACCACTCACTACGTGCGACGCGCGTGCGTGCTACGTGCTAAGATATACTGCGAATGATGACATTTTTTTCCCCATAACGGTCCTGTAAAAAATTCTTGCATCAGTCATTTTATTTTGATGGTTATTATACTAAATTCACCCCATCAGCATCCCTAAATACCTGTGTGGCATATATAACTGTTACATGTGATTACATTTTATTTATGACTAGCGGACGTCACGCAGTTTCACCCACGTAGTTCCCGTTCCCGTGGGAATACAGGGATTAAAAGTAGCCTATGTTACTCAGGGTGAATGTAGCTTTTCAATGGTGAATTTTAGAAATCGGCGCAGTAGTTTTTGAGTTTATTCATTACAAACATACATACACACACAAAAATACAAATCTTTTCTCTTTATAATATTAGTGTAGAAGTGTAGATTGCTTCTCTGTGATGTCATTAGTATCTTCGATTAGGACCTCACAGCATCATTATAGAGCATAAGGTTTTTCTGTGGGGAGCATCGCGGACCCCATTGGCTGTTACGGGGAAATTCCTGATGGAATTCAAATATGAACACAAGTTTCCGCATGCTAATGCATCCTTATCCACCAGTCCAAATAAATACTAGGTATTTATATTACATACTACCCCTTTTGGGGGGGGGGGAATCATCAAATACCCGCTCCCGCTCTTGGGCAGAGCGAAAGGGAGTGTTCCATGTTCCTTCTTAGCCCTTTATGTTGAGGCCGCGGTATCTCTTGGAAACAACCCGCAGCCCTGACGGACATACTACTACCCTTAACTCAACACGTAGGTATGTATCAAAGTAAATTTCCTTAACCTATATTTTCCCCGTAAATACTGCAAGCCAAAATTACCAACCCAGGGTTTATTTTCTCAATTAAAACAGGAGCTTCTGAAATATCTTTTAAGAAGCTAGCCCTTCTTATTCAATTTCCTTTTTGGGGGGGGGGAGGGGGGGTTGGGTCATCAAATACCCGCTCCCGCTCTTGAGCAGAGCGAAAGGGAGTGTTCCATGTTCCTTCTTAGCCCTTTATGTTGAGGCCGCGGTATCTCTTGGAAACAACCCGCAGCCCTGACGGACATACTACTACCCTTAACTCAACACGTAGGTATGTATCAAAGTAAATTTCCTTAACCTATATTTTCCCCGCAAATACTGCAAGCCAAAATTACCAACCCAGGGTTTATTTTCTCAATTAAAACAGGAGCTTCTGAAATATCTTTTAAGAAGCTAGCCCTTCTTATTCAATTTCCTTTTATTGCTTAAAAGAATACAGTAAAACGTGGGTTAACGGTCGCCAAGCGCGAAAGATTCAAACGGGAATCTTTTAGCTCGGAATTAATATAGTGAACAAGTCTAAAAATGAACGGAATTCGCCTTTTTTCGGCTGGGCAGATTTGTTCTTTATTTCGAGTTTATTTGATTTGTGAGAATTGAAGTTGATTGTGTTTATTATGCTCAAGTTTTGGGGATGGTTAACCTTTTAGTTCATCCGTGTAAGACACGGATGAACTAAAAGGTTTGATTATTGAGACTTGTTTGATTAAAATCATGTGCCTTGTAGTTTATACTTTACATCCTTTAATTATAGGCACAGTTGGCTGTAACTCGAGGATTTTCTGACTAGATAATATCAACTGAAGGGGCGATCTTCAATATGAGGGGCCCCCCAACCAGCAATTCAGTCCTATTATTTGAGCTCATAACTCTAAAAAGCTCTATAAACGATTTATTGTGGTTTTAGCGGTGCCACAGTGTTGTATAAAAGCGTTCGACAGTACATTATTGCACTAAATGCTTAGAGAGCTAAAAATACCTATAAACAAAGAATGTAAACGTTTACTACGCCATTTTATACAACCGTTATAGTCAAGTACTATAGCAAGTATTAATATAACTAGTACATAATAATATTGTTCTATAAAATGGTTAATAGGTGCCTTTATTTATCTAATTAACGTAATAAGGGTTCCAAACGAACTGCAATAGTAGTTTCGTTATAGCAGTGATGAACACTCAACTACAGGGCGGTATTGTGATATTGTAGATATTCAGATCGCTGTTATAGTACGTGTGCGTAGTCACAAAGACTTTACAATAGAGTGTTTTTGTGATATAGTCTAATTTCAGGGCACGCTAATAGAACGTAAGTGTATTATAATAGTTTTTCAATGCATATAATAATTTTACCGATAAGCATATCACACAGACACTATAATAGAGCAGAATTATTGGATAACTACTTTTTTGGTGCCTAGCAATGCGCTTTTTGGTATTATAAATGGGTATCTACCACTATAATGACGCAAAAGTGGCACATACATGTAGATAAATGTTTCTATTAAATGACAGCTAAGTCCTAAAAAGGTTTCTTAGCTTGCTTTTACAACAATATTCAGACATTTTGATACGGAATTATTGTGACGTGCATTCTGCCCTAAAAACAAAAAAATGGATTTAAAGAATTGGAAAAGATATAAACGCAGTGGAACTTATAGAAGAGAAGTTAATAGACGTTTTGAAAAAGCCACTTCGTCATCATCAAACAATCAAAGCGGTGATAGTAGGCAAAATCAAGTTGGAATCACATTTATGGGAAACGGTTCCGTACAAAATGTGTCTTACAAAGATATTATTTCTGAAGAGAATCCTTACTCCAGCAATTTATCTGAATCTTCAAGCAATGATTCAACATTCGAAAAAGACCTACAATTTCGTGACGGCGTGAAAAATTGGGCTATTAATTATAATATTTCGCATGAAGCAACAAAAAATTTAGTACGATTAATTAACAATAGAATACCAAATACATTACCTAACGATCCCCGAACGCTTCTTAAAACAGAGAAGACTGTAATAACTTATCCTGTTGGTACTGGACAGTACTGGCACAACGGTTTGACAAACACACTGAAAAACTACCTACAAATTATACAAATTGAGCGCAATCTTCCCGTCATTTTACTGAACATAAACATAGATGGCCTGCCTGCTTTTAAAAGTTCAAAACTACAATTGTGGCCAATTTTATGCAACGTTTATGAAATACCAGAATTGCGACCCATTGTAGTCGGAATTTATTCAGGCCATAATAAACCATCCGATTTAGATGGTTATCTAAGAATGTTTGTAGATGAAATGAAAAAACTACTAAAAGATGGCATTTTAATCGTTATTAATGGAAAGGAAAAAATAGTAGGTGTCAAAATACGGGCCTTTATATGTGACTCTCCAGCTCGGGCTATGATCAAGGGTAAGTTTAATTCTAGTACTATTTTTTTATTGCCAGCTAGCGGCGCCTCACGATTTCACCCGCGTAATTCCCGTTCATGTGGAAATTCCGGGATAAAATATAGCCTATGTCACTCCCTGATCCAAATATTTATCTCTCTCCGACTCTCCTTTTTCTCTTAGTTTTTTTTTATATATAGTTAGTCTTAGAAAGAAAGAAAATACGTTTATTTACGGTAAATATGATGAAAAGAAATAAAACTAACACAAAATTAAAGAAGAAGTTGGGGGAAAATATGCGTCACATCTATTGTTGTTAAAAAACTGTTTTAAACCAAAAATCAGTGGATTAAAGAATAGTCACATCCACGCAAAACGGCCATCGCTCAGCATAATGCTGCGAGCCCATACGAGACGGAGCCCCAGAGCTGGTTTTCAGCGACAGCTGGTGTTGACGTGATGAGGTCGACTGGTGCAGTATGCAATGAAATAAGAATAAACAAATAAAAATAAAATGTAATTATATATAATGAATTAAACATTAAATTTAAATTGATTTTGCAGGTGTGTGCAATTTCAACGGGAAAGATGGGTGTCTAAAATGTACAGTAGAAGGAGAGTATTCGTACGAATCCAACACCGTTGTGTTCCCAAGAGTTGGATGCCCTAAAAGAAACGACGAAGATTTTCGAGCGAAAAAGTATGGGCAGCACCATAAAGCTGAATCACCTCTATTAGAACTGCCTATTGATATGGTAGAAGATTTTGTAGTAGGAGATGCGCTACATTTATTGGATTTAGGAATAATGAAACGTCTTCTTACTGGATGGAAAGATGGAAAATTTAAAAAAGATACTAAGTGGAGCAGCACGGATATTGGTATTGTCACAAATTTTTTATTAAGCTGCAAAATGCCACGAGAAATCCACCGATCTGTCAGAGGTCTCGACCATTTATGCTTTTGGAAGGGTTCAGAATATCGCACATTTTTGTACTATCTTGGATTTATAATCTTGAAATATACTTTACATTCAGATGCTTATCAACATTTCTTATGCTTTTTTGTGCAATTACGATTTGTTCCAACGAAAAATATTTCCATTTATTAGACCTAGCTGATTCGTTATTGAAGAACTTCCTAGAATATTTTAGAGATATATATGGTGAGTGTTATATGACCAGCAACGTGCACAATTTATGTCATATTGTTGATGAAGTCAAAAAATTTGGAAAACTGCAAGATTTTAGTGCATATCCATTTGAGAATCAGTTATATTCTATAAAAAAAATGATAAGACATGGTAACAGACCTCTTGAACAAGCAGCTAAACGTATTAATGAAAAAGTCAATATAGAACTGCAGAACTTTAAGACAGACATCTTTGAGGCTCCATTTTTAACTCACAACAAAAATGTGAAAATCCTTCATTTACAAAGTTTTATTTTGTGTCCACGTAAGGAAGACAAATGGTTTTTAAATAAAGAAAACCAAGTTATTGAAATTGAGTCTTTAGAAAATGGAGACAATGGCATAATTATTTGTGGAAATCGTGTTGAACCTATTAAGGACGTCTTTATAACTCCAATAAAATCTTCATATTTGAACATATATAAATGCAAAACTAAGCACATGAACAAAATTCAAAGATTATTCAGTGTTGACGCAATAAAGTGTAAACTTATCTCGATCTGTTACAACTCAACAACTTATTTTGTGCCATTATTACATACTGTATAATAAAGACATTTTACTAGTTCCTAAGGTTATTTACGCAGGTGGTATATAAATAAAAATCTTTATTAATTAGATGGTTCTTTATTTTAAACTAAAAAAGAAAATCCTTTCATTTCTCATTTTTTTTATCAGTCTTGATCTCACGTTAAAATCAACCCACATAATTAACTCAGCTTATACAATATCAGGTAGTTACCTAGGTACTCGAAAATATGTCAAAAACATAAAATGCTAGAATATTCACTTCACAGGAATATTCAATTTAAAGCTAGTATAAAACAGGAGTCTTAGGGCTGATTTTTTAATAGTTAGAATTTTCTATAGATAAAAGTTATCTGACAATTAAAAAATCAGCCCTTAGTTTGGTTTAATTGCTATTAAACTGTAATGTTATCTTGTTATTCTAAAAATTTACTACAAATTAAATTTATTAAAGCAGAAAAATAATATTATTTACTATTTATTCTTTTTTTCTTTATTCATATAGTTGAATTAAACGACATAATATTAAAACTATACGTATGAAAAATCACAATCAAATAATGCAATAGGTACAAAACCATTAACGATTATGATATGTAACAAAATTATTGCCTCTGTTTTAGCAACTTAAAAAATCTTTCTTAGGAAAAAGAATATGACAGCAACGCTTAATTTAATAAAATCTAGAAACATGTCAGACAAAGTTAAAATAGAAACTTTAAAAGTTATTAAGAGGGTTTATACCTCGCGGATTGGCAACGTCGCACTTATAGAGGTTTTTCGTGATTATTTCATAAAAAAATCAAAGTATGTACTTACTATATTTTTAAAACTATGCACTAGATCGTTGTATTTTTATTTACTAGAGTAAATGTTAAAAATAATTATAAAATACAACGATCTAGAACATGCCAGGTTCTAATAAAAATATGTCGTCCTTTATTAAATTTAGTGAAATAATCCCAAAAAACCTTTACAAAGCCGAGGTTGCCAGCACGCGAGGGATAAACCCTCTTAATAATGAGTTGTAATATAATTATATTATTATACATTATAGGTTACACTGCTCAATTCAATGCAATGAGTCAGACTAGATGGTGTGCCATCCATCACCACAGCCTGAGCTGGTACTGCCAATTTACTATCTGAAGGGTTTTTTTGAATTTCAGGGTCATTGTCTTGCATGATAGTAGTTTTAGATTTTTTGCCTTTTCCTTTATCTTTACTTCTTTTTTTTGTAGCTGAGGCTCTCAACATTTTGGCAGCGTATCGTCTCTCGGAATTCCTCAAAATATTTTTAAAAAATGTTTCGCACTCCAATAATGTAAAAGTATTATCGGAGTGATGAATGACTTCAAAAAACAAGTTAATTACCCGGGTGTGCGCTTTGAAACAATTTTTTTTTATTTCAGATTTCTTAGAGCCACCTGCCCATGAGCATTCTGTCATGAATCGACGAGTAAACATGACTTCTATCAGTGCAAAACAATTGTTAAGACCGTTACCCTTTCCAGAGCCACAAACCAAAGATAGTTTTTCTTTGAAGATGTCTACTGATTCTTTATTTTTTAATTCATCATTAAAGTTTTGAAGTTCGTCAATATTATCGATTTTTTTGAACCCCATTTGACTGTTTATTTTTTGTTGTTGGCTCTGTCTGAGAAATGCATCGATTTGTGTACTAACTTGAGATAATTGATACATAATTTTTTCTTGCGTGCTTTCAATATTGTCCAAACGTTTGAGAACAGTTTCCTCAAAGTTGGATTGTAGTGGTGGATTTTGGCTAAGTAAATATAACGTTTCTGACGCTGTGTCCTGTTCCACGATGAATGGAGTGTCCGAGGTTATAAAAGTTGAGCTTTCTGCTGGATTCTCTGTAATATTGACAGGCACGCAAACTTCAGGGTATTGGGCTGGTTCTATCCCAGGTTCGGGAAACGTTGCCACCGGTGAAATATTTTCTTTGTTCTAAAAAAAGTAAAAACAATTTAAGAGCGTTTATACCACGTGGGCTGGCAACGTGGAATTTGTAGAGGTTTTTCGTGATGAACCAATTTTATTCAATTTTCATGGGAAATGGTTGTCCGAAAGGAAGCTCGTGCCCCGGTATGAAGGCTAGAAGGAACGGGATGGGGTTTTTAGTCAGTAAGAGTCTGACACTATCTCCCGCTCAACCCAAGAGCGGGTTTTATCATACGATGATTTTCCCCATCGCAAGAGAAAAAAGCCTACTGGGGTCAGGGTTATCCGAAAGGGAGCTCGTGGCCCGGTATGAAGGCTAGAAGGAACGGGATGGGGTTTTTAGTCAGTAAGAGTCTGACAATATCTCCCGCTCAACCCAAGAGCGGGTTTTGTTATAAGATGATTATCCCCATCAAAAAAAAATAAAAAAAAGTGTATAAGCTTCCTCTTATACCTTACCAAACATACAAATCGATTTATCCGTTACGATGATGAGTGAAGGCAAAAACACACAAAATGACAAAGAGCAGCAATTACAGTAAACCTACTTTAGGGCTAGGAAAAAAAATGTTGTTTTAATTAAATAACGTTTAAAATATTACCGTGGTGTACTGCACCGCCAATTCGTTCAGATCAACGTCAATATGACGTCGCTTTTTTGGCAATCGCTCTTCCTCAGTATCGCTTTCACGCTGCATACGGATCATTTCTATTTGAGCTTGATCATAGGTCAAGTTGTATCTTTTTAGTTGACATGGCGTACTAATCCAATCATCGCCAGGTTGCGAGTTTTCATTTTTTTGGAGTTTTTTAGAGCCTTTTCTTGGCCATAGCAATAAACTCTCATTTTCCCAGGCACTCGGTACACAGGTCAGAAAAGTTTTGCCTCTTTCAATCGTTTGCACTATTTTGAACGGCATCTGAAATAAATGTTTATCTTTAAAAAGTTTGAATTTAAAACATTACATTTAACATTTATTTAAATAATATGTACCTTTTGGCTTAGCTCAGGAAGTAGAGTAGCGTATTTTTCTTAATTTAATTTTGATATAGAATTAATCAAAACAAGCACTACCTATCCCGAGTGTGAAACAGCGCGTTCTGACGCGTGTTCGAGTTCGAGGATAAGCGGTGCGGGGCGCAAGGGGGGGGCCGCTTGAGCGAGTGCGGGGAATCCCCTGAAAGACATGCTGGACTTGCTAGGCTTACTGTGTGAACAACATTTCTAGATTTTATGGTCAGAGTTGCTTTATAAATAGATTTTTTATGTATGAGAATGTTATTTAATTGCAAAGCCGACATTCATCGGAAGGATAATGGTCATAAATAGCCATAAAATTGCAACCCCGACACCAGAAAAATAATTCCTTTAACAATTGGGCCATATTTCTTTTATATATGGTGAAGTGACTAGGTAATGATGAATTAGTATATAATCCACAGTTAACACACTTTGCACTTAATATAAAATGTGTGATTTTCCACGGCCATTCTGCTGCTGCAAGCAGCATGAAATCGTCTCGACTAAGAAATTTATCGATATCCATATTGGCGTCCATAGGGTACACTGAAAAAACGCAATGTTATATTTATATAGGTATTGCTTCTAAAGTTCAGTGACGCTACTAGACACATATAGGTATAGGTACTTCAAAGAAATATAAAAACTAGGTACGTAAAACAACTACGTTTCTTCCCGCATAAATAAAAACTGGTTACATGATTAATTCACACTATTCGTCAGTAAACCCTTTATAATTCAGTTTTTTTTTCATTACTTACGGTCTTCAGGAAAATAGTAAAAAAAACACTGTGTACATATTATATAAGTATTCAGTCAGGCTCACACAGAACCCCAATTTTAGGTTGAATCCACGATGACTGACAGTGAAAACATTATCACAGCAAGTACTATAATGGCTCTTAGAATATCGAAATCACTTTATATAATAAATATTTTATTAAAAACTCAACAATTCGAGGGGGGCACTTTATATTCATGGGAAACCTATCCCTAGTTTATCAGTAAACCTGCAGCCGCACATCATTTCCACCGTAATAGACTAATATTATAATAACAAAATAAAATCTTACTCACCTCAGATTGCTTGTATCCTTTTGTAAAATTATTTTAATTATTTTTTGCACTCTGCACTGTCACGAATGTAAAATAATGAATGGTGAATGAAAAAGGTGAGGTAAAGGAAACTAAACTCTTGTATAGTACGAAAAAGTACTATAAAAGGTCCCACAGTAGCCAGTACATCATTATTTTGAAACCTGCATGACTATTACATAGATTTTATTGGACTGTTTCGTCACTAGGAACACTGCAATAAAATTATTTTGTCACTGAACAGAGATGTAAATGCGCCACTTCCGAATAAAAGATACGTTCTTTGGGGTTTTATAGGACCAAGAACAGTTTTTTACAAAACGTTCTATGGTTTTTTATAGTACTAGTTTTTGCTGCGCTATGTGAGGGATCCACAAGGGCCGGCCGCCCGTCGGGGTTGCAGGTTGTTTTAAAGAGAAACCGCGACCTCGACACAAAAGGCTAAGAAGGAACATGGGTGTAATGTTAGTGGGTTTTCGGGTGATGATAATCAAAGCTGGTTGAAGTAATCACAACAGTTATTATTTATTATAATGACCACATTATTAAATACACGTCTAATAAAATATCCCAGTTGGAGCAGTTGTCAAAGATGGCGTCCTATTTTTATAAAGGTGTCTATGCACTCTATAGTTAAGGTCCTTGTACACTGTATTATTGTCTATGAGACCTCCTTGTTACACGTTCTTTTTTTTTTTTTTTTTTTAATTATTTTTACAATTTGAAATAATTAATCAATCAGCAAACCTAGCTGGGAGCCTGACCTGTCTACCATATCGAGTTGTTTTTATCCCATCGTCCACAGTATCTGTATCACTTTCTGATGTTACAGGTGGTGGTACACTGGATGGAGGAGAGACAGGAATTGGTTGTGTCAATGGAACCAAATGTTGTCTGTTTCTTCGAAATGTACCTTCTGATGTCTCAACTATATATGATCTTGGCTCTTCAGAATATTTCAGTATTTTTCCAGGAATCCAATTCGCATTTGGGTCTTTCTTGTACATAACATCACCTCCTTCCTTTAATAATGGTAATTCTTTTGTTTTTCTGTCGTAATAAAATTTCTGTTTTTCTTTTTCAGATGCTTTCAACTTCATGTAATCTTCAACTGGAACGGCTTTAGGCTGCAGATGGTGTAATGCTGTTGGTAACTGCGTTCTCAGTCGACGTGACATCAGTAACTCTGATGGTGATGGCAATTTGCCTCTTGGTGTAGTTCTGTACTGAAGCAATGCTAAGTAGGGATCAGTATTTGACTCATGGCATTCAGATAAAATTCTTTTAACTACACACATCAAAAGTGTCTAGGGATCAACATATATTTTTGCAATAACTTTTCTCCTGATTGATATTAATTAAAATTTTCTTTAAGGATTCATCAAATAAAGTGTTTTCGTTTGTCACAGTAACGATAAACCAAGTCACCTTTGCATTAATAAAGAAATTTGCCATTTTCCTAATAAAGGGATTTTTGACATTTGAACCACTAACATTAAAGTTCGAAAAAAAGACTGAAATAACAGTTTTCTTTAAAATTTTATTGGGTAACTTAAACAATTAATAATCCGTGTTTCTACCGCGAACACTAACAACACAAGAACATCGGTTTGGCATACTCAAAATGAGTTCATCCAAATCACGCTGTGGAATGGCCGCCCATGTTCGTTGCAACAACAAAAAAAGGTCTTCTTGCGACTGGATACCCTCCATATTCGGCAGAGCTCTTCTCTGTAGCATATCCCATGCATGCTCAATCGGGTTCAAGTCTGGCGACTGAGCAGGCCAGGGCAGGACATTGATGTTAGCTGCGGCGAGAGTCTGTCTTACAACTCTTGCGGTGTGCGGTCGTGCATTATCATGCATTAACTGAAATAAGGGACCGATTTGCACTTGTAGAGGAACGATGACGTCTGATACAATCGTCTCAGCATAAATTTGAGCGTTGAGGTTGCCTCTGATCCAAATCAACTCAGTTCTTCCGCCGATCCAAATACCCGCCCATACCGTGATGGTTCCACCACTATAAGGATGGACTTCCTGGCAGGATTTTAATCGCTGTTGGCGTCCAGGGGTTCTCCAGTGTCGTATACGTCTTGTATCCGGTCTCATACCAAAACGACACTCATCAGAAAAGCACACGAAACGCCATTGTTCTTCTGCCCAATTTCTGTGTTCAAGAGCCCATTGATATCGAATCCTACGATTGTGCATTGCTATAGGTGGTACCCGTAGCGGTCTTCGGGAATGAAGGTTCACTTCATGCAAGCGGTTTCTGACTGTTTGGTCGCTAATTAAGTTCCCTGAAGAGTGATGAAGCCTCACGGCTAACATCATGGCGGTTATTGTTGGAGCTCTTCGAGTTAAGATTTGAATGTATCGGTCTTGTCTCCGTATGGTGCAGCGATACCGTCCTCCATGGCGCTCAGCCACGGTACCAGTGCTTCGGTAACGTGTCCAAAGTCGACTGATAACACTCTGACTTGTATTCAGAGCTAAAGCCACAGTACGTTGCCGGGAACCAGCTTCTATCATTCCCACGGCTCTGAGCATTTCTTCCCTGCTTAAATGACGTCGCCGCTCCATAATAACGTTGGTTTTAATCAGTAGTAGGGAAACAGTAGCACTAATAATGTCTTCAATGCGTTGTATGTTTTTATAGGGAAAATATTGACAGCTGATTTTCATCTTTTACTCGAATTTGATTCACAGTTCCTGATTCAAATTATGAAATGCACCAAAAAGGATCCATATAAATTTATAAAATCATAAATTTATTACAAAGCCACATCTCAATCTCAAGAAATCCGCATAAAAATGCTTGATCCCTAGACACTTTTGATGTGTGTATTTTAACTCCAGATTCTACTAATCCATTAGATCGTGGCAAATATGGGCTTGAAGTGGTATGCTGAATTGACCAATCTTGAAGGAATTTTTGAAATTCAATGGAGTTGAATGGTGGTCCGTTATCAGACATACATTCCAGAGGTATTCCATGACGGCTAAAAACTGATTTTAATACTTCAATTAAAGTTTTTGCATTAGTGCTATGCATTTTTGCTATTTCTATATAATTAGAATAATAATCCTCAATTACAACATATGTTTGTCCTTTATAATCTAAGAAGTCAATGCCAACTTTCTCCCATGGGAATGTAGTAACTTGATGTGACATTAAAGGTTCTGGAGGATTAGCATTTCGGTGTGACAGGCATGCAGTACAACTTTCTACTAAGTTTTCTATGTCATGGGACATTAAAGGCCAAAATACATTTCCTCTTGTAAAATTCTTAGATTTTTCTATGCCTTGATGACCACTATGAATAATTTTCAAGATATCCTTCCTTAGATCAGTAGGTATAATAATGCTACTACCTTTAAAAAGTATATCTCCTTCGGTATGGATCTCATGTCGATAGTTCCAGTATGGGTGTGTCATCAAATGTGCTTGCGACTTGGATACAGGCCATCCATCTTTACAGTACTTTTTTAGCAACTGCATCGTTTCATCACTGTTAGTACCTTGGGCGAGCCATTTCAATCTATCTGCTGAAACAGGTAAGTTATACATAAGCATATTAACATGGATAATCATGTCTTCATCCACAGGGTCTTCACTTGTTTCAGGTAAGGCGGCTCTTGACAGTGTATCCGCAATAAACATCTGGGATCCAGGTTTGTATTCAACTCTAAGATCATAAGCTTGCAATTTCATCATCATCCTCTGTAGACGAGTAGGTACCTCTGCTAAAGGTTTTTTGAATAATGTGATCAGTGGACGATGATCTGTTTCTACTATGTTTTTTTTTTTTTTTTTTTCTACTATTTTCTACTATTTTTTTCTACTATTTCTATTATTGTCTATGAGACCTCCTTGTTACAATGGGTGGTTTTTATGCAGTAGAATTCTGACACTCCCTACCGCTCTGCCCAGAGCGGGAGGAGTCATTTGATGATTTCCCACCCCCAATAAAAAAGTAGTAGGTCAGATATGCCTAAGACCTACTAATTTTTTATCATCTCAGCTGTATCCGGTTACATTGGCAGTGCAAATAAATGTGATGGATTGATTCGAAGCGTTAGGTACCTGCTTTTATCAGCAACACAACGTAAGAACAAATTTTAATACCATAGTAGGTCAAGCGTCACTTGACTGAATTAAATTGCCGTAAATTACGCTTTAAAATTTTGATTCTTCACTTTTCTTAATTTTTTTATGTCGTATCGGAGGAATTCGTGTAAAAATGTCATGATTAAATATTTTTAGTAAGCAGCGGTAGCTCAGTGGTGGCAGTCCCGCGAATTAAGAACAGTACGTCGTGGGATCAAACCCAGGTGCATTACTTTGTGCAATTTATTTCATCACCACTGCGCCACTTTCTTTTTTGGCTTATTTTGTCCCAATGCTGAGCAAAGGTCTCCCCGTTCCTTTCCACCTCTCCCGATGTTTTGCCTTCTCTGGCCAATCAGTAACGAATGAGTCCAAATCGTCACGCCAGCGTTTCTCGGGCCTGCCTCGTCGACGACGACCATCTTCAGGCACCCACTGTGTGACGATTCTAGCCCATCTGTCTTGACCCATCCTGGAAATGTGACCCACCCAGTCCAAATTTCAATCTCGCGAACTAATCGCCAACATCGCCGATGCCTGTCTTGGAGCGTATTGTGGTGTCACGTATTCAATCGGTGATTTTGATCTTTAAAATGCTACACTCCATCGAGCTTTGGCAAACCTTGAGAATAATTATCAAAATTTAAATTGTCTGTCTTGTTGTTCGTGCTTGGTTGGTCATAGGTAATAGTCGCAATCGAAACTGGCTAAGTATAGAATCCTGAGTTCGATCTCCGGGTTAGGCTAAGTGGCATTGGGATTTTCCGCCAGGAGAAACTCCTGTACAGTAGCTGTCACGGAGTTTTATTTCGTGCATAAAAATAACTTGGGAAATGTACACTGGTGTACAGTCACGAGCAATAATATGTATACAATAGGGTAGTTAACAAACAAAAAAAAATTTGTCCGTCAGATAGATTTTCAAAAAATATTAGACACGTATTTTTTCTTTTTTCACGTAAACAAACAATGAAGACGATACAGTGCTTTGAAAACTTGTGTGACGTCATATTCTAAAACATTAAAATGGCATTTTTAGTGACGTCACGAACGAAATCAATAAAAATTGACGAAGACAAAACGCGTCAAAGATTTGAGTGGGGACTCAAATCTTTGACGCGTTTTGTCTTCGTCAATTTTTATTGATTTTATAAAACAAAAAATACGTATCCAATGTTTTTCAATAACCTAACAGACGAAATAATTAGAATCACATTTTTTCTAGTCAGTAAACATCCCTATTGACAATAACGATTGGAACTTCGACATTTGCCCTAATTTAAGATAATATGGGTTCCAAAATTATATTTTCGCTGCGTATTATAAAATGAAATCAAAACAGTGGGCGAAAATTGATTCCAAACGTAGCTAACTGTATACATATTGATGCTGCTGTCTGTACCATTACGATAGCCATAACTGCCTAAGCATCCGGGATTTACATTCGTGCTATTATGTTCAACTGAATCGTGGCATCTAATGAGTAAAGAAAGCATTAATCAGTGGAGACGTTATTATTTCAACTTACGTAATGTTTTGATGAAAAAACACACAGTTTTCAAAGTCTAGGCTCTAATGCGGTTAGACTACAACAACAAACGTGATTGATTGCTGTTATTAGCTGGCGGGTGACGTGGCGACCTACCTACCTTAAATCTTTTAAGATTCCTTTGACGAAAAAATCTACTTAGTAAAAATTCGTCAACATTTTCAAGGTTTTCTTCCGACTTGTTGAAAATATTGTGGTGGTGGATAAATCTTTCAAGGCTTAGATATTATTTAGAATGTGATGAACGTGCACGAGGTGAAGGCAATAAGAGGCCTGTAAGGATGGGCCGCGGGTAGTCGAAGAAGGAACATGGGTGGTTTTTAGTCAGTAGAAGTCTGACACTCCCTTTCGCTCTGCCCAAGAGCGGGAGGGGTTATTCGATGATTTTACACCCACCAAAAAAAAAAAAAAAAAAGGCCTGTAAGGATCGCAGCATGTGGCGTTCTGTGGTGACTGTCTACCCCCATGGGGTAAAGGCGTGAATGAGTGTATTTCAAAGTTCCGTGTGAGATTTGAAACTCACGGAATTATTTAAATATTTTAACATCTTTTAATACTCCACGATTTCAGTGTCGCATGCAAAAAAGGTGCCCAGTGGTAGCGGCCCCGACTTACAAACAGTTGGTCGTGGGTTCGATCCCAGGCAGGCGCTTACTTTGTGTAATTTATTTCATCACCGCTGCTTTCAAACGGTGAAGGAAAACATCGTGAGGAAACCGGCATATCTTTGAACCAAAAATTTGTGACATCTACCAATGCGCACTGGGCCCGCGTGGTGGATTACAGCCCATCCCTCTCCTAGAGAGGAGGCCTGAGTCCCTGCAGTGGGAGCATTATAGGCTGATGATGATGATGATGATGTAAAGCACAATTTTTACCATGCGTTACATTGGGGCAACGGCGGAAACAATAATTTTTCACACCAAAAATACAAGTCATTTCTATCGACTGACTTTTGCATAATTTAAAATAGTTTTACCTAATACAATGGAAAGAATGTCTCGACAATTGGTCTGGGATATCTTTTAACACCCTGTACAAATGATTGAAGTGACAAAAAGGCTTAGAACAAACTAAAAGGACCGTTGAAAAAACTATTCAAAACAACCTTTGTAATCCGTCCCCAAACCCAGTTAATCCAGAAAATAAACTACACGAAAACATTCTAGCGAACATAGTTTTTGTTTGACGAAATCCGGTTCAGTGGATACAATTTACTAAAGCATTCTTTCAGGATAATTCTCTCTTAAAATAACGTATACAAGTAAATAAACTTTAAATGTTTGTTTGTAACTGAAATATTTGTTTGTCTGTAGGTTAAAGCTACTAACATTATTTTAAGGTTTTAGTTACTAAAATAAGCTGTATTATATCATAATACGTATCTACAGATAAATGTATTTGTAGTGTATGTAGTGTATTTATCTATGGACCAAATTTGACAAACAAATAATATTAAGAAATAAATAAATGTTAAGTTATGTAATCTCGAAATAACATACGAATAATTTTACTGAACATATAAATGATTGTATGATACTTTTAACTTTATTTTTATGTGTTTGTCTAATTGCCTATCTGTTGTTTGTCCTGGCAAATTTCCGAAAAAGTTAGACCGATTTTGACAGAGGACATGAAATAACTTAGACTTTTCAGAAAAAAGATTAAGGTTTTGTGTAAAACAAAAACCTTTTCATTCTATTAAAAAAAACTGCGGTCACGGGGAACAGCTACTTCTATTATAATTATTACTTTTGTTTAATCCCTGTCTGTCTGTCTTACTCAGAGTTCATTACTTAAAGTGCTTAAATTCAAGTGTTGGTCCGATATGCAAGGCTGTTGACGGAGTGAATACTTAGTGTTGTGACTTAGTTCTACTTGAATAGTCCGGAGTTTGAACTGTTGAAGTCGGTTAAGTAATCTTGCGATATCTTTAGCTATTCGTTCGTCGTATGTTAATGGTACGAGTTTAAAACAATTTCATGAAACATACTGTTACGTCGGTCATCTAGAATCTTCGAGAAACCTCGCTAATAACTGAGAAGTACGCGTGAATTCTAGTAGTTACCTATTTCCATTCTGTAGGTATAACTACGGCGCTCGGCTTTAGCGGTACTTGCAATTTAATTTCGACCGTATACCTACGGCGTAAAGTAACTTCTTCTTTGTTGGTTATTTTTATCTTTAAGTTTATTTTTTTGTTTATGTTTTTTCTGGATGCTTTATTTATGGAATAATAGCGAATTTTCTCGAATATCTTTTGTGTGTTTGTGGTATAAAAGGACCGAGAGATGACGAAGCGAGTCAGTCTACTTTTAAGCGAGACAACGGAAGGTTCGAAGAGAAGTCTCGTGCGATAAAGTGTTCAGTAGTGTTTTGCGATTAAGTATAAGTGTTTTGCGAGTAATAAAGTTATTTCGTGTGTTCAATTGGTAGTGTTTTTATTTATGCCATACCCAGCTCGTAACAATACTGTAAAAGTCATATTCAAAAAAAGTCAAGTTTGCTCGAGTTATTATTTAATAGCGGGGCAAGACCATGAATCAAAAATCCGGACTCCGTTGCAATTTTTTTATAAATCCTGATGTATAAACACGGGTATCTAGGATTCGAACCCACGAAATAGTATTTGGGCTAAAGAGGCATCTATTGCCCGTCGGGGCTGCGGGTTGTTCACAAGTTACCGCGGCCTCGACATATAGGGCTAAGTAGGAACATGGGTGGTTTTTAGACAGTAGAAGTCTGACACTCCCTTTCGGTCTGCCCAAGAGCGGGAGGGGTTATTTGATGATTTTCCACACGCCAAAAAAAAAAAGAAAAGGAGGCATCTATTGGCCAGTTTTCGAATCAGCATCCTTTTGCTTGAGAAATGGATCCAAAAAGTCAAGTCAAGTGTAAAGGCATACTAGAAACATGGTGATCACAAAGGATTAGGCGCACAATGCCACATTCACAAGATGACATACTGACGCAAAATGACACATTCTCAATCTCGCGACATCGTAAAAGTGGCATTTACGCTGCATTGGTAAAATTACAGGCTAGTTTGATTGTCATCTATTTCATTCGAATTTTGAATTCACACTCTCAAAGGCGACTTCGATCAAGGGTTGTTTTATATGACGGGAATGTATTGAAACTAAGTGAATGTGAGGTATTTTTGGTACACAGTAGAATAGAAAATACATGGATTCCAAACGATCGAATCTATTTCATTGTGCGAGTAGACTTGATGTCAATGACTTCACGATGGAAGGGTAGATTTTATTTTTGGCTCAGTTCAATTTAATGAAAGCGTGTAGCCCTGAAATTCAATTTAAAATGGAAATTCCTTTTTCTTTTACCTTTTTATTAAATGAAATTGTTTTTCCAAATGCAGTTCGTTTCAATAAACTTGTTCGTCGGGATTTATTGGTGGGATTCGGTTTAAATACACGTTTCTAGATTAACTTTTATTCGTAAAACAGTAGCAGTTTGAATTCGTTTGATTGATTTACAGACGCCCTTGGTTTAAATGAAATAAACAAAAGAACATACACTTACGAAAAACACAACTTGCCATATCGCTTAACTTTTAACCGAAAGCCGTCCACTGCTGGACATAGACCACCCCAAGTGTCGCTACATTGACCGGTCCCGTGCGTCTCGCATCCAGCAGATCTCCGCATCTTTCACTATATCATGGGTCCCTTTTTTTTTTTTGGCGGGTGTAAAATCATCGAATAACCCCTTCCGCTCTTGGGCAGAGCGAAAGCGAGTGTCAGACTTCTACTGACTAAAAACTACCCATGTTCCTTCTTCACCCTCTATGTCGAGGCCGCGATAACCTGTGGACAACCCGCGGCCATCATGGGTCCCTTAACATTATAATTTTACAATTCCATATTACATCCCAAGGGGAAGCAGTAGAAGGTATAATAAACAAACCTTTTTTTTTTGGGCAGGGGGAAAATCATCACAGGAACCTCTCCCGCTCTTGGGCAGAGCGAAAGGGAGTGTCAGACTTCTACTGACTAAAAACCACCCATGTTCCTTCTTAGCCCTATATGTCAAGACCACGGTATCTCTTACAACATCCCACAGCCCATAATAAACAAACCTCATAGCTACATATGCAAATCGTTACACAAAAATATTCACACTTACATCACTACATTTGCAACTTGCATTGCCGAAATTGGGCCACCCTACGTATAAGGTCAGCGAAAATCGTGGTCCGACTTGGCATACATTCAAGAATTAGTTCAGATCAGCATTATATATAGCTGTGAGCTCGTTGCTTTTTGTTTCGACTGAAGTCGGGTTCTTAGCAGGGATTTATGAATAGCCAGTGCTGTTATCTAATGGATTGGGGAAGTGTCCCTGGTATTTAGTTGAGGTGCTTTATTTATTGCCTAAAAACAGGCCCTTTAGGGAAAAGGTTTCCCTTTTCCACTTTCAAGGCTATGTTTGGGGTAAAGGTCCCGGTCGATTTGGTAAAAAAAATGTTAATAGTTGTGATACCGCCGGTGGTAGGGACAACGTCGAATCAGCAATCGGGATGTTTACTGACTAAAAAACATGTGATTCTAATTAGTCCGTCTGTTAGATTATCAAAAAATATTGGATACGTATTTTTTGTTTTATCCAATCAATAAAATTGACGAAGATAAAACGCGTCAAAGATTTGAATGCGGGTTTGTGACGTCACAGAACGGTAAAAATACCCTACTAATGTCTTAGAATATGATGTCACACAAGTTTTCAAAGCACTGTATCGTCTTCATTGTTTGTTTACGTGAAAAAAGAAAAAATACATGTCCAATATTTTTTGGAAATCTATTTGACGGACGAATTCGATTTTTTTGTTAACTACCCTATATTATCGTATGTTCACTATGTTCAGTACCTACATCATACTATCATCATCATTGTCCTGCCCTTATTCCAGTTGATTTGGATTGGTGGAGCAAATCCTTTCCTACCATACTTCTCTTAAACTAAATGTCATCTCATCAGACTACATCGTTGTTTTTGTTTCGACCGAAATCGGGTACTTAGCAGGGATTTATGAATACCTAGTGCTGTTATCTAAAGGATTGGGGAAGTGTCCCTGGTAATTAGTTGAGGTGCTTTATTTATGAGATGTTTACTTTTACGGAAAAGGTTTTCGTTTCCTAGTTTCAAGGATATATTTGTGGTCAAGGTTCCGGTCGATGTGGTTTATAGAAACATTCATTTTTATGATGAGGTTTGGAAGGAATTTCGACGAAGAATTACAACATTTTCCCTACATTATTGCCACACAAAGAATGGTTTATCGGCAATAATAAATACGCTGTTTTACACAAAAATACAATACATAAACGGTCAAAATGTATGGAACAGCGGAACCTCACACTCAGTAGTCCAAACGAGGTAGTCAATGACGTAATAAAATAATCCAAGATTCAATGTACAATCTTTTTTTTTCGAATACACATTCTTGGTGCCTACGTCTGCACGATTGTTACATACAATCCAAGGTTCTATTTTGAACATAAATAAGTGATTGTAACTAATTATTTTGTTACGGGTTGCACATTGTAATACTTGATTATCCTCACTTACTAATGGCCAGTGTTGGCGGCCCCGACTTACGAACACGAGTCGTGGGTTCGAACCCAGGCAGGCGCATTACTTTCTTTAATTTATTTCATCACCGCTTCCTCAAAACGGTGAAGGAAACCGTCATGTCTTAGAACAAAAAAATTCATAGACGTGTGACATCAACACGCACTGGTCCCGCGTGGTGGATTCTAGCCCATCCCTTTCCTAAAGAGGAGGTTTGAGACCCTGGAGTGAGACCATTATTGACTGATGATGACGATGACTGACGTAATGCTTGAATCTGAAATGTTTTATTACAGGTGAATGCTCCCGATCGCACCTAAACATTTTCCAAATGTTTTTTGCATACTGAACCCGATTGTATCCGTGATATATGTGTGTGCATCCATGACGACAAAACATGCTCGTGTGTCCCCCGGCATCCTGATGCATAGTCCGATTTTGATCGTTGCAAATCTATCTTGTTCTGTTTGAAATGTGAATATTTTATCAAAATGCATGCCTGGTGAACGGATGGTGCCGAATAGTTCTGCGACCGTCAACAGTAGACGTCTTTTCGATGAAATGATGATCTCTTGTAAAACGTGGAAGAATGTTCACCTCTGCCAAACACATCGGGAATAGATGCGTAATGTTATGTTGTGTCATATAAATCAATTTTCCATTTATTTATGCTTAACTTCACAGAATCCTTTTTCCAATAAAATTATGTGTTACTATGTAAAAATGAAAATAAGGAACGTGAACTCTTCCAAGCCGCTGCCGTACATCTTTTGTTATTGGTGTTCGATTCCACAATATTTTGTGTGACTTTAACAATTATACACACAAATTATTATTGCTTATTATTATCAAATTAATACACAAAATTATTTTCTTTTTCCTGAAAACGAGTGAAAAATAATTCACACTCGGAGTCACCAATTCGAATAAAATTATGTTCGAGATGTTCGTAAGCAGGTGTCTTATATGAACACAAAATTGATATGAAATTACAAATATAAAATAGGGGTGGCCCTCCACACATGTAACTGTTTGATTAAAAAATTCTACGTGAATAATTTGCTGTTGAGTGTAAATTGACCTATGAATGAGCGTAAAAAATATTGCAAAATAATATATTGTTTGGTGTTTCTAAAACCCTTTGTGCATGAGTCCTTAACACTTGACTCGCACTGGGACAGATTTCATTATTCTTACATGCCTGTTGCAAATACCCGCTCCTAACTTTTCTGAAGTATATAACCTAAGTATAAAGCAAATTCTAAGATGAAATCAAATCGATTAAATAATAACTAACAAAATTAACAAAATTGTCTATTGATGACAGCAATTCGAGACACATACGACTACCTATAACGTATTCCGTATGCCAAGAGCAGCGGATGTAGGTAAACAGATGCTTCCGTAGACACTGCGGTCACTTCTATCGGTGCAAAGATTTGCTTTCATGATTGACCGGCTTGTTTGAAGATTGGCTACCTAAGAAGACTACCTAAGATGGAATGGAAATTGCAAGTGTTTGTTGAGAGTCACTGGCGTTATAAAACTTTGGTGTTAGATAGTGTAAAATATTTGTTTTATTGAAGAGGAGTAGTCATATTTAAAGGGGGTTTAGAGGGGGCTTCCCTATACGCGTAATTAGACCCCCCTTGGGAAGTGGAACTTAATTATAACTGACGAAATGTGGGTGTACTTGTTTGGTACACCTCAGGGTATTATAGGGCCCGCGATGACCTCCGGCCCCGCGATGACCTCCGGCCCCGCGATGACCTCCGGCCACCGTAGACGCGGGCCTGTGGACGGTGAGTGATGGGCTATCTCGCCGTCCGTCCGTCTCACGACGAAAACAGGCCGTGTCGACGGCGCGTTCTTGTTCCACGCGCGCCCCAAAGAGATGTCAGCAACATGGGAGGGGCCCGAAAGGGCCGACGCCTGTTGGGGCCGCGGGTAGTCCACCGGTTATCGCGGCCTCGACATAGAGGGCGAAGAAGGAACATGGGTGGTTTTTAGTCAGTAGAAGTCTGACACTTTCTTTCGCTCTGCCCAAGAGCGGGACCCCTTATTCGATGATTTTACACCCACCAAAAAAAAAAAAGGGTATTATAGGCGTGATGTTTTTTTATGTAAAAGGAAGAAGATCAGATTGTGATACAATAGATACCTAAAAACATTTTATGTTTAGTTCTACAATCCCCTGTCCCTAAAATCATCATTCATTTCAAAAGCTTACCCCGGCAGTGGTCCAGCCTAATCACCCATGTGCCCGATATTCAACTTAAGTACGGAGGCCATGCATAGTTCTCGAAACATCTAACTTGTCGACTCACTGCTCTCCAATTTGCATATCTAGACGCATTGTAAACAAACACCTCACAATATATTGTGTGGCCAACTTGGACAAATGGATGGAACTTTGGTAATTAGATTTCTGTTGTGTTTGTTTGGCTTCGAACTTAGTAAAATATAATAAAGACTGAAAATTGCAACATTAAACGAGAAGTTAGTGTGTGAGGCATAAGGTGATTCTCATACGAGACTACTAGTCTTCGCGTTCGTGCGTGGCGGCAAACCAGATGTATGGGTCGAATGTGTAATGTATCAACGGATTTCTTACAAGGCAAAGCGACGTAAGGTCTGCTTCACCACCCGTCCGCGTCGTAAATCAGACTCAAAACTTTTTAATTTTTTTTGAAATAATGGTAAAAAGATCTTGAAATCATAGCACATACATCCTGGATGAGGCTGGATAGGAACGTGGAAATCAGCACAAGCAAGTTAATACTATTCCTGATAGTGGGTACTCGTAGTATCAAGTGTCTTCCTGGCGAATCTATCGCAAAAATTTAATCATTTTTGAGCCAAAGTTGGTGCAGTTAAATGGTCGTCAACTGCGCAAATGCAGTGTCAGATGGAAGGTGGATCCCGTCGGGTCTGTGGGTTGTTTGCAAGAGATACCGCAGTACACAAAGATACACCAAGATACATAAAGGGCTAAGAAGTAACATGGGTAGTTTTTAGTCAGTAGAAGTCTAACATTCCTTTTCGCTCTGCCCACAACGGGAGGGGTTATTTGATGATTTCCCAGCCCTTCAAAAAATAAAAAAAGATGGAAGGTGAGGCATTTTCTGTGGAAAGTCGCCACAATATTAGTAATAAGCACTTGGGTATGAGCCGTCTATGAAAGCATTGATGTTAGACTTATGAGATTATGGCAACAGTTCATAGGAGAAGTAAACAGTAAGCAGTCTGCTCTAAATGCATGTAACGTTTATAAACAAAAAAGCAATGTGGTACCTGAAATCGTATATAGAAAAGCAGTTATTTTAACCATTCGCTTATCAAACACTGCACTGGCTATTGAACTACTACTGTAAGCAAACAATACCTCTTTCACCTCCCCAACGCCATCATGAAGCCCCCACTATAAAAACAAAAATCCCGAACAAAGGCAAATTTATTCCACAATAAAAATCACCTCTGTATACCCGGGCAAGAGAACCTCGCATCAATCAATTACATAAATATAGCCATCGTTTGGCGCGATGCGAAATTCCGATTTGCATAGTAATAGTACAGGCGAGCCCTTAATAATGTTTAACCGATGTACTGGTATGGACAGAAACTAGCAACGTCGATAAAATAGCTCTCATGAATATTAAAAACTTTAAAAGTGAGGTACTGGCGGGCTTCGCTCAGCTACGCTCATTTCTCGTTTAGCTTTGGGAGTGTATCGTTTGTTTTATCAAATGGTCTGTAAATCTTATTTATTTATAAAACCGAGAGATTGGATGGACGGATGCCCGGATGTTTGTCGCGCTGAGACTGCAATACCACATAATTTTGACCGAATGCTTTGATGGTCTAGTTGTCGCTGAGCACAAGGTTCTGAGTTCGAGTCTCGCGTCAGCCAAAGTGGTATTAGGCTTTTACATGAGGAATATATCAGTACAACTACGGACAAAAACACAAATCTAGACGCCGCGGCGTCTAGATTTGTGCTCGGTAGATGGCAAGACGCTCTCTTCCTATCTAATACATGAGACTTACAATTAACTGGTGTAACATGTCTGCTAGGCAGAAGATGACGACTGGCTGGTGAAGGTTATTAATAATATATATCGTACAGATGCTCATTCATTTTCTTTCACCCTCGCTTTCAATAGCACCTTACCCAAAACCTTTGTTTCTTTTCAATATATATAAAAATCAGTGCCACTTTTCGATGTAATTTTATAACTCAAGAACGGGCCTATCCAAACCTAATGTTTAGGCTTTGTTAGGACTATTTAGTAGATGGTGTATGTGAAGTTTACACAAAATCGGTCGTGCGGTTGTTCATTTAACACATTTTTGTAACAAAATAATTCAATAAATGGCGGATCATTTTGTTAATGGGGATTTTGCTGTCTTGGATCCGGTAGGTGGCGCTGCTGTCCGGGCAGTACGACGTCTGCCAGGTCCGCTAGTAGTATATAAAAAGAAAAGAAAATAAATTATACTGCGGTAAGGTTGCGAGGAGTCGTGATAATGAATAGTGTCCTGAAGCAGTCTTATGTGAATGACCTTCTATACAAAAGTTTAGCATTTTTATTAAACTACTCCTTCAAACTTGGGTTAAGATAATGCAGTGAGGGTTGTCTTATCTAAATACACAATGTATAAATCTTGCTTTGTACAAAAATGCGGTAAAATAAACAACCAAAAATCTCATATTTTTACCCGACTGCGGCGAAGCCCAAAAGGAGGGTTTTTGCCATTGCAATTCAGTAAACAAATGAACACTTGGATAAGCAAACATAGCCCTCCTTCTGGCGTAGTTAGGCTGTATGTAAGATATTGAAATTCACCATAAATATAAGGTACATAAGGTCCGGGGTTTGTTTCCTGTGTCGAGTAACGTGTCATTGGATTTTCCCATCAATTTTTTTTGGATAACAGCCTTTTTTTTGACGGGTGATAAATCATCGAATGACCCCCTCCCGTTCTTGGGCAGAGTGAAAGGGAGCGTCAGATTCTACTGACTAAAAACCACCCATTTTACTTCTTAGCCCTTTATGTCGAGGCCGCGGTATCTCTTACAACATTCCGTAGCCCCCCCCCCCATGCTGCTGACATCTCTGTGGGAAATAGAACGTAAATGAAAGTAAGGGAGAGAGTGCTGTGTGTGAGTGAGAGAGCGATAGACGAAGGAAGAGAGAAGGGATTGAGAGGAAGGACGCGATGTTGGAATGGGACACAAGCTAGGACGCTGTGCTAAGACGATTAGGTAGAAAATTGGAAAAATAAAAAAGACGTTAAAATATTCAAGACTGCAGTATTTATTTAAGAGCGCTGTATCCCACATCTCTATGAGTCGCGCGTGGAACACGAACGCGCCTTCGACACGACCACTTCATACAAAACGGACGAAGCGTGAGCTATGCCTACGCGCCTCGATTACGGGATGCGCTCGAGATGCAGACAGTCTCGACTGTGCCGCAGTGACGAACGGACGGTGTGTAGTTTTTTTAACAATAGCCACGTGATTATTTCACTAAAAAATATGTCAAGTACATCTACACCAATATTATAAAGAGGAAAGATTTGTTTGTTTGTTTGTAACGAATAGGCTCCGAAACTACTGGACGGATTTGAAAAATTCTTTCACCGTTTGGACGCTACACTACCCCCGGGTGACAAAGGCATATACTTTTTATCCCTGTATCCCCACGGGAACGGGAACTACGCGGGTGAAACCGCGTGACGCCCGCGTGTATTTAATATGACGAGTAGGAAATGTTTTTGGTTCCATGAATTTGTCAATAACGCATCCAGAGATAACTTTTAATAAATTTAAAAATGGAGGAAATATTCCGAACTTCATTTAAAACGAAACAAACAAATTGTAAAGAGCTGCAGATATCTATTACCAAGTAAAAGATTTTCCGTTATCTCCACCTTGTCCATGTTTCCCAAAACAATTTTTTTTTTTTTTTTTTTTTTTTATCTCTTGTCTTAGTCGAGGCGCAAATATTTTTCGGACGCAAAATAAAACCGATTTGTTTTTCAAACTTAAACATGGTTTATTAATTTAATCTATGAATCAAAAACAACACACATTTTTATTGAACACTTCCTAATAAATTCACAAAGTATTTTATTTGTTTATATAACAAAAAGTACCTATATGTACAATCACAAAACTAAATGGAAGCACAAAGTAGGCAATACTGGAGGCAGCCCTATCGCATGTTTACGTACCGCGCGGTTGTAGGCATTTATTTCAAAGATACGGTCAAGTTATAATACTGTATGATATTATACTGTGACATAATACTCGTAGTAATTCACGGAACTAATTTGACGGCTACCAATATTACCACGTTACTAATTCCCACCTAATCATAGTCGCATTCAATGGTTCTGTGTGAATGACATCAATCGGTGATTATCTCAACGTGATTATAGATTCAATATTGGTCCAGGCGACGATGCATACAATATTAGGGTTCAACAACAAGACGCCTAAATAGGCCTATTACAGTTCGTGTAATGACTTCATCCAACTACCTACACTTCCACAGATTTCTGTAGAGATACGAACTTGGGTAGTAAAGGGTAGATTGCTACTCGTCACGTCTAGCTGTGGGTCACGTGACCCGCAAAGTAACAAGTTTGTAATACTTTGTAAAGTTAGAAGATTTAATTGGTGGAATAGTTTACTTTGGAGCTGAAATAAAATTTGAATCCGGATGTTTGATGACTGTTTTGGTATTTTATTCGATATTAAAGAAAAAAAAATGTTTGTAGTAGATACATGATGTGTGTGCACACAACCCAAAAAAAAACAGAACTCATTATAATTTTTAAAATAACAAGAGGATGGAAAAAACCACAAGAAAAGTAATCAGCTTGCGTGGCGTGACTGCGACAATTGGATGACAATTGAGGTATCTAAACCCTCCCGTCGGGGCTGCGGGATGTTGTAAGAGATACCGTGGCCTCGACATAAAGGGTTAAGAAGGAACATGGGTGGTTTTTAGTCAGTAGAAGTCTGACACTCCCTTTCGCTCTGCCCAAGAGCGGAAGGGGTTATTTGACGATTTTCAAGACGATTTGTTTTTATTAAAAAGGTATTTAAACCCAGCGATCTGAAAAAATGGGGAAAGTTATAGCAAATTACTTGGACTCAGTTACGGTGCCACATTATGATAAATTATTTATCTGCATTAATCTGAGCTTCATCAATGACGCTTTTTATTCCCTATAAAGTGCAGGTGTCCGAACACTTCAGCAAATGGGTCATTGTCTGACCGGGAGCACCGCATTCTCACTGGACGGACCGTTCTTTAATCCCCCATTTTACGAAATTGTGTTTGCAGGTGGCCCATCCACTTTGTTAGTAAAAGCTGGTCATTGTGGAAGCTGGAATAATTAACACAAATAATAAACACAAAGACAGTGCTTGCTTTGAGTTCAAATCTAAAAACTACCTCGTAAGTGTCGTTATAGATAATTCTTTGGAATATTAACGTCAGATGGTAAAGTTTATTATTTTTTATGACATCAAAATTGTTTTTTTTTTTTATTTGTTCCCATATCAAACCTTATTGTAGTATGGCATAAGCATGGGATATAAGAAAAGAGGAAGACCATACAAGTGGCATAATTATGGCACAGATAATGATAATT
The DNA here is from genome assembly GCA_932274075.1 of Diarsia rubi. Lineage (NCBI taxonomy): Eukaryota > Metazoa > Arthropoda > Insecta > Lepidoptera > Noctuidae > Diarsia > Diarsia rubi. The sequence goes on along the minus strand of OW026419.1, from coordinate 17,307,401 downwards.
GAAATTAGGGCAGCTGAATCATGATCTAATATTAGTAGCAGTTCAATGAATTCTCCTGCACCTCAAACAATGGGGCACTTCATATCGTGCCCTGCGTGTCCTGCTGGATGTTCACTATGGAAATTGATGGACGCTACCGAAAGCGCCAAACTAGTAGCCCAATTCTGGGCCGACACAATTTAGATTGCCACCAACACGCTAACAAGAAGACCTGCATTCCTCTGTTTAATGAAGGCTTCTTTTTCGTCTTATCACTTTATCTCCCAATAATTTCATTAGCACTACGTGCTAAAATCCGCATTTCATCCTTTTGAACAAGAAACATATCGGCATTAGTATCACGTTTCCAATCGCTCGACACAATGTGTTATTCGGTTCATAAATTGTAGAGGCCGTAAGTAATATAGTCGCCTCTGTCAGGCTTGTCGACGGCACACATTATGTGGGTATGCCCTGATACACTCTGCGACAGAATATTGTATAGACTACATAATAACCAGGCTGTTTATACAGCCCTAGCATCCTTTATTACGCAGCTGTAAAGTTTAAGTTTGAGTGAATAAGGAGTGTCTGGAAATTGACGATTTCCAGTTCCATGGTGGTACTTAGTGACATGATAAATATTGTAAACTAGATGTAGAAGTGTAGATTGTTGAAGTAATTTATGTGTTCTATAGCCTGCATTTACACCTTGAGACACAAATATTGATATTTGTTCCTACAAGTCATGTAGACAAGAAACGAGAAAATTCATCAAAATATTTAAAGTAATTTAATGTTTTCTAATGTACCTTGGTGTAAACGCATTTTTATTAGCTAAGTTAGAATATCATTTTGTAGGTAGGAAGCTGAAAGCTTGGATTTGTGCACGTTCAATGGCAAAATATTGCATGACATGAACGTCAAGTACTATGTTTATCATGGTACTATATGTTTCATCTGTATAATACCTCCTTCTAACCTTCGGGGGGAAATACAATCGTGACTATATCTTATGAAGATTAAAGGAAAGATAGACAATGCAAATACCATCATAGAATTTAAAATATAAATATTCAAAAACAAAATTGACCTACATGCCATGCGTGTGCGGTTTGCGACCGTAACAGCTTCAGCTTGGAATGTTGCCCACTTCGTTAACAAAAAGATCGTGAAAACAAATTTTATTAAAGTTTTTACACCCGTTGTTCCGATTATGGAATTTATTGGTTCCTGTTAGCTCAGTCCGAAATTAATCTAGCATAATCTATACACTTTTTTTTAGTAAAGTTTGATGAGTGTCTTTCAAAACAACATTATAATTACATGCCTAGACGTTTTCCCAAATAATGTTGGGGTCGGCTTCCAATCTATCCGAATGCAGCTGAGTACCAGTATTTTACATAAGCCGACTTTCTATCTGACCTTCACAATCCAGTAACTGGGTATTACCCAGTTACCGTAACCTGGACGGACGGCAGACAGACATGAAGAATCTATAAGGGTTCCGTTTTTTGCGATTCGGCTACGGAACCCTAAAAAGGAGAACCCTACTCTCACAGTATCACGAAATACACACATACATACAACAATATTGTCAGGAAACAAACCAATTTAGGAACAGACGTATGGTCAGTGTTATCTTTCATCACACATAACCATCTCAAGTCCAGTTGAAAACCAGCGTTGGGCACTAGCTGCTCGGTCTATATTGCTGAACTGGTCTTATTTGGCGCAGCCGTGAGATGCACACACTCTTTTTTTTGTTTTTCTTTTTATTTTTTGTATATATTATTATTTATTAAATGTTTTCTATCTTTCCTTCTGATTACTCCTGAAATAGACACACCTATACCATCTGCGGCTGATGTAGTCTGTATTTGACATCATCCAATGATTGGAATGACGCCGTCAGCTTGTCAACCACAAATACACTAACAGAGTATTGATTAGTCTTCATTAGTTTGCAATTCTGATATGTGTATGTTTAGATGGAGTAAGTTTAGATAGGCTGTTTGCGTAACTAACTTGGTAAGTGACGCTTTGAACAACAGAGTCACCAAATAGAATCCTGTAGGAAAGTTTTTAAGATACACTTTACACATGTCACAGATAATATTTGCTTTTATTCAAATCTATATAGGATTCTTATTTTGCTTGTCGTTTTTTTTATATTAACCTAACAGAAAAAACCACCTACAAAACATTTTTTTTATTATTTTTTACTGTGAGTCGCAAGGACTGCCATAATTATTTTAAAATATTAGACTTATTTAGACTATTGCATTGGATCGCAAAAAGTGGAAGGAGGGAAGGGAGGCCTTTTCCATGCAGTGGGACAGTATTGGCTCATAATAATAATTTAGACTTAAGACTAAAAAGCTGTCAATTCAAGTTTATCAACATATTTTTTCGAGTCTGCAGACTGAGACCTGAAACAAAAATTTCAACTTGACTGAACTGACTACTATTGAAGCGAAATAAGTGATTATGTTTATCAACCTTAATGATTTTCGCTATATCTTCTTTAACAAAACAGGCTCATCTGGTCCAGCTACACAATCATCTTGTCATAGCCACAATACAACATGGATGCCGGTAGCACCAACGACGAATTTTTCCTCTCCCATTATGATGGGAGAGGAAAAAGATTGTAAGTCCAACACTATGGTGTTGGACTTACAATCGACATGTGAGGGAGAGACCTCAAAGCTTTGTGGGAGGAATTTTCGTCAAACAACATTGACATCGCCGCGCTACCGTATCGAATATCGTGACATGGACAAACATATAAGGGTAGCCTTGGAAAGGAATATATTTTACGTGCGGATTACCAATTTTCATCTTTGTGTTAGTGTGCACGTTTGAATTCCAAAACATTTTTCAATTGTTTTTTTGTTTCGTCAATTTTGGTATTGCTGAATATTCTTGGTTCTACAGGTTAGGTTTGGTTTTTGGTTGTACAGTTTCTCATCTCCCTTAAAAAATTGAGCGTCTTATTGAGGGTATCCGAACTAGCTTTGCCGGGAAATAAAGCCTTTATTACTCAGGTTGAGTGCCTCGTTAGGCTAGTTTTAAGGGGTGAAGTAATTCCCGTCGGGGCTGCGGGTTGTACACTAGTTATCACGGCCTCGACATAGAGGGCGAAGAAGGAACATGGGTGGTTTTAAGTCAGTAGAAGTCTGACACTCCCTTTCGCTCTGCCCAAGAGCGGGGGGGGGGGGGGGGGGTAATTTGATGATTTTCCACCCGCCAAAAAAAATAAAAAATAAAAGTAAAAAAAAGGCTAGTTGCCTCAATCGCGACTGCAGCGTTCGATTCCGGGGTCGGTCAATCAGCAGCAGCCACGGAGTTTAGATTTGTGACCGGTTGATGGCAAATGGCCTCTTGGTAGAATTAAACATGTGTGGTGAAATTTCAATATGGCTGTACTAAAAGATATAAATCTGCCTAACCCTTCGGGGATTAAGGGCTTGTTATGATGCTTTAATAGAGATTATTTATCCAACACGGAAATAAATCACTCACATGTTTATAGGAAGGTTTTCTGAGCAATATTCGCTCTGACGAGAAATATTTTATAGAATGACAATGGCAATCTGAAATTAATTTCATTAATATTTATCAGGAATAACAAGAATATTCGACCCGTCAAAATGCGTTTCCATTGCTTATTAATAAAAATGATTAAATTGATGCCGAAACATTTTATTTGAACAATTAATGCTTTTCAGACAAATAGGTTAATGCAGTAAGTTGTTTTTAGCAGAAAGAGTCAACCTTTTTGCGTAATTCCATTATAGTCGTTTATGGCCACAGATGGGGAAAAGTTACATTCCCCATTAGTTTAATGGGTTTATGGCGAGCATAATAAAGAGATCTTTTGCTATTATGTTTATTTAGGATTTTAGATTATCACTACTAAAAGTTTCATTATGATTCCTTATCTAACTACTTACATTTTTGATAGTAAGCATTCACGTTTAAAACAATTCTTCAGTCACTTCTGTCAACTTATCATCATCATCATTCTAGCCAAAAGACCCACTTAGTGGGAGGCCTTCCAACGCAACGTCTTCCTGTTCACAATCGCCAATCCAGAAGTTTTCATCCCCATCAACCATTCGTTCTGCTGCCCACTGCCACTTAAGTTTGGCAATTCTTCGGTCTACTTTGTCCTCTTACGGATCTCTTCTTTCGACTATCATTAAACCATTCACATTTTATCTTATTTAGTCTAATACGCTTTAACGTTCAAAGCTTGATGTCAGATCCTCTTAAGCCTTCTATGAATATATGAAAAGAAACACTAAACCCACATTAAATTAATAACAGCATCTATACGGAAATCGTAATAGTCTGTATGCCTTAATAATTCAACCATTGTGTTGGCGGTCCATTGCTCAACATCTCTGATTATATCGAAGGAAAACATCTTTGTACGGATTTCGGTAAGAATTAATTAAAGCCTCTTTGGTACGTGTAACGTTTATTAAATAAATTATTGTGTATGAATGCCTCTGCGAAATCTTTTGTTTTAGACTTAAGTTCATCTATTTATCGTGGAAGTGAGTGAAAGTGGAAGTGGTGTTTATAATTTAACATATAAAAGATTTAGTAAGTTTTGTTTCCCACTCTCTAGGAATTTCTCCTTTGTCGTGGGTGCGTTTTTAAACATTTAAATCCACATATACAAACAGCCAGCCTTAGAACAACTATCTGTAGATTAAACAAATATTTATTCCATGCGGGGATCGAAGCATGCCATGTCTAAATTATAGTCATAACTAGTGACCTGCCCCGGCTTCGCACGGGTGCAAAAAAGATATTAAAACCTTCCTCTTGAATCATTCTATCTATTAAAAACCCGCATCAAAACCCGTTGCGTAGTTTTGAAGATTATGCATACATAGGGACAGACAGAGGGAAGCTTCTTTGTTTTATACTATGTAGTGATTATAGTGATGACATCATCTTCTTGCTTTCCTAATCCTCTATTACTTGGGGTCAGTTTTCATAGCTCTCCTCTAGACCGAAAACAATGACAGACACTTATACATTAATTCAAGTGTATAAGTTCTTTTGCTAAAATTCTTTTACCATAACTCCACAGCATACCAACATCCAATAATGACGAAAGTAAAAAATAAGGAAATTTTCCATCATAAATTACTCTTGGTTATTCATAAATAATAACCAAGAGTAATTTATAAATCATAACCAATAACCAAGAGTAATTTATGGGAGAGCAGCAATGGCCCAGTGGTGGCCGCCCCGACTTACGAACAGTTGGTCGTGGGTTCGAACCCAGGCAGGCACATTACTTTGTGTAATTTATTTCATCACCGCTGCTCTCAAAACGGTGAAGGAAAACATCGTGAAGAAACCGGCATGGCTTGGAACCAAACATTCGAAGATATGTGACATCTACCAATCCGCACCGGGCCCGCTTGGTAGATTATAGCCCATCCCCTCTCAAAGAGAGAGGAGGCCTGTGTCCCAGTAGTGGGAACATTAATAGGCTGTTGATGATGATGATGATTATTCATAAATACATGACTAATTATGTGTTAGGTCAAAATTATCACGGTTGAAAACATGTGCTGAATCTATCATAATAATATGTGCGTCGCTGCTCTTGTATATTTGCTTTCACAATCAATCAGTTATGCATCTACCTACCTAGAATCACTTTGAACAAACTCTTGCAGTAAACAAGAACTTTGGGGAACTACGCAACGGGGAGACAATTATGCATTTAAGGGAAGCGGTGCCAAGTGCCGAGAATTTTCCACTCTCATATTTTATGCAAGATTTCTTCAGCTTAAGCGTTACTCCTGTATACAAATTCATTAGTAGCCTTGTATCTAAGTTGCTAATTGAAAAGTAACATTTACATTTTCAAGTTTTCTTTACTAGCATCGTTTTCTTTGGCTTCGTGATTTGTTTTGACAAAGTTTTAGTATATCTGGCGAAATATGGTTATATGATTACAGTATATTTCTGGAGTAGACCTTTCGTTATGTAAAAGTAGCTATTGCCCCCGGTTTTGTTCGTGTGGAAATTTCGTTGCGTGGGACGGAAAAGTAGCCTATGTGCTATTTAGGACTAAAATCTATATCAGTACACAATTTTGATTGGCCTGTTGGTCTAGTGGTTAGTGACCCCAACTGCTATGCCGGAGGTCGTGGGTTCGATTCCCACCCAGGACAAATGTTTGTGTGATGAGCACGATCATTTGTTCTGTGTCTGGGTGTAATTTATCTAAAATATGTATGTATTTAGAAATATATAAGTATGTTTATCAGTTGTCTAGTACCCATAACACAAGCTCTGCTTAGCTTGGGACTAGATGGCGTTGTGTGATAGTTGTGGAATATTATTATTATTTTACCATTCATGTAGGATGGTTTTGTTACTACGTGGGAATTATATATTTTAGCTGAACAGAGTAATATGGAAAGAAACAATACAAAAAATATGACCAAAAATTAACCAAAATAGAAACCAAGTAACTAAATACAGATATCAGAATAAAATTGAGTGATGAAAAGAGCTATCGAATTACGCCTTAATTTCCACAGAAACAAAACTGATTCTCGCAAAATTGTTACTCAATATTTTACTCAAGGCCGACAATCTGCCAAAGAGGGCATGTCAATAAAATTGTATTCGTCCAAAGACTAAAATAGAAACATTCTATTGTACACAGCGTTGGGTATTATGAATGGAGCGCTAAGGTCGCAAATATCTTGATCTTTGTTAATTTTATACTGATTTTGTTTGTATTAACGTAGTATAACATCACGCCTGTTATCCCCGAAGGGATCGGCAGATGTGTACCTAATAGAACACCCACAGTTCGTCAGTTATGCGTAAGACCCACGTAATGAAGGGTGAGCAAATTGCCATCAACAGGGAAAAATTCAGAGTCCTTGGCGGCTTCTGAAAAATTCCTGATGGAAAACCTAATAACACTTTGCCCGATCCGATAATTGAACCCAGAATCTCATGCTCAGCATGCATGTTTGTAACCACTAAAACAACGAGGTATTCGAAAAATACAATAGGAGAGTTGTCAAAAAAATCTAATTAGTCCGTCAGATAGAATCCCAAAAATATTGGACTCATATTTTTCTTTTTTCACGTATACAAAAAATGAAGAACGATACAGTGCTTCGTCATGTGACGTCACATTGTGGTACATTTTTGACCACGTAGTAGCGTCACTAGCCTCCACTCATGGTCTTTGACGCGTTTTATCTTCATCAATTTTAATTAATTTGATAAAACAAAAAACACGTATTTTATTTTTCGATAATCTAACTGACGGACTAAACTAAGAAAAATATTTTTTTTTGTCAGGAAACATCCCTTTTATATAAACAATAGAATTTATATGTAATTTTATTTAATTGAGATAATCGATAATGTATCAATATCAAAACTCGAGGTATGCATGGAAGGAGTTCAATAGCTGATACTCGTACACACGTGTATTATTGAAGTGCTTTCTTGATGAATCGAAACAATGTCTATGTATTACTTTCTGACCAAAAAATTATGAAATGCATTTTATAATAAAACCCTAGTGTTGCGTTGAATCTAGACAACAAAAAGAAAACACGTTGGCATCAAAGTTAACTCTCACATTGGATCTCCATTGATTGTTACTCCGTGGCAAACATGATCAAGTAAATTTTTTTTCGGAGTTAATACCGTGCTCAAAACAACATGTAGCAACGTAACATTTAAAATAAAATAACAAACCAGAAACCGTAACTTCAACTTATTTAATCGTCAATTATATATCTGTGGAGGCTTGTAATTAGCAACGTCATTATATATTTTTGTTTCCTATTTTTATGTTATTAGTCTGTAAGCCTTCTTAAAAGTAATAAAATAAAATAAAATAAAATAAATATAGATCAAATCAAATAGGTACATAATAGAATGTGATCTGTTAGTGAAGAAAAAGTACTATATTTACAAAATAATAAATGAGGCTTGAGCCGTTTGATTTTTGGTTAATAAAAAGGAATTGTTCGCTTTGTCAAGTCTCGTATTTACAGGAGATTTACTTGTCATTCAATACAATTATTGTTGACGTATCAATTCTTTCATACCAATATTGTTAATATTAACGAAATATTTTCGTCTGTTACTTTATTACTCCTTAAAGATTCGATGGGTTTCGACGAATTTATCGGCTTATTATTATATAAAAATGCCACACAGGTAGGCACATTGCCCAAGATCTAGGGTACCTACTTACTAATATTACTAACGAATCGTCATCATCATCATCTCAGACGAAAGACGTCTACTGCTGGACAAAAGCTGCCTCCATTGGCTAGTTTGATAAGAAAATATTTTTTTTTCTTTCTTTCTAAAAGTTTTATTGATTGCTAAGTACATTTATAGATTGACCTTAGGTAAACTTATCCGTGTAAAATTTTTAGAGAAAACTATTCAAGTTTTCGCAGTGATGTGTTTGTTTATTCAGCTTTAAGAAAGGTTGAAACATGACAGTGGCCAGCCGCGAGAAATATAAATAATGAAGGGGCGGCTTTTCTCAGCATTGGGGCATATTATGGGTTCATAACAAAATAACAATATCATAAAAGCATCCCACTACGTAGAATCTTGGTTCCTCATCTCACTATACCAACAAGAACTACTAACTAACTTCATCAAGTACTAAAAACACTAACGAAACAGAATAACTAAATCCATCAAGTACTGAAAATTAAATTAGTGTTTTTTTCCGCACGGGAATGACACCGACCTCAATCGCAATACGACGCATGTAAGGGGTGAATAAAACCGGCATACGTCAACATGACGACAGAGGCACAGTAATTAGATTCCCTCGCGCTGTATGAGCGAATAAAACTGATAATAAAAAACGAACAGCATGTATAATTTTCTTTCTTTTTTTTCTTTCTTTCTTTCTTTATAAAGTGTGTTTAGGTTGATATGTAAATATAATAGATGTTCGATGTTTAATGAAATCGGTGATTGATTGTCAAATGTTTTTAAATGGGCAATAAATGATAGACTTGACTTGACTTTATTTAACTTTCTGTTCGCAAAATGTGCGCTTTGGACGTGGACTTGCGGACACCAGCCCGTTATACTATACTACTATAGATACTTTGATGGGAGTTTGATAGGGTTCGGTCAAGCCGGTATGAAAAAAATTGAAGATGCATCTCTGACACTAGAGTCTGACTGATTATTACCTAAGGTATCTCCATGTACATGTTCATTGTCCCCGCCCATGTCCAGTGTCCAAACTCTGTCCGTAACGGTTTCATTAAACCTTTAAATCCCATCAGACATCACCATTATCATATGCCTAGCCTTTACCCAACCTCGTTGGGGTCGACTTTCGTTCTATACGAAGGTTTTTCATCGAGTGACTATTATTTGACCCAAACATTAACAAACAACACACACAAACACACACACACACACTCAAATACTATGTAACGCAATACCCCAAACAAGCTGAATAATACTGTTTCCCTTCAATAAAACAAAGGAAAAACAGTAAGATATAGATTGCAAAGGTCTTCTAGTTTAAGACTTAGTCAGACACCGTAGTGCCAATCACTCAAACAAACTATCCACTTTACCTTACTACTTGTTTTCCTCAATGTAGGTCACTGTGTTGACTTACAAACACGCTTCTACACCTAGATCAGCATTTCTGAGAACCTATCCTAATCCGACCTACGCAAAGTCGTCCTACACGAAGTAACTGGGGTATCTTTCAAAACAAAACTGACGTATCACCTCACTGACCTCCATAGTTCAAACGATATAGAACTTAGTTCAAATAGACAGGCCATGTTTTCGTCATAACCTCATTAGTGAGGAAAGAAACAGACGGAACCGGAAAAAGCGTGGTAGAGGAAATGAAAAGCCCAGAAAGGTTTTTTTTTTGGATGTTGGGTAATCATCAAATGCGTCCTCTCGCTCTGGGCAGAGCGGCAGGGAATGTCAGACGTCTACTGACTAAAAACCACCCATGTTCCTTTTTAACCCTTTGTGTCGAGGAAGCAGTATCTCTTTCGAACAACCTGCAGCCCTGACGCGCGGCCCAGAAAGGCTGAAATGATGATTGTGACCAATGTAATGTTGAGTATTAATGTAGATGGCTATAAGAGCATAGGAAGACCAAGTAACGATGGATGACTGTGTTAAGAATGATTTGGTAAGAAAGAAGGCGTCTCATAAAATGATAAGTAACAAGAAAGTATCTAAGTAGAAAAAATAAATAGGGAAGTTTACAAAAAAAATCTGGTCCGTCAGATAGATTATAAAAAAAATATTGGATACTTACTTTTTGCTTTTTTCGCGTAACACAAACAATGAAGTCGACACAGTGATTTGAAAACTCGTGTGACGTCATATTCTAAGACATTAGTATGACATTTCTTAGCAGTGAGTGACGTCACAACCCCCCACTCAAATCTTTGACGCGATTTATCTTCGTCAATTTTTATTCGTTTGATAAATTAAAAAATACGTAAGTATCAAATAGTTTTTAATAATCTAACAGACGGACTAATAAGAATCATATTTTTTTGAAATCAGTGAACATCCCTATTGGGATAAGAGCAAGAGAATCATGATGGAATAGCCGATTTTGTTTCTTGTAATAATGACTTTATGAAGTCTGTATATCAATCCCATTAATTTTTGAAATGTTCATATTCAGAACAAGACACTTTAAATAAGTTTTTTAAGTAAGTCAACTTTGTAGTCTGCCTGATGATCAATGTGAATACATTTAACAAAAATCCCAAAAGAATAAATATAGCGTACTCTTTCTTATCCCTAGAACAAGCTTTAAGAAAGAAAGAGTCGTAAAGATCGTGGAGCACTCTTCCTCTTTTCTCCACCCTCTGTTAGTTTCCAAAGTCCCAAACGAACAATCGGGCCGTTGTTTACGTCAAAAGAAGGAAAGCTGTTATCAGAATAAGTCGTGGGTATAAATCAACCTCTAATCTTGTTTGTCAGTGTTGATCGAACGACTGTTTTTGCATGTATATAGGTATCGTAAAAGGAATTCGGTTGCGCCTTATTTGTAAAGTCGTAATTTTTGTCCGGTTAGATAGGATTTATGCTTGTTTTTTTTTAGACTCAAACTTAAACATTTATTTTAATTAGTACACTTATGAATTTTAGAAAAGTCACAAGGCATAATATCTTGTGAAAGTACTGTACTGTAGAATGGGCAACCCCATTCTAAAGCGTAGATCTCTGTAGAGAAGAATGAGTAAGAAAGTCTTTGGACACTTTTTTGAATCAAAATATTTTTGCTGTTATAATTATTCCGGAACATTGTAGAAGGTCTTAAAACTTGGTTATAAATAAACCCATTTGTGATTCTAAATGAGCTATGATGACAATAATAAATAAATATAATAAACTACTTACTATCTTATCCTAGTCTAGCGTTTTCATAACCCATCTCACACACATTTGTATAGTATTCACCTGTAAACGTACTTACACACACATAAAATCATACTCTCTCTCACACACACACACTCATACAACACCACACCCCACAAAAACACACCATCTCACACATCATACCACGCACCACCTCACACATCATACTTCACATACCTATTAACTCTCACGCATTTTGTTTTATTTTTTATTTTTTCTATTATTTTGTTTGATTAGAACATGTTTTGTTATATTTTTTTCCTTAAAATGTCTACATATCTTACTTTCTACATTTATATTGTGATAATTCCAATCTCGGCGAGGGGGGCCAGGAGTTCATAGCACAGGGTATCCTAGTTTGGATTCCTGACTCCCACAAACCTATGTACCTCCAATATTTGTAACACCTCTATATTGTGGATGTATTTTGTGGGAGAAAATAAAATCTTATTATTATTATTAAATATTCACAATTTTACAGAAACGAAAACATAGTGTACATTTTTTTTATAAACACAAAACAAGCACAAAATACTAAAACTGGAAAATTCCGAGGGTTACTGGTAACTCGACGTATTCCCTGCAGGACGTCATAGTGGGTCAAAATCCCTCTGAAAGAGAGAAGGCCTGTGTCCCAGCAGTGGGAACATCAATAGGCTGTTGATGATGGATGAACCCTATAACTATGACGTCCTGCAAGGAATACGTCGAGTTACCAGTGACCTTGTATAAATATGATATAAGAAATATTCGGATATATAGCTCACGCACAATGGGCCACTTCAAAGACTAAGTGCGGAAACCTAAACCCCATAAAGATATTCGGATATTCTGAAATACTGTTGACATTTTGCGACACGAGTTTCTGGATTTACTTTCGAGCTTTGCACAGGAGGAAAAATGAATAGTAAAACAGACCTTTGCTTAAGCTATGGAAAATGTAGTTTTGGACTGAATACGAGATTTGTTATCCTAGTGAATATGTTAAGAGATTACTTTTGAAGACTTTTCTGGGAAGATGTAAAGGTTTAATTAGGTATCGATTTAAAAGATGACTTTTTGTGTATTTTTTACGGGTTTTACATTTAATTTGTCTCACTTTACTATTTATTATTATTGTTAAATATGGATATTTTGCCTGAAATAAACATAATTTATTTATTTAAAAGAAGATAGTCGCGTTTATGCTTTACTTTTTAGGGTTCCGTAGTCAATATGGAACCCTTATAGTTTCGCCATGTCTGTCTGTGTGTCCGTCCGCAATATATCTCAAACACGCTTAGTACTAGGCAGCTGTAATTTGGCATAAATATAAAAAACAGTTACACCGACAACGTGCTAAAGTAAAATATTGAAGATAATTTTTTTAGGGTATCTCCAGTACACATAAAAGTGGCGTGTTTTTTTCTCCCTAAGCCTATTGTGCGGAGTGACGTTGGATAGGTCTTTAAAAACATAAGTTTACTCAAACAGAGGCCTATGTCCAGCAGTGGACGTCTTTCGGCTGAAATGATGATGATGATAATAATGCAAATTTTTGTTAGACTCGAGTGTGCCAAGCTAAACCACATAAACGGGTTGTGTTTGGGCATGTGAAAAAATTCATGGTAGTAGCACAAATAACGAAATTATAAGGAAAACTATCACGGCTAAGTAGGCTTTACAAGTTTACGAGTTATAGTCGACCAACTTATAAAATATACTTGAATGAAATATTTTCCTATACCTACTTAATGTAAGTCTAAGATCTCAAAACTGCAAATGTAAGTTTGTTTTATTTTTACAATAAAAATCATCATTCGGAGGCAGGTAGGCAGGGCGGTTAATCAGTTTAATAAGTTCACATAATATTTTAATGGGCAACCCTACATTGTGCGTGGTCCGACATGCACTTGGCCGGTTTTTATTATTTGTTTTTACATTACACGGTTCAGGTTTGCCGAAGAAAATGAACGGCATTTGTTTGCTCGACAATCAATTTGTAAATTTAATTTTGTAAATTAATTTTAAAAAGTAAATTAAATAAGTCTCAACGAAAAAAAAAAAAATTTCTTTAATACGTTTTCCTAAGACAAGAAAATTCCAGTATAAATCTTTAAGAACACAACTAAAACGTACCTGCCGTTTTATTTCACTGCGCAAAAACAACAAAACGAAAACATAAACGCATAAACTCGTGAAAATATGAAATTTTCAGCAGAACGAAGGCCATTTTGCACACACTTCAGCGTTGTAGTAAAACAAAATAGTGCGTACAACTTGATGTCGGCCATTTAGTCAAGACTCTTTGGTGCTTTACTAGCTTTGCTCTTCAGATTCGCCTGCGTAGCAGTCGGAAATTATCGCTTAGGGACTTACTACCGGGATGCATATAACTAAAGTCCACCAATTGAGTTTTAAATATAGGTATAGGTCTAGGTAGGTAGACGTATTTTTCATACAAATGAATTATGAATATCCTTTGTTTGATTAACTATGAATTATAAAAATTCTTTGGATTGGCACAGAATTCCCATCCCATCTCCTGTATTATCGAACAAACTGTGATACCCTGAAATATCACTGTTATACAGGGTGTAAATTAACCCTTCACACATACGTCAACTAAGCATTCTGTACATCAAACTAAGTACCCATAATAAGCAAAATTTTTTTACTGGGAAACAATTTTTTTTACTGGGAAACAAATTTTTTTTTGGGGTCAAAAATCGCATTTTACGGAATAACCCAATGTAGCACTCTTAAAACATTGTGCTCGTGGATGCTTTAAATAGATAACGGGTCATGGAGGTAATTTCAGTAAAGTTATAACCTGAAAAACTAGTATTTATAAAAACAGCTGTGCAAAATTTGTAATTTTGACCCCCAATATCTCCGTAACTTGGGGGTTCCCAGATCTAGAACCAAAAAATGATCGCAGTGGTGGGGAGAACAAGTGCCTTTGATTTGCGTTAAGGGTACTTTTACACCCTTTATAGTAGAAATTCCACCGACCCAAATAAAGAACTCTATGCTTCCACATTATATTGAGCGGACAGCCAAGCTGAGGAATTCACTGCTGACTTCTCTGATCCCTGATCATTATAGCCTGGATCTTTTCAAAGTCAGAGTGAATCAGTCTCTTTTAGGCATGAGTCCTACGCTCTAAATGCATCATACCAGGCAAGTAGCGGCAAACACAAGCCTCATCATCATCACTTCAACTGAAGGTCGTCCACTGTAGGACATAGGATCCCCCTAAGAGTCGCCTCATTGACCAGTCCCGCGTGTCTCGCATCCAGTGGATCCCCCGCAAACTTCACCAGGTCGTCGGGCAACACAAGCCTATTTAGTATTAAAAGAAAGAAAAAGTTGTCGAAGCCTACCCGTGTACCATCATCAATTGAAATTCTGCTGTTATGACGCGAAAAGGTAACAAACGAACAGAGTGAGACAGTTGTGGATAATATTCGCATATACTTTTATGGTACAAGTTCAGCAGAAGCTTGTGTTATTTTTGTAATCGTGTTTATCGTTGGATTGTCTTGTTTGTTGAGTAGTGAGCTGTTTGGTTTAGTCTTGATTTCGTACGAGATATAGGTTTATGTGTTATTTTGGTTCAGGTGGGAGTTTATACACGGTAGCATGTGAGTGAGGTGTACGCACGTGGGGGTCATAATATTAAAAAAATATGAAGGCAAGTACTCATTTATAAATATTTATGCGTTACGTCCCACTCTTTTTTTGTTACCCATTTATTATTTACTGGGAAAATGCAGCTCTTTTAATTTTTTTAGCCCGTATTGTCCCACTCCTGAGCAAAGACCTCCCCCCATTCCTTCCACTTCTTACGATGAAGTGCTTCATCTTGCCAGTTGGTGAGAAAGCCATCCAAGGCGTCCCGCCATCGTCTCCTCGGTCTACCGCGACCCCGTCTAGCTGTGTTAGGGCTCCATTCTTGCGATATTCGGGCCCACAGCTACGGCGGCATTAAAATGATTAATTATATTTTTTTAAATTTCAAAATAAACATTACACGAACCCACTAACGAGTAACTTACTAACAATTGAAAACTTGAATGAAAACATATATTGTGTAAAGAGTTTTCTCCACGTTTTTCATCTACTCCTCGATCTGTGTGAAAGTTAAGAAAGTTTAAAAGGTTTCCCCACAAGTTACAACGGGAAAATAAGTTACTTCAGCGGACGAAAGCTTGCAGTCTGTTACTCTTGGAACATGTAGTGTCACTTGCAGTTGTTGTGTCGTGAGGGGCTGTCTTTTTTCTTTTGAGCTATTGGTTGCAACTTTTTGAATGAAAATATCAAAGTAGAATTTAGAAAAAATATTTTTAAAACTGATGATGAACCTAACGTGTCCTATGAAGTAGTTTGCTCATGTGAAATGTCACCTGATTGATGTAAATAGATTGAAAACTTATCACAGTTAGTGGAATCATACTGATTACATCAAAGAAAAAGTATGCCAGTGGCTGGCATGTCCCAGAATGGAAAATTAGAAGTCATTAATTACATACTCTCAGTCCACTTAAAATGATACTGCGCATGTCTACGAACTTTTTTTGACTATTAAATACTTGACATTGGAATGTGAAAATTAAGCTTAGGAGTTAAAATAGCCTTTAGCATACAAATTACAGATTATTTTATTTAAAAACAACGAATTTTACTGAAATTGTTACGTGACAGTCCGTAATAAAACACTCTTATTTTACGCCATTAAGATCAGCATAAGCATTACTTTATTTATTTGTTTGAAGACCCAAAATGCCAACATAATCAGATATATAATTTGTCTTTTTGACAAACAGCCTAGCCACGGCAGCCCCGAGATAAGATCCAACCGCGGCTCCGAGATTAGCCCCTAAGGTACCAGCAAGCATGCCACCAATGTACCTGCCTACACTAGAACCGATTTTAACAGCAAGATCAGTAATAATATCACTTAAATCAACAAACCGATCACCATGTTGAGGTAGAAGATCATCAAATTGACCATCCTCTAGTGGTGCAAGTAGAGCTTTTCGCTGAGCTAGGGTGAGCGTGCTCTGTAGTAGTTGCTTGTCTTCCTCGGATACTTCACGGAGTGCTTCTTTGTCTATTTGAGCAAGACGATCTTCTTGATCAGCTTCAGTTAGGCCAATTTGAGCAAATTGTTGTATAGGAAATCTTGTTTGTAAAGCAGCAAAAGTAAGAGAAGGAGAAATATATGAATTTTGCTTTTGAAGTGCAAGATTGTTAAAAAGAGAAGGAACGGGGTTCAAATATAGTGGAGACATAGCAAGAAAATTATTATAATTAAATTCTAGTGGCCCTATAGGTATTTTATATAGGTCACGTGTCTGAAGGTGATCATCGTTATAAAATTCTGGAACATTTTGAATTGTTTGAGGATCTGGGTCGAGTTCGGTCATATAGTTTTTCGCCAATCTTCCGAATTCTTCGCCAGTTTGTTCATTCAAAGTAGGTTCATCAGATTCAAGGTCTATTTGTCTTGCTATTAATCGATTTCTGAAAGACGATTGAGCATTGCATGTTACTACGATGACAAGGAACAACTGAAATCATAAATAATATAACGTGTTAAAATTATAACATAGTATTTTAATTGCATTTTTTGTATAATCTTAAAATGCACAGTCACGAGCAATAATATGTATACACCCGGCAAATTACAAACGCAAATTTTCCGTGAACTAACGATTGCAACTTTGAGATATGACCTATGTTACGATTCCACCCATTCTGGGTTCCAAAATATTAATTTCGCTACGTAACATGAAATGAAATCAAACCAGTAAGCGACAATTGCTTCTAAACGTTGTTAAGTGTATAAATATTGTTGCTGCTGACTGTACTAGTGGACGTTGTTATTATGTCAGTGAGTAAAGCACCCATTTCCATATCATCAATATCGGAAAAAAACTATGGTCGTAGTATATTTAACGATATAAAACGAAAAACTATCACAACTAAGTAGGCTCTACAAGTTTACGAGTAATAGTCGACCAACTTATAAAATGTACTTGCATAAAATATTTTTCCTAAACATAAGCACAGGTTTTAAAACTGTAAAACTGTTTTATTTTTAAAATGAAAATCATCGTTCGGAGGTAGGTAGGTCAATCAGTTTAGTTAGTCAACATATTTTGATCGACAACTACGGCACCCTACATTGGGCGTGGTCCGACATGCACTTAACCGGTTTTTATTTATACTTAGAAACAGTACTACGGAATTCCCATTGTATAGTGATAAAGAGTTTTCACTTACCAGAATTAATAATTTCATGTTTATTTAACTCCTACGTACGGTGCAGACAGTCAAGTCAGGTAAAATATGTTAAAGGTGGCATTATATTTAAAATGTTTCAATTCTTATATACAGTGTGATTCTTTATAATTTGCACATATCGAAATGAGGGAATCTATGCTTAATTTTATCGATGGAAAAAATATTTAAAAAAATCTAAATATTTTTTAATATTTTTTATGGAATTTTCAAAAATGTTGTCCGCTGTTGTGACCCCAATGTAAACAAAACGGTGTAACTTTTAAACTAAATTATCTATCGCGATGAAACAAACTCCATAATGATTGGTTTTGTTTTGTTTACACTGGGGTCACAGTAGCAGACAAAATTTTTAAAAATTCCAATTTTTCCGTCGATAAAATTAAGCATAGATTCCCCCATTTCGATATGTGCACATTATAAAGAATCACACTGTATATCCATTTGTAACGGTTTCTTTAACAAATATATGATATTATGCAGTTTACAACAGCGATAAGAAAATATGAATTCGAAAATTCCCGTGAAAACAGGTTTTTGAATCCATAACAATAATTGTTTCATGTTTCAATAATATTAGCAAGCATGATGATGATGATGAGTACATACTCTAACTCACACTCGGGTTCGTGTTTTAATTGTATTACTGGCTTTTGACAGACAGGAGACCTGTATCCCAGAAAAGAGGACGTCATATGCTGACTATAGCCTGTTGAAAGTACGAAGAAAGTCATTCTACTTCATGACAGAGTAAGGTATTTAATATCACTTCCCCAAAGCTATCACATATTTCATTCACTCCGAATTCTATTGGCGTTACTAGTTTAAACTGTAATAGAAATTGGTGCCAGAACGTCGGATACCGATTCCGCACACGAATAAATCTGTAGGATCTGTATCGTAACTTGGCGTAGAATTTAATATCCAGGCTTACTGCTGCGTATAGATTCCAACTCTATAGATTCGTCATAATACCCAGCTATGAGCGAAAACTGAATATCCTTGGAGAACGTGTCATATCTTGGGGAATATGAAATGTTTTGGGATAAAGAGTACTACTTCGAATAGTTGGTGTGATAATATTGTGGATAAGTATGTAATATTGAGTTCTTCTTGACTTAGTTTGCGGTTTATTAGTATAATATAGCCTAAAATGATAGACGTGTGTTTTGTAGCGGCTCGTGGCGCATTAGATGCCGCTCGGGTCGATCTTTAGGTTAAGCCGTGCTAGCCTAGGTTGATCCGTGGATTGGTGACCACCCATAAACATGCCATGTTTCCTCTGTTCCTCGAGAAGGACGTAGAGACGTTGGCCCGGTTGTCATTTGCAGGTATTTGATAGGCGTTACAGGTAGTCAGCGGCCTGAAAGTTCGATAATCAGTCTTACCAAAGAGTATCGTATTACCCAGTACTCACTGGTTAGTTGGATAATGGCTAGGCAGGTGATGTTGAGCCTAAAAGGTTTTGATAAACAGCTTGCATTCAAATGGGTGATCTATGAATAGTCAACATCATAATATCTGCCGAAACGATGCATGTCCTAAATGCGATGCAAACGATCTCTGATGAACACAAGCCTGACAACAGTAACACTAGTCCTGTCTCAAGACAGGTGGACAGGTGGACAGGTGGTAGGTGTGTTTTGCGTTCACTACAAGTAGCATATCACTATAAAAACTACATTTTGTCCATACGAGAATATGACTAGACTCCATACCCTTAGGTTTGTGTTTAAAGACCATCATCTGGCTAGCCGTTTTACAAATAAGTTGAGGTCAGCTTCCAGTGTAACAGAATGCAGCTGAATATCAGTATTTTACACGGTGCGACTGAAAGAAAGAAAAAGTAAATGATTTCACACAGGACAAAGCAAATTGACAAAAAATAAAAAAGTGAACTTATGAGAAACCGGCTTAAAATTAGAAAATTATTTAAAATAAATTAAAATTAGTCCCTTACGAAGCCAAAAGGCCATTATCTCGGCATAGTGATGAAGCATTTATGACAAATGTCACTACGCTGGTATTCTGATAGGGCCCAACTACCTGTCTGACCTCAACAACCCAGTACTGGGTAGTATGAAATTTCTTGGTAAGACTGGTTGTCAGACTTTCGGGCTTCTGACTATTTGTAACGACTGTCAAAGATCTACAAAGCATTATTATAATTAGTGTCAGCAGAAATTCTATTAATTGTATTCAGTTCATTTATTTTACTCTTAATTGCGACGTTTTATATTCTGCCAAGATCTTCGCCCAAAACAAAGATTCTATTCTTAAAATGTCTATACATTTTCTTCCTTGACAATATAAATTAGTTTTGCGCGACTGAGCAGATTTATAATTGTCCCGAAAATTATTCATCCCTCTTTTCCTTAATGCATTGTGGAATGGCGAATAATTAGCGGGCCACTTTTTTCACTTTTAATTGCTCACGCGAAATTACCTGACGTTCTTGCTAATTAGGAGTTATAGCTGTGTTGAGGTAGTGTTGGAATCGGTTTTTTTTTTTGTTTCTTAAGAATTATTTTACACTGATAATAGGGTTCCGTAGTCAATATGGAACCTTTATAGTTTCGCCATATCCGTCTGTCTGTCTGTTCGTCCGTAGGTACGTCCGTCCGTCTGCACTATATCTCAAAGACTCATAATACTAGAAAGCTGTAATTTGGCATGAATATATAAATGAGCTACGCCGACAAAGTGCTAAAGTATAATAATGTAGTACACATTAAATATGGGGATGATTTTTTTTTCTCGAAAAGTCCATTGTGTGGAATGTCGTTGCATAGGTCTTTAAAAAAAATTGCGAGTTTGCTCAAACAGTTTATCGAATAAGGGATTCGTTTGTGAAATATTAATCTTTAAAGTGCAATTTTTTGTTAGACTCAAGTGTGCTAACCTTAACCACCTACCTACACGGGTTGTGAAAAAATTCATGGTAGTACCATATTTAACGAAAATAAAAGGAAAACTATCACAGCTAAATGGCTTTACAAGTTTACGAGTAATAATCGACCAACTTATAAAATGTACTTGTATGAAATATTTTCCTATACATAATGCACAGGTCTCAAAACTGCAAATGAAAGTTTGTTTTATTTTTATAATAAAAATCATCGTTCGGAGGCAGGTAGGCAGGGTAGTTATTCAGTTTAGTAAGTTAACATATTTTAATGGGCAACTACGGAACCCTACATTGTGCGTGGTCTGACTTGCACTTTCCCGGTTTTTCTGATTTTGAAGTGGTATGAATTAGAGAGTGGTTTAGTATGGTATGCTTTCCTGATACTAATGTCATTTTTCGCCAACCTAATGTGGCATATAAATGGAACAAATAATTTAATGATTGTAGTTGTAATCTAATTTCTCTGTGAAGCGATGAAAATCCAACAGTGCATTATTATTGGCATGTATTTAAATCGATATCTGAATATTCCCTTTTACATATTACAAAGTTAAATAAAAAATACTGACTTGCACACAAATTATGCACACTAAATAAATCAAATTCAATATACTGTTTAACGGTATTTGCAGAACTGTTTTACTGAACTGAAAACAACCTAACCCAATATAACTTAACCAATAAAATAATTATTATGAACTTACATATCTGCGGAAATTTACTCATGATAAACAAAAACCTAACATAATAAAAATAAAAAAACCTAACTTAATGTGAACGATTTAGAGTGCAAGTTAGTTAGTTAATTTTGATAAACAATTCGTATTTTTCCGACGTACAAACCATATTTTTGGTGTGAATTCGATGTACAAAAAAAAAGTAGTAAAAGGTCATCTCGTTTTGTGTACTTTTTGAGTTTTTTAGGAAGGACATATTTAGTTAATCAATTGGTTTTTTACACAGCATTTCATTTTTCTGGTATACAATCAGTTTATTAGTGGAGTTACCTAGCGTACTGAAAATTTATACAAATGTACGAGTACTCATTTAAAAATATCCCATTTTTATTTGCCATCCTTTTAAGTATCACTTTATTTAAATTACTTTTCATTGTTCCAAACTAGTTGCTCCTAAAAATTATTTATTTTCTAACACTGACACAATAGAATAAATACACCAGGTGCCCAAAATATTTGGACAACATTAATAAAGCAGATAACAACTTATATATTGCATCGTAATCAGTATAATTCATTCTCAAAATCAACGGTAGCTACGGACTTTTCTAGAAAGTTCTCTTAGAAATTTTCCCTGCAAAGGTATAAATTAGATTCTTTATCAGTTTGTGGGGAAAGTTTACTATCTTAAGGTTTGTTTTACTGCGTCGGGCGACTACGTAAATTGAAAAATAAGAGTTGCAAGGGTTCTGGCGATAGCAGAAATTGAGAGTTAAGTCTGAGCGAGTTTAGTTAATTGTGGAGGGATATCATTTGGAGTTATTTACCATACTGGCCATGTAGTATTTAGACACTAGAAACTGTGTATTGTAGTGTTTTTGCCAAAACTATAATGGGAATCAAAAACCTTTAATAACAGCTCACAACTTTTCTGAACCCATTAATATTAATCATCAACACCATAACTTCAGCCACAAGACTGGTTACAGCAGTAACCAGTCTTGTGGCTGGTACTGAAACGATTGCTGAGTCAGGCAAATATTTATTAAGTTTGTCCTTTAATTTCCAGGAAATTCGTAGCAGTCATGGAGTCTAGATTCGTGCACGTTTATTGGCAAAAGGCAATAGGGGGTTCCTATTAAATTAGTGGCTACACTTTTAGGTTAAGAGGCATAGAACTGCAGGAATGACAGGCGTAATGATGATGGAAACAAATATCACAACTCACAACAACACAACACACAACTCACAACACAACAACACACAACTTAGGACCCAGTAATATTAATGACAATAATATCCGTAGTGCTAGGCAACTGGGTTTATCCCAGTTGTATACGTCTCTGTGTGCCTGTTGGCCTTGTTCTGTTTTGTCTCCTGCTGATATGGAGGGAAGTGAAAATTATGTTTTTCCTACTCCTCCACTATCTTTTTTCTAATTAATTTCGTTGCGGGATCCAATACTGTTCAATCGTTTCTCTGGGACTTTGTCGAGCTTCATTGTCGCGGCGCTTTTCTTGTGGTCGCCACTGTTGATTCTGTCTTTCAGGAGTTTCAGTGGTTTAGGAATAGTGTGGCGGGCCTGTCCCAAAAAAAAAAAACAGGCGTCAGTGATGATGTTATGTGAAGTTTCGAATTCACGTGTACTCCTTTCTTCGATATCTAATGATCTCATTCGATTACATCACCAAGAACATCTCAATTATAATTATCGCTACTTCGGTATATTTAAAATTTCAATATTCCCAAAAAAATGGCTTTTACCCCCATGATTTTTTTCTCACCAAAACCATTTTTATTAAAAAAAATTGACGTATATGACATTATTTAATTATTTCAAATTAATAAGGGCGTATCACCTTATTATGAAAGAATATTTGGTCGTAAATACAATATTTATTACGTAATGACTTTTAATAAAAAGAAAGTAAAAGATAAAAAAAATAAAGAAGAATACGATTACAAGCAATAAAATTAAAAAAGTAAGAAAACGAAACAAAAAACAGAAAAGGAAATAGAAAAAAAAGAAGATTACTAATTATTGTCAATTTGATTTGATTTATGAATGAATAAAACTGATTTGCATCTTAACTAAATTTATTTATTTAATACACCAATACCTACCTAGTAGAATAAATTACAAACATACCATTATTTTATACTATTTTATCAATTTTAGTTAATTTATTTCTTAATTAATTAATATTAGATGATAGTAATTATTTATCACAGTTAACTTAAAATTTAAATTAATGAAAATAATCAAAGTTCAATTTAATTAAATCTTTTCTTTTGTTTCACTATTCATGAATCGTGTGCATTTAACTTAACAGGTAGGTAACCTAATTCGTTATAATAAATTTTGTAATATAGAACTATGATAAATCAGATAATAATAATTATTATGCTATTATTTTGAGCTTCTATGCACCTTAATTTCAATATTCACCACATTAAATCTTACAAAATTATAATAATTGTAGGTTTACTCACGATAATTGTTATAAGTGGTGCAGTCATTACGACCTTTTCACTGTCTAAAGATGGTTTATACGACACGATGTATGTTAGCATTATAGATATTTGTGGATTTACGTCCTATAGTACGTATTTATAGACGGTGTAAAAGCCATTTTTATTAAAATTTTGGGTCGTAAATCCATCCTATCTTCTAAACCATAAGGTCTACTTAAAATTAAGCTTCTTGATATTAAAGAGCACTTAAATGCAAGTAAATATCACCAATTCATTCGAATTTAACTCTATTGCAAAAAAAGTTATTTTCCAAAATTTAAAAAAAAAAACGTTTTTTCGCTCCCCTGTAAAGTTGCTATTTTGGCTTTTACGCCCTTTCTTCCCCGAAGTAGCGATATGTATACCATAAAATCTTAAGTTTAGAAAGGCCTTGCTGTACCAAGGCCTTTCTTAACTTAAAACAATTCTTGTGTTACTCGGACTAGACTTAACAATGGGATCAGTCCTTTTTAGTTAGTCAGCGTGTTGAGACATCTGTTATTCGATACTTCCAAGTGGGTAGATTGTTAAATATTTTGTGGAGGTTACTTTGAGAAATGAGTGTTGTAATGACAATGAAATAAGGTAGTTAACAAAAAAAAATCTAACTAGTCCGTCAGATAGATTTCCAAAAAATATTAGACACATATATTTTCTTTTTTCACATAAAACAAACAATGAAGACGATATGGCTTTGAAAACTCGTGTGACGTCATATTCTTAGAGATTAGTATGTAATTTTTTTGCAGTCAGTGACGTCACAAGACCCCACTCAAATCATTGACGCGTTTTATCTTCGGCAATTTTCATTGGTTTGATAAAACAAAAAATACGTATCCAATAATTTTCGATAATGGACGGACTAATTAGAATCATATTTTTTAAGTAAGTAAAAATCTCTACTGACTTAACCTCGGTGCAACACGTTTTCTTCTTTCATTTTCTCGTGTCAGAACTCATACAACAACATTCTCTTTCATATTTTTCCTCACACATGCCATCCATTTGTCTTTGGCCTTCCTCTCCCTCTCTATTCATCAACATTGATATCCATCACATTTTTATATCCTTTACAATCATGTCCATACCATGATAGAAGACTTCCTTTCATTTTTTTCTGTAACAGGCGTTACCTTCAAACTTTTTCTAACACACCTACTCATTCCTTACTTTATTCAGTCTTGTCACTCCACACACCCATCCCATATCCAATACATAATTATAATTGTTTCTCTTCATGTTCACGGCTTAAAACAATGAAAATGAAGCAGTCGCACTAAACTCTGACTAATTCCATCCTAATAAGGTGAAGTTGTGAAAAACGTGCACACATCGGGCCAATAGATTTAGCCCACAGTACACAAACGTCCACAATTTATTTTACCACACTGAATCCTCGTTCTTGGGTGCCAGAACAAATATTTTGCACTAAACCGCACAGAACTGTGGACGATGCACAAAGGCGACTTTCGTTTGTTCCATGTAAAGGTGAGTGTGTGTGTGTGTGTGTGTCTGTTTGTGCATTGGTATTGAATGTGACAATGATGTTTATTGGACGCGTTCCCGTTCGCTTTGTATAAACGTGTTCTTTTTTGTGCGAAAAAGTGTGTTCGGAATGGTTCTGTTAAAATTGAGCGGTGTTTTTAAGTGGTTATC
Source organism: Diarsia rubi (assembly GCA_932274075.1). Classification (NCBI taxonomy): domain Eukaryota; kingdom Metazoa; phylum Arthropoda; class Insecta; order Lepidoptera; family Noctuidae; genus Diarsia; species Diarsia rubi. Next base: position 17,281,910 of record OW026419.1, on the reverse strand, counting down.
GGAATCGATGCAAGTTAATCTTAAAAACTTCAATGCCATTCTTATCTCTTACTGTGATATCGTAATTTAAGCAAAGTGTTGCTTGGTCTTTTTCGGTTTTTCACACAATTTTTAAAGACTTTTTCACAAAACTGTTTACCAAAAGGCTCCTCCTGACGATAACGTGCTGGCACGTCAAAATTATTATCACTATGTAATTAAAACACTATCATTTTTACTACTGCTCCCAAGTATCAGGTTTTAAGGTCATATTTTAACCCGTTAGGCATTTTTCTGTAGCAATACAACCACGAAGTCTGTATCCGAACCCGGTTGATTGCAATAGGCTCACTTAGCTGCTGACATTTTGGGGCACTAATGACTACCTACACATCTGCCAAACCCTTCGGGAACTACAGGCGTGATGTTATGTGTATCATTGTCATTTCAAAACGTCAATACCGTAAACATTTTTTCTAAACAAACAACAACATTTCACGTTCCTGAAATTCCAAAGAAGATGAACCAACGGAGTAATAGACAAATCGCAAAGTATAACAATTGGAAAGAAACTTAGCACAAACGCAATCCAATTTCGTTGTTTGTGTATTTACAAACAAGTTTATCTACTTTGTCGGAGTTTAACAAAGGAAATGAGTTGACAGTACTCAGGTGTAGTTCACATAGACTTGGGTTTAGATGATTGAACGAGGAGGAGGAGCTTTAAAGTATGTTTGATATTGAGTTAGGTACTACAGTACAAGAAGGAAGGGAGACGGACTAAGATACATAATGTCACCAATTCCTATATAATACATAATTTCGGCAATTAAAAAGAAAATCTGTTTTTTATAAAAGTGCAAGATCAAAATGTATAAAACAGCAACAACAGATTGAGGTTTGGGATCATTTATTGTCATAAGAATGACACTATTCGCATGACTTTCATGAAAATATTAAAAATAGACATGATATCGCAAAGAAGAACAAAACAATGGACAAAATGTGAAATCTATATATACAGTGTGTCCGGACATGGACTAGCGATATTCTAAATACTTAAATATAAGCTATTTTAAAGTACAATTACACTATAGGCTTAGGTCCAATATACTTCCCCGCTATGTGGCAGCCATTTTGTTTTTTTTGTTGAAGTATGCTCTATGCGAGTACAAAAAAAATCATATATCTCAAAGTTTTAGTCATACTGAGATAAAAATAGGCTTATTCGAAAGGCAATAATATTGTCTACCGTCTGCACTACAAAGCAATATGTTCACAATTCCATAACTTTTGAAAAAAAATGTGAAAGTCGAAAAAAAAAACAAAAAATTATGCAATTCAACCAATAATGGTTAATTACTACAAAAACAACCCCGAGAGCTTTTTTATTTTTTATACTAGATCGACAGTTTTTGAGCTAAGCTACAATACAACATAAAATTCACAACTGTATGTCTAATACTTTAAGAGTTATTGTTGTATGAACATAGCGTATGCGCAAGCACAAAAGGCCTTTGTCGGAACCCTAAACAGGAAATCATTAAAAAAACATAACATTCATATTGAATTTTATTTAATGTTTTTTCCAATATTAAATGAAGATTAAAATTCAATATGAATGTTATGTTTTTTTAATGATTTCCTGTTTAGGGTTCCGACAAAGGCCTTTTGTGCTTGCGCATACGCTATGTTCAAACAACAATAACTCTTAAAGTATTAAACATACAGTTGTGAATTTTATGTTGCATTGTAGCTTAGCTCAAAAACTGTCGATCTAGTATAAAAAATAAAAAAGTTCTCGGGGTTGTTTTTGTAGTAATTAACCATTATTGGTTGAATTGCATAATTTTTTGTTTTTTTTTTCGACTTTCACATTTTTTTTCAAAAGTTATGGAATTGTGAACACATTGCTTTGTAATGCAGACGGTAGACAATATTATTGCCTTCCGAATAAGCCTATTTTTATCTCAGTATGACTAAAACTTTGAGATATATGATTTTTTTTGTACTCGCATAGAGCATATTTCAACAAAAAAAACAAAATGGCTGCCACATAGCGGGGAAGTGTATTGGACCCAAGCCTATAGTGTAATAGTACTTTAAAATAGCTTATATTTAAGTATTTAGAATATCGCTAGTCCATGTCCGGACACACTGTATAAAAGAAAGTCGTGTTAGTTACACTATTTATAAGTCAAGAACGGCTGAACCGATTTGGCTGGAAATTGGTGGGGAGGTAGCTTAAAACCAGGAGACGGACATAGGATAGTTTTTGTTCTTTTTTTTTGGGTAAGTAGATAGTTAGGTCGTAGGTAGGTAGATAGGTAGTAGGTAGGTAGTATTTAGGTAGGTAGTAGGTAGGTAGGTAGTAGGTAGGTAGGTAGTAGGTAGGTAGGTAGTAGGTAGGTAGGTAGTAGGTAGGTAGGTAGTAGGTAGGTAGGTAGTAGGTAGGTAGGTAGTAGGTAGGTAGGTAGTAGGTAGGTAGGTAGTAGGTAGGTAGGTAGTAGGTTGGTAGGTAGTAGGTAGGTAGGTAGTAGGTAGTAGGTAGGTAGGTAGTAGGTAGGTAGGTAGTAGGTAGGTAGGTAGTAGGTAGGTAGTAGGTAGGTAGTAGGTAGGTAGTAGGTAGGTAGTAGGTAGGTAGTAGGTAGGTAGTAGGTAGGTAGTAGGTAGGTAGTAGGTAGGTAGTAGGTAGGTAGTAGGTAGGTAGTAGGTAGGTAGTAGGTAGGTAGTAGGTAGGTAGTAGGTAGGTAGTAGGTAGGTAGTAGGTAGGTAGTAGGTAGGTAGTAGGTAGGTAGTAGGTAGGTAGTAGGTAGGTAGTAGGTAGGTAGTAGGTAGGTAGGAGGTAGGTAGTAGGTAGGTAGTAGGTAGGTAGTAGGTAGGTAGTAGGTAGGTAGTAGGTAGGTAGTAGGTAGGTAGTAGGTAGGTAGTAGGTAGGTAGTAGGTAGGTAGTAGGTAGGTAGTAGGTAGGTAGTAGGTAGGTAGTAGGTAGGTAGTAGGTAGGTAGTAGGTAGGTAGTAGGTAGGTAGTAGGTAGGTAGTAGGTAGGTAGTAGGTAGGTAGTAGGTAGGTAGTAGGTAGGTAGTAGGTAGGTAGTAGGTAGGTAGTAGGTAGGTAGTAGGTAGGTAGTAGGTAGGTAGTAGGTAGGTAGTAGGTAGGTAGTAGGTAGGTAGTAGGTAGGTAGTAGGTAGGTAGTAGGTAGGTAGTAGGTAGGTAGTAGGTAGGTAGTAGGTAGGTAGTAGGTAGGTAGTAGGTAGGTAGTAGGTAGGTAGTAGGTAGGTAGTAGGTAGGTAGTAGGTAGGTAGTAGGTAGGTAGTAGGTAGGTAGTAGGTAGGTAGTAGGTAGGTAGAAGGTAGGTAGTAGGTAGGTAGGTAGTAGGTAGGTAGGTAGTAGGTAGGTAGGTAGGTAGTAGGTAGGTAGGTAGTAGGTAGGTAGGTAGTAGGTAGGTAGGTAGTAGGTAGGTAGGTAGTAGGTAGGTAGTAGGTAGGTAATAGGTAGGTAGTAGGTAGGTAGGTAGTAGGTAGGTAGGTAGGTAGGTAGTAGGTAGGTAGGTAGGTAGGTAGTAGGTAGGTAGGTAGGTAGGTAGTAGGTAGGTAGGTAGGTAGTAGGTAGGTAGGTAGTAGGTAGGTTGGTAGTAGGTAGTAGGTAGGTAGTAGGTACGTAGTAGGTAGGTAGTAGGTAGGTAGTAGGTACGTAGTAGGTACGTAGTAGGTACGTAGTAGGTACGTAGTAGGTACGTAGTAGGTACGTAGTAGGTACGTAGTAGGTACGTAGTAGGTACGTAGTAGGTACGTAGTAGGTACGTAGTAGGTACGTAGTAGGTACGTAGTAGGTACGTAGTAGGTACGTAGTAGGTACGTAGTAGGTACGTAGTAGGTACGTAGTAGGTACGTAGTAGGTACGTAGTAGGTACGTAGTAGGTACGTAGTAGGTACGTAGTAGGTACGTAGTAGGTACGTAGTAGGTACGTAGTAGGTACGTAGTAGGTACGTAGTAGGTACGTAGTAGGTACGTAGTAGGTACGTAGTAGGTACGTAGTAGGTACGTAGTAGGTACGTAGTAGGTACGTAGTAGGTACGTAGTAGGTACGTAGTAGGTACGTAGTAGGTACGTAGTAGGTACGTAGTAGGTACGTAGTAGGTACGTAGTAGGTACGTAGTAGGTACGTAGTAGGTACGTAGTAGGTACGTAGTAGGTACGTAGTAGGTACGTAGTAGGTACGTAGTAGGTACGTAGTAGGTACGTAGTAGGTACGTAGTAGGTACGTAGTAGGTACGTAGTAGGTACGTAGTAGGTACGTAGTAGGTACGTAGTAGGTACGTAGTAGGTACGTAGTAGGTACGTAGTAGGTACGTAGTAGGTACGTAGTAGGTACGTAGTAGGTACGTAGTAGGTACGTAGTAGGTACGTAGTAGGTACGTAGTAGGTACGTAGTAGGTACGTAGTAGGTACGTAGTAGGTACGTAGTAGGTACGTAGTAGGTACGTAGTAGGTACGTAGTAGGTACGTAGTAGGTACGTAGTAGGTACGTAGTAGGTACGTAGTAGGTACGTAGTAGGTACGTAGTAGGTACGTAGTAGGTACGTAGTAGGTACGTAGTAGGTACGTAGTAGGTACGTAGTAGGTACGTAGTAGGTACGTAGTAGGTACGTAGTAGGTACGTAGTAGGTACGTAGTAGGTACGTAGTAGGTACGTAGTAGGTACGTAGTAGGTACGTAGTAGGTACGTAGTAGGTACGTAGTAGGTACGTAGTAGGTACGTAGTAGGTACGTAGTAGGTACGTAGTAGGTACGTAGTAGGTACGTAGTAGGTACGTAGTAGGTACGTAGTAGGTACGTAGTAGGTACGTAGTAGGTACGTAGTAGGTACGTAGTAGGTACGTAGTAGGTACGTAGTAGGTACGTAGTAGGTACGTAGTAGGTACGTAGTAGGTACGTAGTAGGTACGTAGTAGGTACGTAGTAGGTACGTAGTAGGTACGTAGTAGGTACGTAGTAGGTACGTAGTAGGTACGTAGTAGGTACGTAGTAGGTACGTAGTAGGTACGTAGTAGGTACGTAGTAGGTACGTAGTAGGTACGTAGTAGGTACGTAGTAGGTACGTAGTAGGTACGTAGTAGGTACGTAGTAGGTACGTAGTAGGTACGTAGTAGGTACGTAGTAGGTACGTAGTAGGTACGTAGTAGGTACGTAGTAGGTACGTAGTAGGTACGTAGTAGGTACGTAGTAGGTACGTAGTAGGTACGTAGTAGGTACGTAGTAGGTACGTAGTAGGTACGTAGTAGGTACGTAGTAGGTACGTAGTAGGTACGTAGTAGGTACGTAGTAGGTACGTAGTAGGTACGTAGTAGGTACGTAGTAGGTACGTAGTAGGTACGTAGTAGGTACGTAGTAGGTACGTAGTAGGTACGTAGTAGGTACGTAGTAGGTACGTAGTAGGTACGTAGTAGGTACGTAGTAGGTACGTAGTAGGTACGTAGTAGGTACGTAGTAGGTACGTAGTAGGTACGTAGTAGGTACGTAGTAGGTACGTAGTAGGTACGTAGTAGGTACGTAGTAGGTACGTAGTAGGTACGTAGTAGGTACGTAGTAGGTACGTAGTAGGTACGTAGTAGGTACGTAGTAGGTACGTAGTAGGTACGTAGTAGGTACGTAGTAGGTACGTAGTAGGTACGTAGTAGGTACGTAGTAGGTACGTAGTAGGTACGTAGTAGGTACGTAGTAGGTACGTAGTAGGTACGTAGTAGGTACGTAGTAGGTACGTAGTAGGTACGTAGTAGGTACGTAGTAGGTACGTAGTAGGTACGTAGTAGGTACGTAGTAGGTACGTAGTAGGTACGTAGTAGGTACGTAGTAGGTACGTAGTAGGTACGTAGTAGGTACGTAGTAGGTACGTAGTAGGTACGTAGTAGGTACGTAGTAGGTACGTAGTAGGTACGTAGTAGGTACGTAGTAGGTACGTAGTAGGTACGTAGTAGGTACGTAGTAGGTACGTAGTAGGTACGTAGTAGGTACGTAGTAGGTACGTAGTAGGTACGTAGTAGGTACGTAGTAGGTACGTAGTAGGTACGTAGTAGGTACGTAGTAGGTACGTAGTAGGTACGTAGTAGGTACGTAGTAGGTACGTAGTAGGTACGTAGTAGGTACGTAGTAGGTACGTAGTAGGTACGTAGTAGGTACGTAGTAGGTACGTAGTAGGTACGTAGTAGGTACGTAGTAGGTACGTAGTAGGTACGTAGTAGGTACGTAGTAGGCAGGTTGTTGGTAGGAAAAAGGGCATTGCAAGGCATGCCGGGTTTGTCGGGGCTGCGGGTAGTTCTCTGGTTATCGCGGCCTCGACATAGAGGGCGAAGAAGGAACATGGGTGGTTTTTAGTCAGTAGAAGTCTGACACTCCCTTTCGCTCTGCCCAAGAGCGGGAGGGGTTATTCGATGATTTTACACCCACCAAAAAAAAAAAAAAAAAAGGCATGCCGGGTTCAGCTAGTGGATTATAAATGTTTTGTGACACAATATAATTATTATTTGTTTTTTTTTTTAGGTTTATATTGAAAATATTTTATCAGTTTAATGAAACTGTCTTTTAATTAATGTTGCGTGTTACTGGGTTTTTTTTTATTTTTTTTGTTTTTTTTTATGTTATATTGATGATTATGACAGGCATGTGCCCCGTCGTATCAAAAAAGGCATATATTTTAAGAAAAGTCTTTCATTATCAAAGGGCCAAACTTACTTTATACTTAAAAAATATCGTAGAAAAAAAAGAAATACAGGTACCCACATAGAAAAGCATTAGATTCGTGACCTAGTTTAAAATAACACAGTCTACACAATTAATTGGTAAATGAGTCTCTAAGTGTTCATAGATTAGCGACGAAATCCGAGAGCCAATTAACGAAATTAGGTTTTAGATTTCATTCGCTTTATTTCCTCGGATCGGCAGTAAATTTTAAACGTTCTGGAAATAAATTAGAGCAGTTTTGGGGTCTTTGATTAAATATGTATGACGGTTTAGCATACTTAGAGGACCTCGTGTCTAAATAATAACACTCAGGATGATCTTCAGGTTAAGCCGTGCTAGCCTAGGTTAATCCGAGGATAAATGACTACCCATTACATACCGAGTTTCCTCCGTGCCTCTGAAAACACGCTAAGCCGTTGTACCGACTGTCATTTGAAGATCTTTGACAGTCGTAAAGGTAGTGACCTGAAATTCTGACAACCATCCACCAAGGGATTTCGTATTACCCACTTACTTCATACCAACTGGGTAGTGCAGGTTAGATAGACAGTCGCTCCATGTAAAATACTGGCATTCAGCTGCATCTGGTTAGAGTGGAAGCAGACCCCAACATAGTTGGGAAAGGCTACGCAGATGAATCATCATCTGCGTAGCAACCGCAACTTGTTAAGCTCAACATCAGTTCAGCTTAACCAGTTGCGGGCCCAGGCTGGTTCCTTTAGAAATAATCTGACCAAATGGGGTTTTATTGACCCGATTAAAGTACAATGCCAGTCAGTGCACTCCTGTAGAATAAGAACCACGTCCGTCCTTCCTTGCCCACCCTGAACAGCCACCTGCACATTCCCGGATTTAAACGAAGCCAACTTCAAGTCTTAATTCTTTATTTCTATGAGAGGGAAGAGCTGTGTAGGAAGCTATATACTAGTAGGGTTATGTATTGAATGAGGCCAAGAAGAATATCCGCTTAAGAAAAGATACAAAAGCTTTCTAATAAAACAAAAATTAAATAAATAAATTAATTGAATAAATAAATGAAAAAAAAAAATACAGATTTACCTCAAGACAATAAATTGCAAAGGGTCACAAACATATTATGTAAACGTAGTTTAAATTTTCCTTTTAAGAGAAGAAAAGCTCGGAATAATTTAATCATAATACCACACACAACACGAGCATACATAAACCAATTCGGTTGATAAAACGAAAATGGCGGCAATGCCGCGCACCGTCGCGGGCGACGCGTTGTACGACGCCGGCGACGGGCGGCGTGGTTATCGCGCTCGTAAACAAAAGATTGGCGATGATTTACGCTTTAGCCCGCTATAATATCTCAGGGTGTATCTTCAAAGTGTAAATCTATGAACTTGAAATTTATACTGTCAGATTTTCACGCATCAAAATGTTGGAAATAATATGTTTTTAAGTTTGCAAGCGAGACGGCTAAGTTTTTGACTTAGATTCTCATACATTGCCTATCAGTTCTTTCAAACATGAAATAAATTAATTTCACATCACGAAACAAAACCAACCACATTATGAAATATGAACTCAAAAAACAAAATCAACGCATTTATTTCAATTAGTCCGGATAGAGCCATTTTTGAATTATAATTATCGAAATAAATTAAGCTGCAGTCCAAGTCACAAGGCAAAATAACTGTAAAAGTACGGTAGCTACCCATTCAAAAGCGTAGATTCCTTTAGAGGAGAATGTGCTAAAAAGATTCTTCATTAAAACGTCATAGTGGGGTCACATATCTTTCTAGAAACATCTCTCTTAGATAAGCAAACCTTCGGCTTTTGTTAATGATTTAAAAATTGCGATGAACGGTACGGTACTTTCACGATTATTTTACCGTTGATTGGGCATCACTATAAAATAAAATAGATCTTTAAAACCAATTGAGTAAGCTTGCTCGTCGATTGTCCCTAAGAACAAACCTGTGAAACCTTATCTTTATGCTCATTAAAATAAGGTGGTTTTAGGGTTGTCCCACTCAGACGTAACCTAGCTGTGAGAGAACTCTACATTATAGAATTGTGGGTACATTGTATCCTTTTGAACTTTGACCATTCTCTTTAACAATGGTTTTCTGTGAGCCGCCGAAGTACTATGAGCATGTATCCCGTTTTGCGTGGGACATTCCTGAACTCCTAGTCCGACAATGGCTAAACAAAATTGAGGCTTTGTATGTTCGTCTTTTGTTTTGTACGATTCTAGAATAGGGGTTTGGTTGTATGAATGTTTTATATAGCTTGTGAATTGTACGGAGGGTAAACATCATTTTGTGGGTGTGAAAAGGTTTTGGGGATTGTTGTTACTATGTTGTCGTATTATTTCATCATCATCATCATCATTTCAGCTAAAAGACGCCACTGCTGGACAAAGGCCTCTCTCAGGTGTCGCCATATTGACCGGTCCGTGCGTCTCACATCCAGCGGGTCCCCGCAACCTTCACCATGTCATCGGCCCACCTAGTGGAAGGCCTGCCAACGCAACGTGTTCCAGTTTGCGGTCGGCACTCCAGACTTTCCAGCCCGATCGGCCATCCTTTCTGCTAGCAATGTGCCCTGTCCACTACCACTTAAGTTTGTCAACTCTTCGGGCTATGTCTGTAACCTTGGTTCTTTTGCAGATGTCTTCATTTCTGATGCGATCCCGCAAGCAGACTTTGAGCATAGCCCTCTCCATTGCCCTTTGGGTGACCTTGAGCTTTCTGATGAGGACCATTGTGAGCGACCACGTTTCAGTCCCGTATGTAATCACTGGCAACACACACTGGTCATAGATTCGTATTATTTAATCATATTTAAATGTCAAAGGTTGTTGATTAATTATATAGGCGAAGGAAAGCATCGTGAGGAAACCAGCGTGCCTGAGAGATATCTCTCGACAGCATGTAAAGCGAAGTCAGAGGCGAGTGGGCGGTATATAAACTCTGACCCCAGGTTGGACACTAACCACGTGATGAAGAATGACAAAGGTCATGTCATCAAACAAAAGACAATGACCAAAACTCGTACCAAGAATTCTCATGTTTCAAGATCAAAATGTTTTCGACATTTTGAGCCTGGGATTTGATTTTTGAATGCGAAATTTTATTTAAAGTATAAAAGTATAAATTTTGTTTTACTCCATAGACATGGCAATCACACTCAAAAGACGTTTTGTTAGATCTGTCATTTGATTTTGACAGCTGACTTCACATCGTAGAGGTTTCCTTACAATACCTACTTGTCTGGTTTTAAGGTTATTTTCGATTTTATAAAATAACTCTGAGACTCGGATTTGGTTTACAAAAAGAACTTTTGTAGGAGTTAATAATTATGATAAATGTAAACAATAAAAAACAAAGTTTGATGTTGATGCAGTTTGGAACAGAACTTTTATCCCTAAAATCTCGCTAAATCAGAACAAAGGTGAGTAATTATCCTCCTTGCCGGATTGCCGCCATGGGATCTGGAGGCGATAGTCCTGCGTGAATGGCGCGCGGAGGCGCTACACCGGGGGGTCACTCCGTTGCCGCGGCAAATTGCTGCGCAGCGGACAAACCTCCGCAGCTCCGGTGCGATCTCATGGCGACATGGAGACACCGACTGTCGCAACCCCGTTCAGGGTACGCCACGATAGTGACGGTAAGTCCCCTCTTTGAGGAGTGGCTAGAGAGGCGCCACGGCGCCTTCACCTTCCGTCTGACGCAGGTACTCGCCGGACACGGTTGTTTCGGGAGGTACCTGCACCGAATCAGGCGACAGGAAACGCCCGGATGCCACCATTGTGAGGATCGGCCGGAGGACACGGTGGAGCACACAGTGGAGGTGTGTCCCGCTTGGGCGGAGCCCCGCCGTGTTCTCGTAGTTGCGATCGGCGGCGGCGACCTCTCGCGTCCGGCCTTGGTGCAAGCCATGGTCCAGTGCGAGGAGGAATGGGACGCCGTCGCCTTCTTCTGCGAAGCAGTGATGCTAGCGAAGGAGTTAGCGGAACGCGAGAGGGAGAGAACCTCTCTACCCAGCCGCCGCGGGAGGCGCTCCGGGCGTCGGGGGCCACGTGATGGCTTCCGGCCACCGTAGACGCGGGCCTGCGGACGTTGAGTGATGGGCTAGCTCGCCGTCCGGCCGGCTTACGACGTCGACAGGCCGTGTCGACGGCGCGTTTGTGTTCTACGCGCGCCTCAAAGAGATGTCAGCAACATGGGAGGGGGCCGCAAGGGCCGACGCCCGTCGGGGCTGCGAGTTGTACACAAGTTGCAGCGGCCTCGACATATAGGGCTTAGAAGGAACATGGGTGGTTTTTAGTCAGTAGAAGTCTGATACTCCTTTTCGCTCTGCCCAAAAGCGGGTGGGGTTATTTGATTATTTTCCACCCGCCAAAAAAAAAGGCGAGTAATTATTCGTGTTAGCGTTTTTCCAAAGTACACCTACAGGTTATTAGTTCTGCAGTTCAGTCCTCTGCTCTACGTACTAAATTAATAAAGTTAATGTCACAGGTGCAGGAATTCTCACGGAATTCGCCCAAGTTTAATATAAACAGAGCCATGACTAAAACTTATAGTTTCTCCGCAAGTACTGTACGGACGCCGATAAATAGTGGACGGGAATTTGATTTATGAAAGTGGATTTAAGTTTGTTAGTGACAGAGTTGCTTGTTGTTTGAAAGCCGCTAATATTTGTCTGATCATCAACGCTATCATAAGACCCTTCTGACTTACGTTTAGTAACAATTACAATTTGGATTACCCATGCGTTGACCTCATCCATAGGTTTTGCATTAGAAGATCAATAGGGTAGTTATCAAAAAAATATAATTAGTCCGTCATTTAAATTACCAAAAAATTTTGGACACGTACTTTTTCTTTTGTCACGGAAACAAACAATGAAGACGATACAGTATCGTCTTCATAATTCGTTATACTCAAAGACATTAGTATACAATTTTTTAGCGGTCAGTGACGTCACCAACTCCGTCTCAAGTCTTTGACGCGTTTTATCTTCGTGAATTTTTATTGATTTGAATAATCTCTAACAATAAATCCAATATTTTTTGATAATCTAACAGACGCACTAATTAGAACCACATCTTTTTATGTCAGTGAACATCCTTATTATTAAGCTTAGTATTTTAATACTCAATACAAGAATTTCGAACATATAGCATGGGATCCTAGGCTATTAGGTTAGCCTCGGTTTAACCCTTCGGGGATAACAGGCGTCATGTTATACCACAATCCTGATAACTTACCATTCAAGACCAAGCAAATTAAAACTCATAAAAATAATAATGCCAAAACTAAACGAACTCAAGTACAAAAGACTAACAAATTTATGCATTATCTTTTTCAAAAACTTTCGTCAGAAATTAATTCTGAATCTAATCACGTTTCATAGCAAAAACAGTGCGTTAATTACAAAGTTTTAACAATTGAATTTATGATATGATATTATTAATTTATGGGCACCCGCATAAATTAAAATGTGCTATCAAAGGATAATGCGGAGCCGAGAATGAGAAAACCTATCATCGGATTAACTAAGAACCCTTCGTGGAAGCTTTAAAAGCCTACAAGTTGTATGGGAGAGATATTGATAGTATATTAATTGGATTTCTTGCATGATCTGTTTTCCTGGTAACTATGAAAGGAAGAGGGTTTGAGTAAGTTGAATTTAAATGGTATTATTTATTTATAGTTTCTATTTGTATTTTATTTACACAATTTCTGGTTAGCAAATCCTATGTCAAAAACTACCTAAGAATTGATAAAATAATTGCTGTCAATTGTCTGTAATATGCTGTCAAAATAAATGTTTGATGATGACATGAGGCAAGTGAAAGAACGCAAAAAGTGAAAGAACGAAATAAGGTTTTTGTGCTTTATCTATCAGGAAAGTTTGACCGGTATGTCTGTATTAGTCATAATAATTGTTTTCAAAAAAGCAAGTTTTGTCAATAAAAGAAGATAATATAATTATAGAACTGTACGTAAAATGCCGCTTGGGTGGACTGCGTAGCAATATGACATTTTGAAGTGAACCAAAATTCCGCTGTCTAAAGTCCCACCTAATATCCAGTATATTTTGCCCATAACAATATCTAGAGATGTAAGCCCTGTAAACAGGATCAGAGCAATAATTGAAATAAACCTAAATGATAAATGTTGTAACGAAAAGTGCTTACAAGACCAGACATTGTTCGTATCACTATCTGGTAAACACAAGACAGAATGCTTTACAACCACGTCATTTATATCTGACCTAGTTTTGACTTTCAGAGGTCACTTTGAGATATTATAAGCAATATAGAATTTGAAACAATTTATGTTCAACAAGTTTTGAAACCCTGACATGGTCTGTTAAGGTGTCACATGGCTTGATTGCGGTCCAGACTGTGTTTGCCTTTATCTTAGTCTTCAAGCATTTTCGTCTCAAGTTGTCAGCTCTTTATTATTAAAATTACTGGCTTAAAATTTAACATCACATCACAACCTACAAGTGGCAGAGACAAGGTTAAGTTGTTTGCAGAATGAACAACCAACGCGTAACGCAAAATAATATAGCCGACGCACCATATTATTGTGCGTTACGCGTTGGTTGTTCATTAATGGTTATTCAATAATATGGTGCGTCGGGGGTCACGTTATGGCTTTCGGCCACCGTAGGCGCGGGACCTGTGGAGGGTGAGTAATGGGCTAGCTCACCTTACTGACACACCTTAAAGAGATGTCAGCATCATTGCAGGGGCCTGCAAGGGCCGACGCCTGCCGGAGCTGCAGGTTTTTCGAAAGAGATGCCCCGGACACAAAGGGCTGAAAAGAAACATGGGTGGTTTTTAGTCAGTAGAAATCTGATCTCCATGAGGAGTCATTTAATGATTTCGAACCCTCCTAAAAAACTAAATATGGTAAAGATATGGCCACTTGAAAGAAATAAAAGTGGGTGTCAGTAAAGAGTTTAAACTACATATTGAAAACTTTTGAATCAACTTAGTTGTTTTTTTCTTTAAGCAGTCAGTTTACATGCCTTGCTTCGATACCTATTTAATTACACGTACCCACTCAATCGTTTTATTAACCAGAGTAAAGTTTTATAAAGAAACGTGTAAAATAAAAAGTTAATTCTAAACTTAGAGGTAATTTATTTCACCGGTGTAAGTAATTTTACAAAGTTGCATTCACGAAAGACTGTGAGAAAGTAACATTAAAATATTCACTTCACTGTACTAGCCGTTCCACAAAAGGTTTTATTTGGACATTCACTGGCAGACGTTTAAATTAAAAGAGTCATAATTATTTTTGAGTGTCGCTGGATTTTTATATTGTAAGTTATTAAAAAGTGAAGGGCATTCTAGAATAAAATAAAGTTTAAAATGATCGAAATATGTCTCAAAATAATTACTTTTGTTTAGTTTTGTAGATCTATTGAAATTTTTGTCACCGTCACGCTTTGAATAAGTGTTTTAAAAACGTAAAAAAGGTTTAAAATGAGAAAAACATACATATATTATTACTCCTTTTTTCGATGACGAGCAGAAACTACAGAACACCACTAGCTATCGTTTCATCCACGTTCATACATCTAGTATTTTTTTTTTATTTTCGAAAAAAAAACTGAGTAGGTACTTATGATAATACAATATCATCTTTTTGACAAGTAAACCTAAATTTACATTCGCATAATTTGTAATAATGCTGTATATTTCAAATCCCAGCACAACAAGAGGCAATCCACTCAAACGAATATTTTGTCGCAACACACAATCTTTCTGAAAGAGCCAACTACAACAGACATTTTTCAACAGCTGATATTCAAAATCGCTGCCCTTTGAAAGTCGCATATTGAAGTGCTGTGAATGGCAACCTTTACACCAAGAATAGCGAGCTCAATGCATTTAGTGGAGTAAATATCGTGAACACTATCTCGCTGCAGCGTTGTTCAGGCAGAGCTATGTTACGTAGTTTCTCTTTTTACGGGATTTTTGGCCTATTTTCAGCTATTTTGGTTTAAAATGTTAAGGTAAAGTGGGTCAAACAGCTAAATTGCTATCAATTCTATCTTATAGAGGTTATGGTATGGAATACGGAAAAAGGATTGCCTCATTGGTCTCATTACTCGCAGAACGGATGGCCGATGGGGCCGAAAAGCTCTAGAGTGGTGACCGCAAACTGGAAGACCACCGAAGGTGGACCGATGACCTGGTGAAGGTTGCAGGGACCCGCTGGAATGCGAGATGCTCCGGACCGGTCAACGTGGCGACAACAGGGGGAGGCCTATATCCAGCAGTGGACGTCTTTTGGCTGAAATGATGATGATGATGATCTAGTGGTCACAAAAGCGATTGCTAAGCATGAGGTCCTCATTGCGGTTTCGATTTCCGGGACGGGCAAAATGTGATTTGGTTTTTCCATCAGGAACTTTATTCACGGAGTCTGGATTGGACTTGGGGATAACGGCCGAAATGTGCGTGTACAGTTAGCAGCAACAATATGTATACACTAAGCAACGTAAGGAAGCAAGTTTCGCCTACTGTATTGATTTCATTTTCATGTTTATAACGAAACTAATAATATGGAACCCATATTATGATAAATTAGGTCATACCTCAAAGCTGTAATCGTTATTTCACGCGGTATTCGCGTTTGAACTTAGCCAAGTGTATACATACTATTGGTTGTGACTATACTAATGGGTACCCCTCTGCATTGTCCTTCGGGGATCACAGGCGTGATGTTGTATTTTAATATTTAGGCATTAACTTAAATATAATTGGTCTAAGTATAAGTGTATAAGTGGCATAAGAATTATTAACTGAGTTTTGGAATGTTTAAAGATATGGAAAACATTTTTTGCAATTATTTCTGTAAGGGCAAGTATGAGACGCCATACTCCACTACCACTACTTGTTGAAGTTAGTAACACCTCGCTGTCACTATTGCTCTGCTTATAACGTCACAATCTGCAGCCTAGTACACAACCAAACAATTTCATCAAAGGCCGAAGCTAGCCTTTGATTATTCAGTATTGATGAATGCTAATGGATTAATTAGCGATTGAAAGGCCATATTATGGAGTCCTAAGTACGGGAGAGCAACTCAATGGTATGGTATCTATGCAGTACTGTGGGCATTAGGGCTGAAGTCGTGGTTAGTTTGAATGGTTTACTATGGTTTGTGCAATCAATAAATAAATAAATCACTCGAATCAGGCTTTGGTGGCTGGTCTATTTGAGGGTGAAAATTTGATAATCATGACTGCATAATTAAACCCCAACCTCAACCATTGCGGAGCCCGTGGCTTAAAAATAACTGCAACTCGGGTCGATCTTTAGGTTAAGCCGCGCTTGCCTGGGTTGGTCTGTGGATGGGTTACCACACATGCTGGGTTTCCTTCGTGCCTCTAAAAGCACGTTAAGCTGTTGGTCCCGGCTGTCATACATAGATCTTTGGCAGTCGTTACAGGTAGTCAGTGACCTGAAAATCTGACAACCGGTCTTACCAAAAGGGTGTCGTATTACCCAGTATTAGGCCGGGACTCCACCAAAGCGGAGATGTGTGCGGTGTGCTGTGTGCTGTGCGAGAAGAGATGTTTTTCAGCTCGCGGGACTCCACCAAAGCGGAGATGTGTGCGGTGTGCTGTGTGCTGTGCGAGAAGAGATGTTTTTCAGCTCGGGTGCGAGGCGTTGAGTGCTCAGTACACGTGCACGGTACTAGCAAGATGGCCGGCCGGCGCGCGCGCGGGGTTCTGCGGGTTGCTAGCGGGCGAGAGGGGGGAGGGTGACATCGCTCACTGCACGCCGCTCACATCTCTCGTCTCCACTGCGCGTCGTCCGCGCACAGCTCACATCTCCGCTTCCATCGCGACATACAAATATTACACATCTCCGCACAGCGATCTCCACTGAAGCTGAGCGGAGAGGAGACGTGTCAATAACTCAATTCTATTGGTTGTTTAAAAAACATCTCCTCTCCGCTCGTCTCGTCTCCGCTTTGGTGGAGTCCCGGCCTTAACTGGGTTGTGGAGGTCAGATAGGCAGTCGCTCCATGTAAAATACTGGTATTCAGCTGCATCTGGTTAGACTGGAAGCCGACCCCAACATAATTGGGAAAAGGCTAGGTAGATGATGATGAATTAAAACCCAACTTTGTTTAGAAAGTTCATTGGTATGCATTGTTTTTCTTGCTAGGCTTTTACTCCGCTGATTTACCCAGTGTTTCTTAAACTTTGTTGGGGTAAGTTTTTGTCAACCATCAAATAGCTGTAAAATAATTTTACGTAAACAACTGCCTTTACAACCCAATGATTGTATCACGAAATCTTTTTGAAGGCTGTTTGTCAGATTTTCAGGCTTGACTATAGGCTTTCAGGCTTCCGACTAGCGAGAGAACAGATGGCTCTCGATATGTAAGAGGTGGTCATTCATTCTTCCAAAGGATCGATCATCGTCTGTCTGCCTTTATTCCAGGTTAATTGGGGATAGGATCGACAACGATAAGAATAAATCTGAAAGTACAAAGCTGTTGCAATTTAGCTATCCGCCTTAGCTAAGGGCTTTACTGTGTGCTACAGTAACACCTACTTTCTTACCTTTGAAGGAAAATTTTACCATTCTCGTTTGGGCTCTTGAGGGATAGTATGCTGACAACGGGAGCAGTAAACAATGAATGACCGTGCCTACAGTGTATATCTGGAGCTGTTCCTCAAATAATGAGGCACTTATTAGGAACTGATGGACGCTACTAAAAGCGCTAAACTAATAGTAGCTCAATTCTGGGCCGACATAATTTAGATTACCATCGAAATACAAAGAAGAAGAAGGCAAGTTATTACCAAACTATTTTAGTCCTTTAGTTTGACCGTGAACTATGACTAACAAAATAAAGATACCTACCCTAGCTATATTACAAAAAGGATGAATTTGCTTAGGCTAGATTATGTTGGTTTAGTTCGAGTTAACTAGACAAACTGTTCCCTTGAAACGAGACATGCTTAATTCAGAGCCCGACATGGAGGTAGGCAGGTACGAGATGGATTTTTAGTTTTAGTTTCAATGCGTGTTACTTTTAATTAGAGGTATAAGTCTTAAAAATAGTACCTGCTCTAGTGGTTTTTAAATTATTAATTAGTAAAACTAGTAAGTAGTAGAGATTATACTTTATATTATTCTGTAGTGTCTGCTTAACCTTATGATAAAAAACGTGAGTACTTAGGTATATGGGTAGTTGTTATGATTTTGCTACCAAAACGAGTATATTAGCGGAAGTTAAATAGTCGCGCCAGATAAAGAATAAATTAACGAGATTCGACTTTCATGGTATGCACTTGTGATGAGGAGAGACGAAGCACATGAGGCAAAAAGAGTGAAATTAATGATAATGGATAGAGAGGGAGAGGAAAAATAAGCAAACGATGAATTGATTATGTGAGGAATTATATGAAAGAAGATGGAGTAAGTATGTGATAGCGTGACGGTTGACAGAAGAAAATGGAAGAAAAACGTGTCGAGCCGACCCTAAAAAAACGTGTCGAGCCGACCCCAAAAACAGATGATCATAATATGGTTATGCTAACAACAATGTGCCTGCACACCTGCAAAATACCATGCCACTTTGGGTAAAATTCAGGGACCTTGCACACTATTTGGCACGATCACGACTTCTGGCCCCAGAAGCTAGAACCAGCTAGACATTTTAGCCGCACGACCAGGCGTCCAGTTTTATTCAAGGTAGCCTGTCCTATTCACAGTTGTGATCATTTTTGTAAACGTAATCTTACAAATGTATGGAGCTCTCAATATCAGCAATTTAAAAAATATGAAAAGCGAAGCTACATTAAAAGAAAAACGTGTTTCTCCCAAAAACTTGGACCCAGATGTGAATAGTTTTGATGCATCGTCTTTTACACGATTCAACCAAATTTTCCCCGTGAATATACTTCCTTGAACTTTTCCACTAAAACAGTGTAGAAATGTTTCCCAACTAAGTTTTCTATCAAGAATTTAGTTCTACAACCCAGTACGTAAAACTGAATTCTTCATATAAATATGGAAAATTCCTTTATTCGAATAAAATTCAAAGCGGAGCAAAAATATTCCGGAATTTTTAATATTACACTTTCTGTAAGTTGACTCCATGTTTAAACTTGTATAACAACGGTAAATGTGACGTTATTTTTAACGTTAACCATTATTTTTAACGATACAACTATTGTATGAAGTGTACCTTCTTGCATTAGTTTAGTGGGTAATGCATCTATTGAGTTTTTTTGTTCGCCATTTCAATACACATTTCCAGGAAGAATGTTGCTTAGATGAAAAATAAATTGTTGATCATTAACGGTTTCCGAAGTGCATTGAACTACTTGAGACATTTGTCACAAATGATCCAGAACTTTATAGGGGGTTTTTAACACCGCCACAATCTTCAAAACATCAAAGACGTTTTTGTATCATAATTCTGTTTTTAGTATAAGTCAACACAATTTATCGAACTCCCTGAAGGTTATAAGCAACAGGAAAATTCAACTTATTTAATGAGGTAAACTGTGTATGTATATATAAAAGCAGAACTTTTTAATAAGGATAACATTTTGATATAATATTGAAAACCTTGGGTTCGTAAAGGGTATAACTAAATTGTATATTTAGTAATAATAAAGGTTTTAAAGTGTTTACCGCATGCCATGGCAAAAAGGTAAAATAAATAAATTTAATTTAAATAGTAACAATTACGGTTAGTTATCATGCTTTTGATTGCAGTTACATCCACGTCGTACATACATAACGTCACGTCAGTAATCTATGAAGAGTTAGGCTGAGGTGCTTAATAGTACACTCTTACATTTTGTCAGTTGTATGTTAAGTCTCATGTAACGACGGTCACACCACTTGATTGTCACTGCACTTTGGTACTTTTTTTATTTGGGACAGTTACATGATACTGTTACTCCTGTAAGCAGGAGTGTCAACAGTAGCGACTACAAGAAAAGCGCCGAGACGATGAAGCTCGGTGAAGTCCCAGAGAAACGATTTAACTGTCTTGGATCCCGCAATTAAATTAATCAGAAAAGAATAGCGGAGGAGTAGGAAAAACATAATTTCCACTTCCCTCCATATCAGCAGGAGTCGGAACAGAACAAGGCCATTAGGCACACAGGGACGTATACAACTGGGATAAGCCCAGTTGTCTAGCACTACGGATATTATTGTCATTAATATTACTGGGTCCCAATTTGAGCTGTTATATCTGATTCCAATAATAGGTATGACAAAAATGCTTGATCGCACGGATTTTTTTCTAGTTTCTACAAGGTCCGTATAGTAAATAACTCCGGGTGTAACCTGTACACTATCCAACATAATATTACGTTCATTCTGCCAAAGACTACACTCCCTAAAAATGTGATGTGCAGATTGTTCATATTCGCAGTCAGATGTAGAGCATGGAAAAAAGGCGAGGCAACAAGCTTGAAGGAAAATAATTTACTCTTAAAGTTACCATGACCTGTGAGAAATTTGGCACCACAGTGATCCACCTCCAGCCATGTCCTGGCCAGCAACTCACGAACGGATGGAAAGACCTGGTGGAGGTGTCGGCCTTCGATTTAATTATCCCACCCACATTGCCATTCAGACAAAAGTTTCTCCCAGATGTCAGTCTGTGGTTTAAGAAATCTAACTGTTATAGTACGGTCACGGTCCACGTTGCATTAAAAAATCTGCGTCCGCAGTCTCTCGTGCGCAGGTACATTAAAGCACGGCGCTGCACTTCAAGATCGACTGGAAGTACCCCTGCCAGTACCGGTAAGGCTTCAGTACTAACCGTCTTATACGCTTTACAACTTACAGCACTTTGGTATACTGTACTGCCCCGTGAGCAGTTTTGCAAATTCCAAGTGTTAACAGCATCACAATTTTAAATGATTCTCACCAGGTTCACAACCGTACTAACCCTAGAAATTAAAACTCCTCCGTAAAACACAAGAACAAAATCATATTTCACCTAACTACCTGCGGGTCATTCTAATTCAATTGTCATTGTCAAAGTTTTCTTTAGAAATTAAAAATTCAACTCGTCAGCGGCGTTACAGGGATTTGCATAATTTTGAGGATTTTAACCTCGTGGCCCAGATTGACCCGCAAATGTTTTTGTAATACTTTTACCAAGTTTTTGGTAAGCGAAGTTTTGTTTTCGCTGTTTAAGATCCTTTGGGAGGAGTTTTCGCTGTTGACTTCTTTAGAGGTACGTATTTTATGACAGTGGCCTGAAAGTTTGACAAGCGCTTGGTTATCCTAAAAATCACAAATCAATATTTGTGATAAGATCGTCTATTGTGTCACCCTATTAATAAAGATTACATTGTAATATCTGTAATTTGTATCAACAACCAACCACCACAAAAAAGTTTTACCAGTTCAAGTTGGTCAGACAAGCAGACGCTCCATGTGAATTACTGGCATTCAGCTGCATACGGAAGGATTGCAGGCCGACTTTGGGGTCAAAGTAGAGAAAACGTAAAGTGATAAATATAAGTTGAAACATGAGGAAACGTCTTACTAATGATATGCCTATATCTACAGGAAATAAATAATGTTGAAAATAAAGCAAAATAATTAAAGACACACTGTACCTATGTTGATTGACTATCATTACTGAACAAGTGAACATCAAAGCGAGCTACTTACCTCTAATTTTAGAAAAAAAAATACGTTTACACTCTACGATTACACGTGTAATCCACTGTTGGACAAAATGTTACTTTTGTGAAATTATAAACTTGAATACACATGACGAGTTGTAGTGGCAATAATGTCTTGATCAATGCTGCCAAAGTCATATAAACTAAAGGACGTCTCACATTTTTCCAACGATATCACAAATGATAGGGATGTTATCTGACTAAAAATGTGATTCTGATTAGTCCGTCTGTTAGATTTTTGAAAATTATTGGATACGTATTTTTGTTTTAACTCAAAATCTAAATAATATAAAGCTATCTGACAGACTTTTTTTTTTGTTAACTGGACGGTTAACAAAAAAAACTTGTCTGTCTATTGATGCAACTGAGTCATAATAAAAGCATGTGGCTGGATTTAGTCACAAAGGGCACAACTTTTTTTTTTTTTTTTAATTTATTTATTAAATAACAATACATACTTTTACATAAAAACATGTCTGCCAAACTGCAAAGCAATTTGTCGGCAGTAGGTTCTCGTGGAATCTTATTAATATTCTGTATAAATTAAGGTATAAATCTAAGTTAAAACTAGGTTATTCTAAAACTAATACTAAGACACTCTACTCAGCGCGTCGCCATCAGACAACCGATGTCATGAGACTGACATTAGGCTCGCGACATTAGCCGACCTAGGCCGCGACGGCAGCCACTATGGACACATCGACAGATAGTGTTTTCTCAGAACACATTTTAGGTGGTTTTTACTCTTGCCACGATCGACCATTCCCTCAGGTAATTCATTAATTAATGTAGGTGACATCCATTGTCTCGTACGCTTACCGTAATAGTTATTTACCTTTGGCACAAGCAGCCTCTTTTTCTTAGCGAGTCGGGTTGGGTAGTTATGCACTTTTTCTTTTATGTATTTTTTACTATTATGTTGTTCAAGAATCATTGTCATTTTAACTTTCATGTCAACTGGTAATATTTTGCACATCTGAAATAGTTTATCATATTCTTTATTTAAGCTCTGTTTAGTTTTTTTACTCACCAACAATTTTAGAAGTCGTATTTGTAGTATTTTAATTTTTTCTAGATATGTTTTAAAAGTAAGTCCATAACCACACAACCCATAACTGATAATCGAGTCTGCAAGTGCATAGTACAGTATGTACATACAATAATCCTCTCTTGACTACAGGCTTCAGGGTATACAATTTACCCAGAACTGACCGAAGTTTATTGCAAACCGTGTCTATGTGTATGTTCCACGCAAATTTTGTATCAATAGTCAGTCCTAAGTACCTGTATCTTTTTACCAGCTCTAAATTAACACATTGACAACTTGATTTTCCGCCATGAAGACATTCATAACTATGGCCTATAATATTCAAGTCAAGGATTTTATCACGCAAATATGGCGAATGTATTATCATACACTTAGTTTTGCTTACATTAATTATTATGCCATTGTCGTGGGCCCAATTAATTACATTGTCCAAATCAGCTTGTATTGCTCCTTGTATGGAGGTTTGATCCTTACCACTGAATAGGAGACATGTATCGTCAGCGTACATGTATGCTTTGCAATTTTTTATAACATTACACATACTATTTACGTGAATAATATAACCCACCGGCCCATATACAGATCCGGTAGGAACACCATATTTGACAATACCCACAACACTTTCCGTATTAGCAACTCGAACTTTAATAGTTCTTCGCTCTAAGTACTGACCAAACCATTTAATTATTGGTCCACTTATCCCACACTCATCCATCGCCTGCAACAAGCCGCCGTGATCCAGAGTATCAAAGGCTTTTTTGAAGTCTATAAATACTGCTACTACTATGTTTTTCTCATTAAGGTAGTTATTTACATCGTCCGTAAATTTGGCCAGCGCCGTTGCCGTACTTCTGTTTGGTCTAAAACCATGTTGTATATCGGTAATAATTTCATTTTTATCTAAATAAGTTGTGATTTGATTAACTATAAATTTTTCCATAATCTTATTAATTGTATTTAGGATAGCTATTGGTCGGTAATTTGTATATTCCAGATGTGATCCTTGTTTGTAAATTGGTCTAATAATTGACTCTTTTAATCTATTCGGGTATTTACTTTCTTTTATACATAGATTTATAAAATATGCTATAACAGGACAAATAGAGAACTTTATTTCTTTTAAATCTTGTAATCTAATGCCATCTGATCCCGGCGACTTGTTGCAGTCCATTGAATCTATTATTCGAGCGATAAGCATGGGCGTTGCTTTATTTAACCCAAAACTAACATTACATGGTTTAACATAATCACGTCTATTTAAAAACGTCTCATTACATTTATGCTTGATACTATCAATTTCCGTTGTGAATGTGTTACAAAAATTATTACAAATGGTGACCAAACATTCTTTTTTTTGTAAATATTTCGCTATGACGCTATCTACAGTTACTTTACTTCTACCCAGCCAGTTATTAATATTCCCCCATATCTTACGCATGTCTCCCTTCTCTGGTTCCTTTCATTGAAATTCTTCCAGAACTTCTTGCTATTGAACACCAAAATCTCCCTTGCGCAAAGCCTCATACTCGTACATTCCCTCATAGACTACACCGATGCCTGCAATATGGATGCCACCGAGGAGATTTTTAAAATGAGAACACGAGAACACGTCATCTGTTTTTTTTTTTTTTTAATTAAATGACTAAATCCTCATAAGATTTATTTTGAACATGGGTGGATTTTATACAGTAGAAGTCTGACACTCCGTTTCGCTCTGCCCAAGAGCGGGAGGGGGTTATTTGATGATTTCCCGCACCCCGAAAAAAATATATTGTACAATTCGTGATTCAACGAGATAGCAGACAATATTAAAAACAAATCTAACTTACAAACACAAAGACAATATTTTAAGACACTTAGAGATAACTTCATACGATTCAGAGACAATCGCATAAAAATAACATTGAAATTGCTGAAGCCGAACTTGCATACCTACCTACAAGGAGTCTAGTTGCATAAACTCGAAATTTCGAATAACATTCATGTCTTGAGCTAAACTATTTCAATACTGAAGCCTTATTTTATATCCAATGTTCTAGCAGGAACGAGAATTGAGGGCTGTTCCTTTTACAGGGTAACCATCTTGGATGTGTACTAGTGTTTTGGTCAATAATCCGGTTTTTTCTGTCTAATAAAAACAGTGGTGACTTACGAACAGTAAGTTGTGGGTCCGAACACAGGCAGGCGCATTACGTTGTGTAATTTCTTTCATCACCGCTGCATCTCAAAAACGGTGAAGGAAAACATCGTGATTAAACCTTAGAACCAAATATTCGAAAACATGTGACATCTATCAACCCGCACTAGGCACGCGTGGTGGATTATTGCCCATCCGTCTCCTAGAGAGGAGGCCTGAGTTCCTGCAGTGGGAACATTATAGGCTGATTAGAAATAAAAACAGTTGTCAACGCATGTCAAGCTTTCCATATATTTAGAAATAGACAGGTGCAGGAGACGTTCCGTGGTTTCTGCGTATCCTCGTGGGTAAAAAGCTTATACTATATGAGACTAGTGGACCTGGCAAACGTCGTCCTGCCCGGACAGCAGCGCCACCTTCCGGGTCCAATTGTGAATCTAAACTGTGCTCGAATCCACTTAAACGCATTCGAAAATTTTCATCAAAATCGTTCCCACCGTTTAGGAGGAGTTCAGTGACATACACACGTACAGTAGAATTATATATATAAAGTTAAAGATAGTGTAAATGTTTACAGAGGCGCAGAGGAAGGCGCAACGGCTTCACGTTTTGTTTACGCTTGATTTCACTGACCATCTATTTTCATACCGTTTTATACATGAAAGAGGAGTAAACTTCCGAGTTGGTCACCCTATGGTTATTTAGTATAACACTTTGTAAGGCTGCTAGAAATTTCATATTCCAAAGTTTGAAATGAAATACATGCTGTATATAGTGTCGGGTGACGATGATCTGAGGAAATTCTGTTGAACTTAAAAAGCTGCATTCCTTTATACCTTTTGTAACAACACAATTCCCTCACTAATTAGCAATATTGGTGAAGAGGTATTAACTACGATACAACAATATTATGCTATAAAAACCCGATTTCCAAAAAAAACTACACTTTTCACACACTTGAACCAATTTTGACGAGGTCTCTATCGGACCAAGGAAAGTATATAATTATTTAATATCTTTTCAAAGAAAAAAAAAAATGTTCAAGTTGGTTTTTAAATTACGGAGCCATGAGGTACAACACAAAAATCTGCCTTTTATTCCGCAGTTTTTTTTTTTCAAAAGTCCCCATAATGTTCATCTACTCTGTTTACCGTACGGGATTCACTATTAATACACATTTATCTAATATTACACTAAACATTTCAGTGGAAATAAAATATAAAGTACACCACACGGTTTATTTGTAGATATTGAGCGACAAAGAACGTCGAAACGTATAGCGACAACAAAGAGATGTCAAATGCAGAAACTCTTAATGTTGCAAAAAAAATACTCTTTAGGGTTAGTCGAACCAAAGTTTCAAACCAAATTGAATTTTGCCACTACAGTTTAAAGTTTAAATTCGATCAAAGTGCATTCATTTAGGTGAAGCTTGAATTTAAGTGCTGATGACGTCAAAACCGTTTTCCAATATGGCTACAGATTTTAATTTGTAATTTTCTCTGGTTTTGACAAATTTAAAGGAAAAGAGAGAGAAATATACGGAGGTAGACCATGTAGATAAAGATGAAAGTGAAGGTCACGAGGGAAAGGGAGGTCGAGGAATTATCTGTCATTAGGGGGAGTCGGAAAATGCTGCACGGAAATGAGGCCAAGAAATAAAAGACTATTACCGATTTTTGCATGTGAATGATTCGGGTACATATTTTTCTGTAAAAAAGAAACTGTAGCTTCATAGAACTAATGGTTGCACTCTAAAATCAGAGCTAATAGTAATCATTACCAATCATGAAATGAAGTAGCCAGTAATTCTTGGCTCAGTCGCGGGCACTAATATTTATAAGTCTAGTTAAGTAGTCCGGTCAAATTAGACCAAAAATAGAGATAAGGTTACACTAATTCCCACCCGGCTAAAAATTGGTTGGATTGTTCAAAACACCATGTCGATCAAACACCTGAAAAAAAATATTCGAGGTCAAAGTTCACAAAAACGGGTTTTCGCAATTTTCCACAAAACGGTAAGTTTTATCATTTTCTGAGCTAATTTTATGAAAAATCTAGTGCACTTAGGAAAATTCTAGTATTCTTTTCTGGTAACATGACAGTTTCTATTTTGAGATAACTATCCTATCTCGCTATGGTATGATTTCCTAAATACTATGTTTATGAAATCGTGATTCGTTAATCGAAACAGTAGGAGAAAATCAATCATCACACTACCATCAAATTCAAATTCAAAATATTTTATTGTGGAGCTACTTAAAATTTTGATCAGCATGTCCCACCCGTAGGGCATACAAAAATCAAATGTCTCCTCCCGCTCTGGGCAAAGTGGTAGGGACTGTCAGACTTCTACTGCCTAAAAACGATCCATGTTCCTTGTTAGCCCCTTGTGCCGAGTTCGCGGTATCTCTTTCGAAAAAACCCGCAGCTCGAACAGGCGTCGGCCCTTGCGGGTCTTTGCAATGTTGCTGACATCTCTTTGAGGTCACGTTATATTTATACCCAATTTCGCGACTGCAAATACAGGGTTTTGTCTTTTCGACTAACAGCGTACGTGTTGAATTAAATTTCATTCTAAATATTACTAATGAACGGACAAACGTCTCCGAGTTTTATAGTTATTTTGGTCAAGCTGACGTTTTCAGAGGTCATAGGGATGTGCAATGAATCGGAAAAACATATTTTATCACATCTTTACGACGCGACGTCAGGTCAAGGTCAATAGTAGGAAAGGGTTTCTGTGTTATAAGCGGATATGCGATGACCCTTAGAGCCATCAACCTTTTTTTTTTTTTTTGGTGGGTGTAAAATCATCGAATAACCCCTCCCGCTCTTGGGCAGAGCGAAAGGGAGTGTCAGACTTCTACTGACTAAAAACCACCCATGTTCCTTCTTCGCCCTCTATGTCGAGGCCGCGATAACCAGAGGACTACCCGCAGCCCCGACAGGCAGAGCCATCAACCTTCAGTAAACATTCCTACAAAATCTTTATGAATTGTATTATTAAACGTCTTATTTTTTTTGTCAAATTTATTTTTGATTATGAGGGTTTATTATTTTTTTATATTTTCCTAAATATCAATCTATAGCTCACGTTTTTATTTCATGAGGTAGGCAGAAATCACAGAGCACCACCTGCTACGACCCTTACACACTCCTTTTATCTCGTCCACGTTCATACACGTTAGATACCTACATACCTCCAATAAGTACTATATTTACCGCAATATTAATGAGCTCAGCCACTGGTCGAAATAAGTCAGTTCTAATTTTGTAATTTTTGTGTATTGTAAAAAAGAGGTGAAGCTATACAATCTGTATTGCTCTAAATCTAACACCCTAAGTTCTCTAAGTCAACAAATCCATAACATTCACGTAAGTTAACGATCAACTCATAAAAATAACTCTGAAGTAAATACTATGTACAAAACTGTCGAGTACACTAACTATATTTACAGTCAACAAAATAAAACCCTACAAAAGTAGACAACGAAACACAGATGTCAACAAAACAAACTTTATTCGAGTCCCATAGCGGTATTAGTAAAAATCCTGGGACCGTCGGAAAGTGCCGCGATCCTGAAATGTCGTCAGTCGTCGATCACCGCCCCAGGGCATTATTCAAGAGAGAGATAAGTCCGAAACGTACCTGGGAGTCGACACCTCTGAATAGATACTGCTTTTGGGAGGATAACAAGTTATAGGCGACAGCAGGTTGGAATTTTTGTAAAGGTTGGTCTAGTGATCGCAGGCGCTATTGTGGATCACACACCAACAGAATATCTCAGCAGCAATATAAAGATTGAGTTGTGGCAAATTGATCGCAATAGCTTCGCCAAGTATCTGTTACTTAAACATCATTGACGTAATGTTATTATGCCGTAGTAGGTCTTTTTTTCTAGGCAAAGGCCTGGGCTGCGAAATGTTGTAAGAGATACCGCGGCTTCCACATAAAGGGCTAAGAAGGAACATGGGTGGTTTTTAGTCACTAGAAGTCTGACACTCCCTTTCGCTCCGCCCAAGAGCGGAAGGGGTTATGTGATGATTTTCCACCCGCAAAAAAAAAGGCCTCTCCTATAGACTTCCAATCTTATCTCTATGCGTTTTCCTCCAGCCAATTCCTCACAAACCCTTCTAAATAGTCATGCCAGCATTTTCTAGGCTTGGTGATGCGTGGAGTCCCTGGCATATCGGTAAATCTGATGGTTTAGTTTCGAGATGGATAATTAATGCAATTAATAGAGAAAGGTGGAAAGAGGGCCTTTGCCTAGCAATGAGTCGCAAATGGCTTATAATAATAACTCTGAACTACAGTCTTAGATATCATTCCATAACCCTTTCTTAAGAACTGGATATACGCCACTGATATTTCACCCTTCTACTACGCCAGAGGGGTAGTAGCTACGCGATTTTGCGAGTAGCGTTTACGTAAAAAAAATACATAATAAAGAATCAATAAAGTTATTGGCAAAAATAAGCCAAAGGTCTCTCGGCATGACTTTATATAATATATTGAGGCCAATAAAAAGATCCTATGATTAATAGTTTAGGAAAAATTATAGTAAGTTATAAAAAAAAAACAGAGGCCACTTTGCATTTTTATTTGACGTTTAAATTTAATTTTAATTTTTTTAGAAGTGACATGCTCTAAATTATGTTGGTTTATTTTTTTTTAAATCCGGTGATGGTTGCGGAAAGTTTGTGGAAGTCTCAATACAAAATTCGCTCCCAGCTTGTGCCTTACGTCATCAATAAGAAATATCTAAGGTTGAATCGGGAAGCGACTGTGAGTGCGAGATTGGAGTATAAATCTGCCTTAGAGCTTCATGCTATGTGTCATGGCGGTGTAATAATTACTATCTGTCTTACTATTATTCATGTGGAAGGTTTCCTTGTTGTTATGCGGAAAACCAAGGCAAAAAAATTGCCTTCACGCATCCGAGTGTAAAGTTTTAGAAAACAGATTCTTCATTATATTGATAACTAGCTGTTGCCAGCGGTTATCCCACGGAAAGATAAAATCGGGATAAAAATTATCCTATGTATTAAACAAGGTTATAAACTATCTGTGTACCAAATTTTATCCAAATCCGTTCAGTAGTTTTTACATGAAGAAGTAACAAACATACACACTCACACACTCACAAACTTACGCCTTTATAATATTATATATATATATATATTGTGATTAATATTAATATTATATTATAATATCAATATTTATATTAAGTAGTTAGTGTACACAAACACATCAGACTGTATAATATACAGTCTACTTAATAATAGCTGCCCAGTGGGTTATTCCGTGAATGGGTGATCACCCATGATACATCGAGTTTTCTCCGTGCATCGGAAATCATGACTGTCATTGGTAGATCGTTGACGGTTCTAAAAGCTAGTCAGTGTCCCGAAAGTCTGACTACCAGTCTTACTAAGGGGTGTCGAGTTATGGATAATACGATACCCTTTGGTAAGACTGATAGTCAGACTGGACTGGACTGGAGTTAAAACTGGGTTGTGTAGGTCATATTCTGATACGCTGTCACTCTGTATAAAATACTGATATTCAGCTGCATTCGGCCAGACTGGAACCGACCCAAACATTGTTATTTCAACCAGTTGGGAAAAGACTAGACAAACAAACTAATGGTTTGTACACTATGTAAAATTGCCTCAGAAACAGGTATAATAGGCATGTCAAAATAATAACATCATAACCTAATACTGAAACCTTCATAAGCCGTATTTATACACCCAGCTTAATAAATCAATACTCTTTTTCTAAAATAACCTGGTAACTAAGGTGAAACAAAGGAACTAGTTACCACATGGCAACCACTGTAGCAAGATAAAAATAAACAATAATCTATCATGAAACTAATACTCACGATCTATTTCAATCCCAGACGTTCTTCGAAGTAGATTATGAGGTTATCTCTAGAGGAACAATAATAATTTAGAATCTTGTGTTCACCTTGGACCTAGATAGGAGACCCAGAAAGTATTAATTAATTTAACAAGAACTTTATTTATTAACTAGTGACCCGCCCCGGCTTCGCACGGGTGCAAAAAAGATACTTAAACCTTCTTCTTGAATCACTCTATGTGTTAAAAACCCGCATCAAAATCCATTGCGTAGTTTTAAAGATTTAAGCATACATAGGGATATAGGGACAGAGAAAGCGACTTTATTTTATACTATATATTGGTGGTCAAGTGGTGCAAAGGCAGACTTTATGTAGCATTCATGTATTACTTACATGTAGCATTCAGTATAAACCTCGGTGGTTTTGTAATGCAATTCTGGTCGAAAAATTGTAATTTTTGTAAATAAAAAAAAACTTTTTGTCGTTCTCTGCCAGTCAACTTTGGTGTCAAATATGATAGCTTTGTGATGGAGTATAAAAAATGAAGTAAAGATAAAAACACATTTCATTAACATAAATCATGATTATGGGAATATTTAACAGACTCTGTCTCAGCTGCCCTAGTGGTGGCAAGTACGACTGCTGAGGCATGGGTTCGGTTTCCGGACAGATTTATATTGAATTTTTCCATCAGGAATGAACGATTGACAGCCATAGAGTCTGGGTTTGTGACCAGTTGATAGCAATAGGCTTCCCCATTTTGGCTTACACATCTGTCAAACCCTTCAGGAATTACCAGGCCTGATGTTTTGTTATCTCCATGGTTAGGCAGAGTGTACCTATAGTACACCCCTAGCTATAGCACATAATAACGGGCGAACCTATTATTAATTATTCTTTTAATTAGTACAGTTAGTTGGAATTACTTATAATCCCAATTATTCTTTGATCGGAGTCCTTGAACGTTTATTTGGTATCTTAGTAATAGTTCGATTAGATTTATTGGAAGTTAGTACAAGTAGAAAAGTTTTCTTGTTATGGCAACGATATTGAACGTAGGAACCAGATAAATGTTAGATAGGTATGAGTCGGATAAAGAGAAAATTACTTCGTGTATCTTTTTTTTTGGCGTGTGAAAAATCGTCAAATAACCCCTCCCGCTCTTGGGTAGAGCGAAAGGGAGTGTCAGACTTCAACTAACTAAAAACCACCCATGTTACTTCTTAGCCCTATATGTCGAGGCCGCGGTTACTTCTGAACAACCCGCAGCCCCGACGGGACCCGCAGCCCTGCTAATGGGACCCGCAGCCCCGACGGGACCCGCAGCCCTGACGGGACCCGCAGCCCCGACGGGACCCGTAGCCCCGACGGGACCCGCAGCCCCGGCGGGTTCGTCCGAATCTCAGCTTACTTTTTATACAGTAGTTTTGAAACAATCATACTCGTAATTTTTTTAAAACAAAGTAGAACCAAAAATACAAAGAACACCAGAGGAAGGCAAAATAAATGATGGGTGGGTTTTTTTTAAAAGGTACAAGTCTGCCACACTATTCCCAAACCACTGTAACTCCTGAAAGCCAGAATCGACAGTGACGACCACAAGAAAAGCGCTGAGACAATGAAACTCGACGAAGTCTTAGAATGAGAGTCCCAGATGGATGGATTGCAAGATTATGCAGCGTCACCAAACTTCAAAGAAAAGCAGGTCGCCAAACGCAAACGAAAATGAATATCAACTACTGTGGTTGCAGTAGATGAATGATATAAAAGAGAAAAGAGTAAAATGTGTGTACAGAGGAGAATTGAAGAACAGAACGTGTTACGCCGAGCCCAAGTAGAATAGGAAAAAGAAAATGATGATGATGACAAAGATGAACACATTCTTCTGCCTAGACTTTTCGCATGTCGTCATTCTTCTGCATAGAGACCTACGCTATGGAATGGGCATCTACTTACAGTGCTTTCACAAGTTAGTGTGCTTATTTTTTTTTATTTTTGATATTAAAAAATGCCTGCAATGGTCTAATTGAAAGAAATGCTTTGAGCAGCTGATATACCATAGGACGGCTGCCTATATGACCTTCACATCTCAGTTACTTCTGGGTACGATAGATATCCCTTGATTTGACTGGCTGTCCTGTATTTTTTGTATTGGGAAATCATGAAATAACCCCACCCGCTGAAGCCGCGGTATCTCTTTCAAACAACCCGCAGTTCCAACAGGAGGACTGACTGTCTTTGGTTCGAATTTTGCAAGAGCGCTTGAAAATCGAACCTCGAGGCTGTTATTATTTACCCTAAAGAGATGTTAGAAACATGAAGGGCCCCGCAAGACCCAACTCCCGTCGGGGCTGCGGGTTGTTCAAAAGAGATACCGTGGACTCGACACAAAGGGCTAAGAAGGAACATGGTTGCCACTCTGCCCAAAGAGCGCGAGGAGTCATTTGATGATTTCCTACTTTCCAAAAAAAGGATGGTATTATTTGCCACTAGTTTTTCCAATCTACAGAACAAAGGTTGACCAGAATCATCAACTAAAGAATTTCATGAATAAGTCCTAAGTTCCTATTATTTGCAATATTTATCTTCCGATACCTAATTATGTTTTTGTTTACAATTAGTTTTTCTAGAAATCTTTTTTTCTTTGAAGTAGCTCGGTGTGTAATGGGTGGTTACCCATCCATAGACCAACCTAGGCAAGTGCGGCTTAACCTAAAGATTGATTCAAGCATCTGCTATAATTTAGCTACGAGTTCCTACTAATAAGCTTGAAGATGTAAACGAGCAAAAAATAACCATTTCGCTATACAATTAGAAATACTAGGTATTTACTAGGTGTAACTAAGCTATTTCAAACGGATGTGATCCACTCGCATATATGTAAGTATCTACGTCACTTTGCCACGTCCCCTAAGACTGTTCCGTACTGGTTGACTCGACTCAAGAGAAATAAAAGCTAGAATAACACAGACTCTTGTATTTTGCCTATAAAGGCAGATTGTATAAAAGCAGGTACTACGAGTATTACATATCAATAATTTATCTATACAGATAAATAAATAATTAAGAGCAGGCGACAACTAGTTAGCAAGTAAAATTAGTAAGTTAAGAAGTAGTAACCCTACCCTCTGTGAATTTATCAATCCTCAACGCAGTAGTAGCTCAAGTAACTATTTCTGTTCTGTTAAACAACTTAATCATACACAAAAAGACAGATCAGATACATATTTTTTTTGGCGGGTGGAAAATCATCAGAAACCCCTCCCGCTCTTGGGCAGAGCGAAAGGGAGTGTCAGACTTCTACTGACTAAAAACCACCCATGTTCCTTTAGAAGGAACATGGGTGGTTTTTAGTCAGTAGAAGTCCCTATAATTATGTCGAGGGCGCAGTAACTTGTGAACAACCCGCATCCCCGACGGGCAGACTAGATACCTTACTCTCGAATATAATTCCGATAGATCGACATTGGAATTCACTGATTTGAGATTTTGTATTCACTGATTCTGGACTCACTGAGTCTAGCCAATCCCTGACGTTTAAATCAACCAACTGACGTTTGACCAATGTCAATCTATCGGAATTATATTCGAGATTAAGCACCCTGATACGCGCACAGGCTCCCACAGAAATTCTTGGTAGCAGGTCATGTTATGACTTCGTTTTTGCAAAGGTCTGGGTCCTGCTATCGGGTCATCAACCCTCTTTGACTTAATAGACAAAAAGTTAAAGACTGACTGTTTTAAAGTTGACGTCGGTCATAAAAAGATACTAAAAAGACTCATTGCATGCAAATGCTGAAGAATTCTTTTTTCCACCTCCTTGCAATAAATCGTCGGGTTATAAAATAAAGTGCATATTAAGTTTCTTTTAAAACGCATTTATTAGCGTCTAGCGAGGGATACAAAGAAAAATCAGGCTTTAGGCTGCTTTTATACCAGATAATATGTGCTATGCAGCTTTGCTGCGAGGATGTAATAGCTAAGATGTGAAACTATGTGACCGTTTCCACTGATACTAAGCTATGTAGCGGTGCGAGTAAGATGTGCTGTAAAGATGCGTCACCGCAAAATAGCTGCGCGAGGAAGATGCACAGCTCGAGCTATGCGATGTATCGATAGTAGGGAAGCTGCTCCGGGTACTCTGCTCTGCACATAGCTACACCACTCGCGACGATCCATAGCACACATCTATTAAACCCATTGGAACAACATAGTCTCATTCTGCGATACACCCGCATTCCACAAATGATATTTAAGTCTTATGTAACAGGAGGCCAGCTCATTGTAATCAGCAGGGCACAGATCTAGACTCCGTGACTGGAACTGAGAAATTTCAGATGGAAAAACTCAACACTTTACCCGACTTGAGGATCGAACCCAGAACCTTATGCAGGTCAGCAGAAAAATAATGAACACGCATTTTTTCTTTTTTCACGTTAACAAACAAAGAAGACGATACAGTGCTTTGAAAACTCGTGTAACGTCATACTTTAAGACATTTTTTTAAGGTCAGTGACGTTAAAAACCCGAACTCAAATTTTTGACGCGTTATATCTTCGTCAATTTTTATTGATTTGATAAAACAAAAAATACGTATCCAATATTTTTCGATAATCTAACAGAGAGACTCATTAGAATCACATTTTTCTAAGTCAGTAAACATCCCTATTGAGAGAGGCCCAGTGTGCAAAAGTAAGTCGTGGGTTCGATTGTGTAATTTATTTAATCACCACTGCTTTCAAAACGGTGAAGGAAAACATCGTGAGGAGGCAAGAAATTGTACCAAAAAAATCCTACGAGTCACGCGCATTTTGTCTTATACCCAGTTGTGATGCCAATAGGCTGGCTCCCTATTTTCTTATCGGTATTTTCCTACAATATACTCCTATCTGGCGAGTTATCATATTGTTGGTTATGAGTTTCTACCACTTTCTTAAAAAATCCATTATCTTATCAAGCAAAGAACTAACATTACCTACCGTCTACTCAATTCGTACATGTTCTAAGAAAAATTACGCCAGAATCGTATGTTACACAATTTTGTTCGGAGCCCGGCGTTATGCGTGTTACTCCAACATTCGGTATTCCGAACAGCGCCTGTGCGTACATTTTACGCAAAGTTCGCATTTACGTAATGTTCCTT
The DNA here is from genome assembly GCA_932274075.1 of Diarsia rubi. Lineage (NCBI taxonomy): Eukaryota > Metazoa > Arthropoda > Insecta > Lepidoptera > Noctuidae > Diarsia > Diarsia rubi. The sequence continues at coordinate 17,246,306 of OW026419.1, read as the reverse complement.
ATACGATGCCAATTCTTGTTTTTGGAATAGATGAAACTGTAATATTTTGATTGTTATTATGCTTGTGTATGTTGTTCGATTTAACATATGAGTAGATGAGAATAAGGACGTTGATTGACTTAAAAAAATATGATTCTAATTAGTCCGTCTGTTAGATTATCGAAAAATATTGGATACGTATTTTTTGTATTTTTCAAAAAATCAAAATCAAAACTCATTTATTCAAACGAGGCTGATAATCAGCACTTTTCGAACGTCAAAATTTACTTTACTTTACTTATTTACAAGAGACAGTCCTCCAAACACGCCCCCCTTCGACATATAAGAATAATAATAATATTATCAAATCAATAAAAAATTACGAGGATAAAACGCGTCAAAGATTTGAGTGGAGGGTTGTGACGTCACTCACCGATAAGTAATGCCATACGAATGTTTTAGAACATGATGTCACACGAGTTTTCGAAGCACTGTATCGTCTTCGTTGTTTGTTTACGTGAAAAACGAAAAAAATATGTGTCCATTATTTTTTGGAAATCTATCTTACGGACTAATTAGATTTTTTTTTGTTAACTACCCTATTGTCACAGTATTTATTATTTTAGTTGTTTCATGCTCTTAATCACCAATCTAAAATAATCACAGAAACATTTTCCAACAAGTCTTTTCCCAGCTATTTTGAGGTCGACCACCAATCTGCGCAGCCGAATACGATATAATTCTGTATTTTTCATGGAGTAAATAATATTCTTCCTATCTGACCTCCACAATCTAGTTAGTACTGAATAATACAGTACCGTTTGGTAAGACTGGTTGTCAGACTTTCAGGCTACTGACAACCTGTATTGACTGCCAAAGATCTATCTATTTATGGCAAAGGGGACCAAAGGCTACCCCGTGCCTTTCGGAATGGCACTAATTAAAAAAAACAATGAAACTAAATAGATCAATGAAAATCCCGTCTAGAGCTTTTTTCAAATGCAAACGGAAATTAATAAACGAACAAAAACACTAAAATCCAAAATCAAAAATGTGCGGAAATACAGCTGTCTGAATACAACCAAATGCTTTTCAAACAGTCACAATGTGAAATTACTCTTATTCTCACTGTTCTAAAATGTAAATCCGCATTTGAGCTGAGGTCACAATGGCCGCCCAAAACGTAGGAAGGAAAATTAAAAATATTTTTGGTCCCCACTAACGAGCCAGCCTGTTTCTAGCCTATCTGCATTTCTGTACCGACAAAATTGGATTTCTCTACGTGTTTTTTTTCGAATCATCCCTTTTTGTGAGTAAAGTCATGACAGAATTTTTGGCACCTTTGAATTACGAGTTGGTTTTTCAGTCTTTGTGTTTCGTTGATTTGGGGTTTTGAAACTGTTGCCTGTTGACGCAAGTTTTTAAACTAAAAAGAATTGGGTTCGAGTTGTATGGGTTTCAGGATCGACACCACGTTAGGAGTACTATTATTGGTGTTATTGAATTCTGAGATAAAATTTAATTAACGACTTTAAAAAAACTTTTCGATTTTCGAAATGTTGTCCAGCGGCTGAGAAAGTTAGTAGACCACATTACAAATAAATTTATTAGAAAATAAATATGAATAATAATAATAATAATATGACTTTACGGTAACCCTTTTGTAAATCAACATAATTATGCAAAGATGTTTCTTAGATACTTTGGTACTTGAAAACAACAAGAGCAACTAATAAATTTAGCCGGTACCTGTTTCATATTCCAAGATCACCTCAAGACCTCCACCCAAATTACTCAATACCCTCAGTCCAATAAACACCACTTTAATATTCCATCCACCACACTATTAACCCATCGATTAATTTCACGCATTTATAACAGTGTTCCAATCAAGATACTCCCTCGGGCTTGTGACAATAGGGAGCCATATTTGTGGTCATGCGTTGTGGTGTGTACCGGCTCACAAATCAGACTCTATTGTTGTACGTGTTAACCAGAATTGCGTTACTGAAATTGGGTCTAGTTGAACGCTTATGTCCCTGAAGTTTAGTGTTATTCGGAGTATTGTTGCAAGCACAATGTGTGACTGAAAGGCGGACGTATTGTATACCAGTGTAGGCGAGAATGGCCCCAAATAAGGCTTTCATTGCAGTATAATTCAATTTGTGTAACATTCAACAACACAGATTTAGAATAGAAACCTTATAAATGTTTTCAAGCTCGGTTTTAGATAGTTAGGATACTTAGTAAAAGGGTTTAAATTATCCAATTGCCTTTTAATTATTCAAATTTAAATAAAGATTTAATGCAATGATAATTATAGCATAGGTTGTAAAAATATTAGATGGTATTATTACCATAATACCTTCTTAGAAGGTATTATTATTTCCATAGTACCTTCTAATATTTTTGAACATTGTATTTTCTACTTTAATTATTACGTATTTACGTTTTAAAAACCCAATACAAATATAAACAAAATAAATAAATTGTGTTTTATTTCAGACAAAATAATGAAATAAAAGTAGCACATAAATCATTAAAACATCATCAAAAAGCGCGCACACATTAAAATCCATAAAATGTCAATAAAAATCTTACTAACATTCTAAAAGTAAAAACACATTAAAATATCGTTATAACTCGTTAAAAAACATCAATAATGAATAAAAACACCATACAAATTCATTTAAAATTTCCTTTGTCATTTTATGTTCCCATTTAGGTGAACTGAAATTCAGTGGACAAGTATAGGGCTTGTCAGAATTTCAGATATAAAAACGTTTGAAACTGTTGTCTTATTCCAACTTATTTAGGGTCAGCGCAGTCTGCCATCTTCCTCCATCATACTCTATTACTCAACATGTCAGAAGTAACCTGCTCTCTAACCTAACCATATCAACCTTCACACATAGATACTATTTGATTTGTACTGATGTGCATTTTAGTACTACTTATGAATGTACCCCAATCACAACACAGCAAGCTATTTACAGCGTCGCATATCACGACTGTTAATATTAAAGCCTTGCCTTTAACTTCGACAATGGACTGCGATGGACTGATTAGAAGGCCGTAGTACAAGTAGTATCATAGCCGAGGCTCGCAAATCAGGACCTATTGTTAGAGGCATAAATGTTATTATGTTACTGAAATTGGGTGTACCTACGGTTCGGTGGAGTTTGGTGGTTTGCAAGTATGGTTGTGAGGTTATTATAAGCATCTTGAATTTGTAAGGTACTATTTATCACGTCGGGGCTACGGGTTGTTCAAAAGAGATAAAGCAGCCTCGGCACAAGGGCTAAGAAAGAACATGGGTGGTTTTTAGTTAGTAGAAGTCTTACACTGCCCCTACCACTCTGCCAGGAGGAGTTATTTGGTGATTTCCCACCCACCCAAAAAAAAACGTTTTTTTAATGAGTATTTTGAATTTGTTGGATTATTGTTAGTAGAAATGAAAGAGGTAATTTTAGGTACTTTTGTGTAGGTTAGTAGGCAAAATAAAGCTTTTCATTAAGTTCTCAGAATGGTGCAATTAAAGAAAGAAAGAAAAAGTATTTATTGGTTTCACACAGGACAGAGCAAATTGACAAAAAAACAAAAATTAAAAAAGCTTAAAACTTCGAGAAATACTTAAAATTAGGTCCTTCATATTTTTTAATTAAAATTAGCCCCGTACGAAGCCAAAAGGCTACTATCTCAGCATGGTGCTAAATTAGGTTATTTGAAATCAGATTGCGCTTGCCTATGGTGGTTACTGGATGGGTGACCACCCATTACTTACCGAGTTTTCTCCATGCTTAATGCACATTAGGCCGTTGTTCCCAGCTGCCATTTTTAGATCTTTGACCGTCTTGTTAGGTAGTCAGTGGTCAGACATTCTGACCACAAGTCTGTGTTGCGACTGCATATCAGACCAAGTTGTAATAAAAGTTATCGGCACTGAAAACTGTATAGAAAAACCTGACAACAACTGTTGGGCAGTAGCCCACCAGAAACAACACCAGTCTGGTCGGAAGATCCTCCCTTTACTATAGAGAACAAATAACTTAATACCCTGTTTCATACCCTTAAACAATTGGCTATAAATGTTATTGAAATAAACTCTTAGCATCCTCCGTTTCATGAAAATAACAACTATCAACAGTTCAACTAAAAGCCTTCAAGCCAACGAACTTTCAACAAGATAAAACGAAAAAATAACTATGATTATACATTTCACTTTAAACTTATTATACCTTGAAAGCAGACAGGCTAAGTAACTCATCTTGGAACAAATTATGCACATATTTGCACACACACACTTTTACATAGACACGCAGGTACTCATAACTCACTCTGATCAGCAGCTGCGCAAGAAGATGATAGCGTTGTGAGATTGAAAAATAAACTAGCATGAGATAAGTGAGATTTAGTCGTGTGATAGTAAGTAGAATATAATGTTATTTATTATAGCTTCGATCGTAAACTGATGTATATCGATGGTACTAAAGTTTTTTTATAGGTGTAAGCTGTTTTATGATTGAAGAGAGAATTAAGATGTCAGGGAGCTTTCACACTCCGTATTTTTTTTAATCGCAGCATAATTAAAAAAAGCAATAGGGGATCGGACTGAGTCAAAAAAATATGATTCTAATTAGTCAGTCAGTTAAATTTTCGAAAAATATTGGAAACGTCTTTTTAGGGTTCCGTAGCCAAATGGCAAAAAACGGAACCCTTATAGATTCGTCATGTCTGTCTGTCTGTCCGTCTGTCCGTCTGTCCGTCCGTATGTCACAGCCATTTTATTCCGAGACTATAAGGATTTCACAGTTGAAATTTCGCAGATCTGTATTCTGTAAACCGCTTTTTGATTTTTATATAAAAATAAAAAACTATAAAATTAAGAGGGGACTACATGGAATCGAAACTAAAAAAACTTTTTTTCATCAAACCTACACATAAGGGGTATTTATGGATAGGTCTTCAAAAATGACATTGAGGTTCTTAAAATCATTTTTTCTCAAAGTCAATCGTTTCAAAGATAGACACATCCAAAGTGGTAAAATGTGTGCCCCCCCCCCTCTAACTTTTAAAGTAAGAGAGTGACAATTCTAAAAAAAATATATAATGTAGATCTCAAAAAAAAATACCAACCAAAATTGGTTTGAACGAGATCTAGTACCTAAGTATTTTTTTTAATACGTCATAAATCGTAAATCGCAATTTACCGTTCATTCAATCAACTCAATTATAAAAATTATGTTAACATTATGTTACTTGCTGCTACGGAACCCTTCATGGGCGAGTCTGACTCGCACTTGGCCGGTTTTTTGATTTATCAAATTAATAAACATTGACGAAGATAAAATGTGTCAAAGATCATGAGTGGGAGGGTTGTGCCGTCATTTGTAGGTAAAAAATGTACTTTCATTTGTGACGTTTTAGAAGAGTTCACGAGTATTCGAAGCACCGTATCGTCTTCAGTTTTTGTTTATATGAAAAAATAAAAAAATATTTGTGTTAAATATGTTTTGGAAATCTATCTGACGGAATGATTAGTTTTTTTTGTCCGATCCCCTATTCTAGCTTCATAACATAGTATCGTGTCTGGAATCCTAGTAGGTTAGGCAGAGGTAAGCTACCCACATTTACCCACATTTTGCGAGTTATTTTCACGGAGCCCATTGCCATCAACCGGGAACGAATCCAGACACCGTGGCTACAACTGAGAAATGCCTGATGAAGAAGCAACAGTATTTCGACTTTTTTGGGGGGTGTGAAATCATCAAAAACCCCGCTCTTGGGCAGAGCGAAAGACAGTGTCAGACTTCTACTGACTAAAAACCACCGATGTTCCTTCTTAGCCCTTTATGTCGAGGCCGTGGTATCTCTTACAACAACCTGCATCCCCGACGGGATAGTACTTTTGCAGTCGTGCTTGACCACTCGAGCGATGAGACAGTACTTGATGAGAAGTTGATGTTATGATTGATGAATACATGCATATGCGTCGATGGAAAGACCCCAGATGGTATGACCATAATGCCATGGAAGTTGGGTAGGCCTCTGGCACACTAAAGGTGCATACTGTGCAATGCAACTTGCATCGACGCCCTGGCTGGCGCAATATTTGCCATCCCATCTTCCTAGCCCGGTGAGCTGTGCTGCGGCGGCTACTGCAGGTGCTGAAAACCTCAACCAGCGCAAATACTTTATTGGCAATTACGTGTTTGAGCCGTTTTGGGTTGAAACACTGGAGCTTTGGGGCCCGAGTGCTCACCTAATATTAAAGGAAATTGCCAAATGGTTGGTCGACTCTTCACGTGACGAGAGGGCTGGCCTATTTTATGGCCAAAGAATCAGCATTACCATCCAACGTGGGAATGCTGCCAGCCTTTTTTTTTTTGGCAGGTGGAAAATCATCAAATCCCCTCCCGCTCTTAGGCAGAGCGAAAGGGAGTGTCAGACTTCTACTGACTAAAAACCACCCATGTTCCTTCGTAGCCCTATATGTCGAGGCCAAGGTAACTTGTGAACAACCCGCAGCCCCGACGGGGACGACTCAAATTATTAATGCTGCCAGCCTTCTGGCCACCTTTCCTGTTGACAGTGATGTGGACACATTTTTTGACGCCATGTAATTCTTCTCTTTTTGATAAAACTTGTGAATATATTATTATAATTTTGTAAAAACTTCATATGACTCAGTTTACAACTCATAATAAAAACAGTTATAACATCACATCGCAATCCACCTTAAAATCCTTCACTTTTATATTTCAACAAAAACTTCATGTAGGTTCAACATTAACGAGAAAATCGTGGTAAAATGTATCAGTCGTTAAAAAATTCATAAGCTCCTGAATATTCTATGAATATTGCATAGGCATTTCATGCAGCGATAAAGTATATTTGATATGATATTTGGGTACGTTGAGGTAGACATTTTATTTAAGTATAATGTTGATAATATCATGACGTGCCGAAAATAGCAAGGTGGCAGCATTAGCATTGAGTGAGAAGTAGCTGAGTTCGAATAAGAGTGTTTAAGGTAGTGTTATTTTTCTCGTGCCTCACAAACATATAATATGCCAAAATATTAATATTTTATTCAGTAAATGATTGTGTGTGTGCATTGTGATTGTCTGACTGCTACGTCGTTCGAGTGGTGTCAAGCGCGAATGCTGTGTTCGATACATCATGAAGTCCTGGGTTCAGCAGACTTTTTGTATGGGTCCTAGAATAAATAAAAAGGAACAAAAAAACAATTAAACATGAATTAAAAATGTATTTTATTAATAAAGCCTACTATTCAATTAATGATTATTTAAATGATAAATGTAATTTATTTATTTATTTATATTGTTATGCTTATATAATATGGCAATTGTTTATTATTATTGACATCCCATTTTCTTGTATTTTATTTATTTATAACAAAATTACACTAACAGTAACACCACACATATAAGTTAAAGATTGAATATAACACTAAACCAAAATTACACAGACAAAATAATTAGAAATATAAAAAACAATAACAACAATATTACAATAAAAATTAACTTATCATTAAAGTGAAACAAAAAAAAAAAAATGATATATTTGTTTTGATGTATATCCAATTTTGCACACCTTTTAGGGTAGGATATGGTTTAAAGGTCTATTATTTGTATTTTTTCATCCATTTGTGTACCCATATTTCATGCAATAAATTATTTGGTTTGATTCTATTCCCAGGTCAGGCCAAGTGTTATTGGGTTTTTTATCAAGAATATCTCAGTAGCAGCCACGAAATCGAGATTGATGCTCGGTTGATGGCAATAGGCCTTTTGATATGGGATTTAAACAAAACTGGCGAAATGTGGTTTATCTTGATCACCACACAAAGAAGCGTTGGATAATTTTTTCTTACAATACTTTCTTCCCCAATATTTCCTTCTTTTTTTTCTAATATCTGTGATGTTCAAGATACATTATAAATGTTCATAATTATGAATAAGGATGTTTACTGACTTAAAAAATGTGATTCTAATTAGTACGTCTGTTAGTTTATCGAAAAGTATTGTACACGTATTTTTTGTATTATCTAATCAATAAAAATTGACGGAGATAAAACGCGTCAAAGATTTGAGGGTGGGTTGGTGCTGTCACATGACCGCTAAAAAATGTCATACTAATGTCTTAGACTATGACGTCACACGAGTTTTCAAAGCACTGTATCGTCTTCATTGTTTGTTTACGTGAAAAAAGAAAAAAAAACGTGTCCAATATTTTTTGGTAATCAATATTATGACGGACTAATTAGTTTTTTTTGTTAACTACGATATTTCTCAGTAGCAGCCACAAAGCTTGGATTTGCACCCAGTTGATGGCATTAGGATCACTCCCTATTAGTGCATGAGAGACAAGACCTTAACTACGACATTTTTAATGTATTCGGTTACAGTTCAGAAAATACAGCATATCAACAATGTAAAACTTAAAACACAACTTTGTTTAAAGGCGAGAACCACAGAATAACAAAATACATAGTTCCTATTCAAAGTTATTATCACCCTTAAACCAATAATGACGAGGTTAAAGCCACCGCAACTGTTCGCAAAGAGTTATAGCTGCGGTGTCTGCAACTAATGGCAATTTATTGTCTATAAAACTTTTACACACCCAGGTATGTTTGACAAACTGTTATATGACTGGCTGTGTTACCACTTTTCATTTTATTGCTGCGTTATATTACTGATGTTTATTTGCTGTGGGTTTGATGATGCGTGTAAAACAGCTTTCTGTGTGATCAATGTCGTAATGTCAAACTCTCGAGTAAAAATGAACGGCACCTACATTTTTTTCTTTTTTTTTGTACGAAACGGAGCTTAATCTTGTTCTGAGAATAGAGATGAGGTCGACAATGGAACACCGTCACTGACTTTTTTGTTTTAATTTCGAGTTAAATAAATTACACAAAGACATGAACTCGAAAATATTTTCGAAAAACTGTATAGAACTGGCTGTTTGTATAGATACTATGCCGTAGCAAAATGGCTACGCAGCCTACGCCAGCGTAGCAAAAGACCTACGCGTAACATAATTCCGATAGGCAGAATAAGATAGATATTGCTCTTTTATACTCCTACGATAGGGTTATGAAATTTTGTGGTAAAATTTCATTACACATAGCCAAAAAAACCAGACAAACGTTAATCAAATGAACACAATTAGCTAACGAAGATAGAATTGTTTTTGTGTCCATATTTTTGATGCTTCGCCGTATATTTTCACTCCCGGGATGAATTTTGTTTGTTTTAATGCCCGTAATCATTTTAATACACTTTTTATTCGTAAGGTTTACGAATGAAATTCTTTATCTGACAAAAATGTGTACTTTAATTACTTTAGAATAGAGTTCATAATGAAATCTAAACGACTTCGGGAATATTTTTAATCTAGAAGCGTATAAATTGAGTGGAGCATTTTTTATTTAGTCCATTGTTATTCGGAGTTTTTTAAATTGCGTTGGTTTTTTTATTTCTGCTAAAATTTTGATGGGTAAGGATGAAATATTACTGAACTACGATTATGAAATATTATCGTAAAAACTTGAATTTATGGTATATTAAAAACTAGCCTTACTCAAATCAAGTATCTTAAAAATTAATGAGAACTATTGATAAATTTCAAACTGTCTATGGATACTGAACGCGGATTCACCATATCATCACGGCTGTAACCCCAAGCCGCGCAAAGTGTCATTGAGTTTAATTAAAGAATAGGGAGGTTTACTGACTTAAAAGAATTAAATTCTAGTTAGTCCGTCTGTTAGATTATCAAAAAATATATTCATATTCATATTCATATTTCATATTCATTTATTTGCATTCCACAAGGTAAAGCATGGTGTTAACAAAAAAGGCTTAGAGCTAAGAGCCATTGTAGACCCTGTCAGGGCACAGCAAAATTGATTCTTACATGCTAAGAATTTAAATGTACAAGAAACAAATTAATTTATTATACAATATAAGAAAAAATAAAAAAATAAAATATACATGTCAAAATACCAAAGATTAAAAGTCACAAATAAAAATGTCAGTCGTACATAACAGAGCCAATAATGAAAATTAAATTAAATTATACACAAAAACACAATATAACCATTTAAAATAAAACTATATTGGATACGTATGTTTTGTTCTATAAAATCCATTAAAATTTACGAAGATAAAACGCGTCAAAGATTTAAGTGGGGGTTTGTGACGTCACTTTCAGCTAAAAAATGTCATACTAATGCCTTAGAATATGACGTCAGACAAGTTTTCAAAGCACTGTATCGTCTTCATTGTTTGCGTACGTGAAAAAAGTGTGGAAGTGGTGGTGTGGTAGTGTGGAAGTCGATTTTTTTTTGTTAACTACCCTATTTCTCAGTAGCCGTCACAAAGCTTGGATTTACGCCCAGTTGATGGCATTAGGATCACTCCCTATTATATGGAACTTATACATAACTAGCGAAATATTGGTGTACTATTACACCCATGATGTCATCTTAATAAAGATAGTGTCAGGATCTGTTACAGTCATTTTAACTATCGTTCAAAACTACACTAATGCACTTTAGCGCAATCCTCCCAGTTTATACCCAATAATAAAACTAGCTACTCACTAATGACTTTTAGCAGAAAAATCCAGTTTCCTATTCAATTCTAATTAAATCTGACATAAACGGAAAACTGGGTCGTCTGCGTGCGATCCGGTCATCTGCGGAATGGGCTAGATTACAAGAGTTTTGTAGAAAATGCCGTCATGTCCCGAGAGCTGACGCGTACAGAATGTACTGCTTTCATTAATTATTTCTTGTTGCTGATTTATCTGGGTGTGATATTTTTGCATAAACTAGGTAAGATTATAATATCATGGACTTTTATGATATTGATTTGATGGACTTTTTTGAAATACGGTTTAGATTGTAATACTAGTCACACGTTCATGATGGTCAACTGTATTTGAGGGAATAAGCAAAAGGGGTTGGATACAAGTAATGATTTCTTGGGATTATGAAATAGTATAAAACTGTTTACTTGTATGCATTCTAAGGTTATTAATTATTATAATTTCTAATATTTATCTTTTATTATTCAAATACACCAATACAATCATTTTAAGAAACATAAACATACCACATATTATTATCTCGTGGGTTCAAAATTGGTATGGCACTAAAGAAATAATCATACTAATATTAAAAAGGCTTTGTTACTTCTTCACCTCTAAACGGCTGGAGCGATTTTAATAAAATTTAGTATGAAGTTAGCTAACATCTTGGATTAATACATAGGATAGTTTTTATCCCAATTGTATCTTCCCGTGGGATAATTTTAGAGTTGTATCGGGCAAAGCCGCTAGAAACAGCTAGTTCATAATGAAACTGACGCTTAATTAAGTGGTATTACCTCCCAGTATTTTGTATTTTTGTACTTAAACCCAAGTTATTTAACACAGCGTAAATTAATTTCATAGACATCAAAGCTTAGCGAGGTTTATAGAAATTATCACGCTATATCTATGAACACAAAGCAATTTAATAGTTAGACCTCTTGGCTCAAGTATTTTGAAACACAACAGGGCTCGAACTTAACCGGTTTTCAATCTTCACTGAATCGTTGACCTACTAAACGGTAAACTTTAAACAAGTTCAATTTACCAAAATATAATAATGGTTCTTTGAACTGTAAAATTGTTAGTTTAATTTTTGGGAGTTCAATAAAATTATTCGTTTAACTATTCGGCAAATATTTCTTTCAAGTTTTTTTGGATTAAAGCAAAGATTAAGCTCTTGGTAAATCGTTTTGGACTAATACTTTTTAAGGACCGACTATTTGGGGCTAGTTTTGCGGAACACATGAGAAAGTTTGGTCGTATCTCAGTGACGCTAGAATAAGCTACCGAGAGACCCCACTGGGCCAAGTCAGTAGCGAAACACTCTAACACCCGAATCTATAAACAAGTCAAAGTACTTGAGTAAAATTCATCATTTATGATACAATTATTTTACTACGTAGTTTTGTAATTTCTTGAAGTTGGAACTGTCAAAGTTAGAATTTTTAACTTTGTTTCCTTTGAAGATTCTTATAAGTGGTCTATTATAATGGCTACGCCTATCGCCTGAATATACCTTGACTATAGATACTAGTGATAGTTTTGCATTTACCAAGAAAGCATAGTAAAAAAAATAGAAGAGGTTTACATTCAGCAGGTGGGTCATACAAAGCTGCCAATGATGTTGGCGGCGAGTCCGACTCTCACTTGGCCAGTTCATGGCCAAGTGAGAGTCGGACTCGCCCATGAAGAGTTCCGTACCAAAACGAAAAGTTACCTACGTTTGTTGTATGGGAATCCCCAAATAAAAAAAATATAGTTTTTGTATTTTTGTTGTAGCGGCAACAGAAATACATAATTTGTGAAAGTTTCAACTGCCTAGCTATCGCGGTTCTTGAGATACAGCCTGGTGACAGACAGGCGGATGGACAGCGAAGTCTTAGTAGTAGGATCTCGTTTTTAAATTACCCTATGGGTACGGAATCCTAAAAAAGATATAAAGCCATGTTTTATTTATTTAGCTATTGCCAATAGTAATTGCATTGCGCGGTTAACGGCTACCAATTAGTCAAGGACATTTTATAAACCCATTTATATCAATAAATACTCGTTTATAAACATTCCTACACCCACAACCGCAAGTGGCAGCCATCTTTAAATCAAGATAATAATAATATCACACTAATATTATAAAGGCGAAAGTTTGTGAGTGTGTATGTTTGTTACTTCTTCACGCAAAAACTACTGCACGGATTTGAATGAAATTTGTTACACAGATAGTTTATAACCTGGATTAACAAATAGGATACTTTTTATCCCGATTTTATATTTACGTGGGTTGTAGCGGGTGAAGTCGCTGGCAACAGCTAGTTTTCCATATTTCGAGTAACACTATTTGCTAACACAGTTTTCCTGTTTTATTTATAAACATCGTAAACAACGTCTTCTTTGAATTCCTACTATCATACGCTCTCTATATAGTTATTTCTAAGAAAAACATTCGAATCTTCCACGAATTTCACGGGTGTTTTACACATAGGAGTTATTTACTCAACTTAATTATTATACACATTACTAACACAGTTACTAACACAACATAAGGTGTCAAAGAGAAAGTGTTAAATTTCAAGATGCTTACATTGTTTCATATTCTCAGAATAATGTGGTTGCTTTAAGTTTGGTGTTCACACCGTATAATAATACCTTAAGATGTTTCTGTTATACGTGGTCACCAGCTGGTATTAAACTGGCAATCATTTTCTGAACTGAGGGTTGGTATTTATGAAATTATTTTCATCTTTATTATTATTATTTAGCAGTATTCACTTTGTAGTTTACTTAGGAACGAACATTTGTTTTGTATGACACAATTTTGAAAAGCATGTGTCTCAGTGAAATTCAGACAGCCATTTTTGTCTTGACAAACCTGCTGGGTGTGCAATTTTCTATAATAATGGTCATCTGGTTTATTTATTATCCTTTTAAAAATGATATAATACTGACCCTAAAATTACTTTATTGTCGTACTCGGGCTGAGTACAACTAAAGAATTCTTTTTTTTCGGGTGGGAAATCATCAAAAGAGACCTCCAGCTCTGGGAGGGAACTTTCAAAATTCTACTGACTAAAAACAACCCATGTTCCTTCTTACGTATCTCTTACCTCTTTCAAACAACTCGCAGCCCAGCGCTTCTCCTTCATGTTAATAAAGAATAGGCATCTCCTAGGCACGTTTATTCCATCATACACCACATTCACCGCTTTCCATCAGGCATCATCGAGGTCAAGAGCAGGTACACTTTGCAATAATAAGGCTTCATGCAAAAGTAACCCGTAAAAGCAATAAAATATGAATATTTTCCGTATCAGAATGCTATGGAATTAAGTATCTACTGCCACCTCGGGCGCGCTTAGAATGCGACCCTTCTCCTCACTAAGGCGCACACCTTCACCATTCTTCAATTTGCGACGTGACAACATGTACAGTCACCACCACCAATACGTATACACTTAGCAACGTTTAGAAGCAATTTTCACATTTATATTTTAATCAATTTCATTTTTATCACAAAGTTGCGATCGTTATTTCGCATTTAAACTTTACTAAATGTATACCTACATTATTGATGCTGCGGACTGTACTTCCGATCGACTTGCCGACGTTAAGTATGAACTTTGAAAGGGGTGAATATAAAAAGGTATTGGGCAGGAATTTTATGTTTGATCCGAGGATAGATTAGTAAGAGGGTAAGCTGGGGGCGTGTTACAAAGAGTATTTTTAGTATAGTTTTAGCCTTGAAAACTAATCATTGCTTGTTATGATACCAATCTACATTTTTTTAGCACAAAGAACGACAGAAAAGATAATTGATGCCAATTTTCCGGTTGATAAGAAACATTAACAAAAACAGAATGACTTAAAAAACCTTTTATTTTTTTGTAAAATGCATAAATCTAACATCACGGACAAATTTTGCCAGTTTAGTTGAATTCCCATGCATAAAGGAGAGTGTCTATTGCCATTAAACAAAATATACAAATTCATACTCTATGGCTGCCAATAAGAAATTCCTAATGATATAACGGAATAACAATTTGCTCGACCCGCCGCGCCGGGTCGAGCAGTCGCGCTTATAATCACTAGACTAACACAACACGAAATTTACATAAAAAGGGATTGACAACACTTACCTACCTTTTTTAAAATACTACGTCACACTTGTACCATCCCCGCTTCTCGCTTCAAACTCACACCAAGTAATAACCATATTTTGAACATGCCGCAGTGCATCTGCTTGAGCTCATCTAACTTATTATATCCCGCTGTTGGCTATCTGCTTGCATCGTAAATTACGTCAATAAAGAGCTGCTACATGTTATTACAGGAGGACGTCATTGTCGCTAATGAAATGCTTATTAACTGCCGTACTCAGAGACGTTTAAGCATACTTAAGCTGGCATTTAGTAAAGGTTTTGTATGTCAAATCTTTACTTAATGACGGCTTAAGTAATCATTATATAACATTATATAAACATCTCATAGAGCTTTAATGTTTACTTAGGGCGTCACTTAGTAAACGTTTTGACAGTTTTGTCATACAAAAGTATGTAAAACCTTTAAGTAATCATTAAATATCGCAGTCAGTGCGGTAGTTGAGTCTTCTAATACGCAGTGGAGTGTCTAGGGGAAAACTATACGGCTTGCTGACTGTTCAGAAACCATAACATCGTGAAGAGTAGTATGTTATAAGGGCAAGCAAAACTTTCGAGATTGTGCGATAGTACCGCACTAATACGCATTATGGTCGTTGAAGTTGTAACAAAATTTTGATTTTTGATGCCGTTTGCTAGATTATCCCAAGCCAACACTCGCTGCTGCATCTAAGTTTCGAGTTTCGGCGAGAGAAAGTATTTTTTCAGCGAATCAGTAACCAGTACCGCATTTATCTCTGGTTGAAACGGATATTAATCACGAAATGGTATTGTATGAGTACCAATCATCATCATCATCATTTCAACCGAAAGTCTACTGCTGGAAACAGGCTCCCTCAGTGTAGCCACATTGACTGTTTGTCTCGTATCTCTTTCTCTCATAAACAAACACCATAGTATAAATTATGTGGTTGTGGCACTTTCCTGTTTAGTTATTTACAGTATTTTTCCAATAAAAACGTGGTGTTAAAACTTCAAGGACGATTTTTGGGATTAACTACACATTCTAAGAGGTATGTTAATAGTCATAATAATAATATGACTGTGGGTAATCTTATAGTAAAGTTAGTAAAACATAAGATATCTAATGAACAGTCACGAACAAAAATATATATTCACTTGGCCAAGTTCAAACGCGAATTTCTGGTGAAATAACGATTGGAACTTTGAAATATGAACTACTTTATAATGATGTGAGTTTCAAAATATTAGTTTCGTTGTGTAACATGTAAATGAAATCATAACAGTTGGCAAAAATTGCTTCTAAAGTTTGTTAAGTGTATACATATTGGTGCTGCGACTGAACATAGCATGACATGAAACAAATGAAATGTTAAAATAGTAGAAACTCAAATGTTTTTTTTTTTTGACAAAATGTTTTTAGTTTCTCTGTATGAAAAGGGTTGGGCATGCAAGCGCTTCGTCACTACTCCTAAAACAATTTTACCAGTTTTCCTAATCAAATTCTCCTTGCAATTTTAAGAAACGCTCACCCAGACTCAGCTGCTTAAGATTACTTATTTTCACAGTATTGCTATATCCCTTTGAGAAAATGAATAATTTCCTCCAAACATTCTGCGAAACATCATCTTCTTGGCAAAAATTACGAAAAAAACGTCAAACAGAAATGTTCCACACAAAATCTAATAAACGAATGAGGAAAACTCAACACACTGGGGTGAACAAGGTGAGGAAATCGGTCATTAGTCCCCCTTACACTCCAGGTCAAGGAAAAATAAATAGCGATACCGATTTCAATATTTTACGTGCAGTGTTGTTTGAGAAAACAAGCACGTAACAAACATACAAAACTGATTACACGGAATTAGTGTTCCGCACTTCTTGGTACGAGATAAAACAAAGTGGTTGATATTCTTATTTTGCTAAAACTTAATCTGTTCAGTTAAACGAAATTGCATTTTGGGTCGGTGTATGGAAGTTGTAGGTATAATATCACCGGGCGAAAGCACGTTGAGCTTTTGGTCCTGCGTCTGATACCGCAACTCACTGGCGACGTATTAAAATTCTTCTTAGAGGGACTGCGGCTGCGAGCCGCACGAGATTGAGCAATAACAGGTCTGTGATGTCCTTAGATGTCCTGGGCCGCACGCGCGCTACACTGAAGGAATCAGCATGTTCTCCCTGGCCTAGAGGCGTACGGAATACGATGAAAGTAAAAGATTAGAGAGGGCACTTGTGTCTGTGCACTCAATTATGCACTATAATATCTCTCTCGCCAATGGCTAATGTTGTAAATGTGATAATTATGTAATGTTGTATGTAAATGATTGTCTTCTAACGGTCTGGACGATTATAAAATATGTTTAGGTGGTCATCTATTCATGGACCTTGCGTATGGTGCTTGCGTAAGCACGACTTAACCTAAACATGGATCCATGCGTTTTTTGTTATTTAGCCACAAGCTTCTCAAACAAGGCTACTTGACTACCCGTCGGGGCCGCGGGTTGTACACTAGTTATCGCGGCCTCGACATAGAGGGCGAAGAAGGAACATGGGTGGTTTTAGTCAGTAGAAGTCTGACACTCCCTTTCGCTCTGCCCAAGAGCGGAAGGGGTTATTCGATGATTTTAAACCCGCCAAAAAAAAAAAGGCTACTTGACTATGTCCACAGATGTTAATATTGCATTTTACATTTTCTTAAAATATGACAGTATCAACAACAGACACACTTCATCAAATGAACCAAAAGTAATAATATCTGTACCATTCTGATAAACTTTTGCATACAACTCAAACTGAGATCACCAACAAATCAAACTGCAAACTCATCTATATTCAGTCAAAACAACAAACCAAACGTTTTTCGAAGCACAGTGACGCAAATACACTAAATCAAGACAAAAGACGTCTTCAGAACAATGTCCAGATATTAAAGTCCCTTGAAACATATTAATTTCTCAACTTGTGCAATGGAGGGCAATTAAAACTTGAGACAGAGAACGTAGGAAGTTGAAATTCCTAATTCTTTTCCATTTAATTTTATCTTCGGCTTTGTTATAAAGTGCGATGTACGTAGTTTGCTGTAATTTGTAATTATTGGTATGAAAGAGAGTAGAGATATTGGCTTGTAGTTGCTGATATGATTTATTTTTCTGATTATACGCGGATTTAGACCGGTTTATTACTTATTAGATTACACAGAACATGATGTCTGTGATCTCCGTGGACTTAGGTAGAAGTACCTATACCTTATGGTAGGTACACCTATATTTCTCTTAGATGTTTAGTACCCATGTAATACGACAGGACGAGCCTATTACTGACCATCGAGCACGAATCCCGACTCCATGGCTGGTATTGAGAAATTCTTGATGGACAGACTCATGAAATAATTGCTAGATAATTATAATATTTTATTTTTTTTATTTTTAACGCTGTTAATACATACTGTATTACAAATAATATTTATATCTCCTATAATTTAATTCATGTGTTTTAGTTTACAAAAGAAAATAACTTATATTGATCTTATTAAAAGCTATTAATAAAAATGTCAAGGATACATAACTCAATTGACATTGAGACATTACAGATCTAATACATACTTAGTGTTATTAGATTCAATCACTTATTTTCTTTTATGTCTCCATTTTGATAACAGAGAACAAATATTTAATACAAAAAGCTGTAGCTACAGCTAGGCTAGGTCAAGGTCAATGTGTTACCACTGACTTATAAATATAAAGTCGTTGCCACTGACATACGTACTTTTTTAGAGTCAAAATAGGGTAGTTAACAAAAAAAATCTAATTAGTCCGTCAGATAGATTTCCAAAAAAATTTGGACGCGTATTTTGTCACGTAAACAAACAATGAAGACGATACAGTGCTTTGAAAACTCGTGAGACGTCATTTTCTATGACATTAGTATGGCATTTTTAACCGGTCAGTAACGTCACAAACCCCCACTCAAATCTTTGACGCGTTACATCTTCGTCATTTTAAATTTTACCAATATTTTTCCATAATCTAACAGACGGACTAGTAGAATCACATTTTTTTATCAGTAAACATCCCTTTTCAAACATACCTGTGAAAAATATTTTTTTTACATTTAGAGTCTAGCTTTTCCCAATAATATGTTGGGGTTGACTTCCAGTCTAAACGGATGCAGCTAAGTACCAGTATTTTACATGGAGCGATTGCCTATCTGACCTCCACAACCTAGTCAGAACTGGCTAATATGATACAAATATCTGTTACTTATATGATACAAATATCTGTTACTAATATAATCTGGTAGAGATGAAACAACGCTTTATTCTTTACTGAAAAATATGCGCTTAATACCTAGACCATGCTACTTTAAATCAAAATTCGAGTAAAAGAAAACGCATGTTACGGGAGATGTATTCAAAAATATATCTTGAAATACACAAATCATAGCAAAGTCTGAATATAAATCACGCTTGAGAGATGGTATTCACTCGATCTATAACTATTTGCATGTTCATTTTCATAGCTGCCTAGCATCGCCTAGGTCTTATGTATTCACGTAGCATATAACCTTTTTGCCATCTGTCTGAAATCTCTTTGACCTAGACTTCAATCTCGATCATTTAGGCCTTGTAGAAGTGTCCCGGTCAGTAAAACGAGTTCTAAATTTCAGTTTAGGGTTATCGAATATGGTTACTACGTTTTTATGTTAAAACAACGGATGTTTGGGCAGTAAAGTTTTGCAGACTCTTTATTTGAGAGTTACTTTACAAAATTGCAAAATAAAAACATTTTAACGTTTACTGTTGAACAAGGGTTTTTTGGTCATAAAACTTTGCTATTATCATTGTGCTTGGTAAGCATAATGTTGCTGATAGTATAAGCACAAAATACAAAGTTTTGACTATGAATGTGAATGCCTGGTAAGGAAACACTAAGTAACTATGAGATAAAATGCGTGAAGGTGAAGGTGACTGCTGTGATGATAACTGATAGATAAGTATAGAATAAGATGACATGCTTCATCATCAATCATCAACAGCCTATTACCGTTCCCACTGCTGGCTGCAAGCTTCCTCTCTTTGAGAGGGAATCTACCACGCGTGCCCAGTGTGGATTGGTAGAAGTCACATTTCTTAATTTTTTTTGCTCTAAGACAGTTTCCTCACGATGTTCTCCTTCACCGTTTTGAGAGCATTGGTGATGAATTAAATTACACAAAGTAATAAGTGAGGGTCGCCACCACTGGATCACCGCCGCTGCCGCTGCTTTCAAAATATCTAAATTAATTGGGATATGAAACTTAATTATGGTAATAGCAAAAGAATTTCATTTCAGCCTTTTGTAAAAGAATACGCGCATGAGTGTGACCATACATAAATATTATATTAAAAAAAAAATGTCGATTAAGGAACTACAAATGTACTTACAAAATTTATTTCAAGATATTTTTAGACAGCTTACAAGATTCCTTATCACATATTTTCGATATATGATAACTGTGCGCCTATTGATTCGTTTAATCAACGAAATTGGAGACGTAATTTTCCCGCATTATTTCATATTTTTTGACAATGCCTTAGTTACATTTATAAAGTTAATACTTTGCTATAAATCTCAACTTTGGGAAAAGTTAGTTGTGATTCAATTAGACCATAATTTACAGATGCTTTTGAAGTCTAGAGTTGCCAAGAATGGCATGAACAAAAAAGTTACGAGTTAAAAATATTATATTCACTGTGACATTTCTGATTACAAGTCTTTTACTTCAATTTTGCAATAGTTAAATTCTGAAAAACTAGGGTTTGTGATTATTTCATATTATATTAAACATCCAATTCCTTAAGCCATTCGAAAGTTTCGAAAAAAAAAAAAACAATTTCTCTCTTTGGTCTTCCTTTCAAGTCATAGGAATTTTTCTTAATTCTTCTTTTTTGTTGATTTCGGCATTTTTCCTGAACCCCTGGAGCTAGGAAAAATAACCAAAATAATAACTTTAGTGGTGTGATAACAGCACGCAGTTAAATATCGTCAATGTATTCCGATTAAGTACCTTCAATAGGCTAGTTAACTAAAAAATCTAATTAGTCCGTCAAATAGATTTCCAAAAAATATTGGACACGTTTTTATTCTTTTTTCACGTAAGCAAGCAATGACGACGATACAGTGTTTTGAAAACTCGTGTGACGACATATTCTAAGACACTATTATTTCATTTTTTAGCTGTTAGTGACGTCAAAAAGCCCCACTCAAATCTTTGATGCGTTTTATCTTTGTAATTTTTTATTGATTTAATAATACAAAAAATACGTTTCCAATATTTTTCGATAATCTAACAGACGGACTAGTTAGAATCATATTTTAAAAGTCATTAAACATCCCTATTGTTAAACAATAGTATTACGTAATACCGTAGTACTCTTCAATTTGTGACTTAGCTATCTAAACAACCCTTTACATCACTTCGCAAGATTATAACCACCAATAGATCGTTGTATTAGATTAGGGACAGATTAGTAAACGTCTAGTTTCTGATGAAGATGCATTGCAAGAGATCGACAGGTGGCTGCTACATGATTGATGCAACCATTCGCCGTGTTTGCGACAATCGGATGTCATAGATCAAGTCACCAGGAGATGTGTCAACTAATGTATTGACAGGGCGTGTTTGTGCGAAATGTTGACTGGTTGGGTTGTGTTGATGTGTTCTTTATTATTTTGGACTGGCTTAAGGATGTATACTGCTGGTAATCTTCTGGTGTTCATTGAGATGTGTATTGTTTTTGGATTGTTTCATATTTCGTTTTATTTTAATAATTATACTAAGTAAATTTTATAACTTTTTTCTACTCACTTCTCTATTAATTATTCTAGTGACACTCGACTGTGTGTCAAAAATAATAGTTAGAACATCCATCTCATTTTGAATAGACTATTTTGACAATGATTTTTAGCACTGGGTATATTTATGGATGCCACTTTTTCCTAGTTATAAAACAACTCCATAGTGCTAAATAAGTGTTTCTTGCACAATAATTGAAGATAAAAAAATACTTTTTTATTTATTTAGCTATGTCGGATGTTTTCTAAAAATCATCTACGACAGACATTCATTTTTCATGGTATTACATGATCTGTGTCCAGTGGCATTGTAAACAGGCTATTGGTTTGTATCAATTACGGATTACCGTGCTGTGATACTAACTTTATAGATCCAATCTTAGTTTAGTTCGTGTATTCCAATTACAGATTGATTTAACGACTTAATTACTAACATCGCGTGTGGCATTTAGTTCACAACATTAAAGTTTAAGTAACTAGTGTTCTGTTAAGCTTGCTTTTCGCCTTAGTTAAGTAATACAAACACGTCTTATTAAAATAAAAATGATACATGTTAAGTATGTTTTGAAATAAAATTAACACATTTAATTGCATTATATTCGGGCTAAGAAGGAACATGGGTGGTGGTGTGAAGAGTCAATTGATGATTTCTCACTTTCCAAAAAAGTTTATTGTTTCCTGTAAAAATATCATTGCTTCAATGCGAGAGTGTTCTTTCTGTCGGCACACGATTTTACTTAAAGTGATAGATTGAAGAGTACAAATTAAGAGACCAGGAGACCAATATTGTTGTCAATTATGATCAGGCTTACTGTATTTTGTTGATCTTTAATTATGGTTAACAGAAAGGAGTAGAATTGAGGACTGTGTTGCTTTGAACTTGATAACAATTTTATTTTTCACACCCGAAGGAGACCCTACCTACACCTTTTAAGAAATTTCAACTATAGACCTCTACGCGTCCCTGCGAAAAAGGAAAACAGAAAGGGTCTTGACAGGCAGACACAGACGGACAACAAAGTGATCCTAAGATCCGATAAGAGTCCTCTTGAGAGACGGAACCCTAAAGAAAGAAAACTGAAAAGCTTTTACACTACCCATATTAAAATTTTATAGGGCTATTACTAAACTAAAAATCTTAAATAACTCATTATCCGAATAAAACCAACACTAAAAACAACTTCGGCACTCAACTTTAGTGCTCCTTCAAGAGCCTGCGTCACAGCCACTCAATATATTACATCCAGTAATTTGCCATTAGCTAGCCTTACTACGAGCGTTATATTGAAACCACAATGCATTGGGAATATAAAGGAGCCATTTCTACAGTAATGTCCAATTGTGGAGGTGAGTCAGGTATCCCTCGATCCCACTGGAATACTTACAACATCGTCGTGTGCTGTGTTATTTGTGTTTCACTTTATTTTAATACGTGGATCAGTGGTCGTTAGGGGTTGGTTGAGTTGTATGAAGTAAATATGTTAACGTTTCAGTGTACACGTGAAATGTTTTGTCGAAAGAGTTTACTGAATTTATTTTGTGACTTGTCTTAAGGCCTCGTTTACGGAGACGCGGGGCGTCGCGTGGCACATAGCGCTTTTAATTAAAGCACATGGCGATGTATGAAAACGTTAACGATTTCCAATGACGATAGAGGATTGGACAAAAAAAACTAATTAGTCCGTCAGATAGATTTCCAAAAAATATTGACCACATATTTTTCCCCTATTTTACGAGAAGAGATTTTTCACTCGTTAGTTTAAAATGCAGCGTTCGTTGCGGTGGACCCGCTTCTCAGTAAATGAATAAAAAAGCACGCGACGAGCCTTCTACACGCCCCTCGTCTCCGTAAACGAGCCCTTAGTGTTACCGTTGAAGACTTGTGGGATGTCTGCTACCAGACCTGTGTGGTGGATTGCGACCCAGTCCTTCTCAAAGAGTGGACACCTGAGTTCTAGGAGTGAACTGGATACGCATGGCGTGCCTTGGGCCTCCTCTAGGACATCATCATCATCAGCCGATAATGTCCCCACTGCAGGAATTTAGACATCCCCTCTAGGAGAGGGATGGGCTATAATCCACCACGCGTGCCCAGTGTAAATTTGTAGATGTCACATGTTTTCGAAAGATATGCCGCCGGTTTCCTTACGATGTTTTCCTTCACCGTTTTGAGACTAGTGGTGATGAAATAAATTACACAAAGCAATGCGCCTGCCTGGGTTCGAACCCACGAACTACTGTTCGTAAGTCGGGGCCACAACCACTGGGCCACCACTGCTCTAATCCTCTTTAAGGGAGACCCAAATTCAACCTATGTCTAAAGCCTAAACCGTGATAGGCTGCTTTATTGGAAAAAAAAATCCTACTCTTCTCCGCTATTCTTTTCTGATTAATTTCGTTGCGGGATCCAAGACAGTTAAATCGTTTCTCTGGAACTTCGTCAAGCTTCATTGTCTCGGCGCTTTTCTTGAGGTCGCCACTGTTGATTCTGGCTTACAGGAGTTACAGTGGTTTGGGAATAGTGTGGCGGGCTTGTCCCAATAAAAAAAAGACTGCTGCATTCCATAACGATTGTCAAAAATCCACAATTGACAGCCTGCGCACCAACGCCAACCCACCAACGCCAACGCCAACAAACAACGCCAACGTCCTTTCCAAGGAACGGAGAAAACTCGGTATGTCATGGAAGGTGTCACATCCACAAGCCCACCTAGAAAAGTTCAAGCTAACCTGAAGATGGGCCCGAGGTGCTTTTTTATTTAGCCATTAGCTTCTCAGGTCTTAACAGTGAACACCATTTTTTTTTCTAGCCTATAAATCATAACAACTCCTTCCGCTCTGAGCAGAGCGGTAGGGAGTGTCAAACTTCTACTGACTAAAAACCACCCATTTTCCTTCTAAGCCCTTTGTGTCGAGGCTGCGGTATCTCTTTCGAATAACCAGCAGCTAACAGTGAACACCTTATAAGCTACATTACACGTGCTGGTTTTTGAGCCTACCCTATAGGAGAGAGACGATCCTGGCTGGTATCCTCATATCTAGTGTTAAACTACCTTTGGCTTTATTACAGCAACTTACTTTCCTGATTTGTGCTTGTTATTATTAAAAAAAAAAAGCGAAACAAAATATCACCCTGACATACCCCGCAGGGTTACAGTACTAATTTAAAGTACTCCCACATTAAGCCAGTAACACAACACTTTATCCTAATACTCATTACAGCCTCAAGCAAACAAAGCTACAACTGAAATAATTGTTTGTTTAATAGTACGATATGGTAAACAACTGTTTAATTTAGAAAATAATTGTTTTACTAACAAACCGAAACAAGGCTTATTAAGAAGCCAAATCAATTAGAAAATGTATAATAATTGGTGTACATTTGACACCACGAGACTGAGGTTTATACGAGACTAAAGTAATAATATTGATTACAAAACAGATACCCTAAGCTTACCTAAATGAGCATGCCATGAGCACTAATGCACACCGTTATAACCTGAACTCGCTTTGTATGGGCTACCCGTACAATGAGAATTAGCTTAATTTGGTTTATCATAGCTTGAATGGTCGTTGTACTGAGTTTACCGACAGTCTACCACTTTTGCTACGACTTTTATGTTTTCAGGGTTTCAACCTTATGCTCTAAGTGATAAGGTTGAAAAGTGGTCTACCGTCAGTGTCCATACTTGCGCAAACATAAAAAGAGAAATTAACTTTCTAAAAGTACTATGTGCTCGTGAAAGTACTTAGAATATTTGTATAGATATCATCTTTGTTTCAAAACAACTTAGTGAGAGTCATGTAAAAGAGGCGATGACCCTGCCTGCTCTCGTTGGCTAAACATGCACCCTCGTATTTTGTTTATTATGTCCAGTTTACAAAGTTGAAAAGTTCCCTCAGATCGAAGAATATCTTTGACCTAACTTTCAAAGACTAAAGTTTAGGTAGAGACCTGCAATCATTACATTTCTGATATGTATTTTATAACTGAGGCGTATTTTACCTCCGAGGCTGTTGTTCAAAAGGGCTAAAAAGAAAAATGGGTAGATTTTTGGAAGTAGAAGTCTGACACTCCCTTACGCGCCGCTTTTGATGATTTCCATATCTAAAAAAAAGGTTTCTTGCAAGGCACTAACTTAATGTATTCATAACAGTTTTGGCAAGCCAAATAGCCAATCGCACTTGGCATAAAATCTTGAAACCGGCCTGCAAATTTTGGATTATGTTTAGTTAATTATTCCCTCACAAAAAAGAGTCAATTTTCATTATGCTGCACTTTACGCCAGCGAGCAAAGTCTTTTTAATCAGCTATATTTTAGGTTCAATGTCACCTACAGTTAAAAAATCCCGCGTTGTAGTAAGAACTCTGACAATGAAACAACATTTTCTTCACACAAGCAACGAGAACATAGATCTCACCTCACATTGCAAAATTTACAACTATTATATTAAAAACATTCCCGAAATTATGTGTCTGAGATTCCACGTTTAATGAATGCGCTACCCTCATTTAGGTTCTTATAATTACATTTTTTACACTTGGAGACTGCCATCACGAATACGCTCTTCTCTTTAAAGTTCAGTCGTCTATTTAATACAAACATAAAGAAAATTCCTTTAGTTAATATGACGTTATTTTTAGGGTTCCGTACCTCAAAAGGTAAAAACGGAACCCTTATAGGATCACTTTGTTGTCCGTCTGTCTGTCTGTCTGTCTGTCAAGACCTTTTTTCTCAGGAACGCGTGGAGGTATCAAGCTGAAATTCATATCAAATACTCAAGTCTATGGTCTCTTGGAGCTGTGAAAAAATCAAACTTCTAAGTCAACGCGATCAAAAGATACTCCCGTTTATGCCGCAAATTTTCGACACTCGCAAGGGAATCAAAACCTACAGGGTACTTCCCGTGAACTCAGAATCTTGAAATTTGGTACGAAGCAACGTCTTATAACACAGATAAAGGAAAAATTGCGAAAAGCATAAATTTTTAGTTACATCATATAATAAAAATATTTTTAATAATTAAAATAAAAAGCGACTAAGTTGAAATTTAAGATTAAGTTGAAATTTTCACTGAATGTGTCTCTCTGTTGCTGCTATAACAAAAAATAAAAAG
The DNA here is from genome assembly GCA_932274075.1 of Diarsia rubi. Classification (NCBI taxonomy): domain Eukaryota; kingdom Metazoa; phylum Arthropoda; class Insecta; order Lepidoptera; family Noctuidae; genus Diarsia; species Diarsia rubi. The sequence continues at coordinate 17,219,632 of OW026419.1, read as the reverse complement.
CGACTCCCCTACTACGATGGTACGGAACCCTTCATGTGCGAGTAGGACTCGCACTTGGCCGGTTTTTTTTATCGTGAAGTTGAATTAACTTGAATGTTAATGCTACGTATCGAGTTATCAGTTTTCCTCTTTATCTCATTAACCCTATGCCTTTCAGGAGGAGGGGGGGCATCAAATGACCCATCCCGCTCTTGGGCTGAGCGGAAGGGAGAGTTAGACTTCTACTGACTAATTACCACCCATGTTCCTCATTAGCCCTTTATGTCGAGGCCGCTAAGCAAAGAAAATGAGTTATTTTCTAGCTGTTTTGACTAACGTAGTATGCAGAGCCTGTCATGAGGATGAATCGCATGTGACCATAAAACATGTTAATAAAAAATAAAACACAATAAAGTGAAAAATAAACATTCGTTTAATTTTTGTTAAAAAGTTTTTGTGTTTTGATCATGGGACCACCTGGAAAGTTATACCCTTTCAAACAAAACAAAGAAAATCGAAATCGGTCCAGCCATCTTCGAGTAATCGGGGAAAACATATAAAAAAGAAAAAAAAATCGCCGACGAATTGATGACCTCCTCCTTTTTGAAGTCGGTTAAAAAGAGTGATGAATACAAATTTATGGAAAAGGGAAAGAAAACCAAAGAAAAGATGGATGGAGTGTGTGAGGAAGGAAAAAAGAATAAAAGATAACGTGACGATTGACAGAGGAGAATATAGAAAACGTATTGCGCTGACGCCAAATAACATGAGATAAGGTCTGGCAGTTAATTTGTAGGTACTACCTGCGACCTAAGAATACTTACACATACTTTAGTCCCAAGTAAGTAGTAGCGTGATGACAACAGAAACTTGACCTAAGACTTAACAAATGTTGACTTTTACTTAGCAAATAGTCGCAATTCAAATCGATTTATTTTATAAAAATCCCGTTATTTTTATTCAAAGCATTTCAACTGCTGTTTTTTTTCTATTCTTTGAGCAAAAATGCATTCAAAAATGCGATCTACAAAAGTTTAAGTTCCAAGCATATTGTAGGTATGTACATTCAATACAAAACACTTTAGTACGCGAACATTTTCAACTCTACAGCCTCAACTATTAAACTGTTATTGAATATTAACGCCCCATTAAAATAGCCCATTAAAATAGCACTTAAGTTTTATGATACAACCGCGGAAAATTAAAACGAGTTCGCTCGTGTGTTGATTTCAATATATGGGTACATTCACAGGCATTCATGCATAGTTACACACTGACGTAACATCACGACTTGTAATCTGCGAAGGGTTAGGCAGATATGTACCTACCTATTCACACATTGTCATCTTCAAAGGCTTTGCTTACAAGTACATTCACATTTTTCCAGTTCTGTTTAAAAGAGGGCGAGCCAACTGCCGTCACCCGGGTACAAATCCAGACTCTATGGCTCCATGTGGCAGACGTGCTGCCATGACTCCACAGATACTGATAAATTCCTAATGGAAAAATTCAATAACAGTTTACCTGACCTACCCGACTAGCTAGGCTAACAAAATAGCATAGCCGACATGGCTATCAAAAATTCAATCCTGGTTGGTAAACAATTTTCATCAAATACTTTTGGAGTAAATAGCTTTTTCGTTCGAGACTGTCTGTACTCTGTTCCTACATGGGTAGTGTCAAAAAAGGTTTTAATTTAGGGTTTAAGGTTAAATAATATCAAAATTTTATTTAACAACTCTTTGTCATGTGTCAAATTTTAATGGTACCCAAATGAAGGACTTATAGTTAATTCCCTTAATACCCTACATTTAGGACTTTATTTTTGTGAACAGTTAATAATACATGCAGGCAGCTTAGAGGGATTCAAGGTTGGGACAAGAAATTATGAACAAAACAAATCGGAACTTGCACGTGAAGGCTTGCGTACCATTGTAGTAGATATTGAGAATTTCCATGTTATTTTAGCACCATAGACTTCTACCGGTTTACCCGTAATATACCTGTAATATAATTATAAGTGTTGAACAAATTTCTGTATATTTTTTCTATTCGTTTTTATTTGCGTGGTATGGTCGGACAGACAGACACACGAGTAATCCTCTAAAGGTTCCGTATTTTCCTTTTGAGGTACGGAAACCTTATTATTATTCTTTCCATATCCGTTTGATTGGTCAGTTTCACAAAACAAACAAAATGTTGAAACGCATTGTAGGTATTCCCCTGCTCCGTGTAGGTAATAAAGGGTCGCTCTCAAGGGCAGGCTCGATATTAGGAGGAAAATCTACCACAGTTCCATAGTGGTGTTAGATTGATGATCATGTTTGGACCCACACATGTTTTATACATTCAGTGAGAGTATGGAAATAGACGGAACAAATTAATAGGTAGGTACTCGTTTTTAGTGAATTGGATTATGGTCTCGGGAGTTAGGGTTTGGATGGATTTCTACTCACAGGAGAGTAACATTAGCTTATAATTTATCCACAGCTGGTATATAAGCATTCTATTGCCCGATTGAAAGACTGAAAGGTTTAAGAGTAAATACTCATAAGGGAAGTCAAGTGTTAGAAAGCTTCCCACAAAGTAGACTGATGGCTAAGGATGATGACCTGCCGAAGGTATCGATAATCTAATGGATGTATGCAGGGTTGGACCAGTCGACTTATGTCCAGCATTGGGCGATTGAAACGGTACTTGGACTCTATGTAAAACCAATGACTCATCCTCATTTATTTAGGGCAATGGCCTTCCAATGGGATAGTTAACTAAAAAAACTAATTAGCCCGTCAGATAGATTTTCAAAAAATAATGGACACAAATTCTTTTTTTACGAAAACAGAAGATGAAGACATACAAATACAGTGCTTCGAAAAGTTGTGTCAAGTTGTGTGAGGTCGCAAGGATAGTACTTTTTTACTAACAAAGTGACGCCCCACTCATGATCTTTGACACGTTTTATTTTCGTCAATTCTTAATTTGATAAAAAAAAACACGTATCCAATATTTTTCGATAATCTAAAAGACTGACTAAATAGATTTTTTTGGTGAAATACCCTATTCAAAGCCATCCAAGGCGTCCATTTTCTCCTCGGTCTGCCACCACCCCCTAGTTTCATTATTAAACAAAATAATATATAATATTATACCCATCTTTACCAATTCAAAAACATTTTTACCTTCAATAAGGACTTAGGACAGCATATTGTCTTGCCCTCGAACTGCTACCCAAATGAGTTGGTAAACAAATCTTACGGAACAACACATGTTGGGTTCTTCCATGTCAGTACCCCATTACTGTTCACCCGTCACAGGGCATCACTATTGCGATCTCCTAATAGTTTTAGTTTCCTGGTATAATTTCTTGGAAGACAAAGATATGGTGGAGATTCTGAGAACTTCAAAAGGGACTTTTATTGTGTTGAAGAGAACAAATAGAAATCACACTGTTGAAATTCTAGCCCTAATCGCTGTAATTGAGCGTTCAAATTCGAACGATGACCTTTTCATTTGTTACAAGGTAGTACTGCCTCTTTGTTATTGCTTTCTGCTGGGATCCTGGTACAATTTCTCAGAAGGTAATATTGAAATATCTTGCTAAAGTTAAGCGATCATTTAGTGGATTCTGGGAGCTTCGAAGAAAACTAGCCGCTATGGCCGTTCTGACTAACACAAAGCGATTTGCAAGGTATTGACTAAAATAATAATCTAGCAACTAGCTGTTACCCGCGACCTTCCTTCACGTGAAGTTATTACTTCTTATTTGAATTGGATTTTTATAACAAATTCGAGCTGTTCCGAAGATTAGCCAGAAAAGACTACAAAAAATGTTAAAAAATATGTTTTTGTTAAAAGTATCTTAAAATAAAAAGCTGTTATTTTGAAATAACAAACAGATACTTTTACCCTCACTTTTACCTTTTTTATTTGTGTAGATTGTAATGTGTGTATTTTTACATGGGTTTTTACTCATATTTTTGTACATTATTAACCTGAAAATTTAAACATTCGTCCTCCCTAGGAATTTCATGCTCATTTCCTGGAGGCTTAGCATAACCTTGTAATTCATGTTATTTTAATTTTTCTTTAGGTAGGCCTAAATAATAAATTCCTATAACTTGTCCGCTTGACTATTTCTTTTAATAGTGCTCCCCTCCAGACTGAAAGTTAGGTAGGTTAGTGCTGTGTGACTTTACAGTTTTCTGGCTCCTAACCAGGAAAATGTAACGTTACAGAATATAAAAGTTTTTTGCGTAAAATATTTCAATCTTCTCTTTCGAGAATTGTACCAGGGAGCTAGAATTACTAGGAGATCGTAATAATGATTCCTTGAAAGTGTAATGGGGCAGTGATAAATAAGCTTGCTGATGACAAGCCAGCCAAAAGACATTTCAATTAGATACTAGTAACATGACATAACATCAAGCCTGTAATCCTCAAAGGGTTAGTCATAGATGTACCCATTACTACTCACACATTTCACCAGATATGTTTAAGTCCTATGTAATAAGTAGCAAGCCAATTGCAATCAACTAGCACAAATCCAGACTCTGTGACTGCAACTAAAAAATTCCTGACGGAAAGATCCAAATAAAATTTGCCCGACCTGGGTATACCCATGTCCCAAACGTCAGACACAGTAGTCAAGAAACAGACACCCTTTGTACGAACACCAATTAATAAGAACCCGTTTGAAGAGCCGAAAAAGCTTCCTCAGACAAACCACCTCTTCAGAGCACATCGCAGCAGACGAGCGAAGCACACTGTGGCGGAACAAAATTCCCCCTCCTCCACACTACATCACTCCGGAAGAAAAACTACCCCTGGCCACGACCTGCAGTGGCCAATATGGAAATCTTTAAAGAGACTACGCGCCCAAGTTGGCCGCTGCCGATCTAATCTGGCTAGATGGGGTATAATCGACCCATTTCTGATTGAATGTGAGTGTGGAACAGGACATGCCACACCTTCTCTCTTGTCCGTCGTGCCCAACTTATTGCACGTTCAAAGACTTAAACGAGGCAAACCAAAGAGCTGTCCAGGTTGCTACGTACTGGTCGGACAAAATTTAAGACAGAAAGAAGAAGAAGATATCAATGAAGTAGTCAACTAGTTAGCCAATAGATGCTAAGACAGTGCAATTTACAGGTCGCTTGTTACAAAACTAATATTACGATATTCTAGGTATCAAGTACAAACTTCTTGGAAGAGAAGATTGGAATATCTTTGAGAAAGCTGCTTCTTGTGCTTATGAATTTCCAGCAATACTGAAAGTGCAGTAGCATTATTAAAATAATAATAGTAAAAGTAGTAATTATTTTATTGTGAAATAGCGTTTTGCTGCATTTTTGCAAGTTTTACAATAAACATTCCTACACACTATTTTCAGTTTAAATAGTATGATCACATGCATCACACTAATATTATAAAGGTGAAACTTTGTGAATGTGTATGTTTGATAGTTCTTCACGTAAAAACCACGGAACGGATTTGGATAAAATTTGGTACACTGAGAGTTTATAACTTGGTATAACACATAGGATAGTTTTTCCCGATTTTATCTTGCCTCGGGATAATTTTCGAGTTGTAGCGAGCGAAGCCGCTGGCAACAGCTAGTTAAAGATAGTTCTGAAACAATGCTAGGTTTAAGAAAAAAATGGATTTTTACATTGATTTTACTGCTTGCTAAGTAAATGTAAATAAAAGAGATAACTATCAAATTAAAGTAAACAATAAAATAATAAACAAAGAAGTAGCAATAATAACAACACCAGTGACAAGCAAGAAGTATTTAGTGATGTAAACACGGTAAGTAACTTGTTTTCAGTGTTATTTAAAAAAAAAATACTTAATGAAATACTACTTCACTGACACACATACACACATACTTCAGATTTATTCAGAAAAGATAAACTCTACTTCAAACTGCAGCAAAGCAAATAAGCAATTGATTAACTACATATAAAATTATAAACCCAAATTGTATGACCACATAACATTTTTAAATAACCACTCAAAAGGATTTGCATAACAAAGTAAACTAAGGCTCCTCATATCCCACACTTAATGAAAGAGAAAATTTATGTAAAAAGCATTCGTTCCCGTGTCTTTAATAGCTAAGTGCTGAAATAAAACATACTAGGTATTTAGAATTTAAATAAAAATACAATTTAGTTAAAAGCTTTCTCTAGGTTCTTGTGAAGCAGTTTGTTTTGTCTTCTTCAGGTACATATCAATGTCGCAGTCTCGCAGACTTTTTTTCAAGTCACTGCAATCTAATAGACGTTTTACGGTGATTCGAGTTTACTGCTACTTAAACTTAACTGCCCGGTGTGTAGTTAATTAACTGTGTAGCTGATTTTGTGATGTAATCAATGAAGTTTCACAACATCTTGCTAAGAGACAAAGTTTAGTCTCAACTGAAAAACAGATTTGTATTTATATTGTACGTATCTTGAGGAAAAATTATTGAACCAAAAATTTGAAGGCATATTATGTGACATGATCTACCAAACCCCACTAGCCTAGCGTAATGGTTTACAGCCCATTAGCTCTTAAAGAGAGGAGGCCTATGTTCTTTGTTGGACACTTAATATAGTCAGTTATTATAAGCACGACATCCAAATTAAGCTGATTTCTAATTGTACGGGAAGCTCATACAAAGCGAGGTCAGGTTATACTGGATAGGTATACCTTGATATATCACCGTGTGTTATAAATATAATATTGTTGATAAATATCCGACCACAATAATAATTGTGAAGTAGATAACTCGAACCACCACATTAATAACTCTACAAACAAAATAACAGTCGGGTAATTGCATTCATCTGCATAAAGCAACTTCGACCCATACGGTACATAATATTTATCTTTCCTATTCGTCGGACATTAAAATGAACGCGACAATTATCGAAAACACAAAACGATTAACCCAGATAAAGGCCTGGCTATTGATTCCGTACTGGCCGCAAACCAGAAAACCAGAGAACCCACCACTATAATTCACCAACCGAAACTTTAACCTCCATTTCACAATACATTGCTCTTTTTGTTAAACAAGCTCTTTTAAAAATGCACCACTACCACACATAAGCAGTAATGGAATACAAATAAAAAAAGTGAATGTCATCTCGTTATCGCATGATACCCCCTCGGGTATCGTTAATTCTTATTGAATACCTCGTATTGTCCGCTAATTGAATGGAATCAATCAATTTCGGCATATATCAACTTTTACGGTATATGACATTCGCAGTCCTGAATCAAATATAAATGCATAGTTGTAAGATTTAAATTGGGAAATGGGTCACAGCGTCACAGTGATGTAATAAAGTATGCAACGGAATAGCAAATATAACAGTACATAAATACATTTGAAGCCTGATAAAACCCAGTAGTGTAGAATGATCGAATTTGAAAAACAAACGTTTAAAAACCAGCTGCGTAGGACGTCGAAAATTGAACATAGGTGTCACAGCACTCGGTATTAAAGTGACTGGATTGGAATGTGCGGAATAGTGCCGAAAAGTGGACACTCGATGGACACGACATAAGTACAAAGAAATACGTCTATGACAAAGAAGAAAATTCTATGGAAGGAGGACAAAAGATTTTCATTGAGAACTCACCGTTGACATAGGAAAAAGCTATTTTATTTTCCATGCAATAAAGTCGTATGTAAATACCAACATCGAAGCGAACCTGAAAAATTTATAATCACGGCGTAGTAATTATAAGTTTATAGCCTGGCCGATGATAAATAGATCGTTTTCGATGATAAATAGCCTGGACCGATACTCAGTTGATAGACGCGTGGTGCTTCCAAACGTCAGATGTGATGTAATTTGTTAAATGTTCCGTACAGTGTTGGATGAATCAATAGTAACCGTTGCTTTGTGGAGCGTTTATTGGGACTTTGGCGGCTCCTGACATATTTAACATCACGTATGTAATCCCCGAAGGCTTAGGCAGAGGTGTACTTAATAGGGGATCGGACTGAGACAAAAAAATATGATTCTAATTAGTCCGTCAGTGAGATTATCGAAACAAAATAATATTGAATATGTGTTTTTTCTTTTATCAGATTAATAAAAATTGACGAAGATAAAACGCGACAAAGATCATGAGTGGGGGGTTGTACTATCCACATTTTGCGTTCGATTCCCGGATCGGGCAATGTGTTATTGGGTTTTTCTATCAGGAATTTCTTAGTAGTAGCCACGGAGTTTGTATTTGAGCCCGGGTGATGGTAATAGGATCGCCCCCTATTACATGGGACTTAAACATAATTAGTTACACTTTCGCCTAACCTTTAGGGAATTACAAGCGTGATGTTATGCTAAAAAACTCTTCTGATAAAAATCCATAATTATATAAAACTTTTTAAAAAATGAGATTTTATGGCAGCAGAAAGAAATTGTGAACATTCAAAGATTTAAAAAAAAAAAAACTGAATCACACGATTTTAAAGAGTTTAAGTTATTTATTTCATAACAAAAAATACATTTGTGTGGAAATATTTACACAGTAGGTACATAAAAAAAAGAGAGAGCCGTGTCCTCGTGTACAAAAGTGTACAAAAACGACTTTTTTTTTAGTCATTGGAGCCATATTGGAGCCAACACACAAAATTAAGCAGTTTTTCTACACAACAAGTAGCAACATTATCTCACATAGCTTAACCCAATTAGGGGTCCACTTAACCAAAGCTGTACATGGCAAAGCGAGGCTCATGTTGAAGGTGCTTGGATCTCAGGTCCGTACAGCATCCCTCGTCTACTTATCACAAGTGTAGGGGGAGTTAATTGCAAGTGGTTTCCTGGAACGCCCCATTTTCAAGCTCATAACGAATTCTCTTTACGTTCGAACGTGTGGGTCTGAGAGAGAGCATAGCTGGTTTTGCCAAACCCGACTGAAGAGCTTAGGTGTTCTGAGACTCTAGCTAGAGCGTGGGACGTAACTGTTACGTTTTGCACGTGGATTTTGAGTTTTAGGATAAACGAAATAAGTATCACACAGAATTAAATAAATAATTAAATAAAATAAAAAAAAATATTAAAATAATATATTTAATAATTATTTTATTTAATAATATATTTTATTTATTTAAATAATTAATTTCTTAAAATTTTAAGGTTGTTTGTTATGCGTCGTCAATAAGGGTTTTCGTCAGACTATTAAAGCTTTTAGTTAAACATTCATAAAGAACTATAACATAAGCTTTTTGTTTGAGCAGAAACCCTAAAATATATACCTAATTAGTAAATGAACATGGCATCATCAGCCTATAGTGTTCCCACGCGGGCCCAGTGCGGGTTGGCAGATGTCACATGTTTTCGACTTTTTAGTTTTTAAAACGATGTTTTCCTTCACCGATAGAGAGCAGCGATGATGAAATAAATTACACAAAGTAATGCGCCAGCCTGGGTTCGAACCCACGACGTACTATTCGTTAGTAAGGGCCGACACCACTGGGCCACCGCTGCTCATAATTGGCATAAGCATCAAAATCAGCACTATGCCAATCCTTTTACATTGCCACTTTTAAGGTTATCTGGTTATACATATATCTTATACGGAACTCCAGTTTCACCTACATCAAAGATACGTGTGTTTCCCTGAAAGTCAAGAACAAACAAACATTATATTATTAGTCCTATCTGAGTCACTAAGACCACTTCATCCTCCATATACGAATAGAACTTTCCAATACACAACTAACTTTATTAGAGTGATTGCATATGGAGCTGCAATATTGTTGGAACAGAACATTTCCAATTTCCAATGTATCTGAGTGCCATTCGCCTAACGTTTCGTACCGTGTCCCCTACAAGCATTAATTGGTGCATCCATTCACGTTTGTGGGTCACATTCGATGCATTAACATTGGGTTCAGTACTACTGAATGAAGATTCCGCAGGTTCAGACCTTTGTAATAATTAGGGGTGTCTAATTACTTGAATGGTTGCGGCTTTAATGGCCAATGTGGGACTTTTGTTTCAAAAGCACTTTAAAGCTTTAGCTGGCTTCGGGAATTCCAGTCGTAGAATGTCGAACGGTCAATTATTGATGCATGGGAGTTTAAACTTTTCTAGAATTTAAACGTTGCGCTTTCGTTAATAACGGTACTGTATTTAACAGTGGGCAAGGTAGTGTCGTCAAGAAAATCTGCGAGTTTTTGGCTATCGTCCATCTCGGATGACGTAAGCCAAATATGACACGCAATGAAATCATCAAATAACCCCACGCTTTTGGGCAGAGCGAAAGGGAGTGTCAGACTTCTACTGACTATAAACCATCCATGTTCCTTTTTACCCCTTTGTTTCGAGGCCGCGGTATCTCTTTCGAACATTTATAATAATAGTATGACATGTGATTATTGTATGCCCTACGGGCGGGACATAGCTGATCCAAATTTTTAACTATTCAAGAACTGTACCTACACTTACCTAAGATCCACTATAAAATAATTTGAATTTGAACAACCCACAGCAATTGAGCGGCGTAAAAACTCTGAAGCCAAGTAAGGCATTCTCATTAAATCAACAGACAGAAGTATATTCAGGCTTCAAATGAATAAAATATTATATTTAAAAAACTTTAATGCAACACACCAAACGTAAGCCTAAAACAAACACAAAATATTCGTTTATTTATACTCTTAAACACACAAGCTCAGTTTCTGCCAACCATAAAAATAAATAAAACATGAAAAGAAAAAGCCCCATGTATACAAGCCGATTATACTAAATCTGTTCATATGAAAACATGGCAACCTGTCTTGAAATGTTTCATGAATATTAAACCACCAAATGTATTGGCAATCGTCACAGAAATAGAAGAAAATCTTCCTTTATTTTGGCAATAGAGGTAATCCTATAAGTCTCAAGGGCCGTGCTGGGATTAGTGTACTATTGTTTTGGGGAAAGAAAGAGATGTAAATAATACTTTGGATATCTCTCTCCTTGTTTCACAAAGGAAACGTGATGGTTATGACACTTACATAGGGTTCTTAGACATAATGACGGAAAAATGAATGTTAGGGAATTAACTAATATGGCCATTGCAGTATATTTTGGCCGACTGTGGGGCCATACAAAGTGGTATGAACGGGTGGATATTTCAGAATAACAAATGTCTATGCATAGGCTTTTATTACCTCGATTCTTATCTAGGAGGATAGAGGAAAACGGTATGATTGTCTGCAAAAAATAATGTCATCATCAAAGATCAACTTTATTCCTGAAGAGTTATTAATTTATTTTTTCAACAGAAGAAATATGGTTGAACTAGTAGATACACCTCTGCCTGTCCCTTCGTGGATTACAGAAGTAATGTTTGGTTACATTACGTTAGTTATTTGTAGCGAAAAGTGAAAGTAATATTATTGAATTACACAAAAATTTTGTTCTTACAAGTACATGTAACTTAGAATGTATCAGCTGCTTTTCGCCCCGCGCATGTCGTAAAAGTCGACTAAGGGATAAGTTTACTTTTCATTTTACATCTTGAAGTAAACAATAAGCAACTTAGGGCATGCGAAAGCTGTCACAGTATGCAAATGGCCTAAGTTGAACAGTTGGCGTAAAAACAGGACGTCGATTCAGGGTGGTAGCGGAGGAACATTATCTGAATGTCAACGGTAGCACCCACGGACCGAGTAAGTAGGTTCACTGTTTACCCATCAACCCGCATTGGACAAGCGTGATGGGTTAATTGTCTAATCCCCTCCATTCACATGACAAAGAAAAAGAAATGCAGGCCCCTAGTGCCCGGCGGCTCTAGCAGCGCTACTGCTGATGACGGTGGGCAGGAGTGCTCTAGAGCAGGGGGTGCTAAGAATCCCCGGGCGGGATCGACCATCCGTCATACGGCCACGGCTAAACATAAATCGGACAACGAAAAAATACTTCACATTTTAACGTACAATACACGAACATTGAGAACAGAAGAACGTTTAATTGAGATTGAAAATGCATTGAATGACATGAAATGGGACATAATTGGTTTATCAGAGGTGAGAAGAAATGGAGAAGATACGATAGAAAGGGAAAACAGCATTTTCTATTACAATGGACATGGTGGCGGTCTCTATGGCATAGGCTTCATGGTTGCGAAAAAATGGAAAAATAACATTCTCGAATTTATCTCTTACTCAGACCAAATAGCAGTTTTAAAATTCAAAATAACAGATCGGAAAATACTCACTGTAATTCAAGCTTATGCACCAACATCTTCTCACAACGATGATGAAGTTGAAGATTTCTACGACCTACTTAATAAAGCTTGCGACGATCACCGAAGCTCGTGGAATATTGTTCTAGGGGACTTCAACGCAAAAATTGGACTGAGACAAGACTTGGATAACGAAAATATCTTAGGACCACACGGACTTGGAATCCGAAACGAACGAGGCTCCCGTCTTATTCAGTTTGCCTTTGGACAACAGCTTTGCATAGGAAATAGTATCTTCTATAAAAAACATCAAAGACGTTGGACGTGGGTCTCTCCAAACACCAAAACGAAAAATGAAATAGATTACATATTAACCTCCAACAGACAGATTTTAAAAAACATAGAAATCATTAATCAATTTAAATTTAGTTCTGACCACCGGCCCCTACGGGCTACCATAGTATTTAACGAAAAAATCCACCGAAAACAACTTTTTAAAAATCAAATTAGAAGACTGGATAGGGAAACCCTTACAGTGTGTAAGAAAGAATTTAGTTTAGAACTCAAAAATAGTTTCGATTTCCTTAACACAGGTTTCAAAGATCAGAATGATATAAACAAACAATATAGTGACATCATAAATAGTATAAAAAAGGCAAGTAAGGTTGTTAAACGAACAAAAAATAAAACTAAAAAATTATCCCACGACACTTTGCAACTTATAGACCAGAGACTTACTTTGGGTACAGAAAAGAGAGATTTAAACTACAGAATAAAGGATAAAGAAGTAAAACGTAGCATCAGAAAAGATATTAGAAATTATAACAACATACTCATACAAAATGCATTACAAAAGAACCGTTCCCTCAAAACAGCCAAACAAGGCATACAAAGTAGTAAATCGTGGATTACAAATCTAAAAGATAGTAATGGAAATAAACAAGTCAATAGAGACAAAATTATAGACATTTGCACGACATATTATCAATCCCTGTATTCTGATACGCCCTCAATACCAGACACATCTAGCTACTTCTGCCCAGACACCATTCCACCCATTTCTGGCGGCGAAGTCCACTTTGCACTAAGCAAAATGAAGAACAACCGGTCATGCGGTGAAGATGGCGTTAGCACCGAAGCCCTGAAAATTGGCGAACCAATACTTCTTCCCCACATCACAAATCTTTTTAACGACATTCTTCGTTCGGGTGTTCTCCCCACAAACTTTTGCCACTCAAATATTATATTACTGCATAAGAAAGGAGACAAGTCAGACATTAATAATTATAGACCCATCAGTCTGATCTCCCATGTCTATAAAATCTTTATAAAAGTCGTAGAAAATCGTATCGCTGGAGATCTTGATAAGCAGCAACCTCCTGAACAAGCAGGCTTCCGTCCCGATCTTTCTACCACCGACCACTTGCATACTATCAATCAGTTAATAGAAAAATCCCTAGAATTCAATATCCCACTGTACCTTGCATTTGTAGACTACTCGAAAGCATTCGATAGTATAACGCACTCTGCACTCTAAAAAATTGAAGCCAACTAAGAGGGATTTTTTCTTAGTTGACGTTAAATTGAATAAAACTACCATGATATTAGGCAACTCAACGATAGCTAATTAGTTACAACAGCAAGTTTATTTGTGATTGAACGAACAATGTAGGTATGTTTATTAATTCTAACATGTATAATTGTTGATTGCATCACAATTTTCTTCTTTGCATGACTTAATCATTTTTATTTAGTTAACTTAAACAAATACGTCTGTTGAATCAATTCAGAATAAAATAGTAAAAGCAATCAAATCAAGTAATCGTTTCGATAAGTTTTATTTATAAAATTAACAAACATGTCTTAGTTGATTTAACTAAGATCTGATAATTACATCAACTAAAATTTATTGTTACATTCTACTAAAACTAAAACGTTGTATCGACTTTCATATTTGTTGAATTGATCATTCGATTGATCGATTTATTCAAGAGATCCGCCCTTCCCTATTCCTCCCTAGTCCGGGTACCCCACCCCGCACACCACCAGCGCGCGGCACGCGCCGCGCGCTGGTGGTTTGTCGTCACTGCAAGCGAGTCAAAACCAGTTTAAATCTAATCCAATAATCGGAAAATTTTAAAAAACGAAACGAAGTTGGACTTCAGCTTAGAAACTTTGTAGTATCAAGTATCAAGTAATTTCAGTGTTTAGCAGTGTCTTCAAAGATTATTTGGTGGAACCGTCGATTATACTATACCTACCTACAAGTGCAGTGATCCTGTCCTTTGACATTGAAAGTGTAACATATTATAAATCTATGAATTGAAATGGAAGACGTTACCGAACTCCTCAAGACATGGGAGTTAGAGGCTCTAATACCAGTATTCACCCGTAAGTACCTACCTACTTATCGCACTCGCTAGTTTGTTGTATGGTGTTGATTGAAAATGTAATAAACCCGGAGGCCCCTTCCCTTAAGACGACCCACTGACCCCCGGGTGATATGAATCCATGTTGTGTAAGGAAATAGGTAGGTACCCTATCACATTTACTGTTTCGAGTTTGCTTTTTAAATTATCGAGCGAGCATTACGAGAAAAGTGGATGTGGGCACGATTTCTCTTCTATTTTCACGTTCGTTTTCACGAATTAAATATAACCCATATTTATGTATGTATAGATAAACCATATTTGTGTCAGTCACTAAATCTGATAATCCGTAATATTGTATATAAGCATTCCCAATTATAATTCATTGAAATTGAAACAGTATTGTTTTGGCATGAGATCTGGCAGTAAATTAATAACCCTCCTTTTGGGCTTCGCCGCAGTCGTAGTCGGGTAAAAATAAAAGTGTCTTGACTCTCATTTTTTCTATTATTGTTTATTGTAATTAATAAAGATATGCATTTTTATTTTCCAGATGCATATAGACTTTGATGCTGTACATGGTATTTAAAAAGACAATTTGTTTATTCATTTTCCATTATTGAAAATCAGGATATAGGAACTGTAAAAGAAAAAAACAACAGAACCATTTTTTCATGAACTGGTCACTCTTACCAATTGTAAGTATGAAAGAAATATCTAAATATAAATATACAGGGTGGAAACGGTTAACGCTAAGACCATATCAATATCAATTATTATTATTGGATATCAATTTTCTTGCTAACTGTATCTTTTTTTTTTTAATTGTAATTAGGAATCATAGGTACTTACTGTCCCGCTGAAAGTTATTTTTTGCATTTTCTGACTCTTTGAGTACTGCAACTTGGGTCGGTCTACAAAAACTTTTTGATCAGTATTAGAAACAGGATAGATTGGCATCAAAAAACTGTTTTGTGTACTTAAAATGGCAATTATATATAAATAAATTCTCTTGCTAACTGTACTGTGTATTGCAATAAACAATTTGAATTTGAATTTGAATTTGTACATTTTTTTTTAAATCTGTGAATTGGGATCAAAATTTTACAAAAAGTTAATGATAGTTTCCTAAGACCACTTTCATGTAGCTGCAACGGTTAATGTAGCTCCCCTTACTGCCCCGTTTACCGTTTCCACCCTGTATATTTCGGTGGTTTACTGCTCATATAATATAACAATACAAAGGTTTTATTTTATTTATTACTTATTATAATAAAATTTGTTGCTTACTTCTTCTATTTTTTTCAGCATCAAATGAAGATTCATCAAATTTAGCCGCATACCACCATACCGTTTTTTTTAAACACTGCGGCTGTTAAACAAAAGAAGAAACGCAGTTCGGATGCAGGTCAAAGCTGGAAACCAAGTAAAGTTGAAGCCCGGGAAGGCTTTATAAAGCACGTGAAATCTAGTGCAGAAATCCGTCAAGCAACAGAACTCCGCCTTTCAACCCTTCTCCAAAAAGGAGCGCCATCCCAACCTTATATTATTGTAGTGGGTGAGTCGCTAGACAAAATAAATACCTTCCTTAATGTTGCGAATAGATCGGTCATCTATGAGGGAATGTCTGTTATGCACGCAGTTGATACGTGTTACAAAATAATATGGGAACTTAATGCAGAGTATGGTATCGACACATACCCTGTGTGGTATTTTATACAAAAAGCGTTTTATAAAATGTCATCTGCATTTGATAAAGGATCAACTGCTGCCGGGTCTCTTCTCGCGGATTGCCATATATAATACTTTTTGTATATTTCTTTTTTAACTCATTTATCGGTGTGGTTTTGAAATTTTCAAATTTGTATGTCTAAACTTCTTCTGGAAGAATACGCGCCGATGAACGCATTAAGTAATAAAAAAAAGCATTTTTTTAAATTTAATTTGCTGCCATTCTGCTGGCTGTTGCTAAATGACTGATAATTAATAACTTTTTTTATGACATTATTTATGTTGCTATTTTAAAATTCCCTTTATTACTCATAATTAAGTATTTAGTATTATACATAACTACTTAGCTAGGTACTCGTACTTAATAAGCAAATTGTTGCAACGAGATTTTCATAGTTTAGTTGGTTTTGGTTGTGATAATTCCAGACCACTGTTAAAATATTTTATTTTGTGTCAGAAACAAATAATAATGTGACTGATTATTCATAATTGATTAAGAAGCTGTGTTGTTTTCTCTGTTAAATATTGTTGTTATAAAAGTTTATTCTAAGGTAGATAGTTATTAGGACAAAATGTTAACATGTTTTATATGTCACTAATAACAATTATACAATTTTTGTAATTATATTTTTTGTTTCATTTTGACCAAATTTTTGTAGGTATCTAACCTGTCAGCTACTTAAAAAAATGTTGTTAGACAAAATGGTTACCTATCGATACAGTTCAAATATCTAAATAGGTAGGACTTACTTGAGAAAAAACGATCATGTTTTGATACTTTCAATAATAAATTGCTCTCAATTCAGACAGCATTCTGGGTATGATCTTGAGGTGCTAGGTTCATTAATTGGATCAGCACTTCAAATGCGTAATTAAGAGCACTCAGTGCGATTTATAAATACAACCCTTAACACCCCCCCCCCCCTCTTATCTGAGATGCAGGTAAAATTTTGATAAATGTTTAATCTCATGTCAAGTGGATTGGTTGTCATTTTGATCATCGTTAAAATTAACCAATCACAAGAGGTGATATAAGTATAACAAATAGGTATATTTTGACCAGGATTTTAGAAACTGGGGTAAGGGTTGTAATTTATAAATAATAAAATAGCAATACTGAGAGTGCTCTTAAATACGCATTTGAAGTGCTGAGCCAATTCATAGATTGGTGTTAGTTAATGAGATAAAGTGTCTCAGTACATTCGATTAAGAGTAACTTGGTTGGCTTGGTTGGCTTGGTTGGCTTGCTTGGTTGTCTCTGCATCACCCTAAGGTAGACCGGTAGAAAATGCCCAAGGCATTAGGTCCGCCTATGTACAGTTTTTTGCTTGTGCATAAAGTTTAATAAATAAATAAATAATAA
Organism: Diarsia rubi; assembly: GCA_932274075.1. Classification (NCBI taxonomy): domain Eukaryota; kingdom Metazoa; phylum Arthropoda; class Insecta; order Lepidoptera; family Noctuidae; genus Diarsia; species Diarsia rubi. The sequence goes on along the minus strand of OW026419.1, from coordinate 17,202,013 downwards.
ATAATAATGTTTTATAATAGTAACGAACAAGATTAGTAGCTTATTCAAATAAACAAATTGATTGTTGTGAATATTATGAGATTTAAATTGAACAAGGTCATAGTTGAATTTATTAAGCTCAAATAGTCGAATAAAAATTAAAATAATTTAAATAACCAAGGTCCTAATTAGGTTTACGAAGATGATTATGTTAAAATGACCAAGTTCTTAGTCGAATCTAAAAAGATGAATTAGTTATAATGACCAAGTTCTTAGTCGAATCTAAAAAGATGAATTAGTTATAATGACCAAGTTCTTGGTCGAATCTACGATGATGAATTAGTTATAATGACCAAGTTCTTAGTCGAATTTAAAAAGATGAATTAGTTTTAATGACCAAGATCTTGATCGAATCTTAAAAGATGAATTAGTTATAATGAACAAGTTCTTGGTTGAATCTACGAAGATGAATTAGTTATAATGAACAAGTTCTTGGTTGAATCTACGAAGATGAATTTGTTGCAATGACCAAGTCCTTAGTCAAATTTATTAATGATAAGTAGTTATAGTAGTCATTTACATATTTATATTGAACAAGATTATAGTTGAATCTATTTAGTTGAATTCGTCTTATTGATCAATTTCATGTTGACTTCGACTAAGGTTCTAATTGTTCTAGTTAAGAAGCAGATAGTAAGAGCAACAAAAATCACCTTATTTGATTTATCTAACGTCTTGTTAGGCTCGAATGGAATCAAGATGCTTGATTGCAATAATCACAATCTTGTTAGGAGCAATCATTTTTTTTTTAGAGTGTGCCATCTTTAAAGCCCTTAGTAATCAAAATGTAGAATCCACCTATATACGTCTCTTACAAAATATTTACGCCAGCAGCACAGCCGCTATAAAGCTAGAACGGATTGGTCCACAATTCAGAATCCTAAAGGGAGTCAAACAGGGCGACCCGCTATCTCCAAAGCTATTCACCAGTACCCTAGAGGAAGTCTTTAGAACTTTGGCGACCGCATGGGAAGAGAGAGGTATATGTCTCGACGAGGCGAGGTTGACAAATTTACGCTTCGCTGATGACATTGTGCTTTTCTCTCCATCAGCCGCGGAACTGGAACAAATGCTTCAAGAACTGAGCGAGGCAAGCCTTGAGGTTGGACTGAAGATGAACATGTCAAAGACCAAGCTCATGACCAACAGCTCACCTATCAACGTGCACTTAAATGGGGAGAAAATACACTATGTCCAAGAATACATCTACCTGGGCCAAGTAGTCTCCTTCCAGGCGAGACAAGATAAAGAAGTGGCAAGACGCACTGAAAACGCCTGGAAGAGCTACTGGTCCATGAAAGAGCTATTCAAGGGCGATTTACCCATCCCCTTAAAACGCAAGCTAATGGACATGTGTATTCTCCCCATTCTGACATATGGTGCACAGACTTGGTCTTTGACTAACATCCAGAAGTCCAAACTCAAGGTTTGCCAACGAGCGATGGAGCGCAGCATTTTGAATGTAAAATTAACTGACCGCATTAAAAACACCACACTGCGCTCCAGAACGCAAATTGCAGACGTAGCTTATAAAGCTGCAAGACTGAAATGGGACTGGGCGGGCCATGTCTGCCGGATGCCGCCGCAGCTGTGGGCCCGAATATCGCAAGAATGGAGCCCTAACACAGCTAGACGGGGTCGCGGTAGACCGAGGAGAAGATGGCGGGACGCCTTGGATGGCTTTCTCACCAACTGGCAAGATGAAGCACACCATCGTAAGAAGTGGAAGGAATGGGGGGAGGCCTTTGCTCAGGAGTGGGACAATACGGGCTAAATTAAAAAAAAAAAAAAAAAAGTACATGTAATTTTATAATACAGCTTTCTGGCAAAAACGTATCACCAAAACATTAACACCAAAACAACAGTTATATTATCAAATCCCAAACCGAATGGGTACCCAATCTAGAAGCGACGCTGCTGTCAGCATGTTGGACAACCAATCAAATTTTGCTTACGGACGAGCCCGCAAATCACATCGGCACGGTCTTGCGCTGAGTCGGCATATATTTTGCACGGTCGACGATCACTGGTGTGAGAAATCAAATTTTAAGAAATTAGTTATGGATAAAATGACGAGTTATTTTACTTTTTGCATAGTTTCATCTCACCTCGTATTCTAAAAGGTCGTGCAAAGAGATTATTAATTAATTACATTTATCATTTAAATAATCATTAATTGAATAGTAGGCTTTATTAATCAAATACATTTTTAATTTATGTTTAAATGAAATAAATTTTTTTGCTTCCTTTACATTTTTGGGCAACTTATTATATATTCTAGGACCCATACAAAATGGGCTCTTGTCAAACAAGCAAACAGTTCTGTGGCATATGGCACGAAGTGTACTGGCAAGTCTGGAACTTTTTAATGTCTCGTAATTATTTATATTTATTCTAATGTCTAGCGCAAGTTCATAAATATATAGTGATGGCAATGTCAATATTTTTAAATTTGTAAATCATTGTTTACATGTGTGTCAGTTGGTTTCAGAGAACAAATCGCCCGGACACACTTTTCATCAAATTAATAACCTCTCCCGCTCTTGGACAGGGCGAAAGGTAGTGTCAGACTTCTACTATTTCGTCGAGGCCGCGGTATCTCTTGCGAACAACCTGCAGCCCCGACGGGCTTTAACCCTTTTTTTTTTTGGGGGATGGGAAATCATCAAATAACCCCTCCCGCTCTTGGGCAGAGCGAAAGGGAGTGTCAGACTTTTACTGACTAAAACCACACATGTTCCTTCTTAGCCCTATATGTCAAGGGTGCGGGATCTCTTACAACATTCCGCAGCCCTGACGGGCGTCGGCCCTTGCGGGCCCCTTCCATGTTGCTGACATCTCTTTGAGGCGCGCGTGGAACACGAACACGCCGTCGACACGGCCTGTTGTCGTCATAGGACGACCGGACAGCGAGCTAGCCCATCACTCACCGTCCACAGGCCCGCGACGGGCGTTAGCCCTTGCGGGTCCTTCCATGAAAGAAACGTTTTGCGACGGAGCCTTGCTAACATCTTCTTCTGTCTTCTATATTTGAGGCCCGCGTGGAACACGAACGCGCCGTGAACACGGCCTGCCGTCGTCATGAGATGAGACGATCTATTGTTTATATTGTTTCATTGTATAAATTCAAAAATCATGGTTTTCATTTATGTTCAGTAATTTCCCAGTAATTTCCCAATAATTTAATAATTTACCAGTTCTTCAATTTTATTATTATTAAATTCATTAGAATTTATATCTTTTTTTATCGATCTTTGTTTATAATCTTGATATACCTATTCACCAATTCATACATTCATATATCTATTTTTAAAATGGAATTGTGTATTAAAGTTTAATTATATTGTTATTCAATTGAATATTGGCGCTTGTTAATTACTAAGTTAGCTTAGTTAAGTATCTAATTTATTGTTTTGTGCATGTGGTGTTTACCCGCAAGTAATTGTTACGCTGTAGCCTTTTTTTTTTTTTAAATGAATAATGTCGTTGTATCAAGTGTAAACAATTGTTGGTAGACCTAAATTAATAAATAAAATAAAATGAGACGGACGGATGGCGAGCTAGTACAGTCAGATTCGTTGATCATCTGAAGTTTTGACATTTTGAACCGTTTATGTTGTAAAGCTAATGATATTCTGAATTATTGTAAAATTAACTGTTGATTTGGTGTAGATATTTAATTGTTGATGTTTTGGTTGTTGACATTTAGGATCCCACCCCAGACAAACAGTGAACAGTATACGCATAGTTTTAACTAGACAAATATTAGGTATAATGTAACTGATATCTTAATATCTTGAAGCAACCAAACACATGAATAAAATCATTTCTCAAGTAAAAATTGGTGAAGTTCAGGGAAAAACATAACCAAACAACGCATTAAACATCAAACAAAACGTATCCAGTCTTAGAATCAAAACATAGACATAAACATGCAAATACCATACTAGCAATAACGAAACGAATGCCGAATCGCACGGCATGTGTAATTGAATCTAGAGGAAATTGCATTCCGCACGTGAAGCTCCGATCACACAGTCGTGTTTGCGGAGATAAGGACATTTTTATAGTAAAAATTTTACTGGACCTGAATTTATTGGCGAAGATAGTGTCAGATATGGTGTAAGTGGTTTGTAAGGGGTGTGGCGTATTTGTTAGAGTCGGCATTTTATATTCGGTAGTGTTTGTTGAATATGAAAGCCGAACCCGAAGCGAATAATATACCTACGTGTTTTAACTTTTAATCGGTTCGTAACTGATCATCGTTGGGATCAGGTTTTCAATCCAAGTTTAGCCGTAAGGTATTTTCTTGAATGTACATAAATCTTACGAGTATGTGAATGGACCAATATAATGATGATAATATCTTCGTCCAACAAATTTGGAGTCGGCTTCGAATCTCCATGTATTATAGCTGAATACTCGTTGGGATATATACTTCGTTCATAGGTTGTCTGGCGTCGAGTTAGCAGACGTCATTGTACCCATTGCGGAAATATTCTGAATAAGGTTGGCACAAGAGCGTGGAGGTTGCCACAATCAAAAAGAGACCTGTACACAGCAATGGGTGAAGTCGGGCTGTGATGTCGGGATGATGATGACTGCCTATTTACCTTCACAAACCAGCTACTGATTTCAGTCTTTGCCGACCACGTTTGTATGTATCTTTATTTTACAGGTCGATTGTGCCAACCCGATCATATAAATGTAGCACCCCTGACATTCTTATATGTAAAGTTTTGTAATATCATAATTATATTACATGTTGAACTTGAGTGCTGAAGTATTTTAGTTGTTATTGTATTCTGAAGTGTTTTTGTGATTCAAGTTATTTGTTGTGTAGCTATTTATTTTCTGCCCAATCATAAATGTTTGCTTTGGTAGGTTTTCCACTATTATAAAAGCAACATCGTCTCTGTATTTGTTGACCTCGTGGTTAACTAATGACAGCCACTCATGGGTAAGCAGTGCTTGCCAGAGTTGATCAGTGTATGGGTGACCACCCAATACATTCCAAGTGTCCTCCGTGTCTCAAAGCATGTTAAGCCGTTGGGCCCTACTGTCATTTATAAATCTATGTCATTTCTTTTTTTTTTACAGCCAGTTGCCCAAAAGGTTTTACGAAGATCAGATTAAGAGTCACTTCATGAAAAGATAGGCAGATCACTTTACAGGTACTTGATTGTACACATACACACAAGTTAAGGATATTACGCGTCTATGCTAAGGTATGCTTAAAACTTACAGGACCGGGCTGCGGACTGGACTTGACCCGCTTATTTACTTTACATTATTGGATACACTTGGACACACTTGGACAATGAAACTATCTTAAAGGTTGAAAGGTCAACATCTCCTGAGGATGCCCCGTGTAGGGATAAAACATAAATGTCGAGTACTGGTTTGGTTTGGAAGTTGCATTGGATGATTTGGTAACTGAGAGATTCTTTCTGCGTTAATCTAAAGATTTAAAACTTAATAATTAAATACGCTCAGAAAGTCATAATTATCATATAAATTATCATAAGGTCAGTGTACATTATGTAAATTAGTAAACTAAATATTTTAACATAACATTTTTGCACAAAGTGACTTCTGATTCCTCAACCCTAAAACCCAATACCAAAGTTCAACCCAACAAGCATACTCAAACCCAAACAAAAGCACAATTAAAGTTGAAAAACTTCACACAATTACGCCAGCTTTCATGCAACAACAGTGTCACTAACTACAGAACAAAAAAAAAAAGAAATTTACTTGTAATGTCAACAACTAGAATGGTAAACATTAATTTTCCGTAAATTGTTGTGTAACATATTTGTTTCTAACTGGGTATTGTTGCTCACAACTTTGTTTCCACTTTTTGTTTTGCCGTGTGGAAAATTATTAAATATCCCCTTTATTTGATGATTTTGTTGTAAGCAACATTACCCAGTTAGAAACTTCAACCGCTCTTGGGCAGAGCGAAAGGGAGTGTCAGACTTTCTACTGACTAAAAACCACCCACGTTCTGTCTGAGCCCTATATGTCGAGGCCGCGGTAACTTATGAACAACCCGCAGCCCCGACGAGGCCCCCCTTACATACATAGGAAATTATTCTGTTCCCCTCACTTGTAACGAATAAGGAAAATAGTTGTTCGTACAGGTATGCGTTATTGCTTATATTTATTTCTTGTTGTTTCTGTTTGTGTATTTCTAAGTTATTTGTATGAAGGTCTGAGATTACAAGGAAAGATTATTATCATACTTGATTGTCTCAGCATAAGCGGAAATCTAGAGCGAAAGGACAAGATGTTGTCGTTTTGTTGTACGTGTTATAGTTGTGTTTGTGTTTTCTCGTTTATCAACTGCGAACCTTATTCCTAGAGCGGTGTTAGCGTGGTATGTCTGAGAAATTATGAAATTTTTATTAATGTTGAAGACTTCGTAAAACAGACTACTTTTTTGAAAGTTTGCATTGAAAAGGATGTAATAAAACAAAGTTATCATCTGCCTAGACTTTTCCTAACTCTTTTGGGGTCGACTTCCAGTCCTACTGTATGGAACTGCAATGGATACCAGTATTTGGGTAATACGGTACCCCACAGTAAGGCTGGTTTTCAGACTACTGACTACCCGTAACTATGAAAGATTTAAAAATGACTGCAACGGGACCAAACGGCTTAACGTTTTTACCAAGGCACGTAGGAACTCGGTATGAAATGAGTGATTATCTATCCACGTAACAACCTAGACCAGCACAATTTAACCTAAAAATCGACCGAAGTGTCCACGAGCTCCTGAAGTACTCTGTATAAAGTGTGTAAAAGTACCCTTAACGCATACGAAAGGCACTTGTCCTCCTCACCACTGCGGTCATTTTTTGGTTCTAGACGATACCTGGGAACCCTCTAGTTACGGAGATATTGGGGGTCAAAGTTCCAAATTTTGCACAAGTGTTTTTGTAAATACTAGTTTTTCAGGTTATAACTTTAATTAAATTACCTCCATGACCCGTTTACTATTCAAAGCATCCACTAGCACAATGTTTTAATAGTGCTACATTGAGTTTTACCGTAAAATGTGAATTATGATTCCAAAAAATTTTTGCGTAGGGGTACTTAGTTTGATGTAGGTACAGAATGCTTAGTTGGCGTATGTTTGAAGGGATTTTACACACTGTATGTATTCAAAATAAAAATAAAAAATTGCCACTTAAAAACGTCAGAATCTAGATATGGTACGTGGAAAATAAACTCGATGGACACTAAAATCACAGTGTTTAGTTTCAGTGTAAACTATTATTATTACCATGTTTCACCAAACTCCACGTCTAACAGTCACATGAACGGAAGGGGTCGTTACGTCGCGAGCTCGTGACGTCACGTATCCGACCCGTTGATCTACTGCGGATTACGTCCATACTCCTAGGCTGTGGTTTTAGTGAGGACAGGTTTAAGTTTTGACGGTAGAGGGTGCTGAAGAGATGTATGATGGCAATAAACCCTTGAAATCCTCAAATAGGGTAACATCATAACATCACGCGTGTATTCCTTGAAGGGTGAGGCAGAGATGTGCGTTATAGTACATCAGTATTTTACAAGTATTGTTTCAATTCGATCACAAGTATTGTTGCCTTCGATTCGATCGAGGCTTGGGCTGTACTGCAGTCTCTCCAAAGGTGCCAAATCGACTACCGGTACATCGAGGTGTTGAAGTGTTTGTACAATAACGCCACCATGTCAGTTCGACTTTAGAACCAGACCTCGGAACCTATCCTTCTGCAGCGCAGTGTGAGACAGGGAGATGTCATATCTCCGAAACTGTTCACCGCTGCGCTGGAGGATGTCTTCAAAGTTCTGGATTGGAAAGGACTTGGCATCAACGTCAACGGCGAGTATATTACTCACCTCAAGATCGGGGACTCTACACTCAAAGTTGTGGACGATTATGTCTACCTGAGACAAACGGTCCAGTTGGGTTGGTCTAACTTCCAGAAAGAGGTCAATCATTGAATCCGACTAGGCTGGGCAGCGTTCGGGAAGTTGCGCGGTATCTTCTCGTCCAACTTACCACAGTGTCTCAAGGCGAAAGTCTATGACCAGTGTGTGTTGTCTAATACCCTATAATTTATTTATTTAATATAGCTGGCCCATATTGTGACACTGCTGGCAAGGCATCATCCATTCCTTCCAACGGTCACGATTCCGTGCAACTTCTTTCCAATTCTCAAAGGAGAAAATTGAAAACACTGAGACAACTAAAAATCGCTAGGAAGGAAACCTTGTGATGAAGAGTTAGAGCTAAGGAAAGATTTTATGAAACTTTCCTTCAAATGAGGTAACCAGGGACATCGTATTACCCTGTACTATTTTTGGTTATAGGTTGTGGACGTCAGATAGGCAGTCGCACCATATAAAATACAAGTATTCAACTGCATTTTTTGGATGCCGACCCCAACTTAAATGGGAAAGGCTAGGCAGATGATCAAAGTGATGGGGTAAACAAAATACTAAGATAAAATATGATTTTAATCTCTAAGAGAGCAGATACATAGGTTCACGTCGACGGCCATTAGCAGCACATATAGTTGATGAGCAGAGAGTAGGATACCAAACTTCGAACTCAAAATGACATACTTGACATTGACAGATTGACTTCAAGAGACAACATTGTATTCGTTTACAAACAACGCACCAATATAAATGAGATTGAAAGTATTCTCATTACTTTTACTGATTTGAAATTCGATTTTTATTTTTTAAAGCCACAATTCCAAAATCAAAAAACTAAAAAAAAAAAAACACTACCTCTCAAAACACGTGTCTTCCTACTTAACATACAAATCGTCGTCCGCTCCATTCGGTACACATGGTAACCGTCTTTGCGCACGTGCAAATAACGACAACAGTTCGGAGACTAGCCTTGTACATAATCATTAATTTAATGGACGGGTGGACGGGCCAAGGGCTGGTCAGGATAGCGGCGGTCACTTCTGATCGTGACTGGCTTAACTTGCTGTAGTTATTGAATAGTTTGGTGTGTATGGGTTAGTTGTGTGTTCGTTTTACTGATGTGTGTTCGATGCTTCTCAAATCTTAATTGCAGTTGATTCGAAAAAAGTGTGTTTTGTTTGTTTGAATAAAAAAGATTCAATCAAACTATATTTTTTTGTAAACTTTAGTGCGTGTGGCATCGTGTTGGGCACCTACACGCAACTAGATTTTGACGTGTGAAAATCTAGTTGACACCTCTGGCACACAATAATGTCACATGCCATCATGGGAACATGAAAAAAGAAAAGAAAAATATTTACAGCATACATAATACAGGTTTTGTGAGTTCACTTTTCTTAGTATTGACCATTTTTCCTAATAGTAAGTTTAGTGGAAATCTGACGATGTATTCATTGATTTTATTTTCACATACAAACATAAGCTTACACCATTTTCCCACGCTGCTGGTTGCAAGTACTACGCACCGGTCTTTTCTGTAGAATTTCAACAATAAGCTTGGTACATGCCTTTCTAGGGTGGTCCCTCCCGGCGTTGCCACTCACATCTCCTCATCTGCTGTCTTGCATCTAATTATTTTCATATCTAAATAGATATGAAAATAATTAGATATTGCTATTAGAGTTGTTGCTCCTAGTTTTTGTGTATAAATATACACAAAAACTAGGAGCAACAACTGGTAGACCATTACCCACTATGAGCAAATCGAAAATCAAGGCACACAGTATAGAAAATAACACATCAGCCACAAAAGTAGCTTCATTAATTTTCAAAATATCAACGTCTGTTTATATAACAACAGTACAACAAGAGTTTATATAAACAAAGCCAACACCCACACAGTTCATCCGGCTCCACAAAACAGAACCTCTTACTAATGCATATCTGGGTAAAGCCCGAGAGTACTTCAGAAACTTTTAGCCCTTAGCTCGTCCTGTTCTAAGTAAAAACAAATTGTTATGGTTATTCGCACTTTGGAAAAACTTTCAATATATTCTCATAGGCATGTCAAGAAGCAAAACTTTTTAGATAAATTGTAACTTTAGTGAAGCTGAAGTGGTAGAAAAAACCGTAAATATGTAGCTACAGTTTTGTGCTAATATTTTTGCTGTTGAAAATAAAAGTTTGTGGAGAGTGTTTGTGAAATTACTTTTTTTCTAGATCAATCTTTTAGAAGATAAATAACACAGTGTTTCGTTAATTTGTACAACAAATCATATGATTTTGTTAATAGAATGATAGGACCTGAGACTCTAGTATTATTATTCTATAGCATCTTAGTTAGATTGTTTGAAACAGGCACCGATTCAGGTAAGACTTAATACTGATTGCTTAGTATGAATCCATACCCTAAAAATAAATGCAACAAGTATTTTTACCCGACTGCGGTGAAGCCCAAAAGGAGGGTTATGTGTTTGGCGTGTATGTATGTATGTCTGTGTGTATGTCCGTTTCTTTGTTCCCTCATAACTCGTAAACGGATAAAGCGTAGACATTTGAATAAGATTAAAAAAAGGAAGGTGACCGGAGACCCACTTACCTCTGCTTTAAATGCGTTTAGAGTTGCCAAGTCCTGCTACAGAGCATCGGTAGAAAAATCTAAAGGTAATTTACTGCGGAAAATAGTAGAAAAATTGGATAAAGAAGGTCCGTGGTCTCTTTTGTATCACGAGTTCAAAGCAAATCGATCAGTGGACCTTGCGTTCGTAGAAAACATTAAAGTAAACAACAAACACACCACCGGTATTGAGGAGACAACCGAAGTTCTATTAAATACTTTGATACCTGATGATTCACCTGATAATGACAATGACTACCACCAGCAGATCAGGGCGTGGGCGGCTGTGCCACCTGAATCACCAGCGTCAGACCTTCCATCCATTGACGAATTTATTAACGTTGTCAGGAAGCTTCCACTTAACAAATCGTCAGGTGAAGATAAAATATCGAATCGGATGATAATAGAAGCATGTAAAACAGCGGCCGACGCAATTTTAAGGGTTTACAACAGTTGTATTGCAGAAGGCGTTTTTCCTCGTGTATGGCGTCGCGGCTTCATACGAATAATTCCGAAAAGCGGCGACAAGCCACCGGACGACCCTAAGTCTTATCGCCCTATAACACTACTTCCATCTTTGGGGAAACTCCTGGAGCGCCTTATCGTTTCACGTTTACTACCAGATGGTCCAAAATTTCACAACAACCAATTCGGTTTTACCGTTGGAAAATCTACCGTAGACGCGGCTCTGTCTGTCAGGAAAATTGTCAATACATCTCAACACAAGTACGTAGTTGGGATCTTTCTTGATATTTCTGGGGCTTTTGATAACGCATGGTGGCCGATGCTACTCCTAAAACTGAAAATTCGTGGATGCCCTAAAAACATATACAATCTTGTTTACTCGTACTTCTTGAATGTTTCCGCGAAACTCAAGCTCGGACATCATTCTATGTCAAAGTCCCTCACCATGGGATGCCCTCAGGGTTCGGTTATGGGTCCGTATGTATGGAACGTAGGCTTCGATGACTTCCTCGCGATTCCGCTTCCATGTGGCTGTTCATTAACCGGTTACGCGGATGACGGCCTGCTGCTCATTCAGTCAAGTACTCGGGCTGGACTCGAAAATTTGGCTGACACTTGCCTAAAATTAATATCCCAGTGCCGCTCGTAACCGTTTGACCTTTGCACCACACAAAACGTATCAACTTCTTTTAAAAGGGAATCTGAAATCATGTCCTAGTATTAAATTTAATAACGTTCCCGTGAAAAGGAAGCAGTCCGTGTGTTACCTTGGGTTTGTCTTAGAGAGGAATTTTTCATTCATTGAACACATAAAAACCGTCGGTGAAAAAGCTAAAAAGAACTTTTATGCCTTAACGAGAATATGGTTTATGGTTTAAGACATTTTATTTCTCAAAAACAGAATACAATAATTCACTTGGATGAGAAACACAGGTTACATAATTAAACGTTCATTGAAACGAGTAGGTATCGGAACGGTATTACAATATTGTTAATCATTAACTTAACACTATGTTAGTAAAATAAAGTAAAATTAACTATTCTAAAAGAGAACGATATTTGAAAGTAGGTTTTTAATATTTTTTTCTTGATGTAAGGTAATCTGCAAAAATGTTGAGGCTATGAGTCCATATACGTGTCGAAATGCACTTTCTATCATGAATTGCTATTGAAAGTATAATTTATTTTTGTTGTTTTAATTTTTGTTTGAACTAAGGTTTAGTAACGCAAGAATCGTTTTAATATTTTTTTTTTTTTTTCTTTTTGTTAAGACAAGTTTTGAATACATATTTTTTTTTAACACTTTAGTAGATGTAGATAGTAGGTAGGTAAGAAAATGGGCAGCTAGTTATGAAATATTTAATACTAATATAATTGAAAACTTTTCATTATGTGGAATTTTAATTTCCTTTTGAATAAGGGAAAAGATTGTATTTCCTTAATGTCTTTTGGCAATTCGTTATACATTTTGGCACCCTCATACTTAATGTTTCTAGTACCATAATTGGTTCGTGGTCTACTGTATAGGCAGATATCATTAGCATTTCTCAGTAATCGGGTCTGAATTTGCGATTTTTTGGTAAAAATTATTTGTGAATGTGTATCTTTTGTAACTATCTTTCGTATAAGGATGCAGGTCTGGAATTTATATAGCTGAGCAAGTGTCATTAATTTGGTTTTATGATAAACAGTTTCGGTTGGCGTTGAGTAATTTAGATGAAAGAGTAATTTAATAATTTTATTTTGAGTAATTTGTAAATTTTGTATGTTGGTTTTGGCTGCAGAGCCCCAAACTTCGATTAAGTAGGTTAAGTGAGATTTTATGAGGGAATTATAAATAATATACTTTACTGATTTGGGAAAGCAGCGGACGGTACCTCGTAGTGTGCCCATCAATGACGATAATTTAGAACGCATTTTGTCCAAGTGTGGCTTCCAAATAAGGTGTTTGTCTAAGATCAGACCAAGATATTTTTCTGATTCTACTTCAGTTAACGGTTCATTATTAACATGTAATTGTTGAAAATTCGGAACGTTTTTATTTTTAGCACTAAATATCATAAAGTTTGTCTTAGCCACATTAATGGTAAGTAAGTTATATTGAAACCAAGCAAATAACGTATTAAGGTCCTCTTGGGCCCGAATAACGATTTCCTGAATTTCATTGCCAAAATAGAAGAGACAGGTGTCATCTGCATATAGTGTTACATCTGCAGCTAAGTTTAGGTCTTTTATATTATTGATATATATCAAGAAGAGCAATGGCCCCAGAAGGGAACCTTGTGGAACCCCGTAGGTTATTAGTTCAGGAGTGCTTTTGACCCCACCAATTTTAACTATCTGGTATCGATTAGAGAGGTATGACTCAATCATTTTATGTGCCGATTCCCGTATGCCAATATCATATAGTTTTTGAAGAAGTTTATGGCTTATCGTATCGAACGCCTTTTTTAAATCTATGAATATCCCAAGTGCTATTTGTTTTTTTGTCATAGAATATCTAAATCTACGTGGGGTTTATCATTTTTAACTCTAAAGACGATCTATGGGGCTACTTACTTGGGGTGTATGTGCTATGGGGCACCAGTTTGGGCCGATAGGGCCACCATAGGAGCGGCACGACGTAAATTACTTCAAAGCCAGCGGTTGGCTTTGATTTTCTTGTGTAAAGCGTATAGGACGGTTAGTACTGAAGCCTTACCGGTACTGGCAGGGGTACTTCCAGTCGATCTTGAAGTGCAGCGCCGTGCTTCAATGTACTACTGCGCACGAGAGACCGCGGACGCAGACTTTTTATTGCAACGTGACCGTGCTAAAGTAGCTAGATTACTTAAACCACAGACTGACGTGTGGGAGGAACTTTTGTCTGAATGGCAATGTAGGTGGGATAATTCCATTAAAGGCCGACACCTCCACCAGTTCTTTCCATCCGTTCGTGAGCGGCTGGCCAGGACATGGCTGGAGGTGGATCACTGTGTTGCCCAATTTCTCACAGGTCATGGTAACTTTAAGAGTAAATTATTTTCCTTCAAGCTTGTTGCCTCGCCTTTCTGTCAATGTTCTACATCTGACTGCGAATATGAACAATCTGCACATCACATCTTATGGGAGTGTAGTCTTTGGGAGAATTAACGTAATATTATGTTAAACAGTGTACAGGTTACTTCCGGAGTTATTTATTACACGGACCTTGTACAAACTAGAACAAATTTCCGTGCGTTCAAGCATTTTTGTCATACCTATTATTGGAATCAAATATAACAGCTCACAACTTAGGACCCAGTAATATTAATGACAATAATATCCGTGGTGCTAGGCAACTGGGCTTATCCCAGTTGTATACGTCCCTGTGTGCCTATTGGCCTTGTTCAGTTCTGTCTCCTGCTGTTAGGGAGGGAAGTGAAAATTATGTTTTTTCCTACTCCTCCGCTATTCTTTTCTGATTAATTTCGTTGCGATCCCGCAACGAAATTAATCCAACCAAGACAGTTAAATCGTTTCCCTGGGACTTCGTCGGGCTTCATTGTCTCGGCGCTTTTCTTGTGGTCGCCACTGTTGATTCTGGCTTACAGGAGTTACAGTGGTTTGGGAATAGTGTGGCGGGCTTGTCCCAATAAAAAAAAAAAAAAAAAAAAACGGATAAAGGGATTTGATGGCGCGTATGTCACTGGGTATATTAAAATTAAAAAATAAACGAAATTTGCCGATTTTGGGGGCCATAAAGCGTATTTCAAAAAATAAAAAAAAAACCATTACTATAGAGTAGGGTATCAAATTAAAGGGTTTTAAAAGGAGATTACATAAATATATGACACTTATATGTTTAAAACAAATTCAAAGTCACAAATCATATAAACAAACACAAAAGTTAAATCATCTGCGAAGATTTTTATGCGACCAACGAAAGAACAGACACAAAAGAACTAAAAAGTTGGAAATAAAGAAAAGTCGTTAAAAAACTAAAAAAAACCCTACTGAAAAAACTGAAAAGTAAAAAACAAGCACATTTAAAATTAAACAGAACCTAGAAGCAGGCGGGGTCCATTCTATTTTCATTTCATAATTTAATATTCAAATGAACCCCTCATTTGAATATTAAATTTTGTTTTTTAGTTTTTTAACTACTTTTTTTATTTAATTTTAAATCTACGCATTTACGTTACGTTTACTACGCGCGCTTCTGTTAGGGCACCTCTGGTTTTAAATTTCCACAACAAGATTTTTTCGAAAATTTTGATATATTCACAGTGTGTTATCCTATTTTTACGCCAATTTACTCTGTATTCACCAATTCACAATTCAACTCATACACAATAAATGTGTGAGCTGTCCGTGACTGTACTTTGTTACTTCCCGTTTCAAACTCAATATTTTTAGTCTATTTCCACACCATTAGGAATCCTGTCTTCCCAGTTTTAAGGTCGAATTTCCTTTGAGCGTCCGAGTTCTTGAATACGCAGGAAGCAAATAATATTATGGAAATTAGTTTTTATTGTTTTTATAAATGACATTTTCCTGATATGAATTAATGAAGAGCGTAGTATGTTTTTACTTGTTTCAGATGTAATGTCGTTGCCAGCAGTTGATTTTCGTCGTTTGAATAATTTGATACTTTTTCTTTTGATAGAAAAAATAACAGGTGTGTACCACCTAGTCTTATCTTCTCAAGTGGAATACATAAAAGTTGGATATTGATTATTTGATTTTACTTTTTGGTGATGTAATTGCAATCTATATCCAATTCCACTTAAACTTAACTTAACTTATTCCTAATTGGAATAAGTTTATATTATGCATGTGTATGTTGATTTTAAAAATTATATTTAAAGAATCAAACACATTATGCATGCGTAACGACCGCTGGGCGAAAGTCTTTTAACACAAAGGGTGCCTGAGGGTGGAAGGAGTCGTGGAAGTCGGCCTAGAAAGGAATCATTCTGAAATGTCGATTCGCAAAACACGTGGCTAAGACTTCTACCCAGCTGCAGCAATGGGTCTTACAAGGCTCCAAAAACAACATAAATATATACACATATATAAAGGGATTGTCAAGTTCAAGACGGTTTCAATCAAAAGTGACATCTTTTTACCTTTGTTACACAACAGCGTCACTTCAAAATCTAATCAATTTCATCAAGTGGGTTATCCCTGGTCATTCCAATCTAGAATTAAACTAATAAAAACCCAAAAGAGCTGTCAAATGAAAAATCACCGAGTCGTTCTTAAACCCTTGATCTCCATTATATACTTAGTCAAAAAGTATCATAGAGTACAAATATATAGAAGTGGAACTCCTGTTAAGCTCGCATATTCGTTAGCGGCTGCATTATCAAGGCGTGACACACACCGAGATACCTACCTACCTACTATTATATAGATTTTCCTGTCTTCCACTGTGTTTTTTTTTATTAGCCTTAACCAGTCTTACAGTAAACGGGGGTCCTGAGACCGCTAGACGGCGCGCAAAGAAAAGTTATTTGGCAAAAAGAGGTGCAACACCGAGCAAAGTGAAAAGAACGAGGTTTGCTCAGGAATGGAAAAAGGAAAGTCTTTCCTTTTTCCATTCCTCAACTTTTCTTTGCGCGCCGTCTAGCGGTCTCAGGACCCCCGTTTACTGTTGTGCTTACTGTGCATAATAAACAGACTTAACCCTCCACACCAGACAGGCTGGTTCAAGGAGGCAGGAAAAAAAACTGATGGAAGGAACTGGAGTGTGTCACTGGCTACAATAAAAAAACAAAGACATTTGCGGATTTTGGAGGCCATATGTGATAGTACAGGCTAGCAAAAATAAAAGTGAATGTCTGGATAAATGCTTTCCTCTGAAATACCATTGTTCTGTCTATGTAAAGATTTCTTATTCTATGCCAGCATTTTCACATCGACCTCCATCATTCGGGACAGGCGAGAACGTCTTCATTGTACTTCGGAGTATAATTGAAAACTCAACGAGTTTTTATACATTGCACGTTGGTTGATATTGAGCCTACTTCTCAACGAAATATGGTTTTAATTAAATTTTATTTTAATTTTAAAAAAAATATTAGGTTTTTTTTTATTTTAGATTGGTGCGTAGTAGTAGAAATTTCGTTTTACATACAGCTGTCTGCCATCTAATTAAATAATTTCTTGTCTTTAGCACAAGTTTCAATTTCTAATATTGTGCCGATATGAGTCATGTGCATGAGGAGCCGTAAACACAACATTAGTTAGACTGTATGATGGATGGTAGCCGCTTAAAATGTGCTGGATGAACGTTTGTTAGCACTGTAACTCGAAATGGAGTTTCAGGACATAATAAGACCTCGGACTGCTAGTCATACTAAATGGAGCACATACTAGATTGGAGAACATACTAAATCACGCCTGTAAGCCCGAATGGTTAGGCAGAAGTGTGTGTAATTTATTTATAGAACACCCACATTTCACCAGCCTTATTAAATCCACATGCGGCATACAGTGCAGAAATCAATCGCTCAAACACTGTTGTGATTTCAGTTTCAAAGACCGTTAGCAGATACTTATGCGAAATGATTTCAAAGTGATGACCATTTGTAATGCCCTCACCAGTCTTTTGCCTCGCTTGCGATTATCAAATCAACAAATCCCTGCAAGAAAAATCTCCAGTCACAAACAAAATATTAAATTATTGCTAACCACACATGTTAATTACACATCTAAAACAAAAACTCGAACGTGCAAAACGCGTGATGGAATACAAGTGAACTGGCGTACATAATTTAAGAATACCCTCACTTCGGAGAACCGAATGCCCTTCACCTGTTTTTGTGAAATGAATTGTTCACGAGAAATTAATGAGCGGCCATTTTAATTTTATTTTGTTGTTCAGCTGTTTTATGCTGGGTGGAAAAAACGTGGGTTTGTATGGGGTGTTTGAAGTTTACGATTGAGATTCGATCAGAGATTCTCTCTAATAGAGAAGGTGAAAAGAAGCATGAAGACAGACAGTGACCTTTCTGGTCATAACAAAACATAACATCACGCCTTTAATCTTCAAAACATTGAGCAGAGGAGTATCTTATAATACACCCCGCCAGTTTTAGTTCTATGTAAAAGAGGGCCTATTATGAAACGGTACAAATCTGTCATCAATCAAATTCCTGATGAAGAAACCCGATAAAGTTTTGCCCGACCTGACAATCAAACTATGCTCGGCAGCCGCGACCACTAGACCAACAAAACAATGGTCTTGATGAGGCAGTCGAGGCAGACGCAAAATGCTGGCAGTGTTTCTGGAGATGTTCTATAGAAGATCAAGTGCATAGTTTTCAACAAGCGTGTGTGTATGACAGGTTTCAATGTGTAGTTTCAGTCTAACCTTAAGAATACAATATTTTTTTGTTCCAAGTGTTAGAAATAAATAGATCATGTTCTTTCTTCATAGGGTATTGACCGTTGGCGAACATGGAAATTCCTCTAAACTTCTCTTCCACAGAGACGAAGCGTAAGTCCCAGCGCTGGTATGCTCCCAAAGTAATTAGTCACCAATACCTATTCTGACCGAATTGATAAATTACTTTTCCACCTAAAAATAAACCAATAAAGCCCAAGGGAATCCATTCGAGACTTAATTAAATGCATAAAGACGTGTTTATTTGAAGGTGACCGGAGTTACTGAAGGTGACAGCGGGCGGCCATTGGTTATTTGCTCAGCAGCTCGTTCGTAGTGTAGCTTTGATCTATACCTTTGAGCATTTTTGAACACTTCATGTTAGGTTTCCAGAGAATTTTAGGATATAGGATTTTTTTAGTTTAAATTGACATACCTATCACTAAAACTGCTCGCTTTCAAACCTTTAAACGCCACCTGATACCGATATTGTTAACCTGCAAAATCCCACTGCTGGGTAAAAGTCTTTCTCTATGACTTGTAGTTGTATCGATCCAACGTCAAATAGATAAACCACACGTTCTATTGTCATTTTGTCGCTCAACTTTGCGCTGAGAATTCAAATTCCAATAATGCCAAGTTAATTGATTTAGGTATTGTCAGTGAAAATGGGCAATAAGTACATTAATACACCAGACAATAATTCCTAGTTTTTTACACTCTAATGAACATTTTTTCAATAACTACAACAGTTTGTTCTAATATAACTTTTCCTAAATAAATTAGCAGCAAAATTGAGTTTAAAAACTTTCCATCTATTCAAATACCAGCGTAGCAACTCCTCCGAAACTGATCCACGTTGATTATTCATCGTGAAATTAATAATCGAATCTGAAAAAAATATAAAAAACTTGGCTTATACTGTTGGATGCCAGTATCCGAAAAAACTTTACTTGTTATGAGCCTTCATTAGCAAGCCTTCAAGGATTTCGGATAGGCCCTTCGGTTATCGACTTAATTACAAGTAGCTTGTAGATACTTAGGCTTGGTCACATTTGCCTTTGAAACTTGAAACAGATAGAGGTACTAAAGTGATTGATTTTAGGCAAATTAGAAACTTGTTGGTAGTCGTACACAAGTTGTTCTGTAAGGGTATTTAATTACCCGTCGGGGCTGTGGGCACAAGTTACCGCGGCCTCGACATTCAGGGCTAAGAAGAAACATGGGTGGTTTTTAGTCAGTAGAAGTCTGACACTCCCTTTCGCTCTGCCCAAGAGCGGGAGGG
The DNA here is from genome assembly GCA_932274075.1 of Diarsia rubi. Lineage (NCBI taxonomy): Eukaryota > Metazoa > Arthropoda > Insecta > Lepidoptera > Noctuidae > Diarsia > Diarsia rubi. The sequence goes on along the minus strand of OW026419.1, from coordinate 17,182,321 downwards.
GTTATTTGATGATTTTCCACCCGCAAAAAAAAGGGTATTTAATTAAGTTTTTGGATGGTTCTGTGGTGTTGGTATGAATGAAACTACATAACATGAACTTGTAAGGATCGTTGGAACACAGAATGGAGGCAGCAGGGTACAAATTGTCCGTATGGGCCTACCACACGCTTGCGCGCATGCTCCACCACAGTCCCGGCCTGAGCGACCTTCTCTCACAAAATAACTGAACACGGACGCAAGCCTCATTTTTGTCGAAATCGTCGACGCGTGAACAATGTTTCTCAGGGAAGAACTATTTTTTTAATCCTTCGATTTCATTTTCCGAATTGCAGGCAAAGATTTATATAGACTTAAAAAATCAGTTAATAAGTCGCGATCATACGTACGTAGGACTGCCATTTTTAAATGACGGACGACCACTACGATAAAACGTACCTCATCGGCCGACGACTAGCCTCGACTGCGGTGTGAGTACTGAACGCCCAACCACACGCACAGACAAGTACGCAAATATCTAGCAGTTTGACCACACGCACGGTGTTCCGTGTTCAAGCCAGTTTGCGAAGGCAAGACCGTTGTGAAGCACGAGCGTTTGATAGGCGTATTAATCCGAAAGTCTATGTCAAACAAGACATCCATGGTCACAGCGGTAAGTCCTTCACTGTCTTGCCGCTGACACCAAGTCCACCACTCGTTCTTATTCTCCTATCTGGATTAATACTATTATCGAATTTCTCTTAAAATTAGTGGACGTAGGAGTTATTCTTAAGTCTAAGTAAAACCATCATACAAGTTACTTTGTATGATGGTTGCACCGACCACAATTACATCAGATTTAAATGGAATAAATAATTAAAATCTAAAAAAATAGAAAACATGGCTGCTAAAAATATAGAATAAGTTAACAAAAAGGTTGTTTTCAAAATCTAGGATTGCAACTGGTTGATACTCGTATAACTACTTTATGTTTTATTCACCGAAGTGAAATATGTAGGTATTACCCAAACAATAATAAATTATTTCCATGAATTTATTAAGTTACAGAGATCTTATTTATAAATTAAATGCTGACACAAAATTATATTCAAAAACATAAACAAAATAATAAATCCGAAAAGCAAAGTCAAACAATTTCTACGAAGATAAACTATCATAAAATAACTTTGTGAATATGCAAAATGATCTTAAAGTACCAAAATAAAATGAAAGGCGATAATATGATATGCATAATAAAATGTTAGTATATGCAACATAATATATGCTTTGTATATATGCAACACAGATTTTATAGCGGATTGGAGGAACGGTAAATTTTACGGTTTAGACGGATTTTATTGTTAGTACTCGGTCTTAGATGTTTTGCAACTGGATATGAATCCTGTAATTCGTCACTGGCTTTCAAATTCATCTTATTTTCGGAAAATACTGCTTCTATGGTAACAGAGAAACCGGCTGTGAATTCCACGAACTGGCGGTTCGCTCAATATTATGTGGTCGTTTTGGTCGGCTACGTTGGACTTGAACCATGTTTTTGTGCCGCTTCGCCGTATCTCTGTTCTTCTGATGGGGATAGGGCAATTAGATTGGCACTAACTCCTGAAAACCCTATTTTAATTGCGTTGAAAGTTGTTGTAGAAAGTAATACTTTAAACCCGATTACACGTGTGTTCTTGTGGCACAATTTCTTAAACTTCTCCAAAAAAAGTTCATTAAAACAATCACCTTCTTTTCGGGCAAAACATTCTTAGAGATATACTTATATGATTTTATGGGAATTGAAAATAACGGGCCTAGGGGTAAGGTTTAGAGCCAGCAGAGATTTTTTTGCTGATACGATTAAAATCATTGTAAACAAAACAAATACAACAATAAGTGTTTCTTATCCAGCGCTTCCTACTCTCGCTAAGTTATACACGGAGATAAATCTCGGGAATTGGATGCGTCTATCTCGTACGGGTGTTTAGCTGCTACGTAGTTAGAACCCATCCGCGTTTATGACTTAAAAATCCCTCCATTTGGAGATTTGGATGGTTCTAATCTACTGTATATTGTGAGGATTTGAGTAAAGTATGCAATATGAGAAGTGTATGAATAAGAAGGATTGGTAGCATATCGTACAAAGCCATATCGTACTGTAGTTTATATTCCATGGAGAAGGCCGGTTTTCACGATAAAAGTCACACAGGATACAACGCAGCAATTTTCTTTCCACAAAATAGCACAATCGAATCCGCAGTAACACAATTAGTAAGCCTGCTTGTCGTATTCATGACGTGCAAGTTGTTTACTTTTTTTTAGTTCCGTTTTTAAGTATGTGTTATGCGTTGTATGTTTCTTTTTTTCATTTTGTATGCACGTTTTTTTCTCTTTGTCTAGTTTCTAGTTCTAAGCTTCCATAGAATATGCAACAATGCTGCCTTACTTGTTTAGTGGCCTGTCACTGCGGTTTAAAGAGAATACTAAATTATTTGTTCATTTCTAAATCAGTGAAAACCATCAACTTTTTTTCCAATCAAACTTCCATAGGAAGCATAATAAGAAAACGGAATAGCAATCGACATAAAATAATTTGAACAAAAGGTAAATAATATTGGAAATCACGCGCAGAATTAATTACCGCGACTCAAAGATCGCGGGAGTGTACAAAAACTGACAGGTTATTAACTCATCGCCAGCAAGCCTCTAGTAATTTACTTCCCTCTGATCAACGTATATTTATAAGAGAGATTCGCATCGACTTCTCCGATATTGGAAAAAAGAGTCTTTTTTGGGCACTAGACGAAAGATTGTGAAGACAAGGGGATGTATTTATTATTTTATAATAGGGATGTTTACGGACTTTAAAAAATGTGATTCTAATGAGTCCGTCTGTTAGATTACCGAAAAATATTGGATACGTTTTTATTGTTTTATTATTCAATAAAAATTGACGAAGATAAAAAGCGTCAAAGATTTGAGAGGGGGTTGGTGACGACACTGACCGCTAAAAAATGTCATACTAATGTCTTAGAGTATGACATCACACGAGTTTTCAAAGCACTGTATCGTCTTCATTGTTTGTTTACGTGAAAAAAGAAAAAAAACATGTTCAATATTTTTTTGGAATCTATATTACGGACGAATTCGATTTTTTTTGTTACTACTATTGTTGTCATTAGATCGATGTCGAGTCAAAGAGAAGTATGGAAGAAGACATGCTGCACCGACTCCGAATCAACAACAACATCAACAGCCTATTAATGTTCCCACTGCTGGGACACAGGCCGCCTCTCTTTGAGAGGGAATGGGCTATAATCTACCACGCGGGCCCAGTGCGGATTGGTAGATGACACATGTCTTCGAATGTTTGGTTCGACTCCGAATAAATTGGGAACAAAGCAGGAGAATAATGATGAGACCGAATGTATGATTTGGTATAGTTAAAATACTTCGAAATCTAGAATTACTACAATTTATAAAAGTAATCAATGTTACTCTTCTTGGTTATTTTAACATGAGTATTTCCAAACAGACCTTTAAGTCTGACAACCTCTTCTTCCAAAGAACCATCGTGATGTCCAGTGTCTTACCCGTCGGGGCTACGGAATGTTGTAAGATATACCGCGGCCTCGACATAAAGGGCTAAGAAGGAACATGGGTGGTTTTTAGTCAGTAGAAGTCTGTAACTCCCTTTTGCTCTGCCCAAGAGCGGGAGGGGTTATTTGATGATTCCCCACCACACAAAAAAAAATGTCCAGTGTCTTGGTCATATAGGTCAAATAGATAATCTTGTCACCTCAATTGGTTTTTACTGCATTTGGTAAAAGTGGAAGCCGGCTTAGTAATACTTTATGGATGGGTAGTTGACAATATAATTAAAAAAATGTCATTAGTTCACAAATTAAAACTTTTAGTCATGCAAAAGAACCTGAACTTACCATACCATATTCAGCAGCAATCTTCACTAAGTCCAATGAAAATCATAAGAAACGCAAAAACAACACCATAATACATCGGTTGTTGTACAAATATATTGAACAACACGTTGGGTTGTAGATGATTTATTTTGGCAATAAGTGTCGTGTTAAGCTCCGCCATTATCGGGCCCGCCCGACGGTGGATGGACCTTTGGGCGGCGCACGTTGGGAGAGGTAAGCGGGCTTCATTTACTTTGGTAAAAATTCGGGCGCAAAATGATAAATACTCCAACTCAAAGATTTTATTTCTCTAAGACCATTATAACCATTACAGCATGGCAATGTCGGAAAAATAAAGAAAACAAAGTTATATTCACAAAGCATAAAAACTTGTAAAAGAACTAGTTGCACATTCCAAAGCGTAGATCTCGATGAAGAAGAATTTGTAATACGGAGGGAGAATATAAAATGAAAGCGTGACAAAGAAATAAGTTACAAGGAGGAGCATTTTGCAAAAAATGCTACAACTAACAATAAAAATTATAATATATTAGGTAATAATATTATATGTGAATTATAAACCACCAGGAACTGAGAAGTTAAGAAAATGAGTATAGAAAAGTAGAACAGATCGTGCACGATTCATCCAAATCAAATGAGTAAAATGCTCCTGATTATTTAGTTTAAATACTTGCTACACTTGCCTGCAAAGATTACACGCTTCTTCTTGTAACTTAATCCACACACCAAATGGAAGTCAAGAGAAACAATGTTTATAGCATTTATTAAACAAGCAGCCATGATTGACGTCTGTTTAATAAAAGCCAAAAAGATGTCGTGGTTTACAAACTTGTTTTTGTTTACGCCTATCCGTTGGGTAGGAGTGGTTTGATGGTTTTATTTATTTAATCCTAAAACAACTAGCAATACTTCTTTATTGGATACTGTGGGTATTGAAAGTTTTTCGTATGGAAGAATTGGATTGGTAGTAAAAGAGCTATTGCTGAAATCTTGAACGTTCATCTAAATAAGGATGTTTGTGAAAATACGGAACACAATATCTTTGATTTGGTTACGAAAATTATGAGAAAATATAATATTTGAAGACGTTATTGACTATTGGAGAGCGCTGCTACGATCCATACATGCTTTTTGTGAGCCACAAGAAGCATGTATGGATCGTAGCAGCGTTCTCCAAATGTCCGACCAAATGGACTGACGAGCCACAACTTGTGGCTCGTCAATCCATTTACATTTCATTTTTTTTTTTTTTGTGTCATACACGCACGCCAATTGTGAGTACCTGTGCTTTGTAAGCATCGCACCAATAAGGTCAGTATATGTCTTTCTAGGGTGTCGTCCTGGCGTTGCCACTAACATCTGCCAAAACCTTTTAAAATGTTTTTTAAATTCATGAATTCACACAAAACCAAATTCCAATTCAAGATAAAATCAGAAAAAAAAATTGTGACGGATAAAACATTTTCGTATTTATTTAAGACGAAGAAATAAATAAATTGTACAGAAATCCTTAGACGCTAAGTGTTTACAGTAGAAACCAATGGATTATAAACAACAGTTAATGAATATCCCTTCAAAACAACCACTGTGATAATTTAATTCATCCTTGTGCTTATTGGTTCAGTGAGTTTAATCTATTAGTAGATGGAGCTTTGCTCCTGTGAAAATTACGAAAACAAATTTTCTCAGACATGAGACTAGAGATGTAAATTGAACAAAAAAAAACAAAATGTTTTTTTTCACAATTTTGAAAAAAAAACATGAAAAAAACTTGGCACAGTTGTTTTTTCTCTACATTTGGTTTTTTTCAGAAAAAGTGAAACACTATACTAAAGTGGAATAGTTTTGTTTTTATTCAAGTCAAATTATGTTTAAATCAATGGGAAACATTATTATGAATTTAAAAAATACTTAATGTGTTACACTCATCTTTATCAGTATCAGTAGCTACGGCTACGCTTCTTTTATCAGCATCGGAATAACGTTCTGTGTCTGTATTTATTTCATCTGATTCTGAATCAACGACTATACCACCAGGGACTCTATTACCTTCTGCTTATGTTAATATTGTTGATGATAAAAAAATGTACTCACGCTGTGGAACTTGTGACGAGTAAAAAAATGTACTTACGCTGTGGAACTTGTGTGGTTGTCTTCATATATAATTTATCTTTTACAGACTCTGGGCATTTTTTACAGACTTCTAGATGCTTTGACATTCTTGTGCCGATTTTCGTAAGACGTTCTGAGCAGAATGTACATTCTACTTTAGGTACTTTGGAAGTGGAAACAACATTGTTAAAAAGATTTACCACGACTGATATCTTTCAACCTGAACTAACTCGATTCTATTAGATATTTACAAATATAACCAAAAATTACTACAATAAAATTACTCAATACGATTTTAATATTTACCACTCACACAGAACACTCAACAAAAACGAACTCTCACTGTCTCAAGCTTTCTGCAGTCTGCACGCAAATCAACCAAAAGATAAACCAAACGAGAATTAGGGAAATCCCCGCCCGTAAATGTAGTTTATATTTGGTTTGGCCAATTATGTTAAGACATGTATGTACTATTTAACAAATGGCATTTTCTTATTGAACAAAAAAAAACGAATATCAACTCTTATACGATAACCGCCTTACCATATTTTTATTTTCCTGGTCATGAAAAAAACCTGCTCCAGAAAAAATACTATTTTTTCCATGTTTTTTTAAAACGTTTTTTTTTTTCATCTCAGAAAAAAAACCGTTTTTTACAACTCTACATGAGACCCAGCTAGATCGATGTTTTGACATCTATTGCATCTTGCGGCGAATTCGTTAGAGCCATTTTCGAATAAATTCGTGTTTACAATTATTAGATAAAATGACTACCTATCAATTGAAATTAGATAATATTATCTTTGTAACGGAACATTGTAACACAAGATGCTTAGAGCTACTACCTTACTTACGAATCTTTTAAGGATTCCGGAGGCCAAACAAGAGTCGTTTTGTGTAATATTAATTGGAACGTTCCCGAATTTGTGTTGCTGGCCGCAACATAGTTTAAATTTATTTTTGTAATTTGAATTAAAGAAACTCTTTTCTGTTTTCTCCACACTCTCGTCTAAATTCCTTTATAATTTTTATGAAAGAGAAGAAAATGAAGGAAATGAAAAGGTAGACAACCAATCGTGGAGAAAAGCAACACCTTCTTGCCTCCGGCCCATGTTACTTCGAGTTGGCGCAAAATGTCTTTTTTAACCGACTTCCAAAAGTAGGTTCTCAATTCGTCGGAAGTTTTTTTTATGTTTGTTCCCCGATTACTCGAAGATGGCTGGACCGATTTCGATTTTTTTTTGTCTTGTAGAACGCCTCAATAAATGATAGCAAATGGACTGGGACCCTTCTGAGCGTGGTGTCAGGCAGAGTGGACCAAATCTTAAAATTTTGGCACTGAGTTCGCATGTCCAATATAATAACTGTTTGAAACTAACATAGCTATAAGTACCTACTAACATAATATGGACCTATGTCTGAAATACATTTCATGTAGACAAGAGCACTTAAACCTAATAAGTACTTATATAATGTTACTTACTTATCTATACTTATGTATCACTTTTGTAATAAGGCCGCTACAGTCTCAGCACCTTACGTACGTACGTGCCGTAGATAGCATAATATCGTAGGCGATTCTATCATGACGCTGCTCACCCGCGCGGTCGGCGGTGGCAATCTTGTGGTGGTGTGTGGGCCGGTGTAAATATGTTTATATGGATCCACAAATTTTATAAAGAGCAACTCACACAGATCAAGCTTGTCTCTGTGCTGCGTCACTGAGAGACAAGTGACGTCCTAAGCCGAGGTCCGTATCCCCACAGGGGGTGCGCTTAACGATTTGTCAATTAGTCTATAAGTCATTTTCCCCTGGCTGGAGGCCTTAAACCCAAGGCATCCACAGAGATTTGCCTGGTTAAGCAGAAACCAGTCTCCTAAACTCCGAGATGCCACTACCAGAAAAAAATATACATACACGCCTCAGATACAAGCCAATGCGACGTGAAATCCGCTTCACCACCCGACCGCGCGGACGTGAAATGTCAAGTGAGAATCGCTTTTAGGTGAACAGACATCATCAAATAAACAACCAAATTACTATTTAAGCTTGCGGCTACATGCCAATTATATATGACACACTGCCTTGGTCAGGTATTTCGTAATTAAGCCAATTACATCAGACTACAATGCTCATGGATCGATTAACCTTTGTCCAGTGGGATTATTGTGAATTAATGTCTGACTGTTTATTTATCGTGGCAACAAGCTTTGTTTTAGTACTTGTTAATAATTGGTTTACAGATTCCTGTAACTATTTACCGGTTTTTATGTATTAATTAAAGTGCCGCACCCGCGTGTGACTATTTTTGTCACAGGATCGTACTACCGATATAAAAAGTCCAATGCATTAACCCAGGTTATAAACTATCTGTGTGCCTCATCCAATTTTGTTTAGTAGTTTTTTGCGTATAACGCAACATTCATCTATACTCACTTTACGGTATTTTTGGAGCTAGAGGGACAGAGGACATTAAAATTAATTGGAATCAATCAATTCGAATATCATCAATTGGAATAAACTGAGTTGATTCACGCAGAGCATAATGAATGTTGACAAGCACCAATAACCATGAAATCAGTACATCCCACCAGCTTCTCAATTAATGGTACGGATCAATTTGAGCAGAGGCATAATAAAATTGTCGAGGTTCTCTTTAAAGAAACCTATCTATACCATCTATCCATATCATCATTTAGATGCTGAAATGAGCTTGTGGATCTCATTTCACCATAAAGCTCAGTTAATGGATTAATATGCGTTGAAATTACTTTAAAAGTTAACTTAACCACAAGATAATACACCTACTAATCTACCGAATTTGGTCCTATCTAAAAACGAACAAAGACAAATCGCTACCTTCCAGAATAAAATTAGTGAGAGTTCTGGTTTTCAAATTTCTCACACCTAAAGCTTCTTAGATGTAAAAAAAATTCACCTCAGCAGACAATAAAATCCGAATCGTAGAGCGATGAGAAATAGCGTCGTTTTATCAACAATGTGCTAATGTGCGTAAAGCACATAGCGTAGTTCCACTGATTACACTTCGCACTCCATTGACGCGTCAAGCTTCATTTGCCTCCACCTACAACTCTAAGAAGACCTCTCATTGCCCTTGAAGAACCACGTTTCCTCCCGCATTCCATGCCTCCATAGGGGGCGAGGAAGATCATGTTACACTAGCCTCTCATTCGAGCCTTTTCGAATTAATTCGATGTCCTACTTTTTTGATGCTGACTCATGAATCGAGTTTGGAACGAATTTGGGGTTTGTTTCTGAACATATAATTACAATTTCCAATGTTCGTGTCTTTACTGATTGGTAATGGAAACCACCCAAAGTTGAATGCCAAAAAAAACTCTAATGTCAAAAACAGCTGAACATGGCTGTTTGAAGTAATTTGGGAAGTGGAGGTTCTTGAAACATTATTTATAATAATTATGTCAATTATTTTCTGTCCAAACTCTCTTATTTGCAACGATTCACTCCTTTCAATACCTCGAAAGCTTTTTTTTTAGAAATTTAATTCGTCCTTCCGAGAAATTGTCATCCCGAGTAAATTAATAAGTGAGTAAATAAAAGTTGGACGTGTTTTTTATTATTTTCTCCATAAAATTATCATTAAAATCATATTATTTCATTCTTTTATAGACGTTTAGAACCAGCAACAGTTTTTGGTACCTAGATTTTTCAGCTTGATTAATATCGTATTAACTTTTGAATGTAGCTTGCCGGATAAAGAAAATACACACATCAAAAGTGTCTAGGGATCAAGCATTTTTATGCGGATTTCTTGAGATTGAGATGTGGCTTTGTAATAAATTTATGATTTTATAAATTTATATGGATCCTTTTTGGTGCATTTCATAATTTGAATCAGGAACTGTGAATCAAATTCGAGTAAAAGATGAAAATCAGCTGTCATTATTTTCCCTATAAAAACATACAACGCATTGAAGACATTATTAGTGCTACTGTTTCCCTACTACTGATTAAAACCAACGTTATTATGGAGCGGCGACGTCATTTAAGCAGGGAAGAAATGCTCAGAGCCGTGGGAATGATAGAAGCTGGTTCCCTGCAACGTACTGTGGCTTTAGCTCTGAATACAAGTCGGAGTGTTATCAGTCGACTTTGGTCACGTTACCAAAGCACTGGTACCGTGGCTGAGCGCCATGGAGGACGGTATCGCTACACCACACGGAGACAAGACCGATACATTCAAATCTTAACTCGAAGAGCTCCAACAATAACCGCCATGATGTTAGCCGTGAGGCTTCATCACTCTTCAGGGAACTTAATTAGCGACCAAACAGTCACAAACCGCTTGCATGAAGTGAACCTTCATTCCCGAAGACCGCTACGGGTACCACCTATAGCAATGCACAATCGTAGGATTCGATATCAATGGGCTCTTGAACACAGAAATTGGGCAGAAGAACAATGGCTTTTTCTGATGAGTCTCGTTTTGGTATGAGACCGGATACAAGACGTATACGACACTGGAGAACCCCTGGACGCCAACAGCGATTAAAATCCTGCCAGGAAGTCCATCCTTATAGTGGTGGAACCATCATGGTATGGGCGGGTATTTGGATCGGCGGAAGAACTGAGTTGATTTGGATCAGAGGCAACCTCAACGCTCAAATTTATGCTGAGACGATTGTATCAGACGTCATCGTTCCTCTACAAGTGCAAATCGGTCCCTTATTTCAGTTAATGCATGATAATGCACGACCGCACACCGCAAGAGTTGTAAGACAGACTCTCGCCGCAGCTAACATCAATGTCCTGCCCTGGCCTGCTCAGTCGCCAGACTTGAACCCGATTGAGCATGCATGGGATATGCTACAGAGAAGAGCTCTGCCGAATATGGAGGGTATCCAGTCGCAAGAAGACCTTTTTTTGTTGTTGCAACGAACATGGGCGGCCATTCCACAGCGTGATTTGGATGAACTCATTTTGAGTATGCCAAACCGATGTTCTTGTGTTGTTAGTGTTCGCGGTAGAAACACGGATTATTAATTGTTTAAGTTACCCAATAAAATTTTAAAGAAAACTGTTATTTCAGTCTTTTTTTCGAACTTTAATGTTAGTGGTTCAAATGTCAAAAATCCCTTTATTAGGAAAATGGCAAATTTCTTTATTAATGCAAAGGTGACTTGGTTTATCGTTACTGTGACAAACGAAAACACTTTATTTGATGAATCCATAAAGAAAATTTTAATTAATATCAATCAGGAGAAAAGTTATTGCAAAAATATATGTTGATCCCTAGACACTTTTGATGTGTGTAATTTGAGGAAACAGAGCCCTTGTTTGCTCCATTTTTTAGGGTTTTATATTTTACTCTACTTAGTGTATGGGAGCGCAGTTCTCAAGACTGCAAATGTAAGTTATTTTTTTATTTTTTGCATTCAAAATCATCGTTCGAACGCAGGAAGGCAGGGTAGTTAATTAGTTTAGTAAGTTCACGATGGGCAACCACGAAACCCTACATTGTGCGTCCGACACGCACTTGGCCTTTTTTTGCCTCCATCACGGACATCACATTTGGCCAATGCGAGTTGGTAGAATATTATGTCATAAGTCTTGGACTTTGTTCTAGGACCCACTTTACGATGTTTTCCTTCACTGTTTTCAGACCAGGGATGATGAGTTTGATTGCACAAAAGTGAACAAAATGGTCTTTCCCTCTTTTAGAGGGGAGGGTGGGACTATCTATGAGAAGGATTGGGTTTATCCATTCCAACACTAGGAATATTAAAGACTGATTATACTGTGCCACAAAAATAAACGTTAATTAAATCATTACAGACACACTAATACCAACTGATACACACATACTAAGACAGAATCCTGAAAATTCAGTTCTCGTCAGCACAGTAAACATTTTCATTTCTGATATACCCATTTATATGCAGCCAGATTCAAACGAAAGGAAATGGGATACATTTTGTACTTTCAGCAAGCAAATTCATTTTTGAATTTTTTGAAATATTTTTGATATGATGACGAAAGCAAATCTTTTATGGAATGCGGAATTCATACGATTTGTGTGCATTCTGTATTCCATAAAAGATTCCTTTATTGTCAAACGATTATTTATTTAAAACTGTTTATTCCAAATCCGAATCCTATCTTGTTCGCGAACGTAGTAAAAGGTAACCCAATGACAAGCATAGCATAGTAATGGTCAGTATCAGTTCTTGTAAAAATAATATAGTTGAAGAAATAACTGAAAAAAAAAGGATCTAATTCAGAACCTCCTACTTTTTGAAGTCATTTTAAAAAAGCACAGTGGTTTTCCAGTTAATTACGATTAATCGGCCTTTTGACTGCCATGAAACGCACGTTATCGAATAGTCACAACAACTCGCCGACTTGTCAATAAGTTAATGTAAACGTATCTCAAAGTTCTTTTTGCTTCACCTAAAATGTGGTTGTACAAGTTCCGCTCGACGATGAGACAAATGGTGAAAACCTTCATCTTCATTATTATTTAATGTTACTCACTTTATTACTTACTAGCGGACGTCACGCGGTTTCACCCGCGTAGTTCCCGTTCCCGTGGGAATACAGGGATAAAAAGTAGCCTAGCATAGTGTAGCTTCCCAACGGTGAAAGAATTTTGCAATCTGGTCCAGCTGTTTTTAAGTTTATTTATTACAAACATAGGTATACACACAAAAATACAAAGATTCAAATATACCTTACCTGTACCTCTTTATAATATTCGTGTAGATGTAGACTAAAGCCTCATTTACGGAGACGCGTGGCGTCGCGCGGCGCGTTGTGCGTTTTTAATTCAAGCACATGGCGATGTATGAAAATGTTAACGATTTCAAACGACGATTTTGCGAGAAGCGATTTAAGCGTTGCGGTGGACCCGCCTCTCATTAAATGACGAGCCTTCTGCACGCGCCGCGCGACGCCCCGCGTCTCCGTTAACGACCCCTAAGTATGCTCCTACAATACATGGAAAAAATAAACTTATAAACCACCCACAGCCACGACCAAAGGCAGTAATTGCTCTCCTTGTGATCAAAATAGTTAATTATATTTAGGCAGCGTGGATGGTATAATGTACTCAATGTCAGTGTGACCTTTAGACTAACAACTCAGACATAGCGAAGATCTTGAAATTTATTTTATTCCACATGAACCCTCATAGGCGCGTTAAAAACTAGGTTTACGATTCCAATTTGGTGTTTTTATAGGCAGCAAAGAACACCGCCATATATATATTTTTGTTATTCCTTCTTCTCTTCCTTTTCCTCTACAGCATAGTGTAGCCCTTAAGTAACATACCATACAAACGTCTTGAAATTTACATTATTTGATTTCATACCTGCTTCGTGGTCTACACTCCGAACTAACGAACTAGTACCAAAAATATAACTAGATGGCGACCCTTGGCGGTTGACTGTGATTTATTAAAAAAATATTCTGCTAGTGTTTCGTGCTTGAATATTGATAAATTGGAGAGGTAAGTATTTGAAGTTTATTATGTAACTAGCTGTTGCCAGCGGCTTCACCCGCTACAACTCGAAAATTATCCCACGGGAAAAAAAAATCGGGATGAAAACTATCCTATGTATTAATCCAGGTTATAAACTATCTGTGTACCAAATTTTATCTTAACCCGTTCAGTAGTTTTTGCGTGAAGAAGTAACAAACATGCACACTCACACACTCACAAACTTTCGCCTTTATAATATTAGTGTGATGTTATTTTTGAATACTTTTCACAGTTTCATTTATTTTTATATAGGCTGGTAAATACTGATTGTTACCCGTAGGCTACATCAGAAGAAAAGGCCAAAATTCTATTTCATAGGTATTATGCTGATTTATTTTATTTTATGTTTGAGAATGTCTCGTAAACGGCCACTTAGTGAAAAAGACACAAGTTTTGCGCTAAATGATGATGCAGATAGTGAAGATGGCTTAGATTTTGAACACGACAGCCAAGCCAATCGTGAGTTTGTTCCTGAATTGGACACTTTCGAAATTGTGACTCCAGAGCTAGACATTGACGTGAATACTATAATAGAAACTTTAGAAACCACTGATGAAAGTCCTTCCTCTGCCACGGAAGCAGCACCACCGTCACACGAGAACACTGTTGGACCTTCCCAAGTCAAGAACCCAAGAACATATGCTAAACCGAAGCCGGCTAAACTGAACTTATGCTAAAAGAAACAAATCTAGAGACAAATGAAGAACAGCTCATGTTTATGGGAAACAATACCCTAGGTCCTGATCTTCTTGAGCTGGATAGTCTCAAACAGTTTTTTCTGTACCTGTTTCCAAATGATCTAGTCGAGAAAATTTCTGAAGAGACCAATCATTATCAAGTGCAGAAAGATTCAAATAGCGCTTTTCGGATTGCATTTGTCTAGGGTTACCATGTTACCATCCACTGAAGTCCCATACTTGGAACACCTCTTATACAGGAAACTATGACTTTGAACAAATTTGAAAAAAAATCGTCTAACTTTGGATTTCAGCGATCATAGTTGTTTCAAAGCTCTTCCTAGGAGGAATCTTGATCATGATCGAATTTACGAGATACGTCCAATGGTGGACTTCTTGAATGAGGCATAATTATAGTAAAGTCCCAATGGAGAAGCACCTTTGTGTGGACGAGCAAAGTATGTGCTCCACTAAAGCACGAAATACGCTAAAGAGATATAATCATAACAAATCAAACAAGTGGGGGTAGTAAAAAAAAGATAAATAATATAAAAGAGAAGAAAAGAGAATAGAAAAATGCGGAGTAGCCTTGCTACATGAAAACCAAGAATTGCTTCAAAAACCTCCACCTTTCGTGATATATCATTGTACTGCCGTACTATACAGGATGTAAACTAACCCTTCACGCAAACGTAAACCAAGCATTCTGTACATCAAACTAAGTACCCCTATGCAAAAATTTTTGCTGGGAAACGACTTTTTTTTTTGGGGTCAAAAATCACATTTTACGGTAAAACTCAATGTAGCATTCTTAAAACATTGTGCTAGTGGATGCTTTGAATAGTAAACGGGTCATGGAGGTAATTTATGTAAAGTTATATCCTGAGAAACTAATATTTACAAAAACAGCTGTGAAAAATTAGGAACTTTGACCCCCCATATCTCCGTAACTAGAGGGTTCCCAGGTATAGTCTAGAACAAAAAAATGTTCGCATTGGTTGGGAGAACAAGTGCCCTTCGTTTGCGTTAAGGGTACTTTTACACCCTTTATAGATTCTGACGACTAACCTCAGTGTTGCCTTAAAGCAACACCTATTTTTGTATTTTTCTTTTGAAATATCAAAAAAATCGTAAAACCCAGAAATAAGTGTATTTTACTTTTTTTGTAAACATATCAAGTCCAAAAAATATGTTAAATCGCAGTTTATGATTGACAGAGGGTTAAGCTGTAAGTGCTGGGGTAACACGGGAACTACATTCGTTTCCATTTAACCAGTCAGTGTAAAGTTGTATCATTACATGATGTAAATGTAAATGTGGTGCTGTCCCTCAAACAATGGGGCACTTAATATCGTGTCCTGCCTGTCCTGCTAAATGTTCACTGCAGGAACTGATGGACGCTACCGAAAGCGCCAAACTAGTAGCCCAATTTTGGGCCGACACAATTTAGATTGTCATCGACACGCTAAGAAGAAGAAGACATGTTATAAAACAAAGTCCTCCACCCCGTCTGTCTGTCTATTTGCACCGATTTTGATACTGTTTTCACCAATGGAAAATTCGAGGAAGGTTTCAGTACATAATAATTCACGCGGATGAAGCCGCGGGCTAAAGCTAGTGTTAAATAAACTAAAATTCGCGACCGTGACAATTTGTGACTTTACTGAGTAATCATGATTCAAATCACCAGTACAACCCTATCAGTTCATTTAACAGTTTTTAGGCCTTCAAGTTTATTAGAGCAATTTGATTTAAAACAAAGTTAATCTTAGTTTTAATTTCAGGGGGAACATCCAGAGTAATCATTTCTTGTTGGACTGCATGAATAAAAAAAACTTGTCTAATTTAGAAGCCAAAAACTATTTAAAGGATCAAGTTTTCTCATGTGAAGCTTACAATGCAGACCAAATTAATAATTTGAAACGAAGTTTCCCATTTCGACATTTTTATGTAATTTTCTCCCTGTATGGTTAATAAATGTTTTTAATGTAAAAAAGGGTTTTCTATTTATTTACGTCGTTAAAAAATACCAATTAAGAATTAAAATAATTTTGGCCGCGCAGATCCTACAAATACAGGCAGCGTGCAGCGTTGATTTGAAGTTTTTCGATGGCCTTTTATATGTAGTTTGTTGTTAGTTTAGTTTAAATACTATATTTTGTTGTGATGTTTAGTGAAGTCAAATTACCTATTATAATAGTCAATATTTATAATCAAACCCAACTAACAACATGAGCAAGAAAACAGCTAGTTACAAAAAAAACAGCCCACAAATTGCCTTAAAATAAATAAATAATACTAACTTTAATACGTTTCCTTAGATCTTCTTTTCCACGAAAAAAAAACAATCTCTCTTAAATACTGTTAACGAGTTTGTTACTTTCCGAGTGTTTCGCTAGAATTTCTGCAGATAAACAGCGCATTCAAGTTCCAATTAGGCAAGCTATCAGACGATCGTATGTAGCAGGACTCAGCCGGAGATTGCAACTCTAATTATGCAAGATGTTCCGAAGTAGGTACTCGTACAGTGTAATTTGTCTCAGGGATGCTATGGAGCTCCGTAACCGTAACCTAAACTATCGGATATCTGAAATAAAAAATATTCATAACCGTAACCGAAATCGATATAAACTTTTCGGATAGTTTCGGATAAAGGCGTTCAAAGGATTGTTCATTACAGATGAATAGAGAAGATGAGATGAGTAGAGTAGAGTTGAGTGATGTAGATGAGTTGGTGATGAGGGCTATTTTCAAAATATTGGCGGAATGGTAGGGGTTTTTGATTTTAGTTTTGAGGAAAAAATATTTTTGGGAATTGGTACCCATCAATATGTTTGTTTTGCCAAGCCAAACCGTCAGTTGTCAGATTGAGTTGTAATATTCTTATATCCGTAACCGAAATTATCCGAAACTAGCGGATAGTTCGAAATAATTTCATATCGTTAACCATATCCGAAACCGGTATAAAAATATTTCTATATACGTATCCGTATCCAGATCCGAAATTTCATTTCAATAACATCCCTGATTTGTCTGTACGATAACGTTGGAGTGACGGCCTAATCGGGAAAGAACGTATTTACAAGTTAATTGCATGTTGTCCGTTTATTTTTGGATTTAGAGATAAGGAATTGATTAGCGGCTCTCTGGGTACTTAGTTCCTTTGTTCCTTACACCTGTAAAATAACCAAGGTTGGTGTTGAATGATACTAGAAATGCGTGAATAATAAAAATGTTTTTGTACAGCAAACAATATTGTTTAATCTATTCAAAACAAGTATATCAAGGTTTCCCCACTGTTGTTTTGCCCTAGTTTGTTGATAGTGCGAATTACGACTCTATGAATAGTTAAATACAGAAGTGAGCTGATAAGTAAGTAATTTTACTTATCATTATCTAATCACACTAATATTATATACACTTTTATAAAGGCGAAAGTTTGTGAGTTTATCTGTTTGTTACTTTTTTACGCAAAAAATACTCAACGTATTTGAAAAAAAATTTGGTACACAGATAGTTTATAACCTGAATTAAAACATAGGATAGTTTTTATCCCAATTTTATCTTCCCGTGTGATAATTTTCGAGTTGTAGCGGGCGAAGCCGCTGGCAACAGCTAGTATATAATAAAAGCTGGATTGGGTGAGTTTTGTTTAGTTTTAAATGTGCTGACGGACTAAACAGAATCATATTTCGTTTAATCAGGTAACATCCCTATTGTTATGACTTTTAAAATTAGTTTTAGTACATTCACCACGACCTATTTAGTATGTAATAATAACTCGGAAGACGATTTTCATGTACTTCTAACTCTAGCATCAAAATACCATTATCATCATCATCACTATGCCATGGTCCTTTGGCTTTCAAAATAGGCAGACGCCAACACATCAATATACAGTCAGGTTTTGGATTTTAAATTTTATCTCTAAAACATTAGGTATAAGGTTAATTGGGGAAATTTTGGTAACCTAGTTTGATGTGTTGGCATCTGTACAAAAACAGGATAGAATAAAGTTTATTGTCTTTAAAATTATAGCAAGTAGTAGCATTAGTACTAAAGTTAAAAAATATATGTTCAGCTCACTACATTGTTATCGCGTTTCATGTCTTCATAACAAAATGCAACATTTTGTACTGTACCATTACCGCAAATGAAGTTGAGGATAAACCAGGCATAACTAATGCTATCATGTAAATTGAATACATAACATACAAAGTAACAGTCACAAAACTCGTATAACGAAATATAAATTAATTATTCATTGCTGCAAATAAACTTGAGACCGTATCTCTGTTATTATACAAAGTAGCAATGGAAGACGTCTTACCCTTTGTGGTATCAAGCTCGTCTCTCCAATAGTCTTTCTTAATAGCAACCGCATTTTTATTCTCCTTTTGTAGTGCAGCAGAATGAAACTTTGTAAGTAATATTATATTTTAATGAAACTGTTTCATTAATGGATAGACCACTAGATTATTTACGAGTTTAATTATGTTTGGCTATTAAGTTTTATATTCATTATTATTTTAAATAATGAGGTACATGGAGGGAGGAACTTCAAAGTCTAGGTTTTGTATTATAAGACAATGTTATTTTTACAAAAAAAAAACTGTACCCCTTGTAGCGTTTCAGCAATGCTTAGGTGTGAACACCATCATGGTTTCGAGATCTTGTACTTGATGCTTAACCTACCAAAGTATTTATAAAACGCTTTCGGGAGGCGGCCATATGGCCTAATCAGGTGGGAATCGCTTTAACGCTTTACCGTTTCATATTTCTTTAAAAACTTCCAACAGTATTGACCATTTTTTTTTAAAAAAACGTTGCCCCACGCTAGGAATTTCTCCTGTATCGTGGGTACGTTCACAAACATTTAAACTCACATACACAAATACCCAGACCCGAAACAACTATCTGTAGGCCATACAAATATTTGTTCCATGCGGGGATCGAACCCGCGACACGCAGCGCAGCAGTCCATAGCTAGCCATTGCGCCAACCGTGCCAAATATTTTTTTTTTTGACCTTTGCCCCACACTAGGAATTTCTCCTGTATCGTCACAAACATTTAAACTCACATACACAAATACCTAGACCCGGAACAACTCTGGACCCGGAAAAAATCTGTAGGTCATACAAATATGTATTTGTTCCGTGAGGGGATCGACCCCGCGACACGCAGCGCAGCAGTCCATTGCCTGAGCCGCTGCTGTCATCGCTGATTTCAATTTGTCTTGACTTTCTGGTTATTCAGCAGACTCCAGCTCCTTATTGAGGAAAATCAGTTAGCTTTACTATTGTCCTCCTTGCCAAAAACGTATTTGCACGACGAGTCATATAAATGGTAATGTCTTGTGTTATTTTTTCTATGCCATTTGTAAATGTGGGGAGTGCACTTCTCATGACGATTTGTTTCCTTCACTAGGAAAAGCAACATCAGAAAAGTTCTTATACAGTTAGTTCCTTATATAGAGTTTTTTTTATAAATGTTATAGTAGAGAGTATTACAAAATATTTTTATAGTCTTTATCTAATATAAGTGTTTCATCAAACAAATCGAACCTTTCTTTATTCATTCTCATCCATGTCTATAATTAATATTATAAGTTTTTTTTCCTTTGCAAAATGTCTACTGAACAATTTGAAAAATAAAACATTTTAACACAAAACACACATGAACATCTTGACCGCAACAAGATCCTCACATTAACGAAAATTTTATAAAAAAAAAACCCATATCCAAGTGGTATCAAATAGAACTGAAAGAATGCCAAGAAAGCGAACAAGTAAGTGGTCTCTAAGTAGCTTGCTCCCTTTGTGGCTTTGCGTTTCACTACTTGAATGGCCTTCTTAATAGCAGTAGGTTTGTGCCCAGTATGGTGTGCTGCCCTGTTTTAGTTTTGACGTGGGCTTTAATAGTATGTATGTGCATTTTTTTCTGGAAAGAATAGGGTGTGACCTAATTTACGGCCAGGTTAAAAATTTAATAAAATTGTGTGCAATTTTCTCTATTAATTGTGGTAGTATAGCTGTATGAGTCACGAAAATCGACCCTGAAATATTTACAATTTTTTTTTAATTTCTCATCAGAATTGTATGACGTTTTCTAATAAATATCCTTCGTATGCCTGAAGTACCTAGGATAGCGTGTGCCATCGTCCAAAACTAGCCACAGTCCATTTATTGTTGTTGTACCTCTAACTTTGCAACACAGTGTTCATAAAGTTTATGTTAGAGGCAAATAAAAATTATAAAATATTAGTTATACACATGCTGCCAATTATAAAAAAATACACTCCGTATTTCGATATGGCAGCATCCCAAAATTCTCTCGTATTGCTCATCTCACAAAACTCCATTCACACCAAACATACACCCCAACATTGACAAATCAGCTGTAACATAATTATGTAACACAGCCATCAGATACGAAAATCACCGAGATATTCCGAAAAAAAAACGAAACAAAATATCCGCTTTTATAGGAAAACTAGCTGAACCCGCATGCCTTGCAATGCCCTTTTTCCTACCTACTACCTGCCTACTACCTACCTACTACTTACCTACCTACCTACTAAATACATACCTACCTACCTACCTACTACCTACCTACTACCTACCTACTACCTACCTACTACCTACCTACTACCTACCTACTACCTACCTACTACCTACCTACTACCTACCTACTACCTACCTACTACCTACCTACTACCTACCTACTACCTACCTACTACCTACCTACTACCTACCTACTACCTACCTACTACCTACCTACTACCTACCTACTACCTACCTACTACCTACCTACTACCTACCTACTACCTACCTACTACCTACCTACTACCTACCTACTACCTACCTACTACCTACCTACTACCTACCTACTACCTACCTACTACCTACCTACTACCTACCTACTACCTACCTACTACCTACCTACTACCTACCTACTACCTACCTACTACCTACCTACTACCTACCTACTACCTACCTACTACCTACCTACTACCTACCTACTACCTACCTACTACCTACCTACTACCTACCTACTACCTACCTACTACCTACCTACTACCTACCTACTACCTACCTACTACCTACCTACTACCTACCTACTACCTACCTACTACCTACCTACTACCTACCTACTACCTACCTACTACCTACCTACTACCTACCTACTACCTACCTACTACCTACCTACTACCTACCTACTACCTACCTACTACCTACCTACTACCTACCTACTACCTACCTACTACCTACCTACTACCTACCTACTACCTACCTACTACCTACCTACTACCTACCTACTACCTACCTACTACCTACCTACTACCTACCTACTACCTACCTACTACCTACCTACTACCTACCTACTACCTACCTACTACCTACCTACTACCTACCTACTACCTACCTACTACCTACCTACTACCTACCTACTACCTACCTACTACCTACCTACTACCTACCTACTACCTACCTACTACCTACCTACTACCTACCTACTACCTACCTACTACCTACCTACTACCTACCTACTACCTACCTACTACCTACCTACTACCTACCTACTACCTACCTACTACCTACCTACTACCTACCTACTACCTACCTACTACCTACCTACTACCTACCTACTACCTACCTACTACCTACCTACTACCTACCTACTACCTACCTACTACCTACCTACTACCTACCTACTACCTACCTACTACCTACCTACTACCTACCTACTACCTACCTACTACCTACCTACTACCTACCTACTACCTACCTACTACCTACCTACTACCTACCTACTACCTACCTACTACCTACCTAAATACTACCTACCTACCTATCTACCTACCTACAACCTAACTATCTACTTACCCAAAAAAAAAAGAACAAAAACTATCCTATGTCCTTCTCCTGGCTCTAAACTACCTCCCTGCCAATTTTCAGCTAAATCGGTTCAGCCGTTCTTGAGTTATAAGTGAAGTAACTAACACGACTTTCTTTTATATATATAGATTGTATTGCGCGTAGATTCTGTGGCGAGGCAAGATAGCAGCACAACACGAGGAGATACAGAAGGTCAGTTCATACACGCACACAGGCACACCCCACGTATATTGAGTGCAAACTGTGCATTCGTACTCACATTCGCCGAAGTTTGCCGTACATAAGTTTCTATTCGTGTGTGTGTGCCTGTTTTATCAGTTGTATGGAGTCAGTCTTCTGCATCTGTCTATTTTGCGCAAGCAGCTTATCTGATCTTGCTGGTTGGACCGTATTGAATGGACGCCCGGCTGTCTCTCAAATGAACGTACGACTCTGTTACTATAAAGTATTACGAAATAGGTTTCATGTAAACCTCGTGTGATGGAATGGTAATAGGAATTGCTGTTGCATTTTCGAAATGTGTTTTAGAGATATGTGTTTGTGAATTAATTTTATTTTGGAATTTGTGGTGGTAATTTGCTGTTTGTTTTGGAGCCATAAGTCGTTTTAGTTAGTCTAGCTCTATTGGGTGTGTACCTATGTATTTATTTCTTCAAATGTTTTATCATACTATATAATCATCTTCAACCACAGCCCGAATTTACACCATGCTGGGTATAGGGCTCTTTTTCTTGGTGCCAATTTCGACGTTTCTGTACCACCCTCATACCTACAGGTTTTTACCTCGTTGACAACTATATCGTCTGGGCCATCTTGTTGCCGACGACCTACAACTTATACCCATTCTGGGACGCCATTTGGTGACAGCCTTAGTTCACCTGCCATCACGGTGTCTTGCCAGGAGTCCTGCCCAACTCCATTTGGGTTCCGAACTTTTTCTTCAAGTTTTATGTCTAGCGGGGGATGCTCCTAGGATTTTTTTACATAGGTTGGCTGAAATTCTTATTCTTTGTACAGACACCAGCACATCATAGTAGTCGAAACTGAAAAAAATACCAAATTACCCTTGAACCTATCGCTTTTGCAATATTCTTGAAAATCTAACCAAGACATTTAACAGATTGTATTACCTTGATATGCTGGCGTCTCTACTTTCTTATTTCGAATCCAGGTTTTTTTACAAAGAAATATAATAAGTACTCTCTTCAGCCACTAATTCATATGACTTTACCGTATTGTTAGAGTAGCCCAAGAAAACAAGGAAAAACTTTCCAAAAACACCCCCAATAAAGACAAGAAATATAGAAATTGGTAACCATATCCGAATAACAACCGATAATCTCACAAACGAACCCACTTTCTTTCACAAAGAACCAGAAACTCGTGGTAATGCCAACTTCGATAAACTAGACCTTTACAATTGTGCCGATGCAATTTCTCTCATGTTTTACTTTTCTAGGGTAAGACTGGATTCGAGTCACTTATCTGTTTTCGTGGAGTGCATTACGGCCCGTTGCCTCCGTCTCGATTCTCGCTCCACCCATTGGATTACCTTCAATTTCATTACTACAGGTTTACGTCGACATATGTTTGAGTGGCAAATTGGGAATTTTTATTTGTATCCGTGTTTGGAATTTGTTTGAGGCATGTGAATTTGTTTGCAAACAATTGGTGATGCTTGAGATGAGAATGTAAACGCAGATTAGAATAGTTAGTAGTATTTGCGAATGGTATCAGTATTATACAGAAGGAAATGTTAGTGAATGAAGGGACAGGTGGATGAACGAAAACAATCTAGAGATTGACAAAATTAAATAAAAACTATAGCTCATGGCGAAAAAAACCTTATATCTTCCATTACCTTCTATACTCGTATTTTTTTAAGTTCGTAAACATCCCTATTTCCACAATAGGGATTTTTACGGACATAAAAAATGTGGATTTAATGTCTCCACCATATCTTCTCTCCATCCAACGTACACTCAGTGCTTCGATTGTTTTCCTAATGGTTACGTTCATTTTTGTTTGTACAGACGAGCTTTCTTGTATTTTGTCTGTTAAACTTATCCCGTCAAAAGAATTTGATGTCTTTGTGCTTTTTGTTTATATGCTGCTTTTCCTTTTAAGAATTTTCTGTTTTAAAGAGTAAGAAGAATTGTTATAGAACAATTCTTCTTAGTCATTAAAACAGCATATACCGATATATAGTATATCGGTGTATGCTTTAAAATAATAACTTCAAAGTTCACCCCGAATTGGCGTCATCACGTTATTGATAGCTGACGTTGCATTCCATACCTACTGCAAGGCCTACTTGCTAATTATGGAGAACGGTGAATGACTCGAGTTCAGGCCTCTCCTAGGTAAGCTTTCGATAATTAGATTGAACTTCGAGACCCCACTCACAAAAAATACCGACTTAATACTTATACTCAGATAGTTTATTTTTTTTGTTTAATTATATTTTTGTTACTAATTCTAATTAAATTTTTCCTGTTTGTCTTTTCTACAAACCGTGTCTACTTGTCTAATCCTACTTTCCTCTCGCAGGTCTGCTGGAAGAAAATTCTTAGGAAATAAGCAATAAATTAGTGCTCCCCTTTTTTATATTTTTATCATATTTTTTTATTTTGTGTTATGTACATAAATAAAAAAATAAATAATACTCGCGCGCTAAGCTTCAATCTCTACTGAAAACTACACCCATAAGTTTTTAATCTCCTCTTCATCAGTATAATCACAAATCCCCTGTTTTTTTCTGAGAATGTTATATTTTTCTTGAAAATAACGAGGAAGAAGGGGAAAATTGCAATAAATATTTATTCAGATTCCTTTTTCTTTTCTAGTATGAACTGAACTTGAGCACGTCGAGCAATAACGTGCCTGATTTAGGGATCACTGAGCACGAGCAATGATAGATTTTCGAACTATTACATAAGTTCGACGCCTTCGAGTACGGCTTGTGTAACTTGTTTCAATCGATTGAGTGTGTTTTAGTTGGTCGTCTGTAATTTTATAACATACAAAATCTAAACAATTGTTTTTAGAGTGAGGTCACAGGGTCTTCATGATGAGTATTGCTTTTCTATAAAGATTTTTTACTGTCATCAACTTTAGCAAAATATATAATATTGGGTTCAATTATTACTCACTAATATTCTACCTGGATCTTAAGGTTTTATAGAGAAATTTCTCCAAAAGTTGATGCAAAAAAATGTCGCTTTGGTGTCAACTAATAATTAAAATCTCACACGTAAAAACCTTAATTTCCTCCAGCAACACTTACAGTGTTATTACCGTTTAACGCTACGTTTATTAACAATTTCTAAATAGCTGTAGTCTATTGTAACAAGTTTTCAGTCAGTAGTTAATTAACGCCCGCCACAAACCCTCTGTGTTGTCTAGTTTAGGGTTTTGGAGCGAAATTATAAGCGGCAGCGGCATTTGTGAGGTGTTTTCTGTGGCCATAGTACTTATTGTATTGGCACCGCGAACTTCGCCTGTATTAATCTATACTAATATTATAATTAGGAAAGATTTGTATTTGTGTGTGTGTGTGTATGTATGTTTGTAATTTTTAAACTCAAAATTGTATGCGCCGATTTCTTAAATTCTCTCACCATTAAAAAGCTACATTCATTCAATATTAGTTTCATATATTATGTCTAAATTGGTTTATAAGAACTATGTTACACAAAGTTATCAATATTTCCGCAATACATAACATAATCTCCCCTTGACACCGCTCCTCTCATAAATTACGCCAAGCAAAAGCAATGAGCATTCGCGTGGGAGAGCACTACGGCTCACAAACAACTCGCCAAGCAAAGGGTACCTACATCTCATTGTTTGCATTCAGTACCACCTCTATAACAATCAGCATAAGACCTAAGATCCATTAACTCACAACTCCAAAACATTGTGATAATAATGACTCGAATATGTCGAGATCGAGTGATAACCTCGTGGTGAACTTGAAAATTGTGTTTGTGTTCAACTAAGATTTATTATTTAGCTTTCCTCTGTTTGCTTCGTATACGGCATCCTAAATTATCAATTTGGCTGTTGTTCGCTGTTATTTCCTGATTAATGTGGGCTAGGATAAACAAGAATTGCCTTTTAGTGCGAAAATGTGTCTAGAAGGAAAGGAAATTCGCCAAAACTTGTGCTTTTCTCAGTAAACACGAGAAATATGATAAAGTTTTCAATATCTTAGTAGTCGAAACTGTTGACGTTGCCAGACTGACATGCAAATAGGACTCGCAAACTCGTTTTACATGCTCGATGTGAAACGAATTGAGAAGATCTGAAGGAAATGCTCTCACCGCATTTTTTCGAAGAGGAAGTCTTAGAACCAATTAAGTTCCATAATATAATTTTACACAAACCTCAAGTTTCCTAACACTAAATTCATTATTATCATCAAACAATATTAACCGCGGCAGTACGAAATTAACTGCTGCGGTTTTCATTCATGCTGAATCCCTGGCGTATTCTCCGCAGCGTTTGTCTGGCACCGCGCTAAAGCCTTGTTGACTAGCTACTCGTATGACTGTCAACCGGAGGCTGGCAAGCACCACAGAACTAACCGTTTGAACCCATGGCGATCAAAGAGAACCCTTTGAAGGCTCAACACTTCTGACTATATTTGAAATGGAAGGAATTTGTATAAGTTGAATTTGTCTGGTAGATATTGGATTTGAGGGACGAATTCAACACAAATGAAACGTCACTAATTCCAGTAGTTAGGATAATTTCAATCATTCAATATTTTAGCACGAAACGTAGGTATAAAATACTCGTATGCGACTTGTGTACACGAGTCTAAAAATAGGAAGAGTTACAACGTTATAAGCATGAAGGGCGATCAAAATAGTAATTGTTTAATTTCAATTATTTTTTGAGACGAAAGACTATTTCAAGCTTGTATTGTTTTACTGAACGGCAAAGGCCCTTTTCCATTAGATGTATTAGATATTTTGTATGCCCATTTTTAGTGGGAGCCAAGTAACACAAAAAGGTCACAGAAAGTGTGCTCGTACTCTTCCACTAATAATTAGTTAGTGACACCTAATTCATCGTCATCTGCGGAGCCTTGCCCCAACTAAGTTGGAGTTAGCTTCCAGTTTCATCGGATACTGATCTAAGATATGCCGGTTTCCTCACAATGTTTTCCTTGACCGCTTTGAGAGCAGCAGTGATGAAATAAAATTGCACAAAGTAATGTGCCTGCCTGAGTTCGAACCCACGGCCTACTGTTCGTAAGTCGGGGCCGCCACCACTGGGCCTCCACTGCTCTTACAACCACACAACCTAATTAGTTCTGGGTAATACAATACCCCTTGATGAGACTAGTTGTCAAACTTTTATATCACTGACTTCTTGTAACGACTGTCAAATAATAATATGATACAGCTATCATATTATTATTTACCAACGACTTAAAGTGCTATTAAAGGCATAGAGGAAGCTCAGTATGTAATCAGTTACTGTTGTCAACCATTCAATTCGGATCAACTTAGGCAAGCACGGCTTTACTTGAAGATGGACCCGGCAGGCTGTTATTATTTTGTGGTACCTAGAAAGATGATTAAATTTAACTGTACTGGTAAATTTTCAACAGCGCAGAATTCAATCATTACATCAACAATAAGTATTCGCTTTGTGTTAAAAAAACAGGTAACAGAACATAGCAATATTTTCAAAATCAAAACTTATTTATTCAAACTAGGCTAATAATCAGCACTTTTCGAACGTCAAAATTTACTTTACTTTACTTATTTACAAAACTTTACTTTTAAACAAAGATTAGATTTTACTTTGGCTTTGAACGCATTAAATGGCAAGTCTAGAAAAGAAGATGGCAGTTTGTTATAAAATGTTATACCGAGCCCGACGAATGAATTATGAACTTTGTGAAACCGGTGAAAAGGAGCGCGTAGTTTATGCTTATTTCTAGTGTTAGAGCTGTGAATATCACTGTTTTTTATTGTACAGGTGGATATTTTGTTTGATATATAAAATGTTGGCAAAAATGAACGGAGAAGCAACCGTGAGAATACCAATCTGCTTAAAAAATCTCTAAGAGAAACTCGGGCACCCAGCTAAAAAAAAAAGTAATAATATACCAGTATGTATGTGCCTAATCATAAAAGTCTTAAAACACTAATGCAAACACCTAACCTTATAAAAAACTCTAACTTGCGATACAATATTAGGAAGCATATAATTTTACCCCGCTAAGTAATCATCAGCTTTTATCTGAACCTACATAAATTACGGGGGCTTAATGAGCTACGTGGATGTATGAAGTGTACATTTTAAATATTTATAAGCACAAAAGTTACCATCTGGGTTTGGGTGATGAGTTGATGGAAGTTCAAGGCTATGTCAACACTTTTAGGAGCGCTTGATGGTTTTTGCAACGATGCCTTTACATAAAAAACCGACTGTGAGGTACAAATAAAGCTTACTGTAGCAATTAAGATTAAAATAGATTAGTCATTATATTGAGTTACTACAGAGGTTTTAGATACGTGGAAATCGATTTCAAATAGTCTAGAACGTCTGTTAATAGGTTGTAAGTGAGACCTAAGCTGAATGTGGTGCTGAAAAGTTGTGTGGTAGTTGATTGTCGTGGTACAGGTGCAATGCGTAGGAATAAGGAAAAAGTCGTGAGGATAGTTTTGAGTATGAACTTGTATTTCATCATCAATGCTCTCAAAACGGTGATGAAAAACATCGTGAGGAAACCGGCAAATCTTAGAACCAAAAATTCGAAGATATGTGACATCTACCAATCCGCACTGGGCCCGCGTGGTGGTTTATAGCCCATCCCTCTGCTAGAGAGGAGGCCTGAGTCCCTGCAGTGGTCACAATAGATGCTGATGGTGATGATGATGATGAACGTTTAGAGGAAGACAAAATAAATAATGGATGGACTGTGTGAAGTATGATAAGGCAAGAAAAGAGATGTTGAATGAAATGAGCAGTAATAGAGAAATATAGAAGGAACAAGACATAATAATTATGATTCAACCCCAAATAAAGGATTAGGGCAAGAGAATAGGGTAGTTAACAAAAGAAAACGAATAAGTCCGTCAGATAGATGTCTAAAAAATATTGAACACGTATTTTTCTTTTTTTACGTAAACAAACATTGAAGACGAATCAGTGCTTTAAAAACTGTGTGACGTCATATTCTAAGACATTAGTATGGCATTTCTTACCGGTCAGTGACGTCACGAACCCCCACTCAAATCTTTTGAGTGATTCGATAAAACAAAAAATACGTATCCAATATTTTTCGATAACTAACAGACGGACTATTAGAATCACATATTTTTTAGTCAGTGAACATCCCTATTACAGTAATAATTAAGTTGTCGATAGCTCATAACATTTCTAACTTTATGATCTTCGTTAGGGCTGACAGAAAGTAACTTTGCCTAGAACTTCAGGGCCAGCAATCTGTCTAGCCTTATCCTGACAATGTTAGGGTAGGCTTCCAATCTAACCCCAGACCAGCCTGGGTAAGCTGGTAAGCAAGCCGCTGTTTATATTAGGCCATGAGTACCTCCTTCTTGCCCAGTAAGTACAAGGAACACTTGGGTACTCAGATCTACTACAACGAAATTATGTCATACAGAACTATAGCAAAATTATTATTTAAGTGGTAAATCCGAAGTAAGGCACAGGAATCCAAAATACTAAACTGATAAAAAGAACAAAGTACATTCCAACATCGCATTTTTTCAAACACAAACCCAATTACCTCAGGCAACAACAATTTTCGTACAAGGTATATTGCGGCACTAAACCAAACTTTATTCACAGTTACTTTCTACACTACTTATACCATAAAACTATTACGTACCAAAGTTTATTACGAAGAAATCCAGCGGCACGACATTAGTTTAGTCCCAGGCGAGGTACACGTAGACCGCAGTTTGTAACTAGGTCACGGTAGACAAATCGTTTGACAATTAGCTTACCGACTAACTGAGGTGATAAAATCGTGTAAGGAGGAAATCGTGGTTATAAAGTTGTTAACAGTGGTCACGCATGGTTTTTTGTGTGAGGGGAATTGAAATGTCCTGGGAAATAGTGAATATATTCATGAGTAGTGGTGCAGTGGTGTAGTGGATTCAAATTCAAATTGCACCATTATTGTATTGTGTGAGGAATGATATACAGGAAAAAACCGGCCAAGTGCATGTCGGACCACGCACAATGTAGCGTTTCGCAGTTGCCCATCAAAATATGTGAACTTACTAAACTGATTAACCACCCTGCCTCCGAACGATGATATTTATTGTAAAAATAAAACAAACTTACATTTGTAGTTTTGAGACCTGCGCTCCCATACATTAAGTATACGAAAATATTTCATAGAAGTACATTTTATAAGTTGGTCGACTATTAAGGGTAAACTTGTAAAGTCTGCTTAGCTGTGATAGTGTTTCTTTTATTTTCGTTATATATGCTACTACCATGAATTTTTTCCCAAACAAAACCAAAATGGTTTAGGTTGGCAAACTTGAGTCTAACATAAATTTGCACTTTAAAGCTTAATATTTCACAAACGGAACCCCACAAACTGTTTATCCAATAGACCTATCCAACGACATCCCATACAGTGGACTGTGCGAGAACACTTCCTTAAGCACTTTTGCGGCGTAGGTAACTCATCTAGATATTCATGTCGAATTACAGCTTTCCGATACAAAGAGCCTTTGAGATATAGGGCGTACAGACACGCAAACACACAGACGGACATGGCGAAACTATAAGGGTACCATATTGACTACGGAACCCTAAAAAATAGTAAATGTTAGCGTGAAGATTGGTAGGGGAGAATTGAAGAATAAGTGTGTTGCGCTGACCTCAAATAACACGGGAAGATAATGATGATATCAAAAAAGTTCTCACAGCACCTCTGAGATGCGCCAGCGTATTAGGTATGTCACGAGTTATTGTTCCGTGCTTTAGAATACCAGTTGAGTGTATTAGATTATTTTATTTGCAAATATTATTGTCTTTCTTGTAATCATATGGTAGTCCACACTCTCAATGCCAAGTTAACAATGATTGACGAGATGAGCCTCGGCTCAGAGGCAAACCTTTTATTGATTGATAGATTGAGGGTCAACCACCCACACTGCGACCTGTAATGGTGTCGATGTGATTTGAAATAGTGTGTATCGACACGCATTGCCTACTGATAAAGATATTACAAAGTGCTGCTGCAAGTAGGAGTTAGAAAATGTGATATACGCAAACAACAAAATCATCAATTGTAATATTGTGCTTCGGAAGCATAATGCGTCAACCCTATTACACAGTCCTCCGTCAAACAATCCCTACCGAACTTGTACTTACTGCTGACTACAACATTTACTGAAGACATTGCTCTTGCGTAAACCTTTTTTTCTGTACTCAAATAGAAATGTGGCAATATATTTACGTAGGTATACTGTTAGGCCTCAGTAAATAGTTGCTGAAAGAGTATAAAAAGAGCTTATACAAAACGTCACGCGTTACAACACAAAGGAAAAGGTTCCAATAAGCATCTACATATATGTTAGGGACTCGATACCAAAAGGGTTTTTAAGGTACAATTCCAATAAAGTAGCGCGAATGTCGAGTGAATAAGCGGAATACGTTTTGGAGTGGCCCCACGGCTTTCTAGACGAATTTACGTAAATTTCTATTTTGTGACATGAACAAATTGGTGTGGACCTTTTGATACATCGAGGGCTCGCATCGTAATGGCACATCGTGTGGGGGGTAACGTAGAATTTTACGGTATTAAGTTACGAATTTATTTTGTTATAAAATTATTGTACAGAAATATTGGTGGCACGTGAAACGGTATATTTTATGCGGGAGCGTTGTAGGCCTTTGCACTTAGGAAGATAATATAGGGTATTTCACCAAAAAATCTAACTAGTCCGTCTATTAGATTATCGAAAATTATTGGATACGTATTTTTTGTTTTATCAAATAAATAAAATTTGCCGAAAATAAAACGTGTCAAAGGTCATGAGTGGGGGCTTGTACGTCACTTTGTGGGTAAAAAAGTACTAACTTTGTGACGTCACACACTTTTTATGACTTTTCGAAGCACTGCATCGTCTTCATCTTTTGTTCACGTGAGAAAAGAAAAAAATACGTGTCCATTACGTTTTGGAAATATATCTAACGGACTAATTAGATTTTTTTGGTGAAATATCCTATTGTGTAGTTCTTTCTCGAGGAACAGTTTAAACGTAAGAGCGAACTGAATCATCATATTCTGGCCTTTATTTCAATTCATTTGTGGTTGGCGCAGCATGTCTTCTGCTTTCAAACTTCTCTATTACTTATCATCTCAATAAATATGTGGCGACAGCGACATCTATCGCAACACATGCGAACTAAACTGTCAAATCCTGCATCGCGCTATCAAAGTTATCCGCGACATTAGCCTATACAGGGTGTAAAGTAACCCATACGCCAACCAAGCATTCTGTACACCAAACTAAGTTCTCCCATGCAAAAAAAATTGCTGGGAAACAACTTTTTATTTTGGGGTCAGAAATCTCATTGTACGGTAAAACTCAATGCAGCACTCTTAAAACATTGTGCTAGTGGATGCTTTGAATAGTGAACGGGTCATGGAGGTAATTTAAGTAAAGTTATAACCTAAAAAACTAGTAATTACAAAAACTGCTGTGCAAAATTTGGAACTTTGACCCCCAATAACTCCGTAACTGGGGGTTTCCCAGGTATGGTCTAGAACCAAACAATGATCGCTGTGGTGGGGAGAACAAGTGCCCTTCGTTTGCGTTAAGGGTACTTTTACACCCTTTATATTATTATTATAAACAATGTAAAAATAAAAAAGTACATGATCATACATATTATACCACATAACATACAAAGACAATGCTGATATTTCAAGTAGACTTTTGAATGTCAAGAAGTTATTTGGTTAATTAGTAAGAAAGTTAGTTTCTACCCTAGTTCCAAAGTCTATGTGCCTGCGGTGCAGAACTGGTTTCGGGACCAAAAATAAACTAATTGGGATAAAAATGTTGCCTGTTAATTTTTTTTTATAAATTACTTATTATCACTGCTGCAATCCCCAAAATGTAAGGCAAAAGTGTACTAAATAGTCAAATTATTAAGTACAGTTCCTGCAAAAATGCATGGACAATTCAGAAATAAAATCGTGTGAAGCGAGAAACGATGCGACCTAACGTAAACGAGTTATCGACTATAAACGTTCACAGGAAAATAGACACTAAAGCATCCATGCAATTTTACAGGTGACTGTACCTATATTGCTATCAAATAGGCACAAACTAGACCCAGTGGCTGCTACTGAGAACTTCCCGATGGAAAAGTTTACTACCACTTTTGCCCATCCCGGGAATCGAACCCATCAAGACAGTTACAAGTATCTTTTTTGTTGGTTCTAACAACATTGCAACTTGGGATTGCACCTGATCCGTCCGGGATAACCGTGGATGATGAATGAAGGTCCTGACCGAACCTTTTCCTGGTTGGGACGTTGGCGTTGGCTTAGGGTGTAATTTTGGGGATCCATTGCAAAAATATCCATTAATAAATACCCTGAGCATTTTGTTTTGCTGTATAGCTAAAACTGTTTTTTCCCTTGTCGTTTCTTGTGTTATGGTCAAAAATAAAATAAAAATAAAATGGAATTTAAAAAAATAATGCATACTTATTTATAAACAAAAGATGAAGACGATACAGTGCTTCGCAAAGTCGCGAGAAGTCGTGTGACGTCACAAGGTTAGTTCTTTTTTTCCACAAAGTGACGTCAAAAGCCCCTACTCATGATCTTTGACACGATTTATTTTCGTAATTTTTTATTGTTTTGATAAAACAAAAAACATGTGTCCAATATTTATCGATAATCTAACAGACGGACTAATTAGATTTTTTGTTGAAATATTATTCCATGAAATGGTTTTGAATTGCGTATGAAAATTTGATTTTTTGGAAAACCACATCACATCAAAGCTTGTAATCCCCGAACGGGTTGGCAAAAGTCTACCTTATAGTATAGCCGCTTTTCACCAGTTATATTAAGGTCCTATATAATAGAGGGCGAGCCTATTAACATCAGCCGGGCACAATCGTTTCAATAGTTTTGAAGGCTACCCCTACTTCCAAAAATACAAAACCAAGTTGTACCAAGAATTCTCACGTTTCAAGATCAATTTGTTATGGTAATTATTTTCATAATTTTTTACGACAATATGCGGCTGGGATTTGAATTATGAAGAAGGAATTTAATTTAAAGTATACAAGTATGAATATTGTTTTACTCCCATTAAATGGCGTTTACACAACCAGTTCAAAAGTCGTTCTGTTAGATCTGTCAGTTGATTTTGACAGTTTGCCTGACTTCACATCGTAGAGTTTTCCTTACGATACCTACTTGCCTGGTTTTGAGGTTATATTCGATTTTATAAAAACTCGGATTTAGTTTACAAAAAGATCTTTTGTAGGAGTTAATATGATAAATGTAGACAATAAAAAAACAAAGTTTGATGTTGACACAGTTTGGTACGTGATTCCATATATCCATGAACAAGATCCTTTAACTTTTCATGATATTAATAAAGTAGATAAATCGAATGAGGCTCATTCGATTAATTAGTAATTTCATCTACTCGACCTTATATTTTACAGAGTTCAAAACCTTTTGTTCAGTTCATAGTTTGACGTCACCAGTCTTCATGAATCAACACTTAAATGAAACACTAATTGCATTCCATTTATGCATCTACGTCATAGGAGTTCAAAATACTCTACAATAAAACTAAAGTAACACGCAACAGGTAAATAACGAACTAAAACAAATGTTCATTGTAAAACAAACTTTCGTGTTTTGTTTTTAAGTTCTGAAATTATTAATCAAAAGCTTAATTTTATTTACTAGTTCATTTATCGTTACTTATTGAAGATCTGACAAAGGATATTATTTACGGTAGGTATAATTAGTTTTAATGATGAGAGTGGTTCGAAAGCTCAAGACATTTAAGTAAGGCTGGTTTACACTACACTACACTAGCTGTTGCCAGTGGCTTCACCCGCTACAAGCCACGGGAATATAAAATCGGGATAAAAACTATCATATTTGTTAATTCAGGTCATAAACTGTCTTTGTACCAATTTTCATCTAAATCCGTGCTAAAAGTCCAAAATCCGTGCAAAATTTTTGCGTGAAGAAGTAACAAACATACACACTCACACTATCACAAACTTTCGCCTTTTTTATATTAGTGTGATATATTCACGAGTATAGTGTGATTCAGTTTTCATAGTCAGCAAACAAATATTTAGGATATTGCTTCGTCAAACAATTATACCAAAACAATTAGAAATTACTCCGATCATGATTCTTAACTAATTAATCTCTTTGCAAAAAAAATAATGTTTTAAACAAATGTCAAACTACATAGACAAATGGATGGAAAATACTGTTTTATTTAATACTAAGGGACGTCACGCGGTTTCACGCGCGTAGCTCTTGTTCCTGAAAAAATTTAGGTATAAAAAGTAGTATTTGTTACCCGGTAACAGTGTAGCTTCCCAACGGTGCACGGTGAAAGAATTTTTCAAATCGGTCCAGTAGTTTTTGAGTTTATTCGTTACATACTAAAATACAAATCTTTCTTCTTTATAATATTAGTAGGTATAGTTAGTGTAGATATTAATTAGATAAAACAAAATGACAATGGTTGCTCTAAAATTAAACAATAAAGGTCATTGGGCATATCTGACCCGCTTTGCGAAGAGTGGCGGACATTAACCAAAATAGTTTTAAACTAAGGGTAATAATATGACCTTTCACTGCATTTAATTATTTTATTAAAAATCGATGGAGAAAAATGTACAGGACCGTTTAAAAAAAAAAAAAAAAAACAGTTTCAGACGATTTTTTTTCATCTTATAACCATACAGCATTTTGCACGGTTGAGCCAATGTTCAGAAGCATGTATACGCTGTCTCTTTCGCACATTAAACAAGTTTAGTAGAAAAGGTTTCGTTGCGCTCGCGCACTGACTCACCGCCCCCCGCGCAGTCCTTCGTTAGCTACCGTTGCGATCTGTACGTTTACCTGGTTTGTTTTATCTATTGTTTTAACGACTACTATTAGCGTGTTTCATGGACTCTGGTTATTTGCTTTTGGATTGGATTTTCGTCGATATGGAAAGACAAAACAGTTGTGTGTCGTGCAATCGATCTGTGTTACGTCGAAGAAAACACAGTCTTAATGCAATCTTTCTCGAAAGGTACCGGGATCTCGTAGTGTTGTTATTACAAGAAATCATACCACGCGAGGTAAGTACTCTGTCTGTACACCATCTATCTATCTATTTACTAAGAAAACAAAGCGCAAGAAGCGAGTCTTTGTCGACCAATCTATTGTTTTTATTTATGTTTTATTTTACACAATCTTAACTATTATTGTACAAAAGCAACCGTAATGCTAAGCATTTTACCTGTATCAGTTAACCTTAGAGATGTTTTGAGAACTTATTGTTTATGCATGAAGAACAGCCATAAAGGATTTCAGTGAAATAAAAGATTATTTTTCGAAACTACTATAAAATATTTATTAGATATTTTATGTTTTTATACAAATGTACAGAATGTTATATCTTGTTTCAGATTTCTTTTGACGGCACAAGATCTATATGCCACCCTTGCTGGCAAAGATATGATCGAGCATTGCATAACCAGCTATCAGATGATATGCCACCCCAGCCAGTACAAGAAGGTGCAAATCAAGAAGAAGTTGGAGAGGCGGTGGCGGTCCAACAAATAGAAGTCGGGGATCAACAAAGTCCTGGTTTTATTTCTGTTACTGGATATAGACGTGTATCAAATACAGCGAGACGCTGTTTATTTCTAAACTGCAGAGGTATGACTACTCATCGTGTGCCAACCTACGCCAAGTTCTACCTGTTGCACAATCACAATTTGTATATACCGGAACTTGCTAGAGTTTGCCACCCTCATTTAGTTCAAAATGATTGGGAAGAACTTGTGAATGCCCCGACGACACATGAAAGCTTTAATAATGCTCATGTACTTGACATAATCAACTTGTATAAATGGGGATTAGAAAGCAGCAGGGAATTTGATGCTTGATTTGGATCAAATTGAATAAAAAATACATGAATATTAGCGTTTTATTCATCTTCCCTTTACCAGTTTCTAACACTTGAATTTTTCGAGATTCCCGTGGCTCACATTAATGCGACTAATTCCATAGTAAATCAAAGCCATATAACAATATATTCTGCTATATTTCGTTTGTGTCCGCCATGGGTATGGTTTCCATACTAAGGTGCCCAATGACCTTTCTAGAGTATGTGTGAATAAAAACATTTATACACCACAAGTACTGTACCAACAAGAGTTTGTTTATGTTTTTAACAAACATGGCGAAACTAGTTCAGTTTGGTTTTGAGTTACTAACTATGACAGTTCTAGTTTCCATGATAATATTAGATAACAGTATTTTACCTATTCGAAAACGGCAACAAAACATACATCAACTCGTGCGTTTTTCCAACGGGGGTAGACAGAAGCCACAAAACATCACCTGCAGTTACGATTGTTACTTACTCCTTACAATATTTTTTACACATGTAGAAATAGCATTTTAACAGGATTGAGTAAGTGAGGATCGTGGTTTGGTGACGTTTCATATATTCTACCTATCCTTGAGTATAATAATAAGCTTTTGACGTCTAATTAGATACGATTTAATCTATCATCGATACAAGTTATTTGAATAAACAAGCCAAGCGTATGTTCTAGGCAAGCGTCCTTTGCCCTGAGCCTGAGACCTGGCTTAGCTTGGCCTAGGCCTCTTCGTTGCTACCATATCTGCATTTTAGTGTAAATAAGAATACATATCTAAACGTGAACGAATTAGAAGGAGTGTTTAGTCATTCTGTTAATTCGACTGAAGATGTATTATTGTTTTTTTTTTAAAGAAACGTTGCCCCAAAACTAGGGTTTTCTCCAGTATCGTGGGTGCGTTCACAAACATTTAAACTCACATACACAAATACCCAGACCCGAAACAACTATCTGTAGGCCATATAAATATTTGTTCCGTGCGGGGATCGAACCCGCGACACGCAGTGCAGCAGTTCAATCGCTCAGCCACTGCACCAACCGTGCCGTCAAGTTGTGTTGTATTGTGTAGTGTATACTGAAAAGAAAACATGATTTTTAAAACTATAGGCGTTAGATGTGGATGACATCAACAAATAAATAAACAAAAGACTTATTCTTTTATTAGAGCCAATTTGAAACTCAGCAATATGCACCAACTATGCTGAAAATTAGTAATAAGAACGTATTTTGGTTTTGGTCAACAAATAACTTTCGTTCTGTTTCGTTAAACTTGTACCAGGTGATTTACAAAAATAAAACTAGGTACTTTCAATTTATGAGGTATACAAAAAAGTAAAACAGACTTGATATAAGAAATATGTTTTGCTAATATCCTGTTACGTACTCGCTCATCATTGAGACGGAAACGGAAGGAACATCATTCAAACATGTAAAAATAATAATTATTCTAGATATTGCCTGCGGCTTAAAGCACGTGGAGATCGTATACTGGAACGAATACTTATACTAGGACTGTAAAAAAAGGATTTACGTACGTTAATTGATTTGTTTCAAACAAGGAAATTAAAACTCATCATCAGCCTATTATGTTCCCACTGCAGGGACTCAGGCCCTCGGGACTGTGGGTTTTTCGAAAGAGATACCGTGGCCCCGCCACAAAGAGCTAAGAAGGAACATTGGTGGTTTTTTGTCAATAGAAGTCAGATACAGGGAGTGTCACTGGGACTCCTCATATTGTGATTTCCCACCCCACAAAAAAGGGACTCACGCCCCCTCTCTAGGAGAGACTAAAACTCGAATCGACAAAAACTCGGTTAAAAATAAAACAAGATCCCTGTTTGAACCAATACCTGATAATAATATACAATTGTATGAGACAATAGCTTGTAAAGCGTTACGTTTTCGTGATAATAATGTAAGCTATAAAAGTTTTCCATTATTACAGCTTTGAAATGTAATCTCCATTTTAAACAGACTGACTGACCCAGTTACTTTCGCATTTATTAATAGTACTCTGTATATTTGCATCAGCAATCACACGTGCCGTCTCCTATAAATTTGTAAGGCACTTAAGACGATATATTGACGTCTGAGATCCTAAGGTTTCTCGTAACAGCCTACAAATTGCTCGTAGTTCACTGTTACTTACGTGATCCGGTTTTTAAATGAATATCCAGCTGCCGAATCGTTGAAATCCGTTACAAAGTTCAGCGATAGGTTACATAGATTTTTGGACCTTTTCAGCTGAGTGAAATGATGCGTATCCTTTGGGAAAAATACCTAAAAATACATTGAATCCATGACAATTGATTGAGAGCTATTTTTCTGGTTTTGTGAATAAATCTGTTGTGTGCTGGGTGTGTTCAATGTATATTTAGGTTAGGTAGGGAACATAACTTTATACGCTAACGTTTGCTGGTTTTGCTGCTTGGTGACGGTGAAATATTTATGCTTTTGAAAGAAGAAAGAAAAAGTATTTATTGGTTTCACACAGAACAGAACAAATTGACAAAAAAATAAAAATTAAAAGCTTAAAACACTTAAAATTAGGACATACTTAGTTTAACTTAAAATTAGTCCCGTATGAAGCCAAAAGGCCACTATTTCAGCATGGTGCTGCAACATTGACAAATGTCACAGCGCTGGTATTCTGATAGGGCCCAAGGTGACGCCACGGCAAAACAAAACTTAAAAATAAAATTTAATAAACACAATATTAAAGTAGGCAATATAAAGTAGAGGGCGAAGATAAATATTAACAATGTATATTAATTACGACAAAAATATTTCCTTCATCCAACTAACTTGAATGTTTGTCTATGACAAGAGCGTAAATGGCAACACTGACAAACGAAAGGACGCCCGGCGCGGCGCAGCAATAGAACTACCTAGCGTGAAGTCTATGGCACAAAAGTAAGATGTCAGCGAAGAAGTAAAGATGGGCTTAAACGTTAAAAAAATATAACACTGCTAAATGCTAATGCTAA
Source organism: Diarsia rubi (assembly GCA_932274075.1). Classification (NCBI taxonomy): domain Eukaryota; kingdom Metazoa; phylum Arthropoda; class Insecta; order Lepidoptera; family Noctuidae; genus Diarsia; species Diarsia rubi. The sequence continues at coordinate 17,142,029 of OW026419.1, read as the reverse complement.
AAATAATGAACACTTAAAATTAGTGGTTATTTTGCCGCTCGGGTCAATCTTTAAGCCACCAACCTAGGCAAGGTTAATCCGTTCGTCCAAGTTTCCTCCCTGCCTGTCAGATAGGTAGTCGCTCCATATAAAATAATGGTTTTCAACTGCATTCGGTAAGAATGGAAACCAACCTCATTATAGTTTGAAAGAGAAATCGTCTGCAACATTTACGTAATCAAAACGTGTTTTCGATACTTTATACTTAGTACCTCACCAATTCATCCAGTTTACAATAGGGTATTTCACCAAAATAATCTAATTAGTCCGTCAGATAGATTTTCAAAAAATAATGCACACGTATTTTTTAATTTTTCACTTAAACAAAAGATGAAGACTATACTGTGCCCCCCCCACTCATGACCTTTGACACGATTTATTTTCGTAAATTTTTATTAATTTGATAAAACAAAAAACACGTATCCAATATTTTTCGATAATCTAAAAGACGGACTTTGGGGGGTATGAGGAACAGGGTGTAAAGTTCTTCATCCCCCATAGAAAAGGAGGATCCTACGACTTGACGGGTGTTGTGTCTGGTGGGCTAACGATAATTATACGCTAATATCGTGGATAACTTTGATAACGCGATGCAGAATTTGCTTATTTTAGTTCGCATCTGTTGCTATAGATGTCGCTATCGCCACAGACTAATTAGATTTTTTTGGTGAAATACTCTATTATATTGAAGTCTGTTTTTCCTTCTATTCACGATTTCCCAGAAGTAACGTTACGTGACTACTTTCTATTCAGTGAACAATCTGGAACTTTAGTTTAAGAAATACAAGAAAACTGTTTGCCCGTATAAATGCTACAGAATCTTTCAATAATGCGCGTTCGGCACGCACTTGGTCAATTTTGATTCTTTTATGTTCGGTACAATGGACTCAAATGAGAATGTTTCGCGTTATAAATAAATAGTTTTAGACTTACCTGCCTTTTGATAGTTGAATGAACTTTAATAGTATTATTCCCGAAAAAAATTTTATATTAGGCAAGCCGTGCTGTCGACGTGTTTTTCCAGAGTCAAAAATTTGAATATCCTCACATATTTTCTTTATTTAAAAAAAATATGCTATGTAGGTATATGGCATGATTATATCATATCGATTCACGATATTTAAAACTTTCCGGCAAACTAATAAAAGTCATATTATAGACGTTGATAGTCCAAACATGTTACGACCAATAGCTAACAGGGAAACGGTTCGCAATAAAAACTTCAGTTTTATTCAAAAACTTTTACAGTTTCCTTATTCGGCTAAGGACCCCAAAAAATCTCGGGTCAAACTTCGAAATGATATTTTATAGGATTGTAAAATTTCTATAGTTGAATTTTATGTGTCGTCAAAAGTCAGGCGTTACAGAGTTTTAAGATTTTTTATTTAAGAACGACGACGTTTAATATTTCAGAAGACAACCGTCTTCTGAAATATTAAATACAAAAGTGTTTAAAGGGTGAAGTGTACTGTTGTTGGTTTGTTCTACTTTTCATTTTAAATAAATAATAAACTTTACTTCTATTCAACTAAGCCTATGTTTACAATAGCATGTGCATATAACGCGTAGAAAAAAACAATTAAGCAATTTAAGTAAGTTTTTGCAGCTCCATACCATCATACCATAAGTTATTTTGCTATCATTAGCGACAGCCTTATCAGTCTACTAGGATCCCACTGTTGGGACGTGTCTCCTCTCTGTGAGTTGTCCTACTACGCGGGGCTTATTCATGATGATAGATGACACGTACCTATATGGGACATAATTTATCATACTTGAAACTTCGAGCTGTTTGATTTTCTTCTTCAACTTTATCTTTTAATTTAAAATTAGTTTTATTTTATGTTATGAAATTTTAGTATTATTTCTTTTTTTTTTAAACAAAATTATGAATATTACCTAGTCAATTTGCAATAATAACTTTACTACTTTACCGCCTCGCGACGGATACTGGCGGCCCGCCACAGATGTCCTGTGCTACCACGGACGAGACCGTTCCTGCGAGCTGGTCTGCGTCCGCCCGCGATATCACGCTCCGTGGGAACCGAGCTTTAGAGATTTCCTTCCATCCATTCATTTCGTTTAACTAGTTGGAGTTTAAGTAAAATGTCCGAGGCATTTAAAGATAATTTTAGCCTGAAAGTAACCACAACTGGTTTTCCCACCCTACCTAAAAGACTTCGTCGCAAGACAATGGAAGGCCACTTATATTTTTTTATGATAACACCATTATATCTTTACTATGGGTACTTTTGTTAAAAGTGATGGCGAAATATAAAAATCTTTTTGTATAATACGGTCACTATTTTAAGATAAGTGTTAATGGCTGAGTGCGAGTGAAGTCTGGAGTAGGTTTATTTAGTTCCACAAAAAAGTAAGTTTTATTTTATAAAAAAACAATGGTTAGTTTATTTTATATTAGGTACTGAGGAAGTTCTATTTCGATAATTAACCTTGCTAACAGACACCTACTATTATTTTATAGGCATTACGAGCAGATACATACTCTAATAAACAAAACTATACTATAACAAAATATTCTTTAATAGAGATTCAATTGAAATGCTGTGATAGCTGACAACAGCGGCCATCTTGGTGTTTTTTTTTTTGGATTAATCTTATTACAAGTAGATGGGCTCCTGGTAAAGTACTCATTTATATTAGCACCTAGCTTAACCTGTTTTTACGTGTTTTCTTATTATTTTGATTGATTTTTGTTCAAGGCCATGACGCTCCTCTTGTAATATTTTGCATTCACAGTCAACAGTTATTTAAAAAACTAAGATGAAGCATTATAATACACACAATGGACCTACTGAAAGTTTATTTTATTCAATTGAGCAGAACGTCACAAAACACACTTGATAATGTGTTTATATCTCATTTTCGCTTAAAGTTTGTGTTTATACGACTCAAAATAAAATTTTGGTTCTTTGTCGATAGAACCAAACTTTTATTTTATTAGTGTGTAGGTGATAACCTACACACTTAATATTACATGTCTAAAGTTTCAACTAAGAAACTAGGACAAAGTTTTGTTTGATGTTTTAAGAGTTTTACACTTTTAAAAGATCAAATAAAACTTTAAATTAAAATATCTCAAAGAAAGTATAAAAAACTTTACACAAGAGACGAGAAAATATTCGCTAATTATAAAGAAATTAAGGCTTTTATGCAGACTAGGGAGTGATTTAAAAATGTAATAACATTTTCCTCGAATAATACTGGTTAAAAAATGCACCATGCATCCTAAATGCAGTTTTGCGTGACTCTAAATTGCTTGTACTTTTATTAGAGTTGCAATGGCATTTGCAGAATTATAAGGATTCGAAATTATTATGCAATTTTATTGTGAACGATGTAAAATCAAAAATTAGGTTACAGATATGAAATACAAACGTTTTTCGGAATTATTATTGTAGTTTTTTGGTTATTAGAAATAAAATGAGTTAATATTGAAGCTTGGTTCGATATTAGCTGGGTTTTGTGACGTTAATTTCCTAAAAAAATATGCCGAAAGCGAAAGTGACTCAGTCTTTCTGACTTTTTTTAAACCAACTGGACATTTTGCTATTAAAAAAAATGTCGCTAGTCAAAACTCAATTTCTGAAAACTTTGTTGGTAACTTATCTCTTAAATACTATTCGTGGCACTTTCTCATTCCGTTGTTTGACAACTTGTAAAAGTGCCACGAGACTTAATATTTACACAACGTAATTTGAAGTCAAAGTTACAATTTGTTTGTTGGCCGAATTCCCTTTGACCACGTCTACGTCACGCAAAGCATCGCTTAAGATTTCTTTACCATTCGTTTCGTTCGGCAAACCATGTGGCTTCAAAAACAGGCTTATCTTTTTTAGAAATGAACTTGGTTCTGCCAAAATGTTCCAACCCACAAACTCTTTTTGAAGTTTAATAGTACATTTTAAATACCTATTAGTGTGTCATGCTTTATTGTAAAATCAGTACAATATAATCCAGTAATTTATGCTTGCAATTACTGCAAAATCGTTACAATTATCACGAAAAAAGGAAATAAAAATATTTGGTAAGGTACATTTTGGAATAACTAAGCTTTATTATGGTCAAATACCGTATTTCATCTCGAAAGTACAATAAAATAACTAAAAAAGGAGGAGGTTCTCAATTCGTCGGCGATCGTTTTTTTCTGCATCATCAAAATCACAGAACCAAGATCATTTTGTAATATCACGCAGTCCTGCCATTGCAGTCGTCCACTTTGTGGCCACAAGCTAAAAAACTGTATTTTCACCGCACATTTTATGGAATTCCTTTGACATGGCATCCGACCATTACTTTGTAGTTGATTGCTACGAATTCGTAGAGGGGCTACGGCGGCGTAGCGCTACGTGCGTAAACGTTGCCTATTGTTTTTTTTTTATAGGAAATAGATTAGTTTGGTTTGTCAAGAATGTTAGGTGATTCTTTGAATATTTGTGTGTTAGTAGTTGGACGCGTTAGTGTGAATTTTATCATTGTCAAAAAAACTTTCAACAATCTATCCAACTCGTGGAATAACAAAAAAATTGTTTGTTCTTTTACAACACACAACGACTTGTTCGTAAGAGATACCGCGGCCTCGACATAAAGGGCTAGGAAGGAACATTGGTGGTTTTTAGTCAGTAGAAGTCCCTTTTGCTCTGCCCAACAGCGGAAGGGGTTATTTGATGATTTGCAAAAGGTTTTTTTTATATTCTTTCATCAAAAAGTATGCTTTAGTTCTTACAAGTAATAGTAATAAGCTCACCCTCGGCTCACCTTATATTATACTAGCTGTTGCCAGCGGCTTTGCCCGCTAAAACTCGAAAATTATCCCACGGGAAGATATAAAAAACTATAAATTAAAAATAATCTTATGTGTTAATTGAGGTTATAAACTACCTGTGCACCAAATATTATCAAAATCCGATCAGTAGTTTTAGACGCAGTGTTGGGAGGCCTTCGTCCAGCTGTTGACTTCTCATGGCTGATAATGATGAATTGTCTCCTAGTTTGACTGCAAATATACTTAACGAAGGTAGTTTAACTATTTCGGGTACATCGTTGTCGACATGGTGGAGGTACGAAATAATAGTCCCAACACTAATTACAACCGCCTATTTATTTACTTCCGATAACAAATTAACAAAATCTTAAACGATCAAGCCGGTTAAAATAGATTAAAGTACGGAAACGCAGTAAGTTCGATACAGGCGGGCAGAACGACCGTTCGCGCTCGTGTCTCACCAAAAAGTCCAATCCCTCAAGGTCCAATGCGTCCAATGTCAACGACAATCGACCACATACGATTGATAATTGACATCTGACATCTGTCAACTGCCAGCTGTTAAACCAGACCTGCCACGCTCTGTATCGACCTCATCCAAGCACACTGCTTGACGTTTCCGACAAATGATGATAGATGGCGTTAATCTAAATTAACAATAATCAATAACAACTCTAGTTTATTATGCCTCGGTATTCATTCTACGACATACTATTTTACACGATTATCTGCATTTAAAACTCATTCGTTACTATTTCTTTTAAAATTGGGTCTACTTCTAATTGGGCGTCGCTATTTAAAGGACAGTGACTTGTATATTCCTAAATACAAGGTTGTTGTTTGGTTGTTGCAGTCAGACGTTAAGTTAATGTGAAAGTTCAGTACGTATTTTTGATTGTTATCTGCCCTTTCAACTTTAATAATATTCTGCCAAGGCTTTTTGGCATGCATTCAGGTTGTATATAAGAACCCAAGCGCGGTTTAATCGACTGATTTCATATCTAACTTTGAACCAAGAACATTGTATAACAGCATTGACAACTTTAGTCGTCTCTACATTTAAACATTTTGTATTTATGCAGTCTCTAAAAATAATCAACGCTGGCAACATTGCTGATATTATTATTAGTACTTTAGTCATGACCAGATATAGCAACTATGTTAAACATTATGACAAATAATATGTTCTTGCAACTGTATCAAATAGTACTTGAGCCATTCGCTGTTACAGGCACTTTTAAACTATCAATGAGTTAGTCAGATACATAATCATTTTCTCCCATCTAGCACGAAACTCACTTTGGTTCAGTCCCTTGTGCTCCCCATTATTGACTATGCTGATGTTTGTTATTCTGATATTTCCCAAGAACTTCTAAATAAACTGGGTCGACTTCTCAATAATTGTATTCGTTTTGTTTTTGGCCTTCGTAAATACGATCATATTTCTTCCTTCCGTTCTCAGCTTAAATGGCTGCCTATCCGACTCAGGAGGTCCCTCAGATCTCTCTGCATGCTTTTCTCGATTATGAACGATCCACGAGCTCCCGATTATTTAAAAAGTTATTTCAAAGTGTTGGGCAGTTGTCATAGTCGTAATCTTCGAGCTTCCAAAAATCTTATTCTCCAAATTCCTTCACACCACACCTGTTTTTTGTCCAATTCTTACACTATCTCATCTATTAAACTCTGGAACACGCTACCCCTGGGAATTAAAAAAGCTGAAAGCAAATTCACTTTTAAAAGGAAAGTACGTTCCCACTATTTAAATCAGACCAAATAGCTATTTTACAAGTTAGTCATGGTAATTACCAGTTATGTTTTATTTTGGTATTTGTTGCAATATTTATTAGTTTATGTTATTTTTATATGTGTATTGGTATTAATATAAGTAATATATTTTAATTGATATTGTTTTTTTTTTTTTCTAGTTAGTTTGTAGCCTACCACAATATTGTCTTGTTTGACCCTAAGGTTGACTGGTAGAGAATGCCTTGTGGCATTAAGTCCGCCTATGTATCACTATTGTGCATAAAGTTTAAATAAATAAATAAATAAATAAAATAATCCAGCCAATAACCCATTACAAAGTATATATATTTATGAAAGCAACGGGCAAGACTCTCCAGACTATTTTAATTTAAGTTTTGGTTTTGTTATTAGCGTCCAAACTTTACAGTCCAAAACGCAAATGAAGCTGACTAGACATGTCTGTCACCCACCGAATGACTTGTGGGCCGCAATAAACTGGTGCCTTGAAACAGCGGCTCATAGCCGCACTCGACCGCACTGGACGTGGTGGGACAAAACGGACCTAGCTGTCTTCCTTGAGAATTTATAAGACAAAGTGCAGAGTTGTGAGCGATGTAAAGAATGGGTGTAGGTGTATGCCCAGCAGTGGGACACCATGAGATATTATAAAAAACTCCACCATTCTTTACCATGATAATAATACTAACAAATAAATTTAATATTTCGCGGCTCCACGTTGCGTCATAATCTCATTACCTCACTTTGTGTTCAAAAGTTACAAAAGTGTATTGAAGGTAACAAAGGAGGAATTATCGGCATCCAATAATTCAAACGTTTGATCCCCACAATTAGCTACAGAATGGAGGAAGTGATTATATCGTCGTTAGTTAAATAATAAATTGACAGTGAGGGAGAAGGTACCAGGGTTTCAGAAAATGTGAAGGCCAATTTTTTGGTCAAAACTAAGGTCGGTTCTATGAGAATATGTTGTCAAGCTTCATCAACATCCATCTAGCTCATCGGTGCAATGCCGCCGAGCCGGACGGTCTTCCATAGACTGTACTTCAGAGAGTGTGCACTGGAGCTCCACGATCTGATCCCACCATCACCATTTTACCACCGGACTAGCAGACATACTGCGGCATACTGTCCACACTTGATTGAAATACCGATAAGTCGTATTCAGCGCTTCTCCTCCACGTTTATTACGCACACAGCCAAAGTGTGGAATTCTCTGCCCTGTGGACACCTCGACCATAATTGTGTCAGTGGTTTTTGTTAAAGAAGTTGCATAATATAATACTGTCTTGTTATTTACGTGTCGGTGAGCTCTGCTGGTCTGGCACAGTTGGTATGTAGCCACCGGCACAGCTCTAATATTTGCTTCAATTAAATACGAAAAGATGCAAGTGGTTGAACAGAATTGGTATTCTGCAAAGGGGGTCTACACTATCGATTTGTGTAGGATACGTTGGAGATACCCCATTTGGCGAGAATATAATATCTACAGCGGCCGCCAATTTCTTTTGGCAATCGATTAAGAAATTTTCAGATATATTATATATAAACTAATTATAATAAAACTTTGTAGGCAGAATTTAACTGTACCCAACGTACGTTACGTATTTTGGTGTATGGTGACCAGCTGGTCACCTATATAAAACAGAACGAATTTTTGCATGTATATGCATGGCTGATCATTTCAAACGCAACTCTACTACAGAATGTTTGAACCCTTTCACATTTTTTCAGGGTGATTCAAAGATACATTGAATACAATCACCAAAATCACCGTAAAACTGATACTATCTCCACGGAAACAAAAAAAAAACTGCCCTAAATTGTTATTTATTGCTATAATTAGCTAGGTTGGTATATTAAGGGTCGTTGACCTGGTGAAATACGCACGCAATCACGATGTAATGGCCCAAGGGAAAATATTCAGCTTTATTGTTTATATGGTGCTCAGTGGTGCGTTGTTCGTTAGACATTTTGAATTTGTTTTTCCTCTTAAATTCCTGCGACATTATTTTCTTCCCTTTTGGTTAGGTAGTCATCATCAACGTTATTTCCTTTTGTGGGTTAATTTTTTATACAAAATGGAAAGTTACTGGTCATACATAGTTCAAAGTTCTGGTTACTGATCATAAAGGAAAGATTTTCCGCTGGATGAGATTTTCTAACGCTAAATATACTGTCTGATTTAAATTAAATTTTACATGTATATTCTAAAATATTTTTTTTCATACCCTTAAGTGATACGGGTGGTCCACCCCTAACATTGTTTTAGGCACACATCAAAATTTCCTCGTGCAGGATTTCGCGGGCATCAGAGACATTTAATATAGTATAAAACTCGTGTATCAATATGTTTGTACCATTTTTAAATAGTGGTTTACATGGCTACATCAAATAGGCCCATTTCCGTAAACTTCAGAGAAAACGGCAAATAGTGTACGACGCTGGTTTGCAACTGGATCTTAAAGTTCGATGAGACGGACGAAAACCGTTTAAAAATTTGTGTAAAACGATTTTGTTTCATTTCAGGCTTAATAGGCACCCACCCTGCCGGGACACAAAAGACTAAGAAGAAATAAGGGTGGTTTTTAAATAATAGAAGTCTGACGCTTCGCCCAGAGCGGGAGGAGTCATTTTATGATTTCCCACCCACCACAAAAAAAGGTTTAATGAGCAGGTATTATGATAGATTTCCACATAAGATTGTGGTATGTATGAGTGAGGTTTATATGTCGTTCAAAAGTCAAGGTTATGAATCAAAATGAGCATTATTATCATTTGTCTTTTCTAGCCTAAAGTTCATTGTCATTACCCTTAAAGCTAATGACCGTAGCGTTAGTATGTAATTACCTATTAAAAAGTCGCTGCTTTTCATAGAATAGACAGACTATAAGGGTGTAAAAGTACCCTTAACGCAAACGAAGGGCACATGTTCTCCCCACCACTGCGATCGACCCGTTTACTATTCAAAGCATCCACTAGCACAATGTTTTAAGAGTGCTACATTGAGTTTTACCGTAAAATGTGATTTATGACCCCAAAAAAAAAATCGTTTCCCAAAAAAAAAATTTTGCGTAGGGGTACATAGTTTGATGTACAGAATGCTTGGTTGACGTATGTGCGAAGGGTTACTTTACACCCTGTATTTGATTGAAATGCTCATAATTTACTTATTATTTATTTATTCAGTAACACATACATATTTTGTTCATAATAAATACATATATTATTGTACAAGGTTCCAACGGTGGCGAATAAAAGCAAACCACACCAAGTCTACACATGTTACCTTCACACTTAGGAAAGAAACCTGCCCACCAGTAAAATTGTACGAAGACACCATACCTCAAGATGACCACGCGAAATACCTGGGTCTATACTTGGATCGGAAATTAACATGGCAGAAGCATATCTGGATCAAGCGCAAACATCTTGACAGCAAACTCCGCAGTATATACTGGATAACAGGTCGCCACTCCCGCTTAAGTAACGTGAGCAAAATGATGGTATACAAAGCCATCATTAAGCCTATATGGACATATGGCATTCAACTATGGGGCACAGCAAGCAACAGCAACATCGAGATCCTAGAAAGATTTCAGAGCAAAACTCTCAGGAACATATTTAATATACCTAAATGTATTAGTAATAAATACATTTACCTCGACCTCAACATACCTACCGTTAAACAAGAAATAAGACAGCATAGCCTGAGATATCAGAAAAGACTTGCACAACACTCAAATGAGTTGGCACTTTCACTAAGTAGAACAGGAGGACAACAACATGTGAGACTAAAGAGAAGTGACATCCCCAGCCTTAGTAGCAGATTTGCATAGAGAGAAGAGAGCTCTGCAACAAGGAAGCTCTCTCAAAATAAAAAAATAAATAAAGCCAAACCTACAGACTCAAAGTTGGCCAACCCAGTGGTTTATTGTCCTAAGACAGATTGCCATGAAGCAGAAAGAACAAAAAAAAAAAAAAAAAAAAATTGTACAAGTCCTCGCTGGCCTAGTAGTCACTAGCGTGACTACTGAGCGTGGGTCCGATTACCGGATTGCGAAAAGTGGGGATATAAAGTTGCTTGACTGTGATTACCTTGCAATCGAAATAGAGCTGCATGGATACCTACGTGGAATAGAGAGCATTAACTTAAGGACAGCTCCCTGTGCTCCTTCAAGGCGAATAAATACCTGCGAGATGTTGTATCTGCGGGATGTTGTAAGAGATACCGCGGCCTTGACATAAAGTGCCAAAAAGGAACATGGGTGGTTTTTAATTAGTAGAAGTCTGACACTCCCCTTCGCTCTGCCCAAATGATTTCACACACCCCAAAAAGAAAAGGCGAAAAAGTCAATTTTGGGTGGCACCACCCCAGGCGTGCAAGCAGCACGTTAGGACAGACTGCCCGAAATAAACAAATTTTAGCGTATCATTATCAGCAGAGTTTCGTAACTTATTGAAAACACATATAACTATGGAAGATGGCAATATGGCTTGTCCTCTTTTACTTGGGATTTTAACATAACAGGCTAAATGTACTCGTAAGTGTACACCACTGGCTAAAAGACAATGACCAAAACTCGTACCAAGAATTCTCATGTTTCAAGATTAAAATGTTATAGTAATTATTTTCATAATTTTTTACGACATTATGCGGCTAAGATTTGATTTTTGAATGGAGAATTTAATTTAAAGTATAAAAGTATGAATATAGTTCGCGTATGAGTAGTGAACGCCATCTATAATGAGTAAATAGATGGCGTTCACACAACCAGTTCTAAAGTCGTTCTGATAAATCTGTCAGTTGATTTTTAGAGTTCGGCTGACTTCACATCGTAGACACATCTTGCCTGATTTTATGGTATTTTGGATTTTATAAAATTACTCCGAATTAGTTTACAAAAAGATAATTAGTTGACAATAAAAAACAAAGTTTCGATATTGATGCAGTTTGGTACCGGATTTCATATATCAATGAACTTAACTTAACTTTTTTCGAGGATTAAGATAGGTATTATGGTGCACATGTCACTACGTTTCCAGGAACTAGGTTCTACTTTGAAGCTCTATAATCCTAACTTACGTTTCTAACCCCTCGAACTTTGTACTAGCAAGCTTTTAGCTTTAAATATAACACGGACTACACTGCTTTTAACATGGGTAAACTGAGCCTTTGCATAAATATTATTTACTTTTAGGAAGCGTTCAGGCTAAAAGGAATATTTACAGAAAGGAAAATAAATGGTAAATGTTGGTTTTTCTAAATAAGTACTGAATAAAATATATTAATACCTTTTTGAATGCATGAATCATCGATTTCATATGGCATTTGGCATATTATTATCTCATCGATTGATTTGGATGGTGTGCTTTGAGTTTTGTTTAAACACAGTACATAAACAAGCCTATAATTTCGTTCACTACTGGGTAACAGGTACCTTAATTCACCACATTATTGGTTAACAGGTTACATAAATTCATGGGATTTCTATTTCAAAAATGTGGCGTAGAACCCATGGGCGAACGCAAGCTGTATATCATGCGACGCGATTAGCAACAAGTCCTTCCTGAATATTGTTCTTAAAAGCGTGTTACGATAACTGATGAAGTGTAATGTACACTGTTGGTAATGGTAATAAAATTTTATCAATCAGATGCGCGATGTACGGTGTGCATCGTGTAATTGTGCAGGCAAGACTGTGGTAGGGGCCATTAATGCGCTCTTAACGTCTTTAATTTATTTCTTAGCTTTAAAAAACCAGTAACAAGTCGACTAGCAGGGCCAAAGGGTTAAAGTGTTTTCCGAAACACGGGATTTCAAACCGTCAACTTCCAAACTCTAGGCTGGACTGAGAAACTAATAGAAAATTCGAATAGAAATTCCGATCCGGGAATCGAACACAGGAACCCACGCTCAGGAGCCGCACTTGCAACCTCGACACCAACGGGTTAGTACCCATATACTATACTTGGACCCCGGGCCTGTATACCAACGACTGTGATAAGTCATTAAAAATGAACAGCTTCTCGTATGTCCAGCAATGGAATATTGAAAGCTGAAATCATCATGATCGACCAATAAAGTTTCAGCATAAATAAAACACCCTCTTTGTGTATCAGGGGGATACCGCTACCCGTACCTCCTCAAAATGTAAACGAAACCTTTATACCTACTAAGCGTAAAAACGCAATCTAAGTAACCTTACATAGATTTCCCGATTGGGCATTTCAGTACACAGACGGAGTTGGCTTTTACGTAATAAAAGATCAAATTGAACACACTTCAAAGTACAGATAAATAGAATCGAAAACATCTTGAACTGTCAATCGATAAAGATTTATAAAGGATGTGTGTTTATTGTGTTTTGAGTCTTATTGCTTTAGGTATAAGGTTTTAAGCGCTAGGTGCTTTGCGGTGGGTTATGTTAGGCTAGCGATACGCGAGTGGTGAGTTGTTGCAAAATGTTTTGTTGTTGTTGTTAAGATGGGGAATGGTAATGTTGTGTCTTTGGTAAGTAAAACTAAACTAAGTAATAATACTTTTCTATTATCATTTCTTAAGTTATCACATATCAGATAATATACCGAGTTCTGATGATGTTATTCTGATTTCCCAGTTTCCTGCGGGATGTTGTAAGAGATACCGCGACCTCGACATAAAGGGATAAGAAGGAACATGGGTGGTTTTTAGTCAGTAGAAGTCTGACACTCCCTTTCGCTCTGCCCAAGAGCAGGAGCGGTTATTTGACGATAACCCAACCCCCCAAAAAAAAGGATCCAATCTACTTTATATTATATACTACAATTTTTAATCGTTTGACACTCAGCTTAAATTATCACATTTATTTGAATGAGTAATTTGAAAGATTGTGTTACAACAGCCTGCTCATAGCGGGCCACCCTAGCCAGCCAATGACAGCTAACCATAGCCAAGCCACTCTAGCAAACCATAGCCATGCCACTCTAGCCAGCCAATGACAGGCAACCATAGCCAAACCACTAGCGAGCCAATCACAGTCAAGCGAAGACACCGCCATAACTACTGGAAGCCTCCGAGGGTGAGACATAGTCTATATAATGCCCTGTAAGCTCAGTTTCGAGGTCTTGTCGCGCTCGATTGTGAAACTTGTAAGTGGAAACTCTGCCCGAATAAAATAATTAATCAGTTCCTGTCTATTTTTTGCCACTGTCGTTACACTTGTTTAAAGAGTCGACCTCGAAAGTGTTGTGTTCAAAGTGCTATTGATGAGCATGTGGACTTGGATTCAATTTCGAAACCGACAACCTTGTTACTATTAGGTTTCTCATCTGGAATTTCTGGGTAGCGTCTCGAAAACTGGATTGGTATCCCAAGAGTAGTTTGTTGCCGGGGCGCGGGTTGTTCAAAAGAGATACGGTGACCCCGGACACAAAGGGCTAAGAAGGAACATAGGTGGTTTTTAGTCAGTAGATCTCTGACATTCTCTTCCGCTCCGCTCAGAGAGGAGACATTTGATTAATTTCTCAACCTCTAAAAAAAAGAGTAGTTTGTGTGCATTCCACATTTTTTTTCTGTCTAACGCCTAGTCTTTTCACATCGTTAAAGTAACCAATTTCTAACTTCCCTTATATGACTGATTAGTTACAAACATGCTCTATCAATGTCACTACAACAAAATTGGAAACAAAGCATTTCCCGACACTAACAAAACTTTTTCAAGGTTTTTATGATGAAACTTTCTGATGCCTGCGGTTTCGCCCGCGTGGATGTCGGTTATCGCTACCAAAAGTAGCCTTTGTCTTATCTCAGGCTCTAGACAAACTGTGTATAAAATTCATTTAAATCGGTTCAGTAGTTCCGGCGTGAAAGCGCGACAGACAGACAGACAGACAGAGTTACTTTTGCATTTAAAATATTAGTAAGGAAGTAAGGATTAATTAAGAATATAATATTAATATCATAATCGGTAAAATTATTAGCCTTAATGTGAAATAAAAATTAATCATCATCTGCTTAGCTTTTTAACCGACTTCCAAAAAAGGAGGTTCATAATTCGTCTGCTTTTTTTTTGATGTTTGTTATCGGATATCTCCGGCATTAATGAATCGATTTTCAAAATTATTTTTGTATTCGTCTAATTATACGACCGAGGTGGTCCCATTGTCACCAAGTCAGGATCTGATGATGGCATCTCAGAGAAACCTAGGTTGAAAATCAAATTTTATAGGCACGTATTACGTGTTTCGTTGCGTTTTCTAAAGCTTTTCAAGTATTCGTATCTAGCAGTTATCACTTCATGTTGATGAGCTGGTGATGGAAGGTAAAAAAAACTCCTTAACGGTTAGGAGTTTGGAGGATGATTCTTTAATAAAATATTATGCGAACGTATGGTTGTATTCTTTCAGGTTATCTAGGTGAGGTGATTATGGAAGGTACCACTCCTCAATAGTTAGGAGTTGAAAGCATAATAAGGAAATCTTGAAGGCTTTGGTTTCTTGGTTGAATGTTAAATGCGTAGTAAATATTTGCGTAGGATACCTTAATTAATTTTTTTATTTTTCCAATTTGTGTTGATTACCAACTTAACAAAAACACAAAACAGGGAAAAATAATAAGAACGGGGTAAACTGTTCGTCGGGGCTGCGGGATGTTGTAGGTACTCGTAAAAGGGTAAACTGTTGACATCTGTCAAACCAAGATTTACTATTGCGCTATCTGCTTTCGTGTACCTTTAAAGTTGTATGTACCTTTATTTACTAAAACTTTAACTGAAACTAGATTGCAAACTGACATTAACAATTAACAGTCGTGAAAAGTATAAGCATCACGCCTGTAATCCCCAAAGTGTTGAGCAGAGGTGTACCTAACACTATATGTGGTAAGAATACTAGAGTTGTGGGGTTACTGAAAAAATCCTGATGGACAAAACGATCTGGGAATCGAACCCAACGACCTCATGCTCAGCGGCGTTTGCGATCACTAGTCCGAGTAGGCGGTATTTACGAAAATAAATCACAATGAAACCTACCTTTCATACGTAAACACATACACGATGAAAAACATAACAGACTAAAAAAAGTCTATAATGATCTACCGCTGACACAGTCGTACAGGCCACCTCTCCACCACTTTTCAAAAGAAAAAAAACAATCAATACACAAACAAAAAAAACCGTGCGTCTGCAGTGTTCCTTAATCAAATTATTCAAATAGAAGATCCCGCTCGCCTCCGAGGCGCCCGTGGAGCATTCAACAAATAAGAACATTTACCCGATGAGGACTCTGTTAAGCATTGCAATCTGTTGTTTATGTAGGTATACACCCGTCTCTTTTGATTCCGTATACATATATTGACGTCAGTAGGGAATTTAATGTGAACATGGAGTAGGTAAGCTTGCGTGCATTATTTAGTTAAGTTTGCGTTTTTTTTTTTTGTTAAAATTAACATAGGTGGAGAATTAGTTGAATCAGCAGTTAATTATCATCATCATTTCAGCCAAAAGATGACCACTAGTGGACATAGGCCTACCCTAGGTGTCACAATATTGACCCGTCCGTGGGTCTCGCATTCTGTGGGTCCCTGCAACCTTCACGAGGCCATCGGTCTACCTATTGGGAGGCCTTCCAACGCAAAGTCTTCCGGTTCGCGGTCATCACTCCACAACTTTTCGGCCCCATCGGCCATTCATTCTGCGAGAAATATGCCAAATATGCCCACGTTCATTTAAGTTTGGTAAATCGTCGGCTCTGTCGGCCAGTATCTAATAGTATATATAACATATCATAACATCACGCCTGTAGCGCCCGAAGGGTTCAGCAGGGGTATATTCATTAGTCCACTTAAATTGCGCCACTGAGTGAACATATTACCACTTATCCACTAGACCGACGAGGCAATCAATAGTATAATGAGCCTACAATTTTCCATGCCTAGGATAAAGGCTTTGATAAGAGGAATAGACCACCAATTATCACACGGCCCCAGTGTCAGTTGGTAGACGTCATCATCATCTGTCAAGCCTTTTCCCAACTATGTTGGGGTCGGCTTCCAGTCTAACCGAATGCAACTGAATACCAGTATTTTACATGGATTGACTTCCTATCTGACCTCCACAACCTAGTTAAAACTAAGTCATACGATATCCTTTGGTATGTCTGGTTGTCAGACTTCTACCAAAGATCTATATATGGCAGCCGGACTAATAGCTAACCGTGCTTTCCGAGGCATGAAAGTAATTCGATAAGTAATGGGTGGTCACCCTTTACATTTTCCTGGTAGGAGCCAGAAAACTGCAAGGTCACACAGCACTCATCTACCTAACTTTCAGTCTGTAGGGGAGCACTGTTAAAAGAAATAGTCAAGGGGACAAGTTATAAGAATTTATAATTATTAAGATCTAACCTAACATATAGAGCCTATCTACACGGAGCTAGAAGTTCAATAGAGAAGCTGGTGAACGAAAATGAAGATGAATATAGGATGAAATGGAGAAAAGGCGGCCCTCTCGGCTGTGGTAGTGGCCTAGGGACGTCAGGCGTCAGTCTTCCTTCAATAGGACTGGTCGAGGTATATTAGGCTTTGTCTTCCATCCCTTAACCCATCCACAGACCTACCTAGGCAAGCTTGGCATATCCTAAAGATTGACCCGAATGGCAGTTATAATTAAGCCATGAGCTCCGTAGTTGGTAGGTGTCATTGTCTACGATTTTCAGGTTTTAGGCAGACTTAATTTCTTCCCAATGTTTTCCTTCGCCATCTTGGAAGCACTGGTTAGCATATAATCGTAAATACATTGCGAATCGTTCTTATTTATGATCTTAATGTCCAATTACTACGTCAATGTTCACCGATATAACATCATTGTTGCAACGAAAACCATCTGACCGCCGCTGTTGAAGACAATTTTAGTCGAATTGTCTTCAGTTTACAGATTACTTTGTAGATAAATCCATGACTTTACTGCAACGCCAAAGAACTATACCTTTAACATTATGTATAAAGATTTAATTTTCATTGTCATACTTTAGTCACCATTCTAATAAATTACGGAGAAAAATCAGCCTGTGTTTTCTGAAACCTGTTTTACCTGGTTTGAACTTCATAAAAACTTCAAAAGGCTTTTAAATAAAATATTATTTATAATTATATTAGGTTACAATTCCGAAGAATAATCTGTGTTTCTGAGTTCTGTCAATTGTTTACATTTTAATTATCTTGTTTTTTCCTTTAGGCTCGATGCAGCATCATTATTTGGATTTTCCCACAGTTGATTTTAATCTAAATTATTACAAATTCAAGAATATTTTATCACTTCCAACAAACCAAAGACTGATCAAAGAAACCGTATTTACCTATCAATTTGATGCCAAAAACTTTGATTCTTTGACGTGGAAATGAAAACCTGACCGATAATAAGGCTTCAAGCCTTCAAACTGACAGGCTTAGTTAATTAAAAATTAAATTTAGGAGCTCATCGCTTTGATAGAGATCTCATAACGATTCAACGGTGAATCGAACGTTATAATGTCTTTCTGGCACGCGATGTATATTGACTTAGGTACGGTCGTACGGGCGGTTGACTGTGTTATATAATAAGGAGTTCATAGTGGTATGGAATAAGGAGTTAATAGTTGTGTGGGAAAAAGAAAATTGTTCAGTGCAATCAACGTCTTTCTAAAAATTAATTCGGTCCTGGTGTCAGAGCTACTATTATGTCGCTCATGTGTTAATTAGGCAAAATCAGAGGCACTTGTTATTTTTGTTATTAGACTAACAGAATACGATAGCTCCACCAACATTTATTAATGACCAGGTAGTGCTTCATTACCCTATCCCATCAACCCTGCGATTGTGTGATATAATATCACCCATGGGGTTAGAAAGGCGGTACTTTGGGGGTTAAACAGTCCTATTCGAACAAGAAATGTGTATACTCGTACATACTTAGTCACGTTTTTTTTTCTATGGGGTTACGCAGAGTCTAAACGCCACTGGTAGGCCGTTTTACATTATTATTCGTAACAAATGTATACAAATATATTAGGCAGCTAACTTTTCTACAGAATATCACCAATACGGTTAGTGTAGATCACGCCAGACGTTTGCCGTATACATTACGCACTCCCCTCAGATAGACATAGCCAGACTAGAGTAGGCGACAAAGCCTCTATACTTTTAATAACCATAAATTTTAATGGCCTCAACAAAGAGCACATGAAACATTTTTATTAGATGATATAAAACATACTCAATTTAATGGAACGGCGGTGTTTCAAATGGATTTGTTCAATTCGTGTCAAAGACGCCATTTATTATTTCTAGAATTATGATGTTGTGTACAAGTGTTGTAAAATGCTTTGAATTTGTTTTGTCATTACCGTCTTTTTTGTTCCGTGGGTTTTTTTTTGCGTTTGATTAATGTTGTGAGGTCGTAGTCTTTTCTTTGATTATATTTCCTGTTTTCTTTGTAAGTTGGTAAGTAGACCAAGCTAGCTTTATACATTTTAACGTTGTATTGTAGGACAGGGTCACTGCCCACCCACTCAGTAGTAATACTTGGGTCTGGAGCTGGTGTCCGGAGTCCGAAGTTTCAGTAACTGCGAGGCTAGCTTCAACTGGTTTGGTTAGCATGGGTATAAACACCCAATCATTTTCCCACTGCTGGGACACAGCCGACTGTGTCTAGCTGGGGCTCAGTGCAAGTCGAAACTGTCACATGTTTTCGATCTTTTAATTGTAGGACATGCCAGTTTCCTCACAGTGTTATCTTTCACCGATTTCAGAGCATTGGTAATGAAGTAAATTACACAAAGAAATGCGCCTGCCTGGGTTCGAACCAACGACTTACTGCTCATGAGTCCGAGCCGCCACCACCGGGCTATGCGGCTGATGCCACTGGCGCTGCAGCCTACTGAATAAAATCCAAAATTATATAAATATAAATATTATAATCCAATGTTACATATAAACAATTGATCGGTAACGTCCTTTGGTGGTCTATAAAAAAATTTCAGTGCTATAAAACCATCATTATCTACCAATATTTATGATTACGTCATCGATAGTGGTTACCCCCACTCTAAACTCCTACATCACATCACCCAGTTAACTAACTAAGATCCTACGCATCGAACTTCGATGTTCTAATGACTCGATACCATTAACAGAGGGGCTCATTACATTTTACGTGGCTTAATCCAGCCCACTCGTTTCAACAAAGTCAGCAAGCGATTCTAGTCTTTATGCAAATGTAATTATGAGTGTCGGGTGACTATTGTCAGGGAGCGAGCAGGGGTAATCAGGTTACCCTTCTACGAGTGAAAAAATTCTGGTAGAAACAGTTTCGTGCCTCGGTTTTGGACAGCGAAATGAGTTTGTTGGACGCATAAAAGAATCTGGGGTTACGATGTTAATAGTAATGATAGATTTTCAGTAATTTGTTTCAGCTTTGTTTTGTTGTTGAGTTTTTTCGGAAACATAAAATTCAAAAAGAATCGGACTATTTCAAATAAAATGGCTGACAATTGATGTGGGATTTCGGTGTAAGGTTTCAATTTGTCTAGTTTTTAGATTCAAATTCCGTTTTGAATATTTTGTTAAAATAGCTTGACTTTTTCAAAAAGCAAAAACGTACCAACTTAATACACAACGTATAAAAAGTCTCTAATACAATTTCCCATTCCATAAAATTAAATCGTTTCACGAACTAACAAGAACAGTCGAGCATGGTATTTTTAAATCAGTATCAATTATTTAGAAACGAACTAATTGTTACCGAAATAGTTTCCACAAAGCTGAGCTATCATTGTGAATAAATAATAAAACGATCGATTGGACGAGTAAAGTACGTACCAGGTGATCGATTAAATTTTTATTATAGTTGAAAACAAACAAAGTAAATGAGTAATATTTAAAGGTCAAAAACAATTGAATATTCAAATTAACAATTGTCGATCACGACACTAAGCACGAGACGAGTCAGCAAAGGTGGCCCAGTAGTGGCGGCCTCAACTTAAGAACAGTAAGTCGTGGGTTCAAACCCGGATGGAGGAGGAGTGAGGCGCCCTCACTCCTCACCGGACACGGATGTTTCGGGAAGTACCTGCACCGAATCAGGCGGAAGGAAACGCCTGGATGCCACGATTGTGAGGATCGGCCGGGGAACACGGTGGAGCACACAGTGTCTGCCCCGCTTGGGCGGAGCCCCGCCGTGTTCTCGTAGCGGCGATCGGCGGCGGCGACCTCTCGCGTCTGGCCCTGGTGCAAGCCATGGTCCGTTGCGTGGGGGAATGGGACGCCGTCGCTTCCTTCTGCGAAGCAGTGATGCTAGCGTGGTGGATCCCTCTCTTAGAGAGGAGGCCTGAGTCCCTGCAGTGGGAATATTATAGGCCGATGATGAAGGACGAGACGACCACCTAAACTACTAGATCTCTCGTATTAGTGTACTAGGGAAGGATTCCTAAAATTCACCCCTACAAAGTTAAAAAGGGGACTAAAGATTGTTTGTAAATCGCACAAGATTGCTTCTAGTAACTAAGTACCTACTAAACCTTAGTTGAGATTTTTGTTATTATAGTGGCCTGAAATGAAAAATGAAAAATGAAAACAAAAACGATTTATTATTTGTGCATTTGTTGCACAAATAATAAATAGTTTTGTTTTTCTTTTTTACCGATAGGAATTTCAATGCCTTTTTTCTGTAGCTTAAATTGCGTGATTACCGAAATCATAATTATCATACAATAATGTGCGTAAAATGTGGAACAGAAGAATGACTAGATACGTTGTCATAGTTACTCATAATCTGCCTAGCCTTTTCCCAACTATACTGGGGTTGGCTTCCAGTCTAACCGGATGCAGCTGAATACCAGGACATGGAGCGACTGCCTATCTGACCGCCACAACCCACTTAATACTGGGTCAAACCCCTTTGGTCAAACTGGTTGTCAGACTTTCAGGTCTACCTGTAACTACTGCCGGGACCAACAGCAGCTTAACGTGCTTTCCGAGGCACAGAGGAAACTCGGTGTGCAACGAGCGGTCACCCATGCACACACTTACCTAGTCAAGCGTGGCTTAATATAAAGATCAACGTTGTCTTCATTACTATCTATTAAGAGGTATATCGTTACTCATCTCTTTTATCTAACCAACCTAACAGACAGATGTGTTGCTGGGGAGTTTGTTCCGCCACTTCTTCTTTCCAGCAAAAACACTAGGAAGTGTCGAAGGGGGGGGGCGTTTTGGGGGACTGTCTCTTGTAAATAAGAAGAGTAAAGTAAATTTTGTCGTTCGAAAAGTGCTGATTATCAGCCTAGTTTGAATAAATGAGTTATGATTTTAATTTTGACTTTGATAGTTTTAGATTAAAAATATCAGAATATAATCTGTTCACTATACGTGAACGTAGTTCCCACCTTATCTCTGGAAATTATTCTGAAATTGGGACCTTGAGGGCTTTTCAGATAAGATACCTAGTTCTTGAGATGCTATCCTGATTGCCAAGTCTCAAGTGTCTAGTCGAAGGATTTTCTAATCTACTTTTTGAAAGGTAATACTATTTTTCATGAAGGCTGGTTCCAGTTACGTTGCTAAGCAAAAATAGGGTTTCATTTTATTTCAGTTATCTTTTGTTTCAACACTTTCATTGAGAAAAGCGTTGAAACTATTATTTAGATACATTTTCCTTGCAGAAAGTATTGTGAACCCTTTTTTTTGTAGAGTGGGAAATCATTAAATGACCCCTCCCGCTCTGGGCAGAGTGTCAGACGTCTACTGAATAAAAACCACCCATGTTTCTTTTTAGCCCTTTTTGTCGAGGATGCGGTATCTCTTTCGAGCAATCCAAAGCAAGTATTATGAACCCTCACTTTTTTATTTATTCATTGATGGCAGAATGAATCGCAAACGCGCCAGTAGTTCATCACGCGACCTACTTACAAGTCTAACCACACCACAGAGAGCTTCTACAGAGTCGTGATGCTTTGAGCTCTCATTTAAGACGATGTAAGTGTACCTGATTTGTTGTGCCGTATGTTAAGTCGTAATTTCAAGTACTATGTTAGTTTAATAAAACCATTGTACCTACCTTGTGTGTTTTCATTGCACGATACCCATCTTCTGTTCACGTGATATACGATCCTAACGGTACAAATCCTGACAACCCGACATATTACGAGAGGCATCATGAAATGTTGCCTCTCGTAGTATTTACGCAAGGATCTTAAATTCTGCATAGTCTAGTAGACGCATAAAAACAAGCTATCATCATCAACAGCCTATTTATGTTCCCACTGCTGAGACACAGGCCTGCTCTCTTTGAGAGGGAATGGGCTATTATCTACCACGCGGGCCCAGTGCGGATTGGTAGATGTCACATGTCTTCGAATTTTTGGTTCTAAGACATGCCGGTTTCCTCACGATGTTTTCCTTCACCGTCTTGAGAGCAGCGTTGATGAAATAAATTACACAAAGTAATGTGCCTGCCTGGGTTCGAACCCACGACCTACTGTTCGTAAGTCGGGGCCACCACCACTGGCCCACCGCTGCTCTAAAACAAGCTATGGTTGAACAGTTTCCACAGAAAAAAAAAGAAGAAGTAATAAAATTAACTCTCCAATCCCCTTAGAAACAACATTAATTCCATTTAAACATCGCAATAAATATTTAATAGCTACTCTTAAAAATCACAAGCCAGCTGAATCACCAGCGAATTTTTCCATTCGCTGCTTTGTGCGAAAATTCAAATTATATGTAAATACGGTACTCCCTATGTAGAGACATCAGTTGGTATTATGCTAATGTCGTAACGAGTCAACTCCGAACGGTTAATCAAGCCATATTCGTATTGAGACGGTACAAACGGTGGTACAAAGTACCCCTTTTGGATTCTGATCCTAATATGTGTGGATGGGTTTATTTCGCGGTAGAAAAACGCGCCATGTTCGGTTATCGAAACGTCGATGGAAATTATTTCGGCGTAGTTTTAGATAAAATGTGCCCGCACCCTTGGGGTGACAATATTTTATCAAGGTTATGTGGGTGTATGTAATATCAGAGTGTTTGTGAATAGTAATTACGAAATGCTGTAACTACTATTTATGAGGAATAATTATATTTATAACAGTAGAATTATCTGCATTACTTAATTATAGAAGAAGAACGCGTCGCTACAGATGAGCTGGACAAGATCAATGACAAACCACACACACGCAAACAAGCCGACAAATTTATTAATCTTACTTACCAGGATAGTTATATTAATTAATGGAAAAGAATAATACATATGAATATAATATATTATTCCGTGAAACCATCATCAACCCCCACTTGACCTAGAATAAAACAACAACAACACCGCACAGACGACAAGTTCTAAGAAATCACTTAAATATTTCATTATTCCACGACTTGAGCCTAATTAAAGAAGAAAAAATAGCAGCAAAAACAATATAAAGGCCTTGTTCCCTAGGTGCGGTCTTACGTGACAGGAATGAAGACACAATAAAAGTAAATAATAATACGTAAAACCCTTGTACGTTTGTCCGTTATGGGTTTTAGTGTCATGGGGGCAAGGCTTGGATTTGTTATGGTGGTAATTTATTAATGACCTCTATTGGTAATATTCGCATTATCTGATATTATGAGGCAATTTTAGATGCAAGACGGCCTCTGACATGGGGAAATGGGTTTATGTATAGGTTTAGTTTTTGTGTGTTTTTTGTCTGCTCGTCCAATTTACCACAGTGTCTCAAGACGAAAGTCTATGACCAGTGTGTGTTGCCAGTGATTACATACGGGACCGAAACGTGTCGCTCACAATGGGCCTCATCAGAAAGCTCAAAGTCACCCAAAGGGCAATGGAGAGAGCTATGCTCGGAGTTTCTTTGCGTGATCGAATCAAAAATGAGGACATCCGCATGAGAACCAAGGTTACCGACATAGCCCGAAGAATTGCCAAACTTAAGTGGCAGTGGGCAGGGCACATTGCACATTTGCTCGCAGAACGGATGGCCGATGGGGTCGGAAAGTTCTGGAGTGGCGACCGCGAACCGGAAGACGTTGCGTTGGAAGGCCTCCCACTAGGTGGACCGATGACCTGGTAAAGGTTGCGGGGATCCGCTGGATGCGAGACGCACGGGACCGGTCAATATGGCGACACAAGGGAGGCCTATGTCCAGCAGTGGACGTCTTTCGGCTAAAATGATGATGATGAAGATGATAGTTTTTGTAAGTGGTATGTAATATAGTATTATACGAAGATTTTGATTGGTGCATTATTAGTGACTTCTGGTGTGAGATTCATATTGTTGAATATGTTTGCTTATGGTGTGTTATTACCAGATATTGGAGTAGGTACAGTTTATTTGAATAAACTTCCAGGAAGTAACATTTCTTTTTACCCGACAGCGGCGAAGCCCAAAAGGAGGGTTATGTGTTTGACGTGTGTGTATGTATGTATGTCCGTTTCTTTATTCTCCTATATAATTCCTAAACGGATGAATGGATTTGAATAAAATGTACGTCGTTAGATTTGTCTTGATGGCACGAGTGTCACTGGCTACATTAAAATAAAATAAAAAAACAAAATTGCGAATTTTGGGGGCTATATCGTGGAGTTAAATAAAAACCAGTACCATCGAGTAGGGTACCAAAATAAAGGGTTCTAAAAGGAGATTACAAAAATATAAAACACTATGTTTCAAAGAAATTCAAAGTGACAAATCTTATAAACAAACAGAAAAGTTAAATCATCTGCATTTAATTTTACGCCACCAAGGAAAGAACATTGGTACACAAAAGAACTAAAGAGTTGGAAATAAAAACAAATAGTTAAAATACTAAAAAACCCGACTGAAAAATCTAAAAAGCAAAGCGGGGTTCATTTGAATAAAATTATGAAATGAAATGAAAATAGAATGGAGCCCCCCGCTTCCAAGTTTTGTTTAATTTAAAATGTGCTTATTTTTTGCTTTTCAGTTTTTTCAGTCGGGCTTTTTAGTTTTTTAACTACTTTTTTTTAAACATTTATTTATTTCCTCTAATATAACAGCTTTATTACGGAATTCTATACCGATATCTTGTGACAACTTGCTAATAATAATATGAGAAAAGCAGTAAAGCCGTTACATGTAGTCAGAAAACCGGAAGTCTAGCGGTGTTGTGGAGGTCAGCAGAAAAGCATTCGCTCCATGTCAACTCCTGATAATCAGATGCATCTAGTTATACTGGAAGCCGAAGATAAGAGAGGGAATAATTAGGGACCTACCTACTCGTAAGTTTCACTAAATTCTATCGAATCCGACGCACATTTTAACAAAAACTTGAGTACTAATATTAACTCTTAAATCCTTGTTTACATGACTTTCCTTTAAATCCTGCTGATCAAACGAAGAGAAATAGCTCAAAGATAAACAAGTTATAGCTTCATCGTATCTTACGAGAAAACTAACCTTCTTTCCAAATTAAACTGTCGATTTATTTGCTCTGGCAGATGGATTGCTTGTTGGTCGGGCAATTGTCTATTTTAACTTGACCTACCTTTTTATTGCTACACTCCCTTTTTATTACGAGTTTCTTAGAAGGCGAGAGGGGTGAGGGGGTTCTGGTTAAGCTGGTGAAGATACAGCACGTCAGTTTTGGCGAATCGTAGTCGGAAGTCCGAGGTCACGTGACGCTCGCGGCGTATATCCGGTTACGAGTAGGGAGCGATTTCGTAAAGGGTGGGAATCATTTGAAATTGCTCGAAATTTCGATATTTTGGGTAATTTTATGGCGTATTATTATTTGTTGTGGGTTTCTTTTGGTATAATGTTAGGTATATGGGTAAAGGGAAAATGTTTTGGTAAAATACCTTTCTATTATTTTTTGGTAATCTTTTTCGATAATTTCAATTACACTTTAGAGCCTTGAAGAGTTTAATTTATAATATTACGGAGTCGCTTCGTATTTCTGCAAATACTTTCAACGAGATTATCTTAAAGGGATTTCTCAATAGCGACCACAGATTTTGTGAGCAGTGGTGGCCCAGTGGTTACGAACAATTGGTCGTGGGGCACATTACTTAGTGCAATTTATTTCATCACCACTGCTCTCAAAACGGTGAAGGAAAACATCGTGAGGAAACCGGCATATCTTAGAACCAAAAATTCAAAGATAAGTGACATCTAGCAAACCGCACTGCATTTGCTTATTTAAGTACTATGCATCTTTGAGAACATACTAATATCACTTTTTTTAGGCCTGGTATTTCAAAAAGCATATAGGTATAAAGGATGTAAAAGTACCCTTAACGCAAACGAAAAGCACTTGTTCTCCCCACCACTGCGATATTTTTTTTTTGTTTTAGACCATATCTGGGAACCCCCTAGTTACGGAGATATTAATAATAATAATACGAACTCTTTCCAGAGACTGAAGGGTTCATGGTTGCTATCCAAGACCAAGTAATTGAAACTAAAAATTACAG
Source organism: Diarsia rubi (assembly GCA_932274075.1). Lineage (NCBI taxonomy): Eukaryota > Metazoa > Arthropoda > Insecta > Lepidoptera > Noctuidae > Diarsia > Diarsia rubi. The sequence continues at coordinate 17,114,987 of OW026419.1, read as the reverse complement.
AAAATATATTATGAAGAATTTAATAAATGACACCTGCAGACGATGCAATTGTTCTCCTGAAACAATTCAACATATCACAGGCTCGTGCAAGGCAATAGCACAAACAGACTACAAACACAGACACGATCAAGTAGCCAACGTCATACACCAAAAATTAGCGCACCACTATAAACTCATAGATTCCGTTGTGCCGTATTACAAATACAATCCAGAGCCCACATTAGAAAACCTGTCAACAAAACTATATTTTGATCGTGGTATTTTTACCGACAGAACAGTTCACTTCAATAGACCAGATATAACACTTGTAAACAAGGTAAATAAAACGGCATATTTAATCGACATTGCTGTACCAAATACACATAATTTACAGACCACAATAGCAGAAAAGCTGACTAAATACATCGAACTTAAAGACGAAATTACCCGAAATTGGCATCTGCAAAAAGTTACAATAGTACTAATAGTTCTATCGACAACAGGCGTCATACCCAAACAACTTCACCAATCCCTTAATACTCTTAGTTTACCTCCAAATACCTTCCATCTGCTACAAAAAGCAGTGATACTAAACACATGCAGACTCGTGAGAAAGTTCCTGCAATGTGAATCAGAAAATCTTCAGCACCACTCAAATACTCTACCATCATCAATACAATCCTCTGCACCTGACCGAACTTCGTCTACTCCAGCTGATGATCACTTGGCTTAGGCCCGTACTATCAGTATTTTCCGGCTGACCGTCTAGCCGAGCAAAACAAACGTATAAATAAAAATAATAATAATATTTCACAACTATCACACAACGCCATCTAGTCCCAAGCTAAGCAGAGCTTGTGTTATGGGTACTAGACAACTGATAAACATACTTACTTATATATTTCTAAATACATACATATTATAGATAAATTACACCCAGACACAGAACAAATGATCGTGCTCATCACACAAACATTTGTCCTGGGTGGGAATCGAACCCACGATCTCCGGCATAGCAGTTAGGGTCACTAACCACTAGACCAACAGGCCAGTCAATTAATCAATATTGGGGGTTAAAGTTCCACATTTTATTCACAGCTGTTTTATTTAATGCTAGTTTTTCAGGTTATAACTTTACTTAAATTATCTCCATGACCCATTTACTATTTCAAGCTTCCACTCGCACAATGTTTTAAGAGTGCTGTACATTGAGCTTTACCGTAAAATGTGATTTTTGACCCCAAAAAAAACAGTCGTTTCCCAGCAAACATGTTTGCGTAGGGTTACTTAGTTTGATGTACAGAATGCTTGGTTGACGGCTGTGTGATGGGTTGATTTACACCCTGCATACAGACTGCCTCGCCTCTGCCTTGCCTTGATCTAGGACTGCCTCGTTGATCTAGTCATTGTCGTTGGCTGTTCGCAAGCGCTATTGCTGAGCATGAGGTCCTGAGTTCGATTCCCGGATCGGTCTAAGTGTTATATTCTTTTTTCATCAGAAACTTCTCAGTAACAGCCACGGAGTCTGGATTAGTATCCTGTTGATGGCAATAGGCTCGCCCCCTATTACATAGGACTTAAACATAACTCACGAAATGTGGGTGTACTATGTACACCTCTGCCTAACGCTTCGGAGATTACAGGCGTGATGTTATGTGTATGTTTGTATAAATACAAAAACAATTTGTGCTAACCTTACAAGTGGCAAGACCGCTTCGAATAAGACTTTATACTCAGAAAATCGTCTGAGTAAGCTTTGTAAATCTGTTAAAGCTTTTAATGTGCGTGAATAAGACATAATAATAGAATAAGAAAACAAAAATACTAGTAAAGCTTTTTTTTGAGGTGGTGGATTATTTTTTATTTGAAGTCTGGATTTGCAATAGACTTGTCTCCTGTTCAATAAATAGTACTTACTGCCGCACTCAGAGAGATTTAATGATTACGTAGGCCATTACTTAGTAAAGGTTTTGACAGTTTTGTCATACAAAAGTATGTCAATCCTTAAGTGACGGCTATATATAGCTATATACAAATACATATTATATATTTATTTATTTATTTATTAAAACTTTATGCACAAGTAATGAAACCGTACAAAGGCGGACTTAATGCCTTGGGCATTTTCTACCAGTCTACCTTAGGGTGATGCAGAGACATTACACAGTAGGTGCTTAACAGAAACAAAAGTTAGAAAATATATATACCTAACTTATAAAAATAAATACATACATACATATATATCCATATACCCTATTCTCAGTTCGGAAAAAAATATATTAATAATAATAATTTAATTCAAGCAACAAGACTCATAGTGTTAGTAACAATGTTCCTTGAGACTATGTTAGTCATATACTTACAAAGCCAAAAAAAAAAATTACACAGATTGTGATATAATGCTCCAAGGTGACAGGCCCAACCGAAACCTTGGAGCAATTATCAAGCACAATCAAGCCTACTTGCTGGAGCTGGCTTGAGGAGCTCGTGGCTTAATAAGAACTGCCACTCGGGGTCGATCTGTAGGTTAAGCTGCGCTTGCCTAGGTCGATCTGTGGATGGGTGACCGCCCATTACATACCGAGTTTCCTCCGTGCCTCGGAAAGCACGTTAAGCTGTTGGTTCCGGGTGCCATATATAGATCTTTGGCAGTCGTTACGGGTTGTCAGTGACCTGAAAGTCTGACATCCAGTCTTACCAAAGGGTATCGTATTACCTAGTATTAACTGGGTTGTGGAGGTCAGATAGGCAGTCGCTCCATGTAAAATACTGGTATTCAGCTGCATCCGGTTAGACTGGAAGCCGACCCCAATATAGTTGGGAAAAGGCTAGGCAGATGATGAATCAAGCCTACTTGCTACCAAAGACAATTTTCGGTTTTTTAATTATGTTTTCAGCAGCAATCACGGAGTCTAAATTATTGCCCAGTTGATGGCAATAAATCCTCTTTTACATGGGATTCAACTAAAATGTAGATGTCCTACAAGCACATTTCTGCCTCCCTGTATTTCATGCGTTTGTTTTCAGCCTTTCCTATCGATTCCACACAAAAACATGACACCCGTATAAGTCTATTTGCGCCCTAACCCCAAACTGAAACGTATACGGTTCTAACAAAGCTGACGTAAGTACAGTTTACTTTTCCCAAAATGCATAGCCTCTATCGTTTGATATGAGATAGGAAATATGATATGTTTTTATAGCTTGGGTCTATTATACAGAGAATATACAGAATACGATACGAGTTTTTTTTGTCTTTGAAATTTTTAGCAATGATTTGGTAGTGTTTTTGTCATTATAACTCACGACATTTGATTTTTCGTTGACCTAGTGATACCAGGCGTGACATCTGATCATGACGTCATGAGTTCAATTTCCGGGTCGGTCAATAGTTTTGTTTTTCATAAGAATCACGGGATGATTAGCTCAACTCACTAACAGGAGTAGGTAGTATAATTTTGTCAAATCTTTAGTCAGTATCATATTTGCAGGACAGAGGTGTAACCCAAATAACAGATGACACGGGTAGCCTTGTCGTATGTTATTTGGGATCGGTGCTACATTTTTAGTTTTTGCTTTCTCCTCTGTCAAGCGTCACAACATCTAAATTTACTCGAAGAGGAAACCCACCAAGCATCTGTATTAGATACAACCTGCCAAATCTGATGCGTTTCACATATCAGTGATATTGCTATTATCATGAAAACTGGTGATTGGTTGTCAGTCGTCATACAATTTTGGGGTCGTCGGCTTTCAGTCTAGCTAGATACAACTGGTGAATTGAACTGTATTGAAATGAAATTGTAATTGTTCATTGAAATAATTGATAAACATTTTTTTTACACGAAGGCTATATTTTGTTTTACCTGAACTAGGAAAATTTGTACTATTGGACTGCTCAACTCACTTTCCCAATCGAGTTTGCTATGCCATTCCAAAGCGTGACGCGGAACTACGCATTTACTGACTACAAAATAGCAATCGTATTCATAGTCGTTTCACAAACACCCCATTTTTGTGAACGAGGGTCTTCACTAGCGATATTGCATATCTTCAACAATAACAATTCCTCTGATTCGTCGACCTTTCGTTATTTTACGAGGAGACATCAGGACATAATCTAAGATTTGATTTTGGGCCAAAAGTTTATAGTTAGAGGCGATAGAGAGTCATCTATTTTATTAGCACTTACATTTACGGTGACTTTTTGTCTCACGTAGTCGTTTTATTGTTTTTAGGATGTAAATTGAGGGTTAGATTCTCTTTGATTTTTCATAAGATCAAGGGTTAAACATAATGCTGCGCGCCGACCTCCCTAGCGGCGTCAGCGTAGTCTGCTACGCGGACGATACGCTGGTGCTAGCTCAGGGTGGGTCGTACGAGGCGGCGGCCGACAACTTGACACGCGGGGTTGCGATAGTCGTAGAGAGGATCCGGCAGCTGGGTCTCGAGGTGGCGCTTCACAAGTCGGAGGCCATGGGCTTCCATGGACGTGGGAATGCGCTGCCGTCGGGATCCCAGTTAATGGTGGGAGGGGTTCCCATCGGCGTCGAGTGTACTTTGAAGTACCTAGGACTCGTCCTCGACAGCCGGTGGAACTTCGTGGAGCATTTCCGACGTTTGGCTCCCAGACTGGAGCGGGCCGGGGCTGCCTTTAGGTGGCTCTTGCCCAATCTGGGGGGGCCAAATGCCTCCTGCCGGAGGCTCTACGCGGGGATCGTGCGGTCCATGGCCCTTTACGGGGCGCCGGTGTGGGCGCCTGCTTTGAGGAAGCGGGCTGCCCACTACCTGAACGTGCCCCAAAAGGTCATGGCCGTGAGGACGGTACGGGGGTACCGCACGATCTCCCGCGAAGCGGCGAACCTCCTTGCCGGATTGCCGCCGTGGGATCTGGAGGCGATAGTCCTCGCGCGCCTGCATCAATGGCGCGCGGAGGCGCTGCGCCGGGGGGTCACTCCGCTGCCGCGGCAAATTGCTGCGCGGCGGACAGACCTCCGGTGCGATCTCATGGCGGCATGGAGACAGCGACTGTCGCAACTCCGTGCAGGGCACGCCACGATAGTGGCGGTAAGTCCCCTCTTTGAGGAGTGGCTTGAGAGGCGCCACGGCGCCCTCACCTTCCGTCTGACGCAGGTCCTCACCGGACACGGTTGTTTCGGGAGGTACCTGCACCGAATCAGGCGGGAGGAAACGCCCGGATGCCACCATTGCGAGGATCGGCCGGAGGACACGGTGGAGCACACAGTGGAGGTGTGCCCCGCTTGGGCGGAGCCCCGCCGTGTTCTCGTGGCGGCGATCGGCGGCGGCGACCTCTCGCGCCCGGCCCTGGTGCAAGCCATGGTCCGGGGCGAGGAGGAATGGGACGCCGTCGCCTCCTTCTGCGAAGCAGTGATGCTGGCGAAGGAGGTGGCGGAACGCGAGAGGGAGAGAACCTCTCGTCCCAGCCGCCGCGGGAGGCGCTCCGGGCGTCGGGGGTCCCGCGATGACCTCCGGCCACCGTAGACGCGGGCCTGTGGACGGTGAGTGATGGGCTAACTCGCCGTCCGTCCGTCTCACGACGAAAACAGGCCGTGTCGACGGCGCGTTCGTGTTCCACGCGCGCCTCAAAGAGATGTCAGAAACATGGGAGGGGCCCGAAAGGGCCGACGCCTGTCGGGGCCGCGGGTAGTCCAACGGTTATCGCGGCCTCGACATAGAGGGCGAAGAAGGAACATGGGTGGTTTTTAGTCAGTAGAAGTCTGACACTCCCTTTCGCTCTGCCCAAGAGCGGGAGGGGTTATTCGATGATTTTACACCCACCAAAAAAAAAAAAAAAAAAAAGGGTTAAACATAATGGCAGAAATGCTTTTAGTTTTATAGAGGGTTTTTTTGGCCTCTGACCCTAAAACTTTAAATATTTTAGGGAATTCGGGCTTAAAAAGACACAGTTCTAGTCTAAAACTTGACCAGTTACGCTTTGCATAAAAACTTAGCTCTTATTTTGGGCAAGTCTAATTCTGTTCTGTATTATGTTGGTGGTTTTGGACGAAATTATCAAATAAAGGGGTTATTTCATGATTTCGTGCCGCTAAAAAAAATTACATTCAGTCAGTCATTCAGTCAGTAGAAGTCTGATACTACCTTTCGCTCTTGGGCAGAGCGGAGTACTACTGACTAAAAACCACCCATGTTCCTTCTTAACCCTTTATGTCGAGGCTGCGGTATCTCTTTCGAACAACCCGCAGCCCTCAGATGTTTACCTAATATTTTAATCGCATAATACAAACATTATACACGTAACATCGTTGCTACAAACACATTCGGTCCCCATTTAATTCACGAATGTTTAGAACAAAATGTATTGTTTTTATGTTAATTGGATTAGGAATTAGTGGGGCGTGTAATAGGGTGGCTACAGTACCGAATGGTACGAAATCAGCACAGTGGTACACCTGTCCCTTTTTCATACAAAGAGTTGTGTACTTTGTTTTGTTTTGAAACGTTTAGAATTAGTGTTGGGACATAAATTGTGAAATTGTGCCAAAAGTAATAACCAATTTTTGGTGAAATAAAATACTATTGGCCTTATTACAAAATTGGTTAAACCTAGGTTTAAATTAGACTTGGTTTATCTCGTATACCGTCACTTTCCGACAAGTCTTGTACTTTTGTAATAAGGCCGTAAATGTTTAACCTTTTTTGTCGTGGAACTTAATACCTAATTAGGTCTGGGGGTCAAAAATTACCAATTTAGTAGATCTTAATATCAAATTGCGTTAAAAAGTTTAAAATGGACCTTTTATAATAGTAACTAGGTCTTACCACATTTTGAAAAATAAATCATAAGGAAAATAATACGAATTGCGTCAAAATTTGTAGAATGGTCATGAAAGGTCCATTAAACGCTTTTTAATGCAATTCTTATTATGATCGGCTAAAGTATCCATTTTAGACTCCCTGCTCTGACCATTTTGTTTAAGTTAACAACATTAGTAGTAGTAGTTTAAGTTGAACAATATTATGGAAAAAAATATGTGTCAAATGTGACACATATTTTTTTCCATAATATATTGTTTTCACTTTCAATTCACACGAGCAAAAGCAGTTGTTTTTGGCCACTAGCTATTTATAATGTTAATTTTATTGTTCATATTGTTTAACAAATAAACAGTTTTTCTGTTGTTTTCTGTGATTAGCTCTTTTCTTATCTCGTCTCCCTAAAATTGACATCTTTCCTGAATCCCGCGACAGTAGCTTAGGATAAATAAACCATTTATATTTATAACGCTGCTGATCCGTCGACAAAAAATCGCATTTCATTTGTTACATTCAATGAGGAGGGAGAAATAGATTACCATGGAATTTGCAGATGATTTTAGGTAATAATATATCATATTAGTCCTGTCCTACTAATATTATAAATGCAAAAGTTTGTGAGGATATTTGAATGGATAGATGTTTGTTACTCTTTCATGCGAAAACTGCTGGACGGAATATGTGGATGAACTGTTGAACACAGATAGTTTATAACCTGTATTAACACATAGGATAAATACTTTTTATCCCGATAGTATGATCCCGTGGAACAATTATCGAACTCCACGCGGTCGAAGCCGCTGGCACAAGCTAGATTACAATAATATAACATAACATCACGCCTTTATTTCCTGACGAGTTAGAAAGAGGTGTACGTAATTACACTACACCCACATTTTGTCAGATATAAGGGGGCGAAAAACGGGCACAAATCCAGACTCAGCGGCTGCAGCTTTGAAATTCCTGAAGTTAAAAACCAATACTATTTAGCTGGATCCGGGAATAAGGTAGTTAACAAAAAAATCTAATTCGTCCGTCAGATAGATTTCCAAAAAATATTGGACACGTTTTTTTTTCTCCATCACGTAAACCAAACAATGAAGACGATACAGTGCTTTGATAAATCGTGTGACGTCATATTACTATTTGCACTTTTTACCGGTCAGTGGCGTCACGACTCAAATCTTTGACGCATTTTATCTTCGTAAATTTTTATTGATTTGATAAAACAAAAAATACGTATCTAATATTTTTCGATAATCTAACAGACTTAAAATCTAATTTTTTAGTCAGTAAACATCCCTATTGAACCCGGGACCTCGTGCTCAGCTGTCGCGCTTATCACCACGGTCATCGCGATCCTATATTATAGTTCCTGTTTACTCCGCACGTTAGGAATAACAAAACACAACCTGAGATATCCTAATAGTTTAAGGGAGCTTTAATAAAATAGGAAGCCAGCTCATACCTACCGATTTTGTAACCACTCATGGGCCCGTATTTAGGTTTATTTGTTGTTTGTTACTCGATACATATAAATAAAATACTCATAGTGTTTAACCAAAGCTTCCGTTTCGGCTACCTTCGGTCGCGGCAAAGTTGGGCCGAAGTTGTAGCAAAGATTTCAGATTTTTTCATTGCTTTGACCAAATTTCATAATTCTGGGTCAACTGAAGGTTTTGATTGCATAATATGCGACATAAACGGTCGTATATTTTGATCGCGTTGACTTACAAGGATATTTCTTCCACTGCACAAATATAAGGGGTAGCAAAGCTGAGTATTTGATATTAATTTCAGTTTGATGCCTTGAGAAAATGATCTTGACAGACTGACATCAAAGTGATCCAAGGAGAGTTCCGCTTATGGTTTTGGCCGACTGAGGTATGTACGTAACCCTTAGATTGTCATACTGTGAGCTGTGCACTTAGGCAATCCTTAACTGAATTTCTTAGGTTTATTAAACCTTTGAATGCGGTCGAAGGATACGGCCTAAAAATTCTAAAATCGACCTTCAGTCAGACACTAAATGTTCATGAATCAGAGTTATGTTTTATGTTAGATTAAAAGAGTACCCTTTGGAGTTTCTTGTCAGTTCTTCTCTTTAGGAATCGACCAATGCACCGAACCTTGCCCTTTTTTACCAACGTTTTATAAGTGTTTTAATTTTGTTTTTTGATTTTGATTAAAATAATAAAATTAAATTTAAAATTTAAAAATCCCTCGACCCTAAAAAGCAAAATATAATTCTGAAGGAGTACAAAGTAAAAAAGCATAAAATAAAACTTTTAAAAGTAATAAATAATAAAACAACATGCCAGATGAAAAGTAAGGTTAGAAGACGGCACGGTTGACGCAGTGGCTGAGCGAATGAACTGCTGCGCTGCCAAGAAGACTCCCGACTAATTCATTTCATCGGGGGTTAATTATATTGCTGTTAAACTATTTGTATTCACCTTGGATAGGTAAAAACTTGGTCCAATAAATCAATGTATTATTGCCATTACTTTTCAAATACAAATCGAGTTGGCGAACTAACCAATACCCCTGACATACATAGCCATAGACAAGCAATAACTGCAATATGTATGCTGTCAAACGTTACTTTACTAGAGTGAATGCGGGAAACCCAGCATGATTGTAATATCCCGATTTTTATTTTCACCTTCACTCACAATATAGCGTGGGCTACAAAAAACGCTCGTTCCTACATGTATTTTATTACGCAATATTTTTGTGTAGGGGTGGAAATGAAATTTATATCGGCGTAGCGAATCTCAAATATATTGTAACGCTGTCATAAAACAATAAATGCGACTTCAATTATGTAAATCGGTTGTACGAGCAAAGTTCAACAAATAAAAATAAACTTCTCGTTTCTCCCCCTAAATATGAAATCGCAATATAAGAGTATAAAGGGATACTTCCTTATTATGAACTTATTCCATTCATGGTGTTTTTCATACCATAATCTCCCTACCCTGGTTTCCCCTTTGTGTTAAAAGATTGCAAAGATTTGATGGTGTTTTCTGACGGCCGCCCGAAGTGCAAAGAGAGGGTGACTCGATAGGAAATTGATCATTACTGTCTGGGGATATTTTAACAGTGGTTTGTCTTTTTACTCTGTTTTTGAAGGAAGGGTCGATTTTCCTATATAGGGAATGCTCGCAGCTGCTACATTGTGTTTCGATTGACACTATTTTTATGAATAAATTAGTAGAATAACAAACAACCTTAAATGTTTATAATAATGAACAGTAACAAACATGAAATTTATTAAAATTAAAAATAGCCTTTATTTGATTTGATTACCTTACTTTCCAAACTTTTATTAATAATAAAGCTTTCTACATGTATTTTTGGTTACAAGTTTAACCAATCTTATCAGCCTTAGCAAATTTATTTATTTATTTAATATTAATTATAGCAACATTACAGAATATCCAAACCGATGCTATAAACACATAAAAAAAATTACAATTAAAATTAAAAATTAAATTAAATTAAACTATAGCTTTATCCACATATATATTGTACAGGAACAAAAAATAACAAATAATAAACAAAAAAGAGAAAAGTTGTGTTATATAATTTATATTATATTATATTTATATTATATTTTTAAAATTTATGCAAGTAATAGTTGCCTCTGCGGCGAAGATGTCTCTTAAACCTTTTCATGCTGAACGTTGGTAATCTTTTTATGTATAGTTAGTTCGTTTTGTTATAATTTTGCTGAGCCTTGCCGAAATTATTTTTAGAAATATATTTATCTACGTTGCTACAGCAATCACAATACATTTTGTATGTCAGTTAGTAGGTAGTTATATTTCAAGTCAGGTGCTCTTTTAGATTGGTACCACTGTCCAATCACAGGCCACCTCATCTTTCTAATGAACACATGGCCTCTCTTTGAGAACGACGAACTTTGACAATACAATGGAAAGACATTATTATTGTGATATATTTGAGACTCAAACGAACAATGATATCAATATGTTTGAAATAATAATTTAAAGAAATACCTGATACCAAATTCACAGAGAAGGTCGATCTTTTAGATCATCAATAGATTGTCTTCCTACTTGGTAATAAATTACTTGCTTTTGTATGCGGCTTCGTCCGCGTGAATGTCGATAAATATCCCAACAAACTTTCATCCCCCATTTAACTCCCTTAGGGGTTGAATCACAAAAAACAACTAAAACCTTCCTCGAAAAACACTCTATCCATTGGAGAAAACAGCATGAAAATCGGCGCAGTAGTTTTTGAGTTTATCGCTAACCGACAGTTGCAGCGGAAGACTTTGTTTTAATAATAATTATGTAGTGATGATAATGAAGTGATAGTTATTGTCTTTTGGAGGAGATCGTGACTAAATAATAATAACAGCCAATCCAGGCGCTCTTCAGGTTAAGTCATGATAGTCTAGGTTGGTTCGAGGTGACCACCCGTAATGCGGCCGCCACACTATGCTCCTCGCGCTTCCGCTATTTGCCGCGATGTTGCCCGCTCTGCCCACACTGCTCTACTCGCGCAATTAATTGCGACGCTCCTACAAAAACAAAAACCGACAACATAGGGAGCGATGGGCAGTACGAGGAGCATGACGTGCGGCATGACGAGTTAAGTGGCTACACTATGTCTCTGCCTCCTTTCCTCGCTACTTCCCATGCCGCTCGTCAAGTGTGTGGCGGCCGCATAACATACCAAGTTTCTGTTGTGCATCGGAATTGGTCTCACAGCGAGTAAGACATTGATCTGATCCTGATGTCTGATTGCAGCGGAGTCGAGACTTACCGGAACTGTACCCGAGTCATTGTGCCCAGAGTTATTGTGTATTTGTTGTTAAATCTCCAGTAATTTGTTTGTTTAAATCTTTTTTCTTTATCATATATGATTAGTGTCCACCCGTGGCCCTGACATGGCTTTATATGGCGTCAAGCAATATCTCTCTGGTTTAATAAACAATACGCACATGAATCTAAAATTTTAAATTTAAATAAAAAACAGTGTACAGATTTTTTTAGTTTTAATGCAAAAACCCACTGGATTCGATAACTCAGGGTTTCCATTACACAAAGCTCATCTTCTGCTCACGTGATGAACGAGCCTAACAAAATAAATCCCGACCACCCAACAAATATTGTGCAACCTACACACAGTGCTGGATTCATTTTCCGATTCCCGGTATTCCAATAATAACCAAATCCAATTCCAACTAAATAACATACTCCAATCAAGATAAAACCCGAACAATGACACCTCAACTTAAAAGGGCTCAAAACTTGAGGCAATCAATGTGAGCTTAATACCCAGTTGTTAGAAATTGCCCGATAGAAAGTTGGTGTAATCTCTTGTGGATCAACCGGTAGTACGTGAGGGTTAGATTGGGCTAAGGGATGGTGTTCTGTGCGATTTAGTTAATCACTGTGCGGTAATCAAACGTGAGGTAATGTGGATGTTGTGATCGTGATAGTAATTGCTTGGGGATTGATTGATGAGTATATCGAGACGTGATAATCGACTAGATTTGTTTAATATTTTTTTGTGGTAAAATAGACTGACAACTAGGTTTTTCACAGATTTGTCTACGGAAAAGTAACCCAAAGAAGCCCAAGGTCCTATAACCAAGAGCATTATAGGCTGAGTATGCTTATTATTACGAGCTCCCAAAACTTCGACGCTGTTGCAAGCGCCTTGGTCGAGGGATGGCTAGAAAATGCCAGTGGTTGGTAAATAAATTGTTAGGTGCAGAGATATCTATCTTCCTTCTATTTTAGCCCGGGCATATAGCGATGATGACATGGCGATTCCGTAGCTGAGAAATTCCTGATTCCCCACAAAAATTTCCCCGTCCGGGAATCGAACAACGACCACTATACTACAAGGGAGTCTAAATATAACAATATACAAATACCTCTTATTAGGGCCCAGAAGACTTACATTAACCTATTGCCACAAAACTAAGGGTTTCTCCCAAACAAAAACAAAAAAGAAACTCCATGACACGCATAATTGTTGTTGATCCTAGTTGCCGTTAACCCCAGTGGATTAATTTGGCACAAAACGTGAGGGGTGATTGGCCCAAGGGTTGTGTCTATGGGGGTTCAGTTAATCGTCATGGTTATCAAAAGGTAGAATCGATTACTATCTTAACAATCGAATTGAATGTTTTCCGGGATCGAATTGAGGAGAAGAGTTGTTTTGGGTTAGAGTAGATAATTGTTATGTGTAGTTGGAAGAGCATTGAATATCTTATTTACAACTTAAATCTCTTTGGATAAGTTATTTAGATTGTGTAATCTATTTCTAGATCTTTCTCGGTGCCCGTCGGGGCTACGAGTACCATAAGTAGTCGGGGTTGTTCGAAAGAGATACTGCGGCTTCGACTCAAAAGGCTAAAAGAAGGAACATGGGTGGTTTTTAGTCAGTAGAAGTCTGACAATCCCTACTGCTGGGAAGCTACAGCAGGAGGAGTAATTTGATGATTTCTCACCCCCTTAATAAAAAAAGATCTTTCTTGGTTGTAGATGATGAAGAATCTGAAATTGACAAAAAATGCCAATTTGTAAAATAATTGTAACATCTATTGATTGATGTCCGGTCTCATCGAGTACATCTCCCTGTTAATTCGTCCCATGCCTTACAAACACCAGTACATAAAACAATGGCTTTTATTTGTTTCTATAATAAGGCGCTCGTGGACTAATTTATCTATTCACCATGACAAGATTGATTGAGGAAAATAAACGTTGCCCCACACTCGCAATTTCTCCTGTATCGTGGGTGCATTTGCAAACATAAAAGTCACAAACATAGGCAACCAAATCCGGAACAACTATACAGGGTGTAAATTAAACCTTCACACAGCCGTCAACCAAGCATTCTGTACATCAAACTAAGTATCCCTATTTTTTTGCTGGGAAATGACTTTTTTTGGGGTCAAAAATCATATTTTACGGTAAAAGTCAATATAGCACTCGTAAAACATTGTGCTAGTGGATGCTTTGAATACTAAATGGGTCATGGAGGTAAGTTAAGTTATAACCTGAAAAACTAGTATTTACAAAAACAGCTGTAAAAAGTTTGATACTTTGATCTCCAATATCTCCGTAACTAGGGGTTCCCAGGTATGGTGTAGAACAAAAAAAATCACAGTGGTAGAGAGAACAAGTGCCTTTTGTTTGCCTTAAGGATACTTTACACCCTTTTTAGGCTATAAAAAGTATACCGTGCGAGAATCCAATTTTACAGCAGCCTGTCGTTAAACCACTGCACCAATCGTTCATTGACCTATAGTTTTAGAGTACAATTTTATTCAACAACATCACCTGACGTCGCTGTTAGAAACCATAAATAAATTTAAAATGTAGGTACATTATTAAAGCACAGCTTCGCTCAAGATATAAAAGATATCCAATTTCAGTTCGAAAATTGCAACCAAATACGAAAACGAAGTTATAAAGTTACGGAAACATGAAGAGCAAATTGAAAAACCAACCAAGAGTGAGTTGGACTCGCACCACAAAGGGTTCCGTAGTGCCATGCAATCATCATCATCATTTCAGCTGAAAGGCGTCCACTGCTGGACCTAGGCCCCCAGTGTCACCACATTGACAGATCATTTACCACCACATTTTACCAGGTCGTCGGTCGTCGACCTAATGGAGACCGTCTTTTTTTTTTTTTTTTTGGTGGGTGTAAAATCATCGAATAACCCCTCCCGCTCTTGGGCAGAGCGAAAGGGAGTGTCAGACTTCTACTGACTAAAAACCACCCATGTTCCTTCTTCGCCCTCTATGTCGAGGCCGCGATAACCGTTGGACAATGGAGACCGTCTAACGCAACGTCTTCCGATTCGTGGTCGCCACTCCAAATCAATCGCAATAAGTTCTGCAATCAATGTGCCTGCCTATAATATAAGAATAATATTTTGAACGCTCCTTCATACGTTAATTTACACTCAGAAGCAAGCTAATTTTATGATGCTACAGTTTTGCTGAAAAAAATCCTCAAATCAACTAAAAACCTAAATGTTAAATTAAAGTTATATCATTTTCATTAAAAGTTTTATTGTCCTTTTTTAGATTTTTTGTTGCAGCTACAGAACCCACAAAAAGATTTTATCGTGTTACAGAAATTATAAAAATAAATTCGACTTATTTTCCCGTATTTACTTTCATGTAAATTTTCCTTACAACTTTTGTGAAGCCTGCTTATGCGTATTTTGTCATTCTGTCGGGTAAATTCGTATAATTAACATTTATACAATAAACGCAATGTGACTTTGGTTTTAAACTAATTGTAATGTTCACCAGCCCTGTGACGGTTACAATTTCATGCTCTTTTAATTATGGAACCCTATTTTTGTTGTCAGTGTACAGATTGGGGTCGAATCACGGTTTCCATTTTGCAATTAAGTTTTGTTAGGTTGGTATTATGGTTGATACATTCGGACGGTCTATTTTGCGAAATAAAATTAAAATGTGATTTGGAGAAAAACTGTCAATGCGTCTTGGGAACATATTAATACAAAAATAACTTGACAAATAACTTGATTACTGAACAAGGTATGTATGTATATTTGTGTGCATACCTATTCAGTATGTAAGTTTAGACAAGGGATAAATTATTTTATATTATTATTTTATTTATTATTATTAGCCATTTGTGTCCCACTGCAGAGCAAAGGCCTCCCTTCCCTAATTCCACTTATCCCTATCCAGCGACGTTGTTTGCCAATCCCTGCGAAAAGAGTCAGTTTGTCTCGCCATCTTCTTCTGGGCCTGCCGCGTTGCCGTTTGCTGCTGTTTGGGACCCATTGTGTGGTTAGTTTAGCCCATAGCTCCTCCGGCATACGACAGATGTGGCCAGCCCAGCTCCACTTAAGCTTGGCAGCCGTGTGACCCACGTCGGTAATTTGAGTTTAGGAACGCAGTATCGAGTTCCTTATTCGGTCACAAAGCTTGACTCCGAGGATACTACGCTCCATTGCTCGCTGACACACCCCGAGTGCGGACTTTTGACGCTTGGTTAATTACCATGTCTGCGCTCCATAGGGATATATTGAAACCCGCAAAACGACATGCTTACAAACATGACAATAGTTAAGATATGAACAAAAAAAAACACTGATAAATAACAGACAGAACCATACCAACATTTTTGCAAAAGTCTCGCAACTCTTGCGCTTATTTATCCCAGGACATGTGCGTGTGTCCATGACTTTTAGGTATAATCCATTTTCCCTTTAAATCTTACAACATTCTGAATAATTTATATTACTTTTTGAATTAATTATTTAAGCAAAAATCACCAATTTGAGGTTAAGCCCGTCAATCTAAGCTATATTATTGTAATTGGCATTTATATACTTTTTTGAATGCAATTAAGATAATTTTAAGAAATGATTAGAGGACTTTCATTTGCCTAATAGACAATTTTGCTAAGAGATGAAGTATGGGTACTCAAGGACGCATTGGGTTTATGCGTCTTTGAGTAGTCCAGTGGTAAATTAACCCCATAACGATCGACATGTAGCCAAAATTTCCACTCTAATCCCAACGAATCGTAATATTTCTCATATGTTTACATCCACTCACAAATATTTGCATGATTTATACCGAGCCACTCCACCTAATTTATCAGCGCATGACGTCACAGAACGCAAAAAGATGCCGCCATCCCACGTAAAGGAAAAAGTTTTGCTCACCTACTCTTCAGCTAGATAATTAAATTCTTCGAACATTAATCTTAGTTAGGCCTTTTTACACGTAAAACTTTTGCGATGATGTATTTTTGTTGGCCTTAAGTACTTAGTGTTGGAATGGGATCCGAAACGTGTTTAGATTTCGATTAGGGAAAGTTGGAATTGTATGCCTAATGAAATTTAGATTTTGAGAATGAACGATCCAGTCAAATGTTTTATTTGTGGGACGGACGTGGCACCTATATGTTAGAATTTTCAGCGAATTAAGACTATACTCTATATAAGGTTTACCAATTTTCAACCTTATACCTAAAGTCATAAGAGTGAAACAGTCAGTGTACCTATTTAGTTGAGAACGAAGAATTTTCTTCTGTAGGTTCTGTTGTTGCATGACCTTGTGACTTTGTCATTCACCATCATTGGCAGTCTTGTTCTCATTACTGAGGCCTTCTGATGGCCTTGTATTTTCGCTCAACCTGAGACTTAGCAAAAGTACAGTGACAGAAGGCAGATCTATACAAAGTGGATAGGACAACGACGCTAAAACGGCTACTATCAGTACATCATTCTGATATACAATTTTTTCACAACGAACTAAAAAACTATTTTTTCCTTCCACTATGTATATAGGGCAAACTGACACCAATGCCGGTGGCAAAGCAAAGACTGACAAATTCAACGCTATATGAAATGCCGCCGCTGCTACATTCGATCAAGGTCACGCTTCCAACCGGGTCGAACATATTTTATTTTAGTCGCACCGCCCCGCTTGTCTGGCTACTGCCTCCGTCACCCCTTTTGCTATGTCATAAGGTCTAAATTGGTATCGATAGTTTTGAATACAGCGCGTAAAATACATGATTGTTAGAAATATCTTGAGCTACTCGTTGTCAAAACGCGTCACTTTTCAGTAAAAAATGTACTGCAATGTGACGTCATATGAGTTTCCAGAGCAGGCACTGTATCGTCTTAATTTTTTGTTTACGTAAATAAAGAAAACATTTATGCGTTTTTAAATCTATCTGACGGACTTATTATAGAATTTTGCTGTCGAGCACCCTATTAACTTATAATATGTCTTCTTAACAGTATGCAGCTACCTGCTTTTGGGCAAGTTACTGGCACGTATATATTTGCAAATATTTTTGCGTTAAGCAAAGAGCACGGTGTGACTGTGGAGTCTCATCACAACCCATGGATCACATACTGAGCTGCTCTTTGAGTAACATTACCTGCACTATGAGGGACATGTCTAGCCACTACTAACGCCGTAGATGTGGTGAACTTCTGGTCAAACCTAATTTGATACAAATAATAATGGGCATTATCATCACGATAAAGAAGAAGAAGAGCAAAGAAAATGAAGCTCCATTTCATAAGTTCTGAATAAAACTCTTACATTTTATTATTTTAAGAAAAATCCCTAGTCTCCTAAAGATACTTCATTCTTGGAGCTGATAGACCAAGAATTTTAAAATTAACATTCTTTCGGCTGTCTCTTTATTGCGTTAGCAATTTTTGGAATCGTTTCTAAGATTCCTTACAATTGAGTCTTTGCTATTGTTGACTCAAACATTACTGATGTTGAAATTGTCTTTTGTAATATTTCTGTTGTATAAACGTTATCTTTTCCTCTAATGTAGTTTCTATCTAGAATTTTACATCTTTGGCTGTAACATTAAGTTTTAAAGGTTATTAGGCGATTAAGTTTTATTTTAAAAGCTGCTCTATTGTATCTCCTGCAATTAAGTGTAAAGAAAGAAAGTTTCAAATGATGCTTACGTAATATGCAAAGAATCAATGTTTATTTTTTTTAATTCAACGATAAATAACATTCAATTTTAATTCTAACCAGATCAAGTAATTCCAGTTAAATTAAGTAAGTAATTTGAAAATAAAAGCAAAAACAATTTTTTCCAAAAAATTCGAGAAACTCCACAATGCTCCGATTTTCAATCTAAAAGCAAAAGGGCAAAAAATAAACTAACTTAATTCGACGATACACGTAAAAACGTGCACAAAAAGAGTCGGTGGAAAATGGAATGTTATAAAAAGCATGAAAAATAGTCGTTGTGCCTATAAGCGAGCCGATCAGAGAATTTTAAAAACTAACAACTTACCAACATCGGATGGTATCGCTTCGCGTTATTACTTTGACCTCGAACCGTTTGCTTACTGTGTAGGCACAATGGGCGGGTATTTTTGCGGAAATAATATTAAACGGGCAAGGAAATTTGGGTTTTGGGTAAACTCAATGATTTTTTTTTCGTAAGTCCATTAATGTAAACTCTCTGACAGTAGAATTGACGTCATGTTGTCATGGAATATGGAGAAATTTGTCAATTTTTCTAATTATCTATGCAAAACCTATTTCATAACGGTGACGGAAAACATCGTGAGGAAACCGGCATGTCTTAGAACCAAAAAATTCGAAGACATGTGACACAACCAACCCGCACTGGGCCCGATTATAGCCCATCCCTCTCCGATAGAGGAGGCCTGAGTCCCTGCAGTGGGAACATTATAGGCTGATGATGATGATGATGATGATCTATGCACTTGTGTTTCCCTACCCAACCCATTTGTGCCATTTGCTGAAAATGTCCCACCTGATCACGAGTTGCTTGAAGACCTGGAAGTCATTAAATTGGCTCTGAACACACGTCAGCCGAAACAAGAAAAAGCTGTTCAGGTAGAAATTCATAGATAACTCGGCCCTGGAATATGGAGTAATTGATTAATATGGGGCACTTGATATCGTGTCCTACTTGTCACAGGAAAGGACACATCACAGAAGCTGATGTGTTCATCAGCTGAAAGGGCCGAACTTATCGCCAAATTTGAGCCTACACAATTCGAATTGTCATCGACACGCTTAGAAGAAGATTAAAGTCATATGACCTTGGAATTCTCTCTCAAAACGGTAAAGGAAAACATAGTGAGGAACTTAGAACCGGGCTACGGGATGTTGTAAGAGATACCGTGGTCTCGACATAAAGGGCTAAGAAGAACATGGGTGGTTTTTAGTCATTAGAAGTCTGACACTCCCTTTTGCTCTACCCAAGAGCGGGAAGGATTAATAGAAGATTTCCCACCCCCAAAAAAAAAAGGAACTTAGAACCAAAAAAATTGAAGACATGTGACATCTACCAAACCGCACTGGGCCCGCGCGGTGGATCATAGCCCTGTAATGGGAACATTATAGGCTCTCTTGGAATTTGTAGTAATTAAACAAATCTTTCGTAATTCTCAGTTATTTTAGGTTTGTTATAGAGAATTACAATGCACTGGTCTAATCCCAACAAATGCGAAGCGGGTTAATCTATGAAGTTAGTATTTAATATTCATTGAAAGAATCATATTGCCCAGTGTGGTCCAACGCTAAACGCCTACTAGTGCAAGTCATGCCGTCCAATTTAGTAAAATGCCAGTACGAAGCCTAAAGAATCAGGCCAAAAGAACTACATAGTAGACCGTTATATCAGCCGTACTCAAAATTTTGCAACCATAACAAAATTTTATGAGAACCTTTAAAATGAAAACATAAACGCTTTAAAAAAGGTCGTGAGGATCTGTTTCTTAAATGAAGTCTTTATATTTTCGAAGACATTTTTATTAGATTTCACCGAATATTTTCATACTGATTTCTTTAATACGAAAATGTGTACTTATGTACTTTCATTTAATAACTTTTTAAGCTCAGGTAGAAAGGTTACCATAAAATAAGAAATTTTCTTTCGCAGCATCTACTCTAGCTTGTTTTGCTAAATAAGGGCAGCACCGTTCCAATAACTGCTAGAATTATTGACTAATCTATAAAGAACTTGGTTGTAATAGTAGATAATTATGGGTACCGAATCTTTCATGGTCTAGGTTTTTCTTCTTGAGAAAAGCTTCCACATAATGGTAATGATGTTTATTTCTGCTATGAGCACCCATTTAGCCATAATAATATTTCCATAGTAAGTTGAGGAATCGAGTGATTTATTAAACCTTTCCCAATGATGGTGAGGAAATTCGAAGGCTCAAAATAAATTAAAATTTAATATATTTCCGAGAAAACAGTAATATCTCTAATCGATGTTCAGAGGAAATTAATAGTGCTTACTCAAAGGTGGGAGCGCCGCCAACTACAAACTAAATGCTACCTGAGCAATCGAACACCGTTCGAGTTCCAAACAGGTTATCAATTATGTACTACGGCAATTCCAGCCGATTATCGTCACTTTTCATCGATAAATGGTAAGAATTTATTTGGAACTCGTGTCGCGAAATGGTGTTAGACTTTAACTGAATAATGGAATGATTGTAACTTTTAGTGCAATGATTAATGTTTTGTCCCACTGCTGTGCAAAAGCCTCCCCTAAACCCTTTTAAGTGTTCTTTTCCTGTGCTGCGTCAAACCAGACCTCGAGGAACGTGTCCAGATCGTCACGCCACTTCCGTCTTCCGGCAACAGATGATTATTTTCTTTCCTCGACTATCAAATTTTAATTCTGTCATGCAAGTCATGTAATAAAGAGTTTGATTATCTGTTTGTACTGTTATGATCAAAATCTGCTGGTATTCATTCATCGCCATCATCGTTTTTCTGCCTTTATCTTAATTCATTTGGGGTTGACGCAGCATGTCCTCTAACATACTCCTCTAGTACAGCTCGTCATATCGACAGTCACCTCCATTCTAGCCATTTCGTCCTAACACTGTTTATGTAATGTATAGTTTAATAATCTGATTTGATTTGTATTATCATAATCTTGTAATTGTTTAGCTAAATCCAAAAATTCAAGAAGAGAAAGAAAGATTTCAATCCAATTCGTCATAAAACATATCTTTACAACTTTATTTAAAAACAAGGTGAAGCGCAAGCTGCTTCAATTATAGTTAATTACTTATCTTGGGATTTTACCAACAATTTCTTAAGGTGAAAGCGACAAGGTAGCTCGCAAAATTCAAATTTTCTTATGCTTTTTTGCAATTTTCCGGTCAGTGTCAAGTCGTATGTCAAAAAATGAGATGTGCGGCAATAACAAGTTCATTTATGAAATTGCAAACAACGTGAGAAAATTCGGATTTCGTGGGCTACATCATAAGATTAAGTTACTATCCTCCAAAATTCATGACATTCATACCCGGTACAGACAATCAGATGTAGCCACTGACCCACTAACCCTTAAAGAAAGTTTCAAATCCCACAAGCGAAAAAAACAATAACACATAACATATCCCAAGATGCAACCACAGCTATAAATCAGAACTAAAAACTTGTACACACTAGGGACTCTTGTTTTTTTTATTTCAGTGTTGGGGAACTAAACGGGGAGCAGTTATTAAGTTGTTCCTAGTACGTACAGACACGTCACTACCCGTGGGTATCGTTACGCTGTAGTTTACAAACTAGGGGAGCAGGGAGTGATAACTCATGGTGATACGGAGCGGCTTACAACGTGTTTCGATTATATTTATTATTATTTCATGATTTTTACTTTGGTCAAAGTAATTATTTTTTGTGTGAAACAATGTGAAACAAAAGCCTTTAAACAGAAAATTGGAGACTTATTTTTTTCAATCTTGATTGCATTGATAAAGAAAGCCAACAAAAACCAAAAAAAATGAAATTCCTCGGTAGCAGTTCCAGAGTCGGAATTTGTGCCCGGTGGATGGCAATAGACTCGCAACGTATTAAATGGGACTGAAAACATAACCGGCAAAACGTAGATGTACTAGTAGGTACACTTTTGCTAAACCCTTAGTTGCCTAATTTCTCACAGTTCATGGTAACTTTCAGAGTAAATTATTTCCCTTCAAGCTTGTTGCCTCGCCTTTTTGTCAATGTTCTACACCTGACGGCGAATAAGAACAATGTGCACATCACATTTTATGGGAGTGTAGTCTTTGGACGAATGAACGTAATATTATGTTGGATAGTGTACAGGTTGCATCCGCAGTTATTTACTATACGGATCTTATAGAAACTAGAACAAATTTCCGCGCGTTCAAGCATTTTTTGTCATACCTATTATTGGAATCAAATATAACAGCTCACAACTTAGGACCCAGTAATATTAATGACAATAATATCCGCGGTGCCAGGCAACTGGGCTTATCCCAGTTGTATACGTCGCTGTGGGCCTGTTGACCTTGTTCTGATTTGTCTCCTGCTGATAGGGAGGGAAGTTCAAATTATGTTTTTCCTACTCCTCCGCTATTCTTTTCTGATTGATTTCTTTGTGGGATCCAAGACAGTTAAATCGTTTCTCTGGGACTTCCTCGAGCTTCATTGGCTCGGCGCTTTTCTTGTGGTCGCCACTGTTGATTCTGGCTTACAAGAGTTACCGTGGTTTGGGAATAGTGTGGCGGTCTTCTTCCAATAAAAATAAAAATAAAATAACCTTTTGGGATTACATGCGTGATGTTTTGTTATATAAAGAAAATCGTGAGCCGTGAGCTCTATCGATGTTTGTCAACACAGTTTGTATTATATTAAATATCAGTGTAGTTCTTACTACGATACGAACAAAAAATATAATCAAAACACACGTTGTAAACAAACACAAAACTTAACAGGAAACTAAAACAAGGTCATTTAAAGCCTCAACCTTAACTTAAAACAGATTAGTTCACGAAACTGAAAGTAGTTATTTACACAGTTAGTATGTCTAAATGTCTATTTAATAGTGTCTACACTATTTATTACAGGGATCCCAGTTTAATGGCAAATTCATGACGGTAGCAAATCACCTGACTGTTCGAAGGATAATAATTTCGTGTTGTGTTTCAACTAACTTTGCTATTTTGCTTGTGTTAGTAAAGGTCGGGATTGTTTTACACGGCGATCGTTAACGTAAACAATGGAACTATTGGGTTTCGTTTTTTTTTTTGTTGAGTTTTTTTTTTTTGTTGAGTTTTATTTTAAAAAGTTGTCTACTTGAAAACATCGTTGCTTAATAAAAACAGTCACTCGGTTTTGATCTCCAGGTTAAGCCGTGCTTGCCTAGGTTGGTCCTGGGATGGGTGAACACCCATTACTTACCAAGTTTCCTCCATGCCTCGGAGAGCACTTAAAGCCGTTGATTCCGACTGTCATTTGTACTTCTTGGTCGTGGCCTGAAAGTCTTTCAACTGGTTGTCAGACAAGACAGTCAGTAAGACTTTGACAGTCTTGGTAAAACGTAAGACTGGTTTTACCAATGGGTATCTTATTTATTAATTTATCTACTTACTTAGTGTCAGGCAGTCGCTCCATGTAAAATACGGGTATTCATATGGTGATTGGATGTCGGCCAGCAGGATGAAGAGTTGAATCACATTCCTGTAAAATACTTGCCGATGACAATGACCGTTCTTCCAAGTGTGTCTCAACGAAGAATCGGAGAAATGCAGTGGACGTTAGCATGAGAGTCTCATAAAAAGAATCAGTGACTCGAGCTATCACACATTACTAACCTACATGCAAATGAAGCCTTAGCACCCTTTTCATATCTCGGATTCTTAGAATCCTCCAAGATCATTTATTAATTAAAGTTTCAATGCAGTTATTCTTATTACAAAGGTTACCTACCTCAAGTCTGGCTGCAATAATGCAATAACAATACTTGATTTTCTAAGGCACCATCGATATTAATGAACCTCTCTTGAGAGTTCGTAAAAGGGTATCGAGTATCAAGGGTCTATTGTTGTAAATGATAGAGAAATGGCATTTGTTGTGTATTTACAAAGAGTCTATAGGTATCTCTTTCGAATAACCTCTGAGGTGGAAACCTACTGTCTATCAGTACACCCACATTTCGCCACATATATGTTTAAAGCCACGTAAACGCCACGTAGCCACGAAGCTGCATAATACGGGGCTATAAAGGGTGTAAAAGTTCCCTTAAGCTCTTGGCTTTCGTACGTTTTTTACGGTTGACCACTGAAAACCAGCGCTGTGCTGTGGGTGACCATAGCACAGCACCATGCTGAGTGGCAACCTACTTGTCGCAGTTACGACGTGCATTATTTATATTTTTTTCTTTTTTAATTTCCCTGCTTGTTGTATTTTACTTTTTTTTGTGTATTGTTTTATTTCCTGTATGCATGTATGTTTCTGTGACAAATAAACATTTTTTCTTTCATTTCTTTCTTTCTTTCTTTCCTTAACGCAAAAGAAAGGCACTTGTTCTCCCCACCACTGCGATCCTTATTTGGACGGAGATATTAGGGGTCTAAGTTCCAAATTTTGCACAGCTGTTTTTGTAAATAATAGTTTTTTAGGTTATAACTTTGCTTGAAAATTACTTACATGACCCGTTTACTATTCGAAGCATCCACTAGCACAATGTTTTAAGAGTGCTACATTGAGTTTTACCGTAAAATGTGATTTTTGACCCCAAAAAAAAAAGTCGTTTCCCAGCAAAAATTTTTGCGTAGGGGTACTTAGTTTGATGTACATAATGCTTGGTTGACGTATGTGTGAAGGGTTAATTTACACCCTGTATTGTCGTCCACCGAGCACAAATCTACTGGCCGTTACTGAGAAATTTTTGATGGAAAAACTCAATAAAACTGCACGCAGCATCATCAGTAGTTGCGACCAGTACTAGACCAAGGAGGCAGTCATGTTTTTTTACTCAAAAAAAAACGATCCTCATAACAGACAAATCATAAACAAGTAACTTGTTCATATTGTGACGTGTACGCGTCAAACAAACCCGACCCTTATTTTTGATAGACGCGTCTCACACTCTACGTCCGCGTCGTGCCACTCAGTAATTTATATATTCGTATATTTCGTGCGTGCTGATGTTACCAATCGATAAACGCTACACTAGTTTACAAAATGCCACATTTCATAACAGCAATTTGTTCTTTGCTATTGGAATATTTCGATTTATGAGTACAGCGTGTAAAAACAAAAAAAAATTGTGTTATGTCATTCGGCGTTCAGTCACGTTCTTACAAAAATCCCCTAGACACATCCCACGTGTTCTACTAAACTGATTGAAAATGTTATCTTAATATAGCTTTTTTCCAAACATTTCCGTCTTGAGAAACCAAATAATTTCACTTTACAATCCTTTTCATTTTCAGGATTTCTCAGGATATGGCTCTTTTTTTAGCCTGCTTTTCTAAAAGGGTTACGTAGATGCGTACCTTGGTAAAGTACACCTATTTTTTGTTTGAAACTCCTGTAAACTGGAACTCAGTACCTTATGTGCAGGATTCGCGATAGTAAATATTACTATTAGACTATGACACACCATCCTTCTAGCAACCGCGCCATACATGACAAAACAAATGTCCAAACTTTATCTACGTGTCCCAATCCTTATGATTGACTGTCGTATTACAAGGGTGGACTGACAAATCGATCATTCGACACAAATTCATTCTACGTCATTTCTTTAGTGTCGTTTTCGTAAATGGTAGGTATTTTGAAAAAATATTAGTTTACGCTGGTGGTATTTGGATAGTTTGTATAGTTTAGTGGAGGTTTATACAGATTTTGTTATTGGAGGTTGGATCAAGGGCCTGATTAAGAAGGCAGTACTTCTCGAAACGGCCCGCGTTGTGAGGAGGTTCTTGTCTCTGGAGCCCTAACCACTTTTTACATTTTTTTAATGAAGTTATTGTTGTGTACATAACAGAAAGCGAATAAAGAGATAATAATGTTATCATTGTGATTCAAGTCCATTTGTTAACTTGGGTCAACTGTAGTTCAAATTACAACAGGGAGATATGACCTACCAAATCAATCCTTGTATTTCTTGCCCGCAACCGGAAAATCTTAAATAATGTTAGTTTTTTCGTATATGAACGTAGCCTCCAACATCAGCCATCCTTGTCAAACACATAAATGCATTTGACTTTACTGTAATCAATGCTATAAATCTTTATAATGTCATTGTGTATTGAAAAGTTGGTATTTACGAGTATGTCAAATTTTAAACAAACTGTACCTCTCAAAATGAGGTGGAATGTAGACTTGTGAAGTTAGACTCAAGTTCAGCTAAATGTTACTATCATATGAAACGCTAACTTTAAGTCAAACTTCAGTGCGTGTTCAGTTACTCCTGTGACAATCGCCTACAGATTCGATTATTTGACCAAATCATAATTCATTTCACCTCAACCCAGGTATTCCCATTTAAATAGCTGTTGTCCACGATTTCATTCCTCGTTTCATAAGTGAGTTAAGAAATAAGTATAATTTAAACCAAATAAATAACATTTACATTTTTGTAAAAAATCTCGATACAGTCAGCTAGTACGAAAGTTGATATTAGTCAAATATCTTAATGGTGCCAGCCTTGTGGGCACTTTTTCTGTTGACAGCGGTGTGGACGAATTTTTTGACGCCCTGTAATTCTTCCCTTTTTGATACTTGTATATATTTTATTATGGGTTTATTTCTGTTAATTGTAGTTTGTAAATATTGTAAAAAAAAATTCACATCTTTCATAACGGATATTACCAAATCACCCATCTGTTTTTAATTTAAAATCATTGGTTCAGCGAAACCTGACCGGTATTAGATTAAATTCTTCTAAAATAACAACAACAACATTCTCTGAATTAAATTGAAGCAAACAATTTTATACCGACGATAACTAAGCGGTGAGCCTGTGGACTCGAAACCAATATGGCCGATTTTACTCAAATATATTTAGATTGCTTTAAAAGCTAGGCTAACCCTTTTACCTCTACTATTTGTAAAGTTAACAGCACAAAATTCATGAAATAACA
The DNA here is from genome assembly GCA_932274075.1 of Diarsia rubi. Taxonomy (NCBI): domain Eukaryota; kingdom Metazoa; phylum Arthropoda; class Insecta; order Lepidoptera; family Noctuidae; genus Diarsia; species Diarsia rubi. The sequence continues at coordinate 17,087,776 of OW026419.1, read as the reverse complement.
TACATCAACATAACATTATGCCTTTTTTTTTTTTGGTGGGTGTAAAATCATCGAATAACCCCTCCCGCTCTTGGGCAGAGCGAAAGGGAGTGTCAGACTTCTACTGACTAAAAACCACCCATGTTCCTTCTTCGCCCTCTATGTCGAGGCCGTGATAACCGTTGGACTACCCGCGGCCCCGACAGGATAACATTATGCCTGCAATCCATAAAGGGTTAGACAGTGGTGTTCTCATTACTACATCGACATTACGCCAGTTATTTTTTAGTCCCATAGTAGTTATCAAAAAAAAACTAATTAGTCCGTCAGATAGATTTTCAAAAAAACACACATTTTTTCACGTAAACAAACAATGAAGACGATACAGTGCTTTGAAAACTCGTGTGACGTCCTTCTAAGACATGTCTACCGGTGAGTGACATGACTCAAATCTTTGACGCATTTTATCTTATTCAATTTTTATTAATTTGATAAAACAGAAAAAAAACGTATCCAATCCTTTTCGATAATCTAACTGACGGACTAAACAGAATCATATTTTGTTTAGTCCGGAAACATCCCTTTTACTAGCTAGCTTATTGCTATTAACATTCTGTAGCTGCTGCTAACGAAATTCCTAACTACCTCGGTTCGATTACCAGGTTGGGTAAAGTGTTGCAGGGTTTTCCAATCTGTAATTTATTATGAAATACCCTCCCCCCCCCCCCCGACTACAGCCCCTATTTTTTTTTTGTATGATGTGTCCTAATACTGTTACATCATAAGAAATACAATCTAGCTTAATACTAAAGCTAATGAGTATTTCTATTCTATTTTGACTTAATTTGCTAGGGAGGCTATTTCTACTGCCCCTGTGACATAAGACTTAAAATATAACTGGCGCAATGTAGGTGTACTAAGAGGTACACCTGTCCTCAACTTTTAGGGGATTTCAGGCGTGATGTTATCCCGTCGGGGCTGCAGGTTGTTCACAAGTAACCGCGGCCTCGACTTATAGGGCTAGAAAGGAACATGGGTGGTTATAGTCAGTAAAAGTCTGACACTCCCTTTCGCTCTGCCCACAAGCGGGAGGGGTTATTTGATTATTTTCCAACCGCCAAAAAAAAGGAGTGATGTTATGTTTGATTAATATTTTTTTTAAGCAAAAACCTTACGTAATAACTACGCCTTTAGTTTCATGAGTGGGCGTTTCATATTGTATTAAAAGTATATAACGTACTGAAACCGTACATATTTTATTATATCTTTGCGTATAATTTTCTAATATTCCTAGTAGGTTTATTGCAAAAGAATGTACAATGTAAACGTGACTAATCCAGCGTAATGAGTGGAGTTCTTTGTACCTAGTGTACAGAAATTCTCACTGAAAATGAGTCATTGTTGCAAAATTTAACGAAAAAATCCAATTCTCGAAGCTCTTCGGAAAATACGGGCGATGTAGCATGTAAATAAGTCTTTACGAATTAGGGAAGACATCTTTCATCTCTGTTCGGAACGATTAGATATTCATAAGATCGCTCGCCCGTCTCTTGTTTTCTCCGCCTCCAAAACATTTTTTACCCATGATTTATTTTTGTATGTAAACAAAAAAGTTTTACTGTTCAGAAGTAATATGAATCTATAATACCCAGCTTCCAAGGTTTTCCTTTCAAAAATTACTTTGTATGTTTTAAGATTATGGAAACTTTAACAGGAAAAGTTGATAATCACCTTACAGGGTCGTGTTATATAATGTTTCTAGTAAGTTGTAAAACTTATTGATCGAAGATATTCTGGTGAAGTTTTGAATTTATTTACTAACAGAAAAAGTTTGACTACGCAATTTTTCTTCGATAGTATATAAATGCATTCCTCCTGATTGTATTGTCTATGCATAAACGATGTAAACAAACACTTCACACAGCACAACCAATCGCTCTGCACTTTACCTCTGTTGGATGTAGGCCTCTATTTGCTTGCAAAAACTCCACGTTTTCGAAGGTATGGATTTATAAAAGGCAATGCTCGAGGTCCTTCCTTCCTTACTTTCAGCTTCGTTAAGGGGAGGTTTTTTGACACCCATTATTTTTATTCATGCAATCAAATCAGGTCAGGTCAGAAATTTGTTATCACCACTTACCTAGAATCACTGGAACTCTATTCAAACGATTCTGATTGGCCACATTAGCACTATTATGGAACAGCTATTTGACTAAATAATATTAGATTTTACACTGCTTTACTTCTGAACTTTTTGAGAGCTAATTTATTTAAAAGGATTCGCCTTGATTAAAGTGTACTTGTGTCTTCTGTAAGTTTAGGTTCAGTAGGTGGCCACTTTTATTGCAGAGGCTTTGTTCAGTTTGTCAAGAGTACAAGTAAACGGCCACCTGGGGCACTTCAGCAGACGGGGCAGAAGCAATTAGTTAATTGCATGGAATTTTGAATTTTATGGCAGAATAAACGCAAATATTTTTTTTAAACTTTATTGTTTCTTTATAATGTTTATTACACATGTAATTATATTATGCGGAGCACCGCACCGTCAGGTATCATAATACATACAACAAGTTTTATTTAATACTATTGTTACTTGTATACAATAATAAACTTTTGACATAATAATAACTGGTTATAATTATCGAGATCTGTCAATATCCTAATTCAAGAAAAACACTTTCAAGGTTTTTTTTTGTTATTTTACATCGAGATTCAGCGGAGTTAAATCTGGACAGCTTCTATTTACAGTTGAGAAAATGAAAAATATTTTAACGACAGCATCTGTCAAGAAAGCACTTCGATATTTTCATAATAAGTAACGATTCTTAAAAAATAAAGGGACGGGGGTCAAGACTACTAGTTTTTTTTTTATACAGTTTCCACAAAAGAAAATAACTTTGACATTTTAATTAATAGGCAACGAAACTTACACAAGTCGAAGATTTTTACGTATTTTATTTCGTTATTATTTATAGAAATATATCGGGTCACAGGAAGAATATTAAAGTACACAAACAATTTTCGATTTCAAATCAGAATTGTTTTCTAACTATGTAAAATATTTTTTCTCCTAGTTTATGCTTACATCTATCTACTCTATTATTTTATAGTGTATTTATCATACAATATCTTGCTTCTTCAAATGGGTCTTATTATAAGGATGGTAAAACCCAGAATCTCTTGAGAAGTGTTATTCTATATCCGATTTTGAATTGTTATTCATCATTATGATAAATAAGTTCCATTACATGTTTGGGTGTTGTATTTATTCTTGCGTGAAGACTTGCGTTTGATTCAATTTTATTTATACTTTACTAAGACCCATTTGCAAAAGCTTTCTTACAAATACTATGTACAACATCGTTTAGATTCACAAAATTTACTAAAAACTTACTTACAATTTACATCACTTAATACAGTTATTATTAAAGGCTAGATAGAGTGATTCGTATAACCTCAACTATTTACATTTTCATTTTCTAAACATTTTGTGTTTTTAAACGTAGTATTGTCAGCTGTTTATACATTCCTGTGTCCACTATCTTTATGTCCTTTCTTTGGATAAATATGTTCATCATCATTTCCTAATACACATCTATCAGAAACAAGAATAGTACGTTTGAATCTTATTTGCCAATTAAGGTAATACAAATTATTCGTTACATTTCTGATACAATTAAATTTTGGAAGTTTAATCATAGAATGACAAGGGTTTTTACACAGGATGGGAGCTACACCGAAACACAAATACTTACCACGTATTAGTACATCATTCCGTAACCCCCTAAGTATTCTTTTAATCTGTTTTGTAGCTAAAAAAGCGCAATACCTATACGATCAAAACATATAGAACGGCGGTTATTTTTTTTAAATTACCGGTGTGTAATTTCTTCGCGTAGTGTTCAGAATGAAGTACCTACTGAAGACGTGGTAAGTGTTTGCACGTTGGTGTCTATTCCACTCTGTATGTTGGAAATCAAATCTAAATATCGTTACGTATGAATAACACGCTTTATATTACACTATATACAACACTATACGGAACAAGCATGTCCTACTTGCTCTTGGATTTACTTTATATTGTACATAACACAACCCACACTATAAAATAGCAAATTGTTTCAGTCGTTTGTACTGACAAGTTTACATAGAAACCATCTTCATTTTGTCTGCATTGTCAGTATAAGCGGCTGGTTTTGATAAAATTCTTGTATTTACATTTAGTTATAGATCCGTATGTGTCAAGAGAGCGTGAAGAAGAGGCAAGCAGCCAACACCAGGCAGTGCGTTGCTGACGTCGGTGCGAAAGCTTGTCCCCCTCGCTGCATCGCCGCAGGGTATTCACCTGATAAAGGAAAAATCGAATTTGCTTCTTTGGCAAAAATTAAAACTGTTCTCAACAATATTGGTAGCAACAAAACAAATATAGAAGAGAATCAGGTTACACGTGAAGAAAAACTACGGACAGAAGTTTGTTGCCAGCAAGAAAGAAAAAAAGAAAGTGAAAATTTGGGTCATTCCACTTTAACATGTTTAGTCACTAACACGAGCCGAACCCTCCACCTTAATTAATCATTCGGTGAGCAATGGCTACACTTGCTTTCTTAGAACGACGTGATTCATAGAGTCCTTCACAGAAAACCTATTTAAATTAATTAAACTTGAATCACTAAGTGTGCCAAATAATAAACCAGGATTTAAATCAGTAATCGTAGATTAAGATGCGGAACAATAGATGGAACAGAATTTAAGGGATGAGAAATTGCGCAATAAAACCAGCCATTATAATAATGGCGATATTAATATAGGTTACGAGACCAGTATATTAATTTCTGGGAAAAACAGTATGAATCGTAATTTTTTTAAAGGCAATGCGATCAGATAACAAAAAAAGAAACTGCAATAACCAAGATTTTAAGTCATTCTACGTTGCACAAGTGATTTATAAATGAAAACAAATATCTCTAATGGATATCGTAAATCTAGATCCACAGTAAAAGAAACTCTAATTACTTAAGAATGAATAACATTCTCGTGTCTACGCGATAGTTCTTTCTGAACTAGGGTCAGTGATAAATGGTACGTAACATGAAAACACCTTATTACACTCCAGTTTCAACTATTGTTCCCAACCACGAACCTAGCATTAAAAAGAAACATAAAATTTCGTTGATTCATGGCTTTAATGATAATAGTCTTTAGCCTTAATTTTTTATTCGTAGCGAGGTTTTAAAAATGTATTTTCTTTCCTTTATCTTAGGGAGGTCGTTTATCAAGTAGATTGGGATGCTCTTTACGAATCGCCGTCAAGATTTGGGATTTTACAAATTTATTATTTAAATTTGAATTATACAGATTTTTGATAAGGGAATCATTAATAGCGACATCTTGTAAAGTATGGCTTTGTGAAATGTCAATGTAATTAGGCTTGACATTAATGGCGATGTTAAATATTCCGTTTTGATAAAATTCTCTTATTTTTAGGAAAGGAAATAGAACTTGAATAAATGAAGAGAACATTAAATATGAATTAATTAATGTAACATCAAGCGTAAGACTTAAGTAGGCGTAGTAATCTATTCTGCGTGTTGCAAAATCATACTAATAAAAATCTACAAAGAAAAGAAAGAAAAGTAAGACAACAAGCTCCCAAGCCATCAATCTAACGTCCAACTCACCATTGAGCACATGGACCACAATGCTCTTCGACTGCGCGTTGCTCGGGTTGCATTGATACGTCCCGGAGTCTGATGGTCTGGCCGACTGGATTAGCAGGAACGAGGTCGTCGTCTCCCCCTTCTCCGTCACCACCGACACGCCCCCTCTCGGGGAGTCGTAGCTTATTATCTGTACACATTTTATTCACTCCATGTTTTATGGTAATAGGATTGATGCTATTTTCTAGATTGGATACATTTTCCTGTTTTTCATGTTATAAAACTGTTGGATTGGATACATTATTATGGTAATTTGGATTATGTTGTCTGACAAATTGAATTACATCTGGGTTGTTGAATTCGGGAGTTGTGTTGGAGTTGTTGGGTTGTAAATAATTTTCTATATTATTGAATCGTGAATTATTTTTATTTTAGTTTATTTCACTCATCAACTCTTTTCTATTGATTTATAAAAGGTTATAGTTATTTTTAACAGTGTGTATACTTTTATATTATGTCTTACCGCATCATTGTGATTCCAAAATATGTAAGCAGGTGGTTCTGGTGAATACAGAACCACGCATGTAAGGTTGATGGTGCTGCCCCGGTCAATGTAGAGGTCAGGTCCACCTATGATCTCTGTTGTTGGTTCTGTAACAAAAATAACATCATAACTTGTATGTTCTGCTACAATTTGTAACGAGTTTACCATTTCGTTGAGGTTAATTGAAAGTTTTGCATTCTTATTAGAGTCTTGAATCTTAAGAAAACGCTTGAACATTTTTTTCAATATCGATGATTTATGAATTAATTGTCGTACTCTTTTGTAAACCAAAAATTCTGTCTACAAAATAAAATATACGTTTTATTAATATTCATTATTTCAGTTTCTTTCATAATGCGCAAAACCATCACATATAACAATCCTTAATAACGAAAGGCCGTCAGAGTTCTGTTTTTCTTATGGCCCCCATAAGTTGCGTGCGTGCCCATAATACGCCGCACTTAATTATCCGTCTTGGCCAAACATGACTAACATACACATTTTGTAGTAAGTTCACTAACTTTCTGACGCAAACACTTGACTCACAAACACATAGCTATGGTAAAGGCTTGAGTACACGTGGGTCTTTTGACGGCGAATGAAATTTATTTCACCAGTTATATTTCGTTTAATTTTGTTCGCCTTTTAATAATAAAAGCAGGATATTACCGATGAGAGCAGTGTGGTGGACCAGTGGTTGCGGCCCCAACTTATGAACAGTTGGTCGTGAGTTCGAACTCAGGCAAGTGCATTACTTTGTGTGATTTATTTCATCACCTCTGCTCTCAAAACGGTGAAGGAAAACATCGTGAGTAAACCGGCATATCTTAGAATCAAAAATTCTAAGATATGTGACATCTACCGCTGTGATCATGTCTCTTGTAAATAAGTAAAGTAAATTTTGACGTTCGAAAAGTGCTGATTATCAGCCTAGTTTGAATAAATGAGTTTTGATTTTGATTTTACCAATCCGCACTGGGCCCGCGTGGTGGATTATAGCCCATCCCTCTCCTAGAGTGGAGGCCTGAGTCCTTGCAGTGGGAACAATATAGGCTGATGATGGTGATTATGATTATCTGTGCTGTTTTTGTTTTTCAAGTTCTAATAATTATCTGCAAAACGCATAAATCACGCATGCCATCAGTATAACAGCATCCTGCACAATGACAGGATTTTAAAATGTGATCTGCCAAGTTCGCTGTTTGCAGCCCGTCCGGTATTTGTCTAAGTTTTTGTCGGCTAAGTCGTCGGTGAACCGAAGCAAAGAGATATGTTGTCAACCAATAGAGTAGAGATGTTTACTGACTTAAAAAATGTGATTCTAGTTAGTCCGTCTGTTAGATTATCGAAAAATATTGGATACGTATTTTTTGTTTTATCAAATCAATAAAAATTGACGAAGATAAAACGCGTCAAAGATTTGAGTGGGGGTTGGTGATGTCACTGATCGCAAAAAAGTCATACTAATGTCTTAAAGTATGATGTCACACGAGTTTTCAAAGCACTGTATCGTCTTCATTGTTTGCTTACGCGAAAAAAGAAAAAATACGTGTCCAATATTTTTTGGTAATCTTAAGGACGGACTGATTTTTTTTTTGTTAACTACTCTATTGCGTTATTTACTCTTCTCGTCTCCGCTTAGCTTTAGCGCAAATGGTTGAGCTGAGAGATATGCGGGCGATCGCTAAACTGGGCATAAGAAGCCTGTACACACATATCTGCACCTGTCTTGTCAGTACGCATCCCCACACAGCTTCGGTGGATACAACCTAGCGCCTAAACATCTCCTCTCCATATTTACACGTCTCAATCTCTGCTTTAGTGGAGTTCGGGTATTAAACATGAAATTTAAAGTTAATACTGGCATTCACTTTGGTATGGTACTGGTATTTAAAGCCATTACCAACCCTGTGCCTCAATGGTACTTGAGACTTAATGACGTAAAAGTTCACCTACACATTTCCCGTCTTTATCTTTTGAAGCGTATTTCGAACCATCTTCGCGACAATTTGACCTTACATTGACCTTGGCTCTAAGTGGTTTCGTTCAGATACTTGTTCTTAGAGTTCTTAATAATGTTTACTCCCTCATTTTGCTTTCATGTAGCCCTACTTATGTGACGTAATTATCGTTCGTGCTCTAAGTTTCGTAGAAGTTTAGGTGGCCTTGATTTTTAGAGGCGTACTTCTTATATAATTTTATAACGTTATACATTAAAGACTAAACCCACTCAGTAGTGTATTTACAAAGTCTCATAAATAAAATATTCGATGTAGGTCGAAATTGAAATAATCGTATGAATAATAATACTGTTTCTTCAATAAATATTCCGTCACTCGAAATTAATTTGGGGCTTGTTCAACTATGTTTATTGATGTAACAACAGTTTACAATAATTAAATACGGGTCGTCAACATTGTAGTCATGACACACCTATTATGATTCAAATTACAAGGGGCAAGTTCAAAGGTTTGTTTCGTAGAACATATTATTATCAAAACAGAACTAATTAGAGCATTTTACGAGCACAATATAAACTAAAGTCCTATTTCGGAAATTGGAAACGCACAACTTATCGGCATTTTACATTCGGATTTGAAATTCAGAACTAATTTTGAGGTTTAGGAAGTTGTATTAATTGAAAAACTTCACTGATACCGACTTTAGGATCGCTTGTAATTTCGTTGTGGCTTGGCCTTGATACTCAAAGGGAACGGCTGTTATTATCCGATCGAAATATGGTGCGGCTTACATAAGATTTTATTAATTATTTAATTAATGAAATCCTTGGAAACTCCAGCGTTCTAAAGCAAGAAAAAATGTAGTAAAACAAAAACATTAGAATGTAATTTCCAATGAAGAGATTCTAACATACTGTAGACACAAGTGTTTTAGTTAGCAGTAGTAAATAAGCTTCTGATAGAAAACCCCCGGCAATAGACAAATCCAATAAGTATCGACTTACCAACAACATTGAGATGTATAAAATGACTCATGTGGGGAGTCGTAGATATTTGACACTCGTATATCCCCGAATCCCGGTGCTGTGGATACTTGATCTGCAACAAGAATAAAATATTAAACCTCTGGTCATACGTAAAATGTTCAAACCTATTCGTTAGAACTGCAAGTTGGAAATAGAAACCCAGGTAATATAATAAGGCATGTATTTAAATAGATATCTGAATATTCCCTTTTTTCGAACAAAATATTACAAAGTTAAACCAAAAATATTGGCTTGCACACAAATTATGCACACTAAATAAATCAAATTTAATAAACTATTTAATGGTATTTGCAGAACTGTTTGATTGAGCTGAAAAAAAGAAACCTAACGTAACCTAACCTAACCTAACCTGAACGATTTAGAGTACAAATTAGTATTTTTGATAAACAATTCGTATTTTTCCGATGTCGAACCACATTTTTGGTGTGAATTCGATAAGAAAAAGTCATTTCGTTTTGTGTGTTTTTTAGTTTTTTATGTAGGACATGTTTACTTAATCAATTAGTTATTTGCACAGCATTTATTTTTCTGGTATGCATTTAATTAATTAGTGGAGTTACCTAGTGTGCTAAAAATTATACAGATATGCATTTAAAAATGTCCCATATATTAAGCAAGTAGGTTTTTAGACAATTTTGCCTACAGTTTTGCACTGTTTACTGGACAAAGGCCTCCCTTTTTTTTTTTTTTTGGCGGGTGGAAAATCATCGAATTACCCCTCCCGCTCTTGGGCAGAGCGAAAGGGAGTGTCAGACTTCTACAGACTAAAAACCACCCATATTCCTTCTTAGCCCTCTATGTCGAGGCCGCGATAACTAGTTTACAAACCGCGGCCGAAAAAAGGCCTCCCTACAGATAGGTTCGGCATCCAGTAAGACTGGAAACCGATCATAGCTTGGCAGGTAAAAGAGTAGGCGATCAAAGCTCAGGCCACCGTTTCATGAAGCCAACGTGGTAGAAAATAATAATGCAATTTGTTAGACAATTTTCAGGTCTGGTAACCATAAGAGAAATGATACATTTTAAAATTTTCTTTCTCAGGAATAGGGGATCGGACTGGGTCAAAAAAATATGATTCTAATTAGTCCGTCAGTTAGATTATCGAAAAATATTGGATACGTGTTTTTTGTTTTATCAAATTAATAAAAATTGACGAAGATAAGACGCGTCAAAGATCATGAGTGGGGGGTTGTGACGTCATTTGTTGGTGAAAAATGTACTACCATGTGACGTTTTCGAGGAATTCACGAGTTTTCGAAGCATTGTATCGTCTTCATTTTTTTGTTTATGTGACAAAAGAAAATGTCGTGTCCAATATTTTTTGAAAATCTATCTGACGGACTAATTATCATTATTTTGTCCGATCCCCTATTCTGCCGCTTTTTTGATAATATTGTTTATATTGCAAGAGTACTGGGTAGATTTACTTTAACTGTAAGGAAAGTAGTTTTGTTGAAACATTACATCAATAAAACGTAACGACTACAAGAAGCTTCTCCTTTAACATCAAATTAATTTTGTTTTTCTTAAACATCACAACAAACAAACGGTACGTGTAATTATAATAATGACTATGTCATAAAGCGGATTTAGTGAAACATTTCACAGGACAAGACCTTTTAACCCTCTGCTCTATCTAGCACAGCAGTTTAATTTCAGCAATTCTAGAACATTCCAAGATAAAGGACTCCTTATTACAGCAATATTATCCTCTAGAACAAACGTCCCAGTGATTTTAAGTACAATTAATATCATTTGTAGTCGGGAGTTTATTTGAATTGTAATGTTATCACATCTTAATGTAAACGTTACTACTGAATATTTACATTGATCCCCTTTACACTAATGTCTGTATTTAACGTAGTGTGAATTCTAAATTTTAGCGTTAATATGGTAGGTTAAATTTTATTGTCTAATGGTGTAATGTATTAAAATACAGGTAGGTGTGTTGTTTAAACTGTCATAAGCGGCTTATGGAAATGTTTTGTACGAAGTGTTGTCTGAAAAATTACATTTAATTATTCCTAAGTAGGGCATTCTTGCTATGTTTGGCATTATTTTTAGACACAATTAATATGTTTTATAGCGTAAAAATAGGTACTGGAATAAAGTAATTGAAGTTTCTTACAAATAAGATTATTCTTCGTTTGTTCACTTATTGCTTTTGTAAACATTTTTTATTTGGTTAATTCACTCTTTAGCTGTTTTCTTGAACACGAGCACATACAGGGTATAAATTAATCCTTCACACATACGTCAACCAAGCATTCTGTACATAAACTAAGTACCCCTATGCAAAATTTTTAGCTGGGAATCGATTTTTTTTTATGGGTCAAAAATATAATTTACGGTAAAACTCAATGTAGTTTTTTTAAAACATTGTGCTAGTGGATGCTTTGAAAAGTAAAAGGGCCATGGAGATAATTTAAGTAGAGTTATAACCTGAAAAACTAGTATTTACAAGAACAGCTGTGCAAATTTTGGAACTTCGACCCCCAATATCTCCGTAACTAGAGGGTTCCCAGGTATGGTCTAGAACAAAAAAATATCGCAGTGGTGGGAAGGACAAGACGTGCCCCTTGTTTGCGTTAAGGGTACTTTTACACCCTTTATAGGTATAGTATAATCATTATTTGCCTAGCTTTTTCCCCACAATGTTGGTGTTGACTTTCTATCTAATCGATTGCAGCTGAATACCAGTATTTTACATCGAGTGACTGCCTTTCTGACCTCCACAGCCCATGCAGCTAGTACTGGAGTATTTTCAGGCCATTGAATACCTGTAACGTCTGTCAAAGATCTCTAATGACTCTGAATGACTCGACGGGACTAAGGGGTTAACGAGCTTTCTGTTTTTTTTTTACCTCGGTAGGTATGTAATGGGTAGTCACGCGACTATTATTGTTTATTTGTTTAGGCATGAGCTCCTTAAGGTACATTAATCACCATTTAAACTCTTACCATGTCTCGTTTGCTTCTTGTGTGGTTTGAAGAAAAGGCTATCGGAAAGCTTGCTTTTTATCTCATGGCAAGTAGCCAAAACATAGATTAAGATTTTAAGTGGATACTTGAACATGTAGCGAAGTTTATCCCTAAAGCTTGGAGGCTTAGATCTTACTTTTGAGTGATTGCATATCACTTGAGTTGCCAAAACACCCTTCACATATTGTTTAACTTTAGTTTATTTTAATTTAATCATAATTTTCATCAGGTCATGGATTATGATGTGGAAATCGAAAGGCAAACCTAAAAAAATGCATTGTTAGTGTGTTTCTGTATATGTGGCCGGTTAACACAATTCCATCTAAAATTACAGTAAAAAAAGTCAAGCAAATAATATTTAAATTGTATTTTTATAATGCACACAGTCGTTCAGTCATTAAGTTCTAAGCACATTAGGCTTCGTTAACTGTATATTTTTATGAAAATATAGCACGTTTTACTATCATTAAGAAACATCTGAACAGACGAAAAAAAGAAATTTCAACATGCTGTTGATCAACGACAATAATTGGGAATGCAACAGTGCAATAATACTCGTAAATAGACAGTGATGTGGATGTTACTTAAAATAAAAGATAAAAAATTGTGTGAACAATTATATGAAAGAAAAAGTAAATATGTATGAGACAGCGGAAGTACAAAACGATTGCTCCGAACCTAAGTAGAATATGACTAGGTCAGGAAAATATTGATGATGTAGATGTTGCATAAGTGATAAAGAATACCAGACATTAGTTTCTCGATATTTACCTGTAAAGTCCAGTCCTCGGAGTGCGGCAAGTGAATGGCTCTAAACCTCTGATCACTCGTGTATGTGTACCGGCCGACCGTCAGCAGGTGGATGTCTCTGTGCCGTACCCATGATACTTGCATGTTTAACTGGAACAAAAAGATTTCGTCAGAAAAATAACACCGGGTGTAAGAGACCCCGTCGGGCTGCGGGTTGTTCACAAGTTACCGCGACCTCGACATATAGGGCTAAGAACATGGGTGGTTTTTAGTCAGTAGAAGTCTGACACTCCCATTCGCTCTGCCCAAGAGCGGGAGGGGTTATCTGATGATTTCCCAACCCCAAAAAAAAGGCCTCAGCCCAAGCGCGCAGTGTAAATTACATAATTGTCCCATAGCATTTTATTTAAATTCTTTGCAATTACAACAGTCCACATAGGTCATTCATAGGTTTAAATAAAAACTTAAAATTATATGAATGTTGTCTGTGAAAGGAGTGTTTTTTCAATCATCCACATATTTACCAGTTCTGTAACTAGGGGGTCCTACGGTATGGTCTAAAACAAAAAATCGCAGTGGTGGAGAACAAGTGCTCGTCGTTTGCGTTAAGGGTACTTTTACACCAACAACTATCTGTAGGCCATACAAATATTTGTTCCGTGCGGGGATCGAACCCGCGACACGCAACACAGCAGTCCAATCGCTTAGCCACTGCGCTAACCGTGCCGTCATTTCGTTGGTGTCACGGTAGCAAAAGTGACTGCCAAGTTGATTTTTTGTATAAAGACATGGTTGATCATTTATTATTAATAAAACATAAAATGCAAAATAAAACTATACCAGACATATTTTTGCCTAACTATGTCTTACATAAAGCCCAATCCTCATAAAAAAACAACGAAAAAAAATACAAAAAGAAAAATATTTTATTTTTCTGGCCAAAAAACGTATGCAAGGAGCCCAACATTAATGCAATCTTGCGGGATTATCTCCAAAATATTCTTGGCAACCGGATACCCGACTGGCCTTTAATATTTCAGAGGGAAATGAGGTAGTTAACGAAAACTCATTTTGGTTTGACGAGAAAAAAGAAACTAGAAGAGCAACATTAGCGATAGCTTATAACCGGGCAGGGAAATTGGTACCTTAATGGTATAACATTGTAAGTTGTACTGTCGTTAGCATTAGTTGGGTTGCAAAGCTTTGTTCTCATTCCACTGAAGCTATCATTATTGTTCTTAATGAAGGTAGTATTTTTTTCTTTGCTAGGTGGATTCTTACAGACAGTATCCATTAGCGCTTTTTCTGTCTTTCAAGATTGATATTCAAGATACAATGTCTTTTCAATTTTAACTTCTAAGTTAACTTCTAATTATTTAGAAACTTGTTTTTTTTTTAATGTAATTACCATTCTTCTTGTAGAAAAGTTAAACGTTTCTCTGTTCCCTTTTTATCCGACTACGGCGAAGCCAAAAGGAAGGGTAATGATTTTGGCAGTCTATGTATGTATGTTTGTATGTTCCACCGTAGCGCCTAGACTACTGAAGGTATTTTAAAAAATGAGGTGTCAAAAGATTCGTAAGATAACGCGGGTGACATAGGCTATATAAATTTTAATAATTCTTTTTAAGACGGAATTTAAATGTCAAAAACTAAGGTCGAAAAAAAATTTATTGTGATAATCATAACATGTTTGGTATCTAATAAAAGGTCTTGGCGAGTACATCACAAATATGTATATTATATTATAGTTTTAGTCAACATACACTTTTAGAATGCGGTCGAAAAGTTCTCGCAGTCTAGTTTGCTATTTACTCGTACTATTTAAATAGCAAAACCAACATTCAGTAGAATTTTACATCATGAAAGTAATTTAAAACGGATTTATTAAATAACACTAAAATAAAATTCAAATAAAAATATAAGCTTAAAAACTAAAACCCGACTACAAACCGCGGTCTTAAAAGTAGAAAACAAGAAAATAATTGTTGTCTGATATTCATATACTAACATAACCTAACCTAACCTGAACGATTTAGATTGCAAGTTAGGATTTTTGATAAACAATTAGTTTTTTAGTTTTTTTTGTAGGACATGTTTAGTTCATCAAATGGTATTTTTGCAGGACATGTTTAGTTAATCAATTGGTTTTTTTTCCAGGACATGTTTAGTTAATCAATTGGTTTTCTTGCACAGCATTCATGATTCTGGTATGCATTCAGTTAATTAGTGGAGTTACCTAGTTTGCTGAAAATTTATACAGATATGCGTTTCAAAATATCCCATATAATAAGCTAATAAAGCAATAAGCTCATAAATGTCCCATATAAGTTTTTAGACAATTTTGCCTACAGTTTTGCACTGTTTACTTGACAAAGGCCTCCCTACAGATAGGTTCCTATTTCCATCCAGCAAGACTGGAAACCGATCATAGCTTGGTAGGTAAAAGAGTATTATTATTTATGTTCTTTTATTATTATTTTTTTGGCGGGTGTAAAATCATCAAATAACCCCTCCCGCTCTTGATCAAAGCGAAAGGGAGTGTCAGACTTCTACTGACTAAAAACCACCCATGTTCCTTTTAAGCCCTATATGTCGAGGCCGCGGTAACTTCTGAATAACCCACTGCCCCGACGGAATTATTTAGGGCCTGGATTCAATATCTATGTCCAGTAATTGTTATTGGTTTTTTCGGTAGTAACAGTCTGGATTTGTACCCGATTGATGTCAATAAGCTCATCCTCAATTACACGGAACTTAAAAACACCTGGCTAAATATGGGTGTACCAATGTCCCCAATACCCATTGGGGTACAACTCTCTGCTTAACCCTCCGGAGATTACAGTCGTGAAGTTGAGTTACGTGTTTTTCTATTAATTAATGACTTGAAGCCGTGTGATTTAATTTAATCGTGTAATTGAGTAGTGAGACCCTGGCCTGAAATATAACTGAGTGGTTATTCAAGGACATGTGCTGTAATTATCGTAGTATACCAGAGCTACAATGCAAGCAGAACACATTTATACTAATAACGTCCTCTGTTACTGCTATGTTAGTGTTTAATAGCAAAGCTGGCGCTAGGAAGGACTTAATTACTGCTGCTAGTAAAACGCGCTTTATCGACTTGAAAGGAAAAAGGGAAATTATGATTGATTCTCTGAAGAATTGTGTTGATCTTCTAATATTAATTAACTTCATATTATAACAGTAATTATGTTTTTGGTAAATGTGTTTTTTTTCAGACCGGTTTCCGATATTGATCATATTGACTAAAACTGGGGCCTATAAAAAAAATACAATAATTCAGCATTATAAAAATAAGGACGAATTAAGCGAGTCTATCACACAAACTCAAACCAAGAAGGTCTATCATCCTCTCAAGTCACGAATCCGCCATTAAAAAAAATAACATCCAGCTACCAGTAAAGTTATTAAAAAAAAACACGGAAGCCGTTTACCTGAAACCAATTACCGTCCAGCACATGAATTCAGAACCGTTGATAGCGTTCGCATTTAAAAACGCCGCGTGAAAGAAAGAGAGATCTCGTTAGGCAGACTTGTATTTATGTGAGATGTGGCGAGTCTGCCTAATGAGACTTTTTATTTATAAAGTTGAGCACAATACCGACTTTAAAGTTTCATTGTGCTATTGTTACGTCTCATTTTAAGCGAGGAGGTTGTGGTACACCGCTATGTAAATTGGACGTTCCCTGTTGAAATAAGGGTAACTCGTTAGTACAGCGGTGTGTACTCGAGGTTATTCGCACACGCTTGTATTGTTACTAGTACGAGTGCTTACCGTACGAATAAGTGCTGTATGTGCGTTGTCGCTGCAGTAATGTTTTGAAGTAATTTGACTTCCTGTTAACTTGATACTGTAATTTTATGGTGCAGATCTTTTTGGCGGTTTTTGAAGTGAAGATTTTTCTCAAGTTAATGGGAAATTAGTGTGAGTGTTTTAATTTAAATGCAATTTTTTGAGCTATTAAGATTATTAAGTATTAACACATGGGAGGTTTTTAGTCAGTAGAAGTCTGACACTCCTTTTGCTCTACCCTGAGCGGGAGGGGTTATTTGATGATTTCCCAAACCCCAAAAAAAAAGGTGGTCAGGTTAACATAATTAACCGCTCATGCCTGTCCATGAGGATTGACATAGATATTAATAATAAGCGAATTTAGCTTACTACGAACCACAATGCACTTCAATCATGCCAATTAGCAGTATTACCACAAATACACCAACATTGGCTCTCCAAGTTTAGCTCAAACATTGGCCATAATATAACCCAACATTATGAAAAGGAGAATACCCAAAAGATAGAACATATCCATTGCCAGAGACATAAATCTTACGAGGCACGTGCAAAACGACGGGATGTGTTATCCCGGCCTTTTATCTTTAGCGTCATTTCACGTGAGACATAAACTTAAGAAGGAATCTTGGGACGGACGTGGTAGCAACGCTATTGTGTTTCGGTGCTCGGGAATTTTCGGTGTCCACAATTGTTGGGTTATGATTTTGTATGAGAGATGAATGATATTTATAAATACAAGTTATTCTCAGCTAAACTTGGTATTAAGTACTGTGTGTAGTAACTGGCGCTAAGCAGCTAACTAGGAAATGGATAGCCGTTATAACCTAGCGGTGTGACCGTCGGACTAGCAAATCGTCTCGGGTTCAAACCAAGACCTCTGATTTTTCGGATTCAGGTGTGTATTGTATTTAGCACTTGCTTAGGTAAAGCAAAACAGCGTGAGAAAACCAGCATGCCTCAGAACTATTTATTGACGGCATGTAAAGCCAAGTCCCATAGGCGGTTTTAGTTTTAGCACTCCTGGTAAAAGTTTTGACAATTTTGAACAATATGACTAAAAATAATATTCATAACATCAGGTCATTAGAATAGAATTCAATTAATGTAAAAATAAATACCGTTTTATTTCCTAAATTCTTGACCCGGCAGTTCAGATATGCTGTCTTGCCCAGCAACGCTGTCACGTTCTTTGATGCCATCAGGTCGAAGTACGGTCCGGTCCGGGGCGTAGGCCTTGGGCCGTCAAGGGCCGCTCCGGACCGGATCGAGTTGTCCACGGATCCCGACGGTGACGCCGTGGCTGAGGCGTTTGTAGGCGAACCCTTGCCGAGCTCGCGCTGCGCTGATGATACTGCAGAAGAGAAGGATGATTTTAGTTTTGTAGATACGGGAATTTTAAAGACAGCGTAGGGTTTTTTTTTTAGTTAATATTTTGGAGATTAAAACTTAGAAGACAATGTAATAGAATTTTTAAACGAAACATGTTATTCAGCTGATTTAACCGAGTGACCATTCAAGTGATTTAACCGAGTGAAGATAAGGAATTTCAGATACCAAACAGTAAATAAGGAAACAAAATTCCCCATCCAACTGGTTTTCTTATATACAAATAAATTGTCGGGAAAAATCTTCAAAGCCCATTTCATACCTGATCCCATTAAAATCTAAAAGGAAATTTTGTCACGAACCCAAACAGTTTCACCTTTAGAATAAATTTTAGTAAATTGACTCAAAGTCGAAGTTACTTTTCGTTTTCCCCCATTTTAACCCTTGTAAATATAGTGCGGTAGGACTGGAATAGATTAACGCCGACAACTTTATTATCCGTGTCTGTTCTAGTGGAAACTTCGTAAAACCGATCACGTGTGTGAACATCACTTGAGTGAGTGACGTCACTGGGCATTCACGCCATGAACTAGTTTTACTGGAAATGTAGCACTGTGGAAGATTTTTTCTTTCTTTTTTGTGCTGGACAGAATTGAACCAATTTTGTTCATCAAAACCAAGCTTTCGTAGCAGAGAAATAAACTAAACTAGAAATCTAATGGAAAACATAATTTTATATATAACAACTTATCGATACAAAACACCACGCAACAAGATTGCGTCACTACGGAAGAAAGTGTGAAAATAAACACACTATTGCTATCAAATAAAGAGCTCCATACGATGCATATCACGTTACAGAAAAGGGAAGAGCAACATTTTACTACAACTCGAACTTCCTAATATTTGTTCGTGACGCCCGTTTCAAAATGCTTTCAGGGACTTTGTAAGAAACATGAGCACGCTAATGTTATTTTAATGTGTGAGCACTGTTTTACGGGTTTTACTCATGAGACAAAATTTTGAAATAGTTGTAGATTTGATAGCTTCTTTGAAATGGTGTCACATATAATGTACTTGAAGAAGAAGAATATTGGAGAGAACGGTTTTTATAGTTTTTCGTTTCTTTCTTCAATTAACCCAATGCGTTATATTCCACTGCTGGACATCTCATCTCCTAAAATTCGGCACATATATAAAAAATAAATAAAAAATACTAAAAAGGGATTTATATTAAAAGCCCTTAATACGACGTCTATCTGGCCTTGAAAGGCACAATTCGAATGAAAAGCTTTGTCGTCTCTATCAGTTATTATGCTGTCGTTTAGAGCACCTGCTCCCTTCGGAGTTGCTTGGTTTCTATTCCTCGTTTCATCATTATTCTGGGCAGGCGTCGAGGCACAAGCATTCTGTGCTTTGTTTATTGTGCCTTTATAGGGTTTTATTAAGAAAACAGGTGGTTTTTCATGTCGTAATTTCGGTGTTGTACATTCATGAGGGTTTTCGACTGCCTCATTTATTTTTATCTCTTCGATCAAACTACCTTCAACGTAGGTCTACTCGTGAAAATAAGTTATCATAATCCGCGGGAGCGTAAATTAACGTGACCAAGCGCGTGCATTTATTGCGGCAGGCGGAGCATTTCGTGATAGGAATGATAACATACAAAATATTAAAATGTGGAAGATTTGGATCAACTTATCTTATACTTTATAAGCATTTTTACATTGTAACTGTTGTTAAAAATTGTATTTATCATCTTGATCAAAAGATTTGTAAGCCGATGTCAAAAGCAGACTGATTTAGCCTAGGTATAATGATATTGTAAAAAGTAGACACAAAAATGCCTAGCGATATGAAAAACAAAAGCACACCTACAAATGATGCTAAAAACAAAATGAAATCAGAGTAATGTACTTTCTTTATACAAATTGCAATAGTACATTGTTCACCGAGAGGAGAAAGTGACCGATTACCGTCGAGGGTGTCGTTTGAAGCCCGAGCCGTAGGGGAGGGCTTTAAAACACCCGAGATCGGGAATCGCGCTTTCTCTCGAGTGATACATAGTGCTTTATACTACACCTACGAGGAAAATAAAAAACTAAATCTTTACTAATTGAAATTTATATTGAAATTGTTGCAGTTAGTGAAGCTTAATGTAACACTTTTTCCATTAATGATTGTTTGAGATGTTTGCGACAATGTAGGAGGAATAACTGGCTGTGCTGTTGGCACTGCGCTCGTAGAAGGCTGTGCTGCCAAAGGGGCAACTGGCTGCTGAGGAGCATTTGGCATCGCCGCGCTCGTTGATGGTTGAGGAGATGAGTCTTGATGCACATTAATCGATCCCGATATTTGGTTATTTATTCGTGTTTTGTTTCCTACGGAATTCTCTATGTAACCTTCTGCAACAGCGGACGATTTCCAACCACCGTGGCGTTTTATTGTGGTTAAATCAGCACCAGTATCGGCAAGAATAGTCGCTGAAGTTCTGCGAAAGCAGTGGCCAGTGTATTCTAGTGGGTTGAGTAAATTAAGGTAGGAAGCTATTTCTCTTGGCACAGTACTTATTTTGTTTTTCCCAATTACTTGTTTCGTACATTTTTTGTTTTTATATTGTAGTAAAACCCGATTGGTTTTGGGGTCACTGGGGCGAATTTCGTTATATTTCTTCATTATCTCATAAAATAAGCCTGATATAACAAATGATCGCTGAATTTTGGTTTTTGTGTTAGGAATATTGTCAATTATTCCATTTTCGAGGATTTCGATATCGTCTGTTGTCATATCCACAAGTTCTTGCGAACGACAGGCCCCATTTACTCCTAAAATCAAAATAACCTGTAAACAAAAATATCAAACATGAAAACCTATTAGATTTCTACTCATAAATAGGTACGTAATAAATCATAAACCAGTGCATTTTGTTCATAAACTTACCTTCATCAACAAATATTTGTCATCTGGAGCATTCTGCAAAAAGGAATAAACATCCTTTGTAGTAAGCACTTTTGAATTCTTACTACGGAATCCCTCCGACTTTCTTTTCAGAAATGCTGTAAGTTTTTTGTATTCTTGAATATTTATGTCGTTTCTTGTCAATATAGTACTTTTCAACATTGAGTACATAGACCATAACGTACTTGGTTTGTATTTTTGCGCTTTTTCACTGAAATAAGCTAGCAAAACTGTTTCAGAAAAAGATGCCGCATTTTTTTCACTTTTCCATTGCAAAAAATCGTTATGTTTTATTATATTTTTTAATTGATTTCTGTGGTAAAAGGTTATCAATCAGTATTTTTGCTGTTTCCTTCAACTGCGGCGGAGTTGAAAAATCTTCATCATCACTATCACTACTTATCATTTTGATAGTTTTATTTTACTTTCTACGAAAACTGAATCCTCAAACAACACACAAATTGAAAATGGCGCCAATGGCGTCTGCAATTTTTACATGTTCTTTTTTCAAATTGTTTTAAACGCCGCAGGGTCGCACTGCCAGCCCGACCCCATCCAACACACAGCTAGTGGCCAGTGCCATTTTGCGAACTTGGAGATAAAAACTCACTGTAAATACTTTTTGGCTTTTGATATTTAGGTTACCGGCGCATAGTCTTACCCAAAATTAAAAAAAAAAACCACGTAAGAAATGGATTTTCATACACTTTTCTCTCCCGCTCAGATGCGTTTTCTCCCCGCATATTTGTTCGATATGCAATGACGTACTTTCTACCGTAAATTTGATAAAGTATCAAGGTACTTTCCAAGCAGGTGTAGTATAAATGACATTTTCTAAAAGCAAATAGATTGAGACGTCATTACCCTTATAGGCTTCAACGAAAAACTTTCACAATATTACGTTTAGAGCACAACTAATTTAATATAAAATTCGAATTTAAAAGATCTTAGAAAAAGTCGAAAGGAAAATATTTCAGTATTAAAATTAAATTTTGTTAGGTTATGCAAAACGTGTTGTTGTGATACTTTAAATTTTTGGGCTATTAAGGAAAGAGAAAAGGTTAAGTGGGTAGTATAATATTAAAAGAACTGAAAAATACTATAATGATTGTTTTTCTGAAATAATTGAATCAACAGAACCACATTGATCTCTAGCAGCACGTGGAACGCTTTAGACCCAAAAACAATACAGCATAGAAAAGGTCAATAAGCCCACTGTAAGTTACAATTAAAACCAAAATTCTAATGACGATACAAGTTATTATGATAACATGTCAAAATTTCCGCAAGCAAACATTTGGTTACAAATAAATTCTGTACCGTATAGAACTTCCCCAATTGTCCCCACTTCCGTAGCCCCAATGCTAATAACATACATGATAATAAACTAGAAGGCAACGCCATTGTTATTGTTAGAGGTATTGAATATCACAAAATGGCCGCGGACAAGGGATCGGAACAAAACACGAACACCGAACAAGAAGGGTTCGTTGGTAATTTTATAGCGGAAGCCCTAACATATTTTTACAGGGCTGCGAAGGGAAATGTCAAACTTTTTGTTTGCCGATGAGTTTTTTTTTTCATTGAATATTACTGTGGGAATTTTCATATATACACGGATCTTTGTAATTTTACACTTGACATCCCAAAAGTTTTTGCTTATTAAAATGGCTTGTACAAAATGCATGGTCCTAATCATCCATGCCCTGCTAGACACACTCACAGTAAGTTTAAATTCCGTTATTTGTGAAAACTAGTCCCAGACTTTTAATTCAGGATTCTAATGAATTCTAAACTTAAATGTCTCAAATAGTTTCAGCATTAATTTCGTCTCAAAGCGTCACTGGCTTAACGCTATACATGTATATTTAGAGGTTAGAGCAGACTGTATCATATGCAAAAGAGGATCCAACCTAACGAGTTTAGTCTAACTAAACTTAATTGCTAAATGTAACAGTTCGGTTGAGTGTCTCAAGCTATCTTTTCTAAGTTACATATAATACAGAGATATACATATAAAGTTAGATATAAGCATATGTTTAAAGCTAAAGTAATACGCATTGCAGATGCGGCAACGGAATAGCTTCGAGCTGTCCAGTTTCTGCAGTGTCTGGAATTATGTCGTGGCTAAGGTTTGCTTAAAATAAAGCAGGTTTTTCGTTGTATAAAGAGCTTAAATGTTTGTCTAGGAACGAACGAAAAACTTCTTATACGGTGGGTTTCCAGTGCAATTTGTATGGATTCGGCCCGTAAATGAAGATGTAGCGTTAAACTCGCTCGCAATCTTTGTATTGTGTGGAGTCTTAGTGGAACGTTAATGTGTCCGGGTATGGCACGTTGATTTATTTTCAGTCTCTTGTTCATTTACTTTTGTTTTGGTTTATCTGTTCGTAGGAATTGTACTTTTATGGGTATAAAAACATTTATCTTAAGAGTGATAGTTGATCATAATAGAGAATCTTCGTCAATAGCAAAATTACCAAGGACGTAAATGAAACAAGATCATGAAAACAGAATGAATACCAAAACAGACATCGCTAATTATATAGAAAAGGACACATAAAAATCCCCAGAAATCTAAACCACGAAACTCCAGTCCTCAACATTCGTTAATATCTCATAACTTCTAACAGCCGATAATCCAAATACCGGAGAAATAAAACAAGCCGAATGGATAGCAGTAATAAAACCAACCATTACCAAAGTAAACAATATTAGAGAAAGAGTCTTGGTTATAAATCTTGGTAGAAATGCCCAGACAGCGATAGCTGACCAAATTGTGGCGAAAGAAGGCACAATATACGTAATACATAAGTTAGATTACGTTGTGTCTTGTCGTCCGAAGATTTTTCTTTAGATAGAAGAATAAGGTTCGTTTTTGGATGGAATGTTTTTTGCAAGGTTAAGTGAATGATTGAAACGGGTCCTTGTAGTTTTAGAATATTTTCTTTTTTTCATTGTAAATAAAGAATTGATAGCCAGCGTACTTATATTACAAACAAGACAGGTTTTAAATTGACTTAGGGCCGATTTTTCAATAGCCAGTTAACTTTTACCTGAAGAATAAATGTGCTGTTTCGACAGATTGTCTATACAAAAACTGTCAAAATGACAAACTTATTCGTCAGATAAAAGTTAACTAGCGATTGAAAAACCGGTCCTAAGTCAATGGAAGGACATTTGCTGATTATCTAAGTTTAAATACTGTCCGCCATGGAGTCTAGATTTGAGCCTTGAACCCAGTTGATGGCAATAGGCTAGTCGCTTATTGTGTGGGACTTAAATATAACTAGCGAAATGTGAGCTAGATACACTACTGTTAATACTGCGGGGATGATGTTGTGAGGCGTGATGTTATGCTTAATAATAACTATCACTTGAGTTGATCTTTAGTTTAAATCGCGCTTGTTTAAGTTACTCCATGTAACATACTGGTATTCACCTGCATCCAGTAAGACTGGAAGCTGACCCCGATATACATAGTTTGGAAAAGGCTAAGCAGATGATATCATTGGACAATGTCGCGAGTTTGTTTGTTTTATACGTACCTTGCAACTATGTTTTACCGTTTCATATTATTATGTTCCCATGTAGAGATACAAAGGTTATCTACACTTCTACAATAATATGACGACACGTTTGGTACAGTGACTGAGCGATTGGACTGCTGCGTTGCGTGTCGCGGGTGCGATCCCCGCACGGAACAAATATTTGTAAGGCCTACGGATAGTTGATTCGGGTCTGGGTGTCTGTGTTTGTGAGTTTAAATGTTTGTAAACACACCCACAATACAGGAGAAATTCCTAGTGTGGGGCAACGTTTTTTAAAAGAAAAGAATATTATAAAGAGGAAAGATTTGTTTGTTTGTTTTTAACGAATAGGCTCCGAAACTACTAGACCGATTTGAGAAATTCTTTCACCGTTGGAAAGCTACACTATCCCCGGGTAACATAGGCTACTTTTTATCCTTGTATTCCTACGGGAACGGGAACTACGCGGGTGAAACCGCGTGACGTCCGCTAGGTCAAATAAAGTATGTGAATTTTGATATAATATACAATGAAAACTTATATACAGAATCTCTATTAATTTTATTGACATGCTCATAACTATCTGAAGTGCATAGCTAAACATTAAATACTCTATTCCGTTTTATTTATAAAACTTGATCGTTCCAATTAAGGAAACGCAAATAGCAATCAATTACTATTAAGGAAAACACGATTCTAATTGAGTACAATTTATTTTCTCTGCTCGCACTATAAATAGGAATAAGTAGGTAAATAAAACATAAGTAAGTCTCTAACTCTGTAAACAACCGATTTGCAAAGCAATTGGAAATTATAAACTAACTAGCTGTTGCCAGCGGCTTCACCCGCTACAACTCGAAAATTATCCCACGGATCATAAAATTGAGATAAAAACTATCCTATATGTTAATCCAGGGTATAACCTATCTACACACCAAATTTCAACCAAATCGGTCCAGCCGTTTATGCGTGAAAGAGTAACAAACATCCACACATCCATTCTCACAAACTTTCACATTTATAATATTAGTAGGATCGGTCCTTATTAGGATTGGCGTTTACAAAAACGTACAGAACTGGTTTTGAATCGACGTATGACATCTATTGAGGAACACGGCACATATCGCGATTCCATGGCTGGCACTGAAGAATTTCTGAGGGAAAAACCCAATAATACTGACGACACGACACGACACGTTACACACACGCACGCACGCGCGCGCACGGTTGGCGAAGTGGCTGAGCGATTGGACTGCTGCGTTGCGTGTCGCGGGTTCGATTCCTACACGGAACAAATATTTGTAAGGCCTACAGATAGTTGTTTCGGGTCTGGGTGTCTGTGTTTGTGAGTTTAAATGTTTGTAAACGCACCCACGATACAGGAGAAATTCATAGTGTGGGGCAACGTTTTAAAAAAAAAAACTTTACCCGACCTAACCGAATTGAACCCAAGACTTAATGCTTAGCAGTCGCGTTTACGACCACTATACCAACCAGGCAGTCTGTTGAAAAAAAATACAATATTCATTCTCGGACTCATTTCTACGATTGATGTTTATTCATCATCCTTTTTTGTTATGATAGTAAAATTCAAGAGTGAAAGTTTCCGATCTCATAATATTAAGAATTCATTTTCCAAGAATCATGATAGACTTTCTCTTGTGAAGCTAAAAATTATTTAGTTGGAAAATAAATAATGAAATTATAATTCATGATTTTTATTCCGTTTGAAACTCATAAATTTCTTACTACTAGGGATGAGCTACAAATTGATAAGTACCTACCAATTTGATAAAATTATTCTCGATTAGCTTATGCTTACGGCATCTATCGCATAAATCGAAGTTTGGCTCCCAGCGATCTTTGGCTCTCTATGCGGGGATCGTGTGGTCCACGGCCCTTTATGGGGCCCCAGTGCAGGCGCGTTCTTTGAGGAATCGAGCCGCCCACTACCTGAACGCGCCCCAAAATGTGTTAGCCGTAAAGCTAGGCCGGGGATACCGCAAGATCTCCGGCGAGGCCGCGAGCCTCCTTGCCGGATTGCCACCATGGCATCTGGAGGCGACAGTCCTCGCGCGCCTGCATGATTGGCGCGCGGAGGCGCAACAACTGGGGTCACTCTGTTGCCACGGGAAGTTGCCACTCAGCCTACGGACCTCCGGTGCGATATCATAGTGACATGGAGAGAGCGACTGTGGCAACCTCGTGCCAGGCACGCCATGTCAGTGGCGGTGAGCCCCTCAATGAGGAGTGGCTGGAGAGGCGTCACGGTACTCTCACCTTCCGTCTGACGCAGGTCCTCACTGGACACAGTTGTTTAGGGAGGTACTTGAACCGAATCAGGCGGGAGGAAACAACCGAATACTACCATTGCAAAGATCGGCCGAAGGACACAGTGGAGCACACCGTGGAGGCCTGTCCCGCTGGGGCGGAGCCCCGCCGTGTTTTCGTAGCGGCGATCGGCAGCAGTGCCCTCGCTCATCCGGCCCTGTAGCGTCCTGTCCAGGGCGAGAGGGAATGGGACGAAGCAGTGATGCTAGTGAAGGAGGTTGCCGAACATGAGAAGGAAACAACCTCTCGTCCCAGCCGCCGCGGAAGACGCTACGGGCGTCGGGGGCCACGTGATGGCTTCCGGCCACCTTAGGTGCGGGCCTGTGGGCGGTAAGTAATGTTCTAGCTCGCCGCCCATCCGTCTTACGACGACGACAAGCCGTGTCGACGGCGCGTTCGTGTTCCACGCGCGTCTCAAAGAGATGTCATCAACATAGAAGAGGCTCAAGGGCCGAAGCCCGTCGGGGATATGGGTTGTTTGAAAGAGATTCCGCGGCCTCGACACAAAGGACTAAAAAGGAACATGGGTGGTTTTTAGTCAGTAGAAGTCTGACACTCCCTACCGCTCTGCCCAGAGTAGGAGGAGACATTTGATGATTATATATCCTCCAAAAAAAAGTGTAATTTTATATTTAAGGAGTACGATGTATGCTTTTTGTTCGTTACGAATCATTAATATGTAAGTAACCTTTCACTATCTGATAACAAAATAACTCTCTCATTACGAAAAACATAAAAGTTATTTATAGTATCTTTGCGAAATTAATTTCTGTATTCCGTTTGGTTGCGTAGCTCATCTTTTGAGGGATACTTTTAACCTCAATTTGCAAAGACGGCATTCAACTAAAGATTTATGACGTTTAGCGTTTTCAACGAGATTTAATTATGGGAAAATTTTACTCTAATTAATCACGGAGCGGAGTTTCGGTATTGATCGTGTGGAATGTCGATTCCATCTTTGTGAAGTCATGCGAGAAAGGCTCGTGTTTGTGGTGCAAATATTTAAAGACCTTTTTTTGTTGTTTGAGTTGAGTAAGAAATACTCAGACTTTAAATATACAGACTTTCCTGTGGGTGCCTTGAATTTATGAAGCCTTGAGTTTTTTAATTTAACACCCATACTTTATAGTTCCGTATTGTAACGGACCACAACCCTTATACTGCAGAGCATTGAAAATACAACACAGTGATTTCATTTAGACAACAACATCCCGTTGTTTTTGCGTCGGGGGTCAAAAAGGAAGGCCTTGCAAAAGTAAGAAGAAATATTTCACCAACGAGTTATCGATTTTTATCTTCATATCTGGGTCAGCTTTAATAAAAGCATAGTATGATACAAAGTAAATCAAGTCAATGTTTTAACAAAGAATAGATTCAAAAAGACTGTTTTTTGTGTGAACAATAAAAACACTTGTTACTTTCATACATCATGGCGCAGTATCAAGGCTAAAAATATCGTTTACTCCAATAAATTCACACTTCTTTTTCATATTTGAACAAATAAACGATCTTACTTACATGGGTACGTCCTTCAATTATCCGTTTCGTCGACTAAGTTCAATATAATTAAACTTTAATTTGGTTATTTAAGTAGAACGTTATAATTGGATGTTGTCATCCATTGTGGCGCGTCTTTTCAACACATTGACGGTAAACAATGAGTTGTCAGACATTTTGGATGTGGCACTGTTAGTAATTAATTATCATCGTGTATGTTGGACGTCACTTTCAGAGATTTCTTGCTGATTTATGGAAAAATATTATTTTACTCAATGTTTATGATAATCGAAAAGTATAGATCATGATTGTATAAACCGGGGACTGTCCAGTGGCTCCAACGCCGCGACGTATCCAAGTACGAGTCGACTTACTTCTCTTAAAACTTAAAATCAATTTTAAGTTTTTACGATTTATAATAAAGCGAAATTTCGATGAGCACATGCAATAGAATGCCAGGCCTATTATAATAATCATATTTTCCTGTGTCCCTTGTTTTGCAGACAGAAGTTTCAAAGTATTTCGTTTCTCAGAATATGTTTCAAATAATATTTGGTCTTAGTATTATTGTTGGAAACAATAATATTTGGCATACTGCCTATTATATATTTATATATTATATCGGTCGCGATAACCGACATGGATATCGGTCGCAACCCTTCAACTATCAGTCGACGATAAAATTCAAATACACATTATAATCTCGACTAAGTAGGTTTCTTGAAGGGTTCACAAATTACGTCCATGACTAGTTCTCGGTTTAGGCTTCCTGGATTTTGCTAAATCTTCGTTATAACCATTAAGCCTACCTATTCCAGATTATAAGTATGTTGTTCTTACGGTTCGGTTTTCTCTAAACTTAACGTTATACACTATCTTAACCTATTTACCACTTATTATTATTTTAATTTTATTATTTTTTAACCCATTTATTACCCATATCCCATCGAAACTATAAAATTATTATTGTTTATAGTATAAAACTAAAATATATTTATTAAAAACTTTAAAACTCTTTTAAATTATAGCCGTACCATGTAAAAGAAGGTAGAGAGGTCAGAGTCAATAATTAACAGTGGGTATACCTACCTTGTTCTTTATATTTCTATGTGCCTAACTATATTTTACCTCAGGGCCTTTTATTAAAGTACCTCAGCCCCCAATTTCAGGCATTGTGCTGTATCTGATATATTTTTACTATCATTGTACCTACATAAAACATGGTCAGATGTTGTAAAAAGTTTTTTTAGAAAAATTGGGCCTCATATTTCTAATAGAAATTGTTTTCAAAATTTAGTTTTTTTTGTAAAAAGTAGTAGTTATGTTAAAAAGTAAAACAGTTTGAAAATAAAATAGTAAGCATATCGAAGCTTCTTCGTGGGAATTTAATAAATTTCATTAATAGTTACTTTTTACTTAAATAAAAAAGGACTACACTAAACTTAATCAAGTCATTAGAATAAAATAACAAATAAAATTAAAATAAAACCACCAAAACTAAGTGGTTTCTATATTGTAAAATAAAGATCTTTTTTAACCTCATTTTCTTTTATTGCAAAAAAGGTTGCTTTTTTATTACAAAAAGAGATCTAGAGATCGCCCCAAAGCAGAAGTCTGAGTAACTTTATGACTCAAATGTAAGATCAAGCCCTACTTTATCTGTCCTTATAACTTTGGCTATGAACAATTTAGTTCAGTAGGTAATAATTTCCAATATTAATCATTTTCCATTGAACTGGATGCGAAGTGGAACGAAAATTAATTTGTAATTTGCCGGATGCTTGCGCACGACTCAGCTATATTATAACGACTTTATAATGTATTGATTATTGCTGCTATGTAGTTAACAAGGTGTATTTGACATCACACGGTAGTATGACCTCGCCTGGGGAAGGAACTAATACAAAACTTCGATAGTAACAGTTTCTTTGGGGTACGTTTTTGCTACTGTATTTTTCTTCAGCAATGCAAATAATAACCGACTTCCCAAAAAGGAGGAGTTCCTCAATTTGATTGGAATTTTTTTAAAGTGACTACTACAAACAAAAATGGCTTTAGACGTCACGGATTTAACTTACTGTAAATTGTATTTAAAAGTGTAATTTCCAACCAAACTTCTAGATGTCAAGAATACGCCGCCATTACAGCCACCATGACAGGTGCCACAGATAACGTAAAATTGCACAGAATAAAAATAAATCACACGCCACACGTTCGGATAAACGTTAATCTAACTTCTTCAAGTTAATATAACTTTGCACGTTTCCTATACGCATGAACATATTTTGGGAAAGTCATGAATAATAATTTTATGGAAACACGAAATGCTGTTATCATTACTCTTTGAGTGCAAAGTTCTGGTTTTAATCTTGTGTGGTAGGATAAATAAAAACTCGTTGAAAGGGTTGGTGATGGCTGAAGGTAAATCTGTCGTAGGTATAAGAAAGTTTATAGTTAATTTTTACATCGGCTCAGTTGCCAAAGTGAAAAAAAAAAAAAAATTGTTAATTTTTCATTACCTACTTTCTCAATTTTTTTTGTAATGTGTGATTTTGTTACAGTATTGGGAGTGTGAAGGATGATATGGCTAAAAAGGAGGTGACTGCTGATATGACGAATAATAGAAGACAATTTATGACACTTCCAAATATGCATTGTGCATTTTTCGTAAGGATTGTATTTATGTCATAACAATAGGTTTCTAATTTAGGTATTTTAGGTTTTTAATTTCACCCATAAAATCTAATAAGTCCGTCTGTTAGATTATCGAAAAATATTGGACACGTGTTTTTTGTTTTATCAAATTAATAAATATTTACGGAAATAAATCGTGTCAAAGATCATGAGTGGGTACTTTTGACGTCACTTTAAAAAAGTACTAACCCTGTGACGTCACACGATTTGTCGCGATTTTTCGAAGCACTGTATCGTCTTCATCTTTTGTTTAAGTGAAAAAAGAAAAAATGCGTGTCCATTATTTTTAGTGAAAATAAAATAATCAGTACTTGAATTATAAAGTAAGACTACTACAATAGGATTGAAGTAGTCTTACTTTATAATTCAAGTACTGATTATTTTATTTTCTTGTATACCTACATAATATTTATGCTGACTTGGCTTTCGTGCGTTTGTTCCCCCGGGTGACCACTGAAAACCAGCGTTGTGCTAGGAGTCCCCATAGCACAGCACCATGCTGAGTGGCAACCTGTTTGTCGCAGTCACGACGTACGGAAGCTGTGACCTATTTTTTTGTTATCATTGCTTATTGTTTTTATTTCTTACTGTTTGTTATGTGTTGTATTCTTTTTTTTTGTGTCTCCTTGTTTCTGTGACTTTTTTTTCTTATTTCTTCTAATTGGGATAAGAGCAAGAGAATCATAAAATATTTTAGACTTCAATATTTTTAATTCCTATACGTATTCTTCTTGGCTGTTTCTTTTGTAGCTGGCGTCTGAGTTTCAATTCTCTTACTGGCCATCTCATCTAATCTTGTACGCAGTTCATCTAGGTTTTGTTTGTTCATTTCTATATTATGGTAGTTTAGACCAGGTCTCAACTAACTAGCAGTCATTCCCTACTGTCACTGTACTGTGTTCACAGTACAATACGTGCTGTGCTTGTTATCGATATTATTTTGAACCGTCATTGTTTGCTGATTAAAACAATATTTCAGTCGAAACAAATTAGTTTCATGTTATTAAAATAGGTCTGCGTAATATTCAAAAACAAACGTAATCCCTTGGTAAATCTCTGAACTATTTCGCTGTTTATGCAAAACAGGTAATTGAATAATTAATCATATTTGTAATGAACATGATTCTTGTTTTATGTAATTTATGTAATTTCATTGTGTTCCACATACATAATAATCATCTACTATGCTAATATTTTAAATGCTTAAGTCATTCTGTCTGTCGTGGTGTCTGTCTATCTATCACTACTTATATCTTAAATGACACATAGATAAACTGTGGCCTGGCTATAAACATAAGGCTTCTATCACGGAAGAGTACGAGAGCGGCGGATAACAAATATAATTAAAGTACCTTATCAAAACACTAATATGAAAGTAAAATAATGAAAGTTAGGGTCCGTAAAAAAATGTATTACTCTTCCAAACGAAGGCACGGTTGGGCCGCGGGTTGTACACTAGTTATCGCGGCCTCGACATAGAGGGCAAAGAAGGAACATGGGTGGTTTTTAGTCAGTAGAAGTCTGACACTCCCTTTCGCTCTGCCCAAGAGTGGGAGGGGTTATTCGATGATTTTCCACCCGCCAAAAAAAAACCCGATGAAAAAAATAACCTACAGTTATAAAAAAAATGCAGCCATAAATCAATTAATGCATTCATGTGTTTAGCTTGGACACTTACTTAATCGAAAAAGCAAATGTGGCTCACAGTACAGAGTACTATAGTTTAATTTTGCAAGTTTAAAGTTAAAATAGTAGTAACTTGGAGAAAATGCTTGCAACCGACTACTACTTGACAAGAATTTGTGAGTATACATCTCATTGTTTGTTTGTTTGTCACAGTTTGAGTTTTTGAGGAGATTTAAGAGGAAACAGTAAGTTCTAAGGAACATCTTATTAAAATGCTAAACTGCATGCGGGTACATAAACAGAGCCTTTTTAACAAATAACAATTGATTTTTCAAAATTTTCTACATAAACCGCTAACTTTCACACATGCAGGGATCTTTGTTAAGATTTTTTTGTAATATTCTTATAGAAAAAAAAAACGGATAATGACTGCAATATTATTTAGACAGCGACCAGCTTTCAGATAAACCAGCTCTTATTTATTGTTATACACACAAACTACTTAACGGGAAATATTAAGAAAACTCTATAAGCTCTATCTGTTTTATTTTGTCTCTTTATAGACAAGCAAATGACATAGCGTTGCGGGCCCCTAGAACAAACTACGGCAGGAGTACTATTCTGTATGAAGGAGCACAGCTTTATAACAAATTGCCTCGGAATGTTAAAGATCAAAAGTCCATGTATACTTTTAAAAAATATGCGTTTTTCATATTTTCATTTTTTTATATATCTTTTGTGCCGCAGTTTTTTATTATGGCTTTGTATAATTTATAATAATTAAACAAATAAATATAAATAAAAGGCACAAATAACAATTACGCTAACCACAAATGACTGTTGGAATAAAACTTTTGTTTGTCGCGATTAAATCCCGCATAATTTTAGCTTTCTAGCATAATTTATGGCACGCAGTGGTACTACATGCAATAAATTCAGCCTCTATAATTATGTCAATTTAAATGATAAATAACTTTAATAATTCATGTTATGCCATTTCAGTCATATTAAGCCTCGTATGAATTGAGAGGTTTGATTATGTAAAAAACTGTATTTTCCCAACAATTAATGTTCCATGAAAAATAATATACCTACCTACTAGGTACATAATAATATATTTTTATGAATATAATATTTTTTCCGACTTTAACTTTGAATATTAAAAAAGTTCTTTCCTTATATTGTACTTCGCCTTAAGGAAAGAAGAAAAACCCGGATTACGGTGTACATAATGGCTTTCCAAAGTTTTTACTCACCCCTTGAAAAAAATGGCGGTGTGTAAGATTAACAATACAAACTCAGCACAGTATACATTATTTAATTTAAAATATAACTTATACAGTCCATTTAAATCTTTTTAATCGACTTCCAAAAGGAAGGTTCTCGATTCGTCGGATCTTTTTTTTAATTTTTATTTTTTCTTATCCAGATTTGAGTCTCGATTTTTGTTATTGTTGTTGTGGAGTTGTAAAGAAAACTGTCCTTCAAAGACATTTCTTAAAACATCAATTTTCTGCACAGTTCACATTAAAATTTGGTACATAAAACTACCTTCAACGCAGAAAAAGCCTGACCATCGCTTACTCATCTAGTGTCAAACTTGTAATCGCTTTATGGCATCAAAGCAGGTAGAGATCATAAATGTTTTATGCGCCATTTATTCTGTTATCCTCCCTCTAAATGTTCTAGAGCTCTCATCAAGCTCAATTCCCTTGCACTTCTTAATATACTAAAAGCAAAAATCCACCTGCATACTGCGGGTGCGTGAGCCACCATTATGAGAGCTGAGTAGGTGGAGTGGCGCAGTGCTGAACTGTTCCCTACAATTTGGTTAATCGCCTCGCACGAATACGGGGGGGGGGGGGGCGAAGAGGAGGGGACGTAGGGAGAACCCTGCGTGACTTTGTGCTAACTTTGGTCAGGCGTAGAGGAGGCGCGGAAGCGTGGGAAACGGTGGATGTATAAATAACGTTTTTTTTGGGTTAGTAGGAAAGGGTTTGAAGATAAATTTTCGCTTCTTTATCCGTACCTTGATATAGATGGCTTGGTTGTGGGTGGTTAGTTACGGATTCATACCTTGATAAAGGGATGTTTACTGACTTAAAAAAATATGATTCTAATTAGTCCGTCTGTTAGATTATCGAAAAATATTGGAAACGTATTTTTTGTTTTATCAAATCAATAAAAATTGACGAAGATAAAACGCGTCAAAGATTTGAGACGGGGGTTTTTGACGTCACTCACCAGTAAAAAATGTCCTAGTAATGTCTTGAAAAATTACGTCATATGAGTTTTCAAAACACTGTATCGTCTTCATTGTTTGTTTACGTGAAAAAAGAAAAAATACGGGTCCAATATTTTTTGGAAATCTATCTGACGGTAACTGTTTTTGTAAGCTATCAAATATTTATGTTTTGAAGAGCATAATTTGTACCGATAATCGAGATTATCACAAATATGCATAAGACAGGTCTTGAAAGGATCCGCATAAATAAGAAAATCCAAATGAAAAACGATAAAGGATTCAGGTTGCCAGTTGGAAATAATCTAAGAAGCATTGAACACAGATCCAGTTTATTTTAGCACGTAAAATAACCTATAATCTGATGAAGAATAAATTACTAAATAATCTCCCCGCTTCAGCTCTTTTCATGCCCCAAGGCCTATATACTGTACAACATCGTATACGAACCCGTGAGGTCGCTACTGGCTTAGGTGTAAATAATTTGTGAAGCACTTAAAATTTGTGTTTGCAGGCATGAAAAAACGTTGCTACGTATTTTACGTCGTCTGCAAGATTAGGGAAGTAACAACACTCACGTTGCGCCCGAGTAGGTAACTTGGGGTGATTCATAGATTAATCTTTTTTTTTTACCAGCGTAGCAGGCAGACTTTTTTTTTTTGTTGTTTTGTTTTCGCAAAACACAAAGCCACACTTGTGTGTGTATGAAAACAGGGTTTGCTCATTCACCTTTTTTATCGTGATTTTAACCGAAAGACGTTCACTGCTGGACATAGGTCTCCTCCAAGTGTCGTCACATTGACCACGATCCCGTTCCTCTTGCATCCTGCGGATCTCCGAAATCTTCACTAAGTCCACCTAGTGGGAGGCCTTCCAACATAACGTCCCTCCGGTTCGCGGTCGCCAATTCACAACATTTTGCCAGAAATTTCATCAAAAACTGGATT
The DNA here is from genome assembly GCA_932274075.1 of Diarsia rubi. Lineage (NCBI taxonomy): Eukaryota > Metazoa > Arthropoda > Insecta > Lepidoptera > Noctuidae > Diarsia > Diarsia rubi. The sequence continues at coordinate 17,051,889 of OW026419.1, read as the reverse complement.
TGCCTTTTACTAATAGTTTAGTATTAAAAACATCTATGAAGGTGCAAACAAAAGGTTCACGAATTCTACTACTAAAACTTAATAATACCGCTCGTATACTGAAAGTGAACCACACGATCATACAACTGTAAGTAACCTAGTCTTGTTTCATGCAAAGTATTACTATCGCAGTTCCTGAGCTGTGTAGGTAAAACCTTCTTTTTCATAAGTGTTAATAACCTAACCAATTTCAACGAGATATTAAACTGTGATACGTAGATTTTCATAATGCGCAATTACCTCTTTTCATATAAAGCTCGTTAGACTGAAAATAGCTTTGAACCGGGGAGCACCCCGCAGTGCCCGCGACCTATTTAGCCTCGATACACACTATCGCACGATTCACACGTGCTCACCCCAATCAAATCGCGCACCTTTAATTAGAATGGAAAAGTGAGGTTAGGATTTGATTGAAATGACATTTGGGTAAATGCGAACGGACTAAAGATAGCTACTTAATTCTGTGTGGTAGAGATTTGCATGTTCAACATTTTAGTTCATTCTTTGTGTGTGAATTTGCAGATACCAGTCCGCTAAACCTACAATGCAATCTGATGAACAAGACATGGCAAGTCGTGGTTTGTTGGTTGAGTACGAATGTCCAAATCAGCAGTAAAATAAAACTCCAGCACTACTTTTCTTTCAAATCTGTATTGGTACATAATCCAAATCCATTGCATTTCAGAAGCATCATCATTGTCATCTTCAGGTCCCAGTTTAACGGGATGCAACTGAACACCAATATTTCACGTGGAGTTACTGCCTATCTGACCTTCACAGCCCAGTAAATACTAGGTAATAATATGATACCTTTATGTAAGACATGCATTTCAGAAACAAATGCACAATTTAGCTAACATCTCCCAACTCAACAAGGTTTTTGGCAAGGCAGTGAGAACACATAAATCGTCGTAGCAAAAGCCACATGCAACAATAACGTACCAGTCTACACTACAGCACCTACATTATAACCAAATTAATATTTGCCTTTTGCCGAGCACCGCACGACATTCTAAACTACGCCTAACTATCGTGTCGCTGGCAAGTAAACCTGCTTTCGTGTTATTATTTTAGAATTAGTTGCTACAGCAGTATTCCTTAATGTTATAGGAAAGAAAGTTTCACGTTGTTTCGTACAAATTCAAATAGTAATTAAGTCAAGGAGTTGGTTTCTGCTTTTATTTCGTTAGACGGGTTGTTTTACATTTTGAACTGTGATGTAGGTATTCGTCAATAGCTGTATTTTATTCACGACTAGCGGACGTCACGCGGTTTCACCCGCCTAGTTCCCGTTCCCGTGGAAATACAGGGATAAAAAGTAGCCTATGTCACCCGGGGATAGTGTAGCTTCCCAACGATGAAGAATTTTCAAATCGGTCCAGTAGTTTCGGAGCCTATTCGTTACAAACAAACAAATCTTTCCTCTTTATAATATTAGTGTAGAAGTGTAGATAAAAATAGAGTTTTATTAGAAGATTAAGCACTTCAAATAGCCATCATTATCATCCTAAGCCTGACTTCACGCACTGCTGGATATATGCGTCTCTTTGCTTTTGCCAAGCTCCACGCTCTTGTGCCAGACTCATGCAGGATGTTCCCGCGTTGGAAACATCTGTATTGTGATTAATACTACAAGTAATACCTGCTTTTTAAGTACCATTGTAAAAATAATAAAATAAAATGTTTATTGAGTCTCAAAAGTTACACAGTATGTACACGAGTTGAGACAGCCCCAGTAAGTAATTGAAAATACTTGTGTTGGGGCTGACTCGCTCCTTCCCTTATATAATACAGTTTTATTGAGACTAAATTATAACAAAATAACTACAACTAAAATAAAATAAAAAACCTAGCTGATAAGCATTACAACTATCCATTATCAAAAAGCCCACCTTAACATACTTAGCAAAGACTAGCCAGATACTAATAATTACAGATTATAGTTTGAAAGCTTGTAAAACCTGCAACGTAGCAAACTGACAAGATAATCCTGCATCGCGGTAAACTCTCTTAATTCCTTTACAGAAAAAATACCATTAACAGGAGCCTCTTTTGTTACTCCAGGATAATCTAAAAATGAAAAAGTAGGCGGCTTAAATAATAAAGGATCTCTTGCGCCATCGTTGGTAACTACATATATTTCTTACTTACGTTCAGCCTTGGGAGTGGTGTTTAGTTGTAATTTATGAATTAGAATTATACAGAGCGTTAGGTTAAACGAGGGACATATTGAAAGAGGTGGTCAGTATTCGATTTTCGTCCCAAATATGTAAAAAACTATTACCTTAATTTGTGATGTAATTGTCCCATGGCCCTCGCACGCTTTCCAGATCTCACTTTCATCTGATATGTTTCTTTTTCATCATTGTCCTACGCCAGTTTCTATTTAATATGAAGGGAAAATGGATTATACCTAAAAGTCATTGTTCCACGCACATTTTCTGTGATAAACGCAAGACTGTCGAGACTTTTCCGAAGTATTTGGTGTGGTTCAGTATGTTATTTAGCAGCGTTTTTTTTTGTTAACATTTTTATTAGTATCATTGTGGGTTTCAATATGTCTTTCGTTTAAACTAACAAACTGTATACTTTAGGTCATAACACCACGCGATATCTTTATCACACCAGTCGCTATCAGAAAATGTGATTATTGACAATCATCCTGCTATTACTTAGCTGAGATAATATTGGACGTTGATCGCGGGTAGTCCAACGGTTATCGCGGCCTCGACATAGAGGGCGAAGAAGGAACATGGGTGGTTTTTAGTCAGTAGAAGTCTGACACTCCCTTTCGCTCTGCCCAAGAGCGGGAGGGGTTATTCGATGATTTTACACCCACCAAAAAAAAAAAAAAAAAAAAGGGAGCTAAATTTAAACATTGTAGGTAGTTGGTTTAGTAAGTGCAAGAGCATGAATTATTTGTGAATGTATGGCACTCATTAAAAATTGGTAGGTATAGCAATCACGTTATGAATTTATTATAAACTAGCTGAGCCCCGCGAACTACATCTGCATGGAATTATTATGAAAATACTAGTACAGTTTCTAAAATAATATAATACAATCATGATTTGAATGTCACGTGGCGCCATCTGTTATCACAGGAATGTTATTGTGGTTTTCTTTGAGAATAGCTACGTAACCTTTTTTTGGGAGGAAAGGTATGTTCTATTCTCATAACCTATGTTCGTATTGTGCACCTAACAACGTTTAAGCAGTCAGGATTATAAGTTTAGTGGTTAGACGTTAACAGGCAATAAATAAAACTTACTGTCGCATTTATAATATTAAAAATAGTTAGGATGTATCCTTGTCTTTCTAATATGGTGAAACTCTTGTTTATACCCTTTATCTAGGAAGAACAGAGGGATATGTCGGTTACTGCTATCAAAGTTGGGGCCTCAGGAGTTACTTGTACTTTTACGCACACACCCGACCTAAATTAACCAATTCAGCAAATACACACGTAACCTAATGTTGAAAAAACGCTGAAAAGTACAAAAAATGTAACAAAAAATTACTGTGCTGAAACAAATTACGAACAAATCGAGCCAATATGTTTGATTGGATGAATAAAATGTTCACAGAATTAATCCATAGGGGATTTAAAATTGTGTTGACTCTTGCATTACACCGCTCCATTTTGAATTTGTTAGGATAGCTTTGGTGCCATTTTATCGAATTATTAGACAGGGAGAGTGGGGCAGGGGAAATTTCGTTTAATTTATATTGCTTTGATCCGTTTTCCGTGTCAGGTTTTTAAAGGAACCTTGCTGGAGTTGTGTCGGTTATCGATTGTTACCGGTACATATCTTTTCAAGCAGTTATATTATTAGAGAAAACAATGGATTCACACACTTTTTGACTTATATCAGTTCCTAGGTATTTAAAATACGAATTTTATTCATTTACCAATTATATTAACGGGTACCATTTATTTTTTCTTGAAATATTCGATTGCTTAAAAGGGGTGACCGCTGAGATGATGAGTAGCCTATGAGAGAGTGGCAGAAAGTATAGAGGAAGAATGCGGGTTACGTTCACCCCAAATAAATAAGAGCCAGAGGATTATCACTTATTTAGTTATTTAAATTAAGTATACTGTAATACACTATTTTAAAAATTAAAACAGTGAAACGGCTAGTTGCTTAACTGGTTGTCTGGCTGGTCTGACTGAATGGATTTAAAAATAATTGTCGAAATGTGAGTGTACTAGTAGACAGTCAGCAGCGCCAGTATGTGTACACTTAGCAACGTTTAGCAGCAATTGTCGCTTACTGGTTTGATTTCATTTCATGTTACGTTACGAAACTAATATTTTGGAATAAAATTTGCGTTTGAAGTTTGCCGAGCATTATATACCTATATTATTCCTCTACCTAACCCTTCGGGAATTACTCATCATCATCATCAGCCTATAAATGTTCCCACTGCAGGGACTTAGGCCTCCTCTTTGTGAGAAGGATTTACTATAATCCACCACGCGGGCCCAGTGTGGATTACTGATGTCATGTTATTTTATGTGTTAGTGTGTGTAAAACGATTCATATACATCGCATACCAAGTTCAATTTCTTATTAAATCTCTTCTTACGCCCCACCAACTATGTAGATGATGAATTCTACGCCCGTTAGTTCTAACTTAGAGCAAATTAGTTTTTGCTCACAAATTACAGTTACATTCGAATGTTTGATAACATATTCAAACAATTTTAGGCCAAAACTCAATTACCTCTTATAATTCGACCCCACTCAGTAACGGATAACCACTATTTTACGGCCTAATTAACGTATTTCTGTAATAGTGTCTGTAAACTTAAATGCTTTATTTAACTTGGTAGTTTACTGTTTTCATATTTTTATGAGGTGTGGTGAGGCAAATTCCTGTTGTTTTAAATATCAACTAACATTTTGTATACACAACTATCCAGTATCACCTGACCTCGCTCTGTATAAGCTTCTCTGACAAAGACAGCTCAGCTAAATTTTGATTTTAATAGCTTGATTGGATATTGTGCCTACCCCATACTACCCGAGGCAATAAATGGCGAATTCATTTTATTATATATCTTTTTAATTAGCATAATTATTACAACTCGACGGGCGCACTCTCCGCTGACTCCCAATACTTTTTACTCTAAAAATAAAGTACTTAAAGATTTTCTCAAAAAAAGGTTGGTAAAACCCTCCTCACAGCCCACGCAAAACCTTACAGTACATGTAATTTATGGATCTGTACTGGATTTACTTGTATACCCAATGAAAGTAAAACGAACATAACAATATTTACCAATTGCTATTTCAGATATTGAAAATTTAACTGAAAATAGTACTCCATTTAAAATAAATTTGCTGTTATTTCTGACTACTAACGAATGTCCTCAATTCGGTTAGACAGATGCCATAAAACCTATTCCTCCAATAGAGCAGGTAATTTTTTATATTGTATTTGAAATAGTTGTTTTGAAGATCGATGGCGAGACAAGACGATTGATCGATACTAGCCTAAAATATAGAGAATCGAAAAGAAGAAAGCCAAACTTTTGGCTGGCAACGGGATGAAGGCAATCCCAAATGAATTCGTGGCCAGATAACTCCGCTACGAATCCACAACTTTTTTTATTAATAGGCTAGAGCCGGCTTGCAATGGAAAGAGTGCAATAGATTCCACTCTTTCTATTGCAAGCCGACAATTATTCCAAACTTAATGAATGCTTCTTAGAAATAAAAACAAACAACTCTCAAACTACAAACTCTCCATTTAATTAAAAACGAGTCAATACAAACACTGACAAACTAATCTAAGTTGACACAACTCAAGTACCGGCAAATACTAATAAGAGGAACTTCGAGAACGGTTTAAAAATATTGACAGATTGAACCTAATCAAGTCACCTGTATGTCATGTGTGTATAGGTCTAGACATGTATTTGTTGGGCGCCATTATGTACAGTCAACAAAATTGGAAAGTGTTCAGGAAACTCACTAAGAACCGCACTACGTGAGGTCGACAAACGGGTGTGCGATTAAGCTGTACTGCGATATTTAAATGCACGCAAATGCTACAAAAGTTTGGTTTTTATTTGTTAATATTAGCTTATGTTTGAACCGGTTTTTTTTACGGAGAAGACAAAAGTTCAATAAAACCACCGTGTCAGTCACCGTGACCCAAATTTGGATAGACTTGAAAAGGGTCATTATAAGTTATAACAATAAAAGTCAAACATAATCAGCCTAAAATGTTCCTATTGCTAAGCCACAGGCCTTCTCTTTTTGGAACGGAGTGAAAAATAATCCACAACTTGACCTCTTCGATTTTTTATGTTTTTTTTTTTTAGATCTATGATCTTTATTCTGATTTTGTCATGAAGTTTTCCTTCACCGTTAGCGGCTATAAGACAGAAGTTCAGTGCATTTATTTTATTTAAACCATTTACTGACAAGTTTGAAAAAATCTTCCTGACTCGATCCAACGAATACTTCCTTTAGTAATAACGAATTGTTCCCCGCAAGTACCAAACTATCTGAACTATGCAAAGCCAACTATTTTGTTAACTGTACGTTTGAGCACGACTATTTTGCAAATAAAGGTTTAAGTAAACTGCGCAAGTTGAACCATTTTGTCGGGGACTCTAATAGGGTTTGCCTTGAGTAGTGTGACTGCCCGTTTGAGATTTAATGGACTTTTCTTTAAAATGCGGACGATGTTACGTAACAGCCTGATGCTAAGTTTCATGTGTATTTTTCGATGTGCTTGTGTTGTTATATTTTTAAACTTAAGGTTTAAACAAATTATAAAATCTGGTAATCGATTTATTACCTACTAAAAATATTTTTTTATTATTACTTTTTTGAACATTATATTCATCAGCAGCATTCTCTTCTTTCTACTAGTATCTTGTGCTTATCACAATCATGATCCATCACCTGCCCACTTGATGATATAGTAGCTGCAGCAGTAAGTGCACGTGGCTGATGTTTAGGCTCAACACATTCGAAGTTATTGCCGCCTCAGGAGAAGTTTATTGTTAAAAGAATATGAAAAAAAAAGGAACCTCCGACTCGATAGATGGTACGTTGCGTCAGTTGAAAGGAAACAACTTCACAACACACTTCTTTAATAATCATCCAAGTATTCCACATCAAATTCATTAAATAAATTCTATAAAACAACTTCAGTCTTATCCTCCTTCAACCTTTAATGATGGCGCCCCTAGCCCGGCCTAGTTCCACTGTTTATCTTCAATAAATGAGCCAAGCTCTATACGAGTATGCTTTTGATAGCTGAACGGTTTTTTCATTCGATTTTTAAATGTTTACCCGCCATACTGTTATCAGCAACGTAAACTAATTTAATTGGTCTGATGGCTTTATTTTTCTAATGTTGGTAGACTGGGAATGTTTTCATTTTCTGATTCGTTTTTAGAGTATGTTTGTTTTGCTTGACATGCAACTTGTTTTGAATGAATATTAGAATGTTCCACGAAACCGTTTGATGTTTAAGCATTGATAAACATGTTGCAAGCTTGTGTTTTTTAAATGTAAATGTAACGAGTTATATTTTCAGTGATTTGTATGATAAAAGTTTTATTAATTTGAGGAATAATTCAAATGGAAAAGTAACATAGTAAATAAATATAGATATTAAAAATATCTCAAAGGAAAAATACAGTCTGTAGATCTTATACAGGCTATATTTTATGTATCTACGAATGATAGACTATATCAGTATTTATGTATAGAGTTCAGTTGTACAACAACATATCATGCAGAATACACAAGGAAAATATCATCTTCGAAACAAATCATAGCCGAAATAACAAATGAAAGCAAACCAAGAGATATGTATGTAGGTGACTTATAAATATTATGTTTTACTACATTTCTCTCCGCTTTTCCTTCTCCAATCGCTTAGGACCCCTTAACCCATTTCTTTCAATTCGCTTTTATAAACTTTTTTTTATTTTTTTATTTTTTTATTTTATGTTCACAAATATACATATTTTGTTCAATAACAATTTACTCGCCAAACTAAATAGTTTGTTGGCCAGAGGCGCCTGTTTTTAGACATAAATATTAACAACTAATCTAGTGAACAGATAACCTTATAACAAAACTAACAAAAAAGTACATAACTAATAACTGTAACCTCTAATATGTGAATTTATTTCTCGGTAACGGCTGAATCCTCGTTACCGAGCAATAAATTCCTCAGTCTTGATCTCAATAAACCTTTACTTAACTTAGGGCTGTGTCTCAGCATATCTATTTTATTAAATAATTTAGGCACTAGGTATCTGGAAGTTCTCTCCCCATAATAATTTGTTGCTTTTGGCTGGACTAGTCTCTTTTCTCTTACACTTCTAGTATTAAATTTATTTTCAATACTGACTTTAAACTTATTACTAAAATAATGTTCTAGGCTTAATACATAATCAACTTTCATATCTACTGGTAGGATTTTACAAATAGAGAATAATTTTTCATACTCTTTGTTACATTTTTTCTTAACCTTCTTACTAACTAGGAACTTAATGATACGTGTCTGTACTTTTTTTATGTCTTGTAAATAAGTTTTAAACGTTCGTCCATATACAATAAGTCCATAGCTAATTAGTGAGTCTGCAAGTGCGTAATACACAATCAGAAGCGTCTGTTTATTCACCACATTATGTAACTGATAAAACTTCCCCAATACTGATCTCAACTTGTTACAAATGTCAGTTACGTGTGTTTTCCAATTAAAATTTGAATCAATATTAAGGCCTAAATATTTAAATGTGTTAACATACTCCAATTTCACACATACGCAGTTAAATTTATCCCTATGCAGGCACTTGTATGTATGCCCCATTATATCAAGGTCCCTTTTGTGTACAGTTTTAGCTCGCAGATTATGTGGCGAGTATACATGCATGCATTTTGTTTTGGATAGGTTTAGTATAATTCCGTTGTCATGTGCCCATTTCGTGATCCGTTCGAAGTCCTCTTGAATGTACCGTTGTACCTCCGAGATATCCCTCGAAGCATGAACCACACACATGTCGTCTGCATACATAACTGTTGACACTAAGGATTTTCTTAACTTTCAGTATTCTTGCGAAAAAATATAAGGTTAAATTAGTTACGACACATAATCACAGAATTCTTTTCCGCTTCTCACACTATAGTCTACATTTCTTTTTTCATTTCTCCTTTTGCAGGTCTGCTGGCAGAAATTTCTTGAGAAATAAGCAGTACCTTTTTACTCTAATGTTATATTTTGTTATTTTCCTGTGTTGTCTACTGTGTGTACATAAATAGTAAAATAAATAAATAAAATAAATATGCAGTATCTCTATTTTGCGGATTTTTCAGTTTTAACAAGATACTCATTGACGAACGTTCCAATAAAATCCAATTAGCATAACAGCTTTGATTACTCATCACCGAAATTAAAGTAATCATACAAAACATTCAAACGGTTTCTGAGAATCGTATGAAAGCGTTCGCGTTGTGAAACAATCGCATGTGCAGCACCGCCTTCTGATTTACACGATTAGCTAATTAAATGGTAATAGCGCACCTTGGATTTGTGCGATTTAAATCCTAGTTTATCTGTAGGTATGGATGGGGTCACTACCTAAGAATACCGTACATGCTTTATCATTTGTTGGCACTTTGATGTTTTATTCAGGGCAAGGGCTTTTTGATTTAATCCTTCTTATTACAAAAAGGAGGTACTCGCATTTTCGTCACCCTTTGTAGTCAATCCATTTTTTTTTGGTTCGTACCATCATCATCTACCTAGCTTTTACGTACATTAGTGTCGGCTTTCCATCTGAACGAAAGCAGCTGAATATCAGTATTTTACATAAAGCGACTGCCTATTTGACCATCACAACAAATGTGTGAAATTTGTTTGAATAATCATCATCATCATCATCAGCCTATAATGTTCCCACTGCAGGGACTCAGGCCTCCTCTCTAGGAGAGGGATGGGCTATAATCCACCACGCGTGCCCAGTGCGGGTTGGTAGATGTCACATGTCTTCGATTTTTTTTAATTATAAGACATGCCGGTTTCCTCACGATGTTTTCCTTCACCTGTTTGAATGATAATAATAGCTTATACATACTGCTAAAAATGCATAATCATAAAAAAGTTCATTTTAACACTACAATTTAAATAAAAATATATTACTTGTGTCGAAAAGTAAAAATAAAAATGTTCATATCAAAATGTAAAATTTTAAAGTTTTAAATACAACATGTCCAAAATTAAATATTATAATGAAATAAAACAAATATAATTTAAAAGTAATAAGGATATCTAAGTTAAATACAATGACAGCCGGGACCAACGATTTAACGTGCTTTCCAAGGTAAGAAGGTAACTCGGTAGGTAATAGGTGGTCACCCATCCACAGACTAACCAAGGCAAGGACGGCTTAACCGTAAGCCATGCTTGGTTTAACTACGATCACAAATTCCAGTGAAAAAACTTAATAAGCTAGACAAATCCATCCCAAGCCCTTATTCGGTAGGTATAGGTCTACTTCATGAAGTCGTATTTCTGGACTAAATTGGTACTTAAATTCATACATTCCCACAATCACGTAATCGCGGAATTGCGTGCTGTTATTGGGTCATATTTTGGTACGACCTTAATTTTATTTATTGAAGCACACATACCTGTATAGCTGTGAAAGTAACGTTGTTTATTGTTTTTGGTTGGGAAATTATTTCCCCGGGTTAAATTCGAATGGAGCTCGATAAGCTCTTGGCGAGCGCGAGGTCGTGAATTCGATTTCCACTCGTGGCAAGAGCTTATTCGGTAACAGGAACTAGTAAGTTATGTGTTACCTATATTTCTAGTACCTACCGAATCTTTAATGTGCAGGTCTAACTGAGAAAAACCAAATAATGTACACTAGTATTGTCAAGAGCTTTGTATGGATATCTGATGAATACAAAGTCACTATATAGACTACACTAAATCTAAGTAGGTAGACCACAGTGTGTCTAGAGCCAGCGGCTGCGCCGCTCCTTAGGGCCATAGCAGTAGTTCCAGAGATTTGCATGTTTAATCAAACACACTCCTAACCTTTATTATATAAGTTAAAAGGGTGCAAGTAATAAGAATCTGATACAAGCAAAAAGGAATATATTGATACTGCCATAAATAAAAAAACCGGCCAAGTGCGAGTCCTACTCGCACATGAAGGGTTCCGTACCATCGTAGTAGGGGAGTCGCTTTTTTTTTTTTTTTTTAAATTATTAAAAATATTTTTATTATATGATGTAACTAAAAATTTATGCTTTTCGCAATTTTTCCTTTATCTGTGTTATAAGACGTTGCTTCGTACCAAATTTCAAGATTCTGAGTTCACGGGAAGTACCCTGTAGGTTTTGATTCCCTTGCGAGTGTCGAAAATTTGCGGCATAAACGGGAGTATCTTTTGATCGCGTTGACTTAGAAGTTTGATTTTTTCACAGCTCCAAGAGACCATAGACTTGAGTATTTGATATGAATTTCAGCTTGATACCTCCACGCGTTCCTGAGAAAAAAGGTCTTGACAGACAGACAGACAGACAGACAGACAGACAGACGGACAACAAAGTGATCCTATAAGGGTTCCGTTTTTACCTTTTGAGGTACGGAACCCTAAAAACAGAAAAACCACAATTTAGGTCTGAAACGAATTTGTCAATTTTTTTTATTTTAGTTCTCGAACTTTCACTTTTAATTTGAACCAATGTGATAAAGTTTTGACTCCTTCAACACCGCATCGACTTCCTTTGTCCGGTGATCAAGGATAAATGACTAAAACATTTTTCATTTTTGGTCGGCCTTGGCTCTACGCCGCCGTCGAGAAATATCTCTCAGGCATGATTTTCCCACGATGTGTTCCTTCACGAAAACAAGTGATAAAAATTATACAATACGCACTTAAATAAATAAAAAACAGGAGTACGCGTATTGGGTCCAAACTCGTGATTTATGAAAGCTAGGTAACTCAAACGTTTTGTAAAAGTAAACAAAATAGTAAATAAAAAGCGTTTTATTTCTCTTCTCAGATACATTTTTACACTGATTACCACTAGAACATATTAAATTAATATTAGTTATGTTAGTCTTTATCTTATCCTAGTTAGAAGTGTTAGTTTTTGCAAAGGGTTGGAGATGTAGTCCCATTACAGGCCTCCTCCATCTTTTTCCACTTTTCTCGGTTCTTGGCAAAATAAATAATAAAAAAAGAAGATGAGAAAATAAATGAAGTAAATAAATAGTGGACTATAATTGCTTGAAAATTATATTCAATTTCACGTAGCAGGTAAATATTTGACCTTTTCTACCGCACAACTGAAATTAGGTCAACCCCCTAAAAAGCCAAAGAGATCAGTCTCAGGGGATATTGCCCTAATCAAGCCATGGCAGGGGGATTAACGATCGTGGTATGATATAATTAGTTCACGTGTGGATGGTTCTGTGTATCCTTTGGGATTTCCTTCTAATAGCGTTACAAATACAGAAAAGTGATATTTGAATGAGGTTATTTTGGGATTTGAAGGATTTATCTAGAAGTATATATTAACAAAAGTTTTATTTAACATCGTTTCATTGCTTACGAATGTTGCTTGTCTGAAATAAAATAAATATTTTATTTTGGCACTACTTATTAACTTCTTACTAATAAGTCAAAGCCACATGGGTGCCAAACTTGGGCATTTACTAAAGCTCAACAAACATAAGTTTGAACTTGCCAGCCAGCGAAGCATGGAACGAAGCATGATGGCGAAAAGAAAGATAGATAAAATCAACCAAAGCGAAATTAGGAAAGCTACAAATACCCAAGATGTAGTAGTAAAAGTAAGAAAACTAAAGTGGAAATGGGCTGGCCATGTAAATAGAGGAGAAGAGAAATAGTACCCAAATAAAGCAATAACATTGTGGTACCCAAGAGAAAAAAGGGGAAACCATTCAGAAGATGGGAAGATGATGTTGTTAAAACAACTATAAAAACTAGACTAGACTGGCGCGGGAGAGAAAAGATTGGAAAGTGTTGGAGGGGGGGGGGGCCTTTGCCAAGGGGCATACAGATTTTAAAAAAAACTAAATTTTGAAAAAAAAATATATGTATTTGAAAAAACATGAATCTGTGTGTACACAAAAAATAAGTCAGCGTGTACTAAAATCGTTTTTCTGTTCAAAGACTACTTCAGATTTAAAATAATAGTAACTGAGAAAACAATATAGTACTAATTCGGAGCAAAAATCCGGTGTCACTTTGTACAGGTACTCGAGATTTGACGTTGACTTGTTTATATTGAACTGTAACAGTCATGATTTTTATTTCGCAGGCGACTCAACTATGAAAATATCTGAAGCAAACATATACCTACGTATCCTCTTGACATATGTGACAGAGGATCGTATATTTTCGTTTATCCTGTTTTTACATTACTGCCATATTTCCTAAGTCACCGCGTACAATACCCACGGGCAAACTTGGCGTGTTTATTTCAGCAGGCCATAATAAGGAAATTCCCATTAATTAGCTTTATTTATACGTACAATATACGCTTACTGTAACCCCACACGTAGTAAATAAAAGCTTGAAAGCAAAATATAATAACAGTTCCCTAGATACATACAATAATAATAAAAAAACTTGGTTTCAGAAGAAGTTGTTTTTGCAAAACATCGGGATAATTGGCTAGCAGCACTTTCATATTCATTCGTATTATGTTATTTACAATCATTATCAAACATAATTATAACTAGATAAAGAAATGAACACTTCATTTTAGAATACTTCTAGTTATTTTTACCCGACTGCAAAGAAAGGTCAACTGGACTTAGTGCACTTACTGCCGTACTCAGATATATGTAATGATTACTTAAGCCGCCACTTAGTAAAGGTTTGGGATATTTTGGTGTGACAAAACTGTCAAAACCATTACTAAGTGATGGCTTAAGTAATCATTAGAGCTCTCTGAGTGCGGCAGTTAGTGCACTGTTTTCTTTATGTATATTTATGGGCCTACTCTTGGCCTTGAGCAGCGGTGGCCCAGTGGTGTCGGCCCCGAATTACGAACAGTAGGTCGTGTGTTCGAACCCAGGCAGACGCATTACTCTTTGTAATTTATTTCATACAACCCGTACTGGGCCCGCGTGGTGGATTCCATCCCTTTCCTAGAGAAGAGGCCTGAGTCCCTGCAGTGGGAAGTTTATAGGCTGATGATGATGATGATGACTCTCGACCTCAATCTTGTCCTAGAGATAGAGGTGAGGACGACGATGGAACGAACTAACCCAAAAGAAAAATGTTGTTTAAATTAAAAAAAAAACTGAAAACCCATTTATATTACTAACTTTAGTTTGATTTTATAACTTTATTTTTTAATGTAACCTTAATTATTTTTTGTTGTCGTACTTGCCCTTTATTTTTCTGTGAGTGCTGTGCACTTCTGTAAGTGACGAATTCACTATGTTTGAAACTGTTTGTGATGTAATCTTATGTATGTTCTTAGTGAGTAAGTCGTTGAAGTGCCATAAACATAAATAAATAAATAAATAAATAAATGTTAACGCGACTTAAGTACACTGACGCCGGCACTGAATTCTACTTCGTGTGGCTGTGCGCATAAAACACTAATAATATGAGATTTTCATGGACAATGTGCTTGTCGGCATCGTTTAAATACTGAAATACTCTGCCTATCAGACAGCTTTAAGGCCTAGACTCCACTAAAATGGGGACGAGCGAGGCTGACCTTAGCAGTTATTAGTCTACGCTTTGAAGTATAGTGGTCGAAAGTGGTAAAAAGGCGACACATAACGCCTTTTTTTTAAGTTGGGAAATCATCAAATTTTAAAGACTCCTCCCGCTCTTGGGCAGTAGAAGGGAGTGTCTGACTTTTACTGACTAAAAACCACCCATGAAGGAACATGGGTGGTAGCGGCTTAGCTCTTTGTGGGTCGTTTGTCGTTTTTTTTTTTCGTAGGCTTTTATCCCCCTGCACGTCCTAACTGTGGCCAGCGCTTAGGCTTATAGACAAAACAGATAAATAAAAATAAAACAAAAAAGTAGAATACCACGATTAGATCATTTATAAGTACCAAATCGTTTGTTAAAGCTATTTAAATCCATAGCAATTTTGAAGCAGTTAAAAGCGTTAAAGTTAAAACAACGCGGACAATAATTTTGAATTATTATTCCGTAATTTGAAAAGTTTTGGGGCTCATTACAGAGAGGTCGTTTCTGTATTAGTTTTGTATTGGTTTTATAAATTCGTTTTGAGTTATGTAGTTTTGTTAATGTTTGTTCATTTACCTGTATTTATTGGCTTTTTCACAAAATTTAACATTAAGTTTATTATTTCCATTTTTTTAAATTATTTAATAGTAGCTGGTGTCTAGATTTGTGCCCGTTTGATGACAATAGACTCGGTACACCAAAGCCTAATTATTCATTGTCGTTATAAGCTTGGTCGTGACTGTCTTCAAATTATCATCATTATTTTAACAGTTTCGGTACGTGAAGACAGAAAAAAAATAGGAACAAAGGTCTTTTTCTTAAAAAATCTCGTATCATCTATTCATCATCAGAATCATTTCTATTATACTAACTAATTTTATTCTAGCTTTAAGAAGACAAATTCTTACAATAAACTGTCCAAGTCGTTGAAACTTTTAAAACGTTAAGCCGTGATTAACCATCATGCGGGTTCATCATTTACCTCTTGGCTCCCAAATTTCAGAGACTATTACATCTTATGACTAAACGTTGCCCTAGAGACGAAATTGGGTGTACTGAGTTTAAACATAATCTGTCTCAAAGGGCATACATAATTATTACCCCTACATTGCCCAGTCAAGGACACCCCAATTACTTTTTCACTAACGAGCCAATTTAAAAGTTTATAATCTTGTAATATCTACGTTATATAATGAGAATTTTTGTATATAAATGATTTTGTCAAGCAATTTTATGGGTAATGTTGTTAGCAGTTAGGTATCATTTTCTTTTCGCACGCTTGTTTTTATCATAAAGTGTAATTTTCGACGATTAACTGTCTAGACATGTACAGAATAATAGAATAATTTTATTAGAGGAAGTATAAGATGGTTGATTATTCAGAAAACCCAACCAGTATTCGGTACCCGTGATTTGTACCAATATAGATTACGGATTCGCTAGCCAATCAAATGAATCCTTGAGAGTTTGCTCTAATTAGGGCTACCTATAATCCGCTACAATTCAATTCTATTATATTGCCATATCTTCTACTATGATAATAACAATGTCCACGGTCACCACAAACCAATTTCCTTATTCAGTGGCTAATACCGTATCTTAAAAGGAATCGTTTAGTCAACTACAGAATTGGCTACGATACAATTTTCTTGATTTATTAAGACATTCGTCTTTAATAGAATAATGGTATTGACACAACTGCAAGGGCCGACGCTCGTCGGGACTGAGGGTTGTTCGAAAGAGATACCGCGGCCTCGGCACAAAGGGCTAAGAAGGAACATGGGTGGTTTTTAGTCAGTAGAAGTCTGACACTCCCTTCTGCTCGTCCCAGAGCGGGAGGGGTTATTTGAAGATTTCCCACGAGTTAAGTTTTAAGGTAGGTAGTGCCTAGTATCTCAGCACGGAAACACACTTTTCCATAGTGCCATCTTTGTCTATCACTCAGAACCGTCATTTGCTAAAGTGAGAAACAGAGTGGGAATGTTAGCACACGTGACATATTTATATCCTCTGACAGCAACAACATTGTAAGCGGTTTAACAGTAAGCTGTATTACTCATCACCATCATCTCCCTGCCCTTGCCTAACTCTATTTGGAGTTGCCCAACACATTTTATTCTTCTGTTCTCTCCTGACAGCTGATATCATGGCATCATTTACTCCTTTCTCTTTCCTCGCACAATCCATCCATCTTAAGTAAGTTACTGATGAGCAAAAAACCTTAAGGTCTTAAGTCAGTTGGGGCAAGTGCCTCTACGGGGCAAGTGCGCCGAACATCAATATCTCCTAAACCAAAACCGTATTTAAAAAACGCGCCATAGAATGTCCTTCGAAAACAAAATTTAGTTTCGGCATTAAATTATAGATGTCGTAACTAGGCATATTAGGAAGTAATTCGCCATTTTGATTTGGCCATCTTTTTTTTGTGGACGCCACGTTGGCAAGTGCTGTGCAAATCACGTACGAAACAGCAGAAAAACCACTATTGAGTGATTTAAACCAGGTAATTCGCATTCTCTAAACATTATTCTTCATTTATCTGTAATTATTTTGTTTCTATCTCACAAGTAATTAATTTTATCGATGTTACATTTTTATAACCAAAAACAAGCGAAGTGAGGTAAGTGCGCCTACTAGAATTGGGGAAGTGCGGCACAATGACGCACTTGCCCCAAACCAGAAGTTGACAACATTTTAAAGGAAAAAGCTTTAATGAATTTTCAACATATTATATTGATCTTATAATATACTGTAATTAATTTTTCAATACCCTTTAAACTTTTTCTTTTCTATATTTTTGCTTGTACTTTGGAAATAAGTATGTCGTCATTGACGTAGCGGAAACTAGAGCAGAGAATAATGTTTTGAACCATTTTTGAGATTTTATTTCCTTATCGTTAAATCATTTCTAGTGTAGTCAGGTAAGAAAACTGAGTGTTCCTAATTTTCAAACATTATTCTCACATTCCAAAGAGAAAAAAATAATAAGTAATTTACTAAAGTACTGTTTTAAAGGATATATTTGAAACATTTTTAATGTTCAATAAAACTTATTTGGTAATTATTGTTAATGTTTAGACTTTTGAAGATAAACGATACGTTTTTCGAGACTGATTTAATTTGCTATAAGATTGATAATTTTGAAAACTTTAGTCATTTAGGTAAACTAGAGCAGAGACCGCGAAGAAAATTGTCGCGCAACAATTTTAATAATGTTCATTAGTATGAAAGGCAAATGAGAAGGTATGGTCCTCTGGAACATATCCCGAGCAACCATTTTCTTTGCCGTGTCTGCTCTAGTTTACGTTATACCTATTGAAGTATACCTCAAAATGACTGATCCTTATTTTTAAACATATTCTCATATTCAAGAGAATAATTTTTATTGATTAATAAAATATTAGTGCCTTAACATATGTTTTTTATTTTTTTCTACTCTATTCACTAATGTCTTATAATAATCATAAAATTGTAATTTAACTGAATACCATGCTTCTTAGAAATATAAAATAAACACTAATAAAGCCCAAAACTCAAACTGGGGTAAGTGCGGTTATACATTTGTTATCAGAGGTATAACAATACCCCAATGTTGAACACCTCTGGAAACAAATGTATACCGCACTTACCCCAGTTTTCGTTTTTTGGCGATAATAGTCCTTATTTTAATAGTAATACATTTCTGATTACAGAAACTATTTTTGCTCATAAGCTTTTGTTCGAAAAAAATAACCCTATTTTAATATTATCTAAGGAAAAGCCATTTATTGAGCTTAGCCGCACTTACCCCAGTCCTGGGGGCAAGTGCGTCTAGGCGTCTAGTTTTCTTCAAACACGTAAAATCATAACAAAACGTAGCTTATATTGCTGCGCAGAACGACCATAAATAACTTAAGAAACTAAGCTATCCAGTAGTACCCACTGAACTTGTCTAGGTTTCATAGAAATAAAAATACTAACAACGAAAAGTAAAGTTTAAAAATCTATACCGCACTTGCCCCTACTGACTTAAATAAAAAGAAGTAACACAATACACAATCTTACAAAGAGATTTACGATTCAAACAGTTAGCTACTGAAACCAGCAATTCAGTTCCATATTACAATCTTTACAACAACGTATCGTATTGGTCTCTATTTGATGAGCTCCCAGAACAATTCTTTGAACGAAATTCCCTCAGAATATAACAAAGACGTACGTAGTTTTCTTTTAATTTTTCAGACAGAGCTTACGGAGTGATCCCGGACGCTTTGAGAGCAATGCACGTACCGGCTCTGGCGAATGGGCAACTCCCTCAGGGATCCATAATCCCACCTCTAAAGAAGGAAATTTTATACCCGAAAGAATTTCCGGAGTTCGGATTTTGGTTCCTAATAACGCCATCGTGAAGTCCGGAGTCGATTGAAGAACTACTTTTTGGAGAAGTTTCGGCGATCGTTCGATCAGTTCCCAGTGAGACTAAGGTATTTGAGGAATCGATTTATCGTTTGGGCTGTAAGTTTTGCTCGTAAATCAAGCTTAGGAATGGTGCCAAGTAATACTCATGTTTTTATTCATTACGATTTGGAAATGTATATTGTGATTGTCACTTTATGTTATCCAGAATGGGGGATCGGACTGAGTCAAAAAATATAATTCTAATTAGTCCGTCAGTTAGATTATCGAAAAATATTGGATACGTGTTTTTTGTTTTATCAAATTAATAAAAATTGACGAAGATAAGACGCGTCAAAGATCATGAGTGGGGGGTTGTGACGTCATTTGTTGGTGAAAAAACTACCATGTGACGTTTTCGAGGAATTCACGAGTTTTCGAAGCATTGTATCGTCTTCATTTCTTGTTTTTGTGAAAAAAGTAAAAATACGTGTCCTATATTTTTTGAAAATCTATCTGATGCACTAATTATTATTTTTTTGTCCGATCCCCTATTGAAGGAAGTGAATTATAATTATGGCTTTAATTCATTATACAAAAAGCCACCTAACTTAATAGCAACTTGAGACTAATAATTGTCAGATGACCTGATTATAATTTTAAGACCAGTCCTGCCATCATAATTAAGTCGGTTTCTTTGCAGGAGAGTAATGAATCATACTCGTAAATCGAGTCCAGCAAGATACTGGCGTATCATAATATTCTTTTTTTAGTGCTCTTTATAAACATTAATGGACTCACCAAAGTTTTTCTACTTTCTAACCAAAGCAATCATTGCGTGAACAAGCCACCCGTGCGTCGTGTTTGTTTGGTTCAGCAGTGGCCCAGTGGTAACTGCCCCGACTTACGAGTAGTGAGTTGTACTCGGGCAGGCGCATTTTCAATATTTTTTTATTTAGCCTGTAATCTCCCATTGCTGGGCGAAGGCCTCCCCTAAATCCTTTCAAGAGCTCTTTTTCTGACGCATTACTTTTTGAAGTTTATTTTATCACCACTGCTTACAAAACATTGACAAAAAACTTTTTGAAGAAATCGGTATGTCCTAGAAAACAAGTTAAAAATTCAAAAACAAGGAGACATCTACCAACTCGCACTGGACCCGATTGGTGAATAGTTGCTCATTCCCTATACTAGAGAGGCTTGTGTCTCAGTAGTGGGAACATTAGAGGCTAAATATTACTATGCTGGAATCATGATAAGTTGATGATGTATACTTAACAATAATTAAATACGGCTCCTGACTTTTTAATCCACTTTTGTCACTCATCAAGTTTTCAATTTCAAGCTATAACGATTTACGTGGTAGTTAGTATCTAATGTAAGTTTTGTATTACAAATTGCTATGACACATGCAATCAACAGTTATAGGTAATTTTGGACCATTTTCTTGATTGACGTGGTTTAAGTATTACATGACATACGGTAGGTATAATTATACATATAACTTGGTAGTTTGTTGTTTTGGACGCTTAGATATTTTGTGACAGTGACAAAATATTCTTAGTGTTTTAGTTTTAAGGTTTAGTTTAATTTGGTGCTAATGTTTAGGATATTCTAATGATTTTAATATTTTTGTGTTATTTATCATCATCTGCATAGCTTTTTCTCAAGCTTGATGCAGCTGAATACTAGTATTTTAAATGGAACAACTGGAGTGCCTGACGCGATAAGCATAAAACCTTAATGATTTTTTAAACAATTATTAATTTCTATTTTGTTTCCATTTGATAACAAAACCGAAAATTTATGCAGAATATCTTTAGCTATTGATACTGGTAACAATTTTAACTACATGTGATTTACTATAACATTATAAGTTTCAAATAATTCAATCTATCTTAACTTAATCCATATCTAAAGCTTTCGACGATGTCAACACAATAATTATATCAATCTCAGAAGATTGACGTGTCAACAATCTAATTATAAACTGTGTACATTGACACAGGCATAATAAGCGTGTTTGAGTAGGGTACAAAGGGAATCAATAAGAGTTAAAATTGGCTATACCGTCCCCGACCTTTTACGTCAATAACTTCAGTGTAGGGAGTGCTGCCTTATTTATCAATTCGAAATAAGCATGAGCTGGTCAGATTGACCTTTGGGGTGGAAGCTTATCTGTCGGCAATTGCTTTATAGACAACACATTAAATTTGTGCGTCGAGCCGATGATGTCCAACGAAACGGATGATACGTCCAACGCATATTCCGTCAGATATGGATCTACACTTGTCTTGTCTTGGTAACACTTGAAGAAAATCCTACTTGATCACGAATTGCCATGGGTGACCTGGAAATCTTCGAATATGCTCCGAATCTTGGTTGAATGAAGCAAGAAAAACCTGTTCAGGGAGGGTGGGAAATCATCAAAATGACTCCTCCTGCTCTAGGCAGACTTTTATTGGCAGGGCGGTAGGAGTGTCAGACTTCTACTGACTTAAAACCACCCATGTTCCTTCTTAAACCTTAGCGTTGAGGCTGCGATATCTCTTTCAAACAACCCTTAGCCCCGACGGGGATGACTCTACCTTGAAGTGTTAAATGTAGTATTGCCTGTTCTGACGCTACTGAAGTGACAAAGTAACCCTGTAACAACCTGTAACTACATGAATGCAATAAATGATGTTATGATTATGATTATGATTATAGTACGTCGCTAGATTTTGGGCTGAAGGTTTATTTGTTAAATGGTCGAGTTGCGTCGTCCGAATTGAAAGAAAAGCATAGAACATCTTTTTTGCTTTATTTGCATAGGCATTAGGCTCTTTCTGTCCCGTTCAAGCCGATTCCACGTCGTGATTGTGTGGTCACTCCCTACACCGTTCGTGTTACGTCAATAACTTTAGCATAAGCCCTGTTATTTTGTGGTTAGACTTGACCTACATAGACGGATTACCGCAAAAGATTGCAACATTGCCCGGAACAAAAATCCGACTTTTATAATATCAAGAGATTTAGAGGATTTTTGAGTAAATACATTTTTGTTACGAGGGATTTGTGCGTGAAATATTGGCTTCCACTCTGGCAAGCTCTGAATTAAAATTACTGATCTAAATGGGCGAGGTGGATTGTATTATTGTCTGGTTTTTTTCTTTAATTATGGAGTTTAATATCTTTATCATTCAAAAGTTATATCCAAAAAGTCGTAAAAGTAAACTGTTACTAAGAATAAGAATAATTAAGAATAAGAATAATTTATTGTTCCAAAAATTAAATACGTTACATTGATTCCTGAAACTCACACTAGGATTCCCTGTGTCATGAGTTCCAGGCTCCTTCGTTCCGTTGACATATTTGTGACACAAATAATAAGTATTCTGTACAATATTTTTCTAAATCTAACAGTGATCTACTTTCTAAACAATTACACAAAGAAAATGAGTGTGCTGTGTGCCTGTACGTGTATGGTATGTGTGTGAGTGTTAAGTGTGCGTGTGTGTGGTGTGTGGTGTGATTTGAAATTTAGTCGTGTTGGTGTTATGAGAGTGTGTCTGAATGTTATAACCGTTCTTGTTTAGGGAAGTTTGTGATATATAGTAATTTAATTATTTAATTATAATATATAGTTGTCAATATATAAATGCAAGGAGGGACTTTAGGATAGGAGGCTTTCAGTCAAGTCATAGTCCAGTGTAAGTAGCCACTTTGTTTCCTTAATTCTACATTTAGATTGTGTAAGATGCAAAATTTCGTGTCGGTCATTGAGTTTCGCACGGTTATGTTACTATAATGATAGGTTTTTTAACAAATATCTATTACCTCTGCCTAACCCTTCGGGGACCACAGGCGTGATGCTATGTTATGTTATCTATTTTAAAAGTAAATAGATCTACATCAGTTTACTTTTGGAATAGATAACATAACCAACGCAATACAAACGTATCTAAGCAACTTTGTCCTGACTAATTAGAAAAATGTCTGCATGTATTGCTTTGGTTGGTGGAATCTTCAGGACTAGTTTTCTAAGACTACTAATTATGTCAAAACATCTCGCCACATTATACCTATTTTAACCCGACTACGGCGAAGCCAAAAGGAAGGGTAATGATTTTGGCAGTGTATGTATGTTTGTATGTTCCACCGTAGCGCCTAGACTACTGAACGTATTTTAATAAATGAGGTGTCAATAGGTTTGTAAGAATAGCCCGGGTGACATAGGTTATATAAATTTTAACAATTCTTTTTATGACGGAATTTAAACGTCAAAACCTACCTCGAAAAAAAAATTGGGATAATCTTAACATAATTATTTGGTATCAAATGAAAGGTCTTGGCAAAGTACATTACAAATATGTATATTATATTAGAGTTCAATATATACCTACGTTTAGATTGCGGTCAAACAGTTCTCGTGGTCTAGTCTGTGTTATTTACTCGTATTATGTAAATAACAAACCAACATCTTAATGTTGGTTTGTTATTACAATATTACATTAAGAAAGTAACATATTATTACGTATACATAATAACACACAAAAATAAAATTCAAATAAAAAAATAAGTTTAAAAACTAAAACCCGACTACGAATAAAAACGCAGACTAATAAAACCGCGGTCTTAAAATTATTAAACAAAAAATATCAATCAATCAAAATCAAAATCAAAATATTTTTATTTCACATACGCCTACATGGGCACTTATAAAACGTCGGTAAAAAGGGGCACGGTTCGGTGCATTGGTCGATTCCTAAGGAGAAGAACCGGCAAGAAACTCCACAGGTTACTCTTTTAATCTTTTAAAATCGTTTGGGTTAACAATAAGGTATAATACACACATGAAGACCATGCAGATTAATGTCTGAGATGGTCTTTTGAAGAAAGCACCACACAGATTTGAGTAGACCCGTCCAGTCAGTGCAAGCATTTGTCAGTTATCGTGGAGCTCGACTTATAACTCAAGGAGCTCAATCGAGAAATATCGTCTGATAAGTAGATCATTTGATAAATTATAGAGGATAGTCGTAGTCGCATGCCACTTTGCTAATGGTAACTAGCAGCTGTCTTCTGTGTCAATGAGAACGCGATGAAGGAGCATCAGGTGTCAGTGGCATGCGACTACGGTTGTCCTCTAAAATTTTTCAAATTATCTACTTACTAGACGATATTTCTTGTTTAATACTTTTAAGACCGCGGTTTTATTAGTCTGCGTTTTTATTCGTAGTCGGGTTTTAGTTTTTAAACTTAGGTTTTTATTATCTTTACTTGCCGTCATCGGTATTGCTAATAAAATTCCACTATATCCGCATGTTGTCTATAGAAATGGACAACTACAGAAAAAAAGCTAGGTATATAATTATATTTGCAGGCAACGCCGAACTTCGTAGGTAGATAGATACTCGTGTAATCATTGAACTGGTATCAAGTAGCCGACTGTCGGCGAACTAAAGGTCGATTTACCAATTAGACAAACCAAAGTCACGAGACATCTTTTGAAGACACACAAAACCTCTCCAACGTATTGATTAATTGTTCAAGTATCGGTCCAATCTTGTGTTTCCACACTTTTTGTGAACCTTGATGGCTTTTCAAAGTAAGAAAAAATGTTTCTGAAACATGTTTTATGTCTAAAAACTAAAGATCAAGAACATCATTGCTTTCTGAAAGTTAACCCTTAATCTGAAATAAGGGAGTGTAAAAAGTTTGTTATGAGCACAGATATTATAGCTTTTAAGTAATTTGGCGAATTATAGTCATAGTTTGACACGAAAAAAGGGCGGTTTTTTTTTTGTAAATGAAATGGGCCTACTCTAGACCTCAATCTTTTCCTGAGGACGACGATGATATGAGGTCGACGATGGAACGACCTATCGCAGGATAATAAGACTCGTAAGTACCTAGCCAAGATCTACCGGCGTACTTTTCAGCAATACATGTTTGCTGTTAATTCCTGATAAAGTAACAGACAAACTTATGTTCGCATTCGTAATATTACCAACCTAGTAACGAGTATACCGCAATCTGCATTTTACAACACTGGCTGCTTCTACTTTTACAGACTATAGTTACTTAATAAATATTTTCCATTTAACTCTCACTTCTAAATCCTCATTAGCCAGGCTAATATGATCCAGTTTATGGCTAGCACGAAACTAAGTACAGCTTAGTTTCTCCATATACTTATGTTTTCCTTACACTAGGATTTAAACAAAGCAAATGACCGAATAATCGCCCAATTACCAACTGTAATGGAGTCGGCACTACCTAGCCCGGTACCTACGTACCGAAATACGTGCTTATTTAGAAATACCCCTCTGGCCACAAACTACACGAACAAGCGATATGCAATAAGCGAGGGCCACTGTGGAGAAATTACGTGAAAGAAACTACTTAGAATGCCACGAATCGGTACTCACGTGACACAAATAACTGACAAACGCGCGTGACGATTGACATATAGCAAGTTATATCGCTCTAAGTTATACTCGCGCCTTTAGTTTCACTCGTGATTTGTACAAGCGTTGACGCACTTATAAGCGTGAACAGACACTTCCGTGGTGATACACACACTCGCTGTTTTTAAAAGAGAAAAATGTGGCAAAACAAGCTATAAAATACGCTAGTGTGAATTAACTCAGTTGTGTCACAAGTCGCATTTCCTTAAGTCATAAGAAGGGGTAACTGCACAACGCTACGTCCCAAAATGAATATTTGAAGAACCAAAATGTAACGTTCCGTTTGTTACCCCAACCGCTAAACTAAAGCATCTAGCTACTTAATTGTACTAAAACAATTACACTCTTTGTTTTGTTACACTTAACATACGAAAACAGTTTACTTAGAGTGAGGGTAACGTTACAAAATGGACGCTCTAGGTCTGAATACGTAATTATTTAAACAATTTTAACAAAGCTTGAAAAACTAATTTGTGCTACGCTTGTTATGTTTTCGACTATTGTTCTCGCTCATAACGTATGTAAAAGATATAGTCGTTGTATAAACATTGTACTAGCTTTTAGGGGAATTTGCTCGTGTTTATTAAGTTCTATATTGATGCTGGTGTAATAAGGTATTCGAGGCAAGATTTTTGTGAGTAAACATTTTAGTAACAGCTGTTCCCTAATTTTGTTAAGGTTTACTACTAAGTTGTATTTTGTTTGTTGATTTAAAAAAACATAATATGATCATGAAAATACGTGTTCATTTTTATTTTTATAAAGCGCTTAAGGATTTTTTTCTAGTAGATTTTGAAGAATAGGGGATCGGACTGAGTCAAAAAAAATGATTCTAATTAGTCCGTCAGTTAGATTATCGAAAAATATTAGATATTATGTGTTTTTTGTTTAATCAAATTAATAAAAAATGACGAAGATAAAACGCCTTAAAGATCATGAGTGTGTTGGCGTCATTTGTAGGTAAAAAATGTACTGACATGTGACGTTTTTGAAAAGTTTGCGAGTTTTCGAAGCACTGTATTGTCTTCATTTTTTGATTATGTTAAAAACGACAAAATACGTGTTTAATATTTTTTGGAAATCTATCTGACGGACTAATTCGTTATTTTTTGTCCGATCCCCTATTCTTTTGCCGACATACGTCGGGGTCGGCTTCAAGTCATACAGCTGAATACCATTCACACACATTTATAATGTACGGTACTTTATAATGGTTTGTACGCAGGAAATTTTACATACGTATTTTCATTTTAACCAGCCCCACTCAACTTCGTATCTTACACAGCCTAACGGCCAATGTATTAAACCAAACATTTTGAACGTTTACCTCATAAATAAACCGATATTCGGACACGGGTTGGACCCACGTACTAGGCTCCTATAATAACGTCCTGGTTTTATTAAAGGCAATCGTGCATAATTAGTGACAGCTTGTTAGACCGCTACCTGGCTGTAATAACTAGTCTTAATGTTTATAGTAATATCAAAGTGTTATCGGGGTTATTGTAAATTGTTTTGAAATAGGGCAAAATTAAGGAATGGTTTATAATAAGGATGTTTAATGACTTAAAAAAAATATGGTTCTAATTAGTCCGTCTGTTAGATTATCGAAAAATATTGAATACGTATTTTTTGTTTTATTAAATCAATAAAAATTGACGAAGATTAAACGAGTCAAAGATTTGAATGGAGGTTTGTGGCGTCCGGCGGCGGCGACCTCTCGCGCCCGGCCCTGGTGCAAGCCATGGTCCGGGGCGAGGAGGAATGGGACGCCGTCGCCTCCTTCTGCGAAGCAGTGATGCTGGCGAAGGAGGTGGCGGAACGCGAGAGGGAGAGAACCTCTCGTCCCAGCCGCCGCGGGAGGCGCTCCGGGCGTCGGGGGTCCCGCGATGACCTCCGGCCACCGTAGACGCGGGCCTGTGGACGGTGAGTGATGGGCTAACTCGCCGTCCGTCCGTCTCACGACGAAAACAGGCCGTGTCGACGGCGCGTTCGTGTTCCACGCGCGCCTCAAAGAGATGTCAGCAACATGGGAGGGGCCCGAAAGGGCCGACGCCTGTCGGGGCCGCGGGTAGTCCTCTGGTTATCGCAGCCTCGACATAGAGGGCGAAGAAGGAACATGGGTGGTTTTTAGTCAGTAGAAGTCTGACACTCCCTTTCGCTCTGCCCAAGAGCGGGAGGGGTTATTCGATGATTTTACACCCACCAAAAAAAAAAAAAAAGGTTTGTGGCGTCACTAACCGGTAAGAAATGTCATACTAATGTCTTAGAATATGATGTCACACGAGTTTTCAAAGCATCGTCTTCATTGTTTGCTTGCGTGAAAAAAGAAAAAAAATACGTGTCTAACATTTTTTTTAAATCTATCTGACGAAGTAATTTTGGTACTCTTTCGTCAGGTACGCGTTTCCCTCGCTTTTCCAGTTACAGTTTCGTTTCAGATAATAACACTACTGACACAAATTTTCAAATGGAGGAGCCATCATCATAGTTATATTTTTTTTTAAATTTCTTATTTTTGTTCCCAACTTTTCACGTCTTTAGTCCTTATGAAGTGCTCCCGAGTTTCTTAAGCTATTTCTGCTCATACCTCATTAATTTACATTTTTTTCTCGTCTGTGTAAAGATTTCTATAGCGATTTAATTACTTAATATTAATTAAAGCATTGTGTTGATACACGAATCTTTTCCTTGAAAAACTCCTTTAATGAAAACTTAATGAACATTTTTCGGCAGTTCATTTATAATTACATCTTAACACAGCTATTTCTAAATATAGAGAAATAATACATTTTCCTGTGTAGACATTTTAAAAGGTTAAGGGTAAAAATTTTATATTTTCATAAAAAAAATATTTAATAAAAAAAAAATAATATGAACTGTTAAAACTTTATTTTTACATTTTTCCTCTTGGAACGGACATTAGCCTCTATAGTAATGAGGCAATTATTGTCGTGCCCCGTTTTATGTTCACTACAGGAATTGATGGATGCTACCGAAAGCCCCAAACTAATAGGTCACTTCTGGGCTGACGTAATAAGGTGGTTAACAAAAAGAAAATCTTATTAGTATGTCAGATAGATTTCCAAAAAATATTGGACACGTATTTTTCTTTTTTCACGTAAACAAACAATGAAGACGATACAGTGCTTTGAAAACGTTTAGTTTGTTTTTTTATTATATAAGTAACATAGTAATCTGTGGAAAATGTTGTGGGTAGTATATTTGTTAATTTTAATTTTAAGAAGTTTTAAGTTTGTGTATACTTAATATACTACTGTTTGTTTTCCCAAATTAAATAAATAAATAAATAAATAAATAAAACTCGTGTGACGTCATTTTCTAAGACATAAGTATAACATTTCTTACCGGTGAGTGACGTCACAACCCCTCACTCAAATCTTTGACACGTTTTATCTTCGTCAATATTTATTGATTTGATAAAACAAAAATACGTATCTAATATTTTTCGATAATCTAACAGACGGACTAATTAGAATAATATTTTTTTAAGTCAGTAAACCTCCCTATATACGTTGCCTTGGACACGGTAAGAAGAATAGGAGCGAGATCATTGGCCTCAACCGGGTACAAGCTCATACTCCATAGCTTCTACTAAGAAATTCCAGATGGAAAGCCCTAATAACACTTTGACTATCCTGGGAATCCAACCCAGGATCTCATGGTCACCAGTCGCACTTGTGACTACTCGACCAGATAAACTGGAGAAATCATCAATAACCTATTAAAGTTCCCACTGCTGGGACACATGCCTCCTCTCTCTTTGAAAGGGAATGGGCTATAATCTACCACGCGGGCCCAGTACGGATTGTTAGATGTCACATGTCTTCGAATGCTTGATTCTAAGCCATGCCGGTTTCCTCACGATGTTTGCCTTTACCGTTTTGAGAGCAGGTGATGAAATAAATTACACAAATTAATGTGTCTGCCTGGGTTCCAACCCACGACCTACTGTTCGTAAGTCGGGGCCGCCACCACTGGGTCACCGCTGCTCTGGAGAGATATAAGTGTGCTATTAGGTACATCCCTGCCTAATCCTTTGAGGCTTACAGGCGTGATGTGTTGTAATACAGAAAGAAACTTTAAAAGTCCTTTCTCATTCGCTCAAAATAATCCCATATTCGACAAAAAGAAACCAATTACAAAATTCAAAGCAAGATATTTTACGATCGCTTCACATTCAGCTCGCGTATGCAAAACGTAAAAACTTCGTATTCATGCAAAACACAATAAAAAATGTTTATGGTGCTGTTTCCAAACATTCTTTATTTATAAGTTAATATGTCAACTGCACCCGCCCCAACCCTCCAAACGCGATGCGGTCAAATAATGTAATATTTTATTCACAGCTTTACTTCTGTTCTGTCATCGTTTTGCGAACTTCGCGCCTCGAGAAAACATACAAATGTCGGTAAGAATTTCCAGATACTTTTATTACTTTGCGGTTACCGCAAAGAAGGAATATTATTCAATATTTTCCTTTGAGTTTTCTTGTAATTAATTGTTAGTTTTCTTCCAACTTTGACATTGTTTCTAGTATTTGAATGGGGCTTTAAGGTGCCATTTTTAGTTTGAAACATCATAATGAGTTCTATTACCTAAGCTTTATAACAGTTAATAAATGAGTTTATGATTTAAATCTATAAATTTAAATAAGTAACGTATTTATATAGTTACTCAATGCTTGCGCAATAATATTTGTTAGGTTCAGTGCCGCAACACAATTAATAAAATGTTGTGACTCAAATTTTAATTGAAACCTAAGTTTTTACTCATAAAAATGTTATAGTCACGCAAACTCACTGAAAAAACTTAATTTCAAGCACCCAATAAAGTACGTAATATTATAATTGTTCCATCAGTCTAGATTTCAACAGTTCGTGTTGTTTTTCTTGAATTTCAAAAGCTAACAGAATATTACGAGAGGAGTTTTTGTAAGAAAGTTTGACAAATTACTTTAGACTTTCGGCCCTAGTTTTTTATGCTTAGTAAAAAAAAATATTTAGATAGATAATGGTTTAGCTTTTTTACATTGAACAGTGTCATTGATAAATCTTTTACGCATATAAATCATGCGAAAGACACTCTAATTTTAGTAATTTATAACCGCATGTGCTCTTAAAGCTACGTAACTTCACCAATTAAAACTGTTACCTGAGTATAAGTCTATTATCTTAGACTTAATTTCAAGTTAAGAACTCTAAATGTCTGTACGTGCTTTCGACTACTAATTGCACGAAAATGTCGATGACTTTTAGTTATTTCGTACCACAGCGGCGTACAACGGGTTAATATTTCGCAACACAAAATTCTCTCCATATTATTTATGTATGTAGAGAATTTTAAATAAATATTTATTTCCATTCCACTTTAATTGTTGCCCGAAGGCTACATAAGTTGAAAAATTAATAAATCGTATAGGTTCATCTTGCAAGGAGTTTTGAACCTAACGTTTTGCGGTTTAAGACCTAGTTTTCATGGATAAGACATTTTCTGCAATGTAAACTCAGCTTGCAGTAACAAACTCTTTTCCCGGGTTCGCACGTGACTCAATTATGAATAACTACATTTCTGAACGTTTTTGAGAACTTTATTTAATTTATTTCATGAAGTCGTTGTAATGTTGTTAAAGACACGAGAGAATTAAGTAGGTAATGCTTGACCTGTTTTAAATTAATATTAAAAAATTACTACACTTGTGCATTTGTTCATTAAGGCGCCAATAAACGCGAAACCAACGCCACTCACATCTTATTTCTTTTACTCTAAAATCACATCAAATTTAAAAAATCCAAAACACGATCATACTATTAAATAACCTGTAGGTTTTTTTAAAATCACTTTTCATGATTCTAGACTTGATAAATAAGAATTACTGGTTAAAAATAAAAGTGGCCACTTTTGGCGCTAATAAGTAATACTGTTCAAATTTGATGTTATTTTAGAGTAAAAGAATTAATAAGATGTGGGTGGCGCTAGTTTTGGTGCTGTTACAGAGGAAATGCGGGAGGTCTTTCCTCCATAGAAACGCTCTCGCCTGTTTTCTTTCTTGTTAATGACTATAAAGCTATGACTGTTTACAGAATAATAAACATTAACTACTTGTACGCCCCTATGTTTTTCTTTTTGATGATACATTATTTATCTAACCCTGAAAAAATGCTCAAAATTGCTAATTTGGATCACTGTCAACAGAGGCCTAGTGTACGAATTTGACAAGTTCTATTAACGAAAAAAGGGAAACATGGGCACATAATACATTATTCTTATTTAGTGTCTAAAATATCTTATAAATTGGTACAATATTGGAGGAGGAAATAGACGAGAGCCAAACCTAGAAATATGACTTTTTCCTTAGGCTAAGTCGGATCTGCAGTTGTCCTTATCTGCCGCCCAGGAGAGCGACAGCGATAGTTTCTTCAAACACCTAATTTTCATAAGTCTCTCCGCCCGCATTTCCTCTCAACAGTTTTACATAACATAACATCACACCTATAATCCACGTAGGGTAAGGTAGAGGTATACCTAATACTACAGTCATATTTCGCCAGTTATATTTAATTCTCATGTAATGTGAAGCGAGTCTATTGATTTTTACTAGACACGAACTCAGACTACGTGAATGCAACTAAGAAACTCCTGTAGGGCTATTACGTATCTTTTAGATGACAGTGGCTTCTAAAGTGTCCATCAATTAAATGTCAAATGGTTCCATTTTGTACTAAACCATAACCAATTTGACAAAACTCAAACTGAAACTCAAAGCATTTATTTCAATTAAACCTTTATAGGCACTTTTGAATGTCAGAAGAACAATTCATAAAAACAAATCAACGAGTGCAATACGTCATTCCGAAAGCCACCACGCCGAATCACACGCCGCCGAATGCCAGCAACAACGAGCACCGCGAGCACGAGGCACGCAGCGACGCACACCGCTACAACGAATGCACGAGACCCCGAATCACGGAACAACGAATGCACAGTTAATCAATGGACAATATGATAGGCACTGACATTTAAAAGATACGCAGTAGCCCTGCTGATGACACCTTGCCCAAGCAAGCAACTTCATGGTCAGCAGACGCATTTGATCGACGAGGCAGTCTTTTTTTTCAAGCCCGCCACACTATTAACAAACCACTGTAACTCCTGTAAGTCAGAATCAACAGTGGCGACCACAAGAAAAGCGCTGAGACAATGAAGCCCGGCCAACGTCCCAGAGAAACGATTTAACTGTCTTGGATCCCGCAACGAAATTAATCAGAAAAGAATAGCGGAGGAGAAGGAAAAACATAATTTTCACTTCCCTCCATATCAACAGGAGACAGAACAGAACAAGGCCAATAGGCACACAGGGACGTATACAACTAAAAACGAGGCAGTCTAACAATTGTAGTGTAAAATAATTCAAACGTGGCAAGTTTTGGCCATAGTGTAAACGTCTTCTAAAACGTTACAAACATCGATCCCCAGGGCACCCAGTCTCGCTACATTTACTAAAATAATACCTCGACGCATTTTACGATATATCATATCCAGCTTACGTCATAAAATAAATATGTCATCTGCTAACCGCAAGTTGTAAAAGTAGATGTGAGATGGCTTAGGCACGAATATCTTTCGGTAATAATAAAAAGGAAAATCTTTTATCAATTTATGACATTCAGTGAAGGCTAAATTAATGATGACGGGAGGCGACGGTTTGGAAACTTGTTTGTGCACTGTTAATGACCTTTATACAGGTCCCTTTTGGCTCTTAAATGTCAATTTCAGAAAAGTCCTGGGGCCTAAAAAGACATCTTTAATAAAGTCATAATAGGGAACAAAAAATATGAATCATGATACAAAGTTCTTCCTAGTTCGGCTATGGAGGCTAAAACTTTTGTGTATAACCACAACTATATATAACATTTGATTTGGTATTTAAAAAAGTACTTTTTGTGAATGAAATAAATAATTATTATTATTCTCCGCGTCACTTTCGTGTTTTTTTTTTAATCTTCATATAAATAGACACACACATAAGACGCTGTAAAACTAATAGGTACGGTTTTTATTACATGTAAATCGGTGCATAAACTACAGAGATATCCCATTTTGAAATTTTAGTGCCCACGAAAGTTACCAAAAACGCCACGAAAGTTAAAGACAAACATATTTAAAAAAGTTATGGGGCTCACCCCCTATTACATGACTTAAACAAAACTAGCGAAATGTGGTTGAACTATTAGGTATTGTTTCATCTAATATTTGGATCTTTTATTTTTGTATCGAATATTATTGTTTTAAAAACTATTTACTTGAATGAAACACGTTCTATAGAAACACAATTCAATGAATTTTATAATCACATTTTTTATTTCATAAACTTAGCAAACAGTAGAATTGTTTATTGTTTATTCGCTGTATTTTCCTTTGGTATTTGGTTTCAACGAAAACGGTATTCCTACTATTTATAAATAAATATGGGTAGGTAATTGGGTACATATTTTAGAGTCCCGTACAGAATTACCCTTAAGCGATCTAATTGTCAACAGAAAGCATGGTTCACCGTTGAACGGTAATAAGAATACCCGAATCGTGGAACTAGTACGGGCACTCCAACCAAATTGGTTAAGTTAGAACTGTGACCAGCTACGCGCGAGCCGAGCGAGCTCTACATCGAAAGTCGCAGTATTCGGCACTCCGACAGTTTGAACACACACCGCTGTCATACTATTACAGATGACAGTTTTTAATAAATTTGTTAGTAAAAAGGATGACATTTTGAAGTTTATAGTTATGATAATATGACTTGACATATTTTCAAGCTGTCACTCGATACGTATTTAGTAGTTGTAAGAAGTTTTAAATTAAATAAACAATTTAGGAACAAAGAATATTTGATTGTTTATGTAACCAATCATATGAAAACTCTTAATTGTAACTTTATTTGAAACAAAAATTTAAGATTATTCTCCGAATTAATTCTTCTTTGAAATAATAATATGAGAAAAAAAAATGTGAAATGAAATTCTATGAAGATATTTGCTGTAAAACAACCCACAACCATACCTCTGCCTAACCCTGCGGAGATTACTGGCATGATGCTATGTTATGTTACAATAAAATAATGTTTTAAATGCTTACATAGTGACAATAACGAAGCGCTGCTCGGGTGCAAATAAAAAAAAACAATTTTTCTCTGCCGTTTTCTCGGATATGAGACCTAACTAGATCAATTCTTTGCCTGTTTTACAACATCAGCCATTTTCGAGTAGAGCAGTGCCCAGTGGTGGCAGCCTCGACTTACGAACAGTAGTTTTTGGGTTCGAGGCGCATTACTTAGCGTAATTTATTTAATTACCATTGCTCTCAAAACAGTGAAAAATGCTCTGCTCTCAAAAATTCGAAGACATGTGACATCTACCGACCCGCACTGAACCCACGTGGTGGATTATAGTCCATCCCTTTCCTAGATAGGAGGCCTGAGACCCTGTAGTGGGAATATTATAGGCCGATGATGAAGAGAACGCAGTGCGACGTCAATAGTTTTTTCAAGTACGAACCTGTTACCTCTTACCTAATAGCATAGGATTATTTTCTACGTCTAATATAATCTTCAAAAATGAGGACATCCGCATGAGAACCAAGGTTACTGACATAGCCCGAAGAATTGCCAAACTTAAGTGGCAGTGGGCAGGGCACATTGCTCGCAGAACGGATGGCCGATGGGGTCGAAAAGTTCTGGAGTGGCGACCGCGAACTGGAAGACGTTGCGTTGGAAGGCCTCCCACTAGGTGCACCGATGACCTGGTGATGGTTGTGGGGATCCGCTGGATGCGAGACGCACGGGACCGGTCAATGTGGCGACACTACTCGAACATTCAATTTTCGTTTACTTAAAAATTACGTACTACCTTCTTACAAATCAGTTTTTTACTATTTCATCGTTTTATCTTTATTGTTTTACCTTGTAATTGAATCATTAAGATTTTTGATTTTATATAATGCATTTTGTATGAATCAGCTTCTGTACTATACATTGTACCTTTTTAGACTACTCAAAAATCATAATCACTTGAAAACTTGTTATTACACATACACAACTCATTACACACCTACTTTTATGTACATCCTACTGACTATATTATTTCTACCTAAACTAACTGCAACGACAAAACCAGAATTAATAAATATCCACAAAACTAAAAGACACATATTTATGGTTGAAATTGTTTTGCACTTAACATCAAACATCAATGTTCGATTCTGACACTTTAAATGATTTTGACTCCTTTGGTATGAGTGATTCACATATTTGTGTACCTGAGTCGTGCAGTCGATTCATTGATGAAACTAACAAGTCTCTTAATATAATTCACCTAAATATACGTAGTGTAAATTGTAATTTTGATAGCTTCCTTGTGCTCCTGGCTAGAATAAAAATTTCATGTGATATTTTAATTTTATCGGAATGCTGGCTGCAGGCGGCAACAGTCCCACCTCTGGAGGGTTATGTTTCTTATCACACGAGCAATCTTGCTAATCAGAATGATGGTGTTATAATATATGTAAAATCAGAATTACCTCATATCGTCACCGAACCTTCCATATCTGGTGCTAGTTGTCTGATCTGCAATATAAAATCCCACAATATCTCACTCTTAGCGTTATATCGCTCTCCCTCCACACGAAACCTTGACAACTTTATCGATGGATTAGATACTATCCTTACTCAGATGTCAGTCCAAAAAAATTTTGTGATTATGGGTGACATCAATATTGACATCACTCCGGATGTTACCTCACAACAAGTGAATCAGTACCTTAACCTTATTGCTTCACATGGCTTCGTCCCTACACATCTATTTCCAACCCGTGTTAACTCCTGCATTGATCACGTAATGTTAAGATCCGACTATAAAAATACGACTCTGGTACTCGAAACTTATATTACTGACCATAGGCCCACGATACTTAGCATCCAACGTGTAACATCACTACCTGCCCCTAAACTTAGTCGCATAGTTGTTGATTATACAGCTGTTATCAATGACATCGTATCAACGGACTTTAGTGAAATAATGTCCATTCAAGATCCAAACAATGCCGCCGAGTCCCTGGTTTCCATTTTTAGCTCTGTCATCGCCAATCACTCCAAATCAGTGCACGTGACTTCGAAACGGCGACTCTTGAAACCCTGGATTACAAGTGGATTGCTCCGTTGTATCCGAAATAGAGATAGCATGGCTCAAAAGCTAAAGGCAGATCCTGAAAACCTTATTCTCATGATTACATTTAAGCGATACCGCAACTTCTGTAACAAGCTTCTTAAAAAATTAAAACACTCTTATGAAAGGAACGAGTTTGAGGCGGCGAAGAACAACCCTAAAGCTACTTGGAAGGTCATCAAAAATGTTACCGGAACTAGTTTTAATGCTAAATCGCCAAACGAGCTACTCAGAATATCCTCAGATGTAAAATCCTCGGTCAATACAGTCAACGAATTTTTTGCCAATGTTGGCAAAAACTTGGCTAACAAATTTTTGCCCACCTCGTATCCCACGGATTATTGTCTCGATGCGCTGCCCTCTAACTCACTAGTACTTCTTCCTACAGATGAAGTGGAGGTCTCAAATCTCATTATTGGGTTACGAACTGATGCTGCGGTTGGCTGGGATGGCATTTCATCGAAAATGTTAAAATCCTGTCTGCCCGTGATTGTCCCAGTCGTTACTCATATCTGCAATCGCTCTATTTCCACAGGCTGTTTTCCCAGGGTTTTCAAAAGAGCTGTTGTTCACCCAATCTTCAAGAATGGGGACAGACATAGTGTGGATAATTATAGACCGATCTCAGTCTTGCCTGCCATCTCTAAGATATTAGAAAAGATCCTTAATAATCGTCTGGTAGACTATCTTGAGTCATACAATTTACTAAGTGATAACCAGTATGGTTTTAGACGTGGCAAGTCAACAGAAAATGCGGTTGCTGCCTTGGTAGACCATGTAGTATCTAAATTAGACAGTAAAATGAAATGTTTGGCTGTCTTCTTGGATCTTTCTAAGGCATTCGACACTGTGTCTGTTCCCCACCTCTTATCTAAGATGGAAGCTACGGGCATACGCGGACATGCTTTAAAAGTTTTCCAGGATTACCTGTGTGATAGGACACAATGCGTTAAAATTAATGATGTTATTAGTGACACCATTGCATTGTGTTTTGGCGTCCCTCAGGGCTCAATCTTGGGTCCTACCCTGTTTCTTATCTATATTAATAACTTATGCAAAATGACCCTAACGAATTGTTCAATTTTCACTTACGCAGATGACACGGCTCTATTAATACATGGAAGTGACTGGCCTGAAACAGTAAAATACGCGGAACTTGCACTAAACTCAGTGATGAAATGGCTGTCAAACAATATCTTAACCTTAAATTTAAACAAAACGGTATACTTACCTTTCTCTTTAGTATCCACCTACCTCCCTTCGCCGGATTCAATGGTGCTAAAGGCTCATACTTGCCCACTTGATCCTTCTACTTCACAATGTGGCTGTCCTCAACTCAAGAGCTGTAAGTCTGTCAAGTATCTCGGAGTCTATGTGGATAGTTCTCTGAGCTGGAAACCTCACCTTGGTAGTCTCATTTCGCGAGTCCGAAAGTGTATATTTATTTTTAAAAAACTGAGGCACTCTGCGGATTACCGTACTATTAAAACTGTCTATCATGCCCTGTGTCAAAGCATAATAGGCTACTGCATTACGGTGTGGGGTGGGACTCCAAGGACAATCTTCTTGCCTTTGGAACGAGCACAGAGAGCGGTTCTCAAGGTTATGACCTCGAAACCTTTCAGGTACCCCACCACGGCTCTCTACAACGAATGTCAGGTCTTAACTGTGAGACAGCTCTTTGTGCTTCGTACTATTCTCCGCAAACATTGCTCTGTGGTCTACGATCCGAGTGCTGCCAAGAAACGTAGACACTTCGAGGTATGTACAACTTACGGCTGTAGAACGGCCCTTGCTCACCGTCATTTTGGTGTACTGTCGAACCATTTATATAATAAAATAAATAAACTCTGTTCCATTGCTCCCAAGTGTCTAAACGAATGCAAAACCAGGGTCACAAAGTGGCTCATGACATTGACCTATAATAAGACTGAAGAGTTACTACAGATATCAGTAAACTAGTATGTTCATAATATATTTATGCAAACTTTCATAAACACAAGTTTTCACCATATTTATCTCACCCTCTCTCTCTCTCTCTCACACACACACACACACATACACACACACGCATACGTACACATGCACACACACATACTTAGGTACATAAAAAATTTATTGTGATTGAATGATTATTTACTGTGCTTATCTTACAACTACTGTCGCAAGTTCAATTCATAGGCGAGGACGCTGGCACCCTAAACACAAGTTAAATCTTACATTGGGTGCCAGAGTTCATCGAAAACACTCTTTTCCTAGTTTTACAGCTCTATAGTGTTAAAATAAGTGTTTTTATGTACAATTTATGAAAATAAACATATTTTTTTTTTTTTTTTTTTACTTAGGGGACGCCTATGTCCAGCAGTGGACGACTTTCGGCTGAAATGATATAATCTTACTATTCCTCCTTTTATGATTCTGATACAGAGATCTTTCAGTCCGCCAGATCTATGTTTTTACAGCCACGCCCCTTAATATCTATGTACCGTTGAACGTCATTACAATGTTACTCGTACCACACGCAGTTGGGCAAGGGCAAGTCCAATTATTACAAAAACCTTTCGAAAAAAATATTATATATGTAAGTACTCGTATATTTTTCTTTTTCATGAGTTTTTTCAGAACATAATTTAATTTTATTTGCTTCATTTACCTTGACAGCACGCCAACTGAATTTGAGAGCTGGGTTCAATGCCCGCACAAAGAGTAAAATAAGCTTATGTCAACGCAAAGTCCCACGTTCTTATTACATTACCATCCATATACATATATTTTGATATTATCTATGCAAATCTGAAGAATTTCTTTGGATATATATTATAAGCAATTATTATTTTTACCCGACTGCGGCGAAGCCCAAAAGAAGGGTTATTATGAAAAATTTTAATACGAGTTTTTTCTTCATGATTCTCTCGCTCATTTGCGAATTGTATAAGCTGGGCTGTGGTGTGGATGTCAGGTAGGCAGTCGGTTCATGTAAAATACTGGTATTCAGCTGCATTCGGTAAAACTAGAAGCCAACCGCAACCTTTTTTTATTGTTATTTATTATTATCACAATGTTTTCTTTGCCATTACAGATCTTATCTTATCTAAATCTTACACACTCTTATATGCTACACAGTATGTGGCCCTTATGAACTCACTCAGTATACAAGTGAATATATCTAAGGTATCCGCCACCGTGTTGAAAGTGCGCAGTGCACGAGTCAGCTGTGCGTGCCCCAGAAGCTTAGTGCGCGCATGCGGCACCACTAGCAGTTGCGGTTTGCGCCGCCGCCGCCGCTCCGATAATATGCCTGAGTTTTGTATACTACCTCTTAAAACTTTGAAAATATATGTTACCAGTGTCACTTCACGCCTAATTTCTAATTCGTAGTATCCTACCATACCGAGACAGAATAAGGTACCATACAATAACGGGTATCCCGGTTATCTCCCATAAAGCTTTAAATACATGAATCTGACGAATTTATTCTGTATCCGTTCGAGCATAAATTTGTATTTAATTTCAAATAGTTGGGAAAAGGCAGCTGATGATCAAGGAAGATGATGAAGGCAGAACAGATAAAACAGATGATGGTCTTGATAAAACAGATGATGATCTAAATAGTCAGTCACTCCCTTTTATCCACATCGAACGTGTAACGTGAGTAAGAATTTATATTCTTCTTTATTAGTTCCTTTAGCTTGATATGTAGCTGCTCTTCTTTATTTAGATGCAACCAGATGGATTAGTACGTCTATTTGAAAAATGTTCTCAACAGAAACTTACAACGCATGCCGCCGAACCACTCTAGTCTAACCGTTCCTTGTTTTCATTGGTTTTTAAAAGTAAAAAAAAAACTTAATTTAAAAACTGAACTGTAGGCACGTTTTTTTAAAAGCGGCACGTTTTTTTAAAAGCGGCACTGTATAGCTGGGTAAGAGGAATATGCTATTTAATAAAAAAATATCCGAGTCTGTTATATAACGTTCCTACTAAGATATAAAAAGCAACTCGGCATTGGTAACATAACCAGTATAAGCTGGCCTCATAATGTATTAACACTCTTTACTTAGCCAGGTCAAGGTCAAGGTCAAAGGGACAAATAACACGCTAACTTTATTTTTTATACCATATTTTAAACTCTCTTTGATGTTCATATTCTGTACGCCACTTTAATTCCTTTCTGTTATTCAATGTTCTAAATGGATGAATGGAGAAAGGCAACATAAGTCCATTTTTTTTCTGTTGCCACACGAATCGACTACCGTTGCTATCAGTATTTATTTACTCAATAAACGAGAATACCTGTAAGTGGTAGTTTTGAAACGTTCGCCACCAGAATTCGTACAAAACTAGGCTTTCTCGTTTAGATTAAGCAAAACTTGTGACTTGATGCGGCCTCGAAGAATTTCGGGTTTAAACCACTATAATTGGGTTCAGCAACAATTTCGCGATGGCGGTTTGGGTTCGTAGATGTGGAATGCGAGGTCTCATATTCGTAGCATTATTGTTTTGCATGAAATGGTCATTGGAACGTTTAAATACAGCAAATTATGTAGTAGGACGAATACCTCGCCTGCTTTTTCCCAACTATGTTTGATTATGCTTCCAGTCTTACTAAGATAGTTGCAGCTGAATACCAGTATTTTACATGGAGTGACTACCAATCTGACCTCCACAACCCAGTCGGTAATATGATATCACTTGGTAAGACCCGTTGCCAGACTTCATATCATCACACATTAGACACCAGCCAGGAGACTACATCTGTCTAGCCTATTCCCGACGTTACTGATATTAGCTTCCAGTCTAAATACCAATGGACCTACACCTAGATGACCTCCACAATAGGGGATCGGACAAAAAAAAACTAATTAGTCCGTCAGATAGATTTCCAAAAAATATTTGGAGACGTATTTTTTCTTTTTTCACATAAACAAAAAATGAAGTCAATACAGTGCTTCGAAAACTCGTGAACTCTTCGAAAACGTCATATGATAGTACATTTTTTAAATTTAAATGACGTCACAACCACATCTTATCTTCGTCAATTTTGATTAATTTGATAAAACAAAAAACACGTATTCAATATTTTTCGATAATCTAATTGACGGACTAATCAAAATCATTGTTTTTTGACTCAGTCCGATCCCCTATTCAGGTTACAGGGATGTCCCACAACGAGTTCTAAGCTCGTAGCGACGCCTGATCTGTGACGCTGCGTCATTCTACATAATAAATTGGAACGTATTGCGTTGCGACAAGGTAAAGCTCGTGTGGCGTTCACTGCATCGAAATTACCGGCAATGCCCGAACCTTCGCTCTGATTGTGTAACAAGATACCTTTTGGCTAGTTATCAATCCAGCTTCTAACCACCCGTAACAAACCACTGTATTCTACGCTGGGGCTGTCTGATCTACGAATGACAGCCGGGTCGGACGGCTTAGCGCCGGGCTAAGCGGGTAGCGTGCTCCTAAGTTTGGTGAACACATGAATAATAAATCAAAGTTGGTTAATGGTTCGGAACACGTAAAAGGTAGAAAACTAAAATACGAGGATGATGATACAGTTAAAGTTAAGCCAAACAAACAATGCTTTATTAATCGTGTACTCGGTTTTGATCGTTATGCTAAGTTATTTGGTAAATGCTACAACAGAAACAGTATTTATAGTTCTCGCAGCACATTCATAATTAGAATGTTTAAAACAGAGATTTTCACAAAGTTGTCGACGAGACAAAAAAACCTATTTAAATGAACACAAACGATTTTAAAAGATTAAAAGAGTAACCTTTGGAGTTTCT
Organism: Diarsia rubi; assembly: GCA_932274075.1. Taxonomy (NCBI): domain Eukaryota; kingdom Metazoa; phylum Arthropoda; class Insecta; order Lepidoptera; family Noctuidae; genus Diarsia; species Diarsia rubi. The sequence goes on along the minus strand of OW026419.1, from coordinate 17,009,252 downwards.
GGCCGGTTCTTCTCCTTAGGAATCGACCAGTGCACCGAACCGTGCCCCTTTTTACCGACGTTTTATAAGTGCCCATGTAGGCCTATGTGAAATAAAAATATTTTGATTTAATTTGACACAGTGAAAATATAACCCTGATTATAAAAGATGATTCTCAATTGTGCGCGAGCACTTTCTACAGCACAAAATTTTTGCGCCCTGAGCTGCAAAAACGTTTCCACCCGCAAAGCGGTGCGTTACTTTTGTTCGCGCCCAATGTAGCATATTTGTGAGCGAACAAGTTAGTATGCCATGTCCAAAATGTTTGCAAACCAAATTTCATGGCCAAGCCCGTATTAAACCATTGTTTTTTATGACACACTAGTTTTTGCCCAAAAATATCCCAACCAACTTTTATTCCCTATTAGGGGATCCCATTCCCCTTAGGTATTCAATTTCGAAAAAAAATATATGGTAAAACCTTCCTCGAGAAACAGTCTATCTGTTGGTACAAACAGTTTTTGAGTGTATCGCGAACAGACCGACTATGTAGTGATTTGCGCAGCACACTGTGCCTTAAACTGGTGGAATCGCAACATGTTGGTGCGCCCCGGTGATAATCGCTTTACTTTATTTTATTTTATTTTACTTTTCAACGAAATAACTTTATCACGTTATTTTGAACAAAAATTAAAATAAAGCTTATGAAGTAAAATAATTGCAATTACATAGAATTAATATTTAAATTATTTCACCCCCATTCTTTAATTGAAAATCATCCTGGTTTTATTAAAATACAGTGCAATGCATTTTCCATTAACTGTATTCTATTAACCTTTATTAAGGCTCAGTGTTTCGATGAAATTATACAATGAGCGGTAATTTTTCCTTTATTTAAAACTTTCTTTGTATAAATATTTATTTAAGGTTTTGTACGCTTTGTAATTCATGGAAAAGTGCAGTTTAATTGATGGCAGATACTCCTACAGATGTAGGAGGAGTAGGAGCAGTGGTGGCCCAGTGGTTGCGGCCCCGACTTACGAACAGTTGGTCGTGGGTTCGAACCCGGGCAGGCGCATTACTTTGTGTAATTTATTTCATCACCACTGCTCTCAAAACGGTGAAGGGAAACATCGTGAGGAAACCGGCATATCTTAGAACCAAAAATTCGAAGATATGTGACATCTACCAACCCGCACTGGGCCCGCGTGGTGGATTATAGCCCATCCCTCTCCTAGAGAGGAGGCCTGAGTCCCTGCAGTGGGTACATTATAGGCTGATGATGACTCCTACAGATTAAGAAACGTATTATACAAACGCAACCTTTACGCTTCTTAAGAATAGACTCGCACACTTAAATTTTAAAAGGAGGAAAAAACTAAGAGACTTATAAAAGACTTACAGAACCAAGTCGGCTCATAAAGAGTGACTAAACGTAAAACAAAGAATTATTTAAAGATAATACAATTATTTAATTTAATTTCAAACAGTTACCATTTTTTTTGAGGGTGGGTAATCATCAAATAACCCCTCCCACTCCTAGGCAGAGCGAAAGGAAGTATCATACTTCTACTGACTAAAAACCATCCATGTTCCTTCTTAGTCCTTTATGTCGAGGCCGCGGTACCTCTTACAAAAACCCGCAGCCCCGACGGGCGTCGCCCCTTGTCCCTTCCATGTTGCTGACATCTCTTTGAGGCGCGCGTGGAACACGAACGCGCCATCGACACGGCCTGTCGTCGTCATAAGACGGACTGACGGCGAGCTATTCCATTACTCACCGTTCACAGGCCCACGTGTACGGTGGCCGGAAGCCGTCACGTGGCCCCCGACGCCCGGATGGCTGGGACGAGAGGTTCTCTAAGTCCCACGTTCCGCCACCTCCTTCGCTAGCATCACTGCTTCGCAGAAGGAGGCGATTGCGTCCTATTCTTCCTCGCCCCAGACTATGACTTGCACCAGGGCTGGACGCGCCGCCGCCGATCGCCGCTACAGTACAACACAGCGGGGCTCTGCCCAAGTGGGGAAGGCCTCCACGGTATCCTTTGGCCAATCCTCGCAATGGTAGCATCCGACTGTTTCCTCTCGCCTGATTCGCTTCAGGTACCTCTTCAGGTACCTCCCGAAACAACCGTGTCCGGTGAGGACCTGCGTCAGACGGAAAGTGAGGGCGCCGTGGCGCCTCTCAAGCCACTCCTCAAAGAGGAGACTTACCGCCACTATGTGACCAATGTCAGAGGCCTTTGAGGCCGTTTAAAAACTCTGACACCATGGTTTGTCGGGTCATTAGACCTTACTGCGCACACGATTAGAAGACGAATATAATTATTTAGTATCTCGACCACAAACATAAGCTAAAAAATACACACGTATAAGCTACCGCATTTCCCACAATTAAAAACAAAGCATTGACGCGAAAAACATTATATTCCTCTGATTCCACATCAAAATTGCACCTCCAATCGTAAAACATTTAACCGCAGCATCAAAAGAATTAGACGCTCTGCTTACCACGAAGGATAAAAGATACAAAGTACATGTTTGGCAAGAACATGACATTGCTTTTGTTCACCATGACAACGGTCCGACATCTGCGGGCGAATACGGAAATAAAGAACCATGTGGGTTTAATACTCTTATCCCTAGTTTTGATCTTTAGTTTACATTCAGAGCCTTTTGACGAGTGAAAAGGTACCTTCAAGGGATAAAGATTCGTTTTGATTTCTGTAAGCCTCTTCGAATCTGCAGTTATGTGTTATTTCAGCGCGGATTTTATTTACAAAAGATTTTTTGTGGAAATCTGAGTGCTGTGAAGGTTCTATGAAATGTGGTGAAACAATTTTTAGTTGTTATTTTAGTGGCGTATCTTTTCACGGAGATAAATAAAACGGAGATTTGTAGCAAAAAAGACTAGATTTGTGGATTTCAAATATATTGTATCCGATCGTAATGAAAACCTAACCTAACCTTTCCAAACATTTTAAAACAAAAAGTTTTCAGAATAATCGGTTCGATCAGTAAACAATGCATTCAGAATAATTCCAAACAAAATGTTACAAAACTAGGAGCCAGACTCACCATATTCCGGACATATGATGCAAAAAGCCACAGCCATGAAAAAGCCGATCACTTCGCCACAGAATCCTTTGAAGGCCATTTTTCTCCTTTTTGTTTAACCAACGCTGGCTTTTACCGACATCTTCACTCTTTCTATTTTTCACAATTTCTCACTAAAAACCCTTCGGCACACTCATCGTTCTTTGTAAAACATTCGACTTTTTAATCGACATTTTTCTGTCTAAGGAGAATTTTATCTTCTAATGTTTTATTTCGAGCGGGTGGCGTTGCAGTCACATCTGAAAAATAGAAAGGATTCTGTTAGGGAAATATGTTATAATGTTATTTTTAATTAAACACCAATCATTGAAGTTCTAAATCGTTCAAGTAAGTCAAAAATATATATTTTTTACAAGAGATTGAAAAAACTGCATAAATATACCATTTACATGGTATCATTTGTGTTTACTTCGAATCAGATAAAGACCTTACTTGTTTCTGTGATTGGCTTAATGACGGTATAAAAATATCAATACCGCCCAAAATTTCTTATGTGGTGTTAGAACTTCAACGACGCAATGTAACTTCTATTCGCGACTGTTTATTTTCGGAGCAGCATTTTATTGGTTTTCCGAGGGCAAATTAGTAGATTCCTAAAAATATCAATTTTAACGCAAATTTCACTCTTTCGATGTGGAGTTGCGGACACCAAACCATTATTCAAAATAATATTTTAACATTTTTGTTTACCAGGAACCCCATTCCGATAATGATACCGCATGCAAACAATTCCAATCAAAATCATGTTCTGTTTTAATCTTAATACTTCGGCAGCTAAAACGCCTGTTTCTCTAGCACATAATGATTATGAAACTGCGGGTTCACACATAAAGCTTGGAAGCTAATTACATTACAGTACAGAAACCCATTTCCGAGGGAATGTGTAAGACTTCATAAGCAAGGGTTCGCCAAGTATTCTAAGACGTGATTCTAATAACAGTTTCTACCCACATGCTCCCCAAGATATGTTGTAAGGTTTACTTTAAATTATCCCATTTAGTGATATTATTATTATACTTTCCACGTTAACTGCACGTTTTCTTTCAAAATATATACAGAAAAAATAAAGAAAAAAATTTTATCATCTTGTATTATAATTGATATAATATAAAATAATAATAATGAATATATAATAATATAATTAATATCATTATTAACTTATTTTCCATTACTCATACTCTGAAAGTCATAACATGCCTGATGAGAGGGTTGAAACTTATGCATTGCAGTCCTAGGGAGAATGATTTTCTAACTAACACCAGCCAAAAAAAAATACTATTTCTGTTTTGACATTTCTATTGAGCCATATTCGAAATTTTTATATAGCCACTAAATTACAGCGCGATTTAAAATTATGAATGACTTTAATATAATTCAGTTTTTACTATTTCTCTAAAATAACATAGATTTTGGGAAAATCATTGCCATTTTTTTAATGATGAACATGAGTTATACTGGTTGTATAGCTGGACGACAAGACAACAAAAAAGAAACAACAAAAGCGGTAAGCAACAATCCGTTAAACACTATTTTTTTCTTTAGCCAATAATTTGTGTCCTTATTTTCTCTGTTCGTATTGGTAATGAAAAAGCACAGTGTTTACCTCGGGTAAATTACTTATTTAGTCCCTCCTTCAAACTATTAGCACCTTACGGGTGCCAAACCCCGTCTCGGGACTAAATAAGTAACTTTTACCCCTTGGGTAACAATGTAATATTTCGGACTATGATTTAGCAAAATGTAAAAATTTTAAGTTTGTCAGATTCAGATTCTGAGGGTTCTTTTGTCAATCTTTTCGGTTTGAAACACTAAGGCCATGTGGTCTGAGTACCGAGCTAGAATTTCGGCAAATCGGCAAACGGTTGGTCGTCTGTTTTCGTTACCAGAGTTCTAACTTATTTTGTAGTCAAAAAAACAGTATTACCCCCCAACACCAACGCTGTCAACTTTCTTGGCACTTTTCCTATTGACAACGATGTGGAAAAATTTTATAACATTCTATAATTCTTTTTCCCTTTTGATATTCTGTGTTTCTATCATATTTGTCTTAAAATAAAGGAAACGTATAAAAGTGGCTTCGACTTTTACGGAGAACACTTTATATGAAAGTAAAAACATGAATGAATTCTTTAACACAAACCTAATACAAAGTTGCGTATCATAAAAACATATTTATGTTGCAGTTTTCATGCCACAGTTTTGGGTCAATAGAAAAAGGGCGCGGGTTACATTGTTCTTCCGCTATTTTCGTGAGGCTCATTTCACTTTATTGCTATGTAAATCGTGCCTGTATCTATGCCGTCTAATACCGCATAAAAAATCACAACAAAATATAAATAGTGTGTCGTACTGTACAGAAAATCCTGTGTTGAAACTTTTAAACAACTTGCAGTACCTAGCAAATCAATAAATCGTTTTTTAATTAACTTGACGTAAGTACAGTTAAATCGACGAGACGAGTCCGGACTGGCTGTCGACCTAACTTTGACAGATATTTTAGTACATCATATTTCAACGTCTGAAAAGAAGGTATGGCTAAACAATTAAAATCGCTTGGGTTGATCTTAAGGTTAAGCCACACTTGCCTAAGTTTGTCCGTGGATGGGTGACCACTCATTATATACCCAGTTTCTTTAGTGCGTCGAAAAGCACGTTAATCCGTCGATAACGGCTGCCATTTGTAGATCTTTACCTGTCTTAACAGGAAGTCAGTGACCCAGGTCAGATAGATATGTATGTAGTCGCTTCATGTAGCTGCAATCGGTTAGACTACAAGCCGACTCCAACATGGTTGGGAAAGCGCTGGGCAGATAAAGAAAGAAAGAAAAAATATTTATTTGTCCCAGAAACATACCGAGCATACAGGAAAAAAAAACAATAAACAAACAACGCTTAACAGAAATATAAATCAAAGATCAAATGAATCAGATGATCTGTCAAAGTCTGTTCTCTGAAGTTTGACAAATAATAGGCGATTTGACCGTACCTTAAATGAAACACCAAAACTTTTAAAAGAGTAACCTTTGGAGTTTCTTGCCGGTTCTTCTCCTTAGGAATCGACCAATGCACAGAACCGTGCCCCCCTTTTTTACCGACGTTTTATAAGTGCCCATGTAGGCCTATGTGAAATAAAAATATTTTGATTTTGATTTTAAACTATAACTACAAAGAACTCAAACTAAAACGGTCAAGAGAAGAAAAATAGTGAATTACGAATTCAAACATTCAATAACCTCGTTTACCGGGCCTTACACAAACGTTTTTTCACACAATACACAAACGTAGCATAATTATTTGTTGAACATGTTACAACTGGAAGTGACCTGAAAAGGACGACGTGTATTGTTAGAGGCGTCCGAGGCAGAAATTGTATTGTGTTCCAACGCTTTATATAGGTACCACAGAAACGGCACGCTACCTATGTCTCTTCTATCTGTTCTTTGTCGCTGTCACCTATACAAGGTTTCTTACGTTCCGCTTGCACAGTTTTAGTTGTTGCTAATGAAGTGGAAACGTACTGGAATGGGTGTCTGCGAGAGTGCACCTGTGTTAAAACACCCTCCCCCCCCTTAAAAGGGGAAACGAGTTGAGTGATTTTGTTTTTCTTTGCGCTTTTACATTGTATATGCTTTGTAGTCAACATTTTCTTTTTGTGAGTAATAACGATGGACAAAAAATGTAAAAGTAAAAACCCGACTGAATAAACTGAAAGTCAAACAACAAGCACATTTTAAATTAAACAAAACTCCAGATATTCGTTACTGTTGCTCTTCAGTGTAAAACAATAGAAAGGTTTTCACGTTTTTTTAAATATGTCAAAGAACCCTAATGACTTAGTTTTTAATCTGGAGACACACAAGAACGTCCATTATAATATCAGGTTGTTTACTCAAAAGCGACTTTGCAATTTAGTTAATCCTAATGAAGTGATAAAAATTATTCTGGAAAGGGAAATAAAAGGGAGCTTGTGATTACTCAAAGAGACAGCCAAATCCTATCATTTCTTCGGCCTACAATCTTTTTTCCAATTTGTCTTAATGTTAATGCTGACGAAACAAGATTCCCTTCACCTCGGGCTCTGCCTTACTTAATGCCGTGCCTAAAGTCAGTAAATATATAAAAATATCAATATAAAATGGGTTCAGAAAATGTAATTATGTTCACACATCGTAATCAAAACCAAAATATATAATGTGAAAAGTATAATAAACGTGAAGTTGATAAAAATGGAAACGAAATTCTTAAAGTTAAATAATTATTTTTTTGTGTTTTTTGTAAAGCCAATAATCAGGTCACGAGACAAGTCTGGTTATACAGTTTTGGAGCAACCTATATTAATTTGAGTTGAAATACTAACGAAGTTCGATATTGTTACTAACATTGTGAGCGTTAATATTTATGACTGTCTTTATGGATCTTGTAATAAATGTATTAAATTATTTGTATTTTAAATAGTAAAAGGTAGGAAAAAACAATAGATAATAATAACTATATTTACACAAACCGGTCTAGATCAGCATAACCCTGGATAAAGTAATGCCTTACACCACATTAAACGAATTCCATGCACGCCTGAAATTGGAAATCGGCAATCCTTTGGTGTCAGGCTGCCGACACCCAACCGCCACCGTTCACACTCAACGTGAATACCGAATACATTTTCAAACAGAATTAATTATTCAAAAGTAACAAAAACCAAAATACAATCCCCACCATCACATGAATAAAGAATCCATATATTTATAGCACTTGATATTTCCCAACACCCACAAGTATAAAAAAACCGGCCAAGTGCGAGTCCTACTCGCACATGAAGGGTTCCGTACCATCGTAGTAGGGGAGTCGAGTCGTATTTTTTGTTATAGCAGCAACAGAGAGACACATTCAGTGAAAATTTCAAAATTCTCGTGTTGCGGTGTTTGTTTCCAAACTCCTCCGAAACGGCTGAACCGATTTGCATGAAATTTTGTGTGCATATCGGGTAGGTCTGAGAATCGGCCAACATCTGTTTTTTTTTTTTAATCGCTGAACAACGTTTGCTGGGTCAGCTAGTAAGTTTATGATTATTAAAAAAAATATACTATGTGATGTAACTAAAAATTTAAGATTTTCGGAATTTTTCCTATATGTGTACTTTATAACGTTGCTTCATGCCAAATTTCAAGATTCCAGGTCGTCTGGAAGTATCCTTTAGGTTTTGATTCCCTTGCGAGTAGTTGCGAGTTTCAAAATATGCGGCTTTAATTGCTGTATCTTTTGATTGCGTTGACGTAGAAGTTTGATTTTGTTACAGCTTAAAGATATTATAGACTTGAGTATTTGTTAAGAATTTCAATATAATACCACTACGCGTTCATGAGTAAAGGGGTAATAAGTTTAAAATTATTAAAAATATTTTTATTATATGATTTAACTAAAAATTTATGCTTTTCGCAATTTTTCCTTTATCTGTGTTATAAGACGTTGCTTCGTACCAAATTTCAAGATTCTGAGTTCACGGGAAGTACCCTGTAGGTTTTGATTCCCTTGCGAGTGTCGAAAATTTGCGGCATAAACGGGAGTATCTTTTGATCGCGTTGACTTAGAAGTTTGATTTTTTCACAGCTCCAAGAGACCATAGACTTGAGTATTTGATATGAATTTCAGCTTGATACCTCCACGCGTTCCTGAGAAAAAAGGTCTTGACAGACAGACAGACAGACAGACAGACAGACGGACAACAAAGTGATCCTATAAGGGTTCCGTTTTTACCTTTTGAGGTACGGAACCCTAAAAAAGGAAAATACCTCAATAATAATTTCTATAAATATGACATTTTACCGACAATAAATATAAAATCACCAACATCCTTCTATAAACCTATCCATTCTTCACTCGGGATCATATAAACAGACTATAAAAATGAGTCTTGTATTGACAATAAAAGCGATTTTATGTGATACTTCAAAACCCAACATATGTATATGTAATGTGATACATGTGATTATTCGATGAAGGTAAAACAGTGGTTACTTTGATGGCTTCATACAAATGGAATAGACTATTAGAGCATTTGTTTGGTAAATGGAATGACTAATGATATTGATCTGAGGCAAAATGAACCTTCATGATATAGGTTAAACTTAACATGGTCGCTTTTAAATAATCAACGTCTGAAGGCCAGTTTTATGTAATTACAAAAGTTTGAAATAATATACCTAACACCGTCATAACTCCTCTCATTCCCGAAGGGTTAGGCAGAGTTGTACCTAATAGTATACCTACATTTTGCCAGTTTTGTTTAAATCCTATATAATGTCCATTGCCATCAACCGGGCTCAAATCCAAACTCCGAGGCTGATAGTAAGAAATTCCTGTTGTAAAAACCCAATAACGATTTATCAGACCCGGGAATGAAACCCAGGACCTTATGCTCAGCAGTCGTGATTATGGCAACCAGACCATTAAGGCAGACTTTCAAAATGTAGTCGCAATACCGAGTTGGCAACAATGAATGGCAAATATTGTTGGCCACTAGACAGACACATCAGTCGAGCTAATTTTACATATAAAATGCGACAATTTTTTAAACGCTTGTCAAATACAAGAAATGGCACCCAGCTATGACGAGAACATTGCATTCACCACGCAACTGAGAACACAAGCACAAACATATTTCTCATGCACAGAAATCTAAAATAAGAATTCTGATTTATAACATGAACATTTCATGCCACGAGAAAGACACGGTGCATAAGCACTAACTCGCCTTGTTCAACTTCAGATGGGAACAACACTAAGAATGCATGAGACCGGACAAAGTAGAAAAGTTTGCGTCATAAAGCAAATCCTTGCACCGGAATAATTCTCAAAAGTTGTTTGTGACATGCCGCGTTCAAGTTTATTCCCAACGGTTAAACTGGGACAATCTAGAGAACATTAAAACTAGTAAGGCCTGCAAGAGCTTTTAATGTTATCATCACTATTGAAGATAATGGGGCTTGTCGTAGTTAATAGTGATGTGCAAATTGAAGAAAATACTTTTGATACATTAATTCATTTAACTATGAATCCCATCGTGTTTTGGAGGTCAGGTGCAGGCCGGCTCTAAAACATTAAGATAAAAGCTAAATAAAAGATGATGATAATGACTTTTGGTCAAGAAGAATGACAAAAACCAGCTATTTATGGAAGATTTTTAAATAAGAGTCCAATTCAAGTGATATCAAATTGACTACGACGCTATTTTTTGTTATAGTCACGTTTCAGAGGAAGATGACAATGATGAATGAGAGAATTCTCGTTACAGTAAATCTAAAATATCGACTGCTTCAAGTGTTAATATCCTAGTAGTGATTGATAGTTTTGTATCTGTGTTAGTTTTTGGACTCAAATAAGTCATAAAATACCTATCTAAGTATAAAGCTGTAAAGACTTTTATATTCAAAACAGTTTACAATTTTGTGAATAATTCTGTCACCTAAATTTATCCAATTTTAAAGGCTCAACTAATCTTACAATCTTATAATGTAAAACTGAAACAACTTCGATCGTTTTGCGAAATTTTTCTTCCAAAACTTCGAGATTTAGATTTGAACTGTCTTGTTTACCAGTATTTATGAGTTTCACCACACATTATTTACAAGTTTCCCTTGATCGCGATCAACTAAGATTAAGCCTGTCACGTTTCTCGCGAAAATGGCGGAGATTTAGGGACAGAAGAGTTAGAGAACTCATTTACATTATAACACCGTAAGTTGTGGGCGATGTAAAAAGTTTACGATGTTCCACCAACCAAGTGAATTTATGGTGGGCAATATCTTTAGTTGGATGGGGTTTGTTAAGAGGTTTGATTTTGTGCGGTCGTGGTTCGGCTTTGAAATGTATGAGATGTAACGTTTATACGCTTTATTCATTGTTAGCTTGTTGTCTGGCCTCGTTCTTCCTTTGTTTAAACTCTACGTAATTCAAAATCTTGTCTCGCTTCTCTTTTGTTTAATTTACACTCATCAGCTTTTACGTCGCTAGGTACCAAGTTCATTTTCACAGTCGTTTCTTCATTAAAGTTAAGAAACAAAATATTCTCGTACAAAGGAAGATTCTAGGTATTAGCTACTTTGTATTTTATTTCCTTAACTTTCGTACAAAACTTTTTGTATTGGACGTTTTGTTCCGTCCGATCGAAACATCATAAAACTAGACCGGAGACCGGAGCTGCTCAAACTTTTGGACAGAAAAAGCTTCTCCTAGCATATTTCATGGACTGACCTTATCAAGTCTTATAAACGAATATAAATTCTACAAGGCTGTTTGTTCAATTTATAACAAAACACCACGCCTGTAATCTTTGATGGATTAGACAGAGATTTAGGGTCCCTTGTACAATGAGCGTGCCGAGCATATTGCTATCAACCAGTACAAATCCAGACTCCGTTACTGAGAAATTACTGATGGTAAAACCCAACAATACTTTGACCGATTCAGAAATCAAAACCAGGCTCATCTCCAGCTCATACTCGGCAGTCAAGCTTACAACCTCTCGAAAAACGAGGCAGTTATCTAACTTGGCAAGATGAACAAAAATGCCGCTTTCACATTAGGGCGTTAGCAGCGCGACAGTCGCTCGGCAGAAGAACATTCCTTCACATTTTTTAATAACAACCGTGACAACCCGTGTATTTGTTTATAGTCTAACGTCCTAATGTGAAAGCGGTCAAATACTTACACTCACGGCAAAATAATGAAGTTTCAGACAAATATTGCTGAATAAAAAAACAGCCAGCTATGTTTCTGGCAACCTTCAGTCTTCCATCCGTCAAGATTCATTCTGCGTTAATGAAATAAGGACTTGACTTACGCAGTTCTGCATGTCACTCACGTCTACTTTAATTAGGTAAACGAAGCTTTGAGTATCGATGATAACACCAGACGTTTTTTGTCACGTAAAAAATGTATAGTCACAATCACATTATTACATCACATTTATTCACATCATGTTTATTACTCTTTCACGCAAAAACTACTGAATCGATGTGGATGATATTTAGAATACAGATAGTTTAAAACCTGGATTAACACATAGGATATTTTTTATCCCGATAGTTTGATCCCGTGGGACAATTATCGAACTAGACGCAGGCGAAGCCGCTGGCACAAGCTAGTACATGTATGATCGCAATAAGAAGCGTTAAATAGTGGCCTCGTTGCTGAACAGAATCAGAGCCATAGTTGGCAGGCATGATAGCTCGTTGGTGAGGTCATTAGTAACCTGTACACTCTTTGTTTTTAGTTAAGCACTAACATAGGTTAAGAATATTGTTAACAACCCAATGGATATTAGTTATCTAAATAGATGATTATATCATTATAGTAATTATGTTGACTCTTGGCAAAGTTCAAACGAGTATTTCTCTAGAAATAACGATTGTAACTTTGAGACATTATGTCCTACTTTATCGTAATATGGGTTTCCGTTTGCTTTAGCTGTAAGTCTCCCATGTTATCTAAATAAAGAAATATATAAAATTAAAGTTTTGTTAATATGAAATTGAAATTAATAGAGTAGGTAATTCTTTTATGTATTTTTATTTTTCATCTTTAGGTACATTGATAGACTGTAGTCGACCAACCCCACCTTACTCAAGAAATGGCTGGGCTTGGTATCTGGTTATAAGTACCATTGGGCCATGAAATATAGTATATTCAACAAGTTCAAAAACGTGTTAATTCAAAGCAAAGCTCCTAAAAATATGAGATTTGATGCGGAATGGAGTGTAGAAAAATGTTTTTTGAGGTTATATCATTGACGAATATACTTAAAGGCATTTTTTGTTTATCTTTGTTTGTTAATAATAAATATATTTTTAATGTGCAAATATATCCTCGAAAATTATTTTTCTAGACGAGACGAGAATTAATAGTATATTATGCAACTAGTGAATAAAGGACGGATTTAAAGCGAGGGCCGTAGATGAGTCACGAGCAAGTGAAGGATTCAACTGTTAGAATCCTGAACTACGCGAGTGATTCATGGCCCTCGATATAAATTCGTACTTTATTCAGGAGTTGCATACTATACTTTATACTATGACTACGAGAAAAGACATAATTTAAGCGAAAATAGAAATTTAATCAAGAAATAACAATTGTTACATTAATTGAAATGGACATTAAATTTAGAGCAATGACTGAAATTAAGCGTAATTTTCTTATTAATCTAATGCCTAACTGCTTGTCGCAAATATCGACCAATCAAATCTCGAGAATTTATTTGCACCAAAGAGTTTTGAATTTCGAATCTTAGCGCAAGGAGTTTGTGTAAGCATTGAAATAGAGACCGGATATATTTTTGTGTTCCAAATTCAAACACCAAAATAGTGAATAAAAACAAAACAGTGAATAAAAGGCCTATTTATTCACTGTTTTGCGTGAATAAAATAAGCTTTTTAGAGTAGATTATGGTCTAATAGTATATTATGCAACTAGTGAATAAAGGACGGATTTAAAGCGAGGGCCGTAGATGAGTCACTAGCAAGTGAAGGATTCTAATGATTGAATCACGAACGCAGCGAGTGATTCAACTGTTAGAATCCTGAACGACGCGAGTGATTCATGGCCCTCGATATAAATTCGTACTTTATTCAGGAGTTGCATACTATACTTTATACCATGACTACGAGAAAAGACATAATTTAAGCGAAAATAGAAATTTAATCAAGAAATTAGAATTGTTACATTAATTGAAATGGACATTAAAATAAGAGCAATGACTGAAATTAAGCGTAATTTTCTTATTATTATCATTAGGGTGGTCAACTTGTGAAACAATATTTTAATCTAATGCCAAATTCCTTGTCGCAAATATCGACCAATCAAATCTCGAGAATTTATTTGCACCAAAGAGTTTTGAATTTCGAATCTTAGCGCAAGGAGTTTGTGTAAGCATTGAAATAGAGACCGGATATATTTTTGTGTTCCAAATTCAAACACCAAAATAGTGAATAAAAACAAAACAGTGTATAAAAGGCCTTTTTATTCACTGTTTTGCGTGAATAAAATAAGCTTTTTAGAGTAGGTATGGTATAAAAATACTTTTCGTTATAATGCAATCGATCTGTGTGCTAAAAAGAAATAATATAGATGCCACGACGATACGACATGAACTAAATATTCATCTATAACTTAACTTAGACTTTTAAATCCATAAGAAAAACAACTATGTAAATAAAACAGACTTATTTTTAGTCAAAATGAAAAGCAATTAAAGTTTAAAATGCACCAGATAAAAAAATAAAACCAAAAAAATATATAACAAAACAAATGATATGCCAACATTTCCCGTCATATCATAACGAAAGTTTATTACGTACCAAAACTGCAGTAATTCTGCAGAATTCACTTCCTATTACAAAGTAATATTCCTAAAGGTAGAAAAGTCACGAAAACTTACACAAACAAATAAGAACATTGTAACTCATTATAACTTTGCCTATAGGAAAACATGAACCTGGTGTATGTTTGGCATCAACTTTGCCTCTTCTTAGGGCAAACTTGCCTTTATTACTTCAAAACGTCTATTAAAGTAACGAGACAGCAGCTTATTAAGTCGTTAACACTAAACAATGACAAAGTTATGGCAAATAATATTATGAAATAATTATAATAAATAACATAACATTACGCCTGTAATCCCCAAAGGATTATGCAGAGGTGTAACCATTAGTATGCCCACAAGAAAACTACTGTCCTACATAATTATAGCATATTATTATTAGAGCTCCTGCGGCCTGAGCCCAGCCCTACATTTTTAGTTTTTAGATTTTTATTGTATTTACTTTCTGTGTTATGGAATAATCAGTTTTTTTAGTCGTCTTTGTTTTTCACTCTTCTAACTTCGACCTATTTGAGGCTTTTCTGCACTCGGTTACCTTGCAATAAAATAAAATAAATTGAGGAGCCTGCGGATGTTGCGGTGGCTGCTGCGTTGGATGCTGCTGCCCTTTTTTTTTTGGTAGTTGGGAAGTCATCAAACCACCCCTGCAGAGCGAAAGTGAGTGTCAGACTTCTACTGACTGAAAACCACCCATGTTCTTTATTAGCCCTTGTGCCGCGGTATCTCTTGCGAACAACCCGCAACCTCGACGTGCGTCGGCCCCTTCCTTGTTGCTGACATTACTTTGAGGCGGGTGTGGAACACGAACGCACCGTCGACACGGCCTGTTGTCGTCATAAGACAGACGGATGGCAAGCTAATGCTGCTGCCCTTTTTTTTTTGGCGGGTGGAAAATCATCGAATAACCCTCCCGCTCTTGGGCAGAGCGAAAGGGGACTTCTACTGACGGACTTCTATTTTTCGATAATCTAATAGGCGGACTAATTAGAATTATATTTTTTTAAGTCAGTAAACGTCCCTATCGTGGGAAAATTTACTGTTCTATACGCAGACTTTTTCCCGTCTCCGCATTTTGGTGTTTCATATTTTTTATCTGCAGTGTTGTATAATGTACAAAACGATAAAAATATACCATTTAACGCCCACACTACAATGTGGACCCGGATAAACTTAGAAAAACAAATGTATTTACACTCCTACGTAAAGGTCTTTATCATACTATGAATGTGAAAATTATTAGAACGACGATGAAAAACTCCGAAGAATAACTTAGTTTTAAAACGAAACCGATATATATTAAAACGAAAAAAATATTGCACGTACTAGTAGGCCATTTTGAGTACTACTAATAAAACTCCATGGTTACTCTATAAACAAGATAAAATTTGGATGACCAAACAGCTGCAGGATACTTGGATTCTCAATTTAAAAAAAAAGTACGTTGCATTTATGTTTTCTAGTCGTGCGTAAATTTCCCTTCACTCACTCACACATGCCGTATATGGCAACCATTCACCCGGCACATGTTAGTATAAACAGAACGAACTACTTGTGCCAAGTGCCTGTCGTTCTCACTCCGAATGAAAAAAAGCGCGTGAACCATGCATTCAGAGGAGCTATCATTTATCATGAGAAGATACATTCCTTTTCACGCATGTGTGTAGTGTAATGTGTGTGGTTGCCAAGCGGGCTTAGAAGTTCAAACGTCTGAAATAATGGTGAGATATAGTTTTGTTATTAATTACCGACCTGCAACAACAATTTTTGTTTGATTCATACCTTTCTGAATTATAAGTGCAGAAGGCAAAGGCATTCGACAGATTACTTTAACGACAATCGCAGAAAACAAAAATGTTGATTTATTTGTTCCAATCATTTTGTTAAGATCAGCAGCCAGACATTAATTTGAATTCAAAATGTACAAAAGCAATATCTAAATAAACGAATGCCCGTGATCACTTCTTCTTCCTCTTCTTCTTCAACCTTTCACCACCCAATGCTGAGTGTGGAAGTGGCAGTGGAGGTGGTGAGTGGCAGGAAAGAACTGGATGCGAAAGGCGAAAAACCGGGAAGAATGGCGTGCACTGGAAGAGACCCGTGATCACTAGGCGCACTCCAAATTAGTGCCTAAATAAT
Organism: Diarsia rubi; assembly: GCA_932274075.1. Classification (NCBI taxonomy): domain Eukaryota; kingdom Metazoa; phylum Arthropoda; class Insecta; order Lepidoptera; family Noctuidae; genus Diarsia; species Diarsia rubi. The sequence continues at coordinate 16,992,649 of OW026419.1, read as the reverse complement.
AATTATTGACGGCTTATGCGCTGAGTCAAACATTGAAAATAATAAATTACTTTAATTTAGGTCCAGACGAACTGTCTCTGAAAATTGGTCATAAGAATATGAAATTAACAAAAAAAATGTAATTAGTCCGTCAGATAGATTTCCAAAAAATATTGCACATATAATTTTTTTTAAACTCTTGTGACGTCATATTCCTAGACATTAGTACTTATGACATTTTTAGTAGTCAATGACGTCACACTCAAATATTTGACGCGTTTTATCTTCGTCAATTTTTATTGATTTGATATAACAAAAAATACGTATACAATATTTTTAGATAATCTAACAGACGGACTAATTAGAATCATATTTTTTAATTCAGCAAACATCCCTTTTGAAAGTTCTTCATACTTTGTCCAAGCATGCCAACGTCCACGTTTTTTTTGGAGTGAGGCAAACCACAAATGACTCCTCCAGCTCTGGGCGGAGCGGTAGGGAGTGTCTGACGTCTACCTACTAAAAACTTAGCACTTTGTGTCCGAGGTCACGGTATCTCTTTCGGACAACCCGCAGTGCTAACGTCCACCTTACCAATGATACAAAACAGGTAAAAAAAATAGTCCAGCTCACAAAATAGTCACAATACACAATAAATTGGCAAGAAAAAGTACATTTAAACAGGAAGTGTGTGAAGTCGTGTCCCGTACTTTCTCAATACGTGACAAGCCAATGCTTATTCGGAATCAAGGCAGGATACATACACGGAATATCAAACGCTATTGTACTCCCGACGAATATTCTCCTAGTATTGATACGAGTATGAGTTATATCTAAAAAGGAAATTTATATTCGGGACGAATTCCGAGAATATCTAATCTATGTCGGAGGCTTATATAGTACGAGTGTATTTTGTTAAATAACATGGTTATGTAATACTATGTTGGTGGAAATATTTGGATTTAACAATAATATTTTGTCGTATGTGTAAATTTTGATATTTTCATAATAATATCTGTACCTATAAACCGTGTAATTTGTTTATGCAAATGAAATATTTCCTTTCTGTTTTTTTTTAGTTATTTTTTTGTTATGATGTATAATCTCAATTTAGTAAAATGAATATGAGAAAGATATTTTCTTCGTTTATTTCTTGTTCTGGTCTTATCCCATCTTTATTTGTGGTCAGCTTTCCTAAAAAATTCTTTTGCACAGATAACTGGTGTCTATTGTATATGAATAATTAGTTGTACATTGTATAGGGTATTCTCGTAATACCATACACAATGTACAACTACTTGTAGTTTTGTTTTTACCCGACTACGGCGAAACCAAAAGGAAGGGTTATGATTTTGGAAGTCTATGTATGTCTAGACTACTGAACGTATTTTAATAAATGAGGTGTCAATAGATTCGTAATCTGAATAGCCCGGGTGACATCCGCTATATAACAATTCTTTTTATGACGGAATTTAAATGCCAAATTCTAAGCTCGAAAAAAATGTAATTGAGATAATTTTAACATGTTTAGTATCAAATGAAAGGTCTTGGCGGGCACATTACAAATATGTATATTATATTATAGTTCAAGCCAACATATACGTTTAGATTGCAGTCAACCAGTTCTCGCGGTTTAGTCTATGTTATTTACTTGTATTATGTAAATAACTAACCAACTTTAAGTAGAATATTAACACTAACATACAACTGAAACTAAACGTTAACGATAAAGTTGAAACTAACATATTATTACGTATTTATTCAATAACACACACAAATAAAATTCAAATAAAAAATATTTTTAAAATCTAAAACCCGACTACGAATAAAAAGTCAGACTAATAAAACCGCGGTCTTAAAAGTATTAAACAAGAAAAATCGTCTAGTAAGTAGATAATTATTTTGAAAAATTATAGAGGACAGTCGTAGTCGCATGCCACCTTGCTAATGACAACTAGCATCTGATTTCTGTGTGAACGAAAACGCCATGAAGAAGCATCAGGTACTAGTGGCATGCGACTACGGCTGTCCTAATTATCAAATATATCTGGTTTTATATATCAAAACATTACTAAATAACCGCTTAAGTAATCATTTAACATCTCTAAAGGCGGCAGTTAGTGTTAGTTTTGTTTAAAAAAAGTTACTGCAATACGATTTCTACTACGAACAATTAAAAGCACCAATCAACCAACCAACAGCAGTCGATCTCAATAGCCACACTCCTTCATGATACCGTTAGTATTTTTTACTGGCACTAACGTGACTGCGGCGTCAACTAAGGTATCGATTGATGACCTAAATGCCGCCATGGCAGCTACAAGTCCCGGGGTTTAAGTTCGTCGGTTTGATTAACGCATCTTGTGAGATGTTTTATGACTTTAGAATGGAAACTGGGAAAGTTGTTGGGGTTGAGTTTGAGGAAGTGTGAGTTGATTTTGATGTGACGTCATGTTTAGCTTATTAGATTACTACTGGGACGAAAGTGTCAGAGAGTATGCCTTAATCTACCACGTGAGTTCGAAGAGAGTCGTCAAATGTTATGTCTCCATTTTAAATTATAGTAGTCTGTTTTTTTAGAAGACGTTGCGTTGGAAGGCCTCCTACTAAGTGGGTCAATGACCTGCTGAAGGTTGCGGAGATTTACTGGATGTGAGACGCACGGGACCGGTCAATATGGCGACATTTAGGAGATTTCTATGTCCAGCAGTGGTCGTTTTTCTGCTGTGAAATCATGATGATGATGTTTTTGTTGGAATTTTTATTTCAAATATAAACTCACGACATCTAAACCTATTTTGAGACAGGTTTTCAGTGAGAATAAAGAGATATACCTTAACATAGCGTACGACTTTCAGCCTCATTTTAAATGAACATAAATGTCTTTTAAATTTAATTTATAAACATTTCGTAACAAAACGGATTACTTCCCGAAAAGGAACAAGATACAAGATCAAAGTGACATCTCGGTGTCACGGAGACTCGTGGCACCGTTTGATATGACAACGTCTCTGCTCATATTACCCAGGCTCATATAACCCAAACAGGAGTGACGGGGAGATACGGAATAATTATAAAGTTTCACTCCTAAGAGTGAATGTTTTGGGAATTATTTGTGAGGCTGAAGATTTCTTGAAAGTTGGAACAATTTTCTTTTTGGTAAAACTGTGAAGGTTTTAATTTTATTTTTGGCAATAGGTCTTGTTAAAAAAAATTGTGCTATTTCGGAAAAATGCTACTTAACTAATTGTTTTTTTAATTGTGGCTTACCCTACAATCAAGAGCGCAGGTTTAAGGATTCCCTTACATTTTTTTTTATGCTATCATCGTTTTCAACATCACCATCGATGTTATCGATGATTAATAATTTGCCAATAAAGATTTATTATTATTATTATTATATCAGCTACTCCTTCTTCGTCGTGTTCATACATTTTAAAACAAAATTAATGTCACTGAGATAAAAACCCTATTAGAAACACAATTAAAACGCATACAATCAATCCCTGAACTCACAAACATTAATCAACCTAAAACTAATACTTGTCTCCAAAATCCGTTCTCTAATCCACAATTCTCATGCAAAATAACGGTGATAGGCATCAAGTTAAACTAATTCCGTCACAAACCCCACAAACTGTCTCATTATGCTGAAATATTCCTATGTTTATTCTACTCGTTAATATAGACGCAATAACTCGAAGATTACGCCCGTTGGGTGGCGTCGAGGCGTCTACAAAATGACTGTGATTATTCAAAAAGACTCGCATTTTTGGGTCCCGTACGCAGATTACGGGTTTTGTATAATTCGTCGATTTTGTCGTCAGCCTGCGCAGTGGCGGGCGGGGTTCGTTTATTTTTGAAAAATAAAAGCATGGTTTGGAAAATCTATTTTTGGATTTTTTTAATCAACTAAATGCATTGAGTATGCATTTAGTTGATTGTCAAAATAATTATTTCAATGAGACCATATTACAGGCATTTGAGAAAGTGAAACTAAAGTCACTGTCATCTATATTATGTATATAAAACATAGACGGGTTTGTTACAACACTTATAACTCGAGATCTGCTGGATCAATTTTCATGGTTTTTGTTTCGTTGGATTTGTCTCCGCCCTGAATAGCAGAATACATTTTAAAAACAATGAAAACTTGACGAATACATAATTATGAAAATGAATCATTTTCTATTTAATTATGATCCTTTGTTTCGTACCTGTCAAACATTTGTTTTCATCCTGTCAAATACTTGTGATTGACATTTATGCATGCGTTCAGAAATGTATTTTGTGTAAACTATTTAAAAAGGGTGAATAAACTTTTGTCTGTATTTTTTTTAATCAAATAAAAAGGTTGAAAAGTGTTGCAGTTTTAAATAGAAGTTCCTCAAATATGCGTGCGTTCAGAAATAATGACAAATGGTTAACATTTACGCGTGAGTTCATAACTTTAGGTAGGTAGGTAGGTAGTAGGTAGGTAGGTAGTAGGTTGTAGGTAGGTAAGTAGTAGGTAGGTAGGTAGTAGGTAGGTAGGTAGGTAGTAGGTACGTAGTAGGTAGGTAGTAGGCAGGTAGTAGGTAGGAAAAAGGGCATTGCAAGGCATGCCGGGTTCAGCTAGTAACTCATAAAACAAACATGTGAAAGTACTGTGTGTTGCCCATTCTAAAGCGTAGAACTCTATGAAGAACAAAATTCTTATTTATCGCAGTATCTTTTTAATCCTGCAACCAATAGATTATCAAAAAGAAAAATAAACATGAAAGCAATACTAATGAAAATAGAAAAGTTTTTATCAAGTAAATAGATATCCAATCAAAAATAAATCTTACGAAAATGGTTTTATATTATCTGCCACACTTTGACGCATCATCTAGTATGACAAATGGTTCTCAATATCTGCTTTGTGAAAAATAGCTTTACATTTTAAAAGGAAAAATACCACAATGTATTTTTTTTCTTTGGTGGGTGGGATATCATTAAATAACCCATCCCGCTCTTGGGCAGAGCGAAAGGGAGTGTCAGACTTCTACTGACTAAAAACCACCCATGTTTCTTCTTAGCTAAAGGGCTAAGAAGAAACATGGGTGGTTTTTAGTCGACATCGACATAAAGATGTCGAGGTCACGATATCTCTTACAACAACCCGCAGCCCTGACGGGATACTACATGTCTTACATGACCGTCTTATAAAGGGTGTAAAAGTACCTTTAACGCAAACGAAGGGCACTTGTTCTCCCCACCACTGCGATCATTGGTTGTAGACCATATCTGGGACCCCCTAGTTACGGAGATATTGAGGGTCAAAGTTCCAAATTTTTCAGAGTTGTTTTTGTAAACACTAGTTTTTCAGGTTATAACTTTACTTAAATTACCTCCATGACCAGTTTACTATTCAAAACATCCACTAGCACAATGTTTTAAGAGTGCTACATTGAGTTTTACGGTAAAATGAGATTTTTGACCCACAAAAAAAAAGTCGTTCCCAGCAAAAACGACGCCTACCTACATAGACGAGGAAGTTAACATTCTGCTCCGTTATTAATCTCAATAAAAAATAGTAAATAGTGCTAATTAATAGTTTTTCTTTGTAAATATTGGAAAAGACATTGAAAACAATAAGTGAAAGTGTTATCTCATAAAAAAACTCATTAATAAAAACGTTCTAGTGCTACATTCAACTGAACAGTGAACCCTGTCAAAACTACACTAATTCTGTGATTGAGTGTTTTTTTAGTGATATAAAATTACATTAAATATCAATAATAACACAGTGGAATAAACAATTAAGTGAAACATAACATTTTCAACAATAAACCCAAAACAAAGAGTGAAATAACCATCTGTCAAACGTTTAAATCTACGAGTCATCATAACGATTTTTTATCAATTCGATACCAGAAGAAACAGAATCATAATTTTAACAACAATCTGGAGATACCAAATGGCTCTATAGGTAGACGTAAAGACTTCTGTTTATTTGGACGCTGGTTCAAACCCCACCGGCGACGTAGTCTTTTTGTAAGTTATTAAATTGTCTTTAACATTATTTCATCGATACTGATTACTGGGCGACTTGAGTGAGGTACAACATCATTCGAAAATGAATTTCTTCGAAAACATCACGATGCGTCGATCGCGTACTAAATCTGACTCAAATACCGTCATCAACCAATCACAAGATGGTACATTTGAAGACACCGTAAACAGTCTACCTGACATATCGATTAGTGATGATATTAGCGAAGCGCATCAACACATATCTAAGCTAAAAGAACGAATTGACAAACTTGAGCTAGAATTAAACAGTGCACACCAGGAAATTGAGTCACTGTCTTTGGAAAACAATGACCTTAAGAAAATCAATAATGTTCTACAAAGCAAAAACAACCGCCTTACAGAACTTGCACATAGCCCTATTAAAAAACAGAAAAAGTCAACTCCAACTAAGCAATATCCGAAAAATAACAAACAAACACAAACAGATTCTTCACTTATATCTAACCAGAAAGAAATTATGAAAACACCTGATGCCATAGATAATAAAACAAGTAGTTATAAGAAAACTCCAGAAAAAAACCAACACTATGTAAAAGAGAGTAAAATATGTATTCTAAGCACTAATAATAAAAATGACATAGTTAATATTGCCGAAAAATCTCTTCACAAACATTCGGAAAACGTTTGCCATTATATAAAGACAAACTGTAACATAGAACAACTAATGTGTGATATAGAAACTAAACTAAAAACTTTTACGATGGATGACTTCTGTATAATTTTAATAGGAGAAAATGACTTTAAAACTACCAATGACTACCTTCAACTGACACTCCACATCAGAACGACCTTACAAAAAGTAAAACATACAAACATAATAGTATGTTCGCCGACATATAAGTATAGTTATCGCACAAATATGTATAATTGGAGAATAGAACACTTCAATAATTTGCTGTACTTAGATATAATGTCTCATCAATCTGCGTATTTCTTAGACTCAAATAAAAATTTGGCAAATGACTATACAATGTTTTCTAAACAAACCGGAATTATAAACGATTTTGGAATGGAGACAATCTTCAAAGATATCGACGATTTTATCTCTAGTGTTAAAAAATATGACTTGCAGATGATTGACAGCGACACAACACCTAGTGAAGAACTTTTAGACACCCAGTTTTTTCTATGATCAGTACTTAAATATACTACATCAAAACATAGCAGGATTGCTAAATAAATCGGACGCACTATCCGTGTGCTTAGAAGAACTTATGGTGAAGAATATTAACATTGATGTAATTTGCATAACCGAGCATTTCATGATGACTGGGTATGAACAGTTCCTGACAATCGCAAACTACGATCTGGCAACATGTTTCAGTAGAACAGACTCTAAAAGAGGTGGAGCATGTATCTTGATAAGAAAAGGACACTATTGGAAGGAAATTCCTGAAGTTAGGAACTTAGCAATAAGTAGCACTTTTGAATGTTGTGCTATTGAACTCATTCAGACTGATACTGTTGTAATATGCATTTATAGAGTTCCAAATGTAAATAATTTAACAACTTTTTTTGAACGGCTGTGTAAATTATGCCAGTTTATGACAAAAAAAAATAAACGAAATATTGTAATATGCGGAGACTTGAACATTGACACTTTGAAGCGTAATAATACAACACTAGATTTAGAATGTCTCTTGCTTAACTTCAATCTGAAATTAGTAAGTAATCAGCCAACCAGACTATCCAGTAAAACATGCATAGACCATTTTGCGCATAACTTTGGTAAAAAATGTAAATATGACGTATTCGAGTTTGCTTTATCTGACCACACTTGTCAAATTCTCAAGTGTCCGATGAAAAGGATATGTGTTGTAAAGCATTGGTATGTTAAACGCCGCGACTACAATCAAGAAAATATGATTAAATTCAAGGAGTGTTTGCAAAATGTTTCTTTATCGGAAATATATAGTCTTGACGATCCGAATACAGCGTATAATATATTTCTAGAGACATTTACCCTAATGTATAATCTATGTTTTCCATTAAAACGGATAAAATTAAGCGTACACAAGACACCACAATGGGTATCGCGGGGAATTAAAACATGCAGTAAAAATAAGAGAAATCTTCTGTGGCGTTACCGTCTGGAACGCAATGAGAAAACCAAAAAGGAATTCAAAAAATATACAGCAATATATAAAAAAATAATTAAATTAACACAACGTGCCCAGAACAGCTATAAAATTAAATCATCATCGAACAAGTCGAAAGCAACATGGGAAATCATTAATCAAACAAAGATGAATATGCCGAATAAAAACTCAATTAGTAATATTAAAATCGGAAATAAAAATGTATCACAGCCGTATGAGATAGCAAAAGCTTTTAACAATTTTTTGTTGACAAGATAAAACCAATTAGTAATAGAGGCAAACAAGTGACATCAAATATATCAAGGTCGAGTAATTCAATGTTTATGGCACCAATTACTGAAAATGACATCAAAACCATTATTAGGTCTTTAAAAAATACCGGTAGTGTTGGAAACGATGGAATTTCTACCAAAGTAATCAAGTACGTCTCAGAGTTCATAAGTGGACATTTGAGTTATATTCTCAATCTGTGCATTACACACGGTATTTATCCGACTAACCTAAAGACAACTGTGGTCAAACCATTATTTAAGAAAAACGATAAAGAATGCATGGAGTCTTATAGGCCTATTGCGCTTGTTTCAATAATATCCAAGATATTTGAAAAATACATTTATGCTGAGATTTATAAATACCTGGATAAACAAAACATTTTGACAGAAGAACAAAATGGTTTTCGAAAAGGTAAAACTATCAATTTGGCCATTTACGACTTTTTAAATAATGTTTATACTAATGTTGACAACAGAATACCTGTGTGCTCAATATATTGTGACATGACTCAGGCATTTGACTATGTGGACCATAACATTTTATTAAGTAAATTAGACGCTTACGGCATTAGAGGAAATGTCCTGAATTTAATAGAATCTTATTTAAGGAACAGGAAACAGTATGTCGAAATATCTGAAATAGATTTTAAATGTAAATGTGAACGAATTTATAAATCTGATCTTCGAACACTAACATATGGCGTACCTCAGGGAAGTGTTTTAGGGCCTCCTTTATTCATAATTTATATAAATGACATGCCGAAAATTACAAGTTATCCTATGTCACTATTTGCTGATGACAGTACTGTGACCATAAATAGAATAAACACAGAAACTTACAACAACGAAATCTCCAAGACAATAACGTCCATTGTACAATGGTTAGATAATAATAATTTAAAGATAAATATTGAAAAGACGAAATTGACGATGTTTAGCCAACGATCAAACACAAATATGACTATTTATTATGACAGCCAGCGTATAACACAAGTAAACACAACTAAATTTCTAGGTTTAATAATTGATAATAAATTAGATTGGAAAACACACACGGAGGGGCTAATCAAACGAATTAGTAAGTCTGCTTATGCCTTGTACAAACTTACCTCAGTGATGAGAGTAGACGCTTTAGTCACAGCGTATCATGGTTTGGTGGGTTCTGCTCTGAGATATGGTGTAATTTTTTGGGGGAATTCAACCAATAGAGAAATAATCTTTAAAGCGCAGAAAAAGTGCATCAGAACAATGTTTGGATTACAGGTCATAGACACATGTAGACCATTATTTATTAAACATAAAATACTGACTCTTCCATCTTTATATATTTTTGAGGTTGCTGTATTTGTAATGACCAATCCTAAATTATTTAAAAAAATGTCGGACATTAATAACCGAAGCCGAAGGGATAACAGTAGTTTATGCATAAGAAGGTCCCACACAGCTTTAATGTATAAAAGTGTTTTTTGCATGGCGCCAGTCATTTTTAATCATTTACCACGGTTCATCAAGGAATTGAACGTGAACCTATTTAAGAATCGGTTAAAATCTTTACTGGTGAACAAAGCATATTACAGTATTTCGGAATTTTTATCAGACAAAAATCTAGTGACTGAATATTGACATGCTAATAGAATACTTGGAATATTTGTCCTTCGAAATAATTTGAATATTGACATTTGTATAATAGATTGAAATTAGTATTGTGTATTGACATTAGTTTTGCTGATTGACATTAGTATTGTATATTCACATTAGTATTGTGTATTGATATATTTTATTGCGTATTGACATTAGATTTGTATATTGACATTAGTATTGTGTATTGATATTAGTATTGTGTATTGACATTAGTTTTTGCTTATTGACATTAGTATTGTATATTGACATTAGTATTGTGCATTGACATTAGCTTCGCTTATATTATATGATGTCAGTACTTGTCTTTGGCGACGTTGATCTAGTGTTATTATCATAAATTAATTTGTATTATGTCATTCTTTATAATTAATTCCTAGTGTTCAGGATTTATTAATTTAACCTCTGATTTTTTTAATTTTTTATACCTAAAACCATTTGTACGCTCTATGGCATAACATAGCGCACTCATTATTACCACATATACCACAATTATTTTACCTATGTTAAACAAATGAATAAATGACTTATGACTTATGACTTATGACTTTAAAAAAAATGCGTAGGGGTACTTAGTTTGATGTATAGAATGCTTGGTTGACGTATGTGTGAAGGGTTAAATATTTACACCGTGTATAGACCAGGGATAGTTTTGTTTTGGTTATCAACATTCTCTTGCCCTAATCCCAGTTCATTTAGGGGCAAGTGACTTCTTCTTCTATATTTCTCTATGACTTGTTGATCGGTACAATATTAGCAACCGAACAGTGTAGCACTTTTGCCTGTATGCATTTACATAAATGCATGTTTCGCAACTATCGCCAGTATCGATACTAATCGCGTAACTCGAATCAAACAAACCATATAGCTAACATTAATCACTATTTTACCATTTATTAGTAAACTAGTGTACAATAATATAACTTTGAACCATATTATTACGTATCATTAAACCAGTGTCCCACAACAACCAATGACAAAACCATTACTTAGCCCTATTTGTCAAGGCCGCAGTATCTCTTACAACATCCCGCAGCCCCGGCAACATCCCGAAGCCCCAACAACATCCCGCAGCCCCGACAACATCCCGCAGCCCCACACACTTGACATCTCATGAAATACCTCTTGCCATATCATCATTTATACAGTCCATCCATCGCTTTTAATAGTCTTCCTCATAAAAAACAGTAAACCAAAAATCTCGGAACCAGTCAAATTAATTACACCACATTAAAAGGTGGGCTTAAATTTTTCGCATTTGGCAATGTTTTGGCATTTTATTCGAGAATTATTAGGATTTTTGAAGCTTTGCAGAAAATCTAACGCGGCGTAAGCCACTCAAATAACCTTGTTAATTAAAGGGGTACTCTCAAAAGACAGTTAAAAGGATTAACCGGATGAGTTTAAAGCAAAATTGAGTTGCTTTATATTTTTGATGCACTGCGAAAGTATTGTTGAAGGAGTAAAGCGCTTTTCATATTTTGTTGTCTGAAGGATGGTGGAAAATGGGATTAAATTTTCTCCGAGAAATATAAAGGGAGCTCGTTTTAAAATAAATGTGCTATTTTTAACTCCAAAAACTACGTTTTTGTCTTCGAAATCTTCTGAGTATTAGGTTGTTAGGTTAGATTATCGAAAAATATTTTAAAAAAATAAGAAAATAAAACGTGTCAAAGATCATTCACTTTTGACGTCACTTTGTGGGTAAAAAAGTCCTTACCTTGTGACGTCACACGACTTGACACGACTTTTCGAAGATAAAAATACATGTCCATTATTTTTTGGAAATCTATCTGACGGACTAATTAGATTTTATTGCTGATTCTAGAGCCCCTAACTTGCACATCTTTCTACATCATTCTCACATATGAATTATGCCAACATGTTGAATTAATTATCATTAATTATTTAACAATATATTGTTTTAATAGATGTCCATGTCTTGCCCATTCTTCTCTATAGAGATCTATGGAGATGTAAGTATAGTTTTAGAATAGGCAACAACAGAAATCCTACAATTTAATATGCCTTTCAAATATGGCTACAGCCTCGCTTCTTTTTTATTTTGTTGACATTCTTAAATGTCTATAATCATCATCATCATCATCATCAGCCTATATTGTTCCCCCTGCAGGGACTCAGGCCTCCTCTCTAGGAGAGGGATGGGCTATAATCCACCACGCGTGCGGATTGGTAGATGTCACATGTCTTCGAATTTTTTGGTGCTAAGAAATGCCGGTTTCCTCACGATGTTTTCCTTCACCGTTTTGAGAGCAGTAGTGTTGAAATAAATTACACAAAGTAATGCGCCTGACTGGATTCGAACCCACGACTCACAGTTCGTAAGTCGAGGCCGCCACCACTGGGCCACCACTGCTCCCACTGCACTAATGTCTATAATGGTATAATTAAATTAAATGTTGAGTTAATTTTCTCCCGAATTGATGGACTTATAATAATATTGGTGAAATGAAGGTCTCTGTCTTACAGAGGATGCAAAAAACAGGCGTGATGTTATAATATGTATGGTAAGCATTTTAATCCCTTGTAAGTAATATTTATTTTTGATGATAGCCACGTAATCACGAACAGAATTCTAGTCGATTTTAGCATCGCAATCGAATGTTAGCTTTCCCAGCTCATGTTCCAAGGTCTAAATTTCACATCCCGGTCAAAAGGACAAACACAATTGCTTACCACAATGCACGAACCGAATGGCCAATAAATGTTTGCTCAGTATCTCAATGTTTGTGCTTGTGATTTGTATGTGTAATGTGAACTGATAACACAAGGTACACATCACAGATCACGAAGTCGGGAGCATTTAGGTCTGGTTTGCACTCTATAGGAGAAGAGCGTGTTAGTGGCACGGATACCTGCCAATGTCAACCAATCACACCCAATAACACAATTGCCCACCCAATCCGGGAATCATATTTATTTCGGTAAATTGGTTTTTTATATCTTTCATTTGTCACATCATGTTATGTTTTAAGAATTGTTGATACCAGTTTTTCGTACCTGACTACCCTGAGAGGTAACAGACAAAACAAACTCAGAGGAGATTGTGTTTTACTCGGGATCCCTTTTTGCATAATGTTCTTATTTCTAATTATGCTTTGGCATAAAGTTTTTGCCATCATTTGATTTGCCATAATAATATTTTGCCATATAGTTCTTTAACATGCAGTTTATCACACTAATATTATAAAGCCGAAAGTTTGTGAGTGTGTACGTTTGTTACTTCTTCACGTAAAAAACACTGAACGGATTTGGTTAAATTTGGTACGCAGATAGTTTATAACCTGGAGTAACAAATAGGAGAGTTTTATCCCGATTTTATCTTCCCGTGGGATAATTTTCGAGTTGTAGCGGGTGAAGCCGCTGGCAACAGCTAGTGTTGTCATAATTATCTTGAAGGCTAATTTCTTTTGGCATACCATTAATATAAATAACGGAAACAAGTTTGATTTATATATTTTACGTATTCATTTTGAATTTTCATACAAATGAACGAGTTAGTAACATAATCGAATCGCTGCAAAACCGACTCGCCGTAGCCTTGTCTGCCCTACCCCTTTTTTGGTGTGGGAAATCATCAAATAACCCCTCCAGCTCTTGGGCAGAGCGAAAGATAGTGTCAGACTTCTACTAACTAAAAACCACCCATGTTCCTTCTTAGCCCTGTATCTCTTAGAACATCCCGCAGCCCCGTCTGTCCTACCCTTGCGGCCTTATTACAAAAGTGGTTAAACCTGGGTTTAACTTAGACTTGGTTTATTTCGCATGCCGCCTCACTTCGATAATATTCAAAAGAAAGTGACGGCATGCGAGATAAACCAAGTCTAATTTAAACCCAGGTTTAACCACTTTTGTAATAAGGCCGCAAGGGTAGGGCAGACGGGGCTGCGGGATGTTCTAAGAGATACCGCGGCCTAGAGTCTAATTGAAGCCCGCGTAGGTGCGGAGAGGCAAGGCGGGCCGCGAGCTGAGGAGCAGATGGCTTGATCACCTACCGCTGCGGCTGAGGCTGGCCGGCAAAGTGACCAGTCAGTTTATAGTCAGTCGTGAAAATATGCTTTAATCCTTATACGTAAATAAACTTATGCTTTAGAATGTTCTGCTTAATCATAATTATTTTGAGAAAAAGTATGCCTAAAAGCATATGTGTAAGCTGATTATGCGTAAATAATGTTATGGGAAAATATCATTAGGAGAAAATACAGTATGCCAAGTTATATTAGGTCTTCTAATTGTTTGCAAATGGATAAGGATTTTACTCCACGGATTTAGGTCAGACTATCGGCTTTCTGATTACTCGTAACGAATGCGAAGGACACTAAACCAAAGCGCAATATACAATATTAACACAATAATAACAGTGAAAACATAACAATCCGGTATGATCTAGTGTTGTCTAGTTAGCAACACGATCGGTCCCCAAACGGCACCTCGAGCCAAACTAACATAAATCTAAAGCTATTAATATAAATTACTTACAATTTACACTCCCCGTGGGGTGTTAAATTACCGTTATTTCCCTTCTATATAAAGGCTTTATCATAACAGACCGGAGTCCTAACGTGTCGGCATCAATTTTAATTATTTATTATTGTTGAGGTATAAATGAGTTCGCCTTTGCTTAATGGGTTCGGTTTAATTAGCGAACGATTGGGGGCGAGCTGTTTTAAAATGTTAAAGTAATGAGGTTGGCTGTTAATTGAATTATGTTTTTTTTTTAATCCGACTCTGAATCTGAATGATGAAAATAATCACAGTTCCCGAGTTTGTGATTATATTTATCAGAGTTTGTTTTGGGGACAAACAAACGATGAATGTTCTACGGCATATAAAGTAACACACGCCTCGCTTGTCAGACAACATGTGTGTCAAAATAAAAAATGTTCGGGATCAATAATTTAGCATGAAAAATATGCCACTATAAAAGTCTTTTGAATCTTAATAGAAAAAAGATGTTTTCGTTTAGAATTCGGTATTTCTATTTCTATAACTATTGAACAATTCCTTACAAAACTGTCACTCACATAAATTTCCTATTCGGTTTCATAAACCCCTATTTTCGTTCCATTTTCTTTTGACAGTTGAGAAGGACCTATGGCAAGGACAAAACAATTTTACGTTATACTTTTCATGTCAGTTAGAATTCTGTATATCAAACCTTTGTCAAAAAGAATCTTGGTATTTTTTCTTCGAGTTTTCTAGAATTGACGTACCCTTGAATTTATGAGAGGTTTTTGGAACGGTATAAAGAGTGAATACCTATAGAAATGAGGTTTTGTTTGGCAGTTGTCTATTTTATATTTGTAACAATAGAAAAGTCTTTATCTTCTTATGTCATTTCATTTCGTAGAACCCGTTCGAACTGTATGAAAGAGGTTCCAGTCATGAATATCATCAGCCTGTAATGTCCCCACAGCTGGGTCAGGTCTCCTCTCTATGAGAGGGAATGGGCTATGATCCACCGCACGGGCCCAGTCCGGATTGGTTGTCATATGTCTTAGAATTTTTGGTTCTAGGACATGCCGGTTTCCTCACGACGTTTTCCTTCACCGTTTTGAGTGCAGTGACGATGAAATAAATTACACAAAGTATAATGCGCCTGCCTGGGTTCGAACCCACGACTTACTGCTCGTAAGTCGGGGCCGCCACCACTGGGCCTCCGCTGCTCTCGGTGGACACTATCATACATAAACATACTCAAGTAATAATGTTTTCACAATTTGCTCGTAACAGCTTGACTGATCATCTCTTGTAGCGATTCACGTATTGAAAATTGGCGTACTTAATTTATAATGCAATAGAGTAGTTAACAAAAAAATATAATTAGTCCGTCAGATAGATTTCCAAAAAATATTGGACACATAATTTTTCTTTTTTCACGTAAACAAACAATGAAGATGATACAGTGCTTTGAAAACTCGTGTGACGTCAATATTTTGACACATTAGTACGACATTCTTTAGTGGTTAGTGACGTCACAACCCACTCAAATCTTCGACGCGTTTTATCTTCGTCAATTTTTATTGATTTGATAAAACAAAAAATACGTATCCAATATTTTTCGATAATCTAACAGACGGACTAATTAGAATCAATTTTTTTTAAGTCAGTTAACACCCCTGTTCATTACCATCTTCCTGATCATGTCCCATGTCACTTAAGGTGGCTGCAACACGTGATTTTCTTACATTCTACTCTATCAACCGTCAAGCTACCATTTTTGTCTCTTTCTTTCACATTCATTTATACTAGACCTGATTATGGCCTCAAGTGTTTTAGGTGCCAATTTCTAGAAAACCTATCGCATTTCACATTCTAACAAAATTTTATTTAAACTTTACAAAACATTGAAGTATTCGCGGCAAGCTGAAAAGAGTTAATCAGTATCGCGTGTACTTAATAACAGTGTTAATTATAGTAATGACTGGTTGGTACTCCATGCAGAGAATTGAATGCGGTATAGCTGCGAAACTATTCCAAACCTTAGGTTTACCGTAATACTGTGTAAAAACGTCTAGAAACATGGGCTAATTAAACAGTCTGAAAATGTTTTAGAACAAAATCTGATATTGATCGGCTTTCTTTTGTATATTAATGTAAACTACAGTGGTGGTAGATGCGATGAAATGTTGCAACTGCCACCTTAGTGATAGAACTGTAGTGTCAGATGGGAATATACCCATAACATCGCGCCTGTTAGGGTATAACTTTTTCAAATTTTAGCCGGTTCGATTCCCGGGTGTGGGAGAAGAGAATTTTCGAAAATCTTTGAATGCAGTTTGCTTTCTATTAAAAAATAAAGGAATGTTTCCTTTGAGTAAAATTTTCTATCTGCAGTATTAAGAGTACTTTCCCTCCAGGTGGCATTACAAAATTCCACCCTGTATATCTTATTTCTATTACTAAGAAATTCCTAATGAAAAAATCCTAATAATACTTTGCCCAGCTGTTGAATTCAGGACCTCATGCTCTGCAGCCACTTTGTGACAATAAGACCGAGCTCAGGCAGTACGGTTAAAATCTTAGACAAACAAAATCTGATATTGACCGGTTTTGTCTCTTGTATATTCATGTAGACTAGGTACAACATATAACGTAAGACTAGACTGCAGACGTTACCACAAACCGCAGAGAATGTTGGGTAAAGTCCAACAGACGCAAATAAATATGTCATGTGGTCTAAAAGAAAGGATTAACTTTCTACATTCAGAGTTTAAAATAATATTTAGTGAATAGAATTGTACGCAAAATATTACAGTAGAAGATAATAAAATGTTTTAAGATCAGTCAAACCGACACGGGCAAATTCTGTACGCGGTTTCGAATGTGGAATTCTGTCAGGTTCCACAGTTAGTTCCCCGCAATAGGGGATCGGACAAAAAAAACTAATTAGTCCGTCAGATAGATCTCCAAAAAATATTGGAGACGTATTTTTTCTTTTTTCGCATAAACAAATACTGAAGGCAATACAGTGCTTCGAAAACTCGTTAACTCTTCGAAAACGTTATATGATAGTACATTTTTTAACTACAAATGACGTCACAACCACATCTTATCTTCGTCAATTTTGATTAATTTGATAAAACAAAAAACACGTATCCAATATTTTTCGATAATCTAACTGACGGACTGATGAGAATCATTGTTTTTTGACTCAGTCCGATTCCCTATTGTTCTGCAATTCTTCCGTAGGGGATTAAGTAAATCTTAATACGTCAATAGAGATGTTTCCTGACTAAACAAAATATGATTATGTTTAGTCCGTCAGTTAGATTATCGGAAAATATTGGACACATGTTTTTTGATTTATCAAATTAATTAAAATTGAATAAGATAAAACGCGTCAAAGATCATGAGTGGGGGAAAAATGCGGTGTGATGTCACGAGTTTTCAAAGCATTGTATCGTCTTCATTTTTTGTTTATGTGAAAAAATAAAAAATATGTGTCCAATATGTTTAAGAAATCTATTTGACGGACTTTTTCGATTTTATATGTCACCTACATTATTTATTCAATACCTACCCTTAGACTGCTGTCAACAGAAAGAGAAAAATATAGGAACACAGTATTAATCCTTTTAATTAGTTTTTGAAAGTGATGGATATAAATATTGATGGATGGAGAGGGAGAGGAAGGCCAAGAAAAAATATATGGATTGTGTGAAGAATGATGAAAGAGAAAGGAGTAAATGCCACCGTGATGTCTAACAGAATTGAAGAAGAAAACGTGTTGCACCGACCCCAAACATTATGGGATAAGGACAAAAATATGATGATGACGTTTCAGTTTATGAAAAACTTTTAAATTGTTCCAATATTGGAGAATAAAATAGTCGATAGCCAAACAACGTTTTTTTTATTTTTTGGGGGGTTGGTAAATCATCAAATAACCCCTCCCGCTCTTGGGCAGAGCGAAAGGGAGTGTCAGACTTCTACTGACTAAAATCCACATTTCTTTCCTGCTTTGCCCTTTATGTCAAGGCCGCGGTATTTCTTACAACATCCCGCAGTCCAAGCAAGACTCCTAATAGGTAATTACTTTTTACTTAGTCTGTGAGTAGAATACTTTTTAATCAAAATTATAAAAATTGCCTTGAACATATTTTTACTGTACGAAAGTATTTTTAGCACATGGCTATTTAAGGTGGAAGCTCACATCTGGCCCGCGAAATTCTAATTTTCTTACGTTTTTGGCAATTTGCAGGCCAGTGCTTGGTTGTATGTTTATGAAAATTTGATTTGCGACTGTAAGACGTATGAAGTTACCGAATTATAACCATCAAAATTACTAACTACTAAAGAACGACGACTAAATTACTAAAGAATGACTTTTACATGCAAAAATCAATCTTGACATGAAAATGAACTTGGAGGGTTGTATTGATAATTTTGATGGTTATAATTCGGTAACTTCATACGTCTTACAGTCGCAAATCAAATTTTCATAAACATACAACCAAGCACTGGCCTGCAAATTGCCAAAAACGTAAGAAAATTAGAATTTCGCGGGCCAGATGTGAGCTTCCACCTTAAGAACGTAAATTACCAAAAAAATAAAACATGTAGTTATTAGTAACCTTGAACTTACTAAGCATTGAGGGAAACACACAATGAAGCATTATATTTCCATTTTATTGTATACAATCCTATTTTATTTCGTAAGTACGCACGACGACCAATCAACCCATAGAAAACCAGTTTAGGTAAGTCTCTTAGTATACCGGAAATATACACGAAGTGGGGCTATGTTATACTAGAAATGTATGGTTCAATGTGCCCTGTGTGTACGCTTTTATCATAACATGTCATTACGGAATGAGAAGGAAATAGTCAGGCATTCATACTATTACTTTAGTAATTAAATATTCCTTGGAAGCTCTCGTATATTATCGGAATCCGATTTTTGGTGTACAAAAAAGTATATTATTCTAGCTAACCCCTGTTTTCCCTGGAAATAATATTTTTTTCGGAATAAATGGTACCCTATGTCCGTTTCTGTACAGTACCTGGAAAAATGCATGGTCAATTCAGAAATAAAATCGTGTGAAGTGAGAAACGACGCGACCTAACGTAAACTAGTTATCGACTATAAACGTTCACAGGATAATAGACACTAAAGTATCCATGCAATTTTACAGGTGACTGTATATCTAACAACGTATACGCCAAATTTCAAGTTGATCGATTCAGTGCTTTATGCGTGAAAAATATACAAACTTAGTTTCGCAGGAATTATTCTATTCTATGGGTATTAAAACATTGTTAATTACTGGTCATAACATAAATACTTCAGGGAAAGTTCCAGTTTCCTTCAATTTAAGTGTAGGAGTATTAAAGTATTAAGTAATTGAAAAAAAAAATTACTTTTGCCTTTATAATGTTTTAGTAACCGTACGTCAATTATATTTTCAACTAAAATTTCCCAAAGAAAATGTCAAGAATGGTCATTAAAACTCGCAACGACTCCAAGAACTACGATTACTTAACCACCTTTTCAGTGCAAGAGGTCATTGCTCTGATGACCTAACATTGCTACATTGCTGTACCGGGCTCAGAGCCAAAGATACGGAGATTTAGAGTCATCCCAAATGTGTACCCTCTGAAATATGGACCCAGCCGTTGCCCAAATAGCGTCTATTTTTAGACACTACACAATAGTCGCAAAAAAAACGTAAGCGTAAAATAAAAGTTTTGTAGCCCAACTGAATGCAAAATAGTGAGCCGATAGTTGTAAATCATTGGAAGGGAAAATCTCTTAAGGTGGGTGAAGTGGACCGAGAAATATCACAGACCCTTATTTCGGTTATGAGTCAGCAAGGGTGCTTTACATAACATGATTTGTAATTCTGACAAAATCTCTACCTTCGGATAAAATAAGATTATATTTTTGGAACCATGATCATGAACTATGTTGGGGTTGGCTTCTAGTGCAACTGGACGAGCTGAATACCAATATTTTTTATCGAGCTGCTGCCTATCTGACCTCTACAACCCAATTAGTATTGCGTAATATGATACCTCTTGGTAAGACTGAAGTATTCCCGTTTGAGCATGTATTTTTTTTTTGTTCTGTGTCTGGGTGTAATTTATCTATAATATGTATGTATTTAGAAATATATAAGTATGTTTATCAGTTGTCTAGTACCCATAACACAAGCTCTGCTTAGCTTGGGACTAGATGGCGTTGTGTGATAGTTGTGGAATATTATTATTATTATTATTATTATTTTTAGACAGCCGGGACTAGCTTTGCTTTTCGAAGCACGGTTGAAACTCTAACCTAGGCAAGTACTGATAAAGATCAACCAAAAGCGGCTGTACTTACTTTGCCAAGAGCTCTTCATTGTATTATACTTTTGGAAGCATTACATTGTAAATCATATCTGCCAAAAGTTTTAGACTTCATTTCCATCACAATGTCTTAAATTAGCATGGAAATCAAGTCTAGACCGTAAAGAAAGATTAACTGTGCAAACCGCTTACTGACGGCAGTTGGTAAAATAATATTTCTAAGCCAGACTCTGAATTTTAAATAATCTTGACAAGACTGCTTTTTACTATATAGTATAAAATAAAGTCGCTTTCTCTGTCCATATGTATCTTTGTATGCTTAAATCTTTAAAACTGCGCAACGGGAATATACGGGAATATTGTGTCTACACTGTATCTCTTTTTTCTTAGTAATATGTGGAAACGTCGTGGATTGTACACTAGCCTACTCCTAATATGTTGTAATATTTTTTGTAACATTTATTGTACAATTGTTTGTTTACCTAAAATAAATAAATAAACGGATTTTGATGCGGTTTTTCATAATAGATGGAGAGATTTAAGAGGAAGGTTTAAGTATCTTTTTTGCACCCGTGCAAAGCCGGGGCGGGTCACTAGTAATATATAAATATTTCATGCCATAAATAAAGTATAACGGACATAAATGTCGTATAACTTCCTCACATACCAATTTCTTTAAGCGAGTTTCTCTTTAAAGTTGAATCATTTCAAATGAAAGCTGAAACATGAATTTAAAAATTTATGAAACACGTTTTCAGGTTGCACTAACGAGAACTGTTTTATGTCCGAAAACGATGCTTGGACAAAACTAACTTGTTCTCAGTAGAAATGTACTCGACTTCAATAGACATGACGATTTCTGAAAAAGTGTCTAGTAGTAGAACTGGGATAATTATCCCGATATTCTACTAGGTATCGGTGCAACACGTTTTCGCCTTCAAATCTTTAATGTCAGCCGTCAAGGCATTATTTCTCCTTCCTCTTTCCTCCACACAATTCACCTATTATTTGGCCTTGTCGTCCCTCTCCCATCTTTGCCACAACCCAGCATTATATGCCATACAGTCCGAACAATAGGTCTTTTCACGGATTTGTAGATTTTCCTCTTTAGCTTAAGCGTTACGTTCTTCGGTCTAATTTGTCATATTTCATCGGGTATCTAGAACTAAATATTTACCTCCTAAATATTCTTACCTACGTAAGTAAGAATATTTACGTTACGTGACTATGATACAGCATTTTCAATTTTCTAACATCATAATTCAACTTAGTGTTTGTGTTCCAAGAAGTGTCAAACAGTAGCATCAATACAACTTGGACTACTGCCCACACTAAGTATGACGCCACACATGCAGATATTGAACAAACTCTCGAACCGTAAAATGTTTGTATTACGTAACATTACATTGCTGTACCCAATAGTACACCCATATTTCAGTTATGGTTTGGGAATGTAAAGCTGCGTCTACGCTAGGTGAGCCTATCACGAGCCGAGCACGAAGCTCGGCTCGTGATAGGCTCACCTAGCGTAGCTCACCTAGCGTAGCGAACACAATTCGTCTAGTGTGGACCGACTTACAAGCCTCGAACGAGCTTGCTGCGGGCATTTGTTTCGTACTCTGATGTGCTCCGCCAATAATCGGACAAAAAAAAAACGAATTAGTCCGATTTTCAAAAAATATTGGACACGTATTTTTTCTTTTTTCACATAAGCAAAAAATTAAGACGAAACAGCTTCGAAAACTCATGAACTCCTTGAAAATGACACGTGTTAGTACATTTTTTACCTACAAACACGTCACAACCCCCCCCACTCATGATTTTTGAGGCGTCTTATTTTCGTCAAATTTTATTAATTTGATAAAATACAAAAACACTTATCCAATATTTTTCGATAATCTAACTGACGGACTAATGAGTAGGTATCATATTTTTTTGACTCAGTTCGATCCCTTTTTTGTTGATTGTTGGTTTTCTGGCGAACAAAATTTGACTACGTTCGAAGACAATGATCATGGACAATAATGACGAAGCCGAGAACGGCTTCGCTCGTGCTCGGCTCATGCTCGGCTCGCCTAGCATAGATGCAGCTTAATATGGAGTATTTTGCCATGAACGGGACAAAATTCAGAGTACGTAGCTGCTACTCAAAGAAAATCTTGTTGGAAAAACCCAATAACACTTTGCCCGACGAGAGAAACGAATCCAAGACCTCATGTTTCGCATTCGCACTTGCAACCACTCGACTAACGTGGTTGCCATTACATAACTCTTACACAAAAAGCAATAACAGCTTATTGAAAACTTAGAGACAATAACAAATGAAGAATAAGGGAAGGCAGAAAATGATAAATGGAGAATGAACCTAACGCCTGTGGGAATAAGGTGTGAGTTACGTATGTATGAGGTATACAAAACCTAATTATACATATTGTAATCAATATTGTTAGCTACTAAGCCAATACTTACGTGTGCATCAGACCCATTATTAATTTACGGCACCTAAACACAATGCAGTTAAAATCAATTTCAAAAATCGCAATAATGGATTTTTTTTGTTCCAACACCTGGGCAAATGCTTCCCCAATTCCTTCCTCCTTTTCTTGGTGTTGCACCTGTTCTTGCCAAAAAATGCCATCATCATCATCATCAGCCTAAAATGTTCCCACTGCAGGGACTCAGGTTGGTAATTTTTAGGTTCTAAGCCGGTTACAGTTTCTTCACGATGTTTTCTTTCACCGATTTGGGAGCAGTGGTGATGAAATTAATTACACAAAGTTTTGCCCCTGACTGGGTTCGAACCCATGACTTACTGTTCGTAAGTTGCGGCCGCTACCACTGGGAAAATGCCAAATGCCATCACAGTGACTTAAAAATCTAATAACACTTTACAAGAGCTAATCAAAGAGAAGAAAAAACTCCATGCAACTGAACCTCGTTGTTAAGCACTGCACGTTCTCCTTGTGCTACTTCACAATTACTGAGTTGAAACGTTACTTAGTCCCTAACTTTCTTGTCTAGCTTTTCGTGTAAAATTTCAGAATTTACGAGGATTTTATTTATCTTGACAGATTACATAAATTCCTTATTATTTATGTTTTTCAAAATTTATTTGTCAGTTTCATTCAGTCGTTTGACTAGCTTTTTCTCAAGTATGTCGGTTTTCACTCTAACCAGATGCAGCTGAATGCCATTATTTTACATGGAAAACATCGTGATAAAACCGGCATGTCTTAGAACCAAACAAATCGAAGACATGTGACATCTATCAATCCGCAGTAGTCTCGCGTGGTGGATTATAGCCCATCCCTCTCCCAGAGAGGGACCTGAGTCTCTGCAGTGAGAACATTATAGGCTGATAATGATTATGTCTGCCTATCTGATCTCCTAATTTTTTTTTTTTTTTAGTAAAGAAAGCACATAAAAAAAAATATACAAAAATTCACTGGATTTTCGGATAGAGTAGCTTTGCTCAATATAACCATTCACAAGACAGAACTATCAATAATACAAGTATACTCCCCTACTGAAAGTTCATCTGAAGAAAACCTAAAACTTTTTTATTCTGATGTAAGAAAAGCAAGAGAAAATTCAGGACAGATCATAATCATAATGGGCGACTTCAACGCCAAAATAGGTATCCCTAAAGTACCTATATAACCTATAATCGGACCCTATGGCCTAGGTACCGGCAACGAACGAGGCGAAAGACTAACTGAATTCTGTTTAGAAGAGGAACTGGTCATACTGAACACTTTATACAAGAAAAAACTTAGCCAAAGATGGACATGGATGTCACCTAAAAATACAACTAAAAATGAGATAGACTATCTACTAACAAACAAAAGAGATTATTCCCCTCAGATCACAGATTAATAAGAGGTACACTAAGGATTAAAAGCCACAAAAAATGTCGCAAAAAGTTCTCGCAAAATAATTCTTTGTTGAGTACTAAGAAAGAACAACTAAGATTTTTGGAAACCTTGGAAAAATCCCTTGAAGAAAAATCCTACATAAACATGTCTACTCAGTGTTTATATGACTACATAGAAATAAGCATCATAGAGAGCCTGAAACAAGCAAGAACTAATCAGAAATTAAAAAAGTGCTTTAAATTGTCAAAGGAAACTAGAGAATTAATTAAAAAAAGACATACATTACAACTAAATAACAATAAAAGCAGAGAAGAAAAAATAGAGTTAAAAAGTTTGTACAAAACCATCACTAAGAATATACATAAAGAATACGAAAATTACAAGCTAGATATCTACGAAAGTTGGCTACAGAAAACAGGAAGTATAAAGTCGGCGAATAAGTCTCTACGTCAGTGTAAAATGTGGATACCAAAGATTAACACCTCAGAAGGCAGTTCGGAGAACAGGAAGGACTTAGTTTTGTTGGCCACGAATTTTTACAGAGAACTCTATAAAAAGAGACCCTCTGAAGACGCATCAATAGACAGAGTTTCTAAGGAACTGAATGTGGAAACCGAAGTGAAAGACTTCTCCCTGATGGAAATTGTAGGGGGTATCAGAAACCTAAATAATCGAAAAAGCCCAGGCCCTGATTCTATTATTAATGAAGCACTGAAAATAGGCGAGAAAATTATTTCAGGCTTAATTACCATACTATTCAACAGAATCCTGAAGGAACGGAAAGTGCCAGAGCAATGGACGGTATCTGAAATCATTCTTATTTACAAGAAAGGAGATCCATCAGAAGTCTCAAATTACAGACCGATTAGTCTCATGGCTAGCTTATACAAATTGTTCTCCCAATGTCTGCTGAAAAGAATTGGATCAAAGATTGAAACGAAACAACCCATAGAGCAGGCCGGTTTTAGGACTAAATACTCTACAATAGACCACATTCACGTTCTCAGCCAAGTAATCGAAAAATTTCAAGAATTTAATTCCCCACTCTACATAGCTTTCGTGGACTGCCGAAAAGCCTTTGACTCTATCTCACACGCGTCCATCAAAGAAGCTCTACAATACCACGAAGTAGAGACAGCGTACATAGACATAATGAGTAACATATACGAGAACTGTAAAAGCAAAGTCAGACTGGAGAGAACCGGACCAACTTTCAAAATAGAACGTGGCGTCCGCCAAGGAGATCCTTTGTCACCGAAAATTTTCATAGCTGTTCTAGAACTCATTCTTAAAGATTCAAGCTGGAAAAACAAAGGCATAAAAATAGACGGCAAACACTTGAGCCATCTGCGATTTGCGGACGATATTGCATTACTAGCTAGCACCGCTGAAGAACTAAATGACATGCTAACAACTCTACATTTACAAAGTATTAAAGTCGGACTAGAAATAAATTTTGAGAAAACAAAAGTAATGACTAACAATATCTTAACACCTGTTCAAATAAACGGCGAAAATGTAGAGTACGTCAATGACTACATATACCTGGGCAAGCAACTATCCTTTAGAGAAATAGACAAGGAAGAGGTGGAGAGAAGGATCGGCTCAGCATGGAAACGTTACTGGTCCTTGAAACACATACTGAAATCTAAATTGTCCACCAAACTAAAAAAGAAAGTACTAGATTCTTGTGTACTACCCTGCCTCACATATGGCTGCCAAACATGGTGTCTAACAGAAAAAACGGCTAGCAAAATTTCAATCTGTCAAAGAGCGATGGAAAGAAGTATATTGAACCTTAAGCTTTCGGATAAAGTAAAGAACACTGAAATCCGCAAACGAACACAGGTCACAGACGCAATAATCTATGTTAGAAAGTTGAAATGGAAATGGGCGGGCCACCTGTCTCGTTATGAGGATGGAAGATGGACAAAGAGAGTAACCAAGTGGAGAGGCCCCAGCACGGGCAAGCGACGTGTGGGCCGCCCGCTCAAGCGCTGGGCGGATGACATCCAAGCTGTCGCTGGAGAGAGCTGGATGAAGGAAGCTCAAGAAAGAGAGAAATGGTCTAGTCTGGAGGAGGCCTTTACCCGCACGGGGGTTCCCTTTAATTGAGTGTTATTCAATTATAATTATAATTTAACTAAATTGAAACGAAACATTTTTTATTAAATTAAAATGGTTTAGTGCATGTTTGTATATTAAATGAGTAATTGATAAAATAATAGTAAACAAATTTAATCAAAATAGAATAATATTTTAAATAATCAATTGGATTTAAATTAATCATTTTATAATTTAAAATTGTGTAGTGCATGTTTGTATATCAATTGCATTATATTGTAAAATGAAATGTATTATTTACTAAGGGAATGAAATAAAAGGCTTATTATTATTATTATTATTTATCTGATCTCCACAATCCAGTTAGTACTGAGTAATATGATTCCCTTTGATAAGACTAGTTGTCAGACTTATGGGCCACTAAGTACTTATAACGACTGTATGTGTGTCAAATATCCACAAAATAATGACATCCCGGACAAACGACTAAACGTTTCCGAGGCACAGAGGAAACCCGCTATCTAATGGGCGGTCAGCCTTCCACGGAGCAGTGTAGGAAAGCTAGGCTTAACCTTAAGATGACATCCCAAGCTTCTCCACAACATTACGAGTATTTCAATTTAGGTACATTTTACCCAGACAAAAATAAGTACTTTACTAGATTAGGTTTCTATTACCGACCTACACTCACAGTATGAAATTCCATAAATGCCTACAAATCACATTTGCCCAATCAAATATTTTATGAATTGAGGTCACTCCGTCCACCATCTCTGTAATTATCACTACGCAGCGAATGGTCCCTAAAATATGTATACGAGTATGGGCAGCAATAATATCATTTACGATAGCCATAAATAGCCCATCTCTATGTATAGGTTTTCGTCTACGATAACTTTCTTATATATCGTACCGTAGTTAACTTATTTGTCTATAAATCTTAATCTAAGATTCTGTCAAACCTCTCTGAACTTTTATATTGTGTGCATTATAAAGCTGTTTACCGTTTGGCAAGTAAGGTCTATAACTTTTGATATTGTGCAAATATTTTAGCTTGATCGAATAGTCGAAAACAGTCTAGGAATACCTAATAAATTTTCGATTTTAAAGTGTTTTAGTGGCCTCAATTTTAACGGTGTCATCGAGCATCGAAGTCATATGAGTATTAGTCTAAAAATAATTAGGTCATCGATCTGCTTCAGAATTCGGGGATGTTATGAAAATCAGTTCTAATAATATTAAGACTGATTTTCATAACATCCCCGAATAATTTATATTATAAATTAGAGGGTGTAAAGGACAGCCCTCCGTTCATTTTGGAATCTACTGAATATTTTTTTCAGTTACTATTTCTGTTGTCACGCAGTGGGTGTCAGACGATGGGCATCGCCGCCGATTGAGGCCTAGAAAACGCTGGCGTGACGATCTAGAAGCATTCGTGACGAATTGGACGCAAGACTTTTGCACAGCAGTAGGACAATATAGGCTAAGAAAAAAAAACTATTTATATTTCGTCACGTCGCGCGTCGTCGATTTGCCGTTCGTTACCTTTGCCACGTTAACGATACATTGCGTATGAGGAAATAAAACAGATTAATTTTATTTGCAGAACGTTTCTGAAATAATTTCTTATTTCATTTTATTATGATATTCTAAATAAACCCCATCAGTACACGGAAGGCAGTCTCTGGCATAGAATAGGTAACTCCTTTTGTAATTTTGTTTTATTTACTAAATCACCAACAACACCCCCACATTTCCGATAACTATTACGAAGAATGTTTCCTCCAAAAGTGGGTCCATCCATACTTTTCCTAGTTGACTAGTGTGCGAGCCTACTGTGTCAACTCATCTCACAGCAAATATTTACTGGACAGTGTAAGGATGCCCTAGTTGAACAGTTTGTAAAGGCTTCTACCCTTTCAACACAAATCCACTTTGGAAGGCGTCTTTGAGACCCGTCTTTGAAATTATTTTCTTCTTCTACTATAAAGCTTTGATCGCAATATTGATAACGGACTTATTCCACTGGATCCTTTTTAACAATAGTGTTTTTGGGGTTCTAGAATTTCTTCATTAATAAAATTTACTTGGATTTCGAATGTATTTATGTTGCGTATGATCTGAGTTTTGTTACTGTATATCTTTAAAAGTTTATAACGAGTTGTCGTAAACTTCATGAAAGTTTGAAATTAAGTGTCACTTCAAAGTTTTAACAATCTTATTCTTTAATGAAAAGTTTATCTTTTAATACACGTAATTATATCGGAGGCCTAAATATTACACGGAGGCCTAAATATTACACCCACGTTTTGCCAGTTATGTTTAAGTCCCCAGTTTTAGGGGCGAGCCTATTGCCATCAACTGGGCACAAATCCAGTCTCCGTGGCTGCTACTGTAAAATTTCAAATGGCAAAAACTTTGCTCTGCCCGGGCATCAAACCCAGCTAGCCACATCATTCTAAACAATCGCGCTTGTGACCATTGGACCAACGAGGCAGTTTATCATCATCATCATCATCATCAGCCATAAGACGTCCATTGCTAGACAAAGGCCTCCCCCATAGAACGCCATACAGAACGGCAGCCTGCCGTTTGCATCCACCGGTTGCCCGCAACTCTCACGATGTCGTCGGTCTACCTGGTGAGTTTATCATTAAATATTTATTAAATTTTCCAAACACAAAATTTTCTCCAAACTTGATAAAAGACATTTCCTCTTGGGCTGCGGGATGTAGTAAGAGATACCACAGCCTTGACATATAGGGATAAGAAGGATCATGGGTGGTTTTTAGTCAGTAGAAGTCTGACACTCTAAATAACCCCTCCCGCTCTTGGGCAGAGCGGAAGGGGTTATTTGATGACACCCAACCAGCCAAAAAAAAAAGGCATTTCCTCTTTTAATTCTAATTCTTTATTTTCGTTGTGCCAGCCTTAAATAAGGTTTTGATCCATCTCCCTACATAAATGTAACCGAGTTACTGAGAAAGGAAGTTAACGAACCGTTCTTGATCTTGGTGCGGGGTTCCATCAAATCAGCTACATGGGCAAAGTTTAATATTTATGGTTTAACTTACAGCCGTGTTACTCAGCCTTCGGATATACTCGTAAGTCAACATTTAGTTATATATGAAATTGAGTTCTTTTTTGTGTGTCTAAATGAAATAGTTGTACCGGAAAATATTTTAAATGCGACTGACCATAATTCTAATAGGGATGTTAAAACTGACTAAAAAAAATATGATTCTAATTAGTCCGTCTGTTAGATTAGCGAAAAATACTGGATACCAGGTATTTTTGTTTTATGAAATAAATCAAAATTGACGAAGATAAAACGCGTCAAAGATTTGAGTGGGCGTTTGTGACGTTAATCATCGGTAAAAAATGTCATTCTAATGTCTTAGAATATGACATCACACGAGTTTTCAAAGCACTGTATCAATGTATTTAATGTTTGTGTATGTGATAAAAGGACGACGGCACTGTTGGCGCAGTGGCTCAAGCAATGGACTGCTGCGCTGCGCACATACGTAGATTTTGACGATTTACGCGGCCAAAACTATTTTACAGCTAAATTCTCTTCTATGTTCAATAAGATTAAAAAATAATAGTTTTTCTTAAAAAACAAACGTATATTTCACTTATTTTGAAAATAAAAAGTACAGTCACGGACAAAATTCTAAGGTTTACTTAAAAAAAAATACAAACACGGTAATACATTTTTTTTTTCATTAAGAACTTAACAATAACATGTACTAGATAAACCTAAAACAAAAATAAAAAGAGTTTAATACAAAAAAACCCCGAACAAAGTAATTTTACTACATTTGACTAATAACTTTCAAAGGGACGTAATTTAAAAAAGCGCGCATTTGCGCGGCAGCTTGTTATGGAATTACATAGTTAGATGCCTTACATATGAAGTGTAATTAAAATTATCATAGGGACGGGCACAAAAGTACTTTAAAACAGTCACTGAATATTAATTATTACAAAAAAATACATTTTGAGCAGAGTGATGTTTGACTGAATAAAAGTTAAAGAAAGAAAATGTAAATTGGGTTAGTATATATCGAATAAAATCAATTCTTACCTGATTTATCGTAATCCATCACAAACACTTTAAAATGATTAGTTAAAAAAAAACTATAAGCTTGTTAAAGTTGCAAATTTTAGAGCGCCGTGAACTGACACACGCACACTAGGCGACTATCGAATTCCGACTAACCGAGGGGGGTCGACTCCCGCGCATAAGCCGGTAAGGCGTATGCCATATTATACCTGGAACTGTAGACTGCCTATTGTAATTGCTGATTTACCGTTATATCGACTTTGGAAAAATGACTTTTGGCCGCGTAAATCGTCAAAATCTATGTATGTGCTGCGTGTCGCGGGTTCGATTCCCGCAGGGAACAAATATTTCTATGACCTACAGATAGTTGTTCCGGGTCTGGGTATTTGTGTATGTGACTTTAAATGTTTGTGAACGCACCCACGGTACAGGAGAAATTCCTAGTGTGGGGCAACGTTTTTAAAAAAAATACGTGTTCAATATTTTTTGGAAATCTATCTGATGTACTATTTTTTTTTGTTTACTGCCCTATTGTTCGTTATTTAAACCGTAACACAAACCATAAAGAAATCCTGTAATCTATCGTTCTAAACTGTCACTACCCTATGATTACTTTATACAAATTGCAAACAAACTTCAAAGGGCAGACACACTAAAAAAACCCCGGACATTTTTTACCCGTAGCTTTCAATTTTACCGAAATATTCCATTACCAGTGATTAGTAATCAGAACTAATGGATGCCGTGAGCGCTACACTTTATGTCATGTCATGTGCCTGTAATTTCGTAAGACAATATTGTATTAAACAAGAGTGCTAACCTATTATGGATTTTTATGATGTTAGAGCTCATTATGATGGAAATTGCAATGTGAAACAATCTGTTGATGAAATTTAGTGTGAATTTAGGTCAGTAATAGGAAATTACTGCCTTATTGCGCTAGAGATCGCCAGTGCGGCTGCTGAGTATCAGGTTCTGGGGTCGATTCCTGTCTCAGGCACTGTGTTATTGAATTTTTCCATCAGAAATTTCTCAGTGACACGGAGTCTGGATTTGTGTCCCGTTGATGGCAATAGGGTCGTCCCCTATTACATGGGACTTTAACATAACTGGCGTTGGTTTAACATAACCCAACCCTTGAGTAATTACAAGCGTGATATTCTGTAAGAGGAAATGAAGCAAAAACACTATTGTTATTAATTTGAGTAAGCTATTCTCTCCATCAGTAACTTAATCAATCAACTCGACCGAATATAATACCAATCCAAAGCTAAGGTAAACTTGTTATTTGTTTTTAATCACGTGCTTAATTAAATACAGCCACTTAGATCGATCTTTAGGTCAAGCCGCGCTTGCCCTGATTTGTAGGATGACCACACTTTACATACAGAGTTTTCTCGATGGCTCGTAAAGCAGGTTAAGCCATTGGACCCGACCGTCATTTGTAGATATCAGACAGTCGTTACAAGTAGTCAGTAGCTCGATAGTCTGTCAACCAGTCTTACCAAGGGGAATCATATTACCCAATATAAATTAGGTTGGGAGCAGCGGAAGCCCAGTAGTGGCGTCAGGCATATTACTTTGTTAAATTTGTTTCATCACCGCTGCTCTCAAAACGGTGAAGGAAAACATTGCGAGGAAACCGGCATGTCTTTGAACCAAAAAATTCAAAGACATGTAACATCTACCAATCCGCACTGGGCCCGCGTGGTTATAGATTATAGCCCATTCCCTCTCTAATGGAGGAGGCCTGTGTCCTAGCAGTGGGAACATTATTAGGGTGTTGATGATGATGAATTATGTTGTGGAGATCAGTTATGCAGTCGCTCCATGTAAAATACTGGTATTCAGCTGCATTCTGTTATACTGAAGCCGACCCCAACATAGTTGGGAAAAGGCTACGCAGATGAAGATGGCCCATATTTATTTAGTTTTCCAAATTATTCTTCACAGAATACAACTTTACAACAGAAACTCGTTTAAAAATCTTGACGTCAGTCTAGTTCTTGCGTATCACAAAGTAAAACGTTCACGTCAAAACTCAACATCCAATTACCCTAGACAAACAATCACTCCGTACTCTCTAAAACATCCTCCTACACAAAAACGATTTTTCTCTTTACCTTTTAAAACATTTTTGTCATCACTCTCATGCTGGCGCTATCAAAGCTATAAGCTATCAAATTTTCCCCTCTGAACGCGTTCAAGAGTTCCTACGAGGAGCAATTTCCTTAAGCTGAATTTCATGAGCAATATACATACTTCATATAACACGTTGTTTTTAGCTAACGGTTGAACGTGTTAGCACATTTTCTTGTTAAGGTGATCATCGATTATACGGCTGAGTACACTCCGTATTTACGACAGAAATTGTTTGCCTGATTAAGGGGTACTATTATGTATTCTGTGCTCAGGGTTTCTATTGATTCTTTAGTAACAGTTAAATATTATATTACAGTTAATATAAACTACTTAACTACGTTTTAGTAACGTACATACATGAACTCACGCCTTTTTCCGGTGGGGGTAAGCTAAATCCACAGAACGCCACCTGCTACGATCCTTACATACTTATTTTGCCTCGTCCACATTCGTCCCTCTGATCATTATTATACGCACGCCGAATACGAGTACTAGTTACCATGCTTCCTTTGCATTCTATTTAGAATCTTTCGTCAGTTAAAAATTTAAACTAATAATAATTCATTATACTTAGTAAAATTTTACTCAACCGTAAAAGTAGACTGTTTCTAAAATTATAACAATTTCGTCTCTAAACATTAACATTTGACATTTCGTAAGTAAATTGAGAGGTAACTTTAAACTTTTGAATTTGGTTCAAAACGACCTCAAACGTTTCAAAGCTAAGTATCTACTTCAGTAAGTACTTATCAAAATGTAAAAGTTGTCTTGTTTCAATGTTAACTTTCGTACCGTTTGGAAGGAACCTCGTTAAATGTCCGTGGCCCGTACTAATGGAACGGTCTTATAGTGTATGCGCAGTGCGATAGATGGCGTTTTCTAATCCAGGGACTAATGAATTCACACAGAATCACACAGACAAACACGAGTCTTACCCAAACATTGATAAACCGTGACATTACAGCCGTAGAACATGGTTCAGGCGCCGTCGATTCCACTTAAGCACTATGCATATTTTGCGCATTATTCCTTACGATGTCGAATTCGCCTTGAGCTGTAACTGGCACTTAAACAAAATGTGTCACATTATGTCCTACATTACTATTGCAAAGCTGTTATGCTTCAGTGAATACTTTATGAGTTATTTAGTCATATTTTATGCGGCATTATACTGGATTGTGCTGAATTGATAATTTATGACTTAATTGCAACCATTTGTGTGTTGTCGTTAAGTTTTATTAGAATGGTTTTGATGTTGTGTACATTGTAAAAGTAAATGCTCTTTTATTTACTTTTCTTAGGAGAACGTGAAGCAATTTGCTGACTTCATGTTAATTTCTATTAATTAAACATTTTGTTAGAATTGCTTATTATGCCAAAACAAGAGCATTTCTACATAACAGTATTCATGTCATTACACTCCACTTTTTAAGTGTCAATAAACACGTCATCATCATAATAATATGAACCGAATCATTAATCACTCGACCTAAATGTTTCCATATTCAATTTAAACCCGAGTCTTCAAATTCGTCAATAATTTTCAACTAGTACAAAAGCTTCGCATAATCCCCATTTACTGGCTATAGCACATAATTAATATATTCAACCCACATCAAATGTGAGCAATGGACCGAAAAATGCCATGGCAGATTATACTCCGTTAAACATCCCGGCATTACATCTCGACATAATACTAAAATGCCCAACACACTTTACATAAAGGGGATAGACGAATAACTGTGCACAGAATCTTTCGCTCAATGTAATTGCCAGGGAGAATATTTCCTAAAGGCTGGTATGACTTCCCAAATAAATTGTTCATTTGATTAATACCATCATTATGACTGTATAGAGTGCCATCCATTTTTTTAATAGCTAACGTTTTATTAAGTCTGGAAGACTATTAATTTGATGAGACTTTATGTAGCAGAATTATATTATTATTTAGTGTTGTTCTTTATTTACTGAAAAGGGTAGTATTTGTCCAGCATTCTTGATTCTAACCTTAACTTAATCATTTTGGGTAAGGGATGTAGAAAATAATGCCAAAATTTACCTAAAACATATTTAGGGTAATGTCACCTTCACTTTTAGCCTTTCTTGGCTACATTCTGCAAAATAATGATGTTTACCAAGTTGCCATTAAGGTGTAGAGTAGACCTAAACCAATGTAAGCCGCAAATTAATTACTTACTTACAAGTCATAAAAGCGAATGTTAATTATCACAATCACACTAAACGACAACCCTAGTTCCATATTCAGACCATCTTACGTGAACGAAGACGCGTACGAAGGTAAGTAATTGGTAGGCGAAAATAAGTTCAAATTAGTTTCGCATCTGTAATTATGGCAATAAAGATCACGTTTTAACGATTACTACATATTAGAAAGTTACTGTCGTTCCCTTGTGGTAATCTAATCAACGTTGTATGCTGTGTGCACTGAACTGGGACGTTGCGAGGGAGGTTACGTAATTTTCACCAGAAGGAAAATATTCGAGAATTTATGAACTCTGCCATTTTATAGGCCCGACTTATTAACATATTTTTAATGTTTTAGAATTTCGTTTCGTGTTTGGAAACTCGACGTTTTTAGCTCTTTTTAATTATGAAGTTAATTAGACCTGAAGTTTTGTTTAAAGGAAACTTTGTAGAAAACGCTTTTAATGAAATAACACGTCCTTAAAAGTTACGCAACGTTATCTAACACTTAAAGTTGATGGTTAATTGTTTTGTAGCACAATTTCGAAGTCGTGGCATTCAGTTTACTCTATAGGCTTTTAATTGTTTTTTTAAGAACAATCACTGAACAAACAAAAATATTCATTAGTTGTAGCAGTATCAGCAGATAATTTGCTTTAGATGGTAGCAGTAATTTAAATATCTATTTAGTAAAAAAAAAACAGTAGATACGGCTTCTTCTTTTTCATCGTGAGATTAGTGCCTGACCTGGCGTCGGAGTTTGTATGACGCCTTTTGGCCTCGGGCTATGTTTTACATGCCGATGAGAAATATTTCTCAAGCATACTGGTTTTGGCTGCGGGATGTTGTAAGAGATACCACGGCCTTGACATTATAGGGCTAAGAAGGAACATGGGTGGTTTCTAGTCAGTAGAAGTCTGACACACCCTTTCGCTCTGCCCAAGAGTGGGAGGGGTTATTTGCAGATGTCGCACCACAAAACCGATATAAGAGGACCTCTTTTATTTGTAACCCCCCCCCCATATATTAACCCTATTACCCTTATTATTATTTAATTGAATATAAAATAACTTTCATCCATTAACCAGCCAGGTGAAAGTCGTTCTTCTAGGTGCCTTATACTAATTAATTATAAGAATTACATGGAAAAAAGCTAATATGTAAAGTTAGACCACACTCCTGTCCTCAGTGGAACTTCGTACTCAATTTAATTGCCAACGCGAGAGTGGTTATGTAAAATCTAAGTTGCTGCAAAGGGATGACTCTGCGTTTTGCCAGTTCGCTTTCATTCGTTTTACGCAGTGAAAACGCTGCGTCACAGTAGCGTTATCGAGCCGTTAGGAAACTTAGAGGAATAGGTGGAAGCTTTGTTTATGGCGGCCACTGCGGTTTTGGTAATAGTCTCTTGCTTGGCTTGAAACCTTTCTAAAGTACCCATTAAAAACAAAACTTAAAAAAAAGCTAGTTTTTAAAAACTAAAACCCGAAATAAAAACGCAGACTAATAAAACCGCGGTCTATAAAGTATTAAACAAGAAAAATCATCTTGTAAGTAGATAATTTGATAATTATTATAGCTGACTTCTGTATCAATGAGAACGCCATGAAGAAAAAAAAAACATTTACTGAAAATGTAACTTTAACTTTGTAATCCTATACATTTATATGGGATTATAAAGTTATTTATGCAGTTGGTGTATCTAGAAAACTAGACTGAAGTTGCATGTTTTTTAGTTTTTCCATGATTTACCTATGCACTAAACACTAATTGAATTCTAAATTTGAAGCTTCTATGTTTGCTAGAAGTGCCTTAGACTTTTGATGATTAGTCAGTCAGTCAGTGAGTGAGTGACAAAACTAGGGAACTTTTATTAGTTATAATTCTTAAACTACTGGTTCAAAAAGAACGAAATTTAAAATAGACCGTGTTTATACAATGCCTAATTGGTTACAAATTCAAGCTTCTAGTTTTATCCACAACGAAGTTCTAGGAGGTCAAAAATGGCCTGAATTGGTTCGAGAAAAGGATGGTACGGCCGTGCCGCTTTATTGCTCGACTTGGCGGCAGATTTCTGTTATTCACACACCTTTTGATTTTAATCTCGGGAAAATTAATTGCAAATTAAAACGAAAATTAATAAGAAATGCTAGCTGAAATTTACCCTAATCAATGTTTCTACATGAAGGTTTTCGTCAATTATTTGTAAAATGATACCTAACACGGCAGATTTGAATAGAAAAATAGTTGTCTTAAATGTTATTTTTATCTAAAAGGTCACTTTGCTTTGACTCAAATGCAACTTAGGTACCAGGGAACAATCGTCGTCAAGGTGGTTTAAAAGTAACGAAATTTTATGTCGTGTAATGTTCTCGTGTGTGCATTTTATTCGAATTTATAGCTGCGTCATAAACGTTTTGTGTCTACCAAAAAGATTTTTTTGAATGTAATTTGTATTTTTATGTATCGTCTCTTGTATGCTCACGACTTTTCACATGTGTATAGACAAAAAGCCACCTGCTACGATCCTTACAAACTCTTTTTACCTCGTCCACATTCATGCATCTCACACACTTGTACTCCACACGTTTCGTTTCTGAAGAACATTACCTATAATATGAGTGTTCAGCTAAAAATAAACTTACATTTTTATTGTGACAGTTACAATTTAGCCGATCTAGATAGGTATTAATTTTTTTTTAAAACCCGCTAAATTAATGAAAATTGCGGGCGTTTTTAGGCGTCCTAGGCGAATAATTTTACTCAGTCACTTTCATTAACCACTACTAAGAAGACAAAATATAAAAAGCGAAGAATATTTTTTAATATCCGTAACTCTCGTCTTCAAAAATGTCCGTCAGCAAAAACTTTATCAAGTTATTTTTATATTATGTTCTTGAAATCTCGTAGAATCCAGAGCCACTGATTTACTGGCAGAAAGTTTAATTATGTTAATTTTATTTGTTTATGCTCGGTTACTTGAGGATTAACTTGTAGAAATCTTGTCGAAATAAAAGCGGTGTCTTTATAACATTGTTTTGTTTTCTTAGAAAATGTTTACACGGTCATTTTATAAGCAGTAAATATTCTGTAAATAGACCTTTTTCAGGGTTCGACAACTTTGCGTCAAAAATGTAATTAAACTGTCTGAATTTTCTGAGGTGCTATAAGCTGAGCAAAGAGATTACCCTGATCTTAAAAAAGGATTACGTCTCTTATAATAAAGTTTGGCTGGTTTCATAACGAAACTTGTAATATTGAAATAGGGTTCATTTTAAGATTCTCTAAACTTCCACGTGTTCAGTAGCAAAGATTTCTTTTACAAAGTCAGATGCTGTTCTTGTGTGTCTCGTGCCACCAAGAGAGAAATAGGATAAATATTGACAGCAGAATTACTACTTATTCTTATCGTATTTTTGTGTTTTATTCTTTTACTAGGCCATGCTAGTACCAATACATGCATTTATTTTCTTTTCGTTCTGTCATAAATGTGAAAAAGTATTTTTGTTTATATCACTTGCTTGCTTGTTAGTTATAATCAGGCCTGATCGGCGGCGGCGACGTCTCGCGTCCGGCCCTGGTGCAAGCCATGGTCCGGGACGAGGAGGAATGGGACGCCGCCTTCTGCGAAGTAGTGATGCTAGCAAAGAAGGAGGCGGAACGTGAGAGGGAGAGAACCTTTTGTCCCAGATGCCGCGGGAGACGCTCCGGGCGTCGGGGGCCACGGGAAGGCTTCCGGGCACCGCAGACGCGGGCCTGTGGAGGACTAGCTCGCTGTCCATGGGCTTGTGACTTGGTTTGACATGCCTTCGAGAAGTGGAAATTTCTGTTTTTCCTACTCCTCCGCTATTCTTTTCTGATTAATTTCGTTGCGGGATCCAAGACAGTCAAATCATTTCTCTGGGACTTCGTCGAGCTTCATTGTCTCGGTGCTTTTCTTGTGGTCGCCACTGTTGATTCTGGCTTACAGAAGTTACAGTGGTTTGGGAATAGTGAGGCGGGCTTGTCCCATTAAAAAAAAAAAATAATGCCTTCTAGAAATGTTTACCAGGCATGCTGGTTTCCTTCACCGAAGTAAGTGATAATTCTACGCTATGAATCTTAAAAGTGTGTTGGGTTAGACCTATCGCTTGGCAGTCCAACGGTCACACCATAAAGCTTTTCCCATTCATTTTAGTAGATCCAGTGCAAACACATCAAAATCTAGCAAACGTCTATCTCAGTTACCACATCAAAGCGACAGCAAACACTTTTACCAAACGATCAAAACACACAACACATACAAATAAGTCAAAGAACCAATTACTTGAAAGTCTGAAACAATTTCCCGTAAACAAGAGCAGAATAATTAAGAAGGCTTGTGTAGTCGCGTAACGTTACGCACCACACAATGACTTGCCGTAAATGCTCGTGCCCATAATGACGCAAACTAATTTATTCATCAGTACAGACCGGCACCCCAATTGCGTAATACAATCTGAAGGAGTTTCAAGGAATTTTGTAATATATTTCCTTTTTATTTGAGACAAGCGCTCCACACTATGCCAAAACCACTACAACTCTTGAAAGCCAGAATCAACAGTGGTGACAGCCAGAAAAGCGCAGATACCATGAAGTTCGACGAAGTCCCAGAAAAGCAATTAATAATAATACATTGTTATCCAAAGAATCGTTAATTCGATCGCATTATTAACGCAATATTTACTAGCAACCTTCTTCTTAATTGAGTAGCACATTCTGATAGATTGAAAGGAATATTTTAATATTGCATTACTTGCTATATACGAAACATTTGTTTGCTAGACAACGATAACGCATTGATTATTTTTGGCCTGTTTAATACGGGTCTCGATTAACTATCGTAATGTGAGTGCGCTATTAGGTACACCTATGCCATACACATCTGGGGTTACTAGCGTGGTGTTATGTAACGTTGATAAAACCGCATAATTCCATTGTGAAGTTTAGAACAGGCGGTAACACAGAAGGCCTCAAAATATGACTTTGTTATGTACTATGCATAAATATAGTTACAGATATGTTATACATAGATGTAGATACCTATAGAGAATGATACAGTTAGATATAGAAGATGGTTTCTTTGTTCGTAATGTAAATTCGTAACTATTACGTAATCACGTTGTGGGGTTCGGAAGTAGGATGAATCATTATAGTCGAGGTTGTTTCATTTTATGATAGAGAATAGTGTGGCGGGTAGATAATATCCGGGTTGTGTAAGTGTTCTCGAGTGTTGAGTATTAGTTTTAATATTTATGAAAGGATATTGTGAAGGTCTCTTGTTAATTTATTTGATATTTTTGTTGTAACGATCCTACATCAAAATCTAGCCTTTTCCTAACTGTATTGGGGTCAGGTTCCAGTCTGACTGGCAGCACTTAAATACAAGAACTACTTCACGTGTACAGACTTTAAGAATTACATGTTTAACGAGGCCAATGTAGCAATAAGCTTATTCGTTTACTACAAAGTAACAACTCAAGAACCCAAATCTAAAATTTAAAGAACATAAACTTTATAAAAATAGATTTTTTTTTTTCTATGTATCACTATTGTGCATAAAGTTTAAATAAATAAATATTTTCTATTGAAACTAAATTGTGCTTATAACGTCATAGTAGGTAGTCCAAATAAAAAATTAAATTTAAAAACTAAAACCCGACTACGAATAAAAACGCAGACTGATTAAACCGCGGTCTTAAAAGTAAAAAACAATAAAAATCGCCTTGTTAATAGATAATTTGATAATTATTATAGAGGACGACTGTCATGTCGCAATTTCATCTAAAATACTGAAAAAAAATCTAGATTTTCTTGACACAAAAGTATGATCACCCCTCATAAACCCTTTTCTATCCACAACCCTTTTATCAAAAAGGTCAGTCGGCAAGTCAATCATATCATTAACCCTAGGCATTGATTTTCAATAGTCACATTATGTTATCACTTCGCGTGACTAGCTTCCACTTTCATTGAATCCAACGGCCGTATGATACGAACAAGCAAACAATACGTGATTTGATCTATAAAAACTTTATTTTTATATGAAAAATTTTGTGTGTGTGGATTTTTTTTGGTAAAAACTAGATATTTTTAGGAAGCATTATAATTAGTGGAGGTAACTTCTACCAATTTACAGTTGTAGATAATCAGATTATTGCCTCTCACAGCAAACGATAATAAGTCCCGGGGTCCACCAGTGGTGGACAGACACATAACACTTTTTTTTTCATTAAGTATTAAGGGGCAGTGGTGGCCCAATGGTGGCGGCCCCGACTTACAAACATTGAGTCACGAGTGCGAACCTAGTCAGGCGCATTACTTTGTTAATTAATTTCATCACCACTGCTCTCAAAACGGTGAAGAAAAACATCGTGAGGAAACCGACATGTCTTGGAAGCAAAAATTCGAAGACATGTGACATCTACAAATCCGTGCTGGGCCCACGTGGTGGATTATAGCCCACCCCTCTCCTGAGAGGAGGCCTGAGTCCCTGCAGTGGGAACAATATAAGCTGACGATGATGATGATGAAGTATTAAGAAAAGGAAGATAATGATAATTCACTGGTAGCGACTCAATTTCAAACCTGAGTATTCTCGTTGTTCACCAAGAGCGACAGTTACTTAACTTAATAATATTATTCCGGGTAACCACCACCTTGAACTATTTTTAATACTTAATCTGACTGAATTATTTTTAGAAATTGTATTGGTATAAAGAACAGGCTCAATAAAATTTTAAACTAAACTCATTAAGCCTATAGTTTTCAATAAAACATTAGCCTATGACATTCTGTATGTAATTAAAATAAAAATATCTTTCAAGTCGAAAAGCACGTAAAATCAATACGTATAGTAAACCTCACCTTACAACGCCTTCAGGTCACGGATCATTAAATACATGTCATTATTATTACGTAAATTAACTTACAAAACTAACAATAATCACCAAGAGCAATTAAATTGCCTTGTGGTCAAATTATTGCCTCGTGCCGCTGAATTATTAAATAGCCTAAATCAATATCATCACCTGAAATTTGGTATTCCAAAGGAATATTTCTTCAAAAGTTTTGCTAATGAACTGAGAAGCCTGTTGTCTTTATTATTAACTTAAAATTTTGTTACTTACTTAACTTATTTTAATCATTTCGTAATTATTCTACTTGATAATTCTTTAAGTGTTCATTTTGTTTTGTTACTTATGTTTCTGTCGCTAGGTATTAACAGCCGACAAGCCAGCTTGGATCAATCCTCAGGTTCAACAGCGCTTGTCTAGGTTGGTCTATGGATGGGTGAGGTTCCTCAGTGCTTCGGAAAGCATGTTAGTCCGTTGATCCCGGCTGTTATTCGTATAAGATCTTTGACAGTTGTATCAAATCGTCGGTGACTCGAAAGTTTGACAACCAGTTTTACCAAGGGGTGATATTACCCGGTACTAGCTGGGAAAAGGCTTGGCAGATGATTTTGTTTTCTTACTAGGAACATCGAACTCAGGACTTTATGCTCAGTAGTCATACTTGCAACCACTAGACAATTGAGGCAGTCATCTTTCCCGTCGGGGCTGCGGGCTGTTCGCAAGAGATACCGCGGCCTCGACATAAAAGGCTAAGAAGGATCATGGGTGGTTTTTTGTCAGAGAAAAAATTTGACACTCTTTTTCGCTCTGCCTAAGAGCGGGAGGGGTTATTTGATGATTTCCCACCACCAAAAAAAAAAGGCTTTCATCTTTAGTTATCTCATAAATATCG
Organism: Diarsia rubi; assembly: GCA_932274075.1. Classification (NCBI taxonomy): domain Eukaryota; kingdom Metazoa; phylum Arthropoda; class Insecta; order Lepidoptera; family Noctuidae; genus Diarsia; species Diarsia rubi. The sequence continues at coordinate 16,949,670 of OW026419.1, read as the reverse complement.
GTTCTGTGACGCAAAGAGACACTGCACATATAGACTTACTTAGCACAGAGAAAGAATCTAAAAATTAAGTATCGTGTTCTATGCAAGAATTTTCAACTTCCCAGTTCTAATAGCAGTTCATGTTCTACGTCCATTCAATTTAAAGCAACCTTGATATAACTTTGTTCAGAGCCTTATACTTTACTTCAGTATCGTGGTTTCAAATTATCTAAAGTGACCTGTAAAGCTAACATAAACTGCTGTTTTACAGCACTGACATTGTTTCTAACAATATCTTTAAAATCTGCTGTAAGATTTCAGAGTTTACCTGGTTAGGTAATTGAGCGAAACGACGAGCTTTTTGATCGTATATTTGCATTAGAGGTAGACCTAAGTTTTAAGGGTACAACAGGAGCTAAACGCGAGTTTTATAATGCGTTAAAGTATATGATTCACCACAGTAAACTAAATCAGAAATATAAAATGGTATTCTTCAGGATATACGCCAGTGAAACAGTGTATTGAAAACATAATACAAATAATTTTCCTTGATAGAAAAAAATCGCGAATATACCTCTAATACTTTCTTATAACGAGTACAAACCATACTAAAATACATGTGATCGTTCTGATTGTTTGGCAAATAATTCTACCAGTAACATACTAAGTTATTTTTTTAAGTCCAATCAATTTTTTTTTTTTGGAAATCGCATATTTTTATTCCCGAACATAATTTTGTATGGTCATAAAAAATCGGGCTGGACAGTCATTTTTATTTGAAATGTAATAGCTACCTACGAAATGACGAGTGTGCATTGCGGGGATGCATTTCGCGGTCGCGGGGGCCACTCCACCCACTCGTTGAAGGTCGCTGGCATTTATTGTCGCCTTAAAGAGTGAATTTACGTTTACATTTCATGCACCTTTGCTTCTTATGACTAACCTGCACTGGACCCAGTTTGATCGATTAGTAACAAACAATATCTCAACATACTAGATAGTCCCAGTAGCGGGAAAAGTAAAGATCAACTGGGTAACATCTTCATTTCAGCCGAACGACGTCCACCGCTGGACTTAGACCCCTAAGTGTAGCCACATTGACGGGTCCCGCGCGTCTCGCATCCATTGGATCCTTAAGATACAGTATTGGGTATTCCGCACTGGACCCGAGTGATGCAATACGTCCCATAACCTCATTGCCATGACCTAGAAGAGGGGAGTATGGAGTGTAGAGGGGTGGGGGGGGGGGTAGGTCTATTGTGTAATGCACTCTTTTTTTTGAGGGTGGCAAATCATTTAATCTCAAATCATTAATCATTATTTTCTATTAAACTCTGGAACACGCTACCCCTGGGAATTAAAAAAGCTGAAAGCAAATTCACTTTTAAAAGGAAAGTACGTTCCCACTATTTAAATCAGACCAAATAGCTATTTTACAAGTTAGTCATGGTAATTACCAGTTAAGTTTTATTTTGGTATTTGTTGCAATATTTATTAGTTTATGTTATTTTTATATGTGTATTAGTATTAATATAAGTAATATATTTTAATTGATATTGTTTTTTTTTTCTAGTTAGTTTGTAGCCTACCACAATATTGTCTTGTTTGACCCTAAGGTTGACTGGTAGAGAATGCCTTGTGGCATTAAGTCCGCCTATGTATCACTATTGTGCATAAAGTTTAAATAAATAAATAAATAAATAAATTAAGCCCTAGACAGAGCGGTAGAGAGTGTCAGACTGCTACTGACTAAAAAGTGCTCATGTTCCGTCTTAGCCCTTTGTGTCGAGGACACGGTATCTCTTTCAGACCTGCAGACGGGGCCTGCACCAACTTAATTACTCCTATGCGATGAAACTGCTCATGATAATAGCTGAAATAATGATGTTGATGATAATATAAATGAGTGAATCGAAAATAAAACATCATCGGATGAAGTAATTCACTGTTGACAAAGGTCAAATTAAATTTAAACAATTAATTATATTGTTACAATAAACCTCGTATTTTAAGTGAGGTAAAGTTACATCAGACATCGTTGAAGAAGATTCAATCACGAAAATGGACAGTAAAAGCTCTCACAAAATTCAATTTTAAGTGGTAGAAACGATGTAAAACGTTTTGTTGAATACCGGTAAGAGTTTGTCTATGAAATAATTCTCTATAATATTATTTGATGAAAGACTTAATGAACTAGAGCAAAATAAAGAGCTGAGAAACAATTTTTCAGTACAATAAACTGTATAGTATAATTTTATCTGCATTAAACTTTGGTTGAAGTATCAATTACAGAGAAAAACCATGAGAAGTTTTCCTTACATTAAATGATAAAAGTTCAAGAAAAATGCATACTCAATGAAATGACATCCCCTCCTGAAATAGCAGAAAGGAGAAGAAATAAGCAATATTATGTTCTTATTGTATTGCATTTTGGCATAAAAATTTTAAAAAAGTATTCAAACGACTTTCCAACGACCCCTTTTATGGCATTTTTTAAGTACCTGAATGTTAAATGTTTCGTAAAATAAATAAAAAGCACAGACAAAAGCACAGAAGTATTTAGCAGGGTACCAGGATGGCAGTCGGGGCAGGAAGTCGTAAATACGGTTTTATTTGAAATGTGCTGAAACGCAAGCATTGTGTGAATGTAACGGTACCCAGGGGTCATGTAACTCGTACAACTCTAGAACATTTTATTCGGGACCGGACCATGCCTGTTTAGTACTAATATACGCGCTTTATAACATCTTCTGTATGTAAAATTTTAGTGCCCGGGCCTGCCTGTGCGTTAGTGGAAATGCCTAAGTTTATGTTACGTGTTTATTTGCGCTTCATAAAGATTAAACTAGGCCTAAATATAATTAAAACGGTTCTAGTGACTTAAAGTTTTCAGGAAACACCTACATAATAATTTGCAAACATAATTTAAAACATAAAATTACTGTCAGCGCTGTGGACTTAAAATTCCTCTACCATTTTCTACAAGAATAATTTTCATAAAAATGCTATTCGAGTAAGCAAGTGGTTTATGAATACATATGTACAGCAGTCGACACATCCGTCCTACTTGAATATATGATGGGCCAACAAACGCTCGTTACCATAACCGACAAAAATGGAACAACTACATCTTGATATAGTAGACATTAATTTATTACGTGAAACGTAACGTTTTCCGAGCCATTGTTAATCACGTGAGACGGAACACCGATTCAGCAATTCAACGTCATCCAACGGTGCGAATACCTGTTCGATTTTCCAATTTGCTTTCTTTATTAGAATTCTGGGGGCGCCGGGCGTTCGGAAACGGCAGGCAGTTTGTCCGCGGTCACCGCGCCTGGCAATTTCGCCTTCGTTTTTGTTCGTATTTTCTTTTAATTCACAAAATAGCGGTGTGTACCAATAAATCTTCAGTACTGTGAGCACAATGCTGCTGTCGTAGGTTGAATGTGTCTTTTTGTAAAAGAGTTCTAGTCTCAAAAGGAGGTTTTCTCTATCTGAAAATAGGGTGATAAATGTTTGGTAACGAGTTTTTGGTCAACTGGACCCAATCGCTACTGGCCAATAAAAATAATGATGTGTTCAACCGGACCCGCGGGGGGTCCGGTTGAACACATCATTATTTTTATTGGTCAATGAGACCCACATGCAAACTTTATAAAAACTATTGTTTAAAGCTACCAGCAGATACAGTCGAACGCAAAATATAATTAAAATCAAAACATAAACAGCTATCTTGTTTGGATGAAATTTGGTATCAAGATAACTTATAATCTGGATCAACAAATAGGCTACTTCTAATTCTGGTGTTTCCGTGGGATGAGCAAATACCTAATATTTAAAATAATTATCATGTTTTCACAAACATGTAGGTATAAATAGAGCTTACAATTACAATACTTACTCGTAGATAAGTTTGTGAGAGACTGGTGTTTGCACTAGATAAACCTGTATAGCAGATCACCAGAAAAATATGGTTGTACCAAATATGGCTTAAACCTAAATACGCTCAAACGGTTTAACAGATTTTAATACTATTTGGTATCAGGATATCATGTAAACAATGTTCTTTTATAGTTACATTAAACATTACAAGAGTTTTTTGAAGATAAACATAAAGAAATAATAAAATAAATAGGCTGTAAAATATACATGTTGGTAAATACAAATAAAGCTAAAAGATTAGAATTTACTCCGTGACTGTTCTTCATAATGAAATTAGGTAGTGGGTTCAGTCGACCAAGTGAAATTGTGAACTAGTCGATTGGACCAGGTCCATTTCGAGTGGGTCCAGTTGACCAAATACTCTTACGTTGTTAGTTCTAGAAAACTTATTATTTAGTAGTTTGTTTCTAATCGTCCTGTAGCAAGAAGTCACTCTCATGGGGAACGTGAGGAACTATTTATTGTTCAGTGTGGCAATGTCCTGGGAATCTGTTGCTAAGGAGCGTGTCATCTTGCTTTGGGAAGTTGAAACCAATAATAGACAGCGCGCCTTGGGATTTGAGCAGTTTGCGCATCCTAACCACTTTATATTGACCCCAGTTTTACAACTGCAAGAAATTGACTGTGCTTTGACCTTATTTCTTTCAGTTGTGCCAAAACAGTTTGATTTAAAAGCCCTGTAATCTTTAAGTATTATGAATTTGTCCATTTATTATGTCAAAGACTTTTTGCCTAATTTGTAAAGAAGTAAGTACCTTGATGTAAAAAAAATATCTCAAAGAAGTGATGTTACGTAAAAAGAATATTAATCACAGGAAGTTATAATTAATTAACGCTCACGCGAATTCTTTGAGCCGAAAAATAAGTCAGGATAATCTACTAATTTTATTCCTAAAATGTTTTTTGCTTTTTACGCCTCGATAATTTTAAATTTGGTGACCTCTGTTGTAGACCTTTAAAAGTTGTCGATTTTAAAGGCATTTATCAAAATATGAGATCATACATGATGCTTTTACTTTTTCCCAAAGGATCGTCTTCCAGTCTAACTGGATGCAGGTAAGTACCAATATTTTACATGAAACAACTGCCTATCTGACCCCCACAACCCGTTTGGTACTGGGTAATACGATACCCCTTGGTAAGACTGAATGATTGTCAGACTTTCACTTTCTGGCAACTCGGAATGACTGTCCAAGGCTGTGCAAATGACAGCCGGGACCAGTTAAGTAGCTTAACGTGCTTTCCGAAGCAAAGAGAAAACTCGGTATGTAATGATGTTCACTCATCTGCGTACTAACCTCGGTAAACGCGGCTGAACCTCGAAGATTAACCTGTGCGTGTTATTACTAAGCTATGAGCGCCTCCATTCTTAAACATAATACAATAAAAAATTCACACAGCGTCGTACTACACGAAATAAATCAATGAAAAGTCAGTACCTACTCCTAAACTTTTAACTAGGCATTAAACCGTGGCTACCCTTAAAAAAATGTCATTGAAGTATTCCTAAAGGCGGAAACATTATCGAAACCAACTCATCACTGACTCGTAACATTATTATGAGAAAAAAAAAAACTTTTCTGATTATTATACCGAAACTCGCTTTTCGTCGTCATTCCACGGATAAATAAGCAAAGTATTATAATTGAAGAAACCCCTCAAGCTATACGAATTCAATAAAAGAAGAAAAGGAAGAAATACGAGTTCTTTCCAATGCTTCTTGTATCATTACGATTATTCCGAACGCGGATCTGATTAAATAAGACATTTTGAGTACACAAAAGCGCTTGTTTTCCGACCGTACGTAGTCATACGCCTACTTCTTTCTATTTCAGTTTTTCTGTCGTACTTTTCACTGTTGGAAATATCAGTTTATTTAATTCAAATATTGAACCGATCATTGTACCTATCTTAATGCGGCCGCCACTCACTCGACGAGTGGCATGGGAAGTAGAGAGGAAAGGAGGCAGAGACACAGTGTAGCAACTTTACTCGTCATGCCGCACGTCATGCTCCTCGTCCTGCCCATCGCTCCCTATTTTGTTGGTTTTTGTTTTTGGAGGAGCGTCGCGATTAATTGCGCGGTTAATTGGGCGAGTAGAGCAGTGTGGGCAGAGCGGGCAACATCGCGGTAAATAGTGGCAGCGCGAGGAGCACTGCAAGGAGCATGGTGTGGCGGCCGCATAAGATACTAGTCCTAGCTTAGAGATGTATCTGGTACCGGTTAGGCTGGGCAACCGGGCATACATCTAATACTGTATCTGGTACATACCAATACAGATACAGTATTAGATGTATTTGGTCAGGGCTGCCTCCACAGTTTGTCCATAGGTCCGTTCTTCTCCTTACTGCAAAACCCAACTAACTGCATATTATATAGTTTCGAGAAAATCGTGTTTAGAGGTTCGAATCGAGAAATTTCCATTAAAACAAATGATGATGAGGAGATAACGTTTATTTTTTATTTATTTTTTATTGCATTCATTAATCGGGTGGAAAACAAAACAGAACTTAATTCATTCAAAACAAGTAGGAAAAATTAAGGATTGGCTTGGTAAGTGCTGCAGACTAGTGGTTTTTCCTGTAGTCGCAATGTTTTCTTAACTTTTGAAGAAAGAGTTTGGACAATATTTTTTTATGAATTTAATCAAACAAAATTTTTATGTTCACCTGATGGCTAATTGCTAAAACTAAGTAGAAATGTTCACTCAGTTATCAAATAGGGAATCGGACAAAAAAATAATAATTAGTCCTTCAGATAGATTTTCAAAAAATATTGGACACGTATTTTTTCTTTTTTCACATAAACAAAAAATGAAGACGATACAATGCTTCGAAAACTCGTGAATTCCTCGAAAACGTCACATGGTAGTACATTTTTCACCAACAAATGACGTCACAACCCCCCCTTCGTCAATTTTTATTAATTTGATAAAACAAAAAACACGTATCCAATATTTTTCGATAATCTGACGGACTAATTAGAATCATATTTTGACCCAGTCCGATCCCCTATTGTTATTGTTCATCTAACTTGAATCATGCCAAAACCACTTAAACAGCGATTAATAATGTTATTCCTGGCGTAAAAATTGCTTACAGTGCAAAAACTTTGCTTTAACCGACACTTATTGAGTTTTGGCGATTCTTTATTTACAAAAGCTCCTGTTAAGTCATTTTAGCTTAAAGCTAAATCCAGAACGGTGCGTTATGAAAAACGGGTTTTACCAGTATGTTGGTCTTGAACAGGAGATTCTAACGGTATCTGTAACTTATTTTTGCCCGTCAGTGACTTTAGTTGGTTTTTGCTTTAGAGGCACGCGTTTACGATCTAGCCATTTCAAACCAAAGAAATAGCAATTAATTAAGCATCAAAGTAAAAATACTTATAAAAATCTCTTCTACTAATATTCCACTAAGCCCTTCAAAAATAGGGTAGAGGTCCTAATAATACGACCCCTAACAAATCCGGGATTAATACCGCTATACAAGGAAAGATGATTAGCGGAAGTCAACACTACAAAAGTATCAACCTTAATACTCTGCAATACGATCTTTATAAGTAAGTTTGAAGGTCCTTTATTTCTGCAGTTATTTCGATACTGCCTGGTAAGGGTAATTTGCAGGCCCATCGCCTATGGGCCTCGTTAACTGGATCATTCCCCTCACTTTTATAACTTGGGTATGAACCCTATTTGTTATCTTTTGTAACATAAACGTCACGCGTGTGAACCCTGAGGGTAGGTAGAGATGTAGTCGTAAATGTTCCCAATGATAGCCGTAAGGATTTATGTGATGAAGGGTGAGTAACTATTGCTTACTGTAATGACGGCTTGATTGGCGCATCTGATGGATGATTGGCTTCTGCGCAACGTACCACTGATTAATGAATGCAGGCCTGTGAATCTGTCCCATGCTTTAGAAACTGTCAATCTCAAATTGAAACAAGATATTAAAATAAGTTCACGCTCGTAATCCCCGAAGTATTAGGCAGAGCTGTACTTAATATTACTCACACATTTTGACAGTCAGACATTCTTTAAAGTGTTAAATGCAAAACCCAATAACTCTTTGCGGAAATCGATCCCAGGACCTTATGCTTAAGAGTTGTGCAGGCAGTCGGATTCACTCCCCAATTAATTTCGTTAATTAACTCTTATGTACTACATAGACCGATTAAAAGTTAACTATGAAGCAACATTGTAAAGCACACCGAAGCTGATGTGATCGGATGAACGAATAGTAAAGTGGTTGCATCAATATTATGTACTTGCATTTACGTGCCAATAATTTTCAGTCCGGAACACTTACACATATTTTAAACAAAATACGCTTTTTCGAATTTGGCACGATTTTCGAACACTCCTTCCCAAGAATACCACAGCACAAATATAACCTCTGACGTCATATCAGAACACAATACTGCACAACAGTTACAAAGAGCACCTCCTGCTAATAATTCGGGCAATTGGCATTCGGCCATAGGTCGCAAGTTCGCTTTGAATACCACAAACATATTGTGTGTACAATCTCCGAGCATCTGAATTCCTGGTACACGAGTCGTTTCTAGATTCCATTTGGAGATACGTACGCGTAATCTTGGATATTTGATTGTTTGTGTGTTTGTACTTTATAAGTTTGGTTTGAAAATGGTATTGTTTTCTTGGGGTAAGATTTGGGAAACTAAATTATGTTGCTTACATACTCTATTATATACGCGCGATACATTAAGAGTAGATTACCTGGTTATAGAGATGATGAAATATTGTTATACATCATTATTTTAAAAGCTTTTATTTTACTTGCAATGTACACACATCAAAAGTGTCTAGGGATCAACATATATTTTTGCAATAACTTTTCTCCTGATTGATATTAATTAAAATTTTCTTTAAGGATTCATCAAATAAAGTGTTTTCGTTTGTCACAGTAACGATAAATCAAGTCACCTTTGCATTAATAAAGAAATTTGCCATTTTCCTAATAAAGGGATTTTTGACATTTGAACCACTAACATTAAAGTTCGAAAAAAAGACTGAAATAACAGTTTTCTTTAAAATTTTATTGGGTAACTTAAACAATTAATAATCCGTGTTTCTACCGCGAACACTAACAACACAAGAACATCGGTTTGGCATACTCAAAATGAGTTCGTTGCAACAACAAAAAAAGGTCTTCTTGCGACTGGATACCCTCCATATTCGGCAGAGCTCTTCTCTGTAGCATATCCCATGCATGCTCAATCGGGTTCAAGTCTGGCGACTGAGCAGGCCAGGGCAGGACATTGATGTTAGCTGCGGCGAGAGTCTGTCTTACAACTCTTGCGGTGTGCGGTCGTGTATTATCATGCATTAACTGAAATAAGGGACCGATTTGCACTTGTAGAGGAACGATGACGTCTGATACAATCGTCTCAGCATAAATTTGAGCGTTGAGGTTGCCTCTGATCCAAATCAACTCAGTTCTTCCGCCGATCCAAATACCCGCCCATACCATGATGGTTCCACCACTATAAGGATTACCTGCTGGATTTCCTGGCAGGATTTTAATCGCTGTTGGCGTCCAGGGGTTCTCCAGTGTCGTATACGTCTTGTATCCGGTCTCATACCAAAACGAGACTCATCAGAAAAGCACACGAAACGCCATTGTTCTTCTGCCCAATTTCTGTGTTCAAGAGCCCATTGATATCGAATCCTACGATTGTGCATTGCTATAGGTGGTACCCGTAGCGGTCTTTGGGAATGAAGGTTCACTTCATGCAAACGGTTTCTGACTGTTTGGTCGCTAATTAAGTTCCCTAAAGAGTGATGAAGCCTCACGGCTAACATCATGGCGGTTATTGTTGGAGCTCTTCGAGTTAAGATTTGAATGTATCGGTCTTGTGTCCGTGTGGTGCAGCGATACCGTCCTCCATGGCGCTCAGCCACGGTACCAGTGCTTCGGTAACGTGTCCAAAGTCGACTGATAACACTCTGACTTGTATTCAGAGCTAAAGCCACAGTACGTTGCCGGGAACCAGCTTCTATCATTCCCACGGCTCTGAGCATTTCTTCCCTGCTTAAATGACGTCGCCGCTCCATAATATAACGTTAGTTTTAATCAGTAGTAGGGAAACAGTAGCACTAATAATGTCTTCAATGCGTTGTATGTTTTTATAGGGAAAATATTGACAGCTGATTTTCATCTTTTACTCGAATTTGATTCACAGTTCCTGATTCAAATTATGAAATGCACCAAAAAGGATCCATATAAATTTATAAAATCATAAATTTATTACAAAGCCACATCTCAATCTCAAGAAATCCGCATAAAAATGCTTGATCCCTAGACACTTTTGATGTGTGTATGTTTGTAGTATGTTCGGGTGGATTCTTGCACATCAATTTTGAAGCAGATATCTTCAACCGATTGATCTGAAATTTTTCTCACTTATAGATATCACGACACAATGCAATATTTTTCAACTTAATAGGTAATGGGAAAATGAACATATACATAAACCTTATGGAACTTCATTTCTACATGAATTGAACAAAGCTTTTAGTACCTTCAATCACAAATACCAAGTCAAATAACTTACTTTTAAATCAACACATTTTGCGAAAAAAAGAAGTCAAGTACCGTCACACTCGAAAACAATATGGCTTTTTCTCCAAGTAAACACAACAGTGAAGAAAGAAAATTGAAACTTTATTCAAGGAATTTGGCCAACGGAATTACGAACCTACACACTTTATAACCAGTATTGTGTTTTTAATACAAAATTCCTTTTTCTCACGAAATTTGTGGGAGATTCTTCCTTAAACTCACCGACAATTATGTATTTCGATACCGAAATTCTGACAGAATATCGCGAAAGGGAATTAATCACGTTTCGTGGAAAAAAATACGATAATATAATTACTTGTTTAATTGGCTAAAGGTTGAAGGTTGGGGGTTGATGAGGTTGATGGTTGATGAGGTTGATGGTTGATGAGGTTGATGTTAAGGCTCGGTTCACACTCGATCATACTTGCACAAATTCCAATTTTTACAAGATAGCATGTAATATTAAGACTGTTAATATGATACAGCATGTATTTTTTTTTCTTTTAAAAATACGTTGCCCCACACTAGGAATTTCTCCTGTATTGTGGGTGCGTTCACAAACATTTAAACTCACATACACAAATACCCAGACCCGGAACAACTATCTGTAGGTCATACAAATATTTGTTCCGTGCGGGGATCGCACCCGCGACACGCAGCGCATCAGTCCATTGCTTGAGCCACTGCGCCAACCGTGCCGTCAAATTGCTCGCACAAACTTAAGTTATAGAAGCAAGCATATGCGTTATGTCGGTTTATGCAAAATTGTATATTAAGGTGCAAACGGTTTGTAGACGTGCGAAATAAAAGTAGCCACTTTCATAGGCTATTTCGTGGATGGGCGACTTATTCCAAGTATGGAATAAGTATGGAATATTAAGCCCTTGGACCCGGGTGTTATTTGATGATATTTGACATTCGTTCCTGTCACTCGCCTGAAAGTCTGTTCCAGTCTTACCACGGGGTATCATGTTCATCATCATTATCATCATCAGTTTATTAAAGTACCCACTGTTGGGACACAGGCCTCCTCTCTTTGACAGGGAATGGGCTGTAACGTATCACGCGGGCCCAACGGTATGGTAGATGTCACATGCCTTTGATTTTTTTGGTTTTAAGACATGATGATTCTCACGATGTTTCTTTAACCGCAGTGGTGATGAAATAAATTACACAAACGAATGCGCCTACCTGGGTTCGAACCCACGACTTACTGTTCGTAAGTCGGGGCCGCCATGAGATGGTTTGAAAACATGTGCGGCATGGGTGCGGCACAATTATGTTCTTTGCGCAAACTTTGACATACTCAGCGTAGGCGAGTCTTTACCCTATGGACGCTGTTCATAACGAAGTTTGCCCAATACTCTGAACCAACTGCGCATGTATTTAATGCATGTGACCGAGTCCTTACCGTACTGTGTAGGTCTTTTTTTTTTTTTTGGTGGGTGTAAAATTATCGAATAACCCCTCCCGCTCTTGGGCAGAGCGAAAGGGAGTGTCAGACTTCTACTGACTAAAAACCACCCATGTTCCTTCTTCGCCCTCTATGTCGAGGCCGCGATAACCGGTGGACTACCCGCGGCCCAACCGTGTGAAGGTCTCGGTTTGCGGCTACTAAAGGTCTTACCGAATTAAATGGTTGGATGTATATTGTATACGAACAAAATAGTTGACCTAGATTGTTATCGTTTGTTTATTGTAATATGTTTTGAATCTAAATGAAATAGTTATGTAAGGAATGGTGGTCGCTTGATTTTATGTAGCCTAATATTTTTGGTTAGTACTTAGGATTTTTTTTTCAGTGCTATGCTTAGGGAACTTACCTACGAATTGTATTTTTGTTTCTGTTGTATTTTTATGTAAAGTATTTTTTTTTTTTGTAAGCAGTGTATTAAGTTTATGGAAGCTAGATTGTAGAGTTTTTAATTTTATCTTTAAGTTTCCAAGCCTAGCAGTGGGTAGTCGTAACTTGGTGTGGTAAGTGACAAATGTCTCTAAAAACTTCCAAAACTCCTCTTCTTCAATTTATACTTTAGCGAAAAAATAGCATAATATGCTACAGTTTAATGAATTTTAGAGAAAACTGTTCAACAAACATCAACTAATTTTATAATTATAGGCATTTAAAGCATTTCATTTTTAAACACAGTTTACAGTATTCAAACATCAAGCTCAATTAGGTGTATTTTTGTGATGAAAATAACATTTTATTTGATTAAACATATAACTACGAAGCTGTACAACTGCTCCAGCGAAAATTATACCTTAATTAAAATGTATATGACCTAATTTCACACAATAAGCAAGACCGTTTACACTGTGAAATGGGTGATGGAACATAAGTTTCTGGGTATATAGGTACCACCATTTACGTTACTAAAACATATTATTAGCTGTTTCATGATTTGAGAGCAGCGGTGGCTCAGTGGTGCTGACTAACGAACGGTAGGTTCGAACCCAGGCAGGCACATTACTTTGTGTAATTTATTTCATCACCACTGCTCTCAAAACGGTGAAGGAAAAAATCGTGAGGAAACTTGCATGTCTTAGAACCAAAAAAATCGAAAACATGTGACATATCTACCAAGCGCACTGGGCCCGCGTGGTAGATTGTACGCCATTCCCCCTCAAAGAAAGGAGGCCTGTGTCCCAGCAGTGGGAACATTAATAGGCCGTTGATGATGATGATGACTTAAAACATGACTGGCGAAATTTGGGTGAGCAGGGACTCTGTAGGATTATGCATAGATATCTCTGCATAACCCTTCAGGAATTACAGGCGTAGTGTTACGTTAATTTATCTGTCACATTCCGGTGTTCGAAGTCAGGTCCTGTTCATCTATTAAAAATAAAGGCTCGGATAAAACTGATAAACGCACCGATGAATCGTAAAAGTTTAATTGCGATACAAATTAACATCGCTTTAAAAAGTAACAACATTACAAAAAAAACAAACGGATGGGTCGTTATCGCGACCATTATGGGAATATAATTTGCATTTCTGTATTAATTTAAATTGTCTCGCTGTAAATTCATTGTACGTTCTTTTGATAATTTGCGAAATGTTTCTTTTGCATAATGAACATTTTATCTGTAAAAGTTTTACATCATATTGTGATATAAAATTATCTGAAACAACCGTCCTCAAGGTAAAAAAAAGGTTTCCCTGAAAAGAAGTATCGATTAAATTATTTAATATCGTACCCACTTTTTAATCTGGGAATGTGTGTCTGCCAGTTATTTTAAATTATAGCCAACTAGCGAACCTGGCAGACGACTGCCTGGACAGCAGCGCCACCTACCGGATCCAAGGCAGCAAAATCCCCATTAACAAAATGATCCGCCATTTATTGAATTCATTTGTTACAAAAAACGTGATAAATGAAGAACCGCTCGACCGATTTTGTGCAAACTTCACATAAACCATCTACTAAATAGTCCAAACAAAGCCGATTTGGTTTGGATGGGTGAGCCTGTTCTTGAGTTATAAAATTACAACGAAAAGTGGCATTGATTTATATATTGATTGATATAACAAGTAGGTAGTCAAAAAACACACTATCAGCATAGTATACAAAAGGTTGGGTTAGTTGTATATGAAAAGCTACTATTTTACATAGTTAGATGTGCCCACACCGAACTTAGTTTGGGTGAGTAGGAATTTGAAATTGGAACCTTTCTGTAATGCAACTTCGCCAGACATCAATGTTATTTGACATGTGACAGCTGCTGACGTTGTTTCATGATATAGTTATTAATTTGGCCAATACTGAGAATTGTTTAAAAGTCATATTTATAAGGGTATGCCATCCCTTCCTATAACAACACAGTAAAGTTCAAAACTAAATTGTATCTGAAAGCATTCTAAACTGTCAAAATAACAGCCATCTATTTTATTACTTCCCTCATCTATTTGACTTCTCGTATCAAGCCGCATGGCCCTAGCCCCACTGGGTGGCAAAGCAAGTGGCTTATTACAAATATTATCATTGCACGAGTTCACCAGCTTGTTATTACGAACTGTCTTCCTCAACCAACTTTCTCCAAAAAAAAATCAATACTATCTTCTAAATAGTATCTTCTTTCGTATTTAAGTCTACTTAGTAACTCACTGGATTTCAGAGATTTTATGTCGCTCAAGGGTCTCTAACTTTCGATGGTTCGTGTTCCGCGCGCGCCTCATAGAGATGTCAGCAACATGGAAGGGGCAAGGGCCGACGCTCGTCGGGGCTACGGGTTGTTCTCAAGATATACCGCAGCCTCGATAATAAAGTGCTAAGAAAGAACATGGGTGGTTTTTAGTCAGTAGAAGTCTGACACTCCCTTTCGCTTTGCCCAAGAGCGGGAGTGGTTCTTTTATGATTTCCTACCACCCAAAAAAAAAGTGTCTCTAGTGCCACTTACTGCTGTAAATAGTGTCTTAAAGTATTTTTAAAACCTCCAAATAGGGTGTTTTACAAAAAAAAATCTAATTAGTCCGTCAGATAGATTTCCAAAAAATAATGGACATGTAATTTTTCTTTTTTCACCTAAACAAAAGATGAAGACGATACAGTGCTTCAAAAAGTCGTGTCAAGTCGTGTGACGCAGAGAGGATCCGGCAGCTGGGTCTCGAGGTGGCGCTTCACAAGTCGGAGGCCATGGGCTTCCATGGACGTGGGAATGCGCTGCCGTCGGGATCCCAGTTAATGGTGGGAGGGGTTTCCATCGGCGTCGAGTGTACTTTGAAGTTCCTAGGACTCGTCCTCGACAGCCGGTGGAACTTCGTGGAGCACTTCCGACGTTTGGCTCCCAGACTGGAGCGGGCCGGGGCTGCCTTTAGGTGGCTCTTGCCCAATCTGGGGGGGCCAAACGCCTCCTGCCGGAGGCTCTACGCGGGGATCGTGCGGTCCATGGCCCTTTACGGGGCGCCGGTGTGGGCGCCTGCTTTGAGGAAGCGGGCCGCCCACTACCTGAACGTGCCCCAAAAGGTCATGGCCGTGAGGACGGTACGGGGGTACCGCACGATCTCCCGCGAAGCGGCGAACCTCCTTGCCGGATTGCCGCCGTGGGATCTGGAGGCGATAGTCCTCGCGCGCCTGCATCAATGGCGCGCGGAGGCGCTGCGCCGGGGGGTCACTCCGCTGCCGCGGCAAATTGCTGCGCGGCGGACAGACCTCCGGTGCGATCTCATGGCGGCATGGAGACAGCGACTGTCGCAACCCCGTGCAGGGCACGCCACGATAGTGGCGGTAAGTCCCCTCTTTGAGGAGTGGCTTGAGAGGCGCCACGGCGCCCTCACCTTCCGTCTGACGCAGGTCCTCACCGGACACGGTTGTTTCGGGAGGTACCTGCACCGAATCAGGCGGGAGGAAACGCCCGGATGCCACCATTGCGAGGATCGGCCGGAGGACACGGTGGAGCACACAGTGGAGGTGTGCCCCGCTTGGGCGGAGCCCCGCCGTGTTCTCGTAGCGGCGATCGGCGGCGGCGACCTCTCGCGCCCGGCCCTGGTGCAAGCCATGGTCCGGGGCGAGGAGGAATGGGACGCCGTCGCCTCCTTCTGCGAAGCAGTGATGCTGGCGAAGGAGGTGGCGGAACGCGAGAGGGAGAGAACCTCTCGTCCCAGCCGCCGCGGGAGGCGCTCCGGGCGTCGGGGGTCCCGCGATGACCTCCGGCCACCGTAGACGCGGGCCTGTGGACGGTGAGTGATGGGCTAACTCGCCGTCCGTCCGTCTCACGACGAAAACAGGCCGTGTCGACGGCGCGTTCGTGTTCCACGCGCGCCTCAAAGAGATGTCAGCAACATGGGAGGGGCCCGAAAGGGCCGACGCCTGTCGGGGCTGCGGGTAGTCCTCTGGTTATCGCGGCCTCGACATAGAGGGCGAAGAAGGAACATGGGTGGTTTTTAGTCAGTAGAAGTCTGACACTCCCTTTCGCTCTGCCCAAGAGCGGGAGGGGTTATTCGATGATTTTACACCCACCAAAAAAAAAAAAAAAAAAAAAACAAAAAAAAAAAAAGTCGTGTGACGTCACAAGGTTAGTACTTTTTTACCCACAAAGTGACGTCAAAAGCCAAAAACTTTTTTATTAATTTGTTAAAACTAAAAACACTTATCGAATATTTTTCGATAATCTAACAGACTGACTAATTAGATTTTTTTGGTGAAATAACCTATTATTGCTACCATTACTTTCCTCATCTATATGACCCTCATTTATGGAGCCACCCAGCTACATAGATGGCTATATGGCTGGGTGGCTGAGTGGCAAAGCAAGTGGCTTATTACAAATATTATCATTGCACGACTCCGCCAGCCATGCAGCCGTGTTATTACGAGCTGTCTTCCACAAACAGTGCTCTCCAATAAAGTCCCATGTTTGTACGGCACAATGTTATTTTATCACTCACGTATAATTTTATTGTACCGTTTTATTGCTAGTTGAGTTAGTGCAGTGTATTAATGCTGTTCTTTTGATTTGCTGATGGTTGTGGTGTTTCATGAGGTCGTAGTTAGATTTGTTTTTTAATTGTTTTTGAATGATGACTATTACAGACACGGATGGCGCAGTGGCTCAAGCAATTGTCTGCTGCGTTGCGTGTCGCGGGTTTGATCCCCGTACGGAACAAATAATTGTATGGCCTACAGATAGTTGTTACGGAACTGTTTGTGAGTTTAAATGTTTTTGAACGCACCCACGATACAAGAAAAAAAACTTGAGAGGTGTCAAGGGACACCCGGATGGAACGAAGTTAAAGTCTATCGCAAACAGCACAAGAATGACCAAAAGAATTAATAATAAAAAAATAAAAAATAAATATATTTAAATATATATATTAATTATATTATTTTAATTATTATTTTTTATATAAATTTAAATTATAAAATATCTGGCTTGCTTTCTATAAGAGAGAGAGAGAGACAGACAGAGAAACATGCGACGCCGCACAGCTTACAATAGCTTACTATAGCAAAAAGTGTCGTGACAACTTTTCGTAAGAATTTTTTCCGTCTAGCCCCCTTTCACAACGCGCGATAAGGAACTTCGTTCCAAAATCCTAGAGTGGAATAACGTTTTAAAAATTGAAATTGAAATTGAAATTGAAATTGAAATTGAAAAATACTTTATTGCACAAGAGGTGTTGCAGTGAATACAGCAAAAAGAAAAAAAAAAAAAATGGCGATGTAAGTAAACCGAGGAGCCTGTTACTGTTCAAAATGTACCTAATAGTAGGTACACCCACATTGCAGAAGTGTTTGTTTCAGTTATGTAAATATACGAAATATTTGGCAAAATCGTTACTCAACAGATACTAGATGGATGATATTTTGTGTAGTAAATCACTTTTTGGGACTAAGTGTGTATACTATTAAGTACACCACTGACTACCTATTACTAATTACAAACGTGATGTTATGTTAGTCACATTTCACCCACCACCAATTAGAAACCTGTCCAATTGACGATAAAAAGTCAAGTATAATGTAGTTGCTAGAACTAGCAATAGATGGCAGCACATGCATGTCGTGTGCGGAAACAAGCTTCACATGAACATGTCAAGTTGCCAATCAGCAGTCAAGCTGACTGACACTCAAGTTCAATTCATTTCTGTACTGAAATATTGCTTGCAACTGTCTGAATCGGAAGGAGTGCAGTGCAAAGATGAATATGAAGGTGATATTGTCTAACTCCTATTTTGCTACATTTTATTTGTGATTATTCAGGAATCGAATAAAATTATTTCGATACATTTGAGGTTTTGCGTCCCCGTAGTTCATCATATTGCTTTACGTTTACCAGCGACCTGTCGCTTTTTCCCACGGTTTTTGTTTTTTAATAGCATAAGCAAAGTTTTTTTTATATAAGCCTAAATAATCCCACTGCTGGGCAAAAGCCTTCTTCATAATCTATGATCTTCATGTCTATATCTATAATAATAATAATAATAATATTCCACAACTATCACACAACGCCATCTAGTCCCAAGCTAAGCAGAGCTTGTGGTATGGGTACTAGACAACTGATAAACATACTTATATATTTCTAAATACATACATATTATAGATAAATTACAACCAGACACAGAACAAATGATCGTGCTCATCACACAAACATTTGTCCTGGGTGGGAATCGAACCCACGACCTCCGGCATAGCAGTTAGGGTCACTAACCACTAGACCAACAGGCCAGTCGAATCTATATCCAATTAAACTTGAAAACTGCATTAGTCTGATTAAATCCGTTTAGTAGTTTAAAACAGAACGAAATTGCACAGTCTCGAAAAGTGACTTTCCTTTAGATAAGTTAGAGAGATCAAAACTCACTGACTGGTGATAATAAGCCAAACTTTTGACATTCCTCCACAGATGGCGCTACTTATCTAGTACATAGTAAGGTTCAGAAACATGATGTTCAGTACATTAATGGCAAGTATATCACTTAATTATATGTTTCATATTGAATGATATTTAATCAATGATACTTGTGTCAAGTTGATAATGTTGTTGTATTATGGTGTGTCGGACTGATCGCAATGAAAATTACTTTTGCACGGGATAATTACCGGTGACACTTCGATTTTTTTTTTGTATATGAAGATGAATTTTACACTAAGAGGTAGAAAAACCTACTTAACGGTATTAATAAATGCTTTTTCGATGTTCTTTGGTTGTATTCGGCTTTCATTTAATTTTGACCCTATAAGTAAAAATAAGTAAGTAGCACCCGTCTAGGTAAAGCTGTCCTATAAATTCTTGGTACCACCCACATGTATCAAAAAGATTTCTTATTTAAAACTTTGGTATATACTAGAATCAATGAATTAATACAAACTGTATAGTTACAAACATCTTTAGTAGGCTATTATTTTGATTAGAAAACCACATCTGTGCCAGATATTTATAGTAAACCAACTCTAGATATGGCGCGTTTGAATTTTGTACATACAGCGACGGCCGTTGATGTGGGTCGAGCCACATAATACCTTTTATTGATTCTATATTATTATAACGGCGAGTATTTACTTAAAATACTTAAAATGGAGAGCAGTGGTAGTCAACTGGTATCAGTCTAAAGAACATCGATTGACAAAATTAATTGCCCCCGCGTTTATTAATATGTGAGTCGATTTTGTACATTTAAATATTTATAGATTTTTTTGTCACTGCTCTCAAAGCCTCGAAAGACAATATTGTTGAAAACCTGACATATGCCACCATCAAAACTTTGTAGACATGTAACATACACCAACCTTCTCTGGGTGAAGCAATAACCAGCGTGGTATATAGCGGCTTACTAGCTCTTACAGTGAAGAGACCTGTTTCCGAGCAGTAAGGTTCAGCATTATGTTGCACCCATTTATTAATGATAACAAAAAAAACACCCTATTTTGTGACGCTGCAAAAGACAGCTCAAAATCGTCATTTTTGTTATTTCTGACATCCACGCGGGCGAAGACGGCAGCAAAAGCTAGTTTCAAATTATAATAAAACCTTACGTATCTTCCAAATTTTTAATGAATATAGGTACAGGTTTGACTTTACTTTAATTAGTAAAGATCTCACACTATTTTGTATTTTATCTTAAAAATGCAACAAAACAAGTTATTTACGATGTTGTAAAGCGAACGTACTTTATAATTATTGACTGGCCTGTTGGTCTAGTGGTTAGTGACCCTAACTGCTATGCCGGAGGTCGTGGGTTCGATTCCCACCCAGGACAAATGTTTGTGTGATGAGCACGATCATTTGTTCTGTGTCTGGGTGTATTTTATCTATAATATGTATGTATTTAGAAATATGTAAGTATGTTTATCAGTTGTCTAGTACCCATAACACAAGCTCTGCTTAGCTTGGGACTAGATGGCGTTGTGTGATAGTTGTGGAATATTATTAAAAAAAAAAAAAAAAAAAATTCAAAGAAAACATATTATATATCAAGCGATGTGAAATTCATTTAAAAAGTGTGTATTGTGATTTTGTATCAAATAGAGTCGAAGGCATCGATGCGATGTACACGATTACATTCACTAAACATAAGTAATGGATCATTTGGTGAGATGGAAATATATAATTAGTGATGTTTATTTTGCGAATAGGTTTTTACAAACTCTTTAACACACGTCATTCTTATTGAAAGTCGAGTGTTTCGCATTTAATTATTCTAAGAAGAAACAAACAAACCCAGAAGTGATTGTCACTTTTTTAAGGTCCATACATAATCCTAGTACACTCACATGTCATGAGGACCATCAGGTTAATATTTAGAACCACACAGATTTGAGTTGTCCTATTAATGCAATGCAAGCATTCATTTTTCAGTGATCATGTAGCTTGCCTTATTATAAGAATTCTGAAACACTTCTGTTGAAAAGTGTTTCCAAACCTTTCTTTTTAATCTTCTAGCGTTTTGCAGACATCAATTGTAAGGAGATATTTCTCAAATACAAAAGACATTATCCCGCGAAAAACACTCCAAACATCATTTGCTTAACCTTTTCCCAACTATATTGAGGTCGGGTTTCCAGCGACTGCCTATCTGACCTCCACAAAACAGTAAGTACTAGGTAATACGATACCCTTTGGCTGTGAGACTGTCACAAAACAACTTCAAACACTAATTATAAATTCGTGCAACTATCACGACATCAAACTAAAATTATGATCGAAAACAAACAAACGCAAGCCCACAATTTTCATCAACAACCACAAAGTTTCAGACAAAAGGTAAACAAAACAAAAAAAAAACACAATCACCTATTTGAAACTGATTCATATTCATACTGATTCAAATAACCAATGTACCGTGTTATTTTTACATAGAATCAATACTCCCGGTCCGGCTTTTAAATTATTCAAATATTCAAACTTGAATCTGATCGATTTCTATTCGTAAAGACCGGGTCTGATGAGAGTCAACTGGTTTCAATCAAAGGGGATTAACAGGAACTTGCCGACGATGAATTAAAGTGGGTGTGTCCGGGTCTTGTCGCAATTTATATTCGTTTTCATTTTATTTTTATACGACATTGTTTTGAAATTAGGAATAAGGTTAAAAAAAATATAGAAATCTTTTTGAAAATCTTCATTACTGCGCGAAATAGTTTATTGAGTAGGTATTCTCCGAAATTCTAAATGTTTTTGTCGGAAATTAATTATTAAATTATTAAGTACTCAATTTAATTAGAAGTAATAATTAAATAGTAATTAATTAGGCTTTCTGGTAACTTCGGTTTCATCTTTTCGTTAGTTTTTATTAGCTGCAAGACCTCCAAGAACTAAACAAATAAATAAATATTGAAGGGTATTTTTTTTCTCTAACAAATATAATCACGCCCGTTATCGCCGAAGGGTTAGGCAGAAGTGAACCTATTATTACAAACACATTCAGCCATATTATTTTTGAAGTCCTATGTAATACAGGGCGACCCCACTGCCATCAAACGGTCTCAAATCCAAATTACGTGGCAGCTATGTAGAAATTTCTGATAAAAAAATCCAATAACTGTATTAAAAAGGGAACTAAATCAACACGATTTATGTACCTATGTTAATATGATGGTTCTCCCGTCGGGGCTGCGGGATGTTATAAGAGATACCGCGGCCTTGACATAAAGGGCTAAGAAGGAACATGGGTGGTTTTTAGTCAATAGAAGTCTGACAGAATAAAAAAAATGGTTCTCTTTAGAAACGCTTCTTACATCGTATAATTTGCAATGTTTTATCTAAACCAATAACTATTTATCTCCTCGAAGCAATAAAACTGCCTCACGAAAACGTCGTTAGCTAAATCGCTCCCAGACCTAAAAAGAAATTTAGATTCAAGTCCAGGCTGAATTTTCCTATGAAAAGAAATGTGAAAATAAGAGAAGAGGGAGGTAACTTCCCTCATTTATGCCGCTAGCCTTTGGCAAAGAGTACTCTTTTCATATCCTCTCAAGAGACAAGGATTTGCATGTGTACGTTACTAGATTTCATTCTAGTTTTACCGGATTGAACTGATTATCGAAACCGTGTTTTTGTGTAGTAATTTATTGAACATTTTAGTAGTCAATCTGCAGGGCTATTGCGTATCTTTTAAATGACAGTGGCTATCATATTGTCTATGGATTAACTGTCAAATTGGTTATGGTTTAGTACAAAATGGAACCATTTGACAGTAATTGATAGGCACTATAGGTTAGCCACTGTCATGTAAAAGATACGCAATAGCCCTGCTGATCTCGATCAGTGTGCTTTAATCGCGTACAGTAGCTGTCAGTGTCCGCTCTATAACAATAGTAACAGTTCATGTATGCAGTTCGTTCTCCGCGTTCAGTAGCTATTAGCGTCAAAATTGTATATCAATTTATGAATATGTTTGTTTATAAACGCAGTTAGCTCGTGATCGAGTTCAGTTTCAATGCACTTAAACCGCCCTTAGTACCTGTCAGAGTCCAGATCAAAAGCAATTATGACACTAACAGTTCATGATCGCAGCCCGTGATCGCTTTCAGTTTACTAATGAATTTCATCCTTTTATGTTTGTTTCAGTTCTCGTTAAGTTTCCAATTTCAAGGTATTATAATAATTGATGAATGACTTCGAAGCTTCACCCGCACTACGACACAAAGCTGATGCCGATATATGCCGAGCACATGGATCTGAAATATAAATGTTTCCGCACACAGGTTCAGCAAGGCACAACATTCAATATTCGAAGTGCGGGATGAAATAAAAATTGTTTTTGAGGCCTAAAAGGCTCAAGCAATATTTTTTAATTGGTTCTATCGAACTGCCTCCTATGTGCTAAATTTATTTAGACTCAGTATTGCAAATTCATCTATTTTGCGATATTATCAAGTATAACCAAACTTCGTTTTGTTTGAGATTTCCGTTTAATTAAAGATCAGCTTGGTTTAGTTTTGCAACGCTTGATTGTTCATCGTGCGTACAGCTACCGCTCGTAAGATTGCCAAGAAACTATCGGCAGTCTCGAGTCTGAGTCCTACAAGGATGCATTAACGACAGTTGTGTTTTTCACACACATTGTGATGTAGGACTGTATATTGTCGGATGCCCACACTACCAACCATACAACCTACTCTATTGACTGCACACACATATACATTCGAAAACCCCTGCCACTTCCCATGGGGGTAAGGATAAACTACGGAACACCTGCTACGATCCTTACATACACCTTTTAACTTTACCGCTTGCGCTCAATCGATTATGTGTTCGCGCTCGTATACTTTACTGTACTACAGCGGATTACTCCGATATTTATCAGTAAACTGTATATTATATCGTCTATTAAATCTGTATATTAAATCTTCATTAATGAACAGAACGGAATACAAAAAACACCCCGGTTACTGCTAAAATTCCCGTTCTATCGAATATATTATGTATACTAAATACAGTCCACTGACAAACGAAATCTCGAATTTTGGGTTATTCGAAAGAGATACTGCGGCCTCGGCACAAGGGCTAAGAAGGAACATGGGTGGTTATAGTCAGTAGAAGTCTGACACTCCCTTCCGCTCTGCCCAGAGCGGGAGGGGCTATGTGATGATTTCCCACACCACAAAAAAGGTACAAATATTTCAAACTGAATCCCTAGCTCCCTACACACTCAGTAATCTATATCCTTTCGCAAGGACAAAAGCATGACCATTTTCAGACTTAATTACAACTAGCAAAAGTGATTAAAATTTGGGATTCTTAAAACCCGTTAACTGGATTCTCGCATGCATGTAATGCGGAGTATCCATGCGACGGTAAGCCTCTTAGCGAGAACCTCTGAGAATAAATAGTTCATTACTGAAAAAGAGACTGTAAAGAAAATACTGTATTCTTTATTGTATTTAAAACTAATTTATAATAGACGTAGGGCAAAATTTTCTTATTCAAGTAATTCGTTGAATTATTTGCAATATGTTGGATTGCTCATTCTTCGAAATGTAGAATAAAGCTTAAGATAAGCTTGTTTCATTCGTGTTTCAAAGGGGTTCGGTTTCATCAAATCATGAAACATATATGTCAGCTATATAAGCCCCCCAGGTGAGTGAAACCTACAAACATCACTAAAGTCACAGCAGTTGTACAATATGTATATAAACTGCGCTAAATGTGCTGAATTACATGGACTAACCTCAAATTAGAACAATCTACATACAAGAGGTCCCTCCCGTCGGCCCCTAGTCCTGCCTACCCAAGTACCCAAAGTCGGAAGGTTAAAGATCAACAACATAACGGGTTATGAGAATTTCGAAGCAAGGCCTTTTCTTAATGAACCGACCATTTTTATTATAAAAAATACGAAACATAAAAATTCCGTTCCTTGCTCCATTGCGCAGTTTCTATGACGTCATTAGCAATATTACCGAAATTTGAATAAATAGAGACTTCGATTCGATAGCGGGTTTTTAATCGATTTCGTGCAAAGTTTTAAAAAGGATAACGTGCAAATGCCCATGGAAATTTCATTTGTGTTAACTAAATGTAACAGTGTAATTAGGCTTGAAAACTCCATAGTTTTGTTTTAAAAACAACATGGAACATGCACTGCCTTTATTCACTTAGATGCTGTCCCGAAATTACACAAAACACAGTCCAAACGTAACACGTTTCTGTCGACATCCTTCTTTAGGTGCAAATGCAAATTAATGAAATTAACCATACACTATTGCTGCATTTTAAATTGCGACGGTAAATCAAAGGGGCACAATACTGCATCCACAATTTCCCCGGATGACGGCATATCCGTACAAAACGGGTAACATTGCCACTCCCATTTCGCATTGCCACCTTTAATTGGACTGTCATTTGAATTATTGTTACTGAAACCTCTCGGTGGACAAGGTTTCCTAACCATTTTATTGTTTTTAAACCGAAACACTATATTTTGTATGCAAAGGTCAAAGTTCGTGAGGCGGGATTGAATTCCAAAAAAGAGCATGGTCTGTATTTTTTCGCTTCTGTTTTCAGTTAATACATTTTTTTAGAGGCGTTTTTAACTTTATTTTTCAGCTAGTAACTGGTACGCTGGTATGTTGCAACTGAAATGTATGGATATGAAATTTGACAGACTGATTTTTCAGACGTCAGATATCTTTTAAACGAGATAAAATTGAATTCCGACCTTTTTTTTCTTGAACATTATTTCTTAGATCAAGATATCTGGCGTTGGAAAAACATATTTTCTACTAGTTATATATTCACGTGATGAATTCTGAAGTGTTGCATCTCTTCCCACGGGATCAAAATAGTGTTAACAGTTGGCTGGGCCTATGTACAACTAGTATATCCCGAGAAAACTTGTCTTATTTGAAGACTCGACAGTCGCGTTATAAATATTATATTAAGCAAAGAGGTATTGCTGCTTCACAATAATATCTGCAGAGCTCCGCACATTTACTTGAAGAAACTTCATGTATATTAAATGGTTTTGTATATAATTTTGTTCCAGAACTATTGCCGACCGACGACTGTTCTCGCTAAAGTACATTGTTAATATTTTAAAGGGTTAAGTTTATTATTTATTCACAAAGGTCAGAAATCAGGATACAGACGTAAAACACTGTAGTTTAATTTAATATGGCAATTAATAGCGCTTTTGAAAACAGTTATTATTTTTTTAATTGCTGTAAATGTTTTTTATAAGACTTTTGTAATTAAAATTGAAAGTTCACTATTTATTGGACGAATATTACGATTTTTATTATTAATATCGAAGCAATGAAACCAGCTGATGGGTTCATTAAATTAATTAATGTATAGTAAAATGTATATAGAATATTTAAAATGTGAAACCCAAGTTTTTCATCAGAACCGATTGACCACGAATTAATACAGTAGAAATAAAATTCAATTTACTTTCAATTCAATTTGATTTTATACAGAATTAAACTGTTTAAACTCAAATTACTATTCATAACGCACCCACGGCACTGCGACCGCTCCATGCATGTCGAAATCAACGGAACAGTTTAATCAAAACCCACCAAATTCAAATTCGCCCGCACACATCGTAAACGTTGTCCTATAAAAACGGTATTTAATTTATTAACCACATTTGCTGCTCCGAATAAAAATGATTAGTTGTAGAGAAACCGGCAATACGGACTGAGCATGTGGCTCAATCGTACCAATCCTGTTACTATGCTAATTTTATTGCAGAAAACACCAGTACTTACCGGCGGTACCTATGCAACGCAACCACACGAACTCGCACCCAACTCACTTACTTAGTCGCACGCAAGCACTTAATCACAAGTCACAAACATTTGTTCACAATCATCGATATGGTCATTTCCACGCATGTGCTGACACTGAAACACGTCACAGACACTATATAGGGTCACCAGTTCTGTTTTGTCGGGGTGCGACGCGTACAGGCGCTCCCTCGGTCGTCGCAGCCTCTACTGGCTGGGGCGACGCTACCGCGCGTGCCTAGCCCCTCACCCTCACCCCTCCCCGGTTACCTCGCAGTACAGGCAAATAGAAATAAAGTATGCGCTGTAAGGACAGTACGTGGAAGAAAAAACGGATCTAGATAGCTCCAGGCGAGTTAGTTAGATCGGGACGTTTCAAAGTCTCGATGGAGCCTCAGATTCGCTACTTGCAAGCTTGTTATTGTTGTACGGGCTGGATATTCGAAATAATAGTGATTTTTTTCGTGTCATTTCTCGTTTCATATTTTTTTCGAGCTGCGGGAAATTTGTTTAAATATTTAAAATTTATAAACACGTATAATAACTGGACTTTTGGGACGTGTTTCGACAAGTGACGTCAGTAGGTTTGGTGCGGTGGCTTTTTAAGCTGATAGTTTTAAATACTCATTTTCTTTTTTTTTGTCGAGCTTTTATTTTCAAATAAATACAATATTTCTTAACTGTTTCGTATTGTACGGTATTTAATGATCAAATGTTATCATAACATGGTCGTTTTCCTCGTTAGATAAGAACGACGGATAACACGTTTCTGGGAAATTGTTATGAACGTAAAAACTTTCCTGATCAATACCTACTATATTGTTTAGATAACCCTATGACGGTAAATAATCACAAACATTTCAATATAATCACAGATACCAACAAAAAACTCCCACATAATATGAAGACTCGAGCGTTAATAGTTTATTTTCACAGCCGTCAAAATAAAAAACCTTCAACGTCCCACGTAAAAGTGTGCCATCCAAAACATCCTAAAAATAAAACTGAATCACAAATCATTCCCAACTTGTATCTGTCAACATGCCTACCCTTTTAGGATAAGAATGTCAGTAACAAATTCTCATCATTCTAAAACTCACAACCATATTTTTCGTCTAAATGTACTCTGTATAAAACGTAAAGGTGCTATACATAAACCGGCGGGGCCGAGGTTGTTCGAAAGAGATACCGCGGCTCGGCTCAGGGGCTAAGAAAGAACATGGGTGGTTTTTAGTTAGTAGAAGTCTGACGTTGAATGCAGTGGTGGGTCAGTAGTTGCGGCCCCGACTTACAAACAGTTGGTCTTGGGTTCGAACCCAGGCAGGCGCATTACTTTGTGTAATTTATTTCATCACCACTGCTCTCAAAACTGTGAAGGAAAACATTGTGAGGAAACCGGCATATCTTAGAACCAAAAAATTTGAAGATATGTGACATCTACCAACCCGCACTGGGCCCGCGTGGTGGATTATAGCCCATCCCTCTCCTAGAGAGGAGGCCTGAGTCCCTGCAGTGGGAACAATATAGGCTGATGATGATGAGAAGTCTGACTCTCTCCGCTCTGAGCGGGACGGGTTGTTTGATAATTTCCACGCCCTCCCCCCAAAAAAAGATGCTATACATAAAATGTACAGGACCTTAACACAAAATGTATAGGTACAAAACATTTTCTCCGTTTTGAGTTGACACCTGCGTTCGAAGTAAGACATATTGGAATTCATAAAGGAACCATTCTCTCGCATCCGTGCGATTTTCTTTGTAAAATGATGTATCTGTATTGTGTACATAATTTAACTTTTTCTTGAGCACATGTGAAAACTCCAAAGTACTTTGGGTACTTATTATTATATTTTTTGTTCGCGGCACGCCCACTCTTTTCAATTGTGAAATTGAAAAGAAGAGGAAAGGTAGTTAAGGGTGTTGGTTGGGACGTTTTTGATTTTTATTTTTAATGATGGTGGCGAAAATTACTGCGATAAAAAGGGTTGGTTTTCTATACGTGCCGAAATTCGGATGATAAACCTGTTAAGTAAAAAAATTTCCTATTGTAGTATTTGACTTTGACCTGGTTTAAGTACGTTAATGCAAATGTACGTTATCAAAGTGTACAGTTAGTTTTTGCTAAGTAAATGTGGTTGCACGAATAGGTACCCCTCTTTTTTTTTTTTTTTTGGTGGGTGTAAAATCATCGAATAACCCCTCCCGCTCTTGGGCAGAGCGAGAGGGAGTGTCAGACTTCTACTTACTAAAAACCACTTATGTTCCTTCTTCGCCCTCTATGTCGAGGCCGCGATAACCGGTGGACTACCCGCGGCCATAGGTACCCCTCTGCCTTACTGTTCAAGGGTTTCTTATAGGCGTGTTGTTTTGTTATGTATTGCGTTATCCTACAATAAGTTAGTTAACAAAAAAAAACTAATTAGTCCGTCAGATAGATTTCCAAAAAATATTGTACACGTATTTTTAATTTTTTCACGTAAACAAACAATGAAGACGATACAGTGCTTTTAAAACTCGTGTGACGTCATTTTTTGAGACATTAGTATGACATTCTTTAGCGGCCAGTGACGCCACAACCCCTCACTCAAATCCTTGACGCGTTTTATCTTCGTCAATTTTTATTGATTTGATGAAACAAAAAATACGTATCCAATATTTTTCGGTAATCTAACAGACGGACTAATTAGAATCATATTTTTTTAAGTCAGTAAACATCTCTATTGATAGTCAACATTGTGGAAATATAGTTCTTTAGAAAATACCGCTAACGAATTGAAAGAGTAAGTTAATTTTTATTTAAAAGCACACTGAAGACGTGTATCTTACACATCCTTTATTTTCTCCTACTTCCACAAAGGGATAACCCACTTCCATGATCTGTCCCTTTCTTTCACATAGAGATAGGCGCTTCAAGGATGTGCGTATTCGCTCACACACGTGTTTATTGTTTGATGATAAGTAGGTTGCAGCTGATTAGCGATGTTAAGTGCTTAGAGAACAATGATTAATGAAGTAAAGTGATCTTGTGTTTGAAGAACTGTGAGTTGTAGAAGGGAGCTAATGAATGGAAGATAGTCTTGCGGAGTTTTCTAGAGAGTGCTTGGAATCACACTAATATTATAAAGGCGTAAGTTTGTGAGTGTGTATGTTTGTTACTTCTTCACGTAAAAACTATTAAACGGATTTTGATAAAATTTGGTACACAGATAGTTTATTACCTGGATTAACACATAGGATAGTTTTTATCCCGATTTAATCTTCCCGTGGGATATAAATAAACTTATTATTAACCGTCTTATGGGACGAAAACTGTATGCATTGATTGTAGGTTACTTTGAATTATTTTTACTCAAATAATTATATTCACATGTGCGTAGTACTCACAACCAGCGTGCGTGAATGACGAGATGTATGAATGTGGAAAAATATAGGTGTATGAGTGTGGGCAAAAGGAATATATATGTAAGGATCGTGGCAGGTGGCGTTCTGTGGTGTCTGCCTACCTCCATGTCTATGTAAGTGTAAATGTATGTGTAAATATATTCTTCTTCTTCTCGAATCAGTAACTCGGCACTTGTCCCATGAGTTCCTAGTAACGTAAACAGGTCTGTCGTTTGTGGCATTCAAGTACTTGGGGTTGTATCCCCAAGTGGCGTTAATCTTATTATAATTTGTCAATACATTTCCAAAATATAATTATCTGTTCGTAATGTGATTTTTATGTCATAACACTAGCTTCACGACATTGTATTTTTGTTAACAAGCATAATAAGCAGCGCTTTCACTCTCTCTCATTGAATAAACGAGCTAAAAACGTTATACAAATCATTTTGCCTTACCCCAACGGTCTTGGCAACCCGGTACTGAACTGAATGATATGCCAAAGCACAACCCAAACCCCTGATTCAAGAGACATTCAATTTTGATGGAGTATTGTTTGTAGAAATCCATTTAGAAAGACAATTTTTCTGTAAAACTTTTC
Source organism: Diarsia rubi (assembly GCA_932274075.1). NCBI lineage: Eukaryota > Metazoa > Arthropoda > Insecta > Lepidoptera > Noctuidae > Diarsia > Diarsia rubi. The sequence continues at coordinate 16,918,998 of OW026419.1, read as the reverse complement.
AGTCTCGGGGTCAATTGACATGATATGTGTACAAACACAAAAGAAAACCAGTTTTTAATTCTCTATGTATAATAACAAAGTTACCCAACTAGACTTAGAAAACATCATGTAAGTTACTATCGATCTTTTTCTGAAGCAATTTCACGTAAACTTGTTTTGTGACCTTTCATTTAACATTGACCTCGAAACGCTAGTGAGTGCTTACGCAGGTTGATTCTGGACGCCGCGTTGTTTCAGTCAAACGGGATAGTGACGGGATACAGAAAGGATACTGATAGTTACATGTGCTTCATGTTTTAAAGTGAGGTACTAAGACCGTGACAAAAATATTGAATTATACAATCGTGTTCTTACTTAATTTTTTAATGGGTTTAAAATAAAATAGCTAAAATTTGAGTAAATATTTAACCTACGACATGTTCAACATCATCATCATCATAAACGACGGCATGGCTGGCGCAGTGGCTGAGCGATTGGACTGCTGCGCGGCGTGTCGCGGGTTCGATCCCCGCACGGAACAAATATTTGTATGGCCTACAGATACTTGTTCCGGGTCTGGATATTTAGGAGAAATTCCTAGTGTGGGGCAACGTTTAAAAACAATACATCACAGATTATTTCTATTTATTTATAGAATTTATATACAGCAAAGATGTCTGATGATTTCTATTGCCGATTTCGACATGTCGTAACATGCCAATAAAAGCGGTTCACCTTGTGAATGTCTAATTTTTTTTTTTTATATATTTAAATAATTTCTTTAAAAAAAGTGTTACCCGTCTGTGTCGAACATATTTGATTTTGAGCTATTTGCTAGCCTTAAAAGGATTAATTTCACGTTATCAATCGCGGGTAAAAACTCAATTTTGAAATCGAGGATTTGCGGATTTTACTCAATAGAATTTCGTTTATTTGTAAATAAAACTGTGTTGAGGAGAACAAAATTCAATTTGATATACAATTAAATACCTGGAGTCAATACTTCTCGGTTACTCAAACCGTTGTAAGTTAACATTTTGCGAATAGGACTTGCCTTGAATTTCGAAGCTAGCTATAATTTTACGACTCCTACTTTCCATATTTATTACCTCAGTTGTTAGCGAACAAATTTACTGTATATTTTTAATGCTTAACTTATATCTAGTCGAGCACAAAACAGCTTGCCAATAATAATTTACTGTTGGATCAGAGACTTAAACCGTGTTTAATAATAATATTGTTTGCTTACTCTGAATACAGAATATTGGACTGTCTCCAGCGGGCAATTTATACGTATTACGTACTAAACTGACATGACAAAGGATATTTGAAATGTAGAATACTAAATAACCTTTTCTTGGATACATCTCGGTAGTAATTCAAAGCTAAATAATGCTGCGAATAATTATTAAGTCAACGTCTACGGCGTAGCACATTTACTACGCGTCTACGCGGCTACGAATTCTCGTAGGCGTATATGTTCAATGAATTGTGTGTCTTGTGTTCCTAACGATGAATTTCTAGGAAGCACTATTGGATGAATTTAATTTTAACTGATTATTCATGAAAAATTACTTCGAGAATTAATTAATTTGATTCTACTCCGTCTAAAATACGTAAGCTTCTTGCTTTGACTGGTGGTGACACTTGTAGCAAAAATTCAGCAAATATCTATTCTAAACAGTTTTTTAGTTTCTTAATTCAATTTTTATAAAGCAAGACAATAATTTCAGTATTGTTCAGATAGTAATCATAAAAACGACATCGACCTCCAACTTGATGACATTTCCATTTCATCTCAACATTCCCATAAATATGTAACACATCAAAATACCTCGAAACCCACATAATTTCATCACTTAAATTCATGGGGATTCACATATTTACCCCATCCTTTAACCTAAAGAAAACGATTCTTTTATCCCTCAAAGATATCTCGAAGACTCGAATAAGCTTTGAAAATAAATGTAAAAGCATATATTTCTGTCTCATACCGGGCTAATGTGATTACGTGGGGGCACGAAACGTATCTCACTTTTTCCCCGAAAGTGCTAACGAGCCCCTTGAGGAGCGGTGTAAATTAACTAAAGGGATATCTTTCACCCGACCATAGTTACAGATGAGTAGAACTGTTTGTTGTTTTTCGCCACAATGCGCAGTGGAACGATCTACATAATTGCATTTCCTCATGTGCTTTTTCTTTATTACATTTTTGTAATTAAGGTGAGTTTCTTGTTGGCAAATCGCTTATGATATTATTCATTATCAGTGCAACGAACGAATCATAAAGGGCCCAAGAGTTTTGATCATTTGGCTTGTTTAAATGAAAATGAGCTTTATTCGGATTACTCCATAGTTTCTTACTTATCATTTTATGTCACAAGCTCTTGCACGCGTCTTTGACCGCGTGGACTTCAGAAATTATATCACAGCAGTGTTCTTTCGAGGTAAAATGAGTCGAAATTCTAACCTTGAAGCATAGGTAGCCCCAAAGTCCAATTAGCCATAAAATAATAATAGGTAAATCATTGAAAAGAGACTTTCAAGGAGAAACTTTTGTACTAACACTTCTCGACTTTTGGTAATTCTTTATGAGTTATTGACGTAAATAAGTGACAAGTTGGACACCGAAGTTTAAATTTTCTTGGTAACCAATTATGGTTTTCTAGGTGACCAATAGTAATAAGACAATATCCAATGGCAGGTTTTGAAGGAAAATCTTTGCCAGTGACACGACTTTCGCCATTTCATTGAAACACATTGAGCTATTAAAGCGTGAAGAGATATTTTTGATGTAGATAAAGTCACTCTCAAATCAAAAAAATGCATTTAAAAATCTGGGTATGTAAAGGATTAGTTATAGTGAAGTAGTATCCCCAATTCACCTGGAAGATAGGTTCACCCAGGTGAATTGAGGACACTAAGCCAATTCGACTCAATCCCGGATAAACGGCTGAATTTATTTGGATACCTGACAGTTTGACCGATTTGTCCTTTAATAATTATTTTGGACAACAATACATGAAGTTGTTACTATGCAAAAACAAGCAACAAACGTCAATGTGTTTGTCGGGCAAAATTTTAGGTCTGGTCTTGGAGAGGACGTGCGGCTAAATAAATGACTTTTTTGACGATGTACCCTGCCAAAAAAGTCAGAAAAAAAACAAATTTATAAAATTGGCACAGGGCCGTCGAGGTCGACTCCTTAGAATAGTTATTCTAGTGTCCAAACAACCTGTTAATTTATTAATAAAATTCAGTTAACTTTAGTATAATTTGCAGGGAAAAGTACATAACTGCTGGACTGATATCTAGAAACCTTCTATAGATACTTAGATATTCAGGATCTCTGCATAATTACATGCACATGGGCATAATATTTAGTTTACGTACTTGATTTGACGTAGAATATGTTTGGCTGAGTGCTGAGTCTTTTTACACTCTTTTTATTACCCGACTAACTGCCTCGTTGGTCTAGTGGTCGCAAGCGCGACTGCTGTGCATGAGGTCCTGGGTTCGATTCCCGGGTCGGACAAAAAGTTCTATTGGGTTTTTCATTTGAAATTTCCCAGTAGTAGCCCGGAGTTTGGAAGTTGGCGGTATTATACCCCCGTGCCTCGGAAAGCACGTTAAGCCGTTGGTCCTGCGCCTGATCTCTCTCCGGTCGTGTCGGATTGCCGTCCCATCGGAATATGAGAGAAAAAGGAACAGAGAGTGCACTTGTGCCTGCGCACACACTTGTGCACTATAATATCTCCCGCGCCGATGGCTAATCTCCACTTAGATTGGCCGCCGTGACCGAAAACGGTCAGGAGGACTATTATTACCCGACTACGGCGAAGCCAAAAGGAAGGGTTATGATTTTGGCAGTCTATGTATGTATGTTTGTATGTTCCACCGTAGCGCCTAGACTACTGAACGTATTTTAATAAATGAGGTGTCAATCGATTTGTAAGAATAGCCCGGGTGACATAGGCTATATAAATTTTAACAATTGTTTTTACGATGGAATTTTATCTCCAGGATAATAAGAAATACATAATATGATGCCAGCGGCTAATGTAAAAATAATACCCATTAGAAATTAGTTTAATAAAAGTGTTATTATACGGGTACATCAGTCTACCCAACTTAATGTTTTACTGAACCCTAGACAGCCCGCTAAGTATAGGGTCGCGATGTCATTATAGGCAATAAAAAAGGAATTAAAGGCCATTATGTCACTAATTTATTTTATGGCAATGGAGGCAATATTGAAGTTTATTTATACCGTAGTATAAAAATTGATTGAAGGTGATGCTTTGGTTTTTATTGGTATATCTGTTTTGGTCAGTAGATGTATTTTCGTTGCAAATACCTGGATGGTTTCTTGCATTTAAGTAGCTGTTAAGGAGCTTCACGTTCATACAGTTGTTGGAGACTGTAGTCTCTAAAAATGGATGGAATCAGAACTAAAAGTGGAATGTTAAGCAAGTTTAGTTCAACCTTTTAAATAGTACTTGAGTGTGTTTAGTTCTGGCGCGATTACCAATGACAACTGTCGGGTGATAGATGAAAGAGAAGGTCGTTGTTAATAGGGATGTTAAGACTTAAAAAAAAATGTGATTCTAATTAGTCCGTCTGTTAGATTATCGAAAAATATAGGATATGATATTTTTTTGTTAACTACCCTATTTGGAGGGCCAGAGCCATCAGCGCTTCTTTGAGGACTTTGATGGCGGACGGACGGTGCCACGATCTTACGTGATCACGTCAGAATGAATGATGTTTGCGGCGGCGAGTGCTGCGGGTGCGGGGGCGTGCGGCGGCGTGTGCCGTGGCGGCGGGTGCGTGGGGCTCCGGGTTGCGGGGCGACGGTTGCGCGTTGCATTCGTTGTTCCGTGATTCGGGGTCTCGTGCATTCGTTGTAGCGGTGTGCGTCGTTGCGTGCTTTCGTGCTCGCGGTGCTCGTTGTTGCTGGCATTCGGCGGCGTGTGATTCGGCGTGGTGGCTTTCGGAATGACGTATTGCACTCGTAGATTTGTTTTTATGAATTGTTCTTCTGACATTCAAAAATGCCTATAAAGGTTTAATTGAAATAAATGCTTTGAGTTTGAGTTTGAGTTTGAGTTTGAACCTAACTAGATTCCATGTGATCGTTTAATTTGCTTTCATCGTATAATTGTATGATCGTCCGTTAATATTTTTTAACCAAATTCATCATCTGCCTAGCCTTTTCCCAACTGTATTGGGGTCGGCTTCCAGTCTAACCGGATGCAGCTGAATACCAGTATTTTACATGGAGCGACTGCCTATCTGATCTCCACAACCCAGTTAATACTAGGTAATACGATACCCTTTGGTAAGACTGGATGTCAGACTTTCAGGTCACTGACTGACCCGTAACGACTGCCAAAGATCTATATATGGCACCCGGGACCAACAGCTTGGTCCTGAGGCACGGAGGAAACTCGGTATGTAATGGGCGGTCACTCATCCACAGATCGAACTAGGCAAGCGCAGCTTAACCTAAAGATCGACCCGAGTGGCAGTTCTTATTAAGCCACGAGCTTCTATTTTTCAACCAAATTGTGATTACCAATATAGAATATTGTAATGAACAACTTCCGAGTGTTATTTTGAGATATCCATCCTGTCTGATCATCATTAATATAAACATCATCATCATTTCAGCCGAAAGACGTCCACTGCTGGACATAGGTCACCACATTGACCGGTCCCGTGCGTCTCGCATCCAGCAGATCCCCACAACCTTCACCAGGTTTGGCAACATCACCTTAAAGTGTGTAAAGGTACCCTTAACGCAAACGAAGGGTATTTGTTCTGTCGGGGCCGCGGGTTGTACACTAGTTATCGCGGCCTCGACATAGAGGGCTAAGAAGGAAAACGGGTGGTTTTTAGTCAGTAGAAGTCTGACACTCCCTTTCGCTCTGCCCAAGAGCGGGAGTGGTTATTCGATGATGTTCCACCCGCCAAAAAAAGAGGGTATTTGTTCTCCCTACCACTGCGATATTTTTTTTGTTCTAGACCATACCTGGGAACCCCCTAGTTACGGAGATATATATAGTTCCAAATTTTTCACAGCTGCTTTAACCCGACTGCGGCGAAGCCCAAAAGGAGGCTTATGTGTTTGGCGTGTATGTATGTATGCCCGTTTCTTTGTTCCCTCATAACTCGTAAACGAATGAAGGGATTTGAATAAAATATACGTCGTTAGATTCGTCTTGATGGCGCGAGTGTCGGTGGCTACATTAAAATTAAGTTAAAAAAATTGCGGATTTTGGGGGCCATATTGCGGAAAAATATTTTCTGTTACCATTGAGTAGGGTATCTAAATGAAGGATTTTAAAAGGAGATTACTAAAATATATGACAATTATATGTTTTAAAGAAATTCAAAGTCACAAATCCTATAAACAAACACAAAAGTTAAATCATCTGCGAAGAATTTATCGCAACCAACGAAAGAACCAACACAAAAGTACTAAAAAGTTGGAAATAAAAAATAGTAGTTAAAAAACCCGATTGAAAAAACTGAAAAGGAAAAAAAAACAAGCACATTTTAAATTAAACAAAACTTGGGGGCAGCCGGGGTTCATTTGAATATTAAATTATGAAATGAAAATAGAATGGACGCCGCCTATTTCCAAGTTTTGTTTAATTCAAAATAAGCTTGTTTTTCAGTTTCTTAACTACTATTTTTTTGTAAATTCTAGTTATTCGGGTTATAACTTTACTTAAATTACCTCCATGACCCGTTTATTATTTAAAGCATCCACTAGCACAATGTTTTAAGCGTGCTACTTTGAGTTTTACCGTAAAATTTAATTTTTAACCCTAAAAAAAAGTCGTTTCCCAGCAAACATTTTTGCGTAGGGGTACATAGTTCGATGTACAGAATGCTTGGTTGACGGCTGTGTGATGGGTTGATTTACACCCTGTATTTTACAAAACAAAGTCCTCTGCCGACTTTTGCATTGATTTTCATGTTGTTTTCACCAATATAGTAGTAGATAGAAAGGTTCTCGAGAAAGGTTTTAGTATATAATTTAACGCGGGCAAAGCCGCGGGTACCAGCTAGTTTTAAATAATAACAGTCGGTCGGTCCTACGCTGCGCTGAACCACGCTTTCCTAGGTCAGTCGATGGATGGCTGTTGCTCATTACATACCAAATTTCCTCCTAGATTTGGAGCTAAGCGTTCAGATAGGCTTTCGTTCCTACTAACAATATAAATGTGAAAGTTTGTGAGGATGGACGTATGTTTGTTACTCTTTGATGTAAAAACTACAGACCGGATTTAAATGAAATTTGGCACACAGATAGTTTATAACCAGGATAATAACTTAGAATATTTTTTACCCTGGTAGTACGATCCCGTGGGACAGTTACCGAACACCACGCGAGCGTAGCCGCGGGCATAAGCTAGTTATAAATACTGAACACAAAACCGACCCCAACATAGTTGGGAAAAGGTACGTATATAATCGGCCTTATTACAAAAGTGGTTAAACCTGGATTTAACTGAAACTTGGTTTATCTCGCATGCCGTCACTTTATTTTGAATATTACCGAAGTGAGACGGCATGCGAGAAATGAAAGAAAGAATGAGTTGAGTCAGCTGAGTGAAATGAATGAAAGAATGAGTTTAGCACTCTTACTGGTGATACTTATTTACGTTACTAACTGTCTCATTTCTTAACATAGCATGCACTCATATTATTATCAGCTCGTTTGACAAGAGCAAACCGAACCGTCAATTTATATAAAAAATACACCTGTAACATTTATTTTGAAAACAATCGAAAGCTTAAAGCAGCGAAGTACGTCGAGCAAATTGGTTGAAACTCTAACTCGCTCCATTGTCGTCTTACTACCAGATCTTCGTTTAATAAGCCCTGTGACGCTTCATCTTGCTGAAACGTAGATATTCCGTCTGAATACCTACAGTTTGGCTCGAATTACGCTCCGTTTGAGTATAATTTTCTTGTTATTGGATAGGAAAATGTTATTAAGTTCTGTCTTGACTTGAAGTTGGTTTGGTAAAGAAAGTGCTTCTTGAGGTTTGTACGTTGTTAGTTTATCGGGACTTGGACCTAGTGGCATAGTTCTGAAGACTTGAATTTGGAGCAGTGAAAGACGGATTAAGTTTTTTTTAAGATCATTAAATCTGTGTTATGTTTAGGATTATTCCAACTAGAAGTAAAAAGTGTCTTATGGTGAAAACGCCAACGTACCCTACACCGTAAAATTCACATTTTCTTACGTTATTCTTGCGATTTGCAAGGTCAATATAATGTTTTGAGTTGATTAAACGTGTTTGCGGCCAAAATACGCATAATAGGGGATCGGACAAAAAAAAATTGTCCGTCAGATAGATTTCCAAAAAATATTGGACACGTATTTTTTCTTTCTTAACATAAACAAAAAATGAAGATGATACAGTGCTTCGAAAACTCGTGAACTGCTCGAAAACGTCACATGATAGTACATTTTTTAGCTACAAATGACGTCCCCACAATCTTTGACGCGTCTTATCTTCGTCAATTTTTATTAATTTGATAAAACAAAAAACACGTATCCAATATTTTTCTATAATCTTACTGACGGACTAATTAGAATCATATTTTTTTTTGACTTAGTCCGATCCCCTATTATACGAATATTCTCGGAATGATAATAATTAAAATCATCAATGCAACCCTCTTAGTTAATTTAATCCCATTGAATTACTTTTTCATGAAATAGTGATTACTTCATGAACTGAATTGGAATATACTGATAATTTAATATTTTAATCACAGATTATATTTATATCACAGCCGTATTTGTTACGGGCGTGAAGCATAATTATTTTAATCAACATGTAACAGCCTGACACCGACCTGGTAATTGCAAAAATCTAAGAAAATTTGAATTTCGCTTGATCAGTGCAGTGCTTTCAGTATGCAATTTTAAGCTTTAGCAATGTTTGATTTAGTCGAAAATGAAGTCATAACAAAAAAATGAGATGCGAGTTTTAGTGTTATGAAGAATTGAAATGTAAAACTTTCAACTGAAAATAACAAACATGCTGTCTAGTTGTCGTGTGAGTTTCAGACTATAATGTTATTTCCAATTATCTTGAAAAACCAGACAGGTGGAATAGCAAACATTGCTTTCAAATAATTATGTTGTGTTTTTCTGTGGTTTGCACGAATGTGACGTGTTAAATATGCCATCGCGTGCTAGTTGTTACTCGTAGTGTTCCTTTTCTTTAAAGATTTTTTGAGAAACTTTTTCGTTTTAGAGAGCAACACTAGTTTAATTTGTTTGTTGTTTCGAAAATATCGACCGTTCAAATTAGAAACAAAACGAAACGAGTATTAATAAATTAAAAGATAAAAGATGGCGGAACAATTTGGTCAAGACTAGCGAACATTTTTTCGCATTGGCTTTGGATCGAAATAACTGGAGCTGAAGGGGAGAGGCTTTTACCCAGCAGTGGGATAATGCAAGCCAACAGTACTTTAATTTTGAAGTTGCGCACAAAAATCTAGAAGGAATAACATTTTAAAATTTAATCAACGAAATATTAACCATGAGTTGGACGTCACTAGGTACAATATTTTTTTGTAAAATGTCGATCATATTTTTTCTTAGTCAGTTATTTGGCATGAAGAGACCAATGACCCCAAACAGTTATTTAGTAATACTTTCGTAAATACTGATCTAGGAAAACATTTCGCAAGCCGCAAATCCTCTTCGTATCAAATATTTTGATAATTTACCTTAACACAAACATAAATTTTCCGCTCTGTTTTTCTTTCATTACCAAAATACGATCAAAACATTACAAATTACCCGTAAATATTCGGAATTAATTAAAATCTCTCGCAACCGCTAACACTGCTTCAAACAGGGTATTGCCCGCGATTTTTATTGACTTTGCAAAAGAAGCTTGTTTGATCCGAAACCAAGCCTGCAAATCTACAGTTAATTAATTTTATTTATACTGCGTAATATGTTTGGAATTTCAAATCACGCACCGGCTTTACAAGTTAGATGTTTGATCTTGTTTTTGTAATGGGGGATGCTGAATTAGTCTCATCATCATTCTCTTGTGCTTATCCCAATTAATTTGTGATCGGCGTATATCTTCTTCTACCTCGTCTCTATTCCTCGTCAACTCATCTGATCTCTCATTTTTGACCGACTTCCAAAAGGAGGTTTGCAATTCATAGGACCTTTTTTTATGTATGTTCCCCGATTACTCGGAAATGGCTAGACCAACTTTGATTTTCTTTGTAGTTTCTAAGGGTGGGTATACGTCCCATGTGGTCCCATGATCATCAAGACAGGATCGAACGATGGGATCCTGGAGAAATAGAGAGAACTCTTCAAATTTTTCAAGCACATTTGAAGTTTTTTGAGTAGTTTTTGGAAGAGCACCTTCTCGGAGTGATACCATTTAAATTTGGTGAAGTCATGAAGAACTTCGGAGATAAGCAACGGAACTCCTCAAAAAATGATAGCAAATGGACTGGTGAAATCTCATGTCTGTCTATTGTTTACACCAGTTCATAACATAACATCATGCCCAGGTACGCTTAAAAATTGTTTTTTTTTTAACGAAACACAAAAAAGTGAAAAATAAACTTTTTACCAAAAATCAGTTTCTGAAGTCAGTGGCAAAAAATTAAATCAAACAAATAAAATTCATCGCATTCAGACACTGATTTTTTTCAAGTTTTTGTGTTTTATTTTTTTGTTGAAGTCGGTTTTATTTCATCTAAACAAATAAATTACACAGTCCATCTATCGTTTCTTAGGTACTTATTCCTCTACTTCTGCTTTCCTGGTGCTCAATAAGTCTAAAAAATCATTATAATTATGAAATCAATTGCAATAGCACCGTGGTTTTTATTAGTTTCATATTTATATTATGTCAATGGCAGAAATAAGATTAGTAAGAAACGAAAGAATGTGGTGCTTTTTGAAGGGTAATGATTTTTATTCATACAAATACTAGCTTATTTTCTCGTTGGTCTGGTGATCACAAAAGCGACTGATGATGACGATGATGATTTCAAGGTACATAGGAATCATGACCTTTTCTTCAGGAATTTTTTAGTAGCAGCCATGCAGTCTGGGATTGTGCTCGGCTGATGGCAATAGCCCATAACTAGCGAAATGTAGGTGAATACTATACGGTACACCTCTGCTCGAAACACCTTACGGACTCGCCGCCCGCATACCGACCCATTGGGCTGCTTGCTGCTAGGCAAGCTCTTTGAAAGAGTAATTGCAAACCACCTCGCCAAGCACCTGGAGGGGATGGGTCCGGATGGTGTCCGAAAGAGGAGCTCGACGGTGGACGCCATCATGCGCGTGAGAGCCCTCACGACGGAGGTTGCGGTCTCTCGAGGCGGTGTTGTCTTGGCGGTGTCTCTCAACATCGTCAATGCCTTTAAAACCATACCCTAGAGCTCCATTAGGGAGACACTCCTGTTTCACCGGGTGCCGGCTCACCTTCGTCGTGTAGTTAGGGACTACTTGACAGACAGGGCTGTCATCTAACCCGGTCAAGACGGATAATAGAATCGGTTCAGGGGCCCCCCCTGTGGAATATCGGTTACGACTGGGTGTTGCGCGCTGACCTCGACAACATGACACGCAGGGTTGCGGTAGCCGTTGAGAGGATCCGGCAGCTGGGTCTCGAGATGGAATTTTACAAGTCGGAGGCAATGTGCTTCTTTGGACGCGGTAATATGCTGCCGTCGGGATCCCAGCTAACGGTGGGAGGGGTTCTCTTCAGCGTCGAGTGTACTTTGAAGTACCGAGGACTTCGCTTCGACAGCGTTTGGCAGAAAGGAGCGGACCGGGGCTTCCTTCAAGTAGCTCTTTTGCCCAATCTGAGGGGGGGGGGGGGTGCGGCTACCGTCAACGCAGGCCTGTGGACGGTGAGTAATGGGCTAGCTCGCCGTCTGTCCGTCTTACGACGACGACAGGCCGTGTCGACAACGCGTTCGTGTTCCTCGCGCGCCTCAAAGAGATCCAGTAACATGGAAGGGTCACATGGGTGGTTTTTAGTCAGTAGAAGTCTAACACACCCTTTCGCTATGCCCAAAAGCGGGAGGGGTTATTTGATGATTTCCCAGTTTCCCACTACCCAAAATAAAAAAGGTGCACCTCTGTTTTGCCCTTCCGGGATTACAGGTGTGATGTTATGTCAAATACGAGCTTTAGGCTGCGACTTCACGTACCATAAGATTCTATATTAATTTTATGCAAATCCCAATGAACATGTTTGCTTTCATCAGCTTTTCCAAAATATTATTTTACGAGTAGATGCAGATTCCGGCAAAACGTACCGCTAATCAAGTCAACCAACTACAGCCGACACTATCAACACTCAAATTTCCATCGACCAACCGTCCGTCCGTCCAAAAATCGATCGTCGGACGGAGTCTTAGCCCACAAGCTCAGCTCAGCTCCAGGGAATTGGACGCAATAGTCAAACGAAATCGGATTTGAATGTACTACCATTCGATCAGCAGTTAGTGCTATACGTGTGCCTGTGGGGTATTCCCTTCCGTGCATTGTCATTCTCGTATGATATAGTGGATAGTCGATATTTGAGGAGAGATACTGTGGCTATATTTAAATCTTTGTATTTGTTCTTGTTTCTTGGAAAAGTGATGGAAACTGTTCGTTCCAGGTTGATATTCTCAGATGACACATTGATGGTTTTCGACGAAATGACTTGTATAATTACTTGGTTACTCGTTTATTGTTGAATAAAATCCAATTAATTAAATTTGTTGGAAGATAAATCCAATCAAATGCGTCGTTGGACTAGTAAAGTAGTGTCACATGCGTGATCCTCCTGGGATCAATTCCCTTTCATTTTTGAGGATGGAGATCATCATATATTATGACTTCTCCCGTTCTGGACTGAGCGGTAGGGAGTGTCAGACTTCTACTGACTAAAAACCACCCATTTTCCTTCTTAGTCCTTTGTGTAGAGGCCGCGGTATCCCTTTCGAACAACCCTCAGCCCCGACGTGGAGCACTGCGTTACCTTTGGGGTATTAAAAGCGTGTGTAATGTCATGATAAATGATAAAAAAATTGCCATCTTTTACTTACTAATTCAACAAAAAAAACATCTGATAGCTCAAAGCACCGTTCGTTAAGTAAATCTTTTTAACCAGGTTTAGACGCCAAGGCCTACCTCAAACCTTCAAAAAAACAATAAAGACTACCCTACTTTTCTACCCATAAACAAAACAAAAGATAGTTTCAGTTTCCCCATAAACCATCAAAATCGACGCCATTAAGGCGAAGCAAGGGTAGCAAAAGTAGACTGTTACTTAAAGGGTATTCTTAGCCCTATCTCAAGGTCACGCGAAACAAAGTCAAGGTCTTACAAATTACTGTGGTTGGTTCCTAACAGTAACGTATAAGGTATAATTTCTTAGCTAATCTGTGTGATTTTAGTTTGCCCTTGAATTTAGATCGATATGACTACTAGGTTTATGCTATGTAACGTTTCTTGTAAATATTTTTCCGATTTTAGTTGCAAACGGTTTGCTTTGAAGTAAAATATTGTCAATTATTCTCAATTTTATGTAATGTTTTATAGTTATTTGGGTCAGACAAAATAGTTGAATAAAAAAAAATGTTGATTATCGCTTTCAAAAGCGAGACTATCAAACATCCCGTTGGGGCTGCGGGTTGTTCACAAGTTACCGCTGCCTCGACATATAGGGCTAAGAAGGAACATTTGTGATTTTAGTCAGTAGAAGTCTGACACTCCCTTTCGCTCTGCCCAAGAGCGGGAGGGGTTATTTGATGATTTTCCACCCGCCAAAAAAAAAAAGACAATCAAACATTTTTTTTCATATTTGCTGAAAAAAATATGGTGCTATCATTGAGACTTTAAACCATATTCCACCGTGTTCCTTTAACAAGGAAAGTCTCCATATACTAATAATTAATCCTTACCCAGGTCATCTTTCAGAAAATAACTCAACGATCGTGATTCAAAGCTTGACGTTCAATTACGAACACGACTCTTGAATAATGTTATTCTACCTTTAGCTACCAATATAAGTTACTACAAGGTACTACGGGTAAACTAGTTTACATTTTCACTGAAATTAGGTAACACCTAACACACCATCACACTTCACACTAATATTATAAAGCCGAAACTTTGTATCTGTGTATGTTTGTTACTTCTTCACGCAAAAACTACTGAACGGATTTGGAATAGAATTTGGTACGCAGATAGTTTAGAACCTGGATTACCACATAGGATAGTTTTATCCCGATTTTATCTTACCGTGGGATAATTTTCAAGTTGTAGCGGGCGAAGCCGCTGGCAACAGCTAGTTATTAATTAGTTGCTTAACGAAAACGTGCCATCGGAATTATAATACTCGGCTTTGCAATGATAATAGAAAATTTAACATAACATAATATTATTAAGCCTATAATTTTCGAATGGTTAGGCAGAGGTGGACCTGCCCACATAGACCCACACCCTCATTTTGTCAGTTACGTTTAAGTCCGAGGTCCATCAACCGGGCATAAATTCAGGCTCCGTGGCGACTACTGAGAATAATTATTTGCCCGTCTTGGGAACTGAATTCTGGACCTCATGCTTAGCAGTCGCGATTACGTGCATTACACCAACGAGGCAACAAAAAATATAATAGCACAATAACTTACTCAGTCAGTGTTATAATTGCGTATAGTAAGCTTACATTACACTCAAATGTTATTAGTTACTAGATTTTTGTCGCGTGTTACTACAAAATAAAGTTACGATATTCTATCATATTAAGTTTTGCCGTCATTTTGTGTGCATTTAATAAAAATATGGAGTATCCAACCAAATATGTGGGACGTCCGTGAATATTTAGGTTTATAGCACAATTTGAGGTGTCCCACAATTTTGATTACACATTTTTAAACACTCATAAGTTCTAGAGAACGTCGTCGCTTTGAATAGCATAAGCTGTGAATACCTTCTAAAATTGTGTGTGAATTTAATTTCATTACGTACTGCAGAAGTAATAGTTATGTACTGGATAGTTCCTCTTACACCTGTATGGGTTTTACTGCAAATATTTTTTATGCATTGTATATTTATTTAAACGTAAAATAAAATATAAAAATATTTGGACGTGTAATACTTCTTTTGTAAAAAGAAATTTATAAAATAAACATTATTTACCATACTTAGACTTTGCAAATCAACCTCTACGAGTATTTTATAATTATGTCAGTTGCATAACTATGTTAGAACAAACACTAGATACTCATATTTAGAATATGTGGGTGGTGATATGATATGATTATAATTTGATGAGAGACTTTGGGCCCGACGGTTAATAGTTGCGTGTCAGTAAACTTTACAAATTGCTTTGAAGTATAGAAAACACATTGCATTAGAAGCAGGAGAATGGTACTCTAGAGTTCTAGAAAGTTTTGTTGAGAAATGGTGTCAAAAGAGTCATAATAACATCATTATCTAATGCATGCGGCTGAACGTGACACACCCAGTCTCATTTTAGCGTAGTAACCTTCTTGCTAACGTCCTCTATGCCTATTTTGGAACGCAGCGTGGTGTTCGAAATCTGATTTGTCTTTGACACCTAAAATGCTGCGTTTCACACTTTGGCAAAAACATTTACAACAAATAGAAGAGAGTAGTGAATAAAAATAAAAAAAAACATGTGGATTATTAGATACTTACATGACTTTTAGCAATTTTACCACCGCTTCCAAAATATAGCCAGGATTAGGCAATTAATTAGCGCAAATAACACCGTTCACATTATACCTGGGCGGGCAAAACTGGGATGAATTGCAAATACGTACGTACGTGTATGTTTGCCGTTTGTTTTACTTTAATTGGTCGACTAATGTCAGAGTGATATTCGTAATAATGTTTGTTTGTTTTGAAGGTTAGGTAAGGTTAGGTTAGATTAGAGAATATTTGGTTAGAGAATATTGTTTAAATGAGTGTGCTGTGTGTGAATCGAGGTTCAACTCTCATTCTGATTAATTTGCTTATAAGTCAACCTTCTTAGCTGAATTCTGTATACACATCTTCACACTAATATTATAAAGGCGAAAGTTTGTGAGTGTGTATGTTTATTACTACTTCACGTAAAAACATCTGACCGGATTTGGATACAATTTGGTACACAGATAGTTTATAACTTGGATTAGCACATAGGATAATTTTATTCCGAATTTATCTTCCCGTGGGATAATTTTCGAGTTGTAGCGGGTGAAGCCGCTGCCAACAGCTAGTTAAATATAAAAATCAATGCCATTTTTCGTTGTAATTTTATAACTCAAGAACGGGCTCACCTATACAAACCAAATGTTTTGGCTTTGTTCGGACTATTTAGTAGATGGTTTATGTGAAGTTTGCACAAAATCGGTCAAGCGGTTCTTCATTTATCACATTCTTTGTAACAAATGAATTCACTAAATGTCGGATCATTTTGTTAATGGGGATTTTGTTACTTGCAATAGGACCCGGTAGGTGGCGCTGCTGTCCGAGCAGGACGACGTCTGCCAGGTCCGCTAGTAATCTATATAACTGACTTGGATAAAGTAAAACAACAGATATTAAATAAGTATAATACAAAAAGGTACAATGTATATTATCATTAAAATACAATGCTTTTTATATCTCGCTCAATTTTGTTGGAAAATTCCTAGAAAAGGTAAATTAATTTTATTCGGACGTGCTTCATCTAAATTTATTTGACGAGGACAGTTAGAGACTAAGAAGAAATGATCTAATGATTTTTACTAACAAAACAGTTGTTGTCTTATCAATATTTTACCAGAATGTGTTACGTACCTACTCATAGCAGAATCATAATATTTTTAATTGTTCACTTGTGCGAGCTTGAAGTTCCCATTCAAATTGCATCTGGCCTTACAAATTATTTGTCGAACCAAATAAGATAAATACAAAATGAGTGTAAACTGGATGTAAAGCAAGATTGATGTTTCCACAAAGGGATTTTAAACTTCTTGATCGCAATGTATCGAAGAGATTGGCGCAAGTTATAGGGTTACGAATCGTGTTTTTTATGCAAAAGGAACGAAAATACTCTCTTGATGACATACAGCACAAAAACATTTAAGGTTACACCAATTTTATTTTGTTTCTATGAATAAATGCGTCACTAATAAAGCTAACGAGTTTACGACTAAGTTTCCATAACTTGTTAGAGAAGTTCTACGCAAAAAAAAAATATTCGGCGCGATACGGACGCAAGCTGGGTAGGTACGAGTATGTCATTGATTTGATAGCGGTCTATTTTGCGTCGTATTCGTCGCTCACGCAGGACAGCCCGTTAGCGACGAATACAATGCGACGCGACGACGACGCTGCAAACGCTACGATCGCCGCAGTGCCTGAGCACTTGTTGTGGGACAGAAAACATAAACATTATAGGAATCGTTTATTTTTACAAAGAAGTTGGAAGAAGAAACTTTAAATAAGAACTTTAGAGCAAAATTGTACTGTACTTCTCCATGATTCGATAAGTAATGACTAAGTCACGGAGGTCACTTTCGCGTTAATCGTATTAGCATCGCAACACATTGAAATGTGTCGTATCGCGTTGCGTTGCGTCGCATCAAATTTATCGCTGACGCAGAACACCCCGAAGTGTGTCAAACCAAAAAACTCCCTAAAATCCTGAGATGAAATGTCAGCACATGCCAAATGCTTCTAGCAAACCGTTCTATTCATTTGTTTTCCACCTCACAATTGAATTTCGAACGATCGATCGTCACTCACCGACGACGTTCGTTGCTGCCATTTTTGACGTTTACGTCATCGTAAATTCAAAATGACTTAACCCTCTATCTACTAAAGTTTACAACTTGCACGGTCCCCCAATGGTCTGGTCGCCGCAGAAACGGTCAGGTAGGAAATAAAAGTTGAAAAGAAGACGAACGTCGACTTTGGGAACAGATTTAGTGAAACGATATAAATATTTTATTTTGCTACCGTTATGATTTTCATGGTCTTGCTTTTTATAGAAGTTTTTTTTAAGGAATAGGGGATCGGACAAAAAAATAACTAATTAGTCCGTCAGATAGATTTCCAAAAAATATTGAACACGTATTTTTCTTTTTTCACAAAAAATGAAGACGGATACAGTGCTTCGAAAACTCGTGAACTCCTCGTAAACGTCACATGTCAGTACAATTATTACCCACAAATGACGTCACAACGCCCCACTCTGACCTTTGACGCGTTTTATCTTCGTCAATTTTTATTAATTTCATAAAACAAGAAACACGTACCCAATATTTGACTTTACTCTACCTGACGGACTAATTAAAATCATATTTTTTTGACTCAGTCCGATCTCCCATTGAGTTTGATACGGCATAGTCAAATGTTTAGAACAGCCTAGTCCTCTGTGCTTGTCCTTCACATTTAGGCGCACAGCAAAAGTGTGAAACTATCTGCCGGCCATCTGAGTTCTTTACCACATTTGACTCGTCTCCTTAAAAGCAACAGTGAACAGGCATCTTCTTGGCAGGCTCGTTTTATCATAGAACTCATCTTCGCTTTCCACTAGGCGTGTTCGAGGTAAAGATCAACTCAATTTCAGTAAGAAAAAAAAATCTTCCCCACTCATCACTCGAATCATCTAAGCATATCACTTCCTTCATTTTCTCCACTTCTCGCATTTCGCAGTTAGCGTTATGGAAGTTTTAAAAATAGGAGTTGGAGTTAACATTATTCGTTTTTTAAAACCGCACAGTTCCCCATTGGCCCTATTTTTTTTTTGGAGACTGGTAAATCATCAAATTACTCCTCCCGCTTTGAGCGGTAGGGCGTGTGAGACTTCTACGGACTAAATACCACCCATGTTCGTTCTTAGCCCTTTGTGTCTGAACCACCCGCAGCCCCGAGTTCCTTGGCCCTACAAATCATTTTGATTCAGTTAATTACTACATACAATGGAATTATTTTCTTCTTGGAATCCCATATTGTATTCTTTCTGTTCTATCTTGAGTACGACTGTTAGGCCGTACGTTTTTGTGTACGAAACTCACTTTAACGATAAGTACATTTCATATAATATATATATATTTTCCCAGTAATCTCCTTAAAAATATATTTATATGTAACTGTTTTACCTGTGTTTGCTACAAGACACTTTGGCTTCAATTCAATTAGATTCAGCTGAATATCAGCATTTTACATCGAGTGACTAATCTGCCCTCAATAATCCAGTTCATAATGGGTAATTTGAGACAGATATAAGACAGTAGAAACCAAAATGACGGAAAAATTCGAAGTCAACGGACCGAATGTTATCAAAACAGTTACTCGTGATGAGATCTTAAAAAACCGGCCAAGTGCATGTCGGACCACGCACAATGTAGGATTCCGTAGTTGCTCATCAAAATATGTGAACTTACTAAACTACCACCCTGCCTACTTCTTAGCCCTATAATGTCGAGGCCGCAGTAACTAGTGTACAACCGCCAGCCCCGACGGGACCAAAGAAACCTTTAATCGAAAAAAAAAAGTTTGAGCAAACTCGTAATATTTTTTAAAGACCTATTGAATAACATTCCACACAATGGACTTTGTGAGAAAAAAAAATCGTCCCCACTTTAATGTGTACTGAAGGTCTACCCTAAAAAAAATACTTTCAAAATGTTATTTTACTTATTTTTTGGCGTTATTTATTTGTGTATTCATGCCAAATTACAGCTTTTTAGTTGTAAGAGTCATTGAGATATAGTGCGGAAGGACGGACGGCGAAACTATAAGGGTTCCATGTTGACTACGGAACCCTAAATAAGGAATAAAACTTGTAGACTAACTAACACCATACAAAGATAACGTCAAATCTAAATCAGGAATACTAATAATACTAGATAAATATTGAAACAAGCGGAAAAATGGTAGGAAATGATATTAATAGCTGGAATCGAGTATCGATTGATTTAAACGGCGGCAGCGGATGAATCGAGTCTATTCGATATCGAATCGAGATATTCAAGATGAATCCTGATTGCTCTAGATTGACAATTTGTGTTCTTTTTTATCGACGCTCGAAAGTTTTTCTTATCTTTTCGTTTGTAGACGGAAAGAATGAAAATAATGTTTTGTCAGCGAATAGTGAAGCCAAACATTTATTACTGATCGAGAATTATAACATATCGGTGTTTTATAATCAGAACAATGTAAAAAACTGAGTCATATAATATTTATGATGAACAATTTAAATCGATCTGCATCTGCTCAATTCAAGACAGCACTGTTCATTTAATCTACCATATTTTTAATATAGTATAGCATAGTACATGAATATCATGTACTATCT
The DNA here is from genome assembly GCA_932274075.1 of Diarsia rubi. NCBI lineage: Eukaryota > Metazoa > Arthropoda > Insecta > Lepidoptera > Noctuidae > Diarsia > Diarsia rubi. Next base: position 16,898,641 of record OW026419.1, on the reverse strand, counting down.
ATACAGATAATACAGAACCCTTTATTTAAGCGGTGAAAAATGCCTTAACGTATACCGCATCGTCCGGGGAGACCGTTTGGTTATGTGGGGCTTGTCCCCATTAAACACCACCACCATAAGCCTATTGTCATGACGTTCAGGTCTAAACTTCTTTGGCGATATTCGGGGCCACCTGAGATATCTCCAGCACTGAGCCCGCTTTCGCCAACCCACACCAACCACTTCCAAGGTATTTAAAAACAAACAACATAAAATAAGTCCAAAACAATTTTCATTAACTTCAACATTCATTCTTCCTTCATTTTATAAATTCCTTTCACAATTAAATTCACAAAATGCTCTTATTTTACGAGTTCGTAATAAAGCGTCATATTTTGTGTTTAATAAACAAGAGTACTACTTACACAAGTTCTAATGTCTGACGTACTGTGACAGTGATACTGCCAGACCCTTTGTTTTCAAATTTAATGACTCCTCCCGCTCTGGGCGGAGTGGAAGGGTCTGTCAGACTACTTCTATAATACTGACTAAAACCACCCATGTTCCTTCTTAGCCCTTTGTGTCCGCGATATCTCTTTCGAGCAACTCGCGGCGTCGGCAGGCGTCGGCCCTTTGCTTTGCAATGTTGCGGACATCTCTTTGAGGCGCGCGTGGAATACGAACGCGCCGTCGACACGGCCTGTCGTCGTCTCTAGACGGACGGACGGCGAGCTAGACCATTTTCCTACCCTTGTTCTATGTTTAAACGAGGACGTTTAACTTTGTTTTATTTATCAGTATCCCTTGTCGTTAGTACTGTGCAATACGATATCCCTTGGTAAGGTTGCCAAAATTTCGGGTACGTCCTGCAATGAATGATGAATAACTATAAAAGATAAATGCGCTAACAACCTTTTTTCAAACATAGAACCGGTCATTATGTCTGATAATAGATGTTGTATTGACATAATCATTCATAACATCACTACTATTAAGACTATTATGAAATGCCATTAGTTATCTATTATTAGAGTATAACTAGTAACTTTTATTGCTTTTTAGAATTTCTCAGTAGCCATTCGGAGCGTGGACGTGTGTTCTGTTCATGCAAAAGCCTCGTGGTACCTGAAACTCAAACACACATCGTTAAACACGAGTTTACCTGCATCCTACATTAAATACCTTTGACTGCCTTCGGGGAATTCACAGCCGTGATTCTATTTCTATTTATCTTCGGGGACGCCGGCAGACACCAGACGGGCGATCAGTCCTTTCGTTGTGGATTATTTTGCCCAGTTCCCCATTTTGGTGGATCCCCTTCATGGGTTACTGGTGGTCGGCATCGCGAATCTTCCTGTTGCCTTGCAGAAGCTCACCAGTTGTTCGGTGGAGATTTCTGCGAGCTTCTCTTCATTAATCTCATCTGTTCCTAGGATTTCCCATCTGAGTGGCCCATACATTGTGCATTCCGCCACAAGGTGGAAACTTGTTTCTTCTGCTTCTCCACATGCTGGGCATATGGGATCTTCCTTTACTTTCATAATCGTCAGATGTCTATTGAGTCCACAGTGTCCTGTTGCGACCCCTACTACTAGTCTTATGTTTCCCCTGCTCATTCTGAGTAACTTGTGGGATTTCTTTTCATCATATGACTTTAAGAAGATTTTTGATTGTCGACAACCTTCTGTTGCGTTCCATCTTCTATTTGACTCTCTTGTAGTTATTCTATGGATGATTCCTTTTGTTATATTATGTGGGATCGGTAACCTGGGCTCTGGTCCCACAAAGGTTTCATCTGCTCCTTTTCTGGCTAATTCATCTGCTATCTCATTCCCTTCGTGTCCTCGATGACCAGGGACCCATGCGACTGTTACTTCTGCTTTTTCCGCTAGTTGGTTGAGTGCTTCCTTGCACTCTTTAACCAGTGCAGATGTGACTTCCACTTTGTTCAGTGCTTTGAGTGCTGCTTGACTATCACTGTATATAACTATTTTGGAAAGATCACCTGTAAGGGCGTTTCCAATTATTCTGGTACATTCCATAATGGCATGTATTTCTGTCTGGAACACACTTGCGCCTGTTCCTAGTGAGAATGATCTATTTATTTCCAGTCTTGGTATGTGTATCCCAGAGCCGGATAGCTTAGTTGATTCTTTCCTTGATCCATCTGTATAGCAGACCGCTATAGATGGATCACTCTCGACTGTCTATTCTTCTCTTGAGCCTATATGTATTCTATACTTTTTGTCGAAGATCTTCTCTTTTTTGATTAAGTCATTGTTGGCCATAATCATTGATAGATTGTCTTCGTACAGATTTGCTATCTCCGAGTGACCTTTGTCCATAAAATTGCCTTTCCAGAGGTTCAAGCTTTTCAGTTTGAACCACTGCTCCAAGGCTCTTTTCTTGACTTGTAGACTAAGCGGTATCATTCCTAGTATGACATCCAGGGCCGCTGAGGGAGTCGTCCTCATTGCCCCAGAGATCATTAACCCGGCCATTCTTTGAACTTTTACTAGCTCTGTGCTGTTACTCTTGATTTGTGTTCTGTGCCACCATACTATTGCTCCGTGTATAACTCTGGGTATGATGATGGCATTGTATATCCAGGCTACTATAGCCGGTTTCATTCCCCAGGTTCGACCTATAGCTCTTCTGCATTGTAGTAATGCAATTTTTGCTTTCTCACATGTTTCTTTTATATGCGTCTTGTATGACATGGTTTTGTCTAAGATCACTCCTAAGTATTTTATTTCCTTAGTTACTTCTATCCGTTCACCGTCTATGTATATTGGTGATAACTCCGTGTATTTCTTTCTTTTTGTAAAAAGGACTAACTTCGTTTTAGTGGGGTTGAGGTTCAGTCCCCTTTCCCTACACCATTCGAGGGTAGCCCTAATTCCTTTCTTCATTACGTCACTCATGGTGCTAAGTACTTTTCCAGTAATTAATAGCACTCCATCGTCCGAGTATGCTTGTATATATATGTGCATCTTGTTTAGCTTCTTAAGCAAGTCGTCAAGTACCAAACACCATAGGAGCGGCGAGATGCAGCCTCCCTGGGGAAAGCCCCTCACCGCTCTCACTGTGATGGTATTGTTACCTAATTCGGCCTGAATTGCTCTGTGTCTTAGTACGTTTTCTATCCATCTTGACATGTAGCTTGCTATGCCTTCTCTTTGTAAAGCGGCCTTGATCGCTGTGGAGTTGGCTTTGTCAAAAGCTCCCTCCACGTCGAAAAAGCAGCCCAATGCAAAGTCTTTGTTTTCTAACGCTCTTTCGATTCTTACCGCTATGTTATGGAGAGCTGTCTCCGTGGACTTGCCCTCCATATATGCATGTTGATTCCTCTGTAGCGGCGTGTCACTTTTTTCCACTTTGTTTCTAATGTGTCTGTCTATTATTTTCTCTAGGGTTTTCAGCACGAAAGACGAGAGACTGATGCACCTAAAAGATTTTGCTTCCTGGTACGTCGTCCTCCCAGGCTTGGGGATGAAGACTACTCTAACTTTTCTCCAATTTTCAGGTATATAGCCTGTGGCCACACTACTTCTGAATAGAGCTAGTAGATCTTTGTTAATATACTTGTGTGCCTGCTGTAATATCTTCGGGAGTACACCGTCCGGGCCAGGTGCTTTGTATGGTTGGAAGGATGATATACTCCAATCTATTTGGTCTTCTGTAATGATTTCCTCGACCTCAGATTGTGTCACTTCGTCTTGGTTTTCGGTCATCATTGTTTCTTCTTGATAGGTTTCACATCCGGGGAAGTGACTTCCCATCATTTCGTTTAGTATCTTTTTTGGGTCGGATATGATCTCTTCCCCTATCTTTAGGCTTCCTAGTTTGCATGCTTTGTCTTTCGACAACACCTTGACTATTCGCGCAGTATCAGTGTGTCTACTGATATTTTCACAGTAGGCGTTCCATCCTGATCTGCTTTCTTTCCTGCACATTTGTCCTAGTTTTTTCCTTAGTTCTCTATATTTGTCCCAGTTCTCATCGCCCCCTTTTCTGAGGGCAGTTCTAAGAGCTCGACGCGTGCTTTTTCTGATCTTCCTTAGTGTTTTGTTCCACCATGGTTGGCCTTTACCTAATTTTAGTTCCTTAAGAGGGCATGCGCAGTGGTAGGCTTCTATTAATGCCTCCTCTAGACGCTTGGCTTCCTTTTCGAGTTCCTCTGCTGTTTCGTAGCTTTGTTTTTGGCTAGGAGACCATGTCTTTATTTTTGAGTCAAAAATCTCCCAGGAGGCTTTCTTTGCGTTTCTGATCATTACCTTCTCCATCTCACAGTCAAGACTGAAGGTGATTCTACGGTGATCCGAGTAAGAATCCTCCTCGTCGACTCTCCAGTCTTTTATGTGTTTGCTTATCCTGCTGGATGCCATCGTAATATCCAGCACCTCAGTTCTTGACCTGGTTATAAAGGTGGGTATGTTACCTACATTTAGTATTTCTAAATTACTGCTTATAATAAAGTCTAGTAGCAAGTCACCTTTTTTGTTGCAGTCTGTGCTACCCCAAGCCACATGATGTGAGTTGGCGTCGCACCCCACAATAATCGGAATATTCTTACCTCCATACTTGTTTATCGCCCGTTCCAGTTCTGGTGTTGGCGGCTTGTAGTTGGTCTCACTTGGAATGTATGCTGACATTATGGCTGCTCTGCATTTCCCTCCACTTGATGGGGAAAAGTCAAATTCTGCCACAATCAGGTCTCTGTAACATTCCACTTCGATTAGTCCTAATGTTTTAGCTCTGCTACTGGCAAAAATGCATGTTCTGGGATTCGACTCACCTCCCTTAAGGTAGATGGTGTCTCCTCCCATACACCCCATGCCGACCACTCTTCCTTTATGGATGTATGGTTCTTGTAGCAGAGCTATATCTATATTATTCGCAGCCATGTATCGGCAGAGTTCTGCCGTAGCCTCGCGGCAATGGTGCAAATTCAACTGAAGTACCCTGAGGTGTTGTGTGTTTTTGTTTTTTGTGTTCATGAGTGTGTGTTGTTTGAAGTGTGTGTGTATGTTTGTAGAGTTGTTTGTTTGTTTGTTTGTTGTTGTTGTTCGAAGTTGTGTCTGTTTCTTTGTGTTGTGTGTTTGTGTGTGTGTTAGTCCGACTCGCTCCCCGAATGGTCAGTCCGCCTCGCCGCCTTGGTTCGAGTGCTTGTGCTCTCCCCTATGGTGGTCGTTGTTGGTACTGGCCTCGGCTCGCTAGTAGACTTATGCAGAGTGTTGGACGCCCCACCGATGTCCCTCTGGTCAGGCCCTAGAGATCTCGCTGAGAGCTCTTCGTCTCTGCACGAACTTCCAGGGCCCGTCCTTTCGGTCTGTGCGGCGTCCGTCTGAGTGGCCTTGTCTGTGTGTGTCGGGCTCTTCAGTATACTTTGTGGCTTCTGCTTTAGTAGCTTGGCTTGGACCTGAGTGGCTTGAAAATTGAGCCAGACGTACCCAGGTTCGTCGCCGATTACATCCTGCGGGACCCCCAGCACGAGGCGCATACCCAGGGGCTGCATTTCCCTGTGAAGGAGGGTCCACTCGGATATCTTCAGTTCCGTCCTGTAGTCGTTCTGGCACTTAATCAGCCTATGGGGGTCCACCGGCATCTTTCTGCTGGTAGGAACCCAGATGGCTACCCTACATCTGCTTAAAATTGTACACCTTATAGGGACTTCGTTGTATGTACCGAAGTCACAGCTCAGTATCCAGTCCCTTGCTTCCACCGTCATTGGTGTCACAAGGAAGAATCCTTCCGACACCAACCCCGAGGTCGCAAAGGACAGACACCTGCCCGGGACTCCTCCATACGCCGCCGCCTCTATAAGGTCCGCCATTTTGTCCTTAATTAGGGTCGCCGCAGCGTCGTCCAGCTTGACACCGTCTTCTCTGTGTACCGTAACAGCGAGCTCGTTCTGCTCCCTAGCGGAGCTTCGCGAGAACCCTGTTCGACTCTGACCAAGATTCGGTCGTTTTGCCGTTGGACGCTGAGACGGTCCTTCACTAGGATCTGTACCTTGTCTTTTAACTTTTGGTGCTCGCGGCCTCGCCTCGTCTCCACCCGCTCCGGACGCCTTAGCGGCCGTGGCCAACGAAGGTTGTGGCGCTAGTTCGGAGCGCTTTTTGGATTTCATCCTTCTCCACTTACTTTTGCTGTACCTGCCTTCTTCCGCACCAGCTGGCGCAGATGATGGCTGGCTCCCAGCAGCGCCCGGGCTAATCTTGGTTAGCTCAGGCGTGGATGGACTACTCTCTTCTAAACTTAGGTTCTTTAAAGATAAACCCGTTGACGGGTTGTGCGAGATATTGTCCCCCCCAGAATACGTGGGACAGCCCGGGCCGTGAAGCGGCGCGGGGAAGGATTCTCCGACGTTGTCGGTACCTTCCTGGGGTATTTCCTTTTTTTTATTCGCACTTGCCATTAGTGTCTGTAACCCTAGACTAGGGGATCTTTGTGGGAGCTTTGGACCGAAAGGAGAAAGGGAAAAAGGAGGGAGGGACTGGGCGTAGGATCATGGGAATGGGGTGTGGGACTACCCTAGGCCTGGTATCTGGCTTTCGGGAAAAACAATCGCCTGGGGGTTTTTGTTGCGTCTATTTCTTATGGAACTAGACCAAGAACAGGGTGGCAACCTCGTGAAGGTGAATCTCCCAGACTTGCCTTGAGGATCTACACGACCGTGGCGCTCTCCCTCAAGACCCCGCCACCCTACCGCCTCTGAGGGAGGCAGTAGGGTAGGCCTGGGTTTGTGCTACCAGGCCAAGCGTGCGCATTGTGCGCAAAGCATGTCGTTAAAGTCGCAAAAGCATAAGCCCAGACCCTCCCCTCACAGCCGTGATATTATGTTATGGTTTTCTTTTTAAAAAGTATAAGACGACACGGTTGGCGCAGTGGTTGAGCGATTGACTGCTGCGCAGCATGTCGCGGGTTCGATTCCCGCACGGAACAAATATTTGTACGACCTACAAGTATTTGTTCCGAGTCTGGGTGTTTTTCTATCTATAATATGTATGTATTTACAAAAAAAAAAAAAAAAAATGTATATAAGTAGTTTATCAGCCATCTCGTTACCATAACACAAGCATTAGGTTGCTTAGCTTGGGACTAGATGGCGTTGTGTGAAATGTCCAAGGATATTTATTATTATTATTATTATTATATATTTTGAACAAAAGGATACTCTGTTTTACTTAGGCTTTTATGTTTCCTAAAGTCTTAACAACGATTGGGTACACGTGTCATGAGTGTCTGGGATGAATCCTTTCGGGGAATATTTTCAAAGGGTAAACGTAGTATTCAAATATCACAAAGAAAACATCAAGATTTCAACTACACGGAATACAAGTTAGTTCTTATTCTTCAGAAGTAGAATGAAGTTCTTGTAACTTCATAGTTTTATAAATGTGTTTCTATTTGATCTTATGTACGTATGTTAGTCTGTAATGTATAAATAACTTTGGGCTCAAGTTGCCGGGCCATCACTATCACTTTATATTATCATACGAAATCCTGCGCCGCGTCTGTCTTTTTTCCCGTTTTTTTTGTCTGTTCGCGATAAACTAGCTACATACACCACCACATGAAGCTACCCGAGACTGTAAAATTTTCTCAATCAACCTTGAACCTAGAACAGATCATAACCGAATCTCGTACCAAGAATTTTCGAGTTGCAAGATCAAAATGATATAGTAATTATTTTCATATTTTTTTACGACATTATGCGTCAGGGATTTGTTTTTGCGTTTGGAAATTTAATTTAAAGTAAAAAAGTATGAATATTGTTTTACTCCCAATATGACATTTACACAACCAGTCATAGAGATGTAGAATGCACTTGATACTTTTTTGATAAATCTACTAAACAGTCATGCCAATTGTTTCTTTTGTGTAATGAATAACTATAACATTTGCTTAAAAAACATTCTACGAATTATGTGTATTACTTTTGCTATTTTCTTGTTGAATAACAGTAACATTAAGTAAAACCAGTACATCAAAACGATTTAGTATTACTAATTGACACAATCGATTTACTTACTAAAGATTTCGATGTATCGATCACATCCCTAAATCCCTGCTGACATTTGATTAACGACAGTCAGTCTGTGTTTTTAGTTTTGAGATTATTTAATATTATTGTAATGTGTATTGAGAAGTAGATCTTGTTGGTATTTTGTGGACTCGTAATTCATACTAATATAAGTGGATTACTCTGTTTTTAGAGCAATAATGTTCGTCCGCGCATGATTTCAGGTATATCAATAAAATATACGTATCGCCTGGTTTTGAGTTTATGCTGGAATTACTCCTAAACTTGGCGGCTGTTTACTGAAATAGCTTTTGTAGAAGTTAATATGATATTAGTGTAGACAATAAGAAAACAAAGTTTGATTTTCAAACTGCCTAGTACGGGATTCCATATATCCTTTAGCGGTAAAGTTGAAAATCTATTGAAGACTCACAAATTGTAGAAGTTTGATGTAGTGGAGTCTGTTCAATAAAAACAACAAAAAACTGGCCAAGTGCAAGTCGGACTTGCACATAAAGGATTCCGTACTATTGTAGTATTGTGTATTGAGAGATTTTCCATGTTATTTTAGCACCATAGACTCTTTATAGGTTGTCCTGTAAGCTATAAGTGTTGAATAAATTTCTGTATTTTTTATCAAAAATTATTACTTTCGGAGATAAGGGGCATTAAGAGATTCGTTTGGGGCAATAGTTAGACAGACAGACAGACACACGAGTGATCATAAGGGCTCCGTTTTTTCCTTTTGGGGTACGGAATCCTAAAAATCCTTAGCGACCAATTCTATAAACAAAACCGTAATCTTTTTGTACATCTACTCTGATATAAAACCTTCTTACCGGTCATCCGGACATAACAAACTTTACACAATAGACTTCCGAACTCTGTCTCCCTGAGCTCTGATAATAACGTCAGCGAATGGATGCACCATAAGATCCGAGTACATACCTAGAATTACATGTGATCCGAAACATCTGTGTCATTTCCTCAATATCCAACCAGTGCGGCCTATGAACGTTAGATAAGGCTTATAGTAACGGTATAAGAGGAGCGGGTAGCGATTTAGATACACCATCAGTTTCAATAAAAAAATATTATCCTGACTTTACTAACCCACTTCATTTTTGCTTTAAAATGCTTTGTTAATTTCAATGCTTTGTTGAGACCAACTAGATTATTGTGACTGGTGAGTATGAAGACCTCAGTTTGATCCCCAAGTCGGGCAAAATGTTACTAAATTTTTCAATCATCAATTACTCAGTTGCAGCCACGGAGCCTAAATTTGTTCCCGGTTGATGGCAAAAAGCTCTCTCCCTATTACATAGAACTGGTACAGTGGCCATTCGTTCTGCAATCAAAGAGCCCTTTTTTTTCTTTTTTTTTTGGCGGGTGGAAAATCATCAAATAACCCCCTCTCGCTCTTAGGCAGAGCGAAAGGGAGTGTCAGACTTCTACTGACTAAAAACCACCCATGTTCCTTCTTAGCCTTATATGTCGAGGCCGCGGCAACTTGTGAACAACCCACAGCCCCGACGGGAGCCCTGCTTCCCTAAAATTGTCGATTAATAAAAAAGGTGATCTCTTCATCACAACATTTAACCGCACACGCCACCTTTGGCGGTTAAGACTGCAAGCCGTTTATTTATTTATCACAGATGGTTAACTGAGTCGGTTACTTTGAGTGAAGCCAGTGCATTAAGTATTGATATACCTTCAATACTCGATGCAACGGCATCGCTCCTCACAGCATGAAGTCTATGAACATCGTAGTGAATAAGGAAGTGAGGAAAAATAATATCTATACAGGGTGTAAGGGGTGTAAATTAACCCATCACACAGCCGTCAACCAAACATTCTGTACATCAATCTAAATACTCCTACGCAAAAATTTTTACTGGAAAACAACTTTTTTTTGGGGTCAAAAATCACATTTTACGGTAAAACTTAATGTCACTGGCACTGGCACTCCTAAAAAATTGTGGTAGGTAATTTAATTAAAGTTATAACCTGAAAAACAAGTATTTACAAAAACAGCTGTGATAAATTTGTTACTTTGACCCTCAATATCTCCGTAACTAGGAAATTCCCACAAATGGTCTAAAACAAAAAAAAATATCACAGTGGTGGGGAGAACACGTGCCTTAAGTTTGAGTTAAGGGTACTATTACACCCTTTATATGGCAGCCGGGACCAACAACTTAACGTGGTTTCCGCGGCACGGAGGAAAGTCGGCATGTAATGAGCGGTCACCCATCCACAGCCCAACCTAGGTAAGCGCGGCTTAACCTAAAGATCGACCCGAGTGGTAGTTACTATTAAGCCACACTGTCTGCTTTTTCGAGTAACTTCTAATTTTATGTTTTAAAGCTTCACCACTTCCATAATGTTATAAGCATCAAGTTCACTTTCATCCAGAGTAATAGGGTCCCGCTTGTTGGTGATTCTCAGAGGTGGTAGAAATAAAAAAGCTGACTGTAAACCTAAGTAGGTTCGTATATTAAGGCGCGCCTCTGGTCAGTGTCGTATATGTGACTGGTGGCAGCAGCGTCGGCTGTCGGGACCTTTTCCCCCGCTCCCCTCAAGCCGCTTTCGTCCTCCGGTCGTCGCAGTGGCTCCCGGCCGCTACGTATTGTCGTCGATACCGCTAATTTAAAGTAATAGGTTTGGTCTGTCCATTCACACCATCATCATCATCCATAACTCAACTTAACCCACTGCTATGAGTAGGCCTCTCTCTGCTTGCTCCAAGCTCCATGTTCTTGTGCCAGTCACAACTAGGATATTTCTGCAAAGGCAATAATGTCTTCTGCACATCTCAACGCCAGACGACCAACACGTCGGGCCACACCAACACAACATAGTAAAGTGATGTTGGTCTGTCAATCATTTATACCGAGATAGCAAATTGATGACCCAGCTGAAACCATTATTACCATTGTTCTGCCCTTTTTTTTTGGGGGGGGGGGCGGTAATTATCAAATAATCCCTCCCGTTCTTGGCCAGAGTGAAAGGTAGTGTCAGACTTCAACTGACTAAAAACCACCCATGACCCATCTTTGCCATTTATGTCGAGGCCGCGGTATCTGTTGCGAGCAACCCGCGGTATCTGTTGCGCAACCCGCACGGCGTCGGCCCTTGCTTTGAGGCGCGGGTGGAACACGAACGCACCGTCGACACGGCCTGTCGTCGTCATAAGACGGACGGACAGCGAGCTAGACCATTTTCCTGCCCTTGTTCTGTATTTAAACGAGACGTCTCACTTTGTTTAATTTGTCAGTCTCCCTTGTCACCACCACGTTATAGATTTCAACCATCCAAAACATTTTCCCAAAAATAAATTAAAATTATGACCTTTAATATTTCATAACCCGCTCCCCCCAACATGACGTCAACCTAATAAATGTTATGTAACAGGTCGCAAACTGCTGGGAAGGCGTAATAATACCGCCGACGCCACGCTCAGCCGATACAAGCTAGCGGAAATTAACAGCTTGTACCGTGTGCAAGCGGAGCGAAGCGAGCGGAGCGAGACGGAACTAAGAACGGATTTATCACCGCTGTTTGTGCTGTTATCGCAGTGTATTCGTGGTTAATCTCACATGCGGGATGACCGAGACCTTTAGAATATCGTATCGTGCCTAGCCAGACTGAATATCCGACTTGGGAGTAGATGTGAATGCTTATCTGGAATGGAGCAAGGTTGTCTGTTGTACCATTTGGAAATGCAGTGTGATGGCCGCTTGTAAGAGGTTTTTTAACTTAAAAATGATGTAGATCTGGAGAAAGATAATCTTAGTGGAATAATAGGGTTTTATTGAAACAATTGTGTTACTTTTTATTCGTCGATAATTCATTATATTAAAATCAATCAATGGTGAGTAACTCACACGTCATACTTCCAAGAATTTAGACTTACAAGAAATATATCTTTTAAAACATCACATCCCGCATTTTTCCAGGCTAAGATTATCGAATAAATAATTTGATTACAACAGAAATTGACTTCTGAAACTCAAGCCACCTACCCAACTATCTCACAATACAATGTACAAAAACTCGAATCAACACTTGAATTAATTAATACTTCAGTCTACAATTCTACATATTGCATAATATTATCATAAACTTTAACAAAGTAACCAAGTAGCAAGAGAACCTATATTTAATGAAATCTGAAGTAGTGAACTGACAGAAACACCTGCTCCACTGAAGTTAATTCTGCCTATAATTTTTAGTGCTGTGACCAAATAGTCGATTAATCGAGTATTCGGAATCGAGAGTATCGATACTTAGTCGATTTAATGAGATTGTAACGGTTTGTAGCGGATTTATGGGCGGTATTTAAGCTTCGAATGCAGTTTAAAGCATTTTAAACATAATTTAGTTCTGGTACGATTTACGGTTATTGATCGGGTTAAATATTATATTTATTTTCATATGGAATTATACAACATAATTTTATTACGCCTGTAATCGCACGCTAAAATTTCGCCAGTTCTGGATAATCATGATCATCATCATTATTCAGCCGAAAGATGTCCACTGCTGGACACCCCGCTGCCTCCCCTAAGTGTTGTTGAAAGTAATATATTGTAACGGATTTATTAAATAACACTAAAATAAAATCCAAATAAAAATATAAGTTCAAAAACTAAAACCCGACTACAAACCGCGGTCTTAAAAGTAGAAAACAAGAAAATAATTGTTGTCTGATATTCATATACTGAATTTGTATATTTCTATTTAAATGTAAGTAAAATTATTATAGAGGTCAGTCGTAGTCGCATGCCACCTTGCTAACTAATTATTGATTTGTGTCTGTAGTAAATCTAAATTGAACTTACAACTTATTATTGTATCGAGTCTGGTTCTTCTAACCAACATAACAGACAGAATGTGTTGCTGGGGAGTTTGTTCCGTCACTTCTTCTTTCCAGCTAAAACACTAGGAAGTGCCGAAGGGTTGGCGTTTTGGGGGATTGTCTCTTGTAAATAAGTAGAGTAAAGTAAATTTTGACGTTCGAAAAGTGCTGATTATCAGCATAATTTGAATAAATGACTTTTGATTTTGATTTTGAACGACACCAGCAGCTGCATTCTGTATCAATGAAAACGCCATGAAGGAGCATCAGGTATCAGTGGCATGCGACTACGGTGGTCCTCCATAATATATTTTTACTTACATTTAAATGTAAGGCATGGCTTATTTTCTCAGAAATAAAATGTATGGGATAATGTAGTGTTCGTATGTACATGTTCTGCTTCGCTGGGTGACCAGTTGTCAGGTACCCGGTGCTAAAGGCAAGGAAAAGTAATAGGTACTCACTTTACTTACATTCTCAGTCTTGATTTTTATATATGATATTCGGGGGACTATTTCAAGAATCAGACCAATCGGAGAAGCTAACTATTTCGCAAGACACACATAATTATAGTGTCGTCATTATTAGGTATATTACTCTTATTTATAACGACGTAGTATTACTGATTGATGATGCTAAACTGTCCCTTATATAAAAACGAACTAGATCCACACAAAAATCTAGACTTACCTAACCTACACCTTATAATTAGATGTACATACATCAGTGTATGTCTTCCTAGGGCGTCCCCTACCAACGTTAATACTCACATCTGCCTTGTAAACTACCTTTCGTTAATCGACTTTCACTCATCTTCTCTACATGAAGAAACCATCTAAGCATACCCTTTTCAATTTTTGTCACTACACCTTGTTTTTTTTGGAGGGCGGGATATCTTCAAATGACTCTGAGATCAGACTTCTACTGACTAAACACCACCCATGTTCCTTCTTAGCCCTTTGTGCGAGGCCGCGGTAACCCCCCCCCCCCCCCCGACGGGTTGTCACTACACCATAAAAGACTTATCTAAAAAATCGTTCACCTACAAAATCGATGCAGTTACTCGCTTCCCATCACTACGTCTCGTCGCTACAACTTCATTACCGCGAGCCAATTACAGAGACGTGTAATATACGTTAACACTTGACCGGATTCCGAGCTCGAATCGATTCATATCTCGAGTTCTCGAGTTTACTGTTGCATACCTTGCTGCGTATGAAGATGACGTCATGTTGTTTTGTTTTGAGAGTGACATGTGATTATGACTGTGTGTGGGTATGAGAATTATGTTTGGTACTAAGTATAAATTATTGTAGTTTGTGGATGAAAAACTAGAGCCTAATAAGTCCGTCAGATAGATATCAAAAAATTATGAACACGTATTTTTTCTTTTTTCACGGAAACAAAAGATGAAGACAATACAGTGCTCCGAAAAGTCGTGTCAAGTCGTGTGACGTCACAAGGTGAGTAGGTACTTTTTTACCAACAAAGTGACGTCAAAAGCCCCCACTCATGATCTTTGACACGTTTAATTTTCGTATTTTTTTATGAATTTCATAAAACAAAAAAAAACGTATCCAATATTTTTCGATAATCTAACAGACGGACTTATTAGATTTTTTTTTGTTAAAAAACCCTATTATTTAACGACTTGAGAACACATAGAGATACACAGAACACAACATCACGACTGTAATTATTAAAGGTTAGGACAGAGACGTACGTAATGGTACACTCACAATTTCCCAGATTTGTTTTGTCCCACGTAATAGGGGGTGAGCCTATTGTCATCAACCGGACACAAACTCAATAACACTTTGAACCCTTTTTTTTTGGGCAGGTGGAAAATCATCGCATAACCCCTCCCGCTCTTGGGCAGAGCGAAAGGAAGTGTCAGACTTCTACTGACTAAAAACCACCCATGTTCCTCCTTAGCCCTCTATGTCGAGGGCGCGATAACTAGGGTACAACCCACTGCCACACTTTGAACCCTTTTTATTTTATTTTTTTGGCGGGTGGAATATCATCGAATAACCCCTCCCGCTCTTGGGCAGAGCGAAAGGGAGTGTCAGACTTCTACTGACTAAAAACCACCCATGTTCCTCCTTAGCCCTCTGTGTCGAGGCCGCGATAACTAGGGTACAACCCGCTGCCACACTTTGAACCCTTTTTATAATATTTTTTTTGGCGGGTGGAAAATCATCGAATAACCCCTCCCGCTCTTGGGCAGAGCGAAAGGGAATGTCAGACTTCTACTGACTAAAAACCACCCATGTTCCTTCTTAGCCCTCTGTGTCGAGGCCGCGATAACTAGGGTACAACCCGCTGCCACACTTTGAACCCTTTTTATTTTATTTTTTTGGCGGGTGGAAAATCATCGAATAACCCCTCCCGGTCTTGGGCAGAGCGAAAGGGAGTGTCAGACTTCTACTGACTAAAAACCACCCATGTTCCTTCTTAGCCCTCTAAGTCGAGGCCGCGATAACTAGTGTACAACCCGCGGCCCCACACTTTGAACCCTTGCATCGAAACTAGGACTTCATGCTGAGCAGTCACGCTTTTGATCACTAGACCATCGAGGCAGTCAGAGTCAGACAGAGGCAGGTGATAACTATTACTAAACCATAAGTACCATTTCAGAAGGTGTCCTGTGTTTGATTATAAGATTCCTTTTACAATTTACAATTCCTCCTTCATATTTCTGTTCTCCTGGACTTTTCTTTACTGTTCTATTTTCTCATCTCTTACTTATCCTTGCCTTTTTAACAATTTAAGGTAAAGGGAATAATTATTGTATTTCTCACCATTTTTATTGACGGAGGACGTGTTTTGTAATTTATTGATATTTACCCCCTAACGGGGTTAAAAAGATGTAGAAAGTTATTTTGGGGGTGATTTGCTTCGAAGTTGATATCAATACTCCATAGTGCTTTTGATTTAAAAGACATTTTATTTTGACACAGTCTTGTTTGAAAACTCAGTCAACCTACGTCAAATGAAGTTGCTATAGTCAATGATATATTAAAACTATAGATACGTTGTCCGCCCTCAAAAATGACAACATGAAATGAAGCCAATTGGCCACATCGCGCTTAGTTACGCACCAACCTCTCGCGCGAAGCTACGTTTGTTTTTAATTTAAGTCGTGTGTGTAAACCTGCGCGAAATTTATAGACAACATGCATCAACAGGCATCCCGCTGTACGGTGTCATATTTTCTTTCCCTTTCTTTACGCGTAAAAGTAGTTATATCATATTTTCGCCGTTTTGAAGCGCCGCCATGTTAGTTCATGACGTGTCTATATATAATACGTCATTGGCTATAGTATTGTTTTACAGCAATTTTCTAAGCTGGATACATGCGGGATATTAAATTAAAATTGGTAGCCATGATAACATATTGCATCGAATAAGTGAAATCCATCGCTCATACGATGCATTACAATGGGTATATACTTTTTTTTGCTGCGGCGAGGATAAATACTACATTTCTTACCCCAGTGCAATCCAAAGGCCAAATAACCGCTTAAAAAAATGGTATCTTTTGCAAGTTATTATTCTTACCGTATTTAAGTGAAAGGAGAAGCCAATAATCTGTGGTATTATCGGTCGCTGTTTTGTCAGTTTTTTTAAACCGACATGTTTGCGAAAATCGAGACGAAAAGGTTGAGTTATAGAAGAACAATTAGGCGCAGCTTAATGCGGACATTTATTTACACTTGCAATCCTCGATGGGGATGAAATCACGAGGAAGCTTTTGTCTGGGCAAAAAAATATGATAGACACGACATAATACCCAGGATTTTTCACCTCTAAGTTAAGAAAATAATAGCACTTCTAACCAAAGGTAAAAGGCCTTTTGGGGGGGGGGGAATCACCAAATAACCCCTCCCGCTCTTGGGCAGAGCGAAAAGGAGTGTCAGACTTCTACTGACTAAAAACCAACCATGTTCCTTCTTAGCCCTTTATGTCGAGGCCGCGGTATCTCTTCCAATATCCCGCAACCCCGACGGGCGTCGGCTCTTGCCCCTTTCTTGTTGCTGACATCTCTTTTAAGCGCGTGTAGAATACGAAGGCGCCGTCGACACGGCCTGTCATCGCCATAAGACGGACGGACGGCGAGCCCATTACTCACCGTCCACAGGCCCGCGTCTACGGTGGCCGGAAGCCATCGGAGCGTTTCCCGTGGCGGCTAGGACGAGAGGTTCTCTCCCTCTCACGTTCCGCCACCTCCTTCGCTAGCATCACTGCTTCGCTGAAGGAAGCGATGGCGTCCCATTCCTCCTCGCCCCGGACTATGGCTTGCACCAGGGCCGGACGTGAGAGGTCGCCGCCATAAATGTGCTAAGATACCAAATCCAAATAAAGATCCTTATTCATTCGTCATTTAAAGTGCAACTTTTTTGTGAACTTTTTCTATAATGCTGGTAACTATTCTGTCAGATTACTGACGCACTAATTCCTTCTGTTATATACAGGAACAGCCTATCAGAAGACTACAAGCGACAACAAGAAAGGCTGTCTTGTAAATGTGTGGTCACAATAGGAGAACTTGCATTAGGAGGACAAAGCCTACATCATCACGGGTTGCCTTAGCCGCAAAAGTCTAAAGGCTTACACAATAACCGGCGAGAGTACCCCAAAATCAAGGCATGATGTCAATTCCTTAGTAGAAGTGGTGTCAAGTAGTGAACGCTTGGGAAGGACCTTTAAATTATAATAAAGATTGTTAATATTTTTTAAGAATTCAAATAATTTATATGGTTGAACAAAATGAATAACGTAAAAAACAAATAAAAAAATGCTATTAGAACCATTTTCGACTTCTACGCAGATGAAGTCGCGGGCAAAAGCTAGTAATAAAAAAAATAAATAAATGAGTCATATCAGTCTGGAGGCCTTAAACTCAAGGCATCCACAGGGAATTGTCCGGTTAAGCAGAAGCCAGCCTCATAGACTGAACTGCGGGATGCCATTGCCAAAAAAAAAGTGTCCTCAATTCACCTGGCTGATATTAGTTTCACCCAGATGAACACACCACTAAACCTCTCAAACGTGTGTTTCATGGCGTCTATTTCTGTACCTCCAAAGCTTGCAGGTTCATATTTCCCTCTCATATTTTAATCAAGTCTGCTGCGTATTCCTAGTTAATTGTCATCTCACACCATGTGCTCGTATAATGTCAATATCGCTAGCGAGCAATGCAATTATTTCGAGACTACCAGTACATTTAAATTGCGTCGATACACACAGCGACTACAGCGCCTTTGAGCTCGGATAGCATTAACTGGATACGAAATCAATGTTGTATACTTATAAATATTTTGTGGAGGATTTAAATAGTGTTGAATGTGTTGTGGTGTATTGAGTAACGTTTTATTTTTGTCATATTTTAAATATCATCATCTGCCTAACCTTTTCCCAACTATGTTGGGGTCGGCTTCCAGTCTAACCGGATGCAGCTGAAAAAAAGTATGTCAGAGACGGTCAATAATACGGTCGCTAAACGAAGCGCGGCACGTGACCGTGAGTGGTGGCAGCACTAACACTCGGCAAAGTTCGTGCTACGACGGAGCCTCGCTAAAGGAAGGGCGCGATGGTGAGGCACACTTGCCTACCGACCATCCTAGAAAACGGACCTTCATCCTAGGAACTGTCCTACGTTTCGTTTGGCTATAAATTATTATTGTGGGTATTTTGTTCAGTTGTAATTTCACCTTACCTTTGAGTTTTCATTGCACGAAACCTATATTCCGCCCACATAATGCCCGAGTGTAACGGTATAAATCCTCAAACAAGCATTCTGTACATCAAACTAAGTACCCCTACGCAAAAATTCATGCTGGGTTAAAAATCACATTACGGTAAAACTCAATGTAGCACTCTGAAAACATTGTGCTAGTGGATGCTTCGAATATTAAACAGGTCGTAGAGGTAATTTAAGTAAAGTTATAATATGAAAAACTCATATTTACAAAAACTGCTGTGTAAAATTTACCAGTTATGGTGTAGAATATTATCGCAGTGGTGGGGAAAACAAGACTAATAAGCCGCTTTCACAATAGGACGTTAGCAACGCGACAGTCGCACGATTAAAAACAAATACTTACGGGTTGTGAAATGTGAAGGAATCTGCTTCTGCCGCGCGACTGTCGCGCTGCTAACGCCCTAATGTGAAAGCGGCCTTAGTGTCCTTCGTTTGTGTTATAGGTACTTCTAGACCCTTTATATGGCAGCCAAGACCAACAGCTTTACGTGCTTTCCGATATACGAAGAAACCTCGGTATGTAATGGGTGGTCACCCATCCACACCACAACCTAGGCAAGCGCGCCTTAACCTAAAGATGGATCCGAGTGGAAGTTATTATTTAACGATATGTTTTGTAATTAATATCATCATCCACTGCCAGCTCTCCACATTGACCGGCAAAATTAAACCTATGACTAGCTATAAGTAAGGCAGCTTTAATTTTGTTTTAACCATAATTTCGAAGATTTATTTCGCCATGCTCTTAGTATAATACCTACAAATATAATCAAACTTAAGTAATATGTGACATCGTCATCAATTAAGCAGATAGTTCTACAACTCCAAAACAAAAAAAAGATCGAAGTCATCAAGCAAAAAAAAGATAACTGTAAACTAGCATTTTAAACTTTACTTAGTATTTTGTACAACACTGAAAAATGCTAGTAAAGTGGAACACCACGGCTAGGCAAAAGCCTCCAGCAAATCATTCGATGTGCTGTTTCGTGCTTCCTTGAACCTAGGGTAGGTTCGAGGAACTACGAGACTTAATGAGCAAGTCTCAATGTTCATTGTCAAATCATAAAAATCGCCCGAACAAGAGCTGTGGCTTTGTAAACCAATAAAGTTAATACATTAAAAAGTCTTTCAACTCTTATAAAAACAAAGAACCACTGCACACTAAAACTGCGACCCCAAAAAGTAAACGAAACGCCACTAAAATCCGAACAAGGGGCACCAAATTTGAAATTTCAAACAATAAAGACTGTTATATGTAAATTCGTCTGCTTTATTATGATACAAGTACGATCTAGCTTCACAGTAACCGTGAAATCGTTGAAGATTTACCGTCAGTCTAAAACAAGCTCAACTGTACAATGAAACTTAAGCCAGTCCAATCCGGTGCCGGTCTTGCATTATAGTTTCGTTTACACCGAACTGGACGGTAAATGGCGACACTATAGTATTTAGTTTTTTACAAAACCAAGTGAGTAAACTTTTTAAGAACCAATATTATAACTGTTCTGGCATGTTGATAGGGAAGGCGATTGAGATGTTGATTCCATCAATAAATAGAAAAAGCCTAACCCAGGTCATTGCTAGAATACCGCACCACAGGAACACAGAGGGCTAAGAAAGAACATGGATGAGTTTTAGTCAGTACGAGTCTGACACTCCCTACCACTCTGCACAGAGCAAATGACCCCTTCGGTTATTTAAGGATTTTCCACCGGGCAGGTCAAGGTCACTGCTTGGCCTATCATAATTGTTCCAAGTTGCGCTACAACACCTTCATCACGCCAAGCTTAAAATTGAAAATAAAACTAAATTGGCCACATTTTCTTATTCTCGCATAATTATTTTATCTTCTTAATCTGTCGCATTGGTGAAACAGCAGTTTTAAACAGAGATAAACTGACTACCGTGACATCATGTTTAAGTTTGTTAAAAATATTTAACTGATTTCATCGGAACTCTTCAGTAAAATATTATTATAATATTAGTTTGTTTTCGGTGTAAAAGCGGCCGGCACCCATAAAGATGATACCAACGCTTCCTCAAGCGTTATTCAATTTAGTTCCCAGTCGGAGGTTGGTGGGGCTGTGTACCGAACGACGAGCGCCCGGCTGTGCGGACAAACGAACATTTAACGCCTTATCTAAGAAATCTAGGATTAATTGAACTGTAGTGGAAAAATGCACGTTTTATTATCTAGTGGGTACTAAGGTAACTAGGCTGTGAGTTAAATAATAGTTAGCTAGTTTATTTTTGATAGGTCATGCTGAAGTCGTTGAAGGTATATTTCAGAACCCCAAATCAATATTTTTTGTTTGTTGTTTCCTATGGTTGTTTCTATAGAGGAATGGTACTTCACACACAGGAAAAAATATAAAACTAAACATAGGCGACAACATGGCTTAAAAACACATAACCCTCCTTTTGGGCTTCGCCGTAGTGGAGTAAAACAACATTATTTTACTAGCTTTACTGCTAACTTTTTACTGGTCAATGTAATGTTTATGTTAATAACTTTTTGCACAAGCAATAATCTTTTAAATACATACTCTGACAGCAAACCACTAAACGCATTCATTCTATATTCTTGAATTTAAAATCCCCTAGAATCAAGAATGCAAAATACAGAGAAAAGTTTAGCTAAAAGTTTAGTCAAAATCGAGTGGACAGTCACCTCGCATACATTGTACGTAGTTTCTATTCTATTAGACACTTAGAAAACAGTATAAGTTTAGAACCGCAAACGAAAACTTTACTTACCCTCTCACGCGTAAAATATCGTGCAATAATTTAATAAAAGTAAAATATTTTTAAAACAAAGAAATGTATGTTTAAAATCGTATGTGAAAGAATTCATTTTTCTTTGACGCGCACTCATCTCATCACTTTCTGTGGAGAGCCTTTGTATGCGGCTCTTCGCGCTAAGTACATTATGTAAATGTTATACCGGGGGCAGGACTGCTTGGTCCTCGTACACTACAGATAACCACACCCATATTATTTTACACAGGGTAAGAAAACAGGAGCTATATTTTCCTGAAAAATAGTAGTAGGTTTAGTTGGTTGCTCGGAGCGGTTACAGACTGTGGCGTTGAGTTATTTGAGTAGAAACAAGTATGCAGACACGAAGCGCAGCGGGGCAGCCCTGTCGTGTGAACGTTCGCCATTCTTTCAAAATATTTTGCTGTTTAATATTTATAAATATCCGTATAACATCTCCGCACATGTGTTTCGTAATTTTAATATTTTTTGTCGCATCACTCCTTTGGGAAACGTTATTGTAGCAGCTTATGGAACAGGAAAATAGTAATGTAATTATGGTGAAATGCCATGTAGGTAAATTTAGTTTTATTTTGAGGTCTTATTTGTTTTATGTAAAACTAGCGACCCGCCTCCATTTCGTACGATTTTGTGACTTGCCAAAACAACGAGATTCTCGTATTGATATCAATAGGGTAGTTATCAAAAAAAATCTAATTAGTCCGTCAGATATATTTTCAAAAAATATTAGACACGTATTTTTTCTTTTTTCACGTTAACCAGTAATGAAGACGATACAGTGCTTTGAAATATCGTGAGACGTCATTTTCTGAGACATTTGTATGACATTCTTTAGCGGTCAGTGACGTCACAACCTCCCACTCAAAACTTCGTCAATTTTTATTGATTTGATAAAGATCCAATATTTTTCGATAATCTAACAGACGGACTAATTAGAATCATATTTTTCGAAGTCAGTAAACATCCTATTGTATGTTTGATTTTTTTTGTAGCTGTGCGACCGATGGACTGCCAAGTCATAGGTCTTGAATTCGATCCAAAAGACATGAACCTCAGATTTTTCGTATACATGATTGCGTATTGTATAAGTATCACTTGCTTCGGTGGAGGAAAACATCGGTAGGAAACCAGCATGCCAGAGAGATATTCTTAGACAACTTCTAAAATCTAATCAGACGCCCATTTGCGGCCCGTCGGGGCTGCGCGGTGTTGTAAGAGATACCGCGGCCTCGACATATAGGGCTAAGAACATGGGTGGTTTTTATTCAGTAGAAGTCTGACACTCCTATTCGCTCTGCCCATGATGGAGTTATTTGATGATTTTTCACCCGCCAAAAAAAGGACCATTAGCGGTATAAAAACTCTGACACCACATTAGACAAAAAAATAGAAAATTAACTCGGAAAACTTCAAACAATTACTAATCAGTCCCTAATTCCGTTCTAAAACCCGTCAAACTGAAAACACCAAATAAATCCTACAACAACAAACAAAAACAAATTCCCTATTCATAATTTAATTACTTTGTCAACAATATCAGTGAATCTCCTCCATTGGCATTGCAAAAACATTGGAGCCAGACATACATACCTCGAATTGTTTCTTGAAATCTCAACAAATCCGCGATGTGACGTGTCCGAGGTAGCTTTAATTTAAAAGGACTTAGAAGGGCGATCACCGTCGCTCCTCGGATTAAAACTTTCTTCAAAACTATTGATACGGTTTAATATTTTAACAGATAAGAAACCTTTAAACCTTTAGAAATAAGGATTCTTTTGGTGGTCTTAGAAACTGTTTCCAATGGAATTCAGTCTCGCCAGGGTATTTAATTATTTTTGCCTTTATCTCGTTTCCTTTGCCCGTCTTTTGTCCTTTATGTCTTTAGCGTACTATTTTCTAAATTTTAATCGAATACGCATAGTGCCAATGACCTTTCTGAGTGAGGTATCGGGCATAGAGGCTGAATGCAATTTCAATTTATATTTAACAATATTAATGAATGTATATAAAATCAATTCTTGATTTATTTCGTAATAATTGTAGAAAAAACCTGCCACATGTTTCCAATCTGCTAGACATTACGGTTAAATATAAAATTAATACGACCTCCAAAATAATTCAATATCTTTTTAATAATTATCACAATGCGAAATTTTCTTATATTCTACTTATAAACGTAGGTACGCCTTCGTCTGACAAATGAATACCTTTTCACGACAATATCTTATTGTATTATTCTAATGCAATTACGTTCACGAATATTTGTTCTGACAAATGACATTACTCAGGTACCCTATAGAACATCAAGGAGTTTTGTTTTTTTCTACATTTAAATACACATTGATTCCGTCGTACGCAACAGTTGATGACGGAAATTAAAAATAAACTCGTGAAATTTGACTTGGCAAGTTCTTTACTTGCTTTGCCTTCTTTGATCTTGATATTCAGGTAGCTGAAGGCAATACATCCCGTAGAACAACTTTTAATCCTGGTTCCGCCGCCCGTCAGCAATCGAGCGGTAAGTCGTTTTAAATTAAAACTTGTCGTCGATCCCTGATCCTGTGGATTTATGGCGAAGTTAGGGAGAACCCATCGATCCCTAGTAGTCCTTATACATACATAATTGCGGTGGAGTCGAAAAAAGTTGTTGGTTTACGAATCTGCAACAGAAATTCTTAAAAAAAATCACATAATATTCTTAACACAAAAAAAAATTACTAAAGTTGGTACTTAAGAGTAGATTTCGTGTTATTATTTCATTTTTAGCGTCTGTATTAGCATATATTTAGTTGCATGTAGCGACTTGCAACTATAAAGCAATTTGTCTCAGTCTCTATAGATCTTCATGTAATGCTTGTTGTAATGACATTTAATTAACTACAGAGAGCGAATTGATAATAATACTCGTTTATTTTGTACATTAAGATGTACTTGTAAACTCTACATAAAAAAAAATACGAAAGGTATAGAATAGTCATAATTTCGACTCAAAACTCGATCAAATCTATGTTACTTAATATCGTATTGCTAACTTTTGATACCAAACATTACATAATTCGAAATAAATATTTGCGTGCGCACAGTATCATTATCTCTTTTAAGCGCGTGTAGAATACGAAGGCGCCGTCGACACGGCCTGTCATCGCCATAAGACGGACGGACGGCGAGCCCATTACTCACCGTCCACAGGCCCGCGTCTACGGTGGCCGGAAGCCATCGGAGCGTTTCCCGTGGCGGCTAGGACGAGAGGTTCTCTCCCTCTCACGTTCCGCCACCTCCTTCGCTAGCATCACTGCTTCGCTGAAGGAAGCGATGGCGTCCCATTCCTCCTCGCCCCGGACTATGGCTTGCACCAGGGCCGGACGTGAGAGGTCGCCGCCATAAATGTGCTAAGATACCAAATCCAAATAAAGATCCTTATTCATTCGTCATTTAAAGTGCAACTTTTTTGTGAACTTTTTCTATAATGCTGGTAACTATTCTGTCAGATTACTGACGCACTAATTCCTTCTGTTATATACAGGAACAGCCTATCAGAAGACTACAAGCGACAACAAGAAAGGCTGTCTTGTAAATGTGTGGTCACAATAGGAGAACTTGCATTAGGAGGACAAAGCCTACATCATCACGGGTTGCCTTAGCCGCAAAAGTCTAAAGGCTTACACAATAACCGGCGAGAGTACCCCAAAATCAAGGCATGATGTCAATTCCTTAGTAGAAGTGGTGTCAAGTAGTGAACGCTTGGGAAGGACCTTTAAATTATAATAAAGATTGTTAATATTTTTTAAGAATTCAAATAATTTATATGGTTGAACAAAATGAATAACGTAAAAAACAAATAAAAAAATGCTATTAGAACCATTTTCGACTTCTACGCAGATGAAGTCGCGGGCAAAAGCTAGTAATAAAAAAAATAAATAAATGAGTCATATCAGTCTGGAGGCCTTAAACTCAAGGCATCCACAGGGAATTGTCCGGTTAAGCAGAAGCCAGCCTCATAGACTGAACTGCGGGATGCCATTGCCAAAAAAAAAGTGTCCTCAATTCACCTGGCTGATATTAGTTTCACCCAGATGAACACACCACTAAACCTCTCAAACGTGTGTTTCATGGCGTCTATTTCTGTACCTCCAAAGCTTGCAGGTTCATATTTCCCTCTCATATTTTAATCAAGTCTGCTGCGTATTCCTAGTTAATTGTCATCTCACACCATGTGCTCGTATAATGTCAATATCGCTAGCGAGCAATGCAATTATTTCGAGACTACCAGTACATTTAAATTGCGTCGATACACACAGCGACTACAGCGCCTTTGAGCTCGGATAGCATTAACTGGATACGAAATCAATGTTGTATACTTATAAATATTTTGTGGAGGATTTAAATAGTGTTGAATGTGTTGTGGTGTATTGAGTAACGTTTTATTTTTGTCATATTTTAAATATCATCATCTGCCTAACCTTTTCCCAACTATGTTGGGGTCGGCTTCCAGTCTAACCGGATGCAGCTGAAAAAAAGTATGTCAGAGACGGTCAATAATACGGTCGCTAAACGAAGCGCGGCACGTGACCGTGAGTGGTGGCAGCACTAACACTCGGCAAAGTTCGTGCTACGACGGAGCCTCGCTAAAGGAAGGGCGCGATGGTGAGGCACACTTGCCTACCGACCATCCTAGAAAACGGACCTTCATCCTAGGAACTGTCCTACGTTTCGTTTGGCTATAAATTATTATTGTGGGTATTTTGTTCAGTTGTAATTTCACCTTACCTTTGAGTTTTCATTGCACGAAACCTATATTCCGCCCACATAATGCCCGAGTGTAACGGTATAAATCCTCAAACAAGCATTCTGTACATCAAACTAAGTACCCCTACGCAAAAATTCATGCTGGGTTAAAAATCACATTACGGTAAAACTCAATGTAGCACTCTGAAAACATTGTGCTAGTGGATGCTTCGAATATTAAACAGGTCGTAGAGGTAATTTAAGTAAAGTTATAATATGAAAAACTCATATTTACAAAAACTGCTGTGTAAAATTTACCAGTTATGGTGTAGAATATTATCGCAGTGGTGGGGAAAACAAGACTAATAAGCCGCTTTCACAATAGGACGTTAGCAACGCGACAGTCGCACGATTAAAAACAAATACTTACGGGTTGTGAAATGTGAAGGAATCTGCTTCTGCCGCGCGACTGTCGCGCTGCTAACGCCCTAATGTGAAAGCGGCCTTAGTGTCCTTCGTTTGTGTTATAGGTACTTCTAGACCCTTTATATGGCAGCCAAGACCAACAGCTTTACGTGCTTTCCGATATACGAAGAAACCTCGGTATGTAATGGGTGGTCACCCATCCACACCACAACCTAGGCAAGCGCGCCTTAACCTAAAGATGGATCCGAGTGGAAGTTATTATATAACGATATGTTTTGTAATTAATATCATCATCCACTGCCAGCTCTCCACATTGACCGGCAAAATTAAACCTATGACTAGCTATAAGTAAGGCAGCTTTAATTTTGTTTTAACCATAATTTCGAAGATTTATTTCGCCATGCTCTTAGTATAATACCTACAAATATAATCAAACTTAAGTAATATGTGACATCGTCATCAATTAAGCAGATAGTTCTACAACTCCAAAACAAAAAAAAGATCGAAGTCATCAAGCAAAAAAAAGATAACTGTAAACTAGCATTTTAAACTTTACTTAGTATTTTGTACAACACTGAAAAATGCTAGTAAAGTGGAACACCACGGCTAGGCAAAAGCCTCCAGCAAATCATTCGATGTGCTGTTTCGTGCTTCCTTGAACCTAGGGTAGGTTCGAGGAACTATGAGACTTAATGAGCAAGTCTCAATGTTCATTGTCAAATCATAAAAATCGCCCGAACAAGAGCTGTGGCTTTGTAAACCAATAAAGTTAATACATTAAAAAGTCTTTCAACTCTTATAAAAACAAAGAACCACTGCACACTAAAACTGCGACCCCAAAAAGTAAACGAAACGCCACTAAAATCCGAACAAGGGGCACCAAATTTGAAATTTCAAACAATAAAGACTGTTATATGTAAATTCGTCTGCTTTATTATGATACAAGTACGATCTAGCTTCACAGTAACCGTGAAATCGTTGAAGATTTACCGTCAGTCTAAAACAAGCTCAACTGTACAATGAAACTTAAGCCAGTCCAATCCGGTGCCGGTCTTGCATTATAGTTTCGTTTACACCGAACTGGACGGTAAATGGCGACACTATAGTATTTAGTTTTTTACAAAACCAAGTGAGTAAACTTTTTAAGAACCAATATTATAACTGTTCTGGCATGTTGATAGGGAAGGCGATTGAGATGTTGATTCCATCAATAAATAGAAAAAGCCTAACCCAGGTCATTGCTAGAATACCGCACCACAGGAACACAGAGGGCTAAGAAAGAACATGGATGAGTTTTAGTCAGTACGAGTCTGACACTCCCTACCACTCTGCACAGAGCAAATGACCCCTTCGGTTATTTAAGGATTTTCCACCGGGCAGGTCAAGGTCACTGCTTGGCCTATCATAATTGTTCCAAGTTGCGCTACAACACCTTCATCACGCCAAGCTTAAAATTGAAAATAAAACTAAATTGGCCACATTTTCTTATTCTCGCATAATTATTTTATCTTCTTAATCTGTCGCATTGGTGAAACAGCAGTTTTAAACAGAGATAAACTGACTACCGTGACATCATGTTTAAGTTTGTTAAAAATATTTAACTGATTTCATCGGAACTCTTCAGTAAAATATTATTATAATATTAGTTTGTTTTCGGTGTAAAAGCGGCCGGCACCCATAAAGATGATACCAACGCTTCCTCAAGCGTTATTCAATTTAGTTCCCAGTCGGAGGTTGGTGGGGCTGTGTACCGAACGACGAGCGCCCGGCTGTGCGGACAAACGAACATTTAACGCCTTATCTAAGAAATCTAGGATTAATTGAACTGTAGTGGAAAAATGCACGTTTTATTATCTAGTGGGTACTAAGGTAACTAGGCTGTGAGTTAAATAATAGTTAGCTAGTTTATTTTTGATAGGTCATGCTGAAGTCGTTGAAGGTATATTTCAGAACCCCAAATCAATATTTTTTGTTTGTTGTTTCCTATGGTTGTTTCTATAGAGGAATGGTACTTCACACACAGGAAAAAATATAAAACTAAACATAGGCGACAACATGGCTTAAAAACACATAACCCTCCTTTTGGGCTTCGCCGTAGTGGAGTAAAACAACATTATTTTACTAGCTTTACTGCTAACTTTTTACTGGTCAATGTAATGTTTATGTTAATAACTTTTTGCACAAGCAATAATCTTTTAAATACATACTCTGACAGCAAACCACTAAACGCATTCATTCTATATTCTTGAATTTAAAATCCCCTAGAATCAAGAATGCAAAATACAGAGAAAAGTTTAGCTAAAAGTTTAGTCAAAATCGAGTGGACAGTCACCTCGCATACATTGTACGTAGTTTCTATTCTATTAGACACTTAGAAAACAGTATAAGTTTAGAACCGCAAACGAAAACTTTACTTACCCTCTCACGCGTAAAATATCGTGCAATAATTTAATAAAAGTAAAATATTTTTAAAACAAAGAAATGTATGTTTAAAATCGTATGTGAAAGAATTCATTTTTCTTTGACGCGCACTCATCTCATCACTTTCTGTGGAGAGCCTTTGTATGCGGCTCTTCGCGCTAAGTACATTATGTAAATGTTATACCGGGGGCAGGACTGCTTGGTCCTCGTACACTACAGATAACCACACCCATATTATTTTACACAGGGTAAGAAAACAGGAGCTATATTTTCCTGAAAAATAGTAGTAGGTTTAGTTGGTTGCTCGGAGCGGTTACAGACTGTGGCGTTGAGTTATTTGAGTAGAAACAAGTATGCAGACACGAAGCGCAGCGGGGCAGCCCTGTCGTGTGAACGTTCGCCATTCTTTCAAAATATTTTGCTGTTTAATATTTATAAATATCCGTATAA
Organism: Diarsia rubi; assembly: GCA_932274075.1. Classification (NCBI taxonomy): domain Eukaryota; kingdom Metazoa; phylum Arthropoda; class Insecta; order Lepidoptera; family Noctuidae; genus Diarsia; species Diarsia rubi. The sequence continues at coordinate 16,869,205 of OW026419.1, read as the reverse complement.
CATCTCCGCACATGTGTTTCGTAATTTTAATATTTTTTGTCGCATCACTCCTTTGGGAAACGTTATTGTAGCAGCTTATGGAACAGGAAAATAGTAATGTAATTATGGTGAAATGCCATGTAGGTAAATTTAGTTTTATTTTGAGGTCTTATTTGTTTTATGTAAAACTAGCGACCCGCCTCCATTTCGTACGATTTTGTGACTTGCCAAAACAACGAGATTCTCGTATTGATATCAATAGGGTAGTTATCAAAAAAAATCTAATTAGTCCGTCAGATATATTTTCAAAAAATATTAGACACGTATTTTTTCTTTTTTCACGTTAACCAGTAATGAAGACGATACAGTGCTTTGAAATATCGTGAGACGTCATTTTCTGAGACATTTGTATGACATTCTTTAGCGGTCAGTGACGTCACAACCTCCCACTCAAAACTTCGTCAATTTTTATTGATTTGATAAAGATCCAATATTTTTCGATAATCTAACAGACGGACTAATTAGAATCATATTTTTCGAAGTCAGTAAACATCCTATTGTATGTTTGATTTTTTTTGTAGCTGTGCGACCGATGGACTGCCAAGTCATAGGTCTTGAATTCGATCCAAAAGACATGAACCTCAGATTTTTCGTATACATGATTGCGTATTGTATAAGTATCACTTGCTTCGGTGGAGGAAAACATCGGTAGGAAACCAGCATGCCAGAGAGATATTCTTAGACAACTTCTAAAATCTAATCAGACGCCCATTTGCGGCCCGTCGGGGCTGCGCGGTGTTGTAAGAGATACCGCGGCCTCGACATATAGGGCTAAGAACATGGGTGGTTTTTATTCAGTAGAAGTCTGACACTCCTATTCGCTCTGCCCATGATGGAGTTATTTGATGATTTTTCACCCGCCAAAAAAAGGACCATTAGCGGTATAAAAACTCTGACACCACATTAGACAAAAAAATAGAAAATTAACTCGGAAAACTTCAAACAATTACTAATCAGTCCCTAATTCCGTTCTAAAACCCGTCAAACTGAAAACACCAAATAAATCCTACAACAACAAACAAAAACAAATTCCCTATTCATAATTTAATTACTTTGTCAACAATATCAGTGAATCTCCTCCATTGGCATTGCAAAAACATTGGAGCCAGACATACATACCTCGAATTGTTTCTTGAAATCTCAACAAATCCGCGATGTGACGTGTCCGAGGTAGCTTTAATTTAAAAGGACTTAGAAGGGCGATCACCGTCGCTCCTCGGATTAAAACTTTCTTCAAAACTATTGATACGGTTTAATATTTTAACAGATAAGAAACCTTTAAACCTTTAGAAATAAGGATTCTTTTGGTGGTCTTAGAAACTGTTTCCAATGGAATTCAGTCTCGCCAGGGTATTTAATTATTTTTGCCTTTATCTCGTTTCCTTTGCCCGTCTTTTGTCCTTTATGTCTTTAGCGTACTATTTTCTAAATTTTAATCGAATACGCATAGTGCCAATGACCTTTCTGAGTGAGGTATCGGGCATAGAGGCTGAATGCAATTTCAATTTATATTTAACAATATTAATGAATGTATATAAAATCAATTCTTGATTTATTTCGTAATAATTGTAGAAAAAACCTGCCACATGTTTCCAATCTGCTAGACATTACGGTTAAATATAAAATTAATACGACCTCCAAAATAATTCAATATCTTTTTAATAATTATCACAATGCGAAATTTTCTTATATTCTACTTATAAACGTAGGTACGCCTTCGTCTGACAAATGAATACCTTTTCACGACAATATCTTATTGTATTATTCTAATGCAATTACGTTCACGAATATTTGTTCTGACAAATGACATTACTCAGGTACCCTATAGAACATCAAGGAGTTTTGTTTTTTTCTACATTTAAATACACATTGATTCCGTCGTACGCAACAGTTGATGACGGAAATTAAAAATAAACTCGTGAAATTTGACTTGGCAAGTTCTTTACTTGCTTTGCCTTCTTTGATCTTGATATTCAGGTAGCTGAAGGCAATACATCCCGTAGAACAACTTTTAATCCTGGTTCCGCCGCCCGTCAGCAATCGAGCGGTAAGTCGTTTTAAATTAAAACTTGTCGTCGATCCCTGATCCTGTGGATTTATGGCGAAGTTAGGGAGAACCCATCGATCCCTAGTAGTCCTTATACATACATAATTGCGGTGGAGTCGAAAAAAGTTGTTGGTTTACGAATCTGCAACAGAAATTCTTAAAAAAAATCACATAATATTCTTAACACAAAAAAAAATTACTAAAGTTGGTACTTAAGAGTAGATTTCGTGTTATTATTTCATTTTTAGCGTCTGTATTAGCATATATTTAGTTGCATGTAGCGACTTGCAACTATAAAGCAATTTGTCTCAGTCTCTATAGATCTTCATGTAATGCTTGTTGTAATGACATTTAATTAACTACAGAGAGCGAATTGATAATAATACTCGTTTATTTTGTACATTAAGATGTACTTGTAAACTCTACATAAAAAAAAATACGAAAGGTATAGAATAGTCATAATTTCGACTCAAAACTCGATCAAATCTATGTTACTTAATATCGTATTGCTAACTTTTGATACCAAACATTACATAATTCGAAATAAATATTTGCGTGCGCACAGTATCATTAATAATACGCTGCTGAGGAGTTATTAATATTGATGGGCACTTATCACGAAGAGAAGTAGGGATGACCTTGATTTCCTGAATTAATTAAGAATGAGTACTGATTTTTACTGTTCAAATGTCCATATCTAAGTTTGGGTTCTACAAGTAAGACAAGTATACGCGTTAGAGATTATTCTACGTGAACTTAAATACGCAATATACAGGGTGTAAATTAACCCTTCACGCAGCCTTTCACCAAGCATTCTGTACATCAAACTAAGTACCCCTACGTAAAAATGTTTGCTGGAATATTACTTTTTTTTTGGGTCAAAAATGACATTTTACGGTAAAACTCAATGCATCACTCTTAAAACATTGTGCTAGTGGATGCTTTGAATAGTAGACGGGTCATGGAGCTAATTTAAGTAAAGTTATAACCTAAAAACTCTTGAGTCTCGAGCGACGCGTCACCGTGCGCGAACGTTAGCAATGGCGGATGCGAACGGGTCAACGACCTCTAAAATGTTAAAGTGCGCGAACTGTAATATAGTTATAAACGAGGTTCTGGCCTTTATTCAGAACAAATGTGATGTGATGGACGAGGACTCAATGATCAGACTGTGTGCCACGGGGTTTAAGTCGGAAGAAATTAGTGCAGCCAAAAATCTTTTATTTACTTCAGTAAAGACAACTGGAAGAAAGATCACCCGAAAAAGAGAGGGAAAAACGCAAAGGGAAATAGAAGACATAATCACACTAATAAAACAGAAGGATCCCGAAGAAATGCCGATTTTTGTCGCCCGTGACTTGCAAAAACTACCCCCGGTCACTTTTGATCATTTAGATGCGACGCGAATATTGAAGGATCTCATTATACTCAAAAATGAAATTGAATCAATTAAAGAAACATATACACCAGTGGACCAGTTCTCAAGACTACAAAATGAAGTAATTAATCTGCAGCAAACATCGATAGTTAATCATTTCGAACGGGATAATTTTGTCAACAAAAAAAGAGGTACAAATCGATTGTTAGACAGCTCGGAATTCAACTGCGAAAGTGGCCCTTTAGGGATTATTCACATTGCGCAGGAGTCGATCAGCGAAAATAAACATTCAACCATTATTGATAAGGAGGTAGATCAGTACAGTCAGGTGCCGCACTCACTGTCTCGCTCGCGCGCGCTGCCGTCTGGCGACGATCTCTCGGTCGCACACAGCCCGGTGTGTGCGCGCGCAGCGGTAAAACCAACACTGTGTAATGCCTCAACTAACGCGGTGACTAATAAAGACTCGTTATGTGAAGGCGCAACGAACAATCAGCTGTTTCGAGCGCTCCAGCCGCAGAGCGCTTTACTTATGCAGAATGCAGATGACGATTGGCAAGTTGTACAAAGGAAAAGGTATAGGAATCGTTTTATGGGTAACAGAGGAACGTGCACCGAAATAGTTGACGGTTTTAGGGCTGCAAATATCAGTGTCCCTCTATTTATAAACAATGTGCATAAGGAAACGTGCGAGAATAACATAGTTGCCTACATAAGGAACAAAACAAACGTTGACATCTCATTACATAAGATCGAACCCAAGCAACAGAAACAATACAACTCATATAAAATGTATGTTCCTAAGGAAAAGCTAAGTTTGTTTTTGGACTCCAGTTTATGGCCTGATGGAATAACTTTTCGCCGTTTCGTGGACTTCAGCAGGCGTGATTTAGATAGACGTAAGAAATCTGATACTGGTGCAAAAATAAATCTAAATGGATAGTACAACAAACAATGAATCTTTAAAACTCATCAGTTTCAATTGTAAGTCTTTTAAAAGATCCTCAGACTGTGTAAGACGGCTTTGCCTAACTGCTGATATTATTGCACTGCAAGAGACCTGGCTTTTGCCCCACGAGATACCCGAACTTGGTGGAATAAGCAACGACTTTGGATTCTTTGGCAAATCAGCAGTAGACCTAACAAGCTGTATATTGCGCGGGCGGCCGTACGGCGGCGTAGCGCTTCTATGGAGAAACAGTAAGTGTAATTGTGTGTCTGTGATTCCGTGTGACAATAAACGAATAAGTGCAATTAAGGTGTGTGTGTCGAAACGGTCGATACTCGTTTTCTCTGTTTATATGCCTACCGACTCTTCTGACAATCTCATAGAATTTGTTCAATGTTTAAGTGAAATTACGTCAATAGTTGAGAGTAACAATATTGAAAATGTATTTATTATGGGGGATTTTAATGCTCATCCGGGGGAATTGTTTGGCAATGAACTCCATAATTTTTGTAAGGAGCAAAAATGGACGTGTGTCGACCTAGAGATGTTGGGTTTGAATTCAAATACCTATACTTTTGTGAGTGACGCGCACGGTAGCCGTAGGTGGCTCGATCACTGTGTTGTTACCGATGCTGCATTAAATACAGTTTCTTCGGTAAAGGTATGCTACGACATTTTCTGGTCTGATCACTATCCAGTAGAGATTCAGTGTAACGTAAAATCAGTGTGTCGGTCCATTAAGCCACCGCTCACCAAAACAAATAAAGTTCTATGGGGAGACAGGGATTTAAGCCAAACAGAAAAATATACTAAATGTTGTAACGATAAACTAAAGGAACTTGGCTTCCCTCATGAATTCCAACAGTGTTGTGATAGCATGTGTCATGATAGTAGCGGGGATCACTTGGCAGCGATAGACGCACTTTATGGTGACATTGTAACAGCGTTACAGGAGGCTGCTGTTGATAGCTATGTGGGTCGTGGAGGTAGTGGTGGCCGACACTGCGGTCGTCGCATTGTCGGCTGGAACAAGTATGTTCGTGACGCTCACAGAGACGCTAGGCAGAAGTTTTTAACCTGGGTGTGTTTTGGTCGACCTAGCAATGGTAACATTTATAATGAAATGTATGAATCTAGAAAGAAGTTCAAAAGCAAACTACACTATTGTCAGAATAACCAAGAACTAATAAAAATGAATATTTTAGCTACCAAACATAAAAATAAAGATTTTAAAGGATTTTGGCAACAGACAAAAAAGTTGAGCCCAAAACCTAGCGTCCCTGTGAGTATCAACGGCATCAGCGAACCAAAAGACATTGCGAATGTGTTTAGATGTCACTTTCAAGTGGAGTCTCCGCTAAAAGGTGAGCAGAGCAGGGATGCGGGGGTCGTCGTGTCAGCGGTGCCTGAGCGTGTCACAGCAAAACAAGTTGCTCTTATAATAAAGGGCATGACTCGAGGGAAGTCGCCCGGACACGACGGCCTCAGCATCGAACATTTTCAGCATGCGGGGCCACACCTCTCGAGACTACTGGCTCTTTTGTTTACACTCTGTATTAGGCATTCGTACCTGCCAAGTGATCTGATGAAGACGGTGGTAGTGCCCATAATTAAAAACAAGACCGGAGATACTTCTGACAAGTGCAACTACCGCCCGATATCATTGGCTACGACCACAGCTAAGGTACTTGATGGCCTGCTTGAGAGACAGCTTAGAGAACACCTCAATTTAAACGACGCTCAGTTCGGCTTTAGGTCTGGACTATCGACAGAATGTGCGGTAATGTCTCTGAAGCAGACTGTCAGGTATTATACAGATAGGAGCACGCCCGTGTACGCTGCCTTTCTTGATCTCTCCAAGGCTTTTGACCTGGTTAGGTATGATATTCTCTGGCGTAAATTGAAGGATACAGGTGTGCCAGGTGAAACAATTAATATTTTTAAATATTGGTATGACCACCAAACTAACCAGGTCAAATGGCTCGGCGAGCTTTCCGACGAGTACAGGTTGCAGTGTGGAGTGAGGCAGGGGGGGTTAACATCCCCTTCACTCTTCAACTTGTACGTAAATGGGCTTATTGTTGGGCTGAGGGACACCGGAGTAGGATGCTCAATTGATGGTTACTGTATCAACAGTATTAGTTATGCAGACGATATGGTGTTGCTCAGCCCATCATCGGCCGCGCTCGGAAGGCTGATAAGTGTGTGTGAGGAGTATGCGAGAGTACACGGTCTCCTATACAATGTTGGAAAAAGTGAGCTCCTCGTATTTAAAGCTAGAGGTCGTAGGCTTGGGGATGTGGCACCCGTGCTACTTAACGCTGTCGCTCTTCAAAGAGTGACCGAGTTTAAATACCTCGGCCATGTGGTCGACGAGGATTTAAAAGATGACGGGGATATAGAAAGGGAGAGGAGGGCGATGGCGGTCCGCTGTAACATGTTGGCACGCAGATTTGCGAGGTGTAGTTTAGAGGTAAAGATAACTTTGTTTAAAGCTTTCTGCCAAACTCTCTACACCTGCAATCTGTGGGTCAACTACACGCAGCGGGCCATCAACGCTCTCCGAGTTCAATATAATAACGCGTTCAGGGTGCTCGTGGGGCTCCCACGCTGCTGTAGTGCGTCTGCGATGTTTGCACACGCGCATACAGACGGCTTCCACACTGTGCTGCGGCGTCGCATCGCTTCGTTAATGTTCCGTACGCGTGGGAGCCCCAACACCATCCTGAACGTGCTTAGTCACAAGCTGGACAGCCCCCTTCTGGGGCACTGGGTTCAAATACAAGTGCGTGTGCCCGGAGCCCCAGCGCAGGGCAAATACTTAAATTAATATGAAATTAACGTAATTTAATTTATTTTTTTAAATGCAATTTTATAATAAAATGTCTAAGATTTATGTAATAATGTAATTTATAAATTTAATGTCCAGTTTTAATTTTTAACTTTTAAATGTATTTATTTAATGTAATGTTTTAATTTTTCAATGTATTTATTTTAAAGTAAAGTTTTGATTTTTGTAATTTTATCTCCTAATTTTTAATGTAACATAGTTTATAAGTCTCTACTAACACATATTATGGACCAAAATGTCTGAAATAAAAAGATTTTATTTTATTTTTTATTTTTATTTTTTTTAAAAACTAGTATTTACAAAAACAGCTGTGAAAAATTTGGAACTTTGACCTCCAATATCTCCGTCACTAGGGGTTTCCCAGATATGGTCTAGAACAAAAAAAAATATCGCAGTGGTGGGGAAAACAAGTGCTCTTCGTTTGCGTTAAGGGTACTTTTACAACCTTTAAGTATTACTAACTACAATATGCGATAAAAGTGTCCTGTATGACCAGACACAGTCCTATCTGCGTGCATAGTATTATAGAAATCCGATCAGCCGTTTAGGAGTGAAATAAGACAGACAAGGTATTTTTGCGATAATCTGCAAAAATACTTAAAGAAAAGCTAAACCTCTAAAAACGCCATGCAAAAGGTAGACATAAAAAAGTTTAGCACATCGTAACATGCTAGTTAGTTTCGTGCAATGAACATTGCAAAATAATTACATTACCAACGTCACTCTGAGAGTTTTTAATTAGATTTATGTGTACAACTCAACACTGTGTCGCGTGGATTTTATATTTTTTTACTCAAACTTTATTTTTTATAACGTATAACCTGAAGTGAGTGGGCTTCAGATAGTTTTGGTTCCATTATAAAGTAAATGTGACTTTAAAATGGATGAGATATTATCTTTGTAATTTTGTGATACATAACATGACGGTGTTGTTTGATCCCGTCGGGGCTGCGGGTTGTACACAAGTTACCGCGGCCTCGACAAATAGGGCTAAGAAGGAACATGGGTGGTTTTTAGTCAGTAGAAGTCTGACACTCTCTTTCGCTCTGCCCAAGAGCGGGAGGGGTTATATGATGATTTTCCACCCGCCAAAAAAAAAACGGTGTTGTTTGATTTTAAAAACGGACACTAACTTATGGTAAGCTTGATTTTTGGTCAGAGAAATGTGTGTGCTTTGTAATAAGCACACACATTTCTAGGACTTAAGCACAACTGTCGACATGTGGGTATACTATATTGGGTACATCTCTGCCTAATCCTTCGGAGATTACAGGCGTGGTGTATATGTACAGAAATGTGTCTCAGAAATTTCATACATCGGTCAAAAAACGCAGCTAACATTTTGAATATACATACGATACGGTAAAATAAAAAATCCCTTACTGTACCGGGGTAGGTCTTGTTTAAATGTACATATTTCCAATAAATGGTGTTTTATGGTAGGTATCATATTTATTTGTACATACAAAATCGTGTGTCGACGTCAGATAAATAATACTTTTCTGTATATTCCAAAACTTACCTACTGTACTACGATGAAACGAGCATTTAATGTTGGTATATATCTTATCAGTCGCACTAATCGCTTTCTGCGGGCCAGACAGCCTGATTGCTCTTATTGTTGGCTTATCTATCACAAATGTCTTGTAGTATCATGTGTCTAGAGGTCTACTTGTATTCAAGTTGGTCGAAATACACGAAAATTTTGATACATTTTGATAGCGAGTGTTTAGGCTTGTTTAAGAATTAGGGATGTTTCCAGACTACAAAAACATATGATTCTGTTTAGTCCGTCAGTCAGATTGTCGAAAAATATTGGATACGTGTTTTTGTTTTACGAAGATAAAACGCGTCAAAGATCGTGAGTGGGGGGCACTTTCCGGTAAAAAATGTACTGCAACGTGATAATTACGAGTTTTCGAAACATTGTCTTTATTTAATTCTTACGTGAAAAAAAAATGAGTTCAATATTTTTTGGAAATCCACCTGACGGACTAATTAGATTTTTTTGTCAACTAACCCTATTCTGAGTTTAGTTTTTAGGTTCGGCTGTAGTTTTTGGTTTTTTTTTAGTTTTTGCTTCATCATCATTTTGTTTATTTGCCTTCCTCAAGTGTCACCACATTGATCGTTCCAGTGCGTCTCTCATCCAGTGGATCCCCCGCAACCTAAACCTGGTCATCGGTCAACCTGGTAGGATTAGTTTTGCTAAATTTAGTTGAATTGGTCATAAAATCATAACTGTCCATCTGAACAGAGCGCTAACACTGAAAAAAGGAAATTAAATATGAACAGGCGAATTGTTCTTTCCACCTACATACAAGTTAGTTAGCTAGCTAGTATGCAATTAATTGTAGCTCTTTAAAACTAATCACTTTTTTTTTGTTTTTTTTTTTTGGCGGGTGGAAAATCATCGAATAACCCCTCCCGCTCTTGGGCAGAGCGAAAGGGAGTGTCAGACTTCTACTGACTAAAAAAAACCGGCCAAGTGCGAGTCAGACTCGCCCATGAAGGGTTCCGTAGCAGCAAGTAACATAATGTTAACATAATTTTTTTGCTTTACTGTGACACGACAAAAAAAAATGAAAAGTGTCACACTTGTCTTGTCGTTGTCACTTTGGCAGCTTGTCATACCCGTTGGCGCAGGCTGGTACAAAACAATATTTTGGTTCCTTTATTGGCGTATATGTTTCTTTGGGATCCATTTTATTGGGGAAATATCAATCAAAAGTTGATAATACTAACAGTAAGCGTGTCGAGTTTGAGAAATAAATTGTTAAATTTTATGAAAAATGTAAACTTCAGTGACATTCAACATTGACAAATTGACGTCTTGTTTGACATTATTGTTTTTATAAAAAATATTGAATGCTTAGGCAAAGATAACTACATCATTCTGCCGTATATATGACGTCATCACATGTTTTTTGGTTTTCATTTTTTTTCTCAGAAATAAAGGAATCAAAGAATAAATAAAATACATGTATGAACTCAGGGTACGAAAATAAAGAAATTGTATTTTTATTTTAAGGTGGTGTCAGTTTTGAAATGTTGTGAATTGCGATTTACGATTTATGACGTATTAAAAAGAAATACTTACTAGATCTCGTACAAATCAATTTTGGTTGGTAGTTTTTGTTGAGATCTACATTATATATATTTTTTTAGAATTGTCACTCTCTTACTTTAAAAGTTAGAGGGGGGGGGACACACATTTTACCACTTTGGATGTGTCTATCTTTGAAACGATTGACTTTGAGAAAAAATGATTTTAAGAACCTCAATGTCATTTTTGAAGACCTATTTATAGATGTGTGTGTAATCCTTCTAGTCTCGGAATAAAATGGCTGTGACATACGGACGGACAGACAGACAGACAGACATGACGAATCTATAAGGGTTCCGTTTTTTTGCCATTTGACTACGGAACCCTAAAAACCACCCATGTTCCTTCTTAGCCCTCTATGTCGAGGCCGCGATAACTAGAGTACAACCCGCGGCCAGCATTAGGCCCCTGACCCCAGATCAAAGACGTTTCGTATTCAACGTTCAGTGAAAAATAATGTTTAAACATGGTTATTTACATTTCATTTATAGTTATTATCAATATCATATAGTACATTGGAATTTCAATTAGTTTAGTATCAGAATAGAACTCCTTGCTTTATATTGAAGGTGACTGCGAAAACCTTTGTTCAAAGTTTTGTATACAGATGAAAGTCTAAAGCCAATATCAGACGCTTCGAGTGAGTGATTCACTCGAGTGAAGATTAATTTTTCTTTCATGACAAGTACATATGTTTCCGAATAAAAGTTTATCTACTCCTTTCATGTAATTTTTTTTAACGTCAATATCGACCGTTGAATTTCAACAATTTATTTATTTATTACATTTAGCACAGTATGAGCCATTAACAATAAATACATCATAGGCCAAGTTAGAGGCCCACGTGTGGTATAATATAAAAAAAACTCTGACATCTGGTTAAAATAATACACACAATAAAGAAGAAGAATTGGATTGGTACAATAATAAATTTATTTTAAACGTTTTGATTCCGTTTAGTATTCACATCGCATCGAGTGAAGGATGCTTATAAGTGAAACAAAGAGTGAATGAAGTGTCTGGTACGTTTGTACGTATTACAATGTATTCATGTCATCAGCCCGTCTCGTTTCATTGTATCGATACCTAAGACTTTCTTATTGTTTTCTTTTATTGAGTTTCGAAAACTTTTTGTACTGATTACGTTTGATACTCGCAGGTACGTTGTTTTTGTTTTGAATGCAAGCCAAATAAAGTCCGTAAAGTTTAAAACAATGTTTTTTTTTTAATTTCATTATTTCAAAAAAACATCTTGGTGAGTAAATAAAGGTCATGCCCATTTTTATTAGTTAGATTATTAATATTTTCTATTTAATATACAAAATTGCGGGTGTATTTTTACCCAACTACGGCGAAGCCAAAAGGAAGGGTAATGATTTTGGCAGTCTATGTATGCATGTATGTTTGTATGCTCCACCGTAGCGCCTAGACTACTGAACGTATTTTAATGAATGAGGTGTCAATCGATTTGTAAGAATAGCCCGGGTGACATAGGCTATATAAATTTTAACAATTCTTTTTATGACGGAATTTAAATGTCAAATTCTAAGCACGAAAAAAAAAAAATTGAGATAATCATCACATGTTTGGTATCAAATGAGAGGTCTTGACGAGCACATTACAAATGTATATATTATTGTAGTTTCAGTCAACATACACGTTTAGAATGTGGTCGAAAAGTTCTCGCGGTCTAATCTGCTATTTACTCGTACAATTTAAATAGCAAAACCAACATTCAGTAGAATTTTACATCATGTTTAACAAATTTATTAAATAACACTAAAATAAAATTCAAATAAAAATATAAGCTTAAAAACAAAAACCCGACTACAAACCGCGGTCTTAAAAGTAGAAAACAAGAAAATTATTCTTGTCTGATAGTCATATATTGAATTCGTATATTTCTATTTAAATATAAGTAAAATTATTATAGAGGTCAGTCGTAGTCACATGCCACCTTGCTAACGACAACAGCAGCTGACTTCTGTATCAATAAAAACCCCAAAAAAAGCTCCTATTCATCTGCAAAAATGATTAATAACCTCAAGATCATGACATGGAATGCTAATGGACTGCTGCAACACCAACATGAGCTACAAGTAGTCCTAGATACAGAAAACATAGATATATGCTTAATATCAGAATCACACTTTACACGACAATCATTTGTAAAATTCCAAGGCTACAAGATATATCATGCCCTGCATCCTGATAACACTGCAAGAGGAGGCAGCGCCGTCATAAATAGAGAAAACATACATCATTATGAATATACCAAATGTGAAGATCAGGAAATGCAAGTTGAAAAGATACAACTCGGCTACTATAGCAGCTATATACATCCCTCCAAAATACGCACTAAAAAAAGGGGAATACAAGATACTCTTAGCGCGACTTGGAAATAGATTTATATTAGGTGGAGACTTCAATGCCAAGAATACCTACTGGGGCTCTAGACTAACTACAACGAAAGGCAGAGAACTACTAAGTGCCATACAAGAAACCAAATCAGAAGTTCTATCAACTGGAAAACCGACATATTGGCCAACAGACTCGGGAAAAATTCCAGACTTAATTGACTTTTTTATATATAAAGGTATACCCTCTGACTTTATAAGTGCCGAAGAAGGATTTAATATGAACTCTGATCACTCACCAATAATTTTATATATTAGTGAACATGTCAAACAGAGAGAAGACAATCCCTTTCTCGTGAACAAGTTCACAGACTGGGAATCCTTTAAAATAGACTTAGAAAATAAAATAGACCTAAATATTTTCATCAATGATAAGCACCAACTTAATTTCGAATTAAGCAAATTTATTGTAGATGTTCAACAAACTGCATGGGCTAATACACCCAAGAAAAAAAGAACACTGAAAGTTAATAGTTATCCAAAAGAAATAACAGATCTAATCAGAGAAAAAAGAACCTTGCGAAAAAAGTGGTAGCGAAACAGGTTTCCCCAAGATAAGACACTATTAAATGGAATAAGTAAACGAATTACGAAGGCAATCCAGAAAGTTCGGGACGAAAACCTGACCTATCTTCTTCAACTGACTAATGATCGATCGACTGATTATTCACTATGGAAAGCCACAAGAAATCAAAAACAACCTATTGCTCACATACCGCCAATAAAAGAACTAAACGGACAATGGGCAATAAGTAACGAGCAAAAAGCATCAAGGTTTGCCCAACACTTAGAGGAAGCCTTTACACAAACCGAGAGCGCTAACCAAGATCTCCATTGGGAACAAATACAACAAGTAGACCAAGAGATAAAACTTGTAACACCAAAAGAAGTATCTAAAGAAATCAGAGATCACATCAGTTCAAAAAAATGCCCTGGTTATGACCTTATCACAGGGGAAATCCTAAAGAATCTACCGAGGAAAGCCTTGGTAAAACTTACTAAGATAATCAATGCTTCCTTTAAACTAAAGCATGTCCCAGACCTATGGAAGGTTGCAGAAGTGATCATGATCCCCAAATCAGGGAAACCACCTCAAGATGCATCATCATACAGGCCTATCTCTTTGCTACCAGTGATGTCAAAGCTATTCGAGAAATTACTTCTAAAACGACTAAAACCTATTATAGAAAATAGCAACATTATACCAGACTATCAATTTGGTTTCAGAGAAAAACATTCTACGATAGATCAAGTGCATAGAATTACAACAGTTATTGAAAAAGCTCTTGAAGATAAGAAAGTATGTACCACTGTATTTTTAGATGTAGCCCAGGCTTTTGACAAAGTATGGCATAAGGGATTGATTTACAAACTAAGAACTATGTTGCCAAAACAGTTCGCAGATATATTAGAATCATATTTATCTGGCAGAGTATTTAGAGTAAGGCAAGAAAATGCCTATTCAGAATTAAAAGAAATAAAAGCTGGTGTACCACAAGGAAGTGTTCTAGGCCCGGTCCTGTACCTATTGTACACATGTGATATACCAGAGCTAGAAACTGCAACTATTGCTACTTTTGCTGACGATACCGCAATAATGACCACGGGATCCACTCACAAAGAAGCTGTGGTAAAAGTACAAAAAGCAATAAATCAATTCTATGATTGGACCAAAAAGTGGAGGATCAAGTTGAATGAAACAAAATCTATTCACATTGATTTCACTAATAAGAAATCAGAATACAACCCAGTGTACATAAACAAAGAAAGTGTACCGTACGAAAATACTGCCAAATATCTTGGTATGACCTTAGACGCAAAGCTTCGCTGGAAAGCTCATGTCAAAAAGAAACGAGAAGAATTAGAAATTCGATACAGAAGCATGAACTGGTTACTAGGAAGGCATTCTGCGTTGTCAGTTCCTAACAAAATCCTGCTCTACAAATCAGTCCTTATGCCAGTATGGACCTATGGTATACAACTATGGGGTTGCGCCAAAGAAAGCAATGTAGAAATTATACAAAAAATCCAGAACAAAGTACTCAAGAACATCGTGAACGCACCTTGGTACATAAGAATTGACGACATCCATCGGGACCTGAATATAGAGTTCGTTAACAACATAATCCAAAAATATGCAGAAGCTCATGAACATCGGCTTCATCATCATGTTAATGTCGAGGCCATCCAGCTCCTCGATAACACGGACATAGTAAGAAGGCTCAAAAGGACTAAGCCTTTTGAGTTAGTGTAGTGTAACAGTGTAACTTATTAGTGGCTTTACCGCGAGTGTAATATAGTACCTAGCTATTTAGATGGTCACAGGAACAAAGTGACTTCCCCTTAACAGACGCTAAGTAAACGCAATGGACGTGTTCTTAGAAATAATTTTACTTTTAGCAAATTAAGTTAGATTAAAATTGCTTATTAGCCTTTTTAGGCTAGATTGTAATATAATAAAATAAACAAAAAATAAATAAATAAATAAAAACCCCATGAAGGAGCATCAGGTATCAAGTGGCATGCGACTACGGCGGTCCTCTATAATAATTTTACTTAATAATCTTCCAGTCAAACCAAATGCAACTGAATAACAATATTTTATATGAAGGTACTGCCTTTCATAAGTCCATGTGCTGTGCATGATGTCTTAGATTCAATTCTCAGGTCGCGCAAGGTATTTTTCGGTTTATCCTTGACGAATTTCTCAGTAGCAGCCATTGAGCCTGGGTTTGTGCTCAGTTGATGGCAATAGGATCGCTCCCTATTACATAAGACTTAAACGTAACTGGGGATTTGTGTGTGTACTAATAGTACACCTCTTTTTTTCACACTCTTTTATTTTTTTGGGGGGTGAGAAATCATCAAATAACCCCTCCTGCTCTTGGGCAGAGCAAAAGGGAGTGTCAGACTTCTACTGAATAAAAACCACCCATGTTCCTTCTTAGCCCTTTATGCTGCGGTATCTCTTACAACATCCCGCAGCCTCGACGGGAATAAGTACACCTCTGTCTAACCCTTCAGGAATTACAGGCGTGATCTTATGTTTGCTTCAATTCTGTACAAACAATTTTGTAATTAGTTGTAATTAGAACATTCCTACAACAAAATCCTTTACCTCTTACCTACAAAATCTTTAACGCAGTATCTTTAATGAAGTCTTGAGTTTATTAGTAAACATGTTAAAGACATTATTAATTTAACTTGCCTAATTAAGATACAAGTGTGGAACATTTAGCTTTACGATCAAATACCTTTGCTTGTTACCACAGAATTGTGTGTACAGATTTTGGTGGGAGATGGTTTCCAATGAAATGGTTTAATTGGTAGGTACTTCATAAGATTCATTGACCTCGAAGCAATTGATGAGATAGGTACATTTTAGGGTTCTTATGAACTATATCATTGTTCATGTATCTGTTTTCTTCTATAGCCACGTTTGCTTGCAATGGATACAGAGACACCAAGCATTGTGTTTTTACGAAAGGATGAAGAATCGCATAGCTTTCTCGTGGTTCCAACATTGAAAATCGGTTCGCATCATCGATTCCTTATAAAGAGCTTTCTGCAAAGACTCCAGACAGCGTAAACGACATTTATGTATAAACGTTTCAAAGGGATCAAATTAGTACAAGTTACGATGCGATTGCATCGCAATGTACGGCAAGAAGATGTTTGAAATGGATGGCACTTGCAGGAGGTACCCCAGCCTTACACAAGGTGTAACATACAATGCCCAATACATCTCTATAAAAAATGATTCAGACAACCAAACTGATCAAATTTTCCTAAGTACTGACGCAATTAGTAGGATATTTTTTAGGATTCCGTAGTCAACATGGCACCCTTATACTCGTAGTATTGCCATGTCCGTCTGTCTGTCTGTCCGTCGGTCGGTCCGCACTATATCTCAAAGAATCTTGTAGACTCTGTGGATCTATTTAAAAGTGGGTCAGGATCTTTTTTGGTGAAACAGTTAAAAAGACAACTTAATCTTTGGAACACGTGTTGTTAACCTAATTCTACCCATGCAACCAACAACCATATCGAAAATTTTCCTGACACAAACACGCCACTTTGAGAAACTTCTAACGCTATTTCCCGACGTTTTCATACGAATTAAGACGCCGCATTAAGATAACGTATGCGCCCACAATGCCTCGGGAGACGTTATCGTTTAGTTCTCGTACTGGCCGTACGTTTTCAGCACAAGTTGTTTTAACCCCGTTGAAAAATAAGAGAAAACGGGTTACCTTCTCTCGTATTTTTCAAAGAGGTACAAGTTTTCCTTGTTCCAATATTTTCTGTGTCTTGCAAGGAAGGCGGTAATAATTATACTTAAATGGGTTGAAATTAAGATCAGCAACTTCGTGATAAAATCTAGAATCTGTAAATGGATTAATTTGTATGTTGTTGGCTGCAAAGGCCATAAAAGGGCATAGTCTTCTGTAATCCTGAAAGAAAGAAAGAAAATGCATTAATTTGGCACATGCCACAAGTACACACAATGTAAAATTGTATAAAAAAAGACCAAGAACTAAACAAAACGTGCCACTGTGTGCCTCACGGCTGTGCCAAACAGGTCTATTTATATATATAAATAGACCTATATATTATATTGTAAGGAACAGGCAACCCCACGTCACCGGACTGCCTATAAATAGCGTGTCAGTTAACTTTCAAGCCCCTTTTTTCGTTGGCGGTCACGACGTACGGACGTCTCTACGGTTAAAGGTCACGTGAGCTGTTTTGTATTTTAAAAGTGTGCAATCGTTATTTTGTTACTTTGTCATTATAATCGGAACCAATTTAACTTAAATAAAGCTGTGATGATGTTGATTAATTTAACTTTGATTTATTAAACGGTTTTCTTATTGAATTGTGTTTTTTTTTAATAATTTCCACTAATAGTGCCCGACGCTGGTTTTCAACTGAACCTGACTTAGAGTGGTTACGGATGTAAAACCAGTTTGATATGTTGTGTCAATGTTTGTCGTGAATATGTACATAAAAAATATGAAGGTGTGTACAAAAAAATAAAAAAAATCCTACTTGCATTTTCCTTATGATGATCATCGGTCACATGACGCAACTGATCTGTAATTTAAGAAGGGTTGGGCACTTGAACCTAATTCCAAGAAAATACACCCACACGCTGTCTGTATGTGGGTGTTATATAATAATTAATACATCCCAAACCTACACATCATGTGTAGTATCTTAATTACGTAATCTATTAATAACTTACCTATCTTTTCTCACGGTTTTGGAAACGAGTCTGGCTATCTATAGCGTCCACGCTCCACGCTCCACGTGTTTCCCGCGACTTTGACGATATTGACGACCCAATGCGCTTCAGGATAGCCCTGGTTTCTATGGCCTTACCTTGGCCTTCACTCGATCAACGCTTTGCTCCATCGGCCATCTCCATATAAAGGGTGTAAAAGTACCCTTAACGCAAACGTAAGGCACTTGTTTCCCCACCACTGCGATTTTTTTTTGCGTTAGACCATACCTGGGAACCCCCTAGTTACGGAGATATTGGGGGTTAAAGTACCAAATTTTGCACAGCTGTTTTGTAAACTGTTGTGTACTAGTTTTTACTAGTGTAACGACAGTGGTAAAAAATAGACAGGAACTGATTCATTATTTTATTCGGACAGAGTCTCGACTTACAGGTTTCACAATCGAAACTGAGCTTACAGGGTATTATTTTCAAATCTGGTGACAGTAAAGATACTAATAATTATAGACCTGTATCGGTGTTGCCAGCTTTTAGCAAGGTTTTTGAAAAAGTTATGCTTAACCAAATGCTCAATCATTTTAACACCAACAGAATCTTACACGATCAACAGTACGGTTTCACTAAAGGACGTTGCACAACTGACGCCGGTGTAACTTTATTAAAGCACATATTTAATGCGTGGGAACAGTCCCAAGATGCTGTAGGAATATTTTGTGACCTCTCAAAAGCATTTGATTGCGTGAATCACGACACATTGCTTTTGAAACTTGAGCATTATGGACTAGGTAAACTTGCACTTAGTTTAGTAAAATCTTATTTGAGTGAAAGGCAACAACATGTTCAAATAAATGGTGTTAATTCACAGGGTTTAAAAGTAAAAATGGGGGTTCCGCAAGGCTCAATATTGGGCCCTTTCCTTTTTCTGGTATATATTAATGATCTACCCTATTTATTGCAAAACCAACCTCAGAATATGGTGTTATTTGCTGATGACACTTCCCTAATTTTTAAGATAAATAGACGGGCTCAAAAGCTAGATGATGTGAATAAAGCCCTACTTCAGATTCATAATTGGTTCACAGCAAACAATTTAGTATTAAATGAAAAAAAGACAAAATGCATAAGATTTGCTTTACCGAATGTTAAAAGTAGTGATTGTGATATTCTATTAAATAACGAGAAACTAGAATTCGTAGATGAAACGGTTTTCTTGGGGATTACGCTTGATTCACGGCTACAATGGGGTGCTCATTTAACATCTCTTGCAGGGCGGCTAAGTTCAGCAGCATATGCCATTAGAAAAATTCGTCAGTTTACTGATGTAGATACCGCTAGGCTGGTCTATTTTAGTTACTTTCATAGCCTAATGTCTTATGGCATTTTGTTATGGGGACGAGCTGCAGACATTGAATCTATTTTTATTCTGCAAAAACGAGCCATCAGAGCAATATATGGTCTTCGTAGGCGCGATTCTCTGAGAGAACTATTTAAGAACATTAACATTATGACGGTGCATTGTCAGTACATCTACGAAAACATAATGTATGTGAGAAAAAATCTGCATCTTTTTAGTAAAAGAGGTGACAGACACAATTATATTACTAGGAATAGGGACCAGTTAGTGCAGCCAGGCTTCAGACTCGCTAAGGTAGACTCATCTTTCATGGGGTACTGTTTGAGATGCTATAACAAAATTCCACAAAGCATTCTTGAACTGAATGAGACGAAATTTAAAACATGTATCAAACGCACACTATGCAAGCAAGCATATTACAAGTTAGACGATTATATCGCTGATAAAAATGCTTGGCTCAATGCCGGTCCTGCTCCACAAGGACAGGACGCTTAAATGAATAGCATTTAATAGGAAGAAGAAAGAAGAAGAAGATTGTACAACTATCTTTGCAATGTATAAATTCAATCTCTTTAGTATTATATAGTCGCATAGCGCATATTGTGTGAGTACTATGTACTAGAAAGCTGTCATTCTCTGGAAACCTACATTTATTTTTCTATTTTTTATTTGACTTGGATATGCCCTGGCGATTAAGAGTGTGTCATGCTCACTTAAATGTCTCGCTGATGGTGGCGGGTGTGTCGGGTCATTTCGTTCCCTTTAAAATGGTTGAGTGGAATGGTGGCTGATCCATGCGTCATGCTCGTGAACGGGTGCTGTCAGTTGTGACTGGTCACCTCTTAGTTGCCACGGCTTGTTTGAATTATTATATTATTTTTAAATCGTCGTTTTGGCTTTACTGTCGACACTTATCGTGCACAACTTGCTACATCGTTCTCACATGATAATATACCAATCTCGATATGAATGATGTAACCAAAGTTTTGTAACAATAATATGATTTAAAAGAGTGTCCATGAAGTTTCTTGCCATTCTTCTCATGAGACCAACGCTTTGGAATCGGCAACTACAGTACACTGACAGTTATTATGCCTTGTGAGTTCCGGACTGTAGCTTAGTTTATTAGCTTATTAAAATTTAGTATTTGTTCGACTATTCAAAAGAGCCTGTGACTGGCCAACTTGAAATAAATGATTTTGATTTGATTTGATTTGATTTGATTATATAGACTGATATCCTCACCGGAGGCATCCGGTGGTTATGGCGGTGTCTTCGCTTGACTGTGATTGGCTCGCGAGTCGTTGCCCGTCATTGGCTGGCTAGAGTGGCATGGCTATGGTATGCTAGAGTGGCATGGCTATGGTTTGCTAGAGTGGCATGGTTATGGTTAGCTGTCATTGGCTGGCTAGGGTGGCACGCTGTGAGCAGGCTGTTGTAACATTCGGCCGTCCTGGAACAATTGCTCCCGCAATGGAAACAAGAAAACAGTGATTACAAGTCAGCTCAGAAAAACCAAGTTAAAATGGGGCAATAGACCTCTCAGGAGATTTATGAAATCTTCGGTTTTCAATTATTCGTTCACACTACTGGTGCTATCAGACAAAAGCACTGCTACGATATGTGACAGCGGATACTAAACCTGTAAACCCGTTGTATCATATAATATGACCTTTCATACTTCTTAGTTTACGTCAATCATTACCTAACTCCTCAATATCACATAATATGGCCAGAAAACAAATCCTCTAACAAACAAGAGTTAACCTGGCTCGCCCCCTATAGCATGGAACTTTAAGCTGAAGGAAAAGGAATAAATGCATAAGAAAATTTGTAATAGGTACCCACTTGTACTAATTATTATGGACAAAGATGTAGGAAATGCTTAGTACCAACAATTTTTAACGACATACCTTACGATTTAGAAAATAGCTGTACCACGAAAATGTCTTTTAAAAATAAATTAGGGAAGTTTGTTTTTAACACCTATGTAAAAACCTCATTACAAGAGATGTGTAGATTCCATTTATGATTATTTATTGTTGTATAAGTATATATTTATGCCATACTACCTTATGTTTGCGGCTTCACCGCTATTAATTGAAGTGTTTTAACGCAACTTAAATGTTATAGCATTACGTTATAGTCAACTTTTGTGTTCAATAAATGTGTTTAGTTGTAGGTAAAAGTGTCGTTGGTATTGATGGAAACGTACCTACTAACAAGTTGTTACATTTAAATTAAATATAACTGTTTTACAGTATGGCAGAAGTAATATACCTTGTAACACGGATGTAACCATGAATAAGCACTTTTTAATTCATTTCAATTTACTAGCGAAATGTGTGTGTACTCATGAGTATACCTCTGCCTAACCCATTGGGTATTACATGCGTGATGTTAAAAGCATTACCTTGTTGCCGCCAGTAGTCATCGCCTGGCGCCAAAGTACATAACCATAGTTTTTTTTTTTGTAAATCACACTATTAACATATTTCCTTTCCTTTTTTTTTGTTTTTGCCTTGTTACTAAGTTTACGAACCCTAGTCGTTAAGTTATTTTGTTGTTACTAATACTATGGACACTTGTCTGAATTAAAGAGTTTGAATTATCATTTTTCACCTTGTATCTAAGTTACGTCCCATTTCTTTCCAGCTATTCTAATCTGAGATAACCCTACCGCGCCGTATATATATAGTATAAATCGTAAGGCTTATAGGTACCCGGTTGTAATATTAACAGTATTATAAGAACTCCTTAATATCTGCGACATTAAAAACATGAAACACTTCATGTGAGAAAAGATAAATAAACTGTTTTGCCAAACTATCGGATGAAGAAACGGAAGAACCAATTTAAGTTAATTACATCATACCATTAAGACGCACGCACACACACATGCACTCACACATATATAATTCTTAGCGTGTCGATGGCAAAACTTCATTGCTTATACACACTAACACACTACACACGAATACGTTTTTCTATTTTTCCAATATAATTTTATGTGTTTAAAGCTATTAAGTACTAATCATGTTTAGTCATTGTATCGCGTACTGCAGTACATTTCGAATTACATGGACATTTTTACATAACACATAATACGAAATCTTAGCAACAATTTCATCACTGCAAGGGATTTAAGCCCAAAATCATGATAAACACTCTTTCTGACTTGTAACGCGACTAAACTAAAAGACAGGGCGCAAACTACCGTCAATCTACTTTATAAAAGATACCTGCAATACGTGTGAATTTCTGTTGGAAAACTAGGATCGTACCTAAATAATCACTAATACCGACCTATAACATTTTTTTTTCCATAACAAGATTTATGTAACTTGCCTCATACCCACATCGTATTTTTTTTGTAAGTTTGTTATACGGGCGAGCTATTATTGCTAAGTTATGAATGGACTTTCTTTAATAACTAGATAGACCTAGATAGAATAAACTGACGCACTTCGTTTACATTACTCGGGATGAGAAATTAAGACTATCAACTTAAATTAACCTGGTTGAATGCCATCACAGTCATGATGTTTTATACCCTAATTAAGAAATATGTCAATAACAATTCCTCATATTTAATTTTAAGTTCCTCGTTTTCAATTTGTCAAGAACTTTATCCAATAAGTCTAAAACTGTTTGAATATCGGCTGGCGGTAGCAAGAGATCGCCAAGGAATGCTATCTATATCTCTGATAATAGATTAATAAAATTATTGTAGCTATTTATAAGTATCTGATCTACATGATTTACTTTGGAATTGTTATTGTTGGATAATCTAATGCGCACTTGAACTAAATATGTACAACTTAAGTTCTTAACTCCTTAGTACACAACTAGTACCTACTCGTAAAACATTTTTTGTACCGAGGTAATATACTGATTAACTGACTATGATTAGATTTACGTAGCGGGCTTACCAAATTATTTTGTCTACGATTCGCGTAATTATCAACTCATGGGGCACTCCATGGTAAAACACATTTGGCTTATATATTTGGCTAATGGCATTTGGCTAATTTGGCAAATATTGGCATGTTTACTGACCTTGTTATTTATGCATGGTTCCTGGCAGCTCTCAGCGTGAAGTAGGACGGTTCCTTCCTTCCATGTCCTTGGTTGCTGTTGACAACCTTTAGGTAGTCTTAATTTACCGTAGAACCGTTGCTGGCAGAGAGATGGATACTTCTTGTAACTCAAAGTGTCTCACAGGTGGTTACTGGCCGCAGTCTTCGTTTTCAAGGTCAAATTATGGAATGACCAATGCGATACTGAGGGTAGGCGCTTCGTGTTCCATCCAGATTGTGGCCTGCTTTTCAATTTGTGCCCTGTGATACTGGGATGGGAGACAATATTTTCCTTGCAGGCGGTGTGCATCAACGTTCTTCGTTTGAATTTTCAGACCTCGTCCTCCACAGTAGGTGACCGTTGACTTTTAAGTAGCAGAGCGTCGTTTTATCGTAGGTTTTTTTTTATTCGATACCACTTCCGACTGTAACGACAGTGGTAAAAAATAGACAGGAACTGATTCATTATTTTATTCGGACAGAGTCTCGACTTACAGGTTTCACAATCGAGCGCGACAAGACCTAGAAACTGAGCTTACAGGGTATTATATAGACTGATATCGCCACTGGAGGCGTCCGGTGGTTATGGCGGTGTCTTCGCTTGACTGTGATTGGCTCGCGAGTCGTTGCCCGTCATTGGCTGGCTAGAGTGGCATGGCTATGGTATGCTAGAGTGGCATGGCTATGGTTTGCTAGAGTGGCATGGTTATGGTTAGCTGTCATTGGCTGGCTAGGGTGGCACGCTGTGAGCAGGCTGTTGTAACACTAGTTATAACTTTTTTGTGCCACTCTTGTAGTTCTGTTCTCCTTTGTGAGCATCTATGTCTGGTCATCTCAGGTTATATTGTCCGCAGGACACATTGGTTGAAAGTACGGGTTTTAAGGCACTGTAATCTTCACTCTGAAAAATATGTTCAAACCCAAATACAGAAGCACATATCGACTTAACACAAACATATTTTAACCACAGTTCTGTAACAGCAAACGGTTCTCAAATACAGAACATAAGATTCCCAAGTGGTTCATACATGAAGTGCATCAATATTGCTGGTCGCTGTACGTGGTTCTCACGGAAGTAAATAAAAGTAAGTGCATACAATTTATAAATTGCTATAGATTCTCCTGTTTGATTGCTACTTTGTACATCTATACAAATAAAAATATTTGAAGTGTTTGATTGTAATTTCAAAAATTACCGCTTTTGTGGTCTACAGGGGAACAGCAGACAGATTTTCATACGATGTTTTATACCGAACTGCTACGAAAGTTCATGTTTTACAAAAGTATCCGACATCCTAATTAATTTATTAGTTCAACAAATTTTTCTCACCCCTCTGTTGTACCACCCCCTACTGTTGTTTAATATGTGTAACAATTATTTTAGTAATAATAGCGTGTATTCTGTCTATCTATTAAAATTGCTTTAAAGTAACATTTACACTTAAGTTGAAAGATCTATTTTATTTAAAAACGAATGAATCTCAAAGGCACCTTGTTAACCTTTGTAAATGAACACTAGTTTTAATACATACTAATTACACTTTAATGTTTAAGAGCAGTGTTTGAAAACAAAATAATTCTGTCGTTATAATTTACGTTACAAGTAGAATATTATGTTGCTGCAAATGAATCGCACTTTCATTGAGATTGTTATTTTGATTTTGGTTTGATAATTTGGTAGTCTATGCAAAATCCATAATTTCAACAATATTGTGTATTGCTAGCGTAGATTATATTTTCTTTATTTAGTTACCTTAACTCGTAGCCTAATAATAACAACCACTCGGGTCAATCTTTAGGTTAAGCCGCGCTTGCCTAGGATGGTCTGTGAATGGGTGACCCCAAAACTGGGGAAATTATCAAATAACCCTTTCCGCTCTGGGCAGAGCAAAAGGGAGTGTCAGACTTCTACTAACTAAAAACCACCCATGATTGTTTCTTCTACGCCCTTGCGTCAAGGCCGCGGTATCTCTTTCAAATAACCCGCAGTCCCGACGGGCGTCGGCCCTTGCATGGAAGGGTCCCCATATTGTAGACATCTCTTTAAGGCGCGCGTGGAACACGATCGCGCCTTCGATACGGCCGTATCGGACGACAGGCCTGTCGTCGTCATAAGACGAACGGATGGCGAGCTTAGCCCATTACTCACCGTCCACAGGCCCGCGTCTACGGTGGCCGGAAGCCATCACGTGGCCCCCGACACCTGGAGCGTCGCCCGCGGCGACTGGGACGAGAGGATCTCTCCCTCTCACGTTCCGCCACCTCTCAAATGGAACCCTTATAGATTCGTCATGTCTGTCTGTCTGTCCGTCTGTCTGTGTGTTCATACGTATGTCACAGTCAGTTTATTTGGACACTATTAAGACTACACAATTGAAACTTGGTAGGTATAGATGATCCTAATAAAACTTTTAACCAAATAGTAACTTTTGAGATATAGCACATTTTAAAAACCGCATATTTAACTTTGTCATTCATTCAAACACTATGAAAAACAAACTTATTACAAAATGAGTACGATTTGCACTTGGCCAGTTTTTCCACTGTAGAATTTCTACGGGGTCAGTGACCAAATTTTATACTACAACAATTACGTATGACAAGCTCCGCTGCGCTGGGAATAAGTTGAAAAACAATCTCCCTAGAATAGCATGCAGTTGTAAAATGTTTACATAATATATACCAGAAGTCATTAGACATGTGAAACAATATAACTTACCGGATTATGAACCCAGGTATAACCCGTCGGGGCCGCGGGTTGTCCACAGGTTATCGCGGCCTCGACGTAGAGGGCGAAGAAGGAACATGGGTGGTTTTTAGTCAGTAGAAGTCTGACACTCCCTCTCGCTCTGCCCAAGAGCGGAAGGGGTTATTCGATGATTTTACACCCGCCAAAAAAAAAAAAGGTATAACATACGAATGATTGTTGTTTTCGTTTTATTTTTCACACTTTATTGTTTATTTCCTCATAACCCGACATACAATTCCCGAAAACAATTAGCCATAAAAAAATAATAAACCTAACCTAATCACGTTGGAGTTCACCGAAAATTACCTGTTCAACACACGAAATTTATTATTTAAATTAAGGTATTCAAACAAAGGACCTGTTCAAACGGCTATGGTATAATGCAGCCCTAGTACAACAACAAAGCTTGTCTCATAGATTAAGTAGGAAATGGAGTGATACATTCAATGTTTATGAAGAATGGCCTCTAACAGGTTGCTAACTGGGGCTTGGAAGTCTGAAGGTTAATCTCCATGTAAGATACTCTAATTTAGCTGCATCTGGTGAGACTGGAAGGTGACCCTAAAAAATTATCTATGCAGAACAATGATTTATCAGTTAAATTTTATTAATTCCAATGTTGTTTATCAACCTACTATTTTATCTGCGACCGTCGATCGTAGCTTGGTGCGTAGCTCTGTTACCTACGCCGAAGCATAACGCTAAGCTTTAGCAGCGCACCACCGTGATAATTCACCTCTCTGACTGGCAAGTGAATTGAAATTTTCAATATTTTGCTATTTAGTTTCCTTTGGTAAAACGATTCCCTAAAAGAATCTTCTTCTTCCTTAAAGTTTTATTTTTGGAAGTAATGTTTTAAAATATTTGACAGCCCAATATTAAAAATAAGATGGCTTCCAAAATCAGCCATTACTCGTCCCTATTACTCCAATCCCACTCTATTCCACGTCTGGTCTAAAGTACACAGTTTACTGGCCGTCTTCACAACCTGTAGGCAACAGCAACGTAAACACTGAACTAATTATAAGACGCTGGATACCCAACGTAAATATTTTGCTCTATCTTACCGTAATGTTGGTAACGAACTTGCCGGTTTTTATTTTATAGGGAAAGTTGCCCGCCTGCCTTTGAAATATGTTGATTAATTTAATTAGTTTTGAGGTTGATATTTTATTAGTTTGTTTATCTTTGTTTTTGGTTTGTTTTGAGAGTTATTAGCGTTAGTTTCAGAGTTGTATCTGAAAAAGGGTTTTATTACGTTAATTTTGTATAACTAATCAATTTTGACGAATACTAAAAATCACATTAATGTACCACGACAACAATAAAAATTCTAAACAATGGTCAAATCAGTCAAAATATGAAACGAGCAAAAGCAAGCTCATATTACCATAACACAAAAGTAGCACGAGGATGCAAAATTATCCTTCTCAAGTCTTGGTGGTAAGGACCTTGCTTAAATAGACAACGGAAATAACCAAAAGCTTTTTCATAACATCACCTTATTAATGTTCTAAGATTTAGATAGAGGAATACAGCCAATGTGGTCAGTTTTGTTTAAATATTGAATAGTACACTCAGTTCGCAAGTTTCGGTAAATTACTATTTATTGGGCGCTAGCCTAGTGCCAAAATCTAGACTCCGTGACTACCACTGCAGAATCCCTGATGGTAAAACCCAATTACACTTCGCCTGACCTTGCGATCAAACCACCTGCTTGCGCTACTCGACAATCGAGACAGTCAAAGCATTTTCCTCACTCACATAACTCAATAAGGTTCTATTTTACGCGACTAACGTTACATAAGAGACGTGGCTCATGTCTCTGATATCAAACTGTCGTCTACACCATTCTCATTTTATAGGCATCGTCATATAAATTCAACCGACTCGTTCTTAGCTTTCCGAGCGAATTTCAACATATCTTGTACGGTACTGTATTCACGGTGTATCAAAGGTACTTGCCCTACTGTTAGCGAATAGAACTGGAAACTATAAACGTAATGATTTACAACAACCAACCATTCTCGCCAACTGGGATGTGGAGGTTAGATAAGCAGTCATCATCATTATCAATGTTCCCACTACAGGGACTCAGGCCTCCTCTCTAGGAGAGGTATGGGATATAGGTAATCCACTACACGGGCCCAGTGCGGGTTGAAAGATGTCACATGTCTTCGACTTTTTTGTTTCTAAGACATGTCGGTTTCCTCATTATGTTTTCCTTCACCAATAAACAGTCGCTCCCTGTAAAATTCTGGTATTCAGCTGCATCTGTTTAGACTAGAGGCCGACCCCAGCATACTTGGAAAAAGGCAAGGCAGGTAATAAAAAGTTCTGTAAACAGTCAGCGATCAACTTCAAAATGTTTATCTTTTAGACACAAGAGAGCTGATCACATTAAGCTGTCGATTTCCAGTACAAAATGGCCTCGTTTTGTATAGATTTCCCGTACAATGAGAGACCCGCATAAACTGAATTTGTTAGCTTGACTTGTCGTAGTGCATTCAGACTTTCGTACGTTTTGGTCGAAGAAAATCGTCGATGAATAGACGTTTCCTCGCCGACGGTGAGAGAGGTACTTATACCTTCTAGTAATGTTATTTGGTTTGGAGTTTGGGCTGTATTATTAGACCGTTACTCCGAATGTTGCTTTAATGTGAATGTGTGTGTTTTCTCACTTTTTGCCGGAATTATCGCCGGGTAGCGACTGTAATATCAAGTGGTTTAATTTTGTCGTGTTACTTGAATGTGTGTAAAAGACAATTTACAGGAACCAACTTAAAATGCTTGGCATTGTAGATTTCTCGTAATATTTATACATTTTATAAATTTCTTAGTAGCAGCCATGGAGTCTGGTGTCATGCCCGGTTGATGGCAATAGGATCGCCCCCTATTAAATGGGACTTAAAAATAACTGGCGAAATATAGGTGTACTATTTTAGGTACGCCTCTGCTTTACCCTTAGGGGATTACAGGCATTAAAAAATGTTTAAGCTTTTCGTGACCGATTTTCTAGTTTCTGTGTTGTTCTTTTACAGACCACGACTGATTTTGTGGTGGTTTATACCATTATGATAATGTATTCTGGAGGGTCTGTGAACTCATACGTTAATATTATACATTGATCGATGGAATGCACCATACTGGATGTTAAAATAATTGACTGAAAATGAGACACCAAACTGCGCTCTAGATCGTAAAATGCCACTGTATCTTATGATTTGCGATGGGGCAAAAAAATTGGGCCAAGGGCGGTAATTTTTGCCGCCCAGCTGTGGACTCGGATACCCCAAGACTGGAACCCTGAGACATCTAGACAGGGTCCCCTCAGACCGCCGAAAAGGTCTCGCCTTACAATAATATATATAATCATTTATTTATTTAGACAACTAAGATACATTGGGTTAATAACAATATTCTTAACCTATCTTAGTACTTAACTAAAAACAAAAACAGAGAACATACAGGTGGCTAATAAATGATGTGGCTTCCTTACAAATTAGTGACGCACGCGCTCGATAGATGTTTAAGGAATCGATGGAGGTCTTTGCCCATGATTGAGCCAAAAATTACATTGTTATTAATCTAATATTTTGTTAAGAAATCTCCGAACTCCACTTATTCGTTAAACCACGCGAAGCACGGACAAGTCACTAGCTTTATACTAAAATTGCTGCAACCTTATACCATTTCACAATGCCTATATCCACTACTTACTAGTTTTAAAACCTTATTATATAAAAACGTAAGACAAAGACGAGACGGTTCCGTTTTAAAACAATTTCACCCCAAGTGAAACTGCAAGCTCCGTCAAACAGCAGACAAATCCATTCACGGCTAGGTTTCAACCTGCATTTTATAGCTAGACATTACACCCTGCACTCTTAGCTCTTAACTTCACACTTTGCATTATAAATCAGTTTTATAAAAGAGAATAAAACAGAAGCGACAGTTTTTAAGCGTTGAAAATTTAAAGTGGACGGGGGCTTCGTAAAACGGGATGATACTAAGATTTGCTTGGTGAAAGTGACACCCAGCTGCGAAATATTAGTTTTGAATTAAGTGAGGGAGGCCTTTGTCCAGCAGTGGACGTCTTTTGACTGATGATGATGAAGGGAGGAACCTAGTAAAAGATTGAAATAGATCGCACTTATTTTGTTTTGTTTTGATATCTACATAAAACTCAGTAAAACGAAAAAGGGTGAAGGGTTAGTACGACTATCTATACAAATCAAAATCAAAATCAAAACTCATTTATTCAAACTAGGCTGATAATCAGTACTTTTCGAAGGTCAAAATTTACTTTACTTATTTACAAGAGACAGTCCCCCAAACGCTCCCCTTCGACACTTCCTAGTGTTTTTGCTGGAAAGAAGAAGTAATGAAGAAGAAATGTATTCCCAGTTTTCATTCTTAAGATTCTTTTTTCTTTTTAGCTTTATTTTTTGTCAATTTATCTTGTCCTGTGTGAAACAAATAAAAACTTTTCTGTCTTTCTTTCTTTCACTGTATAGACCCGTCCCCGTTATTACCTACCCTTTTTTCAGCAACTAATAAGTAAAAATATGACCCAAAAAATGCCCCAGTTTTACAGCCCTGATTAGAGGACTACCAGACAATTTTATATTAATTTTTATTTTTTAAATTCTTTTGTTAAAATAATTGATTTTGTTCAGATTTGAAGGGCAAAAAGGGTAATAAGTTACGTCAAATTCTCGTGATATAATCGGTTTGAGCTGCAGCTGTCCCCATCGCAAACTACGAGGTCCTGTCTCACAAGCTTCAATGCCGTGTGTTCAGTAAAACGTACGCTTTTATTAAAACGTTCAATGACTCAGAACCAAAACGACTGCATGAAAGGCCCTGAACCTAGAAGGTGGTGTCAATTGGTCATAAATTAGTGAGCAAAACTCAAACAAGGCATTATTACATACATCTTTACAAATGAAATCGTTGATTCATCAATGGTACAAACACGTTGATACAGAAACTAAAACAATTTATAGCAACTCATTGAAACAGGACAGTTCCTGTGAAAAATTGATTCAATCCTTTTTGGTTCCCGCAAGGTCTTCTGAATAAACAAACACTTATGCAGCCTTATTCCCCACTAACTCAAAGTTAACAACTTTACCTCGAAAGACAAAGAAAACTATGCCCGATCTGTGGAACAATAGAGTTCAAAACGGCTTGTATTTGTGAACGGAATCGTACAAACAAAAAACTCGTGGCAAGGAATCAAATAATATTTATAGAAAATGGATAATATCGGGAGCTAATAAACATAGATATGGGCCCAAATATTCAATAATACTATATTCTTTCAGTTTAATTAAAAACATATGCATCTTTTTTATTTGTATTGCTTTAAATAGAGCCAACTGGTTGTAAAACAAGACTCGTGGCTATACGGGTGCAAACAGACCCGTTATGAAGCCGTCAACCTAGCATTCTGTACACAAAACTAAGTAACTCTACGTAAAAAATATTTCTGGAAAAGGAATCGAAGTATTAATTGATGCATTAAATAGTACGGTACCCCCGTACCGTAGCCATGGAGATTTGGGGAGCTTAAAGTAAAGTTATAACAATAAACCGTATATTTAAAAATAATAATTTTTCTTCGATCGAGAGCAACGGTGGCCCAGTGGTGGGGCCCTGACCTACGAACAGTAGGTTGTGGGTTCGAACTTTCGGTTTCGCCTTTTAAAAGTGCCTTAATTATGTTCATCTAGCTAAACGATTATGGTAATGTCAAAAATAAAACCAGTACGCGATCTTTGGGAGTGGGTCAAATTAAACTGCTGATACTACGCTTCTTTGAAAATATTAATTCTGTACCCAACCCAAACAATCAGACTGCAGATCTCGACAGATTTCCTCAATACACAGAATCCAATTCAAACTTAATTAGTGCCGAACCACTAGAATGCGAACAATAGACACATTATCTCATAAACGGCAAAACTAATATTAAATGAAAAGTTCGAACGGAAAGCAGGTACAATGCAAGACCTCAATTCGTTCTCAAATACAATCGTCGAACTTCAAGGCACGCCGTTTAAAACTTGGCAAAATAGCTTTTCAGTTAATCGCAGTCATTTTGTTGAGTACCATCGTTGAGTTTGATCTGATGATATTTTAGCAAAGTTGCCGACTGTAGGTGGTTGATTTTGTACGGATGGTTTGGCCGTGGAAAGTGATTTACTTTGTCGCTTTGGAAAAAGAAAGAGCAGAACTACTAAGATTACTAAGAAGTTCTGCTTTTTGTAATTTATGATTCCAATAAGAATCAGCATTATTATTCCTACTGCTAGAACACAGGCCTCCTCTCCATGAGAGGAAATGGGCTACAATCACGGGGTCGTAGGTAGATATCCCATATCTTTTTTTGGTTAAAAGATATGCTGGTTTAATAAACCTTCGACTTACTGCTCGTTCGTTGGGCCACTACTGGGTTATCGCTGATCTCCCTTTCTTCAAAATGTTAGGCTTACAGAGATGTACCTAGTATAGTACAGTCACGAGCAATAATATGTATACACTTGGCCAAGTTCAAACGCGAATTTCTGGTGAAATAACGATTGCAACTTTGAAATATGAACTACTTTATAATGATGTGGGTTCCAAAATATTAGTTTCGTTTCGTAACATGAAAATGAAATCATTACAGTAAGCGAAAATTGCTTCTAATATTTGTTAAGTGTATACATATTGTTGCTGCTGACTGTACACCCATATCTTAATCATGTTTCCCTTGTCCAAAAGGGATGTATCCTGACTAAAAAAATATGATTCTAATTAGTCCGTCTGTTAGATAATCGAAAAATATTGAATACATATTTTTTGTATTATCAAATTAATAAAAATTGACGGAGATGAAACGCGTCAAATATTTGAGTGGGGGCTTGTGACGTCACTGACCACTAAAAAATGATATACTAATGTCTAAGATTATGAGGTCACATGAGTTTTCAAAGCACTGTATCGTCTTCATTGTTTATTTACGTGAAAAAATAAAAAATATATGTCCAATCTATCTGACAGACCAATTAGTTTTTTTTTGTTAACTACCCTATTCTATTTGGAGTCCATCACAAAACGTTTTCTTTTTTCTCCTCTTTCTTACTCCTTCTCTTGCACGACTGTGAACATTCTTCCATCAGCCCCTTGCAGAGACTTGGTACAAAATGAAACCAAACAATGTTAGTAAAATTATATTTGCAAATACCTCTTTTTTTGGGGGGATCGGAAATCATTGAATAACCCCTCCCGCTCTTGGGCAGAGCGAAAGTGTCAGACTTCTACTGACTAAAAACCACCCATGTTCCTTCTTAGCCCTTGTGCTGAGGCCGTGGTATCTCTTGCGAGCAACCCGCAAACCCGACGGCGATCATTGAGACACACAAGCCTCACCACGACGGCAACGTGGGGAAACTACGGTGGGGGGACACTCCAGTGGGGTTCTCTTGCACGCCTGTGAATATTCTACCATCAGCCCCTTACAGAAACTTGGTACAAAATTAGACCACAAAATGTTAGTAAAATTCTTTTTGGAATGGGAAATCGTCACATAACTGCTAACGCTCTTAGGCAGAGCGAAAGAGAGTGTCAGACTTCTACTGACTAAAACTCACCCATGAACAACTCGCAGCCATTTGCAAATACCTAACTAGACATTGGTACACACGTTCCCGCAATAATAATAACTATTGCCGAATCCACACGCAACCGCTAAGAAAGTAAACACAAATCATAGAAATACGTACTATAGTGCCCAATATTTCATAGAACACGCTTATCTTGTAATAGAAGGAAAACATATTTGTAACACCGTGTAAGAATATAAGCCGTAATAAAGTAAATCGATTTAGGCTTGTTTGTTGTGCGTAGATCAGCAATATTTTTTAGAGGACCTTGCGGCTAACTAGTAATAACCGCTCAAGTCAATCTTCAAGTTAAACCGCCCTTGCCTACTTTAGTCTCTGGATGGGTGACCACACATTACATAACGAGTTTCCTCCGTACCTCGGAAAACACGTTGAGCCGTTGGTCTAGACTGTCATTTTTAGATCTTAGAAATTCGTAACAGATAGTCAGTGACCTGAAAGTCTGACATCCAGTCTTACCAAAGGGTTATTACCCAGTACTCAAAATCAAAATCAAAATATTTTTATTTCACATAGGCCTACATGGGCACTTATAAAACGTCGGTAAAAAGGGGCACGGTTCGGTGCATTGGTCGATTCCTAAGGAGAAGAACCGGTAAAAAACTCCAAAGGTTACTCTTTTAATCTTTTAAAATGATTTGGGTTAACAATGAATTTATGGTCAAGACATAATCTTGGTATAATACACACATGAAGACCATGCAGATTAGTGTCTGAGATGGTCTTTTGAAGAAAGCACCACATAGATTTGAGTGGACCTGTCCAGTCAGTGCAAGCATTTGTCAGTTATTGTCGAGGTCGACTTATAACTCAAGGAGCTCAACGTCACGACGAACAATACCAAGGAAAGGACATTTGGGTAGGACGCTTATAGTACTCAAACTGCCAGACAATCGCTAAATTAATTATATTGATTAATAAGTACAAGTTTTGTGAATGAATCTCTGAAACGTGACACTTTAGAACACATTCCTTTCCTAAATTTTATTGTATTGATACCAGGTTCGATTAATAGAAGTTTCAAGCACTTTGAACAAAAAAAATGGTAAAATTTAAGCAGGGCACAAATGCCCTGCTTAAATTTAAACCTCTTTGTAAATTATAAACATAAATATAAAGTGACTTTACCTTCTCTCAGATGCTTGATTAACTGCCGCACTCAGAGAGCTTTCATAAATACTTAGGCCATCACTAAGTAAAGGTTTTGACAGTTTTGTCATACAAAAGTATGTCAAATCTTCACTAAGTGACGGCTTAAGTAATCATTAAATGTCTCTGAGTACCGCAGTAA
The DNA here is from genome assembly GCA_932274075.1 of Diarsia rubi. Taxonomy (NCBI): domain Eukaryota; kingdom Metazoa; phylum Arthropoda; class Insecta; order Lepidoptera; family Noctuidae; genus Diarsia; species Diarsia rubi. The sequence goes on along the minus strand of OW026419.1, from coordinate 16,834,027 downwards.
GAACCTATAACTAGACAACAATTAACAAAGTAGGTACGTAACATTACATACCTAATTCAAAAATGACAAACATTATAATTACACATATCACATTTATGGAAACAAAACAACCCTTATACAAAGCGACAGTTGCCGCGGGGTGAGAATACTTCGCGATAATTCTCGTATAGATTTCAGAAATGTGAGATACGGCATTTTTCGGTTCATTATGGTCAAAATGAGCATAATATGGGAATTATATAGCCAGAAGGCTTTTTGAGGCTGCTCTTGGTTATAATTTTAATATTAAACATTTAGTGTTTTTTTTTGTTTGAAAAGTTAGTTGTTTTTGCAACAAAAAAAAAACAACCGCCTTCCAGAAAAATAAGAAACCTCTACCTGTTATGAAATCTATTCTACATATGAACAAAACCTAAACTGTTTTTTATTAATTTTGCAAGTACAAGAGAAAACTAGATTTAATTTACACTAAAAACGCAATATTTACCCTGCTTACTGTTTGTATTCCGTGTTCAGTTATAATGCTAGTATTAATGACTATGACAGCTTAAATAACTTATTAGGTGTAGCAGTGTACACACGGCTACACATTAAGCTATACTTTTACAGTATAAGCTGGTCTCGCATTGTATAGGATTTCCGTACGAGCGCGTGTGCGAGATCAGCGTAAACTGGGAATATAAAGGGTGTAAAAGTACCCTTAACGGAAACGAAAGGCACTGGTTCTCCCCACCACTGCGATATTTTTTTTGTTCTAGACCATACCTGGGAACCCCCTAGTTACGGATATTGGGGGTCGAAGTTCCAAATTTTTTACAGCTGTTTTTGTAAATACTAGTATTTCAGGTTACAACTTTACTTAAATTACCTCCGTGACCCGTTTAAAGCATCCACTAACACAATGTTTTGACATTGAGTTTTACTGTAAATTGTGATTATTGACCCCAAAAAAAAAGTCGTTTCCCAGCAAAAAAATTTGTTTAGGGGTACTTAATTTGATGTACAGAATGCTTGGTTGGCGTTTGCATGAAGGGTTCATTTACACCCTTATAGCTTGATGTGTAGCCGTGTGTACAAGAATCCGTGAGAGCAGTTTTATTTTTGACCAACAATAATATATACTATAGTTTAACACAAAAAAAGGTACTTCATCCAATCCAACAGCATTAGTATCAACACCAATTTACCGTGACGTCACATCTTTCTTCTTCGCTCCACGCTCCACACATTTGACTTCGTATCTCGTTACTCGTAACTCTGTACAATTCGACCTTTTTGTTACAACCGAGGTGTATACATGCCTTTGTTTTCTCCCTGACTCTGACAAAAGACGCACCTTTGAAAGGAAATCCAGCGTGTTATGTAAATTAGAAACAGTACGACTGCTTGAAACGTAATGTGTGATATCAGTCGCGTTTGTGAGAATGATTATGATTAATTATGTCTTCTTTCTTTTTTAAGAAGTGAAGGTTTTTTTTGGGTAGATTGGTTATTTTTCTTTGTTTTGAATTGAAATGGCGGGACGAACTGGACATTTTTTTTTTAAAAGTCTGTACTGTCCCACTGCTTTTTTGCCCTTATACCAGTTAATTTTTCTTCTTCCATACTTCTCTGTTTCTGGTTATCTCATAGGCTCTCCTTTCTTGTTTCTTGCCATATCATTCCTAACATAATAGGGTAGTTAAAAATAATAATAATAAGAAGGAAGTAGGCCGTCAAATAGAATTTATTAAAAATATTGGACTTTTTTTTTCTTTTTTCACCACAATTTTTTGTAACAAAAAATACGTTTTCAATATTTTTCAGTAATATAACAGACAGATTAATTAGAATCACATTTTTTCTAGTCAGTAAACATACCTATTCATCAATCGTTTCCCTGGTCTTCCTCTACTCTATAGCCATCCACATCCATACTCAAAAACTTCCCCACGACATTTTCCCCATTGCTTGTCGTGGTATAGGCATGTGATGCCTATTTAAAATGTTAACTAATTACAAGTTATTCAAAATTAAATATAGTATGAAATTAAATGCATTTTTGTTTGATAGACATTTTTGATACCAATATAGTATTTAAACCATTTAGAATTTTGTTTTAGTCCGTTAATAAAAAAAATACTAAATAGTTCTCTAAGCTCGTAAACCCAATTAGCTTCCCTTTACACGGTGAACCTGACATCGTTACCACCATGAATTCAGTAGGTATTTCATTCTAGGCCCCCGGTGATGAAAAAAAATCAACGATTGGGATTCTAGAATCACAAAGTTAATAAATTAATGGTTAAATGTTGTAAAGGAATATATTCTTCAGTTCTTATCCGAAATTATATGGAATCAGCGCAGCATGTCTTGTTCTAGCCATAATTATCATTCTTCACACATTACAGTCCATCAATCGCATCTTCAAAGATAATTATCTTAAAATAACTACGATAAGTTCCCAAGTAAAACAAATAACTTGCTTCTATCTATGATTAAAACTTTCGCTCCCTTTTGCGCATGACAAAATTAATTATTTCTCCGTCCATAGTCTGAATATAGATCGCTATTTATTAACGAACACGCTTGAGCCTAATATTATATAAATTGGCATGATGTACCTAATTTATGAAAAGGTCAGAACGGATCGTAAATCCGTGAGTTTATCTACAATTGCTGCGTCAGGGGCCTAGGGCTTCAATCATCCGCTCTTCTTTGTACGTCCTAAAAAATAAATTAAATCTCGTAAAAGGCGAAGGTAATAAAAATATCATAACTCAGGAAAATAGTAGCGTCATTCTTATTTTAACATGTAGCAGAAGGAGGGCAATATTGACGATGCTATGTTACTCCAAAGGTAATACCAATCAACTCGCTATGTATGTATTTTTTTTTATCGATACAGGTAGCGCTCATACTAAAACACACATACGCTTCACGTTGGTTGGTAATGGTAATACATTTTTATAAACCAATTCTCAGTTGTCTAGTACCCATAACACAAGCTCTGCTTAGCTTGGGACTATATGGCGTTGTGTGATAGTTGTGGAATATTATTATTTATTTTTATAAACCACACGCGCGATGTACTGTGCGCATTGTGTAATCGCGCTGTGGTGAAGCTTGAGCGCGTGGTAGGCCCGTTACTCCTGAATGAAGAAACCACAAACGAAGACCAACACACTTGTTACGAAATTTTTCATAAAGTACTTTTTAGACTACCACTGTGGTCTAGTAGTCGTGAGTTTTTCTAACAGGAATTTCTAAGTAGTACAGTCTAGATTTGTGCCTAGTAGATGGCTTTGACGTAGCCCCCTACGTCATGGACCTTTGACTTAGCTGGCGAAATGAGGGTATACTTGTCGGGCTGCGGGATGTTGTAAGAGATACCGCGACCTTGACATATAGGGCTAAGAAGGAACATAGGTGGATTATAGTCAGTAGAAATCTGACAATCCCTTTCGCTCTGCCCACGAGCGGGAGGGGTTATTTGATGATTTAACACGCCCAAAAAAAAAGGGTACACTTATTAGCTACACTTTTACGTAACTCGTAACAGGTGTAATGTTATTTTATTAATTAAACAATCTGTGTTTTAATTAGAAACTCGTTTTATAATACTTTATGTTTGTTTTTGGTACTCTACTGATGATTACATTTCATAGTAACACAACTAATTCTGTTATTTTATATATTTCTTAAAGATATTGAGGGAACAAGATAAATAAAAGAACGATCCAAGCAAAACTAATCACATCACCTTTGATAGATCGCCAAAACAAAACTGAGTAATCGTAAAGCATTTTCAAAACGATAACTTCAAAACATCGCATTTTCTACAAAAATGATGGATGTGTTATAAAAATATAGGAAAGATAAAGTCGAAAGCTTACCACTAATGCTTAGGTAACCCTCCTCGCCCCTTTACAGATCATAAATACCGTAGAATCCTGATAAGCTCTGGTAAAAGAAAGGCAAGTACCAACCCACGCCAGAAAGGAAAGTTACGGTGCCTTTAGGGTTGACAGATCAGGGAGTGAAAAATGCTATGATAATGGTTTGAAAATGCCAAGAAAAGGAGGGTTTGGTGAAGCCGGTGCTGTGTTAACCTTGTGTTTTGGGTGCCTAGGCAGATAATACATTGTAGATTGTAGTACTGACATTTTGGTAGGTAGATGATCGGCGACTGTTTGATACAGAAAGAAAGTGATTCAAATATTAAAATAGGGTTTTTTTAACACCTGATCCTATTTGGTGTTTTTCAATCTTTGTTAAAAAGGACGACACATTATTACTTGACTATTAGAGATTACGTAACCTAAATTTTACTATTTTTATAAATGCATAAGTTTGGATGGAAGGATGGATGCTTGTTACTCAATCAAGCCAGCATTGAAATTTAGCACAGGGATAGGTTATAGTCTGGAGTAGCACATAGGCTACTTTATTCATATTTTTCTGACAAAACAATCAAAACTCCCACGCGGACAAAGTCGAGGCCAACAGCTAGTATATAAATATGAGAGAGATGTCGAACGAAGCAATTATTTTAATAAATTCAATAAGCATTATATAACATAACCAAACCGTATTAAAGTCTATATTCAGATTCAGAATCATATTCTAGCAACTTTACATACTAAAACAATTTGGGTCCACAAAATTCAGTACAATCATAATTTACATACATCGCCTTTTGCTAGTAAAATGTTTAACCTCTAGCAAATACATAGACTATTTTCTTTTTTCTATGCTATTTACAGAAATATTTTATTTATTTAGATAAGAATTTGCCTGCTGGCGACCCTGATTCCTCTCGAATTCGATGTTGGCTTTGTTTGAAAGTTGATCGGTCCCTAATTTTCTTTCGCTAAAAGAAAAAACAACTAAGTTGCCTACATTTTAGACGGCCAGTGTCGTCTCTCATTTATTTAAAACAAAGTTAGTTTGGGACGCGTTTCTGCTTGTTTAAAATTTTGGTTTTCGAATTGAAATTTTGATAAAGAGGGGAATGGGTAATTTGAGTTATTCGTTTTTCAAGTAACTGTTTAATTTGAGGTAAGAATACGTTATTACATTACAATACACCTGAACCTTTTATTTGGTTCAACAATTTCACCTAAGGAACATTCTCATCAAAATATTTTATACTCAATATTCACGCGAGAATGTGTCTCATCAGTTACCCAATAATGAAAAAATATATAAACGCAAGCGAAAGACGTATCGAAATTTTACCGAATGACAGTCTTTGTCTACAAACATATTTCGTAAAAATATTTTTTCCCTTGCTATCTAAAAATGTATGTACTCGAACGTTTTTTATGTAATTCAGATGGAAGACGAAAAACGTTCTCTAAATAATCGCTACAGAATATGTGGCGTTCAGCACTGTGTGTAATTTTTCATGCATCACGCCTGTGTGATCGCGTTTAAAAGTGAGAAATTTTAATATCAAGGTTTGTGTATGTGCGTTAGTCGTCGTTTGAATAAACGCTCCGTTTAGCAATTTATATTATTTTCGTTTTTGTAGGCATCAACATTATTTTTCGTCACGTTATTTGGGTAGGTATAGTCGACCCCGTAATTGCTTTACAAACCAATTCAATACATTTTTGACACATGGAAATTTATCTCACCTTAACTACCCACCCGGCAACCCTTAACCCCTCCTTTTTGGCTCGTTGTTGTAAGACCTGCAAGCGTATACTTTAATAGTTCTTCTTTATCGCTGGTGACAGTTTTTATGATACCCGCAGGCCTTTGACTTGCCTTTACATGCTGCTGTCGAGAAAATATCTCAGGCATGCTGACTTCCTCACGATGCACGATGTTTTCCTGCGCAGAAGCACTTGCTTATTATACAATACCCAGATGATTCCAAAAAATCAGAGATGCGTGTTTTGTGTTCGCCCCTAGAACAATTACTAGCTGTGATTACAAAAGTAAAGATACGGTCTTATTCATTTTGCGGCAGTCAATTGTCTTGGAAAGAAAAATAACTCTTAACAAGTACAATCATTTGAATAATCCGTCTATTAATATCGTTAAGAAACGTAAACAAGAATCGTGACGAAATTCGAAAAAGCTGCCACAAATCAATGGATTAGTTAATCTGCCTTCCACAGCTTATCTCAATCCTTTAAAAGGTATAAGCAGGGAAGTCTTTGAATAATGGTTTTCCTGTTATTTAGTTAAAAGTAAATACACAGAAAGTCATCATCTGCCTAGCCTTTTCCCAACTATATTGGGGTCGGCTTCCAGTCTAACCGGATGCAGCTGAATACCAGTATTTTACATGGAGCGACTGCCTATCTGACCTCTACAACCCAGTTAATACTAGGTAATACGATACCCTTTGGTAAGACTGGATGTCAGACTTTCAGGTCACTGACTACCCGTAACGACTGCCAAAGATCTATATATGGCACCCGGGACCAACAGCTTAACGTGCTTTCCGAGGCACGGAGGAAACTCGGTATGTAATGGGCGGTCACCCATCCACCGATCGACCTAGGCAAGCGCAGCTTAACCTAAAGATCGACCAGAGTGGCAGTTATTAAGCCACGAGCTCCTCAAATACAAATACACAGAAAGTATTTCTAGTTATTCATAAAACACTTTCTGTGTAAATAAAGAACCACGGTGAGATTGATTTTTGTCGTTTTGACATTGGTTAAAAATATCACTTTCATTGGTGCCTACCCCAGTTAACGCTGATTACCAGTTACCGTTAACCATTTATTTTAAACCTGTTTTCATGTGCTGAAAAAAGTCAATTCTTTTGACCTTAAAGTTTAGTAACAAAAGTAAAATTGTACTTGTACTCATGTGTTTTCACGTACACACGCATATCTTTCTCCATCTATTAACAATACGTTTAGTTTACTAAGATTATTGACGATAGTTTTCGCTGAAATGAGAAAGAAAACTTGATTTTATACGTTTTCGAATACAAAAAAAATTCCATCTGACTGTCCATTTAATTCATCTGACATAAACATTTAATATTAACTATGGCAAACAAATCGTGCGAAATAAAATAATGTACCGTTTACAGCTAGCACATAATTGTTTTAGTTCAATACATTTCACGAATACTGACCAAACTCGACACGTACTAAACCAACACAATAAACATAATTGGATCCGCGTTAGATTCGCAAATAATTGCTTGTTTATTAATAGCTATTGCCCTTAATCAAATGGCTGTCAAATGGTTTAAACCAGGGGTGGCGAACCTATGGTACATGTACCACGCTGGGTCTAGATACCGGTGCGATCTGTAATCCCGTCTTAGGCAAGTGATCCAGCTCATTTCCCCCCTGTATAGAAAGTGGCTTGTGTCCGATATTCGGGACATTACTGGCAAAAACTACAGACCTAGAAAGATGAAGATATAGTGACAAAAAACAGAAAAGAACATGCTCAGGTTGTTTGAGCATGTGGAGACGATGACTAACAAAACGTATTTACAAGGCAAATGTGAGTGGCAACGCCGAACTAACCCTATAAGGTAGGTAGGGTTATTCTATGTTTTGCGTCATTTAAAATTATTTTTTTGATAGAGAGCAGCGGTGGCCCAGTGGTGTCGGCCCCGACTTACGAACAGTAAGTCGTGGGTTCGAATCCAGGCAGGCGCAATTCTTTGTGTAATTTATTTCATCACCGCTGCTCTCAAAACGGTGAAGGAAAACATCGTGAGGAAACCGGCATGTCTTAGAATCAAAAAATTCGAAGACATGTGACATCTACCAACCCGCACTGGGCCCGCGTGGTGGATTATAGCCCATCCCTCTCCTAGAGAGGAGGCCTGAGTCCCTGCAGTGGGAACATTATAGGCTGATGATGAAAATTATTTTTGTCTTCTGTAATGTAAGGGAGAATTTACATTTGCCAAAGTCTGGCAACACGCGTCACGGTCAAATTAAAATAGCACATAGGTGTAAAAGGTTATCCATCCCAGCTTCAACCCGTCCGCTGCGAAAATATGACCGGCACTCCAAACGTTTTGTGGTACGTCAATATATTTGTTTAACAAACGACATAGTAATATCGACCCTTCTCAATATGTGGCAGACCAAAGGATTGGACTAAATATACATACTATACTTGAAGCGTTTTGGCGTTGGCATTTCTTAAAGGTTTGAGATTTGAGTGGTCCGGTTATTATTGGATAGCTGCCTCGTGTTTGATTAATTGAAGGATTTGGGACAGGTCAATAATGTTTTAAATGATATATCCTACATTTTGTACTTTGATAATGTGAATCGAGATACAACGGGTGATGGTGGCTCCGACTTACGAACAATAAGTCGTAGGTTCAAACCAAGGCAGGCGCATTACTTTGTGTAATTTATTTCATCACTGCTGCTCTCAAAAAGTGACGGAAAACATCGTGAAGAAACCGCCATGCAAACACCCAACAAATTCGAAAATATGTGACATCTACCAACGCGCACTGGGCCCACGTGGTGGATTATACCCCATCCCTCTCCCAAGAAGAGGCCTGAGTCCCTGCAGTGGGAACATTATAGGCTGATGATGGTGATGACGATGATTGCAGTCTACTGTTGACATGGGCCTCTTCCAAGCTACAACAAGCCGTTTTATTCTCCGCCTTCCGTCTTCTGTCTTTCACGGATATTTTGAAGGTCGTTAATTGATTTAATTTGAGAGCGTGTGGGATGCATATACAAATAAACGTAGCATGCGGCTCGACGGTAACAGTCCTGTACCTCTACCATGAGTTTACACAGCCAAATCTCGCAAGCGTCTACGTAAATTATTTGTATGAAATATAGTACAGCGCCTCTAGCGGTCACGGGAAGAATTACAATCCGTAACATGAGCACTATAGATGACGATAGGTTAAAAACCTAACGTAATCTATTCTATAGTTACTAACGTTTTTCAGCTGTCACCATACAAAACGGTACCATGAGTCACTAATTTCACTGAACCTATCGAATAATTCGCTTACTATAGTGGTTACGTAGCTCACTAGCATTTTGGCGTGTAAAACATATATTTACAACAAAATTATGTACGTTTTTGAGTCTAATGCAGTCAAAATAATGTCTGCAAAGCTTATTTGGTATGAAATATGTTAGTGGCCGCTGAATTTGAAGACCAACGACGTGAATAACGTAAATTTCGAGAAATGATTTTCCGGAATGAGAATTCATGTTAGACACCAATTGCAAAATATAAATGAATGAAAGTTTATTAAACTTTATAGACTCTCTAAATAATACTTTATAGGTTAGTGCATATGTATGAATAATGTTACGGATTTGATGTCAACACAACGAGTTTCATTAGAACTAAAGGTACCATGCAGTTCTCTCAAAACAAAACACAATAATTTTGAAGAATGTTGAAACATACCTTTCTATGAACTCTACCAACAATTGAAACTGAGGCACAGGGTCCTCATTGTTTTAAATAATCTGTTTAAATCTACTAATGTAAACTGTTAAACCACACAACACAGCTCTGTGACACAAGGTTAACAAACAAAATTACAAATTGAATACACGACAGTGACATATTATAAGGAACAAAAATTCAAAAACCACTAAATACTATAAGTAGTCTAATAACCGTCAACTTTTCTATTTTGTCGGTTTATTTGTGTATATATCGATCTCTCCTCCTATTAGTGGGAAAGAAAGAAACAAAACATGAGTAGAGTGAAAAAGAAACAAAACATGAGTAAGTTTTCTATGACAACTCATGGTAGAGCTACTTAACTAGCCCTTGAGGCAAGCATACGGTAACTTTGTGTTGCACACTAAGTACTTACTGATATACTGAGAGGTTTTAATCTAAACTCCAAAACCCCACAAGTGATTCAAGAAAACACCACATTGACGCTCTCAAACTTAATGAATCGAAAGACGATGTAGAGATTTACTTACACAAATTATATCAACAAATGGGAGAGGGAGTGTCAGACTTCTGATGACTGAAAACCACCCATATTCCTCATTGGCCCATTGCATCGAGGCCGCGGTATCTCTTTCGAACAACCCACAGTCCCGAAGGGAACAACAATGAACAACCTCGACTGCACAATCTTAGACCCCTACTTTGAACCCTCAAAAATAATGATGTCCGCTACCCAAAACGTATTAGCATATTTGAGCAGAGAAGTCAAAACACCCGAGGCACTCAGAAAATCTGTGTAGCTAACATTTTTTCAAACAAAAGCTTGGACTGAACAAAACATCTTATTTTTACACAAATTATAATCGCAGGATTATTTGGGATTAGCGCTCAATTTTGACGCAAGCGTCAATCCTGAAAGCCTTCTTTTCTCGAGTGAATGTATTTGTTAAGAAAAACTTTTTCCTTTTAAAGGTTTTGTTTTTGACCGGCTTTGGGCTGACGTTTTGTTCATTCGGTGAGAGAGTTTTTGATAATATTTTAATAGAAAACATTGGTTAATCGGTATTTGACGTGATTAGTTGTGAAAGGGTTTGAAAAGGTGTTTTAGTGAATAATTGAAAATCTTGGAAAGCGACGGAAACAAACAATGATTTGATTAGATAGCTTCCAGTTTAGTTACACTTTTTTTTCTGAGACAATCTTATAGAAGAAAAGAAAAATAAACTGGAATACGTATTTTCTACCTCAATCTCCTCCAATCTTTACTTTTACTAACCTCATCAAATGAGGAATGTGGTCATTCCAACTATAGAGGACATTGAGTAGGTTCACGAAAAAAAGAAAATTGTTTAATTCTCCGGAGGTTTTTCTACAAATCAAGATATTTTGTTGGAGGAAAACAATTTCGCTGAAACTAGTTTTCACCCACGGCTCCAAACACGTGTAAGAAAATTAACCATTTGTTGATATCGATAATAATAATTAAAGAAAGTTTGAGTCAATCAGTGTTGTCTGTCGTTCGAAGACTTAATTAAAACTGAACTAAGAAATAAATATTCAGTTTTGTTACTACGAGTACTTTACTAACGTGCATGCAATATTTACGGTATTCTGCATTATCAGTCTTCGATACATGACATACACTTTGTTTTTCCCATAGATAAATAGCCAAAAACTACTTAAACCCATTACAAAAGTGTCGTAATTATCATCGTCATTAAACCTTTAGTAAACTTTTCCAACTATGAAATATTTAATGTTTTATCAATGCAGTGAAACTGAAGCCCGGTTTTTAAATCAGAACATAATGTACCTAGGCAGAACCTACAAATAATTATTTAATGAATGTTTTATTTCTGTCCACAATCCCAAATTAATTATGTTAAACCATCATTTAAACTCCACATTGTTAGCTTCAAGCGCAACAATGGCTTTGTTATAATTTTCACGCACGACCCACTGAACCAGTTCTCTATTATCTCGAAATTTTAACTCCACGGTACCCCAGAAAAGATATACACAGAAGGGAATCTTCATACAGTGAAAACACGTATATTTACAGAAAATGCAACTTTACTCGCGACTAGCATTTGTTCGAGATCCGTAGTACTTTGATCGATATCCGTGTCTAGCTGCCGCACTCAGAGAGCTTTAATGAATGCTGGCAATTTAATGTGGCAGTTAAACACGTAAAGGTTTTGACAGTTTTGTTATACAAAAGTATGTGAAATCTTTACTAAGTGTCGGCTTAAGGCTGCCCGCCCTCTTCCGATAATCGGTGACCGATTTTATGCAGGACAAAAATATAACACACTGATTGCAATAGTGCAATGCAAACGTCCTACAAAATGTTGGTCAGAAATAACGAACGAAAAATCGGTCCAATTATCTGTCCTACAAAAAGTCGGACGTGGGCGCCAAGCCTAAATAATCATTAAATATCTCTGAGTATCGCAGTTAGTATCAACATCATCATTCTTCTGGCCTTATGGTAATTTATTTACTGCCGCACTCAGAGAGCTTTAACGATTACTTACTTAGGCTATCACTTAGTAATAGGTTTTGATAGCTTTGTCACACAAAAGTATGTCAAATCTTTACTAAGTGACGGCTTAAGTAATCATTAAATATCTCTGAGTACCGCATTTAAAGTCGATACGTACGTATGTCTTCTTCTATACTTCTCTGTTACTCAGCATCTCAGCAGTTAGCTCTTTTCTATCCATATCATCTTTGACGCAGTCCATAGGTACTTACATCGTTTCTTTGGTCTTCGTTCCTTCGTGGTCTTACTCACAAATTTTCTTTATTCTTCCGCATCAAACACCAAGACCACCAACTATCCCACAACTTTTCAGTTACTTACTACTCTAAAGTGGCTCCTCTCCCTCTAGGGAAAATAATCTTAAAAATCAGTTTTAAAGTCAAAATTAAGACCACAATACACTGGAGCTACAGTCCCAGTAACAAAACATAACTGTGAAAGCACTGTTGTCCATTTCCAAAGCGTAGATCTCTATGAAGAAGAAAGGGCAAAAGACGATTGCTATCGATACGCTAAGAAGAAGTACAAGCAATACTGGGTGTGGTTTAAGATTATACACTGAAAAAAATAAAGCATTAAACTATACTGTACAACAGTAAAATATGACCCTAACGTTCAAAGCAGTAACTTTTAATGAACTGTCGTTAAAAGACATGTAACTGTTTTTTTTACTGTTTTAAACAGTAACATTTTAATGTTTAAAACATTAAAAATACCTAATTAATATTTGAAACACTAATAAACTTTTTTTTTGTAATGTTTGAAACAGTAAAAAAAAATGTTTTAAACAGTGAAATGTTTTTTAACGACAACTCGTTAAAAGTTACTGCTTTGAACGCTCATATTTCACTGTTTAAGCACATTCAATCTGCAATACAGTTTAATGTTTTATTTTTTTCAGTGTACCAATACCAGAAATACGTTAAATGAGTGCATGCATCAGTTTTTGCTGGTTCAATAGAACCAGCCCTTCTGTAACCTATTTATTTCGTGATAGTACATCGTGTATCCGATAAGAAAGTTTTCTGTCCAACATTACCAAAATTGCGTTGTCTGACAAAGATTGATTGAGATTTATGATCACCCGCATTCCCCTAATTAACTTTTACCTGCATTTCGAAAATAACAGTTTTTATGCAAGAATTGAGTTACGGTGTTTATAAATCATCTAGTTTTATTATCTTTTAGCCCTTTATTATGGATTCGTTTAGTGCGTTAATAGTGTTTGTGTTTGATGTTTTCGTAATAAATCTACGTTTGTTAGCTGGCAATATTTGTGTTGCGTTTATTTATCGAATTTCCATTTTGAAGTTACAGTCACAGTGGGTGGTACGAGTATTCCAATATTATTTTTGGAAAGCGATATTTGATTTTATAAATCAATATGAATTTTCATTTTCGTTCATTCTGAAACTTGATTAATTCAGCTAATAAAAAATGTATTAACAGCGATAGTTTATTTTAGTACAAAGTACCGTTTTAAAAATATTTAAAGAACTGCATGTTTTTTCCCGGACAACCTGTGAGTACAAGCAACCCAACCCACCAACAGTTGCTGATTAGCTAAACTTCTAACTACGATAAAATAATAATATATGATCTTCTTAAGTCAAAGTCTAACGGGGTCCTTAAACCCCAACTTGATACTTAGAACTGTGTTATAAAATTTTTATATACAAGGTAAAATGAAAAATGAAAGAGTGCGATGTAACGCATATTCGTAAGGTTCTCGTGGTATGGCTCAACTGCTAATTTATTTATATCTGCCCGCTACTGGCGGCAATATCTCAATGCTTACCAGTGTTGCTAGCTACCACAAAATGTTGCGTGTGTAAAAAATCCTAAAATTTAAAATATAGCTGTTGTTGGGCATTTGAATTGGGGCATGTAGGACACTCCACGCACTCCACTTTTGGAGTAAAGGTCATGTTTACAAATTAATTGTTTGTGGCTGTGCCATTTTGTTTTGTGTTATCCTTTTCTTTGCGGTTTTTTTTAATACAGCTCGACTGCTGATTATGAGGCCTGGGATTCGATTCCCGGGGTAGGGCAAAATGTCATTGATTTTTTTTATCAGTAAATGCAGTCACAAAGTCTGAATTTGTGCCCAAATGATAGCAATGAAAAGCTTTCTAGAATGGCAACATTGTTCTTATATTCACCTACTCCGACCTCACTGCCTCACACTTTTCATGGATAAGGAATGTGAACTTTGCCGGATGTTAACATATTATCAAGATCAAGGCCTCAACAGCTAGGGCACGCCACGATAGTGGCGGTAAGTCCCCTCTTTGAGGAGTGGCTTGAGAGGCGCCACGGCGCCCTCACCTTCCGTCTGACGCAGGTCCTCACCGGACACGGTTGTTTCGGGAGGTACCTGCACCGAATCAGGCGGGAGGAAACGCCCGGATGCCACCATTGCGAGGATCGGCCGGAGGACACGGTGGAGCACACAGTGGAGGTGTGCCCCGCTTGGGCGGAGCCCCGCCGTGTTCTCGTAGCGGCGATCGGCGGCGGCGACCTCTCGCGCCCGGCCCTGGTGCAAGCCATGGTCCGGGGCGAGGAGGAATGGGACGCCGTCGCCTCCTTCTGCGAAGCAGTGATGCTGGCGAAGGAGGTGGCGGAACGCGAGAGGGAGAGAACCTCTCGTCCCAGCCGCCGCGGGAGGCGCTCCGGGCGTCGGGGGTCCCGCGATGACCTCCGGCCACCGTAGACGCGGGCCTGTGGACGGTGAGTGATGGGCTAACTCGCCGTCCGTCCGTCTCACGACGAAAACAGGCCGTGTCGACGGCGCGTTCGTGTTCCACGCGCGCCTCAAAGAGATGTCAGCAACATGGGAGGGGCCCGAAAGGGCCGACGCCTGTCGGGGCCGCGGGTAGTCCAACGGTTATCGCGGCCTCGACATAGAGGGCGAAGAAGGAACATGGGTGGTTTTTAGTCAGTAGAAGTCTGACACTCCCTTTCGCTCTGCCCAAGAGCGGGAGGGGTTATTCGATGATTTTACACCCACCAAAAAAAAAAAAAAAAAAGGCCTCAACAGCTGCGAAAATGTTATTTATGTAACCTATCTCCTCCCTTGCATTTGTTTGTGCTTATATAACATTCTAAATAGTGATGTTAACAAAAAAAAACGAAGCAGTCCGTCATATAGATTACCAAAAAATATTGCACACGTACCTATTTTTTCTTTTTTCACGTAAGCAAACAATGAAGACGATACAGTGCTTTGAAAACTCGTATGACGTCATACTCTAAGACATTTAGTTTGACATTTTTTAGCGGTTCAGTGACGCCACCTACCCCCCGTTTTATCTTCGTCCATTTTTATTGATTTGATAAAACAAAAAATACGTATCCAATATTTTTCGATAATCTAACAGACGGACTACTTAGAATCACAATTTTTAAGTCAGTAAACATCCCTATCGTTCAAGTCTACAGTCTAATGTAGGCTGGTTACTGCATAATTTTCCGAATATTATTATCTGCCTAGCCTTTTACCAGCTATGTTGGGGTCAGCCTCCAGTATTTTATATGAAGCGACAGCCTATCTGACCTCAACAACAATTAATCAACAATGATTAATACGATACCCCTTGGTAAGACTGGCTGTCAGACTTTTAGGCCACTGACTTCCTGTAATTATTGTCAAATATCTACAAATGACAGCCGGGATCAACTATGTAAGTAAAGTGTATCATTTTTTAGCGGTTCAGTGACGCCACCTACCCCCCGTTTTATCTTCGTCCATTTTTATTGATTTGATAAAACAAAAAATACGTATCCAATATTTTTCGATAATCTAACAGACGGACTACTTAGAATCACAATTTTGAAGTCAGTAAACATACCTATCGTTCAAGTCTACAGTCTAATGTAGGCTGGTTACTGCATAATTTTCCGAATATTATTATCTGCCTAGCCTTTTACCAGCTATGTTGGGGTCAGCCTCCAGTATTTTATATGAAGCGACAGCCTATCTGACCTCAACAACAATTAATCAACAATGATTAATACGATACCCCTTGGTAAGACTGGCTGTCAGACTTTTAGGCCACTGACTACCTGTAATTATTGTCAAATATCTACAAATGACAGCCGGGATCAACTATGTAAGTGTATCAATATAGTGATCAACTAAGTAAAGTGTATCAATAAAGTGATAACTATTAATTAAGTAAAGTGATTAACTATGTATGTACTCGTAAGTAAAGTAAAGTTTACAAGTGTAGACACTTAATTTATAATTATTTTATTTTTAACAAACAGTAATAATTATCTTCTCTAACGACTTATTTGTTCGCCTTCAACAATCTGTAAACCAATTTCTTTAGAGCGTAGTTTATATATTATTTATGACAATATTATTATACTCGAGTTATAATGTATTCGTAGTTTAAATGCGAAAATATTTTGAATTTTACGCTTGCGTCGTCGAGTTCGATTCCCGGGTCGATCAAAGTGTTATTGGGTATTTTTCATCAGAAATATCCCCAGGGTGCCCGGTTCATGATAATAGGCTCGTCCCTTTTTTTAATATTGCCCCACACTAGGAATTTCTCCTGTATCGTGGGTGCGTTCGCAAACATTTAAAAACACATACACAAATATCCGAAACAACTATCTGTAGGCCATACAAATATTTGTTCCGTGCGGGGATCGAACCCGCGACACGCAGCGCCGGAGTCCATCGCCTGAGCCACTGCGCCAACCGTGTCGTAAAATATTACACGGAACTTAAATATAACGAAATGTGGGTGTGCTATTCAGTACTTCTGCCTAACTCTCAGAGATTACATGCGTGATGTTCTGAAGTAGCTACCGGTTATTTTATTTTTTAGGCTCAGCTATTGTAGATACTACCCTCACTAAACGACTTAAATACTTCCAAACCAAGTACCGGTAAAGCTGTCAAAATCATTATCAAACACTCGTCTCCAACTAGGCCACGCTGAAACGAGGGTGATAAGTTCAGGGGAAGCCATTTCCAAAAGAACTGCTGCCATAAATAAAAGCGTATCTATAAAAATAGGATCTTCCTTTATAAGAATATGAGAATGAAGGTCAAGTGCGCACTTAAGCAGTTAAAACCACTATATTCATTGAACAACGCTATGTTTAACGGTATTTTATTACACTTTTGAGATCGATTTTGTCTGGTTAGTTTTTTTCATAAGAAGTTTCTTAGTCAAAGCCTAACCTAACTACCATTGCAAAATTAAACGAACCCTTTTACATGGCACTTACGCAAAAATAGCAAAATGTGCCTTGATGGCCAAATCCGAAACAATGAGGAATAGTGAAAAATACTCAAAGAAGATTCACCAAGTATTTCTTCTTTTATTAGCATCCCTGGTTTACCCTATATAAAACTAACGTGAAGTTCGTTGCTTTGTGGTTTACAAATAATTAATTTTATATCATTCCACTTAACTGAAAGATGTTTACTGACTTAAAAAAATATGATTCTTATGTGTACGTCTGTTAGATTATCGAAAAATATTGGATACGTATTTTTGTTTTATCAAATCATTAAAATTTGACGAAGATAAAGCGCGTCAAAGATTTGAGTTCGTGACGTCACTGACTGCTAAAAAGTGCCATACTAATGTCTTTGAATATGACGTCACACGATTTTTCAAACTGTATCGTCTATATTGTTTGTTGACGTGAAAAAAAATACGTGTCTAATATTTATTGGAAATTTATCTGACGGACTAATTAGATTTTTTTGTTCACCCTATTGTATTATCTGATATCTAATGTAGTTGATCAACTTTTATACGAATGGAATTGTAATGCACAATTTAAAATCTTGCAATTTTTCCATTTGACAATGGCTGCTTAGTTTCAGTAATGGAGCCATTTGTATTCGGAATAAACTGAAAGATGAGTCACTTTATTGACCCAATGCAGTCAAATTCATTCGCCGTTTACGACATCTACTTGAGTTGCTTTTGTTATAACCACGAGCTGAGTAGTCAGACTGTCATAATGCTCCATGTTATAGCTACCCATAATTTGATTAAATGTTTACATGACTGTAAAATCTGCTTTAAAATTCGGTTTGGATAACCTTAGGCTTGTATCGTTCCCGTCGGGGCTGCGGGTTGTTTGAAAGAGATACCGCGGCCTCGGCACAAGGGCCAAGAATAAACATGGGTGGTTTTTAGTCAGTAGAAGTCTGACACTCCCTTTCGCTCTGCCCAAAAAGGGTTATTTGATGATTTCCCACCCAAAATAAAGGCCTACATCGTTGGTCTTGTGTCCACAGACACAACTATGGAGCATGAGTATTTAGATTCGATCCCCAGTTTGGGCAAAGTGTAAGGATCATCCATCAGTCGTTTCTTAAAAACGCCACGGTTTCTGGATTTGTGCCCGCTTGATATCAATAGGCTAGCCTCCTTCCACATGAGACGACAAAACTAACATAACACACACATCTGTCATAACTGACGACAAAATGTGGGCGTACTATTAGGTAAACCCCAAACTAACCCATCGGGGATTACAAGCGTGATATTATGAATTTAAAGCATATATAACGCAAACTCAATACAACTCTATACTAGTTTAACTTAGTAAGTTCTGAATTTGCGCCCCAGAAACAATATTTCTACTAAATCTAAAACTACAGCTGGCTGCGACAAACACCAGTGGTCTTGTTGTGTACCTATAATAAGAAATTTATACAACCTTGTTTCAGTTCAATAAAAAAAAGGGGTGTGCGAAGCAAAATCTCAATTTCAGAAGTAACACCATAAAAATTGATCTTCACGAAGACAATATCTCTCATGACTGCCTTTGTTATGAAAGACAAATCACAAATAACAATTTTCTTAATCAAAAGCCTTTCTCAAATTCACGATCAATCATTTTCTCGAGACCTTTCATCAGTCAAATTTCGTACGTATCTAAGCGTTTGCACACGAGCTTGAAGAGGACTCATTTTTTTTTATTGAACACGTCTTTATTGTCTTGGGATGCAAGAGTGGGTTATGACCGGGAGATCTGAGTTCGGTTACAAGGTTGGTCAGTGCTCTCCTTCTGCGAAGCAGTGATGCTGGCGAAGGAGGTGGCGGAACGCGAGAGGGAGAGAACCTCTCGTCCCAGCCGCCGCGGGAGGCGCTCCGGGCGTCGGGGGTCCCGCGATGACCTCCGGCCACCGTAGATGCGGGCCTGTGGACGGTGAGTGATGGGCTAACTCGCCGTCCGTCCGTCTCACGACGAAAACAGGCCGTGTCGACGGCGCGTTCGTGTTCCACGCGCGCCTCAAAGAGATGTCAGCAACATGGGAGGGGCCCGAAAGGGCCGACGCCTGTCGGGGCCGCGGGTAGTCCTCTGGTTATCGCGGCCTCGACATAGAGGGCGAAGAAGGAACATGGGTGGTTTTTAGTCAGTAGAAGTCTGACACTCCCTTTCGCTCTGCCCAAGAGCGGGAGGGGTTATTCGATGATTCTACACCCACCAAAAAAAAAAAAAAAAAAAAAGGTTGGTCAGTGCTGAAGAAACATCAATGGTCTGGTTGTGTAGATTCGTATGACTATTTTATGAGGCTAAGATTGTTGAAATGCTTATTTTCATGTCACAAGATTTAATTTCAAAACGTATTGGTTCATTTATATTTTTAGACAGAAGCCTGCTGCAATACTGGACAAAGTAAAATACTGATTTTAGATCCTTATGAATTCGTTCTCGATTTGCTCCCTTTTGTAGGGTTCCGTATCCGAAAGATAACCGTCGGTTAGTTAGCCTCCAAATAAATCTATACTAATATTATAAAGCTGAAGAGTTTGTTTGAACGCGGTAAACTCAGGGACTAATGGTTGGTTATATAAAAATATTTTCATGTTGGGTAGTCCATTTGTCGAGAAAGACTTGAGGCTATATAACATCACGCTGCAATCAAAAGGAGCGGAGCATAAATGAAAAATGTTGCAAAAACGGGAAATAAATATTTGTTTTGAGAGCTTCCGTTGCGTGCGCTGCAACGGTTTAAGTTACACAAATGTCATGTATGGTGGATTTGTTCTTCTTTAAAAGTTCTACGAAAAAATCTATTAAGATTGACTCACTGTAATCATTTTTTACTATTGAAATGTTATTTTAACTAGAATTATTTTTTGCGATGCTTATTTTACCCATATGATATTAGTCTATACCTAAATAAATGTTTGTTAGAACGGAAATTTAATAGGTATATGAAATATTTGTGCCCTTTACTCTTTATAGTTTAAACAAATATCTTAGAAGTTATCGCAATGTAAAAATATCCATGCAAAATAATTATGCGGTCTGCCGGCGCTCGCGTCCCAATGTAGATGCGTGGAAATTCTGGCCTCCGGGAAATTCAAATTCAAATATTTATTGCGACAAAATACACTTCTGGACACATCTATTGGCCCACCTTAGAGTTTAGGTTTCGATGGCCCCTACCGAAATATGATTGCTAGATTGAACAAAAACTGTTGATGCAGTTTTAAACCTGATACATTTTACCATCTTTTTCGATCGTATTGTTTTAAATTTGAATTCAGAATACCATACGACATGGAGCTACGCCTAACAAGTCGGATATGCGCCTTGTTAAAGGCAATTGATTTTTGAATAAAAAACATGTTTTATCAAATAAAGGTTTAATTTAATTTGACTGGCCTGTTGGTCTAGTGGTTAGTGACCCTAACTGCTATGCCGGAGGTCGTGGGTTCGATTCCCACCCAGTGCAAATGTTTGTGTGATGAGCACGATCATTTGTTCTGGGTGTAATTTATCTATAATATGTATGTATTTAGAAATATATAAGTATGTTTATCAGTTGTCTAGTACCCATAACACAACATGCTCTACTTAGCTTGGGACTAGATGGCGTTGTGTGATAGTTGTGGAATATTATTATTAATAACGCGTGTTGCCTCCATGGGCATCTACCACAGCTCTCATACGATTAGGCATAGAGTTTATCAACCGCTCTATGAAATTTTGAGGGATCATCTCCCATTCCTCTTCTATGGCAGTTTTCAACTCCTGCATCGTCTGGGCAACTGGCTGACGAGCCCTAACACGTCTTTTTAGCTCGTCCCACATGTGCTCAATGGGGTTCATGTCTGGGCTTCTGGCTGGCCAGTCCATAACTGTGATGTTCACATCCCGAAGATATTCCTTGACGATGCCGGCCGCATGGGCTCTTGCATTATCATGCATAAAAAGGAAATTTGGGCCCACATAGTCCGCGTATGGTATCACGTGAGGTTTTAAGCACTCACGAATGTACCTTTCAGCATTTAATGTTGGCAGCCGTGGTCCTGTAACAACCTCAAGTTGAGTTTTGCCGCTCGCGGATATACCGCCCCAGACAGTCCATGAGCCACCGCCATAAGCAACCCTCTCTTCAAAGCAGCATTGTGCGAAACGCTCTCCCTTACGTCGGAAAACCTTCTTCCTTCCATCATTGCCATGTAACACAATTTTAGACTCATCAGAAAAGAGTACACGGCTCCAATCTTGCTGTGTCCAATTTAAATGACTGCGTGCGAAATGAAGGCGCGCTGTTCGGTGGGCTCGCGTTAGTTTGGGCCCATTAGCTGGCTTGTGTGGTACCATATCGCGTTCTTCTTCTTCTCCGAACAGTTCGAGCGCTCACAGATACTCCGTGGAAGTCGCGAAGTTGGTTTTGTATCTCAATGGAGGTAAGGTGACGATTTCTCAAGCTGGTCGTCACGATGAATCGATCGTGCCTTTCAGTTGTGACCCGAGATCGTGGCCTTCCTTGGCGACGAACAAAGCCGCCAGTCTCTAGGTACCTCCGATAAACATTTCGGACCGCAGATCGACTTAAATTAAGTTGAGCACTCACGTTTCTTTGGCTGTGTCCGGCCTGAATAAGTGCCACAGCGTGGGCGGCGACTTCAGGTGAAGTATCCATAGATTATTGATAGAACCTCACCTTAATGTTAAGAATAAAAATAATAAATAAATATAGATAATAATAAAAACATATATAAATAATAATAAAAACTTCTTGCTCGACCTAATATAAAATTTTAGCTAGGACCAAACGAAACTGAAAATACAAGGTGGGCCAATAGATGTGTCCAGAAGTGTATTTACAAGGTGTTATTGTATATTTAACTGTAAGAGATAGGTACCTATAGTAAATCCCATTTTAATAATTTAATCTAAGGTAATAATTTAATCTACTCGTAAACTATTATTATAGAGAAGAAAGATTAGAATTTTTGTATGTTACGATTTAATTCAAAAATGACTCTGCCGACTTTGTAAATTTTTTCAACATTAGAATGCTAATTGAAAAAATATTACTACGTTGGATAGTTGATCTATCGAGGAAGGTTGTAAGCTATTGTGACGCAGACGAAGTTGCGTGGGGGGTAAAGGTTCTATCAGCTAGTTAAAAATAAAATGGGGACTTGCACTTGGGCAATTTTTATTTGATTGTATGTCACCATTATACTTGCTCTTTCACCGAACCTTTACCAAAATTATAGATGTGACAAGTGTTTCATGCAAACACAGAAGAAGACGTTCTAGTAGCATATATTCTTCAGTGCTCGTTACCTATTACCCTCTAATGAATAAACCTAAGCCTTCCTCTATAAAACTTTTATACGGCAATAAGAAACACATCGAAATCTTTCCAATGAATCTTGAGATAAGTCCAAATAAACAAACTTAGGTTCCATGCGTCTCGTAACCAGCAGATATCCACAATCTTCACCAGGTCAGCGGTCCACCTCGTGGAAACCCTTCCAATGCAACGTCGTCGGCACGACGGTTGCGCCTACTGCTTTTTCTAAAAAAACATCACAATACTATCAATTATGTCTATATTTTTTTTATAACAGCTAAATAATAGTAATATAACTGTCCCACCACTCATCCCTCACACAAAAATATTGACCATAACGAGCACATTCATCTCAATCATCAATTCGTAAAGACTGATAGCCATTAAAATTCAATTTCATACCAATGCAGGTTATTATTCCTTGACATAACGAAGCGCAATTTCGGAAAATAAGTAAAAAAGGTGCGCCTTTTGAATGGGATTCCCTCTTCGAGTTATGAGGGTCGCAAGAACCATGCGTCACAATCATTCTCTGTCTTAGAGGCTGCGCCGTTTCTAAATATTGTTTTTAGTCTCTTAGCCTCGCCAAATATTTACCTCCACCATGCAAATTACAACCTTTTTCTGACGAAGTACGGTTCAGATTTGTGTGGAAACGGGATCCTAATATGTTTCCCATGATTGTTACAGCAAGTTTCTTTCGGAATTCGGTGTTCGTGTAATATAAGTAAGTAGTAGAGGAAAGTCACCAAATATGAAATAGTATCTTAATATGGAATACCTTCATTTCTCTAAGACTATAAGTATGAAACGCAACACTCGACCATCTTCTGTTCCATTCGGTCTATTGCACCACGTACGTGTTAGTAGACCGAATGGAACAGAAGATGGTCGAGTGTTGCGTTTCATACTTATAGTCTTAGAGAAATGAAGGTATTCCATATTAAGATACTATTTCATATTTGGTGACTTTCCTCTATATTGTGTAGGTGTATGGAACGTGGAAAAATGTTTTCATCTTGTTACAGAACTATTATGAATTGACATTGAAGAAATGTTCATGATAATATTGTCCTGGAGTTATGTTAGCGTATTTATGTTTCAACGTTGTCCTTTTTTATATATATTCCTATAATTATGTTTAACCTGCTTATTAATGAACGAGCAACTGGAATGAAAATGTGAAATTAAAGGAGGGGGTAATGACGGTGATGCATGAGTTTAGCAGTGTTTGTAAGGCTTTGTTGATCCCTTGCGGGGTGGTTACCAATACATGTGCGTCACGATATACTTTGTTGTTATACGCGACTGACGGACGACCAGTTTTCAATCTTATTACTCTAAGCATAAGGGTGAAAAATGTTCGAACAACAGTATTGTTGTGCTTCAAAATGACTCGTAGGTTCCATGATTAACCTGTTATATTTATTTCAAAAGTTACCGAAGTCGTCAACCAAGCTGTTTTTCTTTATTCACAAACCTATTGGCATTAACAACAGAAACACTTTTAACTCCAAAAACAATAAAATTCCTCTTTCCTACACTTACAAAAACCAATTCCCAAAGCACACAATTAAGCGTATACATACGTATGCACAAAAAACAAATTTTATTGCAAGCAACGGTCGCAAGGTACCTATGCAGAAGTTCGGAGTAAGTTGGCGAGAGCGCTCTATTTACTTAGCTCTCGAACCACGACTAGCGTTCAAACTGCGCTGCCCATAGATTAAGTTTAAAGAGGAGATACGACTGTAGTTTGTCTGTGGAGAATGCGGATTTGTCTGAGTAAAGTTGGTGGGTTCCGAGCAGATAAGGTAGCTCTGTAGTTGATTGGTCTGCGGCATAGCAAACCGTAGATGATTTACAGAAGATTGCAGATAAGACCTGATTGCACCTTACTTATTGTTGATTGTTACAGCAAGTTTCTTTCGGAATTCGACGTTCGTGTAATATAAGTAAGTAGTATATTGTGTAGGTGTATGGAACGTGGAAAAAATGTTTTCATCTTGTTACAGAACTATTATGAATTGCCATTGAAGAAATGTTCATGATAATATTGTCCAGGAGTTATGTTAGCGTATTTATGTTTCAACGTTGTCCTATTTTTTATATTTTGCTATATATTTTACCTGCTTATTAATGAACGAGCAACTGGAATGAAAATGTCAAATTCTTAATGCTAAAATTTATTTGAAAAGTTACCGAAGTCGTAGTCGTAGAAGACCAGCACAGCGTTTACATAACGTAGGGAAGGACATCACAAAAAAGGTTTACCTGTACGAAAAATTTGATGGAATAATTCTGCTAAAGAGGTTAAAGAAATCAACAACTATCTTCTACAAATAATGATGACCTCTATCACATTGACTTCTAGAAGCGTATGGTATTTATTTTATTGTCACAAAATTGTACTCGTAATTTAATCCAAATTTTACTGCCGTGTCTTGCAATAAGATGCTATTATTCGAGCCGCTAATCACAAAGCTAGTTAGTTTAGGCTAGTTTCAAAACAAACTTACATAGTACATTCTAGCACCGTTGTATATTCCAACATCAGCACAGTTGACCTATCTATTAACACTATTTATTTTTACTCTTTGACTAAAACGATTTCTTTTACAAGAAACCGCTCGAAAGCTGCGAATATGAAATTGGCTTATCCTTGCAACAGACATGCCTTCTTTATTTATGCTAACAGAAAAGTGCCATTTTCAAAACTTGCCATGGTAAGTTGCGCAAGTATTTTATACCATTTCTTCATAAAGTTTCATTGTAAAGGAAACTTGTTTTATCAGTGTTGAGTTGTGAACTTAGTTACGATGAGGTGTGACTGTGTAAAGTAGCCGCGGGTTGTTCGAAAGAGATACCGCGACCTAGACCGACACAAAGAGCTAAGAAGGAACATGGTTGGTTTTTAGTCCGTAGAAGTCTGACAATCCCTACCGCTCTGCCCAGAGTGGGAGGAGCATAGAAATATAAAAAAAAGGGGATGGTGGGAAATCATCAAATTACTACCATTTGATGATTTCCCACCATCCTAAACAAAAGGCATGTTTGTTTCAAAGTACTTTTATTCTAAGGCTACATACAGAATTTACAGAAGCTTAATGAGCATCAACTCTGATAAAATACTAAACTTAATAAATTAAATAATTCGAATGTGACAAGAGATTGTAGAATTACAATTGCTATTTTGCCAGAAGGCTCCTTTACCGTACCTTCTGCCAAACCATTCGAAAAGGACATGCGAATACGCGATAACCGATTTCGCATCGGTGTCCCTCCCACCCTGTTTTTTTTTTTAATTTAAAGTAGGTACTTATAAATAATACTGCAAAACTACCAAATATTTCCTTGCTTCTCAAAACGTTGCAAAGGCCAACGCTATTTAAATACCTCGAGATGGAGAACAAACTCTTAGTTTACTTCGAAAAGAAACAGAAAGTTAATCTTTACTAAATTATAACGATATACCATTTACTGCGGAACAAAAATAAAGAAATCACCGAAGAAAACTTTGGACAATATTAAAATAATTTTCCTGGAAAAGGCAAAGGTCCGAATTGGCTCTCATTTGCAAAGTTTTTACGAAGAAGTTTTTATTTACGAAAAAGTGTATAACACTGGTTTGTGTTTAAGTCTCGTGTTTTGATGTCTTCAAAAATGTTGATTACAATTTTACAGTTTTTTTCATTTTTCCAGAGATACCTAGACTTATCGTACTTATGATACCCTCAATATTTGCCATCTCCACAGATGGAAGTTCATAGACGGCTCAGCAGGGCTATTGCGTATATTTTTAAATAACAGTGGTCAGTGTAGTGTCCATCAATTAACTGTCAAATGGTTCCATTTTGTACTAAGCCGTAACCAATTTGACAGTTAATCGATGGACATTATGATAGGCACTGACATTTAAAAAGATACGCAAATAGCCCTACAGATCTCAAGTGCGTATGTGACGTCTCCCTACAGATAATAGACTACCTTCCATCTTGCACCAAGTCACCTACACACTTTTGACGGCACAGTTGGCGCAGTGGCTCAAGCAGTTGACTGCTGCGTTCGATCCCTGCACGAATCAAATATTAGTATGGCCTACAGATAGATGTTTCGGGTCTAGGTGTTTGTGTATGTGAGTTTAATGTCCGTAAACGCACCAACGAAATTCCTAGCGTGGGGCAAAGTTTGAAAAAAAAAACAAACTTAATGATCTATTTGCTGTTGCACTAAGAAGATCATCATCAGCCTTATATTGATCCCACTGTAGGGACTCAGGCCTCCTCTCTAGGAAAAGGATGAGCTATAATCCAGCCAGCCCAGTGCGGATTGGTGCGGACTAAGAAGAAGATAATATTGATAAATATCATAGTAATACACTAGCAGACGGTACACGGTTTCATCATATTACTTCAAATGATATAAATTTATTTGTTTGTTTGTTTTATTATAAATAGTTTATTCTACTCTTCTTATTAAATAAACTATACAAAATATTATGATCATGATAAATATGCACATACACGCAGCGAATTATCTAAACTATAATAGTACTCGAAACGATAAATCTAAATTAGATTAAAACAATATGTACATACATGACTGTAGTATGTTTTAGGCCTAAGTCTTTTGGTATTATTCAAAACAATGTGGTTATTACATTTGAAATAGCACAGCTGCAGTTACAAGCCAAAAAATATTTGTTTTGTGTAATATTTTTAGGGACTGCCCCATTGGTCTAGTGCTCAGAAGCGCAACTCTCGTTGAGTTTTCTTTTTCACAGTTAGGGCCATGGAGTCGGGACTTGTACCTCGTTGATGAAAATAAGCTCGTCCCCATTTACATGGGACTTACTTTAAAGGGTGTAAAAGTACCCTTAACGCAATCTAAGGGCACTTGTTCTCCCTAAAGCTGCGATAATTTTTATGTTCTAGACCATACCTGGGAACCCCTTAGTTACGGAGATATTGGGAGTCAAAATTCCAAATTTTGCACAGCTGTTTTTGTAAATACTAGTTTCTCAGGTTACAACTTTACTTAAATTACCTCCATGACCCGTTTACTATTCAAAACATCCACAAGCACAATGTTTTAAGAGTGCTTCATTTAAGCTAGATCGTATTTCTTATGATGTAGCCGTACTAGGACACATCTTAAAAAAAAAACATCGAGTGTTACTGTAAAATGTGATTTTTGGCCCCAAAAAAAGTCGTTTCCCAGTAAAAAAATTTGCGTAGGGGTACTTAGTTTGATAAACAGAATGCTTGGTTGACGTATGTGTGAAGGGTTAATTTAAACCCTGTATATAACTAGTAAAAAGTGGATGTACGAGTATAAGGTACACCTCTGCCGTACCCTTGGGGGATCACAGGCGTGATGTTATTTTATGTAATGTTTTTGTATAGATGTTTCCGTGTTTATATCCTTAGTTTCATACATTATTGACGGACAGTTTAAAGAAATTAGTAAAATAACCGTTAACACGACTTGGGTCGAAATATTTAAGTACTTTACTTTCAGCGAAATAACATCGATAAAGACATTGTCAAACAATCTAAGAACAATGAAATGTTGAACCGTCTATTCAAAGTAGCTGTTTAATCTTCAAATATTGATTTCTCCAATATTAATGGAGCCGTTTCAATTTCGAAAACCGTTGTAATGTCCCTAAAATCAAACTTCCATCGGAATAGTGAAATTCCGCGGAAAATGTGACTACCACAGTCATAAATCGTGTCTGGATACAAAACAATTAAAGCCGAATGGAGTTGTACGTAATTTATTGAAGAGAAATTAGATATGGGTATCCATCAGAGTCTGTTGTTGCGGTTGGTGACCTAATACTGACTGGGAGAGGACTCAACTTGTCATGACTTGGAAACGATTCTAGTTTTAGAATTATTTTAGAACAATATTTAATTGATGGTTAAGAAAATAATGCTTCGTTATCAGCAGCCTATAATGTTCAGGTCTCTTCTCTAGGAGAGAGATGGACTATAACCCGCCACGCGGGCCCAGTGCAGGTAGGTAGATGTCACATGTCTTTGATATTTTTGGTTCTAAGTCTTAGACGTTTGAGTGGTTAAAACGGTGAAGGAAAACATCGTGAGGAAGCATTTCTTAGATTCTAAGAAATCCTTCCTCACGAGCAGTGGTGATGAAATAAATTACACAAAGTAATGCGCCTGCCTGGGATCAAAACCACGGCTTACTGTTACTAATGTTGGGTTCAAATCGACGATATTATTTAAGTTTTTATATGGGTAAACTTGAGCGTAGATGGGAAAGAGATGCTGTTAGAGAGCTCGTGGGAGCCTTCGATCTCCCAGAAAGTGAGTTCCTGCAGAATTATAAAGTAAGCAAGGAGATGGTGCAATATTTATGCGAGGAACTCCGCCAAGATCTATCGCCCAAAACTTCACAGGGTCTACCAGTGATTGTAAAAGTAAGTTCTATTTTGTATTGTGGTTACGTGTTTTAGGTAGCAACAGACCTTCACAAGTCTAAACAGCTTGTAAACTGCCAGAGTAAAAATATTATGTACCTAGGTACTTACTTAAACGAAAAAAACTTAAAAACTGAACTTAAAACTTACAAATCCGTTTTAATATTTAATTTACCACGCATTAGGAGCACCAGCCCATGTTTATGACAACAAAACAAATCACAGATAATTCTAAATATGTCAAACATTACGATGATGCGTTATGTTATTGAAGAAAGGTCCTCTCAAAACAATGCTTCTTTGAGAACGAAACTCAGAAATATTATAAAATTGGCTAGTAATACACGTCACTAGCGACTGCCCCGTTGCTATGGAAAAGTCACTGTCTATGAAGAAACCTAAGTTTAGGTTCGTGCTCGGGAAGGAGAGATTTTGAGCGTCGTGCTAAGCCTGCAGTACTTCTGAATAAATTGATGAAAAATGTATATCCATAATAACAGCATATTTTCTATAGCTAATGGCACACAAACCACTACAGCAAAATGTGACATCAATTCCGATGATTCCAGTACCTACTATTGCAGGTAATTCAGTTATAGCTACTAACTTGTGTGGAACATCCAAATTGATGTACCGTTCGTGTACCTAGACGCCAAACACGATCGTAACTTCATCGGGTGTCCATAATCGAATGTGTTGATGTCCCCCTGACCCTGTTGATCACTACTGCGTGACAATATACACGCTAAGTGTCCAAATATAGGCATATTATAACTACGAATATGCCTATACTTTACACTGCAGGAAAAAATATGTATATAGTATAAAAGAACCGACCAAACACAAGACATACTGAAAAGTGTTTTATAATTTTTTTTCATAAAATTGCCACGGTAGTCGTGTATTTTTAAGTGCGCCTGCTGAACATGAGAAACTATAATATTTTTGTCTCTAAACAGGCAGACCTATTGAGTTTTTCCATCAAGAATATTGATGTTTACTGACTTCAGAAAATGTGATTCTAATTAGCCCGTTTGTTAGATTATTGAAAAATATTAGATACATGTTTTTTGTTTTATCAATCAATAAAAATTGACGACGTTATAGCGCGTCAAAGGTTTAAGTGGGGGTTGGCGACGTCACTGACCGCTAAAAATGTCATACTAATGTCTTAGAGTATGACGTCTCGCGAGTTTTCAAAACACTATATCGTCTTCATTGTTTGTTTACGTGAAAAAAGAAAAAATACGTGTCCAATCTTTTTTGGTAATCTAAATGATGACCTATTCGTCAGTGAGTCCGGATTAGTGCCTCGTTGATCACAATAGGCTCGGCTTCTATGTCATGGGACTTAAATGTAACTCTTCTCTTTTTGTTTTGTTAAACATAACTGCTGTAATATGTGTGTACTAAGGGATACACCTGTCTAACTTACTCTTTGGGAATAAATATAGCTATTAAAATATAGATTTAGTAACGCTCATACAAATAATAATCAAGCACGCTTAGCTGATTATTTCCATCACATGTGAATGATTAATTGTTTGAATTTTAGTGTTACTATGGTACGTAAATTGCAATGTCATTCAACTAGAATGACAAAGTGTTAACATTACTGAAATATGATTATCTCTATTCAATTTGGTGTTTTAGTATAAAATAATTCATCCATAAAATTAAATGTACTAACATACAGTTTGTTTATTAAAATATTTAGTTAAACTTATTTATTACTGTAAATTGGTTTTTCATTACTCATACTCTGAAAGTAGGTCATAACATGCCTGCGGAGCGGGTTGAAAGTACTACTTTTCAGCCCTAGGGAGAATCGCTTTCAACTGACAGCTCTCAAATTATTAAAAAAAAACTTGGTCTATTTCACGTTTTTATTGAACCATGTTTCAACTTCTTATGCAGCCACTCAATAACAGCGCGATTTAAAATTAAAATAACACAAAGTTCTTAAGAATAAAATTATAATAAGACTATTAATGTAGTTTTAACTATTTCTCTAAAATGACATAGATTTTGACAAAATCTTTGCCAATTTTTTTAATGATGAACTTGAAAAATACTGGCTGTATAGCTGGACGACCAGAGGACAAAAAAAAACAAAATAAGCGGGAAAGCGACAACATCCGATCAACACTCATTAACAATTTATTTATAATTTATGTCTTATTTTCCTCGTATTCGTAATGAAAAGCACAGTGTTTACCTCGGGTAAATTACTTATTTAGTTCCTCGAACTATTAATCGAATAAACTCGAATTATTAGTAACTTCCATCCCTTGGGTAACAATGTTCTATTGCACAAGCCTAGCTCGTGACATCATGTTATTTTCTACCTCAAAACAGCGGCCCAATTAGTTTGGCTGCGAAGAAACAGCTGAAACAAACTCAGACGTCACTGTGATTTTAAAGCTCGGTCATTGGTCAAGTCAAATAACGTGAAGACTGTGCAAAGTAACGTCAAAGATGATTTTTTGAAGAAATAATTACAAAGATTTGAATGGACTTGTCCAGTTCGTGCAAGCAGTTGTTAGTGACCGTATAGCTCGACTCATAACCCAAGGAAAAAGTTTCATACGCAAGAACCTCGCAAAAGCCAAAAAAGACAAGCAAATCAACCGTACCAAGACTTAGCTGGTGAAGAGGACGACGTGTGGGATGTAAACTCATGGTATGTGAATCATTTTGGCGATATTCGTTTCAGTCAATGGCTTAATAGGGGATCGGACTGAGTCAAAAAATAATGATTCTAATTAGTCCGTCCGTTAGATTATCGAAAAATATTGGATACGTGTTTTTTGTTTTATCAAATTAATCAAAATTGACGATGATAAGATGTGGTTTCACAACCACATCTTATCATCGTCAATTTTCGTCATTTGTAGTTAAAAAATGTACTATCGTATAACGTTTTCGAAGAGTAAACGAGTTTTCGAAGCACTGTATTGACTTCAATTTTTGTTTATGTGAAAAGTGTGAAAAGAAAAAATACGTCTCCAATATTTTTTGGAGATCTATCTGACGGATTAATTAGTTTTTTTTGTTCGATCCCCTATTGCCGAAAGACTAACATTATCTAAAGAGACTCTCGTTAGGCAGCTGGATCAAGAGCTTGATGCAGAGAGCGGTACTCCTGGACACGGCTCGTATTGTTAGGAGATTCCTTTCTCAGGAGCACTGACTGTCGGTAAAGGACCCTGTTCCCGATACCGGTGGGCTACATTTTATTCGTTTCATATAATTACTTAAGTTATTGTGTGCCTTTTAGTACATAACACACAATTAAACAAATACTACATAACATTACGCTTGTAATCCACGAGCGGTTTCGACTAATTTCTATATTAACAATTACACGCAAATTATTAAATATAATTATTATTATTTTATATCGACATTGGACGTTTCAAATAACATTTTGATTTTACGATATGGACTAAATTCAACGGTACGTAAAATTCATATTGAAAAAGTTACGGCTAACAAATATTCAAATTGAGTGAGACACACCACAGTGCGCTTTTGAATTTCATTCGGTTTTCAGCGGCCTTAGTTTCAGTTCCCTGTTAAGGCGCGGCCACAAAGGGTTTGTTTCCAAAAAATCATCAAATAATCTTCGTGTTTACTTAACCGAATTCTGAAAAAATAACGAGGAGTTTGTGTATTATACCTGCTTATTTTTGCATATACCCACAATGAAAGAAAACATACACAATTTTTATCCACGTTGTCAATAACATTTCAACATAACACAACATCACATCTTGTAATCCTCGATTAGTTAGCCACGGTTGGCGCAGTGGCTAAGCGATTCGGCTGCAGCAAGGACATGGCGCTTCACACCCTCGAGCATTGCTCTACTTGGGTGGTGCAGCGCCGTGCTCTCTTGTAGCAGCAAATGGGGTAGACCTCTATTTTCGGGTTTTGGCCAAGGCAATGGTCGACATTAGGGAGGCATGGATGGCAGTGGCGTCCTTCTGCGAGGATGTCATCTTGCAGAATATGTTAAACTTCTATATAATAAAATACGAGCCTATTGCCAACAACAGGGCTCGAATCATCATGGAATCACTAATTATCCTGAAGATACGAAATTTAAAAAGTATTTTTTTTTACTTCTTATTGTCTCCATGCTTTACGTATCAACAGATCCGCAATCAGATCAAACAAACAGCTTAAAATGGGGTCATGAGGTTGCCGATGGCATTTTGGACCACTGATTATATTTCAGTCGCCACTCCCCAAAGGCATACGAACGATAAACATTTCATTCCGTTTCGTGGACAGCTAAACAAGTCAGAATATCTCGCCCCCGCTCCACCTACAGTATGACCCGGGGTTTATCAAATCAGGGCTATCGAAACAAATTGTAAGCCGATTATTATAGAGGATTACATTATCTGGTTAATGTGTGTGTTATTGTCTATTTATTTACGCTTACACAAGGCAAATAATGTTGGGGAAGGATACTGAATCTATTAGCTTTTTCCTTATTTAATTACCGAAAAGGATTGTTTTTATTGCTGTTTAAGCAATATTGTGAGTGCCTTTTATGGATCAAGCTGTAAAGCAATATACTTTCAGTAAGATATTCTTTCGTTATTAAATATAGGCTAAAATATAGCAATCAAAATTAATTTTGAAACCCCTTCATTCTTCTTTGACAAAAGTTAACACAAGTTATAATATAAATGTCCATTTTTAACAAGAACTGGCCCTTTAAACTGCCCTAGAAAAGGAAAAGAAAAGGGTCACTTCTCAACACACCCATTTCTAATTTACCGTGTACAAAACCAACACAATCCACTAAAAAGAACACGTCTTTTTACACCAAAACATTATCCGAGCCCAATTGATGGTCTTTAACCAACAAAAAGATAGGTAAATGCCGCAGACCGAAATCGGTGATCGTAAATTCTGTACCTGTGAAATCGGCACTGGCCAGTTACCGGTTTATTGCAAGCTTGTGGTCACATCCTTAGAAGTCCATG
Source organism: Diarsia rubi (assembly GCA_932274075.1). Classification (NCBI taxonomy): domain Eukaryota; kingdom Metazoa; phylum Arthropoda; class Insecta; order Lepidoptera; family Noctuidae; genus Diarsia; species Diarsia rubi. The sequence continues at coordinate 16,800,071 of OW026419.1, read as the reverse complement.
TTACGATTCAGTACCGACCGGCGCGAGTTTTATGGCGAGGGTTTCTTTGAATAATGTAGCAGCCGGCGCGTGAAGAGACGAGCTACAGAACCGGTGGTGTAGGGTGCAAGTTACGAGTGGAGAAAAGCCTCGCAAGAGACGGAAAAAGTACGATTGACACAACCAAATCGGGCGGATTTGGTCATCAATCCTTCGCTTGTGGTAATTTTTTTATACGGATGGCTGTGATGAACTGCAACTCACTCAATCAGAGTTTCAATAGAATAGAAGGAGAGCTTATACTAAATTTGTTAACAGTGTAGTGTAGCGGGCGGCCAGTAGTGCGTGTAAAGTGACCAACAAATTATTATTATTGTTAGTATCTTAAGCTTCGTAGCAATATTTGCGTACTTATTAACAGTTTACACCTTTTAAAGGCTAATCATTACATGACGACGTGAAATCTGACAACTTTTTTTGTTTCGTCCTGATAATGATGTTTATTTGATAATAATTTTATAAACGTTTTTCTTTTCCATTCCTTAAAAACAAACGTAAATCTAACAGGCGTGCTACTAGACATGATCATTTGATTTCATATGCTTAATTTTGTTATTTCATGAATCATGCTAACACTTAGCAATACAGGAAAAAACTTAAAGAGAAAAGTATTCTTTACTTGTTTCTCTGGAACAAAATTTTCAACAATTAAATCGCTTTCAACTCATAACCTGTACTGGTTCCAAAACTGTCAGCATACAATTTAATGCAAAGTGTTGAAGAATTTAAAATGGCCGAATCATCCATTGCTATATTATTTTATATGGTCTATTAGCTCGTGTACAATGTAATTACAAAGTAGGATACCATAATTATACACTTTGAAGTAGGTTTTAATTTGTAGAATTTTGCGAAAAAGAGAAAATTAAAACAGTTCTATATATATGAAAAGTTAGTAGCATAATCGTCTGCGCTAGTGGTATTTCTGTACTAGGCTTAAGTTCAAACTACATAATTTTTAATCTGTTAAATATGATAGTTTTACTGCATTTTTATAGAAATCTGAAAGATTCTAACTAACATTTTTAAATTTCAGTCGAATGGAAATTAATATAATAATTAATATGTAACCTACAAAATGTAATTTATTCTAGACTTAGTAAGTCCAAAGAATATAATTAATAACAGTGTTGCCAGAGCTGACAATATTACTCTACGTGGGTTTCCAACTCATCGCCTCTTTATTAGAACAGCAGTGTGACCCTTTCCGTCAGTCAACTTTTACGACGCACCCGGGTGATAATCAGCTGATTCATTCCGTTTTTCCTTACTACCCACCTTTTTACTCCTGTATCCGGTACAAGATGGCAAGAGGAAATGAAGCCTTATTTGTTATTGAAAAAGATTTGGCGAGTACATTGAAATTATGTCAATTTCGATGTATGTTTTATTCATTATACACACTTTGAATTTCTCCTGTATCTGCATTTAAACTCACATACACAAATACGCAGACCCGAAACAATTATCTGTAGGCCATACAAATATTTGTTCCGTGCAGGGATCAAACCCGCAACACGTAGCACTGCAGTTAACTGCTTGAGCCACTGCGCCAACCTTGCTGTCAAAAATTGTAAATGTGGCAGGCATAACCTAGTATAATATTATGATTTTTTTAGATCACTACCGCAAGTGATCCAAAAACATACCAGTATTTAATTGATTTTAAATGTGTTCTAAGCAAATATAATTATAAACATTTATTTGCAGACCTAGAAGTCCATAGTGTTAGTATTAACATGAAACATACTTACAAAAATAATATTAGTAATACACAACAATACAAACAAACAATAACAACAAAACAATACAAATAGCAAACAGACAACATTATAATACAATAAATAAAGTAAAATTAATAGTACATTACTGCCGCGGTCTATAATGACTACTTTGCTGGTCGCGCTGATGATGGCCGACAGCGCAGCGTAGCGCAGCTCCAGGCCGACACAGCAAGGGCAATGATGGCCAAGCTGAAAGGCCTAGAGCGTAGCTAGGCTAGCTCGAGGCAATCATAGCGTGACCAGCGAAGCAGTCATTGTGGGCCAAGGTTTGTATAGTGCTTTACTCAAAAATGCAAGTACCTAATCTAAATAAAACCAGCAAGTAATTTAAAAAAAAAATATTTTAATCAACTAGAATTTTAATTAAAATGACAATTATGAAAAGTACAGTTACTAAAATTCAACACCGACTTTCCCGGTTTGATATTACTGATAGTTTGCGATAATTCTAATGCGGTGTTTGACTGCTGGATTATTTCTTCATTTATTACTTCATTTAAATCTTTTTTTTTGTTTACCTTTAGACGTACAAACAGCTGTGTTTTAAATAAAATCTTTTTGGAATTGATTTTTTAAAACGTTGAAACGTCAAAATAGCGGTCGGCAAAACATTGCCGGCCTGTTAGAGCGGCCAGCAAAACTTTGCCGGCCGCTCCTTGAAACAGAACAGCAAGGTCGACTTTGCTCAAACAAGGTTGTCAAAATAATGACAACATTACATGCATTTTTGAGTAAATTAAATGACGTATGTAAGTCATTTAGTTATACTTTATTTACCTACTTTGAGCCGACCTGCAATGTAATGTAATGTACAATGGACCTCATCAGAAAGCTCGGAGTTTCCTTGCGTGATCGAATTAGAAATGAGGACATCCGCATGAGAACCAAGGTAACCGACTTAGCCCGAAGAATCGCCAGACTTAATTGGCAATGGGCATGGCACATTGCTCGCAGAACGGATGGCCGATGGGTCCGAAAAGTTCTGGAGTGGCGACCGCGAACCGAAAGACGTTGCGTTGGAAGGTCTCCCACTAGGTAGACCGATGACCTGGTGACCCGCTGGATGCGAGACGCACGGGACCGTACAACGTGGCGTCACCTGGGCGAAGCCTATGTCCAGCAGTGGATATCTTTTGACTGAAATTATGATAATGATGATGAGCAGACCTGCGCGTGCAAGCTTAACCATCGACCAAGTACCGGGCAGCCCCACCGGTCACTCAATGCCTTAACATGCTGTGGGAGCTGATATCTGTTCTGTGACGGAGAGAAGCGCATTGCTTACGAATGATGGCGTATAAATAATCTACCCTCACATCGGCAAACATACCCAAAGCGCTGTAAAATTGCGGCAGCCTGACAAACATTCTGAAAGCATTATTATATTATACTCGCAGAGCGATGTATCTATTCTATTCATTAAATTCAGCTCCATTTCGCTCGGCGTTATAAAAATAAAAATGTTTTTCTTTTAATTGTACAAAAATAAAACAAGACGATTACTAAATTAGTTTACTGTTACTAGATAACACATAAGTCTACGTTTAAGCTATAAATGTTACACTAAGGAATATAACATTCATGAAGTAAAGAATTAATAATTTACCAAGGTACATAAAATATCGTCCTACTCTTCTGCCTTAGCGACAATAAAATTGATCAACGATCTTACTAAAAATAGCCGAGAGCTAACCCAAATAAATCCATAATTAGTATTTACTGATGTTGTCTGTTCTACTTCCCGAAATACATTAACATGCCAAATCTGCAAATCAATTTCAGAACACGCATACATCATTGTCAATTAAATCAACATCACCCAAAATCCTTAATAGATGCACCTCTACGCAACCGTAGAGGTGCATCTCTCATCTCACCACTGGTGGCCCTACCCTCGAGATTTCAACGTAAATAGCACGTACGCACGACGCTCATACAAAGTGAGGTCAGGTCATACTGGATAAGTATGGTTTGATGTTTCGTCGCGTGTACAGTCGAATAAGCTAGTAAGTACACAGCTATCTAACTTGCATTTATACACTTTTAAGATTATACAGATATATTAAGAGACTGATTTCAAATGATACATCGTTTGACATTATTCGCTAAATGTGAAACGCTCTAAAAAACAAAATTGCAATCAAAATTTTCAGTGAACTACAATTATAAAGATCTCTGCCTGTTTACTTATTAGCTTGTTCGACTGTACACGCGACGAAACATCAAACCATATTTATCCAGTATGACCTGACCTCACTTTGTATGAGCGTCGTGCGTACGTGCTATTTACGTTGAAATCTCGAGGGTAGGACCAGTGGTGATAATTCACCTGGGTACTTCTAAGAAAGAACCTGATGAAAAAACAGGCTTTGCCCGATCTGAGTATCCACCTCAAAACTTCAGACGCGGCAGTAGTTCTTTGGAACCACTCGAAACGAAACCAATAAATTAATATTTTAAACCCTATTTGATAAGTCGCTTTTAAATATAAATCGTTACGAAATAAGATAAAGCGATCTATGTAATTTTGATTAGTTTCTCAGTAAATAAATTGCGATACAATATTTATTGGGCGATGTACAGTCAGCATGCGAAATGGACGATTGTGAATTTATTAACCTGTGTACGGCCAGTAATTAAAAATGTTTGTTTAAAAATGTTAGGTTTTGCCATTTTTTTTAAAATGGATAACGATGCTGAAGTATTAACTTAGAAACAGTATTCCTTGTTCTGCATATTGTCAAATAGAAAACTTCAGAGGAGTTAACTGGAAGAGTAAAGGAGCTCAATACAACAGTAATGTCAATTTAATTAAATGATTAATTAACATTAGTTAAATTCTTCGTCATATTTAGAAAATGTATCGTCTTCATGCTCTTGTCCAATTTTATTTGGGGTCAGCGCAACACGTTTTCTCACCTGTCAGACTTCATGGCATCATTTACTCCTTTCTCCTTCATCATTCCTCACGTAAGCATCCATCCATCTTTTTTACTCGTTTCCTAACTCAATTTGTGATCTATAGTCAAAAAACAACGTAGCGAACGTAAAGCCTTTACTCGAAAATAAACATTCCCTCCGCCAATGACATTGCCAAAAAGCTCCAGTCCATCAACAGCCATCCCATCATCCATCGCCAACCTCCTGGCCACAACGTTACAGAGATCGAGTTAATTACACTTACTTCAGAGGGAATCAGAAATGCAATTAGTTTCGTGCGTGTGCCCCGGTAAGCCTGGCTTTTTACTGCTCCTACGGACGCGTCCGTCCCGTCCCTAACAAATGTCGTCTCGTTGTCGTTACGGGGCAGTGTCGTATAAGTTTTTTTACGATCCTCGCATTTGTTTGCTGAGTCAGAAATTGGAGTCTATTACGCCGATATTTTTTGATTTGTTTGAATTGTTGTGAAATTCTTGAGTTGTTTTTCTGTAGCAGTGTTATTAGGTTTGCTGTGGTTATCGGTTTTGTTTTGCCTTTAATTTGCGCCAGGTGTAATAATGTGGTTAGTCCTAACATTGTTCTCAATAAATGTCAATTTGCAGTTATGAAGTGCCAATATCGCATCGCTGTCTAAAATTTGTTCAAGTAAACTTAATGTCATATTGCAAATTGTATTTTCTTTTATTTTATTACTTTTCCAAAGTCCAATGTTTTCGAACCATATGAAGCTAAGTATTTTCCCAAACCACATGCCGTTGTTTTTGCTTATTAAATTTTCTTGTTGACCTCTGAGATACCAGTAACTATGAAAGTGTCTTCAGCATCAAAATTTTCATTCAAACACAAAGGGCCTAGACATAAAGTTTAATTACAAAATATTTAACGCAACTATACCACCAAACTTCCTTTGTAATGGCGATCCTAAGTCCAAGTGTTAGAAATTTTCAAACATATTTTGTTGTGTAACGAGGTCAAACGACAGAAAAGGGAGTTTTGCACAACAACTGTTTACATAGAGAAGGGACAAAGGAATTATTAATCCAAACATTTTTTCGTCTGAAATAAAGGAGAGTGACCTATTCTATGTAATGGCTGACGTAATTCTTCTCAATCATGATAGGGTTGGCTCGCTGTGAGGATGGAAGCTTTCCTTTGCGTATTCATTAGGGAATCGTTGCGACAAATGTTCCGGAATTATGTATCCGGGATTATTTGCTTGCTCAAGAAACAAGATGTGACACTCCTTATCCTTTGGAGGAAAACATGTCGTCGTGCTTCGCTGTGATTGTTGATTTCATTATCGTTGCCTCTTGTCACTTGCGTATGTTTCTTGCTTTGCCTTTGTCTTGTCCTTTCTATTGGATAAATCGTTAATCTCTCAAGTTATGATTGTGATTGGATGTAGTTTATGTCTTGAGACCTCTATCTATATAGTAATAACCCGTATTTTCCTATTTTTATGTTTGCCAGTAACTGACTGTAGCTGCTGCGTCCGCCGACTACATTGTTTTGGTTTATTCATACTAGTTTATGAAAAAACAATTACCTAATATAAAAAAGGTGAAATAGGTAATCAGTATCTTTATACGGCTTACCTACTTCACTTTAGGAGGGAGGAGGGAATTATCTAATAACCTAGCCTAGCTAGTCGTCGTCGCCGTCCACAGACCTACCTATTTCATTCTAAATTGAATGAAGAAAGCATCATGCACACACAATAGAGTTTCATTACACGGTCAATGTTTAATTTGTGTTTAAACATTGACCGTGTAATGAAACTCAAAAAAAGTTTTGCAATTCGTTAATAAGGTAAACTTTAATACAATGGCTTCAAAAATATTTATTTATTTATGTACACACAACATACAAAAAAAAAGGATAAAAATATAAAAAAGGGAAGCACAAAGGTACTGCTTCTTTCAAAAGAAATTTCTTCCAGCAGATGCGAGAGGAAAATTGGATTAGACAAGTAGACACAGTGTATAGAAAAGACAAACAGTAAAATTTTAATTAAAAGTAAAATTAAAACTAGTAAATATTAACATTTATCGCATTATATTCCTTCCACCTTTACATAAATCTGTAAACCTAATTTAGTACTTGCACAGGTGTGGTAGCGAAGCGGTTCCAAACTAGTGCGGAACTTTTTAATCCTCATTAAGAGGTACTGCACTTTCAATAACAGCATTATTTCATAGTTTCTCAACTTTACAGTCGCGCTCAATTTCACTTTGAGCAGTTTTTAATGTGTTATTACGCGAGGCGTGGATTGATGATGAAGGAATTGAAATTTTTCACAAATGTATGATACAATTTGAAGACTTCTTTAAGTTTCTCGTTAACACTGAAACGGGATAATTACATTTTTAATTACTGCTTGTTTAGTTTTTAAACTGACGAGCATTATCGAAAACTTTATAGGCATATTAGAAATTATAATAGAACATAGTCTCTCTATAAAACACGTATAGGTCTATCATTAGTACTAAGTTGACATTTACTGATGATGGTTTAATGTGAAAGCTTGAAATTGGCTGACACTCAATAATGGATTATAACAACATAATGGTAACCTTCACCCTATCTTTGACCTTAATCAATTCAGCAATCTGAACCCTTCATTCACCGAATCAGCACAAACGTCTCAATATCAACCCTTAGCCGATGCACAATCAATACCAACTTAACGAGTCAATTAAATCGATTCCACTGAACCTTTTCACCCGGCTACCTTTTTAGGGTTCTGTAGGTTCATTATTAAGCGCAACCTGAATAATTTTGGCCGCTTCGTCGGTAGATAACCCTAATTTCATGCGTGACTAACTAAGCTTGACCGGTTCTTTCTACAGTAACGTGCCGCAAAATTGTCTCCTAATCCTATTGCTAACCATGGGTGGTTATTGAGCTGTATATATATACGGTTCGTGGTAGGGGAAATAGAGCCTATTTTGGCATAATGGAAAACTGTTGGCGTATCACACTTTGGTACTACATGACAATAATTTGTGATGAGATGATAAGATAACGACCGGTGCCGGTGGACTGACGGTCTTTGCTGGTACTTTGGACGATTTTAACTATCACGTTCATCTACATCGTTCTCACATTATAATGTATATTCTCAACATGAACTATGTAACCAAGATTTGTAACAATATTTGGATTAAAAAAAGAACCTCCTCCTTTTTGAAAGTCGGTAAAAAGAGTGTTCATGGAGTTTCATACCCATTCTATAAAGTACAGTTTTCTGATATTCAAGAGTCTCTGTAATAGTCTAATTGAAATAATTGCTTTGAGTTTGAGTGGTTCGTAGCAGCTGTACGAGAATTGCCAAGAATGAAGCTGAACAACGAACAATTGGAGATGCCTATGTCCAGCAGTGGACTGTTGTAATCCGGTAATTAAAACAATAACATAGTTAAAGTAGAAAGAAAAAAAAAAGTAAGAAAAAGTATTTATTGTTTCACACAGGACAGAACAAATTGACAAAAAATAATAAAAATTAAAAGCTTAAAACATAAGCGAAACACTTAAAATTAGAACATACAAAAGTTTAAATTAAAATTAGAGATTGTTAGTAGACAGAACTGATTGGCAAGACACAGAGCATCTAACGTTAAGATAAGCACAAATCAAAGATTTTCAAAGTCAAGAAAGGTTTCCAAGCCATTACTTTTTAAAGCAAGATAAAGACTCTACGAAACCTGGATTAAATGTTCAAAACATTCAAAAACTGCTGACGCACAAAAATATGATGGATTAACATAACAAATACGTTTTTATATCTTTCTCAAAAGTAAACTGAGCAGGATTCCCACAAATATTTGATGTTTGAAAAGTTTTGATGAATCGTTTCACTAAATTTCTATTACAACGCCATTACCCTGCGTTTGTTTTCACATGTCAAAAACATAGACTTCAATTTTCTACCAAAACATGAGGATATGTGTTTCCGTTTCTCTTTTCGTTCCATCAGTTTATTTTTCCTCTTTCCAATGAAGGCACAGAACTGTAAAGCATATTACAGAAACAAAAATATTGTAAAAAATATACCTTTGAAGTGGATCTTAATTTAATATTAATGTATTATTATGTAAGTTATTCTTACTTCCTCCAAATTTTATAGTACAGCCTGACAGCATTTTAAGCTACCTGAAACTGGCAATAAGTCCCAATCTACCTTGAACTTATAAAATAATAATAAATAAAATAAAATTCATTTATTTCAGGTCGTTGACCCATATTAGACAAAAAAAAAAAACAACAACAACAATCCACATGGCCAATTTCACAAGCTTCACTATTTGTGCAATAAATAATAACTGACTGATTAAAAAATAAAGTTAATTAAATTACATTAAAATATTTTTTCATAAAAATGTGAGAAACCGATAAATGTCTGATGCTGTTGCGCTAAAGTTGAAAATCTATTCAAGTTCGACAGTCAAAAACTGCCGTCAAATATTGTATTCTTACTCTTTTATGGTTACATAATTGACTGTAATTTATCCGCAGTCTCAAAGTCTAGAGTCCCTATTCAATAAGCATATTACGTCTCAACTCTGAATCCATAAACAAAACCTCATACAATTCTAGTTTTCTCCAAAGCGTTTAACCCCTTTGTGTTTGGCAACGAAACTATTTATCGTGAGGCGGTCTCGATCGCCCCCAATATATTTGAACTCTAACTACTGCCCAAATATTTCCTGCTCTGCAATTTATAGCTAAACATTCGTATCAATTTGTTTGAGGTTATTGTGTAATCGGTGTTCTAAATCAAATGAATCATCATTTTCGATCTCTGCTTGTTTTCGAGTAAAATAACAGGTTTATTGTCCAATCGATATTGTTATCATTACAGATCCTAATTCTTCCGTTAACATCATAATCTGTCCAGCGTCACTGTTATGTAGGGGTTGGGTCGCAATCTAGCCGGGTACATCTGAATACCAGTATATGGAATAATATTCTACATGGAGCGAATGCCTTTCTGACTTCCACGAATCACTTACTGTTTAAAACTCTGCTTCTTGATAGGACCGTTTGTCAGGGTTCTTTCGTGTCATAAATTAGATCGCATTAGGTCTTAGTGTGAGGGTTACGCTGTGCGAGGAGGAATAGGATGGCGTCGCCTCCTTCTGCGAAGCAGTGATGCTAGCGAAGGAGGTGGCGGAACGCGAGAGGGAGAGAACCTCTCGTCCCAGCCGCTGCGGGAGGCGCTCCGGGCGTCGGGGGTCCCGCGATGACCTCCGGCCACCGTAGATGCGGGCCTGTGGACGGTGAGTGATGGGCTAACTCGGCGTCCGTCCGTCTCACGACGAAAACGGGCCGTGTCGACGGCGCGTTCGTGTTCCACGCGCGCCTCAAAGAGATATCAGCAACATGGGAGGGGCCCGAAAGGGCCGACGCCTGTCGGGGCCGCGGGTAGTCCACCGGTTATCGCGGCCTCGACATAGAGGGCGAAGAAGGAATATGGGTGGTTTTTAGTCAGTAGAAGTCTGACACTCCCTTTCGCTCTGCCCAAGAGCGGGAGGGGTTATTCGATGATTTTACACCCACCAAAAAAAAAAAAAGAGAGGGTTACGCTGTGAGTGAAATGAATTGTTGTACAATAATTGGTTTTACACGCCTTTATGCGGGTTTAGATACTTCGATAACTTACTTACTTTTTTAGAGTACCGTAAGATGAGAATGTTTACGTAGCAACCGTGTTACTAAGGATATCTGTAAGTCACAAAAATTAAAGGTCATGTCAACTTTAATAAAATACATTAAATCTAAAAAATATGTGAATAGCTTCAACTTTGTGGTAAAGTATAGAACGCAAAACAAATATTAAAATGTAACAAAAAAAAATGTAATATCTATTGCAAACGATGTTTCAATTACTGCTATCGTTACTAAATTAGCTACTGCGACATAATATAGTAATGTGGCTATCAGATGAAATCAAATCGTTCGTTTGTGATGCGAACCATGTAGTAAACTCATGATGTTACTTCCTCTCCAAACGCGCAGGACTCTCGTTAGGAATTCGTGACCCATCGTAGAAAGCTGCAAAGTTAAGCTACTTTTACTCCAACCAGGAGTAAACGTGGCTTAACTTTGCAGCCCCTCGCGCATTAACAAATATTAACTCATAAACCAGAAGGTGTTTTCCAATTACGCGTCATACATACATATACTCACGCCTTTTCCATATGAGGGTAAGCAGAAACTACAGAACGATGCCATTACGTGTGTATGACCAGGTATGTGCAGGCGGAGTCGCGTCTGGTGCTTCTTTTTTCATATGTATATACTGCCCATGACCCTCTGACTTGGGATTACATGCCGTGCCGTCGATAAATATCTGTCATCCAAAATATTGTATAATTTATTTTTATTTTTTGTGGGTGGTGGGAAATTATCAAATAACCCCTCCGGCTCTTGGGCAGAGCGAAAGGGAGTGTCAGACTTCTACTGACTAAAAATCACAAATGTACCTTCTTAGCCCTATATGTCAAGGCCGCGGTATCTCTTACAACATCCCACAGCCAAACCACCATGCTTGAGAGATATTTTCTCGTCAGCATGTAAAGCCAGAGGCAACCCAATAACTCTGACGTCAGTTAAGACACTAACCACATGAAAAAGAAAGATTACTTAACAAAATATTTAAAAAAAAATCAATTCCCTAAACTAAGGATTTACTCCTTCTAGGTTTCAATACGAAAATCCCTGGAACAAATCATCTCAATATCTCAACCCAAACAGTACCTATATCGTGAACTTTTGATATTGCGTCAGTCAGCGAACTTCAGTCCTACAATGAAGACTTACTGGCTCTGTTGTTCCCAACACTTTCTTATAAGAATATATTGCTTATGTCCCGAAGTTGCTCGGCAACTTTGAAATGTTACCAGTGATAAAATTTCCCGAACTTTGTAATAGCTCCGAGATATTTTGTGAAAATACTGCGTGTTTGGACGTCTTATTCCGATTGTGTTATTGCGTATTGGGTGGTTTTATTTTAAGAAATGGGGTTTGATATTTTTGTTACGGGTGAAAATTAAAGGTATTGGGTATGGTATGTATATGTATTTGGTTATATTTGGGTAGGTAGCTATAAAATGAGCATGCGGTTAAATAATAACAGTCACTTAGGTCGATCTTCAGGGGGTCTAAAATGGCCACGTTAGCAGATCATAACATGAATTGCGTTTTACGCTTTATAACGCAATTCATATTATGATCTGCTAAAGTGGCCATTTTAAGCTGCGGTCGATCTTAAGCTGCGCTTGCCTAGATTGGTCCGTCGATATGTCACCACCGACGACATACCGAGTTTCCTCTGTGCCTCAGAAATCCGTTGATCATTTGTAGACCTTTGACCTGAGGAGACCTGTATCTCTGCTCTGGGGACATTATAGGCTAATTATAGACTCGAATTTTCTAATCATTATGTAGGACTACGAAAATAACTTACATTTTCAACTTTTACAGTTTTGCCTCAGTTTTTCGAATGTTTATCTTACTACATTGAAATTGCAAAGGGTATTCTACCATTTAGTATTGAAACAAAATAATAATTATCTTATGTTTATTTATTCAAGACTCAAATTTACGTGTACGGAGAGACTGATGTTACTACCAAAAAAACATTATCTCAGTATTTCAGAAATAGTTTTCTCTTTGAATAATGTAAGCTATTATATAAATATAATTTAGAATAATGTTCTTTTCCCAAATCAGATGCCCCCGAGACATCTTGGAATACCCTTAAGCGACGTATTGTAACAAATTGGGTTCAAATTTAATGGTGTATGAACAGTAACAGGTTGCTGACCCATTAATAAAAGCACTGAGTAACCCATTCTTCAGAATAATCAAGGCATATATCACGATCCTTCCCACTAAGGTTTATTTAGGATGCCAACCTAAACCAATATGGCATCCATAATCCACTTAATCATAATTTTATTCCCTCAAAATTATGTTACATGAAAATATCAGCGACAAATTGACAAGCCTAATTGGCAGACAAAAAACTCCCTTTCAATTTTTTCCACGCATTGAGTACAAAAGAGCGTTGATCCAATTTGCCAAAGTCGTCGTGTTTGTATCCAGTTTTATTGGCGTGTTGGCCCAATTATTGACCTATATTTTGCATTCTCTTCAGTTGTGTTTTTTTTTTCACGCAATTTGTAAACACGCAACTGCCATTACTTGTGCATTTGTGTCTTAGGTAAGTGAGACAGAGCATCCAAATTAGATTTTAATGTGACACTTCCGCTTCTTCAAAAGAAAAACGAACTTTTGATGAAACCAGTATTTTTTCTTCCACTTAATAATAACATAACGAGTAGCTACAGAATAATATCTTTCAAGCTTAATAACTTCTTTGTAGAAGAGGAGCTCGTGGCTTAATAAGAACGCTCGGGTCGATCTTTAGGTTAAGCTGCGCTTGCCTAGGTCGATCTGTGGATGGGTGACCGCCCATTACGTACCGAATTTCTTCCGTGCCTCGGAAAGCACGTTAAGCTGTTGGTCCCGGGTGACATATATATATATATATATATATCTTTGGCAGTCGTTACAGGTAGTCAGTGACCTGAAAGTCTGACATCCAGTCTTACCAAAGGGTATCGTATTACCTATTATTAACTGGGTTGTGGAGATCAGATAGGCAGTCGCTCCATGTAAAATACTGGTATTCAGCTGCATCCGGTTAGACTGGAAGCCGACCCCAACATAGTTGGGAAAAGGCTAGGCAGATAAAATAACAAAATTCAGGATTATCCCCCAAGGTCCGAGATAGCTCAACACAAGTATTATCAATTACTTACTGAGGTTGTCTCATTTATAACCATGTAACTGTTTTTGGGACAAACAAACATTTTTTTTTTTTCAGTTACATTTTCGCTTTTGCGATTTCATCGATAGTAAAAAAATATATGCATGCCTTGTAAATTTCCGCGAATGGATAACCAATATAACACTTAAAGGATTAATTACATTAGCATATTTTAACCCTCCAACTATCTACATTGCTGGGACATTTAAGCGATTCCATCCCAAATGCACTCGAAAAAATTAAAATGAGGTGATAAAAGCGCCAAGCTTGTAAAATAACGTTAATAGAAACAGAAATACAGAATTCAAAATCTGTTGAAACAAACATGAAGTAAGAAAGTTTCTTAAGGATTTCAGGTAAATACAAGCCGATGGAGATTTAATAAAACGTTTCGGAATGTAAGGAGGCGTAAAATAGAGTTCCTTCCAGAGATTAGCCCCTTTTGTCGTGCAGCGACGGCGCCGACCAGGAAATCACTAGGAAATTGCCCAGTACCCTCCTCTGGCACCCGAGGAGTCGCTGATATGAACAGTTATAATATCCTGAGAGCTTGGACTTTGGACTGCAGCCATTATTTCTATGTATTGTTGAAGACAAATGACAAATATTGTAAGTCAATTTTTCTGTTTAAAACTTAATGAAAATAAGTACGTATATACGACAGTTCGTGTTTTTGTAAGACAAAACAGAATTACGAATAAAGTAAATAAATAACTATGAATATCAGTCAGTCGTTGTCTAGAAGAATAAACATTTAGAAACCAAAAACTGCACAGACAAGACAATCCATAATGCAGTAAATAAATCCTACTTTCGTACACTGACATCTACAAATACCGCCATTTTTAATCAAAGAAAGTGCTTTAAATCATTCTTAGTACTACATGTTATACCACGTCGTATCAGCTTTATTTTTCACAGTGATTTTTCTCATGAATACCCTTTGCTTGACCGCGTGCCTTCAAGTGAAGATGTCGAAAGTAGAACGAGTTCATAAAGTAGTACAGAAGGTCAGATCTACAAAATAAACAAAAGCATGCGCATAAAGAGCTTTAAACATCAAAGTCATCAATCTTCTGGGCACGCTTGTTCCATCATAGACCTCATGCATCGCTTTTCACCAAGCGTGATCGAGGTCAAGAGCAGGCCCATTTTTAAATAAAAAAAGTACTAGATTCACTAACCATACAGTCACTACCATACTTTACTGCTGTAAGTGAACGCTTAATGGAAATAGGATCTTTATTGTAAAGAAAATCTATGAAACCATTGCTCACATTCGTTTTAATCCAAATATTAGCATTAAAATAAGTGCCACATTCGTATTAAATGCACGGTTTATTGCGACAATCTCAATCTGTGACAGTTTAAAACCAGTCGCATGCACTCTAGCACTGTTTGTAAAGCGTCTATAAAGCGCGTTTTTGTTGGTAATAAGGAGTGAGCCTTCTGAAACTATTCTATGACGAGTTTCCCCAGAAGGCTCTTTAACACTCTTGGCTCAAAGATCCTGTAAGAAACTTGGAGATCAAAAGCGAATGCACCGCTTTGCTATGCAAAGGAAGACGGTGGATTAAAACTATTATGTCAAGACAAATTTGTTTGTAGGTTTTTTACTTATTTCTTACTGTTTTTGTAAAGAAAATTTAGAAAAAAACGCTTGAAGATTTTGAAACCTGTATTCAAGCATTTTGTTTGAATACAGGTTCCAAAATCAAAATCATAATCAAAATCAAAACTCATTTATTCAAACTAGGCTGTTAATCAGCACTTTTCGAACGTCAAAATGTAACTTTCTTTACGTAACATGATATTGAAATCAATAAAGTAAGCGAAAATTACTTCTAAACGTCTCAAGAATCCTTACAATTTGACATCATGAACGCATCGTTAAGTTTACCTAATATCTAGGCACAACAGAAGGTATTGTTCAGAACCACAGTGAAAGCTCCCCAGAGTATCGCCTGCAATATTCACAGCTACCCGCTTACTTCAATTAAATCTTCAATTTACTAAGGATGACAATAAGTAGAGCACCAGGGATCCTTGTAGACGAACAACTTGTACCTACTTTTGTGCCAATTAAGATTGGTTAATGTTGTGGTGATAGATTTATAAATATTAACTCAATAGATTTCAGGTAGTTTTATACGTCTCTTTAATATTTACGATTAGGTTGTGTAGTGGGGCAAAAACTTTAACTATAAATAAAGCTGTTTTAAGGCAAACATTTACCATGGATATTTATAATTAACTGACTGGGACAACGGCACCCATTACATTTCGAACGTTACAAGTTAGTTTTCGTGATTATTACTGGCTATCATAATTGATAAATTTCAATACTCTTCATGTTTATTTAATTTTAACAAACTTATCCAAGCCAGTCTAAAATCTGTTAAATGAGTAAAATGTAGTTTCAGACCCTTATTGATATTATGACTCTTACAATAATATTTATTTGCTGTATTTTATTACTAAAAAACAAATGTAGCTTTGGTACTTAATATAGACCCGTAAAATAAATATTTTTGGTACCCAAAACAGACTTTCAAAAGGAAATTCCCAATTTAGAGCTCATTGCTGTCCTAATTTAACCAAAGGAACTCGAAAACAAAACCATCACTAAATCATGAAACCAATTTAAATCTGTTACGTACCTAACGTTTAAAGTTGGGCACAGCGATACGAAGCACACTGCCGGGCAATCCATGCGCACATACATAAATACTTTGAACCATACAATACAGCTTTTACGAAAACTAACCGCTGCTCTGGCCGGGCCATTAAAACTTCTACCCAACCAACTTTCGTTCGATGTCATCGAATTTTAGTTGTTACAGTTTTATCCACATACAATACATAATTATTATTCTTGTATGTTGATATTTTTTGATTTACCCATTATATTATGTATACAGTGTTTTAAACGTGCCTCGTGCCTTTCACCAAAAAAATCTAATTTCCGTAAGATAGATTTTCAAAAATAATGGACACTTTTTTTTCTTTTTTTCACTTAAACAAACGATGGAAATCGAATCGAAAAGTTGCGTCAAGTCGTGTGACGTCACAAGTTTAGCACTATTTTACCCACAAAGTGACGTCCAAAACACCCACTTTTATATTTGACATGTTTTATTTTCGTCAATGTTTATTAATTTGATAAAACAAAAATACGTGTCCATTATTTTTTGAAAATGTAACAGACGGACTAATTAGACTTTTTTGATGCATTCGCTCCATGTAAAATACTGTTATTCATCTGCATCCGGTTAAATTGGAACCTGACCCCGCCATAGTTGGAAAAATGGTAGGCAGATTATATTGATATTAAATTTTCTGATTGACAAGATGCATTTGGACCAAACGAGCACATGTAAGATATATAATAATAATAATAATAATAAAATATTTATTGGAACAAAAAACATTTACAAAAGTTTGTGTTCGTTAACAACCGCATTAGTATAATATGTAATACTGTGTCGCAGCCATCAGCGCCCACCTATATATATATCCCCACTTCTATAAATTCTCTTTGTGTGGACAGGGAAAATGTTGTATGTAAGCGTAGTTTTATCTTTATTATAATGTCAGACCTAGTAAAGAACACTTTTACTCGTGGCCCTGTCGTTCATAAGCTTAATAATACACACTGCATATTCTAGTCCCAACAGTTTAACCTATTGCAGACATAACAGTTTTGAATTCAGTATAGACAGTTTTTTATTGGAATTAAGACCATTTAGTGGCAGCGCTGCAAGTCTTTTGGGCATTTCACCTGCTGACAGCATTGAGAAGGAGTTCTTCTATGCCCCCTTCTATAGTTTTTTCTAGTTTAGTTCACATATATTTTGTTGTAATTAGAATAGTCTTATATTAAGTTATTAGATCATTTTGTCAATGAAAATACAATAGTAGTGTACCTATAGTATGACAGACTAAAGGTAGTCCAGACTTACGTCTCCAAATTTTACATTTGACGTACACTACTTACATTTGACGTAGGTAGTTCTCGTATGAAGGATGTTATATAACACCGTATGAATCTACAAATAGGAACTGGCAGGTGTCCCATCTGATATGAACCAGTTACAGGAAAGCTTTTGGAGTCGTATTACACCCCCTCGATAAAACGAAATTCAAAACTTTGTTGTACAAGACTGGCACGTGACTTGGTAAACCCCAGAATTCTTCATAATTATCATATTATAATGAGAATATTGAAAAGTCCTTATATCCGGACTATCGTCATCACCCCCTGCAAAAAATCATCTTCTAGATACATTACAAAGGTTTGAATTGAGCGTAGAGGAATCAGCCAGTGTTTTTATAGAATTTAAAAATGTCTGTTTTCAGTTCGTAATCATTGGATCAAAGACTCCTGGACTAACGCTTACTATCGGCCTGCCACGAAAACTCTCGGTAAGAGTGTAGGGTAAGCTTCAAAAGTTCTAGAAGTACCCTTTGAGAAGCAATAAATCCTTGTCTGAACCCTCTACTGCCTTCTACCAGATTTCCGTAACAATAGTAACTTCGAATTTCGAAATCATTCCACATCAAATGAAGGTACATGACTCAGTATCAAACTGGAATGCCAGCTTAATTGTTTAAACTCACACGTCAGCTGTTGACTGTACCAACATCGCCTTGCCTCATCATCTTTACTAGTTGGTTGCTAGGCAACACATTAACGAAACGTTATAGATACGAGAGATAATTATTACTGTTCGTTGTTGATAGGAACTTTATAATTATATTATCAAGGCACTGGAATAGCTTGAGTTTGTTTGAAATGGTAATGTGCGTTTTAACCCTTGGTGTCAAGGTTTCCACATTGAAATTTAATTGTTACAACATTGTTATTTAATTGTTGTTGTTGTTGAATTTTATTATAAAAATAGTGTTAGTAACTTCTTCTTTATTTTGTTCTAAGTGTGTCAGACTTCTACGTACTAAAAACCACCAATGATCCTTTATAGCCCTTTGTGCCCGAGACCTCAGTATCTCTTTAAAACAATCCGCAGCCCCAACGCTACGTACTTCACTCCGTTTTTAGGGTTCCGTAGTCAATATGGAACCGTTATAGTTTCGCCATGTCCGTCTGTCTGTCCATATATCTCAAAGACTCTTAGTTCTAGAAAGCTGTTATTTAGCATGAATATACAAATGAGTTACGCCGATAAAGTGCTAAAGTAAAATATTGAAAAAATAAATTAAGCGTATCTCCAGTACACATTAAAGTAGGGATGATTTTTTTTCTCACAAAGTGTGGGATGTCGTTGGATAGGTCTTTAAAAAGCCTACTGCAAGTTTGCTCCAACAGTTTATCGATGAAGGGATTCGTTTGTAAAATATTAAGCTTTAGAGTGCACATTTTTGTTCGACTTAAGTCTGGCAACCTAAACCACCTAAACGAGTTGTGTTTGGGCGTGTGAAAAAATTCATGGTTGTAGCACATACAACGAAAATAAAAGTAAAACAATCACAGCTAAGTATACTTTACATGTTTACGAGTAATAGTCGACCAACTTATAAAATGTACTGGTATGAAATATTTTCCTATAGGTACATAATATATGGGAGTGCGGGTCTCAAAACTGCAAATATAAGTTTGTTTTATTTTTATAATAAAAACCATCGTTCGGAGGCAGGTAGGCAGGGTGGTTAATCAGTTTAGTAAGTTCACATATTTTGCACATTTTTGATGGGCAACTACAGAACCCTACATTGTTCGTGGTCCGACATGCACTTGGCCGGTTTTTTTATTTTTATGTTAGCCTGTTCGGTCCACTGCTGAGTCAAGGCAAGGTCCTCCTAATACCCTTTCAGTGTCTCCTTATTTGGCCTTCTTCAGCTAATTAGGAGTGGATCCACAAAGTCACGCCTGCATTTCATGAACCTTCTTTTTGGGGGGGGGGGCATCATCAATTAACCCCTTCCGCTCTTGAACGCGCTCACGAACGCGCCGTCGACACGGCCTATCGTCATCATAAGACGGACGGACGGCGAGCTAGCCCATTATCACCGTCCACAGGCCCGCGTCTCCCGTGGTGCCGCGGCAACGGAGTGACCCTACCCGTGTAGCGCCTCCGCGCGCCATTCATGAAGGCGCGTGAGGACTATTGCCTCCGGGTTTCATGAACCTACCTCGTCTACAACACCTGTCTTCAGGAACCCACTGTGTGACTATTCTCGCCTATCGGACTTGATCCATTCTTAAAATGTGACCCAGTTACTATAATTAAAGGCAACTAATGAACAAAAAAAAAACTTTACGCTTAAAACAGTGATAGTTTTCATTTCATATTAAAATATTTTAATTTGAATTGATATCCATAGCCAATTAATGGATCAACCGTTAAAATAAAATCGATCTTATTACTATTTAATGGCATTCAAATTGGCACTAGTGGCAACTTTTAACTGGCCATTTATTGCTTGCTTATATTATTTTAAGGTTATTACGAAGACTTACGAACAGTAAGTCTTGGGTTCGAACCTGCCTAGTATAAACAGGGTTAATTACAATTATATTGTTTTTTAATTGAATATTGGCGCTTGGTTGTTACTAAGTTAGCTTAGTTATCTAATTTATTGTTTTGTGCATGTGGTGTTTACCTTTAAGTAATTGTTACGCTGTAGCATAATTTTAAAAATGAATAATGTCGATGTATCAAGTGTAAACAATTGTTGGTAGACCTAAATAAATAAATAAATAGTGATACCTGCCTAGGTGCATTATTATGTGTATATAATATAAAATATATAATATTTCATCACCCCTGCTCTCAAAACAATAAATGAAAACCAAAGGTCGTGATGTCTTAGAACCAAACCATTGAAAGACATGTGACATCTACCAACCCGCACTGGGCCAGTGTAGTGGATTATAGCCCATCTTTCTCCTAGAGAGGAAGCTTGAGTCCCTGCAATGGAAACATTATAGGCTGATGATGATGGTGACTTTAATATCAATTCAGTTTACAATATTTTATGTAACAGAACACTTATAAAAATTTTACAGTCAATGCCAGCCAAAGTTTTTGTAGAAAACTCATGGAGCTTAAGAACGAAGAGCATCCGTGAACGTAATATCCTCAAAGTCATCTTTAGTAAGAACGAATGAACGAAGGAATGAGATATAAAACCTTTATAAAGATGAAGAAGGTGAGAAAAAGTGCCATATTTTGTAAAACCTTTCTATGACTTGAAAACCTTTACGATTTTATATAATAACTAGCTGTTGCCAGCGGCTTCACCCGCAACACTACACAACTCGAAAATTGTCCCACGGGAAGATAAAATCGGTATAAAAATTATCTTATGTGTTAATCCAGGTTATAAACCTGTGTACAAAATTTTATCTAAATCCGTTCAGTAGTTTTTGCGTAAAGAAGTACTAAACATACACACTCATACACTCACAAACTTTCGCCTTTATAATATTAGTGTGATATCGTAACTTACGTAGTTGTTCAATTTATAAGGTCCTATTTATAAGGTCTTCAAGTATTCATTTCTAGATCATAATAAAAAAGAGACATACATACATACTTACACGCCAAACACATAACCCTCCTTTTGGGCTTCGCCGCAATCGGGTAAAAATAACATAAAGGGTGCGTAGTACTCGCAATTGGCGTACGTGTTTGACCAGTTGTATGAATGTGGACGAGGCAAAAGGAGTAGGTAGAGATCGTAGCAGAGGCCATTCTGTGGTGTCTGCCTACCCCTCTGAGAAAAAGGGCGTGAGTTTATGTATGTATGTACAAAGAATTTTTCGCCAAAGTGTGAGGTAGAGGTGTAACTATTGTGAGAAAAATTAACTTTCTTTTTCTTTCATTTTATTTAAGTAGGTACTTTTTTTAATTTTAGGTTTTAAGCCCCTAATATACGGTAAAATTAGTGCCATCAACCGACCACAAATCAAGACAGAAGAAGCTGCTACTGAAAAAAACAACCGGTTATGTTTTACCTGATCATAAAACCCAGATGCTCGACCCAGTATCACCATTCTCTTGCACGTATCCCAATTTATTTGTGGTTGGCGCAACATGTCTTCCTCTTCCATACTTCTCTGTTTTTCGTGTCATCTCATGAGACATCTCCTTTCTTACCATATCATTCTTAACACAATCCATCTATCGTTTCTTTGGTCTTCCTCTACTCTTATTTCCTACATTTTACTCCATTTTTTTTTTGAGCCCGTAAGCCATCGAAAAGTAATAATGAAAAACTATACCATATTTTATCAACCTTTCTATGCCTATAAAACCTCTACATTTTGACGACATGACGTCACTCGATTTATAGGTAACGTCAGATCTATAAGTGGCTATTACGCAGACAATATCATTTAAACAGAACATAAGATTACGCCTGAACCCGAACAGCCAAGGCTGGCCCGAACTATTAGTACCATGATTTCACCAATCATGTTATATCATGCTGTACCTAATAGGGAGCGAACATAATTAGTAATTACCGTCAAGTGGGCACAAAACAAAATACCAATCTACTACTGAAAAAATCATTATATATAATAATAATAATAATAATATTCCACAACTATCACACAACGCCATCTAGTCCCAAGCTAAGCAGAGCTTGTGTTATGGGTACTAGACAACTGATAAACATACTTATATATTTCTAAATACATACATATCATAGATAAATTACACCCAGACACAGAACAAATGATCGTGCTCATCACACAAACATTTGTCCTGGGTGGGAATCGAACCCACGACCTCCGGCATAGCAGTTAGGGTCACTAACCACTAGACCAACAGGCCAGTCAAATAGAAAATCCCAAACACAACCCGACGACCTAGACATGAAATTTAGGACCTCATTCGCAGCATTCGCGTAGAACATCAGGGCAACTCAAAGCTGAAAATATATTAACCAAAGGACCATAATATTTTACGAAAGCTCTATATTACGTCATGACGTCACTCGATTTATAGGCAAGGTCGGATCTTCAAGTGTCCATTACGCAGACAATCCCATTAAAAAAGAATGTGACATTAAAAACGTATCAGATTGTCCGAAGCTCGCCCCTTTGATGGGATTACCTCTATTTTCCTTGATAAAAGGAAAATGTCATAATGATAAGGTATCGGGTTCTGCTGAGGTTTTATTTCTGTGAGGTCAGTCTAGTTCGAGAACTGGGTAAGAGACACTATTAATGTAATCAAGTTTTCTGTTACTTGCCATGTAAAAACTCCGATATTTTATTTGCTTGAATATGGTACATAAGATGTTACAGTAAATTTGTTCATAACCTGCCATAGCATGGCGTGCAAATGTCTTACATTAAGGTATTTCACCAAAAAAATCTAATTAGTCCGCCAGACAGATTTTAAAATAAAAAACTAAAACCCGACCATGATTAAAAACGCAGCTTCATCTAATAAACAGAAGTCGTACAATATTGGTATTGTGTTTGAGACGTCTGGAGTTGAAACGAACATGGGGTTCGAGGCCCACCTAGTATTTCGGAAAATCGCCAAGCGGTTGTTCGACTCTTAGCGTGTCCAGAGGGTTGCCTTTTTTGGCCAATTAATAAAAATTGCTATCCAAAGTAGCAATGCTACCAGCCATCTGAACACTTTTTCTATTGACAGCGAGATGGACAATTTTTTGATGCCCTCTTATAATATTATTTTCCTCTTTTTTTGTATATATTTTATTACAAACATCGACGGTTGAAAGGCTAATTGGTCTAAGCAACATTTTTTGCAATATTGAGTTATATTCGGAATCAACAATTTTTTCTCCTTCGTGTGGGTAAGTTTCAAATTTATTGACTACTTTTTTGGCGCTTAGCACCAACGGCAAAACTGACCTCATTTCTAAGCTTATACGACATAAAATTAGACAAATTTGAGGACTCAATGACTTAAGCTATTAAAATTTTTCGGACTTTAAGAACGGGTGTCGATTAAGGCATTTGGCTTTTTCGCCATGGTTGTGGTTTTGTCGATTGGCCAATCTCAAAAAATATCGTATGAACGTTGCTGACTTATGATGCAAACATCAATAAATCTACTATAAATCTAGTAAGGGTTTATCCTGCAGTCCCTCTAATGCGCATCTGCATCAAACTACTTCACTCTGGTGCGACACCATCATGTTGATTATGCACATTGGGTAATTTGAACTGTCAGTTGACTTGGCGCTAAATTCATTTTCTCTCGTATTATTTTATTCTATATCAATGCTTCAGCCAGTTTACTTTCTGAAATTTTATTTAAAGTAGGCATTTGAATTTTTTTGTCTTTCTCAAAAAATAATTTAATTTGATGCATTTTTGGCTAACTGACATAATTTTCAACTGTAATAACATAAAAAAACTTCCTTACTTAAAGAGAAATATACTGTATTAAATAAATAAAAGTCTAACAAATAGTTGCTTTTTTATGATTAAAAAAAAAAATTGATCCATCCTCCTGCAAGTTTTACAAATGTCAGCGTCATGTCAGTTAGATCAATTAGCCGTTCACCCGTCGACATAATGTTTTTATAAATGTGTCACTCCAGCCAATTTTAATAGGCCAAAGTAAACAGAAACGACAAACAAATAAAATTTTTAGCAAAAAAACAAACGTACGTACGTTTTGTAAAATATTCCTATTAGCAGAGTCCATCAGGTTTTGTTCTAAGTAAATTTAGAACTTAGTATAAATTAAAAAATGTACCAAATATTTAAAAAAAATATTTTATTTACTTTTTAAACATATCCCTAGGCACCGGATTCCAGCAAAATATCACGATTTAACAAGTTTTTATTATTATTAAAAAATAACATTTTGTCTACACTACTGCGATTTTTTGTCTTCGGATTCGTCATCGCTGTATTTGGTTGGCGTCTCACCAGGCTTCAGCAGACGGCCCACAATGTCGTACTTCTCTGTGAAATGACAATTTAATTATTAGTTTAATATAACTGGCGAAATGTGGAGTTATTGTTAGGTAAAACTCTTTCTAACCCTTCGGGGATTACAGGCATGATGTTATGTTATGTTATGTGTGTAATAAATATAATTAGCCTTCTAAGAGTCCCACACTGCTGTAAATCAAATAGATTTTCCCAGTATCTCGATTTAATATAAATATTGTTGGATCAGAATTCTGTTTAATTCAATAATAAAATTAATGAATATCTGCACGATGTGTTTTTATATCTTTATAGAATTGATTAAGAATTTTGAACAAATGATATATTACTAATGATTTCCAGTAATTCTGCCATGTATTTTATAGAGGATTCGCGACCTTTTGTTACGCTACTAACATCCATTCGTACAACGAATCGAATGTTTTTATTGAATATATATAAATATCTACTAAACAGGATTGAAGATGTAGAAAACTGGCAATTATTTTCTTGGTATAAACCCAATCTCAAAGCAATTATTTCAATAAAACCATTACAGGCACATTTGAATGTCAGAAAAACAAAGAAAGTTAAGCTACAGTCACAGTCACAGTGCATAATAACTTGTGAAAGTACTGTAGTTGCCCATTCTAAAGCGTAGATCTCTCTAGAGAAGAATGGACAAACAATTCTATGGACAGAGTGTCCATAGAATTGTTTGTCCATAAATCAAAATATTGTTACAAAATCTTGGTTACTTCATTAATGTTGAGATCATATTATTATATTCGTATGTGAGAACGATGTAGAAAGATTAGTTTAAAATATAGGTACAATCTGTACATCAGTAACTTGTGCATTCAAGGATAACCTTGAAACAATAGAATTAAATTAAATCTTATGAACGAGAATTCTCCCACACTGCTATTGTTCCGTTTATTAATATTCTATTGTTTAAATATTTGCTACAATGAGTACCTAATTACAATTACTATTATTATTTTTATATTTACTTCTAGTACTTTTTATTTATAATTTTCTTTTTTATCAATCAAAATAAAATCAAAATCAAAAGTCATTTATTCAAATTAGGCTGATAATCAGCACTTTTCGAACGTCAAAATTTACTTTACTCTACTTATTTACAAGAGACAGTCCCCCAAAACGCCCACCCTTCGGCACTTTCTAGTGTTTAGCTGGAAAGAAGAAGTGACGGAACAAACTCCCCAGCAACACATTCTGTCTGTTATGTTGGTTAGAAGAACCAGACTCGATACAATAGTAAGGTGTAAGTTCATTTTAGAGTTACTACAGATTTTACAGTTACTACAGTAACTCTACTCTCACTACAGTAATTTATCATGGTTTATTCACGGAGAGAATTGGAAAAAGCGAGTTGCGCCGACCAACCTTGACCGTAACAAGATTGTCAAACTTGTTTGAGATTGAATTGATCTTGATTTTAGACTTACATTTAAATTTAAAATTAGTAAGATCATAATAATATTAATTGCTCTACTAAATTCACATAACATACCTTTGAACTGGTCTTCCCATTCCTTGGCTGAAGCTGCCTCATCAGCGGTCAAATCACTGACGTCATCGTATTCTTTGTCTGAGGCAGCTACCTGACCAGTAGCTAGACCTCGTGTAGCATCTTTGCCTGCGAAGGCTGAGTATGGGCCACCTGAAAGTCAAGAAATAGTAAGTGTTAATATACAAGCAAGAACAAAACATACATTGCTCCTGTAACGGCTCGAGGGGTCAAGCAAAGGCGTACCAATAATACACCCAAAGTTTGAATCTCATCAGTGAGGTCCATCCTTTCCCCGTTCGGGAAACAAATTGTAATACTAATATTACTATGAAATTTTTTATCAACCTGGGAACAGTCATATCTCATGTAATAGAAAGCTAGCCTATTGCCATCAAGCACTTACTGCCGCACTCAGAGAGCTTTAATGATTATTTAGGCCATCACTTAGTAATGGTTTTGACATAGACTGGTCGCAATATATAATGAATTTAAGCCTCTTAATTCTTTTATATTATTTATTCATCAAAAAAACATTGTAGTATGCTAACATGCCAACAATTTACACAATCGTTAATAATATAAGGAGTACAAAGACTACAATAAAATGGTGGGTGAGGTGCTGTACTCCTAGCTAGGTTAATAGATAACCTGTGTTATGGAGTACAGTGCCCGTCCCCAAGGAAATAAACAATAGTACACAGTATGCATTATAGTACATTTTGATGAGGTTATACAAACAAATTTTGATGTTTAACATTAAAACATTTTTACATGCTATAGCTTATAACTAAACAGCTAAAATAACAAGTTAAAAAATAAATAAAATGATAGGGTAAGTAAGTATACAAATTAAAAGTAATTCATGAACTATTGGGTAGGTGAGTTTATGTTGTGAACAAGTGTGCATGCTGTGCGAATAAACTATTATAGTAGTATTTCGGCCACAGGTTACGTATGAGTCATCAGCCAGTCAACAGTTTTATCATACAAAAATATGTCAAAACTTTACTAAGTGCACCGCCTACGTAATCATTAAATACCTCTAAGTACGACAGTTACTGCATCCGGTACTAAATAAATTAATAAACTGTCCACAAAGTCAGCCCCCGGACTGCCATTAAGAATCAAAATTTTTGCTGTCACAAAGATGATATACTTGGCAAAGAGCACACTGGAGAAACGCCAGAAATACATGACGAAACACAAAATACTATTTCCTAATGCAAAACAATCAGCTGGCACGAAAAAAAAGAGTTACAAAACAAACAAAATTCTGACTCCACACGAGTAACAGAAAGCTAGAAATTCAAACTCCTATAAATATATTCAGAAACATTCAGAAAACTTCAACAGATTCCCTAAGTGTATTGTTTCAAGAAGATTACGGTAAACTATTTCGTTTTGGTCAGAAAATAATACGTTTCGCGCAGGGAAGGAATACTAATATCGCGGTGACCGGGTTCGACAAGGATGTGAATGATAAAAGTGATGTATTTACAGATATTTAGGCATATTTTGAACTGGTTGAAGTAGTTTTTACAATGGTGGAAGAAATACATAGAAGAGATGGTTGATATACCCTTGTAAAAAAACATCCTCTCAATATTGAAGCTTATTGACACAAAGATTGATTGATTGATAATTTATCAAGAAGTAACTTAAAGTTGTTCTCTCAAAGACTGAAGGAGGGCATGAAAAGACACAAGGTACGTTGGCACAAGATGAAGACCAGTAACTCAGGACAGACTCTATGTCTTACCATTCTGAGATTAGGGACATTTTATAATTTCAGAATTAAATGCAGTTTATTTCTTTAATTTAAGGGAATTAAGACTTCTATTGTAATCAATAACTATTTTGTGCTAGTAATAAACAAGTTTATTTGAGTTTCAGTTCTAGAATATCATTCATCCATCATACATCAAACAACCTAACGACAGTATAATGAGTTAATATTAACCAGCAATATTGTGATTTAATAGATGCTTTGGATTCAATGTACTCTTATCGTCTTCTAGGTCAGCGTGCTACATCTTCGACCACATCGTCACTTAACATCAGGTGAGATAGTGGTCAAACGCGAGCCTATCTGCAATAAAAAAAAAAAAAGTTTTCCTCACGCGACAGTTTATGATATGGTAACGGATGTTTGTTTAACAAAATGTTGCTATATCATTTTATTCGTATTTGTTACGCCTATGAGTTTTGCGCACCCATGTAACACTAACATTTGCCTGCGATTCGTCCAGTTCGATAATCGTCCCAAATGATCGTATTACCGGGATAAAATGTGTCGTATTTTTTTTGTGAAACAGTAATAAACATCCAGACATCCATACATCATGATTAAGTTTCGCATTTATATTAATAGTTTGCCGATAAGGTGATTTTATGTGTGTGTACGGTCAGAAGGTTTGGCAAAGTAAAAAGCGTGTTCTCAGTTGAAGGTTTACTGAACGACTGACACAAAGATTACAATATACAGTGCAGTGGCTGAGGGCTTAGAGTTAACTTACGAGCTACGTCATACATGACCTAAGACTAAAGATGTATCTAGGTAATTTGCCTACGCGCTACAATAGGATTATATTTTTATAATTTTAAAGGAAGAACTGAAGAAAGACTCAAAATACACAGACAACACTCTAATAGATAAAAAAGGAACACAGATTTAGATAAGGGCTCCCTAAATTTCCATCCACGCAAATGTTAAAAGAATGAGACACACTTTTATGGGACCAGATTCCATTAAAAGGATTTTAATTCACTGCTTCATGCATTCATTTAAATAATTGCACGGTTCTTTTTTTTTTTCATTGGAGGGCCTCGGGTGCCTCGGCCCCTCACGAACGTAAAGCGTTTACGTTTTAAAAATTAGTTCCGAATTCGTGTTTGCTTGAACCGTGTCTAAATTATTACTTCCTTGCGTATAAACAGTAGTCGCTTACTGTCGTGTTTTTTTTAGATTTTAGTGTTTAGCTGAACTTTGTTTTTGTGATAACCATCTTACCTTTTGTGCTTTTTGTTTACATTCAACTAATGGTTTAGACAGACCTTTTACGTCGTTGGTTAACTTGAATTTCTGATTGATAGCTAGATTTGGGATTCCTTTTTAAACTTTCAATCTTTTAGGTTCAAAATTTCATTTGTCCATGGTTACTTATTTTACAGCCTAGCTAGAGCTACCATTGTTTGGTATTTCCCACCAAACTTTCGTTTATAGTATTACACAATACAGAGGTTTTCACCTTTCTCTCATATCATAATTATGCTCATAACCCCTCAAACACGATGACGTCATTCAAAATGTAAAATCGTTATATTATAAAAACAACGTCGACTTCACCGAGGTCGAATCACTTGAATCGCGACCGTCTGTTTATGAAATCAGGGACTATACATAATTACCGCGACACATTGAATTTTGAGACTTAACTGTGAGGATGTATGGTGCATTTTTGCAAGGAGCAACATAGTAGCGTAGCGTTGATAAATGCACCGTCCTCGTCGACAGTTACTGGGGGCATAGTTAGTTGATTACAAAATAAAATGTATGAGCTATAGTTTGATTAAAAAATATTTGGCAATAGAAACGGAATATTTCAGCGAACATTTATATGTATAAAGAATCCACAATAACATATAAAATGATATAAAAAATATTGTATAAAAATATTACTTTCAAAGTTAAAAGATAATCTTCGCCTGGTAGTTCTCTACACGACACAAAACAATGTGACTTAACAAATTCTTAATTCTTGCTCAGATACTGTGTTACGATTCTAATTAAAAACCGGTGATCATTATGATGAAGCAATTAACACACAAAAATATGTAGAGCCGTTAGGATAATGAGAATGAAATAATCTCAAGTAACGTTCTATAGATAGATTCGAAAAGTCACATTTTTATAATCAGTCGTGTATTTTGTTAGGTAGAAACAAAACAAGACATAGAAAATGTTAGCAAAGTTAAACATATATCTATAGCTTAAACTTTTGCCACCACTTTTGGGACACCTCCTGGGCGTCCTCTCTATGATAGGGAGATACTACCACGTGGGCCCTTTAGTGGAATTATGTAGTATGTGAAGGATGATTTATTTATTTATATTCCAACTTACATCTACCATTACAAGGTAACCCCAATGCGATAAATGCGCTTTAGTTACTTAATTGCCACGTAAAAACTATCTTTGTAGTATAATGACAAATAAAGCATTCCTTGTGAATTCACTAAGATAGCAACAGAATAAGTCCGTCTCAATGGCTATGAAGTTGAGCGTTCGGAGTGCAAGCGTCAGTGGCTGTCGTGATGATAATTATGGCAAGCAAGAAAGTGTTTGATGAGAACGAGTATCTAATAGAGAAATATGGAAAGAAGGAGACACGCTACGCCGACCCTACATACCTATATTGTTATAAGGCATAGTTTTTTTTTTGGCATCATAGTTGTTTACATTTTGATGTGAAGACTTCCTCAATCAAATGCCTCGAATTCGTTTTGTTACGCGATTTAACTACTTTATTCTAGAAATAATCATTGAAAAACATACTTAACATAGTGAAATCACAAAATTCTTCTAGTTATCAGATATGACAGCAGTTTGTGTGATATTAGATAAAATAGGTAATGGCAATACACAAGTTGTATAATACTGTTTATCAGTACCTACGACGAATGCGCTGATTGATAGTTTTATCGATGAATCGACAGAAGATAAAAATAAGTAGACTAGAGTCGATAACCTAGTCGTGGCAGGTAATAAAATTCTCGTTGAGAATGTAATTATGGTGAAATAAAGCAAACTTTGACACAATATCATAGCATAGTGGAGACCACAGACGGGACGGAGAAATATGAGAAGACAACTGATGTCCAAGGTTGACAGACGATCTCATTAAATGGCCAGAAGACACTGGACATAAAGTCGCAATAAGTAGAATGACTTGGAAGAGAACACTCAGCATTGGGTGGTCAAAGATTGAACAAGAGAAAGAGACATAAGAGGCATAGGAGCTAGTCTCTAAAATTATATTAAATGTATTCGCAACTACAGTGCTTTCTCAGTAATTATACCTTATTAACTCAAAAGTACCTTCAACTAGGCTATTTAAAATGAAGGCGTCGAGTTTGAGTTGTATGCATTAATCACAAGCGTGTTATCGCCTGTTATCAGTTTCAGGTTTCAGCCAATTCAGTATTGATGGATCGTAAACGATAACATATGAGTCAGGAAACTTGCTATCATAAACCGTTCATGATGTCGTAAAAACTCCGAGAAATTATTTAACTTTCTTGTGTAACAAGTTTTAAACGGTTTATCAGTTTAGTTTTTTAATGCCATGACGTGGTCCTGTTTCTGGAGTTTAATCAGCATTATGACTCAGATAAAAGAAAGTTTATAGTTTAAAATTTTACGGAATTAATAAAGTATTTTTAATGAATTAACTGAAGTATTTTTGAACGGACTATTGCTCAAGTTGAAAACAATGATGGCATGTACGCTTTCACCAAAGCAGTCTCACGGTCGAAGATGTCAAAATATAACTGGTAAACGGTTTTGATTCAAAAATAATGGTTTGGTGATTCCAAAAAACAAAGTTTTTGTCAGTTGTGTTATCTATATAAACAAAAACAAAGGTGTTTTGTTTTCAGTAAGCGCCTCTGCGTGTGATTCTCAAATAACTAACACGCAGTACTGGCTAAAGATAGACTTGATTAAAATGTGTTCTGTATTCAAATGACGTCTAAAGGTGCTTATTAGCTAGATCTCTAGGTCAAGAACGTTGTATATAAAGACTTCCTGCTTTTTAAAACTGGTTTGTACGATTTTGAAATTTAAATCTGTCCAGTACGTTCGCGTAATCATTGATAATGTTATGTTTAAACAGTTTTATATTTTCTGCAATAACAACATAATTCAGTAAAGCTATGTGACATTTATAAGTATGACATATTCGTTTGCGATGTTACAAGTTTTAAGGTTTTTTTTTAATTCCATAATATTTATACTTTACTATAATTGTGAATAGTTTTATGATAGTTCAAAAGTTCAAATAGAAAATTGAAGTCATTGACACAAACTAACTACGTCATATTATTTATGATAGTCTAAAAACAAACCTACTTACTTATTTAGGCTGACAGTATGATTTAAAATGGGGGACTAAGTGTTTCACTA
Organism: Diarsia rubi; assembly: GCA_932274075.1. Taxonomy (NCBI): domain Eukaryota; kingdom Metazoa; phylum Arthropoda; class Insecta; order Lepidoptera; family Noctuidae; genus Diarsia; species Diarsia rubi. The sequence goes on along the minus strand of OW026419.1, from coordinate 16,767,863 downwards.
GTAAAGGATCATTCAAACTACTACGGACTAATTCCAGATGCGAATCTAGTCACTGGACTCTGTCAGAAACTTCAGTATTTTTGTGTGGAAATGTCTTTGGCCAGAAACATTGCCCGTAGCGGTTTATTCGAACCTGCACACAAACAGTAAAGCATTCATATTTTTATCACTTTCATGTTATCTACATTTGCCTAGTCATTCTGACAATGCTTTACAAAGTACGTCGGAAAAAAACTTGCTGCGATAACCTTATATACTATTTTGGGACTCTAATCTTCAAATCATAAGGGTCAAAGGTTATCTGTCATGGGAGTCTGTTACCGTCAAGTTACTCCGAAAGTTCTGCTGTCCATCGTCAAACTTAGATGACAACAATGCACCTCTTATAGTGCATGGAGTATAAGTGGCTCACATAGTGTATTATGTGTTTACTGCTTTTCTTTTTATTTATTCAAATTTCTAAACTTTTCGTTTTAATAGACTTCATAGTTAGACTTTACTGGCCTCTAACCCTTCTTAATCATTATTTATTAAAAATATATATACGTGTATATGTTCTAAAAAACCGGTTGGCATTCGAGACTATTTTACTTTACGTAACAGTGTTGTTTTTGTAAACTACTAGTGGTACCCCGCGGACCGAGAAATAAAAAACTGAATACGTTAATGTTTACGTTTTGCTTCTCGCTCTAACACAAGGTAGAGACAGGGATGGGTGAACACCGAACCTCGTTTGTGCTTCTATGAGAATCACACAAGTTGGAATTTTAAATCTAAATAATGATACTCAGTATAATGGGGACTAAAACAATAGCGACTCTATTCACATTATTTTTTATTTGTTTGGTGTTTTAGTATCTCAAATATTTAACTTCTAATGACTTAATGGCATTATTGTTAGCACAAGTTAGTCCAAGTGTCAAGGTTTACCTTGAATCGTTTTTTATCTAGATATTGATAGAAAGAAAATATTGATAAATCATTAAAATCAGCTTATGTTACGAAACTGTTTCGTAGTTCGATTCCTCTATTTGTATTAGGATAGCAAACAAGCTCTCTTAATAAAAAAGCAGTTCCTACACACTTTATGACGAGTGAAATCGTAAAACTACGCACATTTTATTGCGCACGATCATAACCTTAACACGGCAACCGGTATAACCCTACCAAATAGAGAAGACACTTACCGGGACCGTAAAATCTCTTGCCCTTGGTTACATCGAAAATTATTCCATTGACAGCGAGCAACACTCTGCCGTCAGGTTGCGTTCCATCGAAATTCTTGATTTCAGCTACTGTCAAATCCTTCTTCAGCTTCGGTAAACTTGGAGCTGGTGCTGCCACAGCCACATCGGATTCAAAGTTCGACTTGATAATCTTATACACGAGGTACACAATGATTGCTATTAACACAAGGTTTAGTGGGCTCATAAGTTCGTCCCATAACGTCGGAGCAGCGGTTTCTTCTGCCATTTTGATACGTGTGCTTGCGCCGGCCGCGGTTACAAAACTGATCTATCGACACGTTATCAAGCTACTATAAGGTCAACGAGTGTAGTAAAGCCGCCACTAGACGTGTATGTTTTAAAATTCGACGGGATATTTACTGATTTTTGTAATGTGAAACCGTTGCTGTTGTGACAATCTTTGTTTATTTAACTGTGTTGCATGTGCATTGTTGGCCGTGGTTAATGTTCCGTTTAGTGATTTACAGCGATTTAGCGCTGCAAGTGCAATAACTGCATTCGCTTCTTTGTTACTAATGATGTTACTAATATGATCGTATTTTAGTCTGGAGATAACTTTGAATAGACTAGTACAACGTTCTTAAATGGGTAACTGCAAACAATTAAATTGATCATAACAATATTGTTGGTTATATATGCTTATCACTAGGCATGTTATGTTGTCAAATTGTCTTAAATCTGTCTATTTAAATACCAAAAATCAAAGTCACGTTTTTTTTTTGCGTTTCATCGTGATGTTCACGTAAAATCTCTAAAACTTAAATATTGTCATGACAAGACATTTTTTTGGAGAAACTACTTTTTAAAACAAAAACACCTCCGAAAAAGAAACATTATTTTCTCTCTCAAAATATTTTCAAAATACAATTTCTATTTTCACCAAAAATATCTTTACGGCACAATATATTTCATTTTTTCCAGCGGCTTCATAATCTGACAAGCGATGGACTCAGCGCATTTTATGAATGGGGAACGAACTAGGAAATCGTTGGCTTGAATAATAACCAGTTTTTAATATATCGTACGAGGAACGTGTTTATACTTTGTACTTGATGGACTTTGCGCAAAGTAGTGAAGAATATAAAATAGAATCTGTGTCAGAGATAATAATTTGTTGTATTTTTATGGATTTTTGCTGCTCTCAGCCATGTTGTTGACAAATTATTGTTACAAGTCTCTTACATACGTGTAGTATAAATACGAACAAAGTCATAAAATCAAGCTGTTAATTTCCGAAGGGGTAGGCAAAACGGTATACATGAAAACACCCACATTTCAGCAGTCATGTTTTAGTCCCAAGTAAAAGGGGACAAATCAAGTCTCCGGGGTGCGCTACTACTAATTTCTTAATTAAACAATCTTATATCACTTTGGCCAAAAAGAGAATCTAACCCGCAACTTCATTGTCAGCCGTGGCAGTTACAGCCATCACACCAAGTTCGAGGCAGTAAAGTGACTGGAGTTTTGATTGCGCAAAGTGGTTCTAAAATGACTTTAAGAAGCTCTCTAGTAGCTAACAGCTCAACTCTAGTATTGTGTCTCGTGTTTTCTAACTAGACTGTAAAGTTATTTGACAGGGATACTGGTAACTCAACGTATTCCTTACAAGACGACCAAATTAAAAATAAAACCACATGAAATAATATTTTACCGAAATTCATTCGATTTTGGTTTACAATGATTTTATTAAAGTTTTTATTTCTGTTTGCATTTTGACCCTAATATATCCAATGAATACGTTGAGATACCAATAGCCCTGTAGAATTCCCCAGCTCTTTTTCTTCATCATGGACCACGTGCTTTTGAGGTACCTACTTAATACTCGTATTAAAAATCTACTAAATGAACCTTCATAAATCGTGACGATTCTGTACTCGTAAATATTAGAATCGTTCACTCCGTATTAAGGTTTTAACGATCCAAAATCGATATATTTTTTTTTTTTATTTCAGTGGTCAATTGAATAAAGTCATTAATTTTATTAGTCATTTTTCAGACAGTTTGAAAGCATGGGCATTTTTCCTAGGAATAACCTATTATGATTATTGTAAGTATCACAAAGAGCAGAAACGAGGCGAACAGCGGTGGCCCAGTTAGTGGCGGCCACCACTTACAAACAGTAAATCGTGGATTCAAACCCTGGCGCATTACTTGGTGTACAATTATTTCATGACCGCTACTCTTGAAACGGCGAAGGAAATCATATCATAGAACAAAAAAAATGAAGACATGTGGCATCTATCAACCCGCACTGGGCCCGCGTGGTGAATCCGCGTGGTGAAAGGGGATCGGACAAAAAAAAACTAATTAGTCCGTCAGATAGATTTCCAAAAAATATTGAAGTCGCAGTTTTTCTTTTTTCATATAAACAAAAAATGAAGTCAATACAGTGCTTCGAAAACTCGTGAATTCTTCGAAAACGTCATAATGATAGTACATTTTTACCTACAAATGACGTCACAACCACATCTTATCTCCGTCAATTTTGATTAATTTGATAAAACAAAAAACACGTATCCAATATTTTTCGATAATCTAACTGACGGACTAATTCGGTATCGTCTTCATCTTTTGTTTAAGTAAAAAAAGAAAAATTACGTGTCCATTACTTTTTGGAAATCTATCTGACGGACTTGTTAGATTTTATTGATAAAATACAATATTCGGGCATAACGTAATGTAACTGATTTATACATATAGGTAACTACTTTGAGTTCACGCTAATGCACCGAATAGTATAAAACACCACATCACCATGAAATTACAATATCGAATGATACATGAGCAAGCAAAAACTGGTATGCGATGATTTAAATTTTAACACAATCCATTTCCGATTAATTACGATGCTATTAATGTACAAGTTATCAGAACGTGCAATGGATGTAAAATCACATTTATGACTCGACAGTTATTGTAATGATCTTTTCTCGTATAGTATTGCAGCATGGCATTATAATTGGAACATTTTTTTTAACCGGAACATTCAGACGAAGCTTTAATCTAGGAAGATCATTGCGACCGATTATACTATAATAATAATAATAATTTAAATTACTTAATTAGTAATCTAGTAACTGTATTTTGTGCTATTAAAATTATAGAACGCGGAAACCTGACAAAACATGTTTTTATTTTTTTTTTCTTTTTATCTGCCATCGGCTCGTCAGCCATAATCAGATGAGTTCTGGTAGGTGGAGATTTAGGAGCAGTTCCATTGAGTTGCCCTAATGAGTGTTGATGAACTTCTTAGTTCCTCTGGTCAAACGAGAGGATGTCCCATCTCTTGAGGCGTTTTATTGTGCTTTGTTCATTCAATAAGTTTTTAAGCTAACTCGTTGGTGTGCTTGTTGAGCCTTTGTTTATATTTTGTGCAGTAGTTGTTAACTTCTTCTTTGACTGTTGGCATCTCGAGGTAATCATGGGTTTCCAAGTTTCTCACAAACCAATGTGCACTGGAAACTGTTCTCAAAGCAATGTTCTGAAATCTTTGGAGGATCTCCAGGTTGGATTTGCTAGCTGATCCCCAGAGCTCTATGCCATAAGATTGGTTTTATGATTGCTTTGTAGACCAGCAGTTTGCTGGTAAGTGAGAGCCGGGACTGTCGTCCTACTAGCCAGGAGAGACCTCTGAGTTGCAAGTTTGCTTCTGTTCTTTTAGCCCTGATTTGGTTTGCCCAGGTGAGTTTTCTGTCCAGATGCAGACCAAGATATTTAACAGTCTGGCTGGTTGGCAATATACTGCCACCCATGCTGATAGTTTAGTACCCATGTTTTCGGAGAGTGAATGTATCTTGCGTTGATTTGGTTACGTTCGGTTTGATTCTCTATTTTTGCAACCACACTTTTACATGAGATTGATACATAGCTAGCGAAATGCGGGGTATCATCATCATCAGCCTATAATCTTCCCACTGCAAGGACTCAGGCCTCCTCCCTAGGAGTGGGATGGGCTATAATCCACCACGCGGGCCTAGTGCAGCTTAGCAGATGTCACATGTCTTCAAATTTTTTTGTAGGTTTTCTCATGATGTTTTCCTTCACCGTTTTGAGAGCAGCGGTGATAAAATAAATTACACGCAATTACGAGTAATGCGCCTGCCTGGGTTCGAATAAACGACTTACTTCTTCTATGAGGTATACCTCTGCCTAACATCATCATCATCATCATCAACAGCCTATTAATGTTCCCACTGCTGGGACACAGGCCTCCTTTCTTTGAAAGGGAATGGGCTATAATCTACCACGCGGGCCCAGTGCGGGTTGGTAGATGTCACATGTCTTCGATTTTTTTGATTCTAAGACATGCCGGTTTCCTCACGATGTTTTCCTTCACCGTTTTGAGAGCAGCGGTGATGAAATAAATTACACAAAGTAATGTGCTTGCCTGGGTTCGAACCCACGACCTAGTGTTCGTAAGTCGGGGCCGCCACCACTGGGCCACCGCTGCTCCCCTAACAATTCGGGCAGCGTGATGTTATGTATAGCTTGATGTATACCCCTTGTGTACATACACACATCAAAAGTGTCTAGGGATCAACATATATTTTTGCAATAACTTTTCTCCTGATTGATATTAATTAAAATTTTCTTTAAGGATTCATCAAATAAAGTGTTTTCGTTTGTCACAGTAACGATAAACCAAGTCACCTTTGCATTAATAAAGAAATTTGCCATTTTCCTAATAAAGGGATTTTTGACATTTGAACCACTAACATTAAAGTTCGAAAAAAAGACTGAAATAACAGTTTTCTTTAAAATTTTATTGGGTAACTTAAACAATTAATAATCCGTGTTTCTACCGCAAACACTAACAACACAAGAACATCGGTTTGGCATACTCAAAATGAGTTCATCCAAATCACGCTGTGGAATGGCCGCCCATGTTCGTTGCAACAACAAAAAAAACCGGCCAAGTGCGAGTCCTACTCGCACATGAAGGGTTCCGTACCATCGTAGTAGGGGAGTCGAGTCGTGTTCCGAAACGGCTGAACCGATTTGCATGAAATTTTGTGTGCATATCGGGTAGGTCTGAGAATCGGCCAACATCTGTTTTTTTTTTTTAATCGCTGAACAACGTTTGCTGGGTCAGCTAGTAAGTTTATGATTATTAAAAAAAATATACTATGTGATGTAACTAAAAATTTAAGATTTTCGGAATTTTTCCTATATGTGTACTTTATAACGTTGCTTCATGCCAAATTTCAAGATTCCAGGTCGTCTGGAAGTATCCTTTAGGTTTTGATTCCCTTGCGAGTAGTTGCGAGTTTCAAAATATGCGGCTTTAATTGCTGTATCTTTTGATTGCGTTGACGTAGAATTTTTATTTTGTTACAGCTTAAAGATATTATAGACTTGAGTATTTGTTAAGAATTTCAATATAATACCACTACGCGTTCATGAGTAAAGGGGTAATAAGTTTAAAATTATTAAAAATATTTTTATTATATGATGTAACTAAAAATTTATGCTTTTCGCAATTTTTCCTTTATCTGTGTTATAAGACGTTGCTTCGTACCAAATTTCAAGATTCTGAGTTCACGGGAAGTACCCTGTAGGTTTTGATTCCCTTGCGAGTGTCGAAAATTTGCGGCATAAACGGGAGTATCTTTTGATCGCGTTGACTTAGAAGTTTGATTTTTTCACAGCTCCAAGAGACCATAGACTTGAGTATTTGATATGAATTTCAGCTTGATACCTCCACGCGTTCCTGAGAAAAAAGGTCTTGACAGACAGACAGACAGACAGACAGACAGACGGACAACAAAGTGATCCTATAAGGGTTCCGTTTTTACCTTTTGAGGTACGGAACCCTAAAAAGGTCTTCTTGCGACTGGATACCCTCCATATTCGGCAGAGCTCTTCTCTGTAGCATATCCCATGCATGCTCAATCGGGTTCAAGTCTGGCGACTGAGCAGGCCAGGGCAGGACATTGATGTTAGCTGCGGAGAGAGTCTGTCTTACAACTCTTGCGGTGTGCGGTCGTGCATTATCATGCATTAACTGAAATAAGGGACCGATTTGCACTTGTAGAGGAACGATGACGTCTGATACAATCGTCTCAGCATAAATTTGAGCGTTGAGGTTGCCTCTGATCCAAATCAACTCAGTTCTTCCGCCGATCCAAATACCCGCCCATACCATGATGGTTCCACCACTATAAGGATGGACTTCCTGGCAGGATTTTAATCGCTGTTGGCGTCCAGGGGTTCTCCAGTGTCGTATACGTCTTGTATCCGGTCTCATACCAAAACGAGACTCATCAGAAAAGCACACGAAACGCCATTGTTCTTCTGCCCAATTTCTGTGTTCAAGAGCCCATTGATATCGAATCCTACGATTGTGCATTGCTATAGGTGGTACCCGTAGCGGTCTTCGGGAATGAAGGTTCACTTCATGCAAGCGGTTTCTGACTGTTTGGTCGCTAATTAAGTTCCCTGAAGAGTGATGAAGCCTCACGGCTAACATCATGGCGGTTATTGTTGGAGCTCTTCGAGTTAAGATTTGAATGTATCGGTCTTGTCTCCGTGTGGTGCAGCGATACCGTCCTCCATGGCGCTCAGCCACGGTACCAGTGCTTCGGTAACGTGTCCAAAGTCGACTGATAACACTCTGACTTGTATTCAGAGCTAAAGCCACAGTACGTTGCCGGGAACCAGCTTCTATCATTCCCACGGCTCTGAGCATTTCTTCCCTGCTTAAATGACGTCGCCGCTCCATAATAACGTTGGTTTTAATCAGTAGTAGGGAAACAGTAGCACTAATAATGTCTTCAATGCGTTGTATGTTTTTATAGGGAAAATATTGACAGCTGATTTTCATCTTTTACTCGAATTTGATTCACAGTTCCTGATTCAAATTATGAAATGCACCAAAAAGGATCCATTTAAATTTATAAAATCATAAATTTATTACAAAGCCACATCTCAATCTCAAGAAATCCGCATAAAAATGCTTGATCCCTAGACACTTTTGATGTGTGTATATTCTTGTTTCAGTTCTCACAGTGTTGCTATATGACGTAATAAAAATTAGAAACACAGTTGACGACATATGCACATGTTTTAGTTAGTAAAAACATAAACATCCTAAAACCCGTTATTAAGCCGTTATTCTGGATCAAGCTTAGGCAAATTTTACAATAATTTGCTTTTCGTCTGCATAGTAACATGAGTTTACATTTATCTTACGGTATCGTCATGACGATGATTTGAATTATGACAATCATCATTATAAGCTCTTAATTCACATGAGCCTAGCCATTCTGATAAATGTAAAAAAACAGGAACTAAAACAATGAACAAAATATAGCAATTATTATATTAATTGACTAGAAAAACGACAATGCAACACTACACTTAACAATTTAATCACAAAGAATATAATCCAATCAAATTGAGCACAAGTTTCAATTGAATGAATTTCGTTCGAATTTTAAGTTACTCCCAACAAGCCGATTAAAACTTTATAAATTTTTGTATCGCTCATTTTAAAATCGCCACTGCATTGTTTCGAATTGGTGACTATAGTACCCAATTTAATTGGATCCCTGACAGTTCAATTAAGTTGAACAATTTTTGATGTGTTCCCGGTGGCCTTTATGGGTTGTTTAATGTTCTTTGGCTTATTTTACTGATTGTTCGCAAATAGCTTTGATACTGTTTAATTATCTTAATTACGTATGGAATGTAATATGTTTGTTGTCGTTGGAGCGTTTTTTCGTAATATGAATGCACATTATTTTATCAGTAACCTTCGTGGAAACTATATTTTCGAGTCGTTTGAGGTTGAAACTCTAGGGCCGTAGTACGAGTGCTCATGGCCTGTTTAAGGAAATGTCGAATCGACTAGTTGACGCTTCTCGTGGCCCAATGTCTGTTTTTTACCTTGGCCAAACGCTAAGTGTTGCTATACAACATGACAATGCCGACAGTCTTTAGGGCACATTACCAGCTGACAGCGAAGAAAGAAGAGGAGGACTAAGGAGCACTTTTTGATGTCCTTTTATAGTGTTTTGTTAGTTTATGTAACAGTTTTTAATTTTAATAATTATGTATAAAGTTTTAGCATTGCACTTTTTAACATCAACAAGTTAACTTATTAACATTGTTGGCAGCACTTGAAGTCATGCATTTGTATGTAAACTGAAGAGTTAAACACACTTTAAGTTATGCACGAGAACGTCAACATTTCTGAGATTTTAATTAAAGTTTGCTTTCCAACACAAAGTGCAAATCACACATTCTTACCTTATTCCTGACGTGAGCTGGAAGCCATCTTTAAATTATTATTTTAGAGCTGGAATCATAGCGTTAAAATAATATTTACACAGTTTAAATACATCTTTCATTGAAAAACGTCTGAAATTTGTAGAGTTTCAAGTTCAAGTTTGACCAAATTTCTTTAAGTATATATATAAGATCCCGTATATATATAAGAGTCAGCATAAAATATATAAATAATAAATAAATAATTTTCCACACACTCGGCATGGCACCCAGGTCAAACGGCTGCTAATATTTAGCCATGAACCTAAGACCAATACTAACTATTCATAATAATTAAAAACCGGCCAAGTGCGAGTCGAACTCGCGCACGAAGGTACCATTATCTATAAAATCGCGTTTGTTGTATGGGAGCCTCCTTAAATATTCATTTTATTTTGTTTTTAGTATTTGTTGTTATAGCTGCAACAGAAATAGGTACATAATTTTTGAAAATTTCAACCATCTAGCTTTTGCCGTTCTTGAGATACAGCCTGGTGACAGACAGACGGACGGACAGACAGCGAAGTCTTAGGACTTAATAGGGTCCCGATTTTACCCTTTGGGAATGGAACCCTAAAAATTAATCTTTATTAAAATCATTTTGAAAATACCACCCAAAGAAACTGACAGATATATTTGCATCATTGTTTCCACGTCAGATTGCTAGTTCACCGTAATGCTGCAAAATGAGAAATGCTTCTACAACTTTCCAGGGGCATATAAAGTAGCTGCATCAATATTAATATCTGTGTAGAGTTCAATACCATCGGATTACCATAACCGTTCGCTCTGACGTCTCTCTTCTACATTTAAATATCTTGAAATTCATGAAAACTGGGGAAAAATTACGCAGACAATTATTAGGCACAAAAAACTTATGTATAACTTTGTGTTGGGTGTCTTTTCTGGGTTGTTTTATTGAATGTACTGTGTGAAAGATTTGTTGAAGATGGCGACGATCCATAAACCAAAATCTGCAAAGAAATTGGTTGGTTGGTGGTTGTAAATTTTGTGTAAACATAGATAAATCTACCAAAATTCAAAAATATGTTTGAGAATAATTTCATTTCTGAACGAAATTACCTATCGCTAAAGAACAGCAGTAACGGTTAGTTTCTAGTTTCAGTATTTAAATTGAGAACAGGCAAATATGTTTAAAGTAATTCTTAAATTGTCAAGAAGCACTCGAAATTTGACGATTAGGTAAAAGTTTAGTTTTTGTTTATTTTCTCCTTTAAATGTAGGTAATTGATTTTATACAATTCATTACTAAAACACACAAACTTAGCTATGTCTGACTCTTCTCACCCACAATCTATAATAGCACATAGGATACTTTTTCACTCTCACGCATACACACCAAAACTTCCAGGCAAACGAAACCAGCAACAGCTTGTTAGTCATAAAATAAAAGCTAGACCAATTATTTTCATTCACTCCAACAAAAAATCTCCATACACATAGAGCAACCTACTCAAATAAAACAAACAATTTGTCGCAGCCATTTTCCATTTTATTTTGCGTAGTCAGTTGCAATGAATACTTTTGCCAAGGTTTTAATATCAGAAGCCGTGGGTGAAGGGTATTTCTTTATTAATTGAGCAAGTCGAGAGCGCTTCAGTTTCCGACTGTTATAAAATCTACATGTAGGTGGAGGCTTGGATTGTTTGCAGGCGGATAGACGGTGAGTATTTATTTTAGTTTTTATTTGGTAGTATTATACGTTTAGTCCACTCTCGGCCCCTCGGCCCCCAGCTCTCTCAAATCCAAAATGCTAGTGCTAAAATATCATTTTGAGGTTAAAATAATAAAATATTTGACTTTCGACATAACATCACACCTGAGGATTAGACAAAATGTACCTAATAGTACACCCACAATTCCGGCAGTTATGTTTCTCAAATACAAGTTGATATTTTTTTAAGATAAGAGCGTTTAAGTTAATAATTAAATTATTCCATTTCGATTTCATATTTATTGTGCTTCCCTTAAGGACAAACCCTTATGTTAGAGTCGTTCTTATTGACGCAGATCGTTGAAATGTTGCTAATATAAATGCACAGGCGCCTGAATGACTGACTCACCAGTTTAGTGGTTTCTTATATAACCTTATCGCCAATAATCTGGAACTTATAGGATAAAATGCTGTGACCTGTTTTCAATAAAGGTTCAGTCGAAATGCGTATACAGCTTCAAATAACTGTATATAATCTGTACTGATGAGTTAACAAGACGTCTTAAAGCGGTACTTTGTGTTAATGTCACTGAAGCGACTAGGCTAAGGACGCCTAGTGCCATGTCTTTCTCACTCTAGAATAAAATTAAAACAATACTGATTTATGACGTCATGGTCCAGGTGTCCGTAACCGACCTCATTCCGCTATTTGTCCATACCAGTTTGACGAAACCTTTAGTGCCTGTCAGGACTACAACTATCCTTAAATACTTACAAAAGAGAACTACAGACTGCACTTTACAGATAGTTCCATTCCACAATTCAAAGTTCCGTAACAACGCAGCTTTTATCGAGCGGCACTCGGTGTAGAGACCGGCCGGCCTCAAATCGCCCATGTTGTTTTATTGATAGAACCTACACGGGCCCACTTGGCGGCCCCACTTGACGGGCCCAACCAGTATTACCTATGCGCATATTCATTCTTGACCTAATAGCTGGTATTGATTAGATTTGTAGCATGAATTTAGGAGATGAGCGAGATTAAAAGAATTAGTTTTTTTTCTTTTGAGTGTAATCAACAGACCATTAAGCCTATGGTTTGAGCCTTTTTTTTGGGGTGGAAAATCATCAAATAACCCTCCCGCTCTTGGGCAGAGCGAAAGGGAGTGTCAGACTTCTACTGACTAAAAACCACCCATGTTCCTTCTTAGCGCTATATGTCAAGGCCGCGGTATCTCTGACAACATCCCGCAGCCCATGGTTTGAACCCTTTACTTCCGCATTGGAAATTAAGTAGACGCTCCATAGTAACCCATGATGAAGCCACGTAACGTATTGGGCTTCGCCTTTAAATTTTTGAATACAGATAGAAAAATAACGTATTTTTTAGTCTCGCACACAACAAAATAATGGTTAAATTAATAATAAAACAAAATTATATAAAAAACAAAATACCAGAAAAAAAAAACGAAATTGTTTCTTATACAAGGTCAAAAAGGTCCCTATCTCAGCATACACAACGGGTTGCTCGTATAACCTTTAAATAGAAATAAAACATAACAATATGACTATTGCAGCATTGTCAGTTTTTTTTTTGTAAAGTATTTAAAATAAAAATAAAATATTTCATGCGTTTGATTCGAAGTGATACGCCACGCGCGTTTCAAACGGATTTATAGTATAAAATTGGAAAGTTTTTTGCAAACGCCGAACTCTGAAACACCCTGCAGGTTTGCAATAGGCCTAATGAAATAGAAAACAAAAAATAAATAGTTTTACAGAATTTCACACCTCGAATTGAATTGTATGATTGTTTGATTGTTAAAAAAAAAAAATTAAAATTAAAAATAATCGTAGGTATTTATCTATATCCAGTTAGACTGAGTGTCAACCCTATCCCACTAAAAACAAAACTTGTAAGCCACGCAACCCAGTTCATTTACCATAAAAAGTAGTGAGATCTACGTAATACCAAGTCAGTTAAATATTCAGTCCCTAGTAAATAACCTTTGATGTTTTAAATAAATGGATTGACTTGGCCATCGCATCGCATTCGCCAATGTTAAGCAGGCCATTGGCCATCTTATTGGCCATCGCATTCGCATTAATTGTTGTTGGGAATAGTGTAGGCAGATGATAAATGACGTAATGCCACTATGTATCAGAAGAAACGGCTCTTGGGCAGAGCGAAAGTGAGTGACAGACTTCTACTGACTAAAAACCACCCATGTTCCTTCGAGGCCGCGGTATCTCTTGTGAACAACCCGTAGACCCGACGGGACAAAAAAGATGAGCCCTTGTCTCACCAAAATTACTTAATTACCAAGTTTGATACTTGTACGGGTAGCAAGCAGTTGAGTCTGGCAAGTAAATTATTATTTTAAAATACTATACACATTCTGCCATCACATCATCATTTTTCTGCCCTTATCTCAATTTATTTGGGATCGTCGCAACATGTCTTCTTATCCATACTCCTCTATTATTTGGGATCGTCGCAACATGTTTTCTTCTCCATACTCCTCTATTATTTGGGATCGTCGCAACATGTCTTCTTCTCCATACTCCTCTATTATTTGGGATCGTCGCAACATGTCTTCTTCTCCATACTCTTCTTTTATTTGGGATCGTCGCAACATGTCTTCTTCTCCATACTCCTCTATTATTTGGGATCGTCGCAACATGTCTTCTTTTCCATACTCCTCTATTACTTGGGATCATCGCAACATGTCTTCTTCTCCATACTCCTCTATTATGTGGGATCGTCGCAACATGTCTTCTTCTCTATACTCCTCTATTATGTGGGATCGTCGCAACATGTCTTCTCCAAACTCCTCTATTATTTGGGATCATCGCAGTATGTCTTCTTCTCTATAGGTACTCTTCTATTATTTGGGACTGTCGCAGTATGTCTTCTTCTCCATACTCCTCTATTATTTGGGATCGTCGCAGTATGTTTTCTTCTCCAAACTCCTCTATTATTTGGGATTTTCGCAGTATGTCTTCTTCTCCATACTCCTCTATTATTTGAGATCATCGCAGAATGTTTTCTTCTCCATTGTCCTCTATTATTTGTGTCCTCAGAAGTCACCCATCACATTCTCTCATCTATCGTAACATATTCTTTTTAATAACCTGTGATGTCCCGTTGCAGGACAATGGCCTTCCCGACTTTTCCCATGACTGTGTTCTTTTCTCTTGCCTCCTCAAACAATTTAAAAACTAAAACCCGGCAACGACGGTTTTAGTGTTTAACTTTTTTTTATTTAAACAATTTTGGTTTTAAATAATTTTTTAAACACATGACTTTTTGTCCACTAGAGGGCGTCACTTTAAATTTGAGCAATATTTTGAAAATGTGCAAGTGAAGCCCTTTCAAGTGATACCAAACACGGCGTATTTATCTCCATTATTTTTTTATCACATTACGTTTTGTCCGCTAGAGGGCGCCATATCAATTTTTGTGACACGTCGCGGAGTCTATGATCACCGGACAATTAAGACGGTTCTAATGATACCTCTTAAGTCGAGTTCCAAAAAGTAGATTATGAGCTATGAGGGAACAGATGAACATGCTCACATACATGCATACATAGCCAGTCAAAATCATAACCCTCCCGTGCCGTGGTCGGGATATTAAGTGAAGTGTCGTTAGTAGGAATAACTTAAACACTCCTATTCGTCTTCAAAACCAGACAATCTCAGCATATTGTAAGTGCAAGTACCAACTACAATGATCACGGTATATCTTGGGCCTCTGTCTGAAAAAGATAATCCACTTTTTCATACAGAAACCTAAGACATACACAGAAAAAGCAATCAGGTCATGAATCTTCCGAGTCAGAATGTCAGTGCATTTTTGATTCTGTGCCTTCGACCCACGATAAATATTGTGGCCATACTCACAGTGATACATCAAAAATATAATACGCAATAACGTAAATAAACTCGGCCATTATAATCCCATAAATCTGCACGGTCATGCGGCAAAAAATATTTGCGTACTGCGCCTTAATGATTTTTCAAAAATAACAATATTAAAATGCTTTAGCAACAAAAAACTCACTAGTATATTAAAAGTGAGATAGAAAAATATTCTAGTTCATAGGAACAAAACACACATTAGGCCCGGAGTCTACCAAAGTGGAGCCGAGCGGAGATGTAGGAAGCGGAGAGAAGTGGAGATGTGAAAGAAACACGCCGCTCACCGCGCTCCGCTCACAGCCCACGTCTTACCACATGTTGTACACAGCACACATAACTCACCGCTGCGCGCTGGCCGCACACAACACACTATTTGGCACCATGACACGCCGCACATGCTTAGACCATTGTAAGAACTTCCTCTCCTCTTTGCTCAAACGTTTGCACTAAAGCTAAGCTACGACGAGAAGTGTAAGTAACAAAATTCTATTGGTGGTTTAAAACACGCATCTTCTCGATGGAGTCCGCTCATAAACTATGAAAATCAAAAGAAAAGAATGCTCATAATCATAAACATATAGCATCAGGTTTCACTTTTTGATCATTATACATTAAGCCGGAATTTTCCAGATCGACACAGAATAATATACAGGGTGTTTGGAAGGGAGCTGTACATACGCCTAGGGTAGAAACTAGGGATAGTCTGCTACGTACCCCCGCCCATTATATTGACCTTGGCCTCAAGGTTTTTTTTTAATTTAAAATTATTTCTTTACCTTACTACGGTACTTCAGGCCCCATAACTTTTCTTCTCCACAATTTTCTGGTGTAAAATAATTTTTTGCAGGACCCTAAGACTCTAACGATTAAAACAAGACCATTAGCCGACCGGTCCCATGGATAGATTTTGAGCTACAGGTAGTTTTAGTCAAAAAATCAAATAAAAAATAATAATAAATTAAAAAAAAACCTTGAGGCCAAGGTCAATATAATGGGCGGGGGTAGGTAGCAGACTATCCCTAGTTTCTACCCTAGGCGTATGTACAGCTCCCTACCAAACACCCTGTATAATAATCTTCCATTTTATTCTATATAACACATTCTTTATTGTTCACTATTATTTGTTAACATGGCGAGTAGGAAATCCTAGTGGCCCTGTAGATTCTTACCAGAAACTCTAGACCCTTTGTAAAAACAACTTAATGAAACCCTTATTCCAAAGTTTATCAAAGTCATTTAGCAATGCCATGTTAGCGCAGATCCCTCCACATTTAGTTGAAGCAACCAATAACTGCAGGGAACGTAGATTGAACAAGAATTGCGAAGTTTCTCTAAGTTCCAAATCCGTAATGTTTTAATGCACTCCGTCTGGGTTGTCGGTTAAATAAGCATGCGTTTCCAATGCTTCACGGTTCTTTTTTGTAGTTTATTGTGCATGCAAAATAAAATCTTAATAAATTATTTATTTTACAGATAATAAGAAATAACGCTGTAGTTTTAAATAAAGTTACGGCAATCACTGTCATCAAGACTATCATCTGCCACGCTTTTTTCTAATTATCGTGGAGTCAGCTTCTAGTCTTACCGGACGCAGACGAATACCAGTTTTTTTTTACATGGATCGCCTGACTATCTGGCCTCCACAACCCAGTTAGTACTTGGTAATATTACACGACATGGTAAGACTGATTGTCAGAATCACTTCGGCAAACCGTAACCCGAGTTAGAACCAACAAAATGAGGAAACTTTTATTTCCAGTACATTATAAATTATGATTTCATGACAGGGTTATTCCCGAATATCTTTTCCCCTCGACTTCACCTAAACAGCGGTCTGAAATTCTCCCATGTACCATCTAACCTATTTATAACAATAATACAACTTGTGTCACAAACGTATAACAATGGAAACAAATCCTCGCAGTATAAATAGTGTTGCCATAATGGCTCCGCGCGAGTTCCACAACTGTTTGCATACGAGATAGCGCGAGGTGTTGTCTGCGCCATGTGGGTTGATGATGATGGTTTTAATACAACTTGTTCACAACAAATAAACTAACGTTTATAGAAACATAGTGGCGTAAATTTAAATAAAAGCTCAGCTTGGAAAATTTACTATGAGACTTTTAAAACACGGAAAAACTAACAGAATGAAGATAGTACTACTTTTTATACAAAATAAAGTTTTAGAAAAGTTATGGTGCTAATTTTTCTCTTATTGCATACATGTGTTTGTATGTAACAGTTGTTTTATTTTTTGATATAACCGACTATTATTTTCAATAGGTTCAGGCAATTCAAGAGACGCACCTCTGATTTTTGGGATTCATGTGCGTATTGCCCATTTATAGTGCGGTGCTCAGCTTCGATGAAGGTTAACGATCGTGAGGAAACCATCATGACAGAGATATTTCTCGACGGCATGTAAAGCAAAGTCAGAGACCCATGAGCGTCATTAAGACTCTGACACCAGATATCGTACACCATATGATAAAAAAGAAGAAAATTTATCAATCCATCTGAATGAAAATCATTCCCTTGAACAATCTATCTATCTATCGATATAATTATACAATATAAATAAAAAGAGAAGTCCTGAATGACTGACTCATCAACGCCCAGCTCAAACCCTTAGACCTAGAAAGCTGAAATTTTGCACAGAGGTTCCCTTTATAATGTAGACAAGGAATAAGGAAAGATTTTTTGAAATTCAACCCCTAAATGAGTTAAATAGGGGATGAAAGTGTGTATGAAAAATCTTTTTCCTTGAGTTAATGTACTTAAAACTTTCACAAATAAATAATAAAGTAAATTATAAAGTTTGTCACTTTTATTTTTCCTAAACTACCCCCTAAGGGGGGATTAGGGGGTGTTAAAGTTTGTATGGAAGAATTTTAACACGTGGTTTGATTAAATCGAAACTCAGTATTTATGCTTGAGAACAAAAAAAAAGAATAACGTGTATCAGGGTTCTTCGAAAATCGACCCCTAACTGGTTAAAAAGGGATAGTCAGGGATGGTCAGGGTGGTATACAGGGGAGGATTTTATCGCGGGGCTTCATTACCTCGAAAATTCGTGTGAGTCAAGTTATGGAAGTTATACTATAATAAGCAATGTGAGAAGACATTGCTTACCTAGATTAACAAATGGGGTACTTTTAATAACGGTAGGACGTTTCCGTGGGATATTTTCCGATTTCTACGCGGGCGAAGCCGCGGGCGAAAGCTAGTCCAAAATATTTCTAATACTTGATAGCAAAACCTCAATGGCGCGCCAGCGAATACTTAACATTTGCCCTTTCATTCTATCCAAAAATATCATTTCCACTCCACACCTTTTGAGACACCTCCAATTCTTTAAAAGAACACCCAAGATTAATTTCTGGGGAGGTTAAGCTGGCGTGAAAACGGGGGTATAATTAGTCGTGCCTACATTAAAAACCTTGGAAAATAGAAAAGATAGATCCAGAAGCTTAGTTCCATACGGCGAACGAAAACATACAGAACGCCAACAGCACATCATACTACAAAATCTGTACCTACTGTAAGTGCAAGCGTACTAGCGGAGTTGCGACTGTTGTTTGTTTTTCATCACCACAAGTATGAGTAGTCTAGTATATGAGTGGGTCTTGATTCTTGAAGCAGAATGTCATCGTCACAAAATTCATGCAAATGCATTTTTTTTTTTTTTTTGCAATGTCGTTTTGTTAATATTACTTTCAGAGTCAATACTGTTTTAAACATTCACTATACTGGTGGATCGTAAATAAATTGTTAGGCGCAGAGAAATCGTAAGTAAGCTCATAATGATGGATAATCACGAAATGCGTAAGATTTTTTTTTAATGTTTAATTTTATATCGATTTGTTTTGTCCTTTGTGAGATTTTTCTTTCTTTTCTTTAAGTGACAGTCCTACCTGCCTGCTGGTGCCTATTTTCGCCCCATGCATGTACTAGGCCTTCTGTACCAATCTATTTGATGTTCGAAAGGAGCTATGTAGTCCCGAAGTACATTCAATGGAAGTAATTAAGTGTATTACGACGGAGGAAGCGAAATGAAATACATTGTCACATGGAGCGACTAATTTGGGACAAATGGAGTAATAAAGACTTTTGTTTCGGTCTGATATGCAGATTTTACGGTGTAGAGTGTTTTTTAAAAGTGTCTATTGGCAGTTAAATGTAGAAAAGGGACAGTGTTTTTTCCAGTAGGTACTTACTAATTTCATGGTTAAGTTCATTTTTGGTACATATTTGACGTAAATGTATTTATTTATTTATTTAAGCAGGTACTTGCTACACTTACAGTTTGCACCAACGCGTGCAGCAAGTCAACAACACACACACTAACTTAAAAATCGTATGCAATAATTAAGCATAGCTTTATTACTAATCATAAACAGATCTAGATCCGGTTCCTGAGCAATCAGGGCGTTTAGCAGATTCATCGCCTGGGTTGTGGGCGCATATCAAGCAGTTTGGGTACGCACAGTGGGAGCAGAGAACAAGCCTCGGGAGGCACATTTATTGCATGTCTTAGGTATAGAGATCATAAAAATAAAATTAGTTGATACTGATATAAATAGCTGCTATCGGATCGGCTTTCTACAGCGATTAATTGTGTCAGAAGCCGCTCTCGTTTTTATAATAAACTTTCTTAATTGTCGTATACCTACTCTAAACACAAATAATTTTAGAAATTAAAAGTTTAATTGTAATCAAAGTCATATTTTGTAACATCTACCTATAGGTACCCAAAAATTGGTCAAAAATTGGTCTGCGACAGGGACTACGCTGTCACAGACCAATTTTTGCCTACTACGGCAAGATTACTATTCGATACTATTCGCATAAATACACTTTACGTCCTGAAATGGCTATGCTGATGGCGGCTAAGAGTAGCCACTAATCAAACAGCAACAGGAAGTACACTTAGGGAAAAATAAATGAACATTAAACACTAGAATTTTCCCCTGGTGCCTTTGCAAACATTTTAACTCACATACACAAACACACCCAGACCCGAAACAACTATCTGTAGGCCATACAAATATTTGTTCCGTGCGGGAAACGAACTCGCGACACGTAGCGCAGCAGTCCAATCGCTCATCCACTGCATGAACCGTGCCGTCAAATGATTAAATTACTTATGAAATATAAGATAGATTGTTTTATGGGCTCACAGTGTAACTCAGGAAAGTAAAGTTTAATTGCATTTTTCTCTTCGTTAAAGAAAATAAGTACCTACCTATGAGAACTTACAATACAGCTAATGTATTTTATAGGTACGTCGGTCTTCCATACGTAGTCAAGAAAAGAGAACTTCGGACAAATCGACAACGATGATCGATAGAGGAACAGGCCATGCTTTTAGTATTGCATCTCCCAAACAAAAAGTCTTTGTAGCAGGAAACTAAAACAGTATAATTATAAGCCTATAGGTAAAAGCCTTACAAAAAGATGGTAGTAGATATATACGTAGGTATGTCAAGACAGATTGCTCATTGCCTACAAGCACCAAAATGACGCATTTCCGTCACAGTTCCTCGCAAAGGGAAATATATTTTGACGCTTCTTATAAGAAAAAATGTGGAGCTATTTTTCATATGTTTCCATTTCCTAAATAGGGTAATTGCGCAACTCAAAATGACGCAATAAAACGTAAGGAAATGTATCAACCGTAGCTAAAAGCAGCTGTAGGATTCACTGAGATTCGGTGTTACTATACTATACAGTACCTACGCACATTACTGTGAATATCCTTACTAAAAAACTCTATTTTGAGATTAAAAGTACAAAGTTTATTTACTGTAACTGTAAACTGGCACGCAGAAATAAATACCCCAATTGTATTGTATTGTGACTTAGCTATTTTTCTTAGCCTTTTTTTTTTTTTTGGTGGGTGTAAAATCATCGAATAACCCCTCCCGCTCTTGGGCAGAGCGAAAGGGAGTGTCAGACTTCTACTGACTAAAAACCACCCATGTTCCTTCTTCGCCCTCTATGTCGAGGCCGCGATAACCGTTGGACTACCCGCGGCCCCGACAGGCGTCGGCCCTTTCGGGCCCCTCCCATGTTGCTGACATCTCTTTGAGGCGCGCGTGGAACACGAACGCGCCGTCGACACGGCCTGTTTTCGTCGTGAGACGGACGGACGGCGAGTTAGCCCATCACTCACCGTCCACAGGCCCGCGTCTACGGTGGCCGGAGGTCATCGCGGGATTTTTCTTAGCCTTTTTTTTTTTTTTTTTTTTGGTGGGTGTAAAATCATCGAATAACCCCTCCCGCTCTTGGGCAGAGCGAAAGGGAGTGTCAGACTTCTACTGACTAAAAACCACCCATGTTCCTTCTTCGCCCTCTATGTCGAGGCCGCGATAACCGTTGGACTACCCGCGGCCCCGACAGGCGTCGGCCCTTTCGGGCCCCTCCCATGTTGCTGACATCTCTTTGAGGCGCGCGTGGAACACGAACGCGCCGTCGACACGGCCTGTTTTCGTCGTGAGACGGACGGACGGCGAGTTAGCCCATCACTCACCGTCCACAGGCCCGCGTCTACGGTGGCCGGAGGTCATCGCGGGATTTTTCTTAGCCTTAAATTGATTTTTTAATATAAGAACCTGTTTACTCCTACAATAGAAAACATCTAAATATACTTTCTCCAGGTTTATAAAAGATGAAAATCATTAAACATTTACTTAGATATGAATGTTAAATCTAGCGTTTTTCTGCTATAACCTACTTACGTTATTAAACAACTGGCTGGTACCACAAAGAAAAGCCAAAACAAGGTCTGCTCCCATAATAAAACCTTAAACCATTAAATTCACAGGAAATAAAAAGCCACTCAAGTTATCAAATGAAACACCCAACTTCGCACATCTATGTAAAAGAAGAGCTCCGAATAATTTAGCCACGGGCTTCCAACTGCTCCCCGAATACTCAATTACCACTTTTTTGTCTCAGTAGTACACTTTGTTTCTTGTTTTTATTTTACTTTCCGCCCGAATGGAGACGGAGGGAATACGTATTACCGTCAAAGACGGCAACGTTCTGTTTTAGTTTTTAAACTTTGGTTCTGGAATTCGAAAATTGGGCTGGCATTCTAGATAAGTTGAGACTTGATTTAAAATTGTATTAGAAGAAAATATTTTCTTTGAAACCTAGTAGTTGAACATATTCGTCACAAAGTCAATTTGCCACGAAAAAAAGTATGTGTAAACTCGCCACAGCTCTATTTTCATGAAGAAAAATCCGCCATATTGGTTATTTCTATTTTTAATGAGCGAGTGTGTTTTTCTCTTCTCCTGGTAGTTTATGGGACTTTACTATCGACGGCCCGAAAGAAATGATTAATCTCCTATTAACTTATGATACCCTAGTACTAGGTACATAACACATTACATCACTCCTGTTAACTCCTGTATTTGGTGACAGTCCGAAAGAATTGATTATTCTTCTATTAACTTATAATACCCTAGCACTTCATACAATAGAAACTATTCTTTAATTATATTTTGCATTTCGGACCCTGGTTTTCCTATATCAGATATATAACTTATTTTGCTATCACTACTTCATAGAGAAATTATGTGCCTATGAAGACTTGTGACGAATTTACACATGTTTTGTGTGCAAGTGACGAATATTACTACTTTCAATGTATGGATTTTAAAAAATATGACTAATTAACCCGAATATTAATTAGTTGTTGAAGTAATGTCATGGAGATGATGTCTATTTATAAAATTACAAAACCTAGGTTGGTTTTGTAATTTTATAAATAGTTAAAAAAAGACAATAAAATGAATTCTGCGAAAACGTACCTACCAATCTGATTTTCCAAAGTAAGTACTGATTTGTGGGTACTTATTACTAATTAGTTTTAAATTTGATTCAATTACGGGTTTTGGATGTAAATTCGACTAATTTTACTGGATAGTCATAATCGTATTACATTAATATGTTGGATTAATGTGAGTTATTTAAATGAATTCATAAGAGATTGTGTGTTGTGTACAATCTGCAAATCACATCATGGGAGTGTAGTCTTTGGGAGAATGAACGTAATATCATGTTTAATAGTGTAGGTTACTTCCGGAGTTATTTATTACACGGACCTTGTAGAAACTAGAACAAATTTCCTTGCGTTCAAGCATTTTTGCCATACCTATTATTGGAATCAAATATAACAGCTCACAACTTAGGACCCAGTAATATTAATGACAATAATATCCGTGGTGCTAGGCAACTGGGCTTATCCCAGTTGTATACGTCCCTGTGTGCCTATTGGCCTTGTTCAGTTCTGTCTCCTGCTGATATGGAGGGAAGTGAAAATTATGTTTTTCCTACTCCTCCGCTATTCTTTTCTGATTAATTTCGTTGCGGGATCCAAGACAGTTAAATCTTTTCTCTGGGACTTCGTCGGGCTTCATTGTCTCGGCGCTTTTCTTGTGGTCGCCACTGTTGATTCTGGCTTACAGGAGTTACAGTGGTTTGGGAATAGTGTGGCGGGCTTGTCCCATTTAAAAAAAAAAAGGGATTGTGTGGGTTGACTCATCATGGCGGAACTAAATTTAAAAAAAAATCCTCAAACAATAGTTCAATTTCAGATTATTGCTCTGCAATTTTGTTACAAAATCGTAAATCTATGTTTTTATTACTACTTTTTGTAATAATTATGATAGACAATACTATCTTAGCAAGACAGAGTCTAGATAATTTGAAAGTGGTACTTATAGCGATATCTAATCGCTATTTTAATGATAGTCATTGTAATAATACTAGTCGTAATCATTTGATTCGAGTACTAAAATACAATTTACCTATTTTAGTTGCCACTGAAAATATAATGAGATAATTACACCAATAACATTCTTTATCCATATAATAATAAAAACAGATCTAAAGAGCCTTTTAAAAGTACTTGAAAATCTCGCATGTGTTATTGTAGTTAGAAGCTGTTAAGCGATCTGAAAATGATCACAACCTCTTTTATACCAAACAAAAACTACAGAAATTTAATGCATAAAAAATTAAGTTTAAAAACTAAAACCCGATTACGAATAAAAACGCAGACAGTATATGTCGACTTGAACTCTAATATAATATACATATTTGTGATTTACTCGCCAATACTTCTCATTTGATACCAAACATGTTAAATATTATCTCAATTAAATTTTTTCGAGCTTAGAATTTGACATTTAAATTCCGTCATAAAGAGAATAGTTAAAATGTATATAGCCTATGTCACCCGGGCTATTCTTACGAATCTATTGACACCTCATTTATTAAATTACGTTCAGTAGTCTAGGCACTACGGTGGAACATACAAACATACATACATAGACTGCCAAAATCATTACCCTTTTGGCTTCGCCGTAGTCGGGTAAAAAATAAATTTATATATATTTCGAACATATTTACTTCATCATCAGCCTAGCCTTTTTCCAACTACATTGCGTTTTACATGGAGCGACTGCCTATCAGACCTCGACAACCCAATTAATACTAGCAACAATATGTATACACTACCCCTTTAGTAAGACTGGTTGCCGGACTTTCATCCATAATATGGCAGCCGGTACCAACAGTTCCGTGCCTCGAAAGGTACTTTACCTTCTGAGAAACTCGGTATGTAATGGGCAGTCACCCATCCACAGACCAACCTACGCAAGCGCGGCTTAACCTTACGATCGATCTGAGTGGCAGTTTTTATTGAGCCACGAGCTCACATCAACATACTGACCTAATATTTATTTTTATAAAGAAGCCACTATGACTCTACGCAAAGTGTGGTTAGCATCTGCGAAAGTGAGATTTTCAGGAGAATTTCCACTAAATGTGTACTAAAAATGTGTTTAGGGCTTCAATGTTTTAGTTTGTTACCTCTAACCTTCACTACGCTTGTCGACACAAATTTTATAACACAGGCATCACAACTTTTGTAGTAAGCACGTGGAAAATTATTCATAAACATTTTCTCAAAATGAACGGACGAATTTCTGTTGAAATAACGATTGCTATGTCAATATGAATATGATCTACTTTATGATAATATTATTATAATAAAGGGTGTAAAAGTACCCTTAGCGCAGACGAAGGGCACTAAACTTGTTCTCCCCACTACTGCGATATTTTTTTTGTTCTAGACCATACCTGGGAACCACCTAGTTACGGAGATATTGGGGATCAAAGTAAAAAAAAATTCACAGCTGTTTTTGTAAGTACTAGTTTTTAAGGTTATAACTTTACTTACATAACCTCTATGGCCCGTTTACTATTCAAAGCATCCACTAGAATAATATTTTAAGAGTGCTACATTGAGTTTTACCGTAAAATGTGATTTTTGACCCCAATAAAAAAGTCGTTTCCCAGCAAAAATGTTTGTGTAGGGGTACTTAGTTTGATGTACAGAATGCTTGGTTGACGTTTGTGTGAAGGGTTAATTTACACCCTGTATGTTCCTAAACATTAGTTTTGTTCCCTAACATGAAAATAAAATCAATACAGTGAGTAAAAATTGCTTTTAAACGTTGCTAGTGTTTACATATTGATGCTGTTAACTATATAGGTACATAGACAGCTTGCATAAGATATTACACAGTAAAACTTCTTCAAAAGCATTTGAAGTGTCATCGTTTATTTTAATACGTCAACGTTCCTCTAGATTTTCTTTGAAAGCGGACTTAGGATATTATTCACCACCATTTTTAAAGACAGACTCTTATTTGCACAATGCAAATGTGACTAGAGAGAAAGTGAATATAAAAAGTGGAACTGCAAACCGTTTCTTTCATTTATTTCTTTGATAAAGACAGAGTGGGTTGGAATTTTGCAGCTGAGGCCAATTGTTACTTTACTCGGTCGGATTTGCATGTTGATAATGCATTTCTCTTTGTTAGAAAGAAGGATGAACTGATGTTATGTCAGTATGAATAAAAAGCAGATTTTTCCTTTAGTTCGTAAAGCGCTGGCATTAATGTTGAATCTGTAATAATTGATTATTGTTAGATCCTTTTGTGTTGGTTCGTCATTCGCCCTTGTAAGTTTATTTGGTTCAATTGTAATTTTAAAAAAATGTCTGGGAGTCTTTGATCATTCTAAAGTGTTTATAACTGGTAGATATATTTAAAATAAGTTTTATTTGAGTTTGAAATGATTCCTATAAAAATGAAAAAAAAATATACGTAAATTGGACCAGTATTCACGGAGCATGAGGTCCAAGTGTCCAAGGAATCTGAATTTATGCCCTGTTGATGACCGTTGATGGATAAGCTTGTCTCCTGTAACATGGCAATCAAAACTGAACTCTGAAGGAACCATGTTTCCTAGAATTTTCAAGATAATCGCTCCTACCTGATTAAAATAATGGAAAACATTAGTCTTCAGTATTCTGAGAATACTCATAACATCACAGAGGTTAGTTTATACTGTGAACTTTATTCCTTTGATGAGTAGAGCTTCACTCACTAGATGTTATCATGTTCCATGACTTAATGCAAATTAAATTGAACTACGAACAGAAATACCAGATTTATTTTTGCAGACCAGACTTCCAGTAAAGTTAGTGCTTAGGTGGAAATATAATACATAAATTTTTATTTTGTTTTTTAAAAACGGTGCCCCACACTAGGAATTTCTCCTGCAGCATGTTGTTAGCTATTTTTATTTACAGTCGGAGGACCTACACGATTGCGGTAAACATTTTTGATTTAAAACAGATGCGGTTGATGTATATTTTATTATATAATAGGTCTTTACCTATGAAATTGCCGTTTTGTATGAAAAAATTTAAACGAATTTTTTGCATGTATTTTTTATTTGTATTAATCGAAGTAATCACCCATGCAATCAATGCATCTTTGCCAACGCAGTGGCAGTTTATTGATGCCCTTCTTAAAGAAATCAGCTGGTCGGGAGGCAACAAATTCTTCAAAGGCATTTTGTACTGCCTCTCGGGAATTGAATTTTTTTCCCGCCAAGAAGTTATCCAAATTCTGGAAAAAGTAGTAGTTTGTAGGCGCAAGGTCTGGTGAGTAGGGCGGAAGATGGAGAGCTTCCAACCCCAGTTCTTGCAACTTGGAGACCGTTTGCTGTGCAGTATGAGGTCGCGCGTTGTCGTGAAGGAGCAGCGGAGACGAGCGATTGACCAATGCTGGTTGGAGATGTGCCAGCTTCTCCATCATTGTGTTCAGTTCTTCACAGTACACATCTGCAGTAATGCTCACCCCGTTTGGTAAGAAGCTGTGATGAATCACACCGGCGCTAGACCACCAAACAGTGACCATCACTTCTCTAGGGGTAAGTTTTCGTTAAGGGCATTGTTTAGGTGCTGAACCAGGATCCAACCAACTTGCTGAGCGCTTGCGGTTATCAAACAGAATCCATTTTTCATCGCAGGTAACAATGCGGTTCAAAATTCCTTCATTTGTGTGTCTGTTGAGCAGTGCAAGGCACGTCTCGACGCGTACTTCGCACTAGCGATCATTGAGTTCGTGGGGCACCCATTTGTCAAGCTTTTTTACCTTGCCAATTTGACGCAAATGGACCAATATTGTTTTGACGCTAACGTCGAAAGCTGCTGCTAATTCAGCCGTAGATTATGTATCATCAGCTTCCACAATCGCCTTTAATTCGTAATTGTCGACCAAAGTCTTCGGACGACCGCGAGGTTCATTTTTCAGGTCGAAATTTCCAGAACGGAAGCGAGCAAACCAATAACAGGTGGTGCGTTGGTTTGTAGTGTTAGCTCCGTAAACGTCGTTGATGTTGCGTGCCGCTTGTGCCGCGTTGCTGCCACGACGGTACTCATATTCCATAATTACTCGAATTTTTAACGTACCCATGATGACGAAAAAGATTGAAATGCGATGAAAATGTAACACAAATCATTAAACAAATGACTACTTTTGGAAAAAAAAACATGTTTTTAAAATAAAATTAATTTGAAAACAAAAATTATTTTGATTTGAAATGGCCAGTACTGCAGAACGGCAATTTCATAGCTAAAGACCTAATATAATCTTTTGTGTGTGTATGTGTTGGGTTACAGAGTGTCAAGTTTTGTATCCCCTATAGAAAAGGGGGGAAAGGGGGTTCTTCATTTGTATCATAGATGGTGCTTTAGTACTTCTTGTACTATTTATTTTTTTGTAAAACGTTAGGAAGAATAAACACTAGGAATTTCCTCTATATTGGTGGTGCGTTCACAAACATTTAAACTCACATGCACAAATACCCAGACCCGGAACAAAGATCTGTAGGTCACAAATTTTTGTTCCGTGTGGGGATCAAACCCGCGACACATAGCGCAGCAGTCCATTGCTTGAGCCACTACGCCAACCGTGTCGTCAGTCAATGACTATGCACTAGAGTGTAAATGTGGTGCTGTCCCTCAAACAATGGGGCACTTACTGTCATGCCCTGCCTGTCCTACTGGTTGTTCACTACAGGAACTGATGGACGCTACCGAAAACGCCAAACTAGTAGCCCAATTCTGGGCAATTCTGGCAAGAAGAAGTTAGTGCTAAGAAATTCGTGATGAAGGAAATCAAGAATTTCATAGCACTAACTAGAAGCGTGGACTTCTGTCCGGTTAAAAGGACAAAAGCACCCCCTTTTACATAGGAAATAAACGTTGGTCAGTATGTGGATGTTCTATTTCACGTCTACCTATTCCTTCGGGAATCAAGAGTGTTATCATGTTTGTTATTGTACAAAAAATGTCGGTTCTCAATCATCCTAATGAAGAACAATCATCAATAAATCAACAACGCTTTATGGGGCTCTCTCTCACGTTCGTAAGCCGTTACCATCAAAATAATGAGTCCAATATTTTTGACTGGATCCGTTTGGGCAAAACATTAAAATTTATTTTCATAATAATAGAAGGTGTTGCCTTAATTAGGTTGGTTCAAGTTATATTGAAAGTGTATTGGCATGAATTTCAATTTTGTTTGTATGTTTAATGTGATCGAGAAATGATTGAGTGTTAGCAGACGGTGCAATCGATTTTATACAAACTTTGTATGTTCTTTGTACACAATAAGAATCAATTAACTTCAGACACAAAACACCTTCAAAATGTTTAACGTCAATATGGAACTTGAATCCGATCGACACCAAAAATGGACTCAGTTTACCTTTTCAATTATTTATACAAACACTTATCGGAAACGTACCAAAGTATTTCCAGAATACTCAAATAAAACAATGCTCAAATATAGCCTAAAACATTAAAGTCGAAATACAATAAATTCAGAGAACGCCACAAAGACTTCTCAAAACTAACTGACAATATAATTTTCATGCTGCTTTTGTCAAGAGCTGTAAAATCACCATAAAGTACATTTCTGTTGAGAAGCTCCGATAAAAAATCCGAGCGAAACTCGAAAACATTTAACTTCACAACTTTTTGCGGACTTACACTTCCCGTACTTTTTTTTCGTACTTTTCACTCAGTTCCCATTGACCATAATACAGTCGAGGCTCCTAAAAGTTTCCCTCTGCCTAACTTTAAAGTTACGAAGTATTTTAACTATGTATGGTAGTTGGAACGTCTTTAAGTAGTGCAAAAAAGGCAGAAGATATATCTTCCTTGAATGTAGACGCAATAGAATATTGATGAGGTTTACGACTCGAGGCGGTCGTGGCTAGGCTGCTGTTTCGTTCGTATGTACATACTTTGCTGTAACATCAAATGGGGTTGATGCAGATGGTTAGGTTGGAAGCTGATTCTAGCATAGTTGGGCAAACATAACAATATGAAGTACATGCCTACCTTTTTCTTCGTTCCAGGGAGGAAAATGTTCATGGTTGGGGGTGGAAACGCTCTGGGGCGAGCAGCACTATCGGTCAGACTCTCCACTAACCAAAAACCACCTCAGTTTCTTCGATACCTACACTTCAACTCACACAACGACGTCA
This sequence comes from Diarsia rubi, assembly GCA_932274075.1. NCBI lineage: Eukaryota > Metazoa > Arthropoda > Insecta > Lepidoptera > Noctuidae > Diarsia > Diarsia rubi. Next base: position 16,737,821 of record OW026419.1, on the reverse strand, counting down.
CAACGAACTCAAACGTTTGAGTGCGCTCGATTGAAGATACCAAATTGCCTCTATAGAGTAGTGACACTTTTCGAGATGCCAATAGCTAGATCAAGTTACTTGCATGATGTCAACGCGCCTCCATGTTTGTATGGTACATCTAAGTACCTCATAATTATTTTTAACGACACGAAGGTTAAGGCAGCATCGTAAATGTTCATAACAATATCATGTTATTTATGATAATTTTAAACTTCAAGGGAACTACGTATTCGACTCCGATAATTCTTTCACTACGATAAGCTATTAAATCCTCGAGTGTTCGAGAATGACAGGCTACATTTAAAACTTCGCGTGCAGCCCCAGCAGGATTGGAAGATACTTAAATGAATATCCAATTCAGGCTCGCTTTGACTTAATTTGAGTAACACTACGAGCCCATTTGAAGCACATAAAACTAAATCCTTCGCTCCAAACTCATGTTGAGAAAAGAACTCTGCAGGATTTTACTCGGTTAGGGATCGGCATAACCTCTCGTCCTCCCCAGACGAATGGCGTTCATTAGCATTCCCCAGACGATTTTAATCCAGCCTAGTTCTTAGTTGGTGAGACGGGACGTGGCGACATCCTGGTATGTACGATAAAGTGCCGCATCGTACACCTCTTCACCGAGACAGGAATGCGGTTTATCGTGCAACTTTAGGGCTTAAGTCGAAGATGTTGGATGGAACAGGTCTTAATTAGAACAGTGATTACTTATCGCAATTAAAGCGTATCACGTGTTTAATTCCGGAAAGGTTAGGAACAGGTCTATTTTCCACTTGACCCCGTTTGGATCTCATGGACTATCCATCTACGCCTTGGTTTTCCGAAATGCCTTTACACATTTTCGTAAACAAAAGTTGTAGTGGTTTTTTTTTGGCGGGTGGAAAATCACCAAATAACCTCTCCCGCTCTTGGGCAGAGCGAAAGGCAGTGTCAGACTTCTACTGACTAAAAACACCCATGTTCCTTCTTAGCCCTATATGTCCAGGCCGCGGTAACTTGTGTACAACCTGCAGCTCTGACGGGCGTCGGCCCTTGCGGGCCCTTCCCATGTTGCTGACATCTCTTTGAGGCGCGCGTGGAACACGAACGCGCCGTCGACACGGCCTGTCGTCGTCGTAAGACGGACGGACGGCAAACTAGCCCATCACTCACCGTCCAGAGGCCCGCGTCTACGGTGGCCGGAAGCCTCACGTGGCCCCCGATGCCCGGAGCGCCTCCCGCGGCGGCTAGGACGAGAGGTTCTCTCCCTCTCGCATTCCGCCACCTCCTTCGCTAGCATCACTGCTTCGCAGAAGGAGGCGACGGCGTCCCATTCCTTATCGCCCCGGACCATGGCTTGCACCAGGACCGGGCGCGAGAGGTCGCCGCTACGAGAACACGGCGTGGCTCCGCCCAAGCGGGGCGTACCTCCACCGTCGACAATAACTAAAATGAAAGTTATTCATCTGAAAATAAATCACAAATTCTTAGTAACGTAAATCTCTTTTTTGTTACAGGTGATCATTCCATTTCACCGGGACACCGAACTGCTAGGTAAAACGCGACACAATGCCCTCACATAAGTAAGTGGTAAGTCTCCACCTGGCTGAGCATCTTTCGTGATATAAATCGTAATGATATGGAGAACAATGGTATTTCACTTACGCACTTTATGTCACGACAAGTGACGTAGGTAAAAAGGATGATTTTGTAAAGGCAGAGACTACTTTTTACTGGGTCACTTTGTTAAACGCGTTTCAAACATCACTTAGGAAAAAAAACCCTGGGTAAATTTCAGAAGGATTTAAGTGGCCGTAGTTAATGATATGTTTCAGGTCCAGGGGCGACGCATTTGTTGCGGAGCCTCCGTTGCCCCCAATCAGACTACCAGAAAAGGCGGCGCGTAGGTTTCCACGCGCTACTCTCTATCCCGCTGCCCTCCGACGCCAGTGGGCGAGGGAGCGCCGCTGTGGTTTTAGTCAGTATGAGTCTGACAGCCCCTCCACTCCTCTAGTGCGGAGGAGATCTGGAGAATTCTGACATCGTGAATACAACAGGTTTTTTTTAAGAAATCGTTGCCCCACACTAAGAATTTCTTCGACATCGTGGGTGCGTTTACAAACATTTAAACTCACAAATCTAACACCCAAACCAGAAACAAAATATTTGTTCCGTGCGGGGATTGAACCCGCGACACGCAGGGCAGGTGTCCAATCGCTCAGCCACTGCGCCAACCGTGTAGTCGGAAGTATGGTATGTTTGTGTCCGAAGGTGGTGCCATACATTAAGTTACAGCCGCGTGGACAATGAGAAATTATCTCATGAAACTGTATAATAGGTATAAATGGTTTTCATTGTCCTAAGATAGGCAGTACTGTACAGGCGAAGTGTCATCAGTATTTACTGGTCAGGCGTGAAAAGGTAACAGACGGACACACAGAGTTCATGTCGTACCTATTAATTATATTCTAGTATGGATCGGCGCCAGCTAAACAGTTTCATCGTATTATTTAGACACATATTTTTGGCACACAAAACTCTTAAAACTGTTGACCACATTTAAAGCCTTTCAAAAATAAAACATTCCACAAAACTGCTAGTAAACAATAAAAACCATCAAGATAATATCGTTCACAGTTCTGTTCGCCCCAGAAACGAAACGAAGCGTAAAGATAAGCTATTACCCAATGTAATCAAGAATCCATTCAATTTAAAAAACAAAAGAGCGAATCATTTGTTACTTCCATTAACAGGGATACAGAAAACGTCGATAGGCCGACAACTGGAAAGTCGGCTCCTATTAAATTTCATTCTGTTACAATTTCACTATTGGTACAAACGAAAATCAATCAACCGATGGACTAGTAACCGACATTCGTTGATCAATAAAATCCGAAATGTAGCAGTTCTAGTTGGTTTAAATCCTTTGCGACGAGGACTCTGGTCTTTGGTTTCAGTGATGTGGACACACAGTGGTCGTTTGAGCATTTTAATCGAAAATAAGTGCGGGCTAACTGAGGTTCTAGACTCTCTGTGCATCATAAATTGGCTTCAAATACTTTCCAAGAGCTAGCTAAGGTAGTGGAAACCAGAATGGTATGGTAAATTGTAGGGCGCTTCAGTTGTAGGAAACTAAGAATTGAACTAGAATATTGCATGTCATTTAAATATTAACTGGTTTAACTTCACTTGTCCAAACAATATATTTATTACTAGCAGACGTCACGCGGTTTCACCTGCGTAGTTCCCGTTCCCGTAGAAATACAGGGATAAAAAAAATACAAATCTTTCATCTTTATAATATTAGTGTAGATTCCGTCATACATTATTGGCATCACATACACAACTTAGTAGAGAATAATCAATGCAATATTACATCGCGACTTGGGTCATATTCGTACGTCTGTTCCCGTTGGCGTTCGGGATACTCCTTCTATATAATGGGTGTAAAAGTACCCTTAACGCAAACGAAGGGCCCTTGTTCTCCCCACCACTGCGATATGTTTTTTGTTCTATACCATACCTGGGAACCCCCTTACGGAGACATTAGGGGTCAAAGTTCCAAATTTTGCACAGCTGTTTTTGTAAATACTAGTTTTTCAGGTTGTAACTTTACTTAAATTACCTCCATGACCCTTTTACTATTCAAAGCATCCACTAGCACAATGTTTTAAGAGTGCATAAATTTTTAACCCCAAAAAAAAGTCGTTTCCCAGCAAAAATTTTTGCGTAGGGGTACTGAGTTTGATGTACAGAATGCTTGGTTGACGTATGTGTGAAGGGTTGATTTACACCCTGTATATTATATAGTCTATGATTCCTTCTCGTGCGCGTTATGGCGCAGACTGCGTAACAACAACACGATAATTGCTATGACCATGCAAAAACCCGCGTTACACTGGCCAAATATGGGTTTATTATAAGCTCGCCTCGTTTGTCTTATAGTCGTAAGCGCGACGTTGCTTGAGTTCGATTCAAGTGTTATTTATTGGCTTTTTTTAACCAGGAACTTCCCAATATCAGCCATTGAGTCTGAATTTGGGGTTGATGGCAATAAACTCGCTCCCTGTTTATATGGGACACATAACTGCCTAACCCTTCGGAATTACAGGCATGGTGTTATGTTATAGGCTTCTGTCTAGTCCTTTAAAGATAAATGTGGTGTTGTTTTATTGCAAATTAGAACTTCAAAGAAAGTCAACAAAAAAGTACCATTCAACTTTGCCCTTTAATTTCTTGACAAGTACTACCCACTATTATCAAAACTAACAAAGATAAGCACTGTTCCAAAAATAATAAGACAATTACCGATACCTTGTAAAGGCCCAATTAAATGTTAGAATATAATGTTCCTACAGTCGTTAGACCAAAAACACTGGCAATGTACCTACAGAGTTTCGAGGATTACTTGAGTAATTTATTACCGAGACAGAAGAAAGCTAAGACTTGAAATCTCAAAAGGATTTTGTAGTCTGACTTGAGACTGGTTGTTATTTTAAAAGGGGTTTTAAAAAATACAGTTTAATTTTTTAAAACGTGAACTGGAATTGATACTAGCTGTACAAATATTGTACGCAACCAAAAAATAAAACTAGTGGTACCAAGTTGTATTTTCGGTAGAATTTCACGAAAATATTTCTAATTTTTTTATCAATTCAAATCTTTATTCACATGTTGTGGGTAAGGAGATGTGATATTCGTAGATGGTACATACATTTTATAAGTACTGGATTACGGTACCTTTTGGCAAGACTGGTTGCCAGACTTTCAGGCAACGACTACCTGTTAATTACTAATCAAACTGTGATTTTAGTTCAACCATTTTTACCCAGGCAGGCACATTTCTTTGTGTAATTTATTTCATTACCGCTGCTCTCAAAACGGTGAAGGAAAACATCGTGAGGTAACCGGCATGGCTTAGAACCAAACATTCGAAGACATGTGACATCTATCCGCGTTGTAGATTATAGCCCATTCCCTCTCAAAGAGAGAGGAGGCCTGTTTCCCAGCAGTGGGAACATTAATAGGCTGTTGATGATGATGACTTTTCCAAATTTTTGTACCCGATTGTGATTTTGAAATTGGATTACAATATTTTTTATATACAGCGGTGTGTACAAGTCGTAACTGTGTTTTTTTTTCATGAAACACTTTTCTACTCGACTGTACACAAAAACTATATAGTGGTTCGAATTATGAGCTATTGGTGGATTCAAACCGTTCGGCGCTCCAAGGAACGCCGCAGTGCGAAACAGCCAATTCTTAAGAGCTCATCTGCGTTTCACGCCGCGGTCCGAAACGGCGAAAAACTCATTACGACTGCCAAAGATTTACAAATTATGCTTTGTGAGGCACGGAGGAAACTCGGTATGTAATGGGTGGTCACCCATTCACGGCCAACCCAGGCAAGCGCGGTTTAACCTGAACATCAACCCGGGCTGCTGTTATTACTTATTAAGCCACGAGCATGAACACCCATCTAGAATAATTTCCGATTGAACCTACCCACAATATACAGCCTGCTAAGCGGACTGATTTCAAAATAATCTTAAGTATTCATTGCATCTGTCGTGAACACTCTCCGCTAGTGCGGAGCGTAACCAGTTGGAAAATTCTTCAAGCGCTTAGCGCTCCTGTCGCAACGCTGCAAAAGTACATTTATTTCATTCCCACTTTTTGTATCAAGCGTGTTGTTACGTAAGGGTGATTTACGAATGCACAATTCACTGTAAAAGCGACTGTGAAAAATGTACTACATTATATTGACTTCAGCAAACGATTGTTTTAAAACTGTAATGCTTTCATCCAAGTAGAGTGTACGTCCATTCCTTGGTTCTAACCAGAAATGAAAATTTAGTATCCAGCAGTTTAGTATTTAGTTCTAGCTGAGTTTTGTGGGCTCTTATCTTTATTTTGGGAACAAAGGAAGCTGTTCACCGCAAGAACGTAGAATTTCTTGAAGAAACGTTAAATGGGTACTGTATGCTTGATATTTTAACGTAGACTTGGAAAAACAAGGAAAAATGTGTAAGAATCGTGATCTTATCTTCACGATCAATTGAATAAATTGAGGAAAGTTCGTTATTTATTGAAGCTACTTACATGAACAGGCTACTTAGAGATACACATTTTATGGCACTTTAACTTACGATAGTGATGGTCAAACTTTGCCTATAATCGGATAGAAAGTCACTTTTCGCCACTTGATTTCATATTAAGAATCGGCAGTCGGTGCTCTGACCACATAATTTTGACGCTTGCTAACACAAATACCCAGAAATCACTGCTAACAAACACTGATTGCCACTTTATCTTTCCACCGAAACAGACTCAGCTTGACCGAGCACGATACCAAACCACTACTCCGAACGCTAAATCAAAATAGGCACACTATGAAATTCCGGTTGCACTATTGCAAATGCAACCTGCACGAAATTGATCGATGCCGCACGGTGACCGCGGCTACTGATTCATTTGTGCACCTGTGAGCCGGGAGTAGATAACTGACAGAGACTAACCTTTAAAGTCACGGCTGGTGCACAGAATGAGGACAAAAAAATATACAGTCGTTGCTACAGTCTGTTGAACGACGAGTGATATTTAAATTATACATAGTTAAGAGCATGTTGTTAGTCATTTTTATTTACAGTCAGAGTACCTACACGATTGCGGTAAACATTTTTGATTTAAAACAATTGCGGTTGTTGTATATTTTTATACAATGTTTTGTGTGTGTATGTGTATGTGTTGGGTTACAGGAAGAACAGGGTGTCAAGTTTTGTATTCCCTATAGAAAAGGGAGGTGATATGCCTCTTAGTTCTTCATTTGTGTCATATATGGTGCTTTAGTACTTCTTGTACTATTTATTTTTTTGTAAAACGTTGGGAAAAATAAACACTAGGAATTTTCCCTGTATCGTGGGTGCGTTCACAAACATTAATTAAACTCTCATACACAAATACCCAGACCCGAAACAACTATCTGTAGGCCATACAAATTAATATTTGTTCCGTGCGGGGATCGCACCCGCGACACGTAGCGCTGCAGTCAACTGCTTAAGCCACTGCGTCAACTGTGTCGTCCAATTTTGCTATAATAAAGTTTGTAGTGCCGCTACAGTACTCACAATCAACTCTTAGTAAGCTTCGATCCATTTAGGAGCCCAACTCCACATCGTGATTATTCATCCCTCAGTCTCTGTCTCAAATCTACTCATGTACAGGTACATGAGTAGATTTACGGATATACAGGCAAGTATATCAACCACGGTTCTACCTATGTCTGTAGCTGTACCTATGTGATCGGTGGCTGTTTCAGGACGTTGAACCGCAACAGCTAATTTGTCTTTGTGTGTGAGCTGCACTTGTCAATTTTGAATAGTAAGTCATTGTACGGTTGTACAGATGTTGATAGATAAAGAAAAAAGAAAGAAAGAAAAAATGTTTATTTGTCACAGAAACATACATGAATACAGGAAATAAAACAATACACAAAAAAAAAGTAAAATACAACAAGCAGGGAAATTAAAAAAGGAAAAAATAGATAGATTCTGTTGCGAAATAGAATCCATCATCATTAAAAAAAATGTTTATCTTTTATTGTGTTCCATTCAGATTGCATGAGACTTTTGACAGTAGCCGACGCGCGACGTTTACCCCTGCTTTCCATTTAATGTTGATTTGTGGCCTAGCTTTCCATAAACATAATCAAATAAAAAAAAGTATTTATTCTACAACTCTTCCACTGCTTCTATGGAATGGGTTCCATATAAGCAGTGCCATGCACTCCATATACATAATATGTCTTTGGTTTAGTGCCACATTTGATGGAGTATTATTCTCTGGTCACTTTTGTAACACATCTCATAGTAAGTAGCGTAATTCTATTCTCTTGTCCTTATCTTAATTTATTTGGGGTCGGCGCAATCGCAATAATATGTCTTCTTCTATATTTCCATTATGTCATTTCATCAGATACCTTTCTTGTCATATCATCATTTACATAGTTCATCATTAATTTCGTCTTCCTCTACTAATACCCATCCACATTCATACTCCTCTCTATAAGACATTTTTCCTCATTCTTCCGCATCATATGCTCATACCCCGAGAATCGACTAACAAACAACTCTTCAGTCACCGGCGCCACTTTCAGACTTTATGTTATGTACTCATTTCATACTTATCTTAGGCTTCCCATCTCAGCCACAATATGTCAATAATTAAACAGCGTAGATGAGATAGTTTCACTTGAAAATGTATTCAAATGGCAAAATCAATAAAAACCGAAACTCTATGCCGATTCATTAAAATTTAACATCTCCACAAACTAGTTCACACAGTTGGAAAATATTATTACAACCTATAAACCAGTTTTCATTCATAATTATACAAAACACCTACCCATGTAACTACACAATAATCAATTAACTACCGCTGAACTTTGGATAACATCATGTATTGAGCATTACACATGAGCGGATCAAATCAAAATCAAATTAATCTAAAACCTACCTTAAGTATTGAACTAAACAACAGCAAGACAATCAAATCCTTTGGATTTCAAGTTAATATTAACGTCCATTAGCTCTTGAGAAGGGTCACCAATGCCAGCGCGGCAAAGATTTGAATTTTTTATTGAATTTTCTTCGAATACCCAAATCAAGATCAGATACGTCTCATTGCTGATTGTGGTGGCTTATTAATGATCCGCAAATGGTGATTCGTTTTAGAACTCAGATTTAGGAAGAGGGATGAAAGAAAGGTGGAGTGTCTGTTTACCCTTTAACCCATATTGTCAACTTATATAAAAAAGTATATGGACCCATATTTGTACTTGGACGTTTCAGTGGTAGTTAATTTATATACCAGCTCTAATTTGTTAAAAAAATGTCTTTAAATAACAACAAACATTAACATTAAATTGACTCAACTGAAATATTCTTGTCTTCTTCTGAGCGTGGCGATGGCATACTACAAAAGTTCATTCCAGGACTAAAGCTATGAGTTTGGCACTGTTAATAGCGTTCATAAATTCATAAATTCCCTCTGTATGTAGGAGACTTACTTACTGTATAGGAGACGATCTGAGGTGATCTATTATTTGTGAAGCGCACCAGTTGCGCAAATATTTTCTTCTTATCAGAACAGGCGGAAACTGCTGGTACTCATGACACTTCTTCTCTTTAAAGTCATCCTTTACGACTAATAAACCAGGAATTCAAAGATTATGTACGAGTATCATCATTTACCACATTGAAGAGCTCGTGGCTTAATAAGAACTGCCACTCGGGTCGATCTTTAGGTTAAGCTGCGCTTGCCTAGGTCGATCTGTGGATCGGTGTCCGCCCATTATATACCGAGTTTCCTCCGTGTCTCGGAAAGCACGTTAAGCTGTTGGTCCCGGGTGCCATATATAGATCTTTGGCAGTCGTTACGGGTAGTCAGTGACCTGAAAGTCTGACATCCAGTCTTACCAAAGGGTATCGTATTACCTAGTATTAACTGGGTTGTGGAGGTCAGATAGGCAGTCGCTCCATGTAAAATACTGGTATTCAGCTGCATCCGGTTAGACTGGAAGCCGACCCCAATATAGTTGGGAAAAGGCTAGGCAGATGGTATCATCATTTACCATAATTTTTTGATATAGTCCTCATGAAAGATCAAAATCATAACATTACGAAATATGCATCGAAAACCTTACATAAACGCCTGTACTTTCTTTTATACACAATAACATATGATGATGGATCTCAGCGGAAATGAGAATAAAGGCAACAATGTTATGTAATTATGTGCGAACATATATGTGTATCTTTTCTTTTCTTTTGTAAAGAGAGTAAGTAGATAAAGGCCGTGATTATTATCTCGAGTACCTACGGAACTCGTGTGTTCATAATGGTCTTATCTTAAATGTCCTACTAGCTGTTGCCAGCGGCTTCACCTGCTACAACTCGAAAATTATCCCACGATAAGATAAAATCGGGTCTATCCTATGTGTTAATCCAGGTTATAAGCTATCCGTGCACCAATATTTTTCTAAATCCGTTCAGTAGTTTTTGCGTGAAAAAGTAACAAACATACACACTAACAAACTTTCGCTTTTATAATATTAGTGTGATATCTCAGAAAAATTATCTTAGATACGAATTAAAGTATTAAGTTCATCATCATCATGTTTTCAATCGAAACTGCTGGACATAGACCTCAAGTGTCGCCACATTCACCGATGTCGTGCTTCTCGCATCCAGTGGATCCCCGCATCCTTCACCAGGTCATAGGTCCACCTAGTAGGAGGCCTTCCAGTGCTACGTCTTCTGGTTCGCAGCATTCTCGCATCCAGCGGATCCTCCTCGCAACCTTCACCTGCACACCTAGCTATACACAAAGAATCGAATCGAAACCAAATCGAATATGTCGTATGTCTATCTTTTTTTGGCATTACAACCAATCTACGGTCTTCCGTTTCGCAGCATTAATATTGCATTAGTAAGTTCAAAATACTTCAATGTGATTTTTTGGCACCTATTATTTTCAAGTATTACTGTTTTGGGCTTTTCAGGCTGGTATTACTCACTAGCAATCTAGAGTCCGGATATGTGCACAATGAGGTTATTGCTACGCCTTTATTACCCTATAAGGCCTAGCATTACTAGGCAAATGTGGGTGCTCAAATGGATTCTTCTCCGCCTAAGAACCATCTGGCTCTCTCAAACAAACATTTTGGCATAAAGTAAATCCCTGCTGTATGATTAAATAAATAAGATTGTCTCTACAGTAGTAGCTACTAGTAATATCTCAGTATTTCACAAAATCTTTGCAATAGCCTTTCTACAATATAATTATATTCCACAAGTTAAAATTAAAATAGTTTCGTGGACTCATTCTCGTCGCTACGTCATTTGAGTCGACAGATTTAATCGTTAGAGTAATGTAATATTACACTTCATACAATTTCACTGGATACTCCAGAACTGGTGGAACTAGTCACCCAGTAACAGGAGTACTTATTAGGTAAAGTGTTACTAACCGCAACTGGCTAGTTGTGCCCCGTTCACGACCTTAGCCGGTGCGATTTGCGACTAGCGACACGCACGTCTGCCACTTATTTCCTTTAATTTCGCGCAAATACTCGTTTGTTGACTGGAAGTCCTCGAACTGTTAGCCAGAGTGTACTTTCACAGTACACCCACATTTTGCCTGATATGTCCAATTCTAATGTAGAAGGAGGCAAGTCTACTGCTATTAGTGGAGCACAAATTCAGACTCTGTGTCTCAGTGCTACTCAGAAACTCGTGATGGAAAAACCCCAGTGACACTATCCCCGTACCGAAAATCGAACCTATGACTTCAAGCTCAGTAGTCGCGCTTGTGAACACTAGACCAACGGGGCTGCTTCGTACTCTGCATCATATCATAATCAGTCACAAGGCTTTTTCATCATCATGTTTTTTTCGACGTTTTAAGACCAGTAATCCCACTAATATAATAAACGCGAAAGTTTGTAAGTATGCATGTCTGTATGAATGGATGTTTGTTACTTTTCCACGCAAAAACTACTGAACGAATTTGGATACAATTTGGTGCACTGATAGTTTATAAGCTGGATTAACACATAGGATAGTTTTTATTCCGATTTTATCGTCCCTAGTGCCTGAGCTTGAACAAATGATTGTAGGTCGTAAGTCGAGGTTTGCTGTAATTGTTCTCAGGCTGCTTAAATGCTATGCCCTAAAGCTACACATTTTAATCAAGCGTTTTGTATCAAGCGTGAAGCTCGTGGCCAAGCCATTCGAGGTACTCCGAAACAAAACACGAACGGTTTCATTTCGATTTCATTACGTTGCGCCGTTTCCATGCCGCGGTTTATGAAATTATTGTAATGAGCTCCCGTATAAAAGCTGCATTGTAATGCGAGATTGTGGTTTTTTTTCTTTTGTAGGGAGAATAGTAATAAACTCAATCAGCTATATGTGGGAAGTTTGCTTGAATACATATTAATCGTGGGAATCTTATTTTAAAGTTCAAAAAATATCCTAATTTTGTTATATCGGCGAAACTAAAGGACTACATGGAGTGGGATTTCTAATTAAAAATAAAAAATAAAAACAATATTACCAACTTTATAGGAATCTCTGAGAGAGTAGCACTCTTACAACTAAAATTTGAATGCTTCTCCTTATCAATAATCCAAGCATATTCACCGACGGAGAGATCAACAGAAGAGGAAATTGAAAAATTCTATAAAGACATTGAATATGCTCACACCAAGATGGAAGGGAAGGTCATAGTCATGGGAGATTTCAATGCCAAAATAGGTTGTCCAAAAGCGAACTATTATCCAGTAATGGGGAAACATGGCTACGGAGTGTGTAATGAAAGAGGTGAACGTCCCTTAAGCTATGCCTACCAACACAAACTGTCAATAATGAACCCATTCTTCAAAAAGAAAGATAGCCGCAGATGGACATGGTTATCACCCGACCTAAAAACAAAAAATGAAATAGACTTCATAATGATAAATCACCACAAACTTATAACTAATATCGAGGTACTAAGCAAATTTAAATTGTCTTCCGATCACAGATTAGTGAGAGCGACATTACTCTTAAGTCGTCCAGCAAAAAGCAGAAAAACCTACACAACACCATCTGTTATCCCCAAGACAGAAACAGAAATCAAGAACTACATCAAAAACCTACAAACACACACAGAAAATATAGAAACAGACTGTATTGATATCCAAACTTACTACAATATCCTGGAAAGAGGCATAACAGAGAGCCTTAAATCAAAAAATCCTACACAACCTCAACAACACAATATTTTCTCCAAAGACACGATTCAACTTATCGAAATGCGTACGGCCCTACTACACACAAAGAATTAAACCAAAGATATGAAACAAGAACTTAGCAGAATATACAAAGAGACTAACAGGTCAATCCGTAAGGAATACAACAACCACAGATACGACATTATTTCAAGGAACATCAAGAACTTTAGAAGTATCAAAAGAGCCTACAAAGAACTAACTACACACAAGTCATGGATTCAAAAACTTGAGCATAAATCACTACAAACAAAATCTAGAGAAGATGTAATAAACCATGCAACAAACTTCTACAAAAACTTATACAGCAAACAAAACAACACTGAAATGAACGCACAATTAATTCATGTGAACACAACTGACTCCATCAGACGAATTGAAGACTTCGAAGTTTATGAACATATGAAAAAGCTGAAGACTGAGAAGAGTCCCTGACCTGATGGATTATGCAATGAGGCTCTTAAAATTGGAGCACCTGTTTTAACACGCCATTTTACGCAACTGTTTAATATGATACTAGACGAAGAAAAAGTACCAAAACAATGGTGTACATCAGACATAATTCTACTCTTCAAGAAAGGAAACCCCTTGGATATAGGGAATTATAGACCCATAAGCCTGGTAGCAAGTATATACAAACTTTTTTCATCCATAATTTTAAAGAGAATATCCGACGACATAAGCAGCAACCAAAGGAACAAGCAGGATTCAGATCAGGTTTAAGTACAATGGACCACATACAGACATTAGAACAGGTCATAGAAAAATACAGAGAATACAAAAGACCTCTGTATGTGGCCTTCATAGACTACAGCAAAGCTTTTGACAGCATCAGTCACTGTTCAATATGGAACGCACTACAACAATCTAATATTAACTATAAATACATCAATATCTTGAAATATATCTATACAAAAAGTACGAGCAGAGTTAAATTAGAAACTAGAGGAGACGAAATAAACATAAAACGAGGCGTCAGACAGGGCGATCCTCTTTCCCCGAAGCTGTTTATAGCAGTACTCGACAATATTTTCCAAAAACTAGACTGGAAAAATAGGGGAGTGCACATAAATGGACACTATATAAACCATCTGAGGTTCGCTGACGATATTGTCATAATTACTGAAACTCCCAAAGACCTAGAGGAAATAATGAGATCACTGGACTGTGAAAGCTCAAAAATCGGACTAGAAATGAATGTGAATAAAACTAAAATATTAACCAACAATCATAAACGCCAGATAGTGATAAAAGGTAACAATATAGAATACGTCAGCGAATACATCTACTTGGGGAAGCAGATCTCATTCAAAACATCAAGTAACGAAGAAGAAGTAACAAGAAGAATCAACGCAACTTGGAGGAAATACTGGGCATTAAAAGAAATATTTAAAGGAAACTATAGCACACAAATGAAAAGAACAGTATTTGATACATGCCTACTACCTTGCTTGTTGTATGGTTGCCAAACTTGGACATTTACAAATAAAATAAAACAAAAAATCAAATGCAGTCAAACAGCAATGGAAAGGAGCATGTTAAAAATTAGAAGAATACATAAAATTAGGAGCGAAAACATTCGCCAAAAAACTAAACTCACCGATGCTCTCAGGCACGCACTCCTACTTAAGTAGAGATCTAAAATGGGAAATTGAGATCAAGAGAAGGCCCATCTCATATAAAAAAAAAAAGTTTTACTAAAGACATTCCAACGTAAAGAATAGTTTAACCGCCTGTCGAGGCTGCGGGATGTTGTAAGAGATACCGCGGCCTCGACATAAAGAGCTAAGAAGGAACATGGGTGGTTTTTTGTAAAAGTCTGACACTCCCTTTCGCTCTGCTCAAGAGCGGGACCTATTTGATGATTTCCCACCCAACCAAAAAAAAAAGGATAGTTTAACAACAAACAACGTTATACTCAAATAAGTTCTTCTTCTCTTTCCCTACGTGTGGTTAGTGCCTAACCTGGTGTCTCCTGGTGTTCTTGGGCATTTGACTTGTCTTTATATGCCGTCAAGAAGTATCTCTCAGACAAGCATCGTGGGAAATAGTTTGTCTAATTGTTTGAGTGGCAATACGATTTTCATTCGACAATTCTGTCTGCGTAGCAAACACATTTGCTGTCACCGCTACAATAATTATTCCTAGGTAATAACACCAAGACAATTCAGTTCATCAACGTCATAATTTACTGGCTACGTTTCACTAAGTACAGTCTATGTTCTATAGCTAGGTTGACCAGTCTGGCTGGCAAGGCACACAGCCAGTCGCTTGCGGTTTGAGTCCCCGACAAACTGGGCTCGGCTAGACGCCATTTGCATTCGATCTGAATGACTAGTGGAAATGTGGGTGTAGTATTGATACACCTCTGCTCAAGCCTTCTGAGATAGCTGGCATGGTGTTATGTTATGTATAATATTTATATTGTATTTTATATATTTCTCAAAACACACAGTGAGTGCCTGAAATCAGTCGTCGTCATTGAGTCAGGCCCAAGAAACGCTAGCGCGGCTAGTTAGATTCGTTCGTGACTAATTAGTAGGAGAAACCAAAATACCGGAAGAATTAAAAAAGAAAATTAGGCATTAGGCAGTAGCCTTTTGGCTAAAAAACAAACAAAATAAGTATTAGTAACATCGCATAATCTGATCAATATGAGAAAAGTAAACATACTGTTGTAAATTTTATTAGTCACTAGCTGTTGCCAGCGGCTTCACCCGCTACAACCCATGGGAATATAAAATCGGGATAAAAATTATCCTATTTGCTAATCCAGGTTATAAACTATCTGTGTACCAAATTTCATCCAAATCAATGCAGTAGTTTTTGCGTGAAGAAATAACAAACATACACACTCACAAACTTTCGCCTTTATAATATTAGTGTGACTAGGTGTTGTAATCGGGATAAAAACTATCCTATCTGTTAATCCAGGGTGTCAGCTAACTCTATACCAGATTTTAATAAAATCGCTCCAGCCGTTTAGATGTGAAGAAGTAACAAACATACACACTCGCACACTCACAAACTAATATATTTTTTTTTTTTATCAAATTTGTTACACTCAATGTAACAAATTTGATCTCTCCTCACCAGGAAAGAGCATTTAGTTTTAAATAACCATTCTACTTTTAGCGTATATCTTTGCTAAGGCATCTTCAGACATGCACCATATCATAAACCTCGTTCTACTAAACGCAAAACTCGCAAGGCTTGTCTACTCGAATATTTACTAACACTTTGGCGAACTTACTATGCTCTGCTAACATACAAGCTACGTAACAGTTTATTTTAAACATGTCTTCGTGTCACCTGCCGTCTGGCAGTCTCGGTACACCAATATAGAATTTAATATTAACACGTGGGTTTCCCCGCATTTACGTAAGTGTTGTTTAAGTATGTTAAGTGATAGCTTAACGTACGGTGACTGAATATGAATGGCAATGTGTTCTAAAACTCAGGAGGGACAATAGGAGATCGGACTGAGTCAAAAAAATATTATTATAAATAGTCCGTCAGATTATGGAAAAAGATTGGATACGTGTTTATTTTTTTACCAAATTAATAAAAATTTACGAAGATAAAACTCGTCAAAGATCATCAGGTTGTGACGTCATTTATAGGTAAATAATGTATTGACATGTGACGTTTTCAAAGAGTTCACGAGTTTTCGAAGCACAGTATCGTCTTAATTTTTTGTTTATGCAAAATTTGTGTAGGTACTATATTTTTTCAAAAATCTATCTGACGGACAATTTCTTTTTTATCCGATCCCCAATTATTCAGGTCATGTTTTTTACGAGTAAATATGTTTTGATTTCTGATCTTATTGGTGAGGTTCTTCAGAAAGGACTCGTGAGTAGTACTCACAATCGGTTTGCGTGTGTGACTAAATGTATGAAAGTGGACCCTACAAACGGAGTATGAGGGGATCGTAGCAGGTGACGTTCTGTGGTTATTGCCTACTCCAATGAGAAATACATACATACATGAACCAGATAAAATAAAAACATAACACTCTTTTTTTTGGGCAGTCGTTTAAAAAAGCGTAAGTTTTTGTAGGTCAAGGTATGCATGTAAATACGATTTGACAGCGACAAGACCGATTTCAGTTTCCGAAGATCAAACAATACATATTCAAAGCTTCTGTAATAATTAAGGTTGCCTTGTCGAAACTACCTACAAGTCATACAAGCCTGAAATATACTGTCCTTATTGATTAATTACATAATAATTGTATACATAATAATCTGAAGATTACAGGCTCAATTCGCCACATAGATAAAGCAAACAACACGACAAATGAAGCTTTTTAATCATAAATCTTTAATCCCACATAATTATACAGCAAAGGACTTAAAACATGACATTTACGGAACACAATTCGCAAACAAGCCTACAGTTCATGAAAGTGATTGTTATAATTGCCACAGGCAAATTACGTCATTACGCCAACATCATTTTACAGTTGGAAAACTGGGAAATACGAAATTAAACTCCTATTTAGAGGGCGGAAAGTTTAAATCTGAGTGGGTGAAGTTTGGGGGACTGTTAACGTAAAGTTATAATTTTGCACGGATTGTTCACAAGTATGGCGAGGTTCGTATGTACGACGTTCCTCAATACTTAACATTTGCTAGCCACAAAGCCTTATCTTTTGTTACATTATATGATATTCTGCCTGTGTAATTTATGTGAGTTCCAACGTTTATGAAATCAATGTCGTAGTATATTCACTTGGTAATTAATTAGAAATCTGTTTTGCGTGTATGTGGAGAAAAGTCACATGTTTTTGTACCAGGAGACCATAAAACAGAAGAAGTAAAACACACATAAAAATGCTTATCAGTTGACAAAGGACGACAATAAAAGATATGATTCCGAAACATCAATAAAGATGGAAGTCTGTCGAGGAGAAGTAGACGTGACTTGGTATGGCGCGCTACGAATAATGGTGACTTTCAAATTAGATTGCATAGCACACCCGGGATTCTCAAGGTGGTGCCAAGTATTTGCGTTTCAGGCTGTCTCGTATTTCGTTGGCGGAATTTTTATTTCATCGAAAGGGGTTCTATCTGGAACTATTCGGAATAGGTCGAGATATTCTCATATTGATCTGCTATAAGTTTTCTTATTTACTTTTATGTTCATGACATGTGTGATCGTAAAACTAAATTATTATGATAAGGCAATGGTAGTGTATAAATTGAATGTGACTTTCTCCTGCTTGTGGTAATTTTAACTGAATCATAATTATTTTATAAGACATTTAGGTATGAAGGAAATGGTGTTTGCTAGAAAATCTGTATTCTTGAACAAACTACTTTGGGACTTTTACATTACTGGCGAAATTTGGGTGTACTATTAGATACTACTCTGCCTAACCCTTCGGGGATTATTGTTATGTTGAAGAAATGAAAGCACCTATTCCAAATCCATCGTGATCAATATAAATAATTATATTTCTCAAATCTCTTGCTTTAGTAACTCACATTCAACACAACTCAACGAAAAACGACTCCTTTTTCGTTTTGTCGTTCAAATAAAAGTCAAGCAACACATAAATGTGGACGTACGTCCAAATCGCAATAAGCACTGGCCAGAGAGAGAAATATGGAACCATATTAACTCGTCGACTCGATTGCACAAACTCTTGGAACGATTAATGACCTCACAGCGAAATGGGAATGTCTTCAACTTGATAAGTGATCCACGTAACGTGGCCTGAAGAAAGCCCAGATGCGAATGCATTTTAAAATTTTCAACTCTAAAATGTTTTCTCTATATTTTAAATCTTTCTCTAATTTAAAACCTTTCAGAAGTATTCATTATTCATGACTTGAATAAATTATGTGTATGGAAAATAATAAAGCGATAAAATATTATTTACATGTGGCGACGTTTTTGTTACACACATCAAAAGAAATATTTTGGTTGATAGATTATATTGAGAATACAAAAAAATGTGTAAATAAATATCTGTTAATAAGATTATTGTAAAAGAAAAATTGTATCTTATTTTAGTATAAATGCTGGTAAATGACTAATGGCACATAATATGTATAAAACGTCGAAGAGAGGTGCACGGTTCGAATTGGTCATTTTTTATGAAGAAGAACCGGCAAAAAATCCATGGTTCCTCTTTTAAAATGATTTAGTTTCACAATATTTTCATATCACAGCATTAGTACGCAAGTATGGGCGGACAACGTATGGTAGATGTTGATTTTCTCAAAGCATTGACAATCAGAATTGAACACTGAAATGAAAGCTCAACTTTTCACGATTAGGAACATAAATTAAATTTTGAGCTGCCCAGCTCACTGAAACGGTCCTACAGAAAAATAAATGGACAGTGAATCTCGTCCTCATTTCAGTTAATTATCTTTTGTGAACCAATCTCTTTTTCAGGGATCTGTGACGGTTATAATCGGGACAAGACTTACAGTAATTTTCTTTTTTTAGTGATTTTAATGTAACATATAAAATAATAGGTAACTTTTTCTTGTAACTGCATTCTGGCTTCCTTAAATTAGTCTCAAAGACAAATGGTGTAGATTAACATTTCCAGCTGTAGAAATTGTTATTTGCGATCTTAAATAATAATAAAAATGTAAAAATGAGAAAAGAATAGAAAAAGTGCTCGGAAATCTGTCAGTATGCATTTTAATAAGTGATTTGAATGTGAAGAATAGTGTCCTAAAAATTTTCAGTTAGTCTACTAAATGCAATCATTTCAATTTTGATCGTAACATGGGATTTAATTAATGTAGAGGGAGAGGAAAACCAAAGAAACGATGGATGGATTGTGTGAAAATATGAACGAAATGGAAGGTTTTATCACTAAAACGAAAAATCATTGACGTGTCCATTCTTCCCATTCTGACTTATGGATCCCAGACTTGGTCTTTGACAAAGATTCAAAAGTCAAACCCAAGGTCTGCCAACGTGCAATGGAGCGCAGCATTCTGGGCGTCAAACTAACCGACCGTGTTCGCAATACAACACTGCGCTCCAAAACGAAAATTACTGACGTTGCTCAAAAAGCCGCCAAGCTTACGTGGGACTGGACAGGGCACGTCTACCGCATGGCCAATGAGCTGTGGGACAAAATAGCCACTTTCTGGAGCCCTGACACAGTCAGAAAGCGTCGCGGTAGGCCTCGTAGAAGATGGCGAAATGATCTGGAACGACCAGTGGACCACATTGGCCTTAGATCGAAATAACTGGAAATCACGGGGAGAGGCCATTGCCCTGCAGTGGGATGATACAGGGTAACAGTATCAGTATCAGTATAGCGTAACAGTTGACAGAGGAGAATTGAAGAAAAAACATTTTGCGCTGACCCCAAGTAACAGTGAATAAGGGCAATATTTAAGGGCTGCCGGATGTTGTAAGAGATGCCGCGGCCTCGACATATAGGGCTAAGAAGGAACATGTTTTCATCAACAAACTTTTTGGTCTGACACTTCTTCTCGCTCTGTCCAAGAGTGGGAGGGGTTATTCGATGATTTGAATGAAACTTGGCGCCACTAGGTGAACACTTGTCAAATAACTACTCCGTATTCATTATGTGATTAAAAATAAATTTACGTAAAAATTTGCATAATTCTATCATCAACGTGAAGCTACAAAGACAATAAACAAGTGAAAGTGTTATCCAAGACATATGTGCCTTAAATGCGTGAAAAACTCAAAACCAATATCGAAGCAATTACTCAGTAATCTGTCAAAATTTAAAGTGAAACTTCCAACTAACAGTGCTCTAAATACCGACCAAGACATAAACAGTGTACGGACGCAACAAATTACGGCAAGAAAAGTGTGAAACAGTAAAATAACTGTAAAAATACGTTAAGAATTTGTCTGGAATGACCGTCATATGATTTAAAAATCATACCGTCTTTATTATTCAAAACAAAAATTCTCCAGTAACATATGAACGCTAAATTCGCAATTATTATTGTGGTTCATTTGGCGTAACGGCTACCATAGCCGCATCGTTAAAGTGACTCGAGTTCGATCCCAGCATCGTGCATTAGTTTTTGTATTCTTAGAAGATTTTAAAAACTTGTTCCTTCGACATCATGGCAACGGCAAGTAATAAAAACAACTGTGCCGGTTGTACAAGCGTATTAAAAGGGAAAGAATACCTGCAATGTTCAAATTGTAACTCGAGGTACGATCAACTCTGTTCCAATACTACTGCCAAGGGATTTAAAGCAATGAAAGTATCGGACAAAGCGATATGGAAGTGTCAAGTTTGTATAAGTAAGTTACCGAAAACCAACAACACCGATACACCGGTACGATCATCGCGAACCGATAGCCCCGTGAGTTCGCCTGACGATGATTATAAACAAACCTCAATCACAGAGGCTGACACTAACGTCACTACCCGCAATAAACGCCATCAGAGCTCAATGCAAAGCAGGGCCTCACCTACTATCTCTAATAACACGTCGTTCAGAGAGAAACTTGAAGACTCGACGTTGAGTCCAATAACCGCTAACGACGACACAGTCTTAGAATTAACAAAGAGTTCTTTTAGAGAAATAATCAGACAAGAGATCGCGAACGCACTCAAAGAAGCAGTGGGGGAACAGCTCAAGCAATTCAGCGAGTTGATTTCGGGTTTTCGGACCTCTCTAGACTTCTTCAATGAAAAATATGAAGAACTGAAAGTTACTCTTGAGCACAACTCCTCTAAATTGCAAGTGTTGGAAAGAGAGAATAGTAAGTTGCAATCATCCGTACAAGACCTTTTTTTTTTTTTTTTTTGGTGGGTGTAAAATCATCGAATAACCCCTCCCGCTCTTGGGCAGAGCGAAAGGGAGTGTCAGACTTCTACTGACTAAAAACCACCCATGTTCCTTCTTCGCCCTCTATGTCGAGGCCGCGATAACCGTTGGACTACCCGCGGCCCCGACAGGCGTCGGCCCTTTCGGGCCCCTCCCATGTTGCTGACATCTCTTTGAGGCGCGCGTGGAACACGAACGCGCCGTCGACACGGCCTGTTTTCGTCGTGAGACGGACGGACGGCGAGTTAGCCCATCACTCACCGTCCACAGGCCCGCGTCTACGGTGGCCGGAGGTCATCGCGGGACCCCCGACGCCCGGAGCGCCTCCCGCGGCGGCTGGGACGAGAGGTTCTCTCCCTCTCGCGTTCCGCCACCTCCTTCGCCAGCATCACTGCTTCGCAGAAGGAGGCGACGGCGTCCCATTCATTTTTTGTATTTTTATTGTACTGTGCAAGATAACGTGTATAATTTGTTCATATTCAATCATGATCTGAAGATATACTACCAAAACGTACGTGGTCTAAGAACTAAAACCGACACTTTTTATCATAACATGTCTCTACAAGACTACGATATTGTTGTGCTTACGGAGACTTGGCTGAACGTTGGCATCTACGACTCAGAACTATTTGACGATAGATATATAGTCTACAGGCGAGATCGCGAGTCCAGTAGATATAGAGCACGTAGACACGGAGGCGGCGTCTTAATATTTATTTATTTATTTATTTAGGTTAACCAACAATTGTTTACACTATATACATTTGTGACTTAATGACTATAGTAACATTTACAAGTGCAACAATTAATTACAGGTTAACACCACATGCACAAAAACGGTTTAACATAATATAATATTTAAAACAATAATAAAGAAAACTATCAAATCATTCATTCAATGTTGTTTAAAATACTGATTAAAATTATAATTGATTAATAGCTGTAGCTAGGCACTTAAACTCATGCCGTGTGTCACACTTAGAAAGTCAATGTGAGGATTTGTGGATTTCCATTGATACGGTCTGTCCCGGTAATAAGAAAAACACGATCTACGTTTGTGGCGTCTACCTCCCCCAATAACCCGAGAAACCATTCAAACATTCCTAGACTCAGCTCAAAATGCCCTGGACAAAAACGAACGTACTGTTATCATTGGTGACTTTAATCTTAGTACAATAACGTGGAAAACTAACGTGGAAAATCAGGTGAGTCACACTACTCCTTGCCCTACCAATAACAATGATGTTACCAAACACTTCCTCGATTATATTTCTATGAATGACTTAGGTCAGTATAATTACCTAACAAATAACAAATCTAGAACACTGGATCTAGTTCTTTGTAACACTATAGTACATAACCTGACACGTTGCCATACACATCTGACACAAGAAGATACTTTACATCCGCCGCTCGAGTTCGCTATACCCACGGTAACCAACATCAATTCCCTGCAACCAAAACCGGCCACTAAACCTAATTTCTTCAAAGCAGACTACGACAAAATCCTAACTTCACTTATGTCTATAGACTGGGAAAGTTCAATGGGAGGGTGTGCCTCGGTTGGAGATATGGTCAATATTTTGTATGATGTTTTGCATGACGTTATCAAGCAACACGTACCACTGAAAACGATATCTAGGAAGGAGTACCCGACGTGGTATACGCCGAAGCTTAAGCGACTTTTTAAAGAAAAACACAAATTTCGCGTTAGAGTAAAAAAATACAATAATCCCCTTGACATTATATCATTCGAAACACTGCGTGCTGATTGTAGTAAGTTGAGAACGATTTGCTACAAAAAATATATCGAGAGACTGGAAATCGCGGTTTTAAAAAACCCTAAAATCTTCTGGTCTTTTATTAAAAATAAAAGGAAATCGAGCAGCAATTACCCCGCAGAAATGTATTACAACGACAAAACTGCATCAACTGGCCACGATATATGCAATTTGTTTGCTGAAAACTTCGCAGGTGTCTATAACACTACGACTTCCTCGCAACCGTCAAATGTTAATGTAAACAACAACTCGCTGACTCTCTGTAAACTAGAACTTAATGCTAGCGAAATTTTCCGAACTTTAACATCCTTGGATGAACAAAAGAGTGTAGGAGACGACGGTATTCCTCCCGTGTTTATAAAAAGATGTGCGAAAGCGCTGGCTTTACCTCTTAGCATTATATATAACAAATCTCTGAAAGAAGGTGTTTTTCCTGACCAATGGAAAAAGGCACTGGTCGTACCCATTTTCAAATCAGGACAAAAGAACATGGTGTCAAATTACAGACCTATTTCTATTTTGGTCATCTTCGGCAAAGTCTTTGAGAAGCTCATAACTGAGCGTCTAACATCGCATGTAAAGCACCTTCTCACCAGCGACCAACACGGTTTTATTAAGCACAGATCGACGACCACTAGTCTCATGTGCTACGTGTCGGCTCTATCTGAATCCTTAGATAAACGTATTCCTGTTGACACCATTTACACTGACTTCAGTAAGGCATTCGATAAGGTAGATCATTCTCTTCTTTTAGCGAAACTCCAGCACTTGGGTGTAGGAGGATCAATGCTAAAGTGGTTTCAGTCTTACCTCAGTGACCGGTCGTCAAAAGTAGTAATAAATGGCTACCATTCTAAGTCTTTCAAGGCTACATCCGGGGTTCCACAAGGTTCACATTTAGGCCCAATTCTCTTCAACATCTTCATTAACGACATCACGCACTGCTTTAGGCATTCAAAATACTATCTTTTCGCCGACGACATGAAAATAATGAAACCGATGAAAACTGAATCTGACGCTGCGTTATTGCAGGAAGACCTCAATAGACTGACGAACTGGTGCAAAACGAACAAAATGCTTCTTAACGTCTCAAAGTGTTACTACATGCAATTCAGCCGTAACAAAATTGTCAAACCAAACACTTACACGATTGACCAACAAAAACTAAAACAAATTGAAGAAATACGTGACTTAGGAGTCACACTAGATAAACAACTTAAATTTGACAAATATATCCTAAGCACGGTATCAAAGGGGTTTAAAATTCTGGGATTTATTTTACGCAACAGTAAAGAATTTAAAAAGGCGTCTACCAGAATAAAATTATTTAACACACTGGTTCGCCCTATACTTGAATATGGCAGCCCGGTTTGGAATCCTCACTACGACATATACATCAAACACCTGGAAAGTGTCCAAAGGCGCTTCCTGTATCATCTGTGTTACAAAGAACAGTTAGCCAAAAAAGTATCCAGCTACAAAGACAGACTAGTGCACTATAAAATAGTCTCACTTGCTGACAGGCGAAAAACGGCAGACCTGATTCTACTCCACAAAATATTCAATGGAGCCATAGACTGTAGCGAATTACTAGGCAAGCTACATATGAACGCGCCATCTCGCAGCCGCGGAAAACCAGCTACAATTTGTTTTATGTCTCAGGTTCCAAAACAAATCTAGGACATTTCGCCGCTCTCCCAAGACTCTGTAGGCAGTATAACGAATTGTCAAAGCAATCTGACATGGACATAACCTTCCATATATCAAAATACAAAAAAAAATTGACCACTGCAATAAGTGTAAAATAATAAGTATAATTTTTATGTAAAACAATTTTAATAATTTTAACTTTAATCAATTTTTTATTTAATGTAATTTTACTAATTTTAACTTTATGACAATTTTAATATAATTTTATTTAATTTTATTTTATTATTGTTATTTTATTTTGACTTTTTATCAATTTTAATTTTAATACTTGTGATTTATTATGTTCAAAAGCTTTATTATTTTGGTTAATGTTTTGTTTTTGAAATATTTTAATTTTTAATTTTTCTTTGTGTTATCACCTATTTTTATGTGCATGCTGTTGTCTCCTGTAATTGAAGGAACACACCTAAAAGAACCTTTGTATAACTGTGACTTATATTGTATCTATGTATCTTTTGTTGGAGATCCAAATAAATAAATAAATAAATAAATAAATTTTCCACCCGCCAAAAAAAAGGGCAACATTCAAAACCATATCCATATGGTGTCATTTTGGAGTCTTTCAAAGGGGAAAACAGGGGTGATGTTGTTTACAACATCTATTACACACATTGCTAAATAGTGACAGCCACTCAGGTTGATTTTTAGGTTAAGCCGTGCATGCGTTTGTCAAAATTGGTCCATGGATTGGTCTCATTACATACAGAGTTGCCTCTGTGCTTTGGAAAACACGTTCAGCCGTTGGTCTCTGCAGTCATTTGTAGAACGTCGACAGTCGTAGGAAACAGCTAGTGAGGGAGCTGAAAAAGTCTCACAACTAGCCTTACCTGGAGTATGGGGTTGCTTCATGTAAAATACAGATATTCAGCTGCATCTGGTGAAACTAAAAGCCATTCCCAACATAGTTAGGAAAAGGCCAGGCAGATGAGATGAGGGGAATGTTGTAAGGCTACGGGTTGTTGTAAGAGATACCGCGGCCTCGACATAAAGGGCTAAGAAGGAACATAGGTGGTTTTTAGTCAGTAGAAGTCTGACACTCCGCCCAAGAGCGGGAGGAGTTATTTGATGATTTCCCAACACCAAAAAAAAATTGAATTTTGTAAGACTTTTGATCGTTCATTGCATACTATTTGCGAGACAGTGTACGCCTGATGATTTTATTGTATCTATAAAAAGTTATCACCAAAAATATAACGGTTACTCCTGTCCTAGATATCTACAACAATGTATGTGATGATGTTCCCAGTAGTATTGCAGTCTATAAATTTTTAACAGCCGATCAAACTGTCGAACTGTAAATCGATGTAGTTGACGCTGACATTTAGTTTTACAACAAAAGATGCATTGAGGGCTGCATGTTTTGCCGCGGGTTGTACACTAGTTATCGCGGCCTCGACATAGAGGGCTAAGAAGGAACATGGGTGGTTTTTAGTCAATAGAAGTCTGACACTCCCTTTCGCTCTGCCCAAGAGCGGGAGGGGTTATTCGATAATTTTCCACCCGCCAAAATAAAAAAGGGCTGCATTTTTTTTTTTGCGTGTTGGGAATCACCAATGTTTCAGACATCTACTGACTAAAAACACCCATGTTTCGTTGCCCATTGTGTTCGAAGCCGTGGTATCTCTTTTGAACAACCCTCAGCCCCGACAGGCGTCGGCACTCTTTGAGGTGCGCGTGGAACACGAACACGCTTTCGAAACAGCCTGTCTTCGTCATAGGACGGACGGACTCACATAATTCAGTGAGGGGTTAGGCAGAAGTCTATGAACATATTGTGTGTGCAGTGTGATCGAAGGAATGGCGTCGAATTCAATATGTTTTGGAAGAAAATGGTTTCCTCTCCTATTTTGTGGTCATAATAGAAAAGTGTAAACGAAGGATTTCGAAGAAAATTTCTAACCTTTTGCTTAAGTTTGTAAATTGATCTGGTTGTAGCGTCAACCCAAAAAAAAGAGCTCTCAAATTATTGGTCATTGTTGTATCTATGCGCGTTATGCAATAGCCGCGCTGTCGCGCTGGTGTGACAATAATGTTTTGTCTAACCTATGTCTATATATGTAACTGCGAGGAAAAGGAATTCGATTTCTCTTTAGAAATCTTATTGTTTAATGCCATTTCTAGTTATCAGGCGTCCATTGAGTAATGATCTCTATCCATCTATCCGAGTGCATTCGTGTGACAGGGCCAGACCAGACCTTCAGTCTGTTTTTTTTGGTTTTCCTTGATCTTAAAAAATCTTATAAATGATACGATAAATCTTCCTAAAATACAGGAAGACACTAAGAAGTCTATGTGACATACTACATAATTATCTCACAACCAAGATTCAGCCAGTATTTAACAGGCTGGTAAAGCCAAAAACTGTGTCAACAAACATCACCAACTTTAAAATCGGCATTAATAAACATTTAAGAACATCCACCGGCTACAAGGATTGTAAACGGCCTGAAATGTCTCGAGAATAAACTTTGCCCAATAAACACGAAATAATCCGCCAAGTTTGTTTTATTTTCGCGGATTAAAAATATTTAGTCGAAACAAGGAACGGTGGAGGATTGTACCAGCTGTTTCGTAGCAATTTAGTTTTACAATTGGATGGTATCGCTAGCGGTTGGGAGCACGATTTCTTAGTTCACAGATTGCATGAAACTATCTTGAGGTTTTTCACAAGGTATCTCGGTTGTGAAATCGTGCTACAAAAGTGAAAGAAAGAAAGAAATAAAAAATGTTTATTTGTCGCAGAAACATACATGCATACAGGAAATAAAACAATACACAAACAACGCTTAACAGATATTAAAAAAAAAGTTAAATACAACAAGCAGGGAAATTAAAAATAATATATACATATATTGCACATCGTAACTGCGACAAGTAGGTAGGTTGCCACTCAGCATGGTGCTGTGCTATGGTCACCCACAGCACAGCGCTGGTTTTCAGTGGTCACCCGTAAAAAAACCAAGTGGTGGAAGAATTGCTTGTCTGCCTACCAATTATGGAAAGTTTTATAAGGAAACCAGAAAGATTATTGCGTGAGAAGACGAAGTTACCTGCTAGTTCCAATACGAGATGGTCAGACGATACTGTTGCCATTGTGGGAATGTCCTGGTTGAGGCAGGCGTAAGATTGTGGAACTTGGAACAAGCAAAGAATTGGCTTATACCCAGTATTGGATGAATTTGGTCTGTGGAGCATCACGTTTCTTTTATTAAATTTCCATGCTTGATAGAAAAAATCCTATTTTGTATATTCATTGCATTGTTTTTCCCAGCTCGCTTGGAGACAGTCGCTCCAGGTAAAATACTGGTATTTAGCTGCATTCAGTAAGACTGGGCAGATGACGATGAATAGTCTTTCTCAGCTCTGCTATCGTATAATCTAGGTCTAATTTCCTTTTCAACATAATCCCCATAAATTCAGGAGGCAACCAGAAGTTAAGCAACACGTTATTGGCATTCACTTCTATCTATTGCAGATTTAAGGAATCTAGATCTCACCCCATTGTCTTAGAGTACAATATCGCTTTGTGAAAATATGTCTAGATACTTTTAGTACAAAACCGAGTTGCAGGGTGAAACTAATCACTATAATTGAATTTTCTGCTGCGCATTCGCCTCGTGCCTCGAATTCAACTAATTCTATTTGCCATTTTAGTTGCTAACTAACGCCTTTATTTCTCCCATGAGTGTAATTGCTATTAGTTTACTGTGATTTTAGTCCGAACAATTTTAATATTTTGTTATCAATGTTGCGTTTAACCAAATTTAAATTTACATAATAAAAGGTTGTTAACAATATTTAATTCGTCAGTCATGAATATTCCCCGGAAATATCAGCTTACATTAATTAAATGTCACACAAATTAGTGGTGGGCTATAAAGATATGTTGACCAATAAATTGGGAATCAAACCGCATAGCGATATAAATTTTATTATTGAAATATTGTGAACACAGTAACTCGTCCGTAATATTCCAGGATAGTGCTGTTCATTAGTAACACAAACCATTAAATTTTAATCATACAAAATAACTGCACTCATTTGATATTTCCAGCTAAATTGTAATCTAAAATTATAAAT
Organism: Diarsia rubi; assembly: GCA_932274075.1. Lineage (NCBI taxonomy): Eukaryota > Metazoa > Arthropoda > Insecta > Lepidoptera > Noctuidae > Diarsia > Diarsia rubi. The sequence continues at coordinate 16,708,611 of OW026419.1, read as the reverse complement.
CAATTAATTTATATATTTTCAGTGCATGTCAAGATCATTACTTTCATCAATTTTAATCATAACTTTACACAGTAAAATTAAAGCTATTATAAATAATGGTCCACCAGTGTCGGCTGAAGGGTCTAAGCTACCGGTGGTTTGAGTTCCAGAGAGAGGAACCACCCCACAAACCCTCGATGGGAACCTCGATGGGGGCCTTCTGAATCAGGTACTTGATGCAACCTGTCGAAAGATGTTCGTCAAATCGGTACAATGAAAACTGGATTCACATTCCACATGTCGATATCCTCGTATGACATTTTCATTTTGTGTCTCTCAGCTTTCACGTGTTTATTTTCATGCGGGATGATAACATCGACTATCGTCGGTCTATAACTGATAGGCTTAAATGTCATTTAGCCAAAGAAAGTTGAAGGAACGAGGTTTAATTAACCTGTATAAAAGTTTTGAAGTTTATTAAGGTGCCATCGTAATAGGGTATTTCACCAAAAAAATCGAATTAGTCCGTCAGATAGATTTCCAAAATATAATGGACACGTATTTTTTTCCATTTTCACGTAAACAAAAGATGAAGACGATACAGTGCTTTGAAAAGTCGTGTTAAGTCGTGTGACGTCACAAGGTTAGTACTTTTTTACCCACAAAGTGACGCCAAAACACTTTTTATTTTCGTAAATTTTTATTAAATTGATAAAACAAAAAACACGTATCCAATATTTTTCGATAATCTAACAGCCGGACTAATTAGATTTTTTTGGTAAAATACCCTTTATTGATAACAGTTTCATAATCATCATTTTATCCGACTACTATTTCCTCAAAACCAACTTCAATAAACTTTCTGTTTAAACACAAATAAGAAGCATTCATTTTAGTTTCTTTCATAAAAACCAAGGCAGCCTTTTCTCCCACGAAATGGTAGACGAAATTAATTTCGGTCTTGTTCTAATATTTTAGCAGAACGAAAGGCTTATAAACCTTCTTAACCACATAATGAAGGAAAAAAAATATAAAGATATTAAAAGTTAATGCTTTCAGTTCCTAAGTCATAAAACAGTGTTGATTAAATTTTTGTCAAAATTATTACGGTAATTTTATGATTGGTAGTAGTCAACCATTTACGGCATGCTCCTGAGTTTTATTTAATTGCGTCAAGTTTCATGGGGTTATCCGAGTGATTTAAAATTTTAAATAATCTTTATATAGGTTTGTCTCACAGGTGCTGCCATGACTCGTTGCCTTTGTATGCTCTACAAATTAAATATTAATTTAATTTAATACTGGTATTTTACGGTTACGACAATTACTTTGAGTATTTTTTTATTTAATATTGTCCCTGTTATGTCATATATTAAATTTAGCCTTGCATATTTAACAACTTGTTATTTAACAGTAGTAGTGCTAATCTAGTCGTGTGACCGACTACTAGGTCATAGATCACGAATTCGAGCTAAGACCTATATTATAGATTATCCGTTGGGGCTGCGGGTTGTTTGCACAGATACCGCGGTCTCGACGTAAAGGGCTAAGAAGGAACATGGGTGGCCTTCTGATTTTCGGATTTCGGACACTTGCTGCGAAGGAAAATATCGTGAGGAATAGGGGCATGCTTGAGAGATATTGACGGCATGCTAAGCCCTGACATTAGGTTAGGCAATAACCCTACGAAAAAGAAAAACAATTACATAGCCAACTTTAAAGTAATCAATAAAAACTAATAAAAAGCAAATATATTAGTAGGTGTTGCCAGCGGCTTCGCACGCTACAACTTGAAAAGTATCCCATAGGAAGATAAAATAGGAATAAAAACTATCTTATGTGTTAATCCAGATTATAAACTATCTGTGTACTAAATTTTACCCAAATCCGATCAGTAGTTTTTGCGTGCAGAAGTAACAAACATTCACACTCACAAAATTTCTCCTTTCTAATATTAGTGTGATTCCTTGATCAACCATTATATAAATAAGTATATCTATATCTAAGTATACCATGGAATATTATATACAACTTTCCCATCTTAAGCTCTTAAACTAACATATTCTTGCCCTTGCAAGGTTGCTAAAGCCCTTCACATTAGCAAAAAGATCAAAACAGCAGAAAATAAAATAAAAACAGTTTGGAAAGTCATAAATAACGAGACTAACAGGAAAAAAATACGTGCCACTAGCTACACATTAAATACAGCATGTGGTCCTAAAAGCGATAATCAGGAAGTAGCTCAAGAATTTGTAAATTTCTTTACTGATATTCCTTTAAAAACAACGGAGGCTCTTAATTCCTCACCTGAAGTCTCAATTGGTTTATTGAAGGCGAACGTGCCTGGTTGCCTAACTGAATTTAAATTTAAACATATAAACCCTACGGAGGTAATTAAAGCTTTCCGGCAAATAAAAATTAAACTGACCGAAGATCTATGGGGAATGCCTTTCAAAGTTTGTACATCCATAGTTGAGACTATTGCACCATACTTAGCTTCAATATTTAATTTGTGTGTAGACCGAGGGGTTTTCCCAGATTTAATGAAACACAGTAAGGTCATACCTCTTTTCAAATCTGGTGACAGTAAAGATACTAATAATTATAGACCTGTATCGGTGTTGCCAGCTTTTAGCAAGGTTTTTGAAAAAGTTATGCTTAACCAAATGCTCAATCATTTTAGCACCAACAGAATCTTACACGATCAACAGTACGGTTTCACTAAAGGACGTTGCACAACTGACGCCGGTGTAACTTTATTAAAGCACATATTTAATGCGTGGGAACAGTCCCAAGATGCTGTAGGAATATTTTGTGACCTCTCAAAAGCATTTGATTGCGTGAATCACGACACATTGCTTTTGAAACTTGAGCATTATGGACTAGGTAAACTTGCACTTAGTTTAGTAAAATCTTATTTGAGTGAAAGGCAACAACATGTTCAAATAAATGGTGTTAATTCACAGGGTTTAAAAGTAAAAATGGGGGTTCCGCAAGGCTCAATATTGGGCCCTTTCCTTTTTCTGGTATATATTAATGATCTACCCTATTTATTGAAAAACCAACCTCAGAATATGGTGTTATTTGCTGATGACACTTCCCTAATTTTTAAGATAAATAGACGGGCTCAAAAGCTAGATGATGTGAATAAAGCCCTACTTCAGATTCATAATTGGTTCACAGCAAACAATTTAGTATTAAATGAAAAAAAGACAAAATGCATAAGATTTGCTTTACCGAATGTTAAAAGTAGTGATTGTGATATTCTATTAAATAACGAGAAACTAAAATTCGTAGATGAAACGGTTTTCTTGGGGATTACGCTTGATTCACGGCTACAATGGGGTGCTCATTTAACATCTCTTGCAGGGCGGCTAAGTTCAGCAGCATATGCCATTAGAAAAATTCGTCAGTTTACTGATGTAGATACCGCTAGGCTGGTCTATTTTAGTTACTTTCATAGCCTAATGTCTTATGGCATTTTGTTATGGGGACGAGCTGCAGACATTGAATCTGTTTTTATTCTGCAAAAACGAGCCATCAGAGCAATATATGGTCTTCGTAGGCGCGATTCTCTGAGAGAACTATTTAAGAACATTAACATTATGACGGTGCATTGTCAGTACATCTACGAAAACATAATGTATGTCAGAAAAAATCTGCATCTTTTTAGTAAAATAGGTGACAGACACAATTATATTACTAGGAATAGGGACCAGTTAGTGCAGCCAGGCTTCAGACTCGCTAGGGTAGACTCATCTTTCATGGGGCCTCTTTAGTATTATATAGTCGCATAGCACATATTGTGTGAGTACTATGTACTAGAAAGCTGTCATTCTCTGGAAACCTACATTTGTTTTTCTATTTTTATTTGACTTGGATATGCCCTGGCGATTGAGAGTGTGTCATGCTCACTTAAATGTCTCGCTGATGGTGGCGGGTGTGTCAGGTCATTTCGTTCCCTTTAAAATGGTTGAGTGGAATGGTGGCTGATCCATGCGTCATGCTCGTAAACGGGTGCTGTCAGTTGTGACTGGTCACCTCTTAGTTGCCACGGCTTGTTTGAATTATTATATTATTTTTAAATCGTCGTTTTGGCTTTACTATGTCGACACTTATCGTGCACAACTTGCTACATCGTTCTCACATGATAATATACCAATCTCGATATGAATGATGTAACCAAAGTTTTGTAACAATATGATTTAAAAGAGTATCCATGAAGTTTCTTGCCATTCTTCTCATGAGACCAACGCTTTGGAATCGGCAACTACAGTACACTGACAGTTATTATGCCTTGTGAGTGGTCCCACTCACAGTAGCTTACACACTGTAGCTTAGTTTATTAGCTTATTAAAATTTAGTATTTGTTCGACTATTCAAAAGAGCCTGTAACTGGCCAACTTGAAATAAATGATTTTGATTTGATTTGATTTGACTTATCCCAATTTATTTGGGTTTGGCGCAACATGTCTTCATCTTCCATCATCATCATCATCATCATCATCATCATCATCATCATCATCAGCCTATAATGTTCCTACTGCAGGGACTCAGGTCTTCTCTCTTCAAGAGTTATGGGCTATATTCCACCACGCAGGCCTAGTGCAGGTTGGTAGATGTCACAATTGGCCATGACTTGATTTGTTTTTTATTTTTTTTTACAAAATATAGACCATTTCAAAGAACTAATTTGCTTATTTTATTTTTTTAGGGGTTGTACATTTTTTTAGGATTTTTTAAATTCGAGGTGCTTTCAATATCACTATGAGGCTGTATGTAGTGTGGTGTAGTGCCACAGACAAATTAAAAAAGAATACAATGTCAATCTAAATCCAGTGACATATCCTTGACAGTTGAGATTGATACAGTGCTTCAAGAGGAAGGTTATAAGTATAATACATGCATAATATAGTAGAGAAAAACACCTGTGCGAAGCCGGGGCGGGTCGCTAGTATATAATAAGTTCATTGATGACAAGAGATAAACCAATCTTATATAAATCAAAACAATGATATAGAATACTTACATTAGAGCCTTTGCTCCTCGTATTTCCGCTATATTGTGTTGAGTGGACAACATCATATACTCAACAATCATAGCATTATTGACCGTAGGTGTGTTACGGGAATCCGCCTTAGTATAATTTAAAGAAGCCATTACAACAATTCACAATATTTCACAAAAACAAACTTCAACAAAGCTGGCTAAACATAACCTACAAAATGTTGACATTGACAGTCTCGCAACCGAATGTTTTTTTTTTCAAGAATGATAGAATGACAAAGGAATGTTCTATTATGCTTTGTTGGAGGGTCTGAAAGGTCAAATGAAAGTCATTCGTTAAAACACCTATAACTTTTGAAATAGTATGTATTTTTCAAATCTGGTCACAGGCATGAATTCAACTAAGCTAACCCTCGTAATGGTTTTAAGACAGCGCTTGAAAAAAAAATTAGGCATGCCCAATTCTTCGATTTTTTGGTTTTAAGACATGAAACGGTGATGCAACAAATTACACTAATCATTCATGTGTTTTCTTAATTGTCATCTCATCAGCCACCTCCTTTAAACCATCAGCATATTCTCAAATAAAAAAGCTATTAAAAACTATCCCTCTCAGTAATACCTTTAATAAATAGCTAGCAAATCGAAAATGTGACTGGACTTAGATAAATGACAGAGCACCAGCAGAATACTGATGTGATCGTGGCACACTATGTGCTAATGAGAACTGATTTTATATAGTGTTGCGTGGTAGTAGGGTTGATTTACTCGAGTGTAGTGGCTGAGGGTTAAATGGGGTGATCGATGGACGGTCAGAGTCAATTTAGATGTGAATTTTTGAATGAGAATTGGTTTAGTGAGGATACACGTTTTGGACCTAAATAGGTGGGTCTATTGTTAGTTAATGCTGCATTGAAGAGCATATTTTTTCTTACGACTATAATGTTTAATTGATCATTCAGCCTATGCATAGGTTCATATTATCATAGAGGAGGCCTTTACTATTAACACTCTTGTAACGAGATTTGGAGGCTCATCTCATAGAGAAGAGGCCTTTGTCCCAGCAGTGGGAACATTAATAAGCTGATGATGATGATGAACGGGATATTTACCATGTTCACTATTTGCTTCGGTTACATGGTAAAAATCCCGTTACAAGTGTTAACAGTAGTGATAGTGACCATGATTGTCAGTTAGGAGGCCTTTGCCCCAGCAGTGGGAACATATAGGCTGATTATGACTATGCATAAATATAGGTTCGATAGACTGAAATATAGGTATAATAACTACGTTAAAATTGCTCCTGATTTTTGGCTTTAATTTTCTTGAATCCCGCATTTTAAATGAAGATTGTCAAAAACAAATAATTATATTAAGGTCTTGATGCCAAAGGAATGAGTTCAAAGAAAATTTATTCTACAGAAGAACAATTCATCAAAAAACCAAAGTATTTTAATACCTTATTTGTTTGTAATAAAACAAAAATAAATCCATTGTCATAATATTTAAATATTAAATCTGGGGAATAGAATGTTCTGGAATGTAGCCCAGAATAAAACATTCATCTTAGTGCTATAACTGACAACGACAAGTGTACATCCTACGATTTTAACGTAGATCCACGAAATGTACTGGTTGGATGTTCCAGAGCCACTAAAGATACCGAAGAATTTTGAAGAAAAAAAAAATGTATACAAGATGAAAAGACACCGACGTAAAACGTATCCAGTACATCAACATCAAAAGTCATTCATTCAAAATAGGCTGATAATCCGCCCCTTTCGAAAGTCAAAACTGATTTACAAGAGACAGTTTCTCATAGTAGGGTTTTATTCTAATACCCACACACAAAAATTTACATCGTTAATTTAAAAATAAATCTGCTGCTCTGAGTTTAACCAAGTAGGTATGGCAGTTTTGTAGGAAACAACATTTTTTTGTAAACTGACTTTCTTAATTATTACACGAGACAAACAAATGCATATTTCAACGTATTAATAAATACTTAAAACTGGTTGTAATGAGAAAAGTGCAGGCGTTCAACTCCCCGATGATCACACCGGATCAGATCATGACTCTAACGGGATTAACTGATATTGCTGTCTTGTGATGAATCTCAGACAGAGTGATCTAAAATACTCTCAAGCGACTCCGTCAAACTTTTCAAGATAAGCATTACTAATTAATAATAATTAGACATTCAATTTCCTGATACAAGAAATCGAATTTTTAAATTAAAATTACCGATTATCGTATAATTAAGTTGTTGAAATTCTATGAAATTATACGGTCAGTTTAAACTACTCGATTTTAATTATACAACGATTTAGTCAATTATTTTTTTCTCAATTTTAATTGTGTTTTCTAATAAAAAAATATAAAATTCTTTTATTAATTCATTTGTATAATCAATGACCAATATAAAAAATTTCTTGCTTTCAAGGACCGAAGAAATAAATGATCCGTTTGATGAAATCGGTTTTCGCATAATACGAAAGAAGTAGAATAATGATTTTTTTACAGATATTTATTTGTACGGTTTTAGTGGTGCAAGCAGTACTAACGTCTAATTTGGATGGAGAACTAGGTGTTGGTATGTAGTTGCAATTGTTGAAATAAATAAATATTGTGTCGAGTCGCCCTTTCATCGAGGTCTTATCTGTATAGCTGTCAAATAAAATAATACTCGTAATAACATATTCTAAATGAACGATGTACGTCTGTGCCGTCATGATTTTTTTTTTATAAAAAGTTTTGTGTGAACATAAACATACAACTAAACGTTTTCAGACCGGAATACCACAATATCTAACGAAACCGTGACTACTTATAATATTGGAGTCTTCATGGGTATAGTCGATCCCGAAAAATACTCACTCGGATCATTCGAACAACATCAATCCACCTTAAAGAAATTGTATGAAAAATTCGTTTTGCTAAGAGGCGGCGGATTGGTAAATTACCTGAAATGGCTCATAATGAACGACTTTGGGGTACTAGCAGACACTAAAGAGTCGCTATTCGATACGAAAACTATTGAACGCACCATTCGTGACAAAAAAAGATTTCTGCGTCTTTTGATTACAGGGGACATTTTGGTCTCAAGCAAAAGTGATAGTGGGTTGATTGGGCATGCGGCCATCATGGTTTCTGATGAGTGGGTATTAGAAATGAAGGGTGGCAAAAAATGGAAAAACGGGATTGAGGACAATAACAGACAGATCTCTAAGGAAGAATGGTACGACCGGAACTGTGATGAATCGGTGATCGTGTATCGGCTTCCTGACAATAAAAAAGCCCGTCAAGCTGCTCTCTGGGTTGATCGTAATTACTATAACCCCTACGGTGGACAAGATAAAGAAATAAAGGTAAAATATAAAATAACTTCAGACTTTAGGTCAACGAATCCGAGTTATAGCTCTAAACTGGTACTTCACGCTTTTTACTACGGTACAAAAGGAGTTTTAATGACAGGCATGGCGGAGCAAGGAGTGATCAATCCGAATAGTATACCAAAGTATTTCAGACCACATTACAAGTTGAAGCGAATGGGAAAATTTTATGTTATGTGAACATAGATATCCTATTTTTGTAAGACATTTAGCTGGTGTGTTTATTATCGGGCAATTTATGCATCGTGTTTTATACCCCATAACTCTAAAGTTTTTTTTATTTTATTATATTATTAGTACAAAATCTTCTTCGTATCGTGAGGGCAGAAAGGTGCCTAGTGTTAGTTTCTTAACTGCCTCAAAAGCCTCTGACATGGTTTGACGACCGTCATTGGCTGTGATCACCGGCTTATACGTACCTTCCGAAGCACGTAATCATCCTAGCCAAACTGGAAACAACTTTTACAAAGTACGCTTGTCGTGGGAATCGAACCCACGAGCGCCATGTCACAAGGCAAACGCCTAAACCACTCGACCACGAGCGGAACATGACCTAGAATATGTGCTCCTAAAATGCATAGTTTCGAAGATATTTTATTGTTAAATACGAGTAATAATTTTTACTACGTCGAAAGCTAAGCAAATGCGACGTAGTCTTAGTTCGGGTCAGGATGTTTTACGAGTACATTTAAAATCGTGACTCGTCGATTTTATTGCTTGAAAATTAAAAAAAAATAAGATTGAAAAATAATGCCTGTTGAATGCCTATTACCTGGAGTTACGGGGTATCAAACAAACGCGTTGCATATTATATTTTTAGCAATGTAAGTAAGCTCAGTAAATGTTGTTAAATAAACTATTTCTAAATAAAAATAATTATATTTTTTGGTTTCAATTTTCTAACAGGTGTTACAATATGTACAATATGGGCGTAAATTCGTTTGATCATTTCAAGAGTTACCGCAGTTGGTACAGTCAAACAAGGTTATAAGTATATAGCCACGTAACTTGTAGGTATTTCATTTTAAGATTATACAGATTTTGGAGACTGATGCCATACGATACTGCGTTTGGCATCAGTTGCTTAGTGCGAAACACTTGTTCAGTGTACTATAATTATAAAGATCTCTACATGTAAGCTTGTTCGACTGTACATAGCTATGACTCCAATCGTAAACATACCTACTTATTAAGCCACTATGTCGGGTTCGAACGCACACTGACGCAGTGTCAGTACAAAATAGATAAGAACAGAAGATCAGATCCTTAGCACGCTAACACAGGCTCTAAGGGTTAGCCCTCCTGTGGGCCTGTGGACGGTGAGTAATGGGCTAGCTCACCATCCTTCCGCCTAATGACAATGACAGGCCGGCGGCGAGTTTGCGATCCATGCGCGCCTCAAAAACATGTCAGCAACATTGCAGGATCCCGCATGGGCCGACGCCTGCCAGGGCTGCGGGTTATTTGAAAGAGATACCGCAGCCCCGGACACAAAGGGCTAAGAAGGAACATATGGGTGGTTTTTAGTCAGTAGAAGTCTGACACTCCGTTCCACCTAAATTTTTCTTCGTTATTTTTCTTTTTTATCGATATTTCAGTAACTGAAACTGCAGTGCTATGCGTCATGGAGCTATAACTGCCAATCTAACCTTCATAACTCAGTAAGTACTAGGTAAAACGATACCACTTGGTAAGACTGGTCATCAGACTTTAGGGCCACTGACTAACTGTCAAAGATTAACAAATGACAGCTGGCACCAACGGTAAAGCTGCCTGTCCACAGAAGAGGAGCGAGGCTGCAGAGCGGAGAAACGCACAAATATTAACATATAGGATTGCATACTGGGACCAAAGCGCCAGCCTAAAATGGAGTTTCTGAGGCACGTTGCTCTATAATGGATGACCTACCCATCCACGGATCGGCCTTAGCAAGTGCGACAGGTCGAGTGGATGCTGTTATTCAGCCTCAAGCTCCACTACCTTCTGCATCCTATCTTTTCTGTGGTATCAGATAGGGTTGGACGAATCCGACGATACTTAATCGAGTGTCAGTCAACGCGGTATGTCTGGCTTTTGATGTATTCGACGCGAAACGTGCTGTTCCGGCTCCCAGGTAAATGTGTACATGTGTCTCTTTTGATGGGTATGACATCGCTTGCCTGGAACTTTAAGAGATAAAAAAGATGTTAAAGGCAGACGTGAGTGATTTAGTCTTGATTTTTATAGAAGGTGAAGCTGAACTAAAATGTATTTTGATATTTTAGTCTCTTTTAAAATAGGTACAGTTCTGGCGAAAATAGAAACAGCAAAGCTAGGTATGAATTTTTTTTTCTAGGGTTACTTTTAGTTCTAACAGTCTCCGTGCTGTCAATCTAAAATTATAATCCTACTAATATTATAAATGTGAAAGTTTGTGAGAATGGATGTGTGGATGTTTGTTACTCTTTCACGCATAAACGGCTGGACCGATTTGGTTGAAATTTGGTATGTAGATAGGTTATACCCTGGATTAACATATAGGATATATTTTATCCCAATTTTATGATCCGTGGGATAATTTTCGAGTTGTAGCGGGTGAAGCCGCTGGCAACAGCTAGTTTAAAATAAAGTTATTTTTTATTAATTAATAAAATACAATTATTTTAAATTATAATTTTAAAATTCTTTGACAATTTCGAATTGAAATATGACATGTCACCTGTCAGTCATAAAACCAGCCAGGAGTAATCCACCAAGACGTAATAGAACCTCCGAGTGTGCTTTTAGAATTTTAATTGAGAGAAGAGAGATCCGCTTCTTAGATGGAATACTTAAAAGTTCCAAAACTGCTAAAACGGTGTAATTAACTATCCTGTATTGCCCCACTGGTGAGCATTGCCTTCCTCTCCCTTTTCCACACAACTCATGGAACCTGGATTTTATAAAATTCTGCCCTTAGCGTAGTTTTCGTCTAGGTACTCGCATAATGCAATTTAATCTATCGAACCGGTTTTTAAGATTAAATATTTAACAGAGTATTATTTTTTAATTTATAAGATTTCTTTTGATAGCCGTTCCACAAGGAATAGCATCATAAATCTCTTTGATATGAATATACTGCACATGCCACATCCAATATTACCAGTTCCCTGCGATGAAACATCTATAAATCCGACAACGACGGAGTAAGACATCCAATTTTCTCTAAAGCCAGAGTCCACTCGAGAACTCAGTAGTGATGAATAGAACGCTCAGGAAACAAATCTCTTTTGTGAGTTATTTTACACTGACTTAAGATGACCCTTTCAATGTTATTTACTTAACGGAAACTACCTACAAAAAAACACGACTTCTGCTAGTTTTGGAAACGTTAAATTTACTATTTTTGTAAATTTGTTGGAATGATAGATGTTTTGGTTCCTCAGGCGTGCTATAATCTTGGTTGACTCGATGCAATTTAAACGCAATAGCACTTCGCTCGCGATTTCGTCTGCAAAATAAGTGATACCTCAGCCAATATGCAAGATAACCAAGAATAATGCTTATTTCTGAGTGATAAACATTTTAGAATGGGATCATTAGTTACCCCTACATACAAATTTATAAAAAGAAACTCTTTATTTTAGAAATTAAGTTACGTATTCGGCTTACCTTTTGCTCGTGTCAATCATCAATACTATTCGGTGCCACCCATAGTGAAGGCTCGGCACAAATTGAGTTAAGACAAGTGGTTTTCACGAAGCAATAGCCGAGAGAAGCGATGCTGATCTGACCATGTTTCCAACACTATTTTAAACTTAAAATAGTTTTATAGAGTTCGTAAGACATGATCAGAAAACCTTCTCTATTGATCTTAGCTTCAGCAATCAATAAGAAACTTCCAATGACAGCTACGATAATCGTTAAAAAAGGTAATGCCTCTTCTTGGTTCACAGGCTATTCACATATTGAAGTACTTACACTCCTACTCATCCTCTTAAAGTCACTTTCATGCATTTCTTAACCACAATAATAAGCATTATTAGTAGTTAATTATTAGTAGTAAAAAACATACTATTCAGCTAAATAAAGGTTTATAATCGATCTTTGAAAATGTTTGTGTTTTATTTTTATTAAATAATGACTTGTGAAAAATGTGTAAAACAAAATTGTGGAGAATATCCGTTGAATAAACATTTTTCGTAGAGAGAGAGAGATACATATAAATGTGGTGCCAAAGAGGTAAGACTCTTAATGGACATGTAATTTAATTAAATTATATATTTTAATTGTCTCTCACCGAGACTCAGAAGTTCCGCCATGGAGTATGCCAAAGGGCAATGGAGCGTAGCATTTTGGGTGTCAAAAGACAAGATAGAATTCGAAACACCACGCTGCGCTCCAAAACGGGCATAGTGGATGTTGGCGAGGATTGGTTTGAGGTGGTTCAAGAAAAGAGCACTTGGAAGAATTTGGGGGAGGCCTTTGCCCAGCAGTGGGACAGTACGGGCTACTAATATACATATATATATATTGTACGTTATCAAAGCAGAGCTAACAAAAAGGAGCTTGTGGCTAAATATAAATAGCCAATAGGGTCTATCTTTAGGTTAAGCTGCGCTGTCATCATTTGTAGATATTCTGACTGATTTACCTGACCTCCAGAACCCGGTTAATGCTAAGGTATCGTAGGTTATGACTAAATAAAATGCACATTACGAAAAACAAGAACACTTAGCTAAATCAAATCTTTTCATTTGTCGGGACTACAAATGTAGCCCAAGGGATTGATCGAGCCATAGCATTCCATCTGCAAATCAAAGTACCCACTCATAAAATCGAAAAATTGCTACTATCCCAAAGGGAAAGTCGAACGGAAGCTAATGCGCAAAAATGCTTTTAATCATAAAAATATCGGATCATAAAAATACTTTGGATGGTGTTGTACAGACGCATTTAAATATACTTTCGATAGACAGAACACTACAAGCAAAATTGTAAGCTGCTTGCAAGATGGCTGTCTTGTTAAGTGACTTCATACACTTCTTTTAACATCTGCTATCGGCGAGTAAAAGTCCCGTTATCCTTACCAAAGATTAGCCACATTTACATGTAAAACAATATAACGTTTCTAACAAAATGAAAAACATTGTGACATTACTGATAACTCTATAGACAGGTCAGATTTGCGGGAGTAGTCGCATAGTGAGTGTGTAGTGTACCTATAAACAGACGTAGTAACCGAGACTGGCCCAAGAAACGTTGGCGTGACAGGTTGGACTCGTTCCTGATTAATTGACAGGAGAAAGCAAAACATAGGGTGTAGCAATAGAGGATTCTGTATTCTGTAGTAACTTCAATCTTTTGAATATCTATTGGTTTAAAGATTTTACGAAGAACGGAGAGCGATAAAAACAAATGTTTGACAAAAGGGTGTCAAACAACCATCTTTAACTAAATTTACTACGTTAAGAAGTTGACGTAATCGTCGAAAACCCGCGATCGGATGGACGCAAACGGAGAATTTAATGATAAAAGTCATAAAACAGTTACGGCACCAGATAACGGACTTTACGAGCTTCTTACGAATTAATTTTCTAACTGTTGCAGATTTGATTGGCAGAATTTTATATAAAATCTAGCTATTTAATTTTTATTATAATTCACTGATGGAGATATTAATTTGAACATTCAATTACCGTAAAACAGGAAACCCTTTGTTTGAATTTTATGAAGGAGTAAAACATTTTTCATTCACAGTAGACTAAATTACAGTTTTAATATTTTCGAAAAATAAAGCAAACTGATAATGTAGGCGATGCTACGAGTATATTTTTTACATTCGTCGGTATTTTATTAGCAGACAAAACAAATTTTCTTTTTTGAGTTTTGGTTGATTAATTATCACATTTTTTTTAAGATATTGAAAGCTTTATTCACAATATTTAAAAACTACAATTTTCAGAACTAAAATTATGATAAATAATATACAATTATGTATACATATAAATATATACTTATACATATTTATTTATTATTAATAATTAATTAATATACAATGTGGATCTGGAACTACGACATTAAATTAAAACTAGCACTGTACTAGTCCATCGAAACATTTTAAAACACGAAGATTAGTAGTTAGTGGAAAATTTAAAAATTGCAATTTTCAAACAAAATAAATAGCAGAATCAACTGCATAAAAAGTAAACACGCTTTAACTACGAAAAGTCACTGACCTAGTGCGCGGGGTGCAGCGAGCGGCGGCGATGTTGGGCGTAGGTACTTTTTATCGGAGAACAACAAATCAGCGGCATAAACTCACTAAGTTGCGAGTTGTTAATTAATAAAAGATCACTGATTGAATAATTAATCACTTAAAATCACATTACAATCAGAATTTTAAAAACTTACTAACTTAACCTAAATCACAAAACTAGCTACCTAATAAATGCCTAAATAACTAATATTACACTAACACCAATAAGTCACAGTAACCTATGCACTAATCCAAATATCATAAATCGTCTTTAATCACAATAACAACAAACTTTTCATAAAATCACGACAATGCGCGCGCGGCTCGTCTTGTGATAAAAAAAGTAGGCGTGTGCTCTCCTCAAAGGGCGCCGCTATGCACTGACTGACATAGTTACCGAGTCAAGGACTTTTTGCCGAAAAAAATTCCGCTCACACACACACTCGCAATTTTCTATGCACCACTAATGCATTATTTGCGTAAGTAATATTACTTTTTCTTTATAATTGTAGTATTTTGTGGGAGTGTGCGGGGCGCGTCAGAGTGGGATCGTATGACACCTTTCTCTGTCTTTCAAGCGTATTGAGACGTTGAGAATAGAATCGTAGGTTTTTGCACAGGTTCCTGACCTTACAATGTTTACCTATTATTACGGACTCCGATCTACATCATGTTGAAAAATAAGAAAATGAAAAATAATTTCCTGTGGCTAAAGTAGTCATTGGATTTGATTGATTTTTTGTATACGGGTCAAGAGCATGCCTTTCTTTACGTGGTTTAGAGGAATGTCAATCGTCCTGCTCCACATTGTATATATTAGCATATCTTATATAATTATCCACATCTATAAACTCAAAACTATGTATATACTAAACTCCCTTTCTCCACCATGCCCATCATACTCAAATGAAAACAAAGTTACAACTAAAATAACAACACCATCCAACTTCTTACCTCGCTGGCATGGGGCGTGCAACGGAAATGGCGCCCAGACCTGAAGGGCCACAAACCAATTTATCATGGCCGGGGTCTGTCTCCGGTCACGTGACCCCACTTGTGACCCCAAGCGTGTATCACATGCTCCTGCTGTTCCTAATTAAATTGGCTGTACTGTACTGTTTGTCAGTGGTAATTATAGAAAGCAATTATGGGAGTATTATGTGATGATCTGTGTTGATTGATGTACCCAAACCATGTACAGGCACATACATCAAGCTACCTGAAACTGTAATTTTTTTTTTTAAACTCAACATTGATCCTAATGTTTTAGCTACAAAGCTGAAAAAAAAAATTAAAGATTGTAATATTTTCTTGTTCTTGGACTGGTTTTTCAATCGCCAGTTTACTTTTATCGGACGAAAAAGTTGGTCATTTTGACAGTTTTTGTATAGACATAGACAATCTGTCAAATCATCACATATTCCTCAAGTAAAAGTTAACTGGCGATTGAAAAACCGGCCCTCAGTCTATTTGATTCTTTTGTTCTGTAAAGGATTTATTGCAAGATTTTTAAAACGCTAGTTTTGTTACTTCTTCCCAATTGTCTCACCTCCTATCCTGCCTTCTGAGCACCAAAATAAACAACAAAACACAGTGACCTCTGTACTACCTTAGCTAACGCCGATGAGGTAGTAAAGTTTTAGAATAACAAAATATTATAAAATACTGTGCCAGCGACAATAAAATAAAGAAAATGTATTTCCAAAAAGATGAAATCTTTGATAAGCTTTAGTGAAAGGAAGGATATGTATATTCTTTCCCATTAATGAGTACAAAAACACACTGTCGAGTATTTAAACCAAACAGCCCGGTACTCCAGCGATAACTGTCGCACCTAGACACCAGATGCAATGTCAAAACGAAATCCACCGCGTAAATGCCGTATGAGCACCTCTATAAAAGTTAAAAGCTTTTGTCAAAAAAAGTGCTGGGAATAAAATAAAAGTGGATGCAGCTCCTAAAAGCGGGCTACCAAATGCAGAGCCATGTACGAACAACGAACAGTTGTTGTGTCTCACGGGACTTTTGACCGGGGAAATATTTTCTAGGGTAGATACTTTTTGTGAGCGTAATGTGCATAGCCTTTTTCGCAAGGGTTTCTTGCGAGAACTGCCAATTTTTCTGCACGTTAGTGTTTACTGAAGGAAGTATCTTGAGAGGTTTAAAATTTTCCGTGGATTGTATATAAAAACCCTATAACATAACATCACGCCTGCAGGCGCGGGCTCTAAACGACTAGGCAGAGGTGTACCTTATAGTACACCCACATTTCGCCAGTTATGTTTGATTCTATTTAATAGGGGGCGAGCCTATTGCCATCAACCGCGCTCAAACCTTGACTCCGTTGCTGTTACTGAGAAATTCCTGATGAAAAACTCCAATAACAAGTTTACCGTCCTGGAAATCGAACTCTGGAATCTCCTCACGCTTAGCAGTCGCGACCAGTCAACCAACGAGGCATTGAAAAGAACGAGAAAGAAAGAATAAAGAAAGTCGGGAATCGGTCACTGAAACAGTCACTAACCTGCCTGAACCCTAACCCTTAAAACAAAGGAACAAGAAAACTTAACCATCACTCAACCTTAAAAAACATCTCCGTTATTATTAAACCAGTTCCTCAAACCTCTAGCTAACAATTCTAGGAACTTGAGAGTGTAAACAGTTCGCCTAATTTAATGTATTCTTAAGTCATCTCAGTTCTCAAGTAATAACAATGGGTACGTATATTGTGTTAGGTATTATTGTGTCCTTGCTGGCGGTCCAATATACGCCAGTTACTATGACAGGCAATTATTATTACGTACGGAACGTATATGCACAATCTCGGTGCTGAGATTGAGAGGGTAATATCTTGTGGTCTTGATGAGGTTGGTATATTAGATGCAAATGATCGTTTAATTGTTTGAAGTTGGGATTGTTGTAAACGGATTGAAATTACAATTGCAAAAGTTACGTTCAAGCTGTTATAAAGTAGTTGCTGTTTTGATAATTGATTACGGTTCCTATGCTTCACAATTTTTGTCTTTTATCTAAATACTCCCGTACTAATTCAATCTTTGTTTTTGGGAAATTATTAGAGATTTAATAAGTTCCTCCTTCTCCATGAAAATCTGTGTCTTAGCGTCTGATAGAACTAAAAACAAGGCTATCAATTACTACTAACATCAAGTATCTTGGGTGCGTTGGTTGACTTGACGTCTTTGAAGATCTATTTCAGCATAAGTAAGGCAGATTCGATGTTGTTACTCAAAAAAACACGGCATATAAATAATTATACCGTACTTTTTCCCAACGATGTTGGAGTTGGCTTCCAGTCTTACCGTCTATAGCTCAATTCTAGTATTTCACATGGAGCGATTAGATATGTGTCCTTCGCAAGCCAGTGAGCACTGGACCACTGCAATGACTGTCAAAGATCTACAAGTGACAGCCGGGAACCAACGGCTTTTTGCGACACGAAGGCATCTCGTGTCCCATGAAGATACGAAGATCGAACCGTTTTTTCGTTTTTTTGGCGGGTGGAAAATCATCAAATAACCCCTCCCGCTCTTGGGCAAAGCTAAAGGGAGTATCAGACTTCTGCTGACTAAAAACCACCCATGTTCCTTCTTAGCCCTATATGTCGAGGCCGCGGTATCTCTTACATCATCCTGTAGCCAAAACGGGCATCGGCCCTTGATCGACCCGTGCGGTATTATTGAGACACAAGCTAATAAACAACAGCGCTTCATCAAAAACCTCTACCAAACCAACTCAAACGCACAGCACCCGTCAATGCCATTGACGGCCAAAGCACAGAGTAAAAAAAAACGCCAGGAGTGATTGCGTTGAACAAAAGCAGATTTGTTCGCGCGATATTCAGTTAATCCATGATTAATCCGACCACAGATGCGTGTGATGAGGGTCGGCGGTGTGACAGCGCGATAATTGTGATATTATGATAGCCGCCGTTCTGATATACGCTTTGTCCTAGGTTTAGAGAGCGCGGGGACCGAAGCTAAAGATTTGAGATTTAAATGTGTGTGAATGATAATGATTTCGTTTATATGTTTGAAAAGTTATAAAAACTATCACATTTTGTGATTTTTGAGCATAACATTGAAGACTGATTATATCGGGAGTATACAATGTGACCACTGCTGGGATGCAGGGTTTTTTTCGCATTGAGATGGGCTGTATCGGTATTACAAAAAATACTATCATATGTGTATAATACAGTATCAACGTGATACAACTACAAGACTCAAGAAATACAATCCAGAAATTTAATTATATTTCTAAAAAGATAAGACATTTATTTTATACTGTTTAACAAATACGTTTATTGTAAACTGAAGCATTATTATCATAGGGCACGCCACGATAGTGGCGGTAAGTCCCCTCTTTGAGGAGTGGCTTGAGAGGCGCCACGGCGCCCTCACCTTCCGTCTGACGCAGGTCCTCACCGGACACGGTTGTTTCGGGAGGTACCTTCACCGAATCAGGCGGGAGGAAACGCCCGGATGCCACCATTGTGAGGATCGGCCGGAGGACACGGTGGAGCACACAGTGGAGGTGTGCCCCGCTTGGGCGGAGCCCCGCCGTGTTCTCGTAGCGGCGATCGGCGGCGGCGACCTCTCGCGCCCGGCCCTGGTGTAAGCCATGGTCCGGGGCGAGGAGGAATGGGACGCCGTCGCCTCCTTCTGCGAAGCAGTGATGCTGGCGAAGGAGGTGGCGGAACGCGAGAGGGAGAGAACCTCTCGTCCCAGCCGCCGCGGGAGGCGCTCCGGGCGTCGGGGGTCCCGCGATGACCTCCGGCCACCGTAGACGCGGGCCTGTGGACGGTGAGTGATGGGCTAACTCGCCGTCCGTCCGTCTCACGACGAAAACAGGCCGTGTCGACGGCGCGTTCGTGTTCCACGCGCGCCTCAAAGAGATGTCAGCAACATGGGAGGGGCCCGAAAGGGCCGACGCCTGTCGGGGCTGCGGGTAGTCCTCTGGTTATCGCGGCCTCGACATAGAGGGCGAAGAAGGAACATGGGTGGTTTTTAGTCAGTAGAAGTCTGACACTCCCTTTCGCTCTGCCCAAGAGCGGGAGGGGTTATTCGATGATTTTACACCCACCAAAAAAAAAAAAAAAAGCATTATTATCATTACTACTAACAAAATCCCCCCCGTCTCTATAATCGATATATTAATCTAAAAAAAAACCACCAAACAAAAACAACAAATGCCTCACAGTGTACAAATACATACGGAACGTAAATGTGTTCCTAATATCGAACGGCGCATCGGCTTCCGCGATATAGCAGAAGTAATCGCTAATTATTGAACAACCTGCACTAAGCTAATAGCAGGCCGAAGTGTCGAACTAGTGGGCGAGGTACAAAAGCAGACACTGGGTGAGCATAAACCACGTTTCACCCTTATAATCTGAGTAATAAGGTTGAAAGTACCGTCGACTGTCAGCGAGCGCGGTTGTATCTTGCTAATGCGTTGGAATCCTAGCCGTTTGAATATCGACGCGAAACTATTATTGTAAAATACATACATTGCTAGCAAGTTACCCTTGTTCAAAATATAATGTTAAAATATCACGTATCCTGTATCTTGGAATGGTAAAGCAGAGGTGTACCTAATAGGACATCCAGATTATGTCAGTTATAATATTGAAATTCCATCTAACAGGGGACTTTGCCATTAACCAGACACAAATCAATACCAAATGGAGAAGCCGAATATTACTTTACCCGACCCGGAAACCGAACCCACGTTCTCACGATCAGTTCAGTCGTTTTTGACGAATACCTATCTAGATTAGCGAAGTATTAAGCAAACATAATTCCAAGTAGAAAACATTACTGACAGAAGAAGGGATAGTGTTATGTATAGACTTTAAAAAAATATTACGATAGACAGGACATGCTCAAAATCGTAATAATTATAGTACTTAGTGGTGGTACTTTCATACAAACCTAAAGGCCCAGCTTGCTTTAAGTACCATTCTTATGATGGTTTCTGAACGGTAATATGCTTGTATTAAGCTTTCTGCATTACTAAATTTACATCTAGTACCTACAATAATCCCCGAAAAGTTAATGCAACGATCACTTACTATGCTAAATTGATTGGACAACCACGAAAGGCACTTCACTACGTATTTTAAAACTCAGTCTGTCTGTCTTTCTTTCTGTTACTCTGTACTGTAACTCAAAAACTCTATCATCGATTTTCATGCTGTTTTCACCCATGGATAGAGTGCTTCTCGAGGAAATTTTAAGTATATAATTTGACCGACATCCACGCGGGTGAAGCCGCGGGCATCAGCTAGTTTTTTTTTATAGAAAACGGTGAGTGATAGCACACACATACGGCCACACACATATCGTGCACCTCTTTTTAATTTCACACTTCACTCCCGAACAATCCGACCACTCAAGTGTTAAAAATTCCGAATTCCTTTCCTAAAGACTAGGTATAGAGCGAAACTCACTGCGAGAGTTCGTGTTCTGTAATAATTTCCACTTCAAATGTAGGCACAGTGGGCCAGTAGACTCGCTTAGTTGAATAATTCAAAAATTCACGTCGGCCACTTGCGAAAACAAGGAGAGTAAACGCTAACTGTGCAGTTCGCGAAAAAATACAACCGGACGAGTGCAAAACGTTGGCAGTTCATTATTCTGTTTGAATGTACCCGGAGTCTGTTCTTTTGGGGAATTAGGGTGCTCGTTATGATTTGAGTGGCGGACTTGGAGACTGTCTTGTTTCTTTTTCTTGAGCTGTTGATTGTGGGTAGGTAAAAAGACTGTTTTTTTGGGTAACGAGGTGACGAAGATTGCAGAATTACAGAAAAAAATAATACAAAAATTCAAGATTGTTTCTAAGTTTGTGTTTATATGGAAAAAAATCGTGGGGAACCAAATCATTAAGATATATTATATTTCTTGACTGTATGCAAAACTAAATCAGAGGCCCAAGGGCTGCATAAAAACTGACACCAAGTTAGACCTTAACCACATGATGGAGAAAGATAGATAGAAGATATTAGAAATCATCCTAAACAAACACTTATTTCACACACTGAAAGCATAAGAAATATCTTGCGTGACTGATTTAAATGAATAGTTCAGAACATATCCATTACACACATCACCGATCCATTCAACAAACCCTAGACAAAGTTACTAGAACAATCTCAGACCGTAATCACAATCAGTTTTCTAGCTCACAACACAATCAGCCTTACGTGCTAAAGTACTGAAGATAAAGGGAAAGTAATGAAATCTCGGGTAAGTGGATAATTAAACAACAGAACAAGTTTTGACATAACTCCCAGCGGCCTCATAAGGTAATGAGTTTGGAGGAGAAACCTCAGTTCTCGAGTCTGAAGTCTGCCTATTTTATCAAGTAACATTATGAGGTACCTCCTGGAGTTATATGATGAGCAGGACTTCAAGTACTGTCGTTGCCTCAGTGCTAGTCAAAATCTCGTTATAGTAGATGTACTCGTTCTTTTGGATCTATCTCAATTGATTGAAAACACAAATCTATCCTTTTGTACATTTCTTGTAGTCGTCATTTCAGAATTTACCTATTTCCTGGCCATGTAATCTTTTTTCACACAATGGGTGGCACTATCAGAATTCGACTTTCACCCAGTTAGAGCCGGTTGCTACGTACTTTGAGATACCTATATTATGAAGCCTTTTTTGTATGATGGGAAATAATCAAATGACTCCTCCCGCTCTGTGAATAACGGTAGGGAGTGTCAGACTTCTACTGACTAAAAACCGCCCATTTTTCTTCTTAGCCCTTTGTGTTGAGGCCGCGGTATCTCTTTCGAACGACCCACAGCCCCGACGGGATATCAAGAAGCCTAAATATCAGGGAAGCCATCTTATGGGTAGAATACCAGATGAATCCAGATTTAAACCTATAAATAGTTTTATTTTCATAGCTACATCATCAGCCACAATACAGCTTAGAAAACTAGCATATTTTGATAATGATTCTCTTAGCTACAGTCAACATAAAATTCGGTAACCAGCATTTCCTTGCAAGCTGTTTGGTAAAAGCCCGGCAATAAAACGGTTACGAGCGTCTGCATAATTTGTGGAGCTTGCGCGAACTGCACCTGAAATTGATACGTGCTTTAAAATGCTGTAAACTTTGTAAATAATACAAGAACTAGGAAATAACTATGTATGAGAAAATATATAGAGCACAACATTGCACCTTGAAAACCCACACACATTGCGGCAGTTAATGTTTAAGTCTCATGTCATAGAGGGCGACCCTATTGCCTATTCAGGTACAAATTCTGAGTACCTACTGACGGAAAAACCAAGAGAATGTAATGTAGACGTATGTCTTCGAAAACGTTGTCAGTTTTCCGATGTTATCACCAGATAAAGATTGTTGTTAATTTTGGGTGAAAATTGTCACACGGGGACGTACTACCGATACCGAACAAAAAAAATACCCTATGTTCTTCTAACCTGCATCATCCCCTACGAAATCCGTTCCGCTCTTAAGTCATGAGACGTTCAAGACAGACAGATTTATTTTTATAATTCGATAAGTATGCAAAATCAAAATTAACCTATGACTGATTATGAAACCATTTCGAAATTTCAGGTTTCTATTTCGAGCACTTCAATTGTTAGAAGGTTATAGTTTTACTTAGCTCTTGTTATCACTTGACTTTCATTTCACCTCCAAATGACGTCACACGTTAGACTGGTTGAGAGTAACAGTCAGTCAGAGTCAGACAAGTGTCAAGTTGGCCAAAGAAACGACGCATGAACTTTGTAAAGGATTAAACCGTCTAGAACAGAGGTGACAGCTAAGATGATGTATTTATAAAGAAATGTGAAATAAAAATATTTGCTGCAAATAAATTGGAACAAAGGCAGGACAATGATGAAGTATCAAGTATGAAGTTTCTTTTACAAAGCGATAAACATCAAATTTAGGTTTTATTCTTCAGCATCATCAGAGTCTCTTAAGTAACCACGAGCAAACGTTTAGTAATTTATAAAAAAAAATAACTGCAGCTTGGAATACACACATATATTATACAGAAAATAGTTAAACCAAAACATTATGAGTGGGGGCTTGTGACGTGACTTCGTGGTAAAAAATGAACCAAGCTGTGACGTCATACGACTTTTCGAACTACTGCAACGGTATTGTTTTAATTTTTTGTTAACGCGAAAAAAATATGGTGTTTAATACTTTTTGGAAGTCTTTTATTATTTTTTTCAACTACCCTATTATATGATTAGTATGGATAAGACAGAGATAAGACAAAGCAACCGACGACGACGTGGGCGTTGCGAGTTGGCAAGAGAACTACGGAAAGTGTCGTGTGTCACGATGTCACCGCAGCCATGTCAGAAACTCGGAAGCATGCCTTGACCTAGCTCTCTAGAGGTGCATTGTGTTACTAATAACATATGGAATTTATTTTTACTTTTCCTTCCTAGTCTAAATCCGTTTTAAAGTTCTAGGTAAGATACTGGTACGGTCAGGGTCGCTTTCGTTGCTTCTATTCTTAAATTACGTACGATTGATGCTCCATGTAAAATACTGGTTAGACTTAAAGCCAATCTGAATATAGTTGAGAAAAGGCTAGGCAGATTATGATGCACTTTTTCAAGCTGCTAATCTTTTAGTTCCTGACTGTTTTTACACGACTGCCCCAAAAAAAGAGTTTTTAGCGTTCATGTATGTTTGTGAGTTTCTTTATTTCACCATAACTTCTAAACGCCTGAACCGAATTTGATGTATGTGGTATCGTTAGATTCTTTACGTTATCCCGGGTGACATAGTTAAAATATCAAAACCAAAATTTTTAATGCTGTCCCCCGACTGCACTAAAAATTTTGGTTTTCTGTTTTCCATTTTCGTAAACAATCACGGTATCTTGTTCTCATTTGAAATCAATCGACTTTTTTAGTTTTTAGTCCACTTTCTTTTGTTTAGTTTTTGTCATGGCAGGCGTGTTTTTTTTAAATTACTTATTTGTTTTTTTTTTACATTGTTAGTAACTTACAAAAAAAAACAGATGGGAGTTAAATTCAACGGAAACATTTTCCAAGAGAGATCATTGAATTAGATCCAAAACAAATCTAAGAACAGGCTTTAAAAATAAATGAGCTAAAACAAGAAAATGCCTCAATTTTTTCATTTAAATGACTCGCATTCCCAGTTAAAAATTGAAATAAGAAAACCTGACGTGATCAAAAGGACGGTAATCCTGTATTTACGAAATTGAAAATTATGACAATAACACCTGTCTCATCTAAGCACATAGCCAAATTGCGCAAAATCGACTTTAATTTGATACAGATAAAGTCCTTTTTGTAAACCGTGCTTTAAACGAGACAGGAAAGGCAATGCTCATTTCGAGAATACATTCCTTCAGTTAAAAAGTGCTTAACGGAAACTTTTTTATTAGCTTATTTATTTGAGACTGAAACTTACAACGAGCTCCTGCAATTTGTCGAGGTTTCTCGGAGTTACTTTTTATTCTTATTGGCCTTCGATTTTAGCAACAAGAGGAACTGAAAATCTTTTATTTAGTGATACCGATATACTCAAAGTTTTCATGCAAACATGTTTATTATTTAAATATTTTCGCACGTCCTGAAAAACTGTTGTAATTATGGAAACAACAGTTCTGTAATTTAGACATTTTAAATTTATTCGTATCCTTACCTATGCATTGCGTAAGCACTTTTGGTTGTGCCATTCGGTGACTTAAACTTAAACTAAAACCTTAACATTTTATGATAATAATTAGTATGACTATTATATGGACCAGTGATTTTTTTATTAGAAAAAAAAAACTAAAATCGAAGCAGCTAATTTCTAAGTAACTTGACGCCACCAACTTGTAAAGAACTTGAAGCCATCATGCACATATTTGAAACCTTTAAATGCCTACAAACGGGCGTAGACTTTTTGTAGCACCACCATCTCTGTAGCAAATCTTGCTACAGTTTCATCAGTCTATATACCTAGTTTTAGTAAATTCTGCTACAGTTTCATCAGTCTATATACCTAGTTTTAGCAAATCCTGCTACAGTTTCATCAATCTATATACCTAGTTTTAGCAAATCCTGCTACAGTTTCATCAGTCTATATACCTAGTTTTAGCAAATCCTGCTACAGTTTCATCAGTCTATATACCTAGTTTTAGCAAATCCTGCTAAAGTTTCATCAGTCTATATACCTAGTTGTCCACACTTACATCGAAAAAGATAGTCCAGAATAGGTAATGGTTTAGTATCTACGAATGTTGAAACAAAATTTGGAATTATTATAATACTCATAATTTCCAACCAATAATGTACGAGTAGGTTTATACTTTGTAACACACTTGCTACGTTGTGCTACGACGAAAATATGCTCATTCTGATCATATCGAAGCGTCAATACCACTATCAAGGACGGATGGAGGATGAATTTTAATTCTTGAACGTGTCCCTTTCTTTACATAGTTACGTGGACCGTATAATGGGAAGCGCGAATGTAACGGACCTTTTGTTGAAGAGCTAAAGTTTAAAAGTTTTTTGTCGTAAATCCTGGGCACGAAAGAGTTTATTTAGGAGAGATAGTTGTAGTACAGTTCATTTGTTTTCTTTGTCTTGTCTTGAATTTTGTTTCTTAGTTTTTCCAGTGCTTAAGGTAAACTGTTAACTCAGTAGCGTCCGAAAGAGATTTTAAAAGTTACCGTCGTAATTCCAGCATTTTGTTATTTTAATTAAAGGTTGGTTTGTAGATGGGTAATCACCTATTACATACCGGATTTCCTTTGATCTTCGGAGACTAAGTTAAGCCGATGGTCCCCGCGATCATTTCAGCTGAAAGACGTCCACTTTTAGGCACAGGCCTCTCCCAAGTGTCACCACATTCGTCGGTCCCGTGTGTTACGCATCCAGAGGATCCTCGCAGTCTTCACCAGGTAATTGGTCCACCTACTGCTTACAACGCAACGTATTCCTGTACGTGGTCGTCACTTCAGAACGTTTCAGCTCCATCGTCCATCCGAAATTGATATAAATACAAGCATTTGGATATTGTGACCTGTATGTCAATAAAATTGACCTCTGAAACAAATACTCAGATAGAATTTTAAAGCAATATTTATGTGAGCTATTCTTTACATAAGACCAGATAGGCATTTATTAGGCAGTCTATTGATCTATGTAAGGGCGTCAAAGGGTTTGCTATAGCCACTTGCAAATGCCAATATTAGACTTGAAATATAGTCTTTATTAACACTCAAGAAAACATAATATTTGTCTCTTAACACATTATTTGTTTACAGCGGTTGCTAGTAATATTTTTTCAGGCGCTACTATTATTTTCTCATCCAATATTCAAGCTATTTTTATGAAAAGAGCATACATGCTTAAGTACAAAAGTAAAGAAGAATTAAAGCGTTATAGAGGGAGAATCTTCAGCATAATAATGTTTAATTAAAACGAAGGATTAACGACGGAGTTTACAATCTTTGAAGCTATGTTTGCGTGTAGATAATTAGATAGGTATTTCTCGAGTTCGTTGAACCTTGAATAACCACCATTATTACCCTTTATGTACTCATATCCATTACCAATATCTACCCTTATGAGACTACCAATTAACAGTGGTTATTATAACACGAGTGGGGTTAATAAAGTGAACCACAGGCGAGGTTGATAACTATTGAAAATAAATAACATTAGTTTGCAGTTAGTTCGATTACTTCACTACATATTATTATTATAAAAAAAGTGGTCCGCAGCGTCTGTCTGTTCGCGATAACCTCAAAAACTACTGCACCGATTTTCATACTGTTTTCACCAATGAATAGAGTGTGAGTGTTCTTGAGGAAGGTTTTAGTACCTATGTAATTTGACCAACATCCACGGAAGCTAGTTAAAGCTAAAATGACACACTATTAATTCTGAATACAGTGTATAAGTATCACAAATCCTTCTGATTCTGATACTGTTCTTCTTCAGTCAACTGCTTCCTTGGTACAGTGTTTGCAAGCGTAATTGCTAAGCATGAGGCCCTGGATTCGATTCTCGGATCTGGCATATTACTTTTGGATCTTTTCCATAAGGAACTTCTCGGTATCAGTCACGGAGTCTCGATTTGAACCCTGTTGCTGGCAATAGGCTCTCCCCATGGAACATAATATACGGAACTTAAAAATAACCGGTTAAATTTAGACCAGTGTACTGTTAGCTACACACTTTCCAACCCTTAGGGAATTTCAGGCGTGATATTGAGTATAAAGGGTGTAAAAGTACCCTTAAAGCAAACGAAAGGCATTGGTTTTCCCCACCACTGCGATCTTTTTTTTGTTTTAGACCATACCTGGGAACCCCCTAGTTACGGACATATTGGGGGTCAAAGTTCCAAATTATGCACAGCTGTTTTTGTAAATATTAGTTTTTCAGGTTTTTTTTTTTACTTACATTACCTCCATGATCCGTTAACTATTCAAAGCATCCACTAGCACAATGTTTTAAGAGTGCTACATCGAGTTTTACCGTAAAATGTGATATATGACCCCAAAAAAAAAATCGTTTCCCAGCAAACATTTTTGCGTACTTTTTGAGTTTTAATGTACAGAATGCTTGGTTGACGTATGTGTGAAGGGTTAATTTACACCCTGTATTATGTCTTTTTCCACAGTAATTTTGGCGCTGACACAGTATACTTTATGAACACGAAAACAAAGATCACTATTCTGCAGAATCAGACGTTAAATAGCAACGAAAGGTACAGTAGGATACCCTTGTTAGACATGTCCTTAAACGATACGATAATATCGCAACAGTAACAACTAACAGGGCCGTCCTATTTTCAGTGAAGACCGTTTTAACAGGAAATAAGTGCATTTTACTGCAAAGACATGCTTTTTTGCAATGTCGCTGTAATTTTCTCCGCGTCCTTGCAATTGTCGTACATGCAAGACTGGAGCTAAATCTGTCCACAGAAACTATGTGTTTCGGTGTAAGTTGTCGGCGTAAGCTGTCGGTGTATAGAGTAGTGTCGGTGTTCAGTGTCGGCCAAGTAGCCATGTAGTTAGCTTAATTAATCTCTTATTTAATTACACAGTGCATGTGTTCTTACTTCGCACTTAATTGTCTTTCTAGGGTATTTTATTTTATGGAGCTGTTATTTAGGATTTAAGTGAAACCGACTTCACTGAAGTTCGACCTGATTAGGATTACTAAGACAGTCTTTTTATTATTAACTATGGAGTGAGCCATGCACGGCATAACCATCATAGATCGAGTGCGTTCCCCCGAAGTCCGCCGTCGCATGTCGAACGGAAATCAACGAGGTCTAGGGCTACGCTTCAAGTACACCTGGGCAGAACATCTACCTTGACGCAAAGATGACTGATGAAGCAAGGCCTTGATTTAATGATGGCCAAGATTCCGTCAAAGAAATCAGGGCAAGTGCTCGTTGCGTTGACGATTTCGTAAAAGTCGCAGGAATCACCTGGATAAGGGATGCACAGAAATAAGTGTGGCAGGAAAAGGGTAGGCCCATACTCAGCAATTGGTGATTCCAAGCTGATGTGATGATGATGACTTAGGTGATGAGGGTGAAAAGGGTCTGACTGTAGTATCTAGGTACGTGTAGTTACATATCGAGTCATATAGCAACATGAAATGTAAAGAATATTGGAAAAAATTATATTTGTCGCGTGCCGCGGGTTCGATCCCCGCACGGAACAAACATTTGTATGGCCTACTGATAGTTGTTTCGGGTTTGAGTATTTGTGTATGTGAGCTTAAATGTTTGTAAATGCACCCATGATACAGGAGAAAGAAGAGTCCCAGTGTGTGGCAACGCCTTTTTTTTTTAAATCCAAAATTATTATTTTCAAATACATTACACCTCTAGTAATGTAGTGTGTGTGTGTTTCTTCCCTTTAAAAGATAATCGAGGTTGCAAAGTAAAGATAGATTATTTTATATCCCCATTTAGAACCTCGGTAAAACAACTGCAGGGTAAGTGCAACAAAAAGTCGTGATTAATGTAGCGTGCGACGCCGCAGACAATGTTTCTAGAGATGTACGGATGGTAACCACGGCAACCAATCAAGTTATACGTACCACTTTACTCAGATCTCTCATTGTATGTGAAATCTATAGAAAGATAAGCCGTATTATTATTATACAGGAAGTGTTTAGCTTGATGTGTACATTTAAGCGGAGTGCTGATGTGTAGGGCGCTGCATTAATTTTGTTAATGATGTTTTAAAAAATAAATGACTGGATCTCTTTGCTAAATAATAATAATCGCACGGGTCGATCATCCGGTTATATAGCGTTTGTTTAGTCAACCCGTGGATGGATGAAAACAAAAAAAAAAACTTTTTATTTAAAAAAAAAACATTTCATTGATTTTGGTTGGTTTTGGATGACTATCCACTACGTATCGAGTTTTCGTCGAGCATAATTACGTCACCACAATATAATCAAAATAAAATACAAACGGACTCGTATTGTTCGAAACTTTTAATTCGTTTGCTCTAATTCTGTAACAACGAAATATAAAGTTCTGAAAGCGTTATGAATACACAGTGTGATCAATGTGGGCAGCTAATCAATACCACCAACCTACGTCTTTTCTTTAGTATTTTTTAGAGTAAGACAGTAAGCAATAAGGGATTGGACAAAAAAAAACTAATTAGTCCGTTAGATTTCCAAAAAATATCGAATACATATTTTTCTTTTTTTACGCAAACAAAAAGTTAAGACGATACAGTGCTTCGAAAACTCATGTGACGTCATAATAATATGACGTCACATGAGTATTATACCATCGTCTTACGACTATCATATTACATATAATAGTACATTTTGTACCTACAAGTGACATTTCAAGACCTATCTTTGACACGTTTTATCTTAGTAATTTTTTATAAATTTACGAAGATAAAACAAAAAAACACGTGTCCAATATTTTTCGATAATCTAACTGACGGACTGAACAGAATCCTATTTTTTTGAGTCAGTCCGATCCCCTATTAAATATCCGATGTCCACCACCTCACACACTCCAGAAGAGTAATAACTCGCTTCATCTTTATGCCTTAAATGGTTGAAAAGTAGTCGACATTCAATGAAGTCGGTAGTACCGTACATGGAATTAAAAAAAAATATCGAGCCAACGATATGTTGTTACCATATGTAGTAAGGGGTGAGGCTATTGCCATTAGCCGGGCATAAACCCAAACTTTGATTTTCTACTTAAAAATACTCCTGATGAACTAACGTATTGGCTGGCTTGGACCGCGATCCCAACTCGTTTCTTCTTCTCTGGACGAATTAATTAATTATCAATTTCTTGGAAAACACTGTATGTCTATAATGTATTTTTAGAAAATACATCACTAAATATTATGATCTTACTTAGCTTCAAAAGCTGTATATAAAATCAGTTAATGCCAAAATCCTTAAATAACTGTATAAAGTAACACTGTGGCGTATTTACGAATTCATTCACACGCACGCGTTTTATTAAAAATGTCCGCTATAAATTCACGGATTACAAACTTTGTTGGTTGTTAAAATTTCGGACAAATAGTACCACATCTATATATAGGTTGGTTATAGCTGAGGAACCGGATTTTTATGGATAACATCAATGTAGCTGAAAACTAAATGGTGGGTCATGTTTTTACGACTGCGGTATCGCGCGGACGTGTAGGGACTATTTTTATCATGTAATACAGTAAAAGTCTATTGCAGAACATTTTCAAAAACTGATATATGTGGAAATATTTAAGTAATTAAGTATATCCACACAGTATTTTTGTTTTAAGTCGAGACGATTAAAGAAGCCAGCTCATTCTTGTCAGTTCCTTGTCAAAATCAAAATCAAAATCAAAACTCATTTATTCAAACAAGGCTGATAATCAGGGCCGCGGGTAGTCCACTGGTTATCGCGGCCTCGACATAGAGGGCGAAGAAGGAACATGGGTGGTTTTTAGTCAGTAGAAGTCTGACACTCCCTTTCGCTCTGCCCAAGAGCGGGAGGGGTTATTCGATGATTTTACACCCACAAAAAAAAAAAAAAAGGCGGTCTAAAAATCAGCACTTTTCGAACGTCAAAATTTACTTTACTTATTTACAAGAGACAGTCCCCCATAACGCCCCCCCTCCCCTTCGACACTTCCTAGTGTTTTTGCTGGAAAGAAGAAGTGGCGGTACAAACTCCCCGGCAACACATTCTGTCTGTTAGGTTGGTTAGAAGAACCAGACTCGACACAATAGTAAGGCAAGTATAAAAAAGTATATATACATAATAATAATAAAAAAGACATAACATAACAGTAAACTAATCTTGGAGAAAGAACATTAATAACAAACATTGTCTTGTGTTCAACTCAGCGACCAACTATTCTTGTCATTTAAGTAGTCGTTAATGGAATAGTAAGCTATTAAACAAAGATTAGATTTTACTTTGGCTTTAAACGCATTAAATGGCAAGTCTAGAAAAGAAGATGGCAGTTTGTTATATAATGTTATACCAATGTGAACTATCGAGTAATATCAATGATTTTCGTGCTTCGTCTTTAATGCAAATAGTAACGCAATTTTTGTAACTTCAATCATGATTCTCTGTCATGCCTAGCTTTTGGGTAGTAACGCGATATCTCTAGTAAGACTGTAAGATATTCGGGATTCTGACTAGTCGTAACGACTTTTAACGATCTACAAATACAAGCCTGAACATTGGTCCAGTCTGTTGTTTGAGCTATTGGGCTTTCTGAGTCACGGTATTTACACTCATAAAGTTATATCAAACTAAGCGCAAAATTCGTCACAGTACACGGTACACCTAAATAATATTATGACAATGCTCTACAAAGCCTCCCGGCTTAGTTCAATCACGATTCAAATGTAATGCCTGAGTTCATTGACCTTTAGGTTTGAACTGATTACACGCAAATATTCCTAGCGATCGATGTCGAATATTCCTAGCGATCTAGCGATCGAGGTCCGCATAAACGCCGAAAGTCATACTCAAAAAAGTAAAAAATAAACTTTAGAACAAAAATCAGCTTCTGAAGTCGGTGACTTTTGTTTGTTTGATTGATATTTTGCCACCGACTTCGGAAACTGATGTTTGTTCTAAAGCTTATTTTTTACCCGACTGCGGCGAAGCCCAAAAGGAGGGTTATGTGTTTAGGGTGTATGTATATACATACATACACGCTGATTTTGGGGGCCATATCGCGGATTAGAAAAAAAAAGTAGGATCAAAATAAAGCATCGAGTAGGGTATTAAAATAAAGGGTTTTAAGAGGAGATTACAAAAATATATGTATAAAAGAACACATGTTTAAAAGAAAATTCTAATTCCCAAATCCTATAAACAAACACAAAAGTTAAATCATCTGCGAATAATTTTACGCGACCAACGAAAGAACAAACACAAAAGAACTAAAAAGTTGAAAATAAAAAAAGCAGTTAAAAATCTAAAAAACCCGACTGAAAAAACTGAAAAGCAAACTTGGAAGCAGGCGGTTCATTTGAATATTAAATTATGAAATGAAAATAGAATGGACCGCGAGCTGGTTTTTTTGATTTTCTGTTGTTTCAGTCTGTATTTTTTTTAAACTACTTTTTTTTGTTTAAAAAGTTTTTTTTTCCTTTTCAGTGGTTCACTTGTGGTTATCCCTTCAAAGCGTACCGGCGATGTTATGTTATGAGCTGGTCATGATATTAATTCAGAAATCCCAGTCCTTTTGCTATTATTTATTGAGGAGTTTCGTTGCTTATATTCGAAGTTCTTCATGAGATCTTCACCAAAGTGAAATGGGATCACTCTGAGAAGGTACTATTCCAAAAAATTCACAAATCACTGCAAGTGTGCATATAAAATTTTCAAGAGTTCTCTATTCTTCTCCAGGATCCCATAATCAGATCCTGACTTGATGATCATGGGACCACCTGGGCCTTACCTGTACCCTTTCAAACAAGACAAAAAATATTGAAATCGGTCCAGCCTTTGAGTAATCGGGGAACATACATAAAAAAAATTAAAAAAAAATCAACGAATTGAGAACCTCCTCCTTTTGAAATTCGGTTAAAAATATGAAAGTAACCCCGTTTATTTATGTAGTGTCAGTCACACACCAACAAACGCTATTAATTGTTGACCAGAAAACATAATTAAAATTAATTATTTTTGTCTTCTATGACAATCTCCTGAATTTTGACGACATATTCATGCTGTAGGTTCTACAGACGAATGAAAACCTCACGCATTTGTTATGACTAAACACTTCCTAAGGGCCTAAATAGTTGAGAGTTTCAAATATCAACAATAGGTACCCATACACTAGACTAGTTTGTTAGGTAGGCGAATTACTTAGCTAGACAAATCAGTATTTGTGAAACAGTTTCTATACGTCTGAGATTGTACTAAAAATACATAACCTTTAAGTGACCACACTTCTAAAATAACCCAAAATCTGTGACGTCACGTGTATTGCTATTTTCGTGCCAAACAGTTTTAGATACAAAGTCTAGAGACAAAATTCCCTTTCAGGGTTAGACCTCTTCGATACCATTCGATTTCCTGATACACAACTGAAGCAAATACAGAGTACATTTTTATAACGTGTCGAGATTTATTAAAGGGCACCGTCGGAGTCGGGCCGGAGTGAAATATTCAAGGATCATGGTCACCCGTAAAAGAAGATTTTCACTGCAGATGATTTATTTGGTAGGCTCAGAGGTCACGGTTTGCCTGTGTTCGAAACAATAAGGGTATTACTTTGAAGGCTGAAATATTGGGCTTGTTTTGGCAGGTTCTATGATTAAATTCAAGATTTGAGTGGTTCAAAATTATTGTTGTCGTTTCATTGTTTTGTTAGATGTAGGTAAGTAGTGTTTTCAAGAGATTGTAATTAACTTAGGATTGTAGAAAAGAACACAGGCAGCTAGTTTGAATATAAATATGACTTTGTGTTCTCGCACATAAAATGTAAAAAAATCCAGTCTCGATGGAATCGTCACAATTTTGATATGAAGTTGACAAAACTAGTTTTATTTTTAAATGAAGTTGCGAGAATGGATTATTTATTTTCAATCGGCCTAATGGTTTGTTAGCCGGTCTTGATTGGTTAGCCAAAATATATTATTATATCTACCTAGTTCAAATCTCCCTATACGTGGATATTCATTTTCAACTACCCTCTACACAGAAATAGCATGTTATTAGTAAAAATTAGGAGGCAGTCTGACCTTTCCTTTATTTTAGGAGCAACAGAACAGCGCCTGTCTTTGGCTAATTAAATGCAGAATTCATGAATTTAGATGAAAATTGTCTAGGCTCAACCAATTTCAATGTTTGCATTAAACATAATCCAGAACTAAAGCAACACATTAATTAAGGTCAGTCTATGGTTTATTCCTAATTATTTGACACTTTATCTTTCCATTTAGATTAATCAACGGCACGGTTTGCGTAGAGGCTCAAGCAATGACTGATGCGCTGCGTGTCGCGGGTTCGATTTGATGAACTACAGATAGTTGTTCCAGGTCTGGATATTCGTGTATGTTTAAACGTTTACGCACCCAAAATACAGGAGAAATTCCTGATGTGGGGCAACATTTTGTACAAAAAAAAATAACTTTGAGCTGCCTGTTTATAAATTTAGAATTTCACTAAGTTGGTCAATATTAGTATCGATTTTAGTTTCAATGTAGAATTCTGCAGCGGTGGCCGAGTGGTGGCGGAACCGACTTACAAACAGTAGGTCGTGGGTTCGAACCTAGGCAGGCACATTACTTTGTGTAATTTATTTCATCACCGCTGCTCTCAAAACGGTGAAGGAAAACATCGTGAGGAAATCGATGTCTTAGAACCAAAAAATTCGAAGACATGTGACATTTACGAATCCGCACTGGGCGCGCGTGGTAGATTATAGCACATTCCCTCTCCAAAGAGTGGAGGCTTGTGTCCCAGCAGAGGGAACATTCATAGGCTGTTGATGATGATGAGAATTCTGAATGAACCAGAGTAACAGTAGCGAACACGAGTTGGATGCTGGAGGCCCAAGGACGGTTTATTTTCGGTTCTTTATTTCTTAGCCTGGTTTCAGACTTTTTATGCTGGTTTTCTCGCCATGTTTTCCTTTACTGAATCTAGTTATAATCAAACAATACGCACAATGTCTAATCTCAACATTTTGTTTTAGAATCTGTAGACCAAATTGCAGAGGTACTAAACTCACTTCACAAGACTCAAAGTCCGTGCAAAATAGATATCGATTGATATCTAATAATAAAGAGTTACTCTGTCAATAATTCACGAGGTTCAGAGCGAAATTTTCAGTAACATTATGAGTCGAGGGACATTATCAGTCGAGGCACGTAAAGTACGGAGCAAGTCTCACGGCCTATCGGTGCTGTTAGCTTTAACTTAAAGTTCACCGAGGCAATGGTGTAGAACGAATAGAGGAAAGTCACCAAATATGAAATAGTATCTTAATATGGAATACCTTCATTTCTCTAAGACTATAAGTATGAAACGCAACACTCGACCATCTTCTGTTCCATTCGGTCTATTGCACCACGTACGTGTTAGTAGACCGAATGGAACAGAAGATGGTCGAGTGTTGCGTTTCATACTTATAGTCTTAGAGAAATGAAGGTATTCCATATTAAGATACTATTTCATATTTGGTGACTTTCCTCTAATATTTTTAGAAGTATTTTACGGGCGGTTACTGTTGTGACTTTACATTTAAAGGATTTTTTGGACTTGGCGTAAGGCGTAAAATAAAAAGATAGTTTATAACCTGGATTAACACATAGGGTAGTTTTTATCCCGATTTTATCTTCCTGTGGGATAATTTTCGAGTTGTAGCGGGCGAAGCCGCTTGCAACCTAGTTAATAATGAAATCCAGAACGAGCATAAAAAAGTGTTGTGA
Source organism: Diarsia rubi (assembly GCA_932274075.1). NCBI lineage: Eukaryota > Metazoa > Arthropoda > Insecta > Lepidoptera > Noctuidae > Diarsia > Diarsia rubi. The sequence goes on along the minus strand of OW026419.1, from coordinate 16,672,063 downwards.
TTAATCCATTTCAAATTTTAAAATTCTGGACGTGCGACTGAATTACTAAGTGAGCGACTAGAAATACAGAAAGGGCAACTAACCTAGTTCTACAAAACGATACGTACGATATTTACATAATTTCAATTCAAAATTCTTCGTGTTTTATTTTCACACACACAATCTCAATCACTCACACACGAAGCGGGGCTCCGTCAACTGGGCCTAGGGAAGTAAGGTAGTTTTTCTATTTAAAACACTTCATTTAAGATAAAATGCCGCTCAGTATAAATAAATCATTTGTTGAATATTGAAAAAAATGCATGACGTAACGTTGACACTCAAACAATTAATAATAAGTCGCCCAAATATTATGAAGCTACTCATTTTGTATTTTAAGTGACTTAATTTTTTAGGGTTCCGTAGTCAATATGAATATGATAAGCCATGTCCGTCTGTCTGTCTGTCCGTCCGCCCTATATCTCAAAGACTCTTAGTACTAGAAAACTGTAAATCGGCATGAATATAATAATATAAAGAAGTTACGCCGACAAAGTGCTAAAGTAAAATATTGAAAATAATATTTTTTTAGGGTACACATTAAAGTGGGGATGATTTTTTTTTCTCGCAAAGTCCATTGTGTGGGATGTCGTTAGATAGGTCTTTATAAAACATTGTGAGTTTGCTTAGCCAGTTTTTCGATTAAGGGATTCGTTTGTGAAGCATTAAGCTTTAAAGTGCACATTTTTATTATACTCAAGTGTACCAACCTAAACTGAGTTGTGTTTCGTAGCATCTATAATGAAAATAAAAGGAAAACTATCAAAACTAAGCAGGCTTTACTAGTTTACGAGTAATAGTCGACCAACTTATAAAATGTACTTGTATGAAATATTTTCCTATACTTAACTTACTTACTGTGGGCGCAGGTCTCAAAACTGCAAATGTAAGTTAGTTTTATTTTTACTATAAAAATCATATTTCGGAGGTAGATAGGCAAGGTGGTTAATCAATTTAGTAAGTTCACATATTTTGATGGGCAACTGCGGAACCCTACATTGTGCGTGGTCCAACATGCACTTGGCCGGTTTTTGTATTTTTTAGTCTTTAGTATTTTCTATATTTATATCTTTTTATCAAAAGATTAGCAGCTTCAAATATTTCTTCTAAAGCCACATCAAATATCTTTTTCACAAGTTTTCTCAGTCGTTTTTAATCGACTCACACAGCTTAACCTGTAAAAACGATTGTAGTAAAGCTGCTTTCAAAAATTTTACAATAACTCTCCAACGGCTTGAAATATCGGTAAACGAATAGAATCATTTCGAGTGTAATAATCCTGGATTTAAAGTATTGTAAGCCCATACGCTTCGTCCAACTGTTCGCAACAAGCCTAAATAAATCGAAAATCGGATCGGAAAAATAATTTGCAGTAGGTAGGTTAGTTTTACAATACACTGAAGAAAGTACGTAGAACAAGTAACGAATATAGAAAACCGACTTCGAAAACACAAAAAATCGGCAGTCGGCAGCATTTGTTTGTTTGATTACGTTTTTTTTTGCCACCGACTTCAGAAGCTGATTTTCTGCGGAAGTTTATTTTTAAATACGTATAGAGAACTCCCTCCATTTTGGAAGTCGGTTAATAAATAAACGGATATAACGGAAATAAGAAGAATCGACAGGCGCATTACGTTGCGTAATTTATTTCATCACTGCTGCTCTCAAAACGGGGATGGAAAACATCGTGGCAAACCGGCTGTCTTAGATAGAACCAAGACATGTGACATCTATCAATATCCTAGAGAGGAGGCCTGAGTATCTGCAGTGGAAACATTCTAGGCTGATGATGATGATGAGAGGCATTGGTACATTTTTAATGAAATTAGGTTAATAGTTTCGAACACATTGTCTTATAAAAACGCGGGAAGCAGAGGGGCCGAAAGTAACTTAGAACTCAGTATTGTTTTCTACTTAAAAAGCTTTCGGAGATTACTTAAAAAGTTAAAGAAAGAAATTGAGTTGAATTAATTATTAATGCTTTGTTATGGGTTCCTCTTGTTTGTTTTTATAAACTTAGCAGCTTTTATTCTTCGATTTAGCTTTCATTTGCAGATTTTGGACAATTTTTACGAGAAATCAGAAGCCGAAAATCTGACTTCCAGTCTTAACAAGGGCTGATGGCTGATTAGCTGACGTAAGCAAGAGAAAAATTAGGCTTTTATTTTACAAAAAAGTCCATACAAAATAATTTAAACCCTTGAAATTGTTACCTAAATATGGAAATAATATTTTTACAATCAATCCGCGTGAACGAAGGTCGTGGGCAACATTTAGGTAATTCATAAATTGCAATCAACTTACTAAAGAATCACCTTCTTCCACTTTTATTCACAGGTAAACAAAAAAAGTAGCCATCTAAAAATAAAATAGTGACGCAACGCTTTTAATTATAAAGGAGTAGACAGCGTTGTTACCGATTGTCACAGCTTTCATTACAGTTAGTGTTACAAAGAAAATACTCGGAGCGGGCGGCCTGTTTTAAGTAGTAGGGTAAACGGCCCTGTTACCAGCGCTCTGATTTGAGTGGCGGATTTTGTTTTGTTTTTGTTTCACGTATACTGGCTGTGTTACTTTTTTTTAATGAATACAATTTTTGTGTCGTTCGCTTTCATGAATTTTTTTGAGATTTTTATGCACTGTTGTGGTTTTAGTTATGTGGCTTGTTTCAAACTAATGACGTGTGCTTACAGCAATGCTTTTATCTTGGGGCTTGTGTCATAATAAAAACGAAAAAGGATAACTATTTAGGAATGTTTTAGTTTGCTACCTCATTGGTCTAGTGTCACGCACGATTACTGAGCTTGTAGTTCTGAGTTCAATTCCCGGGTCGAGCTAAGTGTTATTGGGTTTTTCCTTCAGGAAATTCTCAGAAATTTGTGCCCGGTTTATGGCAATAGACTCACCCCTTATTACATAGTATTACAGGCGTAATGTTATGTTATTAGTTCTGCTTTTTTCTGTTTATTAAAAGAATAACTTTTGAAGAATGTTTTCAATGTAACTTGATCAGTAAACTCCTTTTCTGGCCAAACTGCAAATATACATCTCAGAAAAGTCCACAAATCAACGACGCTTCTCCGTAACTCCCTACATAATCACTCCTAAACCCCCACACAAAACACATTATAACTCCATAATTCAAGATACGTAGTTTGATCTTACGCCAAACGGACACACATGAAGATAGGCAACATACAGTTAAACATTATGTTGTGCCTAACATACGTCTGGCAGGGAATCAAATTGGAAACATTAACTTAGCATGCGTACAGTCACCTTCAAAATTGCATGGACAATTCAGAAATAACGTAAACTAGTAATTTTTCTCTTCACACGATTTTATTTCTGAATTGTCCATGCAATTTTGCTGGTGACTGTATAGTCAGCATCAGATGTTGATTAACACTACTCATAGTTTCTAAGCAGGCTCATTATCAAAAACTTTTATGTACGGATTATTTTGAAGAATAATCTTCTGAAATATTAAAAATTAAAGCTGGAGTCCATGTAGATCAAAAATTTAATTACCGAAATGTTAAGCTACTTCTGTTGCTGACCGTTCATACCTACATTATAATATGTTTGTAGAATATTGTTTATTGTTGTAGAACTTGTGATTGAGGGTAGGAACTTAAGTTGTGGGGAATAGGTGTCGTGTAATCTGACGGAGTTTGGTTGTAACCTTATGTCGTAGTCATACTATATGTTAAGCCTTGTTTGTGTAGTGTCTATTTACTGTGTGTTCATTGTGTTTGTTGTAAAGCCAGATTTTGTGGGAGCTCGTCATTCATTTCCTATTAATTCATTTGTTCATGTTCGTAATCATCATTATCTCATCCACCTAGCTTATTCCAAACTATGGTGAAGTCGGCTGTCTAATTGGATGTATCTTATTAGTAATTTGACATCAAAATAAATTATTTTCACCAGGGTTGACCTTCCCACATGATGTATATCACGGGTGGGTAGGTATACGTTATTTTTTTTTCGACATCAGTTTTATCTTTATTAATTCGCAACCTGAAAACTTGATTGATTTAATTGATTATAGAAATAAAAAGATTAACCATATGATTGTTAGAAATAGCTCTGGAAATAAAATCTTAATTACCTAATCCTTTAAAAAAACTTGCTTTTCCCAAGAAACAGAACTTAATACAAAAACAAAGCATCAACAATTGTTTTCACCCCAAAAAGTACGACTGTTTCATATGTCGTGAGTACCTACGTACTAATTTAAACATTGTGTCCCGAGAGTACAGAAAAAGTCCCGCCCGTCGGGCCACACGAATACCAAGCATTCCTACTTTAATTTAAAGAACTGTTAATTCCGTCGTGGCTACGGGTTGTTTAAAAGAAAGAAAGAAAGAAAATGTATTTATTGGTCTCACACAGGACAACACAAATTGATTAAAGAACATAATTAAAAGTAAACTGCGGTAAAGGTACCGCGGCCTCTACAAAAACGCTAAGAAGGAACATGGGTGTTTTTTAGTCAGTAGAAGTCTGACACTCCCTATCGCTCTGCCCAGAGAAGGAGGAATCACTCAGGACACACTCCAAATAAAATAGAAAAAGAACTGCTAGTTATTTTCACTTACTTTCTGCCAAACATTGTGAGCTGAAATTGAAATGGTTTCAATCAACATCCCTTGTAGCAAACAATTTGTTTGAGTCGAATATTGGTGTTGTTAATAAGTGCCTTTGGGATTATTCTTGATAAGTCTTACACTTTTGAATGCCTGGAGTGTACTACTTTGATGAGCTTACTTGCACGTAGCTCCCGTCCCCGTGGGAGTACAGAGATAAAAAATAGCCTATGTTACTCAGGGTGATTGTAACTTTCAAATGGTGAAAGAATTTTTGAAATCGGCGCAGTAGTTTTTGAGTTTATTTATTACAAACATACACAAAAATACAAATCTTTGCTCTTTATAATATTAGTGTAGATAAAGTATATCAGGATTGTAGTTCTGCAAAACATTACGATCTTGAAGCTCATCATAACTATTGAGAAAAGACGCAGAAATGAATAATATTCGACTCTCCGGAAACCTCCTGTATTCTTTAATGTAGTTTTTATTTATCGTGTGTTTAGTGCATTACCTGAAATCAAACTTTTTATACCACCCATTGATAGATAGCGATTATTATAGTTTATAACATACCCAAATTTTGAACATCTTATGCACACAAATTACACAATGATCTCGGTCCGAGCCTTTACAACAAAATAAGTAAATATTTAGGAGTTATTTGATGATTTTCCACCCGCCAAAAAAAGGACTATTATTTGGTAGTCCGACGGACACCAATAAGCTATCACTGATGACAGTGAATGCAGTTCACAATTTGAAAGTAATTAGTTAATAAACCAATAAAAAAAAACTAAGCACGCAAAATTTTCTAGATAAACAAAAATAAACGAAAACAACAGCCATCCATTGCCCCTGCCACCTTACAACATCGAACTCTTTGACACAAGATGTAAGTGGAGTAGCTACTAATTAAATATCGTAGACATCGAACATCTTACAGTTACTAATGAACCTTGATGTCTCTGATTATTTCCTACAATAGGATGTTTAGTGACTTAAAAAAATGTGATTCTAATTATTACGTATTTTTTGTTTTATCAAATCAATAAAAATTGACGAAGATAAAACGCGTCAAAGATTTGAGTGGGGGTTGGTGACGTCACTGACCGGTAAAAAATGTCATACTATGTCTTAGTTCTTATTGGCGCTCTTTGCATCACTGAATGACCACGAAATAAACTTGTACCTGAAGGCTGGTTCTACGCATCATCATCTGTCAAACATTTTTCCATTTATGTAGGGTCGGCTTACAGGCTTACCGACTGCAGCTGAAATGCCAGTACTTTACATGGAGCGGCTGCCTATCTGACCTCCAAAATGAAGATACCCACTAATCAGTGGGTACCTGTAATCAATGATAAAAGTGAACAAATGACAGCCGGGATCAACGGCTTTTGGGGGGGGGGGGTCGTTAAATAACCTCTCCCGCACTTGGGCAGAGCAAAAGGGAGTGTCAGACTCCTACTGACTAAAAACCACCTATGGTTCTTCTTAGCCCTATATGTCAAGGCCGCGGTATCTCTTACAACATCCCGCAGCCCGACAACATGCCGCAGCCCAAACAACATCCCGCAGCCCAAACAACATTCCGCAGCCCAAGGGGTTAACGTGCTTTCTGAGGCACGAAGGAAACTCAGGTGGTGACCCATCTACGGACCGACCTGCAGTTGTACGGCTTAACCTGAAGATACACCCGAGCGGTTTAGAGTATTTAGCTTATCATGGTCTTAATATCAATATTGAACGGATCATAATATTCAAAGCGATGCGCTTACTTACCCATTTTATCAGTACTCACTCGGCAATGCAACATGAATCCAAACCGATGATACCTACTGTATGTGTATTTAATATCTCAAACCTGAAAATTCTCTTAACAAGATTTGAACATTAATATTAATTGTGATTAAACCACACTGCGATTTAAATTATTTAAGTGCAGCAAAATAGGATTGAATTAAATTAATTCAAACAAGGCGCAACTACAAATCTTAATAAACATTCAAAGTGATATTTATGATTAATATGAACTGTAAATATACTCATAATATATTGAGTTTACAAAGATTTGGTTTAAATGCTTTAATAAAGTTTTCACACCACCTGCTCGAAAACGTCAAATTATATGTCAAGCAACCTTAACCTAAAGTGAGTCATTAGTGGCCGGGGGCACAGCCGGTCAATAATGTTGTACTGGATTTCATTATGACCCGCTGGTCAATAATGTAATTTGAATTTGGAATCTCACATGCTCAGCTAAATTGGCAGTATAGTATTAACAAACACCCTTTGGTGCCAGAAAGAGGCAAGCTATTCTCGATACCCTTACTACCTACGCGTGGATGATATTCTCGATTTCCTACAAAATCATAACGACTGCTTCTTCATATCGTTGCCATGTTTTCGAAGACATAATATTGTAAGAATAATTAGATAACTACTAACCATTTTTTAAAAGGAATGGAATAACATTAAAACTGGCATTAATAATAACAAATACCGTACCTCGCCGTAATACCGTAATAGTAATTGGCTGTAACTTTATCTTTGCACAACTGGACTAATGTCTTAAATGTTACCATTAACTTCAATTAATATATGTGCATATAACTAACTAGTTCTAAATATGTTCTTCTTACTGTTTGTTTATTTAATAAATACTTTGTTTATCGTAATATGGCTATTATTTTCTCACAGTAGGTGTAAAAAGTAGAGTATCCTCCTCTGGGCTAAAGGTGTCTTTGCCTTGGGCTAGCTTGAATCCCTCGCTACATTCAGGATTCTTGTATTAACTCCCTCGCTTCACTCGTGAGTTAAACTCTGAATCCGTCATTGCGCTCGAGATTCAATATGACGCCCTTGACATAAGACACAACTTTAGCCCCTTGGTGCATAATCTACTATTATTCAACTAATAAATTAATATGGTTATGTATTACACTAGTTACATTTGTTTTCGCATAACTTTATTTAAATGTAAATACTTTGTAGAGCTGTAATTTCGGGACTGAAAAACTAAACAGAATTTAAATGCTAGCAGACTACATAATTTTGTATTTCGTTGGTCGTAACTAGACCTAAAGGTATTCGACGAGAACCAAATAATTTGAATGTGGGCGTTAGTCTAAATTGAAAAGGATTTACCCTCTATTTATTTTATGTACTTAATCATTTGACTAGGACTATAACAAACACAAAATTATGTACTTTTACTTTTATTTGGATTAGAATCTGTAGAAACGTCTTCTGTCAAAACAACTTCGGCAAGCAATTAATTATTCAGTCATTTAGATATTGATCACGTGAAAAACACGCTTACTGTGTGTTTGAAATATATACTCCCCATATATGAAACTGAAACTAAAAAAAAAGTTAGGTCTTCAAAAATTACATGGAGTTTCATATAATATTTTTTTCTCATAGTCAATCGTTTGATAGATAGATACTTCCAAAGTGGTAAAATGAGTGCCCCCCCCCCCCTTCTAACTTTTAAACTGAGAGTGTTAAAAATCAAAAAAATATAATGCAATAAAAACTATTAACCAAAATGGGTTTGAACAATATATAATAAATAGTTTTGTAGATATAGCACATTTAAAAAACCGCAAATATAAGTTTGTCATTCATACAAACACTATAAAAAACAAACTTATCACAAAATATGTTTTTCTGTTGCCGCTTTAACAAGAAATAATACAAATTAAGGGGGTTCCTTCCACCGTAGACGCGGGCCTGTGGACGGTGAGTGATGGGCTAGCTCGCTCTCCGTCTGTCTTATGACGACAACAGGCCGTGTCGACGGCGCGTTCGTGTTCCACGCGCGCCTCAAAGAGATGTCAGCCACATTGAAGGGGCCCGCAAGGGCCGACGCCCGTCGGGGCTGCGGATTGTTGCAAGAGATACCGCCCCATTGACATATAGGGCTAAGAAGGAACATGGGTGGTTTTTAGTCAGTAAAAGTCTGACACTCCCTTTCGCTCTGCCCAAGAGCGGGAGGGGTTATTTGATGATTTCCCACCCCCCTAAAAAAAAATGGTTTCCTTACTACGTTGATACGGAACCCTTCATGTGCAAGTTCGACTTGCACTTGGCCAGTTTTTTCTTTCATTCTCCTCTACTGCCACGCTATCATTTACTCCTTTTTAAAAGCTTTATTTATTTAGCTTGCAATGTATGTTTGTAAGTATGTTCCGGCGGATTCTTGCTCCTGAATTTTGAAGCAGATATCTTCAACCGATTAAGATAGGAACTCCGTTATAAAACGACGTAGCCCCATCGAGTTTGGGTTCGTATGATTCGTCTTGATGAGTAATGGTCTTTGGATTGTATCTATTGCAGGGTCTGATGATGGAGCTCGAAGGTGGCCATAGGAACTGACATCAAACGCCATAACCCCATCGAGTTTGGGCTTGTATGATTCGTCTTGACGGGTATATGGTCTTTAGATAGTTCCAGGCTCTTTTATTATTTTTAGGACTTTAATAAAAATTACTTTAAATTTATTCTTTTGAATCATTCCTCACGCTATTCATCCATCTTTTCTTTAGTCCCTCTCCCTGTCCATCCATCAACATTCGTCACTCTTTTAGTCACATGCAATTCATCCTACCTTTTCACATCCCTTTCTTGATGCATGCGTACCTACATAAAAATACCAAGAAAACAAAATGCAACTAAAACAAAATATCTATGTAGTAGCAAGCATGTAAATTCAGTGCTAAATAAAGAGGTACTCGCTTGTACACGCTAAGAATGTCGGTTCAGCCGGAATGTTTAATAAATCAGTACTTTACTTGTTTTTCCGTCGGGCAGACGTTTGCCTCAAGATTGTGTGTATAAAGATATTCTTTACTTTGTTATTTCGTTGATTTTTTTCAGATTCTTGTGTTCGAGTAAGTTTTTAATTGACTGTTCTTGAAATTGAGTGGCTTGGTCAAGTTAATTGATTGCCCAGAGATTTGATTATGGCTCCTATGCAATATGCAACCGAGTTGTTAAACTTTGGAAGCGGGTGACGGAAATTGGAGTGGTGCCTCCATACTAACATAGAGGACGAAATAGCTATAAATATACAAAATCTTTCTAATTTTGTCTCCACTAAGCAGAGAATTTAAAGATCACAGATTTTTTTAGCGAGCTTAACGTTTTGATATCAAAACATTAATAGACATTTTTTGCCCAAAATTTAGCTACATTAAGAACATCTAATGCAAGACGGCAAGGTATGTCTGTTCGAAGACGCAGTGTGCCGCATACGCACTTGAGATCTAAGCTGGTCTCGAATATACTATCAAATTAAATTTTACTTTTAGAATTGAATTTTGCGGTCACATTAAATTATACCGCCATGTTATATCTACAACGTATATTTGGCAATTTTAATATTGTTATACCTGGCAGTCCAATGATAAATATCTACTATATATAGTAACTAACAGAACGACATGTAAATCATATTTGTGTCTGAAAAACCCTAATCTCGACAAGTCGGGCTCAGATGCGGGCACTATTGTTGCACCAACAAACTATTAACGTCTTGAAGCTAGGCACAACTCTAACTTAATCTAGCTTCACAAACTCCCAGACTAGTTTGATAAGGGGAATATATAATTACACAAAAGTTGTAGGAAAAGTCTCGCTAAGTAGTTCTAAACAGTTTAGTACTTAGCAGTATTCTGAGAAAGATTGGGCTCATAATATTGGGCTTAGACAGAGTTATGTGAAACTAAAGGTTTGAAAGAATTTTGGTTTTAGCCTGTATTAGTAAGATGACTATGCATTTTGTTGGACGAATTTTGTTTAGTGGGAGAAAATAATGGACACGTATTTTTTCTTATTTCACGTAAACAAAAGATGAAGACGATACAGTGCTTCGAAAAGTCGTGTCAGGTCGTGTGACGTCACAAGGTTAGTACTCATTTAAACACAAAGTGACAGTCCCCACACATGATCTTTGGCACGTTTTATTTTCGTAAATGTTTATTAATTTGATAAAACATTTAATTTTGAAAATTTTGTGTAGGGGTACTTAGTTTGATGTACAGAATGCTTGGTTGACGTATGTGTGAAGGGTTAATTTACACCCTCTATATTATGTATATTTTTTTGGCTAATTCTATTTCGTTTGATACTTTCCAAACCTACCTAGTGAAATACTTATCATCATCTGCTCAGCAGGTCTAAAATGGCTGTTTTAGCAGAATCGTAATTATTATTAATCATGTTTAAAATTTAAAATTCTTAAAATGGACTTTATAGTTATAGACATAAAGTCCATTTTAAGAATTTGAAATTTTTAACGTAATTCATACTAAGATTCTGCGTGGATTCTGATAAAGCGGCCATTTTAGAACCCGCTGGTCTTTCCCAACTATATTGGGTTCGGAAAACGAACCTGATGCAGTCTAAGCTGATGTAACTGTATACAAGTATTTTACATAGAGCGACTGCCTATCTGACCTTCACAACCCAGTTAGTACTGGGTAATACGATACCCTTTGGTAAGACTGCTTGTATAACTTTTGGTCCACTGACTACCTGTTAGGACTGTCAAAGATCTACAATGCGACTGGGACACCCCGCAATACTACTCTCCTAGGAAAGGCAAGTCGAATAGTTCATAGCTATGATCCTCATAGTGGTAAATAAAATATTAGTCAGTCAGGTAGTCTATGGTTTGACTGTCTAGGGACCGGGACAGTAAACAGGAGGAAATCAAAGATTAAGAAAACACTATGAAACCTAAAATAGACATCTTGATTTTCATGCCGGGGGCATTTCCCAATAAAAATCATCAAAATCGGCCCTCAGTTTTGCTCTCTTGAGATCGACAAAGGAACAAACAGGCTTAACGTTATAAGTTACAGGCTATGAGTTATAAAGTTTAGGCTATAGACTAAAGGGTGATAAACACATTACCCTCTCTCTGACGGTATAAATAATATTTCGGTCCTTCTACGGCTCAGAGATATTTTTTGAGGGCATGTAAAACCAAGTCAGAGAGCCATAGCTGGCATAAAATTTCTGACATCAAGTTAGGCCTTAACCACAGGAAAAATAATGAAGAAAGCATTGTATTCAGTAGACAACAGACCCAAAATCACCACCTTCAAGTAAACACTTTTAGATAACGAAGTAAAACTTCACAAAACTGTATCAACACAACTAACCCATTCACATTCTAACTCACAAAAAATTTAAACCAAAACATATTCTGAGGTGAAAGCTGGCAACGTGTTAAAACCTCACATTGTACTATTTGTAGTCTATTCTTCAGTCCCACGGGTGTCGAGCTCACACTGAAAGCCTGAAAGGTCCTTCGCTAGACCTCGTTTACACTGAGTTTCGTTCAGTGACGTCATAGGGGAATAACAAAACCGGTTTTCTAACGAATACATCGGTTTTGGGGCTTGTTATGTACTTTCAGTTGGGGTTTAGTTATTAAAATGTTAGGTTGTTTTTAACAGAGATATTGAAAAGTTTTGAGTAGGCAGTCACGCGTGTTGTGACGTATGCAGCACACACAGATATAAAATTGTGTCCCTTAAACGCGTGACTAGAATTTACAGTGACCACGCTGTGAGTCCAGTATCATGCTGCTATGCTGTACCCACAACACGCTATCTACATATTTAGAAAGAGAGTAAGAGTGACAAATGGGAGAGGGTAGATGTTAACTTAGCGCTGAGCTGGGAGCGCTATTATACGTACCGAGGAAGGCATAACGGCTTCACCTATTGTAAACACGTGATTTGATTAGCCATCAATATTTTTAGTGTACTCTATAGGTTTATTATAATGATAAAGGAGTAAACTCCAAAAATGCCTGAAGTTAAAAGGCTCTCACACATACCAGGGAATAATGACATTAAAGAGGGGATTGGGTGTCCATAGACAGGGTGGAACAACGCTGCTAAAGATAATGATGATCGACATGTTTAAAAAAGGCATTTAAATATTCAGTTTCCTTTTCTTTTACGATAGCAGGGAGAAAAATGGGCACTACATTTTCTTCACAACTGAATGAATACTTAAACAAAAAAAAACAATAAGACAAGCAACATTCTACACGACACGCATTCGCCAATATCACTCCCACGTAAACGAACAACAAATCTCACGGAAATTCACAAATCAACACGCACTGCTTAATCTGTTTTCCATCTACGCACGCAAGACATATAAACGAGTAAATTTTATTACACACATCATACACTGTGCTCGCAATATTCGTATTATTCCCCTGAACAATACAATCTCACCGAAATTACAGCGGAACACGCAAAGTGGCGGAGGATATATGAACGTAGCTCGCGACATCCAAAGTATTCGCAAGTTCAGGGTGGATAAAGCTATCTTCCCTGGCTGCCAGGGGTGGCAAGGGAATTAGATGATCTTTATATGGTCAAAATTTTGTTTTGTTCTGGGTTCGTATAAAGGGTGTAAAAGTACCCTTAACTCAAACGAAAGGCACTTGTTCTCCCCACCACTGCGATATTTTTTTTTGTTCTAGACCATACCTGGGAAGTCTCTAGCTACGGAGATAGTGGGGGTCAAAGTTCCAATTTTTTCACAGCTGTTTTTGTAAATACTAGGTTTTTAGGTTAAAACTTTGCTTAAATTACCTTAATGACTCGTTTCCTATTCAAAGCATCCACTAGCACAATGTTTTACGAGTGCTACTTTGAGTTTTACCATAAAAAATTTTTGCGTAGGGGTACTTAGTTTGATGTACAGAATGCTTGGTTGACGGCTGTGTGAAGAGTTAATTTACACCCTGTATACCTTGACACAGGAAGTGTAGAAAACAAGAATGTGTAACCTTTAAATGTTTAAATCCTTAAAATGTTTGAACATAACAGAATGATTAAGTTAGCTATTGATAGTGTGAAGGTTGGTGGGGTAACGGAGAAGTTTGAAATAAGGAGACATGCGGTGCCGACCGCAAATAAATTTGGGATAAGGACAGTGGATTGATGATGATTGCTAGAGAGCAGTGTCAAACTAATCTTATTGATTGCTGTTCCAATTGAAAACAGTAATCGTTTGAAATTCGTAGGGCCTGGTTTCTGAAATAAAATTTATCGAAATTTTGACGCTGCAAGTCAAGTGGTGCGATTGACCGTTGATGATATATTCAATTAGTCACGGCTTAAAACTTTAGTTTCATTGTTTCGTTGATCATTTATTGCTCTAGAGACCCGGAACATTTTTATCATTCCATGGCATACAAATAGCCGAAGGTAGTCGCACAGTGGGTACCTGAAGGTGGCTGTCATAACCGAAACAGGCCTAAGAAATGCTGGTGTGACGATCTAAACTCATTCTAAACGGATTGGTCGGGGAAAGCATATTGTAATCAGAATTGGAAAGCCAATGGGAGGATAGAGGATGGGAGGTCTTTGCCCAGCAGTGAGACAGAATATGCTGAAAAAAAATCTATTCACGTAAAACGATCTGACGAAACTCTACTGTTACCATCAACGTATCCGATAAACCTAGTACGTATTATTCATGCAAATGTGACATCACATAATCTAAAAACCGAAATATTTGGCCAAAAATCACGATTTCGAATGGTAGCTCTTTCTGTTCTGTGGGTAGCCCTAACCCCGCATGTGTCCGCATAGAGTCGTCTTTTATCTTGAAAAGATAAAGAGGCCGAACGCATATCTTTTTGTTATTTAGATATTATATATTTTTGCCCGATTTCGGTAACAAGAAGAAGTGTTATGTTTCTGCCAGACTCCGTATTGTAGAAACGATTTCTATTATCGTGTTCTCATGTGGTATACCAATGTTCCTGTCATATGTACAAAAAATGGATATTCGTCATTTCGTCAATTCAGTCATTTCAATTATAAGATCCGATATTATTTTAATACATGCTTTAAATGAATTAATGGGTATTTGAAAATAACCGTGAATAGCATGTAACCTTCTATGGTATCTATATCCATACCAACATTATGAATGCGTAAGTAACTTTGTTTGTTCGTTACATTTTTACAACTAAGCTCTTGTTCGGTTTGTATTGTTTGATTATAATTATCTTGAGGAAGCACATAGGCTATATTTTTTGTTTCCTTTCCTAAGAAACGAATAAGATAACACCCCAAAAAAGGGATAAAGCAAATCCACCCTGAAAAGGAACTTCCTAATCACCACAGTAGAGGGTTAAAGGCCTAGTGTTTAAGCCACTACTACTAACAAGCCTCCCGAAATAACAGATTAGAGATAACGTTTTAGTACGAACCTCATTTCTGTGGGTCATCGCACATAGACTAGACCTCAGCTTTAAAGGATCATGGGAATTCCCTAGAGTGTAATGCGTCAGTTAATATTTGTAGATAATATTATCTGGGTGTTTCATTTACATCATTTTTTTTTAGGTTTTGTAGCGTTTGTTTAGGAATTATTTGATGTACAGTATTTTTGAAGAGGGTTTTGAGTTTATTTATATATTTTAACTGCCTCGTTGGTCTAGTGGTCCCAATCTCGATTGCTGAGCATGGAGTCGTGAGTCCTTTCCCGGGTCGGACAAATTTGAAATGGGTCTGGTTTTGAGCCCATTAAATAATTAAATTTGAATACACTATAATTACAATGTGCATTAATTAGCAGATGAATCGATTGTATTCAAACGTCTAATGGTGATTAGATCTAAGTATAGGTTTTAGATATTTTAATAGTAAACGAGAACAAACTTGATAACTCCGAGATTATTATTATTATTACATACTCTAGTATGAAGTGTCACGTTTTAGCTTCACCCACCTGTGGATGTATTCCAAAACTATTCCGTAAACATGGATGGAATGTCCACCTTTATGACTGCAAGTTTCACACTCCATCACAAAATTCTCTCACATACAACACTTAGCTTAACCTCATTACCACTCGCTCTGAAATCGACGCTTTCAATTACCAGCCAACGATTAATTTAAATCAAATTATCAGTAAATTCGTACAGATTAAACGAATCAGTATAAACCGTAGGCCACTACAAAGCTGAGCTGGGAGCCGCTGAATCCGCGACCATTAAGCGGCGTGGCACGCAATGCATTCGCGAACATATTCATATTCATTACGTAGAATGAAGTGGGGACGATTCACCTGCTTGACGCAACGCCTGCATCATTTATGGCGGGGAGGTGAATTGTGGTCGTAGTCGATATGACTTTTATCTTCGGGAATTATCACTTGAATTAAAATATTTCGACTTTTTTTTTACCATAGCTCTGTTTTAAACAGTAAGATGAAAACAAAAGAGAGTTATGAGTATTTTATTTGACTAGAAAAGTCTGAAAATTACAGGAAAAAAAATGTGTTGAATCAGAGACAGACTCATGTTTCTACACTAGTATAAGTCCATACGTGCATAACATCACGCCTGTGTTCCCTGAAAGGTTAAGAAGAAGTTTTATAAACTAGTAGTGCACCCACATTACGCCAGTTAGGTTTAACTTCTATGTAATTAACCCAATCAAACCCAGGATGGATAGACAGTCATAATCGCGACTATCAGCGATAATATTCACAAAAACTACATACAAAAAAATCGGCCAATGTCGGACCACGCACAATGTAGGGTTCCGTAGTTGCCCATCAAAATATGTGATCTTACTATAATGATTAACCACCCTGCCTACCTGCCTCCGAAGTCCGAACGATGATTTTTATTGTGAAAATAAAAACAAACTTTCATTTGCAGTTTTAAGACCTGAGCTCCCATACATGGGCTGCGGGATGTTGTAAGAGATACCGCGGCCTTAAAATATAGGGCTAAGAAGGAAAATGGGTGGTTTTTAGTCAGTAGAAGTCTGACACTCAATTTCGCTCTGCCCAAGAGCGGGAGGGGTTTTTTGATGATTTCTCAACCCCCCAAAAAAAAAGCTCCCATACATTATGCATAGGAAAATATTTTATACAAGTACATTTTATAAGTTGGTCGACTATTACGCGTAAACTTGTAAAGCCTACTTAGCTGTGATAGCTTTTCTTTTATTTTCAAACACAGTCCGTATAGGTGATATAGTTAGCCAGACTTGAAACTAACATTGCACTTTAAAGCTTAATACAATTTCACGAACGAATCCGTTAATCAAAAAAGTGTTGGAACAAACTCGCACTATTTTTTTAAAGACCAACGACAACCCACACAAAGGGCTTCACGACAAAAGAAAATCATCCCCTCTTAAATGTGTACTGGAGATACGCTAACAAAATAATTTTCAAAAATTCAATCTACTACTTTGTCGGCCTAACTTATATATTCATGCCAAATTACAGCTTTCTAGTACTAAGAGTCTTTGAGATATAGTGCGGACGGGCAAACAGACAGATAGACATACAGACGGACATGGCGAAACTATAAGGGTTCCATATAAAAACTACACTACGCCGGACACGAATAGAAGTAGATTCCTCCAAGTAAAACACTGACACAGTCGATTTTGCAATAGACCACAGACTGGTCACAGGGGAAATCTCAAGTGAAATTACGAACCCTAAGTCGTTCGATTTGACCACGCAGGTAATAGCATTGTTTTTGTAGTAGATAACAGTAATGGTAGATTGTTTAGTTCCGCCTGATAAAGGTCCCAAGTTGACCCTTATGGCCGTCCTAGGGAAGATTGATTGGATAGCCTAGTTTTAGGCAAACCTTACAGAGTTAATCAATCCATCTATCCTCCATAAATCGGTAGGAAAGAGGTTAATGTCCGATTGACTACACTTATTGTTTTATGCGGATCTAGGGTTCGGTTCGTAGTTATATAGGGTGTAAGGGATAGAGCTCCGCAGATTGTAGGGTTGAATTTAATTTATATCACACTAAGCTGACCTTGTACAAGAAATTAATTCAGGACCGTTAGAAAATTCAATTAATTTGATTTGTTTTATTTCCTCATATGCAATGTTTGTAATGACAAGCGCTAAGGCGAGTTCGATGAACTTTGTAGCTAGGCAGGAAATTAACAACTGATTTAGTGAGTATATCAATTTTCATCGGTGTAGGTACATATATTTTATTTGAACCGTATTATTTAAATAAATAGAGTGCTGCGTGCAAAGAATATAATTTAACATTGAAATAATTTATATAACTGGAAAATGATTAAACTCTCCTGATGAACTAAATGCACCCTTTCAGTTTGCGAGTAGCTGTCCATAAATTAATAAATAAATTACATACATCCTGTATGTAATTTAGGTTTCAATGGTAAGTGTGTTAAATACAACACGCTAAAGAATTTTTTTTTAAGCATCCTCTTTTTTTGTGTATCCCTGAACTGTGTTGGACAAAGACCGCGACCTCCCACTTTTTCAGTGTAGTGCCTTTTAAGTAAGAAAGTGTATTGTACAATTTTATTCTTAATGTTACAAACCAAACTATTGCTACTAAAGAGTATCGGTAGTTCAGTGCTATAATTTAACCGAACTACTGCTACTGAAAAGTTGCACTAGTTCGGTCAACCGGACTATTGCTCCTGGACTATGGCTTCTTCAGGCAAAAGTGAGTGTTTTATAGGCAGAGCTCTACCCAACAATTCAGGTATGAGACGTGTTATATTATGCTGCCAACGATTAAGCAGTTTTCCAAGCATAATAAAATGTCAGTGACCTCATACTTATTTCCCGACATTTTTCAGCCGCTGAATTAATTTCAGAGAATAGTCCCCCTCAGGTGTGATTCAACGAAATGGACGCCAGATATTCACGAGCATTTCTCACTAATTGCTCTGAGCCGCTCAATATGCTATGGCACGCAAAAAGAGACAAATTAATAAAAGAATGAATATTGATGTATAAGTATCCACCGTAAGGAATTCTGATGGCGTCTTTTCGTTTAAAATTCGGAAGTTTGGTAGCTTATAAACCTGAAACCGTCTTTTTTTCTGCATAAATAAAGTTCATTTTATTAAAAATGTTCATTTATCTCCCCTTTTACGTTTTCCCGTTTCGTTCGTATTGATTAATGTTTTCAAATTTGGAATGAGCTGATACCAAGAAATATTGGTTTTATTTATCCTCAGTGAATTGATAAATGACTCGGTAAATAAAGTCTGTGTAAGAGCAAGCATACGACGTGATTCTTAACGCACGGTTGGTCGTGCAATTGCCTTTGAACGTTTAGGCAAAATCGAATTTAATTTTTCTTCTAGACAGTCTTGGTGTCTGAGGAAAAAAAATGCCTAGTAAGATATTTTCGTAAACAGGTAATACTGTTAAAGATGTTTGTTGATGAGCGCATGATAGTATAATAAAAGCCGAAGGGGTCGATTATTATTGTATTCAAAAACTGTGGCACCAGCACTTTTAAAATAAAACAACCAGCTCCACCCTATCGATTGCACCAATTACTCTCTCCTGTAGCATCAAATATTATTTTCCTAGAATAAACCATAGCAAACCTATTACGCGGTCCATTCGTGTTATCAATCTATAATCTAAAATTGAACAGCCTACATGTTGTACATAAACAAAGTCAGGCTAGTTTCTACAAACTAGCCTGACTTTGTTTATGTACAATATTAAATAAATATTTAAATAACGTTGATGGTTGGTTTTTGATATTCTGCGAAATTATATTGTAAAATGTATTTGGTGAGTATTGATATAATTTATTGCCTGCCTCGTTGATCTAGTAATAATAATATACAGCCAATGGCTTAATTGCCAAGAGCCTCGACCAACACCTGAAGCGGCTCTCGTTAGGCAGCTGGATCAAGGGCTTGATACAGAGAGCGGTACTCCTGGACACGACTCGTATTGTTAGGAGGTTCCTTTCTCTGGAGCCTAAACTGCCCCGGTAGCTTGGATCCTGTTCCCGATACCGGTGGGCTACAACATTTTATATTTTTAAATGTTTTTTTTTTATTATTTTTATAAGAAATATTTTAAAATGTAATAAGTTTGTAACAACATAAATAAAGGGAAGGATAATAATAAATTTATTTATTCAGGTAATTTTACTCGCGTTGCCATTTGTCAATCACAGTACAAACATGAATAAAATATTAAAATGGTGGTTGGTGGTATGGTGGTCTAGTGGTTGCTAGCGCGACTGCTGTGCATGAGGTCTTGAGTTCAATTCCCATGTCGGGCAAATTGTTATTCGTTTTTTTTTGTCATCGGGAATTTTGTAAGAAGTAGCCACGAAGTCTAGTCTAGATTTTTGCCCTGTTCGTGGCAATAGGCTTACATCCTAGAGACTTTAACATAACTGGAGATGTGGGTCAAATAACGTGGGATGTTATGGTACATGTATGGTTATAGTTAATCAACTATTCAAAAGGCAGATCTAGTTCCGATTTCAGCCCACCACCGAAAATCCATATAAACCTAAAACAATATTAATTCAACCACTAGTCAAACCATAGTTAGCGACCGATCTTTGTATCGATCGTTACAATAAAACAAAGACAGAGGTGGGTAAGCCATCTATGCCGAATTACAGATGACAGATAGACAACAAGGGTAACAAAATGGCCGCTGAAAATGGGCGATCAAGGCGTTGGACCGACGACATTACAAAAATAAGCGCGGAATAATGGAGAAGGATGGCGTTAGAGGTGGAACAATAATGGCGCGATTACGTCAAGACCTATGCAATTGATGATGATGGGGAGTAGAAGACAGGGCATTGACTTTTGAATTCCTTTACGTGATTTTCCAAGGTGAATTGAAATTAGCTAGCTTTAAACCGGCTTTTGACTATGTGATGTATATTACATCTAGAGATATAATATTTTATCGCTCTCCATACAGTTTGTACGCGACCGTTCACACCGTGCTATAATAATAAATATATTACAAATTAAACGCGGGATGTAATATATAGCTCAAGATGTAATGTATGTATGTCTGTTTATTTGTTCCCTCCTAATTCTCATACACATATTATGTAGTTTAAGCTGTATTATTTGAACTGTACTATCCAATCGTAACGATTTATCGTAACGTATGTAGCTGCCATTAAATAATTCTAGAACACGACACTATATCCACTATACCGAAACAAAACACAATCATCAACAAAATCCCATGTTATCCACAGATAAACGAATTGTCAACAAAATGTGACATTTATCGCTGCGTGACATATTTTCTTTATTTTTCACTTTGAACGGGTCATCTCTAGGGACGGCGGTGACAGCGACGACTTATATCGTTACTAATCCAATTTGTTACTATGTGGACAGCAGCCATTTTGTTATTACTTACAGTATTTGATTAGGATCAATTTGATATTTAGGCTTGGTACTTGGTTAAATTTATATATTTATCTATAATATGTATGTATTTAGAAATATATAAGTATGTTTATCAGTTGTCTAGTACCCATAACACAAGCTCTGCTTAGTTTGGGACTAGATGGCGTTGTGTGATAGTTGTGGAATATTTTTATTTATTTTATTATAATTAAGGTTCAGACAAAGTACGAACCGATTGAGCAGATTGGCAAAGCAGAGAGCAGAACAGATGCTAAGGATACAGATGCAGATGCCTAGGGTATATCCACCAAAGCTGTGTGTAGATGTTTACTGCCTAGACCCAGGCAGAGATGTGTGTACATGGGTATTCAGCAAACCGCATGCCGCTCACAGCGTGGTTGTCATCTCATCTTCTCGTATCCGCTGTGCTTTGCCGCTGAGTGCGGTTTCCACTAAAGCTAAGCAAAAAAGAGCAGTATACTTAAACAACGAAATTCTATTGGTGTTTTGTAAAACATCTTGTCTTCGGCCTTGTAAGTATCAGTATGACTAATCCTTTACTTACCCAGTTACCAGATCGATATTTCGTACATTTACGTACGTAAATTTTAGAACACACACCTTACTAACCTAACCTATTACGCTCGATTAGCCCCAGTCTCGACATTTTTCACACGATTTTTGTTGGAAAGTTGCGACTTGCAACGTCTGAGCAGTGACGCTGCGTCGCTCTCTAATTATGTCGGATTGTCAGGATTAATTATGTTAGACTCGAGAATTATGTGGGCAGACTTGTAAGTAGGTCGTTTGATGTCACCACCATACAAATATCAATGTCCGTATCAATGACCGGATCCGAGAAACATATAAATTAGAAAACCATTCAGTATGATGTTTTGAAACGACGACATACGGCAACGCAATGCGTGATAATGCAGGTGTCCTGCGCTTTAGCGTAAACGCGGTATTGTTTATAATATCGAAGGTTAGTAGTAGCATTAGCATTTCTTTGCTACACTCTATGTGCACTGCTTCTTTGGTACAAATTATAGCGTTTCACATACCTCTTACCCGACTTTCACGTCTTTTGCGACTGCTACCCGCCTCGGTCGCGGTTCGTCCGCAATTCATTTTACCGAAGCACACCGCGATAAGTACGTAAGAACGTGACTCGACTACAAGATCTAAGTTTACCTTTTCTGCTGAGAACATTAGGCGATTTTTTCTGCCTTAGGAATGAGCGCTATCATAATTGCTTGGTGTTTTATTTTTATTTTGTTTGTGTTTTTCTGGAGTTAACAGTTAGATGAGTTTCCTCTAATATTTTTTGTATCAGCACAAGTAACGATTATCAGGGATTTTTTAAATACCTTGCATCAGTGCGTCATCGCCATCAGTATCATTGACAGCCATATTGGACCGCACTGCTAAGTACAGACCCTCTTCTCCCTGCATTGTCTTGTTTTCCTGGTCTAGTCGCGGCCTTACACGTGGCCGGTTGCGATGCCTGCTTGACACTAATATTTGTGGTTATTATAAAATTCCAAGAATCTAGAATTTAGCTGAGTCTGGTGACAAAGTTCCTAGAAGTGAAGTTACTTCAAACGTATAATTTATCAAGGACTTCTCTAAAACTGCCCCCAAGGTTAGGTTATTATTCGAAGTCGTCGGGTTGTGTCTTCTAAAAGCTTATTAACTTTAATATTTAGGGATCTTAATGGTTCTTCATTAGCCACTAAAATTCATATTAGCGTAAAATGGGATCATTTAAAATTTATATTATAGCCGGCACCGCTTTAATCTTTGGGTTTAGTGAGAAATGAGACCAAAGTTTGATATTACTATTAAAACATCATGGGTAGAGCCTACCCCAGTAAAGTCAATTTAATTTA
The DNA here is from genome assembly GCA_932274075.1 of Diarsia rubi. NCBI lineage: Eukaryota > Metazoa > Arthropoda > Insecta > Lepidoptera > Noctuidae > Diarsia > Diarsia rubi. The sequence continues at coordinate 16,649,314 of OW026419.1, read as the reverse complement.
GTATGTGTTTCAAGCAGTTCAGGGTTTCGTCGACAAATGGCGTTTCTGCCATTTGTGTAGCTTTACAATTTCGTCTTCTTAACGCAGCCATTTTATTCGGATACTAAGTATTGCTGTATCAAAGAACATGAGATAAAATTAATACTCTGTGCACAACTTAACAATGGGGTAGTAAAATTTCGAATAAATAATAGGGATGTTAACTAACTTAAAAACATATGATAACTAGTCCGTCTGTTAGATTATCGAAAAATATTGGATACGTATTTTTTGTTTTATCAAATCAATAACAATTGGCGAAGATAAAACGCGCCAAAGATTTGAGTGTTTTGTGAGTGTTACTTCACTGACCGCTAAAGAATGTCAAACTAATGTCTCAGAAAATGCCGTCACACGAGTTTTCAAAGCACATCGTCTTCATCGTTTGTTTACGTGAAAAAATAAAAAATACGTGACTTTTTTGGAAATCTATCTGACGGACTAATTAGATTTTTTTTTTGTTAACTACCCAATTAGAATGGCACTCCTCATACTGAGGGACAAAAGACTATGATTTTTAAACGGACGTCATCTTTATTTACTGTTTGTTACAGCACAACAAAACATACAACAGTTCAACGGTAAATACTAAAACTGGTAAATATCCCATCTTCAGTGGTAATTAGTAAGTAGTTAGTAATGATTAAGATTATGATGTTTCCAAATAACTTTGTAATAGATATTGTACCATCCACCTCCATCTATTGCACATGGTCTCATATTTCGCTGATTTCAGGAAAAATTAATAGACTTTCACACATAATATACAATGTTCCTTTAAAAATCAACACAGTGACCTAACAAAATACAAAAAAAATCTTCACCAAAAAGCTACTAAATACCATTCCCTAGATCCAATTAACTTAGCAATACTCGATAAATGCAAAGTCATGTTCCTAGTAATCCCCAAAAGTACTGAACCTTTCAAATTCGCTTACATCTTCGATCTTAAATAGACGGCACATTTTCTCTCTTCACCTGAATAGACAGTCTATGAAACAAGGATTTTTTTCTTTATATTAAAGTGCTAAATTGTTCAGTAAGGTTTTTTTTATAATCTGAGTAGCATTTGATGAGCATATCTTGGAAGGTCTTTACTAACATGGATGTTAAAAATAATAATATGATAAAAGTGATGCAGTCGAATCAGGTCGGTCTAGTGGTCACGCGACTGCTGATCATGAGGGCTCACCCCCTATTACAAGGGATTTAAACACAAATGTCGAAATGTGGGTGTATAACTATAAGAAATACAGTCGCCTATTTGCTTGTGTACAACACTAAACGATAACCTTTGAATAACTTTTCAATTATCACTCAATATGTAAGCATATCATTTGCAATAATAGGAATGTTTACTGACTTAAACAAATGTGATTCTAACTAGTCCGTTCTGTTAGATTATCGGAAAATATTGGATACGTATTTTTTGTTTTATCAAATCAATAAAAATTTATGAAGATAAAACGCGTCAAAGATTTGAGTGGGGGTTTGTGACGCCACTGACCTGTAAAAAATGCCATACTAATGTCTTAGAATATAACGTCATACGAGTTTTCAAAGCACTGTATCGTCTTCATTGTTTGTTTACGTGAAAAAAGAAAAAATACGTGTCCAATATTTTTTGGAAATCTATCTGACGGATTGTTTTTTGTTAACTACCCTATTAGGTACGCTTACACTTCGTCAACACTGATTACAGCACTTTAAAAAGTCTTAAAGCACCTTAGGATAAACATGATTCCAAACAAATACCCCAGCGTGTCTTCTTCTTTTACCTGGAAACAGTCCATAATAAAAACAATATAAACATTTTTCAACGCGAAGTAATTTCTCAAGCTAAAGATATCGGGTTCCCAAGATTGCTGTGTGATCTTTGAAGTCTGTGAGGGTTCTGATTTACTGGTCCCACGGGAAAAGCCGGGAACACGAAGCCGAGATAAGTAATAACACCCCTATCATATTTTTATAGCACTTTTTGTATTACTGTTTTAAGTAAAAACGGAGATTTATAATGTATCGCAAGTTTTATGGTTGGTGTGGTCTGGTTTTATTAGAAGAGGGAAAAGTTGGAGTTTTTGTTAATTCTAGTGAGGACAATGTTACATCAAGTGCAGTTTGGATAATACACTGGACACGAGTTACAATCGTTTAGTATGCAGATTAAACGAGTGGTATAATAATATTCGTGTACTTCCGACATTTTCAAGTTGTTGGTGCCAAGTAAATTTTGATATTTGATATAGTTCTCCTGACCGCTTTCGGTCACGGCGGCCGAACTTAGCGGAGATTAGCCATCGGTGCGAGAGATATTTAAAGTGCACAGCTGTGTGCTCAGGCGCAGGGGCAGTCTCCGTTCCGTTTTTCTCATAGTCCGATGGGACGGCAATCCGAATACGACCGAAGCTTAACAGTTTAAAGTGTTTTCACGGGGGTATCATCATCATCAGCCTATAATGTTCCCAACTTCCCACTACAGGGACTCAGGCCTCCTCTCTAGGAGAGGGATGGGCTATAATCCACCACGCGTGCCTAGTGCGGGTTAGTAGATGTCACATATCTTCGTAGACAACTACTGCTGATAAATTCCCGATAGGAAAACCCAATATCAGTTTGCCTGAACCAGAAATCGAACTCTAAACAAAAAAAAAGAATCACGTAAATCGGATCATCAATCTCAGCGTAATCAGTGAACATACCTAAATAATAAAAAAACATACTGATAAAATAGGAGGTTCTCACCTCCTACTTTTGGGAAGTCGGTTAGAAAAGTCAAACTCACAAACAAATAACGAGTACAAAACTCAACAAACGACATACAACTCTATAGTCAATTACCAAACTTATAGCTGCTCATAATTGGATGATGAAACTTGTGCAGTTAAGAGCAGTACTACGTCTGAACGCATAAAGTATCCTCCCATAATATGGTGCTGGAGAGAAAGAACCCGTGGGGATGGTAAAATTAAATGTACACCGAGCTACCCCGCAAAACATGGACTTATTGGGGCCATTAATATGCAGTGGGGAGCGTGAATTATTATAATAGGAAGTGTTGAATGTATATTTCTGTTCGGTAGTTTATCCTGTGGCTTTACTTTGTGCAGTGATTTTAGATTGGAGTTTTCTACAGTTTATTTAGTTTTCTCGTTTATTTATTCCATGGTGAACAGTAAAAGTAGAGGAAGATCAAATAACCGATGGATGAGCTGTGCCAAGGATGATATGATTAGAAAAATGTTAATTGCTGAGATGACGATTAATAGAAAATAATGAAAGAAGCAGACACGCTGCGCGACCACAAATAAGTTGGGGTAAGGGCAGATGAGTGATGATGGTGTCTGGGACAGTAATAAAAGTGTAATTAGTGACAAATTTCTGTCATTAAGTGATTCGATTCAATGATACAGGTTTTGTTAATAGCCGTAACTGCAACAGTTAAGGTCAAAATTAATAAAAGTGTAGAAAAAAAATTTTACATTCCCGCTGCTCTCCAAGCCCTACAGTTACAGCCGTCATTATGTTTACGCACAATTTAAAGCGGAGCCACCCAGTAATGAATATCGCAGTAGAGATAAATGGATTTGGTGCCAATAGAACCGCTAGTCATTACCGCCACTTTTATACAGCTTTTATGTAACTCTGCTATAATGTAACGCGGTTTTCATTCGTTTTTTTATGATTATAGACCTTTTTTGTGAGCTAGGTTATTTGAAAGTGGTTAGCAGAGTTAATGCTGTAAGTGATCAACGGTCTAAGTGCCAAGAGGTCAATGCCTTGTTAGGTAGATTTTGTTGTTTTTTTTTTCATTCATAGATGTTATTTTTGACGTCATGTGGATTGTGGGTTAGCTGGCATTCAGTAATATTCGATTAGACAGGTAGTCGATTGTAACATACTCGTAGTTGAGATAAAGCAAGTCTTTTTCTTTGTGGCGGCTGATTAAGCCAGCCTTATCACAAACACACACTGACCTTCACTGTCTGACCGGACATACTATGACCTTACGGGTGAGGTTCCAGCAAGATCAGGTGCGTAGCTGTACCCGCAGCCGGCGTACGTGTATGATCAGATATGTGATTGTGGACGAGGCAAAAGGATTATCTAAGGACCGTAGAAGGTGGCGTTCTGCCTACCCCTAAGAGAAAATGGCATGGTTATGTTATGTTATGTGTGTCTTAACACAAATTGGTTGTAGTTTTGCTTGTGTCAGCATCAAAATCTAAATCAAAACTCATTTATTCAAACAAGGCTGATAATCAGCACTTTTCGAACGTCAAAATTTACTTTACTTTACTTATTTACAAGAGACAGTCCCCCAAAACCCCCCTTCGACACTTCCTAGTATTATAGCCGGAAAGAAGAAGTGGCGGAACAAACTCCCAAGCAACACATCTGTCTGTTAGGTTGGTTAGAAGATGAGACTCTCACTTACAGCTCGATTTATTCGCCATCCTTATTTTTCTTTCTCATTATTATACCGCTCTGAGTAGGTTCTATTTTAACTAAAATAAGGCAAAAACCTACGCCTAAAGGAAAAAAATAATACCTGAAGTAATAATTTATTATACCGCTTGTACATTGTGATGATGTATTCTGACCTGTGTTCATAGCAAAATTAATTAATCTTTAGCCTTTCTTTTGTTGCCGATATCGTGTCCGAATATATGTTGGTGCTTACTTGTGCCCAAAAATAGCTCCTGTTAATGTTTTCTTAATAAAATTAACGTATCACGTATGTTCCCAAAGCCTTATTTATTGAATGCTATTATTAACTTCCTCTCGTTGTAGTTTGAGAGCTTGATACTATTTTGGACACCTAATAAATTGTATTGTCTTTGAAATTTAGTGTTAGGTAAGTCTGAGAGGTATGATTTGAGACAAGTGATTTATTTCTATCTGTTTTCTCATTTATTTAGGTTAAAGATTTTTGTAAGAGTTGTAATTGAGAACCTCTTATACATTTTAGTACTGCCCAAAGACAAACACCCATGACAGAACCATTAAACTATAAAGAATTATTGTCTGTGTAGTCTTTAATAGAAAGTAAAACCCATCGTTGCTTTCAAGTCAATGTTACTTCTTTGAGGAAACAAAAACTCTCAGCCAATGGACTCAGCATTTTACCTTTAAAGTAAAATTCCCACGCTACCTCTCTATGAGAGATACTCCCTACATATAACCCACCACGCGAACTCAGTGCAGGTGTGAAGATGTCACATTTTTAAAACATTCCAGCATTCACACAATATTTACCTTCACTGTTTTAAAACTAAGGTTAATTTAAACTTTTTTGTTTATCTACTAGGAATTTCTCCTGTATCGTGGGTGAGTTCACAAACATTTAAACTCACATACACAAATACCCAGACTAGAAACAACTATCTGTTGGCCATACAAATATTTGTTGCGTGCGGGGATCGAACCCGCGACACGTAGCGTAGCAGTCAATTGCTTGAGGCACTGCGCCAACCGTGCCGTCAAACTTGATCATTCATTTAATGGCCAGCTCCTGGACTACTCGTATTAGACTATATTCACGCACGTTATATATGCTACATGAATTTTTTATACGCGTGTCGGTGGCTAACCGTTTGTGCCCCTCCCACGCTATGCAAACAATATGGAATTATATTTATATCAATGTACGACTGAATTTTGCGGGCTTTGTATTTTTAAAGCCCGACCAGTGAATTAATGTATTGCGGATAAAAATGGCTGCCCTCTAGTAGTAATAAGTGATCTTTATATTTAGTTATGTAAAGGTAAAAAAAGGCTGTAAAATAAAGAAAAAGCGTATTTGACGTGAAATAAAGAAATACTAATATTTGCACACCACTTAGGCCCCTAGACGCGCTGTAAAGCGCGTTCGAAACTCGTTTGAAGCGCGTACACAGGGTTGCAAGTAGTTGGCAGTTGCAAGCGCGTATACGCGCGTCGTCGGCGCCATAGAAATACGCCTTGTGCTAGGACCCTAACTAACGGAGAAGTACTAAATAGGCGTTTGGGTGTAACTCACCTGATGTGAAGCGATGCAGCGGCCTAGGAGCAGCAGGCTGGCCTAGAAGAAACTAAATAACTCAACTTTGAATAGATCCAGATTACGATAAATCGGGAAACAGTTCGCACAATAAAAGTGGAAGATCTGGCTGTCAGACTTTTAGGCCTCGGACTACCCATAATAAAATCAAAATCAAAATCAAAACTCATTTATTCAAACAAGGCTGATAATCAGCACTTTTCGAACGTCAAAATTTACTTTACTTATTTACAAGAGACAGTCCCCCAAAACGCCCCCCCTTCGACACTTCCTAGTGTTTTTGCTGGAAAGAAGAAGTGGCGGAACAAACTCCCCAGCACACATCTGTCTGTTAGGTTGGTTAGAAGAACCAGACTCGATACAATAGTAAGGCAAGTATAAAAAAGTATATAATAATAATAATAAAAAAAGACATAACATATCAGTAAACTAATCTTGGAGAAAGAACATAAATAAATAACAAACATTGTCTTGTGTTCAACTCAGCGACCAACTGTTCTTATCATTTAAGTAGTCGTTAATGGAATAGTAAGCTTTTAAAATTAGATTTTACTTTGGCTTTAAACGCATTAAATGGCAAGTCTAGAAAAGAAGATGGCAGTTTGTTATAACATGTTATACCGAGCCCGACGAATGAATTATGAACTTTGTGAAGCCGGTGAAAAGGAGCGCGTAGTTTATGCTTATTTCTAGTGTTAAAGTTGTGAATATCACTGTTTTTAGTGTACAGGTGGATATTTTGTTTAATATATAAAATGATGGCAAAGATGAACTGAGAAGCAACAGTGAGGATACCAATCTCCTTAAAAAAAAATTCTAAGAGAAACTCGGGCACCCAGCTGATAAATTGCACGAACCGCTCGCTTCTGCAGAACAAATATATTTTGAATATCAGCAGCTTTGCCCCACAGTATAATACATAATTTTTAATATTACATATTTTTTTCTTGTGTAAAGCGTATATGACGGTTAGTACCTAGCCTTACCGGTACTGGCAGTGGTACTTCCAGTCGATCTTGAAGTGCAGCGCCTTGCTTCAATGTACTACTGCGCACGAGAGACCGCGGACGCAGACTTTTTAACGCAACGTGACCGTGCTAAAATAGCTAGATTACTTAAACCACAGACTGACGTCTGGGAGGAACTTTTGTCTGAATGGCAATGTAGATGGGATAATTCCATCAAAAGCTGACATCTCCACCAGTTCTTTCCTTCAGTTCGTGAGCGGCAGGAGTTACAATGGTTTGGGAATAGTGCGGCGGGCTTGACGCCCATAACGACTGTCACATATATGCAAATGACAGCTGGGATGGCTGGGATCGGTATGTAATGGATGGTGGTCACCCATACACAGACTAATCTAATTAATCGTGGCTTTACCTTTTTTTTTTGGGGGTTGGGAAATCATCAAATAGCCCCTCCCGCTCTTGGGCAGAATGAAAGGGAGTGTCAGACTTCTGCTGACTAAAAACCACCCATGTTCCTTCTTAGCCCTTTATGTCGAGTTTTGAACATTGATCAGGCATCTATTATAATTGAGCCACGAACCACAAACTCCTTCATGAATCATTACCAAAATTCATGTACGTATCGTACCATTTAATATGACACCTTCTAAATCTTTTCGACAATAAACTAAGACACAGAACTTTACAATATAACACCGTAAATCCTACAAGTAAGAATTCATAGTGAAAATGAACAACCGACGCTCCGTACTCCGTAGAAGTTGGACGTTTTCAACTTTCTTATTAAAAATTCGGTTTGAAAACTTTTAACGGTTAATAGAATTTTAACCGCTGCAATGATTAACTTACGGTCCGTATTCCGTAGGTACGTCTCGCCTTTTAGTTTCTGAATAGTTTCAGTCGGAATTCATTTTAAAAAGTACGTTTGGAATGATGAATGAAAGATAATTATGTTCGTTGAAAGAAGGTGGTTTAAAACATTCTGTGGAGTTTTAAACCACTTTTGATTAAGGGGATGGTTTTGTAAATTAAAGAAGACGGTTTTTTTATTGCCCTTGACCTCAGTCACGCTTGTTGAAAACCGTTGGATAAGGTCTATGATAGAACAGGCGTACCCAAGAAATGCCTGATCACTCTTGCTTTGAAAGCAGACGAATTAGGTCTGAGAGGGAACATAGATTGAATGAAATGAATGAATAAATGAACACTTTGACTGTACGCATTATAAACGTGGAGGAGAAGCGCTGACTACTTCTGCTACTCCGGTGGCTAAGTATGATGTGTGTGGTGGTGGGAATAGGTAGTGGAATTTCTGCTCACACCCTCCAAAGGATACTCTGTGGAGTATCGACAGGTAACCGGTTCAATATTTCTTGTGATTTTCTTTTATGAAAACTAATATTGTTTTAGTGCCTAACGCTTGAAGAAAATGTTCAGAACTTGATCTATTTACTGGAATATCTTTAGTTCACGTACAACTGCGCGTATAAAGACTTCTGAAAGCAGCCGCTCCATGTGAAATACTGGTAACCAGTTGCATCCGGTTAGACTGGAAACCAACTTGAAGTCGATTCGAGTCTAAATAGTTTAAAAAAGGCTAAACTGATAATGACACAACACATAACTAATCACAAACTACATCCCTACCAAGTAAAAAAGACGTTAAAATAAAAACACAAGTAATCATCATAAAACTCTCTGATCACCTAAAACGAAACAGAAGGAAAACTGTGACTATCTAGTGAAAAATGTTAATTGATGCAATCTAAATGAGCTCGGAACATTTACCGTTTCCTACAAGCTTACCTTCGCCACTAATTCGAAATATCTACTAGTAAATCTTGGCAAACAAATGTTCTTTAGAGCATATGGGTTAATTAGCACCGTCTTGCCTTTTTTTAATTAGCATGCAACGTGAGTAATGTACGGTCGACAGAGTAGACTGGTGTGCAGGCATCCAATAAATATAAATGCGCTGTATGAGCAATCTGAGCTTTGTGTGGCCAGTACGTAGGTACTTAAACAGCTCTGACGTTTGTTTTATTCAAGTCCTGGAGGATGCAGTTCTGTTTTAAAATGCACTCACGATACAGGAGAAATTTTTAATAGCTCCACTCGCGGCTCAAAGAGATGTCAACAAAATTGCAGGGGCCTGCAAGGGCCCGGCCCGTGGCGGCGGCGGGTTGTTCGAAAGAGATACCACGGCGTCGACACAAAGGGCTAAGAAGAAACATGGGTGGTTTTGATTAAGAAGAAGTCTAACACTCCCTTTCGCTCTGCCCAAGAGCGGAAGGAGTAATTTGACGATTGAAAACCCTCACAAAAAAAGGCAACATACATTTTTGCACTTTTAATGTTAAAAAATATTTTAAATCAGAAGCCCATACACCTATCGCTTTTGCAAACTGTTCATGAGGGGTGGTTAGTGACGCAAAAAGGTTATTTCTGTGCGGTAGGATTTATGAAGGATAATTATTATGAGGGAATTAATTAGAAATATGTAATTAGCTTGGTAGACTGGATCCTGAGAAGTGCGCTGTTGCGTAAAGGTATTCGTGTGGATATATTATAATATCTTATACCTGTGCCAGAAGACAAAAAATAGGGATAAGGGCAAGTAGTTAATTTTAATAATTCTATATACTTTACTATCAAAAAGAGGAAAGATTTGTAACTTTGTCTGTAACGAATAAACTTAAAAAAACTAAAACCCGACTACAAAAGACTACGGTGGTCCTCTATAATAGTTTTACTTATATTTAAATATAAATGTACAAATTCAATAAATGAATATCAGACAAGAATTATGTTCTTGTTTTCTACTTTTGTAGTCAGGTTTTAGTTTTTAAACTTATTTTTTTATTTGAATTTTATTTTTGTGTTATTCAATAAATACGTAATAATAATTATGTTACTTTCATAATGTATTTCATATTCTACTTAATGTTGGTTTTTTTATTTACATAATACGAGTAAATAACACAGACTAGACTGCGAAAACTGTTTGACAGCAATCTAAACGTATATGTTGACTTAAACTATAATATAATATACATATTTGTGATGTACTCGCCAAGACCTTTTATTTGATACCAAACATGTTATGATCATCTTAGTTTTATTATTTTCGAGCTTAGAGTTTGACATTTAAATTCCGTTCTAAAAAGAATTGTTAAAATTTATATAGCCTATATCACCCGCGCTATTCTTACGAATCTATTGACACCTCATTTATTAAAATACGATTAGTAGTCAAGGTGCTACGGTGGAACATACATACATACATACATACATACATAGACTGCCAAAATCATTACCCTTCCTTTTGGCTTCGCCGTAGTCGGGTAAAAACTAGGCAGAGCGAAAAGGAGTGTCATACTTATTCTGACTAAAAACCACCCATGTTCCTTCTTAGCCCTTTATGTCGATGTCGCGGTATCTCTTACAACAAACCCGCAGCCCATCTTCTACCATAGTTCACTTTCACACGCACTTTACACAGTCTATCCAACGTTACTTTAGTCTTCCTCTACTCTCATCAACATTTATACCCAAAACTTTCCACACGACATTTTCCTTACGGCATTATCCAGCAAACCATCCACATCAAAAACAAATGAAACATAACAAAAGAAGGAAAAAACAATAACTCAGCAAGTCAACACACACACCAAAAATCTTCTATAATCGGATAAAGGGCCGAGATTCCATGACGTCACCCTTTTGAAAGGCCAAACAACATGTCGGTATAAGAAAACAACACATCACGGCTCATTTACTCTCATTATACGTGTAATTAAACACGAAAGACAAATAAGATTGTGTTGCTCTTAAAAGATTCGCCAAATAAAATAAAAGATCTTGAGAAAATAGTGTTGAAGTTGGGCTAAATGTTTTTGTTGTTGATTTAGAGGAGATCAAAGTGTTTGTAGAGTATGTTTAGATCTTATAAAAATAAGTATATTTAATTCAGATATTTTTTAATATTTACAAGTGAGTAAAAAGATGTAGTGAAAAGAAATTGGACATGAGTGAAAGAAATTGATGTTCACGACGATAAATATTTTTTTTACATCACTGTGATTAAAATTCGCAAGGTGTTCGTACAGACCTGCCTGTCATCATCATTCTCTAACCCTCATCTCAATTTATTTGGGTAGAGTTCATTTTGATGATTCTTTGATTAACCTCAAACCTATAGAAAATTTATGGAAGAACAGTTTGAAAACCTTTGAGGACAATGCCCATTGCATTGTCCTCAAAGATTTTATTTTTAAGGTCGCAGAATAGTCAGCAAAACTCAAATTACGTATTATCGATACGATAGAAGTCAACGAACATTTTTAGAAACCTCTTTTTCAATTTCCAATTCACCCTAACTCCTCACTTATCTCCAAAGAAATTTCACTCTTAAATCAAACATAAAACATCACAAATTCCAAAGAAAAAACCTTACTGCACTGCAGAACTTCCATAATGCAGGATAAAGTGTTCAAAGTTTAAGCCCGCTCACCTATCGTTGTATGCAAAGTGAATATTTAAGGGCCGTCGAGGGTCTGCAGCTGCATGCCGTGATAAAACTGAACAAGATGCTCGTAATTCTGATACTTAAGCTGCTTGCTTGGTTAAGAATAAGAATTGGTTGGTTTAAGGAGGTTAGGGGTAGTGTACATTGTATGTTTTGGAGTGACAGAAGTTTTTTTAGTTTAATCTGGTAACTTAATTGTTCAAACTAGAATTTGTTTAAGAGCGATACTAATGCATTATACCTTTCTACCAACAGGTCTTTTATATTACCTTCAGGTACGCCATCATATGAAAGAAAAGAAAGATTTTTTTTTTTTTTTTTTTTTTATATACAAAAAAGAAAAAAAAGTATTTATTCCAAATCACTTTTTGTAAACCTTTAAAAATAATTAAAGTACTTCAAGAACATGCCAGTTAACCTTTGCTTATTTTTACTTTTAATTATTAAATAATAAGTTGGGATACAATTAATCTGAAACAATTTTCAATGCCAACTTCCAAACTACGTTCTCTAAAAATATAATGAACACTAACATGTTTTGCCAAAGTCACTAATTGTATTACGTATTTTACCCGATATTATTATGTCAACCCTGTGTCATCCACACAATGCTTAGATATAAAGAGACCTTTACGCCTGTTACAACTTCTCAAGGATAACGGCTCGATCCTTGGGACTTTCACATGTTTTGTCAACAACATCACATTATTATTAAATGCAAAGTGATTTTATTGAACAGAGCTATATAATATAGAGCAAATAAACTGGAGTGAACTTTTAGAAAATAATAAAACATTTTTATGCTTGGAAAAATTTTCATCTGGATTACTCGTTTTGATTCGACGTTATGTAGATAGCTATCTATCTACACAAATATGAAGATTATAATCAACCTTTTATTGTTCTAACTGCTGGGACACAGGCCTCCTCTCTTTGAGAGGGAATGGGCTTTAATCTACCACGCGGACCCAGTGCGGATTGGTAGAAGTCACAAGTCTTCGAATTTTTAATTCAAGTACATGCCGGTTTCCTCACAATGTTTTCCTTCACCGGTCCAACCGACCGTTTTTGAAATCAGTGGTGATGAAATAAATTACACAAAGTAATGCGCCTGTCTGGATTCGAAACCACGACATACTGTTCGTACTCTACAAATATGAAGAATAAATACATGTTTATTAATGTCAAATATGAGACATGAGTGTTCAATTAGGTACATGTTGTCCAAAACCCTTCTGGGATTCCAGGTATGATGAAAATGAGCTAGTATAAATAATTGAAGCTGTTTTTTGACATAACATCATCAGCGCATACTAATGCGCTGCCCATATCGATCCGAATTAAGACTACTAAAGACGGATCGATATGGGCAGATTAATGCTACCTTTTTTTTTGCTAGGTGGGAAAATCATCAAATGACTCCTCCCGCTTTGGGCGGAAGGGAGTGTCAGACTTTTACTGACTACAAACCACCCATGTTCCTTCTTAGCCCTTTGTGTATCTCTTTCGAACAACCCCAGCATTTGTCGGCCTTTGCAATATTGCTGACATCATCATAAGACGGATAAACGGTGAGCTAGCCCATAACTCACCGCCCACAGGCCTGCACCAGTGGTGGCCGGAAGCCATCACGAGGCCCCCGACACCCGGAGTGTCTCCCGCGGCGGCTGGGACAAGGGGTTCTCTCCTTCTCACGTTCCGCTACCTCCGACTTCTTCGCAAAAGGAGGCTATGGCGTCCAATTCCCTCTCGCCCTGGATCATGGTCTGCACCACGGCCGGATACGAGAGGTCGCCGCCGCCAACAACCGCTACGAGAACACGGCGGGGCTCCGCCCAAACGGACCTCCATGGTGTGCTCTACCATGTCCTCCAGCCAATCCCGCTATGGTAGCATACAAGCGTTTCCTCCGGCCTGATTCGGTGCAGGTACCACCTGAAACAACTATTTCCATTGAGAACCTGCGTCAGGCAGAAGGTAAATAATGCTACCTTGCACGACGACGTTTAACTCAATTCTGAGATGTTCTCATGCAACTTGTGACTGCTCTTGTTATATATTTTTATTGCTAATGCAAAATTCTAATTTACAATGAAACATAAATAACTACAAAAGGTTTATTTAATTTCACATTAAACTCCAACGAAAACACTGCTAGATAAACTTACAAGGAAAACGAACAAAGAAATTCAATACAATCAAAGAGAATAAATCAAAAAATTATTCTTTAACAATGTTCAAGTTTTTCTTCAGCGGCACGTGCAATGACTTGTTATTACTCCTCAGAATATACTTTATTATTTAAAAGTTAATTAAGAACAAAGTACGTAGGTACCTTGATGTAATTCATTATCAATTTTATAAGACTTCATTGAATATCAAAGATGTTGATTTAATTTTCCAGCTTCTTTTGAACTGTTATTTCTGTTGCTTCGAAGTTTTAATTTTGTCGAATAAGGTCCTCCAAAATTCGACAGAAAAGAAAACATTTTATTTTTTTACAGAATTTAATTAAAAACCCGTGAAAAGATCTCAATTAGAATGAACCCTGCAGTCTTTGAGACTCCCTTATGAGAAAGTCTAGAACCATTTTCAAATAAAACGTAAAGTAGTGATCTATTTTTAAATCTTCCCTTGGAAGAGATATTAAGAGCCAAAATCGAACATTCAACCAAGATTGAATATGTGCTTTGAGATATAAATAAAAATTTCCACACTCGCAGAGAGGTAATAAAATATTTGGCAGTGACGGAGGCTGAATAGAAAGCCTAAGAAAATTCAAAACGCATAGTTGACGCTTCTCGTGACCCATGGACCGGTTTAACCTTGGCCAGAGGCTAACTGTTGTCACATAACGTGTCAATTCCGCCAGTCTTCTGGGCACATTACCGGCTGACAGCGTTGAGGAGCAGTTTTTTGATGTCCTTTTATACTTTCTCGTTACTTACCTGAATAGTTTTTAATTAACGTACATAGTTAGTTTATTCTAATAAATACATCATAATTTATTTATCGTATATGAGTATCATAATAGAATATTTTCAGTAAAGCAAACATAATGTATCCAGCTCCCAGTTTAAACTGATCCGACCCGATATTAAAAAAGCCTCCAACATTATCCTGTTATGTGTTCTCTCTTCATTACAGCTAAAGCTTCAAAAATATTGACTGTAGGCCATCATACCCGCTGTCTCGCCTGCCTTCCTCTTTGGTAAACTTGCTTACATCCTGACAACATTATTTAAAGACAAGCACACCGTCCCTAGGCCTTTCTCAACAATGATTTATCGAGTCCCGGGACGTATTTACTCCATACTTTATAAACTACCCCTTATCCGTAATATCTTATTGGGGGATGTTTGGTGTGCATATTTGTGGACTAGTCAGTTATCTTTTGTGTTAGGCCACGGATTAGGTTTTCCTGTTTTATGGACATGAATAGCGTTGAGCGATTTATGGTGTAATGTAAAAGAAATCTCATCCAGAGGGATTTCTTTTTCGACGAGATGCTAAATCTTTCTGAAAGGTTTTATCTCTAAATTGTGACGCCTTAATATTTTCGTGAAACTGAGATCACATACCAAATCTATATTAATATTTGTTTTGCTGTCATTATATATTAGTATAAAAAGAGAGCTGAAAGCCCGTGAAAAATCAAACAGTCTGTTCTTCTGCCATGTTTTATAAATTATGTTTTCATTTAAACATTTAACGCCTCTAATAAAAGGACATCCTATACTTAGTGCAGTAGAGATATTTAATGATTACCTACTTAAGCCGTCACTTAGTAAACATTTGACATCACACTTCACACTAATATTATAAAGGCGAAAGTTTGTGAGTGTGTGTGTGGGAGTGTGTATGTTTGTTACTTCTTCACGCAAAAATTACTGCACGGATTTAGATGAAATTTGGTACACAGATAGTTTATAACCTGGATTAACAAATAAGATAGTTTTCATCTCGATCTTATATTCCCGTGGGTTGTAGCGGGTGAAGCCGCTGGCAACAGCTAGTAATTTCATAATTATGACAAAATTGTCAAAACCTTTACTAAGTGATGGCCTACGTAATCATTAAAGTTCTCTGAGTGAGGCAGTTAGTGTAGAAAATTATGAGTGGATGTTCTCGCTGGAGGGTTCACTGAGAATGTGAGAAGCATGCAGCACATCTGCTAACAGTGAACGTAGTGATTGCAGATGCAACAGAGAGCAAAACATAACACATTTACTTCATTTCCCACTTTTAAATCCCTACTCCCATTATCCTCTCACAAAAAAACCAGATGATGATTTATGCCAAACTTGGCATACATTAACGCTAAGCTATATACACATAAAACAGTGAAAAATAGTCTTCCTAAACTTGGCTTTGACAATGTCAAAGAGTCTCAAAGGTTAAAGCTAAGACGGCGGCAGACGTTGGTCCCAACATTGGCCAATTTCCCAAAGTTATGTTTCCTCTTTGAAAGAATGGGATTGAGACCAATATTGGAACAAATATCTGCCAATAAGCCGACGCAGACCTATTTACCTCTAAGTTATAGGTATTGAGTTTATTTAGTAAAACTAGGTTAACGATATTGTTACCTGTATTTTGGAATTTTGCGTCGTCCTTAGAAGTTTTAATTTTGGAAGTCTGCGTCGTCCTTAGAAGTTTCAATCGTAATATTGCTTGTTAAGCTGTTTCCAAGGTCTTGCTCGTGTGACGAAAAGTAATTTTTCTATTTCGCTTACAAAGTAAGGTGAACTTCTACGTTTAAGGGCAGTACTTTTAAGCTCACATGTATTTCACGTTCATATACGGACTAAATATTCACAAATCCAAGAAGATAACATATTCTCCGACTCTTCATCATAATTCTGTATATCAAAAGATATCATGCTTTACACACTCCATCCATAATTTTTTTGTTCAGAATATAATCGTTCTAAGAATCATAACAAAAATTAATAAAATAAATGTCCTCGACAACCTTCTACATTTTAATCTCACTATCAAATCAACCCTACGGCCGCCTCTCGAAAAATAAAACACTATCGTATGAATACCTCGGACAAAAACGTCCATTACTTATTTCCCTCGTTCTCTTAATGACGTCATTATCTCCAGAGGCTTCGTACGCGGTCACGTTGCCCTTAATTCTGACTGTGACATCGTCTGAGTGACGTAGCGATGATAAATGACGTGAAAACCGTGACACTTTTATGCGACCGCGGAAATAAAGATGTTGGGGTGCTTTCGACCGCGTATTAATTTGTATGGTTGTTTGCAGAGGTGGGTGATGACAGGGTTAATTAGTTGTGGTTTGAGTTTTGTCGATGAAAGTGGTTTTGAAATGATCTGTTGGTTGTGTAATTTGACGCGTATATCGAACGCACCAATTTTACAAGTTAACAAACAAATTTAAAAAAAAAACACACACGTGGAATTCCACGTGTGTGTGTGTTTTTTTAAGAAAATAATTAAAGATACTATTCAGAAACACGGCATTGACACTGTGAATTGCTGTTACGATAATCTTAATAGTTTTACTAGCGTGTGAAAATTAATATTGAAGTGAGATACTTCGCTTGTACAGACGCCAGCAGGTTAAGCTTTTTTACTTTCGACTTTTTTTTTTAGATTTTCAACTTAAACACAAAAGCATTAGGTTAAAGAAATCATCATCATTCTCCTGTCTTTATCCCAATTTATTTGGGGTCAGCGCAACATTTTTTTTTCTTCCAGACCTCTCTATTTCTCGTCATGTCAGTAGTCACCTCCATCCTAGCCATATCATCCTTCACACAGGTTAAAGAAATATAGGAAAAAAATATAGTTTCGGGTTGTTTGAAGCGCTGGGGTATACAGTTACATAAGCAAACGTAAAAGGTGCCTCGAAATTATGCACGTCTAATAAACCACAAGAACTGTTTTCCGGTACCTATATAGGCAATATTGATGCAAAACCTATTCTTTGCAGCCTTTACCCAGTGGACTACTTTTCATTACTGACGTATCTACATTTACCTGAGTCAGTTAATGTACTTACCTTACTTCCTCAAACATATTCCATAACCTTTGCAAGGAGTAAAATATGTAATTAATCAGATTTTCCGTTCAAGGAAGTGCGTTTGACCTTTGAAGAAATGTTCCGAACTGTATGATATTAATTACAAATTATTTAAGTTAACGAAGAGTACGGTTCATTGGCTCTGTGATACTCAGCTCGTGTCTCGTCTTTACTTATAATATGGTTGAGGTATACAACTAGACTTTGTGTTTAAATTGATTCTGTCCTCACTCAAAGAAATATAAACTGTTGTCAGTGTAAATTAAGTTGATTTTAGAATGACTATTGGAAATTCATTAAAAAGTTTGACGTTGAAGAGCAAACTGAACTTTATGTGTGGGTTTGGAAGTAATTTTTTTAAGACAGATATTTGTTTACATGATCGGTAACTGAATTGCATACAAAGGATATTTGAGTGGTTTCACGATTCGATGTAGGCTGCATAAAGTGGGAAAAAAGCTTTTGTTGTGGTGAATAAGTTAGCTGGATAATGTTTATTTTTTTAACTGTGGTGTTCCTCCCAATATATAGGGTGTAAAAGTACCCTTAACGCAAACGAAGGGCACTTGTTGTCCTTACCACTGCGATCATTTTTTTTGTTTTAGACGGAGATATTGGGGGTCAAAGTTCCAAAGTTTTACTGCTGTTTTTGTAAATACTAGTTTTTCAGGTTATAACTTTACTAAAATTACTTCTATGACCCGTTTATTATTCAAAGCATCCACTAGCACAACGTTTTAAGAGTGCTACTTTGAGTTTTACCGTAAAATGTGATTTTTGACCCCAAAAAAAAATTGCATACCTACATGTACGACGGCCGTGTGATGGGTTTATTTACACCCTATAATAGTAGAAAGACACCAAAGAATATTCGCAAACCAATCGATGAATGAACTGTGTAAAGGATGGTATGGCAGAAAAGAAAGATGTCTCATGAAATGACCAGTAATTGAGAAGTGTGGAAGAAGAAAACATGCTGCACCGACCAGTAAATTGGGATATGGGCATAATTATTTGAACCAACACCTACATACACCCGCAGTACTAGGAACCCTACACTGTGTATTTAGAACCTATTGCTATTTAAGGCTTACACGTGGCACTAAAATACAGGGATTATTATTCGTACCGTATCATGGAAATGTTTCATCATTAGGCATGTCCCAAGCCTACGCAATCCATGTCCGCAGTGCGTCCAAATATTTTTCATGTTGTGATGTTTTGGTTTAATCAGTTTGTCACGTCATTAGACTTATTATCTTTCTCATTAATATTCTCTTGGTTTGGATTGTACCTAATAGTATGTATATAGTAACCTCACATTTTGCCAGTTCTGTTTAAGTCGCGCAAATTCAGATTCTGTGGCTGCTAATGAGAATTTTCTTATGGAAAAATTCAATAACAACTTACATTAGGGTATTTCACCAAAAAAATCTGATATAAAAATCTGATGATATAGTCCGTCGGATAGATTTCCAAAAAATAATGGACACGTATTCTTTATTTTTTCACGTGTACTGACTATACAGTGCTTCGAAAAGACGTGTCAAGTCGTGTGACGTCACAAGGTTAGTACTTTTTTACCCACAAAGTGAAGTCAAAAGCCCCCACCCATGATCTTTGACACGTTATATTTTCGTATTTTTTTATTAATTTGATAAAACAAAAAACACGTATCCAATATTTTTCGATAATCTAACAGACGGACTAATTATTTTTTTTCGGTCAAATACCCTATTCAGTACCTTATTTTTAGCAGTCGAGCTTACGACCACTCGACCAATGAAATTAATAATCGTTTGATGAACCACGTTTTGCGGAAGCTGCTGCATGACATGTTCCATACTTATACATATTAGCCGTATTCTTTTCTAGCCAAAACATTTTTCATTCAATCCATCCATCGGTTCTATAACTTCCTCTGCCAATACGAGACCTTATGCTAACCAAATGACGAATTAGATGAACAAATTCAACCATTTTGACGATACTACCATTAACCAGGCACAAGCTCCAGGCTCCTAGAATGCAATTGATAATGTTGTGAAATGAAACCGGTACAAAAAAACATCAAAGCTAAGTTTTATGACCTTTAACAGTTAAGCGAAATTCTGCAGCCTCAATCAATTATTTAAAACAGTGTGGGTGTGCCAATTGGGGTGAGTACGCAATAACAGTTCTTCGCTATTAGCATGATGAAAGAAAACTTTAAACATTTAGTGTTCTTACAAGAGCATTGAAAGAAAAGGGAGGTATTCCACCGTATCTATTGTTGCCACGTAACAGTATTTTAAAAAAGGAACGAGATGACATAAACATCTCTCAACTAAAAAGAAAATAAAAAACAAAGGCAACACCAATACGCAGCACAATAAAACATTATGAAGCTCATAATCATATTTCTCCGCTAAAAAATCGCGAGTACGCCATAAAACTCCTTTCCCTCCTTTATACAATGTGGATCTGGAACTACGACATTAAATTAAAACTAGCACTGTACTAGTCTATCGAAACATTTTAAAACACGAAGATTAGTAGTTAGTGGAAAATTTAAAAATTACAATTTTCAAACAAAATAAATAGCAGAATCAACTGCATAAAAAGTAAACACGCTTTAACTACGAAAAGTCACTGACCTAGTGCGCGGGGTGCAGCGAGCGGCGGCGATGTTGGGCGTAGGTACTTTTTATCGGAGAACAACAAATCAGCGGCATAAACTCACTAAGTTGCGAGTTGTTAATTAATAAAAGATCACTGATTGAATAATTAATCACTTAAAACCTTATTTGAGGCATAATTAAACTAAAAAACTTACTAACTTAACCTAAATCACAAAACTAGCTACCTAATAAATGCCTAAATAACTAATATTACACTAACACCAATAAGTCACAGTAACCTATGCACTAATCCAAATATCATAAATCGTCTTTAATCACAATAACAACAAACTTTTCATAAAATCACGACAATGCGCGCGCGGCTCGTCTTGTGATAAAAAAAGTAGGCGTGTGCTCTCCTCAAAGGGCGCCGCTATGCACTGACTGACATAGTTACCGAGTCAAGGACTTTTTGCCGAAAAAAATTCCGCTCACACACACACTCGCAATTTTCTATGCACCACTAATGCATTATTTGCGTAAGTAATATTACTTTTTCTTTATAATTGTAGTATTTTGTGGGAGTGTGCGGGGCGCGTCAGAGTGGGATCGTATGACACCTTTCTCTGTCTTTCAAGCGTATTGAGACGTTGAGAATAGAATCGTAGGTTTTTGCACAGGTTCCTGACCTTACAATGTTTACCTATTATTACGGACTCCGATCTACATCATGTTGAAAAATAAGAAAATGAAAAATAATTTCCTGTGGCTAAAGTAGTCATTGGATTTGATTGATTTTTTGTATACGGGTCAAGAACATGCCTTTCTTTACGTGGTTTAGAGGAATGTCAATCGTCCTGCTCCACATTGTATAAGGATTGCTTTCGCATCATAAATTCGTTAAACATTGAAGCACTTTCGGTACCATTTAGTTCTTAGCTCAGGACGAGTTCAATTTTCTGCCTCGTTATGCGTTAAAATTGCCATGCGACGGCCTTTTGGTGTCTTCTTGAGTTATGGTAGTGATATGTAAGACGTTTTGGGTGGGTTATCGGTTATCTTGGTTGTAAGCTATTGGGGGAGAGCTCAGATTGATGAGTAAGACATATTAGGACATGACAGCATACAACTGGTCGGAAAATTGCTGCAGGAGATAAGCACAAGATGTTCAATAAGGATAGAAGCTATATAATACGAAATGTCCAAATAAATGGTAACAAATAAGTTGTGAAGAGAATAGATATTGGTATCACTATTTATTTTATAACGTTTACATGTGCATGCCAATCGTCAAGGCAGATCACAAATGCATGATTATCTAACACTAACAGTGTTACCGTAGCATTACCCTATCGTAAAATAGTGGTGTTTAAATTTTGTCGTCTGTTATGGTATTATATTCAATGCATAAACACTTCTGCTAAACTCAAAATGCATAAAACGTCAAATTAAAAGCAAACGCCACTTCCGCAACATCAAAAAAGCATGCCATGCTAAAGAAAACTCGGTAAGCAATCTCACAAGAAGGATGTTGCACAAAACAGTAAAGTTTACCTCAATTACATGCTAACTGTAACATTTTCTATTACTAAAGAGAAAATAATATGGAAAAACCTACTGTATACGTCGCAGTATAATTTGCAAACCGTTTTTTTTTAAAGTCCTAGGAATTTTGCCAAAGCTCACTTATTAGGAACGCGAACAAAAAAGAGTAAGCACTTTTGGAACGTCAAAAGTCACTTAAAATACTTCCCCATAACGCCTGTTTTGTTTTGCTTCGTTGAGATATACGCAGATTGACTGCTTTATACTGATAGACTCGCAATATGATTCGAACCATGTTCTTACGAAGCAGTGATGTTACATATTGACTAGTTACATTCCATTTTCGAATCGTCCTAAACAGGCTGGTGTATTAAATAAATTTAGAACTTTAAAATTAGCTAAAAAGGTACATTAAACGAACTATAGATCCTGTTTCGCAAAGCAAAGAGAGCCTTGCAACTAAGGCATGTAAATACGCAAGTGTGAATGTTCCTCTAAGAAGATTCTTATCTCGTTTGATGTTGCAAACTCTGGTACTGTCTTCCCGATGGATTATAGGTTTCAAAATTATTGTTTTTTGTTAAAAATACTGAGGAAAGCTAAGGTTATCGGAACTGAAACCAAAACTTCCGGAAACCGAAACAGTGAATCGGAACTTTTTTAGCGGTTGTTTTTCGTCTTCAGGCCGTAACTGTTTAATGCAAACAAACAACAAAAACAAATCACAAACATTTAAATTCACATTCACAAATACCCAGACCCGGAACAACTATCTGTAGGTCATACAAATATTTGTTCCGTGCGGGGATCGAACCCGCGACACACAGCGCAGCAGTCCAATCGCTCAGCCACTGCGCCAACCGTGTCGTCATTGGACACGTATTTTATCTTTTTTCACGTAAACAAACAATGAAGACGATAGAGTGTTTTGAAAACTCGTGTGACGTCATTTTCTGAGACATTAGTGTGATATTCTTTAGCGGTTAGTGACGTGACAACCCCCCACTCAAATCTTTGACGCGTTTTATCTTCGTCAATTTGTATTGATTTGATAAAACAAAAAATACGCATCCAATATTTTTCGATAATCTAACAGACTTAGAATCATATTTTTTCAAGCCAGTAAACCGTAAACAGTATCGTCAGCACTAATAGGGAATTAGTGCAGACGATATAGCTTTACAAAGAATTACATAATATTTTAGTATCAGTGTTCATCGGAATTTGGTATGAGCAAAGGTACGCTAATTTGGGTCTTGTCACAACGGGATAGACTGAAACTCTCCAATAAAGGAGAAAATACGACCAATAAACAATTTTATCTACATGAGAAGAATAAAGTTTGCTTATCTTAAGACATAACACGTGTTAGCATTATTATGATCGCGTGGGTTTATTCTTTGTATTCCTCCTCGTGTTATGAATTTGACAAATTGGAGCATTTTGTATGGACATTTATTTATGAGAGTAATTTTGGCTAAGGAGAAGACATGTAGACCAGTTGATCAGTAATATAACGAAGCAGTGTTTTCTCTTGTTGTATCATTTGCGAAACTTTGACTGAGGCAAAAACTGAGGGCCTTAACAGTGTGTGTACCAACGAGATCGATGATGATAGATAGATAGAGATAGATAGATAGATACAACGGGCTAGTGTCCGCAACTCTGCGCCTAAAGCGAGTATTTTGCGTACGGGTGGGAAATTTATTCGATCCATCCCAACTCCCCGAGAAAGGCCAGTAATCCTTTGGTGTTACCGGCAATCTCGCGGAGAGTACCTGCGTTACCGAAGTACCTGGTCCTGTATGGGGCAACCCCCGAACAGTGCAGGAGCACGTGGGCTGCTGTTTCTTCTTCCTCCATGCAGGCTCGACACAGAGGACTATCTGTGACACCTATAACAAAGAGGTGCTTATTAAAAGTACCGTGTCCAGTGATGGCGGCCGTCACTGTGCGTAGCTGCAGCTTAGTCAGCCGGAGCGCTTGTTTGGTGAGGCGGACGTCGATGGCGGGAAGCGCCTCCTTGGCCTGCCTGCACTCGCCGTGGTCTTGCCACAGCTTGGCATGAAGTTCTCTAGTACGTTTCCTTACCAACGTGCGAAGATGACCAAAAGGGAGCGGCACGATGGGTTCTGGTCCCACCGCCGCCATGCTTGAGCCCCTTCGAGCGAGCTCGTCTGCTGCATCGTTGCCTCGGGAGTCGCTATGTCCTTTAATCCATTGAATGGTTATATTATTGAGGTTACCCACCTGGTTCAGGCGTTGGTGGCACTCGTATATTAGCCCGGAATTGACCGTGTGGCTCCTTAATGCCAGTAGCACCGCCATGCTGTCAGAGAGTATGCGGATCGATTGCTCCTTTACCTCCCTAGCCAAGATGGCTGATGCCGCCAGGGAAATTCCCATGCATTCTGCCTGAAAGACAGTGTTGTGGACCCCCAAAGGTACGGCTAAGTGGATATTGAGATCCTCCGAGAAGACTCCGGCTCCGGTGCCAGTACCTGTTTTAGATCCATCCGTGAAGATTCGCAATTCTGCAGGGCTGAGTCCCTCGCAGCGGTGGTCCTCATGGAGTTGGATTTTGTATTTTTTGTCGAATACGTACTGTTTGGGTACTCGATCGTTAACAGCTTTCACCAGGGGGAACTCGCTTTGGAGTCCCTCTAGTGCCGCAGTATGTTGCGTGTACTTCTTACCCCAAAGTTGTAGCGTATTGAGGCGCACCGCCGTCATCGTTGCTTCCTGCTGAATGAACAGGTGGAGCGGCGGAAGCCCCAGTATGGCTTCGAGGGCTGCGGTCGGAGTTGTCCTCATGCAGCCTGTGATCGCCATGCATGCGAGCCTTTGCATACGTTGAAGCTTGTTAATGGCTGTTATTAATTTTGTGCGGGGCCACCAGACCACTGCCCCGTAGGTGATCATGGGTCGGATTACCGCACTGTAAAGCCAAAGTATAATTTTGGGGGATAGGCCCCACTTCTTACCTATCATCTTCCTGCATTGCCAAAAGGTGATGCAGGCCCTGTCTAGCTTGCTGTCAAGATGACTGCTCCAGTTTAACTTACTGTCCAGGGTAACTCCCAGGTATTTGACCTCGTTGGTTACCTGGAGCTCAGTATCGAATAGCTTAGGTAGGCGATGAGGGCCTAGCGTTCGTTTTTGGGTAAACATGACTAGTTCAGTTTTCGTGGGGTTCACTGAGAGATCGAACTCAGCACACCATCGCTCAACTATGCGTAGCGCCTGCTGAGCGAGGTTGCAGATTGTCCCTGTCACCTTACCTGAGATGAGGATGGCTAGATCGTCGGCATACCCAATTGTGTAAAAGTGGTTAGCATTGAGCTTCGCGATGAGGTTATTAATCACTAGATTCCAGAGGAGGGGCGAGAGCACTCCTCCTTGGGGACAACCCTTGGCTATCACTGCCATCTGCTGCTCTACTCCAAGGCGGACTACTCTTTTGCTAAGCATATTAGTAATCCAGTCTGTCAGTACCTGTTCCACCCCGTGACGGGAGAGGGCGGCGCTGATGCTGGAGAAGTTTGTTTTATCGAAGGCTCCTTCGATATCTATAAAAGTACCCAGGCAGGTGCCCTTCTGATGTATCGCTTCTTCTATCCGGCTAACTACTAGATGAAGAGCGGATTCAGTAGACTTACCCGCGCTGTATGCGTGTTGGTTTGCGTGAAGAGGTGTTGCTTTTAAAGCGCCGTCCCTCAGCTCTCTCTCGCATATCTTCTCCATAGTTTTCAGGAGAAAGGAGGTCAGGCTGATCGGCCGGTGGGATTTGGCGTTAGTATAGTCACTCTTACCAGGCTTAGGGATAAATATTACTTTCACTTCCCTCCATCCTTTCGGGACATACCGAAAGGCCAGGCACGCCCGCAAAATAGGCACCAGTCTTTCCGCAACGGAGAGCCCGCCCCACTGCAGTAGTGCAGGAAACACCCCGTCAGGACCGGACGCCTTGAAAGAATGGAAGCACCCGATCGCCCACTGGACTTTCTCCAGCGTGATCATCATGTGAGCGTATTTCCAGTCGTTTCCTGTTGGTGTTTGGTTTACCTCATTCCAGTCAATTGTAGGTGTGAAGACGCAACCTGGGAAGTGAGTTTCAATAAGGACGCGCATCGCCTCTTCTGGAGTAGTGGTAAGCGTATTGTCAGGTTTACGGAGCACTACCGGTTCGGCAGAGTTCTGCTGTGCCAGTACTTTCCTTACCCTGTTTGCTTGTTGGCAGGATTCTATTTTCCCGCAGAATTTCTTCCAGCCAGCAGAGCGTCTGTGTCGGATGCATTTCTTGTAGCTAGATTTGGCCGCCCTATAGACGTCCCAATCCTCGTCAGCACAGGTGTTCATGGCCCTATTAAGGGCTGCCCTTACCTTCCGACGCCTACGTTCCAAATCCGCTCCCCACCATGGTTGCTTGCCTGGTGTTGCGGGTGGAGTGGTTTCTGGGCAGGATGCATGGTAGCTATCTAACAGTGTTTTCGTCAGGTAACTTACTCGTTCTTCTATCTGGCCCGTGTTGTCAAGGGTCTTCCAGTGCTTTGTTGGCGCAAGCTTGGTTTCCAGGATGCGAGTGTAGGCCACTCGATCCGTATTGCTTGGGTTGCGGCGCGGCAGTAAAGGTGTCACACAGACCGGGATGTCGAAGCGGATCCACCTGTGATCCGAGCAGGAGGCCTCTTTCGAGACCTGCCAGTCGGATGTGATAGCCGCTACGCCCGCCGATGCCAGAGTTAGATCTATGATCGTTTGACTGCGTCTGGTGACGAATGTTGGTTCGGAACCTGTATTTAGTAGGGTTAGGTTTGTCGTAAACAGATAGTCAACTAAAGCCTTACCTCTTTCGTTCTGCGTTCTCATGCCCCACAGAGGGTGATGAGCGTTTGCGTCGGCCCCTATGACCACCTCCAGGCGCGTGCACTCACAGTGCCTCACGAGGCGGGCGAGGTCATACGGGGGCGGCTCCTCAGCCTCAGGCATATATGCCGAGACGAAAGCCACCTCTACTTCGGTGTCCCCGCGCTGTAATAGCAGCCTAGCTGCAGAGATATCCCTGCAACAGAACTCTGTAAGTGGCTGTGCTTTTATGTTACGCGTCGTATAGATGCACGACCTTGAATTATCGTGCTCTGAGCTAAATAGAAGCTTACCCCCAAGATTGGAAAGTCCTTGTATTCGTCCCGCCCTGATCCACGGCTCCTGGATCAGGACTATGGCCGTATGTTGAACCTCCAGCCACTTCCGTAGCTGAGCCGTTGCGGTCTGACTGTGGTGGAGGTTTGCCTGCAGGACTTTACAGGTTAGCGAAGGGGATGCCATTGCTGGTCGATCCTTCCTCGTCACCCTCAAGCCGCAGCCCAGCAAACAGAAAGCCGGGGTCGAAGCCGCCCTCCTCCAGGTCAGAAGCCGATGACAATATATCGTCATCGAGCTCCCCACCCGACGTAAGGACGGTTTCCACACCGACAACTGCTGGGGCCTCTGGCTCTGCTCCCGCAGGCACGACCGTAGGCCGCTCCGTAGAACTTGTGGAGGGAGTTGCCTCCTCCACCCGTGTCACCCCCGATGTGGTAGCTTCTGCCGGATGTCCCTGAGGGACGTTGACGAACTTGCCACTCGGTGTCTGGAACATCACATAGACCCTCCCGGCACAGAATGACAGTCGTCGTTCGGCATCCATCAGAGTCGGGATATGGTCCTCAGGGATCCCGACCACCACGAAGCAAGCTTTCTCCTGCCTCTTAGCCTGCAGCAGTACCCAACTCCTGATGTCAATCCACCGATTCCGAGGCACAGAAGTCGCCCGATATTGAGTGGGTCCGTGAATACCCCCCGGTCGTCAGGGATCAGTATGCCGCAACGTACGCGGCGCTTGATGTCTGCCTGCTTCTTGATAACAAGCGACGTGCCAGCAAGAGGAGGCATCTCCGCGATTAGCTTCTGCAGCCAGCTTAAGGTGACTTCGCTATTGCACCACAGCTTAAGCACCCCATCCGTAAACGTCGGCCTGGCGTTGAAGACCGGCACTGGCAAGTCCTCCGCGTCAGGGGAGCAGGCTTCGGCGAGCATCTTCCTCTGAAGAGCCTCGAGGATCTGGTCCGCCACCTCCTTGATGATCTGCCCCGTCTGGCCGCAAGTGACTGCGACGTCGAGGTCCGATCCTGCAGCTTGGGCGTAGCTACGGTTAGCGACCCGCTTGGACTTATCAAGCCGCGGCCGCTTACGCTCCCCTCGAGGTGATGAGGTCTCGTTGAGAGCCCGCTTAGCCGCGGCCTGATCATTCCGAACAGGTCGCTGTGTAGCCGCCACGGCTGGTCCATCTACCGTGCCTTGCCCTTCTACCGTGCCGGCTGGTGGTCGACTGGAGCCTGGTCGGCTGTTGTCGACGTCGGCCTGAGACCGCTTGCCTGCGGAGAAGAAATTGACTGTGCCACTGGTCGGTTGCTCCTGACCTGCAGCATTAGCCAGCATTACTTGACCGGACTTACCCTTACCTTGTGCCGCAAGCCGCTGTTTCTTGTTCGGCCTGTTCCTTCTTCTAGCACCACTTGCCAAGGGGGCCGGAGCAGCTTGCACTGCGGGGTCCGCACGTTGATGGCGTGATGCCGGAGCGTTACCCCCCTTCCTGCCTTTGTTCCTGCCCTTCTGCACCTGCCAGTTACGTGCGAACACGTCGTTGGTGATGCAGAGCTCCGCAGACTGACTATTGACGGCCAGCGGGGGAGGGGCTACTAGAGGAGCTGAGGGTGAGGGAGGATTCGGCAGCAAAGCCCGCCTACCGGCGTTAACCGTTGCGGGGGACTGTGCACCCTGAAGGGGAGAAGGATCGGAACTGGTCCCAAGCAGCGCCGATGTCCTTCCCTTGTTGTGGGACTTGTTGGTCTTGGCCGCGGTATTCGCCACTGCCAGACCTGTGCCCGCACTGGAGCTCGCTGCCTTAGCATCCGAGCTCCCGGGGGCCGAAGAGGTGCTTGGAGCACCCCTCTTCGAAGTTTTGGCTTGCGCCTTCGCTCCGGTGTGTGTGTACATTGTGAGTGTTTGTGTTAGTGGTTGTTGTGTGTGTGTGAGTTAATGGTGTGTCTGTGTGAGTGAATGGTGTGTCTGTGTTTGTGTTCGTTGCGTGTTTGTTGAGTGTGTGTGTGTTAGTGCTGTCAAGTTTTTTATTAGTGTCCATAGCGTACCTTATTTAAAATTCATCTCTTTGGCTTCCCACCCTCCATGGAGCCCGCACCAGGGAACGTCTCGCTACAAACTAGCTCGAACGTTAGGAGATCGATGATGATCAAAATTATTGTAAGTATTTTCAAGTATCCTTGAAAACGATTGTAAAATAAGAGGAGCTCGTGGCGAAGGAATAGTCGCTTTAGTTAGTCTTCAGGGTAAGCAGCGCTTCCTTAGTTTGGTCCGTAAATGGGTGAGCCATACATACGGAGTTTCCTCCGTGCCTGGGAAAGTAAGTTAAGCTGTTGCTCCCGGTTGTTATTTGTAGATTTTCGACAATCGTAAGGCTCCACCGCCGCCGTCACCGAGAACAAGATTATTTCGAGCCCAGTTTAGGATGACGTGACCGCGGCGTGCGGTGGACACATGGCAATAGTAAATGTATGTATCGCTAAATAGGCGCCGTCATCTCGTTCTCGGTAACGGTCCGGTGACGGTGGCGGTGGACAAACGGCGTTACAGTTGGTCAGTGGCCCGAAATTCTGACAGCCAGTTTTATCACAAGGTTTTATATTACCCAGTACAAGGTGGGTTGTGGAGGTAAAACATTGAGCTGCATCTAGTTAGACTGGAAGCCAAACCCACTATAAACTGGGAAAATCCTGGGCAATGATGAAAAACTTGAGGCCCTACAACGAGCGCGCGGTGTAACTACGTCGATTTTTGAATCGAAAATGCAATTGCATAATATTAGACTCAGGTCTTTCCCGTCGGGGCTGCGGGTTGTTTGTAAGACATACCGCGGCCTCGACACAAAGGGCTAAGAAGGAACATGGGTAGTTCTAAGTCAGTAGAAGTCTGACACTCCCTACCATTGTCATCATTCATTTGATGATTTCCACCCTCCAAAAAAAAAGCCAAGGTTTTTGCAAGGGAATAGCAAAGTCTATGTGTCTATTAAATTCACCAGGCAATTTTACATGGAACTATACAAATCTCTATTTTATAACATCAGTCAGGCCCATTATTTACTTCCAATTTTATTTAACAAGTACCTATTAGAAGTGGAACAAAGTCAAAGCAAATAACTAGGCGTTTCAACAGTTTAAATATCAGATTTAATTACTAAGGTTCGAAGCGACTGCACAGTAATTATTGATGAACAGCCTCTCGTATTCACTCTTTTGTTTCTTTGTAATTAATTAAAATAGGAGAGCTTTTTAGGTCCATTTTCGGCGGTCATTTGAAACCTGCCAGTTGCTTTTTAAACACTTTCTAAAGTCGCAAATTACAGGCTAAACTATTAGTCTGGAAGAATCGCTTGGTACTTTTTAAAGGGTTCCAGAAAAAAACGTTTAACCTAGACCGAGGGATTATTCAGCCAAAATTGTCAAATACTATCAATTTATTTTACTAACATTACTAATAATATTCTCTTTTAATATTTTGAAAATCTTAACACACATGTCAGATCACATTTTGGGTCGTATCCTACATACAATTTTCAGATTTTCAGGGCTTTACTGCCAACGCAATGTAAATCACAACACGATCTTTGCGCTGAAATGTGATAAAAATAAATAGAATTTCCTCCGCCTCGCCACGTAGCTGTTAATCAAATTATTTTTCCATCAGTCTCTTTAGCTTGCTATTAATTGTACAGCGACAAAATATTTTCAAGATCCACTAATGATTTTTTGACGAGGGTACCAGAATTTGTTTCGAGAAACAACAGTGATTTTAATGCTTTCGATCGACGATCTAATTTTGGGCTACCTCTAGTAATTAGTGGGTTTTGTTTATATTCTGAAATTCAATTATTTTGAAGTGTCCATTGTTTCGTTTGGAAGGCAGCAATGTTGGAACGAATTTGTGAACTCTTCGAGACTTTAGAGAAGCAGTAATGAGACCATGCTTGAACAAAAAGGTTGTTCACAAAAAAAAAAAACTATTTATATTTTCACAAAAGCAGATTTAACATACACAACACACACACACACACACACACACGTCATGTTGTATATTAGCAAAGTGACAATTTCTATCTGTAGCTATCTCTTATTATTAAATATCAATCATCATCATCATCATCGGCCTATGTTGTTCCCACTGCAATGTCTCAGGGCCCCGAGTCTGCTATTCAATAGTGTCAGAATGCTCTATCATTGATCTCATAATTGTTGATTTTGTCAACACCAAACTTGTCAAAATCAACAAATAAGAGGTCAGTGATAGATCATTCTGATACTATTGAATAGCAGACTCGGGGCCCTGGCCTCCTCTCTAGGAGTGGGATGGGCTATAATCCACCACACGAACCCAGTGCGGATTAGTAAATGTCACATATCTTCGAATTTTTGGTTCTAAGACATTCCTCACGATGTTTTCCTTCACCGTTTTGAGAGCAGTGGTGATGAAATAAATTACACAAAGTAATGCGCCGGTCTGGGTTCGAACCCAGGACCAACTGTTCGTAAGTCGGAGCCGCCACCACTCAACCACCGCTGCTCACAAAACAAAATACATTGTAAATACATATTTTGAATTCATAATTTCCCGGAGGCCAGAATCTCGAAAAAAGGTATCTACATTGGGACGCGAGGACCGGCGGCGGACCGGTAATTATTTTGTCTCGCGGATGTTTTTACATTGCGATATCTTCTAAGATATTTGTTTAAACTAATATAGAGTAAAGGGCACAAATATTCTTCATTAAATTTCATTCATACAAATTAAATTTACATTTATTTAGATATAGGTTAATACCTTATGGGTTCAAAAAGCTTTGCAAAAAAAAATCTATTTAACCTAACATTTCAATAGTAAAAAATGGTTACAGTGAGTCAATCATAATAGATAGATATACGCTGTCACGGACTTTTTTTAGAGAGGAACAATTACATTTTACATGACATTTGTGTAACTTTTAAGCAGCGCACGCAACGGAAGAAGAAAAACATACTTTTTTCCCGTTTTTGCAACGTTTTTCATTTATTCTTCGCTCCTATTGGTTGTAGCGTAATGTTATACCTTAGCCTTAAGCCTTCCTCGATAAAAGGACTTCCCAACATAAAAAGATTTTTTCAATTCCAATCAGTAGTTTCTGAGTTTATCACGTTCAAACAAACAAACTCTTCACCTTTATAATATTAGTATAATCGCAATGTAATACAAAACTGTCAGTCACTCCGTAAGCATGGCTTAGTGGATTTATTTGAAAGTTCAAGATCTAGAGTTGGAGCTAAGCTTCATTATAATAATGGTACAATGTAAAGAACGCATTGAGACAAAGTTATACTATGGGCTCAGTGCATGATTCTAGAACCACCATTATTAATCCGAAAACGTGTGCCGCCGTTAGCAGCATTATATACTCCTGGCCCCCAAAAACAAAGTGCTCTAAATAAGTAAACCGAACTAAACCCACTAAATAACTCAACCTAATTAGTGTAAAACAATACCGAGGGTGGTTTACTTGGGCTCTCTACGTAGAAATAGATTCTATCAACACTGCCCACTGGCAAAAACTACTGGAACACTGGCTTGGCTACAGTTAATTAAACTGAATTGAGGTTCCAAGGATACATTTTTGTGCTAAGAAAAATAGTTGTTATGCCTTACACGGGATAAATAATGTTTTTGGTACCTCTAAAGTAAAAATAGTAGTGTTTTAGGAAGCATAGCAATCAGATTTAGATATTTTTGCCAAATTTATTCATCGAGACCAAAAATGTCTTTTGGAATAGAATGCATTGTGAAAACTATATGTTTAATGTTAAAACTTACAGTATTTGCAGAAGAATAAGGGAGAAGAAGAATTAAGAACCTTGAGGATTAGTAATATCCTTGTCAATTCCACAAACATAGATTCTTAATGTAACACGTACAGTAAAATTCTCATTCTCAATTCAAAACACAAGAAAATTGCTTCTGCTAAAATATATTCACTGACTGTCTCTGTATAAAATATCGCATATGAATTCCAGACACCTCACCCACAAAATAACTTAAAACTGCAATAAATACAAACCCAAGAAATATTGCAATATTACTTTCAAAGTTTAGACAAATGTATGTGTTCAAAGGAACCAAACTTTCATGTCAATGGACTTTTTAGTACTGAAAACTAAGACCTATATCAGATTGGTTGGTTTCATTTGCTGAGTGGAAAAGCCCTTTAAAGTTTCTACATCTAATCGGGAGGCGCATAAAATAAAATTAAACTTAGCTTGAAGTAATAAAGTAGCGTTTAACACTTTAGTTTTATGTTGGGTATAAAATATTTTTATTTTTATAGAAAATGGAAGTTGACACTTACAACTTTATTCTCATTGATTCTCTTCGGTCTGGTTTAGGAAAAAGAATAAAACTCGTTCTCTCTTGTTTTTTAATAGCGCTGCCAAGTAACTGTATTACGGAACTCCAAAGTTCGATGTACCGATGTACGGTTTACAGAAAGTTTGTGAGTACAAATAGGGTAGTTGACTGACTAAAAAAAAATTTATGTTTAGTCCGTCTGTTAGATTATCGAAAAATATTGGATACGTAGTTTTGTTTTATCAAATTAATAAAGAGTCAATGTGTAAATAAAGTGTCAAAGATCA
This sequence comes from Diarsia rubi, assembly GCA_932274075.1. Taxonomy (NCBI): domain Eukaryota; kingdom Metazoa; phylum Arthropoda; class Insecta; order Lepidoptera; family Noctuidae; genus Diarsia; species Diarsia rubi. The sequence goes on along the minus strand of OW026419.1, from coordinate 16,615,765 downwards.
TGATAAAAAATGTACCAAATTGTGACGTCGCGCGACTTTTCGAAGCACTGTATCGTCTTGATTTATTGTTTACGTAAAAAATAATAAATATGTGTCACATAATTATCGGAAATCTATCTGACGGACTAATTCGATTTTTTTTCGTCAACTACCCTTTATTACGTGAGTTAGAGTAGCAATACCACTCACGTTATTTTCGCACACACACTCGGGAACTATCAAAATAATAAAGAAGGTACAGCAGGATCTACTAAAATGCTAACCTGCTGTTGATGTCCCAATAAAATTTAAAATCGACTTGCAGGATAATTGCGGAACACACTTACTATGACAATGTCAATAGCTTTCCCATCCTACATAATTATAATACATTCCGTTGCCTAAGCAGACGATTTGTTCAGTACTGTAATTTAGATAGATGGATTGCAAATTAATGAAAAAAACTATTTTTCCTTTTCCCGCTGACCGATGATAACGAAATTACAACAACATATTTCAAAAGCATTCGGTAACTCACATACACGTCGCAGACAAAATAATCTGCGCTTGATCTGACTAATCGTAACATACATACGCAAAGACTGGTCGTTGACACAATAATTATCCCAGTGACACTGCAGAGCCTAGTGTTAGTTTACTACCTGTGGTCGTTCTGTCCATAGCAAACAGTATCAGCAGGTGTACTGTACATATAGAGTGAGTGTGTACGTATGTAGGTTGGTTTTGTGAATGTTTAAACGGGATTATTACCTGTGAAAATTAAAAAGAGGTTTTAAGTACCTACTGAAACTTGTTTAGGTGACTGTACTGACTAGTGAAACGCATTGTAATGCAGTTTTATTTAATAAAATTCAACCAAGTTCCGTGAATACCTTAAAAATAATGACAGAATCCTTTTAAGTGGAAACACTCATTATTTGAAGATTAGTAGCGATATTTTTTAAGTCCGATTGAATTAAGAGATGATAATAATTAATGTATGTGGTTTCAGTTAACAATGGTGTGCCTGTGCTCCTGCGAAACAAGTCATAAGGCACGTTACATTAAACCGATCAGTAAGTTCCAAATTCAACATAACGGAACGCCTTCTGCATACGCACTGTAAAAGCCTTTAATAATTTACCATCACATTTGGAAATTGATTTATTCAACACCAGCGCAAGTAAAATTAGAGGCATCCTATGGGACTATTTTGGTGACGATAGGCAATAGTTCTATTTTAATGTCACACTGCTTGGCACAATATTAACAAAATCTCCTAGCTCTGTTTTTTTTTTGTCATGTTTCTTTTTATGTTTGTTTTTTTTTGTTTATGTCACTTTATGCTCATCGAATATTAGTTGAGATTTGCTAATTGCTAACATATATGTGGAAGCTTATAATTAGCAATTGTCCATAAGCATAAAAATGATTCAACTTTGTAATTAGTCTGTAAGCTTTCTGTAACATAAAGTAAATAAATAAATATAAGTACAGTACAGTTCATACTTCATGGCGTCTCTGAAGTTAGCTGTGAGTGACGCTCTGTACAGCTAGAACGGTTCAAACTTTATGACGGCTTGGAAAATTCAACGTAAAGGTGCGCAGAAAACCGTTTTAGGTATCCGCGGGGTGCATAGGAAGAATCGTCTTGACTGTATAATGCAAAAGTCATCACTCGCCTACCTGTAGCTAATATGTTTTAAGTCGCTGTATGAAAAATAAAGCTATACAATTTATGAACAATAGCACAATAATACTACACAGTTAGTACCTTTATAATCCAACTAACAACGATGTAGATAGTGATTGCGAATAAAATTCCGATTTAAACTCACAATTATGCATGACTGTTACTGGCTTTGCATTAATTAATTATCCACCACCACCATTTACCTATGCTACAAACAGCAATAAATATCAGATTGTTTAATCGAAAGACTCAAAAATGAATAGTATTATTAAAAATAGTCCATTTTTATCTTTAAAATAATAACAATACACAATGCTGTATCGTTATTTTGGCGGTTGGAAAATCATCAAATAACCCCTCCCGCTCTTGGGTAGGGCGAAAGGGAGTGTCAGACTTCTACTGACTAAAAACCACCCATGTTCCTTCTTAGCCCTATAAGTATGTCGAGGCCGCGATAACTAGTGTACAACCCGCAGCCCATCGTTATTTTGGCGTAAAGAATAAAAGGCGCTTGATAAAATGACCTTGTTCAGAGGGCTTTTGCGAAATTGTAAGTGAAGATTGCTTTGAAAAAAGCACATGCGACGTTAGCTCGGACTAGGGGCCAGAACAAACAAACCTAACTGTATTTCAACGATTGAACTTACATTTTAACCACATACTAAACTAAACATTCATGCAAGGAGTTTCACCACAGTGGGGGCCAAACTCACGCCTGAGACGTTGTTCCATTGTGGCTATGGAACCAACCTGCGGTTGCCAGATGACCACGATAAGCAACAATGTGTCGGTTCCACCCGCTCGAACAATGTTGTTGATAGTCCATTCAGTAAACGCATTCATTAGACGGGGTAGTTGATCGGAAGACGTGTATCCTAGTTTGAATTTATGAGTTGTTTTGTGCCTGTATGGTTGAAAATATTTTGCAATACGACACTGAAGCCGGTATGTGTCGCAGACTATTTTCCACATCCAATTAAAAATATTTTTAGTTAAAAAAAACAATCGACTTGTAAAAAAAGACACACATGACATTCTTGACGCAGACCGTCACTTTCGCAAAATGTCATCGAGAAATATTTGGCCAATATCGCAAAACGTCATTTTCGCACACGTTGAGAAAATGCAAAACGAAAATTCTTCTTTTTGCATAACGTTCTTTTTCCTCATATACTTTGGCATAACGATTTTGCCGTAATTTGTTTTGCCATAATAATTATTTTGCCATATATTTTTTGAACAGTTTATGTAGGCATCATTATCTTGCAGGCATACATTTAATACTCATATTGTTGCTAGGCATAATGTCTATTAGCATAATAGTATTTAGGCATACAATTAATATGAATAACGGAAACAAATTTGAGTTATTTTTACGTATTTATTACGATGTTTAATGCAATTGAGTTAGTGACAGAATCGAATCGCTGCAAAACCGACTCACACGCCGAAGCTGCGGTGGTAAGCGTTAAAACTATCTGCGACGATAAGCTCGTGGCTCGCTAGAAAATATGTTTTAATACCATTATGCGAAAATGTAGTATGCTTTAGAGTGTTATGCTTAATGATTATTATGATTAGAGAAATCATGTCTTAGATGCGAAAGCTGATTATGCGTAATAATGTTATGGGAAAATATCATTAGGAGAAACAACAGTATGCCAAGGTATATTATGTCTTAAAATTTTGGATAGGAAACCTTTCTCAAAACATAATTTTCACACAATGTCAGTTTTGCAAAACGTCATTTTCGCAGAATGTCATATAAATCATATTTTCACATGACAGACTTTATTCATTAATATAGTGTTGTTTTGATACTGTAATATTTTTTATTATTTTCACTACTCTCACATAATATGCATGACATATCGTATAAAAATGTAATGGTTTTCAGAATACATTCCAGTAGTTTGTGTAAAATTAGTGCTTCTACTCCATATTTTACCGTCGACAAACTATGTACGGAGTAGATTGTCCAACTGCCATTGGACGCCTAGTCGCTTAACCTGATGGATTAGTGGTCCCGCACACATCCGTCTGATGTCGGCTTCTTGTTTGCATCAGCCATCAGTTGGCTTTGAGTTTTGCCAAGCACTAATGGGCTTCTGTATGTTCCGTTTGTGCATATATGAAGGACTAGTGACCCACACCTAAGACACAAGGTTTTGAGATTAAAAAAAAACATCTTTCATTAATGATCTTGTACATTATTTCAAAACTTATCTATTTTTTAGTTTCTAACTGCCAAGATATTTAATGATTACTTAAGCCGTCACTTAGTAAAGGTTTGACATACTTTTGTATGACAAAACTATCAAAACCATTACTAAGTGATGGCCTATGTAATCATTAAAGCTCTCTGAGTGCGGCAGTAAGAGCAACACCGTTAGGTGACTTTAATTTATAATCTTTTAGCGGATGTCACGCGGTTTTACCCGCGTAGTTCCCGTTCCCGTGGGAGTACAGGGATTTAAAGTAGCCTATGTTACTCAAGGTGAATGTAGCTTTCTAATAGTGAAAGAATTTTTGAAATCGGGGCAGTAGTTTTTGAGATTATTCATTACAAACATACACAAACACAAAAAACCCTCTTTATAATATAAGTGTAGACATAACATACGAGTACATAAAATCACGCTTAAGCCCGGATAATTCAGGCAGAGCTATACCTAATAGTACCCCTAAATTTCTACAGTTTTGATAAAGTCTGCTACATTGCGTAGCTTTGAAAGTTGCGTACATTATTTTTAGACAAAAAACAGAACTACTAATTCGACTTGTCTCAAGAACTCAAAATCAAATCGGAAATCAAAATACTAACTGGAATCAGTTCAATTTCTAATCATTACGCTATTTCGTTGTGATGATATAAACAAAAGCGACTGATTACTCTGAAAATTAAATGACGGTATAATGAAGCGTTTATACAAACGATAAATAATACAAAATGGCGGGTTATTCTGAATATCAGTTATCTCTTACGCTCTGACGCGTGCGTTCGGATTCAACGCGAAAATAATTGTAATAAAGTTAAAATAATATGAGTACTCAGTATTTAAACGTTTTAAAGAGGCAATGTTATGATTTAAGTGTGAATTTATAATCCACTGTGCAATTATAGGTCCTTTTTCCGTGTCCCGTCCCTTCTGAGTTCCAGGGCGAGGCCTGTCGGGGCTGCGAGTGGTTCGAAAGAGATACCGCGGCCTCGGCACAAAGAGCTAAGAAGGAACATGAGTGGTTTTTAGTCAGTAGAAGTCTGACACTCCCTTTCGCTCTGCCCAAGAGCGGGAGGGGTTATTCGATGATTTTACACCCCCCCAAAAAAAAAAAAAAAGGGTCGCACACATCTAGTCAGCAGTTTGCTCCGCATGGTCGGGCGGCTATTCTAATACTACTCGCTACTGTTTGCTGAACAAACAATTTGGAATCTGAAGTGATTTTAGAATTTTAGGAATTAATCAGAATGTATCAGTATTTAATTGTAGCTGTACACGTACCTACGAACGAGTACGAACTTAGGCAGGCACATTACTTTGTGTCATTTATTTCATCACCGCTGTTCTCAAAACGGTAAAGGAAAACATCGTGAGGAAACCGGCATGTCTTAGAACCAATACATTCGAAGACATGCGACATCTACCAATCCGCACTGGGCCCGCGTGGTAGATTATAGCCCATTCCCTCTCAAAGAGAGGAGGCCTGTGTCCTAGCAGTGGGAACATTAATAGGCTGTTGATGATGATGAAATGTGAGTTCATCACATGTGACGCCCATTTTCGTTTCTAATAGGTGTTTTTAAAAATCTGAAAAGCGCTTTTGGTGCTCATTCGTATACTACAGCTTTTACTATGCCAAAAACAAAACATTTTTTACTTTTTTCCAAGCGTGGAGCAAAATATTGTTGTTACCTATTGTAATTTCATGTGTGATGAAGTAAATCTTGTTTGTAATGCTGGGTGATAACAAAACGTATAACCAGCCTCAAAATTGAACCGAAGAGATTCTGATATCTTTAAGAACACGATTCCGCATTGACGATGGCAAAAGCTACTTAGTTGGGTAATAAAAAGGCCACCACTGTGCACTATACATAATTATGATGCGTAAGTCATCTTTTTTAATATCCAGCCAAATTCTGCTTCCTACTGCCAACCTCGGTGCGACCCGCGTATGGCCCAACATTGCGGGGCAATGGCCCACGCGTTCAATATCACCGGAAAATTTACTTTATACCACTGCTATACGTATTCTTCTCGTTTTTCCTGTGTTTTAATTGTTATATGTTAACATTGGGATGTGGGTTGGAAATAAGTTTGAAAGTTTTTTGGCAGATTTTGCGGTACAATGTCAAATATTATTAAAAAACTTGGTTCTGGAAAACCTTCTTAAGTATGCACTAGCTCATTAATGTTGCGAGATTAGCCTTATAAGGAAAAATACATACATATAATTGACCTTGCTGATAATTTTCTTCACAAAGGTTAGGCGCGTGTAACTCTCAACTGGCGTATGAACGTAAATGGAGCATAAAAGTATCAGCAGGTCTAGCTTAGGAGATAGGATGTATCTGCCGAAGCTGTATGGATACTGGATAAAGTATAATATATTAAATTGTGTATAGTATTTTAGGGGTACGAGGAACAGGGTGTAAAGTTCCTCATCCCCCATAGAAAAGGGAGGATCCTCCGACCAGACGGGTGTTGTGTCTGGTGGGCTAACTGCCCGACATCTGTAAGTCGGGATTTTCTATATAGGCTAATGTGGCGGATAACTTTGATAGCGCGATGCAGGAATTGCCTTCGCATCTGTTGCGATAGATGGCGCTGTCGCCACATCACTCCCCTCTGAGACCGGAGGTCGATTGCAGGCTGAGTCTTGATGCTTGCCAGGCCAGTAGAGGGTTCCAGTGAGTCGGAACCGGATGCCGCATAGTTCGCGGTGAGTCGGAACTGTCTGCGGCGATACCCCAGTGAGTCGGGGTGATGCTGCACATATGCTCCAGTGAGTCGGAGTGGTGCAGTGCTGCGTAGTGGCTGGCTGCTGCGTCGACCAGGAGAGAAGAGCGTCTCTGCTTGTTGACCGGCCGAAGTGCAGTGTGCTGTGCCAAGGTCGCTGATGAGGCTGAGGGTGATGACCAGGTATGCGCTTCCGCTGCATGCTGGTGGTCAGGATACCCGATGAAGCCGTAGTTGCTGGCTGACGGTATGACTCGCTGCTCGAAGGCTCGAGGAAGTGATGATGCAGTAGTTGCACGAAGGCTGCGCTGACGTTCATGCTCGAGGTCACCAGTTTAGGAGTACGAGGAACAGGGTGTAAAGTTCCTCATCCCCCATAGAAAAGGGAGGATCCTCCGACCAGACGGGTGTTGTGTCTGGTGGGCTAACTGCCCGACATCTGTAAGTCGGGATTTTCTAGGCTAATGTGGCGGATAACTTTGATAGCGCGATGCAGGAATTGCCTTCGCATCTGTTGCGATAGATGGCGCTGTCGCCACAGTATATTTAATTTAGTTACCCTAAAATGTCGATGAGTACTGGATAGACCGCATCGGGTAGGCAACCTATACCCAGTTTAACTGCACACCAATCACCGCACGCCGCTCCCGTCTCTTCTCGTCTCCATTTTGCGTTGAACAAGCATGATATGTCTCCTCTCCTGTCTGCCCAACCGTTTCCACTAAAGCGAGAACTGTAAGTAACGAAATTCTATTGCAATGGTTGACAATAAAACACATCTCCTCTTCCTCTGCAGAGTCTGGGCCTAAGAATCGTAGCAGGCGCCATTCTATGCTTTCTGGCCACCTCCACGAGTAAAAAGCGTATATTATGCTATGTTTCAAACTTCCAAACCACTAAACAATCCCAGCATTTAACAGGAACACGATTTAAATACAGTTCACGATAAAAATACTAAAACCCACCGATCGTACAGTGGACGTAGCAAAAAAGGTTTTTCATTAAATATTTTCACGTAGCGAACTCGCCCGTATCATGATAAATGGGTTTGACTCTTAACAATGTTAGTTCATCCAAAATGTATTAAGTAAAATGAAGCCGCTCCAACTGAACTGTGAATGAACACGGCTTGATGGTTGACATGGTCTTCTGAGGTAGGCAGTTGGCCGGAAGTTTCATAAACCCGGGACTGCGGGTTGTCCCGGGGCAGCAGATTGTTCAAAAAAGATATTCGCGGCTCCGGACACAATGGGCTAAAAAGAAACATGGGTAGTTTTTAGTCAGTAGAAGCCTGACACTCTTCCGCTCCGTCTAGAGCGGGGAAAATAGTTAAGCATTCATAGCCTAGTGATGAGATCATCTGACAGCGAAGTCATATAGGTCTAAAGTTCGAACCAAGACACGTCACTCTAATACTCCGAATCGATGTGCGTATTGTATTATTACCCGACTGCGGCGAAGCCCAAAAGGAGGGTTATTTTGTCACTTGCTTTGGTGAAGGAAAACAGCACATCACACTATAATCACACTATTATTGCACTAATAGCCGAAAGTTTGTGAGTGTGTATGTTTGTTACTCTTTCACGCAAAAACTACTGAACGGATTTGGATAAAATTTGGTACGCAGATAGTTTATAACCTGGAATAATATCCCAATTCTTCCCTTGGGACAATTTTCTAGTAGTAGCGGGCGCAGCCGCTGTACAGCTAGATAAATACTAAAACCTTCCTCGAGAACCACTCCATCCATTGGTGTAAACAGCATGAAAATCGGTGCAGTAGTTTTTGAGTTTATCGCGAACAGACAGTAGTGATAATCACATGACCTTAACAGGCCATCCTTCAGTGAGAAAAGCCTCAATAACTCGTGTGGGCGAGTATATAAATAGTCCGTAGTACCACATGCAGGTGACATTGACATATATGTCGTAATCTGAGTATCTAATATACGTGGCCGCGGCAAAACGGCTAATGGAAATGTTCCTTTATAAATCACGGAGGTGAAATTTTATCACGTCCTTCTCCATTTTTTATATTTCAAATATAATAATAATATGTTCTATTGGTACTGTCATGTAGAACAATACCTCTTACCATTGATGGGATTTAGCATACTATAGTTAAAAAGCTATCACAAGACATGTCCTAATATACCTACTATTATCATTCTGCTGTAAAGTCTTCTTCTTCGTCAACCTTTGGTCATCCAATGCTGTTCGGTATAATGGCTAACCAGTATCGTCTGGCAAATTTAATGAGATCGCCTAACCACCTAGTCGGTTATCTTTTCGAATTTCTCACACTATATCCTATCTCCTTCCAGTCTGCGGCATATATGGCCCGCGTACTTTCACTTTATAATTTATTCTATTCAGACACAGTCCATACATGATATAAAAATATTAAAATGGCATGAAACGTAAACTTAATATTAAAATAATCAATAAAAATTAAGTTAAGCATACACATTATAATTATAATCAATTTCGAGCCCAATTAAATCGAATTAAAACCATTTATAGTACAAGTACATTAAAATTATCAATTAAAATTAAATGACACAAACACATTATTTCTGTATGTATTTCCGTGTTTTCACCTGGTCGTAAAGAGAGATGGCCAAAATAGTAATGTCTCAAGTGTGACCAAAAAGCATAGGTAATAGGGGATCGGACTGAGTCAAAAAATGTGGTTCTTAGTCCGTCAGTCAGGTTATCGAAAAATATTGGATACGTGTTTTTTGTTTTATCAATTTGACGAAAATAAAACGCGTCAAAGATCATGAGTGGGGGGCTTGTGACGTCATTTGTAGGTAAAAATGTACTAACTTGTGACGTTTTCGAGGACTTCACGAGTTTGCGAAACACTGTATCGTCTTAATTTTGTGTTTATGTGGGAAAATTAAAAATATGTGTTCAATATTTTTGGGAAATCTATCAAACGGACTAATTAGTTCTTTTTTGTCCGATCCCCTATTGCAAGTTTCACTAACATCAAAAAGTATGAGTATTGCATAATTATAAAGTATTGTTCTGGGTGTCGTCATTTTATCAATATGTCAAAGCAAAACCAATGAACAAAAAATTGTCAAAAGGCAGGTAGCAACACATGAAGATTACCAGTATTTTTTAAAAACTGCTACTCTGACAGCGAATAAAATAGCAAATAATATATTAAAGTACCAGCAAAAATGTGTCTTCAAACGGTTAAAGGTAAACTGTACCCACTTTACGCATTAGCTACGCAAATACCAAATAAACTAAATGGAAACACTTAGGGCGTACTTAGTTGATAATGCTTGTACATAGGTAAGAACAAGTTTTTCCTAGAAAAATATCTTTACTGGAGTTACATAATCGGATAAGTGTTCTAGAATAACATACCCGCTCGCTGTTCAGGAGACGGGTTGACGACATTGTTGCCATTACGGGAATATCCTGGATGAGGCTGGCAAGAGCGTGGACCTTAGCATAAGCAAAGATATGCCTAGAATTCGAGCTGTGGCCGGCATCATCATTGATGATGACTCGCTGTTCTCTGCTGTCGTACCGTCACTTTGCTTAGTAAAAGTTGAAAATTGACCCAGGGAAACGTACTTACAAGTGTTAGTTAGTTATTTAAATACATTTTTAACTAGTTTTAAGATATTCACGATATTTTTTAAAAATTACAGATTGTTTTGTATAAATAAGTAAGTTATTTGATTTGGTTGAAATACCAAAATGGCGCCAACCAATGACGTATTATATATAGACACGTCATGAACTTACATGGCGGCGGCGGCGCTTCAAAAATACTTTTACGCGTAAAGAAAGGGAAAGAAAATATGACACCGTACAGCGGGATGCCTGTTAATGCCTGTTGTCTTTAAGTTTCGCGCAGGTTTACACACACGATTTAAATTAATAACAAACGTAGCATCGCGCGAGAGGTTGGTGCGTAACTAAGCGCGATGTGGCCAATTGGCTTCATTTCATGTTGTCATTTTTGAGAGCGGACAACGTATCTATAGTTTTAATATATCATTGGCGCCAACTGCTACCGGAATGACAGTTGACTATTGCAGTCTAGTAAAGAGGTTTTAAAAATGGAGGAGCCATTTTAGCAGAAAATTCTTTTCAGAACTTAAAAAGTGTAAGGAGCCCTAAAATACCAGTGTGCAGTGATTTTTTATCATAAATGTTATGCTGTAGCTTTTTATTCTGTGCTTATTTTGATGTTCTGAACCCAGTAAATAAGTTATGCTTAAATCTGTTCAAATTGGTTCAAATAAAAGCTTTTATTTCCCTTTTGCTTTGGCTTGTCCTACACAGGTGTCTTATTCTGTGCTAACCAGGTCAGGTCAGGCCAGGTCAACAAGAATCCATAACAACAGCTAACATACAGCCAATTATTTTCACATATATGAAAAGAGGCAAAGGAACAGAGTGTGCTTCTGTGTCTGAACACACACTTGTGCACTATATTATCTCCCACGCTGATGGCGAATCTCCGCTAAGGTTGATGACCGCTGGGACCGAAAAAATGGTCAGGAGGACTTTTTTTAATATTCATTGCATTTATCTGTACAATGTTTTGAGTGCCTTACGTTGAGTCCTACCGTAGAACGTGGTATGCCACAACCCAAAGAAAGTCGTTTCTCAGAAATATTTTTTGCATAGAGTTACATAGTTTGATGTACAGAAAAGGCTTGGCTGATGACTTCGTTAAGGGTCGGTTCATACCTTGTATTTTAACACTGACAGTTAATTATTTTATAATTAGGTACTACTCGTTATATCAACTTAGTCCTGATTGCTTTAACCTGCTGGTCCACATAATATTACAAAACAACTTTGTTTGTTGTTTTATTGTGCTTCACTACTTACTTCATTTCGTCGAAAAATTCTCCGGCAATATTTTAGCAAAACGTAGTTGCCGTGGGTACCTACATCTACTCCATAATGAAACATTTATTAACTCCGATAATAAATCACACTTTCTAATAGCAGCTATAAAAAACTTGCAAAATATTTTATATTTCAATGACAAACTGGAGGACTCCGAGCTCATCCTTGAAAATCTCAACGATTTTTTCGCCGAATTTCTGAGTGGAAATCACGATGTCTCGGCCAAAGATGTCGATGGCCACTTAATATGATTAATTGTGCCCAAGTTTCTTGGCTGAGACACTTTATAACATCCTTTGTTGGGGATGAGCCCCGACGCAACTCCTCAGAACTGTACGATGTTTGAGACAGGAGAAATTATTCTATTAGGAACTTTTTGATGGGAGAGATTTTCTATCATATTTCATGGAAACAGACGTTCTTTGTAAGGGGAGGTTTAAGTTTATTTTAGCATGCCTTTGTGCTTACGCATCACTTATGATTAATGAAGAATGGCTGCAATCTACGGGAATGCATTTGGACTACTGACTGGTTTCTATCAAAAGTTTTTAATAACGAAATTGTTTGATTTACTGCCGCAGAGATATTTAATGATTACTTAAGCCGTCACTTAGTAAAGATTTGACATACTTTGGTATGAAAAAACTGTCAAAACCTTTACTAAGTAATGGCCTAAGTAATAATTAAAGCTCTCTGAGTACCGCAGTTAGTTAAGTAAATATTACGTATGAATAGTTTACTTAATTTGGTGTCGATTGACAACAAGCAGGTACAAATCTTGGCTAAGTCAGCCAGTTATGATTAAGTCCTATGTAATAGGGCCTATTGCCACTGGGCACAAATTCAGACTCAGATAGATAAATCCAATATCACATTGCACGAACCGAGAATCGAACCCCGGACCTCGTTTTCAGCAGTCGCGCTTGTGACCACTAGACTTGTTTGGTCTAGTGGTCAGAGTGGTAACTCTAGATACATTGTAGAATAGAATATAATAATATTTATTTCTGAGTATATGGTAGGTACAAAATTTTTCATTTAACAGTATCACATACACTAACGTTGGCGGTGTAGGAATATTAAATTATTTTACAAAGTGCTAGTTCTAGTTCGCAACAATAGAATTATAAGAATTGATAATTATAATTTAAAATTTTGCTTCAATTTGTTCATACGAAAATAGACGATTTTATGCACAATGTCAAGATTTACAAATACAATTTTTATTCAAGAAAGTAATGTCAAAATTTACTAGTCTTTGTCAAACGCTTATAAAAAGAACAAAAAAGGAAAGCAAAACAAAATAAGTCAATAGGTATACACACACAAAATATTGAACATGAAATGTCAAAGTTTATACTTAAAAAAATCATTAACTGAATAGAAGCAGTTGTCTAAATTTTGACATTGAACAGTCATTTTCGTGCACCATTCAATCCGAATTAACCAAACCTTTTTAATCAATTATCTAGTCCCAACCCTCACTAAGACGTAGTATATCTTGACACGCTGCCAGCCGTTTGACAAATAGGAAAACACGTTGTCAGCATATTTACATGAGGACGTAGCCTAAAGCCAGTTGAAATATTACCATTTCGGCTTACCACGCTTTTAGTCGGATGTGTGTTCTGTAAGAGTTTATCATAACTTAGTCTTGTAACAAATAGAATGGGGTTGGACTGTTAGTATGGCAATAACACCATGTTATAAGTGCGCATAAATGTATTAGTTTTATCTTAATATGGTTGTGTAACGAACGTTTGACGAGCAGAGCGGTGGCCCACTGGTGTCGGCCCCGACTTACGAACAGTAGGTCGTGGCTACGACGTCATCACCACTGCTCTCAAAACGGTGAAGGAAAACATCGTGAGGAAACAGGCATGTCTTAGAACGTAAAAAATCTATATATGTGACATCTACCAACCCGCACTGAACCTGCGTGGTGGATATAGCCCATCCCTCTCTTATAGAGGAAGCCTGAGTCCTTGCAGTGGGAACATCATAGGTTGATGATGATGGTTGTGTAACGAGGAAGGCAAAAAAATATATGTATGCATTGGGTTAGAAAATTTATGAAAGAGAAATGGGGTACATGATGTCATGACCTCTGACAGAAAGGCAGAATAGGGTAATCAACAAAAAAAAATTAATTAATCTGCCAGATAGATTTCCAAAAAATATTGGACACGTATTTTTTCTTTTTTCATGTTAACAAACAATGAAGACGACACAGTGCTTTCTAAACTCGTGTGACGTCTTATTCTAAAACATTAGCATGGCATTATTATTATTTTTCCGGTCAGTGACGTCACAAACGAATCTCGAATCTTTGACGCGTTTTATCTTCGTAAAATTTTATTGATTTGTTAAAACAAAAAATACGTACTTATCCAATATTTTTCGATAATCTAACAGATGGACTAATTAGAATCACATTTTTTCTAGTCATTAAATGCGCTGACCCCAAATAGAATGAAACAAGAGTAGGAAGAAGATGATAATTGTGTGACTGTCTCGTCGGTCTAGTGGTCGACTGCTACGCATGAGGTCTGAGGTTCGATTCCCAAATCGGGATTTGTTTTAATACGTGTTTCCAGCAGGAATATCTAAGTCTGGATTTTTGCCCAGTTGATGGCAAGTGATTTGTCTCTTATAACGCGGGACTTAAACGCAACTAGCGACATGTTGGTGTATTAATTAATGGGTACACCTATGCTTATCCCTTTGAAGATTAAAGACGTGTTGTTATACGTATATTATGTTTTTGTCACAATCTACCTGCAGGGCTATTGCATATCTTTTAAATGACAGTGGCTATGATATAGTGTCCATCAATTAACTGTCAAATTCTCACAGGACAAATCGGAAATTCTCTCCGATGTATACCGAAAAACTCACTGCGACATTCTTTGCGTCCAGGAGACCCACCGAGCTGAAACCCGAAGTCGGCCACACATCGATGGACTTACGCTTATCGCCGAGATTTGTCACTGTCAAATTCATCCATTTTGTACTAAACCATAACCAATTTGATAGTTAATCCATGCCACTGACATTTAAAAGATACGCAATAGCCCTGCAGATACAGCCAAGAAAAACGCCACAAATTCTTACTAACACCTCTGGTATAGCCACAAAACATTAATTAAACCCATGTACACACACATACACACATCTATTCATCCACTGATACCCTAACCAGCCCGGTATCTACCCACAGGAAACGTACTGTATCGACGAGACGGCTAAGTCGTTAAGGCAAGTCCTTATCTACAAGTGTGTTACACAAGGGCTTACTCCCTGTCTAATGACTTGATTTTCTGAGTCGTAAAAGCCGTATCACTGAAGATGTTCGTTTGAATTCTGTGTTTTACTTACATGGAGTTCTGATACACTTAGGTCCTTATAGCACTTGGGTTAGTTTATGTGTTCTCGATGTGTTCTTGGAATATTAGCTGAGTACTATGTTTTTGGGATGTGTGATGTATGTTGTTTTGGTAGATACAGTTTACGTTTTAATATAACATATATTATCAGCATAACGTCACGCTTGTAATCCCCGAAGTGTTAGGCAGAGATGTATTTAATAGTGCACTCCCATTCGTCAGTCATGTTTCAATTTAATGCGTTACCACCAACCGGGCCAAAATACTTGACGGAAAAACTAAAAACCCGTTGCCCAACCCTGAAATTGAACCTAAGAGCTGATGCTTACGAGTTATCGACTGTTTCCTCAAGCTTTTTATGTTGTACTAGCGGACGTCACTCGGTTTCACCCACGTAGTTTCCGTTCCCGTAGGAATACAGAGATAAAAAGTAGCCTATGTCACCCGGGGATAGTGTAACTTCCAAACGGTGAAAGAATTTTTCAAATCGGTTCAGTTGTTCCGGAGCCTATTCGTTACAAACAAACAAATATTTTCTTTTTATAATATTAGTGTAGATTTAATCTAGGTCGCGGTATCACTTTTTACTTGAAAGTTGGCATCGTTTGTCTATAGAAAGGAAACGCCAGACTATGTCTTGCTGCTAAATAATTAAGCCAAGGAATCAAACCATGATTAAAACTGACGCTGGTTAGAGCCCGGCTTAACTTAATCCCTCATTAAGATCTCCAGCACTTCCACATCCCAAGAAAAAGGACAAAAGGGTCCCTGTTTTTTCTAAAAACGTCAAATTAATATTAATGCGAAAATATTGCGTTATTTTCATACGAAACCTTACACTGTCAGTACGTGTTCAAAACCAATTTATTTACAAACAGTTCTTAAGAAATCTTAAATCCATTACGCAGGCACACACGCTCGTCTCCTTACGTTATCATGTCATTCTGAAACCCCTTGTGTAATACAAGAAGACTCAGTTTCGTCAAAATTCAACATAAACTAGACCGCGCCTCTTATGTTAATCTAGTACTTCGGCTAAAGCTGAACATTTCTTATTTATTCTCGCGTTTCTCCAAGTCACAAAAAATACTAAGTTGATTTAAAATGTACTTACGTCTTGGAATTTTCACGTTTCGTCTCTGAAGCGGTTTACGAGGAAAGCATTAGATGCCTTTTTTACCGTGGCAACATTAGGTTTTAATGTGCTTTTTAAGTATTTGGAACTCGCTAAAACAGTTTGTTACAAATTATATTATATTCCATGTAGGTAAAGGAAAATGTTGAGTAGTAAATGGATATTCCTTTTTTTTTTTGGGGTGGTGGGAAATCATCAAATAACCCCTCCCGCTCTTGGGCAGAGCGAAATGGGGTATCAGACAACTACTGACTGAAAACCACCCATGTTCCTTCTTAGCCCTTTATGTCGAGGCCACGTTATTTCTTACAACAACCCGCAGCCCCGACGAGACAACCCGCAGCCCCGACGGGACAACCAGCACCCCCGAGGGGACAACCTGCAGCGCCGACGGGACAACCCGCAACCCCGACGGGACAACCCGCAGCCCCGACGGGACAACCCGCAGCCCCGACGGGACAACCTGCAGCCCCGACGGGGAAATTGCTATACCTAAGAATAGAGGATGACCAACGAAACAATAGATGGACTGTGTGAAGGATAATATAGCTAGGAAGGAAGGGACTGCTGACATGACGAGTTATAGAGACGTATGGAAGAAAGAGACATGCTGCGCTGATCATAAATAAATTGGGATAAGGGCAGGAGAATGATGCCGATGTATAGAGAAAAGTTATAAAAAAATTGGCCTAGTGCAAGTCAAACTTGCACACGAAGCGTTCCGTACCATTGTAGTTTACAGGGTGTAAATTAACCCTTCACACATACGTCAACCAAGTATTCTGTACATCAAACTAAGTACCCCTACGCTAACTTTTTTTTACGCAATTTTTTTGCTAGGAAACGACGAGTTCGATCCCCGCACGGAACAAATATTTGTATAGCCTAAAAATAGTTGATTCAGGCCAGGGCATTTGTGTAAGTACCTTTAAATGTAGAGTGGGGCAAGCTTAAAAAAAAACGAAGGTTTATGTATGTAGGTACATAAAGTACTATTATCGGTAACCTATCGGACCGATGGGCCAGAGTCGTCACGCAGTGTGTGCCAGAAGACGGGCGTCGTCACCAAGAGAGGCCTCGAAAACACTGTCGCGACGACTTGGAAGCTTTTGTGACATCTTGCACAAGGCTATGGGTACGGCTTTTCCCCAGTAGTGGGACAATATAGGCTAAGAATAAAAAAAGTAACCTACTGTTTGCTTTACCAACCAGCACCTAATATTATGGACTACGGAACAAAAGCAAACTAAATACTTGCTTACCTAAAGTAATTAATCATTTAAACTATGTCTTTGATCACCTGTCAACAAAGGAGTCTATTGACAGGCAATCAATAATTTACCTTAAATACAGTAAAGTTTAAAGTTTTGAGTAACTATGTAGTTATTTGTTCATATTCTAGTGACAGTTCAGTTAAACTGTTATTAAAACAACATAAACTATGATTTTCTAGAATGTGCCTACGTCTGTAGGCACATTCTTAAAAATCAAAGCTAACCTAAGACTGAGTTTTAGGAATTCATCAAATAACCCCTCCCGCTCTTGGGCAGAGCGAAAGGGAGTGTCAGACTTTTACTGACTAAAAACCACCCATGTTAGCCCTATATGTCAAGGGTGCGGGATCTTTTACAACATTCCGCAACCCCGACGGGCGTCGGCCCTTGCGGGCCCCTTCCATGTTGCTGACATCTCTTTGAGGCGCGCGTGGAACACGAACGCGCCTTTGACACGGCCTGTTGTCGTCATAAGACGGACGGACAGCGAACTAGCCCATCACTCACCGTCCACAGGCCCGCGCCTACGGTGGCCGGAAGTCATCACGTGGCCCCCGACGCCCGGAGCGCCTCCCGCGGCGGCTGGGACGAGAGGTTCTCTCCCTCTCGCGTTCCGCCGCCTCCTTCGCTAGCATCACTGCTTCGCAGAAGGAGGCGACGGCGTCCCATTCCTTCTCGCCCCGGACCATGGCTTGCACCAGGGCCGGACGCGAGAGGTCGCCGCCGCCAATCGCCGCTACGAGAACACGGCGGGGCTGCGTGCCCCGCTTGGGCGGAGTAATAGGTAATATTCATCTTACAAATAAATAAAATTAAAGTTTTTTGTTTGCGATTTCAAAATAATAGCTTTTTACTGAATGCATATGCAATGTATGTATTGTGGTAATTTTATTTTTTTTGTCGATCGGTGTATCAGTTTATTTCGGCTAATCACCGCAACGGCCGGACTGATTTTTATGGGACTTTGACTGACAGGTAGCTTATGTTCTATGTAGTAAAGCTTTTATGTTACGAAAAGGAATTGTTAACGAAATACTGTTCAAATAGGGAAGTAATATTTTAATAATGATTTCTCGCGGTCCCTTATATAAGTAAGTAACATACAACCCAACTCAGTTTCTTGTAACACCCAAAGTTTTTGTCCAAATCCACTTGAAGTGGTCCTTTGTGCTAATTTTCTCACCTAATTCCACTCAATACTGTCACAGATTAGGCCTAACAAATTGAGTGGTTGGCCTGGGCAACCATTACAAAAGTCGATTAGACTCGTAATGAATTAAATGGACTCATGAGATAAAGACTGGAACTTAAAGTAGGCTTTTGTGGGTAAGCGGCTATAATTTGTCATTCAGGGAGATATTTTTGAAATGTGGGTACTAGGTGGTAGGTTTGGTTCAGTGAATTTTGCGGTTTTGTGGCTGAGATGAGGGTACGGTAAACTTAGGTAGGTGGAGATGTGAATAGTACATTTTTACCTGAATTTTGACTATTTCGTTGATTCATGAGGGCCTGAGTTTGAATACCGGTTATAGTTTGGTTACATTTTTCTAACAGTAATTACTCAGTATGGAACTAAATCATAACTGCGAAATGTGTGTACTATTATGTACACCTCTGCCTAACCGGTCGTGGATAACAGCCGTGACCTTTTGTTATACACTAACCTGATTCAAGAGAGCAGTGGTGGCCCAGTGGTGGTGGCCCCAACTTATAAACAGTAGGTCGTGGATTCGAAACCAGGCAGGCGCAATACTTTGTGTAATGTATTTCATAACCGTTGCTCTCGGAAGGGTGAAGGAATACATCGTGAGGAAACCGGCATGTCTTAAAACCAAAACATTCGAAGACATGTGACATCTACCAATCCGCACTGGGCCTGCGTGGTAGATTATAGTCCATTCCCTCTCCAAAAAGAGGAGGCCTGTGTCCCAGCAGTAGGAACATTAATAGGCTGTTGATGATGATCATTCACCTGATTTAATGCATCTAGTGGTTGGACATACCTAAGTATATGCCCATTGCCTAACTATAATATTCAAAAAGTCTAAATAACTTCCTATTTCATGAAAATTAAAAATACGCATTAGTTTTCATCAGTTTGTTGAAGGCTCACTGCACGCTAGTTTTCTTCAATTTTTTTGAGCAGCCTGTTAGTATCTCCTCTTTTATACTACAAGAAATGACCTGCAATAAGCTGGCAACAGCACGGCTATATTAAAACCCAAGCAACCCCACAAATAATGACTCTTCCCCATTAAGAACTTGAACAACAAAGGCTCCCCACAAACGAAGTAACTGCGTAATAAAACTTAAACAATATATATTAAACTATTTATACTTAGTTGTAGATAAGGCGGCATCTCTTGTTTATCGTGTGCAGGAAGTCCTTAGCGTTGACGGGTGGCCGAGGGGTGAGGGGGCTTGAAGTGCGGGGGGAGGTTGGCCGGCGAATTACGTCGTTATGTGACGCTATTAGTATTTTATACATACTGCTGTGGAATTCAGCAAGTTTGTTTGGAATGCATTGTTTTCCGAAAAGTTGGGATAACTCTTCGGAAATAATGATACGAGTATCATATATATGTTTACGATGCCAGCAGTTTATAATTCCTTACGGATACCAAACATACCAAAGTCGAGCACCGCATTTTTTTTAAACAAAATAGGTTTTATTTCCGTTGCTTCGTCCAGTGCCTTGTTGGTCTTGTGGTCGAAAGCGGGACTGCTGAGCATGAAATCCTGGATTCCATTTTCAAATCGGGCAAATAGGGTAGTTAACAAAAAAAACCTAATTAGTCCTTCAGATAGATTTCCAAAAAATATTGGACATTTTTTTTTTCTTTTATCACATAAAACCTCACCAGCCCCCACTTACGATCTTTATTTTATCTTGCCATCATCCCAAAAGGGATGTTTACTGACTATAAAAATGAGATTCTCATTAGTCTGTTAGATTATCGAAAAATATTACATACGTATTTTTTGTTTTATCAAATTAATAAAGATTGACAGAAATAAAAGGCGTAAAATGATTTGAGTGGGGGTTTGTGACGTCACTGACCGGTAAACAATACCATGCTCATGTCTTAGAATATGACGTCACACGAGTATTCAAAGCACTGTATCGTTTTCATTGTTTGTTTACGTGAAAAAAGAAAACGTGTCCAATATTTTTTGGAAATCTATCTGACTGACTATTATTTATTTTTTGTTAACTAACCTATTCATTTGGGGTCTTCCTCTTCCATACCTCCCTGTTTCTCGTCATCTCATGAGACACCTCCTTTCTTACCATATCCTTCTTAACACAGTTAAGAAGGATATGGTAAGAAAGGAGGTGGCATCCATCGTTTCTTTGGTCTTCCTCCACTCTTAAAAACATCCACATTCAAAACCTTCCTCATTCCTCCGCATCACATGCCAATACCACGACAACCAATTTCCACACAACTTTTCAGTCACCGGCGCCACTTTCAGACTTCTTCTTACGTATTTATTTCCTACTAGCTGTTGCCAGCGGCTTCACCCGCTGCAACTCGATAATTATCGCACGGGATGATAAAATCGGGATAAAAACTATTCTATGTGTTAGTCCATGTTATAAACTATCTGTGTACCAAATTTTATCCAAATCCGTTCAGTAGTTTTAACGTGAAGAAGTAACAAACATACACACTCACACACTCACAAACTTTCGCCTTTATAATATTAGTGTGATTTTATCTATTCGCGTAACACCGCACTTACCCCTGAGCATTCTCATCTCAGTCACATGTAAATGCCTTTCATTCACTCCTTTTGTGGCCCAACATTCTGATCCATACAAAACAGCAAGTCTAACTATTGTTTTATAAATCTTACAAAATACACCTAGTTTACGATAAACGACACTGACGTTGTCTTTACCCTAGACACAATTTCTAAGCATGCACTTTTCACATCCATCAATGT
This sequence comes from Diarsia rubi, assembly GCA_932274075.1. Lineage (NCBI taxonomy): Eukaryota > Metazoa > Arthropoda > Insecta > Lepidoptera > Noctuidae > Diarsia > Diarsia rubi. The sequence goes on along the minus strand of OW026419.1, from coordinate 16,594,500 downwards.
CCCAATCACAAACTCCGTCACTCCGACCCCCCGTGTGTATCGCAACCCTAAGCCGCTAACGTCCAAGGAAGCACTGATAACCGAGTCTTGTTGGCCACTCGATAAGCTTTGTTAACTGAATACAAGCTACATATTAACGTGTCTACTCCGAACTAATTGCGATCAGCTCGTTAGCGCCTTAAACTTCATTAACGACTTTGATGTCCCGAATTATGTTTATGGGGTTATAGTGATAGACAGGGACTGGGGAAAATGTCCTTCGAGTGGGTTGGGACTCTCCGAGTAGGTATATATTATAAACATCACGACTGTAATTCCCAAAAGGCTCAGCTGAGGTGCATCACATTTCACCAGTTGTGTGTAAGTCCCATGTATTAAGCGGCGTAGCCTATTGCCACCAATCGGACACAAATCCAGACTCAGTGACTGATACTGAACAAAACCAAGTCTAATAACACTCTGCCCGAAACGGGATTCGAGTCCAGAAACTGCTGTCCATGCTCAATTGTCGCGCTTTACAACAGTTTAGCTTTAGGTACACTTAGTTTTCAAAAACCGATCCTTTTTTTTTGGCGAGTGGAAAGTAATCGAATATCCCCCCTAACGCTCTTGGGCAGAGCGAAAGGGAGTATCTTGACTTCTACTAACTAAAAACCACCCATATTCCTTCTTAGCCCTTTATGTCGAGGCCGTGGTATCTCTTACAACATCCCGCAGCCCACAACATCCCGTAGTCCTACAACATCCCGCAGCCCACAACATCCCGCAGCCCATGACTTTTACTTCGCTCTAGACACAGTTTCCGACCATGCACTTTTCTCATTAATTATTCACCCAATCACAAAACCAAGGACAAGGACGGGGATAATGACCTCTGTTAATTTTAGTAGCGGGTTGGGACTCTCCGAGTGGAGGCCAAAGACCTCTCAAAAGGAAAGATAAGTACATATTCAACGACTGCGTATGTTGAGTCTAAAAATAAGACGGTCACAATATTAAGAATAGAAAATGTTAGTTCTACTCTAGTTGTCCCTCTCTAATTGGTCTGGGTATGTTTTGTACAAACAAGCACTCGAAATTAGATTTTTTTTTGTGTGCTGAAAACAACGCTTTTTGAGAAAACAAAAAGTTTAAAAATTAAAACCCGACTACGAATAAAAACGCAGACAGCCATACAGCCGTAGCAATCACAACATAAAATAACATCACGCCTGTCATCCTCAAAGGGGGAGGCAGTAGTGTACCTTAGTACACGTACATTTCGTCAGTTATGTATACGTCCCATGTATCAAACGGTCATAAATCTTGATTTGGTGGCTGCTAACTGCTGTAATCAACCAATAATATAATGCCTATAATAGGGTATTTCACCAAAAACCATCTAATTAGTCCGTCAGATAGATTTTCAAATAATAATGGACACGCATTTTTTCTTTTTTCACTTAAAAAAAAGATGAAGACGATACAGTGCTTCGAAAAGTCGCATCAAGTCAAAGGTTAATACTTTTTTACCCACAAAGTGACGTCACGTTTGACACGTTTTATTTTCGTAATTTTTTATATATTTAATCAAACAAAAAATACGTGTCCATTATTTTTTGAAAATCTAACAGACGGACCAATTAGATTTTTTTGGTGACAAATACCCTATTGCCGATTGCTGGCCACAGGGCTCTCTGTGAGACTGCCAACGCCACAGCCTACGTGACAGAACAAAAGTACTAACCCTATTCAAGTCACACGCCTGTAAAAACACTTACTGCTTCCATTTTTTTTCCTAGCTCTGCTAGCAACATTCCCCACCCACCTACAGTCTCTCAAAGCTCTTCATCCCGGTAAATAAGTTATTTATATAGTCAGTAAAACACCAAACGTATATGCAGGAGTAGTTGAGCGATGGATAACATTCTGCTTTGCAAATGTGGAGTGTTTATGTACCCACGGTACGTGTGCTAGCGTTTGCCCGAAGGAATACTTGCTATTAACTGAATCGGACTGTATGAAATGTAGCACTGTGTCTGTTTGTTGAAGGTGTTTTTGATACCGTTGAATTGGTTAAGGTTGTTTGGATTTTCATAGGTGGAGAATGAATTGATAATAACATAAAATTACGCCTTTCATGTCCAAAGGATCTAATATTATAAAGTGGTATTTATTTGTATGTAGGGATCTTTGCCTCAAAGAGATAACAGCAACAATGCGGGCGCAAGGGCCGACGACGCCTGCTGGGGTTGCGGGTACTTCGAAAAAGATACCGCGGCCCCGGTAAACAAAGAGCTAAGAAGGAGCACGGGTGGTTTTTAGTCATTAGAAGTCTGACACTCCCTACCGGTCCCCCCAGAGCGGGAAGATTATTTTGTTGATTTCGCACCCTCCAAAAAAGGGGTAATCTTCGGAACTATTGATCCGATTACAAAAAATATTTACGGGAAGCTACGTCATTATCCCCGAGTGTCATAGGCTACGCTTAAAATGGACCTGTGACTTAATTTCCGAACATAACGGGAGCGAAACCCCGAGCAATAGCTAATTTAATACAAAATAGAACACTATAGTCTTAGGTTATCGCCATGTTCTCAATTTTTTTTTTTTTTTGTTTAGAAAAAAACGTTGCCCACACTAGGAATTTCTCCTGTACCGTGGATGCGTTTACAAACATTTAAACTCACAAACACAGACATCCAGACCCGAAACAACTATCTGTAGGCCTTACAAATATTTGTTCCGTTCGGGGATCGAACCCGCGACACGCAGTCATGCAGAGCAGTTCAATCGCTCAGCCACTGCGCCAAACGTGTCGTCAAAATATATGAGTAAAAATTTTTAGTAGTAACCTAACCTCTTATGGTGCGGAAAAAATATTGAATGCTTTAAATACTTAGGTCATGTGACGATACATACGTCCGTGTTTCATAACCACGGTTAAAAAAATGTTTCTATATAAAAACCTATTTCTATACATTATACATACGATCTCAATGCAATTTACTTGCACTTTCAAAGCTAAATTACATACCGTACACTAACATAACCCATTTCACAAACTAGACTGGCAACCTACCAACCGAAATGAATGCGACCAAAACCGAGTGTAAAAGCTAAGCCTTAAGGTGGAAGCTACAGAATAACCCGCGAAATTCGAATTTTCCTACGATTTTTGCAATTTGCAGTTCAGTGTTAGGTTGTATGTTAAATAAAATAGGATTCGCGATCGTTTAATTATTACTTTACTAAGTAATAATTAAAATCACCAATACAACCCCCTTATTTCATAAACTTAACTTCCTTGAATGCATTTTCATCAAATGGTCCTCCATCCATGGTTAAGTTGATTTAATTGCATGGTTCAATGCAATTAAATCAATAAAGAGAAAAAACGTGAGACATTTCGAATTTAGCTGACTTGCTTAGCGCTTTCACCTTAAAACAAGACTACAACATTATTATGTTGCAGTCTTGTCTTATAACGTAGAACCTTAAGAGCACAAAACTTACGTTAGAACTAGAATGTTACCGTGCAAGGAAAGTAGGTATTCCGGTGAAGGATTTAAAGAAGAACGAATGTTACGCAAGGAAACGTGAGCCATTATCTAAGAGTTCATGACCTACTGAACTTTATTGTATAGCTAATTGTATTAGTCAGTGGATTTGGTCGAATAAAAGATAGCGAAATTGTACTGTAAATAAGCTTAGAGAAAACTGAGCCATAAATCGTAAGTTAACTGTTTTCATGATCAAGATAAATACAGATGACATAAATGGACATTGCCTTCGCGGACAAGTTCCGCTGATCAGCCAGCATAAGTAACATAGTTTTAAGTCTTATTTATTAACACAAGTATTGTATTTATTTTATAAAATTATTATGTTAGTTTTTGTGACACAACATCATTTATAAATGATGAAATGATGTTGTGTTATGTTGTTATACTATATTTATATTAACGCAAAAGTTACTCTGTCTGTCACACCTGTATTTCTAAATGGATTTAGATAAAATTGGCACACAAGTGAAACATTTAGACCAGGAGTAGGAAATGCAATACCCTACAGGGATTACAGCCAGGATACATCCTGGCTGTAATTCCTATGGCATTGTTTCTAACGCAGACACAAATAAAATCTTGCTATTATCAAAAACCGAGATTCATTTTACTATCTACTCATTAAACCTTGAACTACAATCATCTTTACCCCATACATACAACGCCTACGAACAAACCACAATCGCATCAAACCAATCTCTTCTCATTACCTGCCAATTACGTCACAAAACCCCAACACCAAAAATAAATAAATAAATCTACAAACTGCGCTAACACAGCACTTAAAAACACCCGCGTCTTAGCGCTTGCACTCCTAACAAACTAGCACAACTTTCAGCATGCAAAATGGATTTGCGCAGTTAAAATTATGACCATGAGTGCACCGCTTTAGATAATTGCAGCTTAACTTGTCTCCTAATGAGGGAATGTTCCTGTGCTGGTGGCTCGTGTGATTTCGTTTATGTTAGTTTGTGTATGAGTGTAGTTGGTGCTTAGCTGGCTTGCATTTGGGTTGTAGCTAGAATTATATGCCTGAATTAAACCTAGTACATTACCAGGTACGTTACTATGTACGTTACCATTTAATTTAGGTGTTCACAGTCACTTTAAGTTTCTCCAATTTTGTAAATCTGCTCTTTGGTTTCTGTAGTATTTGGAAAATTAGAAAAACGATTTACTGAGTATAATATGGAAACCGTTTCCGCGTCGGTATCCGTTCCATCCTGTATAAATAGTGATCCCTGTAAAAATGTTGGAAACGATTATTCCATGAATCGATACTACGATGTAACATAATTCAATACGATTATAAAGTAATAAATAGAGTTTTCGAGCAAATGTTTACAATATATTTTGGACGACATGATTATTACATTCGGAGAATAGTATAATGGGAGACATTTTCCGATGAATCGACTGTCTGGTTTTGGTAAAACTAGTCACAACTAGGGAAAAGTAGGTCCTAAGCAGGAATATCCTTATTATATTCAGAAATCAGAAATCACAATATGACTTGTAATACAATGTTTTAAAACCTTTCACGATTGAAACCTACTTACTAAAATATTTGTTTTCTTTTTTATTTGACAAACCAGTTTCCGTAAATCAATAGGGCTGACAAAACAATATTTTTAATAGCTCCTCAAATCTAGCACTTTTCACAACTCAAGTCCAGATTGTGGTTGGAATTTTCAACCGTACTGCCCTGTTTGCGGTCAAAACTGTAACTGAAAAGTAATTCAGAGAACACTGAAAACGTTAAGCCACAAAACAACATTTGAAAAGTTTCGTTTCATTCAAAAACCGCTGAACAATTTCTGTAACATAATTCGTGATTTCGCCGACAAACAAATTTCGTAGGTTTTTATGTACTTACGGGTATATAAGTATGGACATTTGATCCCAAACAAGCTTGGCCGTTTGTTTTTTGGCCTAAAATAATAAAATGGATATCATAATCGAGCGGCCTAACCCTACTTACATTTCATGCTGTAAATGTCACTGCTAAACATCGCACGCACTCGGAGTCTTTATTCATACATGGAGTTTTTTTTTTAATCCTATAAGTCTAGTGTTTTGTTCTGTAAGTAAAAAAAAACTAAAAAACCCGACTGAAAAAACTGAAAATCAAACAACAAGCACATTTTAAATTCAACAAAACTTGGAAGCAGGCGGGGTCCATTCTATTTTCATTTCATTTCATAATTTCATGTTCAAAAAAAGTTTTGTTTAATTTAAAATGTGCTTGTTGTTTGCTTTTCAGTTTTTTCAGTCGGGTTTTTTAGTTTTTTAACTACTTTTTAGCTCTTTTGTGTCTGTTCTTTCGTTGGTCGCGCAAAAATCTTCGCAAATGATTTAACTTTTGTGTTTGTTTATATGATTTGTGACTTTGAATTTATTTTAAACATATAAGTGTAATATATTTTTGTAATCTCCTTTTAAAACCCTTCATTTTGATACCCTACTCGATGGTAAAAGATTTTTTTTATTTTTTGATATACGCTATATTGGCCCCAAAATCCGCAATTTTCTTTTCTTTTTAATTTTAATGTAGCCAGACACATGACACTCGCGCCATCAAGACGAATCTAATGACGTATATTTTATTCAAATCCCTTCATCCGTTTAGGAGTTATGAGGGAACAAAGAAATGGACATACATACATACATACATACACGCCAAACTCATAACCCTCCTTTTGGGCTTCGCCGCAGTCGGGTAAAAACAATACAATAATAACCGAGAATATGTGGTCAAAGATATCGTAGCTTCGAAGATATCATCAGTTCATGTTAGTAATTCATTTTCATTCAAACGAGTCATTCATATTTAAAGCTAAGAAAAGGTTGTCATATTTCACGTACGGAGGTTTTATATTCATGATCGTGACTTTGTCGAATTATTTTGTATGAAAACTGAAAATAAAATAACTTGAATCTTTGGTAAGAATCTTTTCTTCCACCCACCCTTTTCTTGACCTTTTTGTGCCTCTCCATCTGTCAATAAAAACTGCCAACCTGTCCCATGTGAAAGCAGCTGCTTTAATCACGCTTTAAAATAAATACAAACTACCTCGCAGCTGACTTAACATTGAAATACAACCTTTATTTAAATCCAGTTGTGGTATAAATTAATATTCGTACCGATATTTCAGTTATATCGTGTTTATTGTAACGGGTGAATGGCTGCTGAACTGAATTAACTATTATTGAGCGCCACGGAGCGTAAGGATGATTGTGTGAAAGACAAATATGTATCACTCGAACTCATTGACTCCTATTCAATCAATTGAGTCGCTTGCCTCACATGTAGATGTGATTTTGTTTCTGTTTACATATTTTATGTAATTTTATATTCAGGCGTAAATTGTTGGCTGAAGTTCAGGGGTTACTCATAAACTCTGTTTTAGGTTGAGTAATGATATTTGACTATATAATCTTAATAACTTTAACTAATGTTTGTGATGAAACCCACTTAGTAAAAAAAATATGTAGGTAGTGGTGGTACCATAAAAGAGACCTGAAATGATATACTTCTATTCCGAGGCTAAAAATAGGTTATTTTTGCTGAATTCACATTCTTTATTTTGCGAAAAGGATACTCCATAGGGCAGAGAACCGAGTTGATACGTGGCGTACGAAGGATATTTTTAGACTGCCTAAGCAAGCTGTGCAGACGATAAAGATTGAGTAAGACTAAAACTACTGAACGGCAGAAAACAGAGAGCGTTTCATTGTTTCCACCAACCATGACAAAACAAACTAATTAAGAAAATTCCTTTTCTAATTAATCACCCAACATTTCGCCAATAACTCAACGTAAGAACAAAAACAAAATAAGTAAACGAACAAACAAACTAGGGGTGTATTAGCGCTGTCTATCTTTTCACGGAAGCTGTAAAAGATAATTGAGGGTACGGCGTTATTTAATGGTGGTGGAGACGGGTAGTCTTGGCAATCTTATTTAATGCGTTATTGCTCTGAAGTTAATACGATGGCGGAATAATGTTGATATTGTGGTGATAATGGTGTGAGCGGGAAAAGCCTGACGCATAAAGCGATATCGGGATTGTGGGGCGAGACGAGACTTGGTCGAGTTTAAATCCAGCTCATTCCACTATTGTCGTAAACCGACCACTTTATTAGGTTACTTATTTGAGCAGTGATTTAAGCAGAGTGGCTTAAAGCTAGACGATTGAGAGCTGTTCTGGCAAAACTAGTTGAGAAAGAATACAGCTCTGTGTTCCTATTGCAGTATCTTTAGCTAAATTTTGCGCAGCCATATTTTTATAATTAACACTGAATACGGGATATTTACCAAAAAGCATGTGAGCAGCAGCAGCCTCAGCGGTGTGCCTGTTTGTGGTGTGTGAGATGTGTGCATGTGCGTGTGTGCGTGTGTATGTGTGTAGTTAAGCAGGTGTGTTGTTGTGAGTTGTTTTGCTTGCTTAAAAATACATGTGTGTTGTTGTGAGTTGTTTTGCTAGCTTAAAAATACTTACATTTTAAAAATGGCGTCATAGTATCCGCCGCTTAGCGTGTAACATTTGTGAATGAAACAAGATCTTAAAATTGTTCCACGGAGACACGAAAAATCACAGCCAGCCTAAAAAACTGTGCCTAATTCCGCCAAGTAATCAGTTATCCCAGTATTCCTGAACTTTAGGGGCTTATTGCGACTGAGTTATTAAAGCCAGTAAAGCGGCCAGCGCTGGCACCGTGCCCATCTTTCACCGCTTGTGTACGCTGTAAAAAGATATGCTTTGGGAGGAAACAGGCGTAGGTACTCGAGATATTCAGTGACCGTTGGCTTAAAAGCAAGAGCTATTTAATTTCGTTTTGGCCTTTTTGTTGTTGTAAAATTAGCCTTCAAACTTAAGTGTTGAAGTGCTATTTTGTAAAGTGAACTTGGAGCCCTGCTAAAGTAACGGCTCTCAATTCAAAAGTGAGAGCTTACATAGATTTGTCCATCGATGTCGAGAACGGTCGAGTTCGTAGTGATGCTTTTCATAGAACAAGAGATTTTGGATTGCTGCTAAGCTACTAGGTAAAACTCATGGCCTAATAATAACTGCCATTCCGGTTGACCTGTAGGTTAAGCCGCGCTTGCCTAGGTTGCTCTGTGGATGGGTAACCACCCATTACATACCGAGTTTTCTCCGTGCCTCGGAAAGCACATTAAGCTGTTGGTCCCGGCTGCCATATATTCATCTTTGGCAGTCGTTACAGGTAGTCAGTCACATGAAAGTCGACCAGTCATACCAAAGGGTATCGTATTACCCGTAATAAGAGGGTTGTAGACGTCAGATAGGCAATCGCTCCATGTAAAATACTGGTGCATCAGGTTAAAATGGAAGCCGACCCCAAAATTATTGGGAAAAGACTAGGCAGGTGATGTTAAGCTAGAATCCTACTCTGTGTGCATTGGGGATTATTTTAACACTCTCATTAGAACTAAGTTAGCCCGTTTGATCAATTTGCGGCAGCTGTTTGTTTTTTCATATGTTGTAGCGTTTCAGCTAATATATAATACAAAAAGCTCGAATTTCCTAAAATCCCTCATCTTCTTTTAAAATTCTTAGTAGCAACCACTGACTCTAAATCTCGCTATCAAAACTCCTTAACTAAGACCTCACCAAAACTTCGTTCAAGAGCTGTCAGTAGTATAACCAATCAAAGGTAATAAAACGGACTGCTTCTTTCCAATCATGGGTAAATTACTACACAGATGGTGTGATAGAAGTTACTTCTCCATGTTCTCCGGCACATGTGTATGCACAACCTAGGCGAACGCAGTTAAATGTTCTGATCACGTTTAGCTTCTATAGAGAAACTCGTTTTGCTATAAACACTGATTGAAACAAACACAATTTCGCAGTCCAAATAACAACCAAAAGCTTCAGTCATATATTTGAACACCGTCTTTATAGCGTGACCAATAAAATATGTCCCATATCTTGCTAACCGAAATGCTATAAAAATTTTCGTGCATGTTCGGTAAAACTGAAACACAGGGTTATTGTATCATTGTATTACCCACAATGATACAATAACCCTGTGTTTCAGTTTTACCGGAAAGAAGACTTTTCGGTGAAATAAAATATTTACTGGAATTTTGTGGAAAACTACTCTTCATCCTCTTTTTTGTGTTCAGAAATAATAATGACTTGTTAGTTCTCGTTGTTGAGCAGCTATACTTTGTTTTAAAAATATAGTTTTGGATCGTGGTAATAGCATAATACATCGCCCGAACAAGGTGAAGGAAAACATCGTGAGGAAACCGGCATGTCTTAGAACCAAAAAATTAGAACACATGTGACATCTACCAATCTGCACTGGCCCCGCGTGGTAGATTATAGCCCATTTCCTCTCAAAAAGAGAGGAGGCCTGTGTCCTAGCAGTGGGAACATTAATAGGCTGTTGTTGAGTATACATGTGGAAAATTACAGCTTTTAGGTTTCATTTCATTTAAGTTACACACTAATTTAAAAAGAGTACCTGTGGTTCACTAGTCGAGGTACAAATTAAAAAAGTACAGTGTGTTAAATTCTGACTATACTGGTATTTATAACCCCTTAGTAGCTTTAAAACGCTGTGTAGACATTTCGCAGAGGCTTCTATGAGGCCTTGTACAAGCTCGTAGAGGCCTCTACGAAGCCTGGTACAAGCTCGTTGAGATTCGTCGAGCATTCATGAGCACTGTATACTGCATAGACACCCAAACTTACAATTAGTTCGACAGTACTATCTCAACACCATTTTATAGTTTAAGAAATCCCGAATTGTAACGTTTTCTTTGTTTTTCTAGCTTTTCATAAAACCATCTCGCAATTTACTTTCACCCTCACATTTTCTGCAACTCTGACATTTTTACGGAAAGTTTAATTTAATTTGTTTAGATAAAATAATACGAGCAATAAAACATGATTAGACAATTGTAGACGAGAAAAATATACGAGAATAATAATGAAAACCATATCTCTTGCTGCAAACCATTTTATAGGAGATTGCATGAAGAATTTTTATTATCTGACTTTAGTCGCTATACGGATTTATTACAAACATATGTTTACGTACGTGTGTGCTCCTCTAAATTAAACTGCGTTTTATATAGAATTGTATTCTAAGCTAAATGTTTTCTAATTTGGGTTAGACACCCTTCTTCGTTTTTGATTTGCTATTTTACTTTTTAAATTGTAGGTATGTTCTACATCGTTGGAATAAAAATGTTACTGAGTAGCTTTTTAGGGTTCCGTACCTCTAAAGGAAAAAAAACGGAGCCCATATAGGATCACTCGTGAGTCTATTTGTCCGTCCGACCCCCCCTTATGTCCGAAACTACTGAACCTACAATTTTAAAATAAATACAGAAATTTGTTGAACACAGAAAAGAATTAGGAATAACGAACTTTTTTTTTGTTTTTCAAACGGAGAAATTCCTAGTATGGGGCAACCCACACTAGGAATTTCTCATGTATCGTGGGTTTAAAACAATTTAAAATCACATACACATTCACCCAGACCTGAAACAACTATCTGTAGGCTATACAAATATTTGTTCCGTGCAGAGATCGAACCCGCGACACGCAACGTAACAGTCCAAACGCTCAGCCACTGCGCCAACCATGTCGTCAGTCTATTTAAGAATTAGTTGATACTTTACCTATAAGAAGTCTATGGTGCTAAAATAACATGGAAAATATCTCAATATCTACTACAATGGTACGGAAAACGCCAGTTGACAAACGCTTGGCAGTTTTTGTTTAAAGTTTACCGTTTAACGTCGTCTTTTACAAACACTTACTTTTTCGTAAAATGTCTGAATTTTGATAAAATACAAATGACGACTCATAAGTCGTTTACAAAACACCGCGGTCAATTGTATCAACAAAATCTATTTTGTACCAGTGTGACACTGCTAATCCAAAATCATTCACCATTTTGTATCCAAATACTTACCACTCCACTACTGTTTACTTACATAACATAACGGAATGAACTAACTTTCGTCAATACGGTGTGCTATGATTAACTTGGTAAAGAAAACAAAGGCCGACAGCAATAAATTACGCTATTTTAGTAGCTATATAAATAAACGATAAATATTAAGACAGTGCGTACACCAGGGTAAAAACCACTGGAAGAATAATACCTTTAAAACAGGACTTTGGCATAACATTATGAATTTCGAAAGTACGATATTGAGTAGGTACCTTTACCAATTAATTTCCTTTTTTAAATTTCAGAGTCCGACTAATGCATAATTATAAAAGATTTTTTTTTGTACGAAATAGAATATAATAGAATACATTATTTTCAGGTAAAGACATGGGTCTTTGTTACCTGAAAATAAAAACAAACAACAAAAAAAATATAAATACAAAATAATAACATTATTTTGTGTTATTATAACACATCACTTCACTTGCACGATACTGGGTGCGATCTTGTCGAATTTGTCCGCGGAAGTGACAGTTGGAGCACGCTTGCATAAAAAAACCGATTCCTTCGAACTTTGAAGAGATCAAACTCAGGGGCGTGCGCCCTATATAGGCTCTTAGGCTTAGCCTACCTTACCAACTGAGCATTTCTTATAAGTAATTAATGATGGAATAAAATAACACTATGTACAAATTAATCATAAAAAAAGTTCAAACTCCTGTTAAAATACTTATAGCAATTTTTCGCGTCCCACTAAAACTCATTGACAAGGACTACGATTAGTACGAATCTTATAGGCAAACACTCGACTTGTCTAAAACCCATTCATAATTGTATGCACACAGCGTCACATCGGTGCGTATGGCCGTGTCTATGAACCGCACACATACATAGATTTTTGCAATTTTAACGCAGCAGCTCCTGCGACTGTAGCTGAGTGGGCTATGATTGGCTGCAACAACACAACCAATCTATAACCCGCGAAGTTCAAAATATGCATTTTTTTGCAATTTGTAGGCCAGTGCTAGGTTGTATGTTGAATAAAATATGACTACATACGTCTTAAAACCGGGAATCATATTTTAATGAACATACAACCTAGCACTGGCCTGCAAATTGCAAAAACGTATGGAAATTTTAATTTAGCGCTTCGCGAACTTCGGGCTTCCGTGCATAGAGCGCAGCACCTGTTTAGTTCGATGTTCGTAATGTTGTCAACTTGTCATTGTCACCATTGATGCATTTCGTCGTATAATCCTGCAAAAAATGTTGACCGCTGTTGTGAACAAACTCTATATGAAAATGATGCAATTTTATTTGCTAGTATTTTTCTATCGACAATAATAACCTAGAAATTATTTTTTACGTAAGAGGAAGTCATTACTGTTTAATTGCTATGACAAGCAATATATAGCGCGATTTTGTTTTGAAACCGAAAACGTACAGTTAACATCATTATCGGTAGTGTTAATATAAATTTTATCGTGTAATAACCTTTTTTTGTTGTGTGTGTTTTGGTGTGTAACCTAACAAATAACAATGGTATTTACTTGTGAAGTTTGTGCTGATAATGTGGGTTGTTGGATATTAAAGGTAATAAGTTTTCTCAAGTACCGTAAGTTTCAAGTAGTATCTAAAGGTAGATGTGTACCCGAATTACGAGAATTAATCCAAAAATATGGTAATTCATCGCGTTCTCATTTCAATCCTCATAATTATACAACATTTACCTGACTGTGTGGCTGCATACACACAAATAAATTATTTTGTTTTCCGTGCATTTTGTTTAATACATCATTTTCATTCCTCGGCCTAAAAGCATGACCTATCAGAAAAACATAGAGGGTGTAAAAGGACCCTTAACGCAAATGAAGGGCACTTGTTCTCCCCACCATTGCGATCATTTTTTTTGTTCTAGGCCATACCTGGGAACCCTCTAGTTACAGAGATATTGGGGGTCAAAGTTCAAAATTTTGCACAGCTGTTTTAGTAAATACTAGATTTCAGGTTATAACTTTACTTAAATTATCTCCATGCCCCTTTTACTATTCAAAGCATCCACTAGCACAATGTTTTAAGTGTGCTATTTTTGAATTGTAGGTACGTATAACTTTTGTTTTTACAGGCTTATTTTTAAATATTAAGTACAGGTAAATGTGACTTTTTTTTCCTGTCAATTATTTGTAGCCTACCCATCGCGGGGGACCACTGCACGCCACTGATCAAACTCAAAGCATTTATTTCAATTAAACCATTACAGACACTTTTGAATGCCAGAAAAACAATAAATAAAACGAGGCTACAGTAACAGTCATAAGGCATAATAACTTGTGACAGTACTATAGTTGCCTATTCCCTAGCGTGGATCTCTATGGAGAAGAATGGGCAATAAACTCAACTCCATGGATAGACACTCTTTTAAATCAATGTATTGTTAAAAAATCTTGGTTACACATGTTGAAATCTTACATAATTATATGTGAGAACGATGTAAAAAACATAGGTAACCCTTTCTTTGCAGTCGGGTAAAAATACCTGCAAGTAAAAAGCGTCCAGATCTAGATAATGATCGGAGAACAGAAAAGCCGTCAGTGAATTCAGACTGGTGGTTCACACAATATATTATTATGTGAAAGAATAGCGCTTAGAACCAGTCTGTGACTAGCCTTAAATACAATTAAGTAGGTCTATACACATACAGACAAAACACACACGTCTCATTCTACGTAATAAACCGTATATTCATAGAGCCATATTATCCGAGACGATAAAAAGCATATTCTCAGCTTTAATTTGAATGTATGTTACTATTTTTATTGCGTTTTTTTCTCTCAGATAAATTGTATTACTTCGCCTTTGCGCTGCTGGGGCAAAGTGATTCACAACCCTTTTGAGTGTTCGACTAATAAAATAAATGAATCCCGAGGACATTTAAATATAAGATAGACGGGGCAGCGTGAACAGAATCGTAATGCAAGTTTGAGAACCAACAGGGTGCTGTCTGTACAATTGCAACGTATCAAAATTGCAATTTTTTATTGAAAGTGTCTGAGGCTTTTTGAGGTTTTTTTTTAACATAAGATCAAGCTTGTAATCCACCAAGGTTTAGGCAGAGGTGTACCTAACAGCCAGATTTTGCCAGTTGTATTTTAGCTCCCTGTAGTGTGGGCGAGCCTATTGCTATCAATCGGACACAAACACACGACTCCGTGGTTGTTAATAAGAAATTCCTAATGTGAATATCCAATAACATTTTGCCCGAGCCGGGAATTGAACCTAGGTGTCATGCTCAGCAGCAGTTGCGCTGTCGACTATTAGACCAATGAGGAAATTATGTAATTTTTCTTTGAAGTCTCTCTGTAACACGGTTTTTTTTTCAATGGTTTTTTTCTCTGAGAGCCTCCCTTATGTAGTATCTTAAATCTCTTTGATGGATTCAAAGAACGAGTTTGTGCATGTAATGTAAAGATTAGGAAGTGAGGGAGTGCCTTTTATACATTTTAGTGGTCATTTACTCTCAAAAAGATCTTGTTCATGGATATATGGAATCCCGTACCAAACTGTGTCTACATCAAACTTTGTTTTTTATTGTCTACATTTATCATATTAACTCCTACAATAGATCTTTCTGTAAATTAAGTCCGAGTTTCCGAGTCATTTTATAAAATCGAAAATAACCTCAAAACCAGGCAAGTATGTATTGTAGGGAAACCTCTACGATGCGAAGTCAGTCGAACTGTCAAAATCAACTGACAGATCTAACAGAACGACTTTTGAACTGGTTGTGTGAACGCCATGTATAGGGAGTAAAACAATATTTAAACTTTTATACTTTAAATTAAATTCCTGCTTCATAAATCAAATCCCAGCCGCATAATGTCGTAAAAAATTATGAAAATAATTACTATAACATTTTGATCTTGAAACTCGAGGATTCTTGGTACAAGTTTCGGTCATTGTCTTTTGAATCGCCAGCCACTAACATTACAGGTCTCATAAGCATGCCCAGGGGTACCTCTATGTTTGGCTCCCAGACTGGAGCGGGCCGGGGCTGCCTTTAGGTGGCTCTTGCCCAATCTGGGGGGGCCAAACGCCTCCTGCCGGAGGCTCTACGCGGGGATCGTGCGGTCCATGGCCCTTTACGGGGCACCGGTGTGGGCGCCTGCTTTGAGGAAGCGGGCCGCCCACTACCTGAACGTGCCCCAAAAGGTCATGGCCGTGAGGACGGTACGGGGGTACCGCACGATCTCCCGCGAAGCGGCGAACCTCCTTGCCGGATTGCCGCCGTGGGATCTGGAGGCGATAGTCCTCGCGCGCCTGCATCAATGGCGCGCGGAGGCGCTGCGCTGGGGGGTCACTCCGCTGCCGCGGCAAATTGCTGCGCGGCGGACAGACCTCCGGTGCGATCTCATGGCGGCATGGAGACAGCGACTGTCGCAACCCCGTGCAGGGCACGCCACGATAGTGGCGGTAAGTCCCCTCTTTGAGGAGTGGCTTGAGAGGCGCCACGGCGCCCTCACCTTCCGTCTGACGCAGGTCCTCACCGGACACGGTTGTTTCGGGAGGTACCTGCACCGAATCAGGCGGGAGGAAACGCCCGGATGCCACCATTGTGAGGATCGGCCGGAGGACACGGTGGAGCACACAGTGGAGGTGTGCCCCGCTTGGGCGGGGCCCCGCCGTGTTCTCGTAGCGGCGATCGGCGGCGGCGACCTCTCGCGCCCGGCCCTGGTGCAAGCCATGGTCCGGGGCGAGGAGGAATGGGACGCCGTCGCCTCCTTCTGCGAAGCAGTGATGCTGGCGAAGGAGGTGGCGGAACGCGAGAGGGAGAGAACCTCTCGTCCCAGCCGCCGCGGGAGGCGCTCCGGGCGTCGGGGGTCCCGCGATGACCTCCGGCCACCGTAGACGCGGGCCTGTGGACGGTGAGTGATGGGCTAACTCGCCGTCCGTCCGTCTTACGACGAAAACAGGCCGTGTCGACGGCGCGTTCGTGTTCCACTCGCGCCTCAAAGAGATGTCAGCAACATGGGAGGGGCCCGAAAGGGCCGACGCCTGTCGGGGCCGCGGGTAGTCCAACGGTTATCGCGGCCTCGACATAGAGGGCGAAGAAGGAACATGGGTGGTTTTTAGTCAGTAGAAGTCTGACACTCCCTTTCGCTCTGCCCAAGAGCGGGAGGGGTTATTCGATGATTTTACACCCACCAAAAAACAAAAAAAAAAAGGGGTACCTCTATGGTACCCCTACATATACCATGCCCATTAATAGTATTAGTCTAGTCACATAGCCCTCGGACCTAATATCTCTGACTTTTCGGATTCAACCAGGATCCTAAAGGGTGCGTTGACAATTCGGACGAAATTATGCTGTTTTTCAGTACATATTCTGACTAAACTGAACCAAATCAAAGAAAACTTACACTAACCAAAAACTAGATTGGTTCTTTAACTTTAAATGCAATAAACGTTTTTCTTAAAAATAATAGGTTTTGATACCGTAAAAACGATCTACCGTTGCCATGCCATGTTTTCGATACCGTGTTGTGTTTAGGTACATTTTTTGTTCTACTAATAACATATTTTAAGATTTTTAAAAATACTGTAAGTAGGCAAATATAATCTATTCTAAAATAATCTATTATAAAAAAAAAAAAAAAAACAGAAAACAAAATCTGAAAATTATTATTATTAATAATTATTAACAGCAAGCCCAAACTCGGCACAACAAGTTTATCAAGAGTTACAGTAGCAGTCACTGAAGTAGACCTTCAGGTCACTCCATCAAGTTCGCAGGTGAGGTTTCATCTTAGCTAACATGTACGTAAATCATTAAAAAAAAAACTAAATTTATCAACGTATCAAAGTTAGTTCACTTGACTATTTATTCCCGCAGCTAACAAGCCTTCGCTTGTGTGTGTGACTCGTGTCTATGTAGTAGTTCAATTCTATGCCTATCATTTTTGCAAATACGTCCTTAATAGATATTTTTATCCGATATAAAGTCAGAGGCCCATTGGCGCCATACGATAAAAGAAGATAGAAACATGTTCAAATTCAAAACGTTAAGTAAATACTTATTTACTTTGTGAATAAAGAGCTACATGATAGGGCTACGATATATCAGATACCTTATGCTAGGAAGGGCCTACCCCTTCACACGTCACACCATATTGAAATTGGAGTAATTAATTTCAGGCTTCCCAAAGATAGTAACTGAATTTTCTTTGTAAGCTATAGAAATTATTACTTTTTCCAAAACTCGTTAAAATGTAAAACACTTTCCCTTTGATCCGTAAAACCATCAGAGAAATATATTTTCCATAAAATCATTTAATTAGTGATTGATTGATTAACGTTCATCAGACAGTCTTTTTGGTCGATATCTATACAAAAGCTGTCAAAGTTTGTTGCCAGTTCTTCAGTCAAACACCCTTCTCCAACGGTTAAAGTACACAGCACAATCACCCTTATAACTATCGCGATAAGATTTAAAGTTCTGTGTAGCGTCTGGCAGATGTTATCGTTTTCAGTATGACAGATTGCCTGAAAGTTTTCATCAATTTTAAGTTAGTTTCATCTGTTTATTCGCTCAATACTCCACAGCTATAGAAAGTAAAGTGTTTTTATTAGCTTGAACGTGGACCTGAAAATTATTTAGGTAAGTGTCTACAGTCGTTTTCATGGCTATTGTTTTAAGGTTCCGTAAGTACTGTAAGCCATTAAAGGTTTTAGTGTTTCGTGTTGATTGGGCGAAATTGAATTGTGAAGATTTTTTTATTACGGAGACTAGCACTTTATAAATGGTTTTAGTTATATATTGTCACTTTTAAATAGTTGCTTGTTAATTGATGTAGCAGTTTTTCACTTGTGTTTTTTTTCTAATTTAATTTGTCATTTTTGGTCTCGCCATTTTGTGTGGGTAAGATCTTAATAGACAGATTTTAATTTTACATACATAATGTTAACTATTTAAATACATTTCAAGATATTTACAGTATTTTATAAGAATCACTTAATTGTTTTGTATAAATAAGTAAGTTATTTGAATTATTTGAAATGCCAAAATGGCGCCAACGATTATTGGAATAGTACTCAACCGTCATTCCAATAATCGTTGGCGCCATTCAGACAGTGTAGTAAAGAGGTTTTAAAAGGTCCAAGGCGCCATTTTAGCAGGACATTCCTTTCTGAACTTTGAAAGTGTAAGGAGCTCTAAAATACCTGTGTAAGTACAGTGAATTTTATAATTAACTTGTAAATGTTCTGCTGTAGCTATTTATTCTATGCTTATTTTGATGTTGTGAACCCAGTAAATAAATCATGCTTTAATCTGTTTAAATAGAAGCTTTTATTTCCCTTTTGCTCTGGCTTGTCCTACACATATAACATCACATTTTTTTGTAACCCCCGAAAGGAGAAAGACGGAAAAGGTGTACCTAACAGCACATTTGCATTACAGTTATGTTTGGGGAAATGGGGGCAAACCTATCCTCATTAACTTTTTCCAATTCTTAATGGAAAAACCCAATAACACTTTGCCCGACTTGGGAATGTAACCCAAGACGCTTGCGACTAATAGTTCTAATTCCGTTCTAATCAATTTCAAACCTTTCAAATGAGACAGAAAAGTCCAAAAACACCATTTCTATGAACACGCATAAATGCGACAGAATATAAACTTTTAAATGATATTAAATACTTGTATTATAATATTATAGAGTTTAACATGGCTGAAAGCTTCAAATAAATAACAAAAACTAAAATATTAGAATAAGAAGCAAATAGCGAAGAAATAGTTTAACATAGGTCATATCTAAAAGAGAACAGTACTGCAAGACGTAAGATGCCACATTACTGGATTTAATTTTGTTACATTGTTCGAGGTTTCTAGTAACAATTTAAGTAAAAAAAGAAAACTTAAGTCTTTTGGAACTATTCAATAATTACTGGATACTTCTATGTCATAAAAATGTTAGTTATTTGCAACTTGTGTGTATGGGACATCCCATAAGTGGGTTGGTAGGCATTTTGACGAAAATGCCCATATAAATAACATCATACAACAATAAAACATTCATATTTACATTTTCAGCATACACGGAACAAACGCATGTTTAGGAACATAAAAGATATTTGTTTGTTTATTTGAATCTTGCCGATGTGCGCACTTACTCTCTGCATGGTGTATGCATATTTATTGCTGCTGTATGTTCCCTGGCTTCGTATATGGGGGTGAAGAGGTCATAAATCTGGAACACGTAGACTGGCTTAAATGAGTTTATTCAAACCTTGAATTGGATGAGTATGCAGATTTGTAATGGATTGGAGAATTTAGGAGAAAGTGTTCTTGTAATTTGGTCCTTTGGTACGCTATAAATATAATATTAAACAAGTGTTTTTAAACATGAGCATTTCCTACTATGCAATACGTACATAAGAAAGTCCTACTCCTAAGTGCGACAACTTAAAGAGGCTAGTTAGTTTTCTGTTTCAAATACGTTGAATCCACAAGTTTTTCCAGGGGTAGGTAAACCACAGAAAACCACCTGCTAAGATCCTGATATACTCCTTGTGCCTCGCCCACGTTCATATACCTTTTTGAATAACCTCACATATAAAGTCAGGTCAGTGAATGTAGTTCTAGGGCATCCCCTCATGGCGTTGCCATTCATCATTATCGTTTCAGCTGAAAGATGTCCACTGCTGGACATAGGCATCGGTCAACCCAGTGGGAGGCCTTCCACAAATATAACACTACAAATAATTATGAAACTTATAATACAAATAATTTAATGATATTATAAGACAAGCCTAGTTAACCCAGTTACTTTACATAAGTTAAAGCTCGTTGAAACAGTACGAATCAAACCGTGTAGCTCCGGTGACGAGCAATTCCAACTAAGTGTTTTGTTAATGTATTGTCAGTGTCCGGTATCCGGATCAGATCGCAAATTGTCCGTACCTCTAATTAGTCTGCAAGGTGCTAATGGAGCTGGCTGATCACGGGCGCACTTTGATGAAACTTTCGCAAATCAAAAACTTACCGGGATAGTTTGGGCTAGTGGCGGGCTTATCCCAATGAAAAACAAAAACCAGCCAAATCAAATAACAATACACTATCGAACCACAAAAACAGGCCCATCTCCCCTGTAATCTCGAAGTCTCTGTAATCTAAGCACAATCTATGTTCCCACGGGGATCGACACTCTTCATGAGTGTCAACCCTCGTCGAAGTACAGTCTTAGTGTGACGTCACGAGGTATGGCCCAGCGTTTACACCTTTTTCCCTTGATATATGTGCCAATATCGTATGTGTCAATGGATCAAATATTTTTTTATGGTAAGGGTAGTTGGTTATGGACGTTTTTGGATGATTAGTTCTAAGTGGGGTGAAGGATGATGCAGAGTGAATTTTAGGGGAACAAAATTGTTTTAAAACTTCTTGATATTAGATGAATATGTACTATCTTTTACCTGGTAAGTACACCATTATTTACGCCCGAATTCAATTGAAAGGTTTCAATTGGTGGGTAGGTTTTATGTCTTAAACATGTTTCTCATTCTCATTTATCACACTTTGGGGAGCATGAGGAACAGGGTGTAAAGTTCCTCATCCCCCATAGAAAAGGGAGGATCCTCCGACCAGACGGGTGTTATGTCTGGTGGGCTAACTGCCCGACATCTGTAAGTCGGGATTTTCTATATACGCTAATGTGGCGGATAACTTTGATAGCGCGATGCAGAATTGCCAATGTTAGTTCGCATCTGTTGCGATAGATGGCGCTGTCGCCACATCACTCCCCTCCGAGACCGGAGGTCGATTGCAGACTGAGTCTTGATGCTTGCCAGGCCAGTAGAGGGTTCCAGTGAGTCGGAACCGGATGCCGCATAGTTCACGGTGAGGCGGAACTGTCTGCGGTGATACCCCAGTGAGTCGGGGTGATGCTGCACATATGCTCCAGTGAGTCGGAGTGGTGCAGTGCTGCGCAGTGGCTGGCTGCTGCGTCGACCAGGAGAGAAGGGCGTCTCTGCTTGTTGACCGGCCGAAGTGCAGTGTGCTGTGCCAAGGTCGCTGATGAGGCTGAGGGTGATGACCAGGAATGCGCTTCCGCTGCATGCTGGTGGTCAGGATACCCGATGAAGCCGTAGTTGCTGGCTGACGGTATGACTCGCTGCTCGAAGGCTTGAGGAAGTGATGATATCATTGAAGAGTTGCACGAAGGCTGCGCTGACGTTCATGCTCGGGGTCACCAGTTTGGGGGGTGATGAGGAAAAGGGTGTAAAGTTCCTCATCCCCCATAGAAAAGGGAGGATCCTCCGACCAGACGGGTGTTATGTCTGGTGGGCTAACTGCCCGACATCTGTAAGTCGGGATTTTCTATATACGCTAATGTGGCGGATAACTTTGATAGCGCGATGCAGAATTGCCAATGTTAGTTCGCATCTGTTGCGATAGATGGCGCTGTCGCCACAACACTAATATTATAAAGGCGAAAGTTTGTGAGTGGTGGTGAATGTTTGTTACTTCTTCACGCAAAAACTGCTAAACGGATTTAGATAAAATTTGGTACACAGATAGTTTATAACCTGAATTAACACATAGGATGTTTTTATCCCGATTTCATCTTCCCGTGGGATAATTTTCGAGTTGTAGCGGGTGAAGCCGCTGGCAACAGCTAGTATTCTATATTCATTACATCGTCAATTTCCAAGTTCAAACCTACGTGATCCCAATTCGTCCAGGTCAAAAACTCGATAACAATTTCGAACTTGACGAATGATGCATTTTAAAACAGATCGATTCAAAAAAACGAAACGCACGCGATTATTCTTATATTCCACGCACATCTGTGATCGTAGGGGTAAATTTTCTTTACACATATTTTAGAATCTACCACACGTAGTAAGCAAACCTTGGAATATATTGCCGCGATTCGATGCGATTTATTGCGGTAGAAAAAGGAGTGTATTTGAAATCTTAGCTGTGTGAAGTGCGAGACTAGATATCTTTACGGCTCGTGTGAAGTGGGATTTATATTTATTTTCATGATGCTCATATTGCGGACTTTTTCTTTTTTCTTTACTGGTGTTGTTTTGGCGTGTCGTGCTTTATTGTCTGGTAGTTAGGTATTTGTTTTAATAAAACACGTTTCTAAGTTTGATATATAGACGCATTTGAACTTTGTTCTACATTCATGACATAACATAAAGATCACGACTGTAATCTAAAAAAATAAAATATAGCGTTAGGTGCTTTATTTGTTGTGCTGAATATCGATTAGATTCTAATTCTAAAAAGTCTTGTATTGACATTACTCGCGTCTTAATAATAACTGCCACTCCGGTTGACCTGTAGGTTAAGCCGCGCTTGCCTAGGTTGCTCTGTGGATGGGCGACCACACATTACATATCGAGATTCCTCCGAGCCTCAGAAAGCACGTTAAGCTGATGGTCGCGGCTGCCATACATAGGTCTTTGGCAGTCGTTCCAGGTAGTCGACCTTAAAGTCGGACAACCAGTCTTATCAAAGGGTATCGTATTACCCAGTATGAACTGGGTTGTGGAGGTCAGATAGGCAGTTGCTCCATTTAAATTACTGGGGTTAGACTGGAAGCCAACCCCAACATAGTTGGGAAAAAACTAGGCAAATGATGAAACAGTTACTTCAATTTTATTTATTTGTAGAGATATCTTATTATAATCAACACAATATTATGTTTGCATCTGCAGGTTTCCTTAGCCCGGCTCCTACATAATCAATGTTTGCCCTTGTTCCAAATAGGAAGTTTAAAATATTACCGCGCTATGCTGAAAGTGTTCTATTTGACGACACCGCTATATTTTAAGTCTGGTCTGCATACATTTTCGAATGTTTGAAGAATGAATTTATTGATTTATTTTTATCCTCTTCCTTATTTATATTTATTTTTATACCTTCTGTGTAATCCGATTTATAATGTTTCAGTTTTAATCATTATTTCGGGTAAACGACTTTTTTCTGTCTCTGTTGTATTTTGGGGTGAAAATTCACATTTTACGGTAAAACTCAATGCAAAAGCACTCTTAAAATTTTGTGCTAGTGAATGCTTTGAATAGTAAACGGGTCATGGTCAAGTAATTCAAGTAAAATTATAACCTAAAAAAGTAGTATTAAAAAAACAGCTCCCAAAAGTTTGGAACTTTGCCCCCAATATTTGCGTAACTAGAGAATTAGAACAAAAAAAATAACGCAGCGATAGGGAGACTTTTTTTTTGGGGTCGAAATTATCATTTTACTTTAAAACTCAATGTAGCACTCTTAAAACATTGTGCTAGTGGATGCTTTGAATAGTAAACGGGTCATGAAGGTAATTTAAGTAAAGTTATAATGTGGAAAACTAGTATTTACAAAAACAGCTTTGAAAATTTTGAAACTTTCACCCTCAATATCTAGCATACCTGGGAACCCTCTAGACCCTCTATGCTCTAGAACAAAGAAAATATCGCAATGGGAGGGGAAAAGAAGTGCTCTTTGTTTGCGTTAAGGGTACTTTTACACCCTTTATATTATTCTACTGTACGTGTGTATGTCACTGAACTCCTCCTAAACGGCTGGACCGATTTGGATGATACTTTCTGTAGATATTTCAATGGGTTCTTAGATGGTTTAAAAATACCATTGGACCCGGTATGTGGCGCTGCTGTCCGAGCAGGACGACTTCTGCCAGGTCAGCTACTATGGATTATAAAAGATTACACCGAACATTTTTGCCAAAAAAGCCACGAGTTATAAATTAAATTTTACTGCAGCAAATAAAATATTCTAATTCAGAGCTCTTTCACGCTATTGTATCGATGACACACGCCAATAAAGTAAAAATAGGTCAGCGGGCTGCAAAGCGATATGTGCATGAAACACTGTGTTCCGAGTACGGAATCCGTTTTCCAATTATCTGCTATTTTGTCCGAGCCCAACGTTTTCGGAAGAGGAATCGTTGGCACTGTGCCACTTTTAAACACGGTGTCCTGTTGTGTCTGCTGCTAAAGATATAGTGTTCCTGTCGAAAGGTTTATCTGTGAATTAAAAACTGTTTTGGAAAGGAGGTTTTAGTTTGTTCGTGTTTGTTATGGCTGTATATTATTGTTTTGCCATTTCTTCACTACCACCATGTTACTTATTGGTAAATAGATGACGATGACGGGTTTGTGATATGACAATAAACAGTATGAATTCACAGGAAACAAACCGAAATCACAATTCAATATACCAAACCAAATTTGCATTGTCTTTACTGCGTTTGACTTGATTTTATTAATCAGAACACATATATTCAACCTAACACGATAATCAACTATGAATGCAACACCCTCATGCATCTTACTAACTCTATTCACACCCCGTAAACGCTAACGAGCGCAATAATAAACACATATCATTAGAGTACTCCACCTGATTTCACCCAGTTCAGTAATGTATGTATTTACATAATCTAAGTACGTTGATTAAGCGGTAAGCGTCCGCAGATCTCACACATAACGT
The DNA here is from genome assembly GCA_932274075.1 of Diarsia rubi. Classification (NCBI taxonomy): domain Eukaryota; kingdom Metazoa; phylum Arthropoda; class Insecta; order Lepidoptera; family Noctuidae; genus Diarsia; species Diarsia rubi. The sequence continues at coordinate 16,569,498 of OW026419.1, read as the reverse complement.
CGAATTATGAAGACAGCCTTTGTTATTCCGTAAGGAAATTAACTATTAGTGGTAAATCGGGAATAATAGGATTCAATTTTGCAAATTGTCTGCTAAACAATTGACAATAATCATGGACAGATGGCTCAAGGCCTGGAATAATAACGGACAATCAATCATAGCAAATAGATTGAACCTAGCGTAGCCTAGAATGTCTTTTCATATGTTTTGCAATTTATCAGTCATCCGATCCACTTTTTTCGCGAAGATATCGGGATTAGCTTTTCACTCCTAGTTACTGCACCTCGACCATAGGGATGTTAACTGATTAAAAATCTGTCTGTTAGATTACCAAAAAATATTGCATACTTACGTATTTTTTGATTTATCAAATCAATAAAAATTTACGAAGATAAAACGCGTCAATTACTTGGGTTTGTGACGTCACTCTCCCGTAAAAAGTGTCATCATTGGTATGACACTTCTTAGGCCTCATTTACGCAGACGCGGGGCGACGCGCGGCGCGTTGTGCGTTTTTAATTCAAGCACATGGCGATGTATAATAACGTTAACGATTTCAAACGACAACTTTACGAGAAGCGATTTTTTGCTTGATAATTTAATATGCAGCGTTCGTTGCGGTGGACTTGCCTCTCAGTTAATTAATGAAAAAAGCACGCGACGAGCCTTCTGCACGCGGAACGTCTCCGTAAACGAGCCCTTAGAATATGACGTCACACGAGTTTTCAAAGCACTGTATCGTCTTCATTGTTTGTTTACGTGAAAAAAAGAAAAAATACGCGTACAACAGTTTTTGGAAATCTATCTGACGGACTAATTAGTTTTTTTTAGTTCTACCCTATTAAATGAATACTAGATGCGGTACATTATTCTCCTGCCCTTATTCATCACACACCCCATTTCTTGCTATATCATCCTTCACACAGATCATCCATCGTTTCATTAGTATTTTTTTACTCTCATACTCACCCACATTAACCACTTTTATTATTATTATTAAGGTGAAGACCGTTCAGGGTAGCCCGCGAAATTCGAATTTCCTTTGGTCATATAAGTAAGTGTCAAGAGTGATTATTTGATGAAAAATGCATTCTTGACACTTGTTTGAACTGAGACGGTTGTTTTGGTGGTTTTAATCATTATAACTCAGTAAATAGACAATTGACAACATTTCATATTTTCAACTTGTGAGTAGGTATTATTAAGTAATATAAAAGCAAATCCAAAACCAGGACACCCATATTTTTTTGTTTTTCGAAATTATGTACTTTTCATTCATAATTTTAAGTTTCAAATTCGGCGCGTTCTAAAAAGACGTAAGCGCCAAATGACGTCATTCTTACGGTGGAATGGCGATATAACCTTTGCTTTACTGTGACACGACAAAAAAAAATGAAAATTGTCACACTTGTCTTGTCGTTGTCACTTTGGCAGCTTGTCATACTCGTTGGCGCAGGCTGGTACAAAACAATATTTTGGTTCCGTTATTGGCGTATATGTTTCTTTGGGATCCATTTTATTGGGGAAATATCAATCAAAAGTTGATAATACTAACAGTAAGCGTAAAGCGTCGAGTTTGAAAAATAAATTGTTCAATTTTATGAAAAATAAACTTCAGTGACATTCAACATTGACAAATTGACGTCTTGTTTGACATTATTGTTTTCATAAAAAATATTGAATGCTTAGGCAAAGATAACTACATCTGCCGTATATGTCATATATACGGCAGAATGATGTAGTCATCACATGTTTTTTGGTTTTCATTTTTTTTCTCAGAAATAAAGGAATCAAAAAATAAATAAAATACATGTATGAACTCAGGATACGAAAATAAAGAAATGGTATTTTTATTTTAAGGTGGTGTCAGTTTTGAAATGTTGTCAATTGTTACTGCTGCGAATCTCATTTTATTTAACATACGACTTGACACTGACCGGAAAATTGCAAAAAACGTAAGGAAATTCGAATTTCGCGGGCTACCTCGTCGCGTTCACCTTTATACTGAAACTTTTCTCACGACATTTTTAAATTCTTCCGCATCATATGCCCATACTAAGCCAACCGATTACTACCACACGAAAACCATACCAAATTGTGTAAGGTTCAAAAAATTAAAAAATTACAGAATAGGGCGCAAAGACATAAAAATCTTTGCTACGCCCACGTCAATGCTATAAAAGTCCAATGGTACTCAAAACCATTCTAGTTCATGATTTTATGAATGGCAAGTTTATTTCAAAGTAGCGTACCTGCAATTTATAATCAGTTCTACGTCACTTCAGGGACCGAAGGTAAAAAGAGGAGGTATCTCTACAAATCTCCCTTTGAGATTATTAAAGTTTTATAATAGCTGGTCGTACTGTAGTTGATTGCTTCCTCGTTTCTTTGTACAGAAATAAGAACTTATACCCGGAGTATTGTTTACTTTATATTAAATCTGATTCCACTGTGGTAAGTCTCTAAGTAACAGTGGGGTCAAGAAATGTGCTTTGTTTTGTTTCTATGAGTTAATATTTATGTATGAGATTACGATGGATGAAAGGTAATTAAGATAAAAAATTATCAACGATGTTACATCTAATGTAAAAATATAAATTATTAACGACTTATTATTTAAGAGGCTTTTTCACAAATCATGAATTATGCTGAATGATGTTGAAAATTCGTTATTTGCAATCTTATTATACATGGGAGTGATGCTGGCTCTCAGTAACACAAGCCAGTTCTCAATCAAGGTCTTATTAAAAGGACACAGTTGTACTTTTAGCGCTCATTCCCGAAAGATTCGTCAAATCACTAAAGTGCGGTATCAGTTTGAGCGTAAATTAGTGTGTCGCTTAATGATCGTGAAATCAGGAATTAAACACACATGGCGAAAATCAAGCGTACTTATAACACACTTAACACTTATATCACACTAATATTATAAAGGCGAAAGTTTGTGAGTGTGTGAATTTGTATGTTTGTTACTTCTTCACGTAAAAACTACTGAACGGATTTGGATAAATGTTGGTACACAGATAGTTTATAACCTGGATTAGCACATAAGATACTTTTACCGATTTTATCTTCTCGTGGGAAAATTTTCGAGTTGTAGCGGGTGAAGCCGCTGTCAACAGCTAGTACTCTATATGACAGCCTCGTTGGTCTAGTGGCTGCCAGCGCGACTGCTTCGCATGTGGTCCCGGGTTCGAAAATTCTCATTGGTTTTTTTTTTACATCACGAATTTTTTAGTAGCAGCCACGGCTGTTTTGTGCCCGAATGATGGTAAAAGGCTCGCCCTTTACATGGGAGTTAAACACAACTGGCGCAATGTGAGTTACACACACCTCTGACTAACTCTTTGGGGATTACAGACGTGATGTTATGTTTTAGTCCATATGAACAATAGTAAACAACGTTGGTACCTTAACCCATTAACACATATTAATGTAACCTATTTGTAATATAACGTCGAGAGCCCGTAACAATTCCTGGGAGACTAATCTGTGGCCGGATTACGCGTTATTGTCGACTAGTGAGATTTAGTGCAGCGCTATTACAAACGTTTGTTAGCTGGCGCTCAAAGCCTGTAGCTGTCCGCAGGACTCAGGACGAACAGGTTTATGCTTTAAAGGTGTCGTGAATCCTCCACAGTCGTAATAATTGCTTAGAAATCAAGTGTTTTGGATGTTTGGTTGTTTATCTGTCTGTTTGATCATCATCATCCACACCCCGACTTTACCCACTGCCACTGTCAAGCTCCACACTCATGTGCCAGTCAAATCAAGTTTGTTAAAAATCAAAATCAAAAGATTTTAATTCACATAGGCCTACATGGGCACTTATAAAACGTCGATAAAAAGGTGCACGGTTCAGTGCATTGGTCGATTCCTAAGGAGAGGAACCGGCAAGAAACTTCAAAGGTTACTCTTTTAATCTTTTAAAATCGTTTGGGTTAACAATAATACACACATGAAGACCATGCAGATTAATGTCTGAGATGGTCTTTTGAAGAAAGCACCACACAGATTTGAGTGGACCCGTCCAGTCAGTGCAAGCATTTGTCAGTTATCGTGGAGCTCGACTTATAACTCAAGGAGCTCAACGTCACGTCGAACAATACCAAAGAAAGGACATTTGGGTGGGTCATTTATAGTACTCAAACTGCCAGATAATCGTTCAAATTTAAGAAAGACCCACATGGTCCTCACATTCACAATATAAAACTAACTGTTCTTTAACTATCTCAAGAAGACATTTTTTTTTTTATTTATTCAATTAATTAATTCAATCTTTTATAAGCCACATCTTGAAGGCTTTTTGCAAAGTAGAAAGGCAAATATAAACGTTTGATAAATCGGATATTTTAAGTAAACGATAACAACTTAACCGTTTTTTGCAAATGCTGGCCAAATTATTGGCGATTAAAAAAAGTCTCGATTTTATCGACTGATTGGTTCTTATTTAAAAAAAAATAAGTTTAATAACTAAAACCTGACTACAAACCACGGTCTTAAAAGTGGAAAACAATATAGAGGACCGCCGTAGTCGCATGCCACTGATACCTGATGCTCCTTCATGGCGTTTTCATTGATACAGAAGTCAGCAGCTGTTGCCGCTAGCAAGGTGGCATGCGACTACGGCGGTCCTCTATAGTAACTTTACTTATATTTAAATTGAAATATACAAATTCAATATGTGAATATCAGACAAGAATTATTTTCTTGTTTTCCACTTTTAAGGTTTATAATCGGGTTTTAGTTTTGAAACTTATTTTTTTTATTTTTTTATGTTAGTTTTATTTAATAAATCCGTTATAATATATCACTTTTATGATGTACAATTCTAATGAATGTTCGTTTTCTATTAAATAGTACGAGTAAATAGCAGACTAGACCGCGAGAACTTTTTGACCGCATTCTAAACGTGTTTGTTGACTAAAACTATAATATAATGTACATATTTGTAATGTGCTCGCCAAGACCTCTCATTTGATACTAAACATGGTATGATTATCTCAATTTAATTTTTTTCGAGCTTAGAATTTTACATTTAAATTCCATCATAAAAATAATTGTTAAAATTTATATAGCCTATGTCACCCGGGCTATTCTTACGAATCGATTGACACCTCATTTATTAAAATACGTTCAGTAGTCTAGGCGCTACGGTGGAACATACAAACATACATACATACACACATTGACTGCCAAAATCATTACCCTTCCTTTTGGCTTCGCCGTAGTCGGGTAAAAATAGTAACAAACGTCCTCCGCAGATGAATTATCATAAACATGATAAGAGGACATGTATTACGTTAACCTAAATCCCACGCACTGGTCGTACGCCAAAGTACTCGTAATTGACAAACCTGTCAGTTGACTACCCTACTTGACCTCTTCGAAATTCTATCATGCAAATATTATTTCATCTCTTGCGAGTTGCGTCGCCCACCCGATATTCAAAACGCTGTCTATTTAGGTGTAAGATTGGACTAGATTTTTGCTGAGAAGCAGGCTCGGTAGATAGGTAGGTACTTAGCAAGTGATGGGACGTTTTTAGAGTAATATTTATAGTACTTATCCGGGCGTTGACACATTGAGTTTACAAAAGAGATACGTCACAGGTGTACCAGTAAGTTAAAAAAAAGTAGTGAAAGCTAGTTGAACTTTTTCTAAAATTCGGTGTGTTATTTTAACACACATCCACACATTTTTATTTTGATTGGGCGATGTACTCGTAGGACCATGTCATGTATTCTACATCTTACAATATTTGGTCGGCCTTTAACATAGACCAGTAATACACCTTATAAATCAATAAAACCTTTGACAACATGCCAGTTGTTCCAAAAAACAAAAAAAGGTGAAAGTTTTTGCAATATAATAAAAACAATTTTTGTCTGTAACTTTTACATTGAATGGATACGTCGTTTTGACATATTTGTATACAAAAACCGTCAAACTGTCACTGTTCATTCCACAGATAAAAAAACTGACGATTGAAAAATCGACGATAAGACTTTTTTTTTCTTTTACGTATTCATAAACCCCCTCTCTATTTCCTACAAAATAGAACCTATTTTCAGCACACCTTTCAATCAGAAACTGTTGAAATAAAGCGCTTTTCACACTACACCGCGATTTGTGTGAAAAATGTCCGCTTGTTAGCGAGGCGGGGTTATTTATAGAGGCACTAACAAGATAACCGCGGTAATGAGAAACGAAGCATCCCTTCGCACTTCGTTGCAAGGTTTTTTTAATATATTTTTCAATATCCCGCATAGAATTCCCGGGTTAATGGCTGGGGATAGAGATCGTCTGGTGTTTACTTAATTAAGGATGTTCTTTGTGGTGATAGGACTGAAACAACTACCGTTTTAAATAGAAGAAGTTTTAGCTTGATGCTAATAGCCACAGTCATCCAGGCATCACTTCACATTTGTAGAAGCAACATTTTTGTTTTTTGTTGTTTTTTTTTTGGTTTTGTAGCAGCATTTTTGTTTTTAGGATATTACCTCACTATGGTCGTGAAAAATGTATAAAAATTTCCATGCGAACAAATCCCATGGAAATTTTGATGCATTTTTGCTAATGGGTGCTATTTCAGACTATTATCTATCTCTATAAAGGGTGTAAAAGTACCCTTAACGCAAACGAAGGGCACTTGTTCTTCCCAAAACTGCAATTTTTTTTTGGTTCTAGACCATACCTGGGAACCCACTAGTTACGGAGATATTGGGGGTCAAAGTTCCAAATTTTGCACAGCTGTTTTTGTAAATACTAGTTTTTCAGGTTATAACTTTACTTTAATTACCTCCATGACCCGTTTACTATTCAAAGCATCCACAAGCACAATGTTTGAGGAGTGCTACATTGAGTTTTACCGTAAAATGTGATTTTTAACCTCAAAAAAAAAGTAGTTCCTCTGCAAAAATGCGTAGGGGTACTTAGTTTGATGTACACAATGCTTGGTTGACGGCTGTGTAAAGGGTTAATTTACACCCTGTATATCTATTAGTAGTTTCAGAAATCAACGCAACTATTGTAATTTATTAACATAAAATTATTCTTATTTATATCTTTAATATCTTTAATGACAAACATCCATCGGTTTTTTGTAATTTATTATTTTAATAACATTTTTGTTTGGATCTCGTTAAGAAGGAAGATAAATAAAAGACAACATAGGTCTAAACCATATCTGAAGTCACATTATTAAAAACTGCAGGTAAGGAATTTGGACGCGCTAGGCGTTTAATAATAATAATAATAATAATAAATTTCCTGGAGGCCGACGTGGGGATGCATCGAGATGTTGTCGCGGTGGACAAGGACCTTACCCCGCTCTCCTTGGCTAAAGAGAACTGGCGCAAACCTGTAGTGCTTGACACTAATGAACGCATGGAGGTATGGAAGAGTAAGGAGCTTCACGGACGCTTTTTCCGGGCCCTATACGGGCCCGACGTAGACTTCCTAGCGTCCGTAGCCTGGCTACGATCCGGAGAACTCTTTGGAGAAACCGAAGGTTTTGTCTGTGCAATTATGGATGAAGTTATAATGACGAATAACTACCGGAGATTTATTGTGAAGGACGGCACGGTTGACATATGTCGGGCATGCCACCGTCCGGGTGAATCAATCCGTCATATTATCTCTGGGTGTTCTCGTCTAGCTAACGGAGAGTACTTACATAGACACAACCTTGTAGCCAGGATTATCCATCAGCAACTTGCTTTAAAATACAGCCTTGTGGAATCGGAAGTGCCGTACTACAGATATGTGCTCGACCCAGTTCTCGAAAATGGCAGTATCACATTGTACTGGGATCAATCCATCATCACTGACAGGACTATTGTAGCCAATAAGCCTGATATAGTGGTGGTGGATCGATCAGAGCGGCGCGCAATGATTGTTGACATAACGGTCCCGCATGACGAGAACCTCGTGAAAGCTGAGAAAGATAAACAAATCAAATATCTTGACTTGGCTCGCGAGGTTGTCGACATGTGGGGAGTGAACTAAGCGGTCATTGTGCCGATAGTCGTTTCAGCCAATGGCTTAATTGCCAAGAGCCTCGACCAACATCTGAGGAGGCTCTCGTTAGGCAGCTGGATCAGGGGCTTGATACAGAGAGCGGTACTCCTGGACACGGCTCGCATTGTTAGGAGGTTCCTTTCTCTGGAGCCCTGACTGCCGGTAGCTTGGACCCTGTTCCCGATACCGGTGGGCTACTATTTTTTATATTTCTAAATGTTTTTTATATTATTTTGTATAGGAATATTTAAAAATATAATTTATATGTATATAGTTAAATAAAGGAATAATAATAATAATTGTTTATTGATCAAGAAGGTACAGATGGTGCGAAAAAGAACTTAAACTAGTAACAGCAAGATAGTTTACAACTATATTATATGATAGAACAAAATTTTTTTTTTTGTTTGTGAGTGATAAACTGATGATTTTTTGTGCTGGGGCTAAAAACATGTGAAAACATGGTACTAATTTGTGTGATAATTGGAGATCATAGACTCTACATGGAGCAAGTACGCGCGGGAAAATATGTCACTGACAGCTGTCACTCGAATCGAGTGGGCGTGCACCCGTTTGCCATTTCAAGACACCAAACTATTGTTTTATATAATACACCATCTGATTCTGCGCTTACCGCTGTGACGGTAAGCGTTACAGTTTGCATCCCAAAATAAGACAGTGTGTGAACCAAAGTGCAGTGTTACAAGTGCTGGTTTGACTAAAAAACACTAGCAAAGCCATAAAACCCACTAACTTCAAAACAAACAATAAATATTTAATAAAACAAAAAAAAACACAAAACAAGAAAGTGCGCCCAGCTATTTGTTGTACCAGGACTACATGCATAAAAGAAGGCTTGCGTTTCACAACGCAGCACACAGCAAATGAAACCGCATTACTGTGGTGACATTCGCTTTTTATTCCCTATTTTCTTCTTCAGTATTATTTTCTGCATAAAGCTACACGTGTTTTCTATACGTATTTACTTTAAAGTCTTGTTGTTTCTATGTCGGCTTTGTCTCTGATACTTTTGTGAAGTGAATTTCTAGTTGGGTAAAGGAAAATACAGGATGTTTGTTCTGTGTTTCTGATTCAACAGATGAAATTCATGCTGTCGTGTATGTCTGATCTCTTACTGTACAATATCTTTACTTTACTGAATAACAGCATGTTACTGTATAACAGCATGTTACTGTATAGCAGCATGTTATGCAGTAAAATAAAGAGAACGTTGTTTTCCAATACACTTCCTCGAAAACTAACTCTTATTGCACTATGATTGTCAATTGACAAAAACCAAGGGCGGAAGCTGCGGGTTGTTCACAAGTTACCGCGGCCTCGACATATAGGGCTAAGAAGGAACATGGGTGGTTTTTAGTCATAAGAAGTCTGACACTCCGTTTCGCTCTGCCCAAGAGCGGGGGATTTTCCACCCGCCAAAAAAGGGTGAAAAAGGAAAATTGCCACGGATAACTAAGCCCTAAAAAAAGTCCAAATCGATTAAAACATAGGAAATTAAAAATAAAATTACCACCGACTATAGAGTCGACGTTGTTTTTTTTTAATCTTGTGTTTTGATTTACGCCTTTACAGCGTAAATATTTTTTAAATAATTAAATTGTGTTTATAAAAAGAATACTATAAATAGACACGATTAAAACAAATATTTACTTTTATGAACAAGTTAACATTTATTTGTGTTGTGTTCTTAATGAAAAAATATTTACATTTTCCTTGTGAGGCGGTTTAGCGGCTTTATACCTTTGCTTCTCCTTCAACCTGGCGAAATCAAAACGCAAAAAAAACAAAATAAATCATATTATAATCATCATATTTATTATATGCCCATTTAATAGAATAAAATTATTTATTTACTACCTACTACCCTCATCCGTGTGTCACTGCGGGGGGCCTACTGAAAACCAGCGCTGAGTGTTTTACACCCAGCATATGCTGAGTTGGTTACCCTTTCGTTATGGGCATGCTCAGCGCAGTTGAGCTGTTTAATTAATTGTTAAGCTGTTTGTTGTTATTTGTTTATGTATGTGCTGCTCTTTTGTGTTGCTGCTGTCCACTAACGAATAAATACATATTCTATTCTATTCTTCTATTCTATATTTTCCTAAAATTTTACTACAAAAATACTTAGTATTATTAGGTAGTTTGTTTCTACGAAAGTGTAATAAAAAACGTCGTTTGATACACGTGCACTTCTCGACCCCATGAACACCCTCGCCATGCGGTTCGGGTGTTCAATCCGCCTCGAATGTAATAACAAACTTTCCACACTTGGAGCAAATATTTTTTTTTCAGTTTACGCAATTTAACAGCCGAACTTAAAATTATTCTGTACCCACTTTTCACTATTCTACTTTCTCTAGCGTGCATGTAACTCCAGTCGAATTGAGTCCAGTCTATAGTCTATAATAGTCCAACATTTTTCCCTTGCCACGAGCTGTGGTTTTCTAATGTAGTTTTACACTGTACTAAAGGAAAAGCTATTCATAAAAATATTATATGTAAACATATTACTTTTATGAATAGGTTTTTCTTAGAAACTAACAAAACAAACATTTCCCGTCAAGAAAACGTATATTTAGCCCGCAAAGCAACATTTTAACACATGTAAACTTTACGCGACCGTAAAATTACTTTTTATCGTCCCAAAGGCATAAAGTTGAAATTCCAATAAAATAGATTTCCAGCGATATTATGACGACGTGTATCCGTTTAATTTCGCCATTTGTGTGGAGTTTACCCACCACGAGAGGCATTATACGGGCCATACCAGCGTTTTATATGAAAAAATCAGCCATTCCTATTTCAAATTGCCACTTGTGAACGTCGCGAGCACTTGAAACCAGGGAGAAAGTTTAATATAATACAAACAAGAGGTGTTTAGTATACGTAGATATACAGATAAATACGTTTTGTTCATCCCGCTTTGTTTTCGTTTAAAGATTAATTCTTTCGATAAATATAGCCGAATGGAAAGTCAATTTCCATTGATCTTTTGTATTCATTGTTGTTTTGGATACGGTCTCGTGACAGTGTGATAGCACGGATTACAGGGAACCCACATTAGGTTAGATAACGCGGCCCATATAAATTGCCGGGAAATTCGGAAAGAACATAATTTACTTATAATCCCAACATTTTCCTTTGCTAGGGGTTTTTTTTTATAATAATAGCAGACCACTCAGTAAGACCTTGACCCTTGCGGAGATCTTTAGAAATCTTCTTTTCATTACAGACTCGGAGTTACATTGGCTATTGAAGCTCGCCCAAAATACTTACAAATATTGCGTACTAAACATACATCGCCAACGTTTCGAGCATCGATGAAAATAGTAGATAGGTACCTAATTACAAGACTCATAAGACCGAAAGTTTCTTATTAACCGCGGGGCTGGCCTTAGTAGTTTGTAATTTACATAGGCTAGTTACTGAGAGCGTTATGTATACCTATGTAATCATAGGTATATTGTTTGACAGTTAGTAATCGATAATTTCTGACAGGTCCTACTGATGGAGTTATTAAAATTATTTCGCTGATAGAAAGCTTTACTATGTAAGATTTTAAAATAACATGGCCACTAACATTATCATCAATACTGAAACCGGAATACAGGGTGTAAATCAATCCTTCATACATACGTCAACCAAGCATTCTGAACATCAAACTAAGTACCCCTACGCAAAAAATTTTGCCGGGAAACGACTTTTTTTTGGGTCAAAATTTTCATTTTACAGTAAAACTCAATGTAGAACTCTTAAAACTTTGTGCTATTGGATGCTTTGAATAGTAAAAGGGCCATGGAGGTAATTTAAGTAAAGTTACAACCTGAAAAACTAGTATTTACAAAAACAGCTGTGCAAAATTTGGAACTTTGACCCCCAATATCTCCGTAACTAGGTATTCCCAGGTATGGTTTATAACAAAAACATGATCGCAGTGGTGGGGAGAACAACTGCCCTTCGTTTGCGTTAAGGGCACTTTTACACCCTTTATATTTACCATGTTGACTGTTTATTTTGATCACGGATAAACTTGGTAAATATCACGTTTTCAGTGTTAATGAAAGCGTGTGTCAAGAAAGAACGTGTGTCAAGAAGGATAATTGCTAAGTGCCATTTTCTAATGTCTTCCATGGACAGAAGCTATAAAATACACACATACATAAACTCACGCTTTTCCCACGGGGGTAGGCAGAAACCACAGAATGCCACCTGCTACGATCCTTACGTACTCCTTTTGCCTTGTTCACATTCATACATCTGGTCAGACACGCACGCCGGCGCCGTTTGCGAGTACTACGCACCTGTCCTTTCTGAAGAACATCACCTGTCGCATGTCTTTCTAGGGCGTCCCCTCCACTCACATCAGCCTTGTATATACCTTATGTTAATCGACTTTCACTCATACTCTCTACGTGATCAAACCACCTAACCATACCCTTTTAAATTTTTGTCATTACATCTTTTTTAAACCGCTACGTTCTTGTATAACCTAAAATAAAAACAGCAGCTATAAAATGTAATAAAATAAATCGGTTTTACCAAAATGCCCACGCATGCAGTAAACTGAATTAACTTTCAGTGAAAGGAGCTTATTTACTTTTTCAATGACACGAAAAGCAGGCAAGCTTGGGCAAAAATACAGATTAGTTCGGCCCGGGAAGGTTGATGTATGAAAAATTCAAGTTGATCTTTGCTTAAGCACAAAGCCCACTCACTGGCACGCTGTACGGAACCCTGTTACGTAAGGATGGGCACACACGGGTTCACAGAATGTAAAAAAATACAGGTTTTAGAGCAAAAATTTCTTGGTAACAGCACCGATGCACGAGTTTTGAAAGACGAGTGAACCTCTTGTTACTTAAAACTGAAACAAAATTAGTGAAAATGTGGATGAAACATATTGTTTTGCTAGCTGAGGTACCTGAGTCTTGTCAGTTCTTGCATTAATTTTGAGTTAATGAAGTATGAGCTATGCTCGGAGTTTCCTTGCGTGATCGAATCAGAAATGAGGAAATCCGCAAGAGAGCCAAGGTTACTGACATAGCCCCAAGAATTGCCAAACGTAAGTGGCAGTGGGCAGGGTACATTGCTCGCAGAACGGATGGCCGATGGGGCCGGAAAGTTCTGGAGTGGCGACGGCGAACCGGAAGACGTTGCGTTGGAAGGCCTCCCACTAGGTGGACCGATGACCTGGTTGCGATGCGAGACGCACGGGACCGGTCTATGTGGCGACACTTAGGGGAGGCCTATGTCCAGCAGTGGACGTCTTTCGGCTGAAATGATGATGATAATGAAGTAATTTTTATGAAGAATATAGGGTTTAAACCATTTTCATTCAACCAACCAAATTCGTTCGGACCAATTTCGTTTGTCTTATTTTGTTGTTTTACCACATATCTATGCTTTTATATTATTTTTATTTTATTGTTAATTTAATCATTTTTGTTGTGTTCTGTGCGTGACGAACACTTTTTTTTTGTTTGTTCTGATGTTCGTATTTTCACTTTATAACTTGACGGCCTTTATCTCCCAGCATTAGTACTTGGAGATTCGACCCCGAGTGACCATAAAATAAAATTAAAATAAAAAATTATCATTAACACAAAAACCAAAAAAGCCACGGTGAACCATCAGCTTAAAATGTAACCCAACTTTACCCAACATAAGCGGCCGACAACAGGTGTTATGTGATAATGACTAAACAGCCTTTGAATTTGTAATGAACGCAGTGAGTACGGGGTGGCGGGTGCCATGGGGCCTTTGTGACGTCACGGGATTGTAGCACAACGGCGCAGTCTACAGAAGGTCGGGTCCTGACAACCAACGAAAGCGCATGCAGCCATAGACAGATTAAAAAGTGTAAGTATGCTCTAATAATCGCTTGGATAGTTTGGTCATTTTGGCTAACAGATAATTCAGTTCTTAGAGTAGATGTCGGGACGCTCTAAAAGGACATCATCATCAGTCATAAGACGTCCACTGCTAGACAAAGGCCTCCCCCATAGAACGCCATACAGAACGGCAGCCTGCCGTTTGCATCCACCGATTGCCAGCAACTCTCACGACGTCGTCGGTCCACCTGGTGGGAGGCCTACCAACGCTGCGTCTTACGGTTCAAGAAGGACATACCTACACTAATTTAAAAAAGTCCAGTGCCTAATACTAGCGAGCAGCTTGCGCGTTTGACTAGTTGTATTAATGCGGAAAACGCTAAGGGAGTAATTAAAGCGACGCAGTCGGCGATCAGTTTTTTTTGTTATTTTCGAGGGTGGGAAATCATCAAATGAGGAGTCATTTGATGATTTTCCACCCCTCACTCTGGGCAGAGCGGAAGGGAGCGGGCCCCTGCAATGTGTGCGGGCCCCTTCTGCTTCTTTTTAGTTCTATACGGTATCCCAAGAGTACCGCGTATAGCTGGAACAAAAACGTAGTCATCTTTAAAAAGTCAAACTTGGACTCTTCTCTACTGGCAACTGAAACATGGGATCTTATTTTACGAAAATAAGTTTAAATACATACATAAGTAATCCATTTTACTCATTGGACATAACTGAGGAAATGTGGGTGTACTATTAGGTAGACTTCTGCCAAACATTTCGAGGACTACAGGCGTGATATTATGTTGTTAGTATGGAGCCAACCTTCTGTCCCAATTTTTTGTGGCCGCAGCATACTGTGGAAGTACAACAGTAATTTAATTGTGGGTAGGCCTTTATAGGTAATGTACTTCGGGAGACTTGATTTTTTGCTGGAGGTACAAAGGTTTATCGATTCAATGTTAAAATGGTACGAATAGTAGGTGACTGAGGGTTATATTCTCACCTCAAGTAGTGCATGAAATTGGATGAGCAATTGATCAATGTGGGATTTGAGTCAATATTGTTTTCAATATCCAATATCCTGTGTCAGCTCTTGGCAAAATAATAGCAGCAACACGAGTCGATTGTCAATGTTAAACAGTTCTCACCGAGAGTGGTCCTTGGATAGGTGACCATCATTACATAGATCTTTGATAGACGCTATCATTGCCTTCTTTTAAATCTTTGAAGTCGCAGGGTGGCTAAGAAATTAGGAAGGGCATATGCTGGACGGAACTCCGCAATGGCACTATGTTTGGGATTAGTCGAGGCTACCATTTAACTAGATAATATTTTCAGCATAATCAACCTATAAAGTTGCCTTTGCTGGGACACAGGCCTCTTCTCTATAAGAAGAAATGGGCTATAGTCTACCACGGGGCCCAGTGCGGCAGATGTCACAAGTCTTTGAATGACAGCGATAAATGCAAATAAAAAGTGGGTACCTATATCACTAGGTACAGAGTAGGTCAAAAGTTGATAAGCAATCGCACAAAGCAATAGCTTGTCACCTCACCCCAATGGCAACAGGCGCAATGTTATGTAATGGTAAAGCAATTATAATTAAGTTTTGAGATTACTTGATCTTCTGCCTCAAGTATTCAAAGCGCAAATCGCAACTCATGTTATAACCTTTAAATAAAGATGATGCGAGTTACATCATTCGCTTTATGATTAATTTACCATAGATTACAACGTGTTTGAGACGTTGTTGTTCCCGTAATGATTACACGACGAGATGCTTATTAATCAAATGTATTCACACATGGTTGCTGTTTAGTAATCCGTAATGACACTTGCTTCTGAATTTAGTACAGTTATTATACGGTTATTGTTCAGTCGCTTCATGTAAAACTTCATAATCATCATCAGCCTATTAATGTTCCCAGTGCTGGGATACAGGCCTCCTCTCTTTGAGAGGGAATGGCCTATAATCTACCACACGGGCCGGGTGCGGATTGGTGAATGTCGCAATTTTCCGATTTTTTGGTTCTAGGACTTATCGGTTTCCTCACGATGTGTATTCCTTCACCGTAATTGAGAGCAGTGACGATGAAAAAACCGGTCAAGTGCGAGTTGAACTCGCGTGAAGAGGGTTCCGTACGATGAATATAATATATCTACCTTTTTAGACCATGGACTTCTTATAGGTTTTCCTGTAATCTACAGGTATAGAACTATTTTTTGTATTTTTTTTCAAAATTTTAGGCTCAGTAGTTTCGGAGATAAGGGGGGGGGGGAACGGTCAATTTTCGTCTATTTTCTTAAATAACTTAAAAACTATTTATTTTAAAATTATTAAAAAAATATATTTGAGACCCTCATAGTAAGCCCTTTCATTTGATGTGTCACATGGTACAGTTTGCAAAACTTTTTTTTTAATTTTCTTATTTGCCCCGTAAAAGCGACCCCCATATTCAAAATTCATTTATTTACTTTAGCCGTACATGTTTGGGTCACAAAAATCCAAATGTATACCAAATTCCAACTTAATCGGTCCATTAGATTCGGAGCAAATTGGCTGTGACAGACGGACAGACAGACAGACAGACACACGAGTGATCCTATAAGGGTTCCGTTTTTTCCTTTTGAGGTACGGAACCCTAAAAAAATACACAAAGTAATGCGAACCACGACTTACTGTTCGTAAGTCGGGACTGCCATCATTGGGCTACCGCTGCTCTCATGTAACTTACCCCACCGAAATGCGAAACCCAACTCACCATAGACTTTTTTTAATAGTTCTCCTAACCGTTTTCGGTCACTGGATCGAATTACAGCGAAGATTAGCCGTACGAGAGATAATATAGTACATGTCCAGTCTCTGTTTCTTTTGTGTCATAGTCCGATGTGACCGCAATCCGACATGACCAGAGAGAGATCAGGCACAGGGCCAACAGCTTGACGTACTTTCTGAGGTATGGCGGTATCATACCGACAACCTCAAAACTCCCGGACACTTACTGAGATATTTTTGTAATAGAAATACCCGTGAGGTGTTTGCTGGACACAGGAATCGAATCGGTAGTCGCTATTTTAGCACAACCCCTTTGTGTCCGAGGCCGCGTTATCGCTTTCGAACAACCCACAGCCTCGACAGGCGTCGGCCCTTGCTGCAATGTTGCTGACATCTCTATGAGGAGCGCGTGGCTCACGAACGCGCCGTCAACACGGCCTATCATCGTCAAAGGACGGACGGACGGTGAGCTCACCATCCACAGGCCCGTGACTACGGTGACCGGAAGCCATTCACCATGAGGTTACATCACCAAAGATCTAGTCTTAAAATTAAATTCAATTCGTACGCACCAATATGAAGTTAGACAAAAGAAAGCGCCGGTAAACACGTTGACGTTTCGAGTGTAATTTACATGTTACTTTATAATATGTGGAAACGAGCCAGATCGTATGTAAATGGGTTTGCCAAAAGCACACATTGAATAAAAATATTCCATAACTCATAGTGGGACAAGTCTTTCCATTTCCTCTAATAGCACACCTACACCTTAAGTATACCCGTCGGAATTCAATAGTTAACAGGGCCGGACTAGTTAGTGTCAAAGGTTCAATTTAAGGAAAGGTCCCCGAAATTGGTCCGTTCGTAAAAATAAAAAAAAAAAGTCAAAAAGTCGTATAAGATTGAAGTCTATATTTATAAGCTACTCCGTAAGATATGGTAAATATCATTATCATCAACAGCCTATTAATGTCCCCACTGCTGGGACATAGGACTCCTCTCTTTGAGAGGGAATGGGCTATAATCTACCACGCGGGCCCAGTGCAGATTGGTAGATGTCACATGTCTTCGAATTGTTTGGTTCTAAGAGATCGGTTTCCTCACGATGTTTTCCTTCACCGTTTTGAGAGCAGCGGTGATGAAATAAATTACACAAAGCAATGTGCCTGCCTAGGTTTGAACCTACGACCTACCGTTCGTAAGTCGGGGCCGCCACCACTGGGCCACCGCACCGCAATATAGATACATATTATATTATAATATGGCCTACAACAAAAACCGACCATTTGGAAGTGAGAGATAGGTAGGTGAAAATCGTTATTAAGATACGAGCAATAATACATTGTTATCCAAGGGGCGAAAATTACTTATTTAGTCCCGAGACGGGGTTTGGCGCCCGTAACGTAGTGGCTAATCGTTCGAGGTACTAAATAGTAATTTACCCGAGGTAAGCACTGCGCTTTTCATAATGAATACGAGGAAAATAAAAACATCAATTATGAACTACTTAAAGAAAAAATGAGTGTTGATCGGATGTTGCTGCTTTCCCGCTTATATATAATTTAGCTATACAGCCAGTATTTTGCATGTACATCGTTAAAAAAAAATATTTTGTCGAAATCTACGTTATTTTAGAGAAATAGTTAAAACTAAATTATATTAAAGTCATAACATAATTTTATTCTTAAGTTAACTTTATTTTTATTTTTATTTTAAATCGCGCTGTAATTTAGCGGCTGTATAAAAAGTTGGAACATGGTTCAATCAAAATGTGAAAATAGACCAAGTTTTTTTTAAATAATTTGACAGCTGTCAGCTGAAAGCGATTCTCCCTAGGACTGAAAAGTAGTACTTTCAACCCACTCCGCAGGCATGTTATGTTTGGTCATAACATAAACTTTCAGAGTATGAGTAATGAGAAGTTCTTAACAACACTTCTAAGTATCGTACTATAAAGTCACACACCTCCTTGCTCATCCCTAACTAAGCCAACAAATCCGACCCTGTATATTAGTAGCGAGATGTCCTCGCCAAGGGAACAAAAACTATTTCTCGTAATATCGAATGTGCCATAAAACGCGATAGGAAAGCTATTGCTTATCTCAAAGCGTCCCGTGGGCAATTCACAGGACAATGTCACCCGACCTTGATGCCCCCAAATTATACACAGAATTTTCTGTGTCAAGACACTGTGACGGGTTGCCTGTGAACCTTCGTAGAAAAGCTAGGGCTGACACTCATACGGTTCTCAAAGGAAAGGAAACATGAAAGGTGGAAAATGAATTTATAGTACAGTCGTTGCTTTAATGAAATGGTAGAGACTTTCATGAAACGAATGTCACATTTGTTTTCGTAAAAGGATATTGTTAGTAGGATAATTTGGTGAAAATTTTGTGGTGTGACCGTCGGACTGCCAAGTCATAGGTCATGATTACGAACCCAGGGCACGCGATTTGTCTGAGAGATATTTCTCAACGGCATGTACAGACAAGGCAGAGGTCCTTGAGTGATTTTAAACCTCCGACACCAGGTTAGGCACTAACCGCAAAGAACAATGGCAGCATTAAATTAGCTGAGATTAAATTCATGCGTCTTTAATTGAAAAATATCTTGTTTAACTCGGCGTCACTTTCTGAATTAGTTTGTGCAAGTATATTTGTTCGAGAACTTCGAGAATAATAGAAATTCAATCATGAATTTTTGTAGGTTAAAAATGTTTATGATAATTCCTACTCGGAGAAGTAAATGGTCAATAATGCATTGGTGTATGCATTTTCCTTACCCAATTATTTCAGAATGCAATTTCTTGTAAAAGCTAAGTAGGTAATCCCTTTGTAATCCACATTGTAAACACAATCACCAACCTATCAACAGTTATTAAAACAAGTTATATTTTTTAGATTTGGGATAATAGTCTTTTTGCCACTCATTAATTGAAAGTAATTAATTTATTTTTACACTACAATATTTTTACCTCCCTGCAAGGAACACGTCCACTCACAAATAAACCTTATTGTTGATTAATTTCACTCAGTTTTATATAATAACAAACTAAAACTGATTATAAAACAATAATGCTACACTTACTGTCACTTGGCAACACTAAACATCAATGAAAAAATCAAATAACTTTTCATTAAAAATATTTTTTTTATCCGAAGTTAACGAGTTAATGTGATGCTTTGAAAAAACGTAGAAAAATAATAGAACTGCCTTCGTATATAAGTTACTTTCTTTACAGCGTTGCATTGCACAAACAAAAATAGAAAAGGTAGGTAGATCCTGGAGACAGCAATAGTATAGGTAAAAAATACGTTCAAAGATACACACAGGTACACTATGACGCTAGTTGGAGTATAGAATTCGTTCATCATGTTCCCTCGGGACAATTTTGGTCCTTCACGATCATAAAATGGTTGATTTTCAAAGGAGAAATTATTGAAAGGTGCCTCTAACAATGAAAGACGAGGAAGATACTTCACCCTGAAAACCCGTCGAAGATCTAAAATATTATGCGGAAGGGTTCCGAGTTCTCAATTCAAAGGCACCGGTAAGAATCTAAATTGTCACTTTTTTCATATTTAATTTACTTAAAACAACACGTGACTGAAACATTATACAAGTACCGTCCCGTTCTCTTAATCCCAAAATAGGTCAGAAAAACGAGTTCTTATAACAAACAATACAATATTTTCATCAATAATAATCACATAACTAAAGTTACAGGCAGCATAACAACAAAATGCGTGCTTTTTACCTATGAGGCTATGAGTAATGGACTGTGGGTTGTTCGCAAGCGATACCGCAACATATAGGGCTAAGAAGGAACATGTGTGGTTTTAGTCAGTAGAACGCCCAAAAAAAAATAAAGAAGAGGAGTAATGTACAGAAGATAAATATACAGAAAGACGTAGGTGTAAAAATATTTGTGAGGAAAAACGACGGGATCACGATCGTTAGCCTTCAAAATAATGGTCAACTTTATTGTCACGACAAAACACAGGGATTTACGAATAATCACACTGGTAACATCGCCTCACTAGGTATTTATTCTTTTGGGGCTCATACTGAACTGTTAGCCTAAGTCTTCCTACTGCTGGGCAAAGGCCTCCACCCACGACATTCAGTTGTTTCGATTCAAAGCTAATGTGGAACACAGGTCTTTGGTTTTATTCTACTCGTCCAAAAATCTTCTATGCCTTAGGGTTGTGCCATGGCTCCAGAAAGTGGCTATTTTGGCCCACAGCAAATTGGGCATGTGTCTGACGTGACCGTCGAGGAGTTCAGTCTCACTTGACCTCAGCGGCTTGTTGAGCAATGTCAGTAATTTGTATTTGTGTTCGGTTAGTTTGACGCCTAGAATACTGCGCTCTATAGAACGTTGCCAAACCTTGAGTTTGGACTTTTGTGTGAATCAAAGACGTTGTCAAACAGCAAGTATGTGAGATCCATAGGGTCAAAATGGGATGAATGCCATGTCCACGAGTTTTGGTTTTAGTGGCAAAGTAACGTTTTCCAAAAGAATATATTTTAAACTAATAAATTCTTTTTATCACCAATTAGACACCAACTACCTCCGTGGTAGAGTGGTTTAGATATTGCCTTGTGACCCAGTGGTCGTGGGCATCATTCCGACGAGAAGCATACTTTATGAAGTTGTCTATGAAATTGCAGGCCTGAATCACATGATTGTTTGATAAAAAGATGATTCCGTGCTTCGGAAGGCACGTCTAACGTCGTCCGGTGGTCCCAGCTGCCATATGGCGGTCGTAAAACCATGTCAGAGCCCTTTTTTTTTTTTTTTGGAGGTGGAAAATCATCGAATAACCCCCCTCCCATTCTTAGGAAGATCAAAAGGGAGTGTCAGACTTCTACTGACTAAAAACCACCCATGTTCCTTCTTAGCCCTCTATGTCGAGGCCGCGATAACTAGTGTACAACCTGCGGCCCCGACGGGCGTCGGCCCTTTCGGGTCCCTCCCATGTTGCTAACATCTCTTTGAGGCGCGCGTGGAACACGAACGCGGCGTCGACACGGCCTGTTTTCGTCGTAAGACGGACGGACGGCGAGTTAGCCCATCACTCACCGTCCACAGGCCCGCGTCTACGGTGGCCGGAGGTCGCCCAAGCGGGGCACACCTCCACTGTGTGCTCCACCGTGTCCTCCGGCCGATCCTCACAATGGTGGCATCCGGGCGTTTCCTCCCGCCTGATTCGGTGCAGATACCTCCCGAAACAACCATGTCCGGTGGGGACCTGCATCAGACGGAAGGTGAGGGTGCCGTGGCGCCTCTCTAGCCACTCCTCAAAGAGGGGACTTACCGCCACTATCGTGGCGTGCCCTGCACGGGGTTGCGACAGTCGCTGTCTCCATGTCGCCATTAGATCGCACTGGAGGTCTGTCCGCTAAGCAGCAATTTGCGGTGGCAACGGAGTGACCCCGCGGCGCAGCGCCTCCGCGCGCCATTCATGTCAGAGCCCTTGAGGCGGTTTAGATTCTCTGACACTAGAGTGTGTGGGGTCATTAGATCTTACTGAAGAAGAACATCACTAATATTAAAATTAGGGAAGTTTAGTGACTAAAAGATTCTAATTAATCCGTCTGTTAGATTATCGAAAAATATAGGAAAAGTAGTTTTTGTTTTATCAAATCAACAAAAATTTACGAAGATAAAACGAGATTTGAGTGAGGGTTTGTGACGTCACTCACCAGTAAAAAATGACATACTAATGTCTCACAGTATGACGCCACACGAGTTTTCAAAGCACTGTATCGTCTTCATTGTTTGTTTACGTGGAAAAAGAAAAAATATGTGTCCAATATTTTTTGGAAATCTATCTGACGGACTAATTAGATTTTATTGTTAACTTCCCTGTTAGTCATACAAACCGAATGATTTATTCGTAGTCAGTAAAACTTATGTACCGTAACATAACATCATCACCATTCTCTTCTAATCCCAATTAATTTGGAGTCGATGCAGCATGTCTTCTTCTTGCATATTTTTATATTATTTGTCACCTCCTTTCTAGCCATATCATCCTTAACACAGTCCATTCATTGTTTCCTTGGTCTTCCTTTACTCTTTTGGCTATCGACATTCTACGCTACAACGTATAATTTCGATAGCCAAAAGCGTATTCTTTTTATTTTTTTATTTGACATTAGTTTACTCTTGACCGCAATCTTGCCCAAAGGGCAGAGATGAGTTCGACGATGGAAGAAGCTTACCCAGAAGAAGCCTATTTACTCACGACTTAAATAGATTGGGTGCTATATGAACTCAGGTAAACCGACGCAGGCAGGGAGTTCCACTTCCTTGGCTGTGCGTATAATGAAAGATTTAACAAAGCGTTTCGTACGAATGTGTGGAACATCGACAAGGTATGGGTGATAACCTGCAGTACGTCTCCTGATGGACGAAGGGAGATGATCGAGCAACAAGATCGATCAGCCCGTGGAGCTCCTGCGCACACTCTCCGAAGTACAGTCTGTAGAAGACCGACAGACATGCAACTTTACGGCGGTGGGCCAGGCTATGCAGCTTGGCAACCAGCTTATCGTCACCAATTAGCCTCCACACCACTTATCAGACACCGGTATCACTTTCAGACTTTCTCTTCGGTATCTACTCATTCCTAATTTTATGCTTCACATAACATAACAACGTCTATTATCTTAAAGGGCACGAAAAAAATTATGAGCCCTCATTGCGTCAGTTACAGTTAAGTCTCACGGGAGCGTACCCATTACTATCAACCGTCCTCAAATCCAGACTCCGGACCGTTATTAAAAAAAAAACTATGCGGATATTTTTTTTATGTGAAACAATTATGATTTTTAAACGAACATAGATGTTTAACATCTTCCGGGCGTCTCGTGATGGCCATTTTTTATTAAATCTATTTCTCACACATCAAATAACTAATTTAAAAAAATACTCACCTATGGAACTATAGTTTATCTATAAGAGAAGGCAACAGCAAACCTTGAAAAGATCACGTCGCCGTATTACGGAGTATCGGCTAAGGTTGGCCAAGTCCTTGTTGCCAATTTATTTTATTTTACGAGAGCAACAACGAGCAACTCGCGATAAGTGGCGTGGCACGTGATCTGACTGATCTATAGTAGCGAACCTCATCGACCGGTGACGTGGGACTTCATATTCTGAGGAGTTACAGGGAGATTGAGTTTAGACGTTGGAAAATAAAACCGTGGTAACCGGCACTTACTCGTGTATTACAAAAAACATGCAGGTCGTATGCAGTTTTTGGTCGATAGATTATTTTACTTATTTCAAACAAAAAATATTGATGTATCAATGACGGCACGGTTGGCGCAGTGGCTGAGTGATTGGACTGCTGCGCTGCGTGTCGCGGGTTCGATCCCCGCACGGAACAAATATTTTTATGGCCCACAGATAGTTGTTTCGGGTTTGGGTGTGTTTGTGTATGTGAGTTTAAATATTTATGAACGCACCCACGATACATGGGAAATTCCTAGTGTGGGGCAACGTTGTTAATTAAAAAATAAACAAACATCGTATATTTATATCCCAAATAATAGGGGGCGATTCAGGATTGGCTCAAATCTAGACTCCTTGGTTGTTACTGAAAAAATCCTGATGGAAAATCACAATAACACTTTGCGCTACCTGAGGATCGAACCCGGTACCTCATCCATAGCAGTCGCACTTCCGATCACTACACCGATGAGGCAGTCGTATTTTTAGGGTTCCGTAGCCAAATGGCAAAAAACGGAACCCTTATAGATTCGTCATGTCTGTCTGTCTGTCCGTCTGTCCGTCTGTCCGTCCGTATGTCACAGCCATTTTATTCCGAGACTATAAGGATTACACAGTTGAAATTTGGCAGGTAGATGTATTCTGTAAACCGTTTTTTGATTTTTATATATAAATAAAAAAATATAAGATTAAGATACATGGAATTGAAACTAAAAAAACTTTTTTTCATCATACCTACACATGAGTGGTATCTATGGATAGGTCTTCAAAAATGACATTGAGGTTCTTAAACTTAAAATCATTTTTTCTCAAAGTCAATCGTTTCAAAGATAGACACATCCAAAGTGGTAAAATGTGTGTCCCCCCCCCCCCCTCTAACTTTTAAAGTTAGAGAGTGACAATTCTAAAAAAAATATATAATGTAGATCTCAACAAAAACTACCAACTAAAATTGGTTTGAACGAGATCTAGTAAGTATTTTTTTTAATACGTCATAAATCGTAAATCGCAATTTACCGTTCATTTAATCAACTCAATTATAAAAATTATGTTAACATTATGTTACTTGCTGCTACGGAACCCTTCATGGGCGAGTCTGACTCGCACTTGGCCGGTTTTTTTTTTATGAAAACTTTGCCCCACACTAGGAATTTCTCCTGTATCGTGGGTGCGTTCACAAACATTTAAACTCACATACACAAATACTCAGACCCGGAACAACTATCTGTAGGCCATACAAATATTTGTTCCGTGCGGGGATCGAACCCGCGACACGCAGCGCAGCAGACCATTGAATGAGCCACTGCGCCAACCGTGTCGTCATTGATCCTTGTTGTATTATAATAATTGAAATTCTAGCTACAATGGTATTTTTGTCTAAAGTTTAAATAGCGCACGAACAAAAAAAAACAAATAGAAATAAATAATTATAATTATTATTTTATGTGTATTGTAAAATACGAGTATATCTTAGCCTACGTGTCCTGGCTAGTGTTTAGAGTTCCGTAGTCAACAACCAACAGTCTGTCTGTCCGTCCGCATTAAAGCTTAGTACTAGAAAGTTGTTATTTAGCATGTATATACAGATGACTTACGCCGACCATGTGGTTAGAAAAATCTCGAATAACTTTTTTCCTCCTTTTTGGAAGTCAGTTGAAAAATTCGACACAAACTTTGATTCATAATTTTTCACGAATCTCTGAATAATTACAGATTTTCAATAAAACAATTCGTAGGATTACAACACCTTCTAATTTGGACGTATTTTGTCTTCGTCGAAGGAATATGAATGTTACAATACAATTAAACGCATGTAACGTAATAGCACGATTCAGGAAAAAAGTACAACTGTATCTTTCTTTCTTTCTGAAAATATCCGAATCCAATACTGGCATTACATTTTTTCCTATGTAAAAAAAGTAAAAAGGATAATTGGTTTTCATAATTTTTGAGTTCCGTGAGAATTCTTTATCATAGGGTTGGCCAAAATTATTCATGTCATAAGTTATTTGGGTATCGAACAAACGAGTTTCATGTTGTATATTTATGTTTCAACATCCTAGGTCGAAATAGAAATGTACACACCTGTATTTCACAAAGCATTTCTAACGTAGTAGGAATAAAACACTTATCTAGTCGAGTGTCTCTTAACTTTCGGTAGAAACATTTCTTTTTACTCGAAGCCAAAGTGTGTTTGTTCTCGTAGGTACGTATTAAATTTTCTGTTTCATCAACTTTTATGTGACAAAAATAATATATTGAGCAAAAAACACAAAATGATTTTCCAATTCGTTTACTGGAACCTGTAATAAGATTGCGAGTCGATCAAGATAGTTTTATAATATTCTAAAACTGTTTTATTTTGACGAGGAAAAATTCTTGACTCTGGTTAGTTAGTAAGAAGGAGTAGACTCAGTAAAAGTGGCTGTCCCATGATGTGTTCCATATTTTTTCTGATGTTTTCCTTAACCTTTGTAAGAGATAATCAAGCAAGATATTACATCGGTATAATTCGAACTGGTGGAACTCTGGTTCCAATTCATACACGGGCCCACTTCGGGTTGGTGATGAGAGATGTCACATGTCTTCTAATTTTTGATCGATCTTTAGATTTTCACATAATCTCTTCTTTCGCAGTTTTGAGAGCACTGGTGTCAAAATAAATTAAACTAACTTATATACCTGTCTAGGGTAAAATCAACAACAGACAATTCGGTAGTCAGGCCATTAACACTCCTTCTTCTGCTAAACAGTCATGCTCGTGAGAGGCAGGAAACCTCACGTCCCAACCTCCGCGGAAGACGCCCCGGGCGGCTACAGTAGGTGCTGGCCCGTGGAGTAAATGGGCTATACCGTTCATCCGTCCGTCTCATGATAACAGGTCGTAGCGCGTTCGTTTTCTTCGCGCGCCTCAAAGAGGATTTAGCAACATTGAAGGGGTCGACGCCTTCCGGGGCTGCGGGTTGTTAGAAAGAGATACCGTGGCCTCGACACAAAGGGCTAAGAAGGAACACGGGTGGTTTTTAGCCAGTAGACGTTTGACACATATAATAAATGACTCCTTCCGCTCTGAGCGGAGTGGAAGGGATTCCACTCCGCTCAGAGCGGAAGGAGTCATTTATTGCTGATTTAGGTACCACAAACGAAAAAAAAGGCTTCGATCATTGGTGATGTTTGTTAACCAAGGCATTTTATTTTCGAAGTTCAAATACTTCAATCACGAAGCTGTTTAGCAGTGTGATCGCTTAAATTAAAAGTGATAGGTTTAATGAATACAAGCTGCAAGTCAATAGTTTTATAGCAACTGAATATTTTGGGATACTGAATAAAATTATATTATCTCGCGATAAAACACATTTACGCTGCATGCTTAGATTTAATCATGGAAGTAAATAAGCTGAAAAACAAGCTGTTCATTTAGTTTTGTCTGCTTATCTCAATATGTAAGACAATTCTTATTTCTTATTACCTAATTAGGTATTCGGTTGCGAGGGTCCGCTGGATGCGAGACTCTTGGGATCGGTCAATGTGGTGATGATTTTTTAATTGAATTAAATTGAATTTGTATACTGAACTAAATTGAATTTGAAAACTAAATTTAATTGATCTAGATTGAATTTGGAAACTAAATTGAACTGAAATAAATTATATTGAACTAAATTGAATTTTGAAACTAAATTGAACTGAATTGAATTGAATTGGATTGTATTGAATTAAGTTAAAAATAATAATAATGTCCGAACTGAGAAAAAGTAAGCATACAACTTAAACAGATACAAATGTTTATTAAGACTCAACAAATAGGAATTAACAGAACACTGCCAACACAGATTCATTAGGACATACTCGTACTTCAGCTGACTCACCTCTGTACGGCCCACCGTGCACCGGTCACGGTGATATTTTGTAACACAAAGTAGGCAACAATGTTATCCTGATTCTGATTCTATGTTGACGACACGGTTGGAGCAGTGGCTCAGGCAATGGACTGCTCCGCTGCGTGTCGCGGGTTCGATCCCCGCACGGAACAAATATTTGTATGACCTACAGATAGTTGTTCCAGGTCTGGGTATTTGTGTAAGTGAGTTTAAATGTTTGTGAACGCACCCACGATACAGGAGAAATTCCTAGTGTGGGGCAACGTTTAAAAAAAAAAATGTGGTGACATGTTCAGCAGTGGACGTCTTGTGGCTGAAATGATGATTGTCATGTTGTCATCATAATAATAATAAAGAATATAGTATTAATAGTATAGTGAACGAAAAAAAAAAAAAATAAAATAAAAAAAATAGTGAACGAACGTTTTTAACTCACTTCAAATTCAATTTCAACAGTTGCTAACTTATTCAATTTTTTAAATTCATTCTCCTTGTCACGAATCAGTTTCAGTTAAAGGAAACTCATTGGGCATTATATACTTTACTTTATCAGGCTTAATTCAGTTTCGGCATGACTCTTGACTAACTTTGGCTCGAGCCATTATTGGTCGAGCTAAAAGTTCGGCGTTCACACAAACGGCCGCCGTACCTACCCACCTAATTTGAAATTCTTATTGGCTTTCACATTTGTGAATTAGATTCTGTTCGTAGATTAGTAATTCGAAGAATAATGCTGACATTTTCTCTGGGGAGACTTTTATTGGAAGATAAGCGTTTTTGGTTCGAAATACTGTGTATTCTACGGTAATGTGGCCCTTTACTGTAAACGCTTTTCTGTGATTTGAAAACGATTTCTAATTATGGTTTTAAAACAGTTAATTTGCTTCTGCAGGGCTATTGTGTATCTTTTAAATGACAGTGGCTATCATATTGTCTATGAATTTATTGTCAAATTGGTTATGGTTTAGTACAAAATGGAACCATTTGACAGTAATTGATAGGCACTATAGGTTAGCCACTGTCATGTAAAAGATACGCAATAGCCCTGCTGGTTACGGTTTACATCTGCAGGTCAGTTTATCATCATAAGGTAGACATTTCAAACCAGATATTGGTGTACTTAAATTTCAGTTTTTTTTTTTTGGTACATAAATAAATATTAATTTATGTGCAAAGAGACAAATAATCATGTAATTTGTCAATAAAATGTTATTGAAATCCTTTGAACCTTATACTACATGGCGATATCACAAACTGACGTGCTGACTCAAGAATTAGCTCGAAAACATTCTCAGTGAACGTTCGTAAATACTGCGTAGTCATTCAAAACCTCTTGCTATGTCCTAGAGAACATTATTTTCTGGCCTAATGAAGTGTCTGGAATAGTCAGTCAATTGGAGTAGGCGGCGGGCGGCGAGCGCTACAAAGCGATTGATCACGTGCCCTGTCCTTCTCCTAAGAGTGCTCAGTCGAACAATTAGAACACGCTTGGGTGAGGCATTCTTTTAAAATTCATCATGAATTAAATTTTGCATGTTCTGGAGTGAGGGATCTTGAATACATCTTAAAATTTTAAAAAGGGTACCTTTACCAGTAAAATGTGAGGTCTGAATTACAAACAAATAAAAATTTAAATGAGTATGCTTAGATTGTTTAGTTATGTGGAGAGGGTAAGTGAAAGGCAACTACCAAATGGTATTCATAAGGCTGATTTGAGTAGCAACTCCGGGAGGGAACGGCCTAGAAAGACATACATATATTGGTAAGGTTCTTCAGAATGAGGTGCGTAGTACTCGTAACCGGCGTGCGTGTATCACCAGCTGTATAATGTGGATGATGTAAAAGGAGTATGTCGGGATCAAAGCAGATGGTGCTCTATGGTGATGAGAAAGGAAAGCGAGTTTATATATCTGTGAGGTCTAAATTAAAATATTAAGCAGCAATTGCAGCCTATATCGGTTAAAACATTGAATTACATTTTCACATTCACAATTCAGCACATTCTCACAGATATCGAATTCATCGCATGTAAAAGATAGACGTCGTACTATAAAATTGGAGATAATTATCTTTTATCAGGTAAATATCAGGCAAAGCCACTGTGATGGCCGCTTAATTCGCTTACATTTTAATTTAAACGAAAAAAATCTGTACACTCAAACAAAAAATCATGCATCAGTAAATTGATGATGAGTTAAAAAAATTAAAACGTAGGTTCCCTTGAGAGGTCATATTTCCACAGTACCCGCAAGCAGTCATTAATTTCCCAAAAGATTGAGTAGCTAATTATAAAGGTTTATTCCTAACTGCCCCGCAAGGGACTCTATTGAGGCAGCCTGTTCATTTTCTTACAATATTTTCTTTTTCATTTAATTTACAAATGTAATAAATCGTTCGTCTTAAGTAACCGTTTGTTGGTTTGAGTTTGGGACTATTGTTTTTGAGATTTGTTGCAATAATTTTTCAGTTGCGTGCTTTATATACAAATGGAACTCCTCCATTTTAATGTCTCATTAAAATGAGACCAAACTGCTACCCCCATCTCCTTAGGTACCAACATAATTATGTTATCTACAAAATGCAATAGTTTCAAATATTGTGATTCACATACCTGGACTTTGACTAATAAAAACTGGCCAAATGCAAGTCGGCCTTGCACATGAAGGTACATTACACATCGTCGTAGTAGGGAACCCCCCTTTAATTTGTATTATTTCTTGTTTAAGTTTGTTTTTCATAGTCTTTTTTTTGGTTGAAAGTTTACGTTGCGATCTACAGTATATATTTTTTTGATTTTTCACTCTCGTAGCTTAGAAGTTAGAGGGGGGTACACATTTAACAGTTTGGAAATGTCTAGCTTCCAAACGATTGCAATTGAGAAAAAATGGTTTTAGGAACCTCAATGTCATTCTTAAAGATCTGTCTGTAGATCACACGTACAGATTTGATGTTTTTTTTTTTATATTAGTTTCAATTCCATGTATTCCGTCCCCTTAATATATATTTTTTTAACTTTTCCTTTATTTTTGTGTACAAATCGTAAAGCGGTTCATAGAATACATCTACCTACCTACCAAGTTTTAACCGTGTAGTTTTAATAGTTAACGAATAAAGTGACTGTGATATATGGACGGACAGACAGACAGACAGACAGATGGACAGACAGACATGACGATTCTACAAAGGTTCCGTTTCTAGCCATTCGGCTACGGAACCCCAAAAAGTCAAAGATAGGTGGTTCAGGTTGGTCATTTTCATCGGAACAAAAAACCGCAATGGTTGCAAGACTTCAAATACTGTGCAGAATATTCTTTTAGATTTACGAGAACCAAATACAGCAGCATCATTTAAAACAAGCCGAAAAAAGTTAACACATTCACATAAATAAATAAAATGAAAGCTCCTATCAATATTACACTTAGCTAACTTGAATGAAAACAGACAGTTATGTAAAATGATCGCTTTGTAATAATAACGAGAGACACTGAAAACAATGAGTATTATAACATGTAAACTATTTTGTCACTTGTACACCTCTCACTTTCTTAGGACATACATTACACGTCGAAAAGACACGTCTATGGAGCGAATTTCAGGGCGACGAGCGCGCGGTAGATAGCCGATGCGCTGGACCGACAAAAAACAAAACTGCACTAAATGGTGGCACGCAACAGTACGAGAAGAATGGCGACGAATTCTGAAACTGGCTTTTACTCCTGTCATGAAGACCACGACCACTCTGCCACGAGTGTGACAACAGAGAAAAGAAGGAGCTCACCTTATGTCACAAATTGTACTGGTTATGTGAATGAACAGAAGCAAGAATAACTGTTCATATCTATACTTCCTTATTAGTATTAGTACCATATTATTACCACATCACACCATAACGCTTGACTAAATTAGAATAAAACTGGAGTAGTTTATCTTAGTAGTAGTCAAAAACAATAATTACATTTTTCTTGTCCACGTTTGACTCATCGTGGTTACTCCAATACATTAATAGGTTATTGAACCCTTAATACTAATAACTATATTAACGTTACAAAGAAGCTTCAACTTGAACCTTTTTTCTTTTTACTTGATAAATAATAAAATAACAAACCACGCCCTGTATAAGGAAAAACTCATTTTGGTGTCAATGACACTCACACAGACATACCTACATACATTTATACGGCCAGTATTGACTGTCTGTGTTTGTTAGGTTCTCCCCCGCGTCGGTTGATCAGACAGACACTATTTGTATTTTTGAATAGGGGAACCTGAATCAGTGTCAAAAGAACGGTTAAAAACTGTTTTTGTGAAAGTGACAGCAACATTGAGGAATGATGAATGGAGACTGTCAGTAAAATTACCTCGATGTTTACTTCTATGTGTGAGGTTGTTTTTAAGGAAAACT
Organism: Diarsia rubi; assembly: GCA_932274075.1. Classification (NCBI taxonomy): domain Eukaryota; kingdom Metazoa; phylum Arthropoda; class Insecta; order Lepidoptera; family Noctuidae; genus Diarsia; species Diarsia rubi. The sequence continues at coordinate 16,537,337 of OW026419.1, read as the reverse complement.
ACATTAGTATCGTAAAAGTCTAACATTATTTATCTTTAATATTTTCCTTGTAAAAGTGTTGTTAGTTTTCATACATATGAAGCTAATAGTAAATTATTATAATTTCAAAGCCAACCAATTTTTGTGTTTTCAATTGTCTTCTTTATCTTGGACCTAGTTAATTTTTGTTTTTTTGAGATGTAACTTTCCCAGAACTCTGACCTTTGTTTTCACCCTGACGACACTCGTCTAACACTACTTTCCCTACTCCAGAATATACTTCTTAAAAATCTAGACTACATTTAGACCACTCATTATTATAAAAAATAGATGAATTTTTATTCGATTGAATCGTTTTTTTTGGGGTGGGAAATCATCAAATAGCCCCCTTGCTCCTTGCCCCCTTGCTCTTGGGCAGAGCGAAAGGGAGTGTCAGACTTCTACTGACTAAAAAACTACCTATATTCTTACTTAGCCCTTGTGCCGAGGCCGTGGTATCTCTTTCGAAAAACCCGCAGCCCAGACAGGACCTGCAGGTCTAAAGTACTGTTTTGAGTGACAAACGAGGCTCGAAAAAGCGCGTTTTCTGAAGTAGTCCGGTTCTGCGCCATCATGGAATTCTTGAGATCCATTACCATGTGGGGGTGTCCTCCATACATCTGCCTAGTTAGGACAGGATTAAGTACCTACTTGGTAATTTTTTTTTTCATCGCTTGTTCTACTTTTCCAAAACTAAAATCAACATACAAACACACTAGACATGCCTTTATACTTTATATTATAGTCTTTCGAAAACTTGTGTGACGTCACATTGCAGTAGGTACAATTTTACCGGCCAGTGACGTCAAAAGCTCAATATTATATTACTTATTCAATCTTTTCCGATAATCTAATTCACGGACTAAACAGATTTTTATTTATTTGGTCAGGAAATATCCCTACTGTGATCTCCACGTGGGCGTAGCTGCGAGCAAAAGCTTGTATCCCAAAGACCATACATCAAAACACTTGTAAAAAACAAAGGCTGACTGAAACTCACACAAACTGTGGTGAGTTATCTGCGGATCTATTTGAAGACATTCGCGCTTATTGTTTCCTTGACAAAAGGGCGGTGGTGTTAGTGGCAATTGATCACGTAGCTTCCCATCCCTACGGCCGATCCGATAATATTGAGCTGCGTACACATTCGACGTGGAAAGCTCAGTGGTTGGCGAAAAGATTGTCATATTGGAAAAAAAAATCTCGTTAGTACACCAAATGTACCTATCTGATGTATTTGTACTCCACTGCCTAAACCTTCGCGGATCACACGCGTTGTGTTATACCACGGTAATATTATCATATTTATTTATCATTTACGGTAATATTATGATATTTATACTGTGGTTATACTATGATAAGACACACACTGACGTACACATACTAACATTTACTCGTACATACTTAATGACAACAAGATATAGTCAGTTGAAGGAAGCTGGCATAACATCACAATACCTCCACCGTTTTTCAAATAAACAACCGATATTTAAGACCTCAAGTACGCCAACCAAGCCTCTTGTTATCTCAAATCACCGGTAATCACTACACTCAAAATAAAAGAAGAGCAGAAGCGGTTGAAATAGAATAACAAAAAAGATTTTCCCTAATAAAGGGCCACAAAAGATCCTAACTGCTAACGTTACGCTGCATTTTATTACTGCCAGTGTACACGGTCCGTTCGTCCGGACCGTAACGGCACGTCAATTATCCGGAGTCGTTGTGACGGCTCGGATACGGATTGAATTAACGTTGAGAAAAAAACGCTCCACCGCGTTATATTAAACCCAGCCAGTTGAGATCAAGCTAACCGATATTAAATGGTGGCTCAGGCTGTTTAATTAAAGATGTGGTTGAAGTTTTGCTGGGTTTGCTGAAAAAATATTCTGTAGGGCTGGTTGAACTATGAGACTAGGGTCTGGTACGAAATAATGTGATCGACTATCTTTATCAAACTTGATAGTGAGGTCAGTGAGGACTACTTTTGGGGACCCAGAATTATTCGTTGAGGCAAAACGTGATTTAGTTCAGACGAGAAATATCTAGTTTATTTTCTGGTATTATTAGCATATGATTTAGGTAACATCATCATTATCATCATTTTCTTGCACTTATCCCAATTAATTCACAAAAAAAATCTAATTAGCCCATCCGATAGATTTGAAAAAATAATGGACGCATTTTTTTTTATTTTTTCACGTAAACAAAAGATGAAGACGATACAGTGCTTCGAAAAGTGGTGTCAAGTCGCGTGACGTCACAAGGTTAGTACTTTTTTACCCAAAAAGTGACTTCAAAAGCCTCCACTCATGATCTTTGACACGTCTTACTTTTGTCAATTTTTATTAACTTGATAAAACAAAAAACACGTATTCAATGTTGTTCGATAAACTAACAGTCGGACTAATTAGATTTTTTTGGTGAATAACCCAATTCATTTGGGGTCAGCTCAGTACGGCTTCTTCTTTTATGCTACTTTAGTACTCTTACTGGTAATGGAGACTTTGGTAATGAATAACAAAACTAATCAGGCACTGAGATATTTTGCAGTCATGCTTAATGTCTCAAAAAGTCTAAACATAATGCGCCAATTACTACAAAAATATATCGCTAGCTAATGAGTGATCACGATATCGGACCAAAATTGATTGAGATTAGCTCGACAATTGCAATAACTGTATACAGATTACTAAGATTTCAAACCTTCCTAAACTATGTGAGTGCAGTCACGAGGACCAATGTATGCACGCAGCAACTTTTAAGAGCGTTTATTCGATGCGCGACAAAAACGACATGTTTTCTTGGTTTTTCAAGAGCAATACTGTAATGATATTGACAGATTATTCAAAAATGATCACAGTAATAGTCTTGATTTAGTGCATAGCAGTGTAAAATTATATTTTTTGTTGATAATTTTTCAAAGCGAAACCAATCCTGTGATAGGGTTTTACGAAAATAGACATCAGAGTTATCTTTCAAGACAAATACAACCATGATAGTGTGCCAAATCATTTAATTTTATCAGTTTGTCCAACAGAATAGTATAGTCGTCAAGTGCAACACAGAGCCCAATTATAAAAATATAGCTATTTAATATGTTTTTTTAATATTGGAAATACTGCAAAATCGGTTCACATTAACAATTTTTTTATCCCCGTTTTTGAATAGAAAATTAACTAACATATTTTTTTACTAAATGTAAAAGTATTAATTTATAGCGATTTTTTTTTTCAGTAAATTTCATGAACTCATATTATTTACAAAATCATTTATAAAACACTATAAATAATCACGCACAATCGTTTGCCTTACATAAATTACTCTTACTCAAATGGATCAAAGTTGTTTAGTTTAACTATAGATCTTACCAACTCTACGCACACAGATGCACCAGCATGAGTGTGAGTGAAATCGGATACGAAAACTCTAAAATTGACGTCGCGCGCTGTAAGTAAACGATCTTTCACTTGCTATATACATACACGTATGTATACAATTTGCGTTTTCGTGAACATAGTATTTTGAATATAGCTAAGTCATGTACCTACATATTAGTGCTCGACGGTACTATGAACACAAATATCAGAAACTAATAGGATGTCTAAACCCACAACCCACCAAGAAATTGTATGTTTTCCTACCACAAGTTCACGCCTCCGTCACCCAAAAGTTTCATTTCCTGAAGGCAGGGTAAACATTTGTGTGTTAAGTTCGGAGGGACCGTCCTTTCTTATAAACGGGACTACTTTCTTATATACTTGGTCGCGACTTAGAACGACTGTTTCCAAACTGATTTTATCTCTGTTTTCGCCTTATTAAGATAGTTTTTGGGTTTATTAAAATCGTTAATTTGTTGCCAGTATGGCCTTTATTTGGATATCGTCTTCGAAAATTTCCCATTCCTAGTCTTTATGTAAATACACAGTTTCATGAAGAAGTTTTATCTTTGTAGAATCTGATATTATTCAAGAAATTCAATATTCTGTGAAAGTTTCGCTAATTAACGCTTTAAAAGCATTCAATTTATTTTTAACGAGCATTTTTTTGATGATGTTTGTATACTTACTGAAAGAAGCAGGTACACAACAATAAGTTAACCTATCCAGGAATATTGTGTGCTTCATTAGACAAACACAAAATGTATGTGTAGTGTGTACAATTCATGCCAAGCCAAGATCTTTGCCAAAACACTTAGAAACCACGTTTGGCACAAGTGCGGTGTGTTACAAGTTTATAACATTCCCAGCTCATCTACTGACACAATAAAGGCCCTATCAAGAGAGCGTGGTATAAACTTAATAAAACATACATAAATAAACTCACGCCGTTTTCCAATGGGGCAGAAACCACAGAACGCCACTTTCGCCTCGTTCACATTCATACATCTTTTCATACACGCACGCCGGTTGCAAGTACTGCGCTACGCACCTTGCCTTTCTCAAGAACCACTCTGTATGTATGATTAAATAATATTATTATCTTAAACTAGCTAATGGCCGCATGGATATCGCTCAAACCTTCCTCAAGAACCACTCTACCCATTGGTGAACAGCATGGAAATCGGTGCAGTAGTTTTTGAGTTTATCGCGAACAGACAAACGCAGCGAAGGACTTTGTTTAATAATATTAACTGCCGCACTCAGAAAGCTTTAATTATTCCTTAAGCCATCACTTAGTAATTGTTCTGACAGTTTTCTCATACAAAAATATGTCAAACCTTTACTAAGTGACGGCTTAAGTAATCATTAAATGTCTCTGAGTACGGCAGTTAGTGTTAGTGATACGTCGAAAATGCATTTTTTTGAACAACCGTCTCTACATGAATCCATAAAACACATGAGTAATCTACTTTCCAGTATCTCTAACCCAACTAACGCCTGCAAAGATTTGTGCGCACTTCCATGTCCAATCTTACACATGACCCAGTTAGACTTGTAAACAAATGGCGAGGACTTTGCAGATATATTGCAGCCTCAAACCAACTGTGGGAAATATTAAAGAGAGCTTTCATATTTTCCTTCACTGTCTAATTCAACTGCTTGGGCCCTTTTAAGATCTTTGCGTATTATGTATACAGGATGTAAAATAACCCTTTACACAGCCGTCAACCAAGCATTCTGTACATCAAACTATGTATCCCTGCGTATTTTTTTTTGCTGGAAAACGAGTTTTTTTTTGGGGCCAAAAAAAGTTACGGTAAAACTCAACGTAGCACTCTTAAAACATTGCGCTAGTGGATGTTTTGAATAGTAAACGGGTCAAGGAGGTAATTTGAGTAAAGTTATAACCTGATAAACTAGTATTTACAAAAACGCAATCTGTGAAAAAATTGTTACTTTGACCTCCAATATCTCCGTAAGTAGGGGGTTCCCAGGTATGGTCTAGAACAAAAAAATGCCTTGGTTAAAGGTACTTTTACACCCCTTATGTTTATAATAATATGTATATAGCAGACGACCTCGTTGGTCTAGTGGTCGCTAGCGCGACTGCTGAGCATGGAGTACTGAGTCGGGTTCCTGGTTCGGGCAATGTTATTGGGTTTTTCCATCAAGAACTTCTCACTAGCAGCCACAGGGTCTTGATTTGTCTCCAGTTAATGGCAATAGGCACCCTATTAAATATAATATACATATTTAAGTATATTTAATTCCCATTGTAATGGAACTTAAAGCTTGCCTAGGTTGGTCTGTGGATGGGTGACCGCCCCGACACGTTTAGCTGTTCGTCTCGGCTGCCATATATAGATCTTTGGCAGTCGTTAGGGTAGTCAGTGACCTGAAAGTCTGACAACCAGTTTTACCAAAGGGTATCGTATATTACCCAGTATTAACTGGGTTATGGAGGTCAGGGGGTCTATAATGGCCACTAGCAGATCTTAATATGAATTGCGTTAAAAAACGTTAAATGGATCTTTCATAATAGTGACTGCGTCTGTGACCATTTAGGAAAATAGGTCGTAATAGGAAAATAATATGAATTGCATTAAAATTCGTAAACTGGTCCCATACGCAGTTACTGCACAGCTTGTAGAATAGTGCATCGTGTTACTCATGCCATTGCATTATTGTATAAGATGTATATAAAAGACAGGTCCATTATTACGCTTTTTAACGCAATTCATATTATGATCTACTAAAGTGGTCATTTTAGACCCCCAGGTAGGCAGTCGCTACATATAAAATACTTGTATTCAGCTGCATCCGGTTAGACTGGAAGTCAACCCCAGCACAGTTGGGAAATGGCCAAGCAGATAATGATGTAGTGGAACTTAAACACAACTGGTAAAATATGGGTGTACTCATAGAAATATAAAAACAAGTTGTACCATTTGGACCACTTCTGCCTAATCCTTCACGGATACGTTTCATCTGCCGCAACATAATTCAGCTCTATTTGCAGATAATTCTTTCTTTAACCTCCATTATTAACGGATGCGAACACTTTGAAATCTAGCCCAGATTCAATCCGATCGAATGTCTAGGAATCATTTAATGGCTGAATAGAAAAGTCGAATATAAAATTGATTGAAGTGCAGTTCCGTGTTCCTTGCTCCCGTTCCCGGCGAAGACTCCAAGACACTTGATAATTGATTTTGTAACAGTTCCTATAGAATGATTTTATTAGTATTCGGTAGTTGAATGAAGGAAAAGCGAGCTTAAATTTCATTTATCATTCCAATTCGAAAGCTCTTTCAAGGCTCACGAATGGATGAACATTAGGGCATATCGCTTTCAGATAACTAAATTATTTTTGATACAATTTCACTTGAATAAATAATATTGTTATTCAAATATGTAAATGGAAACTTGAATAATGTCTGTAAATGTTAATAAATTGGTTTTGTTATTCTTTCTCTTGTAGTATTTTATTATATTGGGTAGAGACTTATTTAATTTTTTGGCCTTGACATTAGTTTTAGGACTTGTCTCTTTCAAAATATCATTAACTAGGCCACATGAATAAGGCTTCTTTATATTGTTGCGTCTTTATTGAGTCTTGTTACTGACTTAGGTATTACTGACATTGCTCAAAAAACCGCTATACTAAAGTTGTACTAGGCTGGCCATGTCTGCCGTATGCCCGATGAGATGTGGGCCAAAATAATTTCGTTGCGGAACCTTGACACAGCCAGAAGGTAACGCGGTAGACCTCGCAGGAGAAGGCGAGACAAGGTGGACTGAAGCAATGACCAGTGGTCCACATTGGCCCTGGATCGAAAGATTTGGAGATCATGGGGGTGTCCTTTGGGATGACACAAGCTAACGTATTGAAATTCAAGAAAAAGACTTAAACAAAATATTGGGTATTTTGTAATCTAACCTAACTTATTACATTTTCTATGCGTTTCGTTATGTAATAGTAAAGCTCTCATGCAACACTTCCCAAAAACCATACTTCTTTCTCCAAGGAGATGGCGGGACGAACTCGACTGTTTCTCAAAGATTGGCCAATAACAGGACAATTTATAGAGAGGCACAGTTTTTTTTTCCTTAGCCATAATTATCCCACTGCTCGGCAAAAGCCTCGCCCATAACTTTCAACTCTTTGCTGTATGGTAACCGATCGGGTTCGAAACACTACACTGCGCTCCAAAACGCAAATTGTTGACATGGCTCAAAAGGCTGCCATACTTAAATGGAACTGGCCAGGACATGTCTGTCGCATACCGAACGAGCTGTGGGCCCGTAAAGCTCGGGATTGGTGCCCTGAAACAGTGACGCGATGTCGTGGCAGATCAGGAAGGAGATGTCGGGACGAACTGGATGTCTTCCTTGAGAGTTGGAGAGACGTTGCACTGAATCGTGACCGTTGGAAGGAATGGTGGGCGGCCTTTACTCGGCAGTGGGACAACATAGGCTTGCTATAATAATAATAATACATTTTAACGCCTCTATAGTTCCTCTTATACCTATGCCTGTACTCCTTTTTACCACCCACCACTATCAAGTCTCACATCCAAGCACTCATTAAGCACAATTTACACTGGCAACGTGACAGTAAGGCCGTTCTATCTCGGATCGCGTGAATACAGCTCGAGTGGGTGCCACGTTTCATTAATCAGGCCAAGGGCTGATCCCATCCCGACTAATTGACGTGCTACTGTAAGTCCAATAATGACTGCTTCGCTCCCACATCGAATCCCGTCTAATCTACTAGCCAATACATTATGTATTAAACCGCTGAGTGAGTTTTAAATGAGAATTGACGTTTAGTGTGGAAATAGCGTGTGGTTTTTGGTTTTAGACTGTGGACAAATTCGTGTTGTGATTTTCATAGTTATTTACTTAAGTTTTTAGTAGACTGTTTTGTTGGTCTTGTGTTGGTGGACTGTTGAGCATGAGGATCTGGGTTCGAATCTCGGATCAGGCTAAGCGTTGTTGGCCGCGGGTAGTCCAACGGTTATCGCGGCCTCGACATAGAGGGCGAAGAAGGAACATGGGTGGTTTTTAGTCAGTAGAAGTCTGACACTCCCTTTCGCTCTGCCCAAGAGCGGGAGGGGTTATTTGATGATTTTACACCAACCAAAAAAAAAAAAAGGCTAAGCGTTGTTTTGGGTTTTTTCATCAGGAATTACTCAGTTTGTATTTGCGCCTGGAAGGACTTAAAACATAACTGGCGAAAACTGGGTTTACTATTAGTTACACCTCTACATAACCCCACGGGGATTACAGGCGTGATGTTATGTATGTACATATTTTAATACACCTTCGTCCAGTTGTGAGTCAAATCAAAATCTTAGCAGAGTTTATTTATTTAAACAGCAAATTTTAGATAAAAATCTTGTTCGCAATCCTTACTAACATCATAAATGCGAAAGTAAATGGGTTTGTCTGCCTGTCGCGCTATTCGGAAATACTACTAAATCGATTTAAATAAAATCTGGTACACAGATAGTCTAGAACCTGAGAAAGGACATAAGCTACTTTTGAATGCGAAAAATAAGTTGAAAGGGGAGCATCCTCGCGGGCGAAGCCGCGGGCATCAGCTAGTTGGATAAATAACATAAGAAGGACATTGACGTATTTTCTTCAAACAAATACACAAAGGTGTTTGTTGGTACCTACTAAACAGGCGCCCACGAGGACCTTTAAAAATAGATCCTTAATACCCGGCATTGTTTAATACCGAAATCATGTTTAAACGACATCCTCGATCAGTGAGGTAAACATTTGAGCCAAGAACTTACATTTTCAGAATATGCCTGCATTACGGATGTTTACTGACTTAAAAAAAAAACAATTTGTCCGTCTGTTAGATTATCGAAAATTATTGGATACGTATTTTTTGTTTTATCAAATCAATAAAAATTGTTGAAGATAAAACGCGTCATAGATTTGAGTGGCGGTTTGTGACGTCACTAACCGCAAAAAAATGTCATACTAATGTCTTAGAATATGACGTCACACGAGTTTTCATAGCAATGTATCGTCTTCATTGCTTGCTTACGTGAAAAAAGAAAAAATACGTGTCCAATATTTTTTAGGAATCTATCTGACCGACTAATTAGATTTTTTTAATTAACTACTTTATTATTTGAAGGGAAATTAAAGTGAATTTCCCTAATATCTCTTTGTACGAAGCCAAAACAAATGAACCATGTATCGCTTTTCATTAGAAAATATTTGGAAGACCATGATAGATGACGATTCAAGACATGAACAGGCTTACTTTGGGTTTCAAAGTTAAGAACTTTTATAAATGTAGGTAGGTCAATGACCGTTATTGTGACAGTTATCGTGAGCAGCAACTACCTATAGTTATTAAATTGTGTCATAGATGGCGCTGTAGTACTTTTTTGTGCTTTATGCAGCTGTAGTACATTTTGTAGTGCCGCTACAAAGTTATAGGAAGTAAATAATGAAATCCCATAAGCAAGTTTATCTTAAGTTCTTGGATTTCAAACGTCGCAGGTTGCATTTCACTGCTGATTTTCGAAACGAAATTAAAATAGTTTCGGTTTACATTCCTTGTTGTCTATAAACAACACAAAGAGTAAAGTTTATATCATAATGAAGAAACTAGACTATACACATTGTTCCCATGCAAAAATGGGAAAACAGATGTTCTTAAATAACCAGAACCGGTCAGTTTCATGGATAAATATAAAAAAAACAATAAAAGTCCATACAAATATCGTGCAATACCAGCAAGTAACTCCACTACTCAAGTCTGGAATAGGCTCAAATGAGAGAAAACCTCTAACACTTCCAGCATCAAAAATGTAGGTACACAGTGACATCTTCGTCCTCGCATTGTGAATATTTGTCGCGTGGGTGTTCTCAGAATAGTGAATGGAAACGCTTGATTAATGTTCCCCAACGAAAGGGAAATTCGGCCTAAATCAATTCACAACAATTTATAACTCCTTCGATTCCATTAAATTATAATTGTTGTTTTACATTGTTGAGATCGGAAGAAGTTTGCAAAACGTCTTGTTTTAATTGGTAATGAATAATTTATATTATTGATTAGTACGTTAATATGAAATGTTTGTTAATTGTTTATAATTAGCTGTTTTTAACTATGATGATCTTAGTTAGCATTGATGTCGATCACATTCAGAGGTAAACTCACGTCATTTTTACCATGGGGCAGGCAGAAACCTCAGGCAGGCAGAACGTCACCTGCTACGATCCTTACTATTCCTTACTTAGTACTTTTGCCTCGCCCACGTCACGTCGTTCACGTCACGCACGCTTGTTGCGAGTACTGCGCACCTGTTCTTTCTGAAGTACCTCGATAATAAGGTCAGTGTACGTTTTTCTAGGTAAATAACTTTTTCATTACCTACTCCTACTCTGAAAGTAGGTCATAACATGCCTGCGGAGCGGGTTGAAAGTACTACTTTCAGCCCTAGGGAGAATCACTTTCAACTGACAGCTGTCAAATTATTATAAAAAACTTGTGAAACATGTTCCAACTTTTTATACAGCCACTCAATTAAAATAACATAAAATTAACTTAAGAATAAAATTATTTTATGACTCTGTTATAATTTAGTTTTAACTATTTCTCTAAATAACATAGATTTCGACAAAATCTTTGTAATTTTTTTTAATGATGAACTTGAAAAATACTGGCTGTATAGCTGGACGACCAGAGGACAAAAAAAAAGTAAGCAGAAAGCGATTTTTTCTTTAGTAAGTAATTTAATGTAATTTATGTTCTTATTTTCCTCGTATTCGTAATGAAAAGCACATAGTGTTCACCTCGGGTAAATGACTTATTTAGTCCCTCGAACTATTAGCGCCCTCACTACGTTATGGGCGCCAAATCCCGTCTCGGGACTAAATAAGTAATTTTCGACCCTTGGATAACAATGTAGTATTGTTTGTCCCCTTTCACTCATCCTCAGACCACCTAAGCATACTCTTTTCGATCTGATTTTTCTAGTTCGATCACCTTCTGACTCGCGGGCTAAGTACCTATGTAATTACAAGTCAAGCTATTAAAAACATTCCATCAATTTTCATGGTCCTTACCCCAAAAGATCCTTCTATCCGATTATGATTTTCAAGTAATTATTAGTATAATGATATTACTGTGTCACCGGTAGACTTTAACATATTTGATGGTATATCTATTCCTGTTCTTACCTTGGAAAATTAATCTTATGCGTTTAAGTCCACTTTTAGTTTAATCAATAACTAGTTTACAAACACCATCAGTTAATAACCCAGGAAACCATAACATCTAAGTGAAAACCATAAAAGTTAACTATAAACTATTTCATAATAGCTTTTTAACCGCATTAAGGCTTTACGATCTACTTCACTTTGAGCCTACTCATTGTGCTCGCACAATTTCTTCTAACACTTTAATAAAATATTAGGCTCAGCCCGTATTAAAATTGATGTGGAATTTCAAAGTGACTGCTTTAGGTTCAAATATGAATATAAAGGATTTTTGTAATATGTATAATATATGACAAAAATTTAATGTTTTCGATACCAACATTTAAAACCAAATTTTACCAAATTTTAAAATTTGATTTAAAATTACAATGTTAGTCATAATCTTAATTCTTGTGTAAAAATGATGGTTAATGGCAATAGGCCACATTATATGGAACTTTTACATATGTGGCGAAATATGGGTATATTAATCTGGTTCACCTTTTTGTATAATAAGCGTAATGAACGGTCAATTTCTTATTAAAGACATATTGGATGACGCCCTCAAAAAATACTTTAGTAAGTAAGTATTTTAAGTATTTTTGTTAAGGGCGTCATATTCCTTCTATGAAACTGACGTCAACATTATACACACAATTACATCGATTTCCTTGTTCCCTTCCGTACACATTTAAGGTAAACTGTTTACCAACCGACATCCCCCAGTGACCCAACCCTTTACCGAACCGAACACAACTCCCTATTATGCAGAAAGATAATTCGGATAAAAACGACATCGTTACTGCGTTGATAACAAATGCTATCGCCGAGAAATATTACTCCAATATTACAGGAACCATTAACTGGGACGGGAAGCAGGAGAGCAGACAAAACGAATCGTGTGAAATGTTGCTTCCACGCCTACAGTAGTCCTTCGAAAAGAAAGTAGACTCAATGGTTTGAGGAATAAAGTTAGAATTTCGGTGTTGGATGTGCTGATTCGACGGTAGTTAACGCGTATCACGCATTTGGATTGCCACCTCTGCCCAGGTGGAAGCCTCGTGATCGATTGCCTCTTTGTCGTCTCAGCCCGATATTACGGGAAACATTTCTTCTGTTGTCATCGCCCTTTGCTACTGTGGTCTTTTAGTGATGAATTGCAACCAAGATGTCTGACGCGTCAGTGTTTTATTTCTGATTGCATTTTGTGCTAAGTGTAGTGATACAGATTCGATGTCCGCAACTTTGTGTTTGTGATGCACTAATGAGTGTTTTTATTTATTGTATGTATTTGCATCCCTGTTACATTAAGAGATTTTCATTTCCTTATTTCATGGAAACTTGATTTGGTATGGGACAATTACTCACAACTGACGTGTATGACGTTCTATGGTTTCTGCCAACCCGCATGAAAAAAGTCGTGAGTTTATTGTTTGTAGATTTTATTATCAGTCTGATTGGAAATTACAGTGACGGAAATGTTGAGTATGTAGGTGTGTAGATCGCTTTAAGAATAGAAGAAGATCAAATAGAAGATTATTTAACAAAAATATTTGCGATTCAGTTTGAATTATAATTCTAGGCAATTTAGAACGTATTTTTACAGTTCAGTGTAATTACATTTATGGCAATTTCACTGGAATACCTACTCAACGTTCCGACGATAAATACAAATCAATCTATCGCATTCGTCACATATTGAACGCAACCAGTCAACTGTGCAATCGTAAACCTCGTTTTATTGCAGTTAAACCTTAATCATGCTGCTATTTTAAATACGCTAGAATGGTATCGTTGCCGGTTGTTTTGATCGGCATAACTATTTTATTTGTCTGTTTTGTACGAACCAGAAATAACCTGATTTTAGCCCTTGCCTCTGCTACTGAATCGTTGGTCGAGTGGTTGCAAGCGCAACTGCTAAACACAAGATCTTGAGTTCGATTCCCGGATCAGGCAACTTATCATTTCGGTTTTCCATCAGGAATCTTTCAGTAGTAGTCATGGAGTCTATATTGTGCTGGTTGGTGGAAATGTGGGTGTACTAACAGGACACTTCTGCTTATCCCTTCGGCGATTACTGCCATGGTGTTATGTTAACCTTATTAATTATTGGTGAAGTACAGAAGACGCTTTCTTTATTGAAAACAATATCTAATGCATAATATGCACACAGCTTATGTATTTAAAAGTTTAGTTTTTCACAATAGACAACGTCCATTTCCTTGTTCCGAAAAAATACAATTTCTCGCCAATCCACAGAATTAGCGGCACGGAGTACCCCTGAAAGCTGAACACATTACGCACAGACCCTCGCTTTACTCATTTGTAGGAAGGAAGCCGTGATGAGGTCGTCAGAACTGGCTCACAACTCCCCCTCCCAGCCCCTCACCTCAAGCAGTGTGGTCGTTTCCTCAGCCCCAACTTTAATGGACATCATTTGGTAAATCACTGGTGTTCCCTTTAATTATGCATTCCAATCTTTCTTAAAAACTTCGCCAGTATTTTTGCCGCTCAACCTGTAAAGTATTCTCGTCCAAAAAGTTTGGAATCACGATTTGTGTAAGCCAAACTCGGAAGTAAGTTCTTTATTTTTAAAATGCGACACAAATTGTGTTTACTATTGGGGTGAAGATATATCTTCTGTCAAACTTCGGAACAATAATACCAATTAAAGAACGAAATATTGCTGCATGTCTTCGTTAATTATAAATAGGTTTTGAAGAACACCTAACGCCTGATTCAACTAACTTTAGCTCTCAGCTATCGAATCAAACTGTACTCTCCTATATAAATAAGTTGTGCCTCAGAGCACTGCCACTGAAACCGGCTGTTGACGAACTTAAATTGTGTTTCCGAACCGACTGGGTGTTTGCTTTCGAGATGAGACCCGAAATAGAAAAGATATTTCCAAAAATATTTGTTAAAATGAATTTTGTTTACAGAGAATTTATTCACGTTTTCCTGGAACCGTTCTTAATTGGTTCGTTTGAAAATGAGTTGTTTGAGAGGCAGAGTATAAAAAAATATAGTCAGTGTCCGGGGGGATAGGCATATGCATTGCATCTTTATTTCCAAACAGTGTTTTCCCCCCAGTGTTAAACCTCCCTTCAAATATCCCAGTAAAGCGCCTTATAAAATCTGCTGGTACACTGAACTGGTTTACAACATGAATGTGAGGATTACGCCCGAAATAAACACGAGGAAAGTGGAATAACGTGACGCGAAATGAAGGACGTAATAACTGAAAAGCGTCCACCCATTGTTTCGGAGCTGACCGTGTTACACGTTGTTATTATTTAAGCGAGCCACGCCACATTAAACATCAAAAAGTTACCCTATAACCTTTAGAGTTCCGAAAATAAAGAATGTCAACGCTTCGGCTGGGTCTCTTGAATATGTTAGGTGAAACGTAAAATGAAATTATTTAAATATCTTCACACCTCACATTCAGATTATTTTGGACTTATCTTACTTTTGTATGGGGGTTTACCTTCTTTGGGTTTTGTAGATTAACTTCGGCAAAATTTGTGGACTCTGTAATTGGAAAGGTATTTTTGGTTCGGTAACGAAGCATTTTAGACAAATAATTTTCAAAGTTTAAATCGCTCCTGTTAAATTTGAAACATAAAAATAAAAACTTAATAACATTACTTGATAGAAGGGTAAAATCTTGATTGAGTGTTTACGACCGCACCGCTTTAGTCATTTTATGAGAGGCTGTTCACCATATTCCTGTCCTTGTCCCAAGCCACTTGGGGTCGGAGCAACACGTTCCCTTCTTCCATTCTCTCCTGTCAGACGTCACCGCATCATTTAGACTCGTTTACGGAAACGCGGGGCGTCGCGCGGCGCGTACAGAAGGCTAGTTGCTTGCTATTTTATTAATTTTTATTGATTAAGCCAGCCACAAAACCGTTAACAAAAGAAAAGCAAAAAGGTTGAATGTAGAACTTGCATACAATTTCGTTATACGAAGTAAGTGTTGCAATATAATGCGACATCTCGCCACTAAACTATTGCTCAGTGCCCAGTAGTGAGGCAGTAACAAGCTGTTGATAAATTAAGTTGTCGACTCGACAACAGGGTGGGACTTGAAATTCCTCGACGTGGTCCTTAAGAGAGACTGGGCTTTTTACGGCTTTTTTATGTTGTTTTGTCGCTTATTTGTTATGGTGACAGAGTTTTATTTAGAAAGCTGTTGCGATTGCATAGCTTATTCCGACAGCCTTGTTTGTCTTCTGGTCGCAATC
Organism: Diarsia rubi; assembly: GCA_932274075.1. Taxonomy (NCBI): domain Eukaryota; kingdom Metazoa; phylum Arthropoda; class Insecta; order Lepidoptera; family Noctuidae; genus Diarsia; species Diarsia rubi. Next base: position 16,521,454 of record OW026419.1, on the reverse strand, counting down.
GCAACTGCAGAACATGAGATCCTGGGGTCGAGTCCCGGGTCGTCCAAAGTGTTATTAGGTTTTTCGTTCCGAAATATATCAAAACGAGCCACACAGGCTTGATTTTAACCAGGTTGATGGCAATAGGGTTGCCTGCTATTACATGGGACTTACCATAACTTGCGAAATGTGGATGTACTAATAGGCACACCTCTGCCAAACTCTTCGGGGATTGCAGGCGTCATGTTATGTATGTCTATTCCGACATAATCGCTATAATTATTATCACTGGAGTTAGATGTACCAACATTTCTGTGCGAGATTTTTTTGATACTGTCTCACTTGGTACAGATACAGGCGGTCTGAAATGGTCACTTAAGCAGATCATAATATGAATTGATCACACACGCTGTTACTAACATGAAAAGTCCATTTTACGAATTTTAATGCAATTTATATTATGATCCTATTATGATCTACTAAAGTAGCCATTTTAGACCCCCTGACCTGGTTAATTCAAAGTATGTCACATATAAATAGCAAAATAATGCAGAAAAAAAACAAAACAAATGCGGTCACTTCCGACAGACACAAACATCAACACAGTTATTCTCTTATCGTCAAAAAGAAACACGGTAACCGCCATAAACGAAGACTTTAAATTGAAACAAAACACAGCTAATGCGCTCTCCATAATGTTCACCCCATTTCCCTAACTCCGTCCCTGTATTGTATGTCCCCAGTTATCTGCGACGCGGATATTGTTTTTCTACTGGCAAGCACTTAGAAAAATTACAATTACTGCAATGAAAAGAAGATTTCATATTGCCTCAGCCTTTATTGCTCTTTACCCTTGCTCCTTTCATAAATGATATTGTTTTTCGTTGTTGTCTGTAGTACCTACTTACCTACTTACTGAAGGTATAGGACCCCTGAGTGTGTGATCAGATAGAGATATGAAAAATCAAATGTAGATAATAAACCACTATTCACATAAGTACCACAATATTGCTTACTGACGTTACACGTGTTCAAAACTTATTTTTTTCCAAGCAATACCTATTTAAAACAAACTGAAAGGTATATGTAGAAAATACTTGTGTGGGTATGAAAGCAACCTTCACTTTATCCAACTTTTATAAAGTAAAAACTCTTTTTTTTTGGCGGGTGGATAATCATCAAATAACCCCTCCCGCTCTTGGGCAGAGCGAAAGGGAGTGTCAGACTTCTACTGACTAAAAACCACCCATGTTCCTTCTTAGCCGCGGCCAAAGTAAAAACTCTTCGACTTACTTTTAAATTGGTGATCTCCCACAAGGTGGATTTTTTATTTAAGTCAACGCGATCAAAAGATATGACCGTTAATGCCGCGTATTTTGCAATTTCTATAAATCAAAACCTTTAGGGTATTTCCCGTTGACCTAGAATCATGAAATTTGGCAAGAACAAAATGAAATTTGCCGCTGGATGCGAGACGCACGGGACCGGTCAATGTGGCGACACTTAGGGGAGGCCTATGTCCAGCAGTGGACGTATTTCGGCTGAAATGATGATGATGATGATGAAATTTCTTACAGCACATGTAAAGGGCTGAAAACCGAAACTATCTTGTTTAAAAAAAAATATACCTACAGCCTATCTGGAACCAGCACGCGACTCCAACTCTCACTTGACCAGTTTTTCTTACAACAACATAGCTTACCTGAAAAGTCAAAAGTACACTAATCAACAATAACTAGAAAAACTTCATGATTAACTTCAACATTACTTACTTTATTAAAAAAATATATAAAGCAAAAAAAAATATTATTCGAGCAGAAAGTAACAGATAAATCTTGCTTTGTAGAATGGAATATTTTATAATTAAGTACAGGAGAGTTTATTCTGAGCCCGAAGCGTTTTGCCGTATTTCCTTTAATACAGCCTGTTGCAGAAAAAATCACTATAAGATAATGAATTAATGATACAATGTTTTTAGATGCTTTGTGACGTACGCTTGTTATATCAAATGGAATATTTTCTTTTTTATTTCATTGAATTGTAATACTTGTAAGGTTTATTTTCATCCTTATTGTTAAATGTTTGATCAAATTAAATTACTTTAATTATAATACTATAGTACATTGTTATCCAAGGGGCGAAAGTTACTTATTTAGTCCCGAGACGGGGTTTAGCGCCCGTAACGTAGTGAGTACGCAGTTAGTTCGAGGGACTAAATAATTAATTTACCCGAGGTAAACACTGTGCTTTTCATTACGAATACGAGGAAAGTAAAAATAAGAACATAAATTACCTACTAGCTAAAGAAAAAAATGAGTGTAAATTGTGTTCGGAGTTTTACATGCTTTTTGACGGTATTTCAACGGAGAGATAGTCCATAACAGTGCTACATGGTTGTTTGAAGTAAGCTTCATTTGTGAAATAGTATTAATTAAAAAAAAATACAATATCCACACAGTGCCCTCTGACAATGACATTCAATCGCAAAAAGATCCTGCTAGCACTGTAGATTAATTATAAATCTTCAAAATGCACGTATGTCTCATTTCTGTTTTATGAACTAAGTTTATTAACCTCTCTGACTGGCAAGACGTTTACCGAGAACGATGCCGTGTTTGAATAAGACCTATACTAATAATATTAAGGGTATATTTGGTTGTAGAGGAAAGTCGTCACTATACAGGAATGGCTTAAATGAATTTAATGTAAATTATGAAATTATGGTTATTTTGAAAGTAGGTTTTTACAAGTCACTTTATTTAAACTGGATGGAGCCGGTGTTTCGTACTTGACTACTCTGAGAAGAAACATTCCAAACACACTATTTATATGTAGTTCTGTACCTGTTCATGTCTATATAGATGGTGTATAATGCCAGCACACCCTTAAAGTATAAGTTCTGTTCAAATAACAACTATAACCCACATATATCTAACCAGCACATAACAGACTAACTCGACCTACTTAGAGTACAAAATATCATGTAAGAGATACCATTTCCCGAAATCTGCTACATAACTCACTGCAAACAAACAATGTTGCAATGTAAAGCAAAATTAAACAGGAAAATAAATTACAAAACTCAGTTTAATATTTACCTGTACGACCAGATAACAAGAACACATACAATGATAACTAACATTTGCAATATCAAATAAACATCACCCTGTTTAAAGATTCATCCCAACAAAGAATAATCAACTTAATCTCCTTCTAATATAGCAGCAAATTGAATGACGCATACGAAATGTATCACTTGCAATTCTATGCCGGAGAAATTGACTCAGGGTATTCCCTCCACATCCAATATTAATGTGATAGAATATAGTGTAAAGCGACTGATTGCACAAGACTGTTCCTGCGGTATCCATTTCCGTCTGAACACGATTGTAAATACGTTGCGGGAATGGTTTTGCGTCAATGGATGTGTTGGTGAAATGTGTGTGGATTTGGTCGTGTTATTTATTGATCTGGTGGTATAGTTAGGGAGAAGTTATACGTGGGTCAGAGTTGGTATAAATAAGGTGGAGCTTGCAAAGTTCCACACTCTCTGAAAGGTTTCAGTCATGAAGACTTGTTTGGTTGTTTCGTTGTTCCTCGTCGCTTTCGCGGTCGTTAGCTCGGCTGCTGACATAGGACATGCTGGTAAGATTAATATTTTTTTAAATATTAATTGCTGTTATTTATTCAAAGATATGACGTAGTTCATTCATAAGCAGTAGTAGGTCCTAGGATAGGGAAACAAGGAAGGGAGGCCTCTGCCCGGCAGTGGAACACAAATGGCTGATAATAATAATAAAGTTGCTAATTCTAAAAGTAAACCAAAGCCGCCCATTCGCTATGAGAGACAGTAGTAACACTAGGTACTGGTTTTTCTGTGACTCTATGAAATAATTTCCAATGGCGCCAAAATGGCCACCTGTTATTGTTTTCATAAAGTGAAACGACCCATCAAAAGCACCTGCTTTACGTGAGTCTGTTGTTTCCACAGAGCCATCCCACATTATGCTAAAAAGGGAAACGATACAAGGACCAGCGTTCCCGAACCGCTGCGTGTTTTACGAGTGCATTGCAAGTTGCAGAAATAGAGGATACAAGTCTGGTGGATACTGTACCATCAATGGATGCCAATGTCTGCGATAGTCACGTGTATAGTCAATGCCTAGTTATAAGCACTATTCTGGATCAGCACTCCTTCAAGTCGAGTTGTTGGCATTAAAACCGTAAGCCCCGGTTTCCACCAAAGCGGAGAGGAGCGGAGACTAGAGGAGATGTGTGGAAATCGGCCAAGCACATAAAGGGTGTAAAAGTACCCTTAACGCAAACGAAAGGCGCTTATTCTCCCTACCACTGCGATCATTTTTTAGTTCTAGACCATACTTGGGAACCCCCTAGTTACGGAGATATTGGGGGTCAAAGTTCCAAATTTTGCACAGCTGTTTTTGTAAATACAGTTTTTCAGGTTAGCTCCATAACCCGTTTAATATTCAAAGCATCCACTAGCATAATGTTTTAAGACTGCTACATTGAGTTTCACCGTAAAATGTGATTTTTGACCCCAAAAAAACCGTTTCTCAGCAAAATTTTTTGCGTAAGAGTACTTAGTTTGATGTACAGAATGCTTGGTTGACGCCTGCGTGAAGGGTTAATTTACACCCTGCATTTTCGTCTTTCGCCCTTCCCATTGCTCGAATTTAGCACATGTCCTACGAACGCTCTGCTCGTCTCCGCTTTGGTGGAAACCGGGCCTAACGCACACTCATGAGCACCCCAAACTGCTTAACCTCGGACCCACAGCCCGACTCCATTCACTGCTGGGTATGGGCAAACCAAATCCAGGATTTGACCGGAAGGGCAACAATGTTGGGCCGCGGGTAGTCCAACGGTTATCGCGGCCTCGACATAGAGGGCGAAGAAGGAACATGGGTGGTTTTTAGTCAGTAGAAGTCTGACACTCCCTTTCGCTCTGCCCAAGAGCGGGAGGGGTTATTTCAGTTAGTGAAAATGAGGTTAGTTGTTGTCCATCCGGTAAAGCGCTGCCATAGGTGTCATGAGCAATTATTATTGAGCATGCCATGGTGATGGTGCCATGGTGCCATGTTAATATCAAACATTGATAGCAATGTCTGCAATAATTCTTAAAAAACAACTCTCTCAATAAAATACATGTGCCATTTAATTTGTTTGTTTTACTAAACTCTAACAGAACGTCTGCCTTGCCCTGATGGATAGAAGCCTACATTTATTTTATATGGAAAATAATACTGGAATATTATTGCAGCAAAACTAAAATTAAACGATAGAGATGTCAGTTGACGCCCGTCGGGGCTGCGGGTTGTTCATGTTCATGAGGAACATGGGTGGTTGTAGTCAGTAGAAGTCTGACTAAAACCACCCATCATCATCATCAATGACTTCTCCCGCTCGTCCTACCGCTCTGCCCGGAGCGGGAGAAGTCATTAATTTGATGATTTTCGACTATCCAAAAAAAAAAGAGTATGAATAACCGATGAAAACAAAGCCCGTAGTAAGTAATAAGCCTGATCTGGAAATCAGGTTTAAAGCAGCAAGCAGGCGAACTTGAAATCTGAGAATATCTTAATAAGCATAATGGATTGTCTTCTTCAGACACTGTTGAACTGATTGTGTTAACTATGTATTATGGTAATAATGGTTAAAACTACTTACGACGATCCCAAGAAAGGACAGATGCGTTGTACTCGGAACTGGCGTAAGTGTGTATGATCAATTGATCAGATGTATGAATGTGGATGGGACAAAAGGAGTATGTAAGGAACGTAGCTGGTGGCCTACTATGGTGTCTGCCTACCCCCATGAGAAAGGTCGTGAGTTTATGTATTTTATGTCTATCCCAAGTAGCAGCTCGATTTGCTACCAAACTGATGCAAAGAGTCATCGTTTCAGTCAAGGGTAGTATGCGGACACAGACTGTCAAATCCGGAGATACAAGCCTTTTTTTTTGGTGATTGGGAAAGCATCAAATGGCTCCTACCACTCTGGGCGGAGCAGAAGGGAGTGTCAGACTTCTACTGACAAAAAACCACCCATGTTCCTTCTTAGCCCTTTGTGTCCAGGGCCATGGTATCTCTTTCAAACAACCCGCAGCGGAGGTACAAGCCTTAATTCGGGTTTAAGCGAGCTAAAACAAATAAATTAGAAATGCATGTTTAAGGAACCAATAACAAGTCCCCAATATAACACTTAAGACCCTTATGGCCACCCAAAATAGCTTCCGTTAAGTAAACAATTTGTTTATGTAAACAAATTAATTGAAATCTCAAGACTCTCAATCATCAAGTAGTTTAGATTGTGGTAGATTTGTATTTGCATCTCATAAATAAATCTTCGTTTTACTGTAATTTTGAAGAAGTCTGAAAGTAGCGCCGGTGACTGAAAAGTTGTGTTGTAATTGGTTTAAGAAGAATAAGGAAAATGTCGTGAGGAAAGTTTTGAGTATGAATGTGGATAAATATTAAGAGTAGAGGAAGACCAAAGAAACAATGATATGGCAATAAAAGAGGCGACTTTTGAGATGATCATTAGCAGAGAAGCACGGAAGGAGAAGACATGCGGTGCTACCCACAAATTAATTTAAATACTCGTAAGAGCAAGAACATGATGATAATGATGAGGTTAAAAAATTCTCCTCTAGTTTATCTTTTAAATAACTTAAGCATTTATACAAAAAAAAAAATGATATTCAAATTTAAAAAATATTAGGCTACTATTACTATTACTATTTAATCTTTGCAAACATCATCTACGCTAATATTACGAGTATAAAGAGGAAAGATTTGTTCGTTTGTTTGTAACGAATAGGTTCCGAAACTACTGGACCGATTTGAAAAATTATTTTACTGTTGGGAAGCTACACTATCCGCGAGCTATAATGCTACTTTTTATTCCTGTATTCCCACAAGAACGGAAACTACGCGGGTGCAACCGCGTGGCGTCCGCTAGTAGCCAATAAAACTCCAATTAATACGGAAGGGACACCGACGCGCTTAAACGGATAGCACATATTAGTTTTTTTTTATTAGCGATGAAATTCGAAATACATCACTTTGAACCATTTAGTTTTGAATACGTGGCAACCGTTTGTGCATCGGTGCCCGTTCCAGCCTAATAACAATCACATTAAATTTTCCACAGAGGGTTATATCTAAATATTTATTGCAATAAATCGGCAAAAAAATAAAGTCAGCGTAAATGAACAATTTCTTCTAGAATACAATTACTTAGAATTTTCCCATGTTCATCAAAGTATAAGGTGCTAAGAAATACGTTGGTATCGTACTAGGAATGATTGCTGTACTTTGCGGATCTCTTATAACTGCCTTCGAGCCAGTTCCATAGTAGAAAGCCTGAAGGACCAGCTTGGAACAGTAGCTAGGGTTAAAAGACCTAAAGGCCGTTGGAAATATCCTATAGGTTACATGTATGGTCTTCGTAGCACTACCGTTTACGTCGTAGTAATGTCGGTCAGCCCAACGCGCTGCCTGAGCAGCCACTGAACTGTCTCGATTCCGGTACACTGTCGTCCAATCAGTTTTGTGCTCTTCGAACCATTGGTCCTTGGGAACTTGTCTGTTATTGTCTGGTATGCCTGTCACATAACCGTCGCCACCAGGCATCTCTAACACCCAGTAATTAGAGGTCATAATCGCCGCGTGGCCAATGAACCCTCCAATGCCTCGACCAGTGATCAGGATGTCCCCTTTCCTTACAGTGTTTACAAAGCGTCTCTTGTTATCTGCTGTGCTTCGCTTGACTATTTTTCTTTGGAATAAAGACTCCTGAGTATCGCTTAGTATCCCGTAGTTCATCAATATGAGCCAATCCTGGTAGTTGATTGGCTCGGTGTCATTCAACGATTTATATTCCAGGTACAAATCTTTGAAGATATTTCTCTCGTCCCGTTCGAACGATTCGAGTGAATATTTTTCTGGATTTATTATTCCCAAGTGGACCCCGTTGTTGTATGCGGTCGCCGTCTGGTTCGATACCGCGTCATTCCGCTCTGAAAACAATAAATTACGAACCGTCATTTCATTGTTCGTTCTGTTCCATTTTTGAAACAAAAAGGTGACGTATAAGCGTAACGTTTGTGATACATCATTTTGCTTGACAAGTATGCAGATGTGATCACACTGACTAAAATATTTATATTATGCCTATCACGATTAGTTATCTACACTAAGCATTAAATATGTATGTTAGATATTCCTATAAAAACGAAATTGTAGACGTCATCCCTCGCTTTCCATCAGGCTTGATCGAGAACAAGAGCCGGCCCAGGTGGCAACAAAAAAAACATCCAAGAAATTAATTTAAAAAAAAAACCACTTACTTAAATCTAGTTTTTCAGCCGAAGCATGTACTCCTACTACAAACATGACCACAAACATATACATGTGTCGAAACTCCATGATGGCGTCTTCGCTAATGTGATTAATTACCCAATCATCATCCCCTTTATATATGTCATTAATCAAGGTTCAAACGCACAAATAAAGTGTAGTGTTCACAGAAAAGTGCTCGAGATAAGGGGATGTCCTCCGGCCTGGTAACTGTAACACGGTTTCAGAGAACTGTGACACATTACGGCTAATGACTTCGTGCATATACATGCACGTACCTACATGTTTCCTGAAACAATTTTATACTAAGTAAAAATCTTAGTCAAAATTATTTTGTTTCTTAAAAATGTTGGATAAAAGAAACATAGCAACACGCCTCCTATCCCCAATGGGTTACGCAGAGGTATACCCAATAATACACCTACATTTTGCCTTTTATATGTTTAAGTCCATGTAATAGAGGGCAAGCCTATTCCCATAAACTGGGCACAGATCCAGAACCCGTTGCTGCTTATGAGAAAAGAGGATGAAAATATAATTATGAGCAATGACACATTTCGCTTTAAATACGGCTATTTATATACCTACAAGTATTTATAAACGACATTCTAATTTCAATAACAAAGAAACCTACAAATTCTTAATTCATCTTGTTTTTGTGTGAAATGTTATCAGATATTAATAATAATATTTTTTCAAATATATCAAACCTCTTTTAAGCAAAACAAAAGAAAAATAATCTTCAATTATGTTTACGCCTATTTTTGTGTCCGAGTTTCTGAGTCAAATAAAAATTGATTCAATTTAAAGTGACGTCAGTTGTCATCCGAGATTAGGGGCTTCACAGTTGCTATGCTGTGAACAAAACCCTAAATAGCGAAATAAGGAAAATTCTATACAGTACATTCCGTGGTTTGGATTATTTTGAGAGCTATCTGCTTATTGGACACGTCTCCCGCATGCCCAATGAGTTGTGGGCCAAAATAGCCACTTTCTGGAGCCCTGACACAACCTGAAGGCGTCGCGGCAGACGATAGACAAGTGACACAGGAGGTCTAAAATGGCTACTTTTGGCAGATCATAATAGGATCATAATATGAATTGTGATAAAATGGTATTATGAATAGTCCATTTTACGACTTTTAACGCAATTCATATTATGATCTTGTTAAGTGGCCATTTCAGTCTTGGTCCACATAGGCCTTGGATCGAAACATCTGGAAGTCACAAGGAAAGGCCTTTGCCCAGCTGTGGGATGATGCAAGCTAACAGTATCACAATCAGCATCTACCCAAAATACTTGAAATTTCCATAAACTTAATCTGGTTTAATACGATCAAAGACTAAGATTTTACACGTGTAAACCAAACTTCGAATTTTGCTCATGTCGTTATTGAAATACAACGATTAACATGGTTTAGATTTTTACCAAGAAAAGATCAAAAGGTCGTGATAGGAATGGCCGATATGTCGATATATTATTGTGATGTACGAGTTTGTATACATAAAATATTTTGTAAATTTTCAGAGCTGCTGTATACCCAGCAGGACCCTATGTTTAAACAGATTGAATGCTGAAGTATAATGGGCGTTGTATTAAGTACCTTCCCAATCACATAATTTTCTGCCTAATAGGGTATTTCACCAAAAAAATCTAATTACTCCAAGTCCGTCAGATAGATTAAAAAAAATTATGGACACGTATTTTTTCTTTTTTCACATAATCAAAAGATGAACACGATACAGTGCTTCGAAAAGTCGCGTCATGTCGTGTGACGTCACAAGGTTAGTACTTTTTTACCCACAAAGTGACGTCAAAAGCCCCCACTCATGACCTTCATGACTCTAAAACAAAAAACACGTATCCAATATTTTTCGATAACCTAACTGACGATTTTTTTGGTGAAATATCCTATTTTAGCTTCCTGCACTTCTACGTACCACGTTAGTTGGGGTCGGCGCAGCACGTCATTTCTTACATTCATCCTTGTCAACTGTCATTTAATTTGGCCTGCCTCTTCCTTTCCATCCATCAACATTTTATCACTGCTTTATCACTTGTTGGAAGATAAGAGATTTTCAACAATCTTGTTCTTCTATAAAACAAAACAAATACGAGCCAAAATAAAACAACAGCGCTAAAACAACAATACCTTGAAACAATTAAGCCCCATGTAGCAGATACGAGTATTTTTTATCCTCAGTATCAACTTCTTACGTGGGGAGTAAATAAATTAACACCAGGGATAAACCAGACGAACGATTTCTGTCCGATAATTGCCGATTATAGTCGTCAACTGTTTTTCGGTCTTCGAATTTTATAGTCTTAATGTGTTCTGCTTTTCTCATATTATGTTTTCAATAGGTTCTGTGATATTTTTTGCAGTTCGTGCGGTGAAATAATTGTTGATTGTTTTTGTAGAATAAAATGTAGAAAATCTATAAAGGGTGTAAAAGTACCCTTAACGCAAAACAAGGGGCACTTGTTCTCCCTACCACTGCGATAATTTTTTGGTTGTAGACCATACCTGGGAACCCCCTAGTTACGGAGATATTGGGGGTCAAAGTTCCAAAATTTGCAGCTGTTTTTGTAAATACTAGTTTTTCAGGTTATAACTTTACTTAAATTACCTCCATGACCCTTTTACTATTCAAAGCAACCACTAGCACAATGTTTTAAGAGTGCTACATTGATTTTTACCGCAAAATGAGATTTTTGACCCCAAAAAAAGAAGTCGTTTCGTAGCAAAAGTTTTTGCGTAGTACTTTTTGTGTAGTAGCACTTAGTTTGATATACAGAATGCTTGGTTGACATATGTGTTACGGGTTAATTTACACCCCGTAGGTTAGATCGGTACTCCTTCCATGTAAAATACTGGTATTGCTACTGGTAGTCAGTGTGTGTGTTCAACAGAAGAAATGCAACATACGTTTTACTCTTCACTGAATTTATTCTGAAATGAGTTTTTGTCAGCCTGAGAGACCACTCTCTTACTGACTACAAATACAGAAATCTACAAAGAAAAACATTTGATCGGTCGCTACCGAAAGCGCCAAACTAGTAGCTTTGTTCTATGTTAACACAATTTAGATTTCCATCGAAACGCTAAGAAGTAGAAGAATTATTGATCGGTTTCCATCTGTCTTATTTTTTTTTTAATTTTTAGCCAAAGAGTCGTTCGTCTGCTCGCCCGCTGTACGCATAAATATTCTCTGCGAAGAGCAGCCCAAAAGTTTATCTGCGTAAATGTAGGAAATGCTTCGTAACTGGCAAGTTCCCGCCCTAGGCGGATCGCCCTCAAATTAGATACTTACCTAGTTAGGCATTCAGTTGAGGTCTTTAGTATTCTTTGCAAGCTCCTCGACAATCGCTCATGGGCACTTCATTATTTTGATAAAGTTCTGTTTGAAGGTGAGATACTGTGAGTTTTAGGTTTGATGTTTTAATTTTGTGCTGCAATTTTGAATGAAGACTACATTTAGATTAAGACTTACATTTGGAATGGGCAACTTCAGGACTTTCACAGTTTTTACACCTTCTGACTGAGACTAGCTACATGGCATCGTTATATTTGACAATTCAAAAGTGAATAGACTCCTTTACTAAAATTATTATCGATTAGTTTTATTATACACCCCATCACTAGCAGCTACCAAATCGTAGGTGATCAGATGGGAATAAAATTAAATATTTTTTATTGTTCCCATTAGAGCACCTCGTCAAAATATTGATTGGTGCTCAAATGGAATAGCTTTGGTGCTCTAAGCGCAGGTGCTCTAAAAATCTGTGCCCAGATGGTAATACCTCCTCGAGTAGGTTTTGTGAAAGTAGTGGACTGAAAAAAAAGGTGTAATACCATAAGTATCACATCAATAATTATGTAAAAATAAATGCCCGTAGAGGCCTGTGTCGGTGAGCTGAGTGAGCATAACTTGTCAATCTTCTACACTTTCGAACGAAGCGCTTTGCTAAATATTTTATTATGCGCACAGCCAATGAGTGTAACTCCCTACCTGTGTCGGTTTTCCCGAGTTCATATAACCCCAATCTACTTAATTAGCGAGTAAATAGGCTTCTTCGGAGTAAGCTCGTTCCATCGTCGACCTCATATCTGCCCTTTTTACAAAAAAAAATATATATATATATAGGTAGTGTCAGACTTCTACTGACTAAAAACCACCCATGCTCCTTCTTAGCTCTTGTGCCGAACCCGCAGTATCTCTTTCGAACAACCCGCAGCCTCTGCCCTTGGGGCAAGATAAGGGCAAAAAAGTGCTTGTTGAAACTCTTATTTTGAGCTTTACTTAATAACCAATTGTGTGAGACTTACCCTAAAAAACTGCTGCGTTACCTATTTTAGATAGATGCCCCGTTGTCAAGACATGTCCAACTTTTTTATGACGCACCTAACCGTCCAAAAACATGCTCCTTAACAGCTCATAACAGCTCCGAAAGGTTTATAGCTCACATTAATATCCCAGCAATAACAACAGCATTAACCTGTACCCCGGGTACAGGTGCAAGCAAGCACATCAAACACCATGTGTACACGCTTGAAGCAGTAACGTTGTCGTATGCAAATTATTCACAGAAACTAAATGGAGGGTAATGGAGGGTATTAGTAACATGCTGCGACTGCCAGCCAATCAGAATGCGAGGAGCATCAACCAGCCAATCACGTACAAGATGTATGTTCGTTGAACTAACGTAATGTGTCTGTGGTGCGATGTCTTTCGCCGTCATTTGTAAATCTTTGACAGTCACTACAGGGTGTAAATTAACCCTTCCCACTTGTAACGTAGTAGTTACATTTTGCAGAAATCAAAACATAATAACTAATTTAATTATAAAAACACTGCAACATTCCAATGTTTACTTTCATCCAACTGTCAAGGAACCGCAGACTCCAAAATATAATAACCACGGATAATAAGTTGTAGTGCTGTGGTAAACCTTACTAAAATGCGTGAACGACGTATATTGCGCGCGCGCATCACTACATTTGAGCAGAGCGACCAATAGCCGTTCGTTCCGCAGAGATGTCATTACGGCGTGCGTCGGTGACACAGACACTGCAAATTCGGTCTCCGGCGTAGGCGTGCGTTCCTAGCGGGCGCGCGCCTGCGCCCAATACGAGCCTACCTCTCGCCATCATTCGGGCTTAATGCTATACCATGCATCTTAATTTTACTCTGCCATCGAGCATTTAAACTCAGTGTCTCCATAACCCCCATACTGGGTAAGTTTTGAACAGCATAAACATGTGTGTATTTTGTGTTCCTAATTTTATAGGTTATCTTAGCATGTATGCCTATTTTTCTCCGACTTTATGCTACGCTATAATTATGATGTAATTAAACCTTAAGGCCTTCAGCTCAATGCATTTTGACTTTTCGTGCTTCACACTCAAAATGTGCTATCATGCCTTATTTTCACTCTTCCCATATGTAAACTCCGTCTGATTGTGACAATCCACCAACACCTTCATTAGTGCACTATTTTTGCTACTCGCTCTGCTTAGCTTGGTGTCGCAATCAGCGGAGGTGACCTTTTGTCCACCTCTTGACACGCTGGACGTTACGTTCCAGGGTCCCAGGTTCCTGCTGGAGGAACACATTATAACTCCAAAGTTCCGGCTAGAGCACCCTCAAGTTCGCGTTAGTTACGCGGCTGGTTCCGTCGTGCGTGCTAAAATCGGGCCGGCATCGGACTTCCCACTTGTTGGCCATACTTGCCACGTGGGCCGAGCCGGGCCGACGTAAAGAAGAGCTGGCCATCACCCCTACGCATCCAGCGTGGCACCTCGCTGCGGTCATCGCCACGCCGGCTATCAGGGCAGTACAGCACATCCCACAGGGATGCCTTAGGAGTTTGTGTCCGTAGACCTTCCCACACCCATTTTTTATTTAAATATATTTTATGTAGACTGGTTGCGTGGTCTTATTTATATTAACCTGCGCCACGCACCCCTTTTCCGTCACATTGGCGCCCAAAAACGTGGTTTTACGGTCACATATTCCATAGAGTAACCTTGTGGGTATTTTTTTTTCTATATTTGTTGGTGTATTTTGGTGGTTGTTTCGTGTTGTAAAACGTTTCGGTTGCCAGCAACTAAGGTGTACGCAGCGGTACCTTAAATTTATATTGGTAGGAACGGATTGCTCCGTTGTAACATAATTGTTAATTGTTATTTTTAGGAAGAATGCATTTATCGTTCTACTATAGTGGTAGGGCCAATAGTAACGGCTCGCCCCGGGGAGGTACCACACTCTTTCCTATTTCTTCCGGTAAGCAGCTCTGCTGTGTGCCGGTTGAAGGGATTGGGTTGCCGGGTTTTCAATTACTGGCTACTTTAGACATAACAACCTTGTCTACTGATGACACAAACAGCGTTGATATCAAATATCGCTTGTATGTGTCAATTGTTCTTAAATAACTTAGAATCATTCTTTTTAAATTAAACATTCTTAGAACTTAATAACAACAATTAATTTTAAACATTTTAATTACAAGTATTAAAACTTGTATCTTGACATTTTTACCCGAGTAACAATATTTGTACTTTTAAACATTTCACCGGGGTAACTAATGTTGTGCAACGGACAATCCTGTTTCTGACAACCTATTATTGTATTAGTTTAATTTTAACATAAAGTAACTTGTTCTTTTGTTTCTTTTTAAGCTTGATATTTTCTATACTTGACTTAGTATGGTCAGCAGCAAAAATTAAGTTACAGAATGTCAATTATTTTTTTTGTTAGATTCAACAACTTTTGTTTTTTTTCTTTTTTACTGACTGGTACTCCTCACATATTTGAGTTTGTACAGTCAGCAGCAAAAATAAGTTACAATTGTCAATTTATTTTTTTGTCACATTCAACTTTTTTAGTTTTTTTATTTATTTAATGGCTGATACTTCTACCATAGTTGAGTAGGTACAGTCGACAACAAAATTTAGTCCTTTAAAAATTAATTAATTTAATTTTTTTTTTGGCAGTTCAATACTCAAGACATCTTACTTTTAGTTTTCTTTTGTTGTTATTGTGCCATAGTTGAGTACAGTCAACAAGAAAATTTACTAGTCATTGATCATTATTTGAGATTATTTTTAACTGTCAATATAACTCGATACTTCATACTATTGTTTCTGTTATATTGTAATGTCTCACATAGTTTGAGTACAGTCAGAAACATTAGTCATTGAACATTATTTGAGATTTTATTTTTAAATTCTTTTTTGTTTTACCGGTATTCTTAAACCAGTACTTCTTACAATTTTTGTCGTTAATAACTATACTTTCTGAGTACAGTCAACAACAAAAATTTGTTAGTGAATTTTTTTTTGAGAATTTTATTTTATTCTCCTGATAGATTAAAATGACTGTAACTCGTACACATTAGTTGCACCTGGCTTTTCTTGTTGTTTTATTTGTTAACTTTTATTTTATGTCTCTAATTTGTTTTATTTAGGACAACAACCAAAACGTTACAATAGTTTTTTTTGTAACATTCGGAGTATTAGGGACTCCTTGTTTATTGCTGTTCAACACTTACCAGTATTATTCTTGCGGTTATATTATATTTTATTTTTTTTAATTTTTTATAGAAGAACTTAATTTTCTTAGACATTAGTTGAATATTTTTAACAATATTTTTACATAGGTTTTCAAGTTTAAGCTTTATTAATATTTTGTAAACACTGCATAAGGCAGTGCATTATTTTAGCCTCCAGCGGAGACACGCTCACTTGATGTCATCATCGGTGTCTTCACACGTGTCTTAATCTGCCATTCATTCGGGCTCTTATTCTCCCCCCCCCCCCCCCCCGACGGAGACGCGCACACTTGATGTCATCATCAGTGTCTTCACACGTGTCTTAATCCGTCCTATATTCGCCTAACTTATTTCAGCCCCGATGGAGAACCACGCTCACTTGATTGTATAATGTGCCTTACCCGTGGTCTCTCCGCATTTAATCGGAACCTCTGAATTGGTACACGCGAAACTCGGTACGTTTTTACCGGGAATCAATTTATCTGAGCGGTTGCAACTCGTTAAATAAGCCTATGCAGGAGCGGGTGGATACTCCTTAAATAAGCCTACATCCAGTTTTTTCTCCCCTTCCATATAATTTATCTGAGCGGTTTGCAACTCATTAATTAAGCCTTTGCAGGAGCGGGTGGTTACTCCTTAAAAAAGCCTTAAACCATCTAAATTTTATAAACCCAGTAGATTCTTTTACTTTCTTTTTGAACTTCTGTTTTGCGCGAGTTTCAAGTCGAATACAGACATGAAACTCTCACATACTTGGTAGGGTGCGGACTCACCTCGCGTTAAGGTGGTCTGTTATTTTGAAATTTGAATATGAGATATGATGGATGAACGATGAAGAATAAAAGTGGTCGTTATTCAGATAGAGCTATATTAGAGGTAAAGGATTTTTACTGAGGTAAAAACCCTCACCAAGTGGCGGGGTACTGTAACGTAGTAGTTACATTTTGCAGAAATCAAAACATAATAACTAATTTAATTATAAAAACACTGCAACATTCCAATGTTTACTTTCATCCAACTGTCAAGGAACCGCAGACTCCAAAATATAATAACCACGGATAATAAGTTGTAGTGCTGTGGTAAACCTTACTAAAATGCGTGAACGACGTATATTGCGCGCGCGCATCACTACATTTGAGCAGAGCGACCAATAGCCGTTCGTTCCGCAGAGATGTCATTACGGCGTGCGTCGGTGACACAGACACTGCAAATTCGGTCTCCGGCGTAGGCGTGCGTTCCTAGCGGGCGCGCGCCTGCGCCCAATACGAGCCTACCTCTCGCCATCATTCGGGCTTAATGCTATACCATGCATCTTAATTTTACTCTGCCATCGAGCATTTAAACTCAGTGTCTCCATAACCCCCATACTGGGTAAGTTTTGAACAGCATAAACATGTGTGTATTTTGTGTTCCTAATTTTATAGGTTATCTTAGCATGTATGCCTATTTTTCTCCGACTTTATGCTACGCTATAATTATGATGTAATTAAACCTTAAGGCCTTCAGCTCAATGCATTTTGACTTTTCGTGCTTCACACTCAAAATGTGCTATCATGCCTTATTTTCACTCTTCCCATATGTAAACTCCGTCTGATTGTGACAATCCACCAACACCTTCATTAGTGCACTATTTTTGCTACTCGCTCTGCTTAGCTTGGTGTCGCAATCAGCGGAGGTGACCTTTTGTCCACCTCTTGACACGCTGGACGTTACGTTCCAGGGTCCCAGGTTCCTGCTGGAGGAACACATTATAACTCCAAAGTTCCGGCTAGAGCACCCTCAAGTTCGCGTTAGTTACGCGGCTGGTTCCGTCGTGCGTGCTAAAATCGGGCCGGCATCGGACTTCGGCATCGGCACCTCGCTGCGGTCATCGCCACGCCGGCTATCAGGGCATTACAGCACATCCCACAGGGATGCCTTAGGAGTTTGTGTCCGTAGACCTTCCCACACCCATTTTTTATTTAAATATATTTTATGTAGACTGGTTGCGTGGTCTTATTTATATTAACCTGCGCCACGCACCCCTTTTCCGTCACAACACATCCAACCAAGCATTCTGTACATCAAACTAAGTGCCCCTACGCAAAAAATTTTGCTGGGAAACTACTTTTTTTTATGGGGTCAAAGTCTCATTTTACCGTGAAACTCAATGTAGCACTCTTAAAACATTGTGCTAGTATCCACTAGAAAAAAAAAAGCATCCGCTTTGAATAGTAAAAGGGCCATGGAGGTAATTTAAGTAAAGTTATAACCTGAAAACTAGTATTTATAAAAACAGCTGTGCAGAATTTGGAACTTTGACCCCCAATATCTCCGTAACATAGGGGGTTCCCAGGTATGGTCTAGAACAAAAAAATGATTGCAGTGGTAGGGAGAACAAGTGCCTTTCGTTTGCGTTAAGGGTACTTTTACACCTATATACTGCAAGGTTCTTCTAGAGCTTGAATATCATCACGCCTGTAATCCCAGAGGGGTAATGAGGGGTGACCCTATTGCCATCAACACGGGCTCAAATCCATACTCCGTTACTGCTCGATAACACGGTTGGCGCTGCGTGTCGCGGGTTCGATCCCCGCACGAACAAATATTTGTAAGGCCTACAAATAGTTGTTCTGGGTCTAACGGACTAATTAGATTTTTTTTTGTTAACTACCCGGACGCGGAGCGACTGATCTCTGATCTGGTCTGAGCTATGTAGCTCATTTATTCGGTAATAGGCAATACGATAGTGCTTGGTAAAACTATTTACCATACATTAGGGTATTTCACCAAAAAAATCTAATAGGGGATCGGAATGGGTCAAAAAAATATGATTCTAATTAGTCCGTCGGTTAGATTATCGAAAAATATTGGATAGGTACGTGTTTTTTGTTTTATCAAATTAATAAAAACTGACGAAGATAAGACCCGTCAAAGATCATGAGTGGGGGGTTGTAACATCATTTGTTGGTGAAAAATGTACTACCATGTGTGGTTTTCGAGGAATTCACGAGTTTTTGAACCATTGTATCGTCTTCATTTTTTGATTATCTGAAAAAAGTAAAATACGTGTCCAATATTTTTTGAAAATCTATCTGATGGACTAATTTGATTTTTTTGGTGAAATACCCTATTTCCACTAAGGTGTTCCATTGGTCTGGTGGTTGCTAGCGCGACTGCTGTGCATAAGGTCCTGGGTGCGACTCCCGGGTCGGGCAGTGTTATTAGGAATTTCTTCGTATTTCTTGTGTATTGTGGGTGCGTTCACTAACATTTAAAACTCACATACACAAATACCCAGACCCGTAAAAACTATCTGTAGGTCATACAAATATTTGGTCCGTGCGGGGATCGAACCCGCGACACGCAGCGCAGCAGTACATTGCTTGAGTCACTGCACCAACCGTGCCGTGGCGAAATAAACGGCTTTTTATTTATAGTAGCATACCAGCTGGTAAACTGATATCTTACAGTGGACACAACATGTAGAATACATGTTATTTCTGTTTTGTAAAGGCAGGGGGGGATTAAATTACAAATGAGACAAACACCTTACTACTCAATTATTATATTTGTACCCTACTTATCAAAATCATTTAAACTATCTTCTACAAAGGTGTTGGGTGAAGAACATCTGCATATAGACCCCGCGCAGGTTCCGTAGCTGGTGCCCCGAAGGTTGCAGAACTCATCACAATCGTACTTGCATGTCCGCTTCTTTTTGACGGCAGCTTGTGATCCTGGTAACAAACAAAAATTTAATAAGTATTATAATATAACTAGCGGACCTGGCAGACGTCGTCCTGCCCGGAAAGCAGCGCCACCTACCGGGTTCAATTGCAAATAACAAAATTCCCCATTAACAAAACGATCCGCAATTAAGTGAATTCATTTGTTACAATAAATGTGATAAATGAAGAACCTCTCGACCGATTTTGTGAAAACTTCACATAAATCATCTAATAAATAGTCCGAACAAAGCCTAAACATTTGGTTTGGATAGGTGAGCCCGTTCTTCTACAATTATATTATAAAGAGGAAAGATTTGTTGTTTGTTTGTAACGAATAGGCTCCGAAACTACTGGACCGATTTGAAAAAAAAAATTACCGTTAGGAAGCTACACTATCCCCGGGTGACATAGGCTACTTTTTATCCCTGTATTTCCACGGGAACGGGAACTACGCGGGTGAAACCGCATGACGTCTGCTAGTGAGTTATAAAATTAAAAATAAAATAAAATAAATAAATATCCTTGGACATTTCACACAACGCCATCTAGTCCCAAGCTAAGCAACCTAATGCTTGTGTTATGGTAACGAGATGGCTGATAAACTACTTATATACATTTTTTTTTTTTTTTGTAAATACATACATATTATAGATAGAAAAACACCCAGACTCGGAACAAATACTTGTAGGTCGTACAAATATTTGTTCCGTGCGGGAATCGAACCCGCGACATGCTGCGCAGCAGTCAATCGCTCAACCACTGCGCCAACCGTGTCGTCAAATGACAGTTATAAAATTACAACGAAAACTGGCATTGATTTTTATATAAATTGAAATGCTTGTAATCCATGAAGGGTTAAGCAAATGTGCACCATAAGGTAATTATGTATAAGTCGCATTTTTAATAGGGGTCGAGCCTATTACCATCACTCAAGCACAAATGCAGGCTCCGTGGCTGCTTCTGAGATATTCACACCTTCTGAGACACACTTTACCCTACCGGTAAACGAACACTGGATCAGGAGAGCATTATCTGGAAATTGGTAGAAAGTAAACATAAACGTCGTCATCTAATCAGTATACTACTAGCTACTTAATCATAACATCACGCCATCATAATAGTACACCCGTATTTTGCTAGTTAAACTCAAAATATACTAGTTGTAGGAGATAAATTTTATTACAATGCAAGCTCATTTGAAGTTTTACGTAAACAACCGTAGAATTAAGGATGCAATAAACATAAATAGTTGTCCAGATTATAATCAACGCGATGTATTAACATTAGTTTGCAGGTTTAAGAACAAAGGAACAGCTTTAAATACAAAAACAATATGTACTCTTTTGCGGTTCTCAACCAGCAGTTTTGCTACTGTATGTATTGGCTGGATCACCATTTTAGCACGTAATCATTTATTGTTGAGTCGTTGGAGATGGAGATATGCCCCCCCCCCCCCATTCTTCTTCCATACTTGGTGCTGTGCATCCTTCATCCATGCATTATCCGCGATATTGACAATATCGCAGTCAACTCGCGTTTGGATCGGTGGGAATGAAATACAATGAATATTTATATATATTCATATCATAGAATCAAAAAGGTCTAAATATATATATCATATATATTTAGGCCCAAAAAGGCAAAAAGGTCAAAAAGGGCAAATAGGTCTAAATATATATATATCAAATATATGACCTTTTTGTCTAAATATAAAATTGTTCTGATTTGGTACTGAGATATTAATAGCTACTACTGAGTACGCTGACATTCTGCATTTTCCAGCCTTATGGCTTACGTTATAAGGTTGAAGTATGGCCGACAGTCAGAGAACTCAGTAATATAAGTATTTATTTAAATATTTTCATCTACTTCAAATACAGAGTCAGTTTCCATCTTTTTTTGTGACGTTTTTTTATAAACTTTCTTGGTTTTTCTATTTAAGAACACACCTAAAACAAATATCTTTAATACCCTTGTCATTTCTAAATAAATCTTTTCGCATAAACTGTTGTGTTATTTATGTGTGCTATCCCCGCGGGATTTCCCTCAGTACGTTTAAACCTGCAAAGGTTAATTTACACGCAGGTAAACACAGAACCAGATGTTGCAACTACATGCATACCTAGTAATGTTTCAAAGAATGCTTGGCATGATAAAAAAAAACAAGTGTTAAGAATACGATATCATCAACAACAACAATCAGTGAGCAATTAAATACGCATAGACCATTCAAGGACAGGTGATTAAAAGGTGATAAGGGTAATCGCACTACTTGTGTACATCTTAGTCTTTATTGTACGCACAATGACGTATAAAATGCATTCTTCTTCGTATCGTGTGGGCAGTAAGGTCTACCGACCCCACACACCCTAGTGTCAGAGTTTCTAAACCACCTCAAGAGCCTCTGACATGGTTTGACGACCGCCATTTGGCGGCCGGGACCACCGGTTTATACGTGCCTTTCGAAGCACGGAATCATTTTCTAGCACACATTGGTATTAAAGCGTGATAAATATGCTCTCTTCTAAGAGTGATGCGTGTGATTCAAATAGTTATGAACTTAAATGTTCATGGATGGAGGGTGAAAGAAAGACCAGTCACTAGACGGACCAGACAATGAAAAAAGTCACATTTCATTACATCACGTCTGTAATCTCGAAAAAAAAACGACGAAGATAAAACGCGTCAAAGATCATGAGTGGGGGGGCTTTTGGCGTCACTGACCGGTAAAAAATTACTTAAATGTAACGTCACACGAGTTTTTTAAAGACTGTATCAAATCATTTTTTATTTACGCGAAAAAATAAAAATTTGTTTGTTCAATATTTTTTTGAAAATCTATCTGACGGACTCATTAGATTTTTTTGTCAACTACCCTAGTATGCCTTTAAAATCCACTTTACTTTAAGTCAGGTATAGTCAGGCACGTCAGCAATGAACACTATGACTAAAATGACCTTTACTGCCATGTATATAATAAAAGCGCTGTCAAAGTCACATTGGTGCCATATAACCGCAGTTGCCTGTACCTAGACAAGTCACATATATGTTAATAACTGGTATTTCCCGCAGTTAGTTACTTGATCAATGATATACTAGAGGTTGATAACCTAGAAATTGAGCGCGTGGTCATTTAACAAGTGGCATATTGTTGAGGCTTTACCTTGGAATCATCTGATAAAAACAAACAAACTAATATGAACATGTTTTAGTATATTTATTTATAGCTACATATAATACATACCACCACTCTATTTATCAATCGGTACCTATCTACTCAATACCGGTCAAACAAGTCAACTACATTTTTAAGTGAAAAAACTAAAACATAACATCACGCCTGTGTGTCCCCGAAGTGTTAACTACAGGGCGCATGTACACGCATGTTTCGTTACTTAAGTTTTAGTTCCATATTTTATTTGGGGGCCACACTATTACCAGTAACTGGGACCGTCCGTGACTTGCCTACTGAGAAATTCCTGATGACCCCATAACACTTCCTGGTGGAAAAACGTCACGTTATGTGTCAGCGGTACTTCCGGCCGCTAGAATTTAATTTTTAGGGTTCCGTACTTCAAAAGGAAAAAACGGATCCCTTATACATAGGATCACTCGTGTGTTTCTCTGTCTGTCTGTCTGTCTGACCATTCCCCTGCCCTTATCGCCGACACTACTGAGCCTAAAATGAAAAAAAATACATAAATTAATTCAACACTTATAAATTACAGAAAAACCTATAAGAAGTTTATGGGCTCGTAACATGGACAATCTCGCAATATTATACTACAATGGAATGGAACCCTTCATGTGCTTGACCGACTTGCACTTGACCAGTTTTTTTCTCTTCACATTCCTTTGTTAGATTATATTTTGTATACCAGTAGGTAAACGCTACAGTATGCCTATAATTCCAAGACATCTTTATATACATTATAACAGATACGATGTAGGCAGGGGTGATTATAGACCATCAAAGACAATTTTGACGCTAATTTTTAATATGCATGGTCTTTGAAACTTTTTGCATAATTTTTGATCATATTATCAGTTACAATGATAATTAATTGCTTAAATTAATTAGTAGAAACTCTTGTCATAAATATAAATCATAAATCGGAAAGACGTTGCACCAAATCGAGTCCTTTGGAAGGAATGGAGGGAGGAGGAATAAAAATCATAAAACAAGAACAATTGTATTCCGCTCTCTCTTGTGTGCAAGGGTAGCCTCAGTTAGCCCTCGTTATGAGAGAACTGATAACGCTAACTGCAGTCGTAATTTTCTTTTAATTTTCTTGTTTAAAAGTTCATTGTAAAGGTGTTTTCCTATTACACCGAATCATGTGGTCCCCCTGCTATTTATCATTTTCGTCCTAGCAGAGACTGGCGGACATGGAGATAATATTTTATGGTACACAAATGCGCACTCTCTTTTATGTCACTCTCATAGTCCGATGAGGCGGCAATAGACTATTCGACCCGACCCGAGAGGTGCAGGACCAACTAATCCTAATCTATAATATATAAGAGCAAAAACTAATAAAAAGAAGAAGGAAAAGCGACTATGTCCCAGCAGTGGGGACGTTATAGGTTGATTTTGTTTGTGATAAACTAATAAGACAGTCTTAAACAAAGTATAAGTGCTAAGGCGAGGAGGTGGAGGTGTGTGTTAAGTATTTGACGACACGGTTGGCGCAGTGGTTGAGCGATTGACTGCTGCGCAGCATGTCGCGGGTTCGATTCCCGCACGGAACAAATATTTGTACGACCTACAAGTATTTGTTCCGAGTCTGGGTGTTTTTCTATCTATAATATGTATGTATTTACAAAAAAAAAATGTATATAAGTAGTTTATCAGCCATCTCGTTACCATAACACAAGCATTAGGTTGCTTAGCTTGGGACTAGATGGCGTTGTGTGAAATGTCCAAGGATATTTATTTATTATTATTTATTTCAATTTTGCAAATTTTAAATTTAACGATACAGTGAAATGTGAGAGCACCTTTAAGCGGTAAAAGTTAAATAGGCACGAATATTTGAAGACATTAAAACGTTGCAGCTAATTATACTGTCGTTTTATGCAGTAGGTACCATTGTGGTTCCTGGTGGCGAATAGTTTTTAAACTATTGTCGTGAATTTTATAGCAAACGAGTTCATTAGAATTTCTTATTCTAATGAACTCGTTTGCTATAAAATTACGTAGAAACGTAACACGTAGAAATTGTAGCTTTACATTACTTGGAACATACGTTCTCGTTATTTTAGATCGATTAGAATAAAAATACTGTTTTTGCACAGCAGACTCAATTTCATCATCATCATCTTCAGCCTATTAATGTTTCCCACTGCTGGGACACAGGCCTCCTCTCTTTTTTTTTTAAAGTAATGGGCTATAATCTACCACGCGGGCCCAGTGCGGATTGGTAGATGTCACATGTCTTGGAATGTTTGGTTCTAAGACATGCCGGTTTCCTCACGATGTTTTCCTTCATCGTTTCTCAATCTCGACTCAATTAACCCAACAATAAATGCCTTGTTGGGTAAATTGTAATAATTTTAACTGGTCTAGTTGCTACTAGAGCGACTGCTGGGCTTGAGGTCTTGGGTCCGAGTCCCAGATCGAGCAAAGTGTTATTGCGTTTCTCCATCAGGAATTTGAAATTACCTATGTTTTAATCTAATCGTAATCGTATAGATGTGAGTGGCAACGCCGGGAGGGGACGCCCTAGAAAGACATACCTACACTGATTTTATTGATGCCTTTCTCCAGAAAGGACAGGTGCGTAGTACTCGTAACCGGCGTGCGTGTATGACCAGATGTATGCATGTAGACGAAGCAAAAGGAGTACGTAAGGATCGTAACAAGTGGCGTTCTGTGGTTTCTGACTACCCGTATGGGAAAAAGGCGTGAGTTTATGTATGTATGTATGTTTAATCTAATCATCTTTAGGCGCGAACTAATTATGGACATTTCCTTCTATACCTTAATGTATACGCACCTGTACCTTTAACGCAACAGAGACCAAACCGTATTAACCATCACTCATCTTGACTGAGACGAATGCTCTTTGGTCAGTAGCTTGTGTCTAGTACATGCATACGTAATGCTAGTGAGGTAATCGATTTGCTACAGGAAGCTCTTCCCGTCATTGCTCTACTAGTATGCAAAGCTGGTCTCACACTGAGGTGAATCCCGTGTGGGTATCGTGACGCGTCATACTGTTGTCATGAAGCTACGTAAGACAGTGGATACAGACGTCAGCAAATCAGGCTACTCAAAACTGTTAAATCCCAATCAACCTTGCTGCTTTAGAAGTAAAGAGTGTTAAAAAGACAAGCATTGGTCCATTCGATTTCATTTCATAATTCAAATGAACCCCGCCTGCTTCAAAGTTTTGTTTAATTTAAAATGTGCTTGTTTTTTGCTTTTCAGTTCTTTCAGTCGGGTTTTTTAGTTTTTTAACTACTTTTTTTATTTCCAACTTTTTAGTTCTTTTGTGTTTGTTCTTTCGTTGTTCTCGTAAAATACCCTGTAAAACACTCTACTGGATAGTTATGGTTTGTTTTTTTTTCAAATCCGCTATGGCCTCTAAAATCCACAATTTTTCTTTATTTTTTTAAATTTAATGTAGGCAGTGACACTCGCGCCATCAAGACAAATCTAACAACGTATATTTTTTTCAAATCCCTTTATCCATTTAGAAGTTATACAAAAAAACAAACATACATACTCGCCAAACACATAACCCTCCTTTTGGCCTTCGCCTTACTCGGGTAAAAGAATTGGTACGTTGTAGTAGGCGGGGACTCAAACTGTAACCGTAATAACTGTTTTCACTGTGTAACAGATCTATACAATAATCTTACGGAATCAAAATGTAACCTTTTGTATGTGTTAATATGTGTAACTGAAATAATCAGTTTTAGTATAGCTTTAGGTATAAGTAATTACAGCACAGTACGGCGCAACAGTGTGACGCGCGTTGTCAAAGCATATAACACATACCACCACCACCGTAACATATCTGTTACAGATATGTTACGGTTACACTTTTGTAAGTATTTTGGGTTAACGCATTGAAAACACGTTTATAAGTGTTACAATATGTTTGATTCTATTACCAATTCAACATGTAACACTTATAATTCTGTAACCTTCATGAATGTGTTTTTGCCGTCAGTACGTCCTGCTCGGAACTTCTCGTGTTTCAGTCTAAAGCATAATACTATAGAATTTGAGATTGTTGCAATACAGGACCTATGCTACTCGGCTTATTAATACTTTAGGTAAGCGCTTTGTTTTTCGGGTTAACATGGCCCTTCATCGAGAGACCGTGGTGTGTAAACTTACATTAAATAACATAACAATTGCCTTAAATCATCGAAGGGCAGAGGTGTACGGAGATACGGACCTCTGATACACCCATTAATACACATTTCAACATTTATACGAGGCGAGCCCATTTCCATCAAAAGGGCATAAATCCAAACTCCGTGACTGCTATTAAAAATTCCTGATGGACACACCCAATAACACTTTGCCCGACCGTGAATCGAACTTAGAACCTCATGCCAACTTGTGGTCTAGTCTATAACGCCCAGCAATGTAAGATGTGCTTAAAATATCGAGTAGGTTCGAGTAGGTACTACATATATTTGACTATTATTATTATTACAGACGTAAAACGTTTACAGCTGAATATAATATAAGTCTGCTCAAATTGATCTTTATTTGCTTCTCGAATTCATTGTTATCCCGCGGCCTTCACATCATCATTGGTTCAAGACTCCACAAAACATACTTTAATATGCATCGTCTATTTATGTAATGCATAATTAAATTAATGTTTCTGTTTCTTCGAAACTAGTATAGTTTTACTTCAGGTTTAATTAAACTCTCATGGGTAGTTCATGAATGAAATAGGTAGTATGTAGGAGTAGGTACTCACCTACTCTATAACTTTATCATCAAATGTTTCTTAACATGTGCGGGACACAGCTAGTACCTAATATATTGTTTACAATAGCATTTTATAATTTGTGTACACTTCAAATTAGATAGAGACGTTGTTTGTTTTTGATTGGCTGTAGATCGCGTCTTCCAATTCTCTAGGAAACATCATCAAAATGTAAAACCCTCAAAACTTGACTAACGTTGTGTTCACTTCAAAAGCGATATACGGTATTTATTGTGTACCGGTCCAGTAGGTAGATAGCCAAAGAGTTATTTGTTACTTTTTCCTCAAGAACCAGTTTCGCTTAAAGGTTTTTAAATATCATCAAAGTCGTCGTTCAAAAAACAACTGACGATCGATAGACCTGTAAGTGATATATGTACATATTTACACAGC
Organism: Diarsia rubi; assembly: GCA_932274075.1. Taxonomy (NCBI): domain Eukaryota; kingdom Metazoa; phylum Arthropoda; class Insecta; order Lepidoptera; family Noctuidae; genus Diarsia; species Diarsia rubi. The sequence goes on along the minus strand of OW026419.1, from coordinate 16,493,478 downwards.
ATCTATGACTTTAATTATTACCTTTTGTGACAATTATTACACAATGTCTTTGGTTCTTCTTCCTACTAATATTAAAATTGCAAAAGTTTTGAGAGGTTGGATAAAAAACTACTAACCAGATTTGGATGAAATTTGGCACACAGATAGTTTATAACTTGGATTTACACATAAAATACCTTTTATTAACCGATAGTACGATCCCGTAGGACAATTATCGAACACCACGTGGGCGAAGCCGCGGGCATACGCTAGTAATAAATAAATAAACCTAAACGTAAGTCACTTTACAATTTTCAGACTAAACAATAAGTAAATGATAAAGATGAACTTAACCGCGATAAAAGTTCGTAAACAACATGAAACAAAGAGACAATACCGTGCCAGAACAATGTGAACCGTGAATCAGATAACAATTATGTCAGCAACACAATTGTAAACTCGAAAACATCTTTATATACTAACCTTGTATACTAAAACTAAATATCACAATAAAAACGATAAACAAACTAAATATTTTCACTTTCATTTTCATAAATTGTTCTTTTTACACAAATACGAGTTTTCACTGTTTATTTATTGCACATTATGCAGTAAACACGTGCTTATAATGTTATTGATACTGTGCACAGCTTCATCGAACTAATAAGACGATCGACTCATGCGCACGAGTGATGCCAACTTCAGTGTGTAAAAAGCGCCGCCTTGTGGCAAATGTCAGAAGGAAATAATAATAAATGACGAGCGGAAAAACTCGTTTTTGAGAATAACCATTATGATTTATTTACAAGACTTGACCCACACCTATGATAGTATTTGATCGAAAATCTTAACAAAAAAAAACAGTCACAAAAGTCTTTACTGTAATTTATTTTAAATAAATTACAGTAAAGACTTTAAGTAAATCATAGAACAGAGAGCCTTTGCTAAAATGTTTAATTATGCTAAATACAGTGTTAGTAAATATTCATTTCCGTTGTTTTTATATTATACAACTTCTTGCCCATAGAAATATTCCTTCTCATATCAGTTATACTAAAATCGACACACTGAACATTAGGCCTGTGCCTGAAGGGGTTGGCAGAAACATAAAATAAACGTACATTTTAAACTAAATCTTGATGATTTAGTTTAAAATGTACGTTATTATATATTTATACGTATTTATACGTATTAGGGGCTAATCCCAGGGGGCCTAACCCTTGCAGCGTAACCATTGTATAATCAGCCAAAAACTAAAACCCAAAAAACCGGGTAGAAATTCAAAAGTCGAAACATGAATGGAGCAAATTAATGACCTAGCTTGATCTGGCGTGTCCTTACGCTCGGCAGTTGCACAATCAACCACGAGCCCACTAAGCAAAAAACTTGAAATACAAAACAAAATTATTTGTATTTTAGTTTTGAACATCAGTAGCTCGCCTGTTCGTGTTTATTGATTGATGAACATTGCTAAACAAAATTCAATCGTAGAGATATTCAAACAAGAATTAGCCGTTGGAATAGTTACAAGAAATATGTTCACAGACAATGATTTAGCGTTCACATCTTGTACACTCTTTCGGCGGTCACGTTTATCTTGAAAACATCTTTTTCACAATACAAAGAGGTAAAAACTAAGAAACAGTGCATATAAGAGATACTGAAAAGTTGTGGAAAAACGGCTGTCATGGCATGAGCTAATGGGCATTTGATGCGGACGACTGCAGAATATGTTGTGTAGATAGTTTATTTAAGTCGCTGCGTCCCCTATTCTTGACAAAAAGAAGCGATAGACGGACTCTGTGAAAGATAATAATTATGAAGGATGAAAGAAGAACAAACATGTTGCGCCAAACCATATCAATTTTGATAAAGTCAGAAGAATCATATAATTTTTCAAAAACATTTTAAAATCAAGAATAAAAGCACTAAAGACAAAGTTAGGCACACATATAAAGAAAGTAACTACTGAAATAGGTGAACACCCATCTGACAACAAAGCATTTCTGTCCAACAGGTCCAAAACAACAACAACTACAACAAGCACTTTCCAAAGTTCTGACATATCAGTGTTTACAATATTTGTGTTGCAATCCAGTAATTACTTATCAGTTGAATCACAAAAGATCCTTTCCGCAGTGATGAAGTCCTTATGTTGCAACGTTCCCTATAAAACGGCTCCACAGGAAGCTATCTGTACTATTTACATTGGTAGCAGTACCAAAGTAGTACAACATGTTCTCAAGAATATTTATCTTACTTGTTACAGTGTGTGTTGTTAAAGCTTCTGTGTTAACTGCTAATGTATTTAATGGTATGTATATTTATTAATTGTCTTTAAAATCTTAATTCTTCTTGTTGTATTCTTCTTCTTTCATATACATATTTTTAATAATTTAAAATATAACTATTTTAAATTATTGTGTCTTGCCCATTCTCCCAAATAGAGATTTACGCTTTGGATGGGCAACCACAGTACTTTCACTGGGACCGGAACTGAAACTGCATCTCTTTTCTTTCTAACTCTTCTAAGTTCTGTTAATAGTCGAAAAAAAAATATTTTTACTTATCTAGGATAAATATATTTAGTTTTAACTTATCTTGGATTAATGACTCAAAAATAAAAAAAAGTTATTTCAGTTAAGACATAAATAAACAAGCTGTATTTGATCAATTTTCTCATAACAGATGACCCCTATGAAGTTGCAAACAATCCGAAAGACTGCAACCCCCAAGGGTGCGACCAACTGTGTCGCCGACTCAAGTTACCCGGTGGCGCCTGTGTCAATGGTCGCTGCAAATGTGACAACTTCCTCAATGTAGAAGGTATTTTTGATATGTTACTATTGATTCCTATTATTTCGGAACCCTCATTCTAATGGTTCAGAAACATGGTTTAAAAATGTATTATTTGAATAATTTGTTTTAGATGCTACCAAATAGTACTTTCTAATTATTTGCACATTATTTTGTATCGTAGATGTACTCGAGGCTGGAGTTCAAGCGAATCCGCCTAAATGCAAAGACAAAGCGTGTAACTGGTTGTGTCGTGCCCTTAACAACACCAGTGGCGCCTGTGCCGATGGTCACTGCAAGTGTACCAAGTCTGTTGTTGCAGGAGGTAAAAGAAGATTCCACTATAATTAATCCAGCATTTACTAATTAGGTGTGATTCCATGACAGACAAAAATCATTCGCGACCTTCCAATTCTTACAGATTATTCGAAACCCGACACTAGATCTAATTTTCCTAACTAAAGTTACATAAGTTTGACAAAGCCTTTTTAATATATTTTTATGTGTTTGCACTTCTTATTACTTCGTAATTCAATACTTGTTTTCATAATAGATTATCCCGAGGCTAAAGTTGCACCTGCCCCGAGTAGATGCAGAGACAAAGCATGTGATTTAGTGTGTCGTGCCCTTAACAACACCAGTGGCGCCTGTGTCAATGGTCGCTGCAAGTGTACCAAATCCCACGTTGCTGAAGGTTAAGAAGGATTCATTATGGAACCGGCACTCATTCTTTATTTTTTGCTATAAGTTCATTCCGTTGGTTAAATTATCTGTCAAATATTACGGATTTATTCTCATAACTCATGAGTCGAGTAGTAAGGTTTAGGAACATTAATGTTATGATAATTATTAGTTTGTTGTTTTTATTAAAGAAGCTATTTTAAACATTTTAAGTAACTAATTATGTATTTATTACAGATGTAGCTCCTAATACCGAAGTTGATGACTCTGTTTCACAAAGAGCTTGCAACAACAAAAGGTGTCACCAAATGTGCCGCAAGCAGAAGTTCCGTGGCGGCGCTTGTGTCGGAGCTAACTGCTACTGCAACAAATTTCTTTCCCAACAAGAAGGTGACGATCAGATTATTAATTACAATGAATCTTTAAAAGTGGAAGTCATGGGACAAGACTTCTACCCAGTAGCGGGCAATGGCAGTGGTGTATGTTAACAGGAAATAGATCACTGTCAATAATACTTTTAAGAATGCAATGCTCCATTTTCATCTTTAATGACCTCTAAATCTTCTCTTAAATATTTTTGGCCCATTTGAACACTGTTATTTTACTTTTGCAGACACCATGACTGACCCTGCCGAAAATGTTTCACGGCCCTCTTGTAACCGCAGAGAGTGTGACGACAAATGTCGTAGAACCGGCTGGTATGGTGGTGTTTGTATCAATGGACAATGCAAGTGTGACCACTTCTTAGACATAAAAGGTATATTGTTTTCATATGTGATTCCTAACTTGCATTTCATATTTTGTCACTATAAGTTTAATCACGTTTTCACCTCCTACGTAGTTTCTGAAGACTTAGAAGATTCAGTGACACCAAAAAGATGTTCACAACCGGCTTGCAACAATCAGTGCCGCAGTTCCGGGCACCGTGGAGGCATGTGTAACGCCCTCTCGCTGCGCCTGCTTTATTTCAGCCCCAATAGATATCATAACTATTCAAAAATACAATAAAATGTTTTATTGGCACGTAAATGTGTCAGATGTAGCTTGTATAGAACTGGCGTATCAAGGCAAAGTTTTCTGAGAATCTCATAATACTTTTCTTTTATGCAGATGCCATGAACGACTTGCATGAATCTATAGACGATGACTTCCTGAACGACCACTTCTTTAACACAGAAGGTAAATTTTTCCCGCTCACAGATTATAGATGGAGCTAGTAAAAAGCTACATTCAAATAAAAGTCAAGGCGCTTCTTGTTTATAGAAACAAGAACTTACGATTTCTTTTTTTTTTTGTAGATTCAGTTGATGAATATTCAGAAACAGACGCTAGGCGTGGCTGCAGAATAACTAAATGCAATCGCACCTGTACCCGTCTTGGATATGACAGCGCCACTTGTGTCAATCGTCGCTGCAAGTGCTTCAACAAAACACAAGGTTGGCAACATTATTTTTTTGTTTTATGTGTTTGTAGAAGTTTTTATATAATTTCTGATAACAATGCAATACAAGGATGTGTGATATATTTTAAGGTACCTTGCTGCGTAGTTTCTAAACTATAAGCAAAAGAAAGACCCCATATATCTATATATTTTAGTAACTTTCTCTTTTGTGTTAGCCACATCGGAAACTTCGTTTCCTGTCTCTGAATTGCCAGAGGATCAAAATGAACGCGGTTGCGACCCACAAGGATGCGACCAATCATGTCGTCGACTCAAGTTCCCCGGTGGCGCCTGTGTCAATGGTCGCTGCAAGTGCGACAATTTTTTTGGAACAGAAGGTAATGTTACCTGGACAGCAAACGTTCGTTATTTAGTTGTTAACGTTAATTATAATAACTTATCTGTTAGACGCAGTTGATGAATATTCAGAATTAGACACGAGACGTAGCTGCAGAATAACTAAATGCAATCGCACCTGTGTCCGTCGTGGATATGACAGCGCCACTTGTGTCAATCATCGTTGCAAGTGCTACAACAAAACACAAGGTTAGGATTATTTTTTTCGTTTTATTATGTGATCGTGAAAGTTTTCAGGTTATTTCTGTTTACAATACAATATAAGGAGCAATATTTCAATATTATTTATTTTTGTTAAGAAAAGTTAACATTGCCTACAGCGTTTGTACGTTGCAGTACATAGGTATTACAATTACTCTAAAACTTAGGGAGCTTAAAATGCTTTACACAGTTTCAGCTTTTCCGTCACAGTTTTTGAGAAATATTTACTGAACTAAAATTTTAACTTTTTTTTTTTGTAGATGCATCTCCAGTAAACGAAGTAATCTGTGACGAAAATGAAGAATCTAAAGAAATCTTGAGTACTAATGAAGGTAAATTAGTATAAACATTTTTTTCTTTTTTGTTTTATGTAAGCGTTTCTATCTTTTAAAATAATTTTTCACTTATGTTTTTGATCACATCTAAATACTATTTCGTTTTTCAGAGGAGCTGACTGATGTTTCGTCTAGAGCCTGTAACACACGGACCTGCCATCCATTGTGTCAACGTCGCGGATACGCCGGAGGACGGTGCCGCTATGATCAATGTCAATGCTTTAATTGATTGTTTTATTAAATAAGCTACTATTATAAATATAAATTAATGTCATATTAGGAAGACAAACTGTAAGTAGATATTTTTAATATAAGATAGTAAAGTATATAGCAAAGAAAATAAATGTTTAATTTAAAGTATATTATGTGATTTTGTATCAAAATGTTGTGATGATGATAGGTTATGTCATATCAAAATCGTAATAATAAAATATGAAATAAAACTTATGTAAAAAGAAACAATGCATTTTATTTTAAAACACATTTTCTCGATTTTCTATAAAACAATTTTTTTTTTAGAAAATTTGTACCATTGTATGATAACCATTGATAAAATAAAGAACTTAGTCCAGATATGCATGTTTTTTTTTGTTGCAAAAAACGCAGTAGCAAAAAGATATTTAATATCTAACATAACTTGACCTTTAACCTAACTTTTTGGCCACCCTCTTCCTCTCGGAAGTCAAGTTAGATTATTCCAGACCATTTCAGTGTTCGTTTCCGAAGTCGGTTTTTTTTGGGCAAAAAGTTTTTTATTTTATACCTATTACTTGCAGGCTACACTTAGTCACGATTCATTTTTAAATGGTAAAACTAGAAGTTATTAAAGACATCATAAACAACAAAAGCCAGAAGGAAATATAAAGAAATAAAGTTCTGAACCGTTTATATATTTTTTTATGGGACCATTCGCAAAACATCTTTTCTATTAAAAATAGTTTTTTTCAAAGCGGTTCATAAACATGAGTTATGACTTTTTTTTGTACGATATGATTTTAGATGTAACAAAAAAAAAGAAAGAAAGCATGAGTCGAATTAAGAACCTCCTCCTTTTTTGAAGTAGGTTAAAAATCATTAACAAAGAAGCGATCAAAACATGAGAATAGTAATTTTTATACAATTCATCGAAAACGCAATCATACAACAAATTCAAATTATAACGGAAAAAAATATATTTACATTTTTTACTAACTACAATAATAACAATAAGGTTTTGTCTGTGGAATTATGGATGAAGTTATAATGACAAATGTCGGTTGACATTATGTCGGGCATGCCACCGTCCGGACGAATCAATCCGGCACATTATCTCTGGATGTACTCGTCTAGCTAACGGAGAGTACTTGCATAGATACAACCTTGTAGCCAGGATTATCCACCAGCAACTTGCTCTAAAATACAGCCTTGTGGAATCGGAAGTGCCGTACTACAGGTATGTGCCCGACCCAGTTCTCGAAAATGGCCGTATCACATTGTACTGGGATCAATCCATCATCACTGACAGGACTATTGTAGCCAATAAGCCTGATATAGTGGTGGTGGATCGATCAAAGCGGCGCGCAATGATTGTTGACATAACGGTCCCGCATGACGAGAACCTCGTGAAAGCTGAGAAAGATAAGCAAATCAAATACCTTGACTTGGCTCGCGAGGTTGTCGACATGTGGGGTGTGAACTCAGCGATCATTGTGCCGATAGTCGTTTCAGCCAATGGCTTAATTGCCAAGACCCTCGAACAACATCTGAAGAGGCTCTCGTTAGGCAGCTGGATCAGGGGCCTGATACAGAGAGCGGTACTCCTGGACACGGCTCGCATTGTTAGGAGGTTCCTTTCTCTGGAGCCCTGACTGCTGGTAGCTTGCACCCTGTTCCCGATACCGGTGGGCTACTATTTTTTATATTTTTAAATGTTTTTTTTTATATTATTTTGTATGGGAATATTTAAAAATATAATTTATATGTAAAAAGTTAAATAAAGGAATAATAATAAAAACAGAACTGAAATTAAAATAAAACTAGCGGACGTCACGCGGTTTTACCCGCGTAGTTCCCGTTCCTGTGCGAATACAGGGATAAAAAGTAGCCTATGTTACTTAGGGTGAATGTAGCTTTCCAATGGGGAATTTTAGATTTTTTTAAATTGGCGCAGTAGTTTTTGAGTTTATTCATTACAAACATACACACACACATACAAACCTTTCCTCTTTATAATATTAGTGTAGATGTAGATATGTGCAAGTATGAAAAAGGAAAGAATAACAAGGCATCAAAACTGCCGTTAACAGAACAAGTGTCCAGAAGGCTTGCACCGATCTTGGTGGCATGAGAGATGAGATCATTAATGCTGGCGAGCCGCGCACGCAAACCTGTGCTCTTACTGCAGTAAAGGCCATGTTGTCCAAAGCAGTCGAATGTTTCACCTCAATGACAGCGATGTCGAGCCCCACTTGGAGTACCCAATTACAGACATGCCTACAGCGAGCTGGAAGGTTGAGTCTAGCATATGTGCAATATTAGAGCCTGAAGCCAGAGGCCCGACTCACAGTCACCTACACTAGCAGGCGGACACGCTCAGCACTATCGGTAGACGTATTATTAAGGTTACTCTGTTACAGCCTGCAGAGTGCCTCATCCCACTGTCTTTGAGTAAATGGGTTTGGGTGAACAGACGACAGCAACGTTATTATTGATGCTCTACAGAGGCCCTTCAGATGATTTAAATAACTTTTATAAAAAAAAAATCAGCCGAAATACGTCCACTGCTGGACATAAGCCTCCCCTAAATGTCGCGACATTGGCCGGTCCCGTGCGTCTCGCATCCAGCGGTACCCGCAACCTTCACCAGGTCATCGGTCCACACCTCTTTCTCAAAGTTGGACCTACCTAACTGGACCTTTTGTCCCAGGCAGACATAATCGTCTACAACTCCGAATGTAGAGTCTTAAATCTTGTGTTATATGAGCATTCTACATGACCTTGGATTTTGTCCATGTTCATTTTAAGACCCACTCTTTCGGAAGCTCGAAAAATATATTTATACTTAGATACTACTACTACTTTCTTGTCTTGTCATGTATTTATGATGGTTTATCGAGGTTCAGCATATCGTGTAGATATGTAGATTATGAACAGTGAATGTTACATTTTTTTTTTTTAATAAACAGTTCCGCAGTTGCTTGGTATAATATTTTATGTTGTTTTCGGATTAATCACGTCGTAAAAATTTGGGGGAGGCATCATTTGCCCAGCCTTACAAGTATATAATAATAGTGTTCATCCCCCCATCTCGGAAAGAGTATTTTTGCTCTTCGATGTCTGAGTGCAAAAGCTGTTTTTATCCGCTAGAGGATAAAGTAAATTGAATTTAGAACATCGTGTGCACTAAGTTTGTGAATTCAAAACATCATTAAACCTATTTACTTTTACCTCCATGGTGCCGAATTTATCATACAACTTTTTTTTAATTTGTTAGAAACTCAGACTTGGAACCTTCTTGGTGTACTTTTTTTTCTAATTTGCTTTGCGCGGGCAAATTTTACAGCGCGGGCGGTTAAAACAAAAAAAAAAAACAAAAAACAAGCAAAAAAAGCAACTTTGCACTCATGTATAACAATAGTTATTTGTTATACAAGAGTGCAAAGTTGCTTTTTAACCGCGTGCTCAATTATGATGATCGAGCAAGCGAAGGATTCTAAAATTGAATCACGTGCGTAGCGAGTGACTCAAAAATTAGAATCCTGAGCGTTAGCGAGGGAATCAAAAGAGCACGAGGTGAAACATCTTTGCACTCGAGTGCAACACGTAACTTTTCATCCCAACTTAGCGAGGAAATGATTAAATGCAAAAAAAACATATACAATCACAAGATGCTTTTATTGCAGTTTAAGTATTAACTACCATATTATGATAGATGCTGTGAAAACCTTCGACTTTTTTGGTTGGAGACCAAATGACGCTCTTTTTAAAACTGCCACTAATTGAGGAAAGATGTCAATATGTTCGTCTTTTTTCATCTTTATTGTTGCTTTTGGCATTGAATATGTAGGTACTCCATAGAGTGCTTGATTTCTTCGTCTCAGATAATTCAGTAAAATATGCCAGCAAAACGTTTTCTGATAAAGTTTTGGCTCCTTTATCCAGTCGCCACGTGTTAAACATATCGTTCTGTTTCCAATACTTCTCGCGTGATTGTTGAGGGAGAAAGCTCATTTGCGCATTTTTAACAGTTTCAGTCAATTCTGTTGGCGTCAAATAAACTTCTTTGTCGCCCGATTCACTCATTTTAGGTTTTTCACTTGTTTACAAGTTTCTTGGTTTTAACCTAAGGTTTTAACAATATGACGTGAAAAGAAAATTGCGCGCGCAAAGCAAAAAGTACACCAAGAAGGTTCCAAGTCCGAGTTTCTAACAAATTAAAAAAAAGTTGTATGATAAGTTCGGCACCATGGAGGTAAAAGTAAATAGGTTTAATGATGTTTTGAGTTCACAAACCTAGTGCACACGATGTTCTAAATTCAATTTACTTTATCCTCTAGCGGATAAAAACAGCTTTTGCACTCAGATATCGTAGAGCAAAAATACTCTTTCCGAGATGGGGGATGAAAAAAGATTTGCTTAGATAATCTTATAGTAATCTTTTAGACAAAAATTTTGACTCTGTAAAATTGTACTTTTTCTTTTATTCAGTAAATGGCACTTACACCGAAGAAAAGCTTTTTGGGAACACAATGGGTTTACTAGTTGTTACTATAAAGGTCACAAATATTTCATTCGAACTTTTCAGATTGAGTACTTGAAGTTATTACACCTATTTTTCTTAAAAAAAAAATTATTAAGTCTTTAAATATATGGCGAATATGACGAAAGTCTGGTCCCCAAAAAGGGTTAACTGAGGCATAAAGTAAACCCACAATATTCTAATTAAGTACCTCAGCTTCTGATCCCAAATATTATTGTAATATTATAGTCAGCCTATAACGTTTCCAAAATAGGGTAGTTAACAAAAAAATCTAATTAGTCCGTCGGATAGATTTCCAAAAAATATTCGACACGATTTTTTCTATTTTCAAGTAAACAAACAATAAAGACGATACAGTGCTTTAAAAACTAGTCGTCAATGAGCGGATGTTTACCAAAATTTAATGGACCTAATAAAACATATCATTTGATTAGTTCTCTGATTTTTATAAAGAACGCTTGCGAATAACAGACAAAATAACTTAAACACGTTTAAAAAATTATGTCCATTATCACAAAAACACATACGAAAATGTCTAAACAAAGCGCTTTGTTGGAATTTGAAATTCATGTAGTGCAACAATATTAGGTATTCAATAGTAGGTATATGTGGCCCAGTGGTGGCGGCCCGACTTTCGAACAATTTTCGAACCCAGGCAGGAGCATTACTTTGTGTAATTTATTTCATTGCCGCTCTCAAGACGGCGAAACAAAACGTCGTGAGGGAACCGGCATGTCTACCAACATGTGACATCTACCAATCCGCACTGGGCCCGCGTGCTGGATTATAGCCCATCCCTCTCCTAGAGTGGCCGCCTGAATTTCTACAGTGAGAACATTATAGGCTGGATGATGATGATAATGATAAGTGTTATATACTGGCCACCAAGAATCGAGACCTGTCATGTTGACGACGTGTGACATTGAGTATATGTTCTGTGGACATCATTCTTTGTCTAACTTAAGAAATTATATTTTACTACATTAATGAAAATGTGTATTTAATAATTGGCGACGAGGATGTCGACTAATGATATTAAAAAAAATAAGAGAACCCGCGCGTCATTGCGAGGTTTAATCACAAAACTTGAAAACTACGTTAACACCCAAGAAACTTTACCATACGAAGAAACAGAGTCAAGACTACAATCGCTTCAAGAAACGTTACACAAATTACAAGAAATACAGCATGAAATAGAATTAGAAACTCCAGACGAACAATTAGACCAAGAGATAGAAACCAGGTACGATTTTGAAGAAAAATGTGTCATCATAAAGACGAAACTTCTCATATTGCAAAATAGAGAAAATCGACATAACACACAGCTACAAACATCAGCATCACCCATGAGTACGAATAAACAACAAGAACGAGGGCCAAAAATGAATTTCCAGCCTTTTCAAGAAAAAGAGACCTTCGCAAACTTTACGAAACGACTAACTGTATTTTTCTTGCTCAATAAAATCGAAGATCCTCAAATAAAAGTGTACACCTTTCTTGCTGCATTATCACCCGAATTACATGAGAAGTTACATGATTTATGTTCTCTGGAGGATCCAATTGATATGAACTTTATAGAACTCACACAGATTCTAGACGACTACATAGATCCTAAGCCTAGTACATGGGCATTACAACACAGATTTATTACGCACACACAACGTGAAGATGAAACAGTAGCAACATACGCCTCAGAATTAAAAAAAAAATCCTTGAACTGCGAATTCAAGTGCCATAACTGTCAAAAGTCTACCTCAGAAAGTTTCCTAGTCCTGCAATTTATTCGCGGACTAAAAGACAGTGAAATACGAACAAAAATTCTTCAAGAAAGAGATACACCACCTTTTACTAAACTGGTTCAAATTGCTACATTCATGGAAATGGGAAAATCAGAAAACATGAAAATATCCGCAGACATGCACAAACATTTGGACACAGTAAACAAGATTACAAAATCTACAAGTAGAGATATCGAATCACGACCATCATCCTCACGACAGAATATAAAGTTAACTTCTTCCTCATCATCTCCGTTAACTATAAGAGATTTAAAAGGAAAATGCTTCAGATGCGGTAAAGACGACCACAGATCTAATGATTGCGGTGCCATCAAGTCTACTTGCCTGAAATGCAAGAAAATTGGACATCTGGCAAGAGTTTGTTTGCAACGGAACCTAAAAACCAATCAACTAGATGACACTCTTAGCACGAGTTGCGATAGTATTGGAGATATCAATTTAATAAAAAGTGAAATAACTGACAAATATATGATCACAGTTAAAATTGAGAACAAACAAGTACGCATGGAATTTGACACGGGAGCGACCTTGTCAACAATGTCACTCAAACAATACAAAAGCCTACAAATACCAAATAAAATTTTCAAAACTGATACGAAATTGAGAACTTACACTGGTGAAATTATCAAGCCTACAGGGGTAACATACATCAAAGGGACGTATAAAGATCAGATTTTCAACGGGAAACTTTACATAATCGATCAAAACGTTGACCCAATTTTCGGTAGGAGCTGGATTAAAGAAATTAATATGAAAATTGCAGATTTAAGAATTGTACGAACTTCAGAACAATCCGACAAACTTGATAAAATATTAGAAGAATTTTCATCAACTGTTTTTAGATCAGACCTAGGAAAAATACCCAACTACGAAGCTCATATAAATCTCAAAGAAAATACACGACCAATATTTATAAAACCACGACGTATACCGTACGCTTTAAAGGAAAAAGTCGATAAAGAAATTGAACGACTGTGTGCAGAAGGGGTGATTACCAAAGTAGACCAATCAGACTGGGGCACACCAATAGTACCGATTGTGAAACCAAACGGGAGCATTCGACTATGCGCAGACTACAAGGTCACCTTGAACAAAGTCATCAGAGATGAACAATACCCAATTCCTATAATTGAGGATATATTTGCGGAACTGTACTTTAGTTTTCTGTACTTTAGACATTACCCAAGCCTATCTTAATATGGTCATGGATGAAGAAAGCGCCCTTTTACAAACATTAAGTACACACAAAGGCACTTACAAAGTCAATCGCTTGATGTTTGGAGTCAAAGTGGCACCAAGCCTTTGGCAGAAATTTATGGATCAGTTACTTCAAGGACTAGACGGAATTAAATGCTTTTTTGATGACATTATAATTCAAGGAGCATCAGAAGACCAACTTTTAAAACGTCTAAGACAAGTTTTGCAAAAACTATTAGATAGTAACCTCCGCGTGAACAGAGAAAAATGTATTTTTTTTAAACGTAATATTAACTACCTAGGACACACAATAGATAAAGAGGGTTTACATAAGAACAAAGACAAAGTCAAGTCCATCACGAATACAGCAAGACCAAGAAACATTAACGAACTACGAACCTTCCTTGGTATGGCTAACTACTACAACAAGTTTATACCGAACCTTGCCTCTTTAACGAGCCCTTTAAATGAATTACTAAAGAAAGAGAATGATTTTCACTGGACTTCTAAATGTGAAGAAAGCTTTAACAACATAAAGAAGGAAATTTTGAGCGACAGAGTTCTAATCCATTTTGACCCAGGTAAACCGCTGATACTAGCTACTGACGCCTCACCGACAGGCTTAGGAGCTGTTCTGTCACACAAACTACCAGATGGCTCAGAAAGGCCAATCGCTTTCGCCTCAAGATCACTCTCAACTAGCGAAAAGAAATATAGTCAAATCGACAAAGAAGCTACGGCAATCTACTGGGGCATTAAAAAGTTTTTCCACTATTGTTACGGCAGGAAATTCGTATTAGTGACTGATCATAAGCCGCTTACCTCGATTTTTCATCCACACCAGACATTACCTGCACTAAGCACAATGAGATTATTCCATTACGCACATTTTTTATCGGGATTTGACTACGACGTGGAATACAGAGCTTCGGTAAAACATTCAAACGCTGACTACCTATCGAGATTTTCAGTTGAAATAGCAAAAGAAACATCAATAGACCAACATTGTGCGTATCAATTGCAACAGATCAACATCTTAGAAATCCGACCAGAAGTTATAGCCAGTGAAACAAGAAAAGACAACGACTTAAATACATTACTACAAGCACTACAGACAGGTCACTCATTACGACAATATGGTTATGGTGATAATGAATTGACACTCCAGGATAACTGCATATTGAAAGGAACCAGAGTGGTAATACCCAAAAGTTTACGTGCTTGTGTTCTTGATGAATTACATGCGGGACATATCGGTATACTTAAAATGAAATTGCTAGCACGCAGCTACATATACTGGAAAAATATAGACATGGACATCGAGAACAAGGTAAAGTCTTGTAGAGCGTGCCGATTGGAACAGAATGAGCCACCAAAAGCTCCTCTACACCACTGGGAACAACCTAACGGCCCCTGGCAACGAATTCATATAGATTTTGCAGGACCTGTTCTAGGACACCAACTTCTAATAGTCGTAGATGCATTCACAAAATGGGTTGAAGTTTTCCCCACAAAGACCACAACGAGTGCATGGTGCATTGCTAAGTTTAAGGAGTTATTTTGCACATTTGGCACACCTTACACACTGGTATCAGACAACGCACGCCAGTTTGTATCACAAGAATTTAAATCGTACCTTGCCAGCTGTGGAGTAACACATTTGACGTCAGCTCCGTACCACCCAGCAACTAACGGTCAGGCTGAACGTTACGTGCAAACTATTAAGAAAGCACTACGTGCAATGGAGGGGGAGAGAGGCAACCTTACGGATAAGCTCCTTGTGCTAAAAACTCGGCTCAGACGCACACCAAACCAGGATGGACATACTCCCTATGGACTGATGTTCAGTCGGGACGTTAGAACAAAGCTGCACGTGATGTTCAGAGACTCAACTGCTCCGACAGCGTTCAGATCAGAGAACACACCGTCTCTCGTCAGAGCTTATTCCGTAGGTGATCGAGTGCAGGCCAGAGCCTACTCCGACCAGAGACGAAGATGGGAGTTCGGCACGATAATGCGTCGTGTTGGCAATCTGCACTATGAAGTGCGAACTGACGATGGCGTTATATGGCGCAGACACCTGGAGCAGCTGCTGCCAGCCCCGGGAGTGCGGCAGTTAGGAATCGCGGCGGAGGACTGTTATATACTGGCCACCAAGAATCGAGACCTGTCATGTTGACGACGTGTGACATCATTCTTTGTCTAACTTAAGAAATTATATTTTACTACATTAATGAAAATGTGTATTTAATAATAAGTAAACCATCTCACCGTACAACAAACCTTTCTGTGCAACATCTAACTGCGAAACACTTTCTAAAGTTCTGACAAGTCAGTGTTTACAATATTAGTGTTGCAATCCAGTAATTACTTATCAGTTTAACATGATCAACAACTGTTTGTGAGTGAATAGGTATAGATTAATGAATCACAAAAGATCCTTTCCGCAATGATGAAGTCCCGATGTTGCAACGTTCCCTATAAAACGGCCCCACAGGAAGCTATCTGTACTATTTACATTGGTGGCAGTACCAAAGGAATACATCATGTTCTCAAGAATATTTTTTCTGCTTGTGACAGTGTGTGTTGTTAACGCTTCTGTGTTAACTGCCAATGTGTTTGATGGTAAGTGTATTTATTCATTGTCTTTAAAATCTTAATTCTTTTTATTGTCTTCTTCTTCTGTTTTACTTATAAAAGCTTTTTTCTGTTTCTTTTTTATTTTTAAAATATTGTATCTTGCCCATTCTCCTGGTTTAGTAGCAGTAGGCCAATTGTTAGTCCGGTTGACCGAATTAGTGCAAATTTTCAATAAAAAAGTGTATTGTACATGAAAAGTTGCACTAGTTTGGTCAACCGGACTACTGATGATACTGAAAAGTTGCACTAGTTTGGTCAACCGGACTACTGATGATACTGAAAAGTTGCACTAGTTTGGTCAACCGGACTACTGATACTGAAAAGTTGCACTAATTTGGTAAACCGGACTACTGCTACTAGGCCATTTTCCCTGATAGAGATCTACGCTTTGGATGGACAACCACAGTATGTACTTTCACTGACTGCGGTACTCAGAGATATTTAATGATACCTTAAGCCGTCACTTAGTAATGATTTGACATACTTTCGTATGACAATACTGTCAAAACCTTTACTAAGTGATGGCCTAAGTAATCATTAAAGCTCTCCGAGTGCGGCAGTGAGACCGTGACTGTAGCTATAATTCTTTGTTCAGCTTTTTGTTTCTGACTCTTCAAAGTTCCGTTAATAGTCTAACTGCCGTACATAGAGATATTTAATGATTACTAAAGCCGTCACTTAGTAAAGGTTTGACATATCTTTGTATGAGAAAACTGTCAAAACCCTTACTAAGTGATGGCCTAAGTAATCATTAAAGCTCTCTGAGTGCGGCAGTAAGGGCCGGTTTTACAATCGCCAGTTTGATTAATAAATGTGATGTTTTGATAGATTGTCTAAACAAAAACTGTCAAAATGACAATCATATTCGACTGATAAACGTTAACTGGCAATTGAAAAACCGGCCCTAAATAAAATAAATAATATAATTTTTGGCTTATCTTGGATTAATGATTCAAAACAACTGTAAACATTAAAACAAATCAAGTCATGCTATGCCGTCAAAAAAAAGTGGTTTAAGTTACAACTAAATAAGAAGTTGTTTAAAATGTCGCCGACTCAAGTTCACCGGTGGCGCCTGTGTTAATGGGCGCTGCAAATATGACAAATTCTACAATGTAGAAGGTATTTTTGATATTTTACTATTGATTCCTATTATTTCGGAAACCTCAATGTAATAGTTCCAAAACATCGTTGGAAAATGTATTATTTAAATAATTTATTTTAGATGCTACCAAGTTGAACTTTCTAATTAATTGTTTATTTGTATTATAGATGAACCCGAGGCTGAAATTCTAGCGAATCCGCGTAAATGCAGAGACAAAGCATGTAGCTGGTTGTGTCGTGCTCTTAATAACACCAGTGGCGCATGTGACGATGGTCACTGCAAGTGTACCAAGTCTATCGTTGCAGAAGGTAATAGAAGATTCCTCTATGATAAATCAAGCATTCAGTAATTCAATGAGATATCATTTCAGGCAAAAATCCTTAAAAAAATTCCAATTTTTACGGATTATTCGAAACTCTACGCCGTATCTATTTTTTTAAAGTGGCATATGTTTGATAAAATGTTACTTAATTTACTTTTTACCCGACTACGGCGAAGCCAAAAGGAAGGGTAATGATTTTGGCAGTCTATGTATGTATGTATGTTTGTGTGTTCCACCGTAGCGCCTAGACTACTGAACGTATTTTAATAAATGAGGTGTCAGTAATGTAGATTAGCGCGGGTGACATAAGCTATATAAATTTTAACAATTCTTTTTATGACGGAATTTAAATATCAAATTCTAAGCTCGAAAAAAATAAGGTCTAAGGTCTTGGCGAGTACATCACAAATGTGTATATTATATAGTTCAAGTCAACATATACGTTTAGATTGCGGTCAAACAGTTCTCGCGGTCTAGACTGTATTATGTATTTACTCGTATTATGTAAATAACAAACCAACATTATGTAGAATATTACATTATGAAAGTAACATATTATTACGTATTTATTGAATAACACACAAAAATAAAATTCAAATGAAAAAATTAGTTAAAAATTAAAACCCGACTACGAATAAAAACGCAGACTAATAAAACCGCGGTCTTAAAAGTAAAATAAACAAGAAAAATCGTCTAGTAAGTAGATAATTATTATAGAAGACAGCCAGACAGCAGCAGGCAGCTGATGCTCTTTCATGGTGTTCTCATTGATACAGAAGTTAGCTACTAGTTGCCATTAGCAAGGTGGCATGCGACTACGACTGTCCTCTATAATTTAGTGAGGTTGCACTACTTGTTAGTTGTTACTTCATGATTCATTACTTGTTTTTATAATAGATGATCCCAAGGCTGAGGTTGCAACTGCTTCGAGTAGATGCAAAGACAAAGCATGTAACTGGTTGTGTCGTGCCCTTAATAACACCAGTGGCGCCTGTGACGATGGTCGCTGCAAGTGTACCAAATCCCTCGTAACTGAAGGTAAAGAAGGTTTCATGATTGAACCAACATTCATCCTTTGTTATTTGCTAGTTAATTCCGTTCGTTAAACTATCTGTAAAAAATTAGATATTTATCCTCATAAGTTTAGTAGTCAGGTATAAGAACATTAATATAATGATAATACTTAGTTTTTGGTTTTATTAAGGAAACTGTTTTAAATATTTCATTTTCATTTTTTCTAATATCTATCTTTCACAGATGTAGCTACTGATACCGACATTAATGACTCTGTTTCACCAAGAGCTTGCAACAACAAAAGGTGTCACCAAATGTGCCGCAAGCAGAAGTTCCGTGGCGGCGCTTGTGTCGGAGCTAACTGCTACTGCAACAAATTTCTTTCCCAACAAGAAGGTGAGTATCAGATTATTAATAACAATGTATAATAAAAACTGAAAGTAACGAAGAAATACCTTTTTCAGTAGTGGGATGATGCAGCTTAACAGTAAAAGTAGAAATCTTGTTATTGATTGACAATACAATAATAGTACTCAAAGCCTACAAAAACATCGTAAAAGATCTTTTGGTAGTTGTTCTAGCTCTGTATCGCTGTTAATAATACTCTTAAAAATGCTATTCTCGATTGTCATCTCTTATAACCTCAAAGTTACATTTTCCCTTTAATATTCTTTGCAGACACCATGACTGACACTTTCGAATCTGTTTCACGGCGCTCTTGTAACCGCAGAGAGTGTGAGGACAAATGTCGTCGAACCGGCTGGTATGGTAGCGCTTGTATCAATGGACAGTGCAAGTGTGACCACTTCTTAAACACAGAAGGTATACTACTTTTAAAAGTAATTTCGTAATATTAAGTATTGAGTCCGAAATCCCTTTTATATGTGATTGTAACTTGCTTTCCATAATTTTATAATTAATTAATATTCACAATTTCATTTCCTTATGCAGTTTCTGAAGACTCAGATGATTCAGTAGCACCAAAAAGATGCTCACAACCGGCATGCAATAATCAGTGCCGCAGTTCCGGTAACCGTGGAGGCATGTGTACACCCTCTCGCTGCGCCTGCTATATTTCAGCCCCAATAGGTTTCATAACAATTTGATTATACAATAAAATGTTTTATTGGCACGTAGGTGTGTCGTGTCGGTTTTAGCGTACCTATGTGGCAAAATTTTCTAAAAAAAATATTTTGTTGCAGATACCATGAACGACTTGGAGGAATCTATTTCAATTGACGATGACTTCCTTAACTACAACTTCTTTAACACAAAAGGTAATGTCCCACTCGAAGACTATAGATGGAGCTAATAAAAGACTATTATTTTGATTTATTATTTTCTTTATATTTTTTTATGGTAGACGCAGTTGATGAATATTCAGAATTAGATACGAGACGTGGCTGCAGAATAAATAAATGCAATCGCACCTGTAACCGTCTTGGATATGACAGCGCCACATGTGTCAATCGTCGCTGCAAGTGCTACAATAAAACACAAGGTTACTTTGATACATTTTATTTAAGCTGGAATACTAATTTGACATGACACTTTAACAACTTCCTAACTTTACTCTATTTTTCTAGTTGAGGTTTCTGAAACATCGTTACCTGTATCTGAATTGTCGGAGGATCAGAATGCACGCGGTTGCAACCCAAAAGTGTGTGACCAATTATGTCGCAGACTCAAGTTCACCGGTGGCGCCTGTGACAATGGTCACTGCAAGTGCGACAACTCTTTTGGAACTGAAGGTAAAATTACTATTACAGAAACTTAATGTTCGGAACAGATTCGTTCTTTAGCTGTTAACTTTAATTATGATAATTTATCTAGTCACAGAGAGAGCCTATAAAGGATTCAGAGTTAACTATTTCTTCATACTTACCCTTATTTATCTTTATGTTTATAGACGCAGTTGATGAATATTTAGAATTAGACACGACGCTTGGTTGCAGAATAACTAAATGCAATCGCACCTGTACCCGTCTTGGCTATGACAGCGCCACTTGTGTCAATCGTCACTGCAAGTGCTACAACAAAACACAAGGTTGGCAACATTTTTTTGTTGTTTTATCATGTGGTTGTGAAAGTTTTCATTTAATTCCTGTTAACAATGCAATTACAAGTAGTGTGATATATTTTTGGGTAGTTTCTAAACTATACTCCTTATATTTATATATTGTGGTACATACTATAATAACATCCTTTTTCTCTTTTATTGTAGCCACATCGGAAACATCGTTACCTGTCTCTGAATTGTCAGAGGATCAAAATGAACGCGGTTGCGACCCACAGGGATGCGACCAATCATGTCGCAGACTCAAGTTCCCCGGTGTCGCCTGTGTCAACAGGCGCTGCAAATGTGACAACTTCTTTGGAACAGAAAGTACTATCACTTTTCCCTAAGCAGATATAAAATAGTTTACTTTGAAATTAGAGACTAGTTAAGTCTCTAAGTTAGGCTTAGGCTCTTTATATTATTATCTACATAATGTGTTAATTGTGCTGTTTACAATAATATTTCTTAAGACTGCATGATTTGTCACTCAGAGAGAGTCAGATCTTCTAAGTGATTTATTCTCTTGTCCAACCATGTGAACATAATATTCTGTTTAGCAGATAGTGTTGATGATTTTCCGGAATTAGACACAAGACGCGTCTGTAACTTACGGCAATGCAACCGAACGTGCACCCGTCGTGGTTATGAGCGTGCTAGATGTGTCAATGGCTGGTGCAAGTGCTACAACAAGATACAAAGAGAAGGTACCTTTTCAATTGTTAATTTTGGAAAAAGTCATTTTGGTTAAGCTCGGAAAGCAGCTGTTGGTCTCGGCTGCCAAATAAAGATCTTTGGCAGTCGTTACAAGCAGTCAGGGACCTAAAAAAGTTTGACAAGTAGTCTAATCAAGGGGTATCGTATTCCCGTCGGGGCTGCTGGTTGTTCACAAGTTACCGCGGCCTCGACATATAGGGCTAAGAAGGAACATGGTTGGTTTTTAGTCAGTAGAAGTCTGACACTCCCCCTTTTGCTCTGCCTAAGACCGGGAGGGGTTATTTGATGATTTTCCACCCGCCAAAAAAAATTGTATTAACTGGTTTGTGGAGATCAGAATGGCAGTCGCTCCACGTAAAATACTGGTATTCAGGTGCATCCGGTTAGACCCCAATATAAAATAGTTGAGATAAGACTAGGATCAATAGGATCAATGTTGCATCACATAGACATTAGAATTATTCTTAACGTTAGAGCGAGTTTTCATAAAAGAGTACCTGCTTGACGCAAAAAACTACGGCAGATTAGCTGAAACGATTTTCTTACACATATTTTTAAAAATATTCACTTAACTAAGATTTTTACGTCTTTTTTATAGACGGTTCTCCACTAAACGAAGTAACCAGTGACGAAAATGAAGAATCGGATGAACTCTTCAGGACAAATGAAGGTGAAGTATAAATTAATACAAATGAATCTCTAAAATTCGACGAGTATAGTTGTGTTAGTGTTATTCGTACTTACTAAAAATAGAGAATCACGATTTTCCTTACTGAAATTCCGTCTCTTTGAAAATTCTTCACAGTTTGTATTTTTGACCACATCTAAATTTTTCTTTTTCTTTTCAGAGGAGTTGACTGATGCTTCGCTTAAAACCTGTACCACACGAACTTGTGATAAATTCTGTTAACGTCGCAGATACGCCGGAGGGCGGTGTCGCTTTGATTATTGTCAATGCTATTAAAAATTAATTGATTACTTTATCCCATAAGATTGTATTATAATTTAATTAATTATAAATAAATAAAATAAAAATAAAAATAAAAATAAAAATAAAAAAGCCTTTTAATTCCAATAGCTTCAACAATTAAATTACATAACAAAAATAAAATGAAAACAAAATGTATGCTAACATTTCTTGACCTCTCATTTAAGAATAAGTTCATGAAAATTAAACAATAATTAATAGATCTAAATAAAAATTAACAATTAATAACTATAAATATAAAATGGCGGTTAAAAGTAAAGTAATTGTACAAAATAATTTAAGTTGGATAATCCGCATTGAATTGATTCAAGAACATGCAATATTATAATCCAATTGATTTCAATTAAAAGCAACAATCAAAACAAATTGATTACTACAAAATAATTTACTTCAATTAGTCCAAATTGAATCGATCGTTCATGCAAAATTATACTTTTATTTGATTTAAATTAATAAAATAATAATAATAATAATTTAAATTGAAACGATTACAACATGCAATATTTTAATTTTAAATATAAATCATGACATTAATATTAAAAAAATATAATAATTATGGTAACTTATAAAATAAATAAATTATAATGGTAGGGCTAATTGGACCCCTTTTCGGGTAAAGGCCTCCTCCAGAGAATACCAATTGTCTCTATCTTTGGCGACATCTGACCAGTTTATTCCAGCGATTGCCTCTACTTCGTCTTTCCATCTCGCTTTCGGTCTGCCTCTACGTCTAAATCCGTGAGGGCCTCTCCATAGCGTCACTGTCTTTGCCCATCTGTCGTCGGCGTAACGGGCTACATGCCCTGCCCATCTCCACTTTAGGCTTCTAGCGAATGGTAGAGCGTCTATGACTTGCGTTCTTTTTCTTATTAAATTGTGCCGTACTCTGTCTTTTAGTTTTAAGTTTAGGGAACTACGTTCTAGTGCTCTTTGACACGATGCAATTTTTCTGCTGGTTGTGGAGTCGAATATCCACGTTTGGCATCCATACGTAAGGCAGGGTAGTAGACATGAGTCCATCACTTTCTTTTTCAATTGCAAATTCAAGTTTGATTTCATAACCTCTTTGTAGGCCCAGTACTTCTTCCAGGTAATTGCAATGCGCCTATCTATCTCTTCGGTATTGTTCTCTCTTCGGAATGAGACTTGCTTGCCAAGGTATATATAGTCGTCTACGTAGTCCACTATTGCGTTATTCACATTTATTGGTTTTTTGCAGTGGTTAGTCATGACTTTTGTTTTTGTGATGTTCATCTCTAGACCAATATCTGTGCTGACCGCGTCGAGCTCTCCTATCATTGTCTGTAGTTCTGTGGCGTCTTCCGAAAATAGTACGATATCGTCCGCAAACCGCAGATGGTGAAGATGTTTCGTTCCTATTCTTATACCTTTTTCTGTCCAGGGTAGATCTTTCATAATGTTTTGCAATACCGATATGAAAAGTTTCGTCGATAACGGGTCGCCCTGTCTCACGCCTCTACAAATTTTTATTCTTTGACCTGAGTTTTCTAGTTTGATTTTACTTGTACTGTTTCTATATATGTCCTTGATTATTCTAATGTACTTTCCGTTTACGTTTTGGTTTTCTAGGGCGTTCCAAATACTAGAATGAGATATCGAGTCGAAAGCTTTTTTATAATCGACGAAAGCTAGATAAAGCGGTTTTCTAAATTCGTAATACTTTTCGATTATTTGTTCGAGTACTTGTATGTGGTCTGTAGTGCTGAAACATTTCCTGAAACCAGCTTGTTCTGTTGGTTGGTGGGCTTCAATGACGCTGTCGATTCTTTCGTGTAAGCAATTAGCAAAAAGCTTATATAAACTAGACATTAAGCTTATAGGGCGGTAGTTTCCTACGTCTGTAGGATCGCCTTTCTTGTACAGTAGTATAATTTCCGACTCAGCCCATGCCTGTGGGACCTTCTCTTCTTTGAGAATTTTATTGAACAATTGAGTCAAAGGTACTAAAATAAATGTTTTTGCGAGTTTTATGGCTTCGTTGGATATACCATCAGTGCCTGGGCTTTTGTCGTCTTTTAGTTTTACGAGGTTTTCCAGTATTTCGAACTCTTCAAATTTTGGAATGTCTGTGATTTGCTTCTGGCAGTTTGTTGGTTCCTTGACTTTCTGATTTGTTTTTTCAGAGGCACTGTATAATTTTTTATAAAATTCTGTCGCTGTATCGATAACGTCTGCACGACTTTGGTGTTTTAAAGCCTTGGAATTTAGTGATGGAATCCATTGTTTTTCTGTAGCCAGCTCTTTAAATGCCTTCTTTAGACTACCAGAAGATTTTAAATGTTTTGTGAAAATAGCTTCTCTATGGTCTCTGTAATTTTTCCTTATTTCTTTGTTTGTAGTTTTAAATAATCTTGTAAGTTCTGCCTTTTCTTCGTGGTTTAGTCCAGACTTGTACATTAATTGATTTCTTTGTTTCATTAGATTTTGCGCACTCTCTGATAATATTGGATTTTTTTTTTGTCGTTTTCACTTCACTGTCTTGTAGGCATTTTCTCAAAACATCTTCTATCCTCCTGTAGGAAGTGTTAACACTTGTGTTCTCTTCGTCGTACAAGTCCAGCTCAGAACTCTTCATTTTGGATAGGAATTTTAAACGTTCTTCGTTTGTTTTCAGTTTATTTTGATGGTGTGAAAAGTTTTTCCTGCTCTTCTTCGTTGCTTTTAATTCTACAGTGCCTCTAAGCATCTTGTGGTCGGAGGGGAATATGGTATTTATTGTTTCGTAGTTTGTGAATATTTGAGGTACATTTGATAAAATAAAATCAATTTCGTTTCTTGTTTTTTTGTCTGGTGAAAGCCATGTCCATTTTTTCTTCATTCTCTTTTTAAACAAAGTATTGATTACAACCAACTTCTGTTCGTAAGCATATTGGAGCAGTCGTTCACCACGTTTATTTCTGGAACCGTATCCGTGCTTCCCGGTGATCAATGACTCATCTGTCTTAGGTATTCCGATTTTTGAATTAAAGTCGCCCATACAAATTATATATTTTCCTGCTTCATCGTGGGCTTGTTGTACTTCTCGGTAAAACTTTTCAACATCTTCGTCGCTGGCGCTCTCTGTAGGAGCGTACACTTGAATCAACGTGAGGTTGTAATTATTAAATTTCAATTTTAGTGCGCAAACTCTCTCTGATATTCCTATGTAACTTTCTAAGTACGGCTTAAACTTTTTTCTGATAAGAAAACCAACGCCATACTGGCCAGCACTTTGCCCTGTAAAGCACATTATATGGTTTTCATCTTCTATAATTTTAGTACCTAAGCGTCGTACTTCGGCCAGTCCGATAATATCATAGTTGATGTTTTTGAGCGCTTCCTTTAATTCTAGTAATTTCTCAGTTGTTCTTAGTGATCTGACATTGTATGTACATAGATTTAACCTTTCTGTAAATTCTTTCATCTCTGGAGGGTTATAGTCGCATATCCCCGCGGTGACAAGCCGTTCTGGGGATGATTGTAGAGAAGGGGGCCATGTTCGTTGCTATTTGCTGAGTTGATTCGACGGGGTAGGTGATTTGTGTTCTGTGTTGTTTGATTGACTTGGGCCTGGGGTTACTCTTCTTGGTGCAAAAAATGGATTAATGTTTAATTTAATTAATTATCATTATTAAATTAATATCATATTAAGTGTGAGTAGATATTGTTAATATTAAGATACAGTTAAGTTTACAGCAAATAAAATAAATGTTATAGGATTATAGTGTGTGATTTTATTTAAATCTAAAACATAATATTATACAGTACAAGCCTATAAATATTTTTGGGACAATATAAAAGATCTTGTTCATGGATATATGGAATCCCGTACCAAACTGTGTCAACATCAAACTTTGTTTTTTATTGTCTACATTTATCATAATAACTCCTACAAAAGTTCTTTTTGTAAACTAAATCCGAGTTTCGGAGTCATTTTATAAAATCGAAAATAACCTCAAAACCAGGCAAGTAGGTTTTGTAGGATGGATTTCTCTACGATGCGAAGGCAGACGAACTGTCAAAATCAACTGACATATCTAACAGAACGACTATTGAACTGGCTGTGTGAACGCCATGTATATGGAGAAAAACAATATTCATACATTTATACTTTAAATTAAATTCCTTCTTCATAAATCAAATCCCAGCCGCATAATGTCGTAAAAAATTATGAAAATAATTACTATAACATTTTGATCTTGAAACTTGAGAAGTACGCGTTTCAGTCATTGTCTTTTCGTCAAAAAAAAATGTCAAAAAAGATTGCATTTTATTCTAAAACACTTTTTTAGATGTTCTTAAAAAGTCTGAACCATTGGTAAAATTATTATGTGTCGAAAATTTAGTATTGAAAAATCATTAAGAAATCACTCGAAACCAGAATAGTGCTGTAGTAGTAGATTCCAAAATTTAACGCAAATACTACACAAAAAAAGGATGATCAAAATAAAAGATATCCAAAAGTGCCCATACATCGCACGGCGCCATACAAACTAGGACTTGCAGAATATTCTAACTATAAACTATTTCGAAATCAAAAATGGCGATATTCGAGTATTTGACTAATACCAGACAGAGTAGAGTTGGATCCCTAATCAAACGTTACGTACGGTACGGTATTTAAAAGCAAAGCACACAACTTTCTGCTGTGTAGAGTGTGAAAGGAAATTTTCTTCCGCCATACATATTTGCAATCATCTAAGATGTTTCTTAAATGATGATTCCGTGGACACTTTTCGTACCTTCGTTTTGGGTCTCACTTTATTAAAGGTTTTTTTTTTGAGAACCGAGCCAAAGTTAGGTGTTAGTATCATAATTCATTTTAATAACTTCTTATAATGTTACTTTTACCCCTTTTTTTGGGAAGGGGGGGGGGGGGAAATCATCAAATAACCCCTTTCGCTCTTGGGCAGAGCAAAAGGGAGTGTCAGACTATGTTCCTGAAAAAAAAACTCGAGTATTTGGCCCTTGTGGACCATACTAAGGCATTTGACTGTATGAAACATGCACTTCATATTTTCCTTTTTATAAAATCAACAGTTAAACCAAATCTACATCAATGTCCTGAAGATAATTTACAACAATAACACCGCAAACATCAAACTCAACTTTCTCGGTCAAAATTTTTAAAATACGCAAAAGCATGAAATAGAGTGACCCAAATTCTCCTAAACTACGAGTATTTAATAGCCCTTGAGGAAATATTCGAAAACCTAGCAAATGTATAGTGTAATTAGGTATAATAGTCGTACCAAAAAATTCACCAGCCTTCGTTTCGCTGAAGATACCTATATTATTTGCACAAAATGCTGCTGAGTTACAACAGATGATCCATGATCTGAGCACAGCAAGCCTTGAGGTTGGACTAATGATGAACCGGTCAAGGACTGAAGTCATGATCAATAGCACAAAAAGTAGAGGCAGATCGGCAAGAGATCCACTACGGCGATCTCGACTCGGCGATGACTACATTCATTTGGGGTCACCGTGTTGCTTTCGAAAACAGGCAAGGCTGAAAAATCGACCGCCGAGTCGAGAACGACTTGAAGAACTACTGGTCCATTCGCTAATGAAGGGTAACTTAGTTAGAGATGTCAGCAACATGGAAGGGGGCCGCAATCGCCGACGCTCATCGGGGCTGCGGGTTGTTCGCAATAGATACCGCGGCCTCAACGTAAAGGGCTAAGAAAAAACATGGGTGGTTTTTAGTCAGTAGAAGTCTGACACTCCCTACCGCTCTACTAACTTTAGATCTAACCTACTTTTAAAGCGCAAACTCATCGACATGTGCGCTCTGCTCTGCGCTCCATACTAACCTAGAGTGCTTAAACTTGGTCCCTGACCGA
This sequence comes from Diarsia rubi, assembly GCA_932274075.1. Lineage (NCBI taxonomy): Eukaryota > Metazoa > Arthropoda > Insecta > Lepidoptera > Noctuidae > Diarsia > Diarsia rubi. Next base: position 16,465,266 of record OW026419.1, on the reverse strand, counting down.
GTGTTAAAGGTCCAAGCTCAAGGTTTGCCAAGGGGCGATGGAACGTAGGTGCGAAAGAGAGCGAATTGGGCAGAAAAGCTCACCGACAGAATACACAATATGCTCAAAAAGTGGAATCGCTGATGTGAGCAGTAAGAATGCTGGGTTGAAGTGAGATAGGCAAGAGTCGTCACGCAGTAGGTCCCAGCAGACGGGTGTCGTAAAGACTATTTGTATTCAAAACTGGTCAAAAAGGTGACAAAATCATAAACATAACATATTTATCAAATAGATATAAGATTCACAAGCAATTTACTTCGCTGTTGGTTCTTAGAGAACTTCACATCTAGTCAGTAAATGACAGTTAAACAGAACAAAATTTTTAGGAAATCCCTGTCATTACTCTTTGCTAAGAGTCACGAGCACCAATATCAACATTAAAGCAATTTTCGCCTGCCGTTTTGATTTTATTTTCATGTTACGCAAACAAAACTATTACATACTAGCTGTTGCCAGCGGCTTTGCCAGTTACAACTCGAAAATTATGCCACGGGAAGATAAAATCGAGATAAAAACTATCCTATGTGTTAATCCAAGGTGTCAGCTAACTCCATACCAAATTCTATTAAAATCGCTAAAGCCGTTTAGACATGACGAAGTAACAAACATACACTCTGACAAACTTTCGCCTTTATAATACGAGTTTTGATTTTGGAACCGATATACTCGTAAAGAAAGTCAAATCAAAAAGTTAATATCTAATGTTGGTCAAGACTGTAGTTAAACGGTGAGAAATATTTATTTCTAAGTGGTATAACTATAGCCGCGGGTTGTACACTAGTTATCTAAAATTCTTCGCAGATGAATAAACTTTTGTGTTTGTTTATATGATTTGTGACTTTGAATTTATTTTAAACATATAGGTATCATATATTTTTGTAATGTCTTTTTAAAACCCTTCATTTTGATACCCTACTCGATGGTAATGGAACATATATTTTTTTTGAATTCCGCTAAATTGCCCCCAAAATCCGAAAATTTCTTTTTTTTTTAATTTTAATGTAGCCAGTGACACTCCCGCCATCAAGACGAATCTAACGACGTGGAGGCCTACGTGAAAATAAAATATTAATATACTGAATTTTGTTGTCTATTGTTGTGAAAACAAACATGACTTTGTTCTATTTACCCGACTGCGGCGAAGCCCAAAAGGAGGGTTATGTGCAGTGGCGTGCAGTGGTCCCCCACGATGGGTAGGCTACGAATAAATCACACAGCAAAAAAATAAATAAAAGTAAGCCTGTAAAAACAAAACTTTTAAATACAATTCAAAAACTCACCACATTATTCAAGGTTTAACTCACGATTTTCTAATGACGATGCAAACAGAAGAAAGATTCGGCCACCTCAAATATCTCATCCAAGTGAGTGGGTGATAGTTACAGAACACGTAACTTGCAAGATTTTGGATAAATTTTCGTAATTCGGGTACATGTCTACCTTTAGATACAACTTGAATCTTATCATTATACGATCCGCCCCTAAGACGACCCACTGACCGATAATTGAGAACACTTATTACCTTTAACATGTATAGTAATGTGTGTTACATTATCAGCACAAACTTTACAAGTAAATACCATTGTTATTTGTTACATGAATAAACAAGTAATACACAACAAAATTAATATTTACTAGTCTGTTAATAACGTTAACTGTACGTTTTCGGTTTCAAAACAAAATCGCATTATATATTGCTTGTCACAACAATGAAACAGTAATTTCTTCCTCTCACGTAAAAATAATTTCTAGGTTATTATTGTCGATAGAAAAATACTAGCAAATAAAATTGCATCATTTTCATATCGAGTTTGTTCACAACAGCGGTCAACATTTTTTGCAGGATTATACGAAATCCAATGAATGAGGTGACAAGTTGACAACATTGCGAACATCGAACTAAACAGGTGCTGAGCTCTATGCACGGAAGCCCGAAGTTCGCGAAGCGCGAAATTAAAATTTCCTTACGTTTTTGCAATTTACAGGCCAGTGCTAGGTTGTATGTTCATTAAAATATGATTCCCGGTTTTAAGACGTTTGTAGTCATATTTTATTCAACATACAACCTAGCACTGGCCTACAAATTGCAAAAAAATGCAAATTTTGAACTTCGCGGGTTATAGATTGGTTGTGTTGTTGCAGCCAATCACAGCCCACTCAGCTACAGTCGCAGGAGCTGCTGCGTTAAAATTGCGAAAATCTATGTATGTGTGCGGTTCATAGACACGGCCATACGTACCGATGTGACGCTGTGTGCATACAATTATGAATGGGTGTTAGACAAGTCGATAATAAAATATTTGTCTATAAGATTCGTACTAATCGTAATCCTTGTCAATGAGTTTTAGTGGGACGCGAAAAATTGCTATAAGTATTTTAACAGGAGTTTGAACTTTTTTATGATTAATTTGTACATAGTGTTATTTTATTGCATCGTTAATTAGTTATAAGAAATGCTCAGTTGGTAAGGTAGGCTAAGCCTAAGAGCCTATATAGGGCGCACGCCCCTGGTTATGTGTTTGGCGTGTATGTATGTATGTCCGTTTCTTTGTTCCCTCATAACTCCAAAACGGATGAAGGGATTTGAATGAAATATACGTCGTTAGATTCGTCTTGATGGCGCAAGTGTCACTGGCTACACTAAAATTAAAAAAAAGGTTATTTGCTGGTTTTGGGGGCCAAATCGTGGATTTGAAAAAATAAAAATATCCATTACCATCGAGTAGGGTATCAAAATGAAGGGTTTTAAAAGGAGATTACAAAAATATATGACACCTATATGTTTAAAATAAATTCAAAGTCACAAATTCTATAAACAAACACAAAAGTTAAATCATCTGCGAACTATTTTACGCGACCAACGAAAGAACAAACATTAAAGAACTAAAAAGTTAAAAATAAAAAAGTAGTTAAAAAACTAAAAAAACCCGACTGAAAAGACTGAAAAGCAAAAAACAAGCACATTTTAAATAAAACAAAACTTGGATCAGGCGGGGTTCATTTGAATATTAAATTATGAAATGAAAATAGAATGGACCCCGCCTGCTTCCAAGTTATGTTTAATTTAAAATGTGCTTGTTTTTTGCTTTTCAGTCTTTTCAGTCGGGTTTTTTAGTTTTTTTTAAATAGTTTGGTTTAACAATATTTTTGTTATAGAATTAGTACTTAGATATGGGGGGACAACGTAGGCCCAACACATAACTGATTGCCTAAACAAAGCGCTTTGTTGGAATTTCAACACTCGGATCAGCGACCGGAGTTGTAATTCTTATATTGCAATAATATGTAGACATTCAATATTTTTACTACAATAAGTGAACGTAACAAAGCCTATCTGTCGGACAGGTAACTACTGCGAAACACTTCCTAAAGTTCTGACAAATCAGTGTTTACAATGTATGTGTTGCAATCCAGTAATTACTTATCAGTTTAACGTGAGCATGAACTGTTTATGACTGAATATAGATGAATGAATCACAAAAGATCCTTTCTGCAGTGGTGAAGTCCCGATGTTGCAACGTTCCCTATAAAACGGCTCCACAGGAAGCTATCTGAACTATTTACATTAGTGGCAGTACCAAAGGAATACATAACCATCATGTTCTCAAGAATAGTTTTCCTGCTTGTGGTAGTGTGTGTTGTTAAAGCTTCTGTGTTTACTGTCAATACGTTTAATGGTAAATATTATTGCTTTTTATTTATTATTTTCTTAAATTAAAATATTTATTTAATTATTTTGTAACATTTTCTCTTAGTAGATAATTACCGCTTTAAATATCAGAAGTCAAATCACGCCCTTGATTATCAATTAAAATTGCCTCAACCACCTGTTTGTCTTTATTGTTCTCGCAAAAGATGGTCCCGAATCCGAACTTCCAAGCAATTCTAAGGAGTGCAACCCCCAAGCATGCGACCAGCTGTGTCGCCGACTCAAGTTCCCCGGTAGCGCCTGTGTCAACGGGCGCTGCAAATGTGACAATTTCCTCAATGTAGAAGGTATTTATAAAAAAACTGTTTTGAACTGTGACAGTCAGCAACGCTTGTTTAATAGAACCTTATACTATTCTTACCTTTTTAGATGAAATTTCTGAAGAAGTACCGGAGCCAGACCTAGAAAACTTGGTTCCATTAGAAGGTAAATATTTTTTAGTTTCGGTTATAATTGAAAAAGTAACATTTTATTCTCATGTCTGCCTTCTTCCGACTTTGTCGAGGTCTACTTCCAGTCTAACCTTATACAACAGAATACTTTTACTATGCATGGAGTGATCGCAGAACATGAGTTTCGTTAATTAAACATATTTTTTGTCATGATAGATTATCCCGAAACCAAGGTTGTAAGCAGTCCAAAAGACTGCAATCCCCAAGCGTGCGATCAGCTGTGTCGCCGACACAAGTTCCCTGGTGGCGCCTGTGTCAACGGTCGTTGTAATTGTGACAACTTCCTCAATGTAGAAGGTATATATGATACTTTGGTGTTGATTTACAACGGAACTCTCGTAGAAGCTTCTTTAGTATGTACTTCCAACTTCTATTAATTGATTAGTTATCTCTTTTAACCAACTGCGTCGAAGCTCAAAAGAAGGGTTATAGGTTTTAGATGAGGTTCCTAAAGAAAGCCTCTAAAACATAGGTAAACAAAACGTCACCAAATAGTTTCGAGGTTGCGTAACCACCAAGTAGAACTTAGTAATTGTTTGCATCTTTTTAATAGACGATCTGGAGGCAGAAGTTGCAGCTAATCCGTTTAGATGCAGAGACAAAGCGTGTAACTGGTTGTGTCGTGCCCGTAATAACACCAGTGGTGCTTGTGCCGATGGTCATTGCAAGTGTACCAAACCCGTTGTTGCAGAAGGTAATACATGATTTTGAAATTAATTATGAACTGAAAATGATTAAAAAGCCATTGTTTTACATACATATGCTGCAGTTTTGACTCGCGAGAGGTTAAATGACATACATTGAATTTTACATTATTCTATATCTTTGCGGTAATAATTGAAAAAGTAACAATTTATTCTTCTTCCCTTAGTCTTTTCCCGACTTTATTGAGGTCCACTTCCAGTCCAACCTTATACAACTGAATACCAGTTTTGTTCATGGAGTGATCGCAGAACGATCGTTAAATTTAACATATTTTTGTCAAAATAGATAATCCTGAAACCAATGTTGCAAGCAATCCTAAAGACTGCAATCCCCAAGCGTGCGATCAGCTGTGTCGCCGACTCAAGTTCCCTGGTGGCGCCTGTGTCAACGGTCGTTGTAATTGTGACAACTTCCTCAATGTAGAAGGTATATATGATACTTTGGTGTTGATTTACAACGGAACTCTCGTAGAAGCTCCTTTAGTATGTACTTCCAACTTCTATTAATTGATTAGTTATCTCTTTTAACCAACTGCGTCGAAGCTCAAAAGAAGGGTTATAGGTTTTAGATGAGGTTCCTAAAGAAAGCCTCTAAAACATAGGTAAACAAAACGTCACCAAATATTTTCGAGGTTGCGTAACCACCAAGTAGAACTTAGTAATTGTTTGCATCTTTTTAATAGACGATCTGGAGGCAGAAGTTGCAGCTAATCCGTTTAGATGCAGAGACAAAGCGTGTAACTGGTTGTGTCGTGCCCGTAATAACACCAGTGGTGCTTGTGCCGATGGTCATTGCAAGTGTACCAAACCCGTTGTTGCAGAAGGTAATACATGATTTTGAAATTAATTATGAACTGAAAATGATTAAAAAGCCATTGTTTTACATACATATGCTGCAGTTTTGACTCGCGAGAGGTTAAATGACATACATTGAATTTTACATTATTCTATATCTTTGCGGTAATAATTGAAAAAGTAACAATTTATTCTTCTTCCCTTAGTCTTTTCCCGACTTTATTGAGGTCCACTTCCAGTCCAATCTTATACAACTGAATACCAGTTTTGTTCATGGAGTGATCGCAGAACGATCGTTAAATTTAACATATTTTTGTCAAAATAGATAATCCTGAAACCAATGTTGCAAGCAATCCTAAAGACTGCAACCCCCAAGCGTGCGATCAGCTGTGTCGCCGACTCAAGTTCCCTGGTGGCGCCTGTGTCAACGGTCGTTGTAATTGTGACAACTTCCTCAATGTAGAAGGTATATATGATACTTTGGTGTTGATTTACAACGGAACTCTCGTAGAAGCTCCTTTAGTATGTACTTCCAACTTCTATTAATTGATTATTTAACTTATCTATTATATTTTCGATGAGATTTCTAAAGTAAATCTTGAAAAGAAATACAAAACGTCACTAAATATTTTCGAGTTTTCGCAACCACCAAGTAAGTAGAACTTAGTAAGTGTCTGCATCTTTTTAACAGACGATCTGGAGGCAGAAGTTGCAGCTAACCCGCTTAGATGCAGAGACAAAGCGTGTAACTGGTTGTGTCGTGCCTTAAATAACACCAGTGGTGCTTGTGCCGATGGTCATTGCAAATGTACCAAGCCCGTTGTTCCAAAAGGTAATACAAGATTCCGAAATGAATTATGAACTCTTAAATAACATTGCATTTTTCATTATGCTTGAATTTTAAAACATAGTCGATCCCGAGGCTGAAGTTGCATCTGCCCCGAGTAGATGCAGAGAAAAAGCATGTGACTCAGTGTGTCGTGCCCTTAGCAACACCAGGGGCGCCTGTGTCGATGGTCGCTGCAAGTGTACCAAAACCCTCGTTGCTGAAGGTAATGAAGATAATGCTAATGATTTAACCGGTATTCATCTTTCACAATTATAATACGTGCAGAATCAGTCAAAAATGTATCTTATACTTCCGTTTTATCTATGCTTCCATTAAACATACTTTTGTCATAATAGATAATCCTGAAACGAAGGCTGCAAGCAGCCCTAAAGACTGCAACCCCCAAGCGTGTGATCAGCTGTGTCGCCGACTCAAGTTTCACGGTGGTGCCTGTGTAAACGGTCGCTGCAAATGTGACCTCTTTCTCGATACAGAAGGTATTTATGATATTTTGGTATTGATTTAGATGAGGTTTCTAAAGAAAGCCTCGAAAACATAGGTATACAATACGTCACTTAATAATGTCGAGTTTGCGCAACCACCAAGTAGAACTTGGTAATTGTTTGCATGTTTTTAACAGACAATCTGGAGGCAGAAGTAGCAGCTAACCCGTTTAGATGCAAAGTCAAAGTGTGTAACTGGTTATGTCGTGCCATAAATAACACCAGTGGTGCTTGTGCCGATGGTCACTGCAAGTGTACCAAGCCCGTCGTTCCAGAAGGTAATACAAGATCCCGAAATTAATTATGAACTTTTAAATGACATTGCAATTTTCATTATTCTTTAATTTTAAAACATAGTGGATCCCGAGGCTGAAGTTGCAGCTGCTCCAAGTAGATGCAGAGACAAAGCATGTGACTCAGTGTGTCGTGCTCTTAACAACACCAGTGGCGCCTGTGTCGATGGTCGCTGCAAGTGTACCAAGTCCTTCGTTGCTGAAGGTAATGGAAAGAATTCTAGTTATAGGGTATTTCCCCAAAAAAAAATTAGTCCGTCTGTTCGATTATCGAAAAATATTAGATACGAGTTTAAAATTGTAATTTCCTTCTTGCAGACACCATGATTGACTCTGCCGAATCCATGTCACGAAGCTCTTGTAACTCCATAGAGTGTGATAACCAATGTCGTAGAACCGGCTGGCATAGTGGTGTTTGTATCAAAGGACAGTGCAAGTGTGATTACTTCCTAAACACAGAAGGTAGGTATGTTGTTTTAAAAAGTAATTTCATAATAATAAATAATTAGTCTAAAATCCATTTGAATTGTAATTCCTAACTTGCATTCCGTACTCATGATTTCTACCTCTTAAGCTGTTTTCGAAGACTTACAAGATTTAATAACATCAAAAAGATGCACTCCCGAGGCATGCAATAATCGATGCCGTGGATTCGGGTTTCACGAAGGCGTATGTACCGGCGCGCGCTGCTTCTGCAAAAATTCTGTTTCAACACCAAAAGGTATCATAACAATTTTTTGAATATTTTTTTATTGGCACGTAGATGAAATAAACGTCAGTGGCACATTTTCCATTTGATGTTTCTATTAAATTTTCTTTTTACAGACGACATGAACGACTTGGATGAATCTATTTCAGTAGAAGATGACTTCCTAAACGACAATTTCTTAAACACAGAAGGTATAATGTCCCACTCACAGACGATAGATGTAACAAATAATAATGACAGCGCTTGTTGCGTACTAAATTCGATATTAGTGCATCAATGATGGGCATTTATATTGTCCTTTAAATTTTATTATTTTGCCCGTCCAATAATTGCAAATCATTTTTTTTTATATTCGCCCGGTTGTGATTAAAAATAGCATTTGTTTAACAGATGAGTACTCTGAGGAATCAGAGGTTCAGACTGAACGCGGTTGCAACCCAAAGGCGTGTGACCAATTATGTCGCAGAGTCAAGTTCACCGGTGGTGCTTGTGTCAAAGGTCACTGCAAGTGCGACAACTTCTTCGGAACAGAAGGTACCATTACTTTTGCCTAAGCAGCTATAATATGGTTTACTTTGAACATAGGTACTTAAAGAGATACATTATACGTTATTTGTGCTACAAATATGTGTGCTGTAAAATGTTAAGCTTTTCTTTCGCAGTTGATAAGAAATGTTTTTCGCACTAAGATTTTTACGTCTTTTTTATAGATGCATTTCCACTATACGAAGTAGCCAGTGACAAAACTGAAAAATCTAATGAAATCCCAAGGTCTGATGAAGGTAAGGCATGAAATAATATAAATAAAGCATGTAAAAAAACTATGTTTTTTATTCTAACTAGAATTAAATTAACTAATTTCTTTTAAGTTGAGAACTGATAAAGAAATTCGAAACATTCCTAAATAGTCTTCAATTGTATTTTCGACGACATTCAAATTATATTTTCCTTTGCAGAGTAGGAGACAGGTGCTTTGCCTAGAGCCTGTTTCACACCATCTTGCAATCAATTATGTCGTAGCCACGGACAGTCTGGAGGACGATGCTACTTTGGTAAATGTCAAAAATTAATTGAAAGTATTCCATAAGCTTGTATTGTACTTAGAGATTTATTTCAGTAGAAAAACATATTTATTGTTAGAATTTGAGCAATGTTTTGAGAACCACAACATAACTATATTCAATTTTTAAAACCTTTGTGGTACTGTATCTTAATTTATATTTCTTTTATAAAGTGCAACACGCTTATAAACAATATTTTACCATGTTATATTTTTAATGATCGTGATTGTACCATTTGTGTATTTTAAATAAACAATGCATTTAATTCTTATCTATACAATTTCTTTTAGAGTATTTACCTTTTTAATAACAACATGAACTACTCTTTCATTCCTAGTTCCGTACTGTGTAGCATTTCAAGCATTCATTGCTGCCTGATTCTATTATTCTTTGGTATTATTACCAAGAATTAAAAAAAAAAAAAAAAAAAAAATATTACCAAGACAGGCACAATAAGGATATTTCTTGACTAATAAAATATGATTCTATTCAGTCCGTCCGCGTCAGTTAGATTATAAAAAAATATTAGATACGTGTTTTTTGTTTTTAGCAAATTAGTAAAAATTGGAAGAAACGTACTGCAATATGACGTCACACAAGTTTTCGAAGCAATGAATCGTCTTAATTTTTTGGTTATCTGAAAAAGTATGTGTCCAATATTTTTAAGAAACCGATCTGACGGACTAATTAGATTTTTTTTGTGTCAACTACCCTATTAGGTATATTATTTCTGTTATATTAATCTCCTATGAAAAACAAAACTAAACACCAGTTATATTTTAAATCAATCTAGTGGGAAAAACAAATCTCAATCCACTTAAACTGAAAGACTTTACTTTTTTTTTAAATTGAATTAACCATAAAAACGACTACAAACTACTACTTCAAGTGAAATGGAAAACAAAAAGCAACATCAATTTTGCAAAATGAATGATGATTTTTTCAATTTTCGCGCGTTAATAACGGAAATAACGGAAAGCCACACCTTTTGTATAAAACTTTTCGCTAACTTAAACTAAACAATAAAAATGGAAGCTAGACGTCCGAATGCAAAAAAAATCGTCTTGAATGAAGCGTCAAAGAATGGCCGTAAAGTAAGGACGGTACGGACGGAAATGGAAAACAAAAAACACACATATAAAAATATTGGATAAGTACTTATCTTATTATATTGGACTAGCGGACGTCACGCGGTTTCACCCGCGTAGTTCCCGTTTCCGTGGGAATACAGGGATAAAAAGTAGCCTATGTCACCCTGGGATAGTGTAGCTTCCCAACGGTGAAACAATTTTAAATCAGTCCAGTAGTTTCGGAGCCTATTCGTTACAAACAAACAAATCAATCTTTTCTCTTTATAATATTAGTGCAGATAAGTACGTGTTTTTTGTTTTATCAAATTAATAAAATAAATACGAAAATAAAACTTGTCAAAGATCATGAGTGAGGGCTTGTGACGTCACTTTGTGGATAAAAAAGTACTAACCTTGTGCCATCACACGACTTGACACGACTTTTCAAAGAACTGTATCTTCTTCACCTATTGTTTACGTGAAAAAAGAAAAAATACGTGTCAATTATTTTTTGAAAATCTATCTGACGGACTAATTAGATTTTTTTCTTGAAATACCCTTTATTCTACACAAAAAACTATACATCATCATTGTCTAGCCCTTTTTTATGGAAAATCATCAAATAACCCATCCCGCTCTTGGCCAGAGCGAAAGGGAGGGTCAGACTTCTACTGACTAAAAACCACCCATGTTCCTGCTTAGCCATATATGTCGAGGCCGCGGTAACTTGTGAACAACCCGCAGCCCCGACGGGTTTGTATAGGTTTCTCGTGCAATGAGGGACACGCATAAACCGGTTATGTATAGCTTGTTTGGTCGTTGTGAGTACGTCCATCCGTCCCGAAACAGGTACTTCTGTATCGATCAAAAATATCGTAACAATACTCTAAAGTACGGGTTCAGATCGTACATCACTAGAGGTAAGATGAGTTAGCATTGAGTACCTTCTTAGTACTGGGGTTATGGTGATGCCAAGCCACCGAACGGTTGAGCGGCTCAGCGGCTGAGCCTGCCCTTTGTATAAGTCCTTACAATTAACTTGAAGGACAACGTCTTCAGACTTGCTCGATTGTTATCTCCGAACTTCGGAGAAGTGGCTCCGTTGGCAGATCAAAGATTAAATAACAAATATGTCAACCAGAACGTAAAACATTAGTTTTATTAGCGGGGCGGTCGTAAAACTGATATGTGACTGGGAATCAAGGTCAAAACATATAATATGTATGTTGTATATATAGCCCTAAATTAAAAACATATAGGTCACTTCCAATCTCCATGAATGTGAAACTAACATGACATAACATCACGCCTGTAATCCCTAAAGGGATAGATGTCCATGAGTACAAATCCAGACGCCGCGCCGTGGCTCCGTCGCAGACTGAGAAATTCCTTATAGAAAAACCCGATAACGCTTTGCCCGACCCGGGGATCGAACTTAAGAGCTCATGCTCAGCATTCGCGGTTGTGACCACTCGACCTATGGGGCGTCTGTCCCATTAGTTTAATTCAAATTAAATCTGTCTTAGTACAATTTGAATTAAACTAATACAAATTAAAGTAATTGTCCTTTCAACGGACCTCGTCGTCACAACAGACACCCACTACCAACTCCCTACCACAGACTACCATAAACAAAAACGAACATTTCTTTAATAAATTGCGTCGCAAATAATCTTATTAACGGAACGTCTTACGCAATTATCCCCTGTCTTACGAAACTAACTCATCACGTTGATGCTACGATATTGTCTCTAAATATACGGTGAAAGCGACCCCGGTCAGTTGGCTATAATTTTCTATTTACGGCCTATAAAGGCTTTCATTTCTAGGCTCTTGTTATTGGAAAATCGTTCCTGACGTCCCCCGTATATTCTACCGCTGGTCGAGTAAATAAAACACTGATTTAAACCATCGCTTTGACGATATGAAAATGTCGTTTAATAAAACCCAGTACAGTAGTACTGTGTTGTTTTTACAGAGCTGTTGAATCTAGGGTGGGAGCAGCGGTGGCCCAGTGGTGGCGGCCCCAACGTTCGATCCCAGGCAGGCACATTACTTTGTGTAATTTATTTCAACACCGCTGCTCTCAAAACGGTGAAGGAAAACTTCGCGAGAAAACGACGACATGTGACATCTACCAATCCGCACTGGGCCTGCGTGGTAGATGGGCTTGTGTCCCAGCAGTGGGAACATTACCACGCTGCTGCATTACTATGCTGTTGATGATGAATCTAGGGTTCTTTGATTAGTTAATTATAGAATTCGAAACCTTTAGGTACATACTATGTCGGGTGAAATTAAAACGGGTAAGTCGGGTTGAATCGATTGAAAATAGTTTTAGATTTCTTAGATGATCGTAAAGTGCCTCAAACATCACTGAAAACATTTAGGTTTTTGGCTTCACTCTTCATTGTTGCATTTTTCGGTATAACAAATCCGAACGATAACATGCAACTTCAACTTTATTCCAAAAATTATGAGTAACGTTTACCGACATAGGTTACTATTTATTTTCGTAAAGTAGCGTAACAACGATAAGAAATAAACTAAGACACGATAAAGCGTGCCAAATGCGCACAATTTTGAATTATATTGTTCTACTTTTCTTGAAGTGTATTCGGTGAAAACTTACGAATAAACAAATTTACAAGTGTACAAGGAACGATCAGTTGGAAATTGAAGCATTAGGAATAACTAGCAATAGATATTCTGCCACCAATAACCAAGTATTTTCAAGTTAAACTTACCTTGTAGTCAAAATGCTTTATAACAGTCAGCGTAAAACATTTATTCCGCATGTTATATGCACTGTTTTTGTTTATTGTTTACGTCAGAAACAAGACTAGTTGTAATTAAAACTTTTTAAATATGTCAAAAGAAGAAACAAAATAATTTAGTAAACAAGCATGATTGACATGTTGACAACGTTGTTGTTTGGCAAGTGTCATCAAGTTTACACTTGTAGAAAACAAGTGTCGCAACTTTTCTTAGTATTAATGCGGGATTTACACAATTCATAGACACGATATTAATGACTATTCAGAGTACAAGGGACAGCGCTTCGCAAACTGACAAGGTATTATTATAAATAATATTCCAACGGGAACTTTTTCCGGATTTTTTTCCAGTTACTAATTTACCTACGCAGTACTCCATTTATTTAAATAATACGGCTACATTAAAAAACCAACAATGGGGTAGTTAGCAAAACAAAACTAATTAGTTCGTCTATTTTCACGTAAACAAACAATGAAGACGATACAGTGTCATTTTCTGAGACATTAGTATGACATTATTTTGCGATCACTGACGTCACAACCCCCCCACTCAATTCTTTAACGCGTTTTATCTTCGTATTTTTGTATCGGTTTGATAAAACAAAAAATACGTATCCAATATTTTTCGATAATCTAACAGACGGAATAATAAAAATTATATATTTTTAAGTCAGTAAACATCCCTAATGATGTTGAAATACTCTAACGAACACCTGTCTATCTACAGAGCTGAGTGTGGGGCAATGTTTTTAAAAAAACAAAAAAAAAAGAAAGAAGAGCTCATTGATGTCGTCGTCGCGCTTGCCGTTCGCTACGAGCGAGGAAACTAAATAAATCTATTGCATTTCCATAACGATCCTCAAACAATTTCTTGTACCGATTATCCGAGTACGAATTCATCTATCATGATCAGTCTACGAAGTACTGTCCCTTCTTTTTCGGGGTTGGGAAAACTTCAAATGACTCCTCCCACTCTGGGCAGAGCGGTAAAGAGTTCCAGACTTCTACTGACTAAGAACCACCCATGTTCCTTCTTAACCCTTTGTGTCGAGGCTGCGGTATCTCTTTCGAAAAACCCGCAGCCCCGACAGGTAAGTACTGTCCCTAACACTATGTATTTTGCTAGAAATACACCCTCAGTAAAAACAAAGTTGGGCCACTAGTTATCGCGGCCTCGACATAAAGGGTGTAAAAGTACCCTTAACGCAAACGAAGGTCACTTGTTCTCCCCACCACTGCGATATTTTTTTTGTTTTAGACCATACCTGGGAACCCTAGTTACGGAGATATTAGGGGTCAAAGTTCCAAATTTTGCACAGCTGTTTTTGCAAATTCTAGTTTTTCAGGTTGTAACTTTACTTGAATTACCTCCATGACCCTTTTACTATTCAAAGCATCCACTAGCACAATGTTTTAAGAGTGCTACATTGAGTTTTACCGTAAAATGACATTTTTGACCCCAAAAAAAAAAGTCGTTTCCCAGCAAAAATTTTTGCGTAGTGGTACTTAGTTTGATGTACAGAATGCTTATTTTTTTTTTTTTTTTGGGATAAGCCCGCCTCACTATTCCCAAACCACTGTAACTTCTGTAAGCCAGAATCAACAGTGGCGACCACAAGAAAAGCGCCGAGACAATGAAGCTCGACGAAGTCCCAGAGAAATGATTTGACTATCTTGGATCCCGCAACGAAATTAATCAGAAAAGAATAGCGGAGAAGTAGGAAAAAAACAGAAATTTCCACTTCCCTCCATATCAGCAGGAGACAGAAAAGAACAAGGCCAATAGGCACACAGGGACGCATACAACTGGGATAAGCCCAGTTGCCTAGCACCACGGATATTGTTGTCATTAATATTACTGGGTCCAGTAGGTCAGAATGCTTAGTTGACGTATGTGTGAAGGGTTGATTTACACCCTGTATAGAGCTAAGAAGGAATATGGGTGGTTTTTAGTCAGTAGAAGTCTGACACTCCCTTTCGCTCTGCCCAAGAGCGGGAGGGGTTATTTGAAGATTTTCCACCCGACGAAAAAAAAAAAAAAAAAGTCGACACTCGCTACTCAGTGCAAATCTCATTAACATTCCTTGTTCATAATTCGTCTATCATTCTCACATTGTGTGTACAGAACAAGTTGTTCTGAACAAACTTAATTAACTCAGTTGCAATGTCTTCAGAATTTAGGCTCTTTCATTAAAACTTAAATTAATATGCGTCACGTATGGTTGCTTTGCGGTTGTTAAGAATACGCTGTTATTTGAATTTTGTTTTGAAAATGAGGCTTATGAATATGGAAGGCTTTAGACTGAATAGAAGAACCATAAAGAACTATGTATCTAGTAAATCTACACTAATATTATAAAGAGGATAGATTTGATTGTTTGTTTGTAACGAATAGGCTCCGAAACTACTGGTCCGATTTGAAAAATTCTTTCACCGTTAGGAAGCTACACTATCCCCAGGTGGCATAGGCTACTTTTTATCCCTGTATTCCTACGGGAATGGGAACTACGCGGGTGAAACCACGTGACGTCCGCAAGTGGTAGATATAGCCTGTAATTTTTCATCATCGACCTCCAGTGTAACTTAATACAATTACTAAACGCCAGTATTTTATAAAGAACGACTGCCTATCTGACCTCCACAACTCAGTTAGTACTGGTCAGACTGCTTGCCATACTCTCAAGCTACTGACTACCTATAGCGACGGTCAGAGATCTTAAAATGACAGCCTCAGAAATACTTCTCTAGTACCACACCTGTAAGGCCGGGACTCCACCAAAGCGGAGATGTGTGCGGTGTGCTGTGTGCTGTGCGAGAAGAGATGTTTTTCAGCTCGCGGGACTCCACCAAAGCGGAGATGTGTGCGGTGTGCTGTGTGCTGTGCGAGAAGAGATGTTTTTCAGCTCGGGTGCGAGGCGTTGAGTGCTCAGTACACGTGCACGGTACTAGCAAGATGGCCGGCCGGCGCGCGCGCGGGGTTCTGCGGGTTGCTAGCGGGCGAGAGGGGGGAGGGTGACATCGCTCACTGCACGCCGCTCACATCTCTCGTCTCCACTGCGCGTCGTCCGCGCACAGCTCACATCTCCGCTTCCATCGCGACATACAAATATTACACATCTCCGCACAGCGATCTCCACTGAAGCTGAGCGGAGAGGAGACGTGTCAATAACTCAATTCTATTGGTTGTTTAAAAAACATCTCCTCTCCGCTCGTCTCGTCTCCGCTTTGGTGGAGTCCCGGCCTAAATGAAGATGAAATCATCAAACATCTCTCTATTTTAGGGATGAGACATGTACATAGATACATTGTCGACCTTACCTTATTGTACCTTGAACCCACTTACCTAAGTACAATCACACAATCCTCCATTACAAAGCTGCAGTTTGAACATAAAGGAAACCTTTGAAAGTATGTGAAACACGGAGTTGTCGGCCCTCTCGAAATAGAAATGTCGCGGCTCTCTCATGAATATTGATGCTCTGTAAAAACCTACTTTCCGTTGAAAGCTCTGGTGTCTACGTACAGTCACGAGCACTAATATGTACAACACAGTATAATTGAAACCCGTAGTCTCTTAAGAAAACAGTTTCTTCTCTACGATTATGAAAATTGAAATAAAAAAAACTAATTATTAAATAACTCACTTTTCAAGCAATTTTAAAAAATGCTATGTCTGCGTTGACATAAGATAACGATCAATGCAGTAGAAGAAAATCACTTCTAAAAGTTACTGCGTGTATACATGTAAATGCTGCTGACTTTACATCGTAGAATTGCCGAATAAAGAGTGCAAAAGATACTATTGTTATGTTAAACATTGATACAAACTTGCAAATGCAGCGAGTGGTGCCTGGCTTGGACGATAGTGTCATTTCCCGGGGGTGAGGTACGCCAGTGCACATTTAACGGCAATGAAACATAACGTTAACATCACGCCTTTTATACTCGAAAAGTTAAGTAGAGGTGGGCTTAATAGTGCACCTACATTTCAGCAGTTATGTTTGCCCATTGTGTCATCAGCCGGGTATAAATTCAGACTCCATGACTGCTAAATACTGAGAAATTCCCAATAAAACTTTATCTGACCAGGGAATTGAACACAGGACGAGCATTTGTAATATCTTTTTTGGGGGAGGGGGGGGGCTGAGAAATCATCAAATAACCTCTCCAGCAGGGCTATTGCGTATCTCTGTTGACAGATTTATTGATTATCACTTTGGCTCTGTGTGCTTTGATTAACTGTCAAATGGTTCCTTTTTGTACTAAACCATAACCAATTTGACAGTTAATCCATAGACAATATGATAGCCACTGTCATTTAAAAGATACGCAATAGCCCTGCAGATCTTTGCAGAGTGGGTTAGGTTTAGGGTTGAACACGCCCCGCAGGCGTGTTCATGTTCAAAGAATGAAATTAAAGGGTTAGGTTTAGTTTCATTCTTTGAACACGCCTGCGGGGCGTGGGAGCAACGGGCATACTCTACACTACTTTTTGGCGTATCGATGTTACTTCCATAAGACCCGGTTCTGGTTCTCAGTAGGTGGTCACGTTTATTGTAGCAGCAGTTGATCAGCAATTTTCCACGGTCAGTTAAGCTGATGTTTTTTCTGCGGATATTTCCAGAAAAACAAGTACCTACTTAGCTACAGTTAATCTAAAGCTGCATTTAAATTAGACAGTACATTAGGACCTGATATATTTACCTATGAACGTGTTATATTTACCCACTTTGCTTGCGAATAGAACCATCATATGACGTCTAAAGCAAAATCCTGTACATTTCCAAGTTCCCTCGAGTATTTGATGCAATACATGTATGCTGTCATGTTGCTTTTGCTTATTTCACAAAGAGATGTAACATTTGTATTGATATTCAAGATCATGGTGTTCACAAGTAAACAGATGCTTCGTTTAAGTGTAACAAGGTAAGTCCCCTCAAGTCTGACAACCAGATTGATAAAGGTGTCACACGATATGACACAATTACCATTACCTTATTTTCCCACTGAATGGACTCAGGCCTCCTCTCTAGGAGAGGGATAGGCTATAATTCACCACGCGGCGGGCCCAGTGCGGGTTGGTAGATGTCACATGTTCGAATTTTTTGGTTCTAAGACATGCCAGTTTCCTCACGACGTTTTTCTTCACCGTTTTGAGAGCAGCAGTGATGAAAAATTACACAAAATAATGCGCCTGTCTGGATTTGAACCCGCGACTTACTGTTCTTAAGTCGGGGCCGCCACCAAAGGGCCACCACTGCTTTTGATACAACACGATATGATTAATATGTTAAACAGTACTATCACCTATCAGTTATTGTGATGATCAAACAGCAGGACACGAATAGGTGAATCATTGTGTGTGGAACAGCGCAACAATGACACTCTAGGGCGGGGTCATGTATTAAAATGCGTAGCGATCTACTGCAAGATAAGATGATAGGTATGTGCCTACCTAACCTTTATTAACCGAACCCCACCTACCTTAGTTTCTTGCTATTATTTGATAGGTGCTTATTTTATTGTGGGAAATCATCAATGACTCCTCCCGCTCTGAGCAGAGCGGTAGGGAGTGTCAGACTTCTACTGACCAAAAAACCACCCATGTTCCTTCTTCCCTTTGTCCCTGGGGCCGAAGTATCTCTTTCGAACTACCCACAGCCCCGACAGGAGGTGCTTAATACAAGTTTCTCAGCCCATTCTATGAAATCTCATTGCGACAATACACGAGTCCGCGATGTTTACAACTAGTTCACACGGACCGGTTGTTTGACTCGATTTGGGTTTGGCAAATGTAATCGATTTCCCCACCCCGGTACCTGGACCCTTCGTAAGTGCCACAATAAGGAAACACACCGCATAACAACTTTGTTTTAGAACACGGAGGGACTTACAATTGATGCTTAATGCGATACCACCGTTAAGTGTGTTTGGTAACATTGATTTGAGTTTGGAGTAATCGTAACTGACGAAATGTGGGTGTCATTAAGTACACCTCTGCTTGTACCTTCGGGGATATCTAGACGTGATGGTATGTGAGTTACTAAATGTGGCTTATTTCACTTGAATACTCACATGAACATTTCTATTTAGTATCTTTAATATTGTCTCAGACTTTCAGCCTTCCTGCGGGCTTTTCGAAAGAGTTACCGCGGCCTCGACACAAAGGGAAGAAGAAACATGGGCGGTTTTTTGGTCAGTAGAAGTCTGACTCTCCCTACCCCTCTGTCCAGAGCGGGTCATTTGATAATTTCCCAACAACCAAAAAAAATGGCTTTCAGCCTTCACCTTGCAACATATTTTTTGTGTCTCGCGTGTGTAGAACAAAAGAAATACACGGAAATAATAGTTAACTTCTTTTTTCTTGTGGTCCCAATATACTACTCAAACTAAAACTACTAAAGGTGGCGGACCGCGACCTCAGTCCCAAAATCCCCTCGACCCTTAGTTTTCCCGCATAAATAACCTACATTTTATAACTAAACCGCAATATTACACAACTAAGGTATACCTATGAATAATTTTACCTCAGTAAATTTAATTATAGGCAGCGTGCACACCACAGCAGGCAGCGGTTCATTTGTTAATGTCGTCGCAACGCGAGGCGCATTCCTAATTCACTACCGCAAAAAGTTCGATCCAGCTCGGATAAATTCTGTTAGGGAAACAATAAGTGGTCGGTTTTACATAAGGCGATCTGGGGGTTTGAAATGGAGGAACGTATTTGATTTGCCTGTGATGGAACGGTTTTGTCACAGGGAAACTGGTACAGTCATAAGCAATAACATGTATACACTTCGCAAAGTTAAAACGCGAATTTTTCATAAAATAACGATTGCAACTTTGAGATATGACCTACTTTATAATAATATGGATTCCAAAATATTAGTTTCGTTACGAACATGAAAATGAAATTAATACATAAGTCCAAAATTGCTACTAAGCGTTGCTAAGTGTAACACATATTGGTGCTGTTGACCGTACATCATGAAAAATTGATTTTTGAAGGTTATGTTTTCCATAATCCTGGCTCTACGACTGCTTCGTTGGTCTTGTGGTTGCAAGCGCGACTGCTAAATATGAGGTCCATGGTACGATTCCCGGATCGAGCAAAGTATTACTGGAATTTGTGTCCGGTTGATGATATCATGAGCAAACCGGTATGTCTTAGAACCAAAAAATTCGAAGACATGTGATATCTACCAATACGCACTGGGCACGCGTGGTGGATTATAGGCCAACCCTCTCATAGAGAGTAGGCCTGAGTCCCAGCAGTGGGAACATTATCAGCTGATGATGTATGATGATTTTGGGCTCAACAGGTATTACATGGAACACAATCATAACTGGTAAAATCTGAGTGTAATCCTCTGCCTTAGCCTTCGGCGATTAAAAGCGTGGAGTTATGTTATGGAAAAACCAACTTCAAACCTGCGGTAAAATTAAAAGTCAAGTCAACTTCTGATCCTTTTTATTATGTCATACAACATAACCAAGCATTCTTGCTGAACATCAGGTAAGAACCACACAACCACCTTACAGAAAACATGAAAACGAGGAACAAAACTAGGATTCAGTACACCAACATTCCTAATGCCCAAATTGAACTGAACTCGAAGCAAACTTGTGAATTTGATAGCACAAACATGGCTCAAACAGGGTGCACAAAGTTGTGCACACCTTGCACAGGACACGTGGGGAACTAGCTGAATAATTCACTGACACATACTCGTATATTTTGTGCTAAGTAAACTATCCACAGGTTCGGTAGATGTTGAAGTGAGTGAAGGAATATCTGTTGGAGTCTGGCCGAACTCGGGAACAGCTGACATGTGGTCAGTAGGATTGCGGGAGATCGATTTGCGTGAACACTCTCTTTGAGAATTCTGGATATTTTTAGTGTGTTAAGTAATATTGAAATGATGCTTTAATAGGGATGTTTATTGACTTAAAAAAAAATTACGTGATTCTAATTAGTCCGTAGTCCGTCTGTTAGATTATCGAAAAATATTGGATACGTATTTTTTGTTTTATCAAATCAATAAAAAATGGCGAAGATAAAACGCGTCAAAGATTTGAGTGGTGGTTGATGACGTCACTGACCGCTAAAAAATGTCATACTAATGTCTTGGAGTATGACGTTACACGAGTTTTCAAAGCACTGTATCGTCTTCATTGTTTGTTTACGTGAAAAAGGAAAAATACATGTCCAATATTATTTGGTAATCTATATGACGGACTAATTAGTTTTTTTTTTGTTAACTACCCGATTGAAAGGAAATACACTTTCGTGGTATAGGCATGTAATAAGGCATGTAATAGGCTCGCCCCTTATTACATGGGAATATCCATAACTAGTGAAATGTGGATGTAGTAATGGGTACCTATACACTTCTAACCAACCCTTCGGAGATTACATGCGTGATGTTATATGTATTATCAATCAGCCAATCTGCCTGTCTGTTCGTTATTACGCCATTTTCCAAAACTCACCATATATTCGCATGCCTCAGCCTCATAGTTCACGTAAACAGAGCCGGTATACACCGCTTGTCAGGATAAATAGATATTTTGTCTTCTACAAGTTTTTACCAAAAAACGATCGTACTAGTCTGAGTCAACGGATAAAGTCTTAGATGTGCCCGAGTCCCATCCTCAAAGGCAAATAGCAATCTGCGCGCAAATATTTCAATTCGTTCGAGCATCGACTGATAGCGCAGAGGTTATTTCCTTTGTCGCTTTATCTACATATTGAGCCAACATTATCGTTTTATGATTCCTATCTAACTGGTAGTATAAAAAACTTGATTCGTTCTTTAACCTCTCTATTGCAGAGTTTTGGACAAAATTGTAACAGTAAAGGCGTTTTGGAGAAGACCATTTGAGACTAGAATAGCCTTGTAATTGAGTTTCAAAAAATTAATGCATGCAAAATATTATACCCAGAATAACCATACGTGGACGTAAAGAAAACTAAAACGTTTTAGTAAATTCCAAGTTTGCCCAATAGTCCGGTCAATTTAGACAGCCGAGGTTACATTAATTGCCACCCAGCTGAAATTGGTAAGGTTGTTCAAAACACCATTATAAATGATATGTTAAAGTCCCCATCGATCCGACACCTGGAAAAAAAGTTACTCGCGGTCAAAGGTCACAAAAACGGGTTTTTCGCGATTTTCAGCAAAACGGTAAGTTTTATCATAAAATTATCCGAGACAAAATTGTAGATCAAATAATAGTCTATAAAAATGTGTAGGCACTTTTATTTCTAAGATACACCGATTCTGAGATATAACAATTCAAAAAGTCAAGAGAGTCGTAATCTAAGCACGTAGTTTATATACCGGTAAAACCGGGTGAATGGGGATGCAGGGGTGAATCGGAACGAAACTTTAAAATGGATTTTAACATTGAAATAATATAGTTTGTTGCCAGAAAAGATTGTAATGTGTTTACTGTTTTTTAATTAAAGATCAAGTGTCCTTGTTAGCAACAAACTATATTATTTCAATGTTAAAATCCATTTTAACACTGTACTGAAACATATTATGACGTTTAAAGAGTTGTTTCTTTCAAGTTTTTGAATATCTCAAAAACGGTGGCTCTTAGTTATAAAAGTGCGTAGACATTTTTATAGATTATTATCTGATCTACAATTTTGTCTCGCCAAAATTTTATGATAAAACATACCGTTTTGCTGAAAATCGCGAAAAACTAGTTTTTGTGACTTTTGACCACGAGTAACTTTTTTTCGTTCGATGGGGACCGTTTACATATCATTTATAAACACGGTGTTTTGAACAATCCTACCAATTTTAGCTAAGTGGGAATTAATGGAACCGTACTCCTATTTTTTGGTCTAATTTGACCGGACTACAAAATAAAGTTACTTAATGTATTTCTTATCTTATTTGTTTTTTGAACTGTGTCTTTAAAACAAAGTCGCACAGAAAACAGTAAATTATTCTAATTATCATACTGTTATCACAATTTCATATTTAACTTTGTAATTGGCTCATTACTAAGTTTCTTGAAACCAACTTTCTTTTCAGACACTTCATTAATCATACTTTTAATAAAAAAATGTTAAGTAGAAAGTGCTTGCAACAATTAGTGCTTTTAAGTAGCTAAAAAAAGAAAAACAAAAGAATACAATCAACATTTAATTTACTCTTACAACTTTTTGCTAAGTAAATGTCAAAGGTCATGTTTAGATGTTTTATGCCTCACCGAAACTCGATTTTTGAATTGATAATTTGAAGTTCACAACCTGCTGACAATATTTTTAAAGTTTTATGAGCGTAGGTCACAAGGGTTTTTAAGAATTTACACTCGATACTCTAGAACACAAGTCAATGTATTGGTATTGAGCTGCATCCGCTTAGCATGGAAGCCGTTAGGGAAAAGCTAAGCAGCTATTGAAGAGGAACAAGAAGCACTGACTGCGGGTTATTCGAAAGACGTACCCGCAGCCTCGGACACAAAGAGAAGTCTAATATTCCCTTCCGCTCCCCCTAGAGCGGGAGGAGTCATTTGATAATTTTCATAACATATATTTTTGCTTATATATCAGTTATAAAAAAATGTAGGTGACTCATGTCAGCTTTAGACAAGTACCGAATTTGATGGCTTCTAAAAGATTATATTCGTGAAACCGTAAAAATAGGAGAGAGTTACTTTTAAAACCTACTGCGTGTATCAGTGCAGATAACATTATTTAATATTAGCATAGTAAAACATACATTTGAGCCTTACCCAAAAGAATAACAAATAATATTTCAAAAACTAAGTTTGTTTTCACAGGCCCATGGTCCAGTGGAGAATTCACGGGTGGATTTTAATTAATTTAAACAAGTTATTTTCAAACTCTTTCCCAAAGGACTTGGAGAGTTTTGACACATGTTACAAACAAAGTCATAATGATCGAACGATTTATGAGCTTAATTGGTAATTAAATATTTAAGTATCAATATTTGAAGTAAAAGGTTTTTAAGTTTTATGAGGGGTCGTCGACATAGGGGGCGAAAAGGGTTGAATGGAAAAGTTCCTTACCCCTCTCATAGAGTAAACCCCTGTGTCCCAGCTGTGGTCACATTAGAGGCTAATTAGTATACTGTCTGTGATAGTAACATTAACTACAATTTTTTTTCAAGAATCTGTTTTACAAACATCATGACTTGTATGTTCGTGTCACCACGGACTTCAAACTTTATGGTGTTTTGAAGTATATATAAGTTGATCGGTACAACAATATAAAAACAGTAAAATCGAGGGAAACAATCATTTTGACACACTGCTATGTCCAACTCTAAATTAACTGTTTACAAATTACAATGAAAATATGAATTCTGTCGCTTATCCTGACATTCGTTTAAATATTGCATTGTTTGTGAAATGTTAAAGCTTATTTTTATGACTGTTTTGATGATTGACGTAAATAAAAATGTCGGTCATTCTTGGCTTGCAAAATGTGTTTTCATTAAATAGCACTGACTTTCAGCACAACTGTACAACCATGCACCATAGAGCATAGGCCATATTCATAGGTTAAATTGAAAGTATTTCACAGCAATTGGGTACTTGACTACTGTTATTTATTATAATTACGAAAATGTTATGTTACTTCAAAGAACTAAAAGAAATAATACGATGTGTACACGCTTCAGAAGTTTTTGGTCACTTTCTAACCTTGTCGCGCAAAACAGCCATTTGTACTACGTAACTATGCTGGTATGAGTTATGACGTCACATCTCCATAGCGCTGTGTTTGTCTAGCAAGACATTTTAAATCGGTTAAAACTAAGACGAGGCAACATATTTTACAAGTTTTCTATAAATACTGTATGCAACTTCATCATCATCATCATTTCAGCCGAAAGACGTCTACTGCTGGACATAGGCCTCCCCTAAGTGTCGCCACATTGACCGGTCCCGTGCGTCTCGCATCCAGCGGGTCCCCGCAACCTTCACCAAGTCATCGGTCCACCTAGTGGGAGGCCTTACAACGCAACGTCTTCCGGTTCGCGGTCGCCACTCCAGAACTTTCCGGCCCCATCAGCCATCCATTCTGCAAGCAATGTGCCCTGCCCACTGCCACTTAAGTTGGGCAATTCTTCGGGCTATGTCGGTAACCTTGGTTCGCATGCGGATTTCCTCATTTCTGATTCGATCACGCAAGGAAACTCCGAGCATAACTCTCTCCAGCTAGTGATTACATACGGGACCGAAACGTGGTCGTTCACAATGAGCCTCATCAGAAAGCTCAAAGTCATCCAAAAGGATTTCCTCATTTCTGATTCGATCTCTGAGCATGGCTGTCTCCAGCTTTCGGTCCCGTATGTAATCACTGGCAACACACACTGGTCATAGACTTTCGTCTTGAAACACTGGTAAGTTGGACGAGAAGATATTACTCAGCTTCCCAAACGCTGCCCAGCCGAGTTCGACGTCGAGATTCGACGATTGACCTCTTTCTCAAAGTTGGACCTACCTAACTGGACCGTATGTCCCAGGTAGACATAATCGTCTACAACTTCGAGTGTAGAGTCTCCGATCTTTGATAGGAGTGGGTGTTACATGGGCATTCAACATGATCTTGGTTTTAACAACTAGTTGGTTTATGCAACTTATGGTAACGATAAACGAATCTGCAGTTTGTTAGAAAAACCTATAATTAATGGTATTTAGCTAAAGGTCTTTATCATAGTCTGAATATTAAATTAATCAAGCACCTACATATGAACATGTAGACACCTGTCTAGGAATCTACTCAACAGACACAAATTACATTTGTCACATCATACAATATTGATGCATATCGTCTTACTCGGCCCAATTGTGTACGTATCTATAATTCATACGCTATTGTACACCCAACGACTTCATTTCGTCACACTAATTGATTGAGTTGTACATAATCGTCTTATAATTTGACATCTGGTGTATTAGGTGTGTAGTATAACACTAAGGAATTAATAATGTTGTTTTATAGATTTAATGGCATAGAAGAAAACAATATTTTTTTTGTTCTATCTGTTTCGCTCCTGGACAAGAGCTATTCATTTCTTTCCTTGTTTATAGCAAAAAAAAAAACAGTATCAGTGATGATTTCAAAGAAGTACCTACTTACCTGTTTCAGGGTTTTATAAACTGTTTTTAAATCTATGAGAATAGGTATCCTGCTAAATATACTGTACTGCATTTACTTAAGGTACATACACATTTTTCCCATTAATGTTAAGGTCTTGTTATTAGGGGGCGAACCTATTGCTATCAACAGGGCTTTAATTCCGACTGTATTTCTGTTACCGAGTGATTCCTGACCGAAAAACCCAGTAACACTTTACCCGAACAGGAATCGAACTCGTGACCTCATTCAACCCACGAGGCAATCAATACAAATATACATAGGTATATAATACGCAACAATACTACCAGTAGTACCAACAATTTACCAACCTAACAATTCCCACTGCGCATTTTATCAACGCTTCATTTAATCGAGTTTGTCAGTTCCAAACAAAATGGGTGTAGCTGTAATTTGAAACAAACATACTGTTTTTATTTTCACGGTTTTTTGTTCCGTCAAAAACGCACTGGCACAAATTGATGAAAATAACTACAATACACATGTGAACTTTGACAACAATGTTATATAAATTAGTTGCCATGGTACATTTTTTTTACTAGCTGACCCACGCAACTTCGTCTGCGTCACATAAATGTAGCTTACAACCTTTCTCGATAAATCGACTATCCGATCTAACTACCTTATTTTATACTTTATTAGAATATCTCATGTGAAGTTATTGTAGAGGCTGCAGAAGATTGTAATTATTTCTTTGCATTGTATAGATTCAATATCTTAATATTATATAATTGCATGGCACATGTGTGAGTACTATGTACTATAAAGCCACTTTTTACATTTAGAAATATTATTTTTAATGACGATGCCCTGGTGGCTGAGAGAATGTCATGCTCACTCAAATGTCTCGCTGATGGTGGCGCGTGTGTCGGATCATTTAGTTCCCTTCAAAATGGTTGAGTTGAATGGTGCTGATCCATGCGTCATGTTCGTGAACGGGCGCTGTCAGTGGAGACTGGTCATCTCTTAGTTGCCATGGTTTATAAATATATACATATTTTTTTTGATTTGTTTATTATACCTTTTTACTCCGGACGCTCTTATCTTGCACGTCTTGCTACATAGTTCTCACATAATATACCATCTCAACATGAATGATGTAATGTACCAAGATTTTGTAACAATATTTTGATTTAAAAGAGTGTCCATGGAGTTTCTTGCCCGTTCTTCTCCATAGAGATCTACGCTAGGGAACTGGCAACTACAGTACTTTCACAAGTTATTATGCCTTGTGACTGTGACTGTAGCTTAGGAGTGCAATACGTTGTTTCGGGGGTTGCTGCGTCGGGTTGCGCGGCGCCGGATGTTACCGGTGGCGAGTGCTGTGGGTGCGGGGGCGCGCGGCGGCGCGTGCCGTGGTGGCTGGTGCGCGGGGCTCCGGGTCGCGGGGCGGCGGTTGCGCGTTGCGGCGTGCATTCGTTGTTCCGTGATTCGAGGTCTCGTGCATTCGTTGTTGCGGTGTGCGTCGCTGCGTGCTTTTTTGCTTGCAGTGTTCGTCGTTGCGGGCATTCGGCGGCGTGTGGTTCGGCGTGGTGGCTTTCGGAATGACGTATTGCACTCGTAGTTTTTCGTAGTTTTGTTTTATGAATTGTTCTTATGACATTCAAAAGTGCCAGTAATGGTTTAATTGAAATAAATGCTTTGAGTTTGAGTTTGAAATAAGAAAAAGTAAATTCTTTTTTAAAAACAATAGAAATACTACAAAAAAACAACGTCGTTTTTGTGTCTGCATGTGAGACCACTTGGATCAGTTAACACGCAATCGATGTTGACGTGTTAATTACTAACACTTGAGTAGTTCCAGAATGGGTTTTTAAAATGGGTTACTGATCCATATTAGACATGTCGCAACATCAAGAATTTGTACCTTTTTTTGAGGGGTGGGAAATCATCAAATGCCTCTTCCCGCTCTGGGCAGAGTTGTAGGGAGTGTCAGACTTCTATTAACTAAAAACCACCCATTTCCTTCTTAGCCCTTTGTGCCGAGGCTGCGGTATCTCTATCGATCAACCCGCAGCCCCGATGGAGAGAGTTTTGCACCTGCAGCCAAGATGCATGAACGGGTCGATGGTTTTCATAAAAAATTACGACCAGAGTATCCGAGGTTCTATCTTTCTCCATCATGTGGTTAGTACCTAATCGGATGTTAGAGTTTTTATGCTCATAGGCCTCTGACTTGACTCTCCATGACATCGAGAAATATCTCAAGCATGCTGGTTTCCTTGCGATGTTTTCCTTCAGCGAAGCATGTGATAATTATACAATACGCACATGACTTACATTCGAACTCGAGATCTATAGAAAGAAAGAAAGAAAGAAAAGAAAATGCATTTATTTGGCTCATGCCACAAATACACACAATGTAAAAAAAATATTAAAGAAAAAAGAACTTAAACCTAAACAAATCGTGCCACTGTGAGCCTCACGGCTGCGCGAAAAAGGCCCAGTTCAGCAAAATGTGGTTGCCCGAGGCTGGTTTTCAACTGAACCTAAAATTAGAGTGGTTACGGATGTAAAACAGTTTTATATGTTGTGTCGATGTGGGTGGCGAAAATGTACTTAAATATGAAATCGAGATGACGACACTAAAATAATACTTAATAAAATATAAACAACATTAAATAAAAAATACTAGGACTTAGCCATCTGTCGGTCACACCACCAGGATCTTCCATATCTCTGTATAGGTACCTAACAGACTGGCGATTTATAAATCCAACTATCTCTAACTGCGGTAGTCAGAGATATTTAATGATCACTTAAGCCATCACTTAGTAAAGATTTGTGACAAAACTGTCAAAACCACAGTTTTGACAGTTTTGTAAGTAAGTAATCATTAAAGCTCTCTCACTGCGGCAATTAATGTGAGCTAATACGCAAGAAAACCGACAAAACTTACAAAATAAACCGAAAATCCTTATTCGTGGTAGATCTAACTATTTTCTCAAGTCTAGACTATGCTTCAAGAGTTCTAACATAAATATTTTTCGCAATACACCATAAAACAGCTTTACCAACCAAGTTGTACGTTAATTTCTATAGATTTCGTCCCGCCCTTCGCAATTAACGCTGGCAAATAATTAATTTGCGACGCGACGCCGTGAAATGAGTTCCGACCGGGCTAGACTTAGATTACAGCGAGGTTACCTGTAGCGTACCTAGGTTTTAAAGGTGAAAGGTGCTTGTTATGTACAATATTAGAGGTAAAAAATATCTAGAGGTAAGAATTTGGGATTAAATAAGTTTAAACTGTGCATAAGTAATTTGTACTGAAATAAAAATAAAAACGAGAGGTACTTTTTGCATTAGTTTGACACCTACATTATAAATGACTACAACAACAAAAAAATGTATAGAAAGGTATATCGACAAAGTCACACTATTCCATCAGCGGTGTCGCATTTTACAGATAGATTATAGTTATTTATTTAAGTGTCATCATCATTGTACTTAATGCCCCAAGGCATTTTCTACAACATTGTGATAGGGCACAATTTAGTCAATTATTTTATCGAACATGAAAATATTTAACGAGAAACCTAGTAATAATCACTATGACCCGACTTCTAATTGAGAGCTAATAACAAACTTATTTTCGAGTGCCGCGCGAAGAGCCGAGGCGAGCGCACGTATTCTAATAGTGAATACTTCTGTTCTTATTTTTTTTCATCTACCCACGTATTGTTGTATTATCCAAATGTTTACTGATAATGGATAAAGTGAATGATTTCGTGTGTGAATCGAGTGGAAGTGACATTATAGAAGAAGAAATATTAAAAGAAAGTGAGCAACAAGTTAATTCATGTATAATGGAGAGGAGCTGTAATAATACGATCCAAACTCAGAGGGTCCCAGAGAAAAGAGTTAGAGAGGATAGTGAGGAGATTATAGAAGAAGATGATGGATTTGTAACGATTAGAAGAAGAAACAAAAAGCTAGCAAGAAGATTATCTAGGAAATCTGATTCTAGTGTGAGCGGAGAACGAAATGTACAATCACAGTGTAATATCGTGAGCATTACGGGAAAAGATACAGTGTTGCCAAAACAATTTGGTTTAGCAAAGTTATTAAAGTCAGAAAGTATCACAAACATAAACAAAATACAGTATAAAAATGCATACAAGGTAATTTTAGAGTTTGAAGATAGAGAGAATGCCGAAAAATTGTGCAAGTGTCAAAAGTTTCTAAATTTGGGGTACAGGTGCCAATTTTCAGATGAAATCAACTTATCCTATGGAGTTGTTAAACAGATAGATTTAAACATAGAAATAGAAGAAATACAGCAGAGCCTAGAAAGTGAATATGAAGTTGTCAGTGTGAGAAGATTAAAACGCCTTGAGATATCTAAGGAATGGGTGAACAGCGAGACGGTTCGACTATGTTTTAAAAGTTCCACTTTACCCCCATATGTGTCTATGTATGGGTGTCGGTTTAAAGTGGAACCATATATGTTTCCAGTTACGCAATGCTCCGGTTGCTGGCGTTTTGGGCATTTAATAAAGTCATGTCCAACAAAAATAATACGCTGCCCGAAATGTGGAGAAAATCATAGCAATTGTGACACTACCAACTTCAGATGTATAAATTGCAAGATGCCACATATGGCATTAGAAAAATCATGTCCTGTATTTATTAAAGAAAAAAAAATACGTGAAATAATGTGTGAAAAGAATACTACATACCGAAAAGCCCTGTCCACATATTTAGAGGGAAAAAAAACACGAATTGAACATCAGGCTACAGGTGAATTAAAGCATAATAAATCCAATTATTTGAATAATGGAAAGCCATCTTATAGAGACATGTTAATCACACAAGCTCGACCAGAGAGACAAATTTCGGAAAGAAGTGACCAAAATAATAATAGTGAAGACAGAGGTGAACAAAGTGTGGAAGAATCGGTAGACTCAATTATTCTGGGTAAGTCAGTAAGGAAACAAAAGAAAAAGAAAAAAAAGTCGGATCAGAGTCATAATTTCACATTTGATAATGAAGAAGAAGTACATCTACAACAAGGAAGAACGGAGAGCAAGAAAGAGCCCATAAAGCGTAATGTAGACTTTAAAACATTATTTTATAAATTAAAAGAAGTGTGTTTGTCCGATTGTAGCTTCGATGTCAAAGTTAAATTAGTATGTAACTTTATATTTGAACAAAGTTTTCAGCTAGTTTGGAGATTGGTTAAGGAAGGAGATATTTTTACTAAATGTATTTCTGTTTTAAATGGCTTGTTCACGTAAAAATATCAATTTGAATATAGTGCAGTGGAATGCACAGAGCTTAAAACCTAAACTAGAGGAATTTAAATGTTTACTGTTGCAGGAAAAAATACATATAGCATTAATTAGCGAAACTTGGCTAAGAGAAGAGATTTATGTAAATGTTTTTCCATACAATATTTATAGACGAGATAGAGATGATTCGTATGGTGGAGTTGCTATTGTGGCTCATAATTCTTTAAATATCCAGGAGTTACAAGTAAATTCAAGTAATCATGGCATTGAACTATTATGTATTAAACTAAATAATTGTGGGTATATTAGACATATAATTGCAATCTATTGTCCTAGTTCCGTTCATACAACACAGGCCGATTGGGATACAATTTTTTCTTTGTTTCGGAATAATTGTTTAATAGCGGGGGATTTTAATGCTCATCACACGAATTGGTCGTATAAAAATGATAATAGGGGTAAACAAATTTTTGAGTCAGCATTAGAATCGGGTTTTACTTCACTGAATACTGGACAGCCCACTAGGGTGAAATTAGTGAATAATATCGTGCAATCTTCTTCACCCGATGTCACATTTGCATCTGTGGATATCGCTATTCATTTTGAGTGGAATATCATGAATGAGAACTTGGGGAGTGATCATTTATTCATTAAATATAGGATTAATTACTACGACGATGTTCACTTCAATAAAAGACGCAACTATAAATTGGCCAACTGGACTGGTTACAGAAATTATCTTCTCGATTGTTTTAGTCTTTCTGATGGGGTCGGTGACGTTCAGGTTTTGTATGATTATTTCACCTCTCAAATAAATAGAGCAGCCGATGAGAATATTCCCCTTATTAAATTTTGTAATATACCGAATAAAAAATTTAAGCCGAAGGGATATTGGAGCCCAGATATATCTAAATTAGTTGCTGAGCGTCGACTGGCACTTAAAAAGTTTAGAGCGAATCCAACTCCAAGGAATCTTAAATTACTTGAAGGAAAAACCCTAAAGACTAAACATGCTATTGAAAAAGCGAAATCTAATGATCATAAGAAATTTTGTGAAGATATTGACTACAAAGTCTCAGCTTCAGACATGTGGCGTCGTTTGCGATGGGTGAAGGGCTATCGGAAATCTAATATTCAGTGTTCTCAAGAGTTAAAGAGAGAAATGTTATGTGATCTTGCACCAGACTATGTCGTCTCACGTAAGCCTATCTTTACATCTAGACATGAGTTGCTCGAATCCGAGTTCACGTTGCAGGAGCTGAATAGTTGCCTAAAAAAAAAAGATACTGCTCCAGGCGAAGACAAGATAACTTACTCTATGATTTTAAATCTACCACTTGTTGGTAAATTGTTCTTACTCAAAATCTATAATAATATATTGAACTCTGGTAATTTCCCATCGCAGTGGTGTGATATTAGAGTAATTCCCATACCAAAGTCGGATGCTGGTTCAAATGCTAACAGTAAACCAAGACCAATCTCGTTGATGTCGTGTACATGCAAAGTATTTCATGCTATGATTGCTAAAAGACTCGAATGGTATGTGGAGAGGAATCTAATTTTGTCGCCAAATACAGTCGGTTTTAGGAGAGGACAATCCAGTTATGATTGTCTTACACGTTTAGTAAATCAAATCCAGATAGGATTTTCACAAAATTTCTCAACTATAGCTTGTTTTCTTGATATAAAAAGTGCATATAATAATATATTAATAGAAAAGCTACTGCAGGTTCTTGATAGTTTGGGTGTTGGTAAAACTATTTGCGAATATTTATGGAACTTCCTTAGTGAACGTCACCTGAAAGTTACTGATGAGTCTGCAATTGACATGGTCAGATATGCCCGAAATGGCTTGGCCCAAGGTGATCCCATCTCTCCGTTACTATTTAATATAGCCACTTATAAGTTTTGTCGGGATATTGTTAATGTGTTTTCTTGCCAATACGCAGACGACTTCGTTTTGTATTTTACTTGTAAGGATATCACAGAGGGTCGGAACAAAATTCAAAATGCTTTAAATACTTTTACAGTCTTATTGGACGAGTTAGGATTGGAACTATCTGTCAGTAAATCGAAATATTGTATATTTAGTAGGGGATTTAGGCAACAACAAATACAGCTTCTCATAAATAATAGTGAACTTGAAAACGTATTTAATTATAAATATTTGGGCATTTGGCTAGATAAGACATTACGCTGGGGTAAACAAATCAACGAAATAATAGAAAAAATTCAGAGGCTTCTCAATTTACTTAAAGTTCTGACGAGTCCCTCTTGGGGTGTCCATCAGATTCATCTTCGTAGACTCTATATAGCTTTGATTAGAAGTAGGTTAGATTATGGGTGCTTTTTATATGACAATAGTGCTAAAACAAATATTTACAAATTAGAAAAAATCCAAAATCAGGCTTTAAGAGTAGTAGGGAGTTTTATTAGAAGTACACCGATACACGTTATGGAGTGCGAGCTCTGTGTTCCTCCACTGCATGTTAGGAGAAGATGGTTAGCATTCAAATATTGCCTAAAGTCGTACTCTTTATCCGATAATGTAGTAATAAACCAGCTATCTGAACTTAGCGCTATTAGACACACCAGATATTGGGCAAATAAAAAGCTTCCACTACTTGTTCGTGTTTTTGAGGAGGTTAGGGTAGAAAGTATAATGTCATCTCCGATTTTAGAAATGTTTTTATTAGATGTATGGGTAACTAAAATTGACATACAAAACATAATAAAGATTAATTTGGACTCAATCAAAAAACCTAAGAAGACGTATCATGTGGATTCAATTAAAACAGAAATAATGACAGAAATATCGAATAAATATGAAGACTATTATAAAATATATACTGATGGGTCTAAAAGCGCTAATGGTAATGGTGCTGCCTATTATGATCCTTTAAAGTCGGATACTACAAGTACGTGCTTTAAAATAAATAATTATGTGTCAGTTATGTCATTGGAACTTTTTGCAATTTCAGAAGCACTCACATATATTAAATCGATTGAAAATAATAGAAAAATATTAATTTGTGTAGACAGCAAAAGTGCACTACAGCTTATAGCTCGATGCGCCTCTGGCTACAGAGGTGCACCGATAGCTTATGAAATTATTTCAAAAATACACGATCTATCCAAAAAAGATATCGATCTGAAATTGCAATGGGTTCCTTCACATATAGGTATTAAGGGTAATGAGGAGGCGGACCGTTTAGCAAAATTAGGTATTGTTGGGGGTATGGATAAAAACATTGGAAGTAATTATATAGAAATATTGCCTAGGTATAAAATTAAATGTCATGAAGTTTGGAAAGAATATTTTAATGTAAGATCTAAAGAAAAAGGAATATGGTATAAGTCTATAGTCTCGGAGCCTCCTCATGTACCGTGGTTCTGTAATACTAAATTTAGCAGAAAAATTATAGTAACTGCTCACAGACTGAGATCTGGACACATGCCGCTCAATAATTTTGGATTTTTAATGAAAAAAATTGATTCACCGAATTGTGAAGTGTGTGACACACTGGAAGACGTAATGCATTTACTAACGGAGTGCGTCAGATTTCAGTCTGCAAGAGAGGATCTAGTTAGAGAATTGGAGATAAATATGCACGATGTTTCCATGTTCCATCATATTTTGTCAACACCTAGCTCGGGAGCTGCTTATAATTTAATTAAGTTTGTTTTGTTAAGATTTGCATAAGAAGGTCCGATGGGACTGGCATGTACACCTGTATAAAAGTCCCTAAAAATAAATAAAGAGGAAAAAAAAAAAAAAAAAAACAAACTTATTTTAGGAAACATAGATTCTTGTTATTTCAGTCAGCTAATCAAAGCCCCTTTGACAACTAGTCAGCATGTATTTTTTTGGAATAATTACTATTTTTGATATTATGTTAATAATAATAATCATTATTTATTTATTTAGAACTTCAATAATAGAGCCCACTGCCATCACAAAATGGCAGTCAAGACAATTTTTCTGTCACCCTTTTTCACCTTCAATTTAACGACCCCCAATGCGCCATCACCTTAAAATTTATGAACAAAACCTAGGCAATATTAAGCGCTCCTATCTCCGATAACAGTTACCATTACGATAAGATTAGAGGCAACGTTAAAAGAAATTATTAGCTATTCCGAACAAACTGTTGGTTAGTTACTCTGCCACAGATGTTCAGCCTCTTTGCGTGTTGCCATGGTTTGAAAAAAGACGAATTCGAAAAAAAAGGAATGTTCGATTCTTAATTCTATTTTGTTTGAATTTGGAGTGTGGTTCTATTTTCAAAAGATAAATGCGTTTACTTATTTCAAGCATTTCACTTTTGTTAATGACCCTCAAGTGGGCGATAATTTCTGGAACTCCTCTTCGGAATTCAAAAAATGTTTCTACATTCGATTGCCCAACTATTGAGCAAGGTTATAATAGGCTATGCAGCATGGCAAACCGAACCTTAGGAACCGAACAGTGAGTGAAACTGCGGGACATAGCTTTGTTTAAAATAAACAGATTCCACAGTGAGTTTACAATAAACTAATAAGAAATGATTCATCAGCTCCTTTTCTACAGTTAAACGAGCTATACCTACCTATCAACAGGTATAAGTCATATAGCTGCATTGGGGGGAGTACCCAGACCGCACGTCCGTTGGTAAAGTACTCTCAAGGACTAAAGAGGGCACCGACACTAACATGTAGGTATATTTGTACAGCTTTGTTATGATGAGTCTTTAGAAAACAATGAATGATCGGGACTTTTTGGAGCATGAAAAGTACATTGTGCCTGTGAGGTTTGAAAATAAATACAACTATTATTCATAAGTATTATTTTTTATTGAACTGCATATAATTTTTTTTAATAATTGCCTCGTTGGTCTTGCGGTTGCGCGACTTTCTCTGAAGCAGCCATGGAGTCTGAATGTGCCCTTTTGATGGCAATAGGCTCGCCCCCAAATAGGGGATCGGACAAAAAAAAAGTAATGAGTCCGTCAGATAGATTTTCAAAAAATATTAGACACATATTTTTTATTTTTTCACATAATCAAAATATGAAGACGAAAACTCATGCTTCGAAAACTCGTGAACTCCTCGAAAACGTCACATGTTAGTACAATTTTCACTTACAAATGACGTCACTACTCATGATCTTTGATGCGTCTTTTCTTCGTCAATTTTTTTATTTCTCGATAATCTAACTGACGGTCTAATTAGAATCATATTTTTTTGACTTAGTCCGATCCCCTATTACAAGAGACATGGTAGGTACCGTACTTAAACATAGCTGGCGAAATGAGGGTATACTATTAGGTACACCGCTGTATAACCCTTCGAGAATTAAATGCGTGATGTGATCTCATTTAAAATCCAAATCTACTTTTTATCTATATCTTATTATTTTGTCATAATTATTTAGAGCAACTTCAAGGAAGACCTAAATACCTCTATAAGTT
The DNA here is from genome assembly GCA_932274075.1 of Diarsia rubi. Lineage (NCBI taxonomy): Eukaryota > Metazoa > Arthropoda > Insecta > Lepidoptera > Noctuidae > Diarsia > Diarsia rubi. The sequence continues at coordinate 16,428,494 of OW026419.1, read as the reverse complement.
GCCAGTGTACAAAGATGAAGGTAGAAAAACGGTTGTAATCATTCTTACTTTCTGGGACGAGATACCTGGTTCTGAGAGACGGGACCATTAATCTGCTGCGGGCAAGGTCGGCTCTTATGACGTTTTTGCAAGGCTTTTTTTCTTTGGAATAACTGTAGATGTAGAAGAAATTGCTATGATTATGGAGCAAACTATCCAGTGTTTTATGTGCGGAATAAAACAAAAACCTATTAATAATATGTGGTTTATTTATTAGACAGAAATGTACAATGCAACAAACAATCCCAAAATATATTTTTGCAGTTATGGATGTATCAGTAAAACAAAACGAATGTTGGTACGGTACACAAATGAAAAAAATAGTCCCCTGTTTTGTTATTCATCATCTGTTCTCACTGCTGGGACACAGGCCTCGTGTCTTCGAGAGGGAATGAGCTATGATCCACGGCGCTAATCTAACCAAAAAAAAACCGCCTGCCGGGGTTCGAAATCACGACTTAATGTTCGTAAGTCGGGCCCTCCTTTTGACCTTCGCCGCAGTCGGGTAAAAACAGAGTACCAACTTTACAGATCAAATCAACGTGATACAGTTGTGGTGGAAATCATTTCATCATCAACATCATCATCATTTTCAATATCAATCTCTTTAGACCAAGGCCTAACATCAACAGCAATATCATTGTCCTTAACTTCATATGAGTCGTATCTATCACAATTTAAACAACGAAATTTGGCGCAATGACACATATTAGTGGACTCACAGTAGCTTATATTATAGTCCAGAATTGCACAGATGTATTCACACGTCGATATCTCGCAGTCCCCCCGTTTTTCCATCAGGAATCTAATGAAATCGGGAATCCTATATGGTTCTGCAACAAGAAATAAGGTTTGGTCTAATACTTATAGCAACATAATGAAAAGGATGAACAGAGTTCTCTTAAGTTTGAAGTTTTTTTTATTAATGAAGGTATCGTCGGACTAATCCTTTATAATAGCCATATTCAATTTGTTAGCTTCGCTTTAATGGATGTTTTTTTCATTGGACTGGTAAATTTGAATAGACTATGAATGATAGCTAAAAAATCTCAAAGAACTTGGTTAAAAACTATAACTGTATCATTAAACTTTTGAAAAAAACATTATTTCTTGCCATAATAGACCCTTCTAACGTACATGTATGAAAGGCCACATCTATGTATTTGATTCATAATAATTTGTGTAGCTGTTTATAGCAGATACCTGCTCTACAAGTTTTAACAGTGTGGTGCTGTATTTAGCTATAGAACCCTTAAAAATGTTACACTAACCTTATTTAAAAGTAGCATATTCTTAATAGTTATAACTGGTTGATGTGTAAAGATAAATAAAATGATACTAAAGGTGCCAAAACTCTTCGGATATCGATCGTCCGGAGCAATGGCAATGTCTTTGAGATACACATTCGCCCTCTTTGAACTCGAGCAGTTTGCAAATGTATGAACACGAAGCGGTGCCACAGTTCTTTATGAGAAATGGGATATACAATGTTTCAGGAGGTATTACTAGTCCTGGAACAACGATAAATTCAGATTGGTTTAATATGTAATGTAGTAACATTTTAAAGGAAGGAACGGAAGGTAATGCGCTGATTATCCTTCGCAATGATGGAGCACAGGGCTTCTCGTTGAGTAGGACCGGGCTGTAATCTACGGGAGTCCAAAAGGTGACGATTAAAAAATTACACCAAGTAATGAGACTGACAGTTTTAAAGAAGATGTAGTGACAAAAATTGCTTTTACTCAAAAATGCATGTAATGTTGTCATTATTTTGACAAACTTGTTTGAGCAAAGTCGACCTTGCCGGTCTGTTTCAAGGAGCGGCCGGCAAAGTTTTGCTGGCCGCTCTAACAGGCCGGCAATGTTTTGCCGGCCGCTATTTTGACGTTTCAACGTTTTAAAAAATCAATTCCAAAAAGATTTTATTTAAAACACAGCTGTTTGTACGTCTAAAGGTAAAAAAAAAAAAAGATTTAAATGAAGTAATAAATGAAGAAATAATCCAGCAGTCAAACACCGCATTAGAATTATCGCAAACTATCAGTAATATCAAACCGGGAAAGTCGGTGTTGAATTTTAGTAACTGTACTTTTCATAATTGTCATTTTAATTAAAAGTCTAGTTAATTAATATATTTTTTATTTAAATTACTTGCTGGTTTTATTTAGATTAGGTACTTGCATTTTTGAGTAAAGCACTATACAAACCTTGGCCCACAATGACTGCTTCGCTGGTCACGCTATGATTGCCTCGAGCTAGCCTAGCTACGCTCTAGGCCTTTCAGCTTGGCCATCATTGCAGCCCTTGCTGTCCTCGCTGTAAAGGCCTCGGCCTACGGTCTCGGCCTTTATCTCAGCTCGTCCATCAAGTGCTGCACGCTGACCGCGCTGTGTCGGCCTGGAGCTGCGCTACGCTGCGCTGTCGGCCATCATCAGCGCGACCAGCAAAGTAGTCATTATAGACCGCGGCAGTAATGTACTATTACTCAAAAATGCATGTAATGTTGTCATTATTTTGACAAACTTGTTTGAGCAAAGTCGACCTTGCCGGTCTGTTTCAAGGAGCGGCCGGCAAAGTTTTGCTGGCCGCTCTAACAGGCCGGCAATGTTTTGCCGGCCGCTATTTTGACGTTTCAACGTTTTAAAAAATCAATTCCAAAAAGATTTTATTTAAAACACAGCTGTTTGTACGTCTAAAGGTAAAAAAAAAAAAGATTTAAATGAAGTAATACATGAAGAAATAATCCAGCAGTCAAACACCGCATTAGAATTATCGCAAACTATCAGTAATATCAAACCGGGAAAGTCGGTGTTGAATTTTAGTAACTGTACTTTTCATAATTGTCATTTTAATTAAAAGTCTAGTTAATTAATATATTTTTTATTTAAATTACTTGCTGGTTTTATTTAGATTAGGTACTTGCATTTTTGAGTAAAGCACTATACAAACCTTGGCCCACAATGACTGCTTCGCTGGTCACGCTATGATTGCCTCGAGCTAGCCTAGCTACGCTCTAGGCCTTTCAGCTTGGCCATCATTGCAGCCCTTGCTGTCCGCTGACCGTGCTGTGTCGGCCTGGAGCTGCGCTGTCGGCCATCATCAGCGCGACTAGCAAAGTAGTCATTATAGACCGCGGCAGTAATGTACTATAGATGGTTTGGTCATGTGGAGAGGATGAGTGAAAGGAGACTTCACAAAAAGTATTACAAGACAGATATGAGTGGCAACGCCGGGAGGGTACGCCTTAGAAAGACATACACTGACTTTATTAGCGACTAGCGGACGTCTCGCGGTTTCACCCGCGTAGTTCCCGTTCCCGTGGGAATATAGGGATAAAAAGTATCCTATGTTACTCAGGGTGAGTGTAGCATTCTAAGGGTAAAATAATTTTTGAAATCGACGCGGTATTTTTTGAGTTTATTCATTACAAATTTGGAAAGATTTGTGTGTGTGTAACACAAATCTTTCCTCTTTATAATATTAGTATAGATATTAGCGAGGTTTTTCAGAAAGGACAGGTGCGTAGTGCTCTTAACAGGTGTGCGTGTATGACTAGATGTATGAATGTGAACGAGGCAGAAGGAGTTTGTTAGGATCGTAGCAGGTGGCTTTCTGAGGTTTTTGCATACCCCCATGTGAAATAGGCGTGAGTTTATGTACCTACTAGCTGTTGCCAGCGGCTTCACCCGCTACAACTCGAAAGTTATACCACGGGAAGATAAAGTCAGGATAAAAACTATCCTATGTGTTAATACAGGTTATAAACTATCTGTGTACCAAATTTTATCTAAATTCGTTAAGTAGTTATTGCGTGAAGAAGTAACAAACATACACACTCACAAACTTTCGCCTTTCTAATATTAGTGTGATGTATAATTTTAATTCTTGGAAAAGATTGATTTTGATATTGCCTATTAAGTAATTTTCGTTGAAATTCACAATCAATTTAAGAAATTCTAATGCATATTGACCTACGTATTGACGGCAATAGTGTTAAGAATATCGTGGTTACTTACTGGAGTGGTTAACTCTATAAATCCGTGGCATAGGTTTCTGTCTTAGTCGCTCTCGTAGGACATTACGCTGCAGATAAGTGCGTTTAAATTCATCCACTAACCCGTTGTTACCCGTGTAGAAATCGAGGTGAGTCTTATTCACTTTATCTGTCGAATTCATTTTGGCGAATACTGCCAACACCATAGCACTTGAAACAAACACCAGGAGTTTCATTTTGATATATATTATGACTTCTTGTTGCCGGGACCAGACACAGAATGAAGTAAGTTTTATTTTTTTTCTTGTAATGAGCCTCTTTATTATAATTAGAGGTACACAGACAATGCGCATTATATTATGTGTGTTGGATGAATGGGTGAAATAACTTAAGGTCACAATAAAAATACTTTCCATGTCACATATATGCATTGTGATGCGGAACGGGTCTCGTATTGACTGTTTTGGTTGTGTTACTAAAATTGTCTTATGCCCGGTTCCTATAAACAACGATTCGTTATTGTGCAAAAGATACCATTCGTTTTTGAGTAACGAGTAACGGACGTTAAAAGGCGTTCCTAAAAGTTTTTGCCACTTCTACCTGCGACGAACGGGTGTTGGTTACCCACTTACCAAAGCCCTCGGTCAACACATGTTCGACCCTCCTTGCGTTTCGTTATTACAAATTAGGAATGTTTAGAACTAGAGTAAATCCATGTGCATAATACACAAAATACAACATATTTATACTTTTATACAGTAAACTTAACTTTTATGTTTATTTTATTATATTGGTGTTGAAGAAATCTCATTAATTAATTTAAAAAAAAAAAATGTTATTCTGTTCTGGCTACTGAAGTGAATAAAACGCGATGGAGAGCGTCTGACCTCTGAAGGCTCTGACTTGACACGCATTCTAAGTTTAAGTTTTGTATAAATTGTATAATATTGCACTATTGTGAATTAAATTTTATGGCACAGAGCATTGTTTTGATAATGGTATTCTAAGGTTTTGTCGTAAAACATAATATCCGTTGCTATAGGAAATTCTTACTTTTTTACTTACTTAATTACTCTCTACAATGGACGTTACCCCTAGGGTTCCCAACTAAACTGTTAAAAACGGTACTGGTACTGTTTTTCACAACATTATACTTTTTACTGTCAGACAACAAAACAGTATAAAAATACTGTTTTTAACATCACTGGTACATCTTTATTTTTTCTGTCATTAATGCAAAGTGGCAGGCCAACAGAAATAGATCTTCCAAAAATTTAATAAAAAATGAGCTTCTCATTTACTTTAATTTTGATTTCACTTGTAGTGAAGCTTATGAAGCATTAAAAATTACACTAAATTGCTAAGTTGTGCGAGAAACACCAAGAAATATGTTTTTAAAACAGCAACAACGCAAAATAAGTAAAACTTTTGCAAATAACCGACCAAAATCGGGCGGTAAACAAATTGTAAACGACTCGTAACTTTGACAGCTCGTTGACGTTACTATTTTGTTATAGGAACACCATCGCCCCACATCTGCATACATTTAGCTTACGGTTCGTTATTCGTAACCCTCCCATCCGTAGGTACTGATCTATCGGTAACTTAACTTACGAAACGTTTTTTATAGGAACGGTTTTGGCCTACGTCTCGTTGAAAATACTACTATCCGTAAGCAAAACGACTCGTTTCTTGTTTATAGGAACCGGGCATTAGAGTTCTCATCACTGAAGACCGGCCTTATTTTTTTTGTTTACAGTAGGACAACATTCGGTAGTTAACAATCAAGCATTTTGCATAGTTGTTTTACTTTTATGTGAAACAATTGGCTTAATTACGGTTTGAAGTCCTTTTATTTGTATTACACGTAAGCAGCTTCGATGTACTTAGGTATATAATGTTTCCACTGCTAATAACAGCAAAGATTTTTAATATTGATATGGTCACTATAAGACGTAGTTAGGTTAGCTAATTACGTAATAACTTAAGATAGAAGGTACCTTATGTAGGGACTGAATAAATTAACTGACTTGGTATTACATGGATCTCAGTCACTACTTATTACGGCAGAAGAACTAAGTTGCGTTAGTGGCATCTCATTTCTTTTTGTAGATACTTATAATTAATCAGCAATACTAGTACAAGTTTATTCTAACTAGGAGCAGTCTTATTCATCGATTAAAAGAACTGCTAAAGTACTCGACACACCGAATCAAACGAGTCCAAACTCGATGGGGTTGTGACATTCTAAAATGGAGTTCCCGTGGTCAACTTTCAGCTCCATCATCAGACCCTGGGTGCCATCAAAAGACAGACTACTCGACAAGGCGAATCAATCGAGTTTAAATTCGATAGAGAAATTAGATAGAGTTATGTCGTTTTATAACGGAATTCCTATGGCCACCTTTTAGCTCCAACAACAGACCCTGGACACCATCTATAGACAAACTACTCCACAAGGCGAATCAATCGAGTTCAAATTCGATGGGGTTTGGTCGTTTTAAAACAGAATACCTATAACCACCTTCCACCTCTATTCAGCAGACCCTGAACACAGTCTAAAGACAAAGTACTCGTCAAGACGAATCAAACGAGTCCAAACTCGATGGGGTTATGACATTCTAAAATTGAGTTCCTGTGGCCAACTTCCAGCTCCATCGTCAGACCCTGGACATAATCGGAAAATAAAGTACTCGACAATATGAATCCAACGAGTCCAAACTCAATGGGATAAGTCGTTTTACAACGGAATTCTAATGACCACCATCCACCTCCATCAACAGACCCTGAACACCTTTTAAAGATAAAGTACTCGTTATGACGAATCAAACGAGTCCAAACTCGATGGGGTTGCGTCGTCTTATAACAGGGTTCCTATGGCCACCTTCCAGCTCCATCATCAGATCAACTCATTATAATATTGCATTGATAAGCGATATATATAGAGCAAGAGCCTACGACGACCAGACCTTCGTTATTTTATAAAAGCTGAAAGTTGGTCTGTGCATTGCCCCTACACAGATAAGAACGACCAGCGAATGCAGAGTTTGGGCTGTGGTTACTTTGGCTGTCAATAGGTAGTAAAGGTATCTAAAATAGTACCTTACTTTCGTTAAAGTATAAAGCTCATTTTTTTTTATATTGTCTTCGGGATAATTAAAGAAATCTCTTGATTCATTGCCGCACACTTCTGACAGTTGCAACCCCCTGCCAGAGACCCCATATTAAGATTGTTTACGCATGGGCTATGCTGATTGCTATAAAAAAAAACCGTTGGCGTTCCGTTTTTTAGGTAACCTATCTACATACACGTCATGACTCAAAATTAATCAATGTACCAATGGGAAGCAGCCTACGAAGGTTCTCGATTTTTTCACGAGGATCGTTAACTGTTAGGTCCTCCTTCAATACAAACCACATTCGAATCTCAGCCATTTAAAAACCTTAATTATTGAACCGTTTTCTATTGTACCAAGTTGAATAAACCATTTTATATTGAAGAGACCAAAAAGGCTCATTTCGAAAATAACATTCCCAATAGGGATGTTTACTATTGTTTACTGACTTTAAAAAATGTGATTCTAATTATTCCGTCTGTTAGATTATCGCAGCGACGCACACCGCAACAACAAATGCACGAGACTTCGAGTCACGGAACAACGAATGCACGCCGCAACGCGCAACCGCCACCCCGCGACTCCGAGCTCCGCGCACCCGCCGCCACGGCACGCTGCCACGCGCCCGGCGGCCACGTGGTCGTCGGCTCTTGGGCTAATTACAGATTAATCGGTGGAATTAACTCACTGAAAATGTAATCCCATATATTATATGGGATTACATTTTAAAACTTCTTAAATTAAATTGTAGTCCACCGGTATCGGGAACAGGATCCAAGCTACCAGGGCAACAGAGAAAGGAACCTCCTAACAATACGAGCCGTGTCCAGGAGTACTGCTTTCTGTATCAAGTCCTTGATCCAGCTCCCTAACGACAGTCTCCTAAGGTGTTGGTCGAGCGAGGCTCTTGGCAATTAAGTCATTGACTGAAACGACTATCGGCACAATGATTGCTGACCCCACATGGGAGGTTGTCGACCTCCCGAGCCAAGTCACGACACTTGATTTGCTTATCTTTCTCGGTTTTCACGAGGTTCTCGTCATGCAGGACCGTTATGTCAACAATTATTACGCGCCGCTGTGATCGATCCACCACCACTATATTTTCAAGCTTATTGGCTACAATAGTCCTGTCAGTGATGATGGATTGATCCCTGTACAGTGTGATGTTGCCATTTTTGAGAACTGGGTCGTGCACATACTTGAAGTGTGGCTATTTCGATTCCACAAGGTTGTATTTTAGAGCATGTTGTTGATGGATAATCCTGGCTACAAGGTTGTGTCTATGCAAGTAAAAGAAAAAAAAAAGGTGTTATTAGTACTATTTTATTAAAGCTAGCCCATATTGGCCCACTCCTGGGAAAAGGCCATTTAGTATTATTTCAATAAAAATAATATATTGGAAAACTCATTTATTTCAATCACAAGGTTTGGTAGTAGCCACACAACAATCACTTGGTAATGCTTTATGAAAACACATTATAATAATGTTCTTTATTTTCAGACTTAGTCTAATATACGAAGATTTCCATGTTGACTATTTCATTACAATATCCAATACAATACAAAATATCAATATCTCGCACATAAGCCTCAGATTTTTTTTAATCGTCATGTTCTCCTCTTCAAATGTGAATATTCAGTCAAGGTGTAAAAATAGCAGTATCTAAGAAATTAGCTTTCGGGGAGATTTTAATGAAAACAATAGTAAACATTATATTTAATTATAACTTTATATAACAATATTAAATTCAGCTTCATTACTCCATATGCTCGTAATTTATCCTATGGAAAGCGGAAATCGAAAACGCACCACCTACGCAGGTGGTGCGTTTTGGTGTGCGTTACCGTACTGAGTTCCTTGTTAGAAGGAGAAACCTAAATAACGAGGAACTCAGCACGGTATTGGCACAAACTGAAGCCATTTTGAATTCCTGCTCTCTTCACTGATCCTTAGGATCTACTATCCATTACCCCCACCCACTTCCTCATCGGCCACTGACAACTCTAACATATAAAGACTGGACTGCTACACCGAGTCACCGCCTACTATGCTACGACATGAACGAGCAGATGAGTTGTGAGCAGAATTTTCTTGAAACGATTGGTGATATCACGCTTAATCAATTAAATCAAGTCCAAATAAAGAATGACAACAGTTTAGATGGAAGTTTGATATAATTAATCATCCTGGTGCTGATTGAATTTCCAGAGTGACTAATTTACGCACGGCATCGGGCGTTACATGGAGGGTATTTTCAAAACAATGCCGAACAATGCACCCCTCAAAATCTGATGAGGCATCCTGATGATCCTTCTGGAATATGGTACTTCCGAGGCAGGGTACATGTTACCGATTTCGTTTCACTAGCACAACGGATTCATTCACAAGATTTCATTCGTCACTCACCGCACCACCCGATTCCATTGTCCTTTCTAATTTTGTAAAAAAAACGTAGTTATAGGACTCCAAACGATAATCTTGTGTCTTCATTGACGAGAGCGTCAAAATTGAAACCACCGATGAAGAACAGAGATGTAGTTGTCAGGAGACGTAATGTTTTCTGAAACAAGATAAATAATTTGGTTTTTTGTATCGAATTAGCCAAAAGTTTGGTTTGGCCTTTTCAATCTTACGTTACTGTTACTGAAACTTCGAAAATACTTATTAAAATAAGTATTTTAGAAGTTATGGAGGGAGGCCTTTTGTCAGCAGTGGAATGTCACAGGCCTAATGTTCTTCGTTCTCAAGAACGAAGAACATTATCAGCTCCTGAAACCCAAAAATAAATAGGAAAGTTCGTATAAGAATACAATATAGATTATTTACCAGACTCTTCCACATCATACTCTTCTAATGGTTTTTGCGGGAGATCAATCCATGGCTCTTCAATGTTAAATACACCCTGGGGAACCTCATCATCAACCTCTTGCTCACCAACATAATCAACTTCACGTTTAGTTCCATTAAAACCATCATCTTCATCGGATGGAGTAGCATTGCCATGTGCTACCAACATCAAGGTACTCGTAAAAACCACCAGAAATTTCATTTTGATGTAGATACGACTTTCTTTAACTAAAACCAGTAACTATATGATGTCACTTATAGTGGTAGGAGTTATATATCGGTGGAGTTATGCTGAATGGTAGACAATACGCATTATCACCATGAATAAAGAACGGTGTTATGATAAAAACCTGATTCATGAATCCATGATCGTGGATTGCGTATTGGAATGTCAACTGTAGTATCTGAAAATAAAAGTCATTTAAGTTCCGCCTACGACGACGTATGTCAACAGGGTCATATCTACTGCCGTACACTTGCTGTGTTCCGGTTTGAAAAATAAGGAAACAGACGATTTTTCAATATTTTTTTATGTACAAAGATACCTTTACTATGACAGAAATGTTCACAAGGGATAGTGATGAATAACCATAAGGTGGAGCTCTTCACATTTCGCCAATCGTGTAACAGAAAATTCAATGGTGAACTACGAGTCTTTGGAGAAGCTTGTATTTTCTGCAGCTGCAGGACCTCTTACGAGACGTCCATTAATTTCAATAAAAACTATTATAATGAGTCGACCCACTATTCCATTGGCAATTGCCTAGTTACATTAGTGCATTATACACAGGAACATACATAAAGGGTCTAAAAGTACCCTTAACGTAAACGAAGGGCACTGGTTCTCCCCACCACTGTGTATTTTTTGTTTTAGACCATACCTGGGAACCCCCTAGTTACGGAGATATTGGGGGTTAAAGTTCCAAATTTTTTCACAGCTGTTTTTATAAATACTAGTTTTTCAAGTTATAACTTTACTTAAATTAGTTCCATGAACCGTTTACTATTGAAAGCATAGTTCTTGTCAATTTTCTACAACGTGATCTTCGAGTGTAAGCTCGCACAGTAACCTGAGGCTATTCGTGCTAATATACGACTAGCAAATCCAAACAGGATAAATTCATATCAGTGCAAGTTTTGCATAGTGTGAATATAGGGACCTACGCCAAGATGTAGTACTATGAGAACAAAAACCAAGTAAAATTTTGTAATAGAACCAGTAGTATTAGTGGGCCGTTTTGTTCCCACTAGTTCTACCGTCGGACTGTTTAGTAGAACTAGTGGGAGTTTTATTAAGGATATAAAATATAAATGGTTACTTACCGGCTTCAGGTTCTTGTGGGGAACCAACCATGGGTTCTGCCTTTTTAGCAAATACATCCTGAGGATTTACACCTCCATCCTCTTGCCCATCAGATAAAGCAGCATTGCCTTGCGCCAACAGCACCAAGGCACCCAGGAAAACAACCAAGTATTTCATTTTGATAAATGACTTTCTTTTACCGGAAAGAGTTATAATATTATTGTAATTAAAAATCATTAAAATGCAGTATATAGACTACACCTAGTTCTAACCGGCTAAAACTAGGTGCAGCCGCACTTCGGGTATTAGCCGTAACATATATAATGATTGTAGTGGTAGTGTTGAAACTGGAGATAAGGATTAAACCCCCCGATAATCATGCACCTAGTTGCAAAATGATGGATCGAGAATTGCGAATCCAAACGTTCTGCTACTTCTCGAATGAGTCAGATTTTGTCTGAAAGACTACTGACCCTGGCCTGTAACCCGGACGCCTTGTGTAACACCACCATTGATAAAACCCGTTTGTTGATGGTGGTGTTTGCCTAATACAAAACGTTGACTGCCTCAAAAACTAAAATAAATCTACAGAATTTCATAACTTTACGGTGTATACTAAATACTTTTTTGATAAGATGTTTTTTAAAAGATTCATTCGTACATGAGCTATAAAAAAATATGATGATCATCTAAAACCATGAAGAATTCCCCTAAATAAGCAGTTTTTGGACAAAGGGAAATAAAAATCTCGCAATCAGTTAAGATATTTCCAGATTGACCACTGCAGTTCGATTCTGGGCGGCTGGTGTTCTTCCGGGTTGATAAAATGTGGAGGGATGGGATGTCTGTTTCGCCATAGTTCACATCTCTCGTCCGACGCATCGTCTTCTAAGGAGACCTTAAGTTCCCTTTTCGAAATTACTTGTCTATTATTACCAAGTTAGGATCCCAAATTATCGAGGCAGGGTTAGCTTCACTCATTTTAAGACTAGTATCACCTTATTCACTAAATAACCGATGAACCTTATTTACTATAGTCATGCTCTAATTAAGACGAACTTGTATTGGTTCGGGGACCTCGTCATAATTACACGTAAGTATGTTTGAGAATTCTTCATTAGGCAAGTTCTGATTCGAAAGATAAATGCTTCGCAGTTAGGCAACGTTTTATTTGAGGCAAACGACAAAACGGACAGTTTTGACGACGGTGGTGTTGAACAATGTGTGGGCTTCAGGCTATGTCAGTCGTCATTCAAACAAAATCTGACTAATTCGGGACGCAAAATAACGTTTGGATTCGCAATCCTCCATCCATCATGTTGTAACTAAGCACATGACACTTCGGGGACTTTAATCCTTATCTTTAGTTTCAACACCACTACCACAAGCATTATATCCATTCAGTATAAACAATACCTTGAAATCATTTATAATTACAATAACAATGTAACTCTTTCCGGTAAAAGAAAGTCGTATGTCAAAATGAAACTCCTGGTCATTTTCCTGAGTGCTTTGGTGCTGGTGGCCCAAGGCAATGCTGCTTCATCCGATGGTCAAGAGGCTGGTGGTGTAGGACCTCAGGATGTATTTTCTGAAGAAGCAGAACCTATAGTTGGTGCTCCACAAGAGCCTGACGCCGGCAAGTAGTAACCACTGACATTTGATTCAGTTCTTCAAACTAGTTATCCACCGCCTCAGGATAGATTAAATATCTATGAACCGTAAATATGAACGCACTTTTATGTAAATCTGTTTAATTGAGCAAACCGTATAATTGAACTATTATTTCACTCTGAAATATCGATCCTTTTTATACATAAAAAAAAACTACTTTCAAACGATAATTATGTCTTTCTTATTGCTATTGGTCATCTAATACTTCTAATACTATTTTCTTTTGTTTCAGCAGGTGCTCTTAAAGCTGGCGTGTACATCCCAGTTGTTGCGAGGGCCTGTAACCACGGTGTCTGTTACAATCTCTGCTATAAGCTTGGCTTCATATCTGGCCACTGTACAAACGCTAACACATGTCGGTGCTACAACTTAAAGTCAACGTTAAAAATCTCATTATTTGGGCAGTGTTGGGAAATTTAAATAATAAAATGAAAATTTAACGGATAAATTATGATATTATTACTTACTTACTATTATTACTTAGTTGCTCGGCACTTTGCTAAACTGATCCTATTTGGCGCAGCCGTGAGATACACACTCTTTTTCGTGTTTAGTTCTTAGGTTTTTTTATTATTATTATTTTTTATTTTGTGTGTGCACTTGTGGCATGTGCCAAATAAATTTGTTTTCTTTCTTTATATTGAAAAAAATGCAATACATATCAATAACTTTCTTAATTCTTTATATGGATCTTTTTACCCGACTGCGGCGAAGCCCAAAAGGAGGGTTCTGTGTTTGGCGTGTATGTATGTATGTATGTAATATATGTATGTCCGTTTTTTTGTTCCCTCAACTCCTAAACGGATGAAGGGATTTGTATAAAATATATGTCGTTAGATTCGTCATAATGGCGCTAGGTATCACTGGCTACATTAAAATTAAAAAAAAACATCGAAATTTGCGGATTTTGGGGGCAATATTGCGGCGTTAAAAAAAACCGTTTTCATTGAGTAGGGTATCAAAATGAAGGGTTTTAAAAGGAGATTACAAAATACAATAATAATAACACTTATATGTTTAAAAGAAATTCAAAGTCACAAATCCTTTAAACAAACACAAAAGTTAAATCATCTGTGAAGAATTTTACGCGACCAACGAAAGAACAAACACAAATGAACTAAAAAGTTGGAAATAAAAAAAGTTGTTAACTAATAAAAAACCCGACTGAATAAACTGAAAAGCAAAAAACAAGCTCATTTTAAATTAAACAAAACTTGGAAGCAGGCGAGGTTCATTTAAATATTATGAAAATTGAATGGGGTCCATTCTATTTTCATTTCAGCCTGCTTCCAAGTTGTGTTTTTTGCTTTTTAGTTTATTCAGTCGGGTTTTTAGTTTTTAACTCTTTTTTTTTTCACGTAATCGCTACTCGCACATCGCGTAGCTACCGCCCCTCTGGCACCCAATAAATCGGTTGCTGGAGGGTGAAATGTCAGTGGCGTATATCCAGCTCTTAAGCAGATGCGTACCGTACAGCCACATATCGCCAGTTATATTTGAGTGCCATGTAATAGAGGGCTAGGGTATTGTCATCAACCGGGCACAAATCCTGACTTCGTGGCTGCTTCTGACATGAACTTCCTGATGGGAAAACCCAATAACACTTTGTCCGACTTGGAATTAATAATAATAATAATAATATAACAATATTCCACAACTATCACACAACGCCATCTAGTCCCAAGCTAAGCAGAGCTTGTGTTATGGGTACTAGACAACTGATAAACATACTTATATATTTCTAAATACATACATATTATAGATAAATTGAACTCAGGACTTCATTCACGGGCTGCGGGTTGTTGTAAGAGATACCGCGGCCTTGACATAAAGGGCTAAGAAGGAACATGGGTCGTTTTTAGTCAGTAGAAGTCTGACACTCCCTTTCGCTCTGCTCAAGAGTGGGAGGGGTCATTTGATGATTTGCCACCACCCAAAAAAGGACTTTATTCACAGCAATCGCCTTGATTTCTGGATAAGGTAATGTGTTAGTGGGTTAGCCTATCAGAAATATCTCAGTAGCAGATCCGGGACAAATCCAAAAATCTAGATAATAGGCTCGCTCCCAAGCAGATAAAACTTAAACTTATCTTGATTGATATGATTGTGAAAAGTGAACTATTGATGACCTCTGGTGGTTACAGGTGTAAGTAATTTCAATGTTTTGTTTTTGCTTAAAGCAAACAAAGGGCACTGGTTCCTCCCACCACTGCGATATTTTTTTTGTTCTAGGCCATACTTGGGACCTAGACCTAGTTATGGAGATATTGTGGGTCAAAGTTATAACCTGAAAAACTAGTATTTACAAAAACAGCTGTTCAAAAATTGGAACTTTACTTAAATTTCGTCCATGACCCTTTTACTATTCAAAGCATCCACTAGCACAATGTTTAAAGAGTGCTACATTGAGTTTTACCGTAAAATAAAAAATTTGACCCCAAAAAATAATCGTTTCCCAGCAAAAAATTTTGCGTAGGGGTACTTAGTTAGATGTACAGAATGCTTGGTTGACGTATGTGTGAAGGGTTATTTTTCACCCCGTATATGCAAATTACGTACAAAAAAAACTTTTCAAGGAAGTTCAATAGACAGAAATACAAATAACTCTTTTATTTCAATTAAAAACGTTTACATACCTTATCTAATAATACACACATGATCATTGTATTTTTACATAAATATATAATGTATTCAATAAACGGTCGCGGTATCGAAATCCTGTTTTTACAATGGCTAATAATTGAAATATCAAACATGTTTTTAGTTAGAGCAGTAGCATGTGTCAAGGGAAATACAGAATCCATATCTGAAGCCAAGCCGTTGGCAAACGTTGGCACACGCAGCGTTAGTGCAGACCCTTGCCTCGATAGGGATGTAAACGCCTGATCCAGGGGCCGGGACGTGTTCTGGAACAAGAGAAAAAATATGAAATTGAATGTTAACCTTGCAGGGTGACCCCGAACTAAAAACGGGGTGTAAACGGATCCTTCACAAAGATGTCAACCAAGAGTAAAATCAAACTAAGTAGCCCTACGCAAATATGATTGCTGTAAAACGAGTTTTATTTTAGGGAAATATCACGTATTATGCCAAAACTCAATGTATTACGGAGGTAAAAAAGTATAGATAAACAATTGATTGTCTTCTACTTATCCCGTTTATAGCGAATACATATTTATTTGAATGTCTTTGGTTTAGGAGAAGGAAGTTTTTGCTACAGTTGCCTCTACCAAGTATTAATATAAAATTAATAAAACTCGTCGAAATAGTAATAAGAAATAAAAAAAGTCAGAACAGGGAAAGATAGGTATTAGTGATAACTTACCAGCTGCAGGCTCTTGGAAAGGAGCCACCCTGGGTTCTACTTCAGCACCAAACGCTTGGTCCACTGGAGCTCCTTCGAACACATCTTGGGGTCCACCTGCCTCTACTTCAGGAACAGCAGCAAAACAAGCAACTTCAGATTGAACTGCATAAACACTCTTATCCTCCTCTTCAGATGAAGTAACTCTGCCGTGTGCAACCAGCACCAAGGCACTTACGAAAACGATTAAGACTTTCATTTTGATACGTCTTTCTTTTACTGGAGAAAGTTACAATATGAGTGTAATTATAAATTGTTCCAATTAACTATTTATACTAAATGGTTACAGTGATATTTGAGGTGGTGGCGATAAGATTAAGATAAGGCTCAAGATAAGGATGAAACCCCCGATGTCAAGTACTAGGTTTGTGCAACATTTTAGAACAAGGATTGCGTACCTATCTGTATTGCATTTGAGTTTATTCGCAACAAATGTATTGTTGTTGATGAATCAATTTCAGAATTGATTCATAAACAACAATGATGAGATAGTCACTCATGATCAATTTCAGAATTTAGGTATGCCCTTTTTGTGTCTGGTGCCACATTAGGATTTTAATTTGGCACAAAAAGAGCATACCTAAATTCTGAAATTGATGCATCGTAGTTAACATAACATCACACCTTTCTCCCCGTAGGTTAGACAGCTGTGTACCTAGTACTTATAGTGCAACCCATAATTGGCCAGTTTTGTTTGAGTCCCATGTTATAGGAGGGTGAGCCTACTAACATCCACCGGACACGGGTCAGACTGAGTAGCTGCTACTGAAAAATACTTGATGGAAAATCCCAATAGTACTTTATATTTCAGGATCGTTCCCACTAGTTCTACCGTCGGACTGTTTAGTAGAACTAGTGGGAACGATCCTGAAATATAAAGTACTATTGGGATTTTGTTGCGAATAAACTCAAATGCAATACAGATAGGTACGCAATCCTTGTTCTAAAATGTTGCACAAACCTAGTACTTGACATCGGGGGTTTCATCCTTATCTTGAGCCTTATCTTAATCTTATCGCCACCACCTCAAATATCACTGTAACCATTTAGTATAAATAGTTAATTGGAACAATTTATAATTACACTCATATTGTAACTTTCTCCAGTAAAAGAAAGACGTATCAAAATGAAAGTCTTAATCGTTTTCGTAAGTGCCTTGGTGCTGGTTGCACACGGCAGAGTTACTTCATCTGAAGAGGAGGATAAGAGTGTTTATGCAGTTCAATCTGAAGTTGCTGGTTTTGCTGCTGTTCCTGAAGTAGAGGCAGGTGGACCCCAAGATGTGTTCGAAGGAGCTCCAGTGGACCAAGCGTTTGGTGCTGAAGTAGAACCCAGGGTGGCTCCTTTCCAAGAGCCTGCAGCTGGTAAGTTATCACTAATACCTATCTTTCCCTGTTCTGACTTTTTTTATTTCTTATTACTATTTCGACGAGTTTTATTAATTTTATATTAATACTTGGTAGAGGCAACTGTAGCAAAAACTTCTTTCTCCTAAACCAAAGACATTCAAATAAATATGTATTCGCTATAAACGGGATAAGTAGAAGACAATCAATTGTTTATCTATACTTTTTTACCTCCGTAATACATTGAGTTTTGGCATAATACGTGATATTTCCCTAAAATAAAACTCGTTTTACAGCAATCATATTTGCGTAGGGCTACTTAGTTTGATTTTACTCTTGGTTGACATCTTTGTGAAGGATCCGTTTACACCCCGTTTTTAGTTCGGGGTCACCCTGCAAGGTTAACATTCAATTTCATATTTTTTCTCTTGTTCCAGAACACGTCCCGGCCCCTGGATCAGGCGTTTACATCCCTATCGAGGCAAGGGTCTGCACTAACGCTGCGTGTGCCAACGTTTGCCAACGGCTTGGCTTCAGATATGGATTCTGTATTTCCCTTGACACATGCTACTGCTCTAACTAAAAACATGTTTGATATTTCAATTATTAGCCATTGTAAAAACAGGATTTCGATACCGCGACCGTTTATTGAATACATTATATATTTATGTAAAAATACAATGATCATGTGTGTATTATTAGATAAGGTATGTAAACGTTTTTAATTGAAATAAAAGAGTTATTTGTATTTCTGTCTATTGAACTTCCTTGAAAAGTTTTTTTTTGTACGTAATTTGCATATACGGGGTGAAAAATAACCCTTCACACATACGTCAACCAAGCATTCTGTACATCTAACTAAGTACCCCTACGCAAAATTTTTTGCTGGGAAACGATTATTTTTTGGGGTCAAATTTTTTATTTTACGGTAAAACTCAATGTAGCACTCTTTAAACATTGTGCTAGTGGATGCTTTGAATAGTAAAAGGGTCATGGACGAAATTTAAGTAAAGTTCCAAATTTTGAACAGCTGTTTTTGTAAATACTAGTTTTTCAGGTTATAACTTTGACCCACAATATCTCCATAACTAGGTCTAGGTCCCAAGTATGGCCTAGAACAAAAAAAATATCGCAGTGGTGGGAGGAACCAGTGCCCTTTGTTTGCTTTAAGCAAAAACAAAACATTGAAATTACTTACACCTGTAACCACCAGAGGTCATCAATAGTTCACTTTTCACAATCATATCAATCAAGATAAGTTTAAGTTTTATCTGCTTGGGAGCGAGCCTATTATCTAGATTTTTGGATTTGTCCCGGATCTGCTACTGAGATATTTCTGATAGGCTAACCCACTAACACATTACCTTATCCAGAAATCAAGGCGATTGCTGTGAATAAAGTCCTTTTTTGGGTGGTGGCAAATCATCAAATGACCCCTCCCACTCTTGAGCAGAGCGAAAGGGAGTGTCAGACTTCTACTGACTAAAAACGACCCATGTTCCTTCTTAGCCCTTTATGTCAAGGCCGCGGTATCTCTTACAACAACCCGCAGCCCGTGAATGAAGTCCTGAGTTCAATTTATCTATAATATGTATGTATTTAGAAATATATAAGTATGTTTATCAGTTGTCTAGTACCCATAACACAAGCTCTGCTTAGCTTGGGACTAGATGGCGTTGTGTGATAGTTGTGGAATATTGTTATATTATTATTATTATTATTAATTCCAAGTCGGACAAAGTGTTATTGGGTTTTCCCATCAGGAAGTTCATGTCAGAAGCAGCCACGAAGTCAGGATTTGTGCCCGGTTGATGACAATACCCTAGCCCTCTATTACATGGCACTCAAATATAACTGGCGATATGTGGCTGTACGGTACGCATCTGCTTAAGAGCTGGATATACGCCACTGACATTTCACCCTCCAGCAACCGATTTATTGGGTGCCAGAGGGGCGGTAGCTACGCGATGTGCGAGTAGCGATTACGTGAAAAAAAAAAGAGTTAAAAACTAAAAACCCGACTGAATAAACTAAAAAGCAAAAAACACAACTTGGAAGCAGGCTGAAATGAAAATAGAATGGACCCCATTCAATTTTCATAATATTTAAATGAACCTCGCCTGCTTCCAAGTTTTGTTTAATTTAAAATGAGCTTGTTTTTTGCTTTTCAGTTTATTCAGTCGGGTTTTTTATTAGTTAACAATTTTTTTTATTTCCAACTTTTTAGTTCATTTGTGTTTGTTCTTTCGTTGGTCGCGTAAAATTCTTCACAGATGATTTAACTTTTGTGTTTGTTTAAAGGATTTGTGACTTTGAATTTCTTTTAAACATATAAGTGTTATTATTATTGTATTTTGTAATCTCCTTTTAAAACCCTTCATTTTGATACCCTACTCAATGAAAACGGTTTTTTTTAACGCCGCAATATTGCCCCCAAAATCCGCAAATTTCGATGTTTTTTTTTAATTTTAATGTAGCCAGTGATACCTAGCGCCATTATGACGAATCTAACGACATATATTTTATACAAATCCCTTCATCCGTTTAGGAGTTGAGGGAACAAAAAAACGGACATACATATATTACATACATACATACATACACGCCAAACACAGAACCCTCCTTTTGGGCTTCGCCGCAGTCGGGTAAAAAGATCCATATAAAGAATTAAGAAAGTTATTGATATGTATTGCATTTTTTTCAATATAAAGAAAGAAAACAAATTTATTTGGCACATGCCACAAGTGCACACACAAAATAAAAAATAATAATAATAAAAAAACCTAAGAACTAAACACGAAAAAGAGTGTGTATCTCACGGCTGCGCCAAATAGGATCAGTTTAGCAAAGTGCCGAGCAACTAAGTAATAATAGTAAGTAAGTAATAATATCATAATTTATCCGTTAAATTTTCATTTTATTATTTAAATTTCCCAACACTGCCCAAATAATGAGATTTTTAACGTTGACTTTAAGTTGTAGCACCGACATGTGTTAGCGTTTGTACAGTGGCCAGATATGAAGCCAAGCTTATAGCAGAGATTGTAACAGACACCGTGGTTACAGGCCCTCGCAACAACTGGGATGTACACGCCAGCTTTAAGAGCACCTGCTGAAACAAAAGAAAATAGTATTAGAAGTATTAGATGACCAATAGCAATAAGAAAGACATAATTATCGTTTGAAAGTAGTTTTTTTTTATGTATAAAAAGGATCGATATTTCAGAGTGAAATAATAGTTCAAATATACGGTTTGCTCAATTAAACAGATTTACATAAAAGTGCGTTCATATTTACGGTTCATAGATATTTAATCTATCCTGAGGCGGTGGATAACTAGTTTGAAGAACTGAATCAAATGTCAGTGGTTACTACTTGCCGGCGTCAGGCTCTTGTGGAGCACCAACTATAGGTTCTGCTTCTTCAGAAAATACATCCTGAGGTCCTACACCACCAGCCTCTTGACCATCGGATGAAGCAGCATTGCCTTGGGCCACCAGCACCAAAGCACTCAGGAAAATGACCAGGAGTTTCATTTTGACATACGACTTTCTTTTACCGGAAAGAGTTACATTGTTATTGTAATTATAAATGATTTCAAGGTATTGTTTATACTGAATGGATATAATGCTTGTGGTAGTGGTGTTGAAACTAAAGATAAGGATTAAAGTCCCCGAAGTGTCATGTGCTTAGTTACAACATGATGGATGGAGGATTGCGAATCCAAACGTTATTTTGCGTCCCGAATTAGTCAGATTTTGTTTGAATGACGACTGACATAGCCTGAAGCCCACACATTGTTCAACACCACCGTCGTCAAAACTGTCCGTTTTGTCGTTTGCCTCAAATAAAACGTTGCCTAACTGCGAAGCATTTATCTTTCGAATCAGAACTTGCCTAATGAAGAATTCTCAAACATACTTACGTGTAATTATGACGAGGTCCCCGAACCAATACAAGTTCGTCTTAATTAGAGCATGACTATAGTAAATAAGGTTCATCGGTTATTTAGTGAATAAGGTGATACTAGTCTTAAAATGAGTGAAGCTAACCCTGCCTCGATAATTTGGGATCCTAACTTGGTAATAATAGACAAGTAATTTCGAAAAGGGAACTTAAGGTCTCCTTAGAAGACGATGCGTCGGACGAGAGATGTGAACTATGGCGAAACAGACATCCCATCCCTCCACATTTTATCAACCCGGAAGAACACCAGCCGCCCAGAATCGAACTGCAGTGGTCAATCTGGAAATATCTTAACTGATTGCGAGATTTTTATTTCCCTTTGTCCAAAAACTGCTTATTTAGGGGAATTCTTCATGGTTTTAGATGATCATCATATTTTTTTATAGCTCATGTACGAATGAATCTTTTAAAAAACATCTTATCAAAAAAGTATTTAGTATACACCGTAAAGTTATGAAATTCTGTAGATTTATTTTAGTTTTTGAGGCAGTCAACGTTTTGTATTAGGCAAACACCACCATCAACAAACGGGTTTTATCAATGGTGGTGTTACACAAGGCGTCCGGGTTACAGGCCAGGGTCAGTAGTCTTTCAGACAAAATCTGACTCATTCGAGAAGTAGCAGAACGTTTGGATTCGCAATTCTCGATCCATCATTTTGCAACTAGGTGCATGATTATCGGGGGGTTTAATCCTTATCTCCAGTTTCAACACTACCACTACAATCATTATATATGTTACGGCTAATACCCGAAGTGCGGCTGCACCTAGTTTTAGCCGGTTAGAACTAGGTGTAGTCTATATACTGCATTTTAATGATTTTTAATTACAATAATATTATAACTCTTTCCGGTAAAAGAAAGTCATTTATCAAAATGAAATACTTGGTTGTTTTCCTGGGTGCCTTGGTGCTGTTGGCGCAAGGCAATGCTGCTTTATCTGATGGGCAAGAGGATGGAGGTGTAAATCCTCAGGATGTATTTGCTAAAAAGGCAGAACCCATGGTTGGTTCCCCACAAGAACCTGAAGCCGGTAAGTAACCATTTATATTTTATATCCTTAATAAAACTAGTGATCTATCTCCTCCACAGAATTTCCTCATGATAAATAAAATATCTGTGAACCATAAAATAATATGAACATAATAATACTTATGTGAAACCTGTTTTATTGTGCAAAGCGTACAATAGAACTTATTAGCTCACTCTAACATACCGATACTTTTAATTCATAATAATATGGAGAATTACTTCTCATAAATCATATGAGTATTACTAGGGGTGGATCGATGACCTGGTGAAGGTAGCGGGGACCCGCTGGATGCGAGACGTGCGTCTCGGGTCCAGTACCGGTCAATCCTGCAGGCTTAGCACGAGAACCGTAGAGAAGGGTTTTGTCGACGGAAGAAAAGACAAAAACGCTGACTGTAGAAATCTTTCTACAGTCTGTAGCATGGCGATTATAAAATCAAATGTGAAGAGAAGTGTCTTCACTACCCTAGACAACTGTCTATAATGTCAAGCATGACGTACCATTTTTCTCCGATTTTGACAGTTTGGATTAGAGAACTTTCTTCCGAAATAGTCTACATTAAAAAGGACCTAGACAGAGTTTCTTTAGTTATTTTTTCGTTAAATCTAATAATTTTAGGCGGTGCTTTATAATACACTATATTAAAGTAATAGGTGCTTTGTTGTATTCCGTAGTAGTATAAGTACCTTCTTCTATTTTTGAATTTGAATAAATTCATTTATTTCTTTACTAACATGTTGGGTTCAAATCGACGATATTATTTAAGTTTTTATATGGGTAAACTTGAGCGTAGATGGGAAAGAGATGGTAACAGGACACTTGCGTGAAAGACTCTTGCGCGAAAGACACTTGTGCGAGGCCACTTGCGCGACTAGACACTTGCGCGATTGGACGTTTGCGCGAGTGGACACGTGCGCGAGTGGAAATTTTCCGAGTTTTCCGACATGGGTATCATTTTTAAGGTTTAAGGGACCGGAAAAGCCGAAAATGAGGTCAAAATGAAAATCCAAGATGGCGCCGAAAAAATTTTCCGAGTTTTCCGACATGGGTATCAATTTTAGGGTTTCCGGGGCCGGAAAAGCCGAAAATGAAGTCAAAATGAAAATCCAAGATGGCGGCTAAGAAATTTTCCGAGTTTTCCGACATGGGTATTAATTTTAGGGTTTCAGGGGTCGGAAAAGCCGAAAATGAAAATCCAAGATGGCGGCTGAGAAATTTTCCGAGTTTTCCGACATGGGTATCAATTTCAGGGTTTTAGGGTCCGGAAAAGCCGAAAATTAGGTCAAAATGACAATCCAAGATGACGGCGAAGAAATTTTCCGAATTTTCCTTTCCGAGTGACCCTGAAACCCTAAAATTGATACCCATGTCGGAAAACTCGGAAAATTTTTTCGGTGCCATCTTGGATTTTCATTTTGACCTAATTTTCGGCTTTTCCGGACCCTGAAACCCTAAAATTGATACCCATGTCGGAAAACTCGGAAAATTTTTTCGGCGCCATCTTGGATTTTCATTTTGACCTTATTTTCGGATTTTCTGGACCCTAAAACCCTAAAATTGATACCCATGTCGGAAAACTCGGAAAAATGTTTCGGCGCCATTTTGGATTTTCATTTTGACCTCATTTTCGGCTTTTCCGGTCCCTTAAACCCTAAAAATGATACCCATGTCGGAAAACTCGGAAAATTTCTTAGCCGCCATCTTGGATTTTCATTTTGACCTCATTTTCGGCTTTTCCGGCCCCTGAAACCCTAAAATTGATACCCATGTCGGAAAACTCGGAAAATTTCTTAGCCGCCATCTTGGATTTTCATTTTGACCTCATTTTCGGCTTTTCCGGCCCCTGAAACCCTAAAATTGATACCCATGTCGGAAAACTCGGAAAATTTCTTAGCCGCCATCTTGGATTTTCATTTTGTAAATAAAAAAAAAACTGATCAAAAAAACCTTTTCTTTCTATGAAATATCTAGAGTTAAATTTAAAAATACAAAAACAAGGTTAAGCTACATCAGAATATTTAATTTAGCCGCACTAAGAGCAAACAAATCACAGATAATTCTAAATATGTCAAACATTCAGAATTTGCGTTATGTTATTGAAGAAAGGTCCGCTCAAAACAATGCTTCTTTGAGAACGAAACGCAGAAATATGATAAAATTGGCTAGTAATTACACGTCACTAGCGACTACCCCGTTGCTATGGAAAAGTCACTGTCTATGAAGAAACCCAAGTCTAGGTGTGACTTCGTGCTCGGGAAGGAGAGATTTTGAGAAGTGTAGACAAGCGATTTCTATTCTATAGTAGAGTAGAAATAGAAAGCGTCGTGCTAAGCCTGCTGGGGGAGGCCTATGTCTAGCAGTGGACGTCTTTTGGCTGAAATGATGATGATTACTAGGGGTAATCCTACAAGGATTATTCTATTATTATTAACCTGATACATACTATTATGTTCTGTTGTTTACGCAGATGTTCTTGAAGCTGGCGTTTACGTACCAATTGTTGCGAGGGCCTGTAACAACGCTGCGTGTGCCAATGTTTGCCATCGTCTTGGCTTCACATTTGGCATCTGTACAAACGCCTCAACATGTTGGTGCCACAACTAATACAACAAACGTTTACATTATTTATATCATATTAGGAAATGAAAATTTAACGATTAAATTATGATATTGGAAAAGATGCAAAAATAAATTAATTTTCTTGTTTATGAATGTCAATGTAGTGATTTAAATAATTAATAAACTTAAAAGACATCTGAAAGAAAGTTATTTTCATATTTTTACACTAACCTATTAGGTACCATACTTTAATTATATGAAAGAATAATTACTACATGGTACACACACAGAACAGAAAGGAAAAACTTAATTCCGACATTCACAAATACGAATTTCAAAATACCGATTTTCATACTTCCGAATGAATAAAACTTCCTAATCTAACAACTCCGATTTATTTTTGATCCTATTCGGTTAATTCCAAAATTTCAATATTCCTAACGTTTATAATTAGTTTTCTCAAAATCCCGAGAATCAATAGATCGAATAATAAAATCTAGACTCCGTGGCTGCTGCTTAGAAATAATTTGTCGGAAAAAACCAATAACACTGAATACTTGCACTGAAGTTTTGCTATGGAGTCATGACGTCATTCTTCTCTTCATTCGCAAATGAAGAGAAGAATGCATGCATGTTCAATAAGACAACATATAAAACATTTTGTTCTTTCTTTTATTTGAAACACAACCGTTCATTATAAACCATGACAAATTTACATTCACATTGATTTTGTTAAAATACAAGACATTTCTTTAAACGTAATCCAAAGAAACCAAGCTGCATCAAAAGAATTTAGTACAGTTGAAAAATCACTTATCACAAAAACTTTTCCAGAAAGTCATGAATATTCTTTAATAGCACTGGCACGTGGTGGTGGAGATACAGATGCCGTTTTTAAAGCCGAGCAGATTGCAAATTTGTAGACATGCGGAGTTGGTACAGGCCCTCGCTACCATTGGGATATACACCGTTTGAGGCGCCTGGATATTGTACACTGGAAAAAGCGAAAATAATAGTATTAGAACCTCCTTCCAAAACAAATTATCTAAAACAAGGGTATCCTGTGTACAGCTTAGAATTGGAAGTCCCTATTGCGGGGGCACTTAGACACTTAATATCGTGACTGGGTGCCCTGTTGTTTGTTCACTACAGAAACTGATGGACGCTACCGAAAGCTCTAAACTAGTCGCGCATTTGATTAGGATTGCCATCGACACACTAACAAGAAGATCTTCTGATTACAATAATCTAGGATTGTTGAATTATTGAGTAAATAGCTTCTTATAAACAAGCGTTCATCATCGTATACCATCAGGAGACGTCGTGGACAAATACTCTGCTATTACTTTCTCTAAATCACCAATGTGACTGTTTCTTTAGACCTTGTTCGGCATTCCTTTCCAGTTTTGGTGATTGATACAAACTACTTCTTACAAGGCAAGGCATTCAATGCTGATATTGGAATCCTTGAATCACTAACCCATCCTAGCATTTATCTGCATTGTGACCGTCTATAGATGCGAAATCAATCCTACGAGATATAACAGGAAAATATTTTTATAAGATGGGAAAAATATTTTTTATTGTTATTTAAAAAATATTTTTCCCATCTTATAATTACAAAAAATATTTTCCTGTTATATCTCGCAACATTTAAATTGTTTTTTGTCAAAAGTGCTGCACCTTCAGTTTCTATCAGCAGGGCTATTGCATATCTTTTTAATGTCAGTGGCTATCATATTGTAAATGGATTAATTGTCAAATTGGTTATGGTTTAGTACAAAATGAAACCATTTGACAGTTAATTGATAGACACTATATGATAGCCACTGTCATTTAAAAGATACGCAATAGCGAGATGAGAGAATGACGAGTGAGATAATGGGCAAACATTCTGTCTTTTAATCTCTTTGACAGTAACCATTTGACATAACAGGTATCATATAAGCGGCTAAATATAAAGTATACCCTAAATCAAGTATTGTAACGTTCAAGCAGCATCTGCTTAACTTAGCCGCATAATAGTCGATAAAAAATAGAGGTGTCAATTGCTGCTGCTTCCTCTAAGTCGCCAATCCACTTGCCTTGCCTACAATATTTGCTCTCTGGTGAACTCTTTTAGACTTTTCTCAATGACAGAGGCCATAAAAACAAAAAAGTACCTTGTAAAAATAAAATTTCAATCACTTCACGACTTCCTCACGACTGTGGTGTAATTTATCCTGTAAGACAGATTTGGTAAAAAAATTCATGATTACTTACTACGAAGCTCCTCTTGGAATGGAAAAGACCTTTCTAGCCCTGCACCAGCAGCTGTAAGCTCGTCGAATGGAATAGCCCTTTGTTGGTCGGCACTAGCTCCTGCAGCGAACGCTCCCGGGGATGGTACACCGCCAGCCTCTTGCTCAGCATCAGCAACTCCATAACCGTCAACCACTTTAACCTCGTTTTTGGGTGGAGCAGCTTCACCCTGTGCTACCAGCACCAAGACACTTACGAGAATCAAGAGTTTCATTTTGATAGCCGACTGTTTTCTATTAAGACGAGTTGTGAAATGATCTCTTTCTTGTATTCAATTCAATTATAAATAGTTTTAATGTACCTTTTACCTAGTACTTACTACTTGAGGATAGTGAGTGTTGATGCACTTAAGATTGTTATAACCCTTGAAGGAGTTGGTGCATGATTCATAATACAGTGTGATTCTTTATAATGTGCACATATCGAAATGGGGGAATCTATGCTTAATTTTATCGACGGAAAAATTATTAAAAATATCTAAATATTTTTTAATATTTTATATGGAATTTTTAAAAATTTTGTCTGCTACTGTGACCCCAGTGTAAACAAAACGGTGTAACTTTTAAACTAAATTATCTATCGCGATGAAACAAACTCCATAATGATTGGAAGCAATTAGGCGTCCTCGTAAAATGAAAATTGTGGAAAAAAAACTACCCTCAATTGAAAATAAACACGTTTTTTGATCAAAAAAACTTTTTTTTTTCATAACTTTTTACATAAAATTGTTTCATCGCGATAGATAATTTAGTTTAAAAGTTACACCGTTTTGTTTACATTGGGGTCACAACAGCGGACAACATTTTTGAAAATTCCATAAAAAATATAAAAAAATATTTAGATTTTTTTAAATATTTTTTCCATCGATAAAATTAAGCATAGATTCCCTCATTTCGATATGTGCACATTATAAAGAATCACACTGTATATTGTGCAAGGAAAAATAGACTCTATTACCTGTGGGAAGAGCCTGATATGGCATTTGCGGTTTCTTGTTTGTAAAACTTGGTAAGTCCAGTTGTTTACTAATGTGATGGATCTATTCTTTATTGAGCTCGCATGATAGCATGTAGCAGTGTTTGCGTATCTCTCATTGTACGGGAAATCCATACAAAGCTAGGTCAAGTTATACTGGGAAAGTGTAGCTTGATCTGTCGCCGTGTGTAGTGTGTACGTGTTTTAGTAAATTATATTCGAAAGTTTGACAAAGGTGTACCTAATAGTACACACAAGTGTACGTGCGTGCATACGTGTTTTGTTCGAGTCGTGAGTAGGCGAGTCTATTGCCATTTATCGGGCACAAATCAAACACCGTATATGCTACTGAAAACATTTTGTAGAAGTATAACCCAAAACTTTTACCCGGGAATAGAACCCAGGACGTCATGTTCAGCACTCCCGCTTGCCTCCACTAGACCAACGGATCGGTAAATTTTCTATTTTGATCAAAGGCACTACCTACGGGCACGTCAAGATAGTGGCGGTAAGTCCCCTCTTTGAGGAGTAGCTGAAGAGGCGCCACGGCGCCCTCACCTTCCGTCTGTCGCAGGTCCTCACCGGACACGGTTGTTTCGGGAGGTTCCTGCACCGAATCAGGCGAGAGCAAACGCCCGGATGCAATACCATTGCGAGGATCGGCCGGAGGACACGGTGAAGGACACCGTGAAGGTCTGAACCACTTGGGCGGAGCTCCATCGCGTTCACGTAGCGGCAATTGGCGGCGGCGACCTCTCGCATCCAGCCCTGGTGCAAGCCATGGTCTACTGGGACGAGGGGGAATGGCACGCCGTCACCTCTTTCTGCAAAGCAGTGATGCTAGCGAAGGAGGTGAGAAGGAGAGAACCTCTCGTCCCAGCCGCTGCAAGATACGCTCCGGGCGTCGGGGGCCACGTGGTGGCCTCCGGCCACCATAGGCGCGGGCCTGTGGATGGTGAGTAATAGGCTAGCGACGACAGGCCTTGTCGACGGCGCGTTTGTGTTCCACGCTCGCCTCAAAGAGATGTCAGCAACATGGAAAGGGGGCCCGGGCGAGGGCCAACGACCGTCGGGGCTGCGCGTAATTCAAAAGAGATACCGCGGCCTCGGCACAAAGACCTAAAAGAAACATGGGTGGTTTTGGAGCGGGAGGAGTCATTTGATGATTTCCGAACCTCCAAAAAAAAAATATATATTCATATAGATTGCAATTTTACTAACAAATATGGATGTACTTAATCTGAAATAAATGATTTATTATTATTATGTCCTTTATTATAGGGCTAAGAAGGAACATGGGTGGTTTTTAGTCAGTAGAAGTCTGAAACTCCCTTTCGCTCTGCCCAAGAGCGGGAGGGGTTATTTGATGATATCCCACCCACCAAAAAAAAGGGCCACTGACATCCCGTCGGGGCTGCGGGTTGTTACAAGAGATACCGCAGCCTCGGCACAAGGCCTAAGAAGGAACATGGGTGGTTTTTAGTCAGTACAAGTCTGATACTCCCTTTCGCTCTGCCCAAGAGCGGTAGGGCTTAGTTGATGATTTCCCAACCCCCAAAAAGAAAAAAAAGAGGCCTCTAACATCCGTCGGGGCTACGGGTTGTTGGAAAGAGATACCGCGGCCTCGACACAAAGGGCTAAGAAGGAACATGGGTTGTTTTAGTCAGTAGAAGTCTGACACTCTCTACCGCTCTGCCCAGAGCGGGAGGAGTCATTTGATGATTTCCGAACCTCCAAAAAAATATATATATATTCATATAGATTGCAATTTTACTAACAAATATGGATGTACTTAATCTGAAATAAATGATTTATTATTATTATGTCCTTTATTATAGGGATAAGAAGGAACATGGATGGTTTTTAGTCAGTAGAAGTCTGACACTCCCTTTCGCTCTGCCCAAGAGCGGTAGGGCTTAGTTGAGGATTTCCCAACCCCCAAAAAGAAAAAAAAGAGGCCTCTGACATCCGTCGGGGCTACGGGTTGTTGGAAAGAGATACCGCGGCCTCGACACAAAGGGCTAAGAAGGAACATGGGTTGTTTTAGTCAGTAGAAGTCTGACACTCTCTACCGCTCTGCCCAGAGCGGGAGGAGTCATTTGATAATTTCCCACTACCCATAAAAAAGGGCCTCTGACATGGTTTGACGGACATTGCTTATACGTGCCTTTCGAAGCACGAAATCATCTTTTTATCAGACGATCAGGTTATTTAAGCCTGCAATGTCCAAGCCAAACTGGAAACAACTTTACAAAGTATGCTTCCCGTGGGAATCGATCCCGATCGGGACACAAGGCAAACGCCTAAGCCACTTGACCACGGAGGCAGTTTGGTACATGATTAATACGAAGTAAATTATAATATTATGCAGATTATCATCTGCTCTTCCATTTCCCAACAATGTTCAGGTCGACCAGCCTGGACCAACAACTTAACGTGCTTTCCGACGATATCCGACAAATCCAGACTCTGTGGTTGCTTCTTAGAAATTCCGAACCCAAAAATCCAATAACACTGAAGATTCTCACTGAATTTTTGCTTTATAGAGTCATGACGTCATTCATCTGCGACAATGTTCAATAAAACAACATATAAAACATTTTATTATTTTTTGTAGGTATTCGAATCACAACCGTTTTATAATAAACCTCGATAAAAATACATTTACATTGATTTTGTTAAAATACAAGACATTTCTTGAAACGAAATCCAAAGAAACCAGGATGCCTCACAAGAATTTAGTACAGTTCCAAAATCAATCAATCTTATTTTTCCACGACCAAGGGCGGGCAAGTACATAGACCAGGGTAGATAATTTTTGAAATCAAAGAATATTATAGTAGGATGAAACCCATTGGAAAAGGAAGAGAATATTATCTGAGGTCGGGAAGTGGGAGGTCAGAAACATGGTTATTTGAATTTTTCACATACATTTTGAGGTTATGTTAAAAATGTGTAATTCCAAAGTTGTAGATCTTTTTATTACCTACAACTTTGCCATTAAACTTTTATCCATAGGACTTGTAGTTTTGCCGGAAATGGAAATAAACCGTTTTTCACCCTCAAACCCCCCCACTTCCACTTCCCGACCTCAGATCGATCGTAAATTATTTTTCCTTTAATTGTTGTTATATTCTCTTTCTTTTTCATTGGGTTTCTCCTATCCTACTACTTATAGTTTTATTTTTTAGCCTTTTTTGAAGGCTTCATACCTAATCAATTAAAACTTAGGAAATTAATAAGCAATCACCACCGACTAATTTGTCAAGTCGTCGTTGTTTTTTTTAATCTCGTCATTTTGATTTGCGTCTTTACAACGTAAATATTTTTGAATAATTAAATTGTGTTTATAAAAAGAGTACTATAAATAAACATGATTATTTTAAACAAATATTTACTTTTATGTTCTTCATTAATTTGTGTTCTGAACTAAAAGTTATACATATAATTATATCATTTTATATTTTTTCTGCGAGGCTGTTTAGCGGCTTCATACCCTTGCTTCTCCTTCAAGCTGGCGAAATCAACCCGTGGAAAAAATCTAATTAAATAAATCATAGTCTCCTAAAATTATATAAAACAAAAGTACTTATCGTTTAATTAGTTTATTTCTTCAAAAGTGTATTGATAAACTTCGTTTGATACACGTGGGAATTTGTTATTGCACTTCTTGACCCCCTGAACAACCTCGCCAAACGGCTCGGGTGTTCATTCCGCCTCGAATGCAACAACAAACTTTCCGCACTGAATCAATGTGAGCCATCATAGCACTGGCAAGTGGTGGTGGAGATACAGATGCCGTATCTAAAGCCGAGCAGATTGCAAATTTGCAAACACGCAGAGTTGGTACAGCCCCTCGCTACCATTGGGATGTACACCGTATCAGGAATGTTCCCTGGAAAGAGAGAAAATAATAGTATTAGAACCTCCTTCCAAAACAAATGAAAAACAAGGGTATCCTGTGTACAGATAAGAAGTGGAAGTCCCTATTGCGGGGGCACTTAATATCGTGTCTGGGTGCTCTGTTGTTTGTTCACTACAGAAACTTATGAAAGCTGCACCGAAAGCGCTAAACTAGACGCGCAGTTAATTTAGATTGCCATCGACAAGCTAAGAAGAAGACTTTCTGATTACCATAATCTAGGAGTGTTAAAGTATTGAGGAAATAGGTCCTTTCAGACAAGCGTCCATCATCGTATACCATCAGGAGACGTCGTGGACAAACACTCTGCTGTTACGTCCTCTAAGACAACCATCGGACTGTTTCTTCAGACCTTCTTCGAACATTCTGCATTCCTGTCCATTTTTGCCGACTGGTACAAACTACTTCTTACGAGGCAAGGCAATCAATACTGATATTGAAATCCTTGGATCGCTAATAGCATTTATCTGCATTGTGACCGTCTATGGGTGCGAAATTAATCCTACAAGACATGACAGAGATTATATTTAAGGTAGAAAAAAATAATATTTAAACAACAATCGAAAATTACAAATTTTATCGTAAATACCGCAACATTTAAATTGTTTTTGTCAAAAGTGCTGCACCTTCAGTTCCTATCAGGTGAGATAATGGATAAACATTCTGTTTTAGCTGCTTCTTCTAAGTCGCCAATCTACTTGCCCTCAATCAATTAACCTACATATTTACCCTCTGGTGAACAATTTTAAACTGCTCTCAAAGACTGTGGCTAAAATTGCAAAAAAAATCTGCTTAGCCTTTTCCCAACTATTGGGGTCGGCTTCCAGTCCAGCAGGTAAATATCAGTATTTTGAATAGAGCGACTGCCCATCCGACCACCACAACTCAGTTAACACTGGGTAATACGATACCCTTTGGTAAGGCTGGTTGTCAGACTTTCAGGTCACTGACCACCTGTAACGACTGCCAAAGATCTATAAATGGCAACCGGGACCAACAGCTTAACGTGCTTTATAAAAATAAAATTTCAATAACTTACACGACTTCATCACGACTGTGCAATTTATCCTGTAAGGCAGATTTAGGAAACAATTTTCATGATTACTTACTAAGCGCCTCTTGAACAGAGTTTTGTAGCTCCGCACCAGCCGCTGCAAGCTCTTCGAATGAAATAGACCTTTGTTGGCCGGCACTTGCAGCCCCACGTTCATCTACTGCTGGAACTCCTGCAGCGTACGATCCCGGGGATGGTACACCGCCAGCCTCTTGCCCAGCATCAGCAACACCATAACCAGCAACTACTTTAACCTCGTCTTTGGATGGAGCAGCTTCACCCTGTGCTACTAGCACCAAGACACTTACGAAAATCAAGAGTTTCATTTTGATAGCCGACTGTATTCTATTAAGACGAGTTGCGAAATGATCTATTTCTTGTGTTGATTGCAATTATAAATAGTTTTTATGTAGTTTTTATACCTAGTGATAGCAACTACGCCGTATTCACTTGAGGATAGTGTAGTGTTGATGAACTTAAGATTGTGATAACGTGCATATGAAAGATTTCCGGCTCTAATGGTGCTGACTACTTCAGACTTCTGAGCGATAGAAAAGGATAGGAGATGACATTTTGCGCAAGAGTTCCAGAATGATCTTTTCTATACGTAAGTAACAACAGGTACTTTATTTTGTTTGCCTATGTTTCCCACTGCGTGTAAAAGGCCATAGCACTTAAGATTAATATTTGAAAAATTACCCCCTAATGATATTAAATAGGGGTCGGGAGATTGTATAGAAGTTATCTTACAGACGGGAAACGCTACCAAACACTTGGCTTTTATAATTATAACGAACATTAACTTCTTTATTGATCCAATCACCCAGTAACAACAGTATTAATTTTAAACTCAATGTATTAAAATATATTATTTTCCCTATTTGCTGTTTACAACGTATTTAATGCATTTTACAAAATAATACGTTACGGTTCAAAAGCCAACTGTGTTTCAGTAATGAAGTTCATTGATTAAATTTTATAGTTAAAGCTTTCCAGTGCCTGATTTTAATACCAGATTCGCAGTCTGTCAGGACATGGTGATAACCTTTTTGTTAATTAATTTTACTTTTCCTGATTTAATGAAGTACCAGACAAAACAAACAAAACATTATTGTAGGATAGTTGTTTGGTTTAAAAAAACTATAACAATAATACAATTTAGAGTAAAATAAACAAACTAGCAGCATTACCACGTTGAATGGCGATGCTAAAAAAAATATGTTCCATAAAAATTAAGTAAATCTGTACAGTTTAATATATTGGATTATGGTACGTGGTCGTAATGTACACTCGAGAGCAATGAATCCGGGTCACTTAAAGAATCCTAAAAATCTCGGAAACTAAAAATGCTAGGTTAATGCAATAAATCGTATTTAATAGACAATGTAATACTCCTTAAATGAAGGTATTAAAACTTCTTAGTTATTGTAAAGTTATATCATAAAAAAATCAAATTTGAAAAAGGGCCACTTTCGAAGATGGAACTACGAAATTACAGCATTTGGTTTTGCTTTTGTTTGTAATCTGTCATTTATGTGGGTACATAAACCATGTTGATAGTGCTCTATATTCATTATTCAAGCTGAAATTATGTCGCTTACGCCTGAAGAATGCACCAGAATACTTACAATGCTGGAAACCGGCCGGAGTCAGCGCGATACAGCCAGGACTGTCGGTGTGTCGCTGTCAACAGTACAAAGAGTTCTCCGACGTTACGAAGAAACTGGTTCTAACCTACGCAGACCAGGAACGGGCAGAACCAGGTGTACCACAGCACGAGAAGACCGATACTTGGTGAACACCATGCTTCGAAATCGCTTTCTCACAGGAACTGAACTCACAAATCAGTTTCGACGCCTCGGAGGAAGTAACCCAAGTGCATGGACAGTAAGACGTCGGCTTGCTGAATCTAACTTAAAACCCCTTAGACCTGCAAACGGCCCTAAACTGGAGCGTGGGCATCGTATTTCAAGACTAAGATATGCCCAGAGCCACGTAAATTGGAGTATTGAAGATTGGTCAAAAGTTATGTTCTCCGACGAATCAAAATTTATGCTCTACAAGCACGATGGAAGACACAGAGTGTATCGAAGACCAGGGGAAAGATTCAAGCAAGCATGCATCGAAGAAAAAGTAGCCTACGGTGGTGGGTCTGTACTTGTGTGGGCCGGAATTTCTTCTGAAAGTCGCACAGAGCTGGTGATCATAGAAAACGGCTCTTTAACTAGCGTAAGATATGTGGAAGAAATCCTCAATGATCACGTTGGTCCATTTATGGTCAATTTAGGTGAGGATGCTATATTTATGCATGACAATGCCCGACCTCATACAGGTAGGATTGTGAATGACTACCTTCAAGAGATGAACATTACTCGTATGGAGTGGCCAGCGCGCAGCCCGGATATCAACCCGATCGAGCATGCTTGGGACGAGCTAGGCAGATGCGTAAAACAACGAAACCCTCCCCCAATCACGCTTCGTGAGCTCAAAATTGCTCTCACAGAGGAATGGGAGAATATTCCCCAAAATCGTATAAGGAACTTGGTGTACAGCATGCCAAACCGCGTAAACGCAGTAATGGAAGCACGAGGAGGCAATACGAAGTATTAAAATTCAAGAAAATCGTAATAAAGTTCAAAAATGTCATGTTTCCTATTTTTGTTTTAAGGAGAGATCAGCAGTTTTTTTCTTTATGTAATTTTGTGTTAATAAAATGTATGGTGACTCATATTTTTTTTACTTTCATTTAAGGAGTATTACATTGTCTATTAAATACAATTTATTGCATTAACCTATCATTTTTAGTTTCCGAGATTTTTAACATTCTTTAAGTGACCCGGATTCATTGCTCTCGAGTGTATATGACACATTGACAACCGATTTATACCTAGTTTTTCCTTCCCAAGTCAGGTAATTTAACAGAATAAAATGCAATGTAATGCAATGCAGTAGGTTCCGTCAAATGTGAACGCCAAGTTCCAAATTTTGCAGTATTATTTTGATATATCGGCATTTCGTGTTTATTTTGCCCATAAATTAGTATCTGGTTCAATAAATACACATTATTTGAGTTATGATCCAACGGATTCATGATAGAACGGCATGGACTTTAAAACAAATGAATGTTGTAAACGTGTGTTTACTGAGAGCCCGAGTGATTTTAATTACAACGAAAATTTTCCTTAAACGTTTGAGGAAGGGGAAATAATAAATTAAGGGTTTTGTATTTGGAGTTCTACATATCAAACAATCTTTTGCGAACACTAAGATCCTAGCATTATCTGACTACAAATATTCGTAGAAACAAGAGTCGGAAAACGAGGTGGCACTCATGGCTAATATCAGCCACTCAGATCAATCTTCGGGTTAAGCCGCATTTTCCAAGGTTGGCAGGGTGGATGAGTGACCATCCTTAGCTCCATTCATCCATTCTCCAACTCCATCCTGAAGACCATTGCGGGGAGGTACGATTATCCTTTGTTAGGTGATGTTGTTCAGAGATGTATTCTGAACAACAGCTTTGGTGTGAAATAAATATTAAGTTTACTTACATAGATATAAGTTATCTTTTTGTTTTTACTAACCCATATTATTATTTTTATTTTTATTTTATTTAACATGCCGAGTTTCCTCTGTGCCTCGGAAAGCACGTAAAGTCGTTGGACAGTCGTGACAAGTAGCCAGTGACTCGAAAGTCTAACAATCAGTCTTACCAAGGATTATCAATTTATCATATTACCCAGTACCAGCTGAATTGTGAATGTCAGTTATGCAGCCGCTCCAAGTAAAGAGCTAATCCTTAGCTGCATCTGGTTTTACTGGAACCCAACCACAGTGGGAAACAGGCTAGGCAGATGATGTTGAAAAGTCGGTAAACGAACGGTTAGATTGTAGGAATCGATGTAGGACAAGCCAGAGCAAAAAGGAAATAAAAGCTTTTATTTGAACAGATTAAAGGATGATTTATTTGCTGGGTTCAGAACATCAAAATAAGCACAGAATAAATAGCTACAGCATAACAAGTTTACAAGTTTTTTATAAAATTCACTGGACTTACACAGGTATTTTAGAGCTCTGTAATAGACTGCAGTACTCAACTGTCATTCCAATAATCGTTGGCGCCATTTTGGCATTTCAACTAAATCAAATACCTTGCTTATTAATACAAAACAATTCTGTAATTCTTCTAAAATACTGTAAATATCTTGAAACTAGTTATAAATGTATTTAAATAGCTAACATCTATTTCAATCAATTTCCTTTACTTACTCGACCCTAACTTCGGAAATCGATGTCTAATCTCGTCAATCTTACAATTGAAGGACAAGTTATCAATTATCCCTAAAACGATACAAATAGATACCTATTGAAAACCCTTTCCATATAGGATATTTGTTCTCGATTAGACACATTAATTAGTGTACGAGTAACCAACGATTGATGAAGTGAAATTCATTTTAACCGATTTGATTTTAGGCAGAGAGTAGGTTTAGAGATGGACAATTATTTTTGTTGGTAATCGACTGTGTGTAGGTAATCGATTTAGTCGATGAAACAAGATAAACAAAATGAAGTAACCCATACTTCAGATCTACTGTAAATATTTTATCTATTAAGCTAAGCAGATTTTTCATTTAAAATTGATCGCTAGTAAATTTTGCTTCAATTTAACTTCAATATTTATTTTGTTAACTTTTGATTTGCACAAACACGATTTAAATGAAAGTTTTTATTTGTTAACGTTTAGAATTTAGGATCTTTGCGCATTATAGTTTTATTTGTTTGCTTGTGAAAGATTTAAATTTGCTAAGTGTTTCATTGTAAACACTGAACATAGAGCACCGAATTTACTAAGAACGTAATTATGTGAGGGGCGCACAGAACCGACAAGTGTGGCAAAAACAGGTACACCAGCAGTGAGTCATTCTTGATGATAATTATAACAAGAACTAAGAATCACTGTATGTGCTTAAAATATAGGTGTTACCATATTTACAAATGGTGGTTTAGGGACAAACCATATTTTGACTTTTTAGGGCATACAACGACATACATATAATTTTACATTAATAAATATCTAATGTAAGTAAGCAAGTAATACACATTTTAATTAAATAATTGGTGATATGGTTCTAAAGTTAATAAAACTTAAATAATAAAAAAAAATATTTTACACACAACTAAAAATACGCTCTTTTCTTTGGTGGGTGTGAATTTATCAAATATTAATAGCGGTAGAGAGTGTCAGACTTCTACTGACTGAAAACCACCCATGTTCCTTCTTAGCCCTTTATGTTTCGGGGCCACGGTATAAATTTGGAACAACCCGCAGCCCCGGATACAACCATACCCTCAGAGATAATTCCTTAAAATTAAATTTTATTTTGCATAAATTCCTGTAGGGAAGGAGGCAGGAGGTTTCACAGGAGGAGCTCGTGGCTTAATAATAGGTAACTGCTATTCGGGTCGATCATTAGGTTAAGCCGCGCTTGACTAGGTTGGTCCGAGGATGAGTGACCGCCCATTACATATCTAGTTTCCTCCGTGTCTCGGAAAGC
Source organism: Diarsia rubi (assembly GCA_932274075.1). Classification (NCBI taxonomy): domain Eukaryota; kingdom Metazoa; phylum Arthropoda; class Insecta; order Lepidoptera; family Noctuidae; genus Diarsia; species Diarsia rubi. The sequence goes on along the minus strand of OW026419.1, from coordinate 16,389,440 downwards.
ACGTTAAGCTGTTGATCCCGGCATTATTGATATAATATCAATGCTGCCATATATACATATAGGTCATTGGCAGTCGTTAAGGTAGTCAGTGACCTGAAAGTCAGACAACCAGTCTTACCAAAGGGTATCGTATTACCCAGTATTAACTAGGTTGTGGATGTCAGATAGGCAGTCGCTCCATGCAAAATACTGGTATTTTGCATGGAGCTGCATCCGGTTAGAATGAAAGTCCAGTAAACTACTAATAATTTTATTGTATCCTTAAGTACCGAATGTCAAGATATGTCTAGGACAAACTACTCAGGGAAGGCCACGTGAGAAATTCACCAAGTGTTTCAGTACGTACTTAAATGAGCAATCAACCAACACGCAACGATCAAGTGTTCCATGTAATGCACTGATAGCGTAGTTGACCATTTTCCTGTTTTGAAGTTTTATAACACTTCTGTTGTTATAACTACTAAGTAAACATTTATATATAGCTGTACGGCTGTTTTGACGGTATTATCTACTTATATCTATCTTCTTTTTTCAATGCAATATCTACAGACAATTTCTTATTTTGTATTACTTTGGCCTATGTTTCTTCAAACATTATGGAATGCTAACAAAGATAATGAGTTTGAATGTTAACCGACCGCAGCGCCCTCTTCTAACTTCATCTGTATCTGGCAAGTTTATTGAATCGCCAATATACACACTGCAACACCTGTTAGTAATTAAAATCATTTTCATAACTTACTGTTCGTAGAACGTAAACGCCAAGTAAAACCTAAAACCAACAAACAAAATATGATTATTTCACGAGAGGTGCAAAATGAGCACCACAAATTGCAATATTTGCGGAGTATGAACTCCGAAGACGTGAGAACTCGACTGTCAACCCCGTCCTGTAATTAAGGGTGATATTAATACAGAACTACTGAGCGCATGCCGCCGCGGAGGTATTCCGATATTGCGAAGCCGTATTGGTGATCGCTCAAGAGTCAAGTGATACGGAATATTCGACATAGCTCTGAGATCATTATATTCGCTTTCTTTGTTCATTACTATGTGTCACGAATAAAAGGCCGGTGTTTATCTATGTATACTGTGCTTGCTTATCTCTGGTGGAGTTCTTTTGGTAAACAACTTTTGTGAAAGTGCCTACTTAGGTACTTGGATAAGAGAGCTATATTGTTTTGTGTTGTGTTGCTCTTTCGTTTTTGTTTACGTCGTTTATAACGTAAGTGTGCTCGTGAATAAGCACTTATGTAACCGCTTGAACAGCCTTTTTTTTGTAATGCAGTATACATTATTTAGTGGATTTTTGACCGGTTGATAACATTAGACTTATGAGTCATGTTTAAGCCCAATGTGATAGGGAACGCCCTATCGCATTGGGCTTAAACATAATTGACGAAATGTGGGTGTACTTTTATGTACACCTCTTCTTAGCCCTTCGGGGATTCCAAGCGGATGTCTTGTTATATTGTTTATCAATTGTTTAGTCTATGGTATTGCTGTTTCATGTCAGGTTATGTTATCAATTGTTTAGTCTATGGCATGGCTCTGTATCAAGTTCCAGGGCACATGATAATCATAAACAAACACGCTGACTACCGAATATTTGAACCGTCGTGCGTCTCCAACCAAGCCAGAGCTCAACCAGGACATAGCTTAGCTGGTAATAACGATTCGACTAATACAAAAATATGGACAATAACGTCACTCATAAATAAAACAACATGTGAGTTATGAACAAGTGGAAAATCCAGAGTTATGATATCCGAAAATTGAGATCTCGATTTATGTTTGCAGTTGTTATTAGTGCTAGGTTCAGCTAGAGTCGGCTAAATTATTGCATGAAAGCTCATTGTTGTGTTTTCAGCAGCATTTTTGCGTAACATACACTTTTCACAATCGCTTTCATTTTCAATATACGTATAGTTATTATAATAGGACAAAAGAGGGGAAAAACTTTATTCTACTTCGAATATTTTATAATAAAACTAGCGGACCTGGCAGACGTCGTCCTGCCCGAACAGCAGCGCCACCTACCTTGTCAAATTGTAAGTAAATCTAAACCATTCTCGAATCCACTTATACATATAAAAGTTCATATGTGTTTTTATGTGCTCACATGAAAGTTTTCATCAAAATCGATCCAGCCGTTAAGGAGGAGTTCAGTGACAAACACACGTACAGAAGAAATATATTATATAGTAAGACTACCCCGGCATGCGTTGCAATGCCCTTTTTCCTACCTACTACCTGCTTATCTACCTACCTACTACCCTGCCTATCTTCCTACTACTTTCTCACCGTATAAACCTTCCCTGGACTACCACAAATAATTCAAAACCAAAATTAGCCAAATCGGTTCAGTCGTTCTCGAGTTTTAGCGAGACTAACGAACAGCAATCAATTTTTATATATCTACGAGTATATATTATAAAAATTGATTGCTGTTCGTAGTAGATATTCTAAATCTGTGCCCGATTGTTAGCAAAACCCCTACTGTATAGAACTTGAACATAGCTGTTGAAATCTGGGTGTACCTACTATTAGGTACGCCTCTGCCAAAGCATTCTGAAATTACAGGAATGATGTTAAAATAATGAATATTTTTGTAACACGTCTTTTTTATTACTCCCTCTATGTTTTTTCCTCCCGTCCTCTATGCTCGGAAGTTTTAAAACAACAGAATCAGCGCTATTGTCTATAATTTTTCATTACTCATACTCTGAAAGTAAGTCATAACATGCCTGCGGTGCGGGTTGAAATTACTACTTTTCAGCCTTAGGGAGAATCGCTTTAAACTGACAGCTGTCAAATTATAAAAAAAAACTTGGTCTATTTTCACATTTTTATTAAACCAAAAGCCAACTTCCAACTTTTTGTACATCCACTCAATTTCCGCGCGATATAAAATTAAAATAACATAAAGTTTTTAAGAATACAATTATATTATGACTTTATTATAGTTTAGTTGTAACTATTTCTCTAAAATGACATAGATTTCGACAAAATCTTTGCCATATTTTTCACACCTCGAGTAAATTTCGCCCTTGGATAACAATGTACTATTTCGTATTCCAAATTCAAAGTGCGTTTTCATGAGCAAGGACCAAAATTAAACGTGTTTAGGAGCCTGACAGTCGTTTACAAATGCAAAGCGTGTTCATTTCTCGCTAATTGTATTGTAATAATTAGCAGCCCTTGTGGCGATCATTTTAATGATAGCGTTTTTTCTCAAATTATGTACTTTGTTCAGCAATTATGAGCCTTGTCGTCTTTAAAACAGAGATATTTTTACGCAGGCTGCTGTTTTTAATTCGTGTACCTAGGCATAGTATGTGTATCGACAGTATATTTATAAGTGAAAACAGAATTAAATCTCGTAAAAATGTTAGGTTGACTTTAGAATTCAAAATATATACATGCTATCACACCTGCAATCCCCATAAAGTCAGGTAGAGGTGTAGCCAGTTATGTTTTAATCCCATGTATTAGGGGGCGAGCCTATTGCCAATAACCGGACAAAAATCCAGATTCCAGATGGAATGAAAACCCTAAATCAATATAATCGAACCTAGTAATCGAAGCGGGAGGCGCTCCGGGCGTCGGGGGCCACGTGATGACCTCCGGCCATCGTAGACGCGGGCCTGTGGACGGAGAATGTTGGGCTAACTCGCCGTCCGTCCGTCTCATGACGACAACAGGCGCCTCTAAGAGATGTCAGCAACATAGGAGGGGCCCGAAAGGGCCGACGCCCGTCGAGGCTGCGGGTTGTACACTAGTCACCGCGGCCTCGACATATAGGGCTAAGAAGGAACATGGGTGGTTTTTAGTCAGTAGAAGTCTGACACTCCCTTTCGCTCTGCCCAAGAGCGGGAGGGGGTTATTTGATGATTTCCCACCCCCCAAAAAAAAAAAAGGATTTTAAGCGCAAAAGTCGCGACTGCTGTCACTAGACCAACGAGGCCGTTTAGATTTCAACTATTCTCTTTACCCAATTTCAATTCACGCGTGTCCATCATTTTGAAAGGGTAAGGCCTCGTACAGACGAGCAGCACTTTGCTGTCCACGTGTCGACGGTAAACGCCGACCAATGACGGCAGCTGCAGTTGCCTCTGTCAACAACAAAGTGCTGCTCGCCTGTACGAGGCCTAACACAGTATATCGAAAAGGCACACACACGGGTATACTCATCTGGCAAACCTTCCAACTGCTGATCAAACACTAGAAAACCATTTCGATCACCTACTGCGCCATAAATAACATGAATGGGGTGGCAAATTTACGTGCTGCCCGCTAAAATAGCGTAGGAATTTCATAGAATGGCGGAGTAGCAGGGGTACCTACGAGATGAGTATGAACCCGGTTTAATGACGTACATGTCAACCTGTCTAGACAAAATAGACAAGGTGATTTGTGAATTGATATTGATCTCTATATCTATAGTAGTGTAGGTATAGTCTTGAATAGACATCGTTAGGTATCAGTTTTTCTATAGACTGATACTAAACTTGGAGTAGAGATTGTTTCCACAGATATTTTAGCAAGTAAGCTTTTGTTTCCATAAATATACTAATTGGCTAAAGAGTAATTAGAATTGAATCAAGGTGTCCCACAAGGAGTGGATTATGGACAAGGACAGTAATACGATACGCCTAATAAAAGAGAAAATAACAAGAGTATTTTCCAGACAGGACCACAGAAAAAAACCAAACATCTTTGTCTATAAGTCTGGCACACAAACGAATAAATATCTCTCACATGAAGGTGACAGATAAACGGGTATCGAGGGCCGATAGTACCCTAATAAATAAAATGCGAGAAAAATCGCTGGCAAGACGAGAACCCTTCCCGCGGGAGTGCAGTGGCCGAGGCATTTACATACATAATGATGACCTCTTGGGGATGACTGCGACCCTAGTACCTACCCCACAAGACGACCGTTTACGACCAGCCAATGTCACTTTTTAAACATTTTACGACCTTTCTATGGTTACGACCGCTGACGTTTGAGATTTTAAAATGCTGTTTGATGGCGATAAAGTATAATTTCAAAATTTGTTGTAATATTTTATGGTTTTCTATTTAAGAGTATGCGCTGGCGAGGTGCTAATTCTGAAAAATAATGATACATTAGCTCGGAAAAGAAGCTAATTTAATTTTATTCCCGAACTGTGGTGCGTTTTCAATCTAGCAACACTGAAATGCATTATATAGTGGTTTGAGTCAAGTTATTAGGCTAGTACGTCGGTACATTAAAGTTTTAGCCATAAAGCTGCTGAAAACTAATACATCATAAGGCGATCTTATAAAGGGCTGTTCAAACTGGAACGGAAATATGTTGTTTTTTTTTGAAGAAAATCGTTTTTTCTTTGTGTTAGGTCACGTATTACGTTAGGACTCAATGTAACGCACTCAAACATTGTAAAATCTTATCGATGTATTTAATAGGGTAGTTAACAAAAAAATCGAATAAGTCCGTCAGATAGATTTCCAAAAAATATTGGACACGTATTTTCTCTTTTTTCACGTAAACAAACAATGAAGACGATACAGACGTTACAAACCCCCACTCAAATCTTTGACGCGTTTTATCTCCATCAGTTTTTATTGATTTGATAAAACAAAAAAATACCTGTCTAATATTTTTCGATAATCTGACAGACGGACTAACTAGAATCTCATTTTTTTTTGTTAGTAAACATCCCTATTCTATTAGAAGTTTTAGAGGTATTGAATTCATGATCATCTTCCTGCCCTTACCAGATGTTATTGGGATCGACACAACACATTTTTTTACACGCTATCATTTATTTTCTTCGTAGAGGTATTTAAATTAAAATAATAATATTTATAGCTGCAATTTAAAAAAAAACAGTTGTGAAAAAGTTGTAAGTCTGACCCCAAATATCTCCGCAATTAGAAGGCTCACAGGTCCCTACGCTCTAGAACAAAAAAAATATCGCAATGACCTGAAAATCAAATGCCTTTAAAACTAAGCGATTCCGGAATCCAATGCAAAAACCTCCTTCAACAGTCACACAGACCTTAGTCCACTGAATCAAAATCGAAATCATCAATGAAAACTAGTGACCACACTAACTGCGGTACTCGGAGAAATATAATGATTACTTAAGCCGTCACTTAGTAAAGATTTGACATAATTTTGTATGACAAAACTGTCAAAGCCTTTACTAAGTGATAGCCTAAGTAACCATTAAAACTCTCTGAATGCGGCAGTATGTATTAGAAACTGAGGTTCAAAACTCTGTACCTACTTGAACGACTCCTAACAGTGATTCCAGCAAGGAAGTGCCCACACAGCCATCGGAAATTACATTTTTAATCTCTTCTCGCACGCGTTACCCCGATTGGGGTTTGAGGGTTAATACTTCAGTACGAACTAAGAACACAACACTTTAGTACACAGAAAATAGTACAGAGGCTAACAGCTAAATAAGAAATCTTCTTTTTTTTCTTTTGGGCAAACTGGAAGTAAATAAAGCACGTATTTTATGGAAAAGTTCGGTGTTGTTGAGTCTCTGTTAAGAACTATATCTTGCTACCTAATAATATAAATGCAATACTATGTAAAAATGGAATATGTTTGTTACTCCTTGACGCAAAAACTACTGAACGGATTTGGATGAAATTTTTCACACCGGTAGTATGGAACTTAAATTAACATAGAATACTTTTTAGCCTTGTAGTACGGTTCCGTGAGACCGTTACCGAACTGCACGCGTGTGTACGAGTAGTTGCGGCTAGTGACAGTAAATTTCTTGTTAAGTAAACGGACCGCACAACATTGATCGGAAAAATGCTAGGCAGATCATGATGACACCCACATCCACAATTGGTTGGTATCCCGACGAGTTGTACTCAGCGCTTCACCTCTACATTTATTATACGCACAACCTATGGGTTGTGCGTATAATAAATGTAGGTGGCTGTGCCATAGAGCACAATAACCAGGTTATTGTGCTCCATGGCACAGCCAAACTCTCCCTCCCACATTTCACTCGTCTGTCTTCAGAGAAAGAGTGAGTGCTTCTTCTAGGCACGATCGTTCAATCATAGACCTGATTCATCGCTTTCCATCAGGCGTGATCGAGGTCAAGAGCAGAGCAGGCCCATTAGATTAGGTACCCAATATAAAAAAAATGATCACACTGAATATACTTGAGTACCTTTTTTTGTCTTTGGAGTGTGTAAATCATGAAATGACTCCTCCCGCTCTAGGCAGAGCGGAAGGGAGTGTCATACTTCTACTGACTAAAAACCACCCAAGTTCCTTCTTAGCCCTTTTTGTCGAGGACGCGATTTCTCTTTCGATCAACCCGTAGCCCCGACGGGCGTACTTGAGTGCTTTACACTTCTAACCCACCCACAAATTGCCTCGTACTCTGTTATCCAAACTAGGTGGCCATAACTACACAATGCTCGATTCTTATGCAACTACGAAAACCAAAACACTAGAGAGAACAATAGTGGCTTTTTGTGGGCTACTGGCGCTCTCTCCCGGCGCGCGGTTGAACTAATGGCTCATTCATACATAAATAAGGGATCGAACAAAGGTTCTAGCTTTTTTTTGGCGGCCGAATGTTCGAGAAAATAAACTAGTCCCTGAATAAGTACCGTTCTGTATTTACGTTGTGAATTTGATTGAATAGGTTTCTTATGTTTTGAAACGGCAGAGTTATAATAGATAATAATTGATAGTAATTATTACCAGAATTATAGCGAACTCAAAAGGGAGGATAATGATTTTAGCAATTTTTGTATGTTTGCTCCTTTAATTTAGTTTAGCAATTTATGTATGTTTGCTCCTTTTATTTTATTTATATGGGAAAACAAACAATGACACATTAACTATTACAATAATCCTATTTTGGGTTTCGCCGCAGTCGAGTAAAAAAGATAGGATACACAAATGATACAAATGTGAAATCCACCATGTTTTCCATAAAAAAAACGTCTAGTGTTTTACATAAAAAGAGGAATATAAAAAGTAAAGGATCAACAAGAATAAAGCAGCGAATAGTGACGCATAAGTGGAACAACAGTTTTACATTAATTTTTCAATATGTTAAGTGACATGAGTCTAAACTTAAACGTTACATTTCAGGCGTCACAGTAGCGCCTACATTCCTGAGCCGATTATGATAGATAAGGTGTCAATCGATTTGTTATTAGTTACAGGCCGGGCGACATCAATAATGCTTCATCTAAAAAAGTCTAACGAATTTTTTTTCAAAACCGTATCGGCCCAATGAAAGCATGTTGTCTGCTGAACATAGCATTAAGATAATTCCCATAATAATGAATCATCAAAAGCTAAAAGCGACCTCCATTGTTACAGTATAAACTGATTGAATAATATCGACGGTTAAAAGGAAATAGGGTATAAGTGACAAATAAGGAAATGTTCAGGAGAGCCGTTTAAAGTTTTAAATTTTAGAAAAACTGACGTATTTTTGTCATTTATTAAAATATCGTGAAAACTAAAACACTTATAAAATCAGAAAAAATGGCAGTTACCGGTATTTTTAGTTTTAATCATTTTACGCTATTTATAGTGGTTTTTGTCGCTTATAACAATTGCTTTTAATTTTCCAATGAGGAAATATGGCATAAGATACAAATGACAAAATAAAATATTAAAGGATAAGAAGCCTAAGCGACATACCGATTTCTCAGAACGCAAGGTAAAAGGGTATAAGAGACTAGACAGTTCAATAAGTGTTATAGCAAAAGAAGGATAAGGTACTTTTCACAGTGGTTGTTTAAAAGATAATAGAGCACAAGAAACAGTCAGCTTTCAAAACAAGAAAGGTTAAAAGACATTAGTGACACACAATGTCGCTTGAAAGCAAAGGAAAAGAAGGATAATCAACATTTGGCATTGCGTGAGTCTACGGAAATGTGGATGAAAAGACATCCCAAAAATAATGAAGACAACCAACCAATACGATCCTTCATCAGTATAGTAGGATGTTTTTAAATAAAAAAGACATTTTTGTTAATAATATTTTTTAATCAAGAAAAATCAAAGCTACTTAAAAAGAGTAGTGCGTAGGTATCAACCTGCTAATCATTTTTGGAAACAATAATACTGCAGCTAGTAGGTAGGTAACTTAAGAATCAATTACGAAAACTTGGTATATCCGTAATATTAAACATTTAAAAAAGTAACAAACATTTTAAAAAATAATAAAAAGCATCGAAACTTAAGACTTATTATATAATCGACACCATGATATCTAATTTAATTTAAGTAAGTAATAAGGTATTAGCGACAAAACTGTATTTATATTGTAAACGGAAGAAAGGTATAACCAACAGTGTGATATTAAAATAAATTTAGGTATTAGGGCATAACCGACATAGCTGTCATAAAGTACTGAATGGTAATAGGGTATAACCAACAGAGTAATATGAAAATGAATTTTGTATATAGGGTACAAGCGCCATAGCTATGTTAAATTACGAAATGGAAGTAAGCTATAAACAACGTTTGTACTTTTTAAGGGAAAAGCTTAAAAGGCATAAACAACCGAAAGCTCGACACCCTTATGAAGTAAAAAAGCATTACCGACAACAAACCCAAAATAAATCATTTTTGGAGGGGTACAAGCACCTTTATAGCAAAAAAGACCAAAATTTTCGTCGGTTACGAAAAAGAATACTAGGAAAATGTGTTTTTTTGCTAGGGCATAAACGCCAAAAAAGTCATCGTAGAGCCATGGGAGTAAGCGCATTCGAAAGAGCGGAAAATTTTACGTAGGATGGCATAAATAACTCATTTTTGACCAAAATGTCGCTTATACTTGTACTTCCTTTTTACCGTCGATATAGTAAGTTTTAAAACATAAGCTGCATATATATGTGTCTCATTTTCATGGTCCTTTATCAACATCGTCATTCTTTGCCGTACTTCAGGCACAGTTTCCTTGGCCCCTGAAATACATTTTATAATAACCTGTTTGTATGGCAATTAATAATATATTTATTTGTTTAATGCGGGCAGGTGGCTCAATTTATACAAGACTGCATGGGAAATTAACGAATCAAGGCCAAGTGGTAGGCCACTTGGCCGTGATTGGTTATGGTAGGCCATGACGACTTAATACAGTATTCATCATCATCATTTCAGCCGAATGACGACAGCTGGACATAGGCCTCCCCTTTATTGTCGCCACATTGGCTGGTTCCGTACCTACGTCTCGCATTCAGCTGATCCCCGCAAGTCCGCAACCTTCACCAGGTCGCCTCACTCTAGAACTTTTTGGCCCCATCGGTCAAGGTCATCTATTCAGCGAGCAATTTGCCCTGCAATTCTTCAGGCCACGTCGGTAATATTGGTTTTCATGTGGATGTTTTCATTTCTGATTCGATCACGTAAGAAAACTCCGACCATAGCCCTCTCCATTGCCCTTTGCATGAAAGTCTTTCCCTTTAGGCCCTAAAGGAGCCCATAGTGAGCGACCACGTTTCGGTACCGTATGTAATTACTGGCAAAACACACTGGTCATAGACTTTCGTCTTGAACAGTATTGTGTTGTGCTGATCTTATCTCTCCTGATCTCTCCAGATTGGGAAAGAGATGGCGCTAGACGTTCTCTATAGCTCTGTGCCTTTGCCGCACTGGAGTGATATTAAATTAAAACTGTTTTAAAATTTGTTTGTCAATAAAGTGGAATAAACAAAGCAATAGCAGCTATCTGCCGTACTCAGAGAGCTTTAATGATTACTTAGGCCGTCACTTAGTATTGGTTTTGACAGTTTTGTCATACAAAAATATGTCAAACCTTTACTAAGTGACGGCTTAAGTAATCATTAAATATCTCTGAGTACGGCAGATAGCTGCTATTGCTTTGTTTATTCCACTTTATTGACAAACAAATTTTAAAACAGTTTTAATTTAATATCACTCCAGTGCGGCAAAGGCACAGAGCTATAGAGAACGTCTAGCGCCATCTCTTTCCCAATCTGGAGAGATCAGGAGAGATAAGATCAGCACAACACAATACTGTTCAAGACGAAAAGTCTTTGACCAGTGTGTTTTGCCAGTAATTACATACGGTACCGAAACGTGGTCGCTCACTATGGGCTCCTTTAGGGCCTAAAGGGAAAGACTTTCATGCAAAGGGCAATGGAGAGGGCTATGGTCGGAGTTTTCTTACGTGATCGAATCAGAAATGAAAACATCCACATGAAAACCAATATTACCGACGTGGCCTGAAGAATTGCAGGGCAAATTGCTCGCTGAATAGATGACCTTGACCGATGGGGCCAAAAAGTTCTAGAGTGAGGCGACCTGGTGAAGGTTGCGGACTTGCGGGGATCAGCTGAATGCGAGACGTAGGTACGGAACCAGCCAATGTGGCGACAATAAAGGGGAGGCCTATGTCCAGCTGTCGTCATTCGGCTGAAATGATGATGATGAATACTGTATTAAGTCGTCATGGCCTACCATAACCAATCACGGCCAAGTGGCCTACCACTTGGCCTTGATTCGTTAATTTCCCATGCAGTCTTGTATAAATTGAGCCACCTGCCCGCATTAAACAAATAAATATATTATTAATTGCCATACAAACAGGTTATTATAAAATGTATTTCAGGGGCCAAGGAAACTGTGCCTGAAGTACGGCAAAGAATGACGATGTTGATAAAGGACCATGAAAATGAGACACATATATATGCAGCTTATGTTTTAAAACTTACTATATCGACGGTAAAAAGGAAGTACAAGTATAAGCGACATTTTGGTCAAAAATGAGTTATTTATGCCATCCTACGTAAAATTTTCCGCTCTTTCGAATGCGCTTACTCCCATGGCTCTACGATGACTTTTTTGGCGTTTATGCCCTAGCAAAAAAACACATTTTCCTAGTATTCTTTTTCGTAACCGACGAAAATTTTGGTCTTTTTTGCTATAAAGGTGCTTGTACCCCTCCAAAAATGATTTATTTTGGGTTTGTTGTCGGTAATGCTTTTTTACTTCATAAGGGTGTCGAGCTTTCGGTTGTTTATGCCTTTTAAGCTTTTCCCTTAAAAAGTACAAACGTTGTTTATAGCTTACTTCCATTTCGTAATTTAACATAGCTATGGCGCTTGTACCCTATATACAAAATTCATTTTCATATTACTCTGTTGGTTATACCCTATTACCATTCAGTACTTTATGACAGCTATGTCGGTTATGCCCTAATACCTAAATTTATTTTAATATCACACTGTTGGTTATACCTTTCTTCCGTTTACAATATAAATACAGTTTTGTCGCTAATACCTTATTACTTACTTAAATTAAATTAGATATCATGGTGTCGATTATATAATAAGTCTTAAGTTTCGATGCTTTTTATTATTTTTTAAAATGTTTGTTACTTTTTTAAATGTTTAATATTACGGATATACCAAGTTTTCGTAATTGATTCTTAAGTTACCTACCTACTAGCTGCAGTATTATTGTTTCCAAAAATGATTAGCAGGTTGATACCTACGCACTACTCTTTTTAAGTAGCTTTGATTTTTCTTGATTAAAAAATATTATTAACAAAAATGTCTTTTTTATTTAAAAACATCCTACTATACTGATGAAGGATCGTATTGGTTGGTTGTCTTCATTATTTTTGGGATGTCTTTTCATCCACATTTCCGTAGACTCACGCAATGCCAAATGTTGATTATCCTTCTTTTCCTTTGCTTTCAAGCGACATTGTGTGTCACTAATGTCTTTTAACCTTTCTTGTTTTGAAAGCTGACTGTTTCTTGTGCTCTATTATCTTTTAAACAACCACTGTGAAAAGTACCTTATCCTTCTTTTGCTATAACACTTATTGAACTGTCTAGTCTCTTATACCCTTTTACCTTGCGTTCTGAGAAATCGGTGTCGCTTAGGCTTCTTATCCTTTAATATTTTATTTTGTCATTTGTATCTTATGCCATATTTCCTCATTGGAAAATTAAAAGCAATTGTTATAAGCGACAAAAACCACTATAAATAGCGTAAAATGATTAAAACTAAAAATACCGGTAACTGCCATTTTTTCTGATTTTATAAGTGTTTTAGTTTTCACGATATTTTAATAAATGACAAAAATACGTCAGTTTTTCTAAAATTTAAAACTTTAAACGGCTCTCCTGAACATTTCCTTATTTGTCACTTATACCCTATTTCCTTTTAACCGTCGATATTATTCAATCAGTTTATACTGTAACAATGGAGGTCGCTTTTAGCTTTTGATGATTCATTATTATGGGAATTATCTTAATGCTATGTTCAGCAGACAACATGCTTTCATTGGGCCGATACGGTTTTGAAAAAAAATTCGTTAGACTTTTTTAGATGAAGCATTATTGATGTCGCCCGGCCTGTAACTAATAACAAATCGATTGACACCTTATCTATCATAATCGGCTCAGGAATGTAGGCGCTACTGTGACGCCTGAAATGTAACGTTTAAGTTTAGACTCATGTCACTTAACATATTGAAAAATTAATGTAAAACTGTTGTTCCACTTATGCGTCACTATTCGCTGCTTTATTCTTGTTGATCCTTTACTTTTTATATTCCTCTTTTTATGTAAAACACTAGACGTTTTTTTTTATGGAAAACATGGTGGATTTCACATTTGTATCATTTGTGTATCCTATCTTTTTTACTCGACTGCGGCGAAACCCAAAATAGGATTATTGTAATAGTTAATGTGTCATTGTTTGTTTTCCCATATAAATAAAATAAAAGGAGCAAACATACATAAATTGCTAAACTAAATTAAAGGAGCAAACATACAAAAATTGCTATATAGGGTACAAGCGCCATAGCTATGTTAAATTACGAAATGGAAGTAAGCTATAAACAACGTTTGTACTTTTTAAGGGAAAAGCTTAAAAGGCATAAACAACCGAAAGCTCGACACCCTTATGAAGTAAAAAAGCATTACCGACAACAAACCCAAAATAAATCATTTTTGGAGGGGTACAAGCACCTTTATAGCAAAAAAGACCAAAATTTTCGTCGGTTACGAAAAAGAATACTAGGAAAATGTGTTTTTTTGCTAGGGCATAAACGCCAAAAAAGTCATCGTAGAGCCATGGGAGTAAGCGCATTCGAAAGAGCGGAAAATTTTACGTAGGATGGCATAAATAACTCATTTTTGACCAAAATGTCGCTTATACTTGTACTTCCTTTTTACCGTCGATATAGTAAGTTTTAAAACATAAGCTGCATATATATGTGTCTCATTTTCATGGTCCTTTATCAACATCGTCATTCTTTGCCGTACTTCAGGCACAGTTTCCTTGGCCCCTGAAATACATTTTATAATAACCTGTTTGTATGGCAATTAATAATATATTTATTTGTTTAATGCGGGCAGGTGGCTCAATTTATACAAGACTGCATGGGAAATTAACGAATCAAGGCCAAGTGGTAGGCCACTTGGCCGTGATTGGTTATGGTAGGCCATGACGACTTAATACAGTATTCATCATCATCATTTCAGCCGAATGACGACAGCTGGACATAGGCCTCCCCTTTATTGTCGCCACATTGGCTGGTTCCGTACCTACGTCTCGCATTCAGCTGATCCCCGCAAGTCCGCAACCTTCACCAGGTCGCCTCACTCTAGAACTTTTTGGCCCCATCGGTCAAGGTCATCTATTCAGCGAGCAATTTGCCCTGCAATTCTTCAGGCCACGTCGGTAATATTGGTTTTCATGTGGATGTTTTCATTTCTGATTCGATCACGTAAGAAAACTCCGACCATAGCCCTCTCCATTGCCCTTTGCATGAAAGTCTTTCCCTTTAGGCCCTAAAGGAGCCCATAGTGAGCGACCACGTTTCGGTACCGTATGTAATTACTGGCAAAACACACTGGTCATAGACTTTCGTCTTGAACAGTATTGTGTTGTGCTGATCTTATCTCTCCTGATCTCTCCAGATTGGGAAAGAGATGGCGCTAGACGTTCTCTATAGCTCTGTGCCTTTGCCGCACTGGAGTGATATTAAATTAAAACTGTTTTAAAATTTGTTTGTCAATAAAGTGGAATAAACAAAGCAATAGCAGCTATCTGCCGTACTCAGAGATATTTAATGATTACTTAAGCCGTCACTTAGTAAAGGTTTGACATATTTTTGTATGACAAAACTGTCAAAACCAATACTAAGTGACGGCCTAAGTAATCATTAAAGCTCTCTGAGTGCGGCAGTAAGTGATTTACCTATTAATCGTAATTAATTGAAAATATACATAAAATATTATTATTTTATAACGTTGATACCGTAACCACAACAAGCATTATTATTAGCTCAAACAAATTGAATAGTGTTTTTATCATTTACCGTTATTATTAACCTTATTAATTGCCTATTATTTTCCAACTGCACTTAACGTACCTACGTAACTAAATACTTGATTTATTAAGTGTTTTGTTTCCTGTATTATAAATAGCATACTGATGTCACCTCATCTGATTTGGGTCTACTATTTTAAAATTCATCATAAAAATGATTCACGAGCTGAATTCCAATAGGCTGGGCTGCCTGAATGCACCTCTTTGTATGAGCGCGGTACTTCCCCGGCCGAACCCATTTACAGACTAATAAAGTACGCAGTTGAATTGTTGCTAACGAACGATAAGATTAAGTTACCTTGGCGAATGATCGTGACAATAAAGAATGTTTGTTCTAGTTTTAGAATTACCTATAACTTTTACAGTAATATATAACATCACGCCTGTTTGCCCCTAAGGGTTAGGCAGAGGTGTAACTAAGTAATAGTATACACTCAATGGGTAGCGAGCTTATTGCCCTTTTTTTTTTGGCGGGTGGAAAATCATCATATAACCCCTCCCGCTCTTGGGCAGAGCGCAAGGGAGTGTCAGACTTCTACTGACTAAAAACCACCCATATTCCTTCTTAGCCCTCTTTGTCGAGGCCGCGATAGCTAGGGTACAACCCGCGGCCCCGATGGGCGTCGGCCCTTTCGGGCCCCTCCCATTTTGCTGACATCTCTTTGAGGCGCGCGTGGAACACGAATGCGCAGTCGACACGGAGTTAAAGTACTACAGCGCCATCTAAGGCAAAAACTAACATCAATATTCTGTCCCGACTGACTGTACAGGAAAACCCCACAAAAGCTGTCGATAGTAGCTCATCAGACACAACACCTGTGTGGTCCAAGGATCCTGCCTTTTAAAAATAAAAAAATAAAAATAAAAAGTATAGAGTATTGAGAAACTGTAATCCTTGTTCTTCATACTCCTATAAATCCTATACTCTGTCAACTGCTAATGGATTCAAGAAACTAACGGCGTTGCCCCATTGTATGGCAATGCTAAGCCTCTGGCCAAGGTGTACCTAAGTCAGCCCTTGGGTGACGGGAAATGTCAACTAATGAAATGGAATGAGTGACCACTACTTGGGCCTAGTGCAGTTTGGTTTATATAATTATGTCAAATGCTTTCGAATTATAGTTTCTAGGACACGCCGATTTCCTTACGTGTTTAAACAAATGATATTACACAAAGTAGGTTACTTGTCTGCTTAAAAGTTCGAACCTAAGACCTATTTTATCAATTGATTATTGATTTTAAATTAATTTACCAATTTTTCATATTACCACTTCGTTCTTAATTCCACTATTAACAAAAACAGTGAGTAAAAATAATGCTAAATAGGTAAGCTCTTTCCAACAATATTTATTGACCTTTCTTCAGCATAGCTTATCAACTTAACCAAAACTAACACTTGACATCATACAGCAAAATCATTTACAGCTCTATGTCAAAGCAACAAAATATAGAATTGTAAAACTGAGTTTATATGCAACAGTTCCCACTCCATTTGACTTAGCACCATGTAGTATCATAGCTTCGATGTATAAATATAGGGACTGATGGCATAACGTACTATTTGTTATTTCGTCCCGCGGGTCACTTGTGGTGGTGTAACCTTTCAGGAATATTGTAAAATATTAATTAAATTACAATGAAAAATTCGCTAATATTGTGTCTGATTGCTGCAATGCTCATGGTAGCTAATGCAAAGATAACATTTAGAGATTTACTGGGTTTGTACGACATGTCCTTGTCGCATGGTGAGTTTTCAAAAAATTTATAGCCTATATTATGTCCCACGGCTGGGTAAAGGGCCTCCCCTTTCTCCCTTGACACCTAAATCCGCCCCTAAGACGACCCACTGACCCCTCTCCGTTTTGTGCAATTTCTTCACAAACATGACCTGATGGTCACACCACCTTCACCGCGGTTGACCTCATCGCTGGTCCTCAGGCAACCAGTGAGGGACGATCTTAGTCTACCCCTCCGGGTCCAACCTTGCGACGCTTTTTCACTCCAACATCAGCTACTTGGGTTATAGAACTACTAGAGATACTTAGAGATACTTTACGTACTTTACGTAGAGATACTTTTGATATACCATTGTAAAAATGTAGTATTACTTCTTGGCCGTTTTCAAATTGTAATTATTTCATTATCTAAACTTCGTGTACAAAAGTGATATGGTGGTAATGTTTGTTAAATAAACGGTCATCTTTTTGTTGAAAACCTTCTAAATATTTGTTTTTCATCGTGCCATATTTATTTCCTGACGTAAACTATCAAACAAAATAATTTATATGTTTCACATCTATCCGGCGCGGCGTCCCTCGACATGTCTAATTTTTTACTCGACTGCGGCGAAACCCAAAAGAGGAGAATTATTATAATCAATATTAGCATCCATACTAATTAGTTGTATTGTTCCAGATAACACAGTGAATATAGCAACACAGGCCCTTTACATACCAATGACGTTGAAGGAATGCATTAAGAACCAATGTGAAGAAGTTTGTCAATACCTCGGTTATAATCACGGCGTTTGTGTCTCTTCGTCTACTTGTAATTGTTATAATTAACCATTTTTGTTGAAAACTCTTATATTTGTGTCGTTAATGTTTTTTCTTTCTAGAATGCTAGCTCTTAGTCTATCGAATTAATGTAATAAGACCCATAATGAAAGTGACAGGTACTTGTTCTGGCTGTTATTAATTGCTTTTTTTTTTGTCTATTATCTTTCGTTCGAATCATACCTGGAAATTTTCTAGTTCCAGAGATATTTATGGTCAAAGTTCCCACTTTATCTAGTATTGTTTTAACATCACTTAAAAACCTTCATGACCCCAGCTTGTACTATTCAATGCATCCATCAGCAGAACATGATTTTTCAGACCAAAAAAACAGTCGTATTTTAGCAATATTTTTTTCGCAGAGTTACTTACCTAGTTTGATGTACAGAATGCTTGGTATTTCGTGAAGGGTCTAGCTGTTTACATCTTGTTTACAGGGGAAAATACTAAAATAGGTCGACCTGTTTGAGTATTTTCATGAGGTGCAAGTTACTTGAGAATTTAGTCTCGTATTCCTATTACTTTACTATGTGACGTTTTGCTTGTATCAAGAAAATGTTTGTATTACCTATGCTAATATTAATACCCCTACCTCGTGTTGGTCTTATGTTTGAAATATAATAAATACTAAGTAAAATTACTGAAAGCTTTTTTTATTTATATACCTACCAACGCTATTTGTCTTTAACATGTATTTATTTATTTAATAATATCACTTATCAGGAGACAATATCACCTCAACTGTCTCGTTGGTGTAGTAGTCGCAAATGCAACTGCTTAGCATAAGTGTCTAGATTCATTCCCGGTTCGAGCAAAGTTAAATCCCATGTAATAACTGGCGACCTATCTTATGTGTTTGAGTTGTACCCATTAGGGTACACCTTTTTTTTTATGGGGTGTTGGGAATCATCAAATAACCCCTCCCGCTCTTGGGCAGAGCGAAAGCGCAGAGATACAATGGGTTAGTGGGCTTATTATAGGTTCTCCAGTATATCTAGCTAGACCATATTACGCTTAGAAAAAAGGGTAAAGGTTGCGGTTAGACTGAGGCGGAGCGGAACAGAGCGGAGATGAGCTAGGTATGTCGCGATTCACCAATCACATGGCTTAAAATCCACATCTCTTCTCCACTCCGCTTCAAAGGAAACAGCTTTACCCCGCTCCCAACCGCTCCCCTCCGCCTCAGTGGAACCGCAGCCTAAGCCTGTGAAAGTAAGTAGTTGGTTCAGAAATGAGAGATTGCTACAACAGATACAAAAAACTCCTTCAGAAGAACGTAGGTATGTCAACTTAGGAAGACCCTCATCATTTCTAGAAAGAAAAATGTAAGGTAAAGACCAATGTCGTTTAAAGGTTTATGTGCGCTGCATACGTTATTACGAGGTAGGGTTATACGTTATTACGAGGAGCTAGGTTGGTTAAGTAGATACCTAGGTAGGTAGTGACTCCTACCTAGGTAGGTAGTGACTCCTTTTGTCACATCACTTGCTCTCTTCTCCTGTGTATGAGGGGTTAGGTAATCCCGTCGGGGCTGCGGGTTATTCGAAAGAGATACCGCGGCCTCGACACAAAAGGTTAGCCCTTTTCGAGGCAAGAAATATGGGTGGTTTTAGTCAGTAGAAGTTTGACCCTCTCGCTCTGGGCAGAGCGGTAGGAGTCATTTTATGATTTCACACCAACAAAAAAAAAGGGGCCGGTAATGCTGGGTACTGACTGCTAGATACCTACAGTTCTACTCTGCCTGGGCCCATATTTCCTGTTCTATGTGGGTAGGTTAGTAAATAGGTCACCTTATCATATTTTTTCCTGTTGGTCTATGTTAATGTTCCTAATTATAGGTCAATGTAATTCTATACTACTCGTAGATTATATTAAAAGTTATGTCAATATATTGAAATGGAATCGTAACAAGTCTAAAACGTGAATAAATCAGGGGTTTCCTGTTCTACTATAAACAGCGTGTAAATGAACCCTTTACGCAAACGTCAACCAAGTATTCTGTACATCAAACTAAGTACACCTACGCAAAAAAAAAAACTGGGTAACGACTTTTTTTTGGGGTCAAAAGTCACAATTTACGGTAAAACTCAATGTAGCACTCTTAAAACATTGTGCTAATTGATGCTTTGAATAAGGGGCATGGAGGTAATTTAAGTAAAGTTATAACCTGAAAAACTAGTATTTACAAAAACAGTTGTATAAAATTTGGAACTTCGGACCCCTAATATCTCCGTAACTAGGGGGTTCCCAGATATGGTCTAGAACAAATAAATGATCGCAGTGGTGGGGAGAACAAGTGAGCTTCGTTTGCGTTAAGGGTACTTTTACACCCTTTATGGCTAGACTTTTAAAGTAAAACTGAGAAAATGTCAATAGAAGCATTTATTAAAAAAAATAACAAGAGCCCGTGTTAATTAAAAAAAACTAAAGCTAGGTTTTGACTGGGGATTCTCTACGAGAAAATCTTTAGCTGTAGCACCGACAGGTATCCGAATTGACGCATGTGCCGGACTTGTAGCCCAGCATCTTGCACACGAAGTTGCAAGCTCCTGAAGTACATGTCCGCAAATTCATCGGTATGAACAGAGCTTCATTGGCCACCTTCACCGTACCTCCTCCTGAAAAAGAAAGGGAAATAATGTTACTACTTTATACTGTTTACACCAATGACCGGACGATCAATGCAATAGGATTGTACTCATAACATCGTATTATACCATCACGCCTGTCATCCCCGAATGGTTAGGCAGAGATGTACCCACATTTCGCCAGTTATGTTCAAATCCTAAATATTATATGTAATAGGGAGTCAGACGTCGTGGCTGCTACTTCTAATAACACTTTGCTCGACCCGGGAATCAAACACCACCTCATGCTCAGCAGCCACACTTGCTACCACTTGACCAACGAGACAGTAAGGCAATAGGATTTCATTTCAGCTAATACTCGTACACTATTTCGTCAAATCGTCATCGATGTGAAATGTCAAAAAAACAAAAAAGATTTCTTTGGACAATGGCGCTGCCTTTCTTCTACAAAATATCAAAAGGGAGGTACCGTCACTGCCTAGTATTACCTGACCCCTTATAAAAGTAAGAAGAGACCCCTTATAAAAGAAGAATACTTCAAATAGGTAACACACCACTCCCGTGTTACCCATTTGACTAAGTTCAATGAATTTCAACCACTTTTCAACCTTATTACTAAGGAATTAGAGGTGAAAAGTAGCAGACCATCAGTGAACGCAGTAGTGCCCACTACAGTTACTTTAGTTATCAGCTTTTTATTAAGAGCAAGCGCCATTTGACCTCTACAATCATCCACAATTCAGCTTGTCCAAAACATCCTTTGATAAAAATGTGGCACCTGAGTTGTAAACTGTGCTGTTTTATATTTAAAATGAATGACAGTGAAACGAAGGAAATTTTGTCTAGTAACATTTAAAATAATACAAAAATAATAAATTTTCGTTGTACGAGACGAGGAACAAGTACATTTTTTTTACATTAACAAGTAAGTAGATATTTTTACAATAACATTACATAATTAATTTAAAAAGATCATATCGCCTGTATTTTGAATGATGTCCAATATTAGCATTACGCACGTTATTTATTTGCTTTTAATTTAATATTGCAGTTATAATGAGCAAGAGAGAACCTAAATAAAAAAGAATGACCTTACCATTTGCACACATGATTTTTACTATCGGATATCAACTTCTAACAGAAAAGAACAAAATAATGGCAATAAGGGTCTGTTTCAACACCTACAATTCAGTTCCCGTTATCAAATGGCACACAATTTCATTGAAATTCAAATTTTAATTTGACGATTTGGACATCGTGAAATAGGCCCTAACTGATACAACAAAACAATGTGGACATAACCAAATTTATGTACCTAGTTCACATAAAAACTTACCATTGCCAAGTTCATTGGTAGAAATGTCTGAGGCAACGTCGTAAGCCCTCAGCAGATCTTCGAGTGAAATCATTTGAGACGATGCGACCAAAATCATGGCACAAATAACAACCAACACAAACTTCATCTTGATATTTTATGACACGACTGCCTTACACGGGAACAGGCTACAAATTGATCACACTAAAGTCTCTGGGAGACCTTATATTTCGTAAGCAACAGGCAAGCATTGACTCTTTGATGTCAAGAATACTTGGAATTGCAAATCTGCACCTTAAAGGTTTTGAGTTAAAGTTGGAATTGAGAACTCTAAATGGTTTGTTTATGTTTCTTCCCTATACATAATTATGTATGCCGTACCTATGTGGTTAGTCAGTTGGTAGGTACTGTAGGTACCTATAATATCAGTAGTTAGTAGTTAATTATAATTCGTCTACCTACTGTTTTATTGTGGGCATCATAAAAGTGATTTACGAGTAGGTAGGAATAAGTTTTTTCATTACTCATAGGTACTCTAAAATAACATAGATTTCGGCAAAATAATTTATGTTCTTATTTCTACTTTCCTCGTATTCGTAATGAAAAGCACAGTGTTTACCTCGGTTAAATTACTTATTTAGTCCCTCGAACTATTAGCGCCCTCACTACGTTACGGGCGCCAAACCCCGTCTCGAGGCTACATAAGTAACTTTCGACCCTTGGATAACAATGTCCTATTTCATCTCCCCTCCCAGCGTTTCCCCAACACTTTTGGACACCCCCCCCCCCCCCTTGGTAAGACTTTAATTTTCCATCAACTAATTACACCAAAATAAGTTGTAGCAACATTCACAACTATCTAGGAATCTTAGGTGACGCTCTATGTTATAGGTACCTACCTAATTTACTAGAACTATTTATAGATAACTACCTGATAGTATTGACTAAGAGGTATCGCCATAGGTAGTAGGTAGGTACCTAGAAGCTAATAGGTACAAGCCATGCACTCCGATGAGTTTTACGCGAAAAGGACAAGCTCTCATACAAACTACACTGCTTGTGGTCACTTTCCAATCTCTTTCAAATACTTCTAAAAAAAAAAACAGTGGTTATGCCATGTCTATCATACAATAAGACATTTATTTACTACGATAGTACCAAGCAGCACATTAAACTATCAAAAACGGTCAACTATTTTAAGGTGGAAGCTCACATCTGGCCCGCGAAATTCTAATTTTCTTACGTTTTTGGCAATTTGCAGGCCAGTGCTTGGTTGTATGTTTATGAAAATTTGATTTGCGACTGTAAGACGTATGAAGTTACCGAATTATAACCATCAAAATTATCAATACAACCCTCCAAGTTCATTTTCATGTCAAGATTGATTTTTGCATGTAAAAGTCATTCTTTAGTAATTTAGTCGTCGTTCTTTAGTAGTTAGTAATTTTGATGGTTATAATTCGGTAACTTCCCCCCCCCCCATCCAGTCCAGTCCCCTGGAGCCCATAGACTACATAACACACACGTGCATAAGTAAAGTAGGGAGGTAATTTAAAACTTGGTGGGTGATTCTTTTAAAAAATTAAATATTACAGATAAGATAGGTACCTACTCTGGTACCTATATGATAGAGTAGGTACCTATTTGTAGGAAATAATCTGCTGTTTAATAAGAATAGGTAACATAAATATAAATGTCACACCAACTTAATAAAGCTGATGAGTTACCTACAAGTTCTGATGAATATATCCTATCAAATAATTAACTATACACAAAACATTTTTGTGAACTCAACGAAAGTTGAGCGCCCAAAGATGTAGGTACATACCTACTCAATTTGTAAAACCACGAATAGCATTACGTCTAGTCTGCGGGTTTTGAATATTTGCAGTGATACTCTCGATATTTCTAGATGCAATGACTATTTTGTAAATAACTTTTGTGATCATCTGGGTAGATTTCACAACAAAAAAAAAATGAGAACACATAAAAGTTCGATGTACCTACCTACCTACTATGTAGGTCCCTCGTAGATAAAACTCTACAAAATACGCTTTGACAAACTCAGTTTTTTCTCAGAATACAAGTGGGTAAAAAATCATAAACAAAATAAAACTCAAGTGTCAGGATTCCGATAAAGTTGAAGTATTTTTAGAGCCGTCGTCGCTTGCACTTCAAGTAGGCACTTGAGTCACCATTCCATAAATAACTGAATTTATTAACAAACTGTCGAACAAGCCATCAAGTATCTACATTGCGATCCCCTAAAATGTTATTCTGATCACAGACACTTCATTTCGCCAAATTCTCTTCAAGAATCTTTTGTTAAGACATTAATTAGCACACAATGCTAAAATAATTAAATGCAAGAATTGAGCGTCATTCATCAGATCTTAATTAAGTCCCGACATTGGATTCAGATTGAATTTTCATTTGTATGACAATCATTATGTTAAATCTTCGGAATCCACAATCGGAAAGCCTTTTCTCGACATTTAAAACGTGCCCATCTATATTATTGTTCATATTTTAGCACTTGGAAATGGACTGCGACATCACTGAATGAGGCCTAGGTAAGATAAATAACTGCAGATAGGTAGGTCAAATAGTAGGAGAGTTAGTTGGCACCAATTTTTGGGTAGGTATTTGAGGCAAGCTAAAAACTTGTCACATACCCCTCCTATAATACCCCAAAACGGAAATCCAGACGCTGCCGCTGGTGAGTAGCGGGGCTAAATCAACCCCTTATTTTTTTTTAAATATTATTTTTTGATTCCCAAAAATATGTTTGAGGCATTATGCAATTTTTATACGTTGCAGTGATATGTTTACAGAAAAAAAATAAGCCAGACGATTTAGTCGGGGTTTTAAAATTGCCAGACGCGTGCAAAATATTTTGCGAAAAATGTGTTTGAGGCAGCTTGAAATTTAAAATAGAGTATCGTCATACTATTTTGTATTCTGTGGTTTCGTGTATAACTGACAAATTAGATTCTCAAAAATACAGATCATTTTGGTGGGACTTTCTATCTGCCAGGTGATCAACAAATTATGGATAGGTACGAGCGAGTACCTGTTAGGGAGTCATGTAAAAAACAAAGATTGTTAATCAAATATTTAAAAAGAACATACAACCGAATTGAGAACCTCCCCATTTAATTTAAGTCGGTTAAAAAGTATTCAGGATAAAGTTGAAGGGATACCTACTTAAGACCCCTTTTAGTTATTTTAATTCGGTATAATACAGGACTAAATATGTAGTTATTTAGTCCTTTATTATTAGTAAGTCGTTAGCTATAGATATTCTATTTACCTACTTATGTTTTCTGAAATTAGTAAGAATAGATAGAATAATAACTGATTAATAACAAATAATTACCTAAATTAATATTAATAGAATAATAACGGTTTTTTCCTGTTACATTATTAATTAGCTTATTCATTTATCTGTTTACACCGCATCACAAATAGTTACAATGTCGATACATTATATTGTAGGTAACGGAAAACTCGTGGTATGATTAAAAGTTATAGGAATAGATAATATTAACTAAGGTTATTTAATCATGTTTATGTATTACAACGTGTAGGCACTAACCTATGTCAATGTGACTGCATAGCAATAATTATTGCTGTGACCTAAGGTACAGTCCATGCCCAGCATTACCTAACCCCCACTAATAAAGAAGAAGACGGTAAGTGTAGGTGCAGAGGGGTCACGTAATGCTGGGCAAATACTGTACAAGGACCTATATCATAGGTACCTTGTTATGCACTTTGTATGTGCGTTGTTTATTTCAGGGGAAGAACTGATATCTCTCATACCTATGTTGTGGTTCAATAAAATTAAAGCAAAACACTATAGCATCTATTAACTGACTGTGGTCCGACTCAAACTATAGGTAGGTAACATAACATCACGCTTGTAATTTCTGAAGGGTAAGACAGAGGTGTAGGTACCTAATATTACACCCACATTTCGTCACATGCGAGCCTATTGACATCAACAGATCCAGACGTCGTGGCTGAAACCGATTAATTCCTGATGGAAAAACCTAATAACACTTTGCCCGATCAGGCAATTAAACCCTGGACCTCTTGCTGCAGTTGCGCTATTGACCACTAGACCAAAGAGATAGTAGTGCTTGAGTTCTGGGCTAACTGAACTTTTATCATCGATAGTGATACAGTAAGGGCGCTCTTGGGCAGAGCGAAAGGGTGTCAGACTTCTAACCACCCATGTTCCTTCTTAGTCGTATATGTCAAGGCCGCGGTATCTCTCCACATCCCGCAGCAGCCCCAGAACACCCCGCAGCCCCACAACATCCCGCAGCCCCATCACACCTGTAGCCTTAGAAGTAAACAGAGGTGAATAGTGTATGTCTAGAGGACGCGCCTGAAAATCGGACACAAATCTTGGGACCACTGAAAACTAGCTACGGGAAAAATCCATTAACACTTGTGCTGACCCGGGAAAGTCTATCGGTAAGGTACATTTTCATCCAGTTGCTTTAATAAAGTCATCCTAGTCAACCTTGGTAATAGAGCCACACTCTGGAAACGTGACATCCACGTTTATTTATTTATATACTTCACTACTACTATATATATATATACTTCATGCACAAAAGTGGTACATAGGCATTCTCACGTTGCGTTGTTCGCGCACCACAAGTGGAACGAGGGTCTCTACCAAGACTTGCTCTTGCAAACCTGAGCTTAGCAGCATAGAGGTAATAATAAACTCAACAATTTTAAATCACAAAAGTTTTAGTTTAAGTCTCAGGTGGTAAGGTGATAAGAAGTATTGAATAAAAACAAGTAGATATATAGTAATCAATGTTTTATTTTCTTTCTAGATACAGCGGCGACTGGTTCCGTCTCGTATTCTATTTCGACGCGAGCCTTCTTCTTCAGAGGTATCCTTGCAGCCATGTCCTGCAAACAAAAGGTATGATTGATGACAAACGATGATGATGAAAGACAAACGGTCAAAATTGTGTTAGGGCAGAAAGAAACCCATATAACTAAATAACAATAATAAATAAATAACTAAAACAATAATAAAATAAAAACATAACAGAAGAATAAAGCAAAGGTCCCGTGGGGGCTGTGGGTTGTACACTAGTTACCGCGGCCTCGACATAATAGGGCTAAGAAGGAACATGGGTGGTTTTTAGTCAGTAGAAGTCTGACACTCCCTTTCGCTCTGCCCAAGAGCGGGAGGGGTTATTTGATGATTTTCCACCCGCCAAAAAAAAATAAAATAGAGCAAAGGTGTTCGGCACATTTCGTCAGTTATATTAAAGTAATAGGGGTCGAGCGTATTGCCATCAAATGGCACACTTCCTGGCTTCATGCCTGCTACTAGAAAAAAGCCTGCTACTAGAGAAATTACTAACCCAATAATAATTTGCCCGACCCGGGAATCGAACCCAGGACCTCATACATTTTTGTACATCATAATATTTTATGCAAATAAATTTATGCTTGTTCTTAATTTCAGTAGACAGCCTGATGATGATGTAGCAAAAAAAAACAAGAATTACCTCAATGTCTGATGTTTCTGACTCGAAGTCGCTGTCAACATCTGCACTTTCTTTCTTGCCTGAGTCAGAATCCTGGAATATTTACGAATAATGTAAGAAAGAATATTGACAATATAATAGGGTAGTTAACAAAAAGAAGTTAGTCCGTCATATAGATTTCCCAAAAATATTGGACACGTATTTTTTACCCGACTACGGCGAAGCCAAAAGGAAGGGTAATGATTTTGGGAGTCTTTCTTTTTTCACGTAAACAAACAATGAAGACGATACAGTGCTTTGAAAACTCGTGTGTCGTCGTATATTCTAAGACATTAGTTTGGCATTTTTTACCGGTCAGTGACGTCACAAACCCGCACTTGAGTGGGGGTTTGTGACGCATTTTATCTTCGTACATTTTTATTGATTTAATAAAACAAAAAATATGTATCGAATATTTTTCGATAATCTAACAGACGCACTAATTACATCCCTATTGGACCCGGTAGGTGGCGCTGCTGTCCGGGCAGGACGACGTCTGCCAAAACTGCTAGTCTATTACAAATAATTTTCAAGTAATTGGCGGGATATTAGGGGTTTTTGATTTTAGTTTTAGGGATAAATATTTTTTATGGTATCCGTATCCAGATCCGAACTTTCATATCCATAACATCCCTGCTGTACAGTCCAGAATAGAGTTCACGCAAGTATCCATATTAATTGTTCAATGAATGACCATAAACAATCCTTCAGAGCACACTTTAGGCAGTCTACGGCTGTGTCTACATCATTATATAACTAGCCTTTTCCCAACTATATTGGAGTTTGCCATCTGCTATCTGATTCCAATTTAACCAGATGCTGTATACAGAATACCAGTATTTTACATGGTACTACTAATCTGACCACCAGAACCCAGTTAGTACTGGGTAATAAAATACCCCCTTTAAGAGACTTTTGGGCCACTGACTACCTTTATTGACTGTCAAAGATGTACAAATGACAACTAGGACCAACAGTTTAATGTGTTTACCGGACCACGGAGGATACATGAATTGGCCTTGGCAAGCGCTGCTTATACCCTTGACACCGACGCAGGCGGCAGTTATTATTCATGGATGATTCATTTACGCAAGGCATATCGTTTTTTCTCGAGTTTTACTGTGGGACCAAAACTAGGTTTTGCATGCCCGGCTCATGACAGAGAACACAGGTCTTTATGATCATAAAAACAAGAATCACAATCCAACTTACTTCATCACTGTCCATTTCGCTGTCAGCTTCAACAAACTCGTCAGCCTGTTCCACAGTCCTCTCCAACTCCCTCTCAAGCTCTGGTTCCATTTCCCTCTCTACTTCTTCTTCTTCCTCATCTTCTTTCTCACTCTCGCTTGATATCTCTTCTGCTTTGAGTGCCGAATCAAAGGCCATTTGTGGGAAGTTGTAGATGTCATTGTACTGGAATGGGGAAAACAGGACAGTTTTCAATTTTGTAAATAGAGAACTCAAAATTATTTAAAAATCCTCAGCAATAAATCAAATACTATTGGACCCAGTACAAACATTCCTAGCCAGTAAAAATCCAGCCTTAATGTTGTTACTGTTTGTTACATGTGACTTCCTGTTCTTTGATCCAGGACTAGTGTAGGCCACTTGTTGCACAAAATTGACTAAGCCTTTCCTAGTGTTTTAAGACCTGACTTGAATTTGATGTGTAAATACATGGGGGTGCAGGACACTAGCCCATTGTAGAATATAACAGCTTGTTACATTATTAAGATGAAGTTAAACTTACAGTGCCCTTCTTCAATCTCTCGAGCAGTTGTTTTTCTATAGCATTATCTATTCTTGCAGCAACTAAAGCCTTCTCCTCCCTCCTCCTTTCACGCCTCTCTATCTTACGCTGTATAGGGACTAGCTCTTTCCTGTAAAGGGAAAACATTTTATTATTTACTTTTACTTTACTAGTGGTAAATAAATAAATAAATAAATTTATCTTTTTATGCTACTTGTTCAATACTATTTTTCATAGTATACTGCTGCAGTTTGAAGTCCCATAACTCAAAATTTAAATATCAAATAGATTTTAAACAATTTTCTTGATAGGTTTATACACTTAGTACAAAGATATTATTTTTTCACACTTAAACATGCCAACAGTTAATGAGGAAATAGAAGCATGTGCAAAAAAATACAGAACAAGACTGCAAAACCACCCCTACACTAAGACTTGGGCAGTGTTACATTCCTTTTGGAAAATTTACAACCCACATGCAGGTGAAATTGTGGGTAAAGACAGCGTTTTCATAAAATATTTTAGACAATCAATACTCACACTCTTCTCAGTTTGAGTTTTCTCATCCGTATAAGATATTGTGTTATTTTGACAAATCTCTGCTTGCATTTTGCTTTGATAAAAGCAGGCCAATATAATAGATTCTCATTGATTTGATATATTGCTTTCTCAAAGTTTCTTGATAACTTTACTTTCTCCCATTGCTTAGCTGGGAACATTACTCTGAAAATGGAACACACTTATACTTATAATAATTATAACATCATGCCTGATTTTAGAAATGGCATTGACAGAGGTGTAACATGCCATGTGAGTCCTGGCCGAGTCCTGATATGGCTATGAGCAAACCAAATCTCACCTATAGTTGTTCTCTGATTACTGATAATTTGGTGGTAGATAACAAGTGGTAGTTACCAGCAGTTGTGTGAAAAGGAACATTGTTAATATTACTGTTATGACCAATTATTTTAATTTCTATAATAAGGTGTATTAGAAACAAAATAAATGATAGTAACCTACATCATGTAGGTTATAACCTTAGGTAGGTGACTAAAATGGGTCATGTCAAATGGTATATCATAAGGGCAGTACTGTTAATTTCATAAAATTGTCTTTCAGCTTTTAAATTACTATGTGTAAATCAATTAGTCTAATGCAATATGGAATAAAACTCAACTAAAAAAACATACCTTTCAGCAGTCTTCATGAACAAATAAATAATACCATTCTCCTCTCGAATTGTCGCATATTTACTGTTAGCAAGCGGGCAAGATGCCCTGCTGCATAAACCTGTTAGGTTAAACTCATTTCGGCAAAACTGCTGAGTTTTTGTCCTGAAAAGTTTGTCACAACCATATTAACAAGTTATCTACCAAAAAAATATTACTTTATTCATTCTTGCAGCAAAATACTTACGTTACTTTGTGAGAGCAATGTGTTTTGTTGATAATGGCCCACACAACCTGTAAACAATCGTGACCACATCAATAAACGAAGTTGCAGAAATGAAATCATTCCGCTAATTATATAGGTTACTTACGTCGTCGTGCTGCATTTTAACTTTGGTTTGTGAGTCAACAAACTGTTTTAAATAAATCACATGGGCTGGGGCTCACACAACATAACCTAAAACTCAATATAGATGACTTTTTGTTTTTTTTTTTTTTTTTTTTTTTCCTTTTGTTCCATAAGGAACAGGCTAGGGTCAGAGACCATGCTGCCTAGTCATCAGTTAGTTTATATTTTTTTTGTAAATTCAGTTAAATTCATCAGTTTATTTTTTGATAATTAGTATGATCCAGTAGTAGTCATTAGTTTGATATTTGTCCATAAGTAAGTAAATCCAAGTTAAGTCATCAGTTTCTTATTTTTCCTTAGTAAAGTAAATCCGAATTCAGTCATCAGTGTTATATATTTATTTCACTATAATCCATGTGTAAGACTTTTTTTCAACAAAATCTTAGGTAAAATCCAAAATAAGAGTCAATCATTTATTTAGAATAAAAAGTTATTTTTGTAAGAGCCATGTGTCAAGTCCTTTTTTTTTTTTTTTTATACCCCATCTGATGTACGGGGTTTGAGGTTATCTTAACCTCTCTCTTAGCAACGTCCTATTTTATCAGTTCACCCTATCACTAACATTTTTTTCAGCAGTACAAAACGAAATATTATATACACAAAACAGGTATCTATATATATATACAAAAGAAATTAAAGAAGAATTAAATTTGCCCAACTGTATTATTAATGAAATTAAACAAATGTAAATACGTCGAACTATTTACAAGGAGAGCCTGGATGGAGCGCGGTACCAAATCTGGACTACCATATATTTCAATAAGCTCATCCATTAGCACAAGGCGCTGGATGCCAAAAGATGAGCAATCAAAGAAAATGTGAGCTAAAGATTGCTCAACTTGGGAATTACAATGATCACAAAGAGGACTATGCACAATTTTCAGACGAAACAGATGATAATTTAGACGACAATGACCAAAACGAAGCCTGAGAATGGTGGAGTAAAACTTCCTGTTCATGTAAGTATTGATTTTACAGAACCACGGCATGGTTCCTATGGGAACATTATAAACAGCATACCATAAACCTTTATTTTCAATTTGGACTGTGTGGTTCCAATGCCTTTTCCATATACCAGTGGACCTTTTTTTCAACAGAGGGACTATATCTGTGCATGGAACAGATATGTTGAGGAAACTACTAGAATCAGGGATATCATCAGTATTTGTTATAGTTCTGGCCAAAATGTCAGCCCTTTCATTTTCCAACACACCAACATGTGAAGGGACCCACATGAACAAAACTTTAATATTATGAGAAGACAAATGTAGCCAAGACTCTTTTATTAATGAGATTAGATAGTTTGTATTAGCATTCAACCTATTGTTTTTGAGATTTTCAAGAACACTCATGCTGTCACTAACTATTATCCATTCACAACATCCATCATTTTTATGTTTAATGTGTTTTAAGGCAGCAAGAATAGCCACAGCCTCGGCTGTGAATATACTTATGTTTGAGTTTATTTTATAACCAATACCAGTATTCAATAGCCCATCGTAAATAGCAAATGAGACTGCAGACTCAGTTTTGGACCCATCAGTATACACAAATCTATAATCAGTAAACTCAAGTAGTTTACTATGCACATCTTCCTTGGTAGATAAATTGTGGTCAATGATGATGTCAATTGCAGGAAATTTGCTGTTAAAATCCCCCTGATAACATGGAAGAAGAGATGACTTATGAATTTGCAGAGTTTCAAGAAAATTTACATATTGAGGTAAACCCTGAAGTATATAAAGAGAGTTACAAATAGATGGTGTACTAGATTGTATCAAATTTGAAAACAGGTGATTATTATTTTTACTATATAGTTTTAATAAAAACCTTTCTTTCAAGTAAGAGAATCTTATACTTAATGGAGGAAGATTACATTCAACTTGCATTGCATTGATTGGAGTGCTTTTAAATGCTCCAGTAATAAGTCTCAAGCTTTTATTTTGTATTTTATCAAAGATATCTACTATCCTTTTATCACCAGCAAAACAGAGAAAACCATATTCAAAATGACTACGGATCAGAGATTTGTACAAAAGCAACAATATTTTTGGATCAGCACCCCAGGAGGTTCTACATAAAGATTTCAAGATATTGAAAGCTCTGTTAGCTCTTGAACTTACCAATTCAACATATTTTTTCCATGAAAAATTATGAGTAAAAGTGACACCTAAAAACTTAGCTTCATGAAAAATAGGAATAGAAACTTGATTGTAATACACAGAAGGACTATAATTGCTAGCTTTGCCAAAGACTACTAGTTTAGACTTAAGTGCATTTATATCTAGATTTAAATAAGAAAAGTATTTAGATAATCCATCCAAAGCCTTATTTAGACTATTTGTTATATTTGTTAGATTTTTCCCAGACAAATATACAACCAAATCATCAGCAAATTGAAGATTTTTGACCTCAGAACCCAGAATCAAATTCAAACGACGAATATACAGAATGAATATTAATGGAGAAAGTATTCCTCCTTGACAAACTCCAACAGAAGCAAATCTTGGCCCATATAATTTATTATTATACTTAACATAAACTTTCCTTTCAGTCAAGAATTCATAAACCCAGTGAACTATTTTGTTTGGAATTCCAATGAGAAGCAATTCAGAACAGAGTACATCAATGTTGACACTATTAAAAGCTCCAGCAACATCAAAAAATACTGACACTAAACAATTCTTATTAATATAACTATTTTGTATATCAAGCTGTAACTGACAAATACTTTCACGAGCCGATGTTCCCCTACGAAAACCAAATTGATTAGCAGGTAAAATATTGTTTTGTTCTATGTAAAATTCCAACCTTTGTTTTATTAATTGTTCAAAAATTTTACCAACACATGATGTAAGAGCAATAGGTCGATAGGAATCAGGGTTTGACTGAATTTTATCGGGCTTCAAAATAGGTACCAAACAGTCAGACTTCCAAGAGTGAGGTATATCGTTGTTCAACCACAGGTTATTTAATATTTTGAGAAAAATGTGCAAACCTCTATCACTGAGCTTTTTCAACATAATATATGGAATACCATCCAGTCCAAAAGCACTATCTTTTCTAGAATAGATAGCAGCCATGAGCTCCTGAATTAAAAATGGTTTTACTAAGAAGATATTTACAGAATTTGTCTCACTTGCAAGAGGAAAATTTGATTTACTATTTACATAGTCTGGGGTATATTTTTGCAGAAAATCTTGAATCCAACTATCATCATTATTGTGGCAAGAATATGTTTTATTAAATTTGCGCATATATTTCCAGATTCTCGACAGAGGCGTACATCGATTAAAGGAGCTGCAAAGTTCAACCCAACTATTTGATCTTTCTGTTTTCAAAGTAAGTTTTTTGAGGGCTTGTAATCTTTTAAACTGTATAAATGTGTCATCTGAAGGATTGTTTTTAAAATTAATATAAGCCAACTTAGATTTTTCAACTGCTTCTGAGCATTTTTTATTCCACCAAGGAAGAGGGGGGTATTTAACCAAATTCCTATGAGATGAGTTATTCATGAAAGAATCAGTATGAAAAGAAACTGTCGCATTGTAAGGAAGACACTTATCAATTGCAGAATGCAAAATTTTACAAAACGCAGTATAATTTTCCAATGGAGCAAAGTTTTGGTCCTGAAAATTAGATAATTCTAAATCTACATTTTGTTCATACAAATTCCAATCAACCAATTTAAAGTTAGGATATAAGGGCAAATGTGTGTTGCTACTAGTGTTTGCTAAATTACTATTATTTACAAAAACTTTAATAATTACAGGAAGGTGGTAGCTGCCGAGTGGATCATTATGTACAGACCAATCACAAGAAAGAGCCAGTGATGGGGACACCAAGGACAAATCTAAAGCATTTGGACGCCACGTCAAAGAACCGACTGTTGTCACTTCACCAGTATTTAATAAAATTAAATTATTATCATCAATAATCTCTAAAATATCCCTACCTCTTGGATTTGTAGAATTACATCCCCATGATGTGTGATGGGCATTGAAATCACCAGCAAATATCATCGGTTCAGGCACTGATTTTATTAAAGATTCAAACTTATGTTTGTTAAAAGAAGGAGTGCAATTTGTTGGACAATAAAAACTTACAATACTTATTTCTATATTATTTACATTAATTCTTACACAAATATTTTGTAAAGAATTGTCAGAATATGTATTTATGTTTCTGTAATCTATACTATTGTGAATTAAAATAGCTACACCATTATGTTTGTTACCAATATCATTTCTTTCTATTCTGTATCCTCTAATGTTAAAATGTTTAATAGGTGTCAACCAAGTTTCTGATATAATTGCTACATGTATATTATGATCATAAAGAAATCGGGTTAATAACAGCTTATTACTTAAAATACTTTGTGCGTTCCAATGTATGACATTAAGATCCATTGCTTTAAGAGGAAGTACTATTTCTGAATGTGCGCTGAAGAATTTCTTTTATAGATGTAGAATTTATGGGGTTATTTTTTTGGCTTACTATAATTTTTGTTATTGCATTTGTTAGAGTATTCATGAAAAAATCTGACTTAGTTAGGTTAATAATCTGAGTTTCAATATTTTTGTGTGTAATTTGTGGAAATGAATTTTCATTGAATAAATCTGAATACTTGACGGCTCTGGATTTAATTTTACTTTCCTCAATTTTTTGTTTCTTTTGGGGACAAGTGTTTGAAATGGCGACATGATTACCACCACAATTGGCGCATTTAGCGTTTTTAGGGTCTTCTTTGCATATCTTAAAACTATGGTTGTATGTACAAACAGAGCATACTAAATCATTTTTACAATATTTTGCAATGTGACCAAACTTCATGCATTGAAGGCACTGTTTTACAGGAGGAACGTATACGCTTACCTCATGCCTCCAAGAGTCGAGATAAACATACTGAGGCAACTCTGTTGACGCAAAAGTCACCGCGACAGTTTGAGTGGGCTGATACGTGACCGCACCACCCTCACTCTGCACTCTGCGCATGAAGCGCCTCACCTGTATTACATTCCTGGAACTTCCAATTAGCGCAAAAATTCTTTTATTAGATAAGTCCGTAGGGACTGAGGTAAGAACCCCTGTCACTTCGGTGTCGACAGCAGGTATCGTAGCTTTGAAGCCCATTTCTTCTAAAAGTTTTTTATTTTGCAAGAAAACATTTGCATTATTAGAGAGATCGAAAGTGATACCAATTTTATATTTATTTATTGACCTCAAATGAAGTATCCCAGTCACACAATATTTCCGTATGGCATGGGATATGGCCAGCCTATCCTTGTCTGTGAATGTTTTGCTCTCATTCTGATGAGATAAGAACACGATGTACTCGGATTTTTTACTGTTTTCAGGATACTTCCTTGAATACCCTGGGACTTTAAATATGCTGTACTTCTTGCTGCAGTCTTCATCAGAGTCAGAAGAAGTATCCTTATCTGATGCTCGTCCGTCGGGGGGCTCCTCCTTTTTCCGTTTCTTGTTTCCCCCCATCTTCAAATAACTATTTACAACTATTGACACTAACTATAGATTTAATATTTCTAATTCTTCCCAAAATATACAAAGGAAATACAATATTAACAATTTAATTTGAATCGATATCAATTTTGGCGCCTTGTTTGTCTGTCAAATGCGATGACTTTTTGTTTGTGACATGACAGTGACATTCCAAGGACCAGTGTTGCCAAATTTCCAAAATCTATCTGTCTTCACTTGGTGTTCACGAAGCGAACGAAATACCACCAGCATAAATTGAAAAAGCAGCTAGAGTGCGCGCAAGATAAGTCTGCGCGTTGCTGGCGGCGCTGGTGGCGTGCTTAATGTTGCCAACTAACTAATCTTTTTTCCTTCATTTATTCAATACTAACTTTTTATTACTCAAAATTTAAAGTAATTCAAGTTTATTATTTAGAAGTTATTACCACTAACTTAAAAATATCTCTACCAGCACTTTTAATCACTTTAGGCATAATGATAGGGATTATTTACTTATAAAACGAATAAAAACACGGAACACAGTACACTCTCTTGACACCTGACATAAACGACAAGATGGCGGCCAACGATTAGTTCCGATTTTGTCCGCGCGCAGACTTATCTTGCGCGCACTCTACTACAGCTTTTTTTGTACGTAAGGTCTCATTTACAGATGCGGAGCACAAGATTTGAAATATGGAATATAATAATATATATATACATATATTAATAATAAATAATAATACGTAAAGAATATTTGTGTGTTAATAAAAATGTAATAAGTTTGTAACAAAATAAATAAAGGGAATAATAAAAATAAAAATATATATATATTATTATATTCCATATTTACTGGAAAACATTAAGAATAAAAAAAAACAATTTTTCAGTAATTTTCAACGTAATTATCGTAGCTCCAAGTGTATAGTTTTTGGATTTGAACTGAACATGGGTGGTTTTTAGTCAGTAGAAGTCCAACAGTCCCTTTCGCTCTGCCCAAGAGCGGAAGGGATTATTTGATGATTTTCCACCAGCCAAAAAAAAAAAGGAGTTCTCCCCATACGTAGCGTAAACGGTTTTTCGGTAATCTAAGAAAAACCAGAAACAACAACATTTTCAACAAAAAAAAATAGTTTTTCATTTGGTCTACAGGCGTGACAATTTTTGTTATGCTTAACCACTATAAGTATCGGATACTTTGTTCATTTAGCTATAATTTCATATTTTATAGACCTTGATACGTCCACTTCTCGCCGAGATGGAAATGGAAAAGGATCGTTTTGTCTTTGATATCGATAGTCAGCAACCAATGATCGTACAGAAAGTTAGAGGTGGGTTTCAAAAACTCGAATGGATCCCTTTTACGACTAGCCAAGGATTTTTTAATAGTAACAGGTTGATCGGCTGTTTTTTCTCTATCGACACGTCTAACAATTTTTTTTATGATGTCCAGTGGGTTTTTGAAAACTATAAAAATTAAAATTGGTGATCCTTTCAGTTCCAAAAAGCCCCAAATCCTATAAACCATTCTAAAGTCCTATAATCTATAAACTTAAGTCCGTAAGTTTCTACCGAAAAAGGACTAAGTTAAAATCAAAATTAATATTTCAAACTTTGATTAGTTATGGAACAAGTTATAGGAAAACGTCGCTGTTGCGGCCGGGACGTTCGAGTATGAAAGTCAAAGTTGTTGATAAAGAAATAATAAAGCGAAGCACTGTTTTACTGGTAATTTATGTATAGCTTGATGTGACGCTTTAGGAACTAATAACGCGCTGTGATATAAGCCGTTCGAGTAAAGCTAACAAAATTTTACTTTATTATTATTTTCAAATGATGATACTATTATTTCAATTAAAGAATTCATTTTTTTTTGTTGCAACCAAACTTTCGATTCGAAGTCGAACAAATCATAAATCGAGTACAATCCATTGAGATACTTTTTATGACTATGGTACAATCTTACATGTGCACATCACTATTTCTAATTCTATTTTTTCAGTTTGAAATCGTATGTCGGTTATTTTGGTCTTCTGTTCTGTTTCTCAGCTTCTGTTTACGTTTGTTTTTGCCTATGTCGCATATTGTAAAAATGTGGACTGCGCTTGATTTTCATGCCTACTTTTGCTAATATTCATTTCATATTAGGGAGACGTAGATAAATAATGATAGAAAATGAGTGACAATATAAAAGTAGTTGTCAAAGTTAGACCTTTAATTTCGCGTGAATTAGAAGATAAACTTTCATACCAGTGGCGGGTCAAGAATGACACGCTTTATCAACTCGATCAAAATGGAAAAGATCTCGGGCCATCTTTCACATTCGGTGAGTCAAACTTGAATAACCCATAATTAATTGTGTGCGAATCAATTGCGATTCAAATGTGTATAGTAAATACCTACGTCATACATTCGAAGGCTAACGCCTAAAGCGAATACTAATCATGGAAAATGGTATTCCAGACAAAGTCTATGACAAGGATACGAGAACTACAGATGTGTACGATGACATTGCGAAGCCGATCGTGCAAGCGGCGACGGCTGGCTTCAACGGCACTATATTTGCGTACGGACAGACGTCTTCTGGCAAGACGTATACTATGACCGGTACAGACAGATCGCCTGGAATCATTCCACTGGCAGTCCTCAATCTATTTGATATTATCAGAAACGTGCCTGACCGAGACTTCTTAGTGAGGTAACAACATTTATTTTATCTATTTACCTGTACGCTTGCCCATATTCAATATAGCAGTTTCACAGTTCTATTTTAGAAGGTTCTATGTATCTTACAATGCGTTAATCTCCAGTAATAAATAAAGAGGATGTATTTGTAAATTTGTTTTTTTGTAACAAATAAACTGAAAAAAGACTCGACCAATTGCAAAAATTCTTTCGCCATTAAAATGCTACATTATCCAAGAGTAACAGGCTATGCGGTTAGGATATTCCCCTGTATATTTTTGATCTTTATAATGATCAGATGTTATAAATGGGTTAACCAGAATGAAAGATACACAAACAAAGCCCGTCTTTCAAAGAAACAAAGTAGTCTTTGCTAAATCTTTTACTTTGTTGCATATTAGTTTTGTACACAAATTGACTCTGTGCCTGAACCAGTTATTATAGACTGGTCAATCACTCTATCACCCTTTATTCTATGATTTTTCACCAAACCCTAAAAAACATACTTATTGGAACCAGGTACCAAACCAAAACAGGTAACCATTTCTGTCTATGGATTCCTATGATATCAGAATCTATCACGGGCTTAGCAGGGGAGATATATGTTTCAGCATTCATATAAATATAGTTGTAACCAATTTGTCAATATTATTCAACTATTATTTCTTTTCCAGAGTGTCTTACATAGAAATCTACAATGAAACAGTGAGAGACCTGCTAAATGTTGACAAAAAAGACATTAAGGTTCATGAAACATTACAAGGGATTAAGGTGGATGCCTTTGAGAAGGTCACATCTTCACCTGAAGAAGTTCTGGAAGCTATGAGAGAGGTATAGTTTGTTTATTTCTATTGTAATTTATTTAAAATAAGTTCACTAAAATCAACAATAAAAATATACAGGTTAGGGTTCTTATGTAGCTATGTAGGTAACAATTGCAGGTGTACACAACATTATCTTACAATATAACTATGTCATTGTCAAGTAATAGAAATAAAACTTAACATAAAATAGAAAACTAAACATCTTTGGCTTAAAACTAAACAAGAATCCTTAGACTTAAACACCAGTTAGTAGAGTTAGATAGTCATAAAAAAAACAATCATACTAATCACAGTGAAATAAATATTGAATGATCAATTCAGTAATGTTCCCGGGATCATTAACAATACTTTCACTTATCAGACATTTGATGCAAGTCTTGTCTAATTCTGCTTTCTAATTATTTTTGCAGCATTGAGTGCACATTCAGTGTAAGCAGGAGTTTAGAACTATGTTTTATTAATAAATCACTTTTCCTATCCTTTATTGCACAAAAAATTATAAGATATGATCTATATTGCTTGCGAAAATCTCGTGTTTTAATAATAACTGCCATTCGGGTTGATTTTTTAGGTTCTTTTTTTTTCTTTAAAAAAAAACGTCGCCCCACACTAGGAATTTCTCCTGTATCGTGGGTGCGTTCACAAACATTTAAACTCACATACACAAATACCCAGACCCGGAACAACTATCTGTAGGCCATACAAATATTTGTTCCGTGCGGGGATCTAACCCGCGACACGCAGCGCAGCAGTCCATTGCCTGAGCCACTGCGCCAACCGTGTCGTCAAAAGGTTAAGCCGCGCTTGCCTAGGTTGGTCTGGGGATTTCGAGTTTCGCCCGTACCTCGGAAAGCACGTTAAGCTGTTGATCCCGAGCGCCATATATCTTTGGCAGCCGTTACAGGTAGTCAGCCACGCAAAATACGCGCATTGGGCGTGGAGTTGCGGACACCAGCCCGTTGTACTTATACTTACAGGTAGTCAGTGACCTGAAAGTCTGACAACCAGTCTTACAAAACGGTATCGTGTTACCCAGTATTAACTGGGTTGTGGAGTTCAGATAGGCAGTCGATCCTGGACTGGAAGCTGACCTCAACATAGTTGGGAAAAGGCTAGGCAGATGATGATGACTACAGATTTCTTAATTATGTACAATGGAAAATTCATGAGCTTCAAAAAGTTTTTAAATTATTTTATTAATGTATTGTGTATCATTTCAGGGTGAAGCAAATAGACAGAAGGGTGCCACAAATATGAATGAAGAAAGTAGCAGATCCCATTCCATATTTCAAATAGTAAGTACCTATACTATTATTTTAGGATGGCGAATTTATTCCTGGCTGTATAAAACCAAGATTTTTTGTGCATTTAATTTTCCTTTTACATTGTTAGATTTGTTTTTAGAACATTTCTCATACTAGGGTTGTATGATAGGGTTTCAGCATTTCTCTTTACAGGATATTTTCTATAATTTATGCATGCGTACCAGGTGGTATTGAATGGTAAACAAATATCAACTGAAATACATAACTTTTTACTGTGTCTATGTGTATTTAATTGTAAAGTCTTTTAATTATGATAACAAGCTGTTTATTTAAAACACCCTATCCATTTTAAGTTAGGTGAACATAAAAACTTTTTTGTGTACTTGAGTAACATTGTGTGGGACTACAATTTGGCATTCAACCTTAATCATTATGCACCTCTTTTGGACATATGCTGATGTAACATGATACACCCACATGTTAAGCATTTTTTATTTACTTTAATAGTGTAGAAGTTTTGGAAGCACACTATTAATAGAATGCTATGTTTACATGGTACTTGTAAGTACCATGTAAAGAGATGAGGCAAAATAAACATCTAAGGATTGTTCATTAGTAAAGCTTTTCGTCTAATTTAAAAACGTTTTAATAAGAATAACATAGAAACGTTTCTGCACAGAATGTTTAAAAATTTAATTGCAACACATACTTTAAAATTCTTATGGTATATTTATACCTTCATATTCAAAAAATCTAACAAAAACCTTATTTAACGCGCATTTTCTAACATCGACGATCTCGCGGCGTTCCCAGGGTAATCGGAGTAATTTGCCCTGGATGAGGCAACCCTTGAGTAGTTTAGAAGGGTGTGGGTATATGTCGGGCCTTCTTCCAAGCAGGTAGAAGTGGAATGTTGGTGACTTTTATGGACAAAGAGGCTTTAATCTCTGTAATTGTTAGCAGCTATTATTTGGTTAGCCGTTGAGCTTGTTGAGTGAATGACATGCCACTTACAGCGTGTTCAACCACCTTAAGCTTATGAAAATTCCCCCTTCCAGATAA
This sequence comes from Diarsia rubi, assembly GCA_932274075.1. Classification (NCBI taxonomy): domain Eukaryota; kingdom Metazoa; phylum Arthropoda; class Insecta; order Lepidoptera; family Noctuidae; genus Diarsia; species Diarsia rubi. Next base: position 16,347,400 of record OW026419.1, on the reverse strand, counting down.
TAGAATCTCGTGAACACATCGAAGGTGAAGAGGAGGCGGTTAGCGTGAACGTGTCACAACTAAACCTCGTCGACCTGGCGGGGTCAGAGCGCAGCGGACAGACTGGCGCCACTGGCTTACGGTTCAAGGAAGGCACGCATATCAACAAGTCACTGTCGGCCCTCGCTCTTGTCATCAAACAGCTGTCTGAAGATCCTAACAAGTATGTTTCCTAAAGATATAGTCGTAATGTTACGCATATGTTCTCCAAAGAGTAAGATGCGCATTCAATATCAAAATGGCAATAGGCTTACTTCTTTAATGACATAATGAGGCTAGCCTATTACCATTTTTCGAGCGCAACGTCCGACACCTAAACGATACTTAATTATTTTCAGTGATAAGTCATGTTCTTATTTGTCTGTCTACAGTATAAAACGGGTAGATCCAAACTATACGATTTTGTACTTAAAAACTTACTCAATATCTTGGTAGCGGTGCATGGTCCGCGAACAGCATTTGTACGTTGTATCAGCATATCGAGCTCCCGAAAGAAACTATATATACATCCCCATAATATTTTATTTTAGAATTATTTTCGTGCTCCTAACCGTTATGGAGTTATACTTTCCATCATCAGATCCTGTCATGATGAGACCACCTCGAAGTGGATTCTTTCGAATAAAAAAAGAATTTTAAAAATCGGTTAATAAATGACGAAGTTATAACGTTTCTCCCCTACAAAGTCTCGATTCCTTCCCTTGTCATCCCGATAATATTCGGCTTACTAAGTTCCCTACTAAACGGTTCTACGTGCGACAGAGGTCACAATGAGCGCGTTCATACGAGTTTAGTTCTGAATTCTGACACCCGACCACCAGCTTATTTGGCGCGTCTGTTGCTCTCTTTGTTAACATGAAAAATGTTGGTATTTTTGTAATATTTTTAATTCTATGATGTATTAAATATTTTTATCCACAGTTCTGATAATCAACTATTTGACTAAAGTAGACACTATGTAGTGTGTTACGTTTAATTTTCCCGAAGGGATGCCGGTGGGAACTGAGTTGTAGGCACGCTACGTCACTGACGACTTGTGCATTGGTCAACCTTTTTTAATTAGCGTGTATTCTTGTTACTTTTTAAATAGTTACTAATCCTATCCTATTAATATAAAAATTCGAAAGTTTTTAAGTATAGATGAATGGATGCTTGTTACTCTTTCAAGCAAAAATTACTGAACATATTTGGATAAAATTTGGTACACTAATAGTTTATAACCTGGATTTGGATAATTTTCGAGTTGTAGCGGACGAATCAAATCAAAATCATTTATTTCAAGTTGGCCAGTTACAGGCTCTTTTGAATAGTCGAACAAATACTAAATTTTAATAAGCTAATAAACTAAGCTACAGTCCCACTCACAAGGCATAATAACTGTCAGTGTACTGTAGTTGCCGATTCCAAAGCGTTGGTCTCATGAGAAGAATGGCAAGAAACTTCATGGATACTCTTTTAAATCATATTGTTACAAAACTTTGGTTACATCATTCATATCGAGATTGGTATATTATCATGTGAGAACGATGTAGCAAGTTGTGCACGATAAGTGTCGACATGTAAAGCCAAAACGACGATTTAAAAATAATATAATAATTCAAACAAGCCGTGGCAACTAAGAGGTGACCAGTCACAACTGACAGCACCCGTTCACGAGCATGACGCATGGATCAGCCACCATTCCACTCAACCATTTTAAAGGGAAGGAAATGACCCGACACACCCGCCACCATCAGCGTGACATTTAAGTGAGCATGACACACTCAATCGCCAGGGCATATCCAAGTCAAATAAAAAATAGAAAAACAAATGTAGGTTTCCAGAGAATGACAGCTTTCTAGTACATAGTACTCACACAATATGTGCTATGCGACTATATAATACTAAAGAGATTGAATTTATACATTGCAAAGATAGTTGTACAATCTTCTTCTTTCTTCTTCCTATTAAATGCTATTCATTTAAGCGTCCTGTCCTTGTGGAGCAGGACCGGCATTGAGCCAAGCATTTTTATCAGCGATATAATCGTCTAACTTGTAATATGCTTGCTTGCATAGTGTGCGTTTGATACATGTTTTAAATTTCGTCTCATTCAGTTCAAGAATGCTTTGTGGAATTTTGTTATAGCATCTCAAACAGTACCCCATGAAAGATGAGTCTACCTTAGCGAGTCTGAAGCCTGGCTGCACTAACTGGTCCCTATTCCTAGTAATATAATTGTGTCTGTCACCTCTTTTACTAAAAAGATGCAGATTTTTTCTGACATACATTATGTTTTCGTAGATGTACTGACAATGCACCGTCATAATGTTAATGTTCTTAAATAGTTCTCTCAGAGAATCGCGCCTACGAAGACCATATATTGCTCTGATGGCTCGTTTTTGCAGAATAAAAATAGATTCAATGTCTGCAGCTCGTCCCCATAACAAAATGCCATAAGACATTAGGCTATGAAAGTAACTAAAATAGACCAGCCTAGCGGTATCTACATCAGTAAACTGACGAATTTTTCTAATGGCATATGCTGCTGAACTTAGCCGCCCTGCAAGAGATGTTAAATGAGCACCCCATTGTAGCCGTGAATCAAGCGTAATCCCCAAGAAAACCGTTTCATCTACGAATTCTAGTTTCTCGTTATTTAATAGAATATCACAATCACTACTTTTAACATTCGGTAAAGCAAATCTTATGCATTTTGTCTTTTTTTCATTTAATACTAAATTGTTTGCTGTGAACCAATTATGAATCTGAAGTAGGGCTTTATTCACGTCATCTAGCTTTTGAGCCCGTCTATTTATCTTAAAAATTAGGGAAGTGTCATCAGCAAATAACACCATATTCTGAGGTTGGTTTTTCAATAAATAGGGTAAATCATTAATATATACCAGAAAAAGGAAAGGCCCCAATATTGAGCCTTGCGGAACCCCCATTTTTACTTTTAAACCCTGTGAATTAACACCATTTATTTGAACATGTTGTTGCCTTTCACTCAAATAAGATTTTACTAAACTAAGTGCAAGTTTACCTAGTCCATAATGCTCAAGTTTCAAAAGCAATGTGTCGTGATTCACGCAATCAAATGCTTTTGAGAGGTCACAAAATATTCCTACAGCATCTTGGGACTGTTCCCACGCATTAAATATGTGCTTTAATAAAGTTACACCGGCGTCAGTTGTGCAACGTCCTTTAGTGAAACCGTACTGTTGATCGTGTAAGATTCTGTTGGTGTTAAAATGATTGAGCATTTGGTTAAGCATAACTTTTTCAAAAACCTTGCTAAAAGCTGGCAACACCGATACAGGTCTATAATTATTAGTATCTTTACTGTCACCAGATTTGAAAAGAGGTATGACCTTACTGTGTTTCATTAAATCTGGGAAAACCCCTCGGTCTACACACAAATTAAATATTGAAGCTAAGTATGGTGCAATAGTCTCAACTATGGATGTACAAACTTTGATAGACATTCCCCATAGATCTTCGGTCAGTTTAATTTTTATTTGCCGGAAAGCTTTAATTACCTCCGTAGGGTTTATATGTTTAAATTTAAATTCAGCCAGGCAACCAGGCACGTTCGCCTTCAATAAACCAATTGAGACTTCAAGTGAGGAATTAAGAGCCTCCGTTGTTTTTAAAGGAATATTAGTAAAGAAATTTACAAATTCTTGAGCTACTTCCTGATTATCGCTTTTAGGACCACATGCTGTATTTAATGTGTAGCTAGTGGCACGTATTTTTTTCCTGTTAGTCTCGATATTTATGACTTTCCAAACTGTTTTTATTTTATTTTCTGCTGTTTTGATCTTTTTGCAAATGTGAAGGGCTTTAGCAACCTTGCAAGTATTTCGAAATATTTTTGAATACTTTGCAACATACTTGTTAAAAGTTTCAGTGTTTATATAAGGCTTAAGGCCATACAGTTCAAAAAGTCTTTCCCTACTTTTTCTGATACCTCTAGTTGCCCAATCACTAAATATAAATTTAGGGCTAACACTTTTAATCTTCTTCTCAAAAGTTTTATTGAATTCTGTGTGAACTATTGAAAAGAAGTTTTCGTACAATTTATTTATATTAATATCATCCACATGATGGTTCATTTCACATAACTTGTTCTGTAGGAAAATATTATATTTATTTAATTTGCTAGTTGTTAAAGGTCTAAATGTAATCTGAACTTTTTGTAATAGTGTGTTACACTTAAAAGTTACGGTTTGTCCGCTATGATCAGACGGCAGGCAATTTACTATGGCTTTATCTATGTAATCACAATCGCAGAAAACATTGTCTATACAAGTAGCAGAAAATGAGGTGACCCTAGTAGGTTCTATAAAAATGATGGTTAAATTAAATGACTTAAAAAGATTTAATAACCTACTGCTAATTGAATTTTCTTCTAAAATATTGACATTGAAATCGCCACAAATAATTACAGATTTATTACTGGCAGCAAGTTTTGCCAGGACATCTACTATTGATTCAAACAAGGAAAAGTTTTGATTGTTTGGGGGTCTGTACACACACACAATTACATGCTTATCTAGCTGAACACAGGACAGTTCGACGCAATGTTCAACCGAAAGACCTACAATGTCATTACGTTGCTTATATTTAACACAATTTTTTAATAATATTAGGGAACCTCCACGCAGCATTGATTTACGGTTAAAACAGCTACCCACCGTATAGTTTTCATAATTATTAAGCATTTGGTAATCTTCACGAAGCCATTGGCAACACCTAGTTATGTTATATTTTATGATTTCAGGTTCGCAAACTACCGTGACAGCAAACTAACTCGTATACTACAAAACTCACTCGGCGGTAACGCGAAGACTAGCATCATATGCGCGATCACGCCCGCGGCCGTCGAAGAAACAATTTCCACTTTACAGTAAGCCATTTTTTTTACAACAATATCTGAAAATCAAAATAAAACGTAAATTATTCTTTGGGTGATAAAAGGGTGTAAAAGTACCCTTAACGCAAATGAAAGGCACTTATTCTCCCCACCACTGCGATTATTTTTTGGTTCTAGACCATACCTGGAAACACCCTAGTTACGGAGATATTGGGGGTCGAAAGTTCCAAATTTTGCACAGCTGTTTTTGTAAATACTAGTTTATGAGGTTATAACTTTACTTAAATTACCTGCATGACCCATTTACTATTCAAAACATCCACTAGCACAATGTTTTAAGAATGCACATTGAGTTTTGCCGTAAAATGTGATTTTTGACCCCAAAAAAAAAGTTGTTTCTGGTACTTAGTTTGATGTACAGAATGCTTGGTTGACGTATGTGTGAAGGGTTAATTTACACTTACGTGAAATTTTACAATAGACAGTCCCCCAAATTACCCACCCTTCGAAACTTCCTAGTATTTTATCTGGGAAGAATAGGCCCCTAATTATTTTTCAAATAGGTTCAATAATATTTTTCTTGCAAGTGTTTCAATAATCTTCAATATATATAAAAATCAATGCCACTTTTCGTTGTAATTTTGTTACTCAAGAAAGGGCTCACCTATCCAAACCAAATGTTTAGGCTTTGTTCGGACTATTTAGGTGAAGTTTGCACAAAATCGGTCGAGGGGTTCTTCATTTATCACATTTTTTGTAACTAATGAATTCAATAAATGGCGGATCATTTTGTTAATGGGGATTTTGTTATTTGCAATTGAACCCGGTAGGTGGCGCTGCTGTCCGGGCAGGATGACGTCTGCCAGGTCCGCTAGTTTATTTATATAATCGTATGGCACAAAAATATAGAACAGGCAATCACAATAAGTAAATAATCTTTAAATGAGAGCAAATGGCACGCTTTTTTCAACGAAAAATCATTGATGATTTCGATGAAATCCAGCTCCCGCAGTAAATCACTTTCGGATTGAAAGTGATTTACTGCGGGAGCTGGATTTCATTACTAGGGATAACTTTGATAGGCGGGTTTGTCCCATCGTAGTTCTTAGCCTATTTTTTATAATTATCATTTTTGAAAATTAATGCTCTTCAGTGCAATTTGACACCATCAAAACAAGTACATTCGCAGTGTGACTTCGATGTTTGGGAAAGGAGCTCTGAATTTTGATTTTCAAGAATTTTAAAATAGAACAGCTCCTTAGATATGTCTTTTATTATAGTCTATTTTGTATAAGTTAAGCAAAGATACAAATTGAACCAACTCATTACAAAGACTCAGGGGATGATATGCGGCTGCCTTCAGGTGGCTTCTGCCCAATCCGGGGGGGCCAAACGCCTCCTGCCGGAGGCTCTATGCGGGGATCGTGCGGTACATGGCCCTTTACGGGGCCCCGGTGTGGGCACCTGCTTTGAGGAAGCGGGCCGCCCACTACCTGAACGTGCCCCAGAAGGTCATGGCCGTAAGGCTGGTACGGGGGTACCGCACGATCTGGAGGCGATAGTCCTCGCGCGCCTGCATCAATGGCGCGTTCGTGTTCGTTCGCGCGACGGCGCGTTCGTGTTCCACGCGCGCCTCAAAGAGATGTCAGCAACAACGACGGGGCAAGGGCCGACATCCGTCGGGGCTGCGGAACATTGTAAGAGATCCCGCAGCCTTGACATATAGGGTTAAGAAGGAACATGGGTGGTTTTTAGTCAGTAGAAGTCTGTGTCGGTATTATGAGATTAGTAATTATAAATGCTACTGAGGGTAGAGAGGTAAGAAGGTGAAGGAAAGTAATAAATGATTCAGTCGTTAACCAGAGCTGGTGTTTTATTGACATACAAGTTTTACAGTCTGACACTCCCTTTCGCTCTGCCCAAGAGCGGGAGGGGTTATTTGATGATTTCCAACCCCCAAAAGAAAAAATATGCGATGATATGATTTTAATCAGTGGTTTTTTTTAATCGTTGATTTAAATCAGTACTTTTTTACTGCAACCAAAACAGCCAAATGTCGATAATATGCCTCTACCATTATTCGGTTCGAGAGTTCCTCAAAATTTAAACTCGCTCCTGAATCCTTCCGTTACGCCTTTCATTTGTTATTGATTAGTGAAAGAGTGAATACAACAAGATGTCTGGAAGAAAAAAAGATGATGTATGGGTTTATTTCAATCAAAAAAAGTACCCATTCAATCAAAAAAGTCAGTCAATCAAAAAAAAAACAAAGTCTGCAATTAAGTCTTCCTTCTGAAAGAACTAAATTCAAACAAATAAGTGTCTGCGACTGCTGTGATACCCAAATGTTTCTATGTTCATTTGTTACTGTTGTCATTTTTTTTTTTTATTATTATTTTTTGTTAAATATTACAAAATGAAAGTGTTTTTTAATTACCTTTAGAAGACATTAAAATCAAATAAATCCGAGATAAATTAAATTAATCTATTTTTGTTTTTTTTTTTAAATAAAAATCATGATTTTTATTAACCCTGCCAAGACTAGATTCTATATCGCCTATAACTTAAGTTGATTATTTTTCCGACCCAAATATCGACCAATAGAATTGCACCATTCGACGTCACGTGGTACAACCTATATGGTATTATACTGATAATTTTTTGAAAATTTTCTCTGGTAGTTGCTATATATAAAAAACAAAACATGATCCAGTCAAATTAACCACACGTCAAACTGACAGGTTGAATTCAATTGTGAAAATTGGAGATTTTGCATGAAAATGAGTCGATTTGGAGTTTGTTCTCTGTCCACCATCGATAAAAAAGTCAAAGGAAATGTTCATTATGAAATTCTTATCTGTTAACTGTACATTTCGTCTCATGGTGCAATTCTATTGGCCGACATTTGGGACGGAAAAATAATCCCCCGAATACCACACGAGCTTCAAAATTATCGGGTATTTCCCGATAGGTTCGTTGCAAACAAATGAAGGAGTCAAGTTTTTCAGGTTAAAAAATCACTCGCGCTTCGCGCTCGTGATTTTTCCTGAAAAACTTGACGATTTTATTTGTTTGCAGGGAACCTTGAGGGAAATGCCAGAAAATTTTGAAGCTCTTGTGGTATTATAAGTGAATGTTATTTAAATTTGACGCGACAATCGAAAAATATACTTAGGAAATCACGCCTTAGTCGCTCGAAACTTCAGCAGTTTAATTACGAAGTTCTTAACTCGTTAACGCTATTTTTTTTGGCATTCGAGTTACAGCACTATATTAGAGACCATAGTTGTGTTAGTTTTTTTTTAATAAATACCATTTATCTGGGGGCCTCTCTCTTGTGGAGGCCCCGGGCAGTTTCCCCGATTGCCCACCCTTAAATACGGCCCTGGGCTAGACTGAGGTGACTAGTGGACCCACATTTCACCTGTAATGTGCAAATCTCAATGAAAATGTTTCCTGGCTACTGTCTTGAACGTGACCCACTTACTAGATATCCTATTTGTGTTGCATGGACATGACACGAGATCTACAAGGATCGAATAAACACCAATGGCGTGCGATCTAGATTTAGACATCGTCGGCACAAACGGTTACCATTTATTCGGGACATAGTTCTAAAACGAATAAGTATAGAAATTATTATGGGTAATTTTTTAAAATAAAATCATCTGTTCTATACATAATGTTTCGTGTTGGCAGTGTAGGTGTGTTTTTAAATATGAATTATCAATTCCCCATATAAATTGCACACAAACACGTATGTATGTCGTTGTTCTTTCCACCGTGATTAATATCATTGACTAGAAAAGACGTAGAAATAATGTTTCGCAATTACTTATTTTATTCCTAAAAAATAATAATAAAATATGTGTAATAGATTCGCAAACCGAGCCAAAGCAATAAAGAACAAGCCGAAGGTGAATGCTGTGGCCACTGCCGACTCTACTATGATCCAGCGCCTCACCAAACAGATGTGCGACCTGCAAGCACAGTTGGAGAGCAAGAAGAATATTGAGGTTTGTTAGGACTTCAAATAAGAATAAATCATAATACCTTGTTTTTCTTGAAGTGAGAGCCAAAGGTTTATGCAGGAGTACAGGACACTTTATTTCGGCATTTATGCTTAAAGCCCATTGTTGCATACACTATGTTACAATTAAAATGATTGCTCTGTTAAAATTTCACAATTCCAACACAGAGTCATAGATTCCAACAATTGTTGGCTGACTGAGGTTTGGAAACACTAAACGAATGCTTTATTTAGGTCTTGTCTGGTGATCATCCAATAGTAATTAGAATCACATAAGTTTAAAATTTATTTTAAATAAAAAATTTCTACTTTTGATTGTAAAAAACATAAACATCATTAGATGTGTATTTCATGATGTTTGTGTTTAAAAATTAGATAAGTCCAGTGTTTCGTACCTGACTACTCTGAGAAGTAACAAACTCGAAAGTAACTGTCTCTTGGAGAGCTTGTAGGGCTATCCCTCTCATTTGTTCTAAATGTTTAGGACATTTAATAATTTTGTCATGATTGCGATGTTGGTCCCATGGAGAAAGTTGTTATCTGGTAAGCACTGTAGATATTGAATTCGATATTATTACTTTTTTTCTATTACAGAAAGACAACTACAAACTACAAAGCAAGATACAGAATCTACAAAAGCTCATATTGAACGGGTTTGCTCAGAGACGCAGTGTGGATCTAATAAGTGGGGCACGAAGGAAACTTCAACAGCCGAGAAGGATAACAATATCTACATTACATTCTATACCTGATGACGAGCCCGTTGTCAGTATACCTAAGTTTTGTACACCTAGTTTGAAGTATAAGTAAGTGATTTGTTTTTTATTATTTTTGTAGCATGAAATATTACTCTGATATTGAAAGAAATTTAATCTTCGTTGTGACTTGGCTTGTGTAACGGACACACACACACAATAAGTTCATTGACGTTAAAACAAGGGGGCGCGGGCATAATCGTCCTGGAATGTGGAAGGCAACTGAAAGTAATGGTGCTACCATAGCTGGTTCTCAACATCGTCACTAGTTGAAAATCTGTTAATGTCAATTTATATTTGAAAATAGCGTGATCTCATTGGTCAGATTGGAACCGGGCTATCTACACGCCATCTATAATGAGCTTTCAGTTCTTCCGCATTACGCGCACAGCCAGGTTTGTTGTATAAATGAAGGTATTTATTTGACGTCATTTGTTTCACAGTCCTGCGCTAGTTCGGCCGGACTTCGCCCCCATAGTCCCCGACAGCATCAAGTTGCCCGCAGTACACGAGGAGCGAGCCGTGACTCCGCCCACACGCACCGTGTTCTTCAGCAACGAAATCATTGATCTAGGTTAGTACTTACACTTCTTTTATTGGCAGTTTTGATCATGTTAGTTCTCCATAGTGCGTACTTACTAAAGCTAAAATTGCGAACATACGACTGTCGTGTTCATTTTTATCGACGAGAACGAACTAAAATATAAGATCTATTAAAAGTCATCAGTAACTCTCCACATACGTAATGGGTATTGATGGCACGGTTGGTGCAGTGGCTGAGCAATTGGACTGCTGTGCTGCGTGTTAAATATTTGTATGGCCTACAGATAGTTGTTCCGGGTCTGGGTATTTGTGTATATGAGTTTAAATGTTTGTGAACGCACCCACGATACAGGAGAAATTCGTAGTGTGGGGCAACGTTTAAAAAAAAAGTAATTGTAGGCAACCATATGTTTCTTATTGCCGTACAAAACATCCCAACATGTAGAAAGTGTCCTATAGTTATTCCCAAGAAGACGAGAAATAATTGATCTCTTATATTCCACAGACAGTGATGACGATGACTCGACGCGAGATGACGAACAAACATGCTCGCCAGTTCATAAATGCTACGGTAACTACTATATATACCTCCATTACCTTATATGTATTTAAACTATCATCAGCCTAGGCTTTTCCCAACTACAGGGTGTGAAGACTCTTAATAAACCCGAGAACCATACCCTTTTTTTTTGGTGGGGAATCATCAAATAACCCCATCCGCTCTTGGGCAGAGCGAAAGGGAGTGTCGAAGGGTGTGTGTGTGTGACTAAAATCACCTATGTTCCTTGTTAGCCCTTTATGTCGAGGCCGCGGTATCTCTTGCGAACAACCCGCAGTACATAAAACACATAAAACGTGATTATTTACACCAAATAAAATTTTTATTTTGTCTTTTGCCAAGTTAGATGTACAGAATGTTTGGTTTTCGACTTTGTGAAACCCCCTCCCACCCCCGTCGCTTCAACTTTTGCCGGTCAGTACTTCACACGGAGCGACTGCCTAACTGAACTCCACAACCCAGCTGCTGGATGATACGATACCCCTTGATAAAACTGATTGTCAGACTTTCGTGCTACTACTTGTAACAACTGTCAAAAACGTACACTTCACAGCCTTTTATTTTATTGGCCGGTTGAAAATCATCGAATAACCCTTTCCGCTCTTGGGCAGAGCGAAAGGGAGTGTCAGACTTTTGACTAAAAACCACTCATGTTCCTTCTTAGCCCTTTATGTCGAGGTCGCGGTATCTCTTACAACATCCCGCAGCCCCGACGGGCGTCTGCCTTTTCGGGCCCCTCTCATGTTGCTGACATCTCTTTGAGGCGCGCGTGGAACACGAACGCGCCGTCGACACGGCCTGTCGTCGTCGTAAGACGGACGGACGGCGAGCTTGCCCATCACTCACCGTCCACAGGCCCGCGTCTACGGTGGCCGGAAGCCGTCACGTGGCCCCCGACGCAAGGAGCGCATCCCTCGGCGGCTGGGACGAGAGGTTCTCTCCCTCTCGCGTTCCGCCACTTCCTTCGCTAGCATCACTGCTTCGCAGAGGGAGGCGGGGCTCCGCCTAAGCGGTCCTCACCGGACACCTCCACTGTGTGCTCCACCGTGTCCTCCGGCCGATCCTCACAATGGTGGCATCCGGGCGTTTCCTCTCGCCTGATTCGGTGCAGGTACCTCCGGAAACAACCGTGTCCGGTGAGGACCTGCGTCAGACGGAAGGTGAGGGTGCCGTGGCGCCTCTCTAGCCACTCCTCAAAGAGGGGACTTACCGCCACTGTCGTGGCGTGCCCTGCACGGGGTTACGACAGTCGCTGTCTCCATGTCGCCATGAGATCGCACCCGAGGTCTGTCCGCTGCGCAGCAATTTGCCGCGGCAACGAAGTGACCCCTCGGTGTAGCGCCTCCGCGCGCCATTGATGCAGGCGCGCGAGGACTATCGCCTCCAGATCCCACGGCGGCAATCCGGCAAGGAGGTTCGCCGCCTCACGGGAGATCGTGCCTGACGTGGGGGTACCCCCGTACAATCCTGACACACGTGACAGCCTTGAACAGTTTAACGAAACTTCCGAGACACGGGGGAAACAGTATATGGGTTTAAAGATTTTATTTATTCTAAAAGAACATACATTGTTCACTTAACGAATAAATACATAGTTATGGTAACATGTAGTCCAGTAGCAGTTCAGAGATAATAAATACATTCGCTTTAATTAACAACACAACTTAACCACTATAAAGAAATATAACTGAAGATGTAGGTATATAAAAAAAATATTTTGCACGTAATTATTTTAGCCGTTAACATCTACCCGTAACTTGTAAGTTAGTGCTTGCTATTAGGTCGCTCATTAGAAAACAGGTTTGAGTCAACATGATTGTTATATACACAGATTCTTTTGTAAAGTGTTTCCTTAGACTAAGTTGTTTAAGTACCTATGATATTTCATTTGGAAATCTTTTATTATTAACTAATGAGTCATCAACTCATTACTAACACTAGTTTGTAAGCTTGCAATTCTACTAACAAAAATACATGGATGTAATATTAGGATGAATTTAGAATAAATAATCTATTACTGGATATTATTACTAATGTAGGCTAGGTACGATGTTGACATGTTGGTTTGAAAGAGTAGCTTAATATTAAGAACGCTAGCCTAGTACATTTGTGCTGTCAATGACGTACTGCTTGAGTTTAGTTTTGAATACGTTAAAAGAAGATGTGTTCCTGATATCTGACGGTAGATTATTATAAAGTCGAACACCTTCGTATTTAATATTTTTCCTGCCATATTGCGTCCGCGGGGGGCGGGTCTGTATTTGGTTAGGGTTTCTTTGGCTGTATTTGGATGTTTTTATGTTGAAGGATAACTGTGTGTGTATGGTTTTGTTTAGAATTTTTCTAATGAGAATGCAAGAATTGAATGTATAGAGTTGATGAATACTCATTAATTTTGTGTTTTTGTATAGTTCCGATGTGGGTGTGTGATAGTCGTAGTTGAATAAAAGCTTAATTATTTTATTTTGTGCTATTTGTAGGTCTTTAATTGTAGATTGTGTGGCGCATCCCCAGATTTCGATCAGATAATTTATGTGCGAGCGAACTAATGAGTTGTAAATATTGAAACGGATTTTTTTTGGAATGTTATTGATGTACCCGCGCATTGATCCCATTAGCGATGTTATTTTAGATATTATGTAATCAGTGTGTGCTTGCCAATTGAGTTTGTTGTCCAATTTGAGTCCCAGGTATTTTTCACAGTTACTTTTGTTGATTTTAGTGTTGTTTATGTGTAAAGCTGGGTGGTCAGGGATTTTTTTATTTTTAGCCGTGAATATCATGTACGATGTTTTTGTTGCGTTTATAGTTAGTAAATTGGAGCTAAACCAATTATACAAAATATCCAAGTCTTTTTGAGCGTCAGCCACGATGGTGTCTATGTTGCCACCGAAGTAGAAAAGGCAAGTATCATCGGCGTACAAAGTCAGTTATCCAATTAAACCTAGGTCCTTAATATTATTTATGTAAATAGCAAAAAGGAGTGGGGAGAGCAAAGATCCCTGGGGAACACTGAATTCTACGGGAGATATCCCGGGTGGTCACTCATCCGCGAACCAATCCAGGCAAGCGTGGCATTGAACTGAGGACTGTAATTATTTAGCCACGACCAAGGAGGTCGTGGTCTCTTTTTTTTCTTATTTAATGTATTTTTTTATTATTTTAATACATTTTTTTCAGGTGCGACAAAAACACCACCATGCGTACTCAGGCGAAATGCGAAGGAGGCAGAAAGGAATCTGAAAGGTATTATAGAACTGACTGAGAGAGAGAAGATGTATTCCCCTAATGTGGTAAGTTATCTCTGCCTGTTTTAAAGCCGTAATGGGTAACATAACATCACGCCTGTAATCTCGGAAGTGTTAGGTAGGTAGACCTATATTTCACACATATTTCGCCGGTTATGTTGAAGTCCCACGTTATTGATGGTAATGAGGGGTTAGTCTATATTAGCCCCTTGTTAGGGGCTATGTAATCGGCCGATGCAATTGGCGTCAAGCGACGCGCGTGCGACGCTTGATTACGTCGCTCCGCAATACACGTAGTTATAATTTTTTTTATATTTATTAAAACAAAAGTTGAGTGGGTATCTATCACAGAACAGAAAGAACAGTAGAAGTGCAAAGAAGCGTGGCACGGCTGTGATAACTGCACGGTGTACCGCAAACTCTCAGATTTTCGAACCCAGTCGTGTTTTGACATCGCTTCGAGTCGCTAGTCTCCCGCCAATTTAATTTTTCCATTACAATGCCGTTTTGTTCGATTTTGGAGTGGAAAAATGATACCAGAAAAACAATCTTAAAAACGGAAGTGTTTCCTATCTTCGATAGATACGATTTAATTTGTTTTCTAGTAAAAACGTATTTAATTTCAATTTACTAAAAATGTGACAGAATGTCAAGTAAAAATCAACCATTTCCCATTGAAATAAAGTTTAATTTGGATCGAATCTTGCTTGTTCTATTTTGAACAACGATCTTTTTTGTTGCCGAAACTTCCACGCTACTCAATTAGTGATGTAGTTAAGATCGGTTGACGATTTGATCGATAGATATCGATAAAATAAAACAATGTTATACTTAGGTACTGTTTAACATTTCAATACAAAGATCCTAACATTCATACACAATAATTATTTTGAAAAGTAACATAAAAATAACAAAACCTGTGTAACATTAAAGTTACATTACTGATGTTTTCTAGCTAGTAAAGAATCAAACTTTTACTAATTTTAATAATGATTGAGAATTGCATTGACATTTTACGTAAAAACTGACATGATAAATATTGGCAATTTATTTTTCTTCTATGTTTGTTTTGTTTGTTCTTCTTTACCACTGAAATATACCTGTTTAAAAAGTCGATATAATTTCTCTTTTATGTTATCTCCTTAGAATTTTCGCATAGAAAAACTCTTATTATTTGTTTGGGTTTGTTTAGTAAATAGTTTTATGTAAGCAATAAAATATTGTAATTTATTTTGTTGTATTATTGTCTATTATTATATATAAATACTTGTTTATAATACAATTATTTTTTTCAAAATAAATTGGGTATCTATCGACATCGATAATATGAATAAAATTTTAATGTGTCTCTTCCTTAACCGAGTAGCAAAAAATACAGACATGTGACGCGAATATAATCTTTTTTTTGGCAGACATTAAGTTTATTATTGTTTCCATTGAAAATACTGCCATCTATGATGGACGAGTAGCGGAATTTACTAGGCATATTCTATAGGCTATTTCTAGCATGATTGCTGATTACAAAACGTCGTATTTTATTTCTGAGTAAAGCAAAATAAATCCTATGACGACGACGAAGGTATATTTTTAAAATGTAGAATCTGTGAGTTATGCTAGTTGTGATTAAAATTTAAACGACCATTCAAACGAATTGTTTTTTGTAGTGCATTGTATAATTAATGGTTTGATTGTGTTAGTTTGGCGACACTGGTTCCGATACAGATTTCGTCACTTAGCATTTCTACCTGTTTTTTTCTGTTCTGTGGTATCTATCATACAAATTTTCTGCCCAACTGCCGGACAGTTGACGGCACGGTTGGCGCAGTGGCTCAGGCAATGGACTGCTGCGCTGCGTGTTGCAGGTTCGATCCCCGCACGGAACAAATATTTGAATGGCCTACAGATAGTTGTTCCGGGTCTGGGTATTTGTGTATGTGAGTTTAAATGTTTGTGAACGCACCCACGACACAGGAAAAATTCCTAGTGTGGGGCATCGTTTATTATTTAAAAATAAAATTTAAAAAAGTTTATCGGCAGTGTTTTCGTGAATACAGCTCTCTGTTAAAATCACATTAATATTACATCATAACGTTAAAGGAACACATAGTTTTGTTATAATTTATACAAGGGTAAGGTAAATCGCCTTGTTGTTCTGCTCACACAGACGTACGCCACGGGCAATGCACTCATACTCGAGCTACCCAGTTTGTATTTCAAAAGAGACAAGTTGTGAATTGGGGCGTTGCTGTGTGTCTTGCTGCGAGCAATCTTTTTCTTTGACTATTTTGCTACGGTGACTAAGAAGGTCCCTAAGAAAGATGTCTCTGCAGTTGGCAGCCACACTGACCTACAATGTTTTTTTTTGTATTTAAGGTTGAATATATAGAAAAATTAGAGCATAATACGACTGTGATAGCAAAACTGCAAGACCAAATTGAGCACATGAACAAACAAAGCAAAGAAAAAGATGTAGAAATGGAACATTTAAAAAGTAAAATCAAGCAGACTGAAGAAGCTGTAAAAAGTTTAACCTCCAGTAAGGTGAGAGTATATTATTTTACTAGTTTTTAACTTGATCAAACGCATCTCACCTGATTCTCGCCCTATAACAAGCAGATAAACAAATACATTTATTTCATAATTTCTTATTCCCTAAACCAAGGTATAGGGGTTATTCCAAAACACTGTTATTATATTATTTATGTATTTTGTGACAACCTCTTTAAGACGCGGAGGCAAAACTACACCTTGTATATTTGTGACATTGCCAAGTTTCAAATCACCTTAGCACAATAACGATTGTTGTTTCCCAGGCTGAACTACAATCACAGTGTAATAACTACAACACTAGATTGACGGACGCAGAAGTAAGTTACGAGACTCTTAGGAACAAAGCGAAGCTCAGGGAAGAAGAACTGCTGTCTTTACTGGAGGAACTAAACGCGAGGAACAAGAAACCTGAAGATATTGGTAAGTTTAGCCTGTAAGACACTCTTGCATTTCAAAAATGAGTGGAAACCATTCCGATTTAGACCTTCAGTCACGCAATCCTGAATTGCACATTTTAAATAAGTGCCTGCGAAACATTTTTCAATGCTTTTTATTAATAATGATCATTTTTATCACCATTTATAGGAAAAGTATTGTCCCGCACATTGGACAAGGAGATACAATTCATGGATATTTCTAAAGATATTTCTCTCGTCAATAGTGACAGTGATAGCATAGTTCATACTAATGACGGTGAATCTGACCGTATGAACGAATTACTTGCCGACACACAATCAGAATTGAACCTAAGAAATCAAACCATCATAGAATTAGATGCGAATATCTTTGCGCAGCAACAAAAAATATCCTCATTAGAAGAACTAAACAAAAATCTCCAAAAAGACATAACAACTTTCACAGAAAAACTGTCTCTAATGAACAATGAGAATTCTCTACTTAAATCAACAATAGACACGCTAAATTCGACAATAGGAGGCCTTAAAGAAAATTTAGAAACCGCGAATAATGACATGTGTTCGTATAATAGACTTATACAAGAATTACAAATAAAAATAAGCCAACAAGAAAAACTACCAACCATCACCATTGATGATAGCACACTAGAAAATATGATTGCTAATGAAGAGAAATTTATTGCCAGCAATGAAAACATGAAAAACATCATTCACTCTCTTAAAATCGCTCTTAATTCCCGAAGTAAAGAAATTGATGAATTAAGAACATCAGCGCAAGTATACAGCGATGCAACATTTGAAAATGCAAACCTTGCAGAACAACTTGAATGTAAAACAAAAGAAGTAGATAGTCTGAACAAGCAAATAAATGAAAACATAGCCAGTATCAGCAAACTAGTGAATGAAAAGAATGTTCTTAAAACTGTTGAACAAGATCTCACCAAGAAATTAGCAGATTTTGAACTTAAAACTTTTCAACTAGAAAAGTTTAATATAGAACTCAGCACTTCTGCTGAAAAACTGAAAGAAGAAAATGAAAAACTTGCACTTTCCAAAATAGATAATGATTGTTCGGGTAAAGAAATATTAGAAATGAAAAATCTATTGTTGGCAGAACAAGTTCAGAATATAACAGACAAAATTGCTGAATTAGAAAAAGAAATAAACGTAAAAGATAATCTGATATCTTCTCTCAAGAAAGAAAATGAAGAATCAAATGAATATTTACTTAAAGCTAAAGCTACCGTCCACAAAACACAACTGATACTTAACACTTTGTCTGGTAACATGCAGGAAGTACCCGAAATGCTTGACAACTTTGTAAATGTTTTTAACGTTTTAAGTAACAGTATGAATACTCTAGAAAATGTTGCCAATAATGTTATCAAACAAAAAGAAGAGGCCTCAAAAAGTAACGATGATTTGAAAGTTATGTTAGAAGTCCTCACTTTAGAACATGATTCTGAAATATCAGCACTTCAAGAACAGTTAGATATCATTAGTAGCACTGAAAGTAGTAGAAACCAAGAAAATGAAACATTTACTCAAACAATAAATCAGTTGAATAATGAACTCGAATTAACCCGCAATGAACTGCATTCAAAAAAATCTGAAAATGAGACTATGAATGTCTCTCTTGAACAGGCTAAAGAAATTCGAGACGCATGCAATCAACAAATAGCGGATTTACTTGATAAAAATAATGTTCTTGAAAATCTTATAGCGAAGTTGGAGGAAGAGGGACGCTTACTACGAGCTAAGCTAGCAGAGTTTACTGTAATCAAGGAACAAACTACCAATTCGATGCAAGAGCGAGATGAGTTATTAAATAACATCTTTGAAAAAATCACAGAATTCACAGTCAATTATAATATCCAAAACGATATCAGGGGAGAAGTCGGTAACGACTGCCGAAAAATTCACGAACGCATTCTTTCAACGTTGGACAAAGTAGGAAGTCACATCACGTTTATCAGCTCGAAAAACGAAGATGATGATGACGACGAAAATACCAAAATAAATGAAATTTTACTAGAAGCCAAACAAGAAATAGTTGAGCTTACACAACAGAATCTCAGTCTCATAGAACAACTATCTCAGGTTGAAAGCGATCACGGTAAATTGTCGACGAAACTAACAAAAAATCAGGAAGACAATGAACAACTCAATAAAGAACTGTCAATGACTCATAGCGTTCTACAAAGCCTACAGGTAGAACTTCAATTGAAGGCTGATGAACTAACAAGCATGGAAAACAAAGTTAAAGTTTGCAAAGAACAATTTACAAGTCTAGATTTTATAATGAAACAGCAGATGGATGAATTAAAATTAGAAAACGAAAAACTTAAATATAGCATTACAGATATTCGACCTAAACCTAATTTGAACTCAATTATAACTTACGAACACAAAGATTTATTTGATATTGACAGTCAAGATGAAGCTGAAATAAAACAAACTGATACATGCAGTGATCTATCGTCTCCTCCTAGCCTGTTAACAATATGCTGTAACACAATAGTGGATTTCATACACCCCAAGGAAATTGAATCAAACACTAGAACTGTAAGTTCTAATGGTGATTCAGATAAAAGTGATCAAAACAACATAGTCGCATGCAAATGTAGTGAACTCTCTTTAGAACTAGAATCTATCAGAGAAGAAAACTTTGAAATCCTTGAGCTTTTACAGCAAATGGAAGCTGTGAATCAACATCTTATGCAAGAACAAGAAGAAACACGCAGTGAACTACAGCTTCTCGTTGAACCCGCACGCGAATTGCAGAAGAAAATTATTAATCATAAAACCAATTTGTCCATCTTAACAGCTACAACTACTGCCGAGAATAGAGCTTTAAAGTCGCAGGTTAAAGGACTACAACATCACCACAGCCGCTTTCACAATGTATGCAAAAGAGATATACCTGACTTTAAGAAACAATTACGTGAACTCATGACCTTGTTGAAAGGGGATTGTTCTATAGCCGATCAACAAAACGCGAGTTTTAAACGATATTCACTGCCAGATGTACTGGACAGTAGTACTGCTCTTCCAAACTTTAAAAATGAATCTACTCTAGATGGGGATCTTTTAATGCTCGATACAAATGTTACAATGACTACAGCCGCAGATAACACTTTGACAGCGCATGAGCAAACTTGTTTAGATTTAACTCAGTTCTACAATGAAGCTTCTTGCCAAACGAACGAGTTGAATCAAACGGAAATTCTAAATCATGACATGAACATTTATGAGAGGTTAAATATACTGAAAGACGAGAACGATAAACTACGCGAATTAGTCAATAAATACGTTGAAATGAAACAAAAAATGACAGACGCTCAAGTTAGCCCCATCAAGATAAATAATGTTTCCCATGAAAATATTAATCAAATTCCAAAGAGTAATGAGATGAATGCTCTTAATTATTGTGATAAATGTGAAGAGCTACAATTAGCACAGGAACAGCTCTGTGAAAATTTAAAATCAATTTCTCAAGAATTATTAGACATTAAAACGCAAAAATCTGAGGTCGATCAGAAATACAACAATTTAATTTTAGAAACACCCTCGACTGATCTCCTTATAAGAAAGTTGAATAATTTAGAAAAAGATAATATTGATAAAACTCAGGAATTGAATAAACTTACCAATACGCTTAGCTTTAGGACTGAACAACTAAAAACTTTACAAGAGGAAAACGATTCGTTATCTACACAAGTAATGGAAAATATATCTGAAGCTGATGACTTAAATAAAGAGTTAGACAATATGAAAAAAAACAATACCGAATTATTAGAGAAATGCAGCAAGTTAGAACAATCACTAAAGGAATTGAGTGATAAGGAGCTTTCTGGCAGCTGTTCCGAGTGTCTATCGAAAGACGAAATTATAAAATCACTGGAATTAAAACGAACAAAAACATATACAAAACTGAGCAGAAGTTTGAGTGACTCCGACACCTCATCTAGATACAACAAGATCTGCACTCTGCAAAGTGAATTGGATGCAGGTAGAGAAGATTGCAAGGAAATCACTGAAGATGTAGCAACTATCAAAAATCATTTAGACCGCAGCAACCTCTCGATGGATTTAGATGATAGTATGGGAGAATCCAACTTGTACACGTTTGCTAGAGACTATGTTGTCAGCAGCCCTCAGTCGAATAAATGTGGTATGCCTGATATTCCCGAGGAACAACCCTTAGATATATACAAAATGGACAAAATAGACTGCATTAATTATTACTCTGAAAAAACAGGCGTCGGCATTGAAAATGTCAATCGTGATATCAAAATTATCGATCTTATGAAAACGTTTTACGAACACTTAATAACCAAACACGGTAACGAAGTAGAGAATTTAACAAATAAATTTAAAGATTATGATGAAAGTAAAACCCAGTTAGAAAACCAAATCAGCAATTTAAAAGAAAAACATTCTCAAGTCACCGTAGAATTTGAACAGAAAGATCAAATTTATAAAGCTGTTGTAAATGCGCTGTCGCAAATTAAAAATAATATTAATATCTTAAACCAAGAGATTGTAAATTTTTCTGATGTGGACGTAACTAAAATGGTAAATATGTACAAAGACTATTTTTTCAAAGTCTTAGACAATCAGTTAGGTTTGTCCAGTATGAAAATTGTCGAAACGCTTATCAATAGCATTGTTAACAAGCATCAAACTGATTTAACCGGAATTACGGAGCAATACACAAAGTTACAAACACACATGGAGAGTGTCACTCAAGAATTAAGATCTGTTAACGAAAACTTAGAGCAGATGAAGTGCCAGTTATCTGCTAAAGAAGAAGAATACAATTTACTCAGGGAACAGAAAGAGAGAATCCATGAAATAAGCAATGCAGTTACGTTAGACATAATCAAGAAAGACAAAGAATTAAGCGAAACAATAAACAATGGTTTTAATAAACTAAGAGAACTGAAAGTAGTTAGAAATCAAGATGTTGATTTGACATTACCCGTTACTGCCAATATCGACTTGCTCTTTGAGCACTTGTTTACCCAACACAAAAACAGCATTAGCCCCGATACAGAAAAGGAGAAAGAAAATATTGCCTTAGAAGTAAATAATTTAAAACAAATTATAGAAGTAAAACAAAAGAAAATACAGGATCTTCAAAAACATAGTCAAAACTTACAAGAAAAGAACAGCGCTGTTACTATTGATTTAGCAGACAAAGAGAAAAAACTACAAGCCCAAAGCGCCTTGTATATTGATTTGAGTGAAATATACGAAACTAAAGTTAAAGAGAACAAAGCAAATGTTGATCTTATAAAAAAGTTATCAGAAGAAGTCAAGTTATTAAAAGTTACTATTGATGAGAAGGAAAACACTATTGGGAATCTAGAACTGGAAATGGAAACTGAAAAAGATAGCAAAATGAGAGAATTTACCCAACTGTTGGAGAGTGTAAAGGTTTTGCAAGATGATTTTGCACAGTTGAAAGCTATGAATGAAGTCATAGTTAAAGAAAAGGATTCATACGCTAATGAGTTGCTAAAGTCTGGTGAGACTCTAAAACAGAATAGCATAGAAATGGATAAAATGACTTCCGATATTTTAGTACTAAGAGAATCTGTACGAGAGAATGGTATTATAATAGAGAATTTGAATGTGGAAGCGAAGAATTTGTTAAAAATAAATAAGGAGCTTAAAGAAAAGTTTGAAGATAAATGCAGGGATTGCTCTAGACTGGAGACTAATATTAAAACGCACGAGAAGACTGCTGAGATTCAGACAAGAATGATAATGAGGTGAGTTAAAAATAAAATCTTTTCTTTTCTTGTGTTCTGGTTGCTTTCGATTTAACTTGCCATGAACTTCTTCATCCAAATTCGTCCAGCCGTTTTTGCGAGGTTGATGTGTAAACTTACTTTTAAAGCATTTACAACGAAAAGGAAAGCTCAATTCGTATAAATTAACAAAATGTTACGCTTACGTTCCTAGACCTAAGTTGCCTACCCGATTGCTGAATTACTCAAATCTATTTGATCTCGTTTTCGACCAATGAATACTATTAAATAATATCCAAAGAAAATCAGTTTACTTTACTTGATTTTGTAAATAATGGCAACATCAGTAAACAAACATGATCATTTGGTTACCATTGCTATGGTAACCAAATGATCATGTTTTCAAGCTTTTCAATGTCGTAAACTATTCAAAAAATCTATCTTAGGTTAGATGATAAATGTTAATTTATTATTATAAATAATTATATCAGGTAATAAGAGTATTGGTATAGATATTATGCCTTCGAATTTCAGGTAAGCTTTGTATTCCACATAACTAAAAAACGTTTTATTTTTTGCGAAATGGTGCAGTTATTACTACTTAGATGAAACACTTGCTAAATAATATAAGAAAGAAAGAAAGAAAGAAAAAGTATTTATTTGTCGCAGAAACATACCGTGCATACAGGAAATAAACAAAACACATACAACGCATAAGAGGTATAAAAAAAAATACAACAAGCAGGGAAATAAAAAAATTAAATAAAAATGTTGCACGTCGTAACTGCGACAAGTAGGTAATATCTGAATAGGTCGTTCTAAATACATTAAATAACTTATCCTACTTCTTACTCATCTGTCCTTCTAAACTAACATTTTAAAGAGGCAAATTTTGCAAGTTTGTATGTAGGAGAGACCAACTTCCGGAACTACTAATTCGGTTCTGAAAATTCTTTTACCAATGGGAAGCTATGTCATTCCCGAGTGTCATAGACTACATTTAAAACATTCGTGTGAGTTAACTTCCGTATATAGTGAGAGCGAACCCACTTGGAAACGCTAGTCATCCTCTGATATAATTAAGAAAGTTACTACTGCAACTACTGAACGGATTTGGATGAAATTCGGCACACAGATACAAGTCCCACATATGGACAAATATGTAATTGTGTCTAGTAAAATTGTAAAAATAGGGGTGTATTACTTACTATACCTACCAACATATAAGCGTGATGGACCACACAAATTCATGGGAATAGTGTATTTCACCAAAAAAATCGAATTAGTCCGTCTGTTAGATTATCGGAAAATATTGGATTGGTGTTTTTTTTTTGTTTTCTCAAATTATTAAAAAATAAAAAATAAATAAATCGTGTCAAAGATCATGAATGGGGGCTTGTGACGTCACTTTCTGGGTAAAAAAGGGCTTAACCTTGTGACTTCACACGACTTAACACGACTTTTCGAAGCACGGTATCGTCATCAGTCGGTCATCTTGTGTTTACGTGAAAAAAAACATGTGTCCATTATTTTTTGGAAATCTATCTGGCGGACTAATTACATTATTTGATGAAATCCCCTGTTGAACAGTCACGAGCAATATTATGTATACACTTGACCATGTTCAACCGCGAATTTCTGGTGAAATAACGATTGCAATTTTGAAATATGACCTACTTTATAATTTTATGAATTTTAAATTATTCGTTTCGTTACGTTACATGAAAATAAACATTACAGTAGCTGAAAATTTCTTCTTAAGTGTATACATGTTGGTGCTGCTGATTGAACATAACTGGCAAAATTTTGGTACACTAAATTTCTTTGAAACTATTCGAGTATTACAGGTGTGATGAATTTCAGGCTAGAGAAACAAAAGAACGAAGACGACAAGACTATCGGCGAGAAGAACAAACAGATTGAAGATCTAAAACTCAAGGATACTCAGCATGATAGCAATGAAATCGAAAATTTGCGGAGGATCAAGAATTCTTTAGAGGTATGTTCTTTGTAATGGTTGTCGCTATTAAAGGTGTACTGAATAGTCGGGAAAGCGACTATCCAGCCATATTCGTAGTCGGCGACTAGTCAGCAAAAAGCGCATACTAGTCCGTTCAAGTGATTGTTATGAAATTATAACCTTTATTGTTATTATAAAATCAGCTTTAGTTTTGTTATATAATTTACGAATCGAAACTCTTCATTTGATAGTCATAGGTTCATTAAACGAGAGGGCGTTGTATTACTCCATGCTAGCGACTCCGGCTATACATGCAACGACACTGAAATTGCAGAGATGCACCGAAAGCAATAAGGGAATTTTCTGATTCATCATCTGCAAAGCCTTTTGCCAATAGGGTATACACCAAAAAATCTAATTAGTTAGATTTTCAAAAAATAATGGACACGTATTTTTCGTTTTATTAAATTAATAAAAACCGGCTAAGTGCATGTCGGACCACGCACAATGTAGGGTTCCGTAGTTGCCCATCAAAACATGTGAACTTATTTTAAACTGATTAACCACCCTGCTTACCTGCGATCGATGATTTTTATTGTAAAAATAAAACAAACTTACATTTGCAGTTTTTGACCTGCGCTTCCATACATTATGTATAAGAAAATATTTCATGTCAGTACATTTTATAAGTTTGGTCGACTATTACTTCTAAACTTGTAAAGCCTACTTAGCCGGGATAGTTTTCCTTTTATTTTCGTTATATATGCTACTACGCTGAATTTTTTCACACGCCCAAAGGGTTGGGCCCTTATATAGGTGGTAAAAGTTTGCACTTTAAGAGGAGGCTCCCTAAATTTTATGTTAATTTGCATTAATATTCTGAAACAGTCGAACATACAATCAAAATGGAACTTTAGTATATGATTTATTGGATCTTTTTCTTTCCATGTACAAGACAGTTACGTAATTGTAGCATATTCGCTCGATTCATTTTTTATTCGAAAATCATGTCTTTTTTAACGATTATTACATTTTTCCTCAAGATTGCTCCGCCTTTATGTCTAAAATAAATGTTCACTGTAAGAAAATATAGTTTACTATCCAGCCACAAGATATTTTTTCTCCAGATCAATTACTACTTTAGTTATAAACGAAATAAGAATTGAGACTTACGACATTTAGTTTCGTGCTCGAACGCGATCAAAGAGCGCACGCGGTATTCGACTTTATTACTGATGTGCTAGCGTCTAGCACATCGCGCGGAGTGGCGGGGTGAATGGGGCGGAGCTTGCGTGGAAATTATTTTAGAGTGCCTGGTCTTAAACCATAATATTTTACAAACGAATCCCTTAATCGAGAAACTGTTTGAGCAACCTCAAAGGTCCTCTTGGTATAAGTTTTAGCACCATCTTTTGTTTTCTAGACCCGTGTGACCGAGCTTGAAGAACTGTTATCGGGTAAATCGCGCCCGTCCATCGACGCTCTCGCTGACTTGTCCCGACGAAGACGACAGAGCCTCCATGACTCGAAGCGGTTGTTCGGAGAGGAGAAACAAGAGTTTGAAGGTAAGTTGTTATTTTAGTAGTTTCATCATCATCATCATCAGCCTATAATGTTCCCACTGCAGGGACGCAGGCCTCCTCTCTAGGAGATGGATGGGAATCCACCATGCGGGCCCAGCGCGGATTGGTAGATGTCACATGTCTTCAAAAATTTTGGTTCGCAGACATCCCGGTTTCGTCACGATTTTTCCTTCACCGTTTTGAGAGGGTGATGGGAGATCATGAAATAACCCCTCCCACTCTTGGGCATAGCGAAAAGCAGTGTCAGACTTCTACTGACTAAAAACCAGCCATGTTCCTACTTAGCCCTTTATGTCGAGACCGCGGTATCTCTTACAACAACCCACAGCCCCGACGGGACAACCCGCAGCCCCGACGGGATAATGCGCAAGCCTGGGTTCGAATCCACAACTTTCTGCTCGTAAACCGGGCTGCTACCCAGTGGTAGCGGCCTCGATTTAACTAAACTAGGCTAAACTGAGCAGGCAGCGGTGGCCCAGTGGGACAGTGGACCACCGCTGCTTAGTTTAGTCTACGCCATCTAAAAAAATCTTATTCTTCATCATCATCACTCGATCGTATGCGACATAACTAGATTGTCGCAACTCGCACCCAGTTGCTACCAGCCAACCTGCTCGTATCGTGGCTCCACCGAGCCTGAGGGCGTCCTACCTTACACTCGCCGGCCGACTCGTGGTCTCCCCAACGTTAAATGGTTCTACGGCTAATATGGCCAGTCCATTGACATTATTCATCACTGACCTATAGACAATTGAAAGTATTTGTTTTCATCTGTTTCAGACCATAACAGCGTGGAAACCGTGTTTGAGTCTAGGCAGAAACCCGATGACCTCTTCATGGATGTCGACGAAGATATATCCAATAGAAGCAGTCCGATTATGAGGCATAGCAAAGGGTATCATTTTTTTATGTCTTCTCGGTCCCATTTCTTCCTTATTTTGCGTGGTAATTTTATACACATTTTATGTCCTATTTTTTTCTCATCACAAAATAGCTAATAAGTATTTTTGTTGTTTCAGACGTGATAGCTTGTCTCTTTCAAAGACTGATCAGGTAACTAACTCTAAAAGATTAGCGCGTTCATCTATGGTTGGTCTACATTATACAGGCTCTCATTATCTTTGGTTTTTTTCTGTTCTAAGGACGAGGAACAGTCCCGCCCGAGCAGCGTGGTGGCGACTCGTAGAAGAAGGCAGAGCATTCATGACTTGCACAGAAGTGTGCTGCGTCACACTCCGTCACCAGGTAACGCATTCAATTTTTCATACTCGTAAAAACCACTCCTTCGAAGAAATTAATTGGAAATGGCGGCCAAACTTTTCTTCCACTCATAAATTATTCCATTTGGATGTTAAAACCCTTGTTAAATCGTCAGTTTTCATTTCAATCAATACTCGACAAATAGCCAATGTAAAAAAAACTTGACAAATGATATACTAAAACTTTCCTCGAGAATCAATCTATGCATTGGGAAAAATTATCGCGTATCGCGTTAAAATATTTTATCGCGAACAGACAGACGCGGCGGAGGACTTTGTTTTATAATATAAGCCTATACTGACTGTTATAAAATATGTGCTTTTAAATGCACAAAGTCAAATATGTTATTTTTATTCTTACAGGGTTAGACGTATCCAACAGGATACTTGATGAGTTCAATCATTCGAAGCCTTCTGACACTTCTGGTGATGCCGTCAGGTTTGTGATAAACTCATACAGTATTCAAGATCCGAAAGAAGAACCCTTTGTGCAACTTTTCAACACTTTTTGAATTTAAAAAGAACTAATAATGGCAACTGCAGTCGTCGATCGTGGAATTGTGGCCACCTAATTTAGCCATTAGTCCTGGCTGCCATTTTTTCGAGTTTTGAAACAATCGGTTCTAATAACCAGTCTTAACAAGTAACTTAGTTTTAGATGTTAAAAGGCAGTCACCACCCCATTTAAAATAATGGGACGTGAATCCGACTCGTAACAACGTCTGGAGAAGACTATGCAGATAATCATGGTTTATCCTTAATTTATGAGAACTTTTTGATCTTGCCGAAATAAATATGTCTGCTGTAACAGTGAGGTGTCCCATCTGCGAGAGCGTCTTGCCTTCTGGCAGCAAGAGTTAGAAGATCTAAAAGAGAAGTACAGAGAGTTGGACGAGGAGTGTGAGACGTGCGCCGAGTACTTGCGAGAGCGAGACGAACAGTGCGCAAGGCTTAAGAAAGAGAAAGCAACACTGCAGGTAAGATTATTCAAAATTATATTATTTAAACCCCATGAACGCCCGGCCTAATAGTCAGGCAGGGCACATTGCTCGCAGAACGGATGACCGATGGGGCTGAAAAGTTCTGGAGTGACGACCAGCGACCGCGTACCGGGAAACTTTGCGTTGCGCGGCCTCCCACTAGTGGAGCGTGCGTGGCCGTCTTTCGACTGACTGATTAATCTTTTTTTAAAGACTTTGATTTTTGGGTTGGACCTCAGAAAATGGATACAATATAATGAGTTTACTTTATAATACCATTCAATAAGAAATTAAAACTTACCTATTCTCGTACATAATATTTTTACGAGCTGGGTATGGGATAAATAAAAACACTATCAATTAAACACACGAATTAACGTCATTACGCACAAAACACTTATTCACAATCACTACAACACTACTGAACTTATTATCGCATTTTTTTTTTTTTTTTTTTAATATTCCACAACTATTACACAACGCCATCTAGTCCCAAGCTAAGCAGAGCTTGTGTTATGGGTACTAGACAACTGATAAACATACTTATATATTTCTAAATACATACATATTATAGATAAATTACACCCAGACACAGAACAAATGATCGTGCTCATCACACAAACATTTGTCCTGGGTGGGAATCGAACCCACGACCTCCGGCATAGCAGTTAGGGTCACTAACCACAAGACCAACAGGCCAGTCAGGAACCAACAAGGAAGAAGCTACTTTACGCCCTATGCCGCCGACGCCCGCCGCGCTGACCTTGTGATTGAATATACAATGGAAGTAGGTACCTACAAGAATGTACACGACTTGTAGGTACTTCACAGTTATTAGCGAGGTTTCCTGAAGATTCTAGAAGACCGTTGTAACAAGATATGTTTTCATTTTTTCTCAAGTTTTTATTGAGTGTTGACTGTAGTAAGCATTGCGTCACCGCGATGCGATAACGAGAATGGAAAACTCAATAATGTATTGGAATGACATACGCTATCGAAAAGCTTGAGTTAGATGTGTTTTTTTTATTTCGGGAAATACTGGCTTTTGACTGGTCTAATGTTGTTCTCCTGAAAATTGCCAGTTTTTATTTTTGTCTAGCAATAGGCAAACCAACTCAGTACTTGTGACTGAAAGTAGTACTTTATTACAGGTAACAGTGTCAGACCTCAAGGAGAAACTACAATCGTGCAATCCGAATCAAAGTCAGCAGATCGCATCGAAACCCAGCGTGGCTCATGTCGGCGTTAACACTGACGAAGGTAGGATGAGTTGACATTATGGCAAAATAGTCTTAAGAGACATTGAAAAACCAAGTTAAAAATCCAAGACTTCTTTCACAAATAGTCTAGAAAAAGGGTTGTAAGGGGGAGATGAAAGATTACTTTTGAGCGCGATAACTGACTTCGGTCACGATAACCGACATCCACACGGGTGAAGCCGCGGGCATCAGCTAGTAATTAAATTAATAAAAGTCTTCGATTTTTGGCTCTGATTTTGAATTTTAATTTGGAACCGAATTTATGACTTGAACTTGTCTTCAGTGAACAGTAAAGTTTCAGCTTTATGAATGTTTATTTATTTTAACAGATTGGACAAACCTGCATTCAGTCGTAGTAGACCGTATGTCGTTTGACGCCGAGGTGGAGAAGAACAAGAAACTCACCAAAACCATAGAAGAGTTGCGATTCAAGAAACAAGACCTGAAAAACACGCTCGCTAAGATGCAGAAAGCTTTGGAGAAGAATAGCAGTCACAGGTATGTATAAATGAAATAATTGTTTTTCATAGTTCTGCACTCTCAAAAGTCTTCAAGTTTTTAATTATCAGTTTAATACAAAAATTACCGTATTTGTAACAAACAAATACCTGCGTGATTACAGCGCATCCTCTTTATGGCCCCTCTACACATCGGCAGATGCGTCCGCAGATGTGTGGGCAGGCGGGTGCTCGTGCTTCTCAACCCTTTGATTTGGGACAAAACCGACACCAAGTGGATTGGCGGCAGACGCATCTGCCGCCAATCCAATCCGCCAATACCTACCACAGACGACCAAATCACCCCCTCTACACACTCGGCGGATGCATCTGCAGATGACGTCTGCTGATGAGTAGAGGGGGCTTTACAGATACAGAGAGGTCTTTATCCTAGAAGTGTGTATCCCATATATTTGTTTTTTTTTTGGTGAATATAAGGGATGTTTACTGACAAAAAAAAATGTGATTCTAATTCGTCCGTCTGTTACATTATCGAAAAATATTGGATATGTATTTTTGTTTTAACAAATCAATAAAAATTGACGAAGATAAAACGCGTCAAAGATTTGAGTGGGGGTCTGTGACGTCCGTCACTGACCGGTAAAAATTAATACAAAAAAACTAACATACTAATGTCTTAGAATATGACATCACACGAGTTTTCAAAGTACTGTATCGTCTTCATTGGTTGTTTACGTTTCCAATATTTTTTGGAAATCTATCTGACGGTCTAATTAGATTTTTTTGTTAACTACCGTAAAACGGGGTGAATGGGGATGCAGGGGTGAATCGAGACGAAACTTTAAAATGGATTTGAACTTAAAAAAAATATAGTTTGTTGCTAACAAGGACACTTGATCTTTAATTAAAAAACAGTAAACACATTACAATCTTTTCTGGCAACAAACTATATTATTTCAATGTTAAAATCCATTTTAAAGTTTCGTTACGATTCACCCCTGCATCCCCATTCACCCCGTTTTACCGGTACCCTTTTAAATAAATCTTTGTACCACTTTTAACAGAGAATTAGACGCGGCGCGGCACGAGCTCCAAGCGTGCAAACAAGAGCTGGCACAACTCAGAGAGAAGTACAAAGATCTAGACGAAGAGTGCGAGACGTGCGCGCAGTACTTACGGGAGAAGGAGGAACAGTGTCGCAAGCTCAAGGAGGCTAAGAATGCTCTGGAGGTAAGTCGAACCTTTGTTCTCGACCTCTTTTCAGTCTCACCACTAAAGGTTGGTTGTATGTAGTAGTCATCAAACCTATGGGTCTTTAAAACAAAAGTGGACGATCTATGAAACCAAACTTTTACACCCGGTTACCGTAATCGTCTTGTTTGAGCTCTTTGGGAAAGATCGCATCAGGCAATGGACTATCGGCAGTCTGCGTAGAAAAATTACGGACACATAAAATTTATTCAACTCTCAAATCATTTATTTGCATAGAATGTAGGTATAATACAATAATGTATGTAACTCTAGGAAAATCAATGCTATTGTAAAAACAATACCAGTGGTACTAAGTTGATGACTACTAAGCATTATGTGAGCCACCAGCTGGTTTGCAATGTCAGCAAAATGTTCTGACAGCAATACTAAGAAAGCCTTCAAGTATTACGTAAAGCAATTTTTGGAGATTTTTGAACCCCCCCCCCCCTCCATTTAAAATTACGTAACGTTTTCTGTACCTTCCTCCCCCCCTAGTAAACGTTACGCAACCACCAACTGACCATTTACTAACTAAAATGTAAAATTTTGAGAATGAAACGTATTAAGAAAAAAACATGCTTGAGAGAATCTATCGACGCGTCCGTTTTGAAGAGAAAAAAAAAAGTACAATGTTACATAACGCGTAGCTTAGACCCCTTCCGCCCCTGTAACGCATCCTAACGTTTTTAACCCCCAATTTCGTTACGTAAAACTTGAACGCTCCCTAATGTTAATGTGTCATTCTCAGTCATCCTCTCTTGCAGACTCAACTGCAAGAGTTCCAAGCTGATCACAACTCGAAGTCGCACTCGACGCGCAAGAAGCGCCAGAGTATACACGATCAGAACCGAACCGCTACCGTTGATGTCAAGGATGCTTTTACTGAGACTTGCGACGGTAAGCAACATTTTTTTAAATCTTTTGTACTAGGTGTAACATAAATGCAAGACCTTTCGCATGGTGTCTCTGATCATGAATCAGGACAACTCTAACGAGATTTAAGAAATTTACAAAAAAAATGCTTATCAATATTTAAGGGAAACCCGTAAAAGATATGGATTTTCAAAAGTCAAAGAATATTGGTGTTCAAAGAGGCCTTGCGTTTATTCTGTATTTGTGGGTCTAATCTTGTAAGAAAAATTAGAACCACTTTCTCTAATCCTGTGTCGGTTAAGAGTTATACATGTTGTTTAAGACAATACATTTTTAAAAGCTTTTTTTGTTTGTTTAATAAATTAACTACAACAAAGCCCACTAGTTTTTTCGGACTACTGCGAATTTGAGCCTGACTGTTAGTGTCCAGATTATGCCTCTTTTAGGCCCGATATCCACCAAAGCGGAGAGGACATGTGCCAACTTCGACCAATCACAGAACGGGCGAAAGACCAGATGTACTAATGTGATTGGCCGATTTCCGTTTTGGCGGATACCGGGCCTTAGGGCCAGTTGCGTTAGTTTTCTCCCATTTGTGAAGCAGTAAATTTTGCCAGTGACAGGACTAGATTTATACACATGTTAGTTAGACAAACGGGGTGTACAACACTATTTTAAATTAGACTTACGGCTCATTTGTAAGTCTTCCTTCCTTGACGATTCAAATGTACTTGCAAGTCATAATTATTTTAAAACATTTACAGATTTCTTATCTCAACAAGTGGAGCGCGATGGAAGTGGCCGTCCAATGCCGGAAAATATGACGAAAGAAATAAAGCATTTGAAATTGGTAAGAAAGTATTACTATCGCCCTTTTTTTTTGGCGGCTGGGAAATCATCAAATGACTCGTACCGCTCTGGGCAGAGCGGTAGGGAGTGTCAGACTTCTACTGACTAAAAACCACCCATGTTCCTTCTTAGCTCTGAGTCCGGGGCCGTGGTACCTCTTTCAAACAACCCGCAGCCCCGACGGGATTACAACTTCAGTTATATTCAGTACTTATTTATTGGTATTTGAGGTTATAGTAGAGGGGCCACGGGTAGTCCAACGGTTATCGCGGCCTCGACATAGAGGGCGAAGAAGGAACATGGGTGGTTTTTAGTCAGTAGAAGTCTGACACTCCCTTTCGCTCTGCCCAAGAGCGGGAGGGGTTATTCGATGATTTTACACCCACCAAAAAAAAAAAAAATACAGCTGCTAGCTTAGAGTTAGTTTAGGCATCGCCTAATGTGTCGGAGGTAACTCCAGTAACGAATAGGGACGTTATAATGGCTCGTATTAGTTTACATAGCACAACATCACACCCATAATCCTTGAAGGATTAGGCAGAGGTGTACTTAATAGTACACCAACGTGGGATAACCCAATAAAACTTTGCCAGACCGGGAATCGGACCCAGGACCAGCAGTCGCGCTTGCGTCTACTAGACTAACGAGGCAGTCAGCCGTATTCATTTTCATCTACCAGATTAAAGGAAAATAAATCTATATTTTTTTTTTTATTCGCAGAGAGCAGTGTCTGTGTAGGAGTACTTTCTACATAGACACTGCTCCACAAAAATAGGGTAGTTAACAAAAAAAACTAATTTGTCCGTCAGATAGTTTTCCAAAAAATATTGGACACATATTTTTTCTCTTTTCACGTAAACAAACAATGAAGACGATACAGTGCTTTGATAAGTCGTGTGACGTCATATTCTTAGACATTAGTATTTCATTTTTTCACAAGCTCCCACTTAAATATTTGACGCGTTTTATCTTCGTCAATTTGTATTGATTTGATAAAACAAAAAACACGTATCTAATATTTTAAGATTATTATAACAGACGGAATAATTAGAATCATATTTTTTAAAGTCAGGAAACATCCCCATACTGTATCTAATACTAGAATGTGTAATAGGTTGTGGAGAAGCTGTCTCAACAGAAGACGTTCTTGGAGCAGCAGCTGGTGAGCGTATCGGCTATGCACGCGCCACAACCCATGTACGTGGCAACTGGCAGCGCTATTGTACAGGTACGAACAATATTGCTCTTTTGTTTCTTTACTGACTTGTATGGTCTACCCATGTTTCGCCAGTTTTGATAACAGCTCTTATTTGTGTGCCTGCCTGTTCACTTCAACCGGGATCGAATCAGGAGTCTCAACCTGTATAGGGTGTAAACGACCCCCTTTACGAAGCCGTCAACCAAGCATTATGTACATCAAACTAAGTCCCCTACGAAAAAGTTTTTGCTGGGAAACGACTTTTTTTTTGTGAAAAATCACATTTTACGGTAAAACTCTTAAAACACTGTGCTAGTGGATGCAGTTAAAACCTGAAAAATTAGTATTAAAAAACCCCCAATATCTCCGTAACTAGGGGGTTCCCAGGTATAGTCTAGGACAAAAAAAATATCGCAGTGACGGGCAGAACAAATGCCCTTCGGCTTCGTTAAGGGTACTACACCATTTATAATCGTTTGCGACCATTAAATCAACGTGGCAGTATTCGTGCAGAAATCATAATAAAATCTATCTTTACAGAACCAACAGCTAACCGACGTGATGAAAGAAAACCAAAAACTGAAAAAAATTAACGCAAAACTGGTCAACATTTGCAAGAAGAGAGGCAAAGACTCGAACAGAGAAAACGAAGACCCCGCCGAGCGGGGCTGAGTAAAATTTACGTAATTTTTCTATTCATTCGAACTAGTAGTTAAATTTTCTTTGACCAATGCACAAATGAGACGGGTATTTATGACATAATAATCGTAATCAGCTGGGCTTGTATTACATAATACTCATAATATTGTGGTATTTTAGTAGTGTGGAAATTATAGATTTATAGTATATTTTTGGCATGTTTATTCAAATATTTGTCAAGTAAGTTCGGAAGCTTTAGTTGGTTTTGTGTCTCCATTTTCCCCATAAAATAACTCTAAAATGGAGATGCTATTGACGAGTGAATGTTTATCACCTTAAGGTATTTGTTAACGGGCACTAATTTCAAGAGTAAATGCGAAAACCTATTCAGATTCAAGTAGCCTAGGTGTGAACTGTTTCGTTTTAAGGACAAATTAATTAATGTCTCTGTATCATCTAAATTAAGACTGAATGTTGCCGACATTCCAAAAGCATTTAATAATAGAACAGCGCAGGAGTTGCCTAACAGTTTTGTGCTCTGTGTGTTTATCAGTAGTTGGAATTATATTTTTATTTTTTGTTTTTAATTATATGTTACTTTATATTTTTTCAATTGATTTTATTTTAGCGTGACACAAGACGTATTGATTCGTTGTTAGGCCACTCTACGCTGATCGCTCCCAAATATAAAGATCAACATGATTGTGATTGTCTGATTGTAAAGGAAACGTTGTGAGTGTGGTGCCATTGTAGATAGTAATTAGTGAAACCTAATTATTCTCATAGATATATTGAATGTGGTACAATTTAGTATTATTAGGGTGTACTTAAAATGTTTGTGCCTAAAAGTATTTAGTGATATTAGTTTTGAGAATGCAGATAATATTTATTGTGCAGTTAAACGCGCACGTATTCTACTAAAAGAATGGCGGACACATTTAGCTTACTGGGCTTAACTAGCGGGTCACGTTGTTGCCAAGTATTTACGAATAACAACTAGTGTAAAAAGCTTGAATACATAATAATATAAACTATCCACCAAGTGCCGTAAAACGACGTGAATAGGCACGCGGGGGGAATCGGGAATTTTGAAAGGGATTTTAACATTGAATTCATATGATGTGTTGCAAACAATTTCTACAAATTATTAAGACTTAATAATTTGTAGAACTTGTTTGTTTATTGTTATGATGTGTTGTTGGTAACATACATGATATCATACAAATTCCACAAAAAAAAATTTAGGTTCACCCCGTTTTACCCGGTACTCGTTCAGTTCGTGATTTTACCATTTTGTACGTAAAAGTATAAGACGCTGGTCCATATAAGACGAGTCCTGACTCACAAAGCTGGGACCCGATAAGCTATACATGTTCCTCCTGTCGCACAAATGACTAACTTCGAATATTAAGATTCGTCCATTAATCATTAGTAAAATTATAATGCACAACTCGAAGATAATTTCTATTAATATTGTATGAACGACTTATATTCTTTGAATATTATTATAATTTAATTAACTGTTAATCTTCTGATATTGATGGTACCAATACAAAATAAATGTTTGATTTTTATTATTTGTGTTTTCATTAGAACAATCACAGGTTACGATTACAGAGACTGGTTGGACTTTGAACTAATAGAAGTTGAATGCTGCGCATTGCACGAGAGGGTCCGATATGTTGTTATTATTTTGTCTCTCTCACACGCAGATATTATAAAAAGATAATACTTCTTTAAAAAAAAAAATCGTTGCGTTCACAAACATTTAAACTCACATATACCCAGACCCGGAACAACTATCTGTAGGTCATAAAAATATTTGTTCCGTGCGGGGATCGAACCCGCGACACGCAGCGCGGCAGTCAATTGCTTGAGCCATTGCGCTAACCTTCATTACTTTTTTTACACATCTTGTTATTTCTGTTAGTTCTTTAAAATAACATAACATTTTCTCGTGAATTTGTCCACGTGTTGACAGTAATTGTTAAGCACTATAGGTTAGCCACTGTCATTTAAAAGATACGCGATAGCCCTACAGCAGGGCTATTGCGTATCTTTTCAATGACAGTGGCTATCATATTGTCTATGAATTAACTGTCAAATTGGTTATGGTTTAGTACAAAATGGAACCAATTGACAGTAATTGATAGGCACTATAGGTTAGCCACTGTCATTTAAAAGATACGCAATAGCCCTGCAGGAGTACCACCCATACCATGTCTATTTGGGTTATTTGGTGCTCCGTCCTTCGGAGAAGAGCGAGGTTAAGAGCAGACCCACCATGTAAAAGTTAAAAAAAATGGAATGGATAAAGGAAACGAAATTATGATTAAGACTATTTTATTAGGTAAAAAAGTTTATTTCAGAGTTTCAAGTGTTGGAATGCATCTCTATTATTATGTAACAAGGACGCCAATAAAATGATAGGCATGTTATACATTATATGGCTGAAGATTTTAGCATTTCAGTCAGCGAACTCTTTCAAATGACTCTGCTTATGCTTATTTATACGTGTGCGTAGTCGCAGCGGAAAAATGTCGATTTTTTTATTTTCAGTTTTGCAGATGTTTAGTGTATGACGTCGTGTAAATGTGTATGGTAAGTACACATTTGTGCATCCAACCATTGAGAAGTTATTCAATAAAATGTGTTTCCGCTGGAACTACGTCATCCTAGCGGCACTTTTTTTTTCCTATGGACGTACAAGAAAAAAAATACATTCAATCTTTAGTGTGTAACCAGGGGTAAATGTGTATGTTTAAATGATAAATGTGTGCCGTAAAACAGCGAAGATAATCAAGTTTCCGCTGCGCTGACGTTTGGCTATTTCATGAAAATCATATAAAACGGTTTAGTGCAGAGTTGTAATATTTTACGCACGTTGCTTTGAATTTGTGTGTAATGTTTGGGGAAAAGAATTTTTTAAAAAAACGTACCGTTCAGAAGATATACACGCAAAAGTAAAATAAGGTTATTAGGTCCAAGTACTTAAAATAGGAACTCTAGAGCCAAACTTAAAACGTTCATATGTATCTTGTAAGGGTCTACAACGTCTTGCGGAGTTTCATATAAGTGCGCTTAGTAATTAATGAGCTATGGCATAATTTACTACGACTGGACCACTATTTGTATGACATCCGATTGTAGTACTTTTTAATGGAAAAGCTGAATAAAACATATTCCGATTTTTAGTGTATTAATCCAACTATTCGCATGTTAAATTGCAGCTCATTACACTAAATAATTAAAGAGATATAATAAAAATACCAGAACAACCGCCATACATGGATAAACCGACCAGGTTTGAATGGTTACAAAAAAGCGGCCGTGCAGTATATACAGATAACGTTTTCAAATTTCCAGTGTTGTACCATTATTGTGTTTAATAGTTTCGTACAGGTGCGTTAAATAGTTTTGCAAAAAATAAAACAACTACATAAACTATGTTCTCATATACGAATTTATTAGTTAATGACCAATAAAAATTAAAAAAATAAACAACATTATTTTAGGCTGGCAATTAAGATTCGGAAACCTGAATGCTCTACTTACATACAAAATATTCAACATAGAGCACATTATTCTTATACCTAACCTAACCTAACGCTCGGTTCGATGCCTTCGGATCGCAGCACTCGCGTACATTTTGGCTCCTCCACCGTACACGCATAGAAAGTTTAATTCAGATCCGCGTGAAATTTGTAACGAGTAGACGTCGTCGCATCGTAATTTTAGGTAACAAAATGTGTGTAGCTGAAAATTTAATTATGGTGATGCAACGAAATCCATGCATATGGAATATTTAAAATACGGACTATCACAATAGAGACGTAAAAGACTTGGCTTGGGAGCAGATTTAAAAGCATCACTAAAAGTGCGACAGCAATCAATTCGTCGAGGTATTCCTCGAAGCGCAACCGTTTTGAGGCGAACCTAATGAGGCACCTTTATTATTCCTCAGAGCGCACCTCCCGATAACAATTAAAAATATTAACTTTTTTTCTCTCGAAGCGCTGCTATGATTAATTTTCGAATAGAGATAGGATACTAACTGAAACAATCGATATCAAGTAAAACACGTTATTTTATACAATTTGCAAAGGCTCTATACTCCTTGAAAAGAGCACTTGGAAGGATTAGGGGGAGGCCTTTAGCAGTGGGACAGTACAAGCTATTAAAAAAAAAAACTATGGTAGTGCGCCTCAAAACGGTGGCGCTTCGAGGAATACCTCAATTCGTCTTCGTCTTTAAACGTTTGCGGCCGGCCTTAACAAAGTAATAACAATTAGTACGTTGGAAGCAGCAGAATTTAAGCTGATCAAGTCCCGTTGACATCCAACGTCATTGCAATGTACGTGTGTTCTTTTTATTAAAACAAAATCTATCGGTATTTATGATTTGGAATCATGCAGTAGGTAAGTCGACGAGACTCCTTTCTTCAGGTCGTAGAGTGAAACTGCCCACACGGGACATTAGCCCTTATTTTATAGTAGTATAGTAGTTTTAGAGATGAAAGCCAACTTTATAGGGTGGCACACCGGTTTATCCGCGGGGCTTGAAGGTCGGAGAAAAGTGACACACAGGGGTGCTACTGGGGCTTTATCGAAGTTGACAATTACCTAATGTGACAATTTTTTGCAATATTCTGACAAATAAATTCATTTTTAATACTGATGCTTATTATTGTAATAATTTCGTAAGTTTAAAAATAAAAACAAGTGACCTACTATTTTAATCATGAAAGTTATTAGTTACTTGTTCCAGAATTGTGTGCCCACCTGTACCAATGCAATAATGGTACAACACTGGAAATTTGAGAACGTTATCTGTATATACTGCACGGCCGCTTATTTGTAACCATTTAAACCTGGTCGGTTTATCCATGTATGGCGGTTGTTCTGGTATTTTTATTATATCTCTTTAATTATTTAGTGTAATGAGCTGCAATTTAACATGCAAATAGTTGGATTAATACACTAAAAATCGGAATATGTTTTATTCAGCTTTTCCATTAAAAAGTCCTACAATCGGATGTCATACAAATGTGTACTTACCATACACATTTACACGACGTCATACACTAAACATCTGCAAAACTAAAAATAAAAAATCGTCATTTTTCCGCTGCGACTACGCACACTATTTATACCTATTCCTCATGTCGTATGCAGCGATAACACAGGTGTTTTTCAAATTGACTATCTACTTTGTGATCCTCTTTTTGAGTTTATCACAAATATTTCAAAAACCGGATGTCCTCGGTGAATGAAATGTTATTCTCCTCGTGTGTAACATCCTCCTATTTTATTTTATGACGTTTATTGACTTGTATGACACACATTGGAAGTTTTGTTGGTGAACATGTTGCAGGTGGAGCTGCAGCTGTACACAAACATATATAATAATAACACGTGCTTATTGGAAAAGCCTATTGCCCAGAAAAGGGCTTTGGCAGGCAGAGAATATGCAAAATACACCGAGATTCGACCTAAGTCGTTAAAATACACATATTTATGTTCCCACTAATTATTCGTTGGTTACACTATCACCATTCAATTTATCACTTTTTAAGGTATCACCATCTAATGTATCACTTTCCAAATTAACACTAGTGTTCTCCTTCATAAGGAGTTCTATTTTCGACGGCAATTCTTTCAGTATCTCTTCAGTCTTTTCTGACGATATTTTTGGTTGAGTTAGATCAGCTTTCATCTCCACTTGGTAAGCGAATGTGGTTCTGCCGGCCATTTTCGCAATGTCTGCAGCTAGTCTGAGGTGATCTTGATCGAGGGACTTGGCAAGCTCTTGCGCAGCTTTAGAAAGATTGCCATTGGCTATATGACTGTAAAATAAATAGAATAATATTAATATTTTAATTTAGAATAAAACAGAAATAATCTGAATGTTGTTAGTATGTACTGCTAAAAATAGCACCAAAGGGCTAAAAGTCATAGCAAATTATCTTTCTCCTCAAACATAAACTAATAAATAAGTGTTTATGCAAACTTACAGTGTAGCTGCTACAGACATTTGACCGCTAAAGGAATGTGCATCAGCCCATTTCTCCAAAATTTCTTCAGCCACACTGTCCATGTATCTGTGAACATTTTAAAATTAGAAAGTTTCCATTCGGTCAATATGAAGTCCAGATTTTGTATTGTATTGTTCAATAACAATCAAGTCCTATTAATATACTTTTTTATTGTTAGCCCAATCTTTCCCACTCTTGAGCAAAGGCCTCCTGCTATTACTTCCACTTTCCTCGTTGTTAACTTGGAAACCAAAAATTGGTCAACATCATAGCACCAGCAAATTATGTTTTCATTACTCATACTCTGAAAGTAGGTCATAACATACCTGCGGAGCAGGTTGAAAGTACTAATTTTCAGCCCTAGGGAGAATCGCTTTCAACTGACAGCTGTCAAATTATTAAAAAAAACTTGGTCTATTTTACATTTTTATTGAACCATGTTCCAACTTTTTATACAGCCACTCAATTACACGATTTAAAATTAAAATAACAAGGTTCTTAAGAATAAAATTATACTAAGACTAGTATAGTCTTACCTATTTCTCTAAAATGACATAGATTTTGACAAAATCTTTGCCAATTTATTTAATGATGAACATGAAAAATACTGGCTGTATAGCCGGACGACCAGAGGACAAAATAAGCGGGAAAGCGACAACATCCGATCAACAATCATTTTTTCTTTATTTAATAATTTATGTTCTTATTTTCCTCGTATTCGTGTGTGTGTTACAGTGTTTACCTCGGGTAAATTACTTATTTAGTCCCTCGAACTATTAGCGCCCTCACTACGTTACGGGCGTCAAACCCCGTCTCGGGACTAAATAAGTAACTTCCATCCCTTGGGTAACAATGTACTATTACGTATGTTTTCTCCAATACAAACAAAGTGCCAAAACATTGTGGAAATTTATTTATAGCGCTATGATTATTGTAGATACTGCAGATA
Organism: Diarsia rubi; assembly: GCA_932274075.1. NCBI lineage: Eukaryota > Metazoa > Arthropoda > Insecta > Lepidoptera > Noctuidae > Diarsia > Diarsia rubi. The sequence continues at coordinate 16,305,351 of OW026419.1, read as the reverse complement.
GTCTTACTGAAATACTTTATTTATATTCACCTTATCCGGCATAGAATATATGCTTCTTTGAATAGTTTTCCTGCCAAGAGCGCGGCCACAGCCCCCACCACATCGTGCATACTCAGCAAGATGGCCGCCTTTCGGTACGTCGGACCACCGTACAGTCTGTTTTCTTTTTAAGAAAATAATAATACACAATTTAATACTAAAATACTAGGGTTCAAAACAAAAAACAAACTTCTACTTCATATTTCACAAGATTTTGCCGTGTATGAAATAATAAGTAATATTAAATAGTATCCTCCTTACCATAAAGTTTAAATTCCTCTGATCTGGCTACTAGGCGATCTATTTGTGCTAAATAAAGTTGGGTGGCGTCTTTCCAATATCTGAAAGCAAACCAGTTGTTATTTCACAAAATCAAAATACAAACAAGCCACGTCTACACCGGCTATTTTAGGTGCAATAAGCATGAGAAAGTCAAGGACGTTCTAAAACGATTAGACAATGGTGCTTCATTTTCCTGCTTTGGGTTTTGGCTAAAATTAAAGGTAAGAGTATGAGGCTAAGGGCCGTCGGGGCTGCGGGTTGTTCGCAAGAGATACCGCTGCCTCGACACAAAGGGCTAAGAAGGAACATGGGTGACTTTTACTCAGTAGAAGTCTGACACTAGTCGTAGGGGTTGTTTGATGTTTTTCCACACCCCAAAAAAAAGGGTAAGCAAGTGACGCAGCAAAAAGAGGACCGAGTCAGATAATGAAATTAACGAGTTGATGCTTGATTACAGTTTCTCAAAGCGTAAAAAAACTATTTGGTAAAGTGATTGCTTTGCCAAATGAAAAATTTGTACTCTCACAGGAGTCATCTGACAAACAATTTAAGCTCATTCAATTAAATGAATAATTTGCGTCGTGCAGACATCTGTGCCGGCAATGCAACGCAGCGCAGAGCAAAACAGACGCATGTTGTGCCTGCGCCGGAGCGAACGCAGCTCGTACTACAAGCAGAGCAGATTTAAAGATGCACGAAGCATTACAAAATCTGCTCTGACCTGCGTCTCAGCATACGCTTAGCCCTATGATGAGTTTTCTACTTACTTGAAAGAAACACACGGTGCCATACTAATAAGAAATGGGCAGAGCATGTTGTGTTCACTCGCGAACTGGATCATGGTGTCAATGTGACCGCGGAAGATCGACAGCATTATACACGCTTCGTCACGGCCTTTCAAATGGGAATCCACTGCAAAAAAAATATATGCTCTGAATATTAACTTGTCATTTTAAATCATCAATTATCTTTTATATAATATATATATATATATATCTTCTGTGCGTTTGATTGTCACTAAACTTGTAAACGGCTGGACCGATTTTGATGAAAATGTTAATATGTGTTCAAGTGGATTTGAGAATGGTTTAGATTTACAATTGGACCCGGTAGGTGGCGCTGCTGTCCGGGCAGGATGGCGTCTGCCAGGTCCGCTAGTGTAATTAAATAGTAGTAAAAAGTACCCCTATGCAAAAATTTTTGCGTAGGGGTACTTAGTTTCATGTACAGAATGCTTAGTTGATGATGTGTGAAGGTTAATTTACACCCTGTATATGAAAGCCATCCAATGGCTTACAATAATAACTTTTAAGCATTATTCAGAATTTCAGAAATCGGGCAGTGAAAGCTTCATCGTTTATACATGGCAAAGTTCGTGACAGTTGCCATTTGTAGTCAGTGCAGAGAATATATTAATATTCATCCGGCCCTAATCTCCAGTGTTGAGGGTGTGGTTTCCATATTACGCAGTAAAATTTCCCGTGCCAAACAACATCAACACATTCTCAAATAATAAAAAATACTCACTTTCCATATCCAAATATTCGTTAACTTCCTTGATGCTACCAAAAATTTTGAGGTAGTCTAAACCATTTTCATTTACACCTTTCAATTTTTTAGAAGTAGTTTGTTCTTCAGTAGTTTGTGCCGTTTCTTCAGTACCAGTCTTTGTATCTACTGTTTCTAGTGTACTTGAACTCTCTGTAACATCTTTTTCATCAACTGTAGTATGAAGATCTTCCTGTTTTGTAGTATCCCCCCTCTGATCAACACTAGTTTCAGTGTTTTCTAGAGCAACATTCTGTGACCCATCACCTTTCTCCCCTCCCGTAGGGTCAGTTTTCTGCAAGTACATTTGTAGCATCTTCCTTGGCGCATGTAAAATATTATGACGATCATTTATTTGCCTATACATGATTGGTAATAAGAACCTTTTGGGCTGTTTCAATGTTTTGTCAGATAGGTCACATGTTATTGCTACATTGTCCTGTTCCTCCCCTGAGGTACTTTCTTCAATGACTGGTTCTGTTAATCCGTGTGTTGGCTTCTTTGGTTTGGTCTTACGTTTCTTTTTAGATGCTACTCTGTATCCGGAATCTGTTGTAGAAATAGTGGTTATTTTGTAACATTTATTTAAAAAATCCAAATTTTAATGTTAAATGTAGATACTTTTGATTATTAAGAGAAATATTATAGGGTGGTCTATCAAAAAGGTGTAAACGAACTCTTTACGAAGCGTTTAGAAACACATACAATAGGACATGTCGTCACAGTGACGTTATTTTGTATTTTGACTGTAATCAATTTATATCTGATTACAGACTCACTGACTTCACAATGTTTTTACCACCTAGTTCTAAGCGACGTATTGCTAACCTTTTAGCATACAATATACACAGCGACACTGGTATGTGTTTACCAACGTTTTCTGTTAGTAGTGATACTAATACTGCTTTTGTTACTAACACTTATACAGATACTAACACTTTTATTGATACACCTTGTAGTTTAAACTGTTAGGTGCGACAACAGGTAGGCCGCATATGTTGAATGTTGTTCATCAAAATATGCAGGGATTATCTGGCAAAGAATTAGAGTTAAGTTTGTTTATGGAGAATTATGATGTTCAGGTTTTATGTCTAACTGAACATTGGTTGAAGGAACATGAAGTAGTATTTATCAATGATGATTTCTATACCGTACAGAGTGCATTTGTGAGAAAATCTGCTATTCGCGGTGGATCTTTAATTCTTGTATCAAACAAATTAAAATGTAAACAACGTTTAGACTTAGTTAATTTGTCAATTGAGCGCACTATTGAGTTGTCTTGCGTTGAACTCGAGCGATACATAGTAATTTGTGTTTATAGACCCCCTTCTGGGGACTTTACTCATTTCGAATCAGTAATGGAGGATTCACTTAATAAGTTAAAATCAAGTAATAAATCTATAATTTTATGTGGAGATTTTAATGTTAATATTTTAGATGTTACTCCATTAAGTATCAGATTTCTCAATTTGTTTAGATCATTTAATTTAGTTAACCTGTTTTTTGAACCAACAAGGATCACGGCTTCTTCATCAACTTGCCTTGATAATATGTTTAGTGATTGTGTTGCCGAGGACAAATTAGTGTTAAGTGACTTATCATCTGACCACTGTGGCTTAATAGCTAGCTTCCCTATGTTATTAAAACAAAAGCCGCGCAAAATAGAATGCAGGCCTCATACAGCTAGTCGTTGCAATAAATTCAAAAATAATGTAGCACTTAAAGTAACGCCGTCAATAGTAGAGCACGAGACTCCTAATGAAATTTATAAAGCCCTTTTTGATGTTGTGCAAAATGAATACCAGTCTATTTTTAAGTCTAAAACGATTAACATTAAGGGACCTTCTGTGGGCTTCAACCAATGGGCTACACCAGGTATTTACAAAAGTCGAGCCCGATTGTACGAGTTGTATGGTCTTAAACAATACAGGTTTGATACAACTTTTCTAGAGTATGTTAAAAATTATTCCAAATTATTTAAAAAGATTTGTATTATTGCAAAATCAAAATTCTTAAGCGAGACTATTAAAAATTCTAATAATAAAGTTAAAGCCACTTGGAAAATCATTAACAATGAAACGGGTAAATCTGTTAAACAAGATAATCACCTCGAGATCATGGTGGGTAACAAATTAGTTAGTGAAGCAGCCGACGTAGCCGAGGCTTTTAATGAGTATTTTGCCAGCATACCTATAGCGACGACTCGTTCCCTGAGTTCGTCGCCGTCTAAAGCCGAAGATCTTTTGCATAGCAGCGTGTCTAAATGTGGTAAAGTATTTAGTTTCGAACATGTAACGCCTCGTGATGTAGTTAACGTTTTTAATTCACTTAAGTCTAAAAACACAGGTGATTACTGGGGCATTTCTATTAAACTTTTAAGTAACATAATCGACATTGTAGCCCCCTGTCTTGCCGTTACTTTCAATAAATGCGTCGATTTGGGGACTTTCCCTGACCTTATGAAGAGCAGTAAAGTCATCCCTCTATTTAAATCAGGCAGTAAAAACGATATCGGTAACTTTAGACCAATTTCTATTTTACCTGCTTTTAGCAAAATTTTTGAAAAATTAATTCTCAAACAGTTGTTATTACATTTTAATTTAAATAATCTCCTTCATAATGATCAATATGGCTTTACAAAGGGTCGTTCGACTACGGATGCAGGTGTTGCTTTGTTGAAGCACATATTTGACGCATGGGAGAACGCGCAAAATGCAATCGGTGTTTTCTGCGATCTCTCTAAAGCTTTTGATTGCGTACATCACGACACGCTTTTACGGAAACTGCGTTATTACGGTGTTCAAAATGAGGCCCTAAATGTGATAGATTCGTATTTGCAAAATAGATTCCAATGTGTAGACGTAAATGGCGCGAAATCTTCCGGGCTACCGGTTCGGCTAGGTGTACCTCAAGGTTCAATACTGGGTCCGTTTTTATTCTTGGTTTATATTAATGATCTACCATACTATTTAAAGGGTTTTTGTGACGTTGTACTATTTGCAGATGATACCTCTCTTATCTTTAAAGTAGATAGGAATAGACACGAATTTGACGACGTAAACAGCACGCTATCAATGGTCACGGATTGGTTCACAATAAACAACCTTGTTCTTAATGCCAAGAAAACTAAAATAGTTAAGTTCGCTTTACCCAATGTTAGAAATCTAGGTCCCAATATTATCCTCGCCAATCAGGAGCTGGAAACTGCCGACTCTGCTGTATTTCTGGGCATAACAGTAGATCCAAAATTACAATGGGGTTTACATATATCAAGCCTAGCGGGAAGGCTAAGTTCAGCCGCATACGCCGTCAGAAAAGTAAGACAATTCACCGACGTTGATACAGCACGGTTAGTCTACTTCAGTTATTTTCACAGCGTTATGTCATACGGTATTCTGCTGTGGGGCAAAGCTGCTGATATTCAAAATATATTTGTTCTGCAGAAGCGAGCGGTTCGTGCAATTTATCAGCTGGGTGCCCGAGTTTCTCTTAGAGATTTTTTTAAGGAGATTGGTATCCTCACTGTTGCTTCTCAGTTCATCTTTGCCAACATTTTATATATTAAACAAAATATCCACCTGTACACTAAAAACAGTGATATTCACAACTTTAACACTAGAAATAAGCATAAACTACGCGCTCCTTTTCACCGGCTTCACAAAGTTCATAATTCATTCGTCGGGCTTGGTATAACATTTTATAACAAACTGCCATCTTCTTTTCTAGACTTGCCATTTAATGCGTTTAAAGCCAAAGTAAAATCTAATCTTTGTTTAAAAGCGTACTATTCCATTAACGACTACTTAAATGATAAGAACAGTTGGTCGCTGAGTTGAACACAAGACAATGTTTGTTATTTATTTATGTTCTTTCTCCAAGATTAGTTTACTGATATGTTATGTCTTTTTTTTATTATTATTATATACTTTTTTATACTTGCCTTACTATTGTATCGAGTCTGGTTCTTCTAACCAACCTAACAGACAGATGTGTGCTGGGGAGTTTGTTCCGCCACTTCTTCTTTCCAGCAAAAACACTAGGAAGTGTCGAAGGGGGGGCGTTTTTGGGGGACTGTCTCTTGTAAATAAGTAAAGTAAAGTAAATTTTGACGTTCGAAAAGTGCTGATTATCAGCCTAGTTTGAATAAATGAGTTTTTGATTTGATTTTGATAATATTTTATCATTATTTATGAGTCCGTAAGTAATCTATGGGTCAAAGTTGCCTGACAATAAATGTATGTTGTTGTTGTTATAACATTGTCAGACATTATAAGAGTAAAGCTTACCGGTATAGTCCTCAGGCTTATGTTGGTAGATGTCCCAGAGCCGCAGACAGAAGTCCCCGCCGCCCGACAGCACGTGGTGCGGCAACTGCGGCTGCGCCAGCCAACACACGCCCAGCGACGTGCACGAGTGCCCGCCGAATATCGAGATACACGCCCCGGTTGTCACGTCCCAAACCTGTGGGGTAACAAACAGAATATCATCATCAGCCTTATAATGTTCCCACTGCTGAGACTCAAGCCTCCTCTCTATGAGAGGCAATGGGCTATAATCCACCACGCGGACCCGGGGCGGTTTGGTAGATGTCACATATCTTTGAATTGTTGGTTCTAGGACATGCCAGTTTCCTCATGATGTTTTCCTTCACCGTTTTTAGGAGGTGATCAAATAAATTACACCTGCCTGGGTTCGAAACCCACAACTTACTGCTCGTAAGTCTGCGCGGCCACTATTGGGCCACCGCTGCTCTCATCATCTATACTATAATATTATAAAGCTGAGGAGTTTGTTTGTTTGGTTGAACCTGCTAATCTCGGGAACTACTGGTTGGAAATGAAAAAATATTTTTTGTTTTGGATTTTATAGAGGAAATCTAGTATAACTATATTCAACGCAGACGCGGGCAAAAGCTAGTCTTAGATAAAAAACGGACGGACAGAGGGGCAGAATGAATCTATTAGGGTTCCGTTCTTTGCAATTTGTCAACAGACACCTAAAAAGGACCACTATGGCAGATAGGGATTATTGATATTTAAAATGAAATCATGTGAATAATCGGATCTATCTGAAATCATTGGATCAGCAACACACGTTTATTCCTTTCCCCTGTTTAAATATCAGTTTTAAAATATTCTCGTTTTTTTAAGATGAATATCTATATAATTTATACATACAGGGTGTAAATTAACCCTTCACACATACGTCAACCAAGCATTCTGTACATCAAACTAAGTACCCCTACGCAAAAATTTTTGCTTGTAAACCAACTTTTTTTTTTGGGGGTGAAAAATCTTATTTTACGGTAAAACTCAATGAAGCACTCTTAAAACATTGTGCTAGTGGATGCTTTGAATAGTAAAAGGGTCATGGAGGTAATTTAAAGTTATAACCTGAAAAACTAGTATTTACATAAACAGCTGTGCAAAATTGGAACTTTGACCCCAATATCTCCGTAACTAGGGGGTTCCCAGGTATGGTCTAGAACAAAAAAAAATATTGCAGTGGTGGGGAGAACAAGTGCCCCTCGTTTGTGTTAAGGGTACTTTTACACCCTTTATATTATACAAGCGGTTTTCAATACAATTGACTTGTCAATAAGCGTTTTTTTTTGTGTTATTTGAGAATTCTTACATACCCTGACGGTTGAGTCCTGCGAAGAGGACAGCAGCAGTCCATCGCGATGTGGGTTCCATGCCGTTTGCAAAACCGCCCTTGTGTGACCAGTCAGTATCTTCCATATTGTTAACTGTTTCGTGCCATCTGATAACATAAATTATCAATTAAGTCAATTTATATGCAATTGGCTAGTTGACTACTGTTGAAAACTCACGAAAATGTTATGTTATTTCAAAGAACTAACAGAAATAGCACGATGTGTTAAAAAAGTAATAAAATCGACCAAAAAATGGAGTAGCTACATACTTTAGAAGTTTTTGATGGGGGCACTTTCTATCCTTGTCGCACGAAACGGCCATTTGTACAGTCAAACAAGCTAATAAGCGAACAAGCTAATAAGTATACAGGGTAGAGTTCGTTATAATTCTATAACACTGAAAATATTGATTGTAATTTTGTTTTATCAAGTGTTTTGCAGTAAACGACTTATGTCAAACACTGTATCGTTTGGCATCAGTCTCTAAATGTATCTGTATAATCTTAAAAGTAAACACAAGTTAGCCGACTGTATACTTATTAGCTTGTTCGACTGTACTACGTCACTCTGGCGGTATGAAATATGACGTCACTTTTCTGTAGCGCTGTCTTTGTCCAGCACGTCATTTACAATCAGTTAAAACTATTTTTGATCGATTTTATTACTTTTTTCACAAATCGTGTTATTTCTGTTAGTTCGTTTAAATAACATAACATTTTCGTGAATTATTAGCAGTAATCAAATAGCTAATTAGCAATTATTGAGCACATTTTTTTTAACTATGACTAAGCTACAGTGAAACTGATGTTAATACCGTGCGAGATGGGGGACGCGGGACTCTGCTGCGTTAATTATTTTAATGACTATTAAATCACGCGGCTATGCACGCCAGTTTGCCTATTAATTTTGCTATAAAACGGGCAGGTTTCGCATAATTTTGGACAGAACTTAAATGATAGTGACACCATATTTTTTAAAATATAATAAAGAATGTGCAATTGTTTATTGAATGTGTAAACTATTTTCTATCAAAGCCAAATCAGTTTCTGGAAAGGCTATAGAAAAGAGTGCTTACCTTTTTCATTTGTCCCATATTCCAAAATGTAAATAGAATACTCCTTATCCATAGAGGTAACTACTATGAGGTTCTTTAATGGCGACTCTTCATTTGAGTTCGACGTCTGATCAGGGTGCCACTCTAACGAGTGTATCATTTTCCTAAGACAGTAATAAAAAATTGTTGAACTATTCAGATTGTTATTAATAAGATTTACATGGAATATTTATCCTTATTTTCAGTAGGATAAAATGCAAACGAGTCTGCATTCTAGTCGGTTTTATGTAGTGACATAAATAGTAAACTATTAAATGAACATTCTTTTTTTTCTAAAATGAAGTAGTAGACGACGTGTGTGGATCTCAACTTCAGATGACTACGATATACAGGGTTATTTGTAAAACACCGTTAACCTCTCAGGACTAAGTTGCTAACATCATAATCAACAACTTATGTTCTATGACTTTTAAAAATTCATCATAAATATTTTAGTTCATCAGATTTACTTACAAAAATAAAAATATTTAAATTGTACGCTCTAAATATTACCAAGTCTGCGAAGCAAAACGATAGTACAATAGCGGGGGGAGCGGGGTAATCGTAGCGTAGCGAGTTACGACAGTGCGCAACAGGCGTAGGTAGGTACAGCAAAATACAGAGTTGAAATGTGTTAGATAGGACAACGAAATCTTGAACTTTTGTTTTTGGTAAATGTATTATGTTTTGTAAAAAGTCATAGAACAAAAGTTGTTGTTTATGATGATAGTAATACAGTCTTGCAAGGTTAACGGTGTTTTAGAAATAACCCTGTAGAAAAGCTCTCTAACACTTTTGAGAGTTTGTTGCTGAGTTATTGAGATTTCTTTCGGTAAGCTACATCTATTTGAGGTTCATGAATAAGCATTCATAGCATTATCAGTCGACAATGTTCCCACTGCTGGGACCCCAGGCCTCCTCGCTATGAGAGGGAATGGGCCATAAACCACCACGTGGGCCCAGTGCGAGTTGGTAGATGTCACATGTCTTCGTATTTTTTGGTTCTAGGACATGCCGGTTTCGTCACGATGTTTAATTCCACCGTTTTGACAGCAGTGGTGATGTATTAAATTACACAATGTATGTTACATCGCCTGCCTGGGTTCGAACTCACACCGCTGCTCTCAAGGTGTATAATTATGTCCAACTCACCTGCATACAAAGGCAGCAGCAATAAGAGTATGCGGCCGTTGGTGCGTCAGTAACCCAACCGCGCCGTCGTTGGAACCGACCAGTAGTCCACGAGTGGACCAGTTCACTGAACATATTCCCCACTGTTGACCTTCTACGGTTAAGTCTATTAGCTCTGGATCTGTGGGATTAGGACAGATGGTTAGGTCCTTGAGTTTTGCTTCTTCCGCTGTTATATCAGCACATACCATGTAAGAATAAAGTCACGCTGATGTTATTTCGTATAATATCATTTATAGACTAGACAGTAAGTACAACTGACTGAATAGGCGTCACAAAGGAATTTAAGTTAATAAATTATAAAATTATACAGATTACAGATCTTCGTATTTTGTTCAATATTGATGTGAAATATTATAAAAAGAGGACTGATATCATTTACAAACTCCGCCAATAAATAGCTGGCAGTTCGATGATGATGGCAGACGATTTTTTTTTTAATCAGCCCACGCTGTCCCACTGCGGGGCAAAAGCCTCCCCCATGGCAGACGATTACAAATTCGAAATTAAGGTTTCGAATTTTACAATCACACTATCACACTAATATTATAAAGACGAAAGTTTGTGAGTGTGTATGTTTGTTACTTCTTCACGTAAAAACTACTGAACGGATTTGGATAAAATTTGGTACACAGATAGTTTATAACTGTGTGTGTATTAACACATAGGATAGGTTTTTATCTCGATTTTATCTTCCCGTGGGATAATTTTCGAGTTGTAGCGGGTGAAGCCGCTGGCAACAGCTAGTTGTACATAAAACGCGTTCACTGTACTGCCCACCATACACTAAAGTGCAGTAACAGCAAAATCACGATTTCGAGTAAAACGCATTTAAAGTTAAGAATTGATTTTAAAAAATCAACAGAATGTATAAGCAAAAAAATTTGAATGCAGAAAGGTTGTAAAGGCATAGGTTCACACGTTAAAGCAATAAAAAAAAATATATCTTAATAACTGAATTTATTATGGCCATTTATTCTTTTTGGTGCCTATTACTGCATAGCCTTTTTTGTAAAAAATACCATTTTAAACTTAGTAAAATGCAGCAAAAAGCCCTATTACTGCGTTTGGATCAGTTATTTTGTCAAGAAACCCAACTAACATGCAGTAAGGTCAAAAAAATACTGCATTTTAGTTAGTTTTTTAAGAAAAAAGTGTTCAATTTACTAGTGCAGTAAGAAAAATAGCTAGTTCACATTTTAAAGACCGTTTATTTCTTATTATTTAATCACAATAATTCAACTCACTTATGTAAAATTTACATATCAAAAATAAAAAAAAACATCTAATTAATAAAGGACCCTGCGCAGAATGCACAACCTCCTTTGACAGTTTTTAAAACAATGCAGTATTTAAAACATTAACTGCACTTTAGCTAGGAATAATCATATCTGTGTCATTATGCTATCCAAACTAATCTGCAGTAATGCTGTATTTTACTGCGTGTTAGTCAGTTTATAATGATAAAAGAATGTTAAGTATTCACAACTAAAATGCGACAAGCTTTGATTTTACTGCATTTTAGTTGGGAGTTCGTGACAATAAATTGTATTTTCTTAATTTGCAGTAAAAATAGCTTGTATGGCGGTAAATTTTACTGCGTATTAATTTTTTTTTTAATTTTTTTCCAGAAATATAAAACTATCTAAAGAACTGTAAAATTATATTGCTTACTGCATTTTAGTTATGAAACCTTAAAATTTAATCTGCAGTATAATTTATACTGTATTTTAGTTGGGAAATCACGCCAAATTGTTAATTTTTTTCGTTTGCAGTAAGTGAAAACTGTTAAATAAAAACCATTCTAATAGTCTTAGAAATAAGTAAGTTAATTCAATAGAAAGCTTAAGAAACCCGCTTTCAGAATCACTAATAAAACGAAAAATCACAAAAGGGCTGTTACTGCTCTTTAGTCTCTGGTGGGCAGTGTAGGTATGTAGTCAGAAACGTGGAGGAAAAGCGAAACTAGACTCGGAATAATGTTTTGCAGATATCCCCTACAAAAAACAATATGCACCGTTTGTTTTACTTACAACTTTTATAAATCCTACTTTACGGAATCTTGGCATTTAATATAGAAGCAAATACAAACGAAAAAGCCTTTTATTTCATACTACACAAAAATGAGAGAAGTTCAGTTAATAGGTTACCTTGACTAATACGATCAGCTTGGTACACGACTAGTTTGCCTCCGCCGCTGGCATACAACTGCATGCCTTCGCCCCAGCACAAGGCGTATACTCCATGAGACACAGCGGGAACCAGAGTGCGAGCTGGCGGCTCATTTTTGCCCCCAACATCTAACAAACCCACCTGTGAAGCACGTTATTCAATAAAGTCATGTACTGGTATGTAGGAAGTATAGTACACCCAAGGGCGTAGCTACCACTGCATCAGCTGTATCAATGATACGGAGCCCCCGGGCTACAGGTGCCCCGAACATGTGTAAGCAAAAATTCATAAAATGTTATCCACAATCACACTTAACTCTTCTCCTTACTTTCCGGAAAAACATCATATCATAAAAATGTGCTCAACGTGCCTAAAGTTTCACTCCAAAAATTACGAAAGCCAAGAGGAAAAATATGGACCATTCATTTGGGGCCCCCAATTGGGGTTCATTTGGGGTCCCGTCTAAGGCACGCTACGCCACTGAGTACACCTCACGTTTTGTGGTACAAACTATGTATGTCAATAAATTTACATTTAAGTGGGGAAAGTTATTGCATTCAAGGCGGAATTCACTACCAAGTCACAGACTAGGTTTTTATGAAGCCGAGAACTGCACTAACAAAGCCCTTGTGTATCAAACGACGTTTTTCAATACACTTTCAAATAAATAAAATAATAACTACTTACTCTAGATTCTCCTGTCCCGAAAGCCAGTAAGTTCTCCTTAGTGGGATGCCAGGCCGCAGTGAGAACTTTCCCTTGCACATTTTGCCAGTAGAGGGAGACGCTGGCTTTCGTTAGCCTGGTCTCGTCGTCGGGTAAAGTCCCGCTTTCTAGTACACGGACCGCGCCATCGCCGACGCTTACTGCGAGTCTAAGAACAGACAGTGTTATTGTAGAGCTGTAGTAAGACGAAGTCATTTCATGATTTCGCACCTCCAAAAAAAATACATTAATATACATTAAAATATATATTAATATACATTAACAAATATATTAATATACATTAACAAATATATTTTCTCTGCCAATTCGTGCCAGTCTTTCAGTAAGAGTTAAGATCGTCCAGACATCTACGCCTTGTTCCGCGGTATGGCCGAATTCACAGGAAACGAATAAATAGGTCTGGGCCTATTTTTCTCAAAGCCTTTGTGTCTCGCTTATTACTGGCTGGTCTAGAACGCACGACGACCATTCAAGCTATAGAAAACAAGTTTATGGGAATCTCTAAATGAATGGGAAATTTTAAACAAGGAGGCCATGTGTATGAGGTATCTTGTTTTAAACTCACAATCGCGATTAAAGAAATACTTATAAATTCAAAGTAAACTTCTTATTAACGGGACAAACCCGTCACACTGTTCCCTAACCACTGTAACTTCGGTAAGTCGGAATCAACAGTAAAGACCACCAGAAAAGGGCCGAGACAGTGAAGTTCCACCAATTTAATTGTCTTGGATCCCGCAACAAAATTAATCAGAAAAGAATAGCAGAGCAGTAGGAAAAAAAGAAAATAGTAAACTTACTTCCCAGCATCATAAGGGCAAGGTACAACTGAATACACGCCCCCACCAACAGTTGCATGAACACTAAGCACATTCTTAGTCATCCCACAGTAATGTATGAGGTTGCGGTCCTGCCCAACTGACCATATGCCCCAATTGTCTGAAGGTACCGTTGACTCAGTTTGTATGCGAGGTGCATTTGATATGACACAATACATCCCACGCTTGTGTTTGCGGTGCAGTATATTCCAATCTAATTTGCCCTTACTGTAAAAGAGATAAAGATTAATTTTAAATGATGACGAACCTGAGGGTTTGGACCTGGGTTACAAAAGGGATGAATGACAGAATACAGTAAAAATGTAAGTAATACCAACATACCTGTCAACATGCTGTGGGTTTATTTCCAAAAGTTGATTCCTACCATCAATAACAAGCAGTGAATCAGGTTTGTACCACATTATTGATGTCACAAAGGTAGGTTTTTGAGGTTTTATAGGGACTGGTATGCCACATGATGCCACTAACTTACCAGAATCAGACCAAATCCGAACTCCTCTGAAAAAAAGTTTTTTTTTTAATTCTTTTGTTTTTATGAGAATATTCATTGAATCTAAAGAGTGTAGTTTTTTACCCCAAGTCACGGAAAACCAGAATTCAAAAAACACTCGTTATTTTCATGCGAAGATTGTTTTTGTAAGAACAAGGTCTTATCCAACTACAAGAACGCGGGGCTGAATCACCCCCGCAGGAGCGTCGTTTTTTTTTCCGGTGTCTTTGTGTCAGATTTCAAGGAAATCCAGTTTTAATCAAATTTAAGTTTGATGAAAATAATTTGGTGTACAGACTATGGATTGAATGTTTTGCCATTATTCTTGTTTTAAAATTGGCTTACTTCATAAGATGTGATTTTTATTTACTATTATTTTTATTTGAGATACCTCCCTTGAGCTTAGCATGGCAAATTAAAAACATAAAAAAAATTACAAAGAATACAAGTTGCAAATAAACTTACCCATATTTTCCAACTGCGGCAAGGAGTACTTTGTGGCTACTTTTTTCAGGATTTGATGTGTTTATTTGAATACACTTGACTGTACTTTGTGTACTTGACTGAACACTTTCAGGCTCTGTTGGACCACTTCCTAAGTCAGTTTGAGCAGACTCACTAACTTCAACATGAGTCTTACCCAAGGCATCAACTAGTGCCTCTATAGTTGGTTCAGTTTGATTCTTCCTTTTCAATATCTCCTCTTTCAATTTCAGACAATCAGCCAAATAGTCTGAATTATCAGCTTTCTCCTTCTTCACTTTCACCAGTATATCTTCTGGTTCATACTTCTTGTGGCCGAATTCATTGGGTTCATGGTCTGCATAAATATCAAACATATCATCTTCCTGAACCACTAAAGACTCATCAAAACTGTCTTCTGGGAGGGTTTTACCAACTCCAGATTGTTCTAGAAGATTTGTTTCGTTTTCTAGTTCTTTTTCACCTTCACTCCTTATTGCTGCTAACCTTTTATCGAGGTGTGATTTGTTTTCTTTGCCTGATTTATTAATAGTAATTTCAAATTGTGGGCACCAACTTATATTCATAATAATATCATCTTGGCCTCTAACTTTACTTTTTACTTTTCCTTTACCTGTGAACAGTTAATACATAAATATTTAGAAAAGTTGAATATTTATTCAATACTGAGCAACAAGAAAAGTAAGTTGTGGGTTGCGAACCCAGGCAGGCCAATTAGTTTGTGAAGGAAACCATTGTGAGGAAACGGAACCAAAAAATTAGAACCAAAAAATCCAAAGATATGTGATTGCATTGCCTATCCCTCTCATAGAGAGGAGGCCTGAGTCTCTGCAGTGGAACATTATATGATGATGAGCAAATTCATGCAAGTGAAAGTTTTTTTTTTTGTAACTTGTTTCCCTCTGCTGGTACAAGGTCTTAGTTGTATAATCTATTGGTATACATGCATACATGGGACCACTGTACCGGCAGATCCACTCTTTATTTTGGATCTTTTCAAGTCTCTCATCATGGTACTAATTGACTAAATAGTGAGACTATACATAACACGTCATATTATTTACAAAACATATTACCGTGAAGATCCAAAACAAGGATAACACCCTGTTTGGTGCCCACAGCAACTTGCAGAGGAATATGAACTGAGCAAGCCATACAAGTGGGTTTGACACCTCTCAGAAAATGGTCATAAACTTTTGTAACATTAGAAGATAAGTCCCATTTTACTATGTTTTTTGTCCCAACAGATATTGCCACTGCTTCAGTACTATAACCCATACCAACGAGTTCCTGAAAGTAAATAAATCGCTATTATAGTTACTACTTATAGAGTAGAGAGATAAGCAGTTTCTAAATCATAGTGAAATCTTTTTTCCTTGAAAGTAATTTTATTTTGCAGGATTGACAACAAACAACAAATTTCATCATGACAAGAATTTGTGTGGTATACCAAACTAAACAGCTCAAACTGGCTATGTCTTCCCAAGGATCACAAAAAATGGTAAATGATGACCAACTTTTTTCTTGTTTTTTTTTTAAAAAATTTGCCCCACTAGGAATTTCTTCTGTATTGTCAAAATCAAAAAAATCAAAATCAAAAAATTTTTATTTCACATAGGCCTACATGGGCACTTATAAAACGTCGGCAAAAAGGGGCACGGTTCGGTGCATTGGTCGATTCCTAAGGAGAGACTCCAAAGGTTACTCTTTTAATCTTTTAAAATCGTTTGGGTTAACAATAAGGTATAATACACACATGAAGACCATGCAGATTAATGTCTGAGATGGTCTTTTGAAGAAAGCACCACACAGATTTGAGTGGACCCGTCCAGTCATTGCAAGCATTTGTCAGTTATCGTGGAGCTCGACTTATAACTCAAGGAGCTCAACGTCACAACGAACAATACCAAAGAAAGGACATTTGGGTGGGTCACTTAAAGTACTCAAACTGCCAGACAATCAACAATTAAAATTTTATTTTAAAGACCTGTCCATGGTCCTCACATTTACAATATCAATTTTTTAAATATTTATCATATTGAATTTTACATTATTAAATGCCAAAAAAAAAACACAAAAAAAATATAAAATAAAATATTTAACAAGTTTTGGTTGGTCAAAAAAAAAAATATCATACTTGAAAAAATAAACAATGTCAGTGTATAAAAATAATCATAAAATGTCAAATTGTAAAGAAAAAAAAAATGAATATGTTTAAGTCAATTCAAATTGGAGCAGTTAAATCCCAAGCTTTTTTGTCATCTATATAATCTTTAACAGTATAAAATCCTTTCTGGCAAAGTTTACGTTTTATATAGGATTTGAATTTATTAAGGCTTAAATTTTGAATGTGGCTTGGTAGTTTATTATAAAAGCGAATACATTGGCATCTAAATGATCTACCTATTTTCTTGAGCCTTGTTGTGGGTACAATATATTTATGTCTATTTATATTGTGAATATCACTATATTTCTTACTGCCGTACTCAGAGATATTTAGTGATTACTTAAGTCGTCACTTAGTAAAGGTTTGACATATCTTTGTATGAGAAAACTGTCAAAACCATTACTAAGTGATGGCCTAAGTAATCATTTACGCTCTCTGAGTGTGGCAGTTAAACAGCTTTATATGTGGTTCCGAAACAAATATCTGTAGGTTATACAAACATTTGCTCCATGCGGGGATCGAATCCATGACACGTAGCGCAGCAGTCAACAGCTTGAGCCATTGCGCTAACTGTGCCATTGAACATATACTCTTGTTGGCCTTTTTATGATATATAATTCTGTAGTACATTATTTTGATCTATCTTGTAGGGTTTAGTCAGCATTTGCAATGTAAGCGCACAAAATTATGTTTTTACAACATCAAACCAACATTACTAATCTTTAAACTCTCAGTTTTTCTCTACTATAATATGCATGTATTCAATATATATATATAATTTTCCTCATAAATCACTCTGTCTAGAAGTTTGAAGACCGCATTAAAATCTGATGTGTTGTTTGAAAGATCTAAGTGTACAGTCAGCAACTTTGACAGAAGCAACTATGATTTATACTATGTATATAGATTTGCGTAAATGTGATCACGTTATGAGTAGCAATACTTACTTCATGCTCCGTTTTGTGAACTTCGTGGCAATGAGTTTCTTTAACTGCAACCCTGTTGTTAACTAGGTCTAGAGACCATTGTTTGACTGGACCATCTAAAACGCCAGTGAGGAACTGCCTCTGTTTTGACCAATCCGGCGAAAGGTCCACAGCAATAATCCTGAGAGAAATAAAAAATGAATTTTGCCCGAAACACA
The DNA here is from genome assembly GCA_932274075.1 of Diarsia rubi. Taxonomy (NCBI): domain Eukaryota; kingdom Metazoa; phylum Arthropoda; class Insecta; order Lepidoptera; family Noctuidae; genus Diarsia; species Diarsia rubi. Next base: position 16,287,521 of record OW026419.1, on the reverse strand, counting down.
TAATTATCGAGTGCCTCTAAAACACTTGATTACTTCTAGATGTAGGTACTTACTTATCAGTATTTCCACATAAAAACACATGAGCCTGATATTTATCTGTTGTTGCTAAAACACCAACATCTGCTATAAGGGGCTCTAAAACACAAAGGCTTTTAGTTGGTCCTCCATAAATGAGCCAGCCATCATTACTCACAGCCATAATAGAAGGAAGGAACCAATTAGGTGAGGGCAAAAGTATTGTTTCGTCCATCGTTCAATTAAATTAAATGTAACGTTTCGGCAAGATTATCTCTATCAGCTCGCCGGTAAATTAAAATGTTCACCCGCGCTGGCTAAATTTCACTTTTTGACAGTTTAAATTAAAGGCGTAGACAATTTTCTTCGGGAATATTTTAGTCTATGGAAAAATGTCGACACCAATGAAGAAAAACATTATTTAGTCTTTGGTAGCGTTCTCGTACAAGTCATTAAAATAAGTAACTTAGTGAGGAATCTGCAGGTTGTTCGAAAGAGATACCGCTGCCTCGACACAAAAGTCTGAAAAGTAATATGTTTGGTTTTTGAGTCACTAGAAGTCTGACACTCCCCACTGCTCTTTGAACACAACCCGAAAACATTTCTTAATTTAGAGCCAAAAGACACGTTTTTAATGCTTTAAATAAGAAAACAGCTGTCATAATATTTTTGTTTTGTATTGTCATCTGTCACTTTTCAGTAGAAGTTTCTGGGAACTGGTGTTTACTTGGTGGAGTTACTGTATTTCTGCCTGCTTAAAATAAAAACTTCTTTAAAGTTGTGACAAAAACCATCTTGGGTACTTAGCTAAAAATTCCTATTCAATCATGGCTCATTACAAGGGAGCAGCGTCTGAGGCTGGCAGAGCCATGCACCTCATGAAGAAACGAGAGAAAGCTCAGCAAGAAATAGAACTACGTAAAAAGAAAATAGAAGAAGATTTAAAGATGGTTAATATTGAGAATAAGTTCGCTACACACTACGATGCTGTAGAACAACAACTTAAGAGTTCCACAATAGGTCTGGTGACCCTTGATGAGATGAAAGCAAAGCAAGAACACATAGTCAGGGAGAGAGAGAAAAAGTTGGCACAGAAGAAAGCTGAGAAAGAAAAGGAGAGGCAAAAGGAGATTGAAGCTAAACAGGCACAGAAGAACAAACAGAAGAGACAGGTATGTAGTATTTATCTGATACTATACAAGCATGCATTTCTCATCATATATGTGAAAATAAACACTGTAGTGGTTGCAGAGGAACTAATATTGACTACTGTAAAGCATGAGGTCTTCGGTTTGGTTCCCAGGTTGAAAAGCATTAGTGCCTGTTTGTTGGCGATAGGCTAATCCTTTCACATGGGAGGCAAAATGTTTGTACTAGATAGAGATCTGCCTGGCCCCTCTGTGCCTCAAATATAATGTTATATGTTGGACATAGTTATGTGCATAGTAAACATAAAGTGGACTGTAACATTTTATTATTTTTATATTGTGAATATGAGGACTATGTAGGTCTTTCTTTAATTTTAACGATTGTCTGGCAGTTTGAGTACTATAAGCGACCTACCCAAATGTCCTTTCCTTGGTATTGTTCGTCGTGACGTCGAGTTCCTTGAGTTAAAAGTCGAGCTCGACAATAACTGACAAATGCTTGCACTGACTGGACGGGTCCACTCAAATCTGTGTGGTGCTTTCTTCAAAAGACCATCACAGACACTAATCTGCATAGCCCTCATGTGTGTCCCAAGATTATGTCTGGACCTTAAACTTATTGTTAACCATTAAAAACCATTTTAAAAGATTAAAAGAGTAACCTTTGGAGTTTCTTGCCGGTTCTTCTCCTTAGAAATCGACCAATGCACCGAACTGTGCCCCTTTTTTTTATGTCGACGTTTTACAAGTGCCCATGTAGGCCTATGTGAAATAAAATATTTTGACTTTGACTTTGACTTTGAACAACCATCATGATCTAATTACAAACAAAAGATTTATGGAAGATTTTCGCAACAAAACTTTAACCGTGTTTAGGCTAATAATAATGAAATTTGTTTTTTTTTTCAGATTCAAGCATTGTCATTTAACATGAATGAGGACGAAGAAGATGAAGAAGAAAAAGAGAAATCAGCAGAAGAAGAAGAAGCTACAGAGGAATTATGTGGGGATGAGAAACCACCCGTGTTTGAGAAACTACCTGTGTTTGATAATCTACCTGCAGATGAGAAACCACCCGCAGATGATAAGAGCTGGAGGGACAAAGAAGAACCAGTATGTAGCAGTATTATTTATTAAAATAGAATGGAAGATGGTATGTTAGCTATTAAAGCATATTGATCTACTATCTTTTAGGTTGAAATTCTTATATTTTCAACGACAATTGGATTACTAACTTACACCAGCTATGCAATCATTTTTAGGCAAGAGACAACACTTTAAATGAAGTAGGAATGATCAAAGAATGCAAGGTACGTGTAGACCTAGTAACTATAGTCAATTTAAAGTTATTTCTTGAGTTTAACAAGTTTACCATGTAACAACCATCAAAGAACTTTTCAAACTTCAACAGTACTGACAGATCTAACTTCAATTAATATTAATCAATAAATATAAAAATCAATGCCACTTTTCGTTGTAATTTTATAACTCTGGATCTTCTTATCTCATACCTGAGTGATAGGATCCAAAGAGTTGACATCAACGGAGAAAGATCTCCCAGATCTAGTGTAATAATGGGAGTCCCACAGGGCTCGACTCTTGGCCCTTTCTTGTTTCTTATTTATATTAATGATTTGCCTTACCTCATAAAGGATAACCACGATATAGTGTTATTTACGGATGACACTTCGCTTTTGTTTAAACTTAAACGACAACAACCAGTTGTAGACGACGTAAATAGCGCGATTTCGAACGTAGTGCATTGGTTCAACGCTAATAATTTGCTGCTTAATGAAAAAAAAAACCAAATGCATTATGTTTACACTACCTCACGTTAGGCAGGTGAAAACTTGTGTGTTGGTAAAAGGCGAAGAGTTGAATCCTGAAGATAGCACGGTGTTCTTGGGCTTAACTTTAGACGCTAAGCATCAGTGGGCGCCTCATATAGATAAACTGTCGAAAAAGCTGAGCTCTGCAGCATACGTAGTTAGAAAAATTCGTAATTTAACCGATGTAGAGACAGCCCGATTAGTGTACTTCAGTTATTTTTATAGCGTAATGTCGTACGGCATTCTATTGTGGGGGAATGCCGCTGATATACAGACCATCTTTGTTTTGCAAAAACGGGCGGTTAGATCAATTTATAAATTGAGTCCGAAACACTCTCTCAGAGAAAAATTTAAGCAAATAATTAATGTAATGACTGTTCCGTCACAGTATATTTATGAAAATCTTTTGTATGCTCACAAAAATATAAAGCTGTTTAAGAAATATAGTGATATTCACAATATAAATATAAGAAATAGACATAAATATATTGTACCCACAACAAGGCTCAAGAAAATAGGTGGATCATTTAGATGCCAATGTATTCGCTTTTATAATAAACTACCAAGCCACATTCAAAATTTAAGCCTTAATAAATTTAAATCTTTTATAAAACGTAAACTTTGCCAGAAAGCTTTTTATGCTGTTAAAGATTATATAGAGGACAAAAAAGCTTGGGATTGAACTGCTCCAATTTGAATTGTTTTTTATATATATTTTATTTTTCTTTTACAATTTGACATTCTTCTTCTTCTTTATGCGGTTCAGGTTTCCGCACTTAGTCCTTGAAGTGGACCATTGTGCGTGACAATTTGACATTTTATTAATTTTCTTTATACACAATGACATTGTTTACTTTTTCAAGTATGATATTATTTTTTGACCAATATTTACTTGTTAAATATTTTCATTTTTTTGTTTGTTTTTGATTTAGTTTTGTGTTTTTTTTTGACATTTAATAACTTGACTTATTTAATATGATAAATATTTTATTATTTTTATATTGTGATTGTGTGTGATTTTAACGATTGTCTGGCAGTTTGAGTACTATAAGCGACCTACCCAAATGTCCTTTCCTTGGTATTGTTCTTCGTGACGTCGAGCTCCTTGAGTCATAAGTCGAGCTCGACAATAACTGACAAATGCTTGCACTGACTAGACGGGTCCACTCAAATCTGTGTGGTGCTTTCTTCAAAAGACCATCTCAGACACTAATCTGCATGGCCCTCATGTGTGTCCCAAGATTATCTTTGGACCTTAAACTTATTGTTAACCATTTAAAACCATTTTAAAAGATTAAAAGAGTAACCTTTGGAGTTTCTTGCCGGTTCTTCTCCTTAGGAATCGACCAATGCACCGAACCGTGCCCCTTTTTTTATGTTGACTTTTACAAGTGCCCATGTAGGCCTACGTGAAATAAAATATTTTGATTTTGACTTTGAACTCAAGAACGGGTTCACCTATCCAAACCAAATGCTTAGGCTTTGTTCGGACTATTTAGTAGATGGTTTATGTGAAGTTTGCACAAAATCGGTCGAGCAGCGGTTCTTCATTTATCACATTTTTTGTAACAAATGAATTCAAGAAATGGGGGATCATTTTGTTAATGGGGATGGGGATTTTATTATTTGCAATTGGACCCGGTAGGTGGCGCTTCTGTCCGGGCAGGACGACGTCTGCCAGGTCTGCTAGTAAACTCATAAAAATAAAAACATAAATCATAAAATAATGACTTTTACTCAAGTAATCACTTTGATTTTCATAGATACTGGTGTTAGTCTCAATGGTGACTGAAAGTTTCAAAATCTAAAAGCTCAATGTAATTCAGAAAACATATGTTTTTTGTTTTTAAAAAAACATTGGCCTACGCTAGGATTTTCTCCTGTATCGTGGGTGCGTTTACAAACATTTAAACTCACATATACAAACCAAACACCCAGACCCGAAACAACTATAACAAATATTTGTTCCATGCGAGGATCGAACCCGCAACACGGAGCACAGCAGTCCAAGCGCTCAGCCACTGCGCCAACCGTGCAGTAAATTTCATGTTTCAGAATATTTTCTTGTATCATTGGCCCATGTATCTAAAAGACTCTAAATCTTGATTTGAGATCCTGTATTATTTTTAACTGTAAAACTGTGGCACATTTGAAATCACAAACTATCTATCTATATATAACTAGCTAACTATAGTATCTTTTATTATATTTCAGCTATTCAAGAAAATCAAAAAGAATCCAGATGTAGACACATCATTCTTGCCAGACAGAGAAAGAGAGGAAGCTGACCTCAAATTGCGAGAGGAACTGCGGCTAGAATGGGTGATGACACAAGCAAGCCTCAAAGATGAACCTATTGCAGTAACCTTCAGTTACTGGGATGGCTCAGGGCATAGAAGAAATGTTACCTTGAAAAAAGGTATGGCTTATTTTATTTTTTAGGAGCTGGAAATCATGGGTACATCAAGTGGCGGAAATTATTCGAAAGAGTCACCGCGGCCCTAGAACGCGAAGGGCATTAAGAGGAACAAGGATGGATTTTAGTGAGTAAGAGTCTGACACTCTCTTTTTTTACTCCGCCTAGAGCGGGAGGAGTAATTTAATGATTTCCCATCCTTAAAAGAAAAAGGGCGTAGACCAAAACTCGCGCAAGTGCATGTGACTGCTGACAAAATATCATTAGAAAATCCGCCACACGCACCTCTGCACCAACACTGCTCATACTATTGTTACGAGCTGGGTATGGGATAAATAAAAGCACTACCAATTGAACTCACGAAATAACTTTATTACTCGCAAAACACTTATAAACAATCGCAAAACACTACTGAACACTTTATCGCACTAGATAGGTATCTCTTAGAACCTTCCGTTGTCTCGCTTAAAAGTAGACTGGCTCGCTGCGTCCTCTCTCGGTCCTTTTATACCCCAAACACACAATAGATATTCGAGAAAGTTCGCTATTATTCCATAAAGCATCCAGAAAAACATTAACAAAAAAAAAATAAACTTAAAGATAAATTAACTAACAAAGAAGAAGTTACTTTACGCCGTAGGCATACGGTCGAAATTAAAATGCAAGTACCGCGACGACGGGTGGCGGACTAACTACCTACAGAATGGAATTAGGTACCTACTAGAATTCACGCGTACTTCTCAGTTATTAGCGAGGTTTCTCGATGATTCTAGATGATCGACGTAACACTGCCCCCTCCTTAGACATGCTCGTCCCGAGCATCATTAGTCCCATGATATCGCGCCAATCGGTCTACATGCACAACCTTAGGCGCACCTCGCGGACCCTTCTGTATTCGGTAGGTGACATCGTTGATCCTGGTCACAACTCGGTATGGTCCATCCCATTTTGCTTGCAATTTTGGGGACTTTCCCTTGCTCCGCACTGGGTTATGCAACCACACCAGAGAACTTTCATCGAAACCCCTACTGTTTGCCTTCCGATCATAACGGGTCTTCATCTTCTCAGACATCTGTTGTCCGGATTGTCTGATATGCTCATACACATCATTTAACTTGTTACGCAGGTCATTTGCGTAATCCGTTACACTGCGTGGGACATCAGGGGGAGTTCCGGTGATTAAATCTGCAGGCAACCGTAATTCTCTTCCAAAGTTCGCGAAGGCTGGAGTTACAGTCGTACTTTCGTGAACTGCACTCCGATAGGACAGAAGAAACGGCTGTATGTGCTTGTCCCAATCCTTTTGCCTGCTTTCCACAACTTTTGCCAGATACTTATCTCTCCAACGTTTGGTTGAATCGTTCCACCATTCCATCAGATTGTGGGTGGTAAGAAGTGGTTCTGGTTTTGTGTGTACCCATCAATCGACAAGTCTCCTGAAAAACTTGCGATTCAAAATTCCTCCCTTGATCGCTGTGAATTGTTGTTATTGTGTTTTATACCCCAAACACACAATAGATATTCGAGAAAGTTCGCTATTATTCCATAAAGCATCCAGAAAAACATTAACAAAAAAAAATAAACTTAAAGATAAATTAACCAACAAAGAAGAAGTTACTTTACGCCGTAGGCATACGGTCGAAATTAAAATGCAAGTACCGCGACGACGGGTGGCGGACTAACTACCTACAGAATGGAATTAGGTACCTACTAGAATTCACGCGTACTTCTCAGTTATTAGCGAGGTTTCTCGATGATTCTAGATGATCGACGTAACACTATTATTAACCGACTTTAAAAAAGGAGAAAGTTCTTAATCAAATACAAGTACAGCGTGTGTTTTAGCAGACATCCTTTGACAGTGGAGCGTAATGATTACTCCAATCTGCTCTCCTATGCCTACAAAATTTCTTGATGTCACAAATATTAATAAACAATACTGTAATGTAATAATTGTGTACATGACATATAAATTCATTTTATAATTGTTTTCAGGCAATTCCATATACCAATTCCTTCAAAGATGCTTAGATACACTGCGGCCAGAGTTCAGTGAACTAAAGACAGTATCTGCTGACCAGCTTATGTATGTCAAAGAAGATCTTATACTACCTCATCATTACACATTCTATGATTTTATAGTTACTAAGGTAAGTGACATTAAAGTAAAGTTTTAATAATTATTTTTATGCCGTTTAAGTAACATAGAGCTAACATAGCCATAGATTGCACATGATAGAAAGGCATGGAAGGAGAAACCCTAGCAAAAATAAATTCACCACTATGTTTGGGATCGTAACAGGTGGGGTGTTGGTGGTTTCTTCGTACGCTTATGAAAAAAGGGTTATGTGTGTATTAATACGTATGTTTACTACAACATTGTTTATGGCTGCACTTTCGTCAAGAATGACAGGCTTGTAGTACTCGCAACTAGAGTATGTGTATGACCAAGGAAGAGGCAAAAGGATTATAAAATCATAACCCTCCTTTGGCTTTGCCGTAGTCTGGTAAAAAATTGTAGCTCGTGGTATTCTATAGTGCCTATTACTTCCATGGAGAAAAGGCGTGAGTTTACTTATGATGTACAACACAAATAAAACAACAACATCTAATTATTCTGTTTATTTACTTGCTTGTCTTTAAAAGTCTTATTACCTTGCGTCAAAGCGCTCATTGTCATTTTGCTCCTCATTTGAATGTCCGTTAAACGAGAGTTGACGTTAAGTATAGCTTCCAGACCTGTTCTGTCAACCTGGAAGGTTTCCCCATCGCTGAACGGTATTGTCCTGGTTAATGAAACCGTCTTTGCAGCAACATGACAAGACTGATCATCCTTAGGGTCTAAATCCGCTGGTGATTCGACGTCTGTTTGAGACTCTGCAGTCCTAACTTGCACTGGCTCAGCTACTGGTTTGATCTTACCACCTTTAGGCTTGTCCATTATTTTTAAACAAATAGATCTATTTGTTTATTTAGTCTACGATTCAATAGGTAGTATTATTTTCTTGATAAAGCTTTCGCACAAGTCAACTGAATCAATCAAAGTGACTTGAAGCAACTGTCATTCTAAATTCAAAACGTAAAAAGCGGTTTTTTTTGGTCGATTATTTTCTGCCAGGTCGATTAAAATTCAGAATGCGGGTAAAAATTGCAAGGGTGTCAATTTTATGGCAGTACTGTCGAGGATCTTGCAAGCAAGATTTATAAATGTATCGTAGCATTTACTTACTGTTTCCTAGCGATATTCTTGTCACTACAAGATAGACATGGAAACATGTCTAAGTCAAAGAGAGACTATGCCATGCCAAGCTCCTTCTGCGAAGCAGTGATGCTAGCGAAGGAGGTGGCGGAACGTGAGACCTCGAGAACGTCTCGTCCCAGCCGCCGCGGGAGACGGTCCGGGCGTCAGGGGCCACGGGTTGGCTTCGTAGGCGCGGGCCTGTGGACCGTGAGTAATGGGTTAGCTCGCCATCCGTTTTATGACGACAGGCCGTGTCGACGGCGCGTTCGTGTTCCACGCGCGCCTCAAAGAGATGACAGCGACATAGAAGAAGCCCGTAAGGGCCGACGCTCGTCGGGGCTGCGGGTTGTTCGATAGATATACCGCTCTGCCTATAAAGAGCAGGAGGAGTTATTTAATTATTTACCACCCTCAAAAAAAAAAAAAACGGCTATGCATGGTTTATAGATATCGTCCTGTGTGAACTCGTGAAGTCGTGACAAGCACACGTTTCGCTCTGAACGCTTAGCGCTTACTAAGCGTTCAATGCCCGACATGTGAATCATCACCATCATCCACACCCCGAATTCACCCATTGCTGGTTATAGGGCTCTCTTTTCTGGTGCCAATAGCCACGTTCTTGTGCCAGTCTCGTCCAGGTTTTACCCTCGATGGCAACTACACACATCAAAAGTGTCTAGGGATCAACATATATTTTTGCAATAACTTTTCTCCTGATTGATATTAATTAAAATTTTCTTTAAGGATTCATCAAATAAAGTGTTTTCGTTTGTCACAGTAACGATAAACCAAGTCACCTTTGCATTAATAAAGAAATTTGCCATTTTCCTAATAAAGGGATTTTTGACATTTGAACCACTAACATTAAAGTTCGAAAAAAAGACTGAAATAACAGTTTTCTTTAAAATTTTATTGGGTAACTTAAACAATTAATAATCCGTGTTTCTACCGCGAACACTAACAACACAAGAACATCGGTTTGGCATACTCAAAATGAGTTCATCCAAATCACGCTGTGGAATGGCCGCCCATGTTCGTTGCAACAACAAAAAAAGGTCTTCTTGCGACTGGATACCCTCCATATTCGGCAGAGCTCTTCTCTGTAGCATATCCCATGCATGCTCAATCGGGTTCAAGTCTGGCGACTGAGCAGGCCAGGGCAGGACATTGATGTTAGCTGCGGCGAGAGTCTGTCTTACAACTCTTGCGGTGTGCGGTCGTGCATTATCATGCATTAACTGAAATAAGGGACCGATTTGCACTTGTAGAGGAACGATGACGTCTGATACAATCGTCTCAGCATAAATTTGAGCGTTGAGGTTGCCTCTGATCCAAATCAACTCAGTTCTTCCGCCGATCCAAATACCCGCCCATACCATGATGGTTCCACCACTATAAGGATGGACTTCCTGGCAGGATTTTAATCGCTGTTGGCGTCCAGGGGTTCTCCAGTGTCATATACGTCTTGTATCCGGTCTCATACCAAAACGAGACTCATCAGAAAAGCACACGAAACGCCATTGTTCTTCTGCCCAATTTCTGTGTTCAAGAGCCCATTGATATCGAATCCTACGATTGTGCATTGCTATAGGTGGTACCCGTAGCGGTCTTCGGGAATGAAGGTTCACTTCATGCAAGCGGTTTCTGACTGTTTGGTCGCTAATTAAGTTCCCTGAAGAGTGATGAAGCCTCACGGCTAACATCATGGCGGTTATTGTTGGAGCTCTTCGAGTTAAGATTTGAATGTATCGGTCTTGTCTCCGTGTGGTGCAGCGATACCGTCCTCCATGGCGCTCAGCCACGGTACCAGTGCTTCGGTAACGTGTCCAAAGTCGACTGATAACACTCTGACTTGTATTCAGAGCTAAAGCCACAGTACGTTGCCGGGAACCAGCTTCTATCATTCCCACGGCTCTGAGCATTTCTTCCCTGCTTAAATGACGTCGCCGCTCCATAATAACGTTGGTTTTAATCAGTAGTAGGGAAACAGTAGCACTAATAATGTCTTCAATGCGTTGTATGTTTTTATAGGGAAAATATTGACAGCTGATTTTCATCTTTTACTCGAATTTGATTCACAGTTCCTGATTCAAATTATGAAATGCACCAAAAAGGATCCATATAAATTTATAAAATCATAAATTTATTACAAAGCCACATCTCAATCTCAAGAAATCCGCATAAAAATGCTTGATCCCTAGACACTTTTGATGTGTGTATATCGTCTGCCCATCTTGCCGCCGGGCGACCTACATTTCTTTTACATGTGATTGCCATCATATAAGTCTATGGATATCGTAAAGCGCGACCAGCGCCAAGTGCACCGACTTCGCTCTGTAAAAGGCGTGCGCTACGACACTCGAGAGTGCGGGTTGACGCTTACGGATGGACAATAATGATAGCCACTGACATTTAAAAAGATACGCAATAGCCCTGCTATTGTATATTAGTACGTACTGAAAAATTGTGTGAGCAGCGCTCAGAAACTCGGTTTTCTGCAATTTTGACAGCGGGCACCCGCGTAAATTTTAGCGGAATGTGTTCCATAGACAACGAACTATAATAAAATATTTTATTTCAATTCCAGGCAAGGGGAAAAAGTGGGCCGCTATTCCAGTTCGATGCTTCTGATGACATCAGACTCGTGAACGACGCCACGCAAGAAAAACAAGACTCTCATGCAGGCAAAGTATTATTAAGGTATGCCAGTTCTTTGTTAAAGTTGGTTAGAGATATTATTGTAAAAGTTCTTTAAAAACTTCAAATCGAGAATTTGTTGTAGGTACTTTTTTCTTGCTTTTCATAAGTTTTTGGTTAGGCAGCACTTATTACATATCCTCCTCCTTAATTAATAAACAGTTGAACAAGGCCTCCTTTGGCCCTGTAGGAGGACAAAGCTGGTTTATGATAAATAAATAATTCCTTGAGCAAGTATGAATCTAAAATAGATTTAAATTATTAAGACGCTGACAGACAAGAGCCGAATATGCTTGACTCGAACATTTTTTTTGCCAATTCTATACAGTTGGAAACAGCGAAAAAAATATATGTTAATTTTGAACATATTTCTGAGAACCCTGTTGTATTCAAAACGCGTTATTGAAAAGTTTTCTCGATACAAAAAAATGGTAAAGTAACTCCAACAAAAATATCTGGATTTCTTAGCAACGTACGTTGGTTAAATTTATAACAATAACGTATCATATTGTAATACAAAACTTGGTTGTTTTTTATTTTTGACTACTCAACTTATTTTTAAGTAATTAATTAGCTTAAGGTTTATAAGAAGTTACGAGCGTCTTATAACGTCTTATGTAATATGTATGCAATCCGACAGTGATCGCTTAGGCGCGCTGCTAGACGGACGACGTATGTCACTTTGCTCCGCTAACCGCTATCCGTTCATCCATTGGTTGATTGTTTAATATTATTATTGACCGCGTCACACTGTTAGTCCAGGATAGAGGTATCAAGCTAATTTTTCGTGAGCAGCTTCATTTTGATGAGACGCTCAACATTTTCCTTTGTAATATTTGTAGTATCAACATTGTAATAGGGGTAGCAGGGATAAAATATGTAGATTTGATGATTCTCAAAAAAGTATTACTAACTGGATTTTTTTTTTGTTAAATCATTATCATCATTACCTAAATCATTCGAAAAAATATTTGTCCTACAAAATATACGGTTTCATCAAAGAGACCTCCTTTGATCAAACCGGATATTTTGTAGGACAAATATTTTTTCAAATAATTTAGATGATTATCTTGAGATTTAACAAAAAAAAAACCAGTTAGTAACCTTATTGTTGCGAATCATCAAATCACCATATTTTATCCCTGCTACCCCGTATTACCTACCAAAATCGAGAATTCGAGAGTTGTCATACAGGAAATTGTGAATTATTTCAAACCTGACCCAAAAACCTAACCCTGTCGCGGGTTAGGTTAGGAACTTGAAAAAAAATATTCCGAACGTAACCCTCTTGCTAACCTGACCCGATATATCTTCCTATTATAACAAGAATTGCGATATGGTAGGTTTCCCTGTGTGAAATCAGAGTTGAATAATATTTTCAAACTACCAGGAGGCCAAAAACATGTAAGAGGTATAATTGTATATTTTTAATAGAAAATTCATAGGTAATCGAATCTATATACATAGGTACATTTCGAATAGTAACATCACTCAGGTTATCTGGCAAGAACAAGTTCGAGATAAGAAATAAGGACAGTAAAGTCTTACAAACTACCAGGATGGAAAGTAGTTGCATCATCATTGCGTACCTACTGCATACTACATATTAGAAATGTACATGTATATATATTTGATTATGATATTCCTATTAACAATATACAATACCTCTTTCATGTTTCTGGCCTCCTGGTAGTTTGCGAGACTTTACTATACCTAATTGTTTCTCATCCTTTACTTGACACAAGGGTTACCTACTTTTATTCTGAGAAAGAGGAGAGGGAAACCTACCATATCGCAATTCGGGTTATGATAGGAACGATACATCTGCAGGGCTATTGCGTATCTTTTCTAGGTAAGTGGCTATCATATTTTCCATGGATTAACTGTCAAATTGGTTATAGTTTAGTACAAAATGGAACCATTTGGCAGTAATTGATGTACACTATCTGATAGTACTGTCATTTAAAAGATACGCGATAGCCCTGCAGGTCAGATTAGAAAAAGGGTTACGTATTATAATTATTTTCAAGTTCCTAACCTAACCCTCAACCGGGTTATTATTTCGGGCCAGGTTTGGAATAATCCGAAATAGTTGGGTGTCTCATCAAAATGAAGCTGGTCTCAGAAAATTAGCTTGATAGTAATTAAGTGCAAAAATGAGCCGTGGATCCTGAACTATGTTTCTTAGGGGAAGACCGGGCAATGGGGATCAGCTGGCAATGGGGATCACCCACACTTCTACTTAACTATACATCGGAGTCTCGTAAAGGACATCTGCACCCCGCCATTGTTACAAACGACTCGCTTTAGTTCCGCGCGCGCGTTTTTGAGTGACAGCCGTGTGTCGATTTTGCGCCGCGCTGATGTAAATTTTCGTAAAAATACAACAAAAGGTAAGGGTCTAATTTACTATTGTATTGTAATAAGACTTTTATGTGTATATTAGTCTGTCATTCAAAATAGTGATTTGCAACTTAAATTGTGATAATCATATCTAGTTTATTTAATGTTTTACTTTTTTCTCATTGTTGTGGTTACGGGAAATGAGGATCAGGGTGATCCCTATTGCCCGCAAGTGATCCCCATTACCTGCTGCAGTAATTACCTTTGGAGTTAACTACATAAATTATATTTTCTTTTGTAGATGCCGAAAGTACGAGTCAGAACTACTGAAAAGGCTAAATGGTCCACAGATAGTCTACAAAAAGCTATTCAGCTGATAGAAGAACAGGGTTACTCAATTAGAAAAGCTTCTCAAACTGTAGGTATTCCATATGCCAGGGAAAGCACCTACCCTCAATACAAGACAGGGCCGAAAGAAGCAGCACGCTATAGTTTTAACTTCAACGCCAGTTAAAGATGACCTGGTAGAAAAAGAAAATAAGAAAGTTAAAAAATCCCAGCATGACAAAGGGAAAGATAAAAAGAAATGGAAAGGTAAGGGTCAAGGAAAGAAGACTAAGGTACAGAAGGAGCAGTCCTGGATTTGTAAATAAGCCGTATAGGCCGCGGCCTACGGGCGGCAGCCTCTTAGGGGCGGCAGATTTCAGAGGACGCTCACTCGATTTAAGTATAAAAGTCAAACAAGTGCACTGGTTTTCTCATGGTTTTTTAAACTAATACTTACGTTAAATCCCTATAGAAACTGATGACTGAAATTGTAAATCCTAGGTCGTGCCTACGGTTATTTTACCTACCTATTTTATCTATATTACTGCGTGAGTGATGGATGTGAGCGGGCGGGCGGCCGGCAGTGGCTCAACGTAACCATCTTCGCTTCCCTCCGCACTCACCGAGCCGCCTGTGTCCGCCGCCCGCGCAAAGCGGCGGCAGTGTTTGTTTTTCAAGCATCGACCGCACACGCTACACTCGAGTCGTTGCGCTTTACTTGTCTTCAAATACCTACTTGCCTAATCGTCGAATAACCCCGGTTATCGCGGCCTCGACATAGAGGGCGAAGAAGGAACATGGGTGGTTTTTAGTCAGTAGAAGTCTGACACTCCCTTTCGCTCTGCCCAAGAGCGGGAGGGGTTATTCGATGATTTTACATCCACCAAAAAAAAAAAAAAAGGGTAAGTGCTACACGAGAAATGTTTGATGCTATTACTATAGAGCTGGAAAAGTTAAACATTAATCTCAAAGATTGCCGTGGTCAATCATATGATAATGCCTCTAACATGTCAGGGATTTACAACGGTTTACAAGCTAAAATTCAAGAACAAGCACCATTTGCTATGTTTGTTCCTTGTGCAGCTCATTCTCCCGCTCTTGGGCAGAGCGAAAGGGAGTGTCAGACTTCTACTGACTAAAAACCACCCATGTTCCTTCTTCGCCCTCTATGTCGAGGCCGCGATAACCAGAGGACAACCCGCGGCCCCGACAGGCGTCGGCCCTTTCGGGCCCCTCCCATGTTGCTGACATCTCTTTGAGGCGCGCGTGGAACACGAATGCGCCGTCGACACGGCCTGTTTTCGTCGTGAGACGGACGGACGGCGAGTTAGCCCATCACTCACCGTCCACAGGCCCGCGTCTACGGTGGCCGGAGGTCATCGCGGGAACCCCGACGCCCGGAGCGCCTCCCGCGGCGGCTGGGACGAGAGGTTCTCTCCCTCTCGCGTTCCGCCATCTCCTTCGCTAGCATCACTGCTTCGAAGAAGGAGGCAACGGCGTCCCATTCCTTCTCGCCCTGGACCATGGCTTGCACCAGGGCCGGGCGCGAGAGGTCGCCGTCGCCGATCGCCGCTACGAGAACACGGCGGGGCTCCGCCCAAGCGGGGCACACCTCCACTGTGTGCTCCACCGTGTCCTCCGGCCGATCCTCACAATGGTGGCATCCGGGCGTTTCCTCCCGCCTGATTCGGTGCAGGTACCTCCCGAAACAACCGTGTCCGGTGAGGACCTGCGTCAGACGGAAGGTGAGGGCGCCGTGGCGCCTCTCAAGTCACTCCTCAAAGAGGGGACTTACCGCCACTATCGTGGCGTGCCCTATTAAGAGGAAGCTTCAGTTTCTAAAGGTTAACATAGGGTAAGTGCTACGGCCGCGGGTAGTCCACCGGTTATCGCGGCCTCGACATAGAGGGCGAAGAAGGAACATGGGTGGTTTTTAGTCAGTAGAAGTCTGACACTCCCTTTCGCTCTGCCCAAGAGCGGGAGGGGTTATTCGATGATTTTACATCCACCAAAAAAAAAAAAAAAAGGGTAAGTGCTACACGAGAAATGTTTGATGCTATTACTATAGAGCTGGAAAAGTTAAACATTAATCTCAAAGATTGCCGTGGTCAATCATATGATAATGCCTCTAACATGTCAGGGATTTACAACGGTTTACAAGCTAAAATTCAAGAACAAGCACCATTTGCTATGTTTGTTCCTTGTGCAGCTCATTCATAGAATTTGGTGGGAACTTCGGCCGCCGAGTCTTGTACAGAAGCCTGCCACTTTTTCATGTTGCTAGAGGAGGTATACCTATACTTTCTTCGTGAAGTCAACCGAACGTTGGAAAAAATTAATGAATGAGATAGGAAGAGGAAAGACACTCAAGAGAGTGAACCTCACTCGTTGGTCGGCTAGAGCAGATGCCTGTAAAAGTTTAAAAAATTCCTGGGATGAAGTAATTACAGTTTTAAAAATGATTGAAAATGACACTACAGAGAAACCCGTCCCGCGAAATAAGGCAAAGGGAATTCGCATCAAATTAGAAAAACTTGAAACTGCGTTCATGGTCGTATTTTGGAATGCTATTGTTACGCCGGTCATCTAGAATCTTCGAGAAACCTCGCTAATAACTGAGAAGTACGCGTGAATTCTAGTAGATACCTAATTCCATTCTGTAGGTATAACTACGGCGCCCGGCTTTAGCGGTACTTGCATTGTAATTTCGACCGTATGCCTACGGCGTAAAGTAACTTCTTCTTTGTTGGTTATTTTATCTTTAAGTTTATTTTTTTGTTAATGTTTTTCTGGATGCTTTATGGAATAATAGCGAACTTTCTCGAATATCTATTGTGTATTTGGGGGATAAAAGGACCGAGAGAGGACGCAGCGAGGCAGTCAACTTTTAAGCGAGACAACGGAAGGTTCTAAGAGAAATCAAGTGCGCTAAAGTGTTCAGTAGTGTTTTGCGATTGTCTATAAGTGTTTTGCAAGTAATAAAGTTATTTCGTGTGTTCAATTGGTAGTGCTTTTATTTATCCCATACCCAGCTCGTAACAATTTGGTGTCAGAAGTGAGGGATAAATAATGCCGATTCTACCCAAGGACGACACGGATAGTATCCGTACGAGGAGTCAGCGACAACAAGGTATGGACCAAAGGCGATTTGGAGACTCCCCGACACAGACACCGGGCGGTGTCCAGCCTACGTCAGAGCCAGTCGCTGGCCCATCTGTATCTACTCCAGCACTAGCGGCGCCTGACTTGTCTGCCTTAATGGCTCTGCTGCAAGACCAGGCTCGTCGTCAAGAGGAGCAGGCCCGTCAGTTGCAGGAACAGATGCAACGGGACAAGGAGGAACAGGCTCGCCGTCAGGAGGAGCAGGCCCGTCAGTTGCAGGAACAGATGCAACGGGACAAGGAGGAACAGGCTCGCCGTCAGGAGGAGCAGGCTCGTCGTCAAGAGGAGCAGGCTCGTCAGTTGCAGGAACAGATGCAACGGGACAAGGAGGAACAGGCTCGTCGTCAAGAGGAGCAGGCTCGTCGTCAAGAGGAGCAGGCTCGTCGTCAAGAGGAGCAGGCTCGCCAGTTACAGGAACAGCTGCAACGTGATAAGGACGAGCAGGCTCGCCGTCAAGAAGAACAGATGCTCCTGATAAAGGATCTTCACGCATCAGTGGGCAAAGAGCTGAGCGTGATGAAGGAGCAGGTACAGCAGCACGACAACCGTATCGCAAAGGCCGAAATTCAGATCGCCGATGTGAAGAAGGCCTTGAGTGAAATTAAGGTTGGAGACGGGGCTGTGACTTCAGTGATTGCTGCACCTTCGGTGCGCGGGTTTAAAGTGCCGCCATTTGACGGAACATCTTCGTGGTCGGCCTATAAAATCCAATTTGAGGCCGTTATGAAGGCGAATGGGTGGACCAAAGCGCAAGCCATGACAGCGCTCACCTTGGGTCTCCGAGACCAGGCCCTTACCATTCTTGAGGCACTCGGCAAGGATGTGACCTACGAACAGCTGCTGGAGGCGTTAGAGTCTAGATACGGCGACGCGCACCTGGAGCACGTCTTTCGTGCCAAATTAAAGGATCGTGTTCAACGTAGTGCCGAGAACCTACAGCAGTGGGCCCTGGAAGTGGAAAAGCTGGTTCGCAAAGCATACCAGTCCGCCCCTGCACTTATTGATGGAAATCTGGTTCAGGCGTTTGTAGATGGAATACGCGACTTGGAAGTTAGAGCTGCTGTGAGACTTGGTCACCACGAGACGCTGAAAGACGCCTTGGCCCATGCTTTAGAAGTGGAGGCAGTGAGGCAGGACCACCGTACGCACCGCGTCAGAGAGGTTGTCGCGTCAACTGTACGCGACCGCCCGCAAGGTTACAGCCCTAGGTGCTTCACTTGTGGAGAAAAGGGTCATCTTCGGTCAAGCTGCCCTAAGCGCAGCTCAGCAAGAGAGGATCAGCCCCAACAAGGAAGGGTGGCTGAAGTGACTACCCAGCCACAGCAGGGAAACGAGTAAATGCCAGGACTGGGGGGCGGGTGCTGGCTGGTTTTGAAAGAGCCCCGAGGATCTCGATCTCACAAGCACATGACGGGAACAGCTTGACCATCAACGGCGAAGTCAACGGAACTCCATGCAAACTGACGTTGGATACTGGAGCTTCTCACACGGTCGTCAATTCTCACCTGGCAAATCGGTTTCTTGGGGACTACTTCAATAACCACGACCGTATACAATTGCTAACAGCTACCGGTCAGCACATAACCGTCCGAGGCAAGAAGGAGATGGAGTTAAAATTGGGTGATAGAATTTACCGGCACAATGTCATCGTGGCCGACATAATGGACGATTGCATCTTAGGCTTGGACTTCATGCGGAAATATCGTTGTGAGATCGACATTGACCAAGGAGTGTTGAAATGTGGTTCCGAGGAAGTCTTCATGGAAGGTGCACCACCAGGGAATGTGTACTGCTTGAAGGAAATTGTTCTTCCTCGCAGATCAGAAACGATCGTGCCAGTCAAGTTACCACCGAATTCTAGACACAAAGATCGGAGTGTTGTGATAGAAAGGGTGAACAATGACTTTCCATGGAAGATGGCACGAACTCTGGTAAAGGCCAACAACATCTCAGCTGTACGCATCCTGAATCCAAGTGATAAGGAGCAAGTGATTAAGAAGGGTACCTTGATCGGGACTTGCGAGGAAGTAGCTTGGATGCGTCAATTGCAAGATCTACCTACCGGAAATCAAAATCGTAGTGGAAAATTTGACGTGTCAACGTTTTTAGAAAACTGTCATTTGACTAAAGGAGAAATGGACAAGGCTAAGAAGATGTTACTTCAGTACGCCGGTATTTTCTCAACGAGTGATGCTGACATAGGAAGAACTGGACTGGTTCAGCACAGGATTAATACAGGCAACGAGTTACCTATCCGTCAGCGACCAAGGAGACTGCCAGTTGCACGGGAAAAAGATGTGGAAACCATGATTGAGGGTATGGTGAAGGATGGTGTTATAGAGCCTTCATCTAGTCCATGGTGTTCTCCTGTGGTCCTGGTAAAGAAAAAGGACGGCAGTATGCGCTTCTGTGTGGACTATCGACGACTGAACAACGTCACGAAAAAGGACAGCTATCCACTGCCTAGGATCGATGACACACTGGATACGCTGACGGAAATGAAGTGGTTTACTACACTAGACCTGAAAAGTGGTTACTGGCAGGTAGAAATAGACCCAAAGGACAAGGAGAAGACTGCATTCTCAACAGGAAAAGGGTTGTGGCAGTTTAAAGTTATGCCTTTTGGATTGTGTAACGCTCCTGCAACGTTTGAAAGGCTGATGGAACAAGTACTTGCCGGATTGATTGGGGACGCTTGTCTTGTCTATCTAGACGACATAATCATTGTGGGCCGTACGTTTGAAGATCACCTTAGAAACCTCAACCGAGTGCTGTCAAAGATCCAAACAGCAAACCTGAAGTTGAGTCCGAAAAAGTGCTCATTTTTCAGAAAACAAGTAAACTTTTTAGGACACATAGTTTCGGGGGAAGGTGTTCAAACAGACCCAGAGAAAGTAGTCGCCGTCAAGGATTGGCCAGTTCCAAAAGACAAGACACAGGTCAGAGCATTTTTGGGTTTGTGCTCCTACTATCGCCGGTTTGTGAAGAATTTTGCTGACATTGCGAAACCTCTACACAAACTCACCGAGGGACTTATTAGGACTTATTAAAGGGACGTCTGTGCAATACTCCTATTTTGGGATATCCTGACACTGAAAATGACTTTATAGTCGACACAGACGCAAGTAATACTGGAATTGGGGGCGTGTTATCTCAACGGAAAGGAGATCAGGAGGTTGTTATAGCTTACTTCAGCAAGTCTTTGTCTAAACCGGAAAGAAATTACTGCGTAACAAGACGGGAGCTGCTCGCCGTAGTGAAGACATTGCAGCACTTCAGTAAATATTTGTTGGGACGAAAATTCCAGTTACGAACCGACCATGCTGCATTGAAGTGGTTATTACAATTTAAGAATCCAGAGGGGCAAGTGGCGAGATGGATTGAACTACTGCAAGAGTTTGACTTCATAACCGAACATCGCAGTGGGAGAACTCACGGTAACGCAGACGCCTTGTCGAGAAGACCTTGTCCTGAAGACTGCAAGCATTGTGTCAGGCAAGAGACTAAGGAAGTAGTGCCCGTGAGGATGCTTAGAACGGATCTCAGCGATGAATGGAAGGAGACCCTACAACAGGCACAACAAAATGACTCGGACATCAAGCCAATCTTCGAGTGGATCAAAGCTGGTGCTCCGAAGCCCAAGTGGAGTGATGTGGCTGCGATGAGTTCCATCACAAAGAGTTATT
The DNA here is from genome assembly GCA_932274075.1 of Diarsia rubi. NCBI lineage: Eukaryota > Metazoa > Arthropoda > Insecta > Lepidoptera > Noctuidae > Diarsia > Diarsia rubi. Next base: position 16,266,657 of record OW026419.1, on the reverse strand, counting down.
GGGCACAATGGAACAGCTTGGAGATCCAGGATGGAGTCTTGTGCCGTAAATGGGAAAACGCTCGAGGGGACAGCTGTCATCTACAAATGGTTGTTCCTAAAGCTAAGGTACCGGATGTTTTACGGCTGTACCATGATGGATGCTCAGGAGGACATATGGGGGTAAAAAGGACTCTCCTAAAGATCAGAGAGCGCTTTTACTGGATCCACTGTCGAGATGATGTGGAAGACTGGTGTCGCAAATGTACCAGCTGCGCGGCTGTGAAGGGACCCCACACACGAAGCAGAGGTGCGTTAAAAGTGTACAACGTTGGAGCCCCCTGGGAGCGGATAGCACTGGACGTTGCGGGACCATTTCCAGAAAGTGACAGCGGAAACAAGTACTTCATGGTTGTCATGGACTACTTCACAAAGTGGCCAGAAGTCTTCGCCATTCCCAACCAAGAAGCTACAACAGTCGCAGATAAATTAGTTCAGGAAGTTTTTTGTCGTTTTGGAGTACCCTTAGAAATTCACAGCGATCAAGGGAGGAATTTTGAATCACAAGTTTTTCAGGAGACATGTCGATTGATGGGTACACACAAAACCAGAACCACTTCTTACCACCCACAATCTGATGGAATGGTGGAACGATTCAACCAGACGTTGGAGAGATATCTGGCAAAAGTTGTGGAAAGCAGGCAAAAGGATTGGGACAAGCACATACAGCCGTTTCTTCTGTCCTATCGGAGTGCAGTTCACGAAAGTACGACTGTAACTCCAGCCTTCGCGAACTTTGGAAGGGAACTACGGTTGCCTGCAGATTTAATCACTGGAACTCCCCCTGATGTCCCACGCAGTGTAACGGATTACGCAAATGACCTGCGTAATAAGTTAAATGATGTGTATGAGCATATCAGACAATCCGGACAACAGATGTCTGAGAAGATGAAGACCCGTTATGATCGGAAGGCAAACAGTAGGGGTTTCGATGAAAGTTCTCTGGTGTGGTTGCATAACCCAGTGCGGAGCAAGGGAAAGTCCCCGAAATTGCAAGCAAAATGGGATGGACCATACCGAGTTGTGACCAGGATCAACGATGTCACCTACCGAATACAGAAGGGTCCGCGAGGTGCGCCTAAGGTTGTGCATGTAGACCGATTAGCGCGATATCACGGGACTAATGATGCTCGGGACGAGCATGTCTAAGGAGGGGGCAGTGTTACGCCGGTCATCTAGAATCTTCGAGAAACCTCGCTAATAACTGAGAAGTACGCGTGAATTCTAGTAGATACCTAATTCCATTCTGTAGGTATAACTACGGCGCCCGGCTTTAGCGGTACTTGCATTGTAATTTCGACCGTATGCCTACGGCGTAAAGTAACTTCTTCTTTGTTGGTTATTTTATCTTTAAGTTTATTTTTTTGTTAATGTTTTTCTGGATGCTTTATGGAATAATAGCGAACTTTCTCGAATATCTATTGTGTGTTTGGGGGATAAAAGGACCGAGAGAGGACGCAGCGAGGCAGTCAACTTTTAAGCGAGACAACGGAAGGTTCTAAGAGAAATCAAGTGCGCTAAAGTGTTCAGTAGTGTTTTGCGATTGTCTATAAGTGTTTTGCAAGTAATAAAGTTATTTCGTGTGTTCAATTGGTAGTGCTTTTATTTATCCCATACCCAGCTCGTAACACTATTTTGGAAAGGTTAAATAAAGTGAGTGTTCAGATTCAGACCTCATCTGTGTATTGACGGTATCTGATCTCTATGGATCTCTAGTAGAGTTTACAATAGCAGAGCGAGAAAACTTTGACTATTTCGAAAAAAAAGCAACTGAGATGAGCACACCTAAGCAATATCAAGGTGAAAAAAAGAGGCAACTTAAAAGAAAAAAAATGACGGATGATACATCGAATGAAGAATCTGAAATACCCTTCGGCTCCAGAAATTATTTCAGAGTCAACACCTTTTTGGTCATCCTTGATAGACTGAGGGCTGAAATACAGAGAAGGCATAAAGCTTACTTAAACTTTAAAGAAAAAAATTAATTTTTAACAAAAATGAATGAACTTTCAACACAAAGAGTTACAGAAAAAGCCCAGTCTCTCGTGAAATATTATACCAATCATTTAGAGGACGATTTGGTTCAAGAATGTGTGCATTTTCACAGTCACATTTCAACTAATAAAACTGCAGAGTGTGCAGTGAAGCCTGGATCAAACTCACTACTCAGTATTTCAACGTTTTTGAGGAATCAATCTCTGTCTAATGTTTACCCTAACTTGGATATAGCTCTCCGCATCGCACTTTCCACTCCGGCTACAAATTGTTCTGGGGAAAGGAGTTTCTCTTGCTTAAAACGCGTGAAAAATTATCCAAGGTCTTCATTGTCTCAAGAAAAAATGAATTCTTTAGCTCTTCTCTACATAGAAGCAGAGATAATGAACACCATATGCTATGATGAATATGATGATATTATAAATGATTTTGCTATTAAAAAGTCCCGTAAAAAATTGCAATTCTTGTTTCTTTTTTACACTCTTTCTTAATTAAGTACTAATTATCTTTAAATAATTAATAATTTTATTAATAACTTTCTAACTCATTCGTTTATTTAACTTTAGTGCCTTCACTGCCTTCCATAATACAAACAAGTGGAAAATTATTAAGTATTTTAGAAACCTACATACATACATAAACCTACCTACATGGGGCGGCGGAAATAAAGTGGCCTACACTCATAAAAAAAACAAATCCGGCACTGAGAAGGAGGGTCCCGAAAGAGCAAAGAGGCAAGTTCTACAGGAATCAAACGATTCTTCGCTATCAGACGTGAACACTATTGACTTATGCCAGGATGATGAGAATGATGATGACGAAGACGCAGGAAACAGATGTCTAATATGTGGCGAATTCGGCAGAAACAACGAAATGTGGTACAGATGTACCTACTTCATGTGGGCTGTGGGCTCACGCCGAATGCACCGGATGGGACTCGGCCAATGGTTATATCTGCGATATGTGTTAGTTTTTATTTGATCCTGATTTCCCACAGGGTGATCACAATTGCCATCACCTCGGTGCAATGGGGATCAAAACTGTTTTTTTTTTAACTTTTAAAATTGCCAAAGTATGTACACAAAGTGATTAAAAGTGATCTCATTTGATAGGTGAATAAGTAAATTATATAATTAGGCGGTTGCAATAAAGATTTTATTTTTAAATAAGCTTTTATTTGAATTCTCGCTTAAGTGGTTCCCATTACCCCGTTTTACCCTACTTGGTAGTTCGCTGTATCACCGCCCTTTAGGAATGACGCTAGGATATCGGAGAAATTGTGGGAGTGGCTAAAAATACCGAAACATCGTATCTCAATACCGGTTGTCAGCGTCTTAATTTAGAAAAAGAAATTTCACTTCATTTCAATTTTCTTTTTTTCAGATCTTGGTATGAGAGAAACAAACATATCTTCCCCGCATCAAGATGGGAACCTTATGATCCAACAAAAACTTATTCCAAGTACACAATCAAAGGAAAATGAAAAAATAAGCCGCATTTTAATAATAATTAACTTATTAAGCAATCTTTTACACTATATTGTAAATGCAATAATACCAACGAATGAAATAAAACGTGTATTTGTATTAAAAGTGAGTTTTTATTAGCAACACAATTATTTTATACTGGCCATTTCACTAGTACGAAATAATCAAATAGACATCGGGTATATTTATTATGTGTTCCGTTCGACGTCCGAAGTCCATTATGAGAGAGTACACGCTTCCTTCCATGAACAGCTGTTAGATGTCTTAACTTCCGCCTCGCAATCGCGCCACTAGCGCACCCAAACGTCGTATCTGTGAACTACTTTCAAAAACCGCATACAAGCCGCCATGATGAAGTCTTAGGTCATTGTTGCGTCGTTTTCCGAACTGTGCGCAGCTTTGTTGGATTGTCAGTTATTTCGAATTTTAAACGACTTTTTTATTTTTAGAACTTTCGAGATTAAAGTAGAAAGTTTATTAGATAAGTATTAGAATAACTAAATTAATTTTCCGTCTCGTGAACTGTGTTTATTTTAAACAAAATGGACGGTGAAACTATCGCGCCAAACGAGACTTCGAGAAAGAGGACGCGGAGTACGAGTTCTTCATCGTCATCGAAGATAAGTGATACGGTGTCATCCGAGAGCGATGGGGGTGATCCAGCGCCGCGCAAACGCCCTCGGCGGGTACGCCAGCGCTCCCTCTCGCAAGATACCGTACTGGATCGCAGGTTTGATCTACTATCCCAGCAGTTGGTGAGTCATGTCAATAATGTTTTAACAAATTATATGATAGCCAATAGTGCTCCAATAGCGCAAAGCCTACCCACGCAAAACATTGGCACCGCGTTACCTTCAACATCGACTGGTTCTACCCTCAATTTACAAGAAAATTTCATACGTCCGCCGCAGCTTACCCCTTGTTTTGAAAAAATCGCAAATCTAGAGGTCTCTGTTAAAGAACCTAGTGTACCTAAAGCAAATCCAGAACGGGTAATGAAAATAGCTGAAATGCAGAGGTTCGACTCCCCAGATTGGAATGCTGTACGTTATACAGAAGTACAAAAGAAATATGTAGCTTTTCCTAGTTTTGTCGAACTGAAGGTGAACGAAGAATTGCGACGTTTTGAAGATCCATTTTCACCACTAAGATGGTTTCAAATGGAACGCAGTTTCGCCGCGTTATCTAATGCTTTCCTAACTCAAAACGAGCACGTAAATGCGGCATTACAGAAACTAATTGATTGGTCGGCTAATTCGGATACCCAACTATCTTTAACTAACCTCTTTGACAAACTAAAAGAGTTGTTTGGTGCGGAGTCATCTTATAAAACGGTATCTCATGATATTCTCCAAATTATTTGCGGTAAACGAGCTGAAGTCATAGAGACGCGACGCCGATCGCTATTAAAAAACCTTAAAAGTAAATACATACGCGACGACATAGAAAAAATTCCACCCTCAATGGAATATATATTCAATCCACAAAATTTATCGCACTACCTACAAAAAATTGGAGGTATAGAAAAATTAGAGAAACTAAATAATAGTGCGGGAACTAGTCGTCCGATATCTGTTGAGCCTTCAACGTCTTTTCAAAATAATACTTTTCGTTCGCGACAAAACAAACCGAAGCGAAACGATAAAAGAGACAACAAACGAAATTTCGATTTCTCCTCAAAAAAGAAGGGAGGGGGGAAAGATAAGAACGGGAGGCGAGCGGGGCATAAGCATAAATGACTATATAATACCGATTTTTTGGGGCGGCTGTCTTCAGCACTATATAGAAATATGGAGTCGTTTCGACCCTCCAAAAACTATCTTGAAAATGATATCGGGGGCTCGTATCCCCTTCAATCAGGCACCGCCCTTAATCCTGCCTACTTTGGACAACCTGTCAAAATTTCAAACACCTGTTTCGGAAAAAATGACACTAGAAATTCGCAAGATGGTTCAAGAACGAGTGTTAGAGCCTGCTCCTTCGACTCCATCGTTCATTTGCCCCCTGTTCATGATCACAAAGAGCAATCGCAAAACTCGAGTAATATTCAACCTGAAAGCACTAAACATATACATGGAGCCAAAGCATTTTCATCTTTTCCACCATCAACAAATGCCTTCGTTTCTGCAACAAGGCGACTGGATGGTCAAGCTGGACCTCAGCCAAGCCTATTATCACCTTCCAATACGCACAGAACACAGATGCTTCTTGCGCATCAGCTACGATGGTCTACTTCTGCAGATGACATGTCTACCATTCGGCCTGGCTGCTGCTCCCAGAATGTTTGCTACTATAACAAACTGGACTGCAGAATACCTTCGCAAAAAAGGTCTGCGCGTCGTCGTTTATCTAGACGACTACTTAATAGTCCACCAGGACAAGGAAGTACTCGGCACACATCTAAACATAGCTGTACGCTTCTTGTCCAGTCTGGGCTGGTGTGTAAATCACGAGAAATCGATCACCAGGCCAACGAGGTCGATCGAATATCTCGGCATCAATTGGGACACCCAAACAAACCGCAAGTCCCTACCACCGGAGAAGGTAAGAAAAAATCGTCAGATCCTCATGACCACACTCGTAGCGGGCAGTTGGACCCTCAAGCAGGCGCAACGCCTCTTAGGGATACTCAACTTTGCGTCCTTCATCACCCACCGGGGAAGGATGCATTGCCGAGCGCTGCAATGTCACATCAAGGTACTGCGACAACATCCTCACCAAGCAGTACAGGTGACACAAGACGTTCGCCAAGAACTCGAGTGGTGGATGGAGAATGTAAGTCAAAAGACAGCAATTCACACAGACGTACTACCCACAAACTTTGTCATCACGGACGCTTCGGACATCCTGTGGGGTGCTCTGGTCAACAACAACAAGGTACAGGGTGCATGGCAACCCAACCAGAAAAAATGGCATTGCAATCTCAAAGAGATGTATGCTGTGATTGCTGTGTTGTCGAAGGAATCCAGAGCCCTCCGGGACTCCAGGATCATTCTACAAACCGACAACAAGACAGTGGTCTCGTACATTCGGAAGGAAGGCGGCACAAAATCACACCGATTGATGAAATTGACACGAGAATTGTTGACTCTGGTCGACGACCTCAATGTTGTACTGACCCCTCACCACCTACCCGGGTTGTACAACACCGAAGCCGACCACTTGTCTCGAAATCGCGCCGGCAGCGAGTGGCACCTGCAGGTGGCAGCAACATCAAAGATATTTCAGACTTGGGGAAAACCGGACATAGACTTGTTCGCGTCACAAACCGCACACGTTGTGATAAATTACGTTTCTCTAGATTCCTCAGACTCCAACGCCTGTTATCACGACGCATTCAGCAGATACTGGCGATACGACCTCGCATGGGTTTTCCCACCGCCGGCGTTGCTTCCACGAGTTCTGCACCACCTCAACTCGGCATCAGGTCGGTACATAATAGTAGCACCCAAGTGGAAGAAACCCTTTTGGCGACCAGATCTGAGGAATCGATCCTTGTCACGGCCGCTGAAGATCAGAGACCTGAAGAAGACCTTGGTGGACACGGTGACCGGCCTACCACCAGCTCATGTCAACGAACTGCAGTTGGAAGCCTGGCTCATTTTGGCTGGGACACCATGACAAGCGATTGGTCTCCACAGGAGAAAGATCTCCTTTTATCTTGCTGGCGCCCTTCGACTCTTAAAACTTACACTCCTATTTGGGGTAAGTGGTCTTTGTGGTGTAGGCAAAATAACGTAAATTTACGTATACCAAATCCGACAGATGTTGCCAAATATCTAGCATATTTATACCTAAATCAAAAGTTAGCTTATAGAACTATTCTTGTGCACAAGTCCGTTATCGCATCTATTTGTGAAACTGCTTCAAATATTAGAATTTCTTCTAGCCACATTGTTAAGCACATTTTGAAAGCAATTTCAATTGCTAAGCCGTTGCCACCTAAGGTGCCCATATGGGACCCCAGGGAACTAATTACTTATTTAAAAGATAATACTCCTGGCACCAGTAGTTTGTATGAGGTGTCTAAGCGAACGGCGACTATTTTATTATTATGCTCGGGGCGTCGAGTGCACGACCTTTTCCTTTTACATATTGATTCTGATCATTTTGTAGATGATGGGGATTCCATAACTTTACACCCAGTATTCGGGTCAAAAACAGATAGCGCAACTTTCCAGCAATCCAGTTGGGTTTTGTTGGCATCCGAAAATCAAAATACAAATCCATTATATTGGCTCCGCATGTTAAAAAATGTATCAAAGGAAAGACGGGGTTCATTAACAAACTTGTTCATAACTACTAGAGATCCTGTTAGAGCAGCCACACCAACTATAATCGGTGGTTGGGTAAAACGTGTTTTGTCTGAAACTGGAATACAAGCCTCTCCAGGCAGTTTTAGATCGGCCGTCTCATCATTAAATTGGCTAGAAAATTATCCTATAAATGACATATTATCTAAAGCAAACTGGAGGCATGAATCCACATTTAAAAAATTTTATCGCAAAGAAATTAGATCTAGAAACGAAATATCTTCGGTACATTCATTAACAAATTTATTTCAAGTCCCTAATTGATTCTAAGTTAACTGAATTTTCATATCAAATTGATTCAGGTTAAATTTACAGAAAGGCACGATTACTTACTGACGTGGCTTTTTAAATTGGTTTATATAATTATTCTGCCAGTGCTTAAATGGCTAGATTTTTGATCATATTTAAAACTTGTGAAATGGTGATTTAATAATATTGGTTTATAATTCACATTGTTGCTTTTCATTCATACAATCCACCAGGAGATAACAAACACATCTCTCATAATGGACTTCGGACGTCGAACGGAACACATAATATAAAAATTTTACCTTCAAATAAAATTTGTATTATGTTTCCTAAGACGTCCGAAGTCCAGGTAAGCTCTTCCTGGTGCATACCTTTCCTACCGTTGTATCATTATGAGCCGAACAATGACCTAAGACTTCATCATGGCGGCTTGTATGCGGTTTTTGAAAGTAGTTCACAGATACGACGTTTGGGTGCGCTAGTGGCGCGATTGCGAGGCGGAAGTTAAGACATCTAACAGCTGTTCATGGAAGGAAGCGTGTACTCTCTCATAATGGACTTCGGACGTCTTAGGAAACATAATACAAATTTTATTTGAAGGTAAAATTTTTATATTTTATTGCCCCAATGTTTTGGTACCCGAGTTCTACCTAGCCATTTTTCTCTTGGAAGACAATTGAATTGATAAATAAACAACGGAAAAGGAATGTACTAAGGTTCCAGAAAACAACCCAATTAACAATTCTAATAAATTTCTACTTAAGACTTCACTCCTAACACCTAATGAAACTATAAATTACTACACACTATCAGCAATATTTCTATGAACAACTAACTATTTTTTCTATTTGTTTCCATCTCTGACTTTCCAGTTTATCCAGAAACTGTTGTTTTGTATCACTGACACGTATTGCCTCTTTGGGAGGTGGAGCATGTCTTTGGAAATGTATTATGGCGGCCAGAAGGTTCCAAATGGTGAATTCGGGCCATAATGCTTCCGTGAAATATAATACTGTGTTGGAAACCTGCAAGAAAAAAAAAGTAGATATTAAGTAAGATAGTGATTGTTTTAACTAGAACTGTTTAGGGAATTTCAGATAGATAAGAGATTTTGGTATGCTCTTAGGTATTTTTAATGAGAAAATTGCAACAAAAACTTATTTGTAAATGCCCCCGAAAAAGAATAAAAATAACTTTAATTTTTAAAGCCGTTCGGCTCTGTTCCATGTAGAGGTCAAGATAATTTTACTATTCTACCACGTATTTACTTTGACTATAAAATCCCTTGAGACCTTACCTGCCATATCATAAAGTCTGATAGTCGCACTTCGCCTGATGTCCTCACAAGGAGGTCAGGCTCCCCAAGTTCCAAAGTCTTTGATACAAGCTCATCATCTATGTCTTGTGCCAATATTTCACTGTTCTGTACACCGTCCACGATGTGCGAGGCTGCTCGACTGATTTCATCTCTTCCTGAAAGCGTAATTTGATCATCATAAGCTTCAGCTTCACAACATTTTTTTTTAGTCAAAGTCAAAATTAATTTATTTGCAACAAATGTGGTAGGTACCTACAAGAGATAGTAAAATAATAATTATGTAGTGCAATGACACATTTCGCCATAAAGTTGGAAACATTAACAAGCATAATTACTAGTAAAATCTGGGTGGTTCGCCTGTGCTAAAATAGTAGCAAATTTTAGTGATCTGTTATTCATTAAAATAGTATGAAAGTAACCACATAGTTTCTTTTGTTCGCTGAACTCGAACGTTTAGTGCGCCGACAGACCGCGGTTTTCTGCACAGATATATGTGTGACTGATCGCTTTGGCTAGGATGATTATGGGTTTATCTATAATAAAAAATAGCAATTTTTTTTAATGGGTCTTCCCTTTTCAGAGAATATAGATGAGGTCTATGATGGAACAAATATGCTTGACTCGAACAATTTTTTAGCCAAATCTATACAGTTTGACACGGCGAAAAAATATATGTTTTTTTCTTGACTACTCTAATTTTTTTTAAATAATTCATTATCTTATGGTTTGTAAAAAGTTGCGAGCGTTGCGTCATCGCGCTTCTTTCATAAGTATGCAAACCGACGGTGATCGCTTAGGCGCGCTGCTAGACGGACGTATATCACTTTGCTCCGCTAACAGCTATCCGTTCATCCATTGGTTGATTGTTAATTATTTTTGACCGCGTCACAATGTTAGTCATTTTTGCACTTGGTTAGTATCAAGCAAATTTTCCGTGAGCAGCTTCATTTTGATGAGACGCCCGAAATTTTACAGTACAAAAACTCTCGATTGTGGTAGGTTATAGGAGTAGCAGAGATAAAATATAATTATGTAGATTTGATGATTCTCAAATATTTATTACTAGCTGGGATTTTCTTGACAAATGTGATGATCATTATCTCAATTATTCGAAAAAATATTTGTCCTACAAAATGTATGGTTTGATCAAAGAGTTCCTTCCAACATGTATCGATAACGAGGTCATCAAAAATGATTACTAACCAGAAACATATATGATATCTTAATGTCCTACAAATTGCGTGGTACGTTATCCCGGTCCTACGCTCAGAACAACGCTGTTAATACCACAAGACCATTTTTCTCATTCCTAACTGCAGCAGAAAAATATCACAGTCATAATAGGTTAGTGTGTTCTCTGCCCAAATGAAACAATGTCCTACAAGAAAACAGGTATGTATGACTAGTCCGGCAAGAATTATCATTTTTTAATTGACTATTAATTTCATGAATTTCAAATATTTATTCAATTGGAGCACCAGGATAACGTACAGTCGGTAGCCAGCATCGACTGACCCTCCGGTATTTTAACCCATTTTAATATTTTTTTTATTAAAAATAAAAACGTTGCTAGTCATTTCTACTCATGTAAGATAAAGCTCTTTCTCATGCGGCGCGGCTGGTGTCGGCCGCTCTCCAAGAGCACGATATTCAAGTTTTGAATTGGCCTGCACAGTCGGACATGTTACAACGAAAAGTTTTGAGATTCTCCGCAAAATTTGACGACGGAACAACAACTTTACGATCACTTGCAAAGAGCATGGGTCCTCATACCGCAGTAAGATATTGACAATAGGGGATCGGACTGAGTCAAAAACAATGATTTTAATTAGTCCATCAGTTAGATTATCGAAAAATATTGGATACGTGTTTTTTGTTTTATCAAATTAATCAAAATTGACGAAGATAAGATGTGGTTGTGACGTCATTTGTAGGTAAAAAATGTACTATCATATGACGTTTTCGAAGAGTTCACGAGTTTTCGAAGCACTGTATTGACTTCATTGACACACTTCATTCACAAAGAAAAAATACGTCTCCAATATTTTTTGGAAATTTATCTGACGGACTAATTAGTTTTTTTTTTGTCCGATCCTCTATTTAATTTTAAGTATGAGCAATCGATGTTGATGTGTAATTCATGTAAGGGTACACTGATATTAATAATTAGATTTCGTAAGAATTTTTTTTTCATTTTAATTGTCGTTTTAATAGAAGTAATGAAGTTTTTAATTATACTTATTTTCTACGGCGATTAAAAAAATTACCTACCATTTTTATGTAAAACATATGTCTTTAAAATAACCTATGATTCTTCGATTTACTTTATCAGAAAATTCTTCAAAGATTTGTAGATATTTGATGAAATATAAAATATCCCTAGATTCTGTTGATGTGTGTATGTGCTGCGCCTAATAGCAGTGATTACACAAACATGTGTAAAAAGTTTTACGTAAATCTAAAGAGTAAACTGATTCGGCTTTATTACAAAAGTGGTTAAACCTGGGTTTAACTTCGACTTGGTTTATCTCGCATGCCGTCTCACTTCGATAATATTCAAAAGAAAATGACGGCATGCGAGATAAACAAGTCTAAGTTAAACCCAGGTTTAACCACTTTTGTAATAAGGCCGATTAAGTATAAAGCAACGTTAGCCAAATCTTTTTCTTAAATTTGTTTAATCTAACCGTGTGATTACTCCAAAAGTAAAAAAAAAGATTACATTTGCAGAATTTTTGAATCAAAGAGAGGTCGTGGACGTAAGTGTTTTAATATATTATTTTACTTTTTAAGATTAACTATTTAGTCAATTGAAACAATATAATATTATGTAAATACAGATTTGGTAGACGCGTGAGAAATATTTCATACAACATAGTAATCGTGTATTTAGATGTTTTCCTATTAAACCCACTCTTTACAAGTTGCCTACACGATTCTAAAAACTGTTTTTTTGTTTGTTCTAGAGTTGGTAATTTGTTGGTACTTTAATCGTCCAGGAGCAAACCCATCATGATGAATCCCAAATCCGAACGCCACCAGACCTTTGTTTAGACCATGTTTAAAATTGTAGTACAATGTGACTGCTTAATTATGTAAATATTAAGTAAGTAAAAAAAACTGTTTGTTAGTAATAATTTTTGTTAAAATAAAATGAAAAAATAAAATTCATTTATTTCAGGTGTCATACCACATTAGACCAATCCAATCAATAATAAGTATATAAAAAGAGTCACATAAAATAAATCGAATTCAAATACAACAATCATAATAATAATTCTCCAATAATCATAATAATAATTCTATAATAATAATAATTTAAAATCATAATGTATTAATTGATGACTTCGTTATCGATACATGAAAGGGACTCTTTGATCAAACCATACTTTTTGTAGGACAATTTTTTTTTCGAATAATTTCGATAATTGTTATCGGATTTACTCAGCTACAACTCTACCTAACCCTTCGGGGATAACAAGCGTGATGTTATGTTATTTAACAAAAAAATCTAATGACTAATGACTATAAATTTTTGAGAATCGTCAAATCAACATAATTATAATTATTATTTCTGCTTATTTTTTCATTACCTATCACAATCGAGAATTCGAGAGTTTTTGTACAGGAAATTGTTGGACGTCTCATCAAAATGAAGCTGCTCATGGAAAATTTGCTTGATAGTAATCGCATGCAAAAATGGGCCGCGGATCCTGGACTATGTTCCTAACTTGGTAGTTCGCTGTATCACTGCCCTATAAGAATGACGCTAGGAATACGGTCTACGGAGATATTGTGGGCGTGGCTAAAAATACCGAAACATTGGAGCTCAATAGCTGCTGTCAGCGTCTTAACTCTCAACTTAAATAGAGTGTGGTCGTATGAGGTTAGGAACACCGACGCGGTATATTTTTTGCACAACCCCATCTTTTAAAGGCCCATCTGGGATCGGGATAGAATTGTGCATGAACCTACCTGTATATGCATAAGCAATGTTGAGCCTAAGCTTATTGTTATGTCTAGTCGCTAGCATTGATTTTGAGACCTTTCTTCTTAAATCTTCTGGTAACAGGGAAAGTCTTCCAGCGACATGCATCCTTACGCCCCATTCGTTGATTTGATCACTGTTGATGAAATGATGAGATGTATGATAACAAAGGTATTATAATACAATACAGGTTTAACAAAGAGCAGTGGTGGCTCAGTGGTAGCGGCCCCGACTTACGAGCAGTTGGTCGTGGGTTCGAATCCAGGCAGGCGCAAGCTTTTGTGTAATTTATTTCATCACCACTCACTCACCGCTCTCGAAACGGTGAAGGAAAACATCGTGAGGAAACCGGCATATCTTATAACCAATAATTCGAAGATATGTGACATCAGCCAATCCCCACTGGGCCCGCGTGTTGGATTATAGTCCATCGTCTCCTAGAGGAGGCCTGAGTCCCGGCAGTGGGAACAATATAGGCTGGTGATGATGATGATGATGACTGGTTGTTCTTGTGTAAAAATTCTGTTTTTCATTTGCTTGCCAAATGATGCTCAATATTATTCAAATTTACAAAACAAATTACAGATATTATTGATATATACTTAATACTGATTAGGATCAGGATGTTATAGTAACAAAAACCAATTATGATAAGGATTTAAATGAATAAAGCCGGCTTTTGACTATGGGATATAATATTAAAAAAAATATACATATATTACATCTCAAACTGTAACAAATGTATGACGTGCGATAAAATATTATATCTCAAGATGTAATATAAATTATATTATATCCCATAGGCAAAAGCCCGCATTATACTGAATTGAAATTACTGCCTCACTCATCTAGTGGTTTCAAACGTGACTGCTGAGCATGAGGTCCTGGGTTTGATACTCGGTTTGGGCAGTGTTATTGGGTTTTTCCATCAGGAATGTGAGTAGCAGCCACGGAGTCTGTTTTCGTTTCGTGCCCAGTTGTTGATAACAGGCTCGACCTCCATTACACGGAACTTAAACATAGCTGGCAAAACGTGGGTGTACTTTAGTTACACCTCTACCCCTAACATGTCTGGGATTACAAATGTGATGTTATAATGTATTGAAATTATACAATAATGAATACTTACATTTCCTCCATTAGTCTCTGAAACTTGTCTCTAGCCAAATCCATGAGGCCATCAACTTCCTCCTTACTTCTCTTAAAGTTTTCAATACTGAAAGCATAGACTGTGACTTCACGTATTCCTAGATCTAGACACCACTGAAAATAGAATAAAATATTTATATTCCTTTCTCATTAGTTTAGAAGCAAGAGTTTAATTTAAAGTAGAAAAATGGAAGGCAAGAGTTTAATTTAAAGTAGAAAAATGGAAGACGAGAAGCCTTCATCGAAAAATATATGTGAAGAGTGGAGGCCAAACTCTCCCTATTGAGATGGGATGGTTGATATCAATGGAGAGGAAGGACTAGCGGAGGGGGTAAACCTCCCCGGAATTCCTAACCAGAATTTTATCCCAGTATCTGGGTAGATTTTTCTTTTATCCTACATGGATAAGAGAAAAATCTACTGAAATCCTGTCCTGCACCAGTGTCTTCATTTATATTTGGAGACTAGCTATTATGTCCAAGTGAAAGGAAAACATTTCTGGATTCAGAAATACCACTGAATTCTATCTATCTTTGTAATCCTTCAGGAAGTGCTTGCATAACTTTTCAGGGCTTGTTCCCACCTTGGGAGGTAACCTTGCTTGTGACTACAAAAGGTACAAATAAATATTACCTTAACAAGGTCCACAAATAGCCTTCTGGTTCTTTGTTTATTCAAATAAAGAACAAGTAGTAGTATATCTAAACTTCCACTAAACTAATATACAAGGTATGATGTTAAATTATAAAAAATCTTCTAAAATGCTCTCTAATCAAATATCAATAACTACATTAACTAACTATTGAAAAACTTCAGGGATATCAATTTTTTTTATTACCAAATAATTTTACAAACTAGGTCTTTATATACCTGGAAATACCTGAAATTACAAAAAACTATGGCTTTACAGTTGACTGAACACTATATATGAGGTTTGTTTACTTGCTACTATTACGATTCTAAAATAAAAATCTGTTACAGTAATCAGTAAGTGTTAAGTGACAGTAATCCATAGAAGTTTTCTCGAGGCATTGTGCAAACATGGCCTTACCATTACGATTCATAACTCACCGCTACAGCTTGAGATAACTTGTCAAAGCCTCTATAATGGCCAGTAATGTTATCGGTAATTATATCATTGCATTTCTTTAAAAAAATCTAGGAGCAGTAACAATAAAAAATTAAGAAAAGAAGATGAGAATAGTTAAAAAAATTGCAAACAATTCATTTATTTTGTAATGTTTAGAGTAGTGATAAAAGAGGTAAAGGAATATAGATAAGGGAACAGGATACAGTAAAGAATGGAGAAAGACCTGGTCACCACATGTGACTGTAATACTAATATTACTATTATTTAGGAAAAAACTAAAATTTTATCAGCATGGGGTAATTTAGGAACAGTCACTAACACCTGAGATATATAATAATCTTGCACAAAAGCTTAAAAAAAATGAGGAGAAAGGAAGAATTTATGCAAAATTCATTCAGTAAAGGGTTGATATTATAAAATTCGCTCGTGTTTAAATACTAATACACAGACAGGGCAATAATAATCCTTGCCTATAATATTTAGTTTTAACTCACCTTCAAAACTTCAGATAACTTGTCAAAGCCTTTGTAATGACCAGCACTGGTATCCACACTGTTCTTCTTCGCATAACGGCGATTCCCATCCATTATAAACGCTACATGCTGCGGAATTCGACCGGTCTTCAAGACTTTAATGCAAAATAGTTGGAAGAACGAAAGACAGTTCTCTTTGACCCAGGACATGGTTATCGTTATATGATCTTTGGTTTGTAACAATTATTAACGAGATAATAAACCAATTCAATGTATGAGGTAATAATTATTAGGAACAAACGGCTAAAACCACGTCAGAGCTGACATTCCTTATCTATGTGGATGATGTAGTACCTATTGCCGTTCGATTAAAACAAAAGTGAAGAATCAATTATTCTAGACACGTGTTATTCATTTAAATGCATAAATTTCAAAGCAAATTGAATTTGTTGCTGTATTTTCGTGTCGAGTGCGTCAAGTTTATATGTCAATGTCAAGCTGACAAAGAAATACGATTTTCGAACGTGACTTTATGATTGACAGAATTGCAGTGCTACCAACTGAAACAGCAGTTAAGGCTGAAACATTTTTAAGTTTGACCGGCTGAATAATTTGTGCTGTAGGCCTTTAGCTATTTTATTTTACTTATGGCATGGCAACATTTTGAGGAAAATATTGACAGGACAGCAGAGATGCCAGAACGTCCCAAAAGGGACGATTTTTGTCCGTTTAGACATCTTTACGTCCCTTCGATGTCCGTTCATATGTTCCGTCCCTTTTCCATCCCTTTTCAAACAGCAAATAACAAAACACAGTTGAAAAAAATACTAAAATGCGTACCTAAATTGCGTAAAACTTTAAGTAAAAACGAAACGCGCAGAGTGTGAATGCAACTTCAGATCACTGCAGGCGAATATCGCTAGCCATCCTTTTTCCACGCGCAGTGATTCCATATCGTTTGCCTGTATGTTCCACGCACACAAACAAACACAATATTGGGTTATTCAGCTGAATTAATTACCTACGTACAATGTACGAGTAGATGTTCGGCGGCGTTTAATTTGAAACTGAGTTTACTGAGTTTTCGTTTTGCAAGTTTGTTTCACTAAAAACATTTTAAAATAATACAGTTTGAGCAGTGGTTTTAGTGGACAGACACTGAGGAAGACACGAAGCGACTAACTTGCTTGCTGTATGTACGTATCGATCCGTTTTTCTTCTTGATCAAGTTTGTTTACACTTTTTGTTTTGATGTTTGATTATTTTGATTTATGTCTATAACTGAAGTGCTTGTGCTTTGTGCTAAATGAAATTAAACATAATGGATGCACGGTTGGATGGGTTGGTGGGTCAAGTTTTGGCCTGTATTTCATAACAAGATAACAACAAAAGTGCCTAGTCTAGTTACATAGGTACCTAATAACTTAAGTAGGTAACCAATAACCAATTATACCGATGGAGGCTGAAGAAACCAGCTTTTCTACAAACTGTGTTTTAAATAAAATGTATCAATAGGTGTTTAGATATTGTAAATTGTTTGACATACTTGATTTCATAGCTTAATTTGATCTAAGTACCGTACCTAATGTTTGGCGCGGTTTGGCGACTGTGACGCGGTACTAGTACTTCATGTACTTAAATCTCACACGCTAATCTAAGCCTTAAAATAACTTCATTGGCTAAGTGCATGGATTTAAAAAAAGCGGGAGGCGGGTTTGCTAGCTTCATAACAAAGAGGAACTTTCTGAGCTACGTTCCAAAAAAATCATAGATAGCTGTGAGAGGTGCAACTTTAACAAATCGTTCTCTTTTGGGTATTACGATTAAACTATTTCACTTGCAAATTATTTATGGTATAGTATCACAAGAAGTTTAAACTTCAAAAAGAAATTAAATTATGTAAAAACGCTTGTTCTATTTACGGTCTCATTTTGAATTATTTGTTTGATGAAATTAAACTACATATATAATATGTACTATGAGAACCATCTATGATTTTTTTTTAACGTAGCTCTGCATCTTCAATACAGTTTTTGTAGGTAGTTAGGTATGTACATTATGTACAATACCTACCTATACCTAGCCGCTTGCTTGTATGACACGCGTAAATGACAGCTAGACCATAGACTAATTTGTTTGTTGTACAATATTCTACCAATTGTTGACCCCGCCACTAGTACAAGTTTTAATTTCCCAGAATTGACACCAGCAATCAAAAGATTTCCATTCTTAAAAGATGTATTAGATTACAAAACATTAGTTAAAGAATGGCGGGAGTATTGCCTAATGGATACCGATGCGCAAATGAGTAAGGATAAGGCCGGCGGAACAATACTGGAAAAAAGTTTTCGAAATAAAGGATATTGCCGGGAATGTAAAATACCCAAATATGAGAAAGTTTATCGGAATGCTGTTGGTTTTACCATTTGCAAATGCAAGCGTGGAAAGAGTTTTCAGTAAACTAAAAAGGATCAAGACAGAAAGCAGAACCCGCCTCAACACCAATACCTTAGTATCCTTGATGGCAACGAGTTCAGGAATCAAGGATGTCGTTAAGTTTGAGCCGACCAAAGACATGCAAGAAACAAAATTAAAATATTGAACACCTTTAATTTTATGTTTGCCCTAAAAATAAAACTAACATACTTTTTTCTCATTCAATTGTAACAAATTAATATTTCTCCAGCCGTCCTTTTTCCCAAAAATCGTCCCATTTCAGATAGTGAATCGTCCGAAAGTCGACGCAGGTACTGGCAACACTGCAGGACAGATTGTTTCTTCGTGTTTGTTTGTGGCACTTTGTGGTTTCATTAAATCCAAATCGCCGAAATCAAAAGATATTCAGGTTAATAATTGTTGGAAACTCGTCGTTAAACACGAATAAATTATTATGAGTAATATATTTAAGCTTAAACTGACTGCTTTAGGTCATCCTAACCCAGGAGATTTCAATTGTGAAGGTAAATATCAAGTTACAGGTTGTTTCCATTTCGCATCCAACGCCTCGGTTGTACATTCTTGCCTATTTTACAGATGAAAAAGAATACAGGAGTGTAATTTTGTGGCTAGAGGATCAGAAGATCAGACACTACAAAATAGAAGAGCGAGATGGTCTGAGAAATATAGATAAAGACAGTTGGAAAGAAGCTTTCAACACTTACCAACGAGATTTGGTCAGCCCTGTCACTGAGGGCACTCCTAATGAACAATTAAACTGGATACTATCGTATGCTGTAAGACTAGAGTATGCAGATAATGGTATGTTACATAATTAAGTATTCAAGAAGACCACTTACAGACTACTTAATGCAAAGCATGTTTTTGATTCAATATTGTAACATAAATTGCGTGTTTGTACTACACATTCATTTATTGTAATTCTCTGTATGCTGGCAGGTTTATATCTAAAAATCATAAACTTGAACTTAAAGTAAGTAACTGTAGATAATACCTTCCTCTAGTTCAGCAGTTTTTCTGCAAAACTTATACTTATAATGTCCTTAAAAAATCCTATAGGATTTCGCCACATATAACTTTTTTCCTTGAATTTAGGCAAATATACTATCCTTATTGATGACTCACTTCTTGCTCAATTATTTTTTCAGTTGACAAATATAAGAATGCGAAAGTGGAAAAAACAAAACAGGCTACGCCCAATGTTGTGTCTTCCAACCCCCTGGATAACATTGATTGTAAGTATTGATAATATTCTGCTACAAATTTTTTTTTTTGCATTGGTGATTTTATATTTTCCATGGAGTTTTTTGCCCGTTCTCTCCATAGAGGTCTACTCTTTGGAATGGGCAACTACAGTACTTTCGCAGTTTTTATGCTTTGTGATTGGGACTGTAGCTACATTTAATTGTTGTACTTGTTTTGACAATTCAAAAGTGCCTGCAACTGGCCTACTTGAAGTGAATGATTTGATTTTGATTTATAATGGGTACATTATTCTTGTTTACAGTTTCAAGTCCAGCATTCAAGGCAGGTGTAGAAAGAGTGTCTACATTAGCTGGGGTTGGGCCACACCCAGATCCTAAGTTCCGGTTGCTGGCCCTTGCAAAAATCCTCAAAAGCACTCCCCATCCTGCACCATCTGCAACTGACACATACCCCATCCATCAGCCAACTGATGTCTTGAAGCTACTGTTTGTTCAGGACCTTCGAGATTTGCAGACCAAGATCAATGAAGCTTTGGTTGCTGTTCAAACTGTTACGGCTGACCCAAGAACAGACACTACCCTTGGAAGGGTTGGTAGATAGATTAATATGATGATCAAGTTGGGCATTTTATAGGATAAAAATCTAGTCTGTTACATTGGCTAAATTAAAGTTACAAATAATAACATTATTTTTCTAGTAATTACATTATTGTAGATGCTCAGGTAATGATTTACTAACTGTACATCACTGAATTTACTTACTATAAATTAAGTTTTGTAGAGAATGTGGCAATATCTTCTCAGAGAAATAGATAAATACACATGCTGAATATTTAAATACCAGAGTGTACTTATTTACTTTACAAATTCAATGCAGTGTGAAGTGTGAAGACTTCCAACTCCAAATGAACTGATTTGTAAACTATTTATATCAATAAATAAAACAATAACTCTTATACCTTGTTTAATTCTGTCATTAAATTAACAATTTATTTAGGTACTCCTAAGTGTACATTTTTGGTAAAGTAAACAACAGCGTGGCCACTAGCTACTAAGATAAACAAAAATGCACATTATATCCATAAAAATCTTGAACCTAAAAATGCACAACACTTGCATACATTGACTGAACTACAGATCAGTTTATACAGATATAACTAAAGATTCAATGCATTCCACCTCCTTTCTCGAGCATTTGTGCGAACCTATTGGTAATAAGTAGTGAAACATCTATAAACCTCTCAACACAGTTTGTAATGCAGGTTTCTGTGCGAGAATCTAGTTTGGCTCCAGGCTTGTCCACACATTTGTCCCAGCAGAAGTCGTTGAATTCATGGATCTGAAATTAAGATACGAATGAATAATTAAATCGGTGGTTCTACGATAATTATAATCATAGAGATCCTAAAAGGCGCCGTATCACTGACATTTTGACAGCAACCAACGCCATTAAATGTAGTTATGGATCATTAAATCTTGTGCCTTTACAAGTTTATAGCAGGAGAAAAATAATGATGCAATGGTAAAAAATCTATTTACCTGTGCATGGAATTGAGCTTTTTGTTTTTCTTGAAGGAGAAAATCTTGCAGTTCCGAGTCTGCGCCCTTAGGGACTGGATAGTCTGACGCGTTCAGGTCACTCATTGTAGATATTGAATTTCAATCTAAGAACTTATTTTCCAAGTCTAATTCAGCAGCTTCAACCTGATTTCGAGGTTATGTCTCACAGAACACAGATTATGTTATGCTTCTTACTACGTTTTGATTCCACTTAATGACAAGATGAACTTCATTCGTAAAAAATGGGAAAAACTAAACGCATCGTTTTATATTGACTCGGAGACAGCGGCTTTTGACATTAATTTAACTTCATTGAAGTTTCAAAAGTGCACTGGGCAAAACAGGGGTTCTAAAATGTTCTCAGACGCAGTTCTATTATGAAAGGTCCATTTTACGCAATTCATATTATGATCTACTAAACTGGCAATTTTAGACCCCCTTATTACCAGTCGGGCAGCAAAAGCTGGAATGATTCTAAAACGAATAAGCTTCGAATAACCTTTCCTACATTCTAAGGCCCTCACGTACTTAACTACTTACCAAAGCGGAGACGAGACGAGAAGATGTAGTAAACCACCAATAGAATTTCATACACTTCTCTCATAATATGCTTAATTTATGTGCAAAAAGTTGAGCAGAGACGAAAGGAAACATTGTTTCAAATTTGTTTAGGCCTCCGCCGTTTCTGCTTTGGCTTATGAGTGCCGGAAGTGAGAGGAGGAAGGATGGTTTTTGGGAATTCGGAAAGGCTTCAAATATTCAAATAAAACGAAGTGCTAGTAACATAATCATTATCCTGTATTTTCCTATAACATTTTGAATCATTCATAAAATCAAATAATTCACAGGGAATGTTTTCCAATAAAATTAAGTAGTTTATCGTTGAGCATTTTACGAGCGTTATCAGCAAACACATATTGGCAGGCGTTCAGGGCTAATCTTGCAGCTTGTGAAGAAGTTAGAGAAAATGTGTTGACGCATATTTGGTATTCTCGTGAAAGAGATGTTGAAAAAACGCCTTTGTCGTCCGTCTGTGGAAATAAAATATTTTTATTTGTTTAAATGATAAGTGTTCGGCTTCATAGCCTGGCAGACCATTACTTATAGCATCGGCTGGTGCAAAAAGTTGAACGAAAGATATTTTATTTGCAAAAGTATTTTTTACATTAGTTAAAATTAATGGCTCCTTCGTAAAATGCGCACAGGACAAAAAACGTGCACTTCTCAAAATGAGCACTTCGCAAAATGTGCACATTTTATTGAAAATGTACTAAAATCATAATTATTCAACCAAGCAACATAGCAGCATATCTATTCACAAACAATCGAATCGAAGTCGAATCTATCTTGACACTTTTTCGAGTATCAGATTTCCGGATCGAACGATTGGCAAATGCTATTCACAGATTCGATCGACATTGTAGTACATAAACACTCGTGGCGAAATTTTTATGGAGCCAATAAAATTATCTTTTTATGATGGCTTATCGTAAAAGCGCCAGGGTATCCCGCGAAATTTAAATTGTTTACGTTTTTACAATTTATAGAACTCAGTTTAATGTCAGGTTGGTCACGAATCTTACTTTGTTCAACGTACAGTCTTACATTGTTCTGCAATTTACAAAAAATATCGGAAAACTTTTTTAGATAAAACTTAAGCATTTTTTATATCAAAAAATATCTTCCGATTCTTCGTCGATTGTTTATAGATATCAAAACTCATCACGTAGATAAACTAACATCATATAATTATCATACTTACGCATATTATAACAGGCACTTCTGCATGATAAAGAAGTTTGAAGTGGTGAGAATCATAATCTGGTGTTGACTTGGTATTGACATTACTTGTGAGGCACACTTCTAAAAAAAGTAAAAAAGTAGGGATGAAGATGAGGATAAAATTATAATTTCATTGCTGCAAGGATCATTCAGATCTCCAATGTTGTTGGAAGTCGCTGTTGGGTAACCATTTGTTAAACTATCTTGTATTTTGATTTCTCAATATATTTCTCAGAACAGTTTAGGACTGTTGGCCCAATTTTAGACACACCCTAAAAGATCCATTAACTGCAGATAAATTACGAAATAAAAATGATAACCACTTACCAACAGGTATTTTCAGTTTGCAGAGGGTGGACCAGGTTTCCTCAGTTCCACCAAATCTAGGATGGATGCAAGTGCCATGTCCAAGCCTATCTGGTTTAAATTTTAACATTTCAAGCACTTCTTCTGGGTTGCAAACTTCACCACAATGCAGTGTTATCTGAACAAAATAAAAGAAAAAATTAAGAACTAAGACCTACAGAATCAATATAAAATGCAAAAGTTTATGTTTGTCTGCCTTTATCACGAATAACTTCCTTTTATCAAAAGTCGGTTAAACACATAGTCGCAATTTGAAAAATGCATATAGTGGAGTGCTGTAAGATTTACCCACTAAAAACAAAACTTGTGAAAAATACCAAGTCGCGCAACTCAGTTCTTTTACCGTAAAAAGTAGTGAGATTCATGTAATACCAAGTCAGTTAATATATTCAGTCCCTACCTACAAATCTTTTAAATAAATAGATTGACTTGGCCACAGCATCGCATTCGCCAATGTTAAACAGGCCATTATAATAGCTAATCGCCATGGCATTTTTGTCCCTCTCATTTTTCAGTAAATTGTTAAATTAAAAAAAAAGAAGAGCGCGCAATTTTTTTTTTACTTCTTTATTTGGGCTTTTACCAAAACTTTTGCCAATTTTTTTTTTGAAGATTCATTGACCGGCCCCGGATTCCGAGATTTTACTATATTTATGCCTTACGGCACTACACTAATAGTTCTTGAGCAAAATACTTGTGAAGTTTAAAAAAAAAAACAATAATGCTCACTTTTAACCGTGCTTCCTTTGCCTGTAGCAGTACTGGTACAAAATTCTTGAATTCTCCCGCCATAGGGTCACCACTTAATTCAATACCCACAATCACATCTGGGAACTTTTTGTAACATTCTATTGCAAGCTTAGCTATTTCTTCTCCCTCCGAAACTGGCGATTTTCTATTTATAGAAATGATAAGGCAAGTCCTCATTGAGAGATGTAGAGAAGATTTCCTGGAAATAAGTTTCATAAATTACAATATATTTTATCAATACATACACAATATACAATACATACACACAACACAACAACAATACAACAACAACAATACAACAAACAATATATTTTATATATTTTTTTATTTTTTTTATTTTGTTGATTACCTTCTCAAAATTTAATAAATTACTCACGAGCCAGAAACAATAGTAAAACAATGAGTGTGAAGAATTTATGAACTTGAAAACTAATTTTAAACTTACTCTATAGCCTGAACAATAGTTTCAATATACTGTAATTTGGTCATGTATGGGGTGTCTTTCGGGGTACTACGGAGCTCAAGGTAACAGCAGCCATCATCTTGAAACTCTTGCAGAGTCAGACTGGTAGCCAGCTCTAATGCTTTGGGAGTACTTGTCAGAGAATGTGCAATGTTGAATACTTGGAAACAACTGTGAAACAAAATTACCAGCTGTAAAGATTATTCTAAACTTATACCTAATCATTAATTGAATAAACAGTACTTGCAAGCGGTATGCAAGTTTGAATAGTTTTAAAAATGTGATTGAAGCAAAATGTGGAATGTAAGAATCATACTAAGTATCCGCAGTTAACAATAATCTTAAATAAATGTGAACAATATTCATTAGGACATCTGCATGTTGCCGTTTATTTAAATTAGGTACATTTACATGCACAACATATTTAATGAATGAGTCATATTTTTAATTTATACATTAGGTACACATATTTGCAATGCTAGGAAATATTACAGCTAACCTTGATTATTCAAAGACATATTTTAAGAAGAATTAAATTGATTGTATCTGATTTTATGGTGAGTCTACTACGCAGACTGATGTAAGCTGTAACGGGGTACCTCAAACACTGTGATTGAACATAGATTAGGTAATCAAAGTTATTTCTGAAGTAGAAATTAGTAGCTATAGTAGGTGGTGGTGGTGGTGAATTTATTTAATATATTAAAATAATACTTACTCTGACAAGTTTCTGGTGTCACCAGCCCCAATTTGAAATTCATCAAAGAAAGCGTTCGTTTTGTCTTCGAGGCCAGAATCAGCATGATATCTCTTTAGTTCTAACATTGTAGCTCGGCTCAAAGAACCATTCAAATGAGCATGCAACTCCTAGAAATGCACCATTTTTCAAATGAAATGAAAAATAAAACATATTTTTTCAAACACTACAATACGCGGTATACTTACAACTTTCGGCAGTTCTACAAAGAAAGTATCGGAGTTCATGATGCGTTCTTAAATAAAACAATGATCAGTGTATTTCAAAACTTTCCGACTGCAATAAAATTCTCAATCTCAAGTGCGAACCTCTTCAAAACACGGAAAACTGTCAGTACGGTAAGTGAAGAACATCATGGTTATCTTTGGAAATCACATGAACCAATCACGTCTAAGTACTTTATCAAAATGTTGCTGCATTGGTTGGAGTTATTATTTGTTTATGTCACTTTTGACCAATTAAAACGCGTTTCGTATTAAAAAAAACCCAAAACTAAATCAGTTCTACAAAGACCCTTACTCAAATCTTGAATTTTTTAAATGTCAAATGTTATCAGCCAGAACGCGATAACGCTAATTTTGTTTGCTGTTTATTTTGAAACGGTGCTGTCGGTTTATGTATTACTCTTTGCGGTGCTGGTTACTTTATGACTCTATGTTAACTATTGAAATATGTTTAAATTATTAGTTGTGCTGTTTTGTTCAGGTTTTAATTATTATTTAGTTGAAAGCGAACCGAATGTCCCTGTAGTGATTACGACATGGTGGTTCTCAAACTCTACCGTAAAAGGTAAACAAACTTTATTCATAAAATGAGATTTGATTAGTGTACATCTATTCAAATCTCTGTATGTAAACATAATAACTTTTGTGGGAATGGGCTGGATATGGCAACAAACAGTGGGTTTTGCTAAGAGGAAATATGTGTCAATGACCAGTTTTCCTTATAGTTTGTCTTAATTGTTTTATTATCCATCACCATTTCTTTACCCCACTCAAACTATTTTGATTTAGCACAGCATAATTATATTAGGTATATACATCTGGAGAATATTATTTAATCTCTAATTATGGTTCCAGCCTGGGAGGTTCTTAGAGATGGAGGTACAGCTTTAGATGCTGTAGAACAAGGTGCTTCAGTATGTGAAGTTCAGCAATGTGATGGCACAGTCGGATACGGAGGAAGCCCTGATGAGAATAGTGAGACAACACTAGATGCCCTTATTATGGATGGGTAAACCAAAACATCATTCTCTTGTCCTTATCCCAATTCATTTGGGGTCAGCACAGCATGTATTTTTCTTCCTTACTCCTCTATTACTCGTCAGCACATTAGATACCTTATTTTTTGCCTTAAAAATCTATTCAAATAAATAGGTCTGCAAAATAATAATACAAACTACTCATATTTTTAATATAACAAATGTGCATAGAATGTCTCATAAAAATAACATGTAAAATATTTTGATAAGTAGGTACCTACCTATTCAGTTGTTAATATTACCTATGCTTTAGTACCTATTTTATTAAAGTTATTATAATATCTTTACATTCCAAGTAGTACTAGGCCAGGGTCTTGTTTTCACCATGCAGAACCTTTCTTCCTGCTACAGCAATTCTGAGCATTTCTTTGTAAAATCCTCAGTCTTACTTAAAATTCTATCTAATTTTTCAGAAAAACAATGAATGTGGGTGCAGTTGGAGCTCTCCGCAGGATAAAAAGCGCCATATCAGTAGCCCGCCATGTTCTAGAGCACACAAAACATTCATTCCTTGCTGGTGAACTGGCAACACAGTTTGCTGTCCAGATGGGCTTCCAAGAAGAATCACTCTCTACTTCTGAATCTAAACAACTGTGGTTAAAATGGCACAATCAGAATCACTGCCAACCTAACTTTTGGACGGTAAGGTACAATATTGTTGTATACCCTTGTTATATTAAAATATTACACATGATATTATTTAAGTTTCAGAATAATGATGACCTATTTTTCACCATTTCATTGATTGTCGAGTACCCACTTAGATAAACATAACAGCATTATATTTATCTAATCACAGGGTGTCAAGCCTGATCCAAGCAAATACTGTGGCCCTTATCGTCAGGCAGAAAAGAACATTAATAGACATCCTGAAGTACAGATGATAGTGGATAAATATAATCATGATACAATTGGAATGGTAGCCGTGGACAGGAATGGTGACGTAGCAGCTGGCACTTCAACTAATGGTGCTAAATATAAAATACCTGGGTATAAAACAATTACAGTTTATTTTTTAAGCTATTAAGTTAGTTACCTACACAATTATGAACAGTAAACATCAATTAATTTTAGGGCATGGTTGGCGCAGTGGCTGAGTGATTGACTGCTGCGCTGCGTATCGCGGGTTCGATCTCCGCATGTAACAAATATTTGTATGACGTACCTACAAATAGTTGATTCGCGTCTAGGTGTTTGTGTATGTAATTTTAAATGTTTTTATACGCACCCACCTTGGCCAACCATATATACACCCAACATATATACAGGAGAAATTCATAGAGTGGAGCATGTTTAAAAAAAATCCTTCCCATCTGTCAAAATTCAGGTTGATGCGGAAGTTCTAGTTCAGTTTCTTCACTTCATCTACCTCTTTATGTTTTTTTAAACAGGAGAGTTGGCGACTCTCCGATTCCCGGGGCGGGTGCATACGCAGACAATGAAGTAGGAGGTGCTGCGGCTACCGGCGATGGTGACATCATGCTCCGGTTTTTGCCGAGGTAAGGCGACCGTTTTAAAGTGCAGAACCGAGTCTGTCAAAGGCAGAGGCAAACGTTCACATAGAACTTTTAATATAATTTAAGGAATAGGTACAACTCAGCGAAGGAAATGAGAAACGTCTTATGTTGCCCTCTGGTGGCTAGTTTTGGTACTAATAAAACGTTACACTTAAGGTGGAAGCTCACATCTGGCCCGCGAAATTCTAATTTTCTTACGTTTTTGGCAATCTGCAGGCCAGTGCTTGGTTGTATGTTTATGAAAATTTGATTTGCGACTGTAAGACGTATGAAGTTACCGAATTATAACCATCAAAATTATCAATACAACCCTCCAAGTTCATTTTCATGTCAAGATTGATTTTTGCATGTAAAAGTCATTCTTTAGTAATTTAGTCGTCGTTCTTTAGTAGTTAGTAATTTTGATGGTTATAATTCGGTAACTTCATACGTCTTACAGTCGCAAATCAAATTTTCATAAACATACAACCAAGCACTGGCCTGCAAATTGCCAAAAACGTAAGAAAATTAGAATTTCGCGGGCCAGATGTGAGCTTCCACCTTAAGTGCACATACGTACGTTACCTACTACTTACTACTTGTGGTAGCCTAGATATTTTTATGTTAAGTTCAGGGTATTATAGTGTATGTATGTGAATTACATATTCACGTGCAGTTACGTAGAGAAGCGAAAAAGTCATTCACATTATTGATCCAATAGTGGACGTTGATGGGGTTAGTTGTCACTAAGAAAACGAAGACAATTTTTTTTTAAGTAAGCAAATCTAGATCTTTTTTATTTTTTTCAGCTTTTTGGCAGTAGAAGAAATGCGCCGAGGAGCTTCACCTACGGATGCTGCGCAGACGGCAATCAATAGAATAGCAGCGTATTACCCAGACTTCATGGGAGCTGTAATAGCTTTAACAAAAACAGGGCAATATGGAGCCGCATGTCATGGAATCCCATCATTTCCATTTGTCGTTCAAGATAAAACTCGAAAAAAGTTTGATATTGTTACTATTAAATGTTAATATTAATGATATTGTGTTTGTTGTAAATAATATTGTAACACATAGAAATTATACAGGAATATTTTGCTCTTTATTTATTTATTTTTGCTCAGTGGTGCACAAAAACTCTTTGACGAGATATATAAATATCGCCTCTAACTACTAATCAAATCACTACTGAATTCATGATAACCATTATCTAGATCTATTTTTTTTTAATAGCCTGTACTGTCCCACTGATGGGCAAAGGCCTCCCCCAAATCCTTCCAAGTGCTCTTTTCCTGATCCAGCTCAAACCAACCCTCGTGGTGCGCCCAGATCGTCTCGCCACCTCTTTCTGGGCCGGCCTCGGCGGCACCGTCCATCTTCCGGCAACCATCGTGTTGAGGCTTTTGCCCAGCGGTCATCGTGCATGCGGCTGTCGTGACCCGCCCAATCCCATTTTAGCCTAGCAGCCTTCTTGCCAACGTCCACTATGCCCGTTTTGGAGCGCAGCGTGGTGTTTCGAATTCTTTCTTGTCTTTTGACACCCAAAATGCTACGCTCCATTGCCCTTTGGTATACTTCAAGGCGGAACTTCTGAGTCTCGGTGAGAGACCATGTCTGAGCACCGTAGGTTAGGACGGCCAGAATGCACATGTCGATGAGTTTGCGCTTCAGGGAGACCGGAAGATCGCCCTTCATTAGCGTCTTCATGGACCAGTAGCTTACTAGGCGTTTTCGACTCTGCGATCGATTTCTCTTTCTTGCCTGTTTTCGAAAGATACTAACTGGCCCCAGTAGATATTATAATATACTCATCGACATAATGTATTTCCTGCCCATCTACCTCGACCCTACGCTTAGTGCTGTTGGTCATAATCTTGGTTTTTGACCGATTCATAGTTAGACCCACCCTAGAGCTGGCCGTACTCAGTTCTTGGAGCATAGTTTGTAGTTCCAGGGTCGTGGGGTCAAAAAGGACTATGTCGTCGGCAATTCGGAGGTTCGTCAACCTCTTACTGCCGACTTCCATGTCTTTGGTTGTCCATGAGGCTGCAAGTGTTCTAAATATCTCCTGAAGAGTGCTGGTGAATAATTTCAGAGAGAGCGGGTCACCCTGTTTAACACCCTTCTGTGTGCTGAACGAAGGTCCAGCAGCAGTATTCAATTTGATGTTTGCTGTGCTGTTATGGTAAATGTTTTTTAAAAGGTCTATATATTGTTGTTCCAGTTCCTGATTTGATAAAGATTTTAAAATTTCAGAGTGCTTGATACTATCGAAGGCCTTCGCATAATCCACGAAGGCTAAGTATAGTGGTTTACTAAATTCGGTGTATTTTTCTAGAAGTTGGTTTAAGGTCTGCAGGTGGTCGGTTGTAGAAAAACTAGGGCGAAATCCGGCTTGTTTTGGTGGTGATGTTTATCCAGTTTTCCATCTATGCGATTGTGTATTAAACTTTTTGTAGATGTGAGATGTTAAACTGATTGGACAGTAATTGCCAATGTCACTTTTGTCGCCTTTTGTAAAAGAACTATGTTTGATTTGCACATTGCTTTTGGGATTTTGCCTGATAGTAATATGGTGTTATACAGGTTAGCATGGGGGGGTAGCAAAGTGGTAGCGCCGATTTTCAGCGCTAGATCTATAGCTTGATTTTTTTCTAGATCAATAGCCTAACTGCGTGTGAAATCACTAATAAATGTGAAATCTTGTGCTAATTCTCAGTCGCCTGTGCATGTCTCATCCCTCTTATCACCACGAGAGGGATTAGACATGCACAGATGACAAAGTGACACGCAGTCGAAACAAAAATCAACCCTCGCATCCGTATACTGCTTACATCTAAGACATAAATACACCCTAATATTCTTCATCAAAAACATGAGGCAAAGTACTAGGTGTCAAGTAAAAAAAAAATGAAACCATAAACAACCAACAGAAAGCAAAACCAAAGAAAGTCAGAAACGCAAATTCTTCGGCCATTTTGTGTTTGACTGTCTCACTGCGCTCACAGTTCAACGTAAGTCTATTTTATCTATTTCATAATTTTCTAGTATTTATATTATTTGTTGTTCTATTATCGTGTTTTAATTAATTTATCATCACTTCAATGAATATTTCAATTAAAATTTCGGTTTTATGTTGTGTTTTTGAGTGATCGAAACCCCCACGTGGGGTTGGTTTCAATTTCCATGATGAGAGCTAAACCTTAATTCATTCGTGGTATCTACCATAGTGTTTACACGATGATGGCCTTAACGCGTCTGATTTTCACTAAACAACTGTTAAATTTGTGTAAAAATAGACCACGCGACTAATATTCTAACCTTATCAACAGAATGGCGGACGCAGCTCCAGCCGGTGGACGTGGCGGTTTTCGCGGTGGCTTTGGGTCTCGTGGTGGCGATAGAGGCCGTGGTGGTCCTCGTGGCCGTGGACGCGGTCGTGGTCGGGGCCGTGGACGTGGCAAGGAAGACCAGAAGGAGTGGGTGCCCGTAACCAAGCTCGGCCGTCTAGTACGCGAGGGAAAGATCGACAAACTCGAAAGCATCTACCTGTTCTCTCTGCCCATCAAAGAGTTCGAGATCATCGACTTCTTCCTTGGCCCCTCTCTCAACGATGAGGTCCTCAAGATCATGCCCGTACAGAAGCAGACCCGTGCCGGTCAGCGTACGCGTTTCAAGGCCTTCGTGGCAATCGGAGACAACAACGGACATATTGGTCTGGGTGTGAAGTGCAGCAAGGAAGTCGCCACCGCTATCCGTGGTGCCATCATCCTTGCCAAGCTGTCTGTCCTGCCAGTCCGTAGAGGTTACTGGGGTAACAAGATCGGCAAGCCCCACACAGTTCCCTGCAAGGTTTGTTTTTTTTTTTTTGATCCTATATTTTACTTATTATTTCAATGATGATACTGATAATCATTTCATTCGTGGTATCCCCTGAGGTTTTCCAATGAAGTTCGTTAACGCGTCTGATAACTAATTCTCTAAAATCAATTTCAGAATAATATAAGACATGGATTTAAAAATTATTTTCTAATTTCAGGTAACCGGAAAGTGTGGTTCTGTCACCGTGAGGTTGATCCCTGCTCCTCGTGGTACCGGTATTGTGTCTGCTCCAGTCCCCAAGAAGCTGCTTCAGATGGCTGGTGTCCAGGACTGCTACACCTCAGCTCGTGGCTCCACTGGCACCCTTGGAAACTTTGCTAAGGCCACTTATGCGGCTATTGCCAAGACCTACGCCTACCTCACTCCTGACTTGTGGAGGGACATCCCACTGACCAAGTCACCCTACTCGGAGTTCAAAGCCTAGAGACAAACTTTGTTTTAAACAAATAAATATGATTTGACCATCCTATTTTTGGCATTTTTTTTATTATAACCCTTAACTAGCATTTTGTTCATAATAATAGTTTATTGTATTAGCATTTATCCTACATCTTCATCAGTGGGGGAGAGATAAGAAGCACAAGTGAGCCACGAGTTTCCCAGTGTAAGGACAGTTCTATCCAAGTGGAATGTAAAAGGTGTGCTGCTTAGTGCTAGGGTGTATCCACACCACAAAGCTATGTGAGGTTCATACTCTTGGGCTGCGGGTTGTTCTAAGAGATACCGTGGGCCTCGACATAAATTGCTAAGGAACATGGGTGGTTTTAGTCAGTAGAAGTCTGACACTCCATTTCGCTCTGCCCAAGAGCAGGAGAGGATGATTTTCCACCCACCAAAAAGAAGGTTCCAGTCTATTAATAATACCTACCTTGACTAGATAGACATGTACAGGCTTACTCGCGCGATCTAACAATGAATGGCTGCTTGCCTCGGTGTTTCTTCTCTCTACTGAACACTGCTCTGCTGCCAGGCTGGCTGCTGCAGAGTGGGGAGGCTGGCTTCAACCGTCTCCACTAAAGCCAGGAGTGTAACTAACGAAATTCTATACCCACCTAGGTATAGAATTTCGTTAGTTACACTCCTGGTTTACAAGCATCACCTCTTGTGTCATACTCTCATCTGCTTTGGTGAAGTGTTCAGGTGTAGGAGATTAGTGTTTCTTTCTACACATACATAATTATACCTCTTTGATGTGAAAGGCAGAGCAGCAGTGGCCCAGTGTTGGCGGCCCCGACGTTTCTTAAAAAAAAAAAACGACCAATCCGCACTGGGCCCGGGTGATAGATAGATTAAAGCCTATTCCCTCTCAAAAAGAGAGGAGGCCTATGTCCCAGTAGTGGGAACATAAATAGGCTGTTGATGATGATGTGAATGGAAAACGCATGGTGAAAGCATCTCCATGCTGTAACACCATGTATGTTTCTCTAAAATGTTGGGCAGTAATTAAACAACACTTTACATTTTGCTAAAATCTTTAACTTCTTTTTCAAATAAATCTATTGTGTGATCACATACTTTTTCCAAGTCTTTCAAACCTCTTTTCAGTATTTCTAGGGCTGGTGTTTCTTTTGATTGTATCCTAAAGTGCATTTTTGATTCAGCTGGATGTGGTACTGTGTAGCCGCAGAAATCGACATCTTCACTGTAAAGAAAGTTACTCAAATTAGTTCAATTTACAGATAAGACCACATTGCAAGCTAGAGCGCAAGGTGAGGTCAAGGCAAGTCAACCAGTTTGGGCCTTATCTACACCATATTGGAGTTTGGGGACAGGATTTAAAATAGAGCAGGTGAAAATAGGATTTAACATGCGACTTTTATAAAATACTCACTATCTGTTGATAATACATTTTAAAGCATTTCCTAATGTGTGACTTTCGTTTTGAAATACATAAGTTCTGCATGTTGGGCCAGAGTCCTCATCACCGGGCA
The DNA here is from genome assembly GCA_932274075.1 of Diarsia rubi. NCBI lineage: Eukaryota > Metazoa > Arthropoda > Insecta > Lepidoptera > Noctuidae > Diarsia > Diarsia rubi. The sequence continues at coordinate 16,232,647 of OW026419.1, read as the reverse complement.
GCTGAAATATTTAAAAAAATATATTGTGTTTATTCTGTAGAGGTTATGTTGTCATGTGGTGTATTCCGAAAAGTTTATAATTGTATGCCATAATAATGAAATGAAGCGTTCAGCATATAGTTGTATAAAAAAACTTCATCAAATGACAATTTACCTCGGATATCTTCATTATTGCTAATTACTTCAAGTCAATTTGGTTTTTCTCTGAAAAAGTTTAAATGTAAGCAGTTACGCAGCTCATATTTAGCCGCAATGAACGAAAAGTGATTATTAGCTTCAGTCAGAGTTAGTTAATTAATACATCCAGTCATCCAATAATGCCTAATACGACCCTGTGATCCACATATATTGTGATGGTTCTTCGTAATTCGGAAATTCCAAAAATACTTTCTTTTAGGAATTACGATCAATGTTTACAAAACATTTGACACTGACAGTCGAGACACCGCTAAGATATGTCATTTTTCTTTCAAAGACACTGGTTACACTTTTATTGTGAGTTCCAAACAGTAGCTAGTCTAGTCTTTTGAGTATAAAGCTTACTATACAGAGCCCGACATTTCATGCGTATTGGGTATGGGTCGCATCAGGGGCGTAGCTACCGCCGTATCTGCCGTATCAATTGGGATTGTCTAAAATTCTTAACCATTAGCTTTTATTTTATTTTTTGATAATTTAGACCATTTTGAGAAACTAATATGAATATTTTGATGATTGACTCAATAGTTATTTAAAAAAAAAAATAAGTTAGGTGACGTCATCAGTGACTTCAAAATATTGTGCCGTTGCCTCATTAATACATAATTAAAAAAATATTTCTGTCAACACGACGTCATCCATCTCACATCTTAAACTGAAGACGAGGTTTCGGCCTTACTTACTTTTGAACAAGAAGGATTAAACTGAAGACGAGGCTTTGGCCTTACTTATAAACAAGAAAGATAATAAGCACTGAAGACGAGGCGGTATGGTCCATGACCTTAGCCTGCCCATGAAGGGCGAAGGAAATAAAAAAAAAAAAAAAAAACATCTCACATCTGTCAATCACAGTGTCAATAGACGTCATACATAATCGAATATGTCTTATTTACAAATACATGCTTATTTTTCGAATTTTCGACCGAAACAGTAAACGGAAAGTGGTTTTTGAAGTTGTTAGAATACGTTAACAATCGACGCGGTGACATTTTTTTCGTTTTCCTGAACCACAATGATCGATAGTTTTGTTAACCCTAGAAAGATAATCATAATATAGCAACTAGCGTAAAAGATAATCATACGTCTGTCAGACGTACCTTAGTTAATTAAGAGTTTTTTGCAAGCCTACGGAAGTATTATCATGCCTTAAAGGTTGAAATAATTGTTTTTATTTTATTTAAATAAATAAAACGATAAAATAGCAATAATAAAGTTTAATTGACAAATTACAAACAAAAATCGTAAACTTCTTTACAAATTAACAAAAACTGAACTTGTCTTCTATAGGAACTTACACACATTTAAATAAAACGTTGTTCCTCTAGCTGATCGAACAATTTTGCCGAGGTTCTAACCTTTTTTTTTGGGGTGGGAAATCTTCAAATAACCCTTCCCGCTCTTGGGCAGAGCGAAAGGGAGTGTCAGACTTCTACTGACTTAAAACCACCCATGTTCCTTCATAACCCTATATGTGAAGGCCGCGGTATCTCTTACAACATCCTGCAGCCCAGACGGGCTGAGGTTCTACCCTTTTTTCTTTTTTTTTGGCGGGTGGAAAATCATCATATAACCCCTTCCGCTCTTGGGCAGAGCGAAAGGGAGTGTGAAACTTCTACTGACTAAAAACCACCCATGTCACCCCAGCCCTTTATGTCGAGGCGGCGGTATCTCTTACAACATCTCGCAGCCCCTGAGGTTCTACCCTGACTTCCGAATCTTGCCTGTGGCCCAACAATGCTTATGTTTAGCTCTGAGTGTGCACTGAGAAGTAATAATTATGCGGCTATCAGAAGGCGCAGCTTGGTTGACAGTATACTCTGAATGGGCTTTAGCAAAATCTTCGGATTTATCCACAGCTTCATCTATGAATTCGTCTTCAGTGTCACTCTGCACATCGTCTTCTATGAGGTTATCTTCGCATTCGCTTTCAGATTCTACTGACGATTCCTTTTTATTTTGATATAAAAAGTTCTCAATATGAGAACTATCCAACACCCTTCGGTTTGCCATTATGATATAATAATAATACATACCTGAAAATAATAATATATAAGTGTAAATAACAATAAACAATCAGTTCAAATGATTGCAAAAGTTGCATTAAAGATACGTCTCGCGGTGCCACTGCTGCTTAGCGCGAGCTCCAGCTGCCGACTGAGTTGACGCGCGCAGCTAGCACGCTGCGATTAACAATAAAAAAATGTACAACGAAATTTAATTTCACGATACGTCTCGCGTACGTAGATTATCTTTCTAGGGTTAAAGATGACAATGATTATACTTGACAGATGGTAGACAATATTTGCCGCTTGCTTTTTATTTTCCGAGGCAATGATACAAAACTGTACTGCCAAAGGTGACGTAATTTGAAGGGCAAACAAGGTCAATCGTATTTTATTAAAAATATCAGTAAGATATGAATATTACTCATGATTATTTAGTCCGTAATGATCAGTAACGCTATTCCTCGAAATGGTTTTTCAATTACAACATTTTAAAAAATATGAACATTGCCCATTATACGGGGCCCCCGACGTGCGTAGTCAAAGATCAATAAAAACTGCCCAAATTTTTTATTATTTCAGAAATAAATAAAATCAAGAAAAAATATTTTGAAAAATTTACAGATTATTATGATGAATAAATATTGCCTTTCTTTCTTCTTCTTCTTTATGGGGTTCAGGTTTCCGCACTTAGTCCTTGAAGTGGACCATTGTGCGTGAGCCATGGTGGCCGATTACTCCAACCAGCCCACCTCCCTCCAGAAGCAGATCAGACTTCCCGGTCTCCTCAGGGCATCCGCAAGGGATCTTGGTGTACCAAGGGTCTCCTCACGAATCTTGGTAACGCCTGTACACTCAAGGAGCACATGCGCCACCGTTTCCTCTGCCTCCATGCATGCTCTGCACAGGGGGCTGTCAGTGATACCTAGGTTGTGGAAGTGTTTATTTAGTGAACAGTGTCCAGTGATGGTCCCTGCCACCAGACGCAGGCTGTCTCTGTCCAGGCGCAGAAGGCGCTTGGTCAGCTTTGTATCCAGGGATGGCATAGCATCCTTGGATTGCCTACATCCTGGTGTCAAGGTCCACCGTTCCTCCGCTTGTATGCGAGTGTGGTCTTTTAACCAGCTTCTTAGCTGCTTGAAAGGGATGGGCACAATGGGTTCGGGTCCGTACGGTTTTGTGCTGGATCCTCTTCTGGCAAGTTCGTCAGCCGCATCGTTTCCAAGTGATCCACTGTGACCTCTTATCCATTGTAGTGTTACCGTGTTGTGATTTAGTACCGTGATACGTTCTAGTGCCTTGTGGCATTCTAGTATCAGTCTCGACGTGATCTGATTGCTCTTTAGGGATTGAAGGACTGAGGCACTGTCGGAGAGTATTCGAATATTAGTATCCGTAACCTCCCTGGCCTCTATAGCGTGTGCCGCTTGGATAATACCTACACACTCTGCTTGATAAACTGAGTTGAGCGTTCCAAGTGGTTTGGATATCTTAATGTTTAGGTCGTCGGAGAACACCCCGACGCCTGTCCCATTTTCGGTTTTTGATCCATCAGTGTAAATCCTTAGCTCTCTTGTACCTGATTAGTCACACCACTCCTCTATGAGCTCTATGTTGTAGTGTTTTTGAAAGCAGTAGGTCTTCAGGGTTCTGTCGATGGGTGATGCCATCAACGGTTGTTCTTTGATTGCACCTTCTTTGATGCGTGTGTGTTTGATTCTAGAATCATTTCTTAGGGTGCCGGATACTTCAAGTCTGAAGGTCGCTATGGCCGCTTCCTCTCTTACGACGAGGTGTAGGGGAGGTAGGCCCAGCATCACCTGTAAGGCGGCAGTGGGGGAAGTTCTCATGCTGCCGGTGATTGCTACGCAGGCAAATCTTTGTAGTTTCTCGAGGTCTTTTTGGGCTGTACTTAGGTTGGTCCTGGGCCACCAAACCAAAGACCCGTATGTAATAATTGGTCGGATAACTGTGGTGTATAGCCAGTAGGTGATTTTGGGACTTATGCCCCAATTTCTCCCGAGGAGTCTGTTGCATTGCCATAGGGCTATACTGGCTTTCGTGATGATGTAATCAGTGTGTTTTGCCCAGTTCAGCTGTTTGTCCAAAAATATACCCAGGTATTTGGTTTCAGTCGATAGGCTTAGGGTAGTCCCAAAGAAGCTTGGCAAATGTAACGTTGCTAGCTTCCTTTTCTTTGTGAAGAGAACGAGTTCCGTTTTGGTAGGGTTCACTGCTAGTTTGTACTCCTTGCACCAGTCTTCTACTATTCTTAGGGCTTGGTGCATAAGGTTGCATAGCGTGTTTTCGTGTGTGCCGTTTATTATTATGGTCAGATCATCAGCATAGCCTACCGTGTAGTAGCCTCTGCTATTGAGGCGTTTGATGAGGCTGTCTACTACGAGGTTCCATAATAGCGGCGAGAGGACACCGCCTTGGGGGCAGCCCTTCGCCACTATTGCTCTGGTGGTGCCGTTTACCGTAACTTGGACGGCTCTCAGTCTGAGCATGTTTGTGATCCATCCTCGCAGGGTCGAGTCCACACCGTGTTTCTCGAGGGCTGCGTTGATGCTGTGGAAGATGGTTTTGTCAAAAGCGCCTTCTATGTCAATGAAGACAGCTAGTGAAGAGCATTTGTGGTCCACTGCACATTCGATCTTGGAGATCACACTATGCAGCGCAGATTCTGTTGATTTGCCTGTCGAATACGCGTGTTGTTGTTTGTGAAGTGGCCGCTCCCGGAGAGGTCCGTCCCGAATGTGTCGATCACAGAGTCTCTCGAGGGTTTTCAGTAGAAAAGATGTTAGGCTTATTGGCCTATACGCCTTGGGTTGTGTGTAGTCTGGTTTGCCTGGTTTGGGGATGAAAATGACTTTCACCTCTCGCCATGCAAGCGGTATATATTTCTGTGCTATACAGGCTTGGTAGATGATGGTCAGCCATGGCGTTAAAACGTCTACTCCCCATTGTAGCAGGGCGGGGAAAATTTTGTCTAAGCCTGCGGATTTATATGGTTTAAAAGTCTTTATTGCCCATTCTATTCTTTCAACAGTTACTATGGTGCGGGCTCTGGCCCAGTCTTGGTAATTTGGTGTGTGCGTTGGTTCACTTGCCCAGGTTCTGTCCTCGGAGAGATTGCAGTCTGGGAAGTGCGTTTCCAAAAGGACTTTACTAGTTTCGTGGTCCGACTTGGTGTATGTGTTGTCTGGGGTTTTCAGCGACCCGAGGGTGCGATCTTGATCGGTAGATAGGATCTTTCTCACACGCGCGGCTTCGCTGTTCGATTCAATTTCTTCACAGAATTTCCGCCAGGCTGCTCTGCTGGCATTCCTGACTTGTTTTTTGAAGGAGTATTGTGTCATCTTGTATGCGTCCCAGTCTTCTGGTAGTCTGGAATTTTTGGCTCTGTTAAATTGTTTTCGCATGGTTTGCCTAAGCTTACTGAGTTCCGCATTCCACCAGGAGTTACCTTTGCTCTTGGTGTTTGGGTCCTTTAGTTTGCAGCAGGCGTGGTAGGCTTCAATTATAGATTCCGAGAGTTTTATTACCCACTGAAACGTCCTTTTTTTGACAGCTGTCATACCGCAAGCGTCCGGGTGACTAGAGCGGCCAAGGTCACGTCGAGCGCACCATGCCATTACTTATTAAAAGTGTATTTGCAACCAAACTACTCCAGTAATAGGAAATGAAAAAATACTGTTAAACAGCTAACATTATAAGGAATCGATAAATGTGCATACTGGAAAACAACTCTTATTGTGAAATGTACAAAAAAATGTTGAACCTGACAATATGGGTTAAATTTGAGTAAAATATTTGTTATAACAAGTTTTTACGAATTATTTGAAACATATCTTAATGTCACAGTACGTAGTATTAAAATAGATTATATGAGCTTTTTTTTGATACCAATAAACTATTACTTGGAACATACAGTGTAGCACAATAAATCAAAACAATCTACCCATTCCCTCTATCAATTCGGTATCGCTCCGATGACGAAATTGTGCCAAGATGGCCGACATAAGGCTTCTCCCGCACAACTTTCGGATTATTTTGTTTTATGATTAGATTGTTTTTTATTTATTAATATGAACTAAATAATATTTTTAGTAGCCCGACATCCACCCAAACGTCCGGGCCACCATAGTCGCCCGACATCCACTCAAACGTCCGGGTAGCCATAGTGTCTCTGTGGAGCGGACTTTTAAGTCCGAGGCCCTTGTCTGTGGCGTGGACTTATAAGTCCGCATGTCGCTCCCACTCAAACGTCCGGGTAGCCATAGTGTCTCTGTGGAGCGGACTTTTAAGTCCGAGGCGCTTGTCTGTGGCGTGGACTTATAAGTCCGCATGTCGCTCAAACTTGCACAGACTATAGATTCTTCCACTCAAACGTCCGGGCCACCATAGTAGGCAGATGATGACAAATAAAATAACAAAAAACTAAAAAACCCAGCTAAACAAAAACTGAAAAACAAAAAACAAGCATCATCATTATTGATCCTAAACGGCATGACCAATAAGGATGAAACTTTCTGGGGATATTTCAATGGGTTCCTGGATGGTTTGGAAACACAATTGGAATCGGTAGGTGGTGCTGCTGTATGGGAAGGACAACATCTGCCAGGTCCGCTAGTCTTTCTTTAAATATTTAATTCCACTGTTAACGGCTGGACCGATTTGGATGAAACTTTCTGGGGATATTTCAATGTGTTCTTGGATGGTTTAGAAACACAATTGGACCCGGTAGGTGGCGCTGCTGTACGAAAAGGACAACATCTGCCAGGTCCGCTAGGCTTTCTTTAAATATTTAATTCCACTGTTAACGGCTGGACCGATTTGGATGAAACTTTCTGGGGATATTTCATTGTATTCTTGGATGGTTTAGAAACACAATTGGACCCGGTGGGTGGCGCTGCTGTACGAAAAGGCCAACATCTGCCAGGTCCGCTAGTCTTTCTTTAAATATTTAATTCCACTGTTAACGGCTGGACCGATTTGGATGAAACTTTCTGGGGATATTTCAATGTGTTCTTGGATGGTTTAGAAACACAATTGGACCCGGTAGGTGGCGCTGCTGTACGAAAAGGACAACATCTGCCAGGTCCGCTAGGCTTTCTTTAAATATTTAATTCCACTGTTAACGGCTGGACCGATTTGGATGAAACTTTCTGGCCACCATCCAGGAACCCATTGAAATATCCCCAGAAAGTTTCATCCTTATTGGTCAGGCCGTTTAGGATCAATAATGATGATGCTTGTTTTTTGTTTTTCAGTAAAAACAAAAAACAAGCATCATCATTATTGATCCTAAACGGCATGACCAATAAGGATGAAACTTTCTGGGGATATTTCAATGGGTTCCTGGATGGTTTGGAAGCACAATTGGAATCGGTAGGTGGTGCTGCTGTATGGGAAGGACAACATCTGCCAGGTCCGCTAGTCTTTCTTTAAATATTTAATTCCACTGTTAACGGCTGGACCGATTTGGATGAAACTTTCTGGGGATATTTCAATGTGTTCTTGGATGGTTTAGAAACACAATTGGACCCGGTAGGTGGCGCTGCTGTACGAAAAGGACAACATCTGCCAGGTCCGCTAGTCTTTCTTTAAATATTTAATTCCACTGTTAACGGCTGGACCGATTTGGATGAAACTTTCTGGCCACCATCCAGGAACCCATTGAAATATCCCCAGAAAGTTTCATCCTTATTGGTCAGGCCGTTTAGGATCAATAATGATGATGCTTGTTTTTTGTTTTTCAGTAAAAACAAAAAACAAGCATCATCATTATTGATCCTAAACGGCATGACCAATAAGGATGAAACTTTCTGGGGATATTTCAATGGGTTCCTGGATGGTTTGGAAACACAATTGGAATCGGTAGGTGGTGCTGCTGTATGGGAAGGACAACATCTGCCAGGTCCGCTAGTCTTTCTTTAAATATTTAATTCCACTGTTAACGGCTGGACCGATTTGGATGAAACTTTCTGGGGATATTTCAATGTGTTCTTGGATGGTTTAGAAACACAATTGGACCCGGTAGGTGGCGCTGCTGTACGAAAAGGACAACATCTGCCAGGTCCGCTAGTCTTTCTTTAAATATTTAATTCCACTGTTAACGGCTGGACCGATTTGGATGAAACTTTCTGGGGATATTTCAATGTGTTCTTGGATGGTTTAGAAACACAAATTGGACCATTGGTAATGGAACAAAACAGTTTTTCGAACTTGACAACAATATGGCCCCCAAAATACGCAATTTTCATTGTATTTTAATTTAAATATAGCCAGTGACACTCGCGTTACCAAGGCAAATCTAACAACGTTTATTTAATCCAAATCCGTTCATACGTTTATGGGTTATGAGAAAATAATAAATAAACACAGGTCAAAGACATAAGACAAAAGAAAAGATTGACATATGTTGGGTAATAAAGCATGATTCTTCGTTTAAATGAATCCTTATTTCGATACTTTTCATGAGGGTACGGGGTGACTTTTCTAAAACACGCGGAAGAAAAAACAAAAACGTATAATCATAGCGATTTTCATCATGTTGTTTTGGATTCAGTCTACCTAAATATTGTTAATTAACTGTTCTTTCAATTACAGAACGTATTTCACTAAAATATTACATAAATCATGTAAAAATTTAATGGAAAAGCGGCAAAAAAAATGGCGAAATTTTTGCTTTTCTACTTTCAACACATGTAAAATCAACTTGAGATACTTCGGATGCAAAGAATTTGTAGATATTCGGAAACAATGATTCTTCGGCATTATATTAAGATATTACACTATTACATTTGGGCAATAAATACCATAAAATACTTACATTATAAATTTGGATCCCCTTACAATTTCGGTGACGCCATCGACTGTTTGACACGACTTTTGTTTATTTTTTTTTCAATTCCTTTCTGGTTCGTTCAATAGTGTTGCTAGTACCAATGGACGCGTAATTTAGTCGACTTTAATCGATACTAAAACCGTGTAGAGACTTTTGAACTATTTTTTAGATAAAAACGCGATTGAAGTGTAGTTGACAGAAACGTCGCGATCGCGACGTGGACGTTAGACTATTTAGAGAAAAACGTCGCGATAGTAACGCGGACGTGACAGTGGTTACGGTATCTTCGAGTTGTTTGGGGTCTATTAGAATTTGGGGCGTTTGGTGCTGTGTTAATAGGGAGGCCAACAGCCGTTTGTAACCGGGTACATTGGTACGGCGTGGGTTGCGTCTAGGTTCGGGTTTTTTTATGTTAGCTATTAGTGAAAAGCGAATCCTTCTATGATCGGAGCAGGAAGGCTCGTTGGATACATGCCAGTCAGAGATAAGTTTCGCCGCACTTTCCGAGGCCAGTGTTAGATCGATGATCGTTTGTCCGCGCGATGTGACCCAAGTGGGTTCTGAGCCACGGTTCGCGATGTTAAGGTTAGTTGAGAACAAATATGTGCATAGTACCTCACCTCTAGTGTTGGCTTTGTTGCAACCCCAAAGCGGGTGATGGGCGTTTGAATCCGTGCAGATGACCAGGCCCAGGTTGGTGTCTTCGCAGTACCTTACCAGGTCGGCCATCCCTTTTGGTGGGCAGTCTTCATCCTCGCCAGGCATGTATACCGAGGCCAGGACGATATCAGGTGCGTCGCCGTCGGTTTTAAGCCTGACGGCTGTTACGTCTCTGCAACATAATTGCGTAAGTGTGGTGGTGGGTACATCTTTGGGTATGAAGGCACAGGTTCGTGGTTTATCTGTGCCTTGTGTGTCGAGGATCAGCTTACCTCCAGAGTTGCCAAGGCCACATATTCTGTTATTGCGGATCCACGGCTCTTGGATGAGTGCTATGGTTCGGGGTTCCATCTCCAGTGTCCTGCGCAGGCAGGCAGTAGCTGCCTGGCTATGCTGGAGGTTGGTCTGGATGATATGTAGGGGACGGGATGGGGGCGGCAGTGGGGTGGAATTAGGGGGAGATTGATCCATCGGACAATACACCCCCCTCTTCCAGCCCATGCTGGTCTTCGCTGGGTGCTGATGGCGAGGATGAGAGCAGCTGCTCCGTCCACCTTGATGGTGAGGCTGGCATCCTCACACCGTCAGTGTCAGCCATCGCCGTTCTGGCCATCTCCTCCTCCAGTTGCGCCATCGTCGGGTCGGCTTCAGTCGGGGTCGGTCTCGTCTGTTCAGTCTGTGTGTCGGAGGGAGGGGTGTTGGGGAAGAAACGCACGTATATCGACCCAAGTAGATACGATATCCGTCGCTCCTTCCCCAAGACCTTTACGACCTCGTCCTGTGGGATACCCAGGGTCAGGTATGTCCCATGGTTATCGCCACCGACCGATGTCGCCCTGTACAGGGACCACCTACCGATGTCATACCAGGAGTTCTGGCAGGTCAGAACCGTCTGGAGCAGCGCTATGTCCCCATTGTACCGAGGTACGAAGAGCGCCGCTCTAGTCCGGGTCGGTACGTCGGTCTGTCTCATGACTTTCAGTGTCGCGTCAGTGTCCGTCAGTCTTATTCTGGGTACATTCTGGGTCAGCCAAGTCAGGGCGTTGTCGTCCTCGCACCAAATATGTACCGTGCCATCCGCTACCCTTGGGTAACCGCGGAGGGCCGGGACTTTGGTGGGGTCGGTTCGACACGTCTCCACGATGAGGTTCTCAAGGCTGGTCTTGATGTGCTCACCTTCATCAGTCGTCATGTCTCGGGTTGGAGGCGAGAGGCAGATCGCTACGGCGAGTCGCGCAGGAATATCCTTTGTGGCCCGCGCGTAGGTTCTCTGCTCCCCTTGAGCGGCCTGGGTTCTACTACGCTTGGCGTCCCCCTGGAGCGCACTAGGTGAGGCCGTGTCGTCCGGGCGCTCTCTCTTCGCCGCTCCCTGTCCACTTGGACCGGGTTGCGGTTCTGAGGAGCCTGGCACAGAGCTTTGTGCCAGGGACACCCGGCGTAGGAACCCAGACCGTTTGCCCCGCTTCCTTTTTGTGCGGTGTTGGTCTACGGTCTCGTCGCGGTTCCGGTCGTTTCCTCCGGATGGTCCTGGTGCGGGCAGTGACCTCTCGCGCAGGGTTTCCCCTTCGCGTGCTGTTCCCTGCCCGCACGTTTCCGCGTCCGACTGCTTCTCGCGCTGGGTTTCCCCTTCGCGAGTCTGTAGCCGGTCGCGTACTCCCTTACAACTGACCGTTTGTGCTACGCGCTGGCTATTGCCATCGCGGATCTTGCTCAAACGGTTGTTGAGTTCTCTTTCTCTGTTCCGGATCTTTCCGCGCTTCGTTCTGAGCATACGTACTTCGTCCACAGAGATGAAACCAGAACCATCAGATTCCGCTTCCTTTCCCGTCCCGAGAGAGTTCATGTCTCTCAGCCTTACCTCGATCTTCTCGCGCTGGAGTGCCAGCGCGCGGAGTTCGCTGCTAAGACTGGAGATTCGAGCTTTATTGTCGTCGTTGTCAGGGTTATTTGTCACACTGTTCCTAACGATGCACTGTTGCCAGGCACTCGTGGAAGGTGTGACAGTCAGGGAAGTTGGCGCAGGATTTGCAGCCGTCTTAGTGTCAGTAGGCGCAGAAATTGCAGCCGTAGACGTGTCGGAAGGCGCGTGAGCCGCAGCCGATGCTGTTGGCGCCGAAGCAGCCAGCCGCGCAGAAGGCGCGGCGCTAGTAGGCAGATTGGTGCCCCCCCCCCAGATTACGGTGGAGGCAGACCGACGAGTCGGTGTGGGATTCCCCGGCATTGCCGGGACCCACCTGGGGAATATTATTTTTTCCTTTCTGCGACATATTGGGTTTGTGGGCTTTTTTGGAGTTGAGGTTACCCGTCCTCATGGACCGAAAGGAAAAAGGGGAATAAGGAGGGAGGGACTGGTCGTGGGATCATGGGAGTGGGGTGTGGGGTTACCCTAGGCCTGGTATTTTGACCTTCGGGTAAAATGCTAAAAGGCGCCTGGGGGTTTTTGTTGCGTCTATTTCTTATGGAATTAGACCGAGAACAGGGTGGCAACCACGTGAAGGTGAATCCCCCAGACTTGCCTTGAGGATCTACACGACTGTAGCGCTCCCCCTCAAGACCTCGCCACCCTACCGCCTCTGAGGGAGGCAGTAAGGTAGGCCTGCATCTATACTACCAAGCAAAGCATAAGCAAGGCATGTCGTTGTGCAACCGCAAAAGCATAAATACAGACCCCCCCCCTAATATTGCCTTTAATTTTATGCAAATATTTTTTTACCTTTTGTGAGAAATCCCCAAACAATTTTTTATACGGGGCCCCGCAAAGGCACGCTACGCCACTGGGTCGCATAGATCACGTGAAGAAACAGAAATCCAGCCATAGAGTAGCAATCAAATGCCATAGACAGTACGGTTGGCGCAGTGGCTGAGCGACCGTCTTATACACAGCGTGTCGTAAGTTTGATCTCCGCACGGAAATAATAATTTTATAATTATGGGTTGAGTATGTCCTGGCATTCCGGGTTGTGCAAAGTACTAATGGTTCTTCCATCAGGAACTTTTCAGTGGGTACCAGCTTTGCGTCCGGTGAATGGCAATAGCCTCATCCAATAACTGGCGAAATATATATGGGTATGTATACACCTCTGTCTAACTTTCATTTTTACCGATAAAATTATGATATTTCATGGTGTGGTTAGCAGTGGCGAGGCGTGCAGTGTAAGGGGGGGGGGGGGGGCAAAAAATAATGGGTTTTTTTCTATTCATTTTAGATATTTTTCTGTTTGTCTAACCTCATTTTCGTTATCAGCGACTCTTAATTTATGGTTGTACCTTCCATAATACCTTCCTTCCATGATCAGCAGCAGGGCTATTGCGTATCTTTTTAAATGTCAGTGGCTATGATAGTGTCCATCGATTAACTGTCAAATTGGTTATGGTTTAGTACAAAATGGAACCATTTGACAGTTAATTGATGAACACTACGATAGCCACTGACATTTAAAAATATACGAAATAGCCCCGCTGCTCACCTAGATAACCTGAAAGAATACGACTATAATTTATACGTCTCCATAACAATTTATTTAAGAATTATCCTCAAACTCCTAACCGATAAGGAGTTATAACTTCCATCATCAGCTCATCAACATGAGATGATGACTGCCAGATGCTATTAGCATTGAATAACTTCATAAAAAAACGAAACACGTCATACGTGCCTATAAAATTTGAGGGTTGCCCTTGATTTCCTTGATATTCCATCATCAGAACTGGTGACAATGGGACCACCTCGGGAGTTTATTCTTTCGAATAAAACAATTATTTTGAAAATCAGTTCATAAATGACGGAGTTATGACGTTTCTCCCCTACATACTCTCGATTCCTGCCCGTCGCGCGTCGTAACTCGATTATATGCGGCTTACCGAGTGCTCTACAAAACCGTGTTATGAGTCGCGATGTCACGCGGTCCAACTTCATACGAATTTAGTTTTGAATTCTGACACCCAAGCACCGGGCTTAGGCGCTGGCTGTTGCTTTCTTTACTGACACCTTACGATGCACTAAATATTTTTATCCACAGATCTGATAATATAGTATTGGTCTAAAGTACATTATAGGTAATTAGTTTTTTCTTCTTTTTTTTTCTTTTTCCGAAGCCGGTGGGAATGGGCTTATAGGCACGCCTCGTCACTGGTGGTCAGTCATTCTTCAATCATCATTTAGGTACCACCCCTAAGTTGACCCATTGGCCAAGTGGTATCCAAGAAATTAAAGATAAATTAATTATGCAAGTAATTAAGCCTACGGTATGTCACTAGACAAAGATAATTGCCAGAAGCCTACAAAACCGTATTTGAGGTGAAATAGTTGTATGTTTTTACGACCGAAAGTAGAGAGACTTGTCCCTAACATTAAATTACAAATATTGGTCTACATTAACAGCTCATAAAGGAATCTAAAGTTTTGTTTAAATTATTAGTTAGGGCGGAGGTGGCAGCCTGGCAGCCACAGCCTAACACAGCCCGTTAGGTGTAATGAAGTGCTTATAACATCCGAAGTAATTTCCCTTTATAACCGTTGTCTCCGAGTTTAAATTTGTCTCATCATTGCGCTTCGCGAGTAATCTTTCTCGAGGTAAATTAAACTTTGCGGCAGCGTGGCCTATTACGATAGTGCTGTCATCTCAATGTTCCAACATTTGTCTCAGAAACTTGGAATGATAAACCCAGCCAGGGAGATTTTGTAGGTTCTAGGGCAGTGGTTCCTAACCTTTTTAATATGGTTACCCCTGTGACCTATAAGAATAAAAAACTAATAAACCCGACTGAAAAAACTGAAAAGCAAACAACAAGCACATTTTAAATTAAACAAAACTTGGAAGCAGGCGTGGTCCATTCTATTTTCATTTCATTTCATAATTTAATTGTTCAAATGAAACCTGCTTCCAAGTTTTGTTTAGTTTAAAATGTGCTTGTTGTTTGCTTTTCAGTTTTTTCATTCGGGTTTTTTAGTTTGTTAACTACTTTTTTTATTTCCTACTTTTTAGTTCTTTTGGGTCTGTTCTTTCGTTGGTCGCATAAAAATCTTCGCAGATGATTTAACTTTTGTGTTTGTTTATATGATTTGTGACTTTGAATTTATTTTAAACATACCTACCTATAAGTGTAATATATTTTTGTAATCTCATTTTAAAACCCTTCATTTTGATACCCTACTCGATGGTACTGGATTTTTTTTATTTTTTGAAATACGCTATAAGCTAAATAAATTTTATTTTGTCAGTTAAATTGTACTTTTTAATTTGTGTATTGTCCACATAACATAAGCTTTGCTTATGCAAGGCACTAAATGTGCTTACAATAGGTGCATTTTGAACATATTTAAGCGATACGCGAGCAATACGCGCGATACTTCACTCTGTTTCATAATATCTTCATACAGTATGGAATTTAAGTCGTTATAGAAGCATCAAAATATGCATGTTTTGTCCGGGAGGAGAGCAGCTTTATTATTTTTGACGGCACGGTTGGCGCAGTGGCTCAAGCAATGGACTGCTGCGCTGCGTGTCGCGGGTTCGATTCCCGCTACGAACAAATATTTGTATGACCTACAGATAGTTGTTCCGGGTCTGGGTATTTGTGTATGTGAGTTTAAATGTTTGTGAACGCACCCACGATACAGGAGAAATTCCTAGTGTGGGGCAACGTTTTTATAAAAAAAAATATGTTTATGAAGATATAAATACATGCAAATATTTACATACATCATTTCATCGTATCTACAGCTTGTGTATGATGAAAGGATGATTAAGACGCATCGCACGCACCTAGTGTTTACTGTAGATATTGGATGAAAATTTTGCCATAGGTAATAATATTTTGCCAAATATTTTTTTGACATACAGTTTATGTTGCCATAATTATCTTGAAGGCTGAATTATTTTGGCATACATTTAATACGCATAATTGTTGCTGAGGATAATGTAATAGTATTTAGGCAAGCAAGTTATTACGTAACTAGCAAAACAGAAACAAATACGAGTTATTTTTACGTATTTATTTTGAATTTTCATGCAAATGATAAGAAAAAAGTTAGTGACAGAATCGAATCGCTGCAAAACCAACTCGCCGTAGTCTTGTCTGCCCTACCCCTTTTTTTTTTTTTTTTTTTTGGTGGGTGTAAAATCATCGAATAACCCCTTCCGCTCTTGGGCAGAGCGAAAGGGAGTGTCAGACTTCTACTGACTAAAAACCACCCATGTTCCTTCTTCGCCCTCTATGTCGAGGCCGCGATAACCGTTGGACTACCCGCGGCCCGTCTGCCCTACCCCTAGAGTGTAATTTAAGCCCGCGTAGGGGCGGAGGGGTAAGGCGGGCCGCGAGCTGAGTGACCAGTCAGTTCACCAAACATTAATTCAATTTTTTTTACTTGACAAGCAACAATTGGCTAAAACATTATTTGTCATTTCATCATTCTACAACAACAAGTTTACCAAATATTTCACTTAGCAAAATGATAACGTTTTATTTGACAAACAATTCATCATTTTTTAAATTTATTCCGTTAACAACGGTTGGAATAAAGACATTACACAAATTGACTTGATATAAGCACAAACCCCCCCAAACAAACATAGATGCTGACAGAAACACTAACCCTAGACGGTCAACGTCTGGGGCACCCCGACGTTCGGTTAGTTAGGTTCCTTTAAACCCTGCAAACAGAAATGACGGAGCCGCTAACCCTAGACGGTCGACGTCAGGGGCACACCGAGGTTCGGTTAGTCAGGTTCCTTTAAACCCTGCAGACAGAAATAAGAGCTCCGCGCAGGGGGGCTCCGTCGACCCTGACGTAAACGCTAACCCAAGACGGTCGACAACAGTTTAAGAGAGGTACCTAATTAGATAAAAGAAAAAAGAATACCGCCAAAGAATACCGTCATGATCGCTTTGTGACTGGTTTCGAAATGTATTGTAATTAAATGATATTTAGTAGAAACGTGATTTATCATAATGAATCTAAATCAGAAATGAAAAATGTATAAATTATTAAATATAATCTGATAAATTTGTTAAAATAATAATTGTTTGCCAAATAAATGTTTGTAAAACGAGTGTTTATAATATAATACATTTTTACAAGGAATAAGTTGTTTTCGAAATAAATAGTAGGTATACGAAACGTTGGTTGTATAATGAAAATTTGTCAATGGAGTTTTGGTGAAACTTTAGTGAACCGGCTGGCAGTGCCAGCCAGCAAGCCGAAGCTGCGGTAGTGAGCGTTAAAACTGTTGGATTGCAGTGGATAGAAAGAACACGCTCAGAATATAATAATATTGTAATGGAAAAAACAACAGAATATGGTTGTACAGTTGACAAGAGTATAAACAAAATATGTAACTAACCAAATACGAACAATACAGACAGCTATCAAAACAAGTAAAACACATACAAATAAGGCCAGTGCCAGTAGCATCAAGCATGGAGGTGATTATCATCAACAAAAACCATATGCACCGCCGGAGCCGTGACAGAAACCATGTCTGCTGCATGCTGCATGCAGTGTCTAACATTTTAGTAGTTAATTATTTTACTTCTTTGTTATGCCTATAGAAAATATGTTTTAATATCATTATGTGTAAATAAATTTATGCTTTAGAATGTTATTTATTTATTTATTTATTTATTGTCACACCAACGACTTATTCACTAAATCATTACATAAAAATAATCTAATTTAACAGCATTGCGGTGAATTCGTCACTTATAGGTGTGCACAGCACTTGTATAAAAGATCAATAATAAAAAATGAATTGAAAATATATGAAAATAACAAAATTAAAATTTATAAAGTTTACATTGGATTTAAAATGTCAAGTAGTTTTTAAATTAAAATACAGTATAATTCTAAAATTTTTAAAACATCGTTTAAATTGGAAAAGAAAAACAATTATTAAATAAAAATATAAAAATTATCAAATAAATTAGGACATAGTTATTACATTAATTAAATATAATGAAAATTAAAAGAATAGATTAAAATTTGAGTTAAAAAATTAAATTAAATTAAATTGTACAATAATAATCACATTGAATGGAGTCACGCATATACACAAGTTAACATTTTGTAAAAGAAATAAACAAACAGATCGATCAAGAACTGAGGACGTATCGTCTGAATTCATTCAGACTGTTCGAAAATATGTCCAAGTTGTTAGTGCGCGTGCTCAGCTTATTGTAGCTAGACAGCAAACGGTATAGAGGAGCTGAACGACCAAGATTTGTTCTATTTTTAGGCATTTGAAATGTTTCTGTTTTAAAATTGGATCTGTATGAGGTACGGCGGGACACATTTAGACTGATCTCCGAAACTAACTCTGGTACATTCGCCAAGTTGTGGATGGACTTATAAAGAAAGATTAAATCTGAGCAACTTCTTCGTTGCTCCAAAGAGCGCATCCTGAAATGACAGAGCCTTTGAGGATAATCAGCTTCCCGATCACAAGTCTGTGATCTGTAGCGGAGGTACCTCGTAAACTTTTTTTGGATGCACTCTATTCTGTCGATGTTGACACGATACGCGGGATTCCATAGAGGAGATGCATATTCCAGTATACTCCTCACCAGAGAGTTATAGAGAACCTTAAGGGTGCCGGTTGACCGGAATTCCTTGAAAGTTCTTTTTACGAATCCCGCCATTTTGTTTGCTTTGGCGACAACAGTGTCAAAGTGATTTATAAAGGATAGTTGACTATCAAGTTGGACTCCCAAATCACGAATGGTATCGACTTTCTGAAGAGTTATGCCGTTTAAGTGATATGCTGAAGGCTGAATCAACTTTTTCCGTGTAAATGTTATATGATAACACTTTACAGCATTGAGAGTCATCATGTTACTATGACACCACTGATGAATTGCGTCCAAGTCCTCCTGTAGCAAAGCAATGTCGGTGCTTGATTCAATTTCCTTGTATAGTTTTAGATCATCCGCAAACATAGAGCATTTTGAGTTTTTAATGGAGTGTATGATGTCGTTTACAAATACCAGGAAAAGAATAGGACCAAGATGCGATCCCTGTGGCACCCCAGATGTTGAGTTATAAAGTGGCGACTGATAACCGTTTAAAATAACTCTCTGTTGCCGTTCCGAGAGATATGACTCAAACCAGCGCAGCAAATGACCATGCATGCCAAAGTTCGCAAGTTTTTGAAGTAGAAGCACATGATTTACTTTGTCGAACGCGCTACTGAAGTCAGTGTAAATTGAGTCCACTTGCACACCGGAGTCTACGGATCTGCTGATATCATTAATGTAGTGGACTAAGTTGGTGGTAGTAGATTTATTGGTACAGAAACCGTGCTGTTGCGTAGCCAATTGAGTTTTAATGAGCGAAGTTAATACAGGACAAACTAATGATTCGAACAGTTTCGAGAAAATTGAAAGAAGAGCCCGATAATTTTTAACATCATTGGGCTCCCCTTTTTTAAGTATTGGAACAACGTGTGCGATTTTCCACTGCGTGGGAAACTTGGAAGACATAAGGGACTTATTAAAAATAAGTTTGAGCGGTAATGATAAATATTTGGCACATTGCTTTATAAAATGCGGCGGTAAGCCATCAGGCCCTGGACCTTTGCAGATATTTAATTTTTTTAATTCTTTGAGTACGTCTCGCTCTGTGAAATAATGGCTACCTAGCGCAAGCTGAGGGTACTCTTTTGACTCTGTTTGTACCGTGACTGTACCAGCTGGAGATGCAAAAGTGGCAGAAAAGTGTGAGGCAAACAGTTTACTCACTTCTTCTCCAGAAGTTGTCACTTTCTCGTTCCAGTACATCTCAGATGGAATGTCATTAGACTTGGCTTTTTTAGCCTTTACGAATGACCAGAATGCCTTCGGATTCAGTTGGATGTTATCTTCAGTATTATTGACGAATCTGCTGTAGCACTTTTTGATCATGTGTTTGGAACGTTCCTCCAATATACGGTATTCATATTTGTCCCTGGGATTTTTGTATTTCTTAAAACGAATTCTTAATTTTTCCTTTTCGTTGAGGAGTCTGATCAAACATTTTGAAAACCATATAGGAAATTTGTTATGCTTAATCATTATTATGATTAGAGAAATTATACCTAAAAAAATATGCGTAAGCTAAAATGATTATGCTATGGGAAAATATCAGAATGGGAGAAACAACAGAATGCCAAGTTACATTAGGTCTTAAAATTTTATGCAAGTGGCTAGGGAACCCCTCAGATGTCACGTAACGTGCATTGGTGAATGCGTTTCAGATTACGTGGCGTCGTTTATTAAGCCATATCCTTGACTAGCTTTTGCCCGCGACTTCGTCTGCGTAGAAGACGAAAATGGTTCTAATAGGATTTTAAATTTGTTTTTTACGTTATTCATTTTGTTCAACCATATAAATTATTTTGTTAAATTGTTTGAATTCTTAAAAAATATAACAATCTTTTTTATAATTTAAAGGTCCTTCCCAAGCCTTCACTACTTGACACCACTTCTACTAAGGAAATGTCATCGTGCCTTGTTTTGGGGTAGTCTCGCCGGTTATTGTGTAAGAAGATTCATTTGGATTTCGTATCTCAGCACATTTTTGTTCATCCACCATGTCAAGCGAAATACGGTTAACCATCCAGAATATGGGTGCACAAAGCCTTTTACTTTTGGTTAAAAGTGCCATTATTTTCTTAACTTTGAGGTTAAAATCCTGGGTATTATGTCGTATCTATCATATATTTTTTTGCTCAGACAAAAGTTTCTCCGTGATTTCATCCCATCGAGGATTGCAAGTAAATGTTATAAAGAGAGTGGGACGACCGTAGCACATACGTCACGTCATCTTGTGTCCGCTCATGCATACAGCGTGGCCCCCCCAGTAGAACAAGGCAGCACTACCTTATGACCCAGCTGATCAGCATCATCCATCATCGCCCTATCTCCTTATCGCATCTTGCAAGTGTAAATAACTGTCCGCATTAAGCTGCGCTCGATTTTTCCTAATATAACTCAACCTTTCAGTCTCGATTTTCGCAAACATGTCGCCATAAAATAACTTCTAAACAGCGAGTCAATCACAGATTAAAAAAAAAATATAAAAAAAAAATAATAAATTAATTAATTATTTAATAATCACAGATTATTGTCTTCTCCTTTCCTAATCATTTAAATACGGTAAGAATAAAAACTAAGCAGATACCATTTTTTTAAGCGGTTGTTTGGTCTTAGGATCATACTGGGGTATAGAAATGTAGTATTCATCCTTGCCGCAGCGAAAAAAAAAGTGGGTACCTACCCACTGTAATGCATCGTATGAGCGATGGATTTCACTTATTCGATGCAATATGCAATACCATGTCTCCCAATTTTATTTAATATATACTGTACTGTACTTAATATATACTATACCCGCATGTATCCAGCTTAGAAAATTGCTGTCCAACAATAAATAAAGCAACTTCATTTGACGTATGTTGATTGTGTTTTCATGTGTCAAAATAAAATGTCATTCAAATCAAAAGTAAATGAGGAGTATTGATATCAACTTCGAAGTAAATCACCCCCAAAATTACTTTCTACATCGTTTTGGGTACCCCCGTTAGGGGGTAAATATCAATTCTGTTAAAAAAAAGTTTTTGCAAAATTTGAAGTAGATTGGACCAAGGAATCACGTTGTCCCATACAAACTTTGCCCATACTTTTCACCTCCTTAGGGGTAGAATTTCGGAAAATCCTTTCTTATCGGATGCTTACGTCATACAAAGAACACACCCTCTGAGTTTCAAATCTCTACGATCAGCGGTTTAGGCTGTGCGTTGATCCGTCAGTCATTCAGGACAAAGCATTTTATGTTTATAGATAGATAGAAGATAATAATAATTATATAGATAGATAAATGGCAACGCCAAGCTTCGGTTCGGAACGCTCACGCTCGTGCCATCGACAAACGTAGGTACACTAGGCAATATATAATACAGTGTGATTCTTTATAATGTGCACATATCGAAATGGGGGAATCTATGCTTAATTTTATCGACGGAAAAATTATTAAAAAAAATCTAAATATTTCTTAATATTTTATATGGAATTTTTAAAAATTTTGTCTGCTACTGTGACCCCAGTGTAAACAAAACGGTGTAACTTTTAAACTAAATTATCTAGCCGGGCAGTGGCGTATATCGAACACTTTCATTGAAAAAAATCTGTAGTGAGTGGACTGCCACTCACTACAGATTTTTTTCAATGAAAGTGTTCGATATTAATTATTTCAATCCAATTTGCAAAGGCCGGTAGTTGTCGTGTCGCATTGGTGCAACATTAAAGCTTCCTTTGAGACGCTTTAATTAAAATAAACTTGCCTCAGGTTAAAAAATAGTTAGAAATATATTTGAATGACTTACATGAAAAGTTTTTCCGGAACTAAAAGTTGATGGTACCTAGGTGTGAGTGCACCATACAACGATAATAATCGGTTCCAAAGGTTATTGAGGTGAGTTAGTTACCTATTCTCAATATTAAGTACCTATAAACTATCCCGAGAATTTAACATGATAGTCTGTTAAAACCTCCACCAATATTTTTGCGATTTGTTATTGTGACGCCTAAGTGGCCCACTGCATAAGTAATTAGACTATTAACAAGTCAGGCATTCGTGACATGTAGTTTGCACGTTACTTGTTTCCAAAGCAGCTTATTGCGCCAGGTTACATCGTATTTTGTTGGCACATGTACGCAAATCGGGGCCTTTAGGCTGTATGATACTATAATTCATTTGCCTTCAAAAAAAAGTAAGGATGGAGGCTTTGGTTTCATTTTGAAAAGCGGGTTTGGAGCGCGAATTAAAAAATGTTTTGCAGTCGAGTTTCTTTTTCATGTTCTTATGAATGTAAGTAGAAGTAGGTCAAACCCAAGTACTTAGGTAGGTATCCTTTAATGGATTTCTTTTTTTTTGTGATTCTGTCAATTAAAAAATTGAAAGAAGGCCGGCCCAGTGGTTCATTCTCAATAATAAAGGAACAATGGATTTTGATATAGATTTTAGTTTCAGTGACAACATTAAAAACCTATTGCTTATGTAGTAATAGGTTTTTAATGTTATCATCCACTATGTTGATGATGTTAATATCCTTACATGTTATTTGCACAGAATACATAATAATACCTGCAGTAGGTGAGTACCTAGTGTTATCAAATGATTACAAACTTAGTAAACAGTCATAATCAATCATTATCATGAGATCATGTCTGTTAAAAATTGATTTTGGGATTATCATTAAGTAGAAACAATCTCATTTTATCTTGCATCTATACAAATAAATAAAACTGAAGTGTCTGTTTGTGATTACATAATAAAAAAGCTTTTTACTGAATGCATTTATTATGAAAGTAACTTGTACGGCACTTACAACGAAACCGCATTTTTTTGTCTCTGTTACGGCTAATCTCTTTTACTTTTACTGGCAGGTAGCTGATGTTATATGGCCTAACATGGGCTTACACTAGCAGATCGCTAAGGTCTATAAAAAAACCGATACAAAAAGGGGAAGTAATACTTATTTACCCAACTGCGGCGAAGCCCAAACGGAGGGTTATTCATATAATAATTCCACGCGAACGAAGGTCACGGCGCGCGGCGCGGCGCGGCCCCACGATTTTGGCGGCAGGCTCAGTCCCGCTTTTCGGGGATAACTCGACCGTGCGTGCAGCGTGCTGGAAAGCGAGGGAGGGTGGCACAGACTTTAAAATAAACTTTTTAAAGAAGATAAATCTTCTTAATTTTGATGAATCTTTTTTATTGGAAAGGAGATATTTCAATAGTGGTACCATGATATGGAAACCAGGATCTGGCAATGGGATCCCAGAGAAATCGACGGCAACCCTCAAATTTCATAGGTACGTATTTCGTGTTTCGAGCTTTTTCTGACGCTATTCAAGTATTCGCATCTAGCAGTCATCATTCATGTTGATGAACTTATGATGGCAGGTACTACTCAACGCTTAGGAGTTGAAAGCAATAATAAGGGAATCTTGAAGGTTAAGGGTTATTTTTTTTTTTTTTTTGGGACAAGCCCGCCACACTATTCCCAAACCACTGTAACTCCTGTAAGCCAGAATCAACAGTGGCGACCACAAGAAAAGCGCCGAGACAATGAAGCCCGACGAAGTCCCAGGGAAACGATTTAACTGTCTTGGATCCCGCAACGAAATTAATCAGAAAAGAATAGCGGAGGAGTAGGAAAAACATAATTTTCACTTCCCTCCATATCAGCAGGAGACAGAACTGAACAAGGCCAATAGGCACACAGGGACGTATACAACTGGGATAAGCCCAGTTGCCTAGCACCACGGATATTATTGTCATTAATATTACTGGGTCCTAAGTTGTGAGCTGTTATATTTGATTCCAATAATAGGTATGACAAAAATGCTTGAACGCACGGAAATTTGTTCTAGTTTGTACAAGGTCCGTGTAATAAATAACTCCGGAAGTAACCTGTACACTATTTAACATAATATTACGTTCATTCTCCCAAAGACTACACTCCCATAAGATGTGATGTGCAGATTGTTCATATTCGCAGTCAGATGTAGAACATTGACAGAAAGGCGAGGCAACAAGCTTGAAGGAAAATAATTTACTCTTAAAGTTACCATGACCTGTGAGAAATTGGGCAACACAGTGATCCACCTCCAGCCATGTCCTGGCCAGCCGCTCACGAACGGATGGAAAGAACTGGTGGAGGTGTCGGCCTTTGATGGAATTATCCCACCTACATTGCCATTCAGACAAAAGTTCCTCCCACACGTCAGTCTGTGGTTTAAGTAATCTAGCTACTTTAGCACGGTCACGTTGCAATAAAAAGTCTGCGTCCGCGGTCTCTCGTGCGCAGTAGTACATTGAAGCACGGCGCTGCACTTCAAGATCGACTGGAAGTACTCCTGCCAGTACCGGTAAGGCTTCAGTACTAACCGTCCTATACGCTTTACACAAGAAAATCAAAGCCAACCGCTGGCTTTGAAGTAATTTACGTCGTGCCGCTCCTATGGTGGCCCTATCGGCCCAAACTGGTGCCCCATAGCACATACACCCCAAGTAAGTAGCCCCATAGATCGTCTTTAGAGTTAAAAATGATAAACCCCACTTAGATTTAGATATTCTCGTTAAGGCATAAAAGTTCTTTTTAGCTTTTTCACCGACGGTTTTTATGTGTTCAATGAATGAAAAATTCCTCTCTAAGACAAACCCAAGGTAACACACGGACTGCTTCCTTTTCACGGGAACGTTATTAAATTTAATACTAGGACATGATTTCAGATTCCCTTTTAAAAGAAGTTGATACGTTTTGTGTAGTGCAAAGGTCAAACGGTTACGAGCGCCCCACTGGGATATTAATTTTAGGCAAGTGTCAGCCAAATTTTCGAGTCCAGCCCGAGTACTTGACTGAATGAGCAGCAGGCCGTCATCCGCGTAACCGGTTAATGAACAGCCACATGGAAGCGGAATCGCGAGGAAGTCATCGAAGCCTACGTTCCATACATACGGACCCATAACCGAACCCTGAGGGCATCCCATGGTGAGGGACTTTGACATAGAATGATGTCCGAGCTTGAGTTTCGCGGAACCATTCAAGAAGTACGAGTAAACAAGATTGTATATGTTTTTAGGGCATCCACGGATTTTCAGTTTTAGGAGTAGCATCGGCCACCATGCGTTATCAAAAGCCCCAGAAATATCAAGAAAGATCCCAACTACGTACTTGTGTTGAGATGTATTGACAATTTTCCTGACAGACAGAGCCGCGTCTACGGTAGATTTTCCAACGGTAAAACCGAATTGGTTGTTGTGAAATTTTGGACCGTCTGGTAGTAAACGTGGAACGATAAGGCGCTCCAGGAGTTTCCCCAAAGATGGAAGTAGTGTTATAGGGCGATAAGACTTAGGGTCGTCCGGTGGCTTGTCGCCGCTTTTCGGAATTATTTAAAACGCCTTCTGCAATACACCTGTTGTAAACCCTTAAAATTGCGTCGGCCGCTGTTTTACATGCTTCTATTATCATCCGATTCGATATTTTATCTTCACCTGACGATTTGTTAAGTGGAAGCTTCCTGACAACGTTAATAAATTCGTCAATGGATGGAAGGTCTGACGCTGGTGATTCAGGTGGCACAGCCGCCCACGCCCTGATCTGCTGGTGGTAGTCATTGTCATTATCAGGTGAATCATCAGGTATCAAAGTATTTAATAGAACTTCGGTTGTCTCCTCAATACCGGTGGTGTGTTTATTGTTTACTTTAATGTTTTCTACGAACGCAAGGTCCACTGATCGATTTGCTTTGAACTCGTGATACAAAGGAGACCACGGACCTTCTTTATCTAATTTTTCTACTATTTTCCGCAGTAAATTACCTTTAGATTTTTCTACCGATGCTCTGTAGCGGGACTTGGCAACTCTAAACGCATTTAAAGCAGAGGTAAGTGGGTCTCCGGTCACCTTCCGTTTTTTAATCTTATTCAAATGTCTACGCGCTCGGCGATAACTTTTACGTTGTTCAATTAAGTAGTCACACCACCAATCACATCTACGTATGTTGGTCATAGATCCGCGACCAATGGCAATGTCAGCACAGTAAGTGAAGGTGTCTGACATAATTTCAGCACTTTCTTCAGCTGACAGCCCGTTTCGAGTGAAGTCTTTGGTGTGAGATGCAAAAAGCAAACTAAAGAACTCCCAATTCGCGCCCTTACATTTATACCTAAAGTTACCAATGACATGTGACGGACCTTGAGTAAACATCGGAACAAATTCGTACACGATAAGCCGATGATCGCTACATGACGCGTCTGGTAGGACACGCCACCTATCCAAACGAACGTCTGCACTAGAAAGTGTGACGTCAATACAAGATTCGCCCATTTGGCTGCAAAAAGTAGGTGGTGCATCAGGGGTATTGTGAATCGATAAGTTCATTTCAGCAATGAAATCCTCGACAGCGGAACGTCGGTCGGAATCCGTAGACCGAACCTTGCCATACCACAGAGACGATGACGCGTTAACATCCGCGCCAACGATAACTTTGCAGCCCGCGAGTGACCGCAAGACATGACGGAGGTTGTGTATGTGAGGACCAACTGGGTCTGAATATTGAAAGTAACAGCTCACAATGTAAACTTTATAGGAAGCCGATGAGACTTCCGCAACGGCACAGTGCGGCGTCATGAGGTTACGCAAAGACGTTACTGTAAAGTTAGAAGAACGAGCCACGTAAATTCCGGCTCGTGACTTTGAATCCAGCTGAACTACTCTGTGACGTAAGTGTGCGCTTTGATATTGTTCTTGAACGAGTACTACATCTAAGCTGTAATCGATTATTAATTTATCTAATTCAGAAGTCACTACCCTGTCGTTGTGGAGATTTAATTGTCCTATGTTTAAACTATCCATTGTTTTAGTAGTTTGTATTGAGGATTAACTGTTCGAGCTTCAGTTTGTAGGTTGTACACTCGGGTGACCCGCAACGATGGTCAAATGGTTTTTTAAAACGCTTACACGCCACGCAAGTTGGTATAAAATTTAATTTGTCCTTATGCGGGCAGTCATTTGTTCCATGTGCTTCGGAACAATTAGCACAGGTAGGTGACTTGTTATTGCAGTACTTCTTAACGTGACCGAACTGTTGACAATTTAAACAACGAACTATATCGATATCATCAATAAACCGACAAGTCGCCCAATCAATAAATAACTTTTCCTTAGTGGACACTAAATGTTTACGTACGGTGGGCTCGATTTCAACGCCTATCCACTTGCGACCGTTGTCCAAAGAACGCTTACGATAAATTTTGGTTGTTTTAATAAAATCATCTTCATTTACTGGCAGCTCGTCTTTGATGTTTTGACAGTATAACGCGTGCAAAAAAGCATTGTCTTCCATTGAGGGTGGCACGTCTTTAACTAATACACGTGGCCGTCGGCCTTTCGGTTTTTCAAGTCGCAAGCCCGCGGACTTAATGGCATCGACCGTGGCATCGACCGATTGTAATTTTTTAATTTGGTTATCATTAGCGACACGTAGTACAACACCAGATTTCGCGGTTTTTTTTACGCCTACAATTTGAAACCCGTCGTCACTAGGTTTAATAACCTTCATAAGCGCATTTTTAGTAGCGGATGACGATGAGTACTCCGCCTCCCGCTCCGGGATAGGATACGCGACAACACACGGTAATGGAGCACGTGATTCTACAGCAGGCACAACCTTTGGTAGGCGAAGTTTTAATGAATCCGAATACGAACGTTTTTTACACTCACTTGTATTGGATTTGGATTTAATTTAAATTTATCCAATTCGCGTTCCGTATTGGCTAATTTCGTTTCGTTGGAGGATGACTTTATGGCCAACAGCGAAATTATGGTCGTTACGCGCTGAGTCATGTCCATGATAGCGGATTTATTTGCTACATTAATACGGGAACCTAGATCACTGACAAGTTCGTTAATGTTGCTTAAGTATGCAGACGCCTGTGAGACTAAATCACAATAATTAAAGTCGTTATTGCTCGCGGTCGGACTGACATTTAATATCGGCGACGATTTTTCAATCGAATCAGATGTTTGAAGCCGTTTCGATCTATCCTCGGGCGAAATATAAGAAGGAGACATTTCGCTGAACAACCGTTTCGAACTAGCGGAGGTAGTTGGTGACCTGCTGGTTGTACTATTATTACGGCGCGGTGGGTCTTTTCCCCTATCTGGAGGGTCTTCATTAATTGACAACATGTTGTAGATTATGGGATTTAATCACAAACGTATTAAATAGTAAAACAAAAAAACAAAATTAAACTATGATAAAACTTATTCGAGGTACCTACCCACACACCCAAAAAAAATAAAAAAGTAACTGTACTCACCGATAGCCAACGAAACTAACTTATTACCATTAAAACCGACGCAAAATCGTTAAAAAAACTATACAATACCAGCACTCCACACAAAATCACAAACTCAGGGACAATTCACGAGCCAGGAATCGAGCGCGGAACACGAGAATCGTAATTTTAATCGCGAGCGAAATAATTAGCTGCGCACTGTTCCATCGCTGGAAGGGAAGTCAAGTCAAGGTTAAGGGTTAGGTTTCTTGGTTGAATGTTAAATGCATAGTAAATAGTTGTATAAGATATTACAACTAAAAATTAAAATTTTAAAATAAACTTCGACCGACTTCAAATACACCACAAAGTGAAAAATAAACTTCAGAAGAAAAAACAGCTTCTGAAGTCGGAGGCAAAAAAAAAGTAGTTAGTAGTAAGAACGGACAGAACTTGGAAGCAGGCGGGGTCCATTCTATTTTCGTATCACAATTTAATATTCAAATTAAGTGCTGCTTGAATTAATGCTTCCAAGTTTTGTTTAATTTAAAAATGTGTTTGTTTTTTGCTTTTTAGTTTTATCAGTCGGGTTTTTTAGTTTTTTAACAACTTTTTTTGATTTCCAACTTTTATAGTTGTTTTGTGTTGGTTCTTTCGTTGGTCGCGTAAAATTCCTCGCAGATGATTTAACTTTTGTGTTTGTTTATAGGATTTGTGACTTTGAATTTCTTTTAAACATTACATAAGTTACATATATTTTTGTAATCTCTTTTTAAAACCCTTCTTTTTGATACCCTACTCGATGGTAATGGTTTTTTTTAATCCGCAACATGGCCCCCAAAATCCACAAATTTCTTTATTTTTTTATTTTAATGTAGCCCACTGGCTACACTCGCGCCATCAAGACGAATTTAGCGACGTATATTTTATTCAAATCCCTTCATCCGTTTAGGAGTTATGAGGGAACAAAGAAAAGGACATACATACACACATACACGCCAAACACATAACCCTCCTTTTGGGCTTTGCCGCAGTCTGGTAAAAAAACGAAATCAAACAAATAAATGTCACCGCCTTGAGAAGCTGATTTTTCTTCTGAAGTCTTTTTTCATTTTTTGGGGTTTTTGAAGTCGGTTGTTTTTTTTTGAGAAAAAGTTTTGTATTCACATGTTCACAGTGATTTAACCAATCTTAAAAACCTGTTCAATTGTCTAAGAACTTCAGACGAAAAACGAAATCAAACAAATAAATGTCACATAATACAGAACTGTATGTGTCATTTATTTGTTTGATTTCGTTTTTTTGCCACCGACTTCAGAAGCTAATTTTTGCCATTAACCTTCAAGATTCCCTTATTATTGCTTTCAACTCCTAACCTGTTGAGGAGTACCTAGTACCTTCCATTATCAGCTCACCAACATGAAGTGATGACTGCTAGATGCGAATACTTGAATAGCGGCAGAAAGAAAACGCACGAAATACGTAAAACATGCTTATGTTTGAGGGTTGCCCTCGATTTCACTGCGATCCCATCACCAGGTCCTGGTTTACATATCATCGTACCACCCTTGAAATGTCTCCTTTCCAATATAAAAAGAATCATCAAAATTGGTTTATAAACGACGAAGTTATTTGCGAACACACAAGCGAAAAATGATCACAAATTTAAAAAAAAAATCATAAAATGAAAAGTAGGTACTCGGCCAAACTGTGCTAAATTTGTATGCGACCAAATGACAACTATTCCGAATAAAGAATCACTTAATCGGATCATAAATCTCAGCGTAATCGGTGTACATAGGTACATACAAAAAATGCCGATCAAATTGAGAACCTCCTCCTTTTGGGAAGTCGGTTAAATAAACATTTTCTTTGGCTATCCATTGTCACTTAAACGTGATTTGAACTCAGATAAAAAGATAAATATTTAAAAACTTCTGATTATATACGTCTTTAGGGTTCCGTACCTCATAAAGAAAACACTGAACTCTTATAGGATCACTCGTGTGTCTGTCTGTCTATCCGACCATCCCCCCTATATCTCCAAAACTACTGAGCCTAATTTTTTTAAATAATTACAGAAATAAGTTCAACACTTATTGATTACAGGAAAACCTATATGAAGTCTATGGTGCTAAAATAACATGTAAAACGTCTCAATATCTACTAAAATGGTACGGAACCCTTAATATGCAAGTCCGTCTTGCACTTGGCCAGTTTTTTTACTATGTCCCGTTTTCGACGAAATAATTCCGCTTTTTTTCACTCAAAAAGTTCCAAAATTCCGATTTGGCTAAAAAAAAAACTGGCAACATGGGACACAGCAAGTCTACCATATAAGTGACTAGCGGACGTCACGCGGTTCCACCCGCGTAGTTCCTCTTCCCGTAGGAATACAGGGATAAAAGTGGCCTATGTCACCCGGGGATAGTGTAGCTTCCCAACGAGGAAAGAATTTTTCAAAAAGGTCCAGTAGTTTTGAAGTTTATTAGTTACATACAAAAATACAAAATCATTCCACTTTTTAATATTATTACGTATAGTATAGATATAATGGTTCCATTTTGTACTAAACCATAACTAATTTGACAGTTAATCCATAGACACGCAATAGCCCTGCTGCAGGGCTATTGCGTATCTTTTAAATGACAGTGGCTATCATATTGTCTATGGATTAACTGTCAAATTGGTTATGGTTTAGTACAAAACGGAACCATTTGACAGTATTTGATAGGCACCATACATTCTCTATCTACGGCACCATAGGTTAGCCACTGTCATACGATACGCAATAGCCCTGCTGGTCGGGCAAAGCAAATTGACAACTAATCAGTCATTTATTTTACTTATTCAGTTAGCTAACTGAAATTAATTTATTAACTCTTATGTTGCTATGCTATGCTATATAGACAGTTCATACATCATGGGTATTTAAATATCTGTTTTTATTGCCTGACTGTCCTGCTGTCACAAGTGCGACTGCTGAGCATAAGGTTTTGGCTTCGATTCCCGAATCGGGCAAAGTGTTATAGGATTTTACACCAGCAATTTCTCAGTTACTAGTAGTCACGGAGTCTGGATTTGTGACCGATTGTTGGTAAGCCCAACTATTTAGGGATATTTATCATTTCACCCAGGAATCACCCACTGTTGGGTGTAGGCCTCTTCTTTTTTCTGCCACTCCTTTCGGATCTGTGCGTCCCTCGTCCATCCGCTTCCCGCGCTCCGGACAATTCGTCGACCCAACGCACTTTTGGACGCCCTATTTCTCTGGCCCAGCCTTGGCCACAATTCGGTCAGAATCTTACTCCATTGGCCATCTCCGCGTCTGGCCAGATGTCCTGCCCAACGCTACTTTAGGTGTATCGCCCTGTTCCCGACGTCGAACACTTACGTACGACGACGGATTTCAGTGATGCGCACTCGGTCTAGTAGGGTTATGCCGA
Source organism: Diarsia rubi (assembly GCA_932274075.1). Classification (NCBI taxonomy): domain Eukaryota; kingdom Metazoa; phylum Arthropoda; class Insecta; order Lepidoptera; family Noctuidae; genus Diarsia; species Diarsia rubi. Next base: position 16,200,664 of record OW026419.1, on the reverse strand, counting down.
GAATAGCTCGCTCCATGGCCCTTTGTGCTACTCGAATTCGGTGCACACAGGGAAATTATGTATGTTAAGTTGAGTGATTAAACAAACGCCTGGGAAGTCTAGAGATAAATCCGTAAACATTTTCATTTCATATCTTTTTAACATTTATTTTTTTGTCTTTTTTATTTTCATTTATGGTCAGCGCAACATATCTTCTTCTTCCAAACTTCTCTATTTCTCGTCATGTCAGCAGTCACCTCCTTTCTAACCATATCATCCTTCCATCGTTTCTTTAGTAAATAAATACGTATACATTTTACATGATTTAGGACGTTTTAAATAAATTAGTAAGTATAATAATTATAGATCCAAGAACTAAACTAAACATAGAATGGAGTAATCAAGTCTTTGCCGACCAGCAAACATAGTCGTTTTTAACCGGAGATATAGTAATTTAAGTGATAAAAGGTGTAGTGTCGTAATGATCATTTAACGAACACTGTAAATAATGAAAATCAAGTATTATTGTCATAGAGCGCAATTAATTATGCGATTTACGATGCTTTGAAGCAACCCGGTATGCCATGGTGTGTTAATTTGTGTTGTTAATTTTATTCAAACAACGCGTGTAATTCCATTTTCAAAACTATTACGTGATATGGCATTGACCGCATGTGTACAATACTTTTTTTTGTTAGTTGTCGATATTATCTTGCCGGCCTGCGATATCCGTTTGAACTTGGAGTCTCGCATTTTGATTACAAACTTTATCGAATGTGGCCGAGTTTTGGTAACACGTGCTAGTGTCGGAATTAATATCAATATGATTTTGTTATTAGTATCAGTAGTTGTAGTTCTAGCTTTGTTAGTGTCGTGGATTAGTTTGGTGAGGGAGAGCAAGCGGTTCAATGTGAGAGGACCATTGCCTTTGCCTATAGTGGGAAATGCTCATTTGTTTGTTGCTGGGTCTTCAGGTATGATTTATTAGCTTTTATTTTACTTTGTTATTGATTTTAGGTACCTATCTTATTATCTTTTTTTTTAATACATTTATGAGGCAATAATTGTTTAGTGGTTCATTATTGTATTTGGATTACAACTAATTAATATTAGTACCTACCTACAGCAAGATATAAATAAACAAGGAACATAATAAAATCTTACATGCCGTGTGTAGGTTGATACCTACGGCCGGTAGGTATATCTACCTACTCATGTTTTAGACCAAATTAACAAGCGACCTTGTTATTTCGATTAAACAAACAACCGGTATTTGTAGTGTTTGAATCGATATCTAAATTAAACTATGTATCTTTTAAATAAAAAGTAAACTCGCTTTTCGTCGTGTAGTGCGTAGGCGTTGTTCTTCACGGATTTTGATGGAAGTTTTATCATCATTTAGCGATTTTTTTCGTAAAGGTATGTGTCTAATCAATTAATAGTCCTATCTGTACTCAGTTCAAGTAGCTGATGCTGCGGAAAAATTGCGTTCTTTGCGAAGTAAGTACGTTGAAAAGGGTGTGAGTCATAAAACGTCACATATGAAAAAATCTCGATAATCTGTACCAATAATTACTCTCCACCCATTTATAAGTCAAAGTTTTCGAAGTCTTTCAGGATCCCAAAATAAGAACGCCGAAATTGGTCTTTTTTAGGGTTGCGTAGCCGACTGGCAAAAACGGAACCCATATAGATTTGTCATGTCTGTCTGTCCGTCCGTATGTCACAGACACTTTATTCGGAAACTGTTAAGACAACACAGTTGAAACTTGGTAGGTCGATGTATTCTGTAAACCGCTTTACGATATATTTACAAAAAAAAAGATTAAAATGGGTCTCTTCATATATGGAACTTATACAAACAAAAACTTTTTTCATCAAACCTTCTCTTGTCCCCACACGATTCAAGAGGCAGGACTTTAAAAATTATATTGAGGTTCCTAAAACCATTTTTTCTCAAAGTCAATCATTTGAAAGATAGACGCTTCCAAAGTGGTTAAATGAATGTCTCTAACTTTTAAACTAAGGGAATGAAAAATCTAAAAAATATATATGTTGTAGATCGCAATGAAAACTTTCAACCAAAATTGCTTTGAACAATATATAGTAAATAGTTTTGGAGATATAGCACATTTAAAAAACCGCAAATATAACTTTGTCATTCATACAAACACTATGAAAAACAACTTATCGCAAAATATATTTTTCTGTTGCCGTTTTAACAGGAAATAATACAATTTAAAGGGAGCTTGCCTGCTACGACGGTACGGAACTCTTCATGTGCAAGTCGGACTTGCACTTGTCCAGTTTTTTTAACATTAAAAACTTTCATCAATAAGGGATCTTGAAGTTTTATCTGGTGTAATAACCGTGCGAAGACTAATCTAAGTTACCTGCAAACCGACAATTGCAACAGAAAATCTTACTCCAGGAAATTCTCTATTGCTACATCTATTTCAGAGAGCAGTGGTGACCTAGTGGTGGCGGTCCCGACTTATGAATAGTAAGTCGTGGGTTTGAACCTAGAGACACATTACTTTGTGTAATTTATTTCCTAACCAGCGCTCTCAAAACGTGGAAGGAAAACATAGTGAGGAAACCGGAAAGTTATTTTTGAAGTGAAAACTTCTTTCGTTGTGCACTTTTTTGGGTTGGGTAAACATGTTAAACTCAAACTAAAACGGTATCTTTTTGAACAACCAAAACTTCGAAGACACGTACCATCTACCAACCCGCATTGGGCTCGTATGGTGGATTTTAGCCTATTCCCACTCATAGAGAGGAGGTCTGTGTGGGAACACTATCGGCTCATTAAGCTATCAATATCAGCTAATTAAACTATCTATAATTATCAGCCTTCATTTTAATGTTCTATCCTTTTTACTATAACATCGTTCGTACAAAATCCATCCATAGCTTCTCGTATTCTTCATTAACTTTTTTTTCTTGTAGTCGAGGTTTTTACCAGACAACACATAAATTAGTGACCAATACACGAAAATATGTTGTTATGAAGTCATAAGTTCCTCATAATTACGCTAAAAGCATGTGTACGTGCAAGTTTTAATCCTCTTTCACGCTATGACCGTGAGCCCGTGACACAAATATTTTGCCAAATCCGATTAGGTCTGTGGCCCTCATAATATCTTATGTTGTAGATAAAATTGCCAGAAGTAGTGCACACGGGGACAGATCAAGTCATACATTTCAAGTATATCATGTACTGTATATTTCCCTTAAGTTGACAGATCCGCATGAACTGGTTTTGTATACCTTGATGGTCGCCTAGCGTATCATAATGTTGGGTTTAGCCGATTGTACTCAAGGTTTGCAGACATAAATTGTGTTTAGAATTATAATTAGAAGTAGGTAATAATACTCAAGTACGTTTATCAGTTACTAATTCTAAAGATAAACATGACCGCAATTTGATTTGGCCGAATACACCAAAACAACGACACGATTTAAAAAAAAATATAGAGCAATGCTTAAATAACACAGATTTTCTTCAGTTTCATCTTTGCCTGTTAGTGGAACACAATCATTTAGTATTAAGATTCATGTCAGCCGGAGTTTTTATTCTGATTTTGTAAAACAATATTGCACTTATCAGTGCCCTCTAGATACTTCGTACTTATTGCGAAAGGGCAATGACCTATCATTGTTTGTTTATTGTAAGATCTCGAATTTTCGACACCTTATCATTTTGCTTACTTTTAAAGTGAGTCTTGCGACCATCGTCCGTGTGAAATGATTATAAAAATACTACGAAAGTTTGCATAATAATGTACCAATCATGATTGGAAAAACACGTAGCGCCATCTCTTCTCTTGAGAACGTTATTGTTGTTTTCCTCGGGAACAGTACTTTTTTTTTCGATGAAAGGTATCTTGTCCATTTCTGTACACCTGCAAAATTTCTGAATGATCGGTTCAGTGGTTTAGGCATGAAAAGGTCCCGTCGGGGCTGCGGGTTGTTCACAAGTTACCGCAGCCTCGACATATAGGGCTAAGAAGGAACATGGGTGGTTTATAGTCAGTAGAAGTCTGACACTCCGTTTCGCTCTTCCCAAGAGCGGGAGGGGTTATTTGATGATTTTTTACCCTCCAAAAAACAAGAAAAAAAAAGGCCTGAAAAGGTGACAACAAAAAAACATCCTTTCGCCTTTATATTAGGATCTAGTTAGGATAATAAACATATGATTAAATTTTACATTAGACTTGAGTTGTCGGCTTGCTTGAGTTATAGAGAAACATGCGAAGGATGGTTATCAAGTAAAATGCGTTAGCAACAAAGCTGTGGTGGAAAACTTACTTTCAGAAACTGTTGTATAACAAGAATGGCTGAAGTGGTGTGTTTGAAAATAAACCAGTATACAGGGTATTAGGTTAAACGAAGGACATATTGAAGTATTCGATTCTCGTCCCAAATATGTAAAAAAAACTAAAACCTTAATTTGTGACATAATGGCCCATGTCCCCAGCACGATCTCCTGATCTCACTTTATTAGACGTTTCTGTTTCGTCATTGTCCTACGCCAGTTTTAAAATATGAAGGGAAAATGGATTATACCTAAAAGACATTGATCCATGCACATTTTCTGTAATAAACGCAAGGGTGGCGAGATTTTTGCGAAATGTTTGGTATGGTTCTGTCTGTTATTTATCAGTGTTTTTTTTTGTTTATATTTTTATTAGTATCGTGTAAGCATGCCCTATTGCAATATGTCTCTCGTTTAAACTAACATGCTGTTTAGGGGATTACTGAAGGATGTTGACACTCCCTTTCGCTCTGCCCAAGAGCGGGACTTATTCGATGATTTTACACCCGCCAAAAAAAAAGGATCTTATGTAATGTGTGGTGTTTGCATGTAATGTTGATGACTTGTAGAGGCTGGATTGTGTGAATAATAAAATGAAATAAAAAATAGTAAATTATGCTTTGACGTCTGACGGGGAATGGAAGAGAGTAGAAAAATAAAGGGACCACAAAAAGATTGGGACAAGGACTGGACCAACTTACGAACAGTAGGTCGTGGGTTCGAACCCAGGCAGGCACATTACTTTGTGTAATTTATTTCATCACCGCTGCTCTCAAAATGGTGAAAGAAAACATCGTGAGGAAACCGGCATGGTTTAGAACCAAACATTCGAAGGCATGTGACATCTACCAATCCGTCCGCACCTGTGCCCGCGTGGTAGATTATAGCCCATCCCCTCTTAAAGAAAGAGGAGGCCTGTGTCCCAGCAGTGGGAACATTAATAGGCTATTGATGATGATGATGAAGGACTGGAAATTGATAATTATTAGATTGTCCCTTCTGAACTACCACCTATAATCCAAAGTTTTTGCGAAGAAAAGATACGTACCTACTCGTAATTAGGTATGTTTTCGGAGTAACCAAAGTGGTTATACAGGTGTCGTTATTTGCGTTCAAAGCTACAATATATAATAATTATGTCACCTGCTAATAAATAACTATTTTATCGCCTTGCCCGTAGGAGAACATAATAAGGATAACCTTACTATGTTTTCGTCTGCTTCCAAACGTCTAACAGCTTCGATAAATCTATAATAGGAACGTTGCGTTAAACTGCCCGACTAGCAATATATCCTTATACTACGAGTTCATAGGATATTTGTATTTCCTTACATATCAACATCCACTTCAGTCACTGCTGGGTTTAGGCCTTTCTTTGTTTGAGAACAAATCGAAGACATTAACATCTACCACCGCGTGGTGGAATATAGCCCTTCCCTCTTCTAATGAGGAGGCCTGAGTCCCTGCAGTGGGAACATTATAGGCTGATGTTGATGGTGATGAAATAGGTACATATGAAATATATTTTGTACAGTCAACAGCACCAATATTTATACACTTAGCAACGTTTAGAAGCAATTTTCGCCTCCAGTATTGATTTTATTTTCAAGTCACATAATAAAAGTAATATTTTATGACCCATATTATCATAAATGTAGATCATATCTCTAAGTTGCAATCGTTATTTCACGGGAAATTCTTGTTTAAACATTGCAAAGTGTTAACATATTATTGCTCGTGACTGCACCTTTAAGTTTGCGTGTTCATAATAAAATTTTGATATTTGTTTTCATTACAGAGGTCCTAAACTTAATCCAGAGCCTATCGCTGAAGTATGGGCATGCGTTCCGTGTATATTTTTTCTCCGCTCCATATGTCGTCATCTGCCATTCTAAATTTGCTGAGGTGAGTTAAAACAAATGTAAAAAATATCAAGTTTTCGTTCAAAAGAATAATGGTTGCCCTAATGTCACACTATTTTTTGGATCGTGGAAAATCATCAAATGACTCCTCCCGCGGTCAGAGCGGTAGGAAGTGTCAGACTTCTACTGACTAAAATCACCCATGTTCCTTCCCTTTGTGTCGAGGCCGCGGTATTTCTTTCGAATAACCCGCAGGGAATGTCACACTTCACAGGCACTTTAATCTTATTGTAACATTTGCAAGGAAGTACAGTCTCTACCCAGCTTTATCTGATCTCTCTTCTCACACCCTTTGCCGACTTCTTCTTTATACGAAGGTCAGATAGTGATCGCCACTGACTTTACTTAATGTTAATGCATTGTTTAAGGCGATAGTGTCGAGCACGGAGCACATAACAAAGGGCAGGTCATACAGCTTCCTGACGTGCTGGCTCGGACGAGGTCTGCTCACGGCGACAGGTACAAATTAAGTTTTTTCTTGTTAAATTATGTAGATAAGTAGATCATACTTGGTAGTTTAAACTGAAAGTAAGAAGATATGAAAATATATAGTACTTACTACTACGTTTTTTGCAAGACCATACAAATGTTGGTAGAATTGCGCAATGAAATTGAATGTAAAGGACTTGGGTCAATATTAAAAATAAACTTGCGGTCTGATGCGTTACACACTAATGCCAATGCTAATTCTTATTCGTTCCTAAATCATTAAATTATTTTGTTTAGGTCAAAGATGGAAGGCTCACCGCAAATTCCTGACTCCCGCCTTCCATTTCAACATACTCCAGAATTTCTTGCCAGTATTCTGCAAGCACCAGCGCATTCTGACGAAGAAACTGCGAGCATTGGCCGACGGTCGCCCTGTTGACATGTTGCCTATCATCGCTTTAACTGCCCTTGATAACGTGACAGGTAAAAAGTCAGGGTCGTAAGACCACTGGAAATAATTGAAATAAATAAAGGAACATAAAATATGATGTACTTACAATGAAAAATATTTGCCAAGGTAAACCAATTTTTTTTTTCTAGAGTCCATTATGGGCGTATGTGTGAATGGCCAGGATCAAAGCGAGTCTGAATATGTGAAATCCATCGAAGAGTAAGTTTTCAATACCTTTAATATCGTACTAATGGATAACAAACTAATTGAATTACAACAGCATAAATAAAAATAAATCTAAGAATCCATTCATTTCATTTATTCAATAACAATTTACATTGTATCTGAATGGGTTACAAAAATAGAAATATATATATATATAAATACTAGCTGTACCCGGCATGCGTTGCAATGCCCTTTTACCTACCTGCCTACTACCCTACCTACTACCCTACCTGCTACCCTACCTACTACCCTACCCACTACCCTACCTACTACCCTACCTACTACCCTACCTGCTACCCTACCTCCTACCCTACCTACTACCCTACCTACTACCTTATCTACTACCCTACCTACTACCCTACCTACTGCCCTACCTACTACCCTACCTACTACCCTACCTACTACCCTACCTACTGCCCTACCTACTACCCTACCTACTACCTTATCTACTACCCTACCTACTACCCTACCTACTGCCCTACCTACTACCCTACCTACTACCCTACCTACTACCCTACCTACTGCCCTACCTACTACCCTACCTACTACCCGACCTACTACCCTACCTACTACCCTACCTACTACCATACCTACTACCCTGCCTACCTTCCTACTACTTTCTCACCGTTTAAACCTTCCCTGGACTACCACAAATAATTCAAAAGCAAAATGAGCCAAATTTGTCCAGCCGTTCTCGAGTTTTAGCGAGACTAACGAACAGCAATTCATTTTTATATACAGGGTGTTTGGAAGGGAGCTGTACATACGCCTAGGGTAGAAACTAGGGATAGTCTGCTACATATAATGGGCGGGGGTAGGTAGCAGACTATCCCTAGTTTCTACCCTAGGCGTATGTACAGCTCCCTTCCAAACACCCTGTATATCTATATATATATATCTATATATACAGGGTGTTTGGAAGGGAGCTGTACATACGCCTAGGGTAGAAACTAGGGATAGTCTGCTACCTACCCCCGCCCATTATATTGACCTTGGCCTCAAGGTTTTTTTTTAATTTATTATTATTTTTTATTTGACTTTTTGACTAAAACTACCTGTAGCTCAAAATCTATCCATGGGACCGGTCGGCTAATGGTCTTGTTTTAATCGTTAGAGTCTTAGGGTCCTGCAAAAAATTATTTTACACCAGAAAATTGTGGAGAAGAAAAGTTATGGGGCCTGAAGTACCGTAGTAAGGTAAAGAAATAATTTTAAATTAAAAAAAAACCTTGAGGCCAAGGTCAATATAATGGGCGGGGGTAGGTAGCAGACTATCCCTAGTTTCTACCCTAGGCGTATGTACAGCTCCCTTCCAAACACCCTGTATATAAATATATTCGTCTTATCAGAATGTCAAAAATAGAATTAAACCAAGTGTTGTGCATAAATCTAACCGTTCGATGTGCCTGTTAGACATACTAATAGGTATGAAACATTTTAAATTATAGATTGTCAGCCATCGTGACAATGAGAATGCAAATACCATTTTTCGGTGAAGATGCTATTTTTAATTTATTGCCATACAAGACGAGGCAAGACAAGGCTTTGAAGATTCTACACGGACAGACTAACAAAGTGATCGAAACTAGAAGACAAGAGTTGAAGAAGGCAAATATAACTACTCTTAAAGACAGCAATGATATTGGTAAGTTTTCTGATGATGATGAAAAACGTGGTATTGTACAGACGCCAGTACATCAAGCTACCCGATACTGTACAATTTACCCAATCAACCTTGAACCTAATACTTTAGCAATAAAATTGAAAAAAAATTGCGTTGCTCCATATTGAATATCTTTTGAATTTCGAGAAAAAGAATCATGTTCTTCATAAAGATGTTATTTTAAAAGGTATTAAGAATAAGCACGCGTTTTTGGACCTGTTGCTGCTGGCTGAAATCGACGGCAAAAAGATTGACGATGAAAGTGTGAGGGAGGAGGTCGACACATTCATGTTTGAGGTTAGTTACTTTTTTTCTAATATCATGTACTTTTCTAACATTATTTTTGTTGTAGTCCACTGTTTGTTGTCACATAGGTTAGCAATTACTTCACGATGGTGTTGGGTTCATTACTGTTCTTGTCAGTTTGTTTCCAGGGGAGACCAAATGAATATTTTTTATTTATCGTTTCTTCTTTCGATAATAGATTGTTATTGATCCATTGAAATCATCATCATCAGCCTACCGCAGTCCAATGCTGGTTGTATGCCTCTTATATTGCAAGCCATTAAACTCGATTACCGGCAATTCTCATCAAAATGATATACCAGTTTCTGCTGGCTAAAGCAAAAACCCTGAAACTCTTGAACAGGGTCACGACACAACTACTTCAGGCATCGTGTACACTCTCCACTGTTTGTCAAAGCGCAGAGATATTCAAGAGAAGATTTACGAAGAACTTAAGACTATCTACGGTAGCGAAATGGACAGAGACCCAACTTATCAGTAAGTTTAATTTACTAATGGTAATTATCCTTATTATTATTATTATTTGCACTCTACCATTGCACAGTGCTGTCCTATTTGACCCACCCACAGCCCCGACGGGAAGGCCTACACTTTGAATTAACTTTTTATGCTTTTTGTTTTATTCCCAACTATCTACATACTTGTGAATAAAACCTGCTTGAATCACAAGTACTATTAGTAATTAGGGAACTAAATGTACGTTTTGTTGTTTAGTGAGCTGAATGACATGAAGTATTTGGAGCTGGTCCTCAAGGAGTCCATGCGGCTGTACCCGCCTGTGCCACTCATTGAAAGGAGAATCATGAGGGACTGCGGTAAGTGGCACAACACTACCTTCTATATAAGCTTTCACATTTTTTATATATTTCTATGGTTACTACTACCTCGATCTTTTGTGCCTGGTTTATAGTAATAGGCTCGCCCCCAATAGGGTTGGATACGTATTTTTTGTTTTATCAAATCAATAGAAATTGACGAAGATAAAACGCCGTCACACGAGTTTTCAAAGCAAATCAAAATCAAATCAAATAAGAAAAAATACGTGTCCAATATTTTTTGGAAATCTATCTGACGGACTAATTAGTTTTTTTTTTGTTATGAGTAACTACCCTATTATGGGACTTAAACATAACTTTCGAAATGTGGGGGTACCTATTAATCGGCACATCTCTGTCATCATCGCCTGTAATTCCCGATTCGGGGAATACAGACATTATGCTATGTGCTCTACATGTAAAACCTTAAATATTGTCGTTCTTGTTTCCACCCGAAAGTTATTTAAATGCTATCGTATAACTTTATAATAAAGGTACACGATTCTTACCGAAATTTTATGGAGGGAAATCAACGCTAACTCGGAAAAATATAGTTCAATTGATAGTTTTTCATTTATCCTAAATCATTGTGGCACTGCATAATCACAGTTAACTGTGCCCTTTATAACCGGTATCACTGGCCTTTAGCCCGGCTGCAATAAATATAATTAGTTACAATGTAGTATCGAGTTGTGTGTTACTAAGATTTATTTATGTTTTTAGAATAGGTACAAGTTCCTTTCAGTTGTGTTATTTTTATCATAACGGCAATTTAAGTGATGTGTCTAAATTGATTTAAATACAAGAAATAATAATAATAAACATATACATATATACATTTATATTTTTTACATTTTAATTCATTGTGTCATTTCGACGATCACCAATCTCTTGCCCTTATTCCAATTTTGGGCGAATTTTCACTTTTAATTTTCATCCCAATATTTTTTCATAATCTTTTTCATAATGTGTCTAAATTGATTTAAATACAAGAAATAATAATAATAAACATATACATATATACATTTATATTTTTTACATTTTAATTCATTGTGTCATTTCGACGATCACCAATCTCTTGCCCTTATTCCAATTTTGGGCGAATTTTCACTTTTAATTTTCATCCCAATATTTTTTCATAATCTTTTTCATAATGTGTCTAAATTGATTTAAATACAAGAAATAATAATAATAAACATATACATATATACATTTATATTTTTTACATTTTAATTCATTGTGTCATTTTGACGATCACCAATCTCTTGCCCTTATTCCAATTTTGGGCGAATTTTCACTTTTAATTTTCATCCCAATATTTTTTCATAATCTTTTTCTTTCACCAATTTATTTGGAGTCGACGCAGCACGTCTCCTTCCATACTTCTCTATTCGTATTTCTTTATCACAGTAGTCATCTCCTTTCTAGCTATAATAATATCATCTTTCACACAGTTCATCCATAGCATTCATCCATGGAAATTATGTTTTTCCTATTCCTCCGCAGTTCCTTTTTGATTAATTTCGTTGCGGTATCTGAGACAGTTAAATTGTTTCCTTGGGACTTCGTCGAGTTTCAATGTCTCAGCGTTTTTCTGGTGGTCACTACTGTTGACTCTAACTTTCAGGAGTTGCAGTGGTTTGGGAATAGTGTGGCGGCCTTGTCACAATAAAAACATTGTATTTATCGTTTCTTCGTATAATCATTTATGAGATTGCCTGAATGACTTTCCTACAATTTATATAAAACGGTACGAAATATAATAAGCTATTAGGTACTATGTCAAGTTTTTTTAGTAAGTTATTCATAACTCCAATACGGTACCTATATTTTTAAAACCGTTACAATGAAAATATAAATCATAATTACATGATTTTTATTTCTAATTTATTCAGGGCAGTGGCCTTACCAAAATCAATGACTTTGATTTATTGTTAGGTATAACCAAAATAAGTAGTCAGTCATTCGCTTATTTTGTGTTACCTTTTGAAAACTCCATAATTGGACGGTGAAAGGAACAAACATAGGATATAATATCAACAACGTGAAGCGTGAACTTCACCTTATTGATCCAATACTATTGAGAGACAGCATGCACACACCCTGAAAAACAAAGCATTATGTAGTTACACATACATTTAGAGAATAGTTGCATCATAGAAAATGGAACAGTGACAGAGGATGTTTGACGTAGCTAAACTAACGTACTCGTATTTTCTTCACTCCAGAGGTGGGAGAACTGAAACTGATTAAAGGCACATCAACCTTAATAAATATCTACCAGATCCAACGTCAGCCAGATTTATATGACGATCCCCTGGAGTTCCGTCCGGAAAGGTTCGAGACGCCGCAAAAAAACGCCTTCAGTTGGCTGGCATTTAGTGCTGGACCAAGGAACTGCATTGGTGAGTGTCTTCAACATCTTAGCCTGTAAATGTATGTTTTAGTATCAGTAATAAGCGCCTCAAACTAATGACAACTGTCTCGTTGGTCAAGTGGACGCAAGCTCGTTTGCTGAAGGTGAGGTCTTGGGTTAGATTTGCGGGCAAAGTGTTATTAGTGTTGTCCATCAGGAATAGGGTTTAGTGACTTAAAAAAATATGATTCTAATTAGTCCGTCTTTTAGGTTATCGAAAAATATTGGATACGTATTTTTTGTTTTATCAAATCAATAAAAATTTACTAAGATACAGCGCGTCAAAGATTTGAGTGGGGGGTTGTGACGTCACTCACCGGTAAAGAATGTCATACTAATGTTTTAGAAAATGACGTCACACGAGTTTTCAAAGCACTGTATCGTCTTCATTGTTTGTTTACGTGAAAAAAGAAAAAAATACGTGTCCAATATTTTTTGGAAATCTATCTGACGGACTAATTAGTTTTTTTGTTGACTACCCTATTTCTGAATAGCAGCTACGGACCCTGAATTAGTGCTAGGTTGATATTACATGAAACTGAAACATAAATTGCAAAATATTGGTAAACTTTGTAGGTACACTTCTGCCTAACACTTCGGAGGATGTTATGTAATAAGGACCAAGTGGTGGTTTCTTCAGGGCATAGGAGATGCGTCGCCAATGTTATCACCGTCATTACCATTTTGGTCATCTGTACCAGTCCAATATTAAGGGTGCCCCTACAAGGGAACGGTAGTCACATATATATCAGATGGTCCTACGGCTTGTTTAGCAACCAACAGCATAAAAAAATGATGCTCATTATTCAGTATTTATTAAGAGCGGCTGCCTTAAGACCTCCACAATCGGTTTACTGTTACTGGAATTCTTAATTTAGATGGGTCATTGACTATCAGTTATATTTGGTTTAACAATAGCACACACAACACAACAATAGTAACCTATTACTATTATTAAAGCCGTTATTTTTTATCAGACTTGGGCAAGGAATTGAACGGATCGTTCATACAATTGTACTCCTCTGTATGGGTTTAATTATTATTTTTTGGTAGGACATAGATTATTTGCAATATTTTAATCATGAAAGAAATAAACTTCATTAATTTCTTTCTGTTCTTCCTCAGGTCAAAAATTTGCGATGATGGAACTCAAAATAACTATCTCGGAGATTGTCAAGAACTTCTACATATTGCCAGCGGATCAAGAGCCCAAACTAAGTGCAGACCTCGTTTTGAGATCTAAGAACGGAGTCCATGTAAAATTGATGCCAAGGAATTAATGTGAATGATTATTGAAACTTGAAATACGCAGACCTACTCGTTACCGGATGACCTTAGCAAGTTGTGAACTTAGCATTTATGATAGTCTTAGTTTGTGAATAAGATTTATAAAAGAATATATTTTTGTACTTAGTCCAGTAAATAAATATATTTTTGGGAAGGAATTAAATGTTATAAGTTAAAACGTATTATTATCCTTATCCTAAACATTCCTGCGAAATATAGGTATAAGTTTAAATGAAATAGTCTTAGTTTCTTAGTCCTGGCTGGGAGTCTTAATATAAATCTCAATATTGCAACCTTAAACAGATGAACTGCGAGTTACTGTATCTTTAAAATAAATCAAATACAAACTTAAACAAAGAACATGATAAATAAGGGTCACCTCTATTCCCACAAGCAGATCTCATTACATTTTCTGACTGAAACAGCCATCATTGGAACTTAGAATAACAAAGGGTGTTTCTTGCGTGAGTATTTTTTAAATCTCTGTTCTTGTGGATTAGCTCTTTTCAGCTTTATTTCCTTTACTCTTTTCGGTTGTTTGTACCTAAATCTTTAGGTTGGTGTAATGAGAACTAGGGGTACTTAGTTTATGAATATGTACGTACAGTATGAATAGTGGAATTTTACGATGAAGATATTTACAGTTTCCTTTATAATTTACTAGCTGTTGCCAGCGACATCACCTGCTGCAACTCGAAAATTATCCCACGGGAAGATAAAATCGGGATAAAAAGTATTATTAATATTTGTTAATCCAGGTCATACACTATCTGTGTACCAAATTTCATCCAAATCCGTGCAGTAGTTTTTGCATGAAGAAGTAACAAACATACACACTCACAAACTTTCGCCTGATACTTCCAATCATAGGGATGCAAATGATCCTGTGGATGTTTTTATACAATCGATCCAATTTGCAAGTACTGGGGCAGAATATCGTAGTTACGGTGCACTAAGCTTTTTTTAAACTACTTAAAAAAACTTATTTTATCAGACCTAAATAGTGTTTAAAAAGCTTCAAAGTTTTATCTGAACTTCGCGTTGAACGAACATATTTACTGAAGTCGTAAAGAGGTTAGGACAGCAGGAGTTTAAAATAGGAGTTAGACAGTCTTCAAAACTGTTCTGAAACGCCGAAAAGTATCAAAAAAGTGGTGTTCTTTATTCAAAGTAGTTAAGTTTTCACGAGTTTCCTACTAAAACGTTTTGTGGAGTACTCTAATTAGTGCTGTATGTAGCCACTAGAGCGACTAACAAGCGACAGTTTTCCCGCAATTTTTGCTCCGCTTGCAACCGGAACTGGGAAATGCGTTGTGAACAGCTCAGAGCTTGGCTGCGTTTGTTGGTTTTCGTAGTTTTTACTGGTGGTCGAATATACAAACTGTCATTTTGCAATTGTGTCAAATTTCAGAGGGTATTTGTGCTGAACAATTTTACTATGGGATCAACCCTAAAAATAAAAGCTGTTTCATATACATATTTTGATGAGTTATGCGAACATCATCATCATAAGAACTGCTGTTTTTTTCCTTGGAGTCCAAAAACATTTCAGACACGTATATTGATCTCATTGACAACATTTATTTAAGTGAGTAGTTCAGAACTACTAGAATTACTAGTTCTGCGAACATTAAGTAGCATTTCCGGACCAATTTTCAACATAGACAAAGTTTTGAAAGTCTTTCTGGTGAGTAAAGGAGCACATGTAGGGAAGTCTTCGCATGACATTAAAAAGAAAATATCGGACTCATCTAAACCTACGGTGCACAACGTTGGTTACTGAACAAAAATCAAAATTCAAAATTTGCTAGCAGGCGATGGCCACCACCATATGCTGCATAACTAAAGTAACTTATGTTAGAGTCAAAACAACCAAGATGATGTAGTAGTGAGCTGGCCAGGTCGCACAGGTGGACCTGAAGAGGTGGGCAAAGATCGTCACTCACTAGACGCCTGAGGGTGGACATCGCCATCCAGATCGACTGCTGCGAAGATGGTGTGTGTGTGATATGCCGGATAAATGCTCAAAAAACATTCTCATATTTTATTTGTTATTTATCATCGCATACAAAATTCGCAAGTCACTTCATTCAATTTACTCGACATCGTAAAACTTAAGGGCCGACTCATAAACGTGGTTATGGGTTATAGGCGACATTATTAACTGAGATGTCTGAGTAAGGGTTTCGTCTAAACATGCCCAAATAACTTGAATTCCAAGTTGTCTTATGGCGATGGTCTTAGGTGGTTTAACTATAGCGGTTGCACCAATTAAAGTGAGTAGACATAGCTCATAAAGTGTTTTGTTACGAGATAGACATCTAAGTATGATACACTTAAGTCATAAACTGTTAGGTATCGACATTAAACTTAAAGTTTATCTACACAGTTAAGTACCTGAAATGTTAATGTTTGTTCTTGATTAAAATAGTTTATGGTTGTCAATATTAACTACAGATTTATGTTTTCACTCCATGAAAGAACTCTCAAATTGCGGAATTATCTGCAGCTCCAAATATTTTATTTTCATAATATTTTAGTGAACTACAGAGTGATATTTCTCAATTTCATGAGGTACGGTCAGCGTAGAAGTAGCTTAACATTTCGGAATTTAAATTATTTGATGTTCAGGACTCCAGTTATTATTTTTAATGTTTCAGAAGTTTACTCTTTAAAATGTTCCTTACTCTTCAATAACTTGTTAGTAACCAGTAATAGGTATCTAATAAGTTTTTATTAAAAACCTGCTTGCAAATTT
Source organism: Diarsia rubi (assembly GCA_932274075.1). Taxonomy (NCBI): domain Eukaryota; kingdom Metazoa; phylum Arthropoda; class Insecta; order Lepidoptera; family Noctuidae; genus Diarsia; species Diarsia rubi. Next base: position 16,184,092 of record OW026419.1, on the reverse strand, counting down.
GGGTAGTATTCATCTACTTCTGATGCTGACCGTACCTAATCTTGACATGTAGTTTACACGTTACTTGGTTTCTAAGAGTCTCATTGCATCAAATTACATCGTAATTTGATGCAATGAGGCACAAGCTAACCAGGGTCTCTAATCTGTATGACACTATGTATAACTCCTTTGCCTTATTAAAAAACTAGCGACCCGCCCCGGCTTCGCACGGGTGCAATGCTGATACTAAATTAAATACACTACAGAAAAACTATGAACGTTGTATATAAAAACATAGCGGCCCGCTCCGACTTTGCACGGGCATAAAATATATATGCCTATGTCACTCAATGAAAACATGATTAAAATCGATCCAGTATTTTTGATTCATTCATTACTGCCCTTGGCCTGCACGCATTCAATTTGGAGTAAAACAATTCCTCTTTCCCTATACTTACTATGAAGATTTCCTGCTATCTTTGGAATATCTAAATTCATACAATTTTTATTACATTACACATTTTTACTTATGATATTTATTCTATTCTTTTCTTTTTTTTTACTGAAATAACTTAAACTATACGATTTTAATGAAATCAACTTAAAATACGATTTTAATTAAATTAAAAACACCTAAAAAATAATTTGCCATGCGTTTGACTAAAATCAAAAGATAATCTACAATCATCAAGAACAAAAGATAGCTATATTCTATTAAGTTTTTTTTCTGAACTTTACTTAAGATTTTTGAAAATAATTTCCTTATTATTAAATTAATTGATTATTATTTATCGTAACTTATAATTATTAACTGATACGTTGTCGCTCTGAAAAGCACGTTTTTATCAAGTACTGTTATTTTCCTCGCTAGAGAGCTCCGATAATAAACGCGTCCGATTGCTGCTAAATTCAAAGTGCTATAGGGAGAACCGCGGCCTCCGACGCGCTATTTTAAATTTGTAATATCTCCGAAAATATTTGTTTAATTTACATGCTGTAAGGAACCATATTGATCTATATTAATTGCACACTGTATTTAAGGTACTTAATTCGATAAGGATTAATGCCGTATTGCTTAAAATAGCTTCGTAAATAAGCCATTTATTCACGTAAAAAGTAAACAATCAAAATGGTTAATGTGGGTTATCCCTAAAATATAAACATATACCATCGCGGACTTTTTTGTAGACCTTTTTATGGTGTACAATACTGTAGTACATTAATTTGATCTAACTCGTAGGGTTTAGGCAGCGGTTTTGCTAAATTGCTAAATAAGCCCAAAAAAATAGGTTAATTTACGACATCACGTTAGAAACCTCTAAAATTAGCAATGTTGCCTTAGTATATGATGCATGTATTATACATATAAACCTTCCTCTTGAATCACTCTATCTATTGGAAAAAACCGCATCAAAATCCGTTGCGTAGTTTTAAAGATTTAAGCGCACATAGGGATATAGGGACAGAAAAGGCGACTTTGTTTTATACTATGTAGTGATATCAAGGCAAAGATGGCGGAAGCTTTTATATGATTTTGAAAGCCGGAAAGGGCGTTTATTTTTTATTTTATCCTCTGCCACCACAAACATCAAGGTCTGTATTATTGCTTATTCTTAAAAATAAAAGCTTATTAAATACCTACTTATATCGAAGCTGCGGGTCCACGTGGTGGATTATAGCACATTTCCTCTCATAGTGGTGGATTATATCACATTTCCTCTCATAGAGAGGAGGCCAAAGTCCCAGCAGCAGCAGTGAAAACATTTTTAGGCTGATGTTGATGAAATTAAAAAAAATTAAGTAAAAAATGGAGTGACATTGCGATGTCCTGTTCACCCAGACAACGAATGCTTTTGAGGTGGACTTTGAACAGGTTTACAACAGTAAACAGTTCTAACTCCGGACACTTTATCCTTATCATGTTTGATGTAGATTGTGTAATATCATTAAAACGAATTTTAACGATGACATAGCACAAAACAAGATGGGCGCACCTACCTATATTCTGTCTATTGGCGTACCTACCTACTTTAAAGTCTAGATAAATCTTCTGATAAATGCAATTATTGTGATAAGGTGAGCTTTGGAGGTTGGTTTCCATGGAACTATTTGGCTAATCGCATTATCACAATATTTAGATACGATTCGATTGCTGAACTTTGATCGGAGATTCTATAGTTTGTGCATTGTCATGATGACAATAGTTTTATAGTAACTTTGATTGATCGATGCTGCTAAAATTAAGATACAGCCTGGTGACAGACGCCGTCCGTCTGTCCATCTGTGAGAAATCTCCGTAATAGGGTCACGTTTTTACCTTTTGGGTACGAAACCCTAAAACCAGCTTTTGTATACATATAAAAGTTCAATACCTACTTGATTGGCAATAGGCTTGCCTCTAGAAACTGACTTTACTTCAGAACCTGATTTTTATTCTGAGTTTTATTTTTAACTTTTTTATGTTTTTGTATTTTTTACTTTTTGTGTATTTGAAGTCGGTTTTTTTTTCAAAAAAGTTTTTAGCTGTATGATTAGTTGCTGCGATCATTTCATGACGCTAAGTGTCTCCGTTCAAATAGCACAATATGGCCGTAGTAGGCGAAAACCGGTCTGCGAGACCCACGCGGGTATAGGATGTTATAAAATTTGTCTTCTGTGACTTTATACATAAACTATGAAAAATCACAATCTCAATAAATTATTTATATTATAGTTCAGAAGTTATAAGTTTGTAACAATGCCCCACCTTCTGGAGTGTCCCAGATGTTCTTTTACGTGTACCCTTGACGACTAGAACAGCGGATTTGCCGCTGTAACGTGGCTATTTACTAGGTCCAAACCGTATAATATGGAAGTAGTATCGATACCAAAAGAAGAAGAAGACTACACTCAGAAGCAGTAGATTTAAAAAAAATATATAAATCCCACTTGTTGTAGGTACGTTTAAAAGTATTAAACATGTATTTTTTTACCCGACTGCGGCGAAGCCCAAAAGGAGGGTTATTGATATCTGATAACCCTAGGGTTATATGTATACCATATTTTAGGTAGATAGATTCTTAGGTACATAGATTTGTTACACGGTTCCAGTGCTCATATTAAATTCCTAACGTATGTATTGCGTCGACCGCAATGGTTTGCGCCACCTGCCTCATTTGATTGTGTAATCCACCTTGCCCACCACACAGAGGCAGCCAACATTTCTATGCATCACTATGAACTTGCTAGCAGAGGAATACCCAAAACAATGACAACCTTTAAGAAGTTCTAGTTTATTTCGTTGGATAGGTAATTTTGTCGTTCTGCATGTATTTAGGACATAGAATACGCCTGTGTACTTGCTTGGTACCTTATTCCGAAATAAAGTTTTGCAAATATTATAGCGTTATGCTCCTATCACATGTAATTATTAAAATTAAAAAAAAATTAAACCATAAAGTTAAAATTCTTCATTAAAAGTTGCTAAACTATTATTGTAAAATGAGTCGCATGATGAGGCACTCGCAGGAGGTTTGATAACTAACGTGAACAAGTTTAGAAGTAAAACAACCCGCACACCCAGAACATGATTGTGGTTTAGTTGTTTACGAAAATAATACAACCTTGTCGAATGTGAGAAAAATTCATGTAGAATGAACATTTATTTTCAACATAAAAAGAGGTCGTACATGCCAAAGTGACAAAAAAGTTACTAAGATGTTTCTTGTTTGTTTCCTTCTGCAGGGCTATTGCGTATCTTTTAAATCACAGTGGCTATCATATTGTCTATGGATTAACTGTCAAATTGGTTATGGTTTAGTACAAAATGGAACCATTTGACAGTAATTGAAAGGCACTATAGGTTAGCCACTGTCATTTAAAAGATACGCAATAGCCCTGCTGAACTGTGTATTCGATCCCGGAGTTTCCTTCTGATGTCAAAAAAGTGATAACTAGGTAAAGTACCTACTGTCAATATGACAGGAACTCCTTGATCACCATGTAGAATTTGGCACGGATTTAAATTTTAAACACGTTAAAACATATTGAACGAAATTAGACATGTACAGATGATGATCATCGGTATGCACGGTCGTACTTGTACGCAAACTAACATGAAAACTGATAAGAAAAACAGAATTGACACTCAATAGCTAATTGATCGTCAATTTGACATATTAATGAATTGAACGATTAGCGATAATTCCAAGCGACCCGGTACATAAGACATGAAGTGTTTGTGTTGTATTAAATTAATGTTGTATTCAAACAACGCGTGTAAATTCTATATTCAAACTGTTACGCATTGTGGCATTGACCGCAGGTCTATTTTTTTGTATAGTTTTGTTTCTTAGTTAGTCGCCGATTATCTTGCCGGCCTGCACTGTCTTGTTGTGGTCTCGCATTTTTATTACAAACCTCATCGAATGAGGCCGACTATTGCGTAGCACCCGTGCCAGTGTCGCGATTAAAAATGATTTTGTTATTAGTATTTATAGTTCTAGTGTTAGCTTTGTTAGTGTCGTGGATTAGTTTGGTGAGGGAAAGTAATCGCTTTAATGTGAAAGGGCCAACGCCTTTACCATTATTAGGAAATGCTCATTTGTTCGTTGTTAAAACTTCAGGTATGATTTTTTTTGATAACTTTTTTTTAATTTTATGTACTTATCTCGCATTAATCATGTTTTCCTATAAAAAATAGTTTAGTGTTGGTTCATTTCAATCCGGCCGAGTAAATAAGTGAACATTGAACATTATAATTATACTAATAATTTCCTTTTAACACACAAATATTATTATTTGTAGTGTGCCCATAGCCGTACACCTACAGGGCCCGTAATAGGGTAGTTAACACAAAAACCTAATTAGTCCGTTAGATAGATTTCCGAGGCCGCGGGTAGTCCAACGGTTATCGCGGCCTCGACATAGAGGGCGAAGAAGGAACATGGGTGGTTTTTAGTCAGTAGAAGTCTGACACTCCCTTTCGCTCTGCCCAAGAGCGGGAGGGGTTATTCGATGATTTTACACCCACCAAAAAAAAAAAAAAAAAAAAGATAGATTTCCGAAAAATAAAGACGACGAAGACAAACAATGAAGACGATACAGTGCTCTGAAAACTCGTGTGACGTCATATTCTAAGATTCATTCATTTTTTACCGGTCAGTGACGTCACAAACCCCTATTCAAATATTTGCACGTTCTATCGTCGTCAATTTTTATTGATTTGATAAAACAAAAAATACGTATCTAAAATTTTTCGATAATCTAACAGACCGACTAATTAGGATCACATTTTGTTTAGTCAGTAAACATCTCTATTGTGATTAAGTTTTTGGAAATATTTTATATAAACATAGCATTATAAAACACAAGTTAGTAGCAAGTAGAAAAAGATAGACACGAAAAACATAAGATTTTTTTTACCCGACTGCAAGGAAGGGGTCCTAGCAGTCGGCTAAAAAAAATCTTGTATCTTGAAGTAGAAAAAAAAATGGAGTTTCTAAATTCGGTAGTGTATATCAAATCAACAACCTTATGCTAGAGGTCCTAAACATCTTCACCATTACAAAAACACAAATAAAAATAACTTCATAACAAAACACTGTAAAATACAAAAAGTTCCACAAAGATATTAAAATGCTAAATCACTGCAGTCAAACAGGTAACCCATAAAACCTGTTGCCAAAATCAGCGGAGGTAGGTACCTAGTGCAAAGAACCGGTGTGACCGCTAGCGTACAATTTATAGCTGCTTTAAAGAAGCAATGATTAAACAAACACTTTTAATGTTCGAAGTCGATAACTTACCAACTGTAAGTAAAAGCAAATATTAATATCAGTATACTCCCGTCGGGACTGCGGGTTGTACACTAGTTACCGCGGCCTCGACATACAGGGTGTAAATCAACCCTTCACACATACGTCAACCAAGCATTCTGTACATCAAACTAAGTACCCCAACGCAAAAAAACGGCTGGGAAACGACTTATTTTTTTGGGGTCAAAAATTTCATTTTACAATAAAACTCAATGTAGCACTCTTAAAACATTGTGCTAGTGGATGCTTTGAATAGTAAAAGGGTCATGGAGATAATTTAAGTAAAGTTTTAACCTGAAAAACTATTATTCACAAAAACAGCTGTGAAAAATTTGGAACTTTGACCCCCAATATCTCCGTAACCAGGGGGATCCCAGGTATGGTCTAAACAAAATGTTCGCAGTGGTGGGGAGAACAAGTGCCCTTCGTTTGCGTTAAGGGTACTTTAACATCCTTTATAGTGCTAAGAAGGAACATGGGTGGTTTTTAGTCAGTAGAAGTTTTACACTCCCTTTTGCTCTGCCCAAGAGCAGATTTCGCACACCCCAAAAAAAAAAATCATTATACTACTTACTTCTTAGCTTATCGTATCGTTTCTCGGGGTACCTATATCTTCAGGGTAAACCGCATTTGCCTCGGTTGGTCCATTGATTTGTGACCATCCAATAAATAACGATTTTCTTCCGTGCCTTGGAAAACACGTTAAGCCTTTGTTTCCGGCTGTCATTTGTGGCTGTGGTAGTGTCCTAAAATTCTGAGTATAGTCTTTCCAAGGGATATGTCTATTAGCCAGTACTAACTGAGTTTCAGATAGATAGATAGGCAGTCGCGTTATGTCAAATACTAGTATTCACCTGCATGCGGTTAGACTGGAATCCGACCACAGTATAGTTGGGAAAAAGCTAGGCAGATGATGGAAAAGATACACGGCAAAAGCGATTTCCTATATTATGTAAGTACGTTTATTTTATTAAATAACAAAAAAAAAAAATGTAATATGTTTTTTTTAAATATATATACTAGTGACCCGCCCCGGCTTCGCACGGATGCAAAAAAGAAACTTAAACCTTCCTCTTGAATCACTCTATCTATTAAAAAAAACCGCATCAAAATCCGTTGCGTAGTTTTAAAGATTTAAGCAGACATAGGGATATAGGGACAGAGAAAGCGACTTTGTTTTATACTTTGTAGTGACTAGTGACCCGCCCCGGCTTCGCACGGATGCAAAAAAGAAACTAAAACCTTCCTCTTGAATCACTCTATCTATTAAAAAAACCGCATCAAAATCCGTTGCGTAGTTTTAAAGATTTAAGCAAACATAGGGATATAGGGACAGAGAAAGCGACTTTGTTTTATACTATGTGGTGATGGTGATATTTGTTAGTGGGTATCTAATAATTAAACTTAAAGAGGGTTTGTTTACATTAGCATCAATAGATTTGGAGCAGCTCATAGGCGTTAGGTAGCTATACACTAGCTATTCATGGTACGGTATAAAATCATAGACAAACAGTTACTTGTTAGAAAATACCACGTAACTTAGGTACCCCGGTACCTGCTGAATATTATAAGTATCGATATTAAATTCAATAAAATATGTACAATTTAATAGTTTCCGAAATTTTAATGAAATAATTAATACATCAAAACTTATTTATAACAATTACTTATGTTATTAGATACGCGAAATTCACTTAAAGGTATAATTATAAGTAAAATAAAAAACTACATTTAATTTTGTAATAATATAAAAATATTTAAATTGTATCTACTGTATATTCCTTCTAATAGCCCGTAATTATTTAAATATACATTAGTATATAAATTGATTTCGTAAACGATTTGGTGAATCTTGTCTCGAAAAAGGAGCCTTTTTTAAATTAAGAATAGGTAATATTTTAATGAAACTATAAGGAGCGGATCTTTAAGGAGTAGGGGAGGAGCAGAGAAACGGTTGATGGACTGTATGAACGAAATATAATATGGCTAGAAAGGAAATATTTGAGCTGAGATGATGAGCAATAGAGAAGTTTAAATGAAGAATACATGCTGCGCCGACCCAAATTTATTTCTCTAGGGGTAGGAGAATGATGATTATGAATGACTAGCTGTTGCCAGCGGCTTCGCCCGCTACAACTCGAAAATTATCCCACGGGAAGATACAATCGGGATAAAAACTATCCTATGTATTAATCCAGGTTATAAACTATCTGTGTACCAAATTTTATCCAAATCCATTCAGTAGTTTTTACGTGAAGAAGTAACAAACATACACACTCACACACTCACAAACTTTCACCTTTATAATATTAAGTGTGATTTGATGAATTTCAATAATGCATAGTAAGACAACCAATTTATTGTATCATCCTATGCAAATTTCTACACACAAGATGATTTAGTCACCGCCCAAATTTTTTCTAGTCATTAGGTATCATTCACTAAAACAATTTTTGAAAAAAAAACGATACGTAAAATTTCCATATTTATTCATTTTCTCGAAAGAATTATCCGTTCTCCATAAAAAGCTAAAACTTTGTGATGTGATATTTCAATATTTTTGTATTGTCTAAAAGAATATTTTATATTTATTTGTATGCTGTACATAATATACATTAATCATATGTTTTTTTATTCACTATATTTCATCAATAAATTAACAGGTTTCATTCGTGATTAGGTATTTTTTTATTTGTCTCATTTGTCATTGATGCAGCACGTTACGTTGAATATTGGTATTTCCAAGTATAAAAACCAGTAGGTAAGATCTTGGACTTTTAACTCCCTACTCAGAGTTATTAAATTAATAAATGAATAATAGTTGTCTTTAAAGGTGCATCATGCGATATGTTATTCTTTGTTTCCCAGTAAGTGAATTATTGGTAAGTAATTCTTGATGAGGAATATGTTCATAAACCATATCTTATTTAATATAGATTTATAAATCTGTTGATATATACAATATATATGATAAATATGGTTTTTTTTTATAAAAACGTTGCCCCATACTAGGAATTTCTCCTGTATCGTGTGTGCGTTTACAAATATTTAAACTCACACAAACACACCCAGACCCGAAACAACTATAATAAGGCCATACTAATAATTGTTCCGAGCGGGGATCGAACTTGCGACACACAGCGCAGCAGGTAAACCTCATCATCATCATCAACAGCCTATTAATGTTCCCACTGCTGGGACATAGGCCTCCTCTCTTTTTGAGAGGGAAAACCTACCTATTTTTAATTTAGTTAAGTTTCTCTTCAAGTGAACTGTAATTTGTTCTTTGAGAAATAAATGTTTTTAAGCGGAAATTAATATAAATAGCTTTAAGTTTTTGCGATTTGAAAGCACGAGGCTAGGCATTCGGCAGGCATTGAACTTTTAGTTCCGGAAATATTTTGCGTAATGTCAAGGTGCATTATAAATATGTTTCACTGGTTTAATATCAATCTTATGAACGTCATCATCAAACTCTTGTCCTTATCCTAATTTATTTGGGGTTGGCGTAGACAGTGGCGTGCAGTGGTCCCCTGCGGTGGGTAGGCCACGAATAATTGACAGTACAAAGAAAAGAAAAAAAAAACACATTTATTGATTTAAAGTATAAGAAAATAAGCCTGTAAAAACATAAGTTCTAAATACAATTCAAAAACTCAAGGTTTAACATTATTCAAGGTTTAACTCACATTTTCTAACGGCGATGCAAACAGAAGAAAGATTCGGCCACCTCAAATATCTCATCCAAATGAGTGGGTAATAGTTACAGAACACGCCACTTGCAAGTTTTTGGATTAATTTTCGTAATTCGGAACTTGAATCTTATCATTATACGATAATTGAGAAAACTTATAACCTTTAACATCTAACATACACACATTATCAGCACAAACTTAACAAGTAAATACCATTGTTATTTTTTCGGTGAATAAACAATTAATACACAACAAAATTAATATTTACACCACTGCTAATAATGTTAACTGTACGTTTTTGGTTTCAAAACAAAATTGCGCTATAAATTGCTTGTCACAACAATGAAACAATAATGGCTTCCTCTTACGTAAGATATAATTTCTAATTTGTCGGTAGAAAAATACTACCAAATAAAATTGCATCATTTTCATATCGGGTTTGTTCACAACAGCGGTCAACAAATTTTGCAGGATTATACAAAATCAATCAATGGGATCACTAGTTGACAACATTGAGAACATCGAACTAAACAGGTGCTGCGCTCTATGCACGGAAGCCGGAATCTCGCAGCTCGCAAAGCGCAAAATTAATATTTCCTTATGTTTTTGCAATTTGCAGGCCAGTGCTAGTTAGTATGTTCATTAAAATATGATTCGCGGTTTTAAGACGTATCTAGTCATATTTTATTCAACATACGACCTAGCACTGGCCTGCAAATTGCAAAAAAACGTAAGTTTTGAACTTCGCGGGCTATAGATTGGCTTGTGTTGTTGCAGCCAATCACAGCCTACTGCCCAGCTACACTCGCAGGAGCTGCGGCGTTAGAATTGAGGAAATCTATGTATGTGTGCGGTTCATAGCCACGTAAATATGCACCGATGTGACTGAATGGGGTTAGGCAAGTCGAGTGTTAGCCTGTAATAAGATTGGTACTAATCGTAGTGCTTGCCAGTAAGTGTTAGTGGGACGCGAAAAATTGTTATAAGTATTTTAACAGGAGTTTGAACTTTTTATTATTATTTTGTACATGTTTTTATTTTATTACATAGTAAATTAGTTATAAGAAATGCTCAGTTGGCAAGGTAGGCTAAGCTTAAGAGCCTATATAGGGCGCACGCCCCTGGCGTAGCATGTCTTCTTCCTCCAACAAGTTTCTTATTTTATTCATCATTTGCTTAGCCTTTTCCCAACTATTTTGAGTAGTCTAACTAGATAAAGCTGAATACCAGTACTTTACAAGGAGCGGCTGCCTATCTGATCTCCGCATCGCAGTTCATACTGAGTAATACGACGCCTTTTGGTAAGTCTGGATATCAGATTTTTGGTCCACTGACTACCTGTAATGTTAAAAATTCTAATTTCAGGATCACGACATAGTGCCCCAAAAATCTGAAAACCAGTCTTACCAAAGGCACGGGTTTCGAATTTTGTTATTCCCTAGTAATTAATTCTCTTTATTACAGAGTTTTTGAACTTATTACAAAAACTTGCTGTGAAGTATGGACATGCGTACCGGGTACATTTTTTCTCCGCTCCATACGTCGTGATCTGCCATTCAAAATTTGCTGAGGTAAGTTTCACAAATTCTATGAGTTGCCCATGTACCTTCCTATTATTATTATGACTCCGCACAGTCTAAACCACTGGACTTAGAAGCATGTTCTGCTCGAGAATTTGTTTACAGTTAAATTATGTATATTCAAGGTATTTAAGAGAATCAATTTAGTAAAAATGCGTCACGTTTTCCTTGCCCCGTGCAAGAAAAATGTGGCGCATTTATTACACAGTCTTATAACTAGCATTTGTGTAGGTACCCAGATTGCTGTTACTGACGTTACGTGTAATTTGCATTGCTTTTGCATAGAATTAGTGACTTTGTATTATACGGAAGTCAAGCCATGTTTAAATATTCCGGAAAAAATATTGCGAGGTCGCGGTATTATCCAAAACTATGTGTGGTGGTCAGGTAAAGTGGTGATGTTACGCTCTGCTTAATGCCAAAAGGTCTTCCAAATAGCCGGTTGTTGAACATTTATATTTTAATGATGTAGGTTCGCCATTTGTCCGCAATTAATCTAAAATAGAATTATTTTAGATGTTATCGTGGGTTCAAAATACCCATTACAAACGATAGGAAAATAAACATATTATTATACCTACTTAGATTATAAAAATAACCACACACGGTACTAATATATGAGACTATTTCCTTAAATCGTTTGTATTTACAGTATGTATATGGATATACGTGCAATAGTAGAGATCAAACAGTCAGCCCATTTAAAAGAAATCATTAGTAATGTTGTTCCATTGTTTCAGGCCATAGTGTCGAGCACGGAGCACATAACAAAAGGCAGATCGTACAGCTTCCTGACGTGCTGGCTTGGACAAGGTCTACTCACTTCCACGGGTAAGAACGCAATTGTATACTAGTTACGTACCTAGAGTATCCTATAGTAAGATTTAATTACACGCAGACATACAGAGTACTTATAGTATGCACATATTTTAATTGCAATATTTATGTTTTACGCCGGACCATAATACATTTCCGAGCGGCAGTTATAATTTAACCTAGATTAAATTATAACAGTCACTCAGATCAATCTTCAGATCAATCCGCACTGGCCTATGTTTGTTTGTGGATTCGTAACCACCCATTTCATTACGTACTACGTACGTAAACATGAGGTTGACCTTCTACTGCCAATATTTAAAATGCACCTGAAAATATTCAAAGGCAGTGAGTGTCTGACAGGAAGCAGGAAAGGAATCCGCTTTCAAAATTGATCAACATTCTCGCTGCGTGAGTGAAACTAATTAAAAACCAGTTTTACGCACAAGGTCGAGATATGTTAATGCTATGTAAACACAACTTCACTTCCCAGGTTACGATAACATTTTCCAAATCATTGAATTGTTTTAGGTCAAAGATGGAAGTCTCACCGCAAATTCCTGACGCCCGCCTTCCATTTCAACATACTTCAGAATTTCCTGCCGGTATTCTGCAAGAACCAGCGCATCTTGACGGAGAAACTGCGAGAAAAGGCTGACGGGCGCCCGATTGACATGTTCCCTCTGGTCGCTTTAGCGGCCCTTGACAACGTGAATGGTAATTTTTAATGACATATGTTATTTGTATAAAAAAGACTCGATAATAATCCTTCTTCACAAATATGGAACCCTTTTCTAAACATTAAACCTAACACGGCTGTAATTGTAAGAATCCTTGCTACCAGCTCAGCATCGTGGTAGAAAGCTTGCAGCAGCGATTTGCACACAAGCTTCACTTCAGCGCGAGATTAGGATTGTTCTGAAACAGCCTCAAAACAACAAGGCACCGGGTGATGACGGAAATACGGCCGAACTTCTGAAGGCGAGTTGCAAACAGGTCCTTAAGGCCCTTCAGAAGTTGTTCAATTCCGTCATATTCGAGGGGAAAACGCCACAGGCTTGGTGCAGGGGTGAGACCGAAGAGTATAATCTGCCTCTCTGTTTAGCGTTTGTGGACTACGAGAAAGCCTTCGATTCGATCGAGACCTGGGCTGTACAACAGTCTTTTTAAAGGTGCCAAATCGACTACCGGTACATCGAGGTGTTGAAGTGTTTGTACAAAAATGCCACCATGTCAGTCCGACTTCAGGACCGGACCTCAGAACCTATCCTTCTGCAGCTCGGTGTGAGCCAGTAGGTAGGACGTCATATCTAAGAAACTGCTCACCGCTGCACTGGAGGATGTCTTCGAGTTTCTGGATTGGAGAGGACTTTGCATCAATGTCAATGGCGAGTACATCACTCACCTTCGGTTTGCAGACGATTTAGTGGTCATGGCTGAGGCCATGGAAGACATCAGTACAATGTTCGATGACCTCAGTAGAGCTTCCGAAAGAGTGGGTAACCAAGGTTATGTTGAATGTTCATGTAACACATACTCTTATCAAGAAGAGTCTCCACCTTACCCTCGAAGATGTGGACGTTTATGTCTACCTGGGACAAACGGTCCAGTTGGGTAGGTCTAACTTCGAGAAAGAGATCTATCGTCGAATCCGACTCGGCTGGGCAGCGTTCGGGAAGTGGCGCGGTATCTTCTCGTCCAACTTACCACGGTCCCTCAAGACGAAAGTCTATGACCAGTGTGTGTTGCCAGTGATTACATACGGGACCGAAACTTGGTCGCTCACAATGCTGAAATTATGATGATGATGATAACTTCAGCATATTAAAACTGTGACGCACTTTTATGTATCAATTTATTAATTTTGTGTTAGCCATCAATTGCCAAATTAATCAGTTTTGTTTCTTTAAACTAGTGTACTTTTGTTTAGAGTTTGTCATGGTTCTCTTGTTACGTGGCACTATCTGCTTTGCCTTATAACCAACCTACTTATTATTTTTCTAGAATCCATCATGGGTGTAAGTATGAATGCCCAGAAACACAGCGAGTCTGAATACGTGAAATCGATCGAAGAGTAAGTGTACTTTAGATTATATTTTTATTCCATGTTTTTTTTTATTTATTGATTATACATATATAGCATTCAAGAAAATATTAGATGATTACATAAAAGAAAATAAAAAATATCCTAACTCAATATAAATAATGATTGTATTCATTTAAGGTTGTCGGCCATCGTTTCCATGAGAATGCAAATACCATTCTTCGGTGAAGACGCCATTTTCAATTTGTTGCCATACAAGACGAGGCAAGATAAGGCTTTGAAGATTCTACACGGACAAACTAACAAAGTGATCGAAGCCAGACGACAAGAGTTGAAGAAGGCAAATATAACTACTCTTAAAGACAGCAATGATATTGGTAAGTTTTCTGATGGTGAGGACACAGTGGAAGAAGGAATGACCGTATTTAAGTCCCGTAAATATCGATTAAAGTTAGCTCTTTATTTTGGAACCACATCCCTTATCAAACTTGATTTTGTTTTTAACTGAGATGTAGCATAAAATATTGTTGATGTACTTTGATAGAACAAGAACCGTAAAGGGTATCAGATTTTTTACTAGAAATTAAAAAGGGTATTTTTATAGGTATTAAGAATAAGCACGCGTTTTTGGACTTGTTACTGCTGGCTGAAATCGACGGCAAAAAGATGGATGACGAAAGTGTGAGGGAGGAGGTCGATACATTCATGTTTGAGGTGAGTAACATAATAATATGCACTGAGGATCTTTTGACGCGCAAATAACTTTTTTGGTAACAAAATGACGGCATCTCACATAACTTTTAGATAACTAGTGTCAATTTGTAATACCTTTTAAGGTATAGTTGCTCGACAGATTGATAAACTGGGCTTATTTGGCTTGTGCTTTAGACACACAATATTATCTTTTTTGTTTAGATTTAAGTTCTTTATCTTGTGTAGTGTGTACTTGTGGCATCAGTCCAGTCTCATGTAATACTACGTTCATCACCATCAGCCTATATAATGCTTCCACTGCATGGACTCAGGCCTCCTCTCTAGGGGAGGGATGGGCTATAATCCACCACGCGGGCCCGGTCTGGGTTGGTAGATGTCACATGTCTTCGAATGTTTTGTGGCCTTCACTGTTTTTAGAGCAGTGGTGATGAAGTAATAACACAAAGTGATGCGCCTGCTTGGGTTCGTAAGTCAGGGCTGCCACAACTGCGCTACCGTTGCTACGTACTAATACTATGTTCGTTTGAACTATTTTAACAGTTAATCAAGAATTTCAATATGTGCAGTTTAGGATCGAGTTCCGACCCTTCTCTGTGATAAATTACAACTGTTACCCATAGTTCAGACACGGTTATCAGTTTCTTGGTACTATATGACAGAATAAATACAAAGTAAAAGTCAAGTACAAAGTAACTGGTTATTTCCCCATGGCAAAATGCCTGAGCTTTTTTTTTTTTTTTGGTGGGTGTAAAATCATCGAATAACCCCTCCCGCTCTTGGGCAGAGCGAAAGGGAGTGTCAGACTTCTACTGACTAAAAACCACCCATGTTCCTTCTTCGCCCTCTATGTCGAGGCCGCGATAACCAGTGGACTACCCGCGGCCCCGACAGGAAAACGCCTGAGCTTATGTCCGTATTTAAGCATAGTACTGGCAATAAATTTATACACACCCAAATCAAATGGTTTTCGTGTTCTATTTCAAATTCAAAGTCATTTCGAGGTCTTTCTCCATTATTCATAGAATCTCTTTAAACAGGGTCACGACACAACTACATCCGGCATCGTGTACAGTCTCCACTGTCTGTCAAAGCGTAGAGATGTTCAAGAGAAGATCTACGAAGAACTTAAGACTATCTACGGAAGCGAAATGGACAGAGACCCGACCTATCAGTAAGTTTAAATCACTTATAAACTTCTTTGCTAGTTTAAGTTTAACTTAGTAATTGTGTTGCTGGGTACGGATTTGGTGAAGTATAACGCTTCGTTTGCAGGTTGCCTAATTAAAATGACTTCGTAAACTGCCTGGTCTGTAGCGTTCATAGAAAGTCTGGTAGTATGATGACTAAAAATTCAGATTATCTCTAATGTTGACTTAAAAGATCAGCA
Organism: Diarsia rubi; assembly: GCA_932274075.1. Classification (NCBI taxonomy): domain Eukaryota; kingdom Metazoa; phylum Arthropoda; class Insecta; order Lepidoptera; family Noctuidae; genus Diarsia; species Diarsia rubi. The sequence continues at coordinate 16,168,082 of OW026419.1, read as the reverse complement.
TTGAAACTAAGTGATGACTGATGATGGATATCAGTTGATAATTGATCACTACACTAAGAAAAGAATTTTTGCATGCTATCATTGTTAAATTTTTTTTTAAAGGGCCTGCTCTTGATCTCAAACACGCTTGATAGAAAGCCATATATGAGATCTATGATGGAAAGAGCATGCCCAGAAGATGCGTGTTCACTCTTGTTTAAAGGCAAACAAGACAAATCGTAATGAACTTATGATTACTTAAACCTACATCCTACATAGTTATTGAGTTAGGTACATGTAACAGTATTTGCATTGGCAATGAAACAATTTTCAGGTTACAAGATACATTTATTATTATGCTAGATTAACGTTCACTTAATTATCACGTCTTTCTCTCTTATAAACGATTACCATAAATTTATTATTTTGCGTATAACCTTGTTTTTTTATTAATAGATGTCATATTTGTTTAGCAAATCAAATTACCTGTCAAGACAGGAGGTATGGCATGAGATGACGAGAAACAGAGAAGTATAGACGAAGAATACATGTTACGCCGACCCCAAATGAATTGTGATAAGGTCTAGAGAATGATTATAGGCTAAAATCAGTTTAATAGGGAATTAAAGTTTGTATGGAAAATCATCATTTTACCGCGAGCAAAGCTGCGGGCAAAACCTAGTAATATATTCGTATAAAACTGACAATGTCTACGGTCTATGCAGTTGTGCACATACGATTCAAGATTTACGGAAAGTCTCAACTACCTAAGTAAAAAATAAAGTGTTCATTCATAATAGCCACGTACAGACTTAGAATCAAACAACTATCACTATGGCAGGAATTTGGCAAAGCTCTCTGAGGCACTTTCAGACAAGTTTACTTGGTCGGTAAACTTGGTTGCAGACTGTAGGCGACAATACTGGGTGCTCCGAACACCTATAGTTTACGAACTTCCTCATCATTGCTGCACTAGTGCATTAAACTAACAATCTGCTATACAAATGGTTCTATTTTGAGATAGAATTTAAACAATTCAAGTATAATTAGGTAGATAAATACATTAGCCTACCTTTGCTGATTTTTGTCGAGGTTGACATGTTTTTTTTTTTACTGTTTTTAAAAGCGTTCTAAACAGGTGAACCGATGACTAAGTGAAAGTTGTGGGGAGAGGTACGCTGGTTACGAGATGCACTGGAACGGTCAATGTGGCGACACTTGGGTGGCCTATGTCCCCCCAGGGGACGTCTTTCGGCTGAAATGATGACGATGACACAAGGATCTCTCATACTGTCTCCAGTAAAAATATTACCCTCATAAATGAGATAAGGTACTGTAAAAATTTAATAAAATTTTCGTTTTGTTGTTTAGTGAGCTTCATGACATGAAGTATTTGGAGCTGGTCATCAAAGAGTCGATGCGGCTGTTCCCGCCAGTGCCACTCTTCGAAAGAAGAATCATGAGGGACTGCGGTAAGTTACACAGTAATTACGAACATGGAACCACTTCTTTATTCATCATCATTTACATCATGGACCGCATCATCATCTTCCTGGACTTGCCTTGCGTTACTTGGGGTCGGTGCAATACTTTTTAGGGTTTAGGGTTCCGTAGCCCAAAGGCAAAAAACGGATAGATTCGTCATGTCTGTCTGTGCTTCCGTATGTCAGTCTTTTTAATCGGAAACCATTAAGACTTGAAACTTGGTAGAAAGATTTATTCTGTGATCGGCTTTACGATTTTGGTACAAAAATAAAATAAAAGATTAAAGGGGATTAATTTTGACGTTCGAAAAGTGCTGATTATCAGCCATGGAACTGAAACTAAAAAAAAACTTTTTTCATTAAACCTATTTGTGTGGGGTGTCTACATATAGGTTTTTACAAATGACATTGAGATTCCTAAAACCATTTTTTCTCAAGTTTGTTTCATTTTTATAATAAAAATAATCGTTCGGGTTTCGGAGGCAGGTAAGCAGGGTGGTATCAGTTCAGTAAGTTCACATATTTGGATGGGCAATTACGGAACCTTACATTGTGCGTGGTCCGACATGCACTTGGCTGGTTTTTTATTCCTTAATGTCATTCCTCACACAATTCATCCGTCTTTTCTTTGGTCTTCCTCTCTTCTTCCATCTATCAACATTTATATTCAGTATCATGGACCTATACACACCTTATTGTGCAGTTTGTATGCTTTTATACTACACCGAACCACTTACTTTGAAGACTTAAGAAAGTGTACTTTGGAACTGTTATTAAAAACTTGAATTGATTAGGTTTAATTAATTAAAATACCTGATTTAAAAAAAAAAAACCTCAAGTGAGTTGAAGCTCGTAAAAACTGTAATAAAATTATACTTTGTCCAACGTTATTTTTCACATATTATATTGTTTCATTAGACACTACATTATCATCGCTAATATCCTTTTAATCTGAAGTTATTAATGTATAAAAACAATGAATATAATTGTAGCCGGGTGGAAGGTTACGTTACGTAACAATGACACTTATTGTTACGTAACGTAACCTTCCACCCGGCTACAATTATATTAACTACAACAATGTAGACTGAAGTTGTGTTACCTTAGCTTAACAAAGTGTAACTATAAAATGATGATGATGATATATGAACTTTACTATGGGTCACTATGGGACCAACTCTGAAATCGAAAAAAAAACTACTTTAGCATTATGCGTTCGGCTCGAAACTAATATTTTTCACGATTTCGTGGTTGGTTGGAAAAAAATTGAAAGCATTTTTTTGAGAAAAACGGGAAAAAATGACCTCCGTGTTTACTAATAAACAAATATTGATTCACTACCAAAATCAAGGTGCAAAATTATAATCGTACATAAAGTTAAATAATGTTGACCTTAGAATTTATGTAAGAATACTACGTTATGCTATATTTAAATTAGTAGAAACTAATCAAATGGAACAGTCTCATCTCTCTCGTAAATTCCGAACATAAATATTGAACATTCAGCGCGGCTAAATTCTGAACTCTTCTGAACTCATAGTACCATTAATTGGTGTTCAATGCTGTTAAAATAAAATGCGTAATTTGAGTTTTCCACACTGGTAGAAAGTTCCTTGAGAGCAGTGGTGTCTCAGTGGTAGCGGCCCCGACTTACGAACAGCGAGTCGTGGGTTCAAACCCAGTCAGGCGCATACTTTGTGTAATTTATTTCATCACCACCGCTCTCAAAACGGTAAAGGAAAACATCGTGAGGAAACCGGCATGTCTTAGAATAAAAAAAATCTAAGACATGTGTCATCTATCAATCCGCACTGGGCACGCGTGGTGGATCACAGCCCATCCCTCTCCTAGAGAGGCCTGCGTCCCTGCAGTGGGAGCATTATAGGCTGATGATGATAATGATGATGACATTACATATGTAGGTATTTGCTTTACAAAGTCTAACGTGTTTAATTCATTCCAGAGGTGGGAGGACTAAAACTGATTAAAGGCACATCAACTTTAATAAACATCTACCAGATCCAACGTCAGCCAGATTTATATGACGATCCCTTGGAGTTTCGTCCGGAAAGGTTCGAGCAGCCGCTGAAGAACGCCTTCAGTTGGCTCGCATTCAGTGCTGGACCAAGGAACTGCATTGGTAAGGCTAATTTCTGCGTATCTTATAATTTGTAAAAAGTACCAAGTAAACTGCTATACACTATACTGCTAAGCAGTCTTCGTGGTCTCCACAAACAGTTAACCGATATGGGAGTTCTTAATGCAGATGGGTCATTCACTACCAGTCATATTTGGATTAACAAAAGTACACACAATGAAACAATAGTGGCCTATTTAAACATGTGCCGTTAAAGTTCGTTCATACATATTTATTTGGCCAGGGTGATCCATTCAATTCGATTATTTGAAATGGTTAAATGTTTGGTTAAATTAGCGCATGTTTGCTGTTAGCACGCAAATAAGATCGATGTTCGTGTGCAAGTATACCAGCTGGGCCATTTTGTTAAATGATTTTCATTAACCTAGCTTGTATCGCATTGCTGGACAAAGACTTCGACCTTTTTCCTTACAAACCTCTCCATCTTGTGCGGTTTGCCTGGCTAACAAGATGTTTTACATCACCTTCGTCACCTCTATGGCGCCCAGTGCGTGAGGATATTCTTCCGTCTCCGGGCATCCACACTCTTCTACAGCGTGGCTGTTTCATCTTCTTCAATATTCGCTTACTAAGCTATACGGCGCAGGGTGTTGTTTCCAACGTGGTATTTTTCCTTAGCACCTAGTTTACATACATACACATAATATTACAGAAAGATATTTCTAAGTAGCACTTCTTCTGTTTTCCTCAGGTCAAAAGTTTGCGATGATGGAACTCAAAATCACTATTTCGGAGATTGTCAAGAACTTCCACATTTTGCCAGTCGATAAAGAGCCTGAACTAAGCGCGGACCTCGTTTTGAGATCCAAGAACGGAGTCAATGTGAAGTTTATGCCAAGAACATAACGTGAAAAATAAAAAACTTGAAATACCTGCCGGTTACCGGATGACATTGTGAATTAGTTTTAAGTATAATATATTTTGAGTCAATAAATGTATTTTTGGGAAGGAATTATATGATAATATTTTTTATAAGCTAAATGGTATTCTTATTTTAAGCTTTATCGACAAACCAAAACAACTAAATAAATGTAGAATATTCACCGGTTTCTTCAATAGAGGTGCCCACCGCGAGAGGAATAACAATTCTCCGTGATTGCATGCGGATTGTTAAATTTTAGTGTACTTCGCGAGACTATCTACGAAACTGTTATTTCGGGGTACTCAATTTCCTTGTCGGAAAGGTTTACTACACACTTGAATTGGAAAGCCACGTGTATTGATAGTGGAATCGGGGTGGGCTTGCTCGCAGTAAAATCTGCGTCGTGACCTTAGTTTTTTTTTTTTTTTTTATAAAATGTCCCCACACTAGGAATTTCTCCTGTATCGTAGGGGCGTTCACAAATATTTAAATTCACATACACAAATACCCAGACCCGGAACAACTATCTGTAGGCCATACAAATATTTGTTCCGTGCGGGGATCGAACCCGCGACACACAGCGCAGCAGTCCAATCGCTTAGCCACTGCGCCAACCGTGTCGTCTAAGTGATTATGATATAACCTTCTTGGTTAGAAAGTAGTAGTAAGTAGTTGAATTGGAAGTACCTAGTTAGGCTTCACAATAAGCTTATATTGCAATTTGCTGGTCAGATTTAGGCTGTATGTTGAACAAAATATGTTTGGCGGCGGCAATACGTATGTTTTTACAGAATAATAATCATCAATACTATATTCTTATTCTTATATCATCATCATCTGCCTAGCCTTTTCCCAACTATGTTGGGGTCGGCTTCCAGTCTAACCGGATGCAGCTGAATACCAGTATTTTACATGGAGCGACTGCCTATCTGACCTCCACAACCCAGTTAATACTAGGTAATACGATACCCTTTGGTAAGACTGGATGTCAGACTTTCAGGTCACTGACTACCTGTAACGACTGCCAAAGATCTTTATATGGCACCCGGGACCAACAGCTTAACGTGCTTTCCGAGGCACGGAGGAAACTCGGTATGTAATGGGCGGTCACCCATCCACAGATCGACCTAGGCAAGCGCAGCTTAACCTAAAGATCGACCCGAGTGGCAGTTCTTGTTAAGCTACGAGCAATAAGGTTATTCTTATTCTTATATATTCTTAGTTTATTTAACCCCATTGCATTTATGGTTAGGTAAATTTTATCTCACAAGTAGGTGTACATAATATGCCTGATTAACGCTCAATAATATACAATATGTTGGATATAAATGCTAAATGTACGCTCATAGTGCAAAGTACAAGGTTAAGCGGAACAAGTAAAGTAAATACCAGAGGTAAAATCGTTAAAAAAGCAGTTCACCAGTTGGAGGAAACGGAGTATTTCCGTCATTGGCGGCAAGCTATGATTATGATATAATTGCTTATTTCATTGTTGGGTGTCTATTAATGGACTGACACATGACAACGTATATTTTTCCACGGAATTATGTGGAATGACGTCTGAAGGAACCTATAATTTTATAATCAACGAAATAAACCAGCAATTGGCTCTAATAAGTCTCCATTGAATAGTCATGCTATGTCCTGATGATTCGCTTATTAAACCATTTAGTGTAATTATAGTGCAGAAAGAATTCAAGAATTTAATCAAAATGACCAGTAACAGTGTCTACAGATCAATAAGGTTTAGTTTAGTTTAGTTTAGTTTAACTGGGCTTTTATCCGCACTTAGCCTCTTGATTGGGCCATTGTGCGTGATGTTTAGAAAATACCTACTCCAACCAACATACGAGTAGGTCGTCCCAGAATTGTAGCAGCCTTCCCAGACTACTGCAGGCTTCCGGGAGAGTTAATGGGGATCGTAAAGTTTGTGCCCGGTGATCTGCCACGCTCCTGCACTCTAGGAGTACGTGCCGTGGCGTTTCTTCCGCCTCCATGCATCCTCTGCACAATGGGCTATCAGTTACACCTACCTATGTTATGTAGATGTTTGTTTAAGGAACAGTGACCCGTTAAAATTCCTATGATTTTACGGAGTTTGTCTCTTTTGAGTTTGATGAGATTGCGAGTAAACTTCATTGACGCGTCCGGAACTTTAGGCGGTTTCGGCGAGGTGTTTTTCGGTGGTTTGTGAACGCAGCCATGTTTTTATTTGGGCCTCAGATCAATAAGGCTTTTTTTTTTTTATTGGGACAAGCCCGCCACACTATTCCAACGACAACGTCCCAGAGAAATGATTTGACTGTCTTGGATCCCGCAACGAAATCAATCAGAAAAGAATAGCGGAGGAGTAGGAAAAACAGAAAAAGGGTAACTTAGGTATTACATAATGTACAATAATGTTGTTACAAAACGACAATTAAATCTTAAAAATGGTGCTGAAAGTAAATATACCTATTTAAAATATTATATGTCCTACTTTAATAACCATAATAGAAAGACATTTACAAAAACAGCTTCTAATTTAAATAAAACACGTTTCAATATAAATAACATCAGGTTTCTGGATTAAGAATGTAAACTTCAAAAGTTGAATTTCAAAAGTTGTCGTAATGTTGGAGTTTGTTAAATTCTTCACTATAAATTCTCAATTCAGGAACCAGGTATTAGACTCTCCTCAGACGTCTTTTTTGGAGAGTGAGATATAAAGAGATAGATAAACCACCCATGTTCCTTCTTAGCCTGTTTTGTCCGAGGCCGCGGTATCTATTTCGAACAGCCCACAACCCCGACATGACCAGCAGCCCCGGAAGGTCCTTTGACGTCTTGTACATTGTTAAAATTGCTGGCATAGGTACTTGTTGTTGTACCTACGCAAGCACATCAAGCAACACGAAACTAAAAAATTTTCCCAATCAATCTTGAACCTCAACAATAAAACAACCTTATTTTATCTGTAGATAAAGATGAAAATTTATTAGACATTTGACAGATTGTCTGTACTACATATCTAAGGCCACCTATACCTACCACGTTTGTTATGGCCTATCGTCACAAGAGTTTCCTACTCTTGTTCTATCTTATCTCAGCAACTCATCACGTTTAAAAAAATATATTATAGGAACGGCTTCCAGTCTACCCGGATGCAGCTGAATATCAGTATTTTACATGGAGCAACTTCCTATCTGAGCTCCACAATCTGCTTAGTTCAAGGCAGAGCCTTGGCTTAGACCTTTAGCGACTGTCAAAGATTAACAAACGACTTTCGGGACCAAGGGCATACCGTGCTTTCCGAGGCACAGATAAAATCGATATAATTTATCTATAATATGTATGTACCTATTTAGAAATATATAAGTATGTTTATCAGTTGTCTAGTACCCATAACACAAGCTCTGCTTAGCTTGGGACTAGATGGCGTTGTGTGATAGTTGTGGAATATTAATATATTATTATTATTATTTATTATTATATAAAGGGTGTAAAAGTACTCTTAACGCAAACGAGAGGCACTTGTTCTCCCCACCACTGCGATCATTTTTTTGTTCTAGACCATACCTGGGAACCCTCTAGTTACGGAGATATTGGAGGACGAAGCTCCACATTTTTCACAGCTGTTTTTGTAAATACTAGTTTTTCAGGTTATAATTTTACTAAAATTACCTCCATGACCCGTTTACTATTCAAAGCATTCACTAGCACAGTGTTTTAAGAGTGCTATATTGAGTTTTACCGTAAAATGAGATTTTTGACCCCGAAAAAAAAAATCGGTTTCCCAGCAAAAAAAATTGCGTAGGTGTACTTAGTCTGATGTACAAAATGGTTGGTTGACGATTGTGTGAAGAGTTAATTCACACCCTGTATACTGCATGGTCACTCAAACATAGACCGACCTTGGCAGACGCTACCTCACCTTATAAGGTCGACCCGTATGGCTAATCGGTCGTCGTTAAGTCAGACTAATCAATTTATTCTCAGTCGACACAGTCAGCCTCCTTGATAACTTCACAACTTTGTACATCTACTCTACCTGTTTTTAATTACCAAGTTATCGAAGTTTCACCTTACGGCTACGTCATGACACCTGTAAGCTGTTACCATCAAAGTTGGGCCTTATCAAACAATGGCGCTTCACAAACTAATTTCGATATACTCGTAGTTTGCGTAGGATCAGGCCGTGGGTGGACACTCTTCAAAGAATGAAGACAATGTTGTGTTCGGGTTGAAGAAGACATTTTGGGTCGCTCGTAAACGGTGAGTTTAAAGACGATTTTCCGTTTGATTTGTTACAATGCACAACTCGACTTTTAAACAGCCTATGACAGTATTTTTTACGAGAAAAACTGTTTCAAAATTCACGAATTGCAGCTTAGGCCGTACTCCAACTAAAGGATCAATCATTTTGAGAACATGCGACCGTTGCATTAATTTTTTGCAGCAACGCGTCGTCGTACCGACAGAGGGCGCGTTCCGGTTTCAGAATAAATCACTGATATTATATGATCGCGACACTCGCGTTTTGGTGCGACCGATCGCTTTAGTCAGGACACAGGGTGAGGAATAACTATGTCAAGTATGATATGGAACGTCAAGAAGACGAGTAACAGAAGAGTATGGAAAAAGAACGTACCCCAAATGAATTGACTACAAGACGTACGGCGATGCGTCATCGTTTCATGGTGGACATCCCACCCATTCGCACTAAACGTTTTGGGAACACTTTCATTGTGCGTACAGCTAAGGAGTGGAATTCCCTGCCGGAGTCTGTATTTCCTGATAAGTATAACCTAGGGGTCTTCAAGTCAAGAGTGAATAGGTTACTTCTAGGTCAGCGTGCTACATCTTCGACCACATCGTCACTTAACATCAGGTGAGATAGTGGTCAAACGCGAGCCTATCTACAATAAAAAAAAAAAAAAAAAAAAAATTGGGATAATAGCAAGAGAATGGTGAGAGGGTGAGGAATAACGTGTCTTTGCCGTTGCAATTAGGGATAATAATCAAAAACGTGTCTCATTCATGCAATCAAATAATGAATGGTAACGAGCAACTCAACAATAGATCTCTAGAACACATAGTTTGTATCCACACGTGGATAAATTCACTTGCACAGCAGAACAGCGTAATGTGGGGATTTGTATTCAGCGCGTGACGTGTCGGCGACGAGACGACGACGTGCGGACACCAGCACGAATATGTTATTATATCGCAGTTTTAAACTGATATTTTTGGACCTTTTGTTCAGGATTTTGAACGTGAATTGTTTGAAAACTGACGGTGTATAGAAGTTTTACAGATTTATCTCTGGCTGCAGATCGGTAGGTCGAATGCTTCCGATGAAAGTTACATAGTTTCGGCTTTAGTTTCGAATATCTTAGGGTTATCTCAACCAGCTTAGCAACCTAGTGGTTATAAGATAATGGAACACTACTTGTAAGAGCTGCTTTCCTATTTTATACTGATGGATGTGCAGAAACCACTCTTAATGATTGCAGAATTCCCACATAACATAACATAACACCACGCCTGTAATTCCCGAAGGGTTAGGTAGAGGTGTACCTAATCGTACATTTCGCCGTACAGCCATAATGTGTAATTTATTTATTTATTTAAACTTCATGCACAAGAGTGGTACACAGGCGGACTTAATGCCACAAGGCATTCTCTACCAGTCAACCTTTGGGTCAAATAGGACAGCATTGTGGTAGTGTACAAAAAAAAATAAGGAGAAACCCTTTAATTATATAAATAGATATACATAAATACATACTAATACACATATTTCTTACTAATTATTGATACTTACTAATTTGTGAACTTAGGTTAAGTTAGTACTAATTCATAAGTTCTTTTGATTAATCCAGACAACTAAAGTAGTGTCGTAGTGTCTCCACACTTAAGCCGAACTATGAAAGTAAAGAGACCCAGTCAAGTTAGTCAAGTATGACTAATTTAGTCGAGCTACATACCCGCATGGGAGCTATCGCCAAGATAACGTGGAGTTGCTCATCACGGGAAACTTTAGCGGCATGCTAACTTAACATTGTCGTAGAAGGCGTGTAAAACTAGACTAAGGATGTAGAACAATAGATTGCATCATCGACTTTCGAAATGGAGGAAAAAAATCACTTTAAATTCTGAAGTCGGTGACAAAAAGTATTTTTTTTTTAATTTTTGTGTTTTTGAAGTCGGTTTTATTTTATGTAAAAAAGTTTTTTTATAAGCTTTTAGTGCACTTGCTGTTAGTCCGATTGAGCTGAAATTTTGCACACACCTTTGGTTCTGCTGACAAAACATTTTTATAACAGGCGTGACGTGATCTTGCCGCCAGGGTCGCCGCCTCACGAGAGAACCCCACAATGACACCTTTGTTTTTTTTTATTTGGCAGGTGGAACATCATCAAATAACCCCTCCCACTCTTGGGCAGAGCGAAAGGGAGTGTCAGACTTCTACTGACTAGAAACCACCCATGTTCCTTCTTAGCCCTTTATGTCGAAGCCGCAGCAACGACACAGCTGCGGGCCCCTTCCATGTTGCTGACATCTCTTTGAGGCACGCGTGGAACACGAACGCGCCGTCGACACGGCCTGTCGTCGTCATAAGACGGACGGACGGCGAGCTAGCTAATTACTCACCGTCCACAGGCCCGCGTCTACGGTGGCCAGAAGCCGTCACGTGGCTCCCGACGCCCGGAGCGTCTCTCGCAGCGGCACAATCCACAATTACACGTAATTGATGAACCTAACCACAGAATTAAATAATATTAAATCCAGTCTATTACTGTCCCACTGGTGAGCAAAGGCCTCTTCTGATACAGAGAAGAAACGTGCATTGATCACCACGCTTGCTTTGAAGACGGGTTGACGATTGAAGACTTATGACTTAATTATAAGTCCAGGTTTCTTCGCGATATTTTGCTTCTACGATATCGATAAAAAATAAAACAAAATATTTTTATTTTATTGATTGACTAAAATATGACGTTCGTTGCTGTACATAGGCGAAGAGATTGAATAAGAATATACAATTGAAAAAGATAAATTGGCATCTGTATTTACAATACAGATTATGATGTATTGACTAAGGCTACATTAATAATAGGATTATCTAATGAAAAAAGCGTTCCAAAGTACAAAATATGATTTTGCTATTTATTTTACATCTCATAAGATCCTAACGTGTTCAACGGTGAAGGCTGTATGATTTTAATTTGGCCAAGAAAACTACACCGCAGATAAGGCGAAGCTTCCTGTAACATGGAACCTACTTGTAGTGTTTTTCTGCGCACACAAAAGGGATGTTGCTAAGCCGGATGTTGTGAGGCCAATGCAGCTAAGCCACAATTTTTGTGAAAGTGGGGGGTACACTGTTCATCCTGTTCCTGCTCCATTTTCTACAATTCTTCTCCACAATTTTTGCGAAATGGAGTTAAGTGCATTAACATACTCACAAAGAGCCATACTTTATATTAGTCAATACATCTAATAGATATCATAACTGTAAGCAGGTTATTTTTAAATTTGCCAATTAATGTAAGTGTAGTTTTAATAAGAGTCAAAAAGTGTATGCAGCTTAGATTCATTGTGTCAATACAACAACAAGTCATAGAAAATTATTATTGAGTGGTCAATAGTTGTAAGAGCTCATAGAAATATTGACCTCCAAAATTATGACATCGTAATACTGTATTCTGGACAAGATCTTTAAGTTTATTGGTAGGGATTTAAAGTTTTTTTGATAGAGCTTCTGTAAATCGCAACATGGTGTCATGACAGATTTGCGTGGAGCTCTGCGCTGTACCTACAGGTGAATATTTAAAATTCTCTTCAGATAATGATAGATTTAAAAAATGTTGTTTTAGGACTTCCTTTTCGATATTGCATCCATTTTAATAACAGCCAGTTCATATTATCACCAGTATATTCAGTGTATCATGATTTTTATAACAATCTGGAAGAAGGACCAATTAGTGACAACTCAGAAAGTGAATACTTCCTTTTAACTTCCACATTTTTCTGTATCACTTTTTAACAGTTCATTTGATTTTTCCCGTTTTTTGTTTAACCGGTATTGTCCCACTCCTAAGCAAAGGCCTCCCCCCATTCCTTCCACTTCTTAAGATGGTGTGCTTCTAAAAATAAATGAAAAAGTAATTATTTTGTATTTATTTTCAAATATTCTACTCCACTTACGCTTTTTTTAACCGACTTCCAAAAGGAGGAGGTTCTCAATTCGTCGGATCTTATTTTTATGTATGTTCCTTAATTACTCGAAGATGGCTGAACCAATTTCGATTTTATTTACTTTGTTTGAAAGGGTGTAGTTCCCAGGTGTTCCCCGGTGGTGGTGGTACCAGGTGGTCAGCAAGTCAGGATCTGATGATGGGATCCTGGAGAAATAGAGAGAACTTTTCAAATTTTATAGGCAAACTTGAAGTGATTTAATTAGTTTTTGGAAGAGTACCTTCTCGGAGTGATCCCATTTCAATTAGGTGAAAATCTCACGAATAACTTTGGAGATCGGCAACGGAACTCCTCAATAAATGAAAGCAAATGGACTGGGATTGCTGAAATCTCATGTCTGCCTATTGTTTACACCAGTTCATAACATAACCTCACGCCGGTACGCTTTAAATGGGTAAGGTCGTCCCGCTCTCTTTATAATATTTACTTGCATCCTCGATGTGATGAAATCAGGGAGTAGCTTTAGTCTGGGCAAAAAAAAAACATAATTGTGACGACACGGTTGGCGCAGTGGCTCAAGCAATGGACTGCTGCGCTGCGTGTCGCGGGTTCGATTCCCGCACGGAACAAATATTTGTATGACCTACAGATAGTTGTTCCGGGTCTGGGTATTTGTGTATGTGAGTTTAAATGTTTGTGAACGCACCCACGATACAGGAGAAATTCCTAGTGTGGGGCAACGTTTTTTAAAAAAAAAAAAAAAAAAATTAATACCCAGGATTTATCACCTCAAAGTTAAGAAAATAATGGCACTTCTAACCAAAGGTAAAAGGCCTTATGCACACATATTCTGGATGGTTAACCGCATTTTGCTTGACATGGTGGATGAACATAAATATGCTGAGATACGAAATCCTTATTCATTCGTCATTTAAAGTGCAACTTTTTTGTGAACTTTTTCTATAATGCTGAAGTAACTATTCTGTCAGATTACTGACGCACTAATTCCTTCTGTAATATACAGGAACAGCCAACAGCCTATCAGAAGACTACAAGCGACAAGTGGAAGGGCTGTCTGGCATGAACATCTAGCAGAAGAAATTTGGTCCTATTTGGCGCAGCCGTGAGATGCACACAGTCTTTTACAGTTTAGTTTTTTAGTTTATTTTGTATTGTTTGTTGTGTGCACTTTGTGGTATGTGCTAAATAAATATGTTTTCTGTCCTTCTTTCTTTTTTCTTTTCTTTAAAACTACAGTTAATGTGTGGTCACAATAGGAGAACCTGCATTAGGAGGACAAAGCCTACAGCAGTACGGGTTGCCCTAGCCGCAAAAGTCAGAAGGCTTACACGGCGAGACTACCCCAAAACAAGGCACGATGTCAATTCCTTAGTAGAAGTGGTGTCTAGTAGTGAAGGCTTGGGAAGGACCTTTAAATTATAATAAAGATTGTTTCATTTTTTAAGAATTCAAACTATTTAACAAAATAATTAATATGGCTGAACAAAATGAATAGTGTTAAAAACAAATAAAAAATCCTATTAGAACCATTTTCGACTTCTACGCAGATGAAGTAGCGCGCAAAAGCTAGTTGTACATAATAGTAGTCAACAGGCCTTAGCCACATAACTTAAAAACTATGATATTTTGGTATTTTTAATAACAGCATTCAATAGTTACACGTTTTAATAGTCTAGGGTAAAAATTTTAACCCTCTACTATAATATGACACTGATTTATGTTAGAATAACTGGTTTTACCCGCATCCTTTTTTTTTAAACATCCATAACTCAGAAGTGTAGTTCTGTGGATTAGCTCCATTACCCTCCAAGGCGACGAAATAATATATGATTCTGTTTAGTCCGTCAATTAGATTAGGTACCTACCTATCGAAAAATAGTAGATACGTGTTTTTTGATTAAATCAATCAAAATTGAATAAGAGAAAACGCGTCAAAGACCGTATGAAATGTAGAAACCACTCACATGTTTATTTTACTTGTTAAAACCAATCACTATAAAGCCGAGCCCAAAACTTTGGCATGGTTGTTATGGAATCCGAAGGTATATTTACCTAGTCTAGAGTACAGTCAGCAAAAGAAGTAAGTAGCTTTAGATTTCGGAATTTTAATTATTTGATAGTACAAGACTCCAGATAAGCTCACACTAATAAAGGGTGTAAAAGTACCCTTCACGCAAACAAAAGGCACTTGTTCTCCCCACCACTGCAATCATTTTTTTGTTCTAGACTATACCTGGGAACCCCCTAGTTACGGAGATATTGGGGGTCAAAGTTCCAAATTTTGCACAGCTGTTTTTGTTACCTAATACTAGTTTTTCAGGTAACAATTTTACTGAAATTACCTCCATGACCCATTTACTATTCAAAGCATCCACGAGCACAATGTTTTAAGAGTGCAACATTGAGTTTTACCGTAAAATGAGATTTTTGACCTCAAAAAAAAAGTCGTTTCCCAGCAAACATTTTTGCGTAGGGGGGTACTTAGTTTGATGTACAGAATGCTTGGTTGACGTATGTGTGAAGGGTTAATTTACACCCTGTATTATAAAGGCGAAAGTTTGGAGTGTGTGAGTATTTATGTTTGTTACTCTTTCACACAAAAACTACTGAATGGATTTGGATAAAATTTGGTGCACAGATAGTTTATAACCTGGATTAACACATATAATAGTTTTTATACTGATTTTGTCTTCCCGTAGGATATTTTAGCTTTTAATATTTCAGAAAATTATTCTGGACAATTTCATTTCTCTTCAAAAACTTGTTAGTAACGAATACATATCTAACAAGTTTTTATTAAAAAACCTGTTTTGAAAGTGTTAACATATTTCTGATGCTGACTGTCCTTTTTCTAGTGAAACATGAGTTTTAGTAAGGTCCAGCTAGGAAGGGTCTCATAAAGCTATGTATATAGTGTAGCGTAATTAATATAAGGGACATCGACGCGAAAATATTTATCATTCAATTTAATATTGACACATTAAATCGGCGGTTCTACACAGGTTATGATAAATTGACCATATTTTTTTATAAGTATGAATTTATTTTTAGAATTGTGTTAAAGAAATACTCCAGAAAAAACATAAACAATGACTCCAGAAATAAATTATTTAAAATATGTACAGGGTTATTTGTAAAACACCGTTAACCTCTCAGGACTAAGTTGCTAACATCATTATCAACCACTTTTGTTCTATGACTTTTAAAAATTTATCATATTTTAGTTCATCAGATTTACTTACAAAAATAAAAATATTTAAATAGTACGCTCTAAATGTTACCAAGTCTGCGAAGCAAAAGAAAACGATAGTACGGTCGACCAAGAAATTGGTTTACCACTTTTGATGACATCTCCCAGTAACATAATTATTCGTTAAGGATTACTGTATTACATTAACGTAATTGGTTAACTGTGAGCCAATCACAGAGCAATGGTTAAAAGAGCATGCAACTTGAACTGTGATGTCAACGCAATAGAGAATATTTTATGTAAACACATACCAACTTGTCCTTTATAAATCAAGGAGGTTTATGCTAGATACCATACTTAAAAAAAACTAATTCATTTTCGAATCGCTTTTGACATATGATCTGTCAAGTGTCAGTTATTGATCAACTCAATAAATTATGTAAAATAGCCCTTGATGTTTTGTACGTGCAAATGATATTCAACCTTAGAGTGGTAAACCAATTTCTTGGTCGACTATACAATAGCGAGGGGAGCGGGGTAAGGGCGGCTGGGTAATCGTAGCGTTGCGAGTTACGACAGTGCGCAACAGGCGTAGGTATTAAAGGTACAGCAAAATACAGAGTTGAAATGTGTTAGATAGGACAACGAAATCTTGAACTTTTGTTTTTGGTAAATGTATTATGTTTTGTAAAAAGTCATAGAACAAAAGTTGTTGTTTATGATGATAGTAATATAGTCTTGCAAGGTTAACGGTATTTTAGAAATAACCCTGTATATTAAAACTAAAGCTATTTAAAACAAAAAAAGAACTTGGAAACTAAACCACCTTGTTGAATGCAAGGTTAGGTGTATTTGTGAAGGTTGAACTTACGTGAAGGTTGAATAACGACTTCTTACTTTGCAAAATTAAATTTTAATTTTTTTGTATTTGGTTCTGAAAGTTGCATCAAATGGCCTAATATTACACACAGTTCTCAATCTTAACGTTTTGTTTATCTAATAAATTAAATAATGATTTCTTGTCTTAATAAACACCTTTTGCAAACTGGGTTTTTGTTTTCCAACGTCGAGATCCCGAGTTCATATAACCCAAAACTATTTAAGTCGCGAGTAAAAAGGGTTCTTCTGAGTAAGCTCTTTCCATCGTCGGCCTCATCTCTGCCCTTATGCGGCCGCCACACTATGCTCCTCGCGCTGCTCATCGCTATGCTCATCGCCATGCTCCTCGCGCTGTCACTATTTGCCGCGATGTTGCCCACTCTGCCCACACTGCTCTTCTCGCGCAATTAATCGCGACGCTCCTACAAAAACAAAAACAAACATAGGGAGCGGTGGGCAGGACGAGGAGCACGACGTACGGCATGACGAGTAAAGTGGCCACACTATGTCTCTGCCTCCTTTCCTTGCTACTTCCCATGCCACTCGTCGAGTGTGTGGCGGCCGCATTAGGGCAAAATAGCGGTCAAGGTAAGCCCATGTCAAATAAAATAAACTAAAAAATATTTTCCGGGCAACAAAATGGTTTCTTACTGTTTGCTGTTAACTAAAATAAAATCAATAACAAGAGGAAATTAAACTAAGTTCCGAAAAGTTCTGGAGTGGCGACCGCGAATCGGAATACGTTGCGTTAAAAGGCCTCCCATTAGGTTGACCGATGACCGGTGAAGGTTGTGGGGATCCGCAGGAAGCCAGACGTACGGGACCGGTCAATGTGGTGAAACCTGGAGGAGGCCTAAGTCCAGCAGTGGATGTCTTTTGGCTGAAATGATGATGATGATAATAAATATTTAAGAATACTTGGATATTAAAGTGGCCATTTGTTATTTTTTCCCCTTGAATAAATAATAAGTAAGTGGCGTTCAACCGGCTTATGATTACGTTTTTTTAAAGTCGATAAATCATAAAACATGTTTTCAATAATGTGAACTGTGATTTGTGATGTACTCGTAATATTTATTATTAGATCAATAAAAAGGCATCCTTTCGCACGTGTTAATCTTGGAAATTGTCGAGCTCTACTTAAACGTTTGGATTTCTTAAACGATTCTTTTTTAGTTTTAGATTATTATTCAAAGTAGCCTTCCAGTCTAACCGGGTGCAGCAGAGTACCAGTAATTGACATAAATCCTATCTGACATTCACAACCGAGTAACTGGGTAATACGATACCCCTTGGTACGACTGAATGTCAGACTTTCGGCTTCTGGCTACTCGTAATGACTGTCAAAGATATACAAAGGACAGCCGAGACCAACGGGTTAACGTGCTTTCTTGGAAACTTGGTATGTAATGAGGGTCACCCATCCTCGGAACAACCTCGGCAGGCGCGGCTTAACCTTAAAGGTTGACCTCCTGATCATAATTATATATGTTCAACTATACCATAAAATAAAAAAATAAGTCTTTATTACTGTTTTACAATAGTCAACAATATTTACTAAATTTTTCACTGACGATCGGTTTTTTCAACAACAACTTGCCCTTCGTCAAAGGCCTCCTCCAAGGATTTCCATCTATCTCTTTCGCGTGCGATTCTGATCCTTTCTGGACCAGCAGCTCTTTTGAGGTCATCTTCCCAACGTTTGATACCACTCAGATATTATTTTTGTCCATTTCTCATTTTTCTGTCTTAGCATTATGGCCTGCCCATTTCCATTTTAGTGTTTTGCATACTTTATTGATATCTTTAAATTTAGTTATAGTTTTAATTTTGTAACTATACCAACAAGAAATAAACTGAAGTTTTTCTGCGTTATTTTCCATTCTCCAGACATTCTATTGATATTCTCAGCTATTATCACGTCTCATAGAATCTGAGAGATATTATTTAAGCGCCCAAAGACCGTAAAATCCATAAGTACCATTTTATGACAACAATCTTGCTTAGATTTAACATCGCTACTGAATGTGCTTTGAGAAACGCTTACATTTTATAGGTGGTAATAAAGATGATGTTCTTAAAATAGCTTTAAATAAAGAATATAATTATTTATTAGACATCATCTTTTAGTATAGATTATATAGTGATTACAACAAAATGACAACGACAATGCATTGGCATGCTGTGTCGTGGGAAACTGATTGTCGATTATAAAAAAAACACGCTGTACTTGCAAATTACCCGTTAATTACTACAGTTTGCAGATTCACGTCGTAAATAATTATAATAAATTTCAAAGCCTCATATTACAACATAGAACAAACCTTTTGGGGGGGGGGGGGAATCATCAATAAACCCCTCCCGTTCTTGGGCAGAGAAAGGGAGTGTCAGACTTCTACTGACTAAAAACCACCCATGTATCTCTTACAACATTCCGCAGCCCCGACGGGCGTCGGCCCTTGCGAGCCCCTTCCATGTTGCTGACATCTCTTTGAGGCGAACACGAACGCACACGGCCTGTCGTCATCATAAGACGGACGGACGGCGAGCTAGCCCATCACTCACCGTCCACAGGCCCGCGTCTACGGTGGCCGGAAGCCGTCATGTGGTCCCCGACGCCCGGAGCGTCTCCCGCGGCGGCTGAGACGTAAGGTTCTCTCCCTCTCACGTTCAGCCACCTCCTTCGCCAGCATCACTGCTTCGCAGAAGGAGGCCACGGCGTCCCATTCCTCTTCGCCCCGGACTATGGCTTGCACCAGGGCCGGACGCGAGAGGTCGCCGCCGCCGATCGCCGCTGAACACGGTGGAGCTCAGCCCAAGCGGGGCAGACCACCACGGTGTGCTTCACCGTGTCCTGAGGCCGATCCTCAATGTGATGACACCCGGGTGTTTCCTCCCGTCTGATTCGGTGCAGGTACCTCCCGAAACAACCGTGTCCGGTAAGGACCTGTGTCAAACGGAAGGTGAGGGCGCCGTGACACCTATTCAGCCCTTCCTCAAAGAGGGGACTTACCGCCGCTATCGTGGCGTGCCCTACATAGAACAAACCTCAAGTTGCAGTGCTTAAAGCTCTTATGAAGGTTCATAATAGTTGTGCACCTTTTTCTCGACGTGTTAAAAGTGCCCATGGAGGTCGATGTGAAATAAAATATGTTGATTTTGATCGAAGAACATAACAATTTTGTTGTTTTGTTTACCATAGTAAACCAACATCAAGCCAGTTGTGTTGTTTAGTACTTTGAAATAAAAGACAACCAATCCAGACTGGTACTGAGGAAAAAATGAAAATGAAAAAAAAAAGAAGTTATCAGCGAAGAGACAGGATTATTTACATACAACATTATTTATTTCCTCTGAAGAAGAAAGAAGTATTAAATTAAAACAAAGAGAGGATGCGAGGCGTTACGTGGCTTCCCGCTATCAAGCATATTAAAGGGGGACGATGGAAATATTTTTTAAGATTAATGACCTCTCTATATTTACGTTCAGTGAGGTGAATGGTCGTCGTAGACAATATTCATTTAGCTAGCTTGCCTGAATTTTACATCGACCATAAAACGACCAAATGAAAAATGTGTCTTCACCTTCTAACTGAAATTGTTTGGAAACGTCTCGAACAATGACGTAGACGGAGGCGGCAGCGGCGACGGCGTCAGCGGGGGCATGGCGCGGCGAGGGGGACCACCATATAAACCACAACCGCGGTCCGGAGCGCCCTTTTTTTCGATCGACACATAGCACTGTACGCGTCGCGCGCCGTCCAAATCTTTATTGTTATATACCTTTGTAATAAACCAGTATTTTCAAAATCAGCGTCGTCGTCATTCATACAGCCCATATAAATCTCCACAACAGAAATTACTGTTTAGTTCGGATGTGTTTGAATTAACAAAAGTATTTTTCGATTTAGAGCGTTCAATGCTTTATCAAGTTATTGCGTTTAAATTTTTCTTTGGAGTTTTAAATTAGGTACATTCCCTCCACCTGGACACTAGAATTGAAAATACACCAAAGTTTTCGATTAATTACGGACATAATTCATATTTTTGTCAGTGACTTTTCTGTTGTATATGAAAAGTTGCGGATTCTGCCTGAGAATTATCATCGTTTGAATTTAATTTTCTATCTTTAAAAGCTACCACGTACATTGTTCGCATAATATTTCATTTTGCAACTGCATTTTAATTTTGCCGCTTTCTATAGTAAATTGTTGGCTTACAACAACAACAGTTTCCTGGAAAATGTCCAGCCAGCTTATATTATTATTTTTTTGAAAACTAAAACGCTTGATGCAGATTTTCACAAATGTATTTTATTTAAATCAGCACGTCTTCAATAAATTACTGATAATTTTCTTTACAAGACATTGGGCTTGAACGAGTATATAAGGATCGTAGCAGGTGGTGTTGAAAAAGGCATAAGGTTCATGTATGTACATATGTATATTCTGGAAAGTACGTAGGTGGTGGTACTTCTTACCGGTAATCCAATTAGCTCATGGTTTTCTACTCAATTAATTTTCAAATCGGCCAAAAGCGAACCGGAGGACTCAAAAAGGTTTGTCCCTGAATTACAAGCAGTTGTTATGTGAGCATCGTTCCTCTGGCGACCCTTATCAAGTGCAGACGGCTTGTGTGATGTATTTCAAGACAAATGTTTGGTACCGGCTTTTAATTGAATTCGTGTTAAGCTGCCCACGGTCTTTAAATCTGGTTACTCATATTGCGTTGTGGATATCATTGTGCTACCATGGAGCCTCTCTGCTCTAGTTATGTCAGCGAGAAATTGGGCGTAGTATACCTAGAGGGACCGATGACCTGGTGAAGGTTGCGGGGTTCCGTTGGATGCGAGACGCAGCGGCCGATGATCCTTGCACTTATACTGATTGTATAAAGAACTCGATACTGCGTTTCAGATGTCAAATTGCCGATCAAGGTCACACGGCTGCCAAGCTCAAATGGAAGTGTGCTGGCTACATCTGTCACATGCCGGAAGAGCAACCACACGATGGGTTCCGAACAGCATTAAACGGCAACGCGGCAGAACCATAAGGAGATGGTGGACAAAAAATACTCTTTTCTAAGGTATTGGCGGATGAAAGCACTGGATAGGAATAATTGGAAAAAGGGAAGGGACGCAGTGGGATACAAATTGAGTACGCTACAAAATCCTAACTTGAAGTTTTACGGGCAGCTTTTCAAATTTGACAAGTTTGGTACATTAACAATCTGCCCGTAACACTTCAAGTTAAAAAATTGTTGCGATTCGTTTTTCCACTTGTCCGTTGCGATTGGTTTTTCCACTTCCTTCGTCCGTGGGAAACCACAAAGTGACTGAAATCATCGAATAACCCCTCCCGCTTTTGGGCAGAGCGAAAGGGAGTGTCAGACTTCTACTGACTAAAAACCACCCATGTCCCTTTTTAACCCTTTTGTCCGAGACCACGGTATCTCTTTCGAACTACCCGCACTAGCCCACAATTCTACACCTTGAAACAGAATGTGTATTCAATAGTATCACAACTACTAGAAAATTCCAACTTAATTAATAACCAATACTGTGTTACGTAACCATTACACAGTAATCGAATCAAATCTCCGATATGTGATGCACGTGTAGACTGTAGTTACGTCGCTAATTGAGAATCCTATAATTGCTTAATAAGCAAGCTGATAGGATGAGCAGTCTTGTAGGTAATGTACGTGTATCTGGGTTATTGAGCTAGTGTACATTGTGATGTTATTAAACCTTTATTATTGGTTTTGTGGCACCGGCTTCCGTGTGCGAACAAAATAATATCCTGTTTAATGGAAGTGGAAATTATGTTTTCCTACTCCTCCGCTATTTTTTTCTAATTAATTGCGTTGAGGAATCCAAGGCTGTTAAATCATTTCTCTGGGACTTCGTCGAGCTTCATTGTCTCGGCGCTTTTCTGTTGGTCCCCACTGTTGATTCAGGCTTACAGGAGTTACAGTGGTTTAGGAATAGTGTGGCGAACTTGTTCAAAAAAACCTGTTTAATAATAATAATAAAGATATGCTAAGCGGTCATCAAAGTGAATGCAATGTAAAAGTATAATAATAATAATATATAATATATAATAATATGTTTATTTATCTCAATAATGCACACAGACACAGTTTAAAAATAAAGTGACAGAAATTCAATGAAAATAATAATATATAGCTTTGAGTGGCTTTGAGCATAAAGTATTTGAATCCACAATAATAGTCTATGTATACAAAATAATAATGAACCCTGCCTCTTAAACTAGAAGACCTGTATTTTAAGAGACAGTGATCGGTCAAAATTGGTATTTAATAAAAATGAGCTTTACAAGAGTGAAAGTGTGTCGATCCACCATTTAAATGTATATTAATATTAGTTTTAGTATTAATCAATTTGGGTATGTGTGTGTGTGTGTGTGTATGTAGTATGATTCTTATCCTTGATAATCTACAGTACCGACTTCGTAGTTATTTAAATACATTCAACGTGAAAGTATCCATGTAGGGTACTTTCACGTTGAATGTATTTAAATCTTCTCAAAACTATAACTAAAAGCTGGTCCTTATGTAAATTAATTGATTAAAGAAAACTGGCGCGCCGAACTAAGGACCACTTTACAAAAATGTATAACATTACGTAGATAGTATACAAAAATGCATAACATTACGTAGACTATCCGGGTGAAGTTAAGGTAGAGAAAGATATTACATTATCCGGACCAGGGTTTCATGCAAATAGGATCCCGGCTTACCCAGTAGTTCGGAAGTTGGTGACGTTAAAACCATACATCAGTGTCGCAGGTAAATGCGGAAACTAAAATTTGGGTAGCAACTTTTACTTCGTGGAATTTCCTGAAAAAGTATTACCACAGAGCTGCGGTGACATTGAAAAACTAGAATTCCATTAATTTGAAAGCTTTTTCTTTTTATACATTGGTATAAGGGCAGGAGAATGAAAAATGGTGATGTTTTGTTTTTGGGCCGTGAAATGGCTCGACAGGCATCATCATTCTCTTGAATTGGGATAACGGCTTATCCCAATTCATTTTGGGCAACGCAGCATGTCGTCTTCTTCCGTACTTCTCTATTACTTGGCCAACGGCATCTATGGTCATAAAATATTGAAATAAATAATTCATGTGCAGAAAAGATGGAAGACGGAAATCACACTAATATTATAAAGTTTGTGAGTGTGTGAGTGTGTATGTTTGTTACTCTAAAACTACTGAGCAGATTTGGATATTGGAACACATATAGTTTATAACGTGAATTAACACATAGGATAATTTTATCTTGATTTTATCTTACCACGGATAATTTTCGAGTTGTAGCGGGCGAAGCCGATGGCAACAGTTAGTAATTCATAATTTATTCATTCATGAATGTATTCATTTTATTGTGTTTTTTTGTCTTGCGTGATTCTAATAATTACTTTTTATTTATTAAAAGCTATTTTCCGGATATAGATTCCGTATCTAAACCCAAATATGAACGTTTCATGAATGCTTACTTATTTACGTGTATTTTTTTGTCTATAATCCGCAGATTATGGTTATGAATACGTGGTCCGACCGCATAGTTCGATCAATCGGACTACGTGAACTTTTTTTTCCAGTTGGTCCGTTTTTAGAATGTTGCTAGTCGAACTACTTAATCTTACCGACCGCGTGGTCCGACTTTGGAATCGAACCACGCGGTCGAACCAGGTGAACGATTACCAGTTCACTTGGTCCGATTCATCGAAATATAAAGGAATCCCAATTTTTCATAGTCTGATTACCGACCTCTATGTAATAGGTTATCAAATCTCCTTATAAAGTAATAGTTCATTGTCAATGATAGATGTCTAGGTAATCAGATATTTTACATAATTATTTAGATTTGGTAATACTATTAACTATATACAATACCTCCTTCATGTTCCTGGCCTCCTGGTAGTTTGTGAGAGTCAGGTACATACAGCAAGAATAACTTTAAATGATAAATCAGCTTCTGTAACACTGGGACTTTTTGTTCCGATAAGCAAGTCTGCATGTAACTCAATGGGAACAACCAAAAAAAGTTCACGTAGTCCGATAGATCGAACTATCAGGAATCTCAAAAACATGTGGTCCGATTAATCGAACCAACTGGAAAAAAAAGTTCACGTAGTCCGATTGATTGGACTATGTAGTCGGACCACGTGTCCATAACCCAGATTATTTATGGTACCCCCATTTTCAGTAATCCCTTTGCTTTCGCCCGACAGATGTATCAACGGTATAATGAAACCTCTAACCTTCGGAGTACATGTTTATGATCTATTGAACCCGTATTTTGTTTCGATTAATGAATGTAGATGTAACGGTATCATCATCTACCCAATCTGTTTAGGGTTCCGTAGTCAATATGGAGCCCTTATAGTTTCGCCATGTCCGTCTGTCAGTCTGTCTGTCCGTCCGTCCGCACTATATCTCAAAGACTCTTAGTACTGTAGCTGTAATTTGACATGAATATACAAATGAGTTAAGGCGACAAAGTGCTCAAGTAAAATATTGTTTTTTTTTTTAGTATAGGGTGTCTCCAGTACACACTAAAGTGGGGATGATTTTTATTCGAGCGGGTTTCCTCAAACAGTTTTTCGATTTAGGGATTCGTTTGTGAAATATTAAGCTTTAAACCTTGGCTACCTAAACCACCTATCGGGTTGTGTTTGGGCGTGTGAATAAATTCATGGTAGTAGCATATAATATAAAGAATATAAAAGGAAAACTATTACAGCTTTACAAGTGTACGGGTAATAGTCGACCAACTTATAAAATGTACTTATTTATTTTCCAATACATAATGTATGGGGGCGCAGGTCTCAAAACTGCGAATATAAGTTTGATTTATTTTCACAATACAAATCATCGTTCGGGGGCAGGTAGGCAGAGTAATTAAGGGTAAATCTTGAGATTGAGAATATTCAGTTGATTCCCGTGGCGCATTTTTATTATTATTATTTTTTACAATTTATAGTTTGGTATGATTTTTAGCCGAATTATAAATACATTTATCAAATAGGGGTCAGTTTTGAACGACGCATTACAAAGATATTTAAAAACATCTTTTTTGGGCCAGGGGAATCAAAATACGATGACAAGGGAATCAAAATTAAATCAAAGGTAAGTAATAAAACATACTATTTATTTAATAATCAGTCTCTTGTTCTCAGTTATTGGCACTTTTTCACCTAATTATCAATCACTTTATTCACAAGTATGTAATAATGATAAAATAAAAATTACATAAGTACTAAATAATAAAAATTGAAAACACTTTTCTTTTTAAACATAATAATAAAAAATTTAACAAAAATTAGGAACCTTTCTTTGGTTAACACAATTTAAAAAATATATACGTGATCAGCAGTCCGGTACTCGAACCACTAGACTACAAAGTGAGGTCGTCAAATGTTCTTATTAGCAGGAAATCTGGGACCACGGCACACGTATGTCCTTTTTGGTAATCTCTGCATGCAATAGGTATAAATCGCATAAAGATGCGATACAAACGGATTATAACTTATTTGAATAAATACTTAGATAACCCGGCAAAACAAAACACTCAATACTGTCTGAGCAGATCGTGCAATTTGGAATGAACAAATTAATGTACTAGACGAACTAGAAAATATTGATTACCCTGATAAAAACGCCAAGGGAATCAACACCAAGGTAATCAATAAAAGTTTGTTTTTTATCGATTACGTAAAAAGTTTAAAGTTCTAAGCAATAATAATAAGATTAGTAAATCAATAATAACAAGATTAGTAATAATAATAAAAAAGATTAGTAAAGATATATCCGAGAAAAAACTTATGCAATTTTTTACGACGTCAGGGTAATCAATGACCTAGTGAAACAAAACCAGGGGAATCAAATATTTGCCTTCGTAATTTCGTCCACAGGCAAAGTGAGACGCGAACTTCCACCACGGCGCGGCGTTTTAAGCGCGACTAGAGCTAGCACGAGAACGAATAACTGCGCTTCGCGACCGCTCCACTAGCGATCTATGTCTAGTTATGTAGCGCGCCACAGGAATCACTGTTTAGCTCTGGACAAAACTTTAAATCTATTTCTATGTAAAACTATGGGATAAAATAAAAACTGTATATTTTTATTTTCAACACATACTAATCTAGTTATTAAAAAACTACAGAAATTGATCATTTTACATTTATAAATTGGCGACTTCGGGTTTATTTCATTATAAAATGTGTAAAGGACGCGCCAGGGTTATCAATTTTTGTGACGTTTCGTTTTTTTTTTCGATAATTACACCCAAATTAAAAAGCGTAACTATTGTGCATCAATTAGATACTATAGTGATAAGACGTAAAAAAAATACTTTGGGTCGTTATTTCAATGTTGCGGGTACTTTATACCTCCGGACATCATAAATTGAGCCTCTCAAGATTCACCCTTAATCAGTTTAGTAAGTTCACATATTTTGATGGGCAACTGCGGAACCCTACATTGTGGGTGATGTTTTTCTAAATATGTGCGGGTTAGCTTCCAGTCTAACCGGATGCAGTGAATACAAAGCCATCGACACGAGTTCAATTACTTTACAAGAGTAAAGTATTGCTTTTCTTGTGTAAAAGACATTCCGTGTTGAGAAGCCCTTATGCTAGGCACATAAGCAGCGCAGCGCAGCACATTCATAGATGACGATTGAAAACAGGACGAGACAGGAGGTTTTCCCTTAGTCGTTACATGTGTAGATAGCATGGTAGGTTTTGAGAAAATATCTTGTGGAGGTTACCTGTCTTTTTTAAACCTGAAAAGTTATCGCCATTCTTAATTAATGAATAATAAATACATTATTTAAAGCTAATGCACCTAATTTCAGCAACGTCATGACAATATTGAAAGTTAAATAATACCTACATTTTTATTCTTGACTTGAAGAAGATTTATTACTAATAAACCAAATTGCTTTTTTATTTTTCGTGTGGTTACTGACAAACCTGTGTCAGTCACCCATGAGCAGCTGACTTTACATGTCGTCTTATACGATGTTTTCCTGCACTTCGGTGAAGAGATAATCAAAAATTACGCACATGAATAAAAAAATCAGAGGTCTTTTTTCTTTTTTTTTTGGCTGGTGGAAAATTATTAAATAACCCCTCCTGCTCTTGGGCAGAGCGAAACGGAGTGTCAGACTTCTACTGACTAAAAACCGCCCATGTTCCTTCTTAGCCCTATATGTCGAGGCCGCGGTAACTTGTGAACAACCTGCAGCCCCGATGGGAAAATCAGAGGTTGGTTTGAACTTGAGGCATAGATAATTGATTTGGCATCCGAGACGGTCAAACTACAAGGCCAGCTTGCTAATAAATCTGTTTAGCTCCTTTTAAATATGTAAACACCTACTTTTTTGCATATTTTTGTATCACAGGTGGTATCATTGTACAATTAATTATCATTGAAAGTTCTCACTATGACAATAAAACAATAGAAAATAGATATAAATAAAAAAACCGTCATTGTTTCTTCCCTGGTTATAAAACCGGGACTTTTCCATTGACTGCACTGGATCGCGTTGGATTGCAGTAAATCCCAGCTGAATAATGCACCGTTCACCATTGTTAGTTCGTGATTTTATTTTTTCTACCGTATTAAAGGTGGCTTTTAGTTGTGGGTCGTGGTTAGTTTATTTACTTCGAGTCTGTTACAGACAGCATAGAAGAGTAATTACTAAGCAAAGGTTAATTGTTTTTTTATTCTGCGGTGGTTTTCAATTAACTAATTGTAAGTTTAATGTTTTACATCGCTTTTTCCACTTATTATTTTTTTAAATCTTAGACATTCGTCACAGGTCTAAAATTCTGACAACTGAGTCTTACCAAGAGATTTTGAATTGCCCAGTATTAACTGGGTCGTTGACGTCATATAGGCAGGCGCTCCATGTAAAATAGAGGTATTAAACTGATTTTGGTTAGACTGGAAGCCCAACCTAACACAGTTGGGTAGTTTAGTTTAGTTTCATCATCATCATCATCATTTCAGCCGAAGACGTCCACTGCTGGACATAGGCCTCCCCTAAGTGTCGCCACATTGACCGGTCCCGTGCGTCTCGCATCCAGCGGATCCCCGCAACCTTCACCAGGTCATCGGTCCACCTAGTGGGAGGCCTTCCAACGCAACGTCTTCCAGTTCGCGGTCGCCACTCCAGAACTTTTCGACCCCATCGGCCATCCGTTCTGCGAGCAATGTGCCCTGCCCGCTGCCACTTAAGTTTGGCAATTCTTCGGGCTATGTCGGTAACCTTGGTTCTCATGAGGATGTCCTCATTTTTGATTCTATCACGCAAAGTAACTCCGAGCATAGCTCTCTCCATTGCCCTTTGGGTGACTTTGAGCTTTCTGATGAGGCCCATTGTGAGCGACCACGTTTCGGTCCCGTATGTAATCACTGGCAACACACACTGGTCATAGACTTTCGTCTTGAGACACTGTGGTAAGTTGGACGAGAAGATACTACTCAGCTTCCCAAACGCTGCCCAGCCGAGTCGGATTCGACGATTGACCTCTTTCTCAAAGTTGGACCTACCTAACTGGACCGTTTGTCCCAGGTAGACATAATCGTCTACAACTTCGAGTGTTGAGTCTCCGATCTTGATAGGAGTGGGTGTTACATGGGCATTCAACATGACCTTGGTTTTGTCCATGTTCATTTTAAGACCCACTCTTTCGGAAGCTCTACTGAGGTCATCGAGCATCTTACTGAGGTCCTCCATGGTCTCAGCCATGACCACTATATCATCGGCAAACCGAAGGTGAGTGATGTACTCGCCATTGATGTTGATGCCTAGTCCTCTCTAGTCCAGAACCTTGAAAACATCCTCCAGTACAGCGGTGAACAGTTTCGGAGATATGACGTCTCCCTGTCTCACACCTCGCTGCAGAAGGATAGGTTCCGAAGTCTGATCCTGAAGTCGGACTGACATGGTGGCGTTTTTGTACAAACACTTTAACGCCTCGATGTAGCGGTAGTCGATTTGGCACCTTTGGAGAGACTGTAGTACAGCCCAGGTCTCGATCGAATCGAAGGCTTTCTCGTTAGTAGTTTAGTTTAGTTTAACTGGGCTTTATCCGTACTTAGCCTCTCGATTGGGCCATTGTGCGTGATGTTCAAAGAATACCTACTCCAACCAACATAGGTCGTCCAAGAATTGTAGCAGCCTTTCCAAACTGCTGCAGGCTTCCGGGAGAGTTAATGGGGATCGTAGAGTTTGTGCCCGGTGATCTGCCACGCTCCTGCACTCTAGGAGTATGTGCCGTGGCGTTTCCTCCGCCTCCATACTGCACAGTGGGCTGTCTGCTACACCTATGTTAAGTAGATGTTTGTTTAAGGAACAGTGTCCCGTTAAAATTCCTATGATTTTACGGATTTTGTCCCTTTTAAGTTTGATGAGATTGCGAGTAAACTTCATTGATGCCGCCGGAACTGCATCTTTTGTTTGCCTGATCCTTCATTGTTTCTCCATTCGGTGAGGTGTTTTTTTATGGTCCTTGAAAGCAGCCATGTTTTTATTTGGGCCTGAGGTATGGGCAGTAGTGGTTCCGGTCCAAATACAGTATCACTGGAGCCTCTCTTGGTCAGCTCATCTGCTGCGTCGTTACCCAGCGAGTTGCTGTGTCCTTTTATCCATTGCAGGGTTACACTATTCGTGATTGCAATGGATTGGAGTGCATTGTGGCATTCCAGTATTAGGACAGAGGTAATTGTGTTGTTTTTTAGGGCTTGAAGCACCGATGCACTGTCTGAGATGATCTTTATTTTAAAATCTCTGACGTCTCTGGCTGCAACTGCTTGTGCCGCTCTGGTCATGCCGATCGGCTTGGAAGATTATGTTTAAATTATCTAGGGTATTTGATATTGAAATGTTGAGATCATTCGAGAAGACCGCCGGCTCCTGTACCATATGAGGTCTTGGAGCCGTCCGTATATATCCTAACTTCATTGATGCCAGAGATATCGACTGCTTCTGCAGTGAGTTGGATGTCATAACTTCTATCGAACACATGGTGACATGAAGTTTTATCCATGGGCGCCTCAATGAGTGGTATTTCCTTCAGAATCCCCTGCAAAACACAGTTGGGTAAAGGCAGATGATGTTGATCGTATTGTTAAAACTATTCAGAAAAGTAAACTCTTAACCCAGAAGTAGAACCCGGGATAAAAACAAATGTTTGATTACACGCTTGAATACTTCCTTACGACCCGACCGCTTATACATATATAATACCGCATACTATAAAACCGCTTCAATGAAAAATAGCTTATTTATCTTCACACTCGTTGATTACTTCTCGTACGTCTAAATCCTGACTGCCAGCACTCCGGCACTCCGGCACTCCCAGTAGAATTTCGGAGCAATTTAAACTCGTGAGGGATTGTTATTATTCCGGGTGAAATTAGTAACAGACGAGCTTATCTTTTGACGAGCCATGTGTGAATAGCGCCACAAGAAACATATTTCATAAAGCATTTACATAAACCAGCTGAATTTATTCCTACAGAATGCTGTCTTCCGAATATAATAAGCCATAAATTCAAGGTGAATTATTTTGCTCGAAAAATAATTTGAGGTTTTTTTCGTCTAAAAAGTACGAGGATATTTGCCGGCTGTAAAGGTACAATTTTGGAATTTCTCGTCCGTTGTCTCGCGAATTACGTACAATTCTCATTATCGAGGCCGGATTTCCTTTTGTTCAATTAACGAAACTCCAAACACTGTTTCTTAATTAGTATTGGCGGTATTGTGCCTAATTGTTTTAATTGGTCCTTCGGTTCGATTGTGAGGCCTTTGTATTGGCTTATAAGCTATTTGAAGAACAAGCCTTATTAAAGTTGCCTAGCAATAGGTACTAATGAATTTACAAAATGTTCCTTCATCAGAAAGAAAATAATTTTAACACAATAAAAATACAACTTTGTAAAAACTTTCCGTTTGAATACTCTTTAATTAGTTCGAGAGTACTTGAACTTGAAAGTTGAAGGTGACCATTGAATTAAGAAAAAACCTTTTACATCTAAATTGGCTTAACGAAAACGGTCTATACACCTTTGGCTGTAGGCACTTTCAAGTTTTTGTAATTGGTCAACTTTCGTGGTAAGCTATAAATTAAGCTTATCTACAGAAATTCTGAGAAAATTGGATACGGCAAAGGCACAATGAAAAATACAAGTAGGTACAAAGGTATTTGTTATACAGCTAGCTAACTTGAAGGTTTTTTTTTGTTCGAGACCATACCTGGGAAACCCTTAGTTAAGGAGATATTGGGGGTCAAAGTTCCAATTTTTTCACAGCTGTTTTGCAGGTTATAACTTTACTTAAATTACCTCCATGACCCGTTTACTATTCAAAGCATCCACTAGCACAATGGTTTAATAGCGCTACATTGAGTTTTACCGTAAAATGTGATTTGTGGCCCCAAAAAAAAGTCGTTTCCCAGCTAAAATTTTTGCGTAGGGGTACTTAGTTTGATGTACAGAATGCTTGGTTGACGGCTGTGTGAAGGATTAATTTACGCACTGTATACCAAATAGCTTGAGTACTAAGCAAGGCTTGTTAAACCTTAGTTAGCGTCATTAAAAAAAAATGTATATAAGTAGTTTATCAGCCATCTCGTTACCATAACACAAGCATTAGGTTGCTTAGCTTGGGACTAGATGGCGTTGTGTGAAATGTCCAAGGATATTTATTTATTTTTTTTATTTTTTTTATTAACAGTAATTTTGCTGAAATTTTCACAAGAACTGACCATTTGTACTATCCGAAATGGTTTTAGCGCCCGATTAAGTTTAGGGCCTTCAAATACAGTGTTTAGTGAAAGTTTAATTAATTCAACTGGACCCTAATAATTTCCAAGTGGTTGGACACGTTTTAGACGCTCTTGTTAACGTTCTGAAGAACCTTTGTAGTTTGGGTTCGAACTTTGAGTAATAGAAACTGATTGGTCAATACTGGGTCTTATACGCAGTATAGAACAAAGTCGCTTTTTATTTATGTCTGCTCGTGTTGTTTTTCTTATCTAATGAATAGATTTTTCATGTGGTTTTGCGCCGTTTAGAGTAAGTGCATATTAATAAATATGGTATACCATCACGCCTGTCATCTCTGAAGAGGTAGGCAAAGGTGTACCCAATAGTACACCCAAATTTCGCCAGTTAAGTTTAAGTAATCCCACGTAATGGGGGCGAGCCTATTGCTAACAATCGGATACAAATCCATACCCCGCGGATGCTACTAAAAAACTTCTGATGGAAAAACCCAATAAAACTTAGGCTAAGTAAGTGCACAGAAATCATTCTTTGTAGAATGCACCCATACGAAGCAAGCCTACGCCTAGTGTTAAGACAAATGAAGAAGTACGAAAATAGATTAAGTAGGTACAAAGATGTTTGTGGCCTATCTTAAGCCTAAGACTCGATAGGACCTTAGAGGGACGTTTGTGATGTATTAGTTCTATTTTTAACCCTCGTAAGTTTAAGAAGAAAATCTGAGTCTTAATGTGTTTAGGTTCACTTAAGATAAAATCCTCTTATTTAGCACCTTTATGAAATATTAATCACAAGGGAGCAAAGTTCGGATACACAAAAAATAAAATTATTTATTTATCTGTCGGCTTGGGTTCTTTGATATTATTATAAGCATTAATAATTCTGTTTCAAAGGACCAAATTAAGTAATGAACCGACTTTTATAATACCAACACATTAATCCATACGTCATCACTTGACATGTTTATACAAATTACAACTTTGGAGCGAG
The DNA here is from genome assembly GCA_932274075.1 of Diarsia rubi. Classification (NCBI taxonomy): domain Eukaryota; kingdom Metazoa; phylum Arthropoda; class Insecta; order Lepidoptera; family Noctuidae; genus Diarsia; species Diarsia rubi. The sequence goes on along the minus strand of OW026419.1, from coordinate 16,134,512 downwards.
ACCTTTGTTGTTGGGTTTTCTTTTAGGAATTTCCAATAGTATACCGAAGTCGGGATGTGTGCCCGTTTGATGGTGATGGGCGCGTATGTTGGACTTCAACATGACTTGTTGTTCTGTCTCCTGGTGTGGTGGCAGTGACATCTGGACTTTAAGTATTATTATTAAGTCTACTGCTCTCAAAACAACCGAAACGATCAAAGCAGTGAAGCGAACGTCATGGAGAAACCAAACCTAGTTTATCTAAAACCGTACCTAGTTTAAAGTCATATGACGTCCACCAATGGTGCCACGGCAGCAGCAACAATCAGCGGCACCAGCTGCAACGGCTGTCATTTGTAGAACTTTGGCAGTCGCTACCGATGGTGGCCCGAAACTAAGAACCATCCTTACCAATGGATATCGAATATTTCTCAGCACTGGGTTATGAAGGTCAGATAGGCAGTCGCTCCATGTAAAATACTGGTATTCTACTGCATCCAGTTATCCTGGAAACCATGGTTAAGAAAAGTCGATGCAGATAATGATATGTGTTTTCAAACATATGATTTTCGCTTTAATGCAGACGTGTTCGGAGCACCGAATCAGGGGACCCAAATAGCTTAAAGTAAGACAATTTCCAAAACAAAGAGGATTATCGAATCCAATTATTAATTAGCTTGGGGATTCTAGTTGAAGCCGTCAGGCTCGGGTAGGTATGTTAAAGGGCTTTGGGGCCAAATCCCTTAACACCGGCTAAATCTCAAACGGGGAAACAATTTGATATGGGATACTGTTTGGGCAAGCTCGATCGGGTGGGAAAATTAAGTGAAATATATTTTTGACTTCTTTATTTATCGTGTGGTTAGAGCTTAACCTGGTGGCAGAGGTTAAATGCCGCCATTTTGCAATATCTCTTAGGCATGCTGGTTTCCTCACGATGTTTTTCTTCACCAAAGAAAGTGATAGTTATTCAATACGCGCAAAAAAATTGAGCTTGGGTTGTGGTTGGCTGAGGACTTTGGTTCGAACTTGAGATCTATGACTTGGCAGTCTGGCGGACACAGCACTAGGTTATTACTACTAATTTATTCTGCTAAATTATTACTGATTTTCTTACAGGTTTGGTGTTCGGTACTGACAGTGAAGCCTGGTACCACTTCTTCTGGGGTATTCTGATAAAACAGAATGTGTCAATCATAATTTTGTCTGAGCCTCATCGCAAACTGAGGGCCACCTGTTGTCTTGCAATTTGTGCAACTCCACATGCACATGAGGAGCCTGATTGAAATTCACTGCTAACACTGACCGTGTGCCAGATCTGGTCACAGCTCATTTAAATGTTATAGGAATCATCATCATGACGAAGACACATTCCAGTACTACGTACACACCTCATCATTATCATCATCATTTCAGCCGAAAGACGTCCACTGCTGGACATAGGCCTCCCCTAAGTGTCGCCACATTGACCGGTCCCGAGCGTCTCGCATCCAGCGGATCCCCGCAACCTTCACCAGTACATCGGTCCACCTAGTGGGAGGCCTTCCAACGCAACGTCTTCCGGTTCGCGGTCGCCACTCCAGAACTTTCCGGCCCCATCGGCCATCCGTTCTGCGAGCAATGTGCCCTGCCCACTGCCTGTTATGTTTGGCAATTCTTCGGGCAATGTCGGTAACCTTGGTTCTCATGCGGGTGTCCTCATTTCTGATTTGATCACGCAAGGAAACTCCGAACATAGCCCTCTCCATTGCTCTTTGGGTGACTTTAAGCTGTACACATCTATTACATAACAAAGCATCACGCCTGTGATCCTCGAAGATTTAGGCTTGGGTGTAACTAATAGTGCATCACCATTTCGTCAGTAATATTTAAGTTTCTTGTAAAAGGTGTCGGGACTACAAACACCGGGACAAATCCAGACTTCGTGTCTGCCACTGAGATATTTTTGACTCAAAAACTTAATAACACTGCTCGACACGGAAGCCGAACCCAGGATGTCATCATAAGCATTCGCGCTTGCGACCACTAGACCAACAAGCCAGTTATAAGGACACCTTTATTGGCCACATTATCACACATTGTATAACTTTTTTAACTAATCCATACTATGTGACATTATTGTTGACATCAAATCTAGAAAGGCGTCTGAAATGGAAAGCTGGTCTGTAAGGCAAGTTACCACTGAATATGTTACTTCAATCAATATTAACTGAAAGAGAATACCGTTAAGGCGCTGGTTGAAAGGCAGATATTTTCAACTACGGACTTAACCCATAGTATAGCAAGAATAGACCACTTTTATTGGTACTCACAATTTTTCATCTCCATTTTATTTCTACAAAATCCTAGTGGGGGCAGTAACATTGCCTGCGTAGCGACGACACGGACTATTATTAAAGTACTCTTCAACCCGCTGTCTGAGGCAAACTCCCCCATTTTAATAGGAGCAATCATTATCCGTGGCAGAGCCTAATGAACGCTCTCGTGATAGTGCTAAATGAATCGTCGTGTCTCTACTTATATTATCCTATTTACTTTTGAAAGAAAATTTTATTAAAATTATTTTTGTAAGCTCAACTTTCATCTGTGAAGAAGATTAACTGTATCTCGTTGGCCTTTCAACGCGTTTGTTTTGAGTAAAATTATTTCTAAGTAAATACGTATTTTAAATAAATTACGTAGGTATAATGTTAGATAGACTTCCCACGCGTACTTGTCAAATTTTGTCTAGTCAATCATAACTGTCCTTTGCAGATGGTTGATCGTGACATGAACTTATCAGAAAAAATAAAACGTTTGAAAACGTACATGTGTAGCGAAAAAAAACTAACTTTTTTTAAGAGCTAAAAATATAAATGTATCATATTGCTACAGTCAATTGACCTAAAAAAAGACCTGGTGTATGGAAATTATATGGACCAAATCCATTGATGTTTTCCCAATGGACGCACGCTATGGTGCAAGAATTTCTAGGCTCTTGGGAAATTAGAACAGACACCGAGACGTATCTCAAGCCCGTACTTCTGGAATATAAAATCATATGAATATTTTGTTTTTCAGGAGGCACTGCATTTCACCCAGTTTTTCCAGAAGTTGTAAAGTAAAATAACTTTTCAAAATCAAGATTCATTCATTCAAACTAGGCTGATAATCAGCCCTTTTAGAACGTGAAATTTGACTTTACTTATTTACAAGAGACAGTCCCCCAAAACTCTTACCTTTCGACACTTCCTAGTGTTTTAGCTGGAAAGAAGAAGTGGCGGAACAAACTCCCCAGCAACACATCTGCCTGTAGGTTAGGTTAGAAGAACCAGACTCGAAACAATAGTAAGGTGCAAGTTAATATTACGATTGACTACAGGCACAAATCAATAATGAAAAAGTTTAAATGTCAGAATAGGTTTTGATTTTTTTCTATTTATGTGTCATTTGAAGACATCCAAGAGATAAGAGCAAGAGAACCAAGGTTACCGACATTGCCCAAAGAATTGGCAAACTTATGTGCCACTGGGCACTGGGCAGGGCTCATATATTGCTCGCAGAACGCCGACTGGGCCGGAAAGTGCTGGAGTGGCAACCGCGGCCCGGAAGACGTTGCGTTGGAAGGCCTCCCACTACGTGAAACGATGACCCGGTGAAGATTGCGAGGATCCGCTAAATGCGACAGCACGGGACCGGTCAATGTCACTTGGGGGAGGCTGATTTTGAGCAGTGACCAGTGCAGTGAGCAGTGAGTTTCGAATATAATGATAATAATGATGCAAATTATTTAGTGATTCATCATTTCAGACTGATAAAACTGATCTCTCTATACTTGTAACGCTATTTATATCACTAGGTATAAAAAAGTGAATCAAACTTCTGTACAAAATCTTCCAGTAAAGCTAAGGTTATTTTGTGCCAATTTGGCTTAGCGTCGTCGGGTATAAATCCCCATTGATCCACGAGTAGCGATTTAGAGAGCGGTCCCATTCCCGATTAGCTTTGAAAATACGAAACAGTACCGTTCCCATTTGTAGTCAGAATCCAATCAATTTATTTCGAACCCTAATTTGGTGGGGGACAACACCCTCTTGGACCCTAAATACCTCGGCCTATAGCCGATAGCCGCTAAGTGACAGGGGTTGTGTAAAATTAAATCTGGTACGTGTTATCGTAGGGGTTAGTTAGCTCAGGGATTGAAACCTTTTTATGGTTGAGTGTTTTTTTATTTGTGTGTTGAAATTTTCTTTTTATACGCTAAAATGTTTACTGTTCCTATACATATTAATTTGGTCATCATTTCTGCGTTTGTATATTTTTCGAAATAGTATATGTTAAATATCAACTACGTTATGACATATTCGTCCCATAAATAGTATTCTGAAACACTGTTTTAGGCTTTCATTGTTTTTAACTAAACTTATATTTATCATGGGGGTAGGCAGAAACTACAGAACGCCAGTGATGACCAGATGTGATGACCATATTCATACATCTGGTCATCTACCAGTGAGTTTCTGTATGTATGTATGTTATACTGTCACTTACGACACCATATTCGCGGAAGACTCATTGTGCTTGCAACAGCGTCGAAATATCGGAAGCTCATAATTTTTTATTTTTGCCCCATACTAGGAATTTCTCCTGTTTCGTGGGTGGCGTTCACAGACATTTAAACTCACATACACAAATACCCAGACCCGAAACAACTATCTGTAGGCCATACAAATATTTGTTATGTGCGGGGATGGAACCCGTGACACGCAGCGCAGCACTCCAATCGCTCAGCCACTGCACCAACCGTGCCGTTTAATAAAGGATTTTCACGGAAGATATCCCGTCAGTGATAGTATAAGTTTAATATTTTCTCATTTTGTCATCCATAAATTCATTGATAACACTCTCTTTCGGTATTCGCTAACCGTTTTTATAAATCCTGCGGACTTCCACCATTATTGAATATTTCAGAGATTGTTTGTAATGAAAATCTATCGGAACTTGGAGCCACTTCGAAATAACTTCTTGGACGTTCCACTTAAAGGTAGCGAGTGCTCCAATTTATTCAAACTTTTAACTTTTCTCCACTTGGGCACTTGCTTATTTCGCAGGTGGAGATGGAATACTTCGACACCGTTTTCTGAAGTAAATTAAATTGTATTATTTATTTATTTAAAGTACGAGAGTGGTACATAGGCCTTAATGCCACAAGATATTCTCTATCAGTCAACCTTTGGGTCAAATAGGACAGCAATGTGATAGAGTACAAAAAACTAAAGGCTACAATTTAAATGCTCATAAAAAATATATATTAACTTCAAATAAATTATTTTACCCAGCCTTTGCGAGGTGCCTAAGGAACAACGTTTAAAGTTCCAAAATAATTATACAGTCATCAGAATAATTGTACATGTTGTATTTATATTCACCAAATCTTGGACGCAAAAGTGAGCGAAGCGAGCTCGAGACTTGGGGCACCCCGACTCGGACAGGTTATGTTAGAAGGGGATGGCGGGGTCGAGTGAACGAGTGAAGCGAGCGAATAGACCCTGCCATCCCCTTCGTAGTTGTTTTTATAAGCCACCCAGAAATAGGAGCACCGCGCAGCGGGGCTCAGTCGACTGGGTCGACAGAATTCATGTTGCATCGATAATATAAAATATTTGGTCTGACTCAAAAGGCGTTTATAAATCTTTATGGCATAGAATAAAAAGGAAAATAGGTTCATTTCTGCAATACTTTATGAAACACAATTCGGTGAGGATTTATCCATTAAGGCATTTCGTATTTTTTGGTAATAATAAGTTCTTTTCTGGTCGGCAAACGTAAGCCAAAACTAAATAAGGGAAATAATATTAAGCATTTGTCATTTATTTTTCTGCTTTTTTTGTATTCAAAGTGTTTGCAAGAAGAGACCAATTGATCAATTGATTGGTCAATGATGATACTGATGATTAAAGTGTTTGCTATGTTTAAAATTACTCACTTAACAAATACTTTCTTTGTATTAGGTATTAGTCTCTGAATTCAGTGAACATTTTATTGAATGAAATAAATGGCCGGGGCAAGTGTTTTCATTTGCCTTTTAACCGCAGACTTCGCTGTTTGAAGAGAATTGTTTAAGTGAAAATAACATTTTAGGTACTTATTTCCACTTTCTGTTTAGTTTTTCGTGGAATAGTAATAAAGAGTTTCCAAATGGTGGTTTAAATTTTTTATTTTATTAGTAGTCTCTACTTTAAACATTTGAAACGAAGGTCATAAAGAATAAGTAATTTTCAATAAATAGCGGGAGGCGGGTGGTTTTAAAATTGATCTTTGCGGACAATAACGTGACGAGACGTTAAAGATTTACTATTGTAATATTTAATATCTATAGTTTAATAAAGTAAGGCAGGACATCAATCCCCAACACCCACACGATTTGTTTTCGAAGTGTTATTTCTAGTTACGCTCATTGCACACCACCACGACTTTCACCTTAAAATTCCTGAAGTTCAGACTTAAAGAAAAGTCATTAATATTGATTGCAACGAATTGCCAGAATTAGTGGGAGTCATTAAGACCACCTACCTTAATCTGATGCCCCCAGAATTAATGATCAAACATTTTTGTCTTAGCCCCGGACGTTAATTCCTCTTTGAAATAATTTATTTTGTTCCCGTCTCGCTGTTGATCCGTGAGGAAAATTATGAGCGTGGCTTTTATCAATGTTTGTCTGGGGATAATGGGAGACAGATAATCTTTTCGAAAGTCTTTGGAAAATAATTGGTTTTCGCCTATTTTCTGGAGGGGGAAAACTATGTGTTTCTTTGAAGAAAACGCGATTTAAGATTCTGCTTTTTTATCGTGTAGTTATGACCTTTCTTTTTTTTGGGGGGAGGGGGGAATTCATCAAATAACCCCTCCCGCTCTTGGGCAGAGCGAAAGAGAGTGACAGACTTCTACTGACTAAATTCCATCCAAGTTCCTTCTTAGCCCCTCATGTCGAGGCCGCGATATCTCTTGCGAACAACCCGCAACCTCGACTTATGGGCTAACCTAGTGTCAGAGGTTTTATGTCGCCCATGCATGGGCCTCTGACTTATTTTTAAATGCCGTCGAGAAATATTCCTCAGGCATGTCAGGTTCCTCACGATGTTTTTCATCACTTAAGCAATTGACACTAATAATATGGACATGAATACGAAAATAAAAATTCGAGGTGAAAATTCCAACTCTCTGGCACGAGCCTTTAGGTTCAAACTTGAAACCTATGAATTGGCAGTCAGTTGCGATTTAAGATTATTAGTTGACAAGGATAAACGCTTCGCCACTTCCTGAATGCTTATCCTATTCATTAAAAAAAAAAAAACAGATAAGTATTCATGTTATGTGGCTATAAAAAACTAATTCGCGAATACATAATAATTATATTAATCGTGATTAATATGCTATATGGAAAAGATTCCTCAAACATTTATTTCAAAGTTCAAGCAATTTATCAACTGGACATACCTATATGGTAAAAATAACTTTAACCTCGTGATTTAGCTTAACGTTATTTATTACTTTTACAAAGTCTGTTTGTTTTGATTTGATTTGAGTTTATACGACTCATGTGTGAATGAGATGAGTGATCAACATCATCATCAAATTCAAAACTGTGTAGGTAAGAAGAAAAAAGCTGGCCAAGTGCAAGTCGGACTTGCATATGAAGGGTTCCGAACCATGGCTGCGGGATGTTGTAAGAGATACCGCGGCCTTGACATATAGGGCTAAGAAGGAAGACACTCCCATTCGCTCTGCCCAAGAGCGGGAGGGGTTATTTTATGATTTCCCACATCCCACCAAAAAAAGGGTACCGAACCATCGTAGTAGGAAAGTCCCATGAAAGCCCCGTTTAACTTGTACCTATTATTTCTTGTTAAAACGGCAACAACAAAACATGTTTTGTGATAAGTTTGTTTTCCATAGTGATTGTATGAAATTGAAAGTTATATTTGCGGTTTTTTAAATGTGCTATATCTCAAAATCTTTTTACTATATATCGTTCAAACCAATTTTGGTTAAAAGTTTTCATCGCGATCTACAGCATATGTTAAAAAAACACTTTCTTACTTTAAAAGTTACAGTGTGCTGGATGTCCCCCCCGACATACATTTTACCACTTTGAAAGTGTTTGTCTTTCAAACGATTGACTTTGAGAAAAAATGGGTTTAGGAACATCCATGTCATTTCTAAAGCCCTATCTATCTGTAGACACCCGTTAAGAATAGGTTTGACGAAAAAATATTTTTTAGTTTAAATTTTGTGTATGGGGACATCCTTTATCTTATATTTTTTGATTTTTGTACGAATATCGTAAACCGGTTCACAGAATACATCTTTATACCATGTTTCAACTGTGTAGTCCTAAAAGTTTCCGATTAAAGTGGCTGTGACATACGGACGGACTAAAAAGAGTATATTTACCTAAGTATTTTCATGCGGTTTCCATCAGAAAGGGTGTAAAAATAACCAATAAATTAGTTAATAATAATTTAGGTAGATCTCTCCACCATTCGATAGTTATTATAATATCATATTACACTTGGAAATAATTAATGAATTAATTATTGCTAACCCTAGTTTGTAAGCTTGCAATTCTACTAACGAATATTAATGTAATCTTAGGATGAATCTGAAAAAAATGATTTATGCAACATTTTTTTTTGTCCTGGACAATAGCAAAATTTCAACTTTATTCTCAGTATTTTTTTAAAATGTTGTTGTTGTGTTGTAAAGAGACTCATACTATTCAATTCATCCATCAGCGCAAAGATTATAAGTTTTACCGAAAAACAAGTTAATTCACTCCAAAGATAAGGTCGTTTACCAGTTCGGGAGGTACCTGCACCGAATCAGGCGGGAGGAAACGCGGATTGTGCGGATCGGCCGGAGGACACGGTGGAGCACACAGTGGAGGTGTGCCCCGCTTGGGCGGAGCCCCGCCGTGTTCTCGTAGCGGCGATCGGCGGCGGCGACTTCTCGCGCCCGGCCCTGGTGCAAGCCATGGTCCGGGGCGAGGAGGAATGGGACGCCGTCGCCTCCTTCTGCGAAGCAGTGATGCTAGCGAAGGAGGTGGCGGAACGCGAGAGGGAGAGAACCTCTCGTCCCAGCCACCGCGGGAGGCGCTCCGGGCGTCGGGGGTCCCGCGATGACCTCCGGCCACCGTAGATGCGGGCCTGTGGACGGTGAGTGATGGGCTAACTCGCCGTCCGTCCGAACGGACGAAAACAGGCCGTGTCGACGGCGCGTTCGTGTTCCACGCGCGCCTCAAAGAGATGTCAGCAACATGGGAGGGGCCCGAAAGGGCCGACGCCTGTCGGGGCCGCAGGTAACCCACTGGTTATCGCGGCCTCGACATAGAGGGCGAAGAAGGAACATGGGTGGTTTTTAGTCAGTAGAAGTCTGACACTCCCTTTCGCTCTGCCCAAGAGCGGGAGGGGTTATTCGATGATTTTACATACACCAAAAAAAAAAAAAAAAGGTCGTTTACCAGGCTTAAGTAGTCACTTAATAGGGTAGTTAATGAAAAAAAAAAATTCTTAGTATTTTTTCTTTTTTCACGTAAACAAACAATGAAGACGATACAGTGCTTTTAAAACTCGTGTGACGTCATACTCTCAGAACGTGTATGGCATTTTTTTGCGGTCAATGACGTCACTAACCCCCACTCAAATCTTTGACGCGTTATCTTCGTCAATTTTTATTGATTCGCTAAAACAAAAAATACTTATCCAATATTTTTCGATAATCTATCACTAAACACTAACTCGAACGGTTTTGTTCTTTTTAGCCTTCTCACTATGTTTGTGTGGTCGAGAAGCTGGATTGCCTCGACGTTCACATGCTGATGAAGTCTCTTTTCGTGAGCTTCTGCAAATTTCTGGATCACTTTTTCGATGAACTCAACTTTTAGGTCCCGATGTAGGTCATCATTTCGTATGTACCAGGGCCTGCAGTCTGTACAAAGATAGCGATCGCTTTACGACAAAATTCGGTCGCAAAGCTATAACGATGCGGATTTAAGGTGGACGTGAGCCGGAAGCGACCCGCCGGTATTAGCTACCAACTTAAATCCGCATCGTTATAGCTTTGCGACCGAATTTTGTCGTAAAGCGATCGCTATCTTTGTACAGACTGCAGGCCCTGCATTTACAATTTCCCTTAGCACTTTGTTCTGGAATCGTTGTATAGTTAATATATTGGTCTGTTTGGTGCAACCCGTGAAGTAGGGGCAAAGTATGCAACATGTAGTAAGTTCGTAAGTAACGTCAATTTCAAGGTCATTTTTTTAATTGGTGCATTTAACTTTTTGTTTGACCAGGTAATGATCAAATAATTGAGCATTGTGTTGTACAAAAAGCTACATTCAACTAATTAACTAATAGGGTAGTTAACTGAAAAAATCTAATTAGTCCGTCAGATAGATTTCCAAAAAATATTGGACACGTAATTTTTCTTTTTAAAAACAAACAATGAAGACGATAATTATAGTGCTTTGAAAACTCGTGTGACGTCATTTTCCAAGACATTAGTAAGTATGACATTCTTAAGCGGTCAGTGACGTCAGAACCCCCACTCAAATTTTTAACGCGTTTTATCTTCGTCATTATAGTTTTATATTTTATAATTGACCGATAGCCACCCGGGCGAAGCCGCGAGCATCAGTTAGGAAGTAATAAAAAGCTGTTATTTTGATATTACAATCAGACAGTTTACTTAATTGTATTTATTTTCCTACATAATCCTTCTCTTTGAAGAATGGTCGCACAATGATTTAAACTTGTTGGTGCATACATGAACAAAAAACACTACCTCCTTAATGACCTAGACTCAGTCAATTTAATCCATTACACTAAACGATATACTTGGCGAACTAAACTTGCTGGTTTTACCAACTTTTGTGGAAACCAGCATTATCTTAATGGGTCATTTTTGCGGCGCCAAGATAATGAATGGAAATTGTTTATAAAATTAGTTGGTGAAATCTGCTTTATCAAGCATCGCGGCTGTCAGTACTAGGGTAACCATTTTAAAATTTCAGAACTCCTCACAAAAAGTCTCACTTTTTGTGATACACATTCAACGAATCATAAACATAGAACAGGATGTTAACTCTGTTTATTATTTGTTTTGAGTTCCCGATGTTTCGGCGCAAGCACCACGATCACGGATAAATTGTAGTTTTTGTAGGTAACCACCCGGTGATGACAAGATAAATCGGTCTATCCTGTTTCTCGCTCGTTTTTTCGGTGTAATGTCTCATTCTGTCCCAAAAAACAAAACTCCGAAAGCCCTCCCCCCCTCCCCCCTCCCTTCTCCTATTCTCCTTTCTGTCTTTGAAAGAACTAAATGTCCATACAAATCCAGACTACTTAATATACAAGATAGTAACCCTAGTCACGACGCAATCAAAGTTCGGCACTTCCACCATCTTATCTTAGTAGTTGCTATAGTTGCAGTAATTAACGTTATTTTTGGGATACTTTGCTATGGATATCTAATCTTAAAACTTAAAAAAAAACTGTGTTAAAATGATGTGTACAATCACGAGCGGTATTTTTTTTTAATTGGGACAAGCCCGCCACAGTATTCCCAAACCACTGTAACTCCTAAAAGCTAGAATCAATAGTGGCGACCACAAGAAAAGCGCCGAGACAATGAAGTTCGACGAAGTCCCAGAGAAACGATTGAACGGTCTTGGATCCCACAACGAAATTAATCAGAAAAGAATAGCGGAGGAGTAGGTAAAACATAATTTCCACTTAGAAATTATGTTTTTCACGAGCAGTATTATTTATCATCATCATCATCATCATCGTCTTCAGTCTGAATTCAGCCACTGCTGGGTATAGTCATCTCTTGTCTTATGCCGTTCTCCATGGTCCTGTGCCATACTCATCCAGGCATTTCTCCCGATAGCAACTATGTTGTCTCCCCATCTCGCCGCCGCTCTGGACGTCCCACACGTCCTTTTACTAATATGTTTACTTAACAAAACATAAAACCGTGAAATGATGGTTACTACATTGAAAAATATTAAAAAATAAATTCGATGTTTGTGATATTGTTCAACGTTAATCAATACCTAAATTAAGAGAAAATTATTGTTTAAAGTTGCAGCGCGTATACATGTTTTGTGTAGCAGAGGGCAAGACAACGAGAGATAGGTAATAGGTACTCTGTATTTAGACCCTTAAAATAAGTAGTAGTGTTAGGGTTGCCTTTGGCCGCACTTCTATAAGTGCGTTCCATAAATATAAATAGTATTTTTCATATTAAAAAGGTCCTTTCGTAATTATAAACCTTCAAAATGTAAATACTACTACTAATTTTGTAAACTAGGTACATTTACATGTCTACTAGCTAAGATAAAAAAAAAACAAGTTATGAGGACTGAACATTCTCCCCGTCCAAAAGTAGGTCGCTACTTTATTCCATTAAGATAACAGAAACTTATTTAAAATCTCATCAATGTAATTTTTGTCAAGGGTCTAATATATTTCTTGTGAAACGTGAACACTTTAAGGCTCGTCCTTTATTCCTTACATTCAATAAAGTTTAAGCTTTATTCAAATTTTATTACCGTTCTTAGATTTTCGCCATTTCATTAACATTTAGATTTTAAAGTCACTTTACAGAGCCCATAAAGAAACATTACCATAAGTCCAGAATCATGAATTTAAGACTGGTACAATGTTTAATTATTGAAACGATAGCTTTTCTTTCAGGAACATAAAGTGAAATCAAATCTGATCTTCAAGACCATTGTTAATTCTTTTATTAGGGTTCCGTAGTTACAGTCACAGTCAGTATGCAATCCTTCTAATTTCGCTATGTCTGTTTGTCTGTCTGTCCGTCCGTCCGCACTTTATCTCAAAGACTTTACTAGAAAGTTGTAATTTGGCATGAATCGCCGACAAAGTGCTAACGTAAAATATTGATATTGTATCTCCAGTATACATTAAAGTGGGAATGATTTTTTATTCTCGCAAAGTCATAAAAATGTAGACTTTTCAATGATGAGTTGACGGCAATGTTTAAAAAAAAAGCTTCATTAATATAAGAGATGCAAAGTAAAGTAAGTTTTTCAGTGTATACTCAGACCAAAGGAACGGTAGATCTTTTTTTAGCTTGCAGCAAAAACAAAATATCTGTGATATTGTTACGTCGGTCATCTAGAATCTTCGAGAAACCTCGCTAATAACTGAGAGGTACGCGTGAATTCTAGTAGTTACCTATTTCCTTTCTGTAGGTATAACTACCGCGCCCGGCGTCGGCGGTACTTGCCATTTAATTACGGCCGTATACCTACGGCGTAAAGTAACTTCTTCTTTGTTGGTTATTTTAATTAAATTTAATGTTTTCTCTGAATGTTTTATGGAATAATAGGGATTTTTCTCGAATATCTTTTGTGTGTTTGTGGTATAAAAGGACCGAGAGAGGACGAGGCGAGTCAGTCTACTTTGAAGCGAGACAACGGAAGGTTCGAAGAGATATCTAGTGCGATAAAGTGTTCAGTAATAATTTGCGATTGTGTATAATTGTTTTGCGAGTAATAAAGTTAATTCGTGTGTTTCGTGTGTTTCTTTTTAATCCCATACCCAGCACGTAACAATATCGTTTTATTACGAAACTATACCGCACGATGTTCTCATTTCTGCTCGATAGTTTTGTGCTATAGGAAACAAAAAAAACAAAGTGTCACAAAAGATAGAGTACACCGCTAAAAAATTAACCTTAGTAATCGAATAAACAAATAGGACTTAAATTCCAAAAACGCAAACTATTTTTTAATGTTGTCGAGATACGCTTAAAGTTGTCCCACCGCATTTGAAATGAGGGTAGAAAAACAAAAAGCGTTCAGCGACCGCCGACCCACGGCACATACAAATTCAATAGGGGCGGAAAACTATGTAATTTTCTAAGTGAACATAGCGGCAACGTGCTTACCGAGCTCCACCAAGCTTTATTAAATTTAGACTGAACAGAAATTCTGGGAAGACGCTTCTGAGAGCCTACTGTCAGCGATTGGCGGTGCTGACAGCGGCAAAATGTGAAAATGATGGTGTATGAAAGCGTTGTTTGACATCATCATCATAACATCACGCCCGTAATACTCAAAGAGTTAGGCAGAGGTGACAGGCACATTTGGCCAATAGAGTAGTTAACTGAAAAAATCTAATTGGTCCGTCAGATAGATTTTCAAAAAATATTGGACGCGTTTTTTTTTCTTTTTTCACGTGAGCAAACAATAAAGACGATACAGTGCTTTGAAAACTCGTGTGACGTCATATATTCCAAGACATTAGTATTATGTTTTTTTTTTGCGTTTAGTGACGTCACAGACCCACACAAATATTTGACGCGTTTTATCTTCGTAATTTTTTATTGATTTGATAAAACAAAAAATACGTATCCAATATTTTTCGATATTCTAACAGACTGACTAATTAGAGTCATATTTTTTTTAAGTCAGTAAACATCCCTATTATATTAAAGTCCCACACGTCAACCATCAACAGTCACAATTACTTCGTGGCTGCTACTGAAACATTCTTAATGGAAAAACCCAATAACATTTTACCCTAACCTGGAATCTAACCCAAGACCTCGAATCATGCTTCTTGTCTGACACTAGGTCATTAAACACTAGTGGTAGTTTATTAAATGTTTTTAATTCAAGTATCACACGCGGCTCCTGAACAGGAGAACCTGTTGTGAAAGTTGTACTTATAATTAACATTTTTCTTTCGAAATTCTTCTTATTCATTTACGAATTTACAACGTTTTGTACAATCGTGGGAACATGTTCAAACACTGTTTAAAAAATCACAAAATAAATGATGAAAATGAAGACTTTACGACACTGAGTAAGTCAACTATATCTGTCGTCAAGTCGAGCAATAAAACGGCACGGTTTTAGATTGCTACGTACTACTCGGACAAAATCTGAGTTACGATTCGAGAAGAAGTAAAACCTCACTTCATTTGCACACACAACTACAACAGTTACAACAGTAACACCCTCTCATGAAAATATATAGCTATGTGCTCCCCTGTAATAGCGATAAGTGTGTGTAAACGACGGGGTTTATAGTGGGGTGTGTTTTTTATGTTAGCAGTTGTGAACATTACATGGGAGCCATATTGTGCCCGGGTGAGACGTTAGCCAAATTAATTGTTTGTTTGTGTGCGTTTATTTTGCGTGTTAGCGGTCATAGCTTATTACAGTCAATTTTTACGTTGAGTTCCACTGAAAATGTAATCTGTGGTAGTGGTTGCGGTTTTCTTCTTGAATTGAATCTATGCCAAATACACGTGCTACGTGCGTACGTGTACTCTACATTGATTTTTTCGATGATGATCGTCAGAAAGGTCAGGTACCTATTTCTCGCCACTGGCCTGCGTGAATGACCTGATGTGGATGTGTGTAAAACTCAATCTCTCTCTTTAAACATTGTGCTAGTGGATGCTTTGAATAGTAAACGGGTCATGTAGGTAATTTAAGTAAAGTTATAACCTGAAAAACTAGTATTTACAAAAACAGCTGTGCAATATTTGGAACTTTGACCCCCCAATATCTCCGTAACTAGGGGGTTCCCAGGTATGATCTGGAACCAAAAAATGATCGCAGTGGTGGGGAGAACAAATTACCTTCATTTTCGTTAAGGGTACTTTTACACCCTATAAAGGAGTATGTAAGCGCTTCTAGCGTAAAACATTCCAAGCTCAATGTAAGTACGTATGTATCAACTAATGGATGGTACACCTTACACTGGTTACGTTAGATTTACTGTCCGTCAGTATGTCACTTCTCGGCATGGAACAAATATTTGCATGGCCTACAGGTTGTAGTACCGGGTCTGGCTGTTTGCATCTGTTCGTTAAAATGTTTTCAAACATACAACACGAGAAAAATTCAAGTGTGAGGTTTTACATTAAAAAATATTTTTCAAAATATTTCACGACTACCTTCATTACGATCTTTGAAGCCATGATACTTAAACACATGACAACGAAAACTTGTTTCTTTTCAGTTCACCCTCGCGCCTTGCTTACAAAATCGCTGGCATTACAACCCCATCGCAAGTTAAACAGATGTATGTACGTATCTATTAGGGAAGTATTACCTTGGCAACATGACGGTAAAATACGTTTGGTGACGTTTTCATTTAAGAAATAAATAGCCGCGGTACGTGGGACGCATACCACTCGGCTATGTGTCTTGCGTGAAGGGCGAGAATTTGGAGTGACGGACGCGTGTGTAACTGTGTACTTGACAGAATTGGTTAGTGTTAAGTTTCTTTACAAAGGATTATCTTTTATTATAACTTTTGTAGAAAATACACTTTTCAGTTGAACTTGTTTTAACCTTATTTATGGTGGGCAAACATCATGACCCCACCCGCTCTGGGCAGAGCGGAAGGGAGTGTCAGACTTCTACTGACTAAAAACCACCCATGTTCCTTCTTAGTCCTTTGTGAACTTGTTTTGACCTTCTGCTGTAGTTGTTAACTGTGTGTTTATAAGTAATTTTTTATATACTCAAATATCTGTTGGAGAGAATCATAATCAAATCTGTGATTTATATTCCAGTACTTTAAAAAAACAGAGTTATACAACATTTCATGTTAGTTTTCGTAATTTATATGTAAAGAGTATATGCAAAATTACTGTTGGTTTCGTGTAGTCTGGTGCATTATTAAATTTGCCCATTCACCCTCATATTTAAACCACGCATAAATATTAACATGCTCACAAGTTAATTCCTAACTTTAGAATATAATTTGTAACGTTGCGGTTGTTCTGCTGGTAAAATAGTGAATGAAAACTTTATGTAAATTTGTTCAGCACGGGTAGGTTTTTACCCGGGGTGGGTAAGAACCGTAAGTTAAACAAATCCTTGGTACGGTGTGATTACCATTGATTTTTTTTCTCGCACATAAAAACTTAAAATGATTAAAATAATGAATGAATTACTGTAATTCATTTATTAATTTTGGTTACTACCTACCTAAGAAAAAAAAAGAAAAGAAAAGAAAAGAAAGAAAGTTTTTTTTTCTTTTTTTCCAAGAAATTTTAATCTTGATTTTTTTTAACAGCTAAGGCGGGTTTTACTAAAATACAACCAAGTCGAAGAATCTTATTCCATTTCTTCGACAACATTGCTTGTAACGTAAGAAAAACAGTTGGGAGATATTTCAAATCTCAACTTCACTATTTCAAAAATAATTCCGAGCTAATTTGTGATTCTTACCTTAAATTAACTAATAAAACAAAAGGAATATTTATTTTAACGTCTCTTAACAACACCTGAGAAGCGAACCAAGTTTAATTACTTTTAAACTTTCTTTAATTAATTTAATGAATTAGCATAATGCGGTCCGGCAGCTTCCAACTGAGAAGATTAAGGTGACAACTTGTTACTTTCAGTTTGGAATATGGATGCGAAATGTTTATGTTATAAAAGAGTGATAACATGAAGCATAACACGTAGTGCAGGAAATTTTCTAATATACATAAAAAGTGTTTTATTTCTGGCAAAATATGCATTTTAAGAAATCATTAGAAATCAATAAAAATCATCGTAGTAATATGCTTAGTACTCAGAGTAAGGGTTTGGCTAAGAAATCAGGTCCGTTTTACGTTGGGTTGAAGATGTCAACCAATTCCGGAAACAGATGGACGAGAGATGTATAAAAATAGTAAACCTTTTATAAATTTCCACAGCACAAAATGGCAACCTGCTCAACAACATTATCTATTGATGTATACAGCAACAATACCTGGAAAATTTATTTAGAATCAGCGAAGAAAAACATTGTAAAGAAAGTCTCACGTGGTAATCACCTACATTTGTCCTCTGCGGAAAAATGGCAGACCCGAGTACGTACAGAAATGCAGTATAAAACATAATGGAAAGAAAACTCACTTTCCACATTTGCAAACATCTTGTCACTCCTTAGAATAAGCCAGTAACTCTGATTTCCCCGTAAAGCAGCCTTCCTACTCAAAAGCTTAAAGAAAATGCCAGCTCAAGTTATTACGTTTATGAATCGCAAAGTGACAAGAAGATTTATGATTCTATACTTTTTTTTTGCAATTTTATCGCACGTTGACGTGGATTGATGCAGCCAAGCTCATAAGCGAGATGAAACTGTTTCAAATTCATCTCGGCCTTATATTTGACATCCCTTCATCTTTGCACATTCAATGACGTTGCAAGTGTGGGGTTGAATATTGAGATTTTGTACTGATAAAGCATTGTTACCCAGTAGAGAATTTTGTGAATTTGATTCGCATATTTCTAGCTGTCAACTGTCAACTGTCAATGTCAGTCTTTTCTGCTGTCAATATGTTTGGTTTGAGATAGTATAGAAAAATACGCTGAAAATAAGCGATTCTCACTGAGTGAATTGTCAAATTTCAAAGATAGGTACCTACTACCAAATCGTTATAATATTTCAGAGTTATTCTCTTATCAAATATTTCTGAAGGAGCCTGGAGACTAAGAGACTGGAGCGCCCTCTAACGAGTGACAATCAACATTAAATTATATCGTTCGCATTCGCATTAAAATTCGTGTCGTGGACTTGAATAAATGTGCGAATCTAGACATTAGGATAAGTGACGTCATCTGCATTTGGAATGAATACGTTATTGTGTAAAACGTCTGACATTAACATTTTGTATCGAATTCAGTCAATCGAAAATATACTCGGTTATTTTTTTATATTTTTTTCTTCTCCGACAATGTTTTTGCACGTACGTGGGTGTTGGCGAAATTGAATTGAATATCTCGCTGTATTGAAAAATAATAGCGTTCGAGATATTTATTCAGTCACGTCCCCTTAGCTCAACAAAGGTGAAGTAACTTTTAAAAATTAGTATATTTGATAAGGACTCCAACAAGTGGCATTTAAAATATTTCCAGTTAACACTTTCCACCAAGAGAATCACCATCTACCCACTGGAATTCCTCCCACGTTATTTGCTCTTCTTAGATTTTGTAAACGTTTATTGAATTACTTAGTAATACGGCCCTCAGTAGGAGACTGCCCCTCGATCCACGAGCCACGACATTTGTATAGAGGTTATGCTTCTGACAAGGGTAGCATCCCTTGGAACAACTTCTAGGAAATATTAGGCTACTTCCCAAAGTTTTAGACGTCTATCAATCTCGCACATTACCTACCTTCAAGCCTGTAAAATACTTTCAGGTATCAGAGAGTTCGGATAATTGACTTCAGTTTGATTGTCTATTGTTTTTTTGGCTATTTGCTATCTATCTATATATTTGTCCTATTGTATCCTATTGTATTAAATATTTTCATACTGGTTGTTTGGTAGAACGTTGAACATACGAAAATGGTGGTTAGTTGGGGTCATCTGCTACCCACTTGGCCCAAATTATTTGACCTTGGCCCAACCGTTTTTTTTTTTTAATTTTTATTTTACAGAAAATAACCAGATTTTTAACTTTAAATTCGAATATCTTTTTTTGCGATCGGTAAAATTGGCAGGATGTTGTTTTGTATTAATGTTTAATAGTAGCAGACTCTCATAAAATTATTGTTTGGTAAAAATGTTAGTAGGAAAAAAAGTTATGAGTCTTTAAAGGTACAAAAAGATGTAAAAAAATACTTAGAGCGTAACTTTGACTTGCATTTAAAAAAAAACTAAAAGTGATCGAGAACTTAGGATTACATCAAAACATCTCTGCTGTATGAGCTTTCTAACGGTATGTAATTTACATTTACTAAATTAAAAAGTCAGGACTTATTTGACAATTTTATCAAGTAGGAGGTTTTTGACGAAACATAAAATTAAAATGTTTTGCGAAATTTGAAACTGTCAAGTTGTCAAAAATGTAGCAATCAATTTAAATGAGAGGAGTACTTAAAGTACCCATTCAAAGGGCCTTTTTCTGTTACCAGTCACTGCACAGACTCCTTTGTTGCGAAATTTCTAGGAAAACTAAACCACTTACATTTTTTTACCTGGGGTCTGGAGCACTAAGCAGGTAAACATTTTGTCTCACTCGTGCGCAGTCATAAGGCATGTTTTTTTCTCTTTCGCTCCCGGCGGGGCCCGCTGAAGAGGCCAAAACGATGATTTTGAATAATTTGAATCAGTCGAGACTTAACTGCCTCTGCGATTGTTTGTGCCCGTCACTTCTGTTTTCGTTCCAAGTCGTTTTGTTAATTACTTGTTGTGTTATCTGTCTGTTAAGTTTTATGTTACGTTACTGTACCTACTGTTAAGTTTCTTGTTACTGTGCGCTATTACGTTTTTCTTGGTGAAAAATGGCTACCTCTACCAGTGAAGAATACGCTGACATGTTGTTAGCGTATGGATGCGCCAACACTAATTCGCGTGATGCGCGAAGGATTTACCAGGAAACTTATCCTAACCGGCGAGTACCAAGTCATCAAACTTTTGCCAGCACTTACCGACGTTTACGAACTACCGGTAATCTAAATTTTCAAGAGCCAAGAGTGAACCGGGGAATTCACGATGTCGCCGTTGACGAGCAAATTCTAGCTGAGTTTGAGGCAGACCCTAACACTAGCATAAGGGTGATAGCTAGACGACTTGGCTTGTCCATTTGGAAAGTGTGGTCTGTTCTCCGGGCAGATGGGAGGCATGCTTTTCACCACACTCCAGTGCAAGGTAAGATTTTTACACATTGAAGCATTTGTTTTGATCCGAAACAAAATTGTGGCATGAGTAAGTTTCTAGAATTAAATAAAAAAGAAAATTTTAAATTAGTTTGACCTTGACTTCGCCAGTTTTTTATTTGTGTCTTATGCTATGTATCAATCAGGCATCTTTGCACTGCACTGCATTGCATTCCCTTTTGTGAATGTAGTTTTAGATCTTTAAGAATTAACCCATTAGGTAATTTTTTTTATTGTTCTAAGACTTGTTTGGGGTATTACAGATCTTGAAGATAATGACTTTGGGAGGCGAATGCAGTTCTGTCGCCATTTGCTGCATACTGATGTAGAAGATGTCAACTTTTTGCGGAGCATACTGTGGACGGACGAATCTAAGTTCGATAAAGAAGGGATTACCAACTTGCATAATTTGCATCATTGGGCCCCTAAAGGTCAAAACCCACATACGAAGAGACGAAAGGGGTTCCAAAGAAGATTTTCAGTCAATGTCTGGGCCGGAGTGATTGGAAACAGGCTTATAGGGCCCCATTTTTTGCCGGAACATCTTAATGGGAGCAATTATTTCGAGTTTTTGATCAACGATCTGATCACCATTGCTACAAGAAGCATTTGATGAAGACAGGCCTATCGTGTTCCAGCATGATGGCTGCCCAGCTCACTGGAGTCTGAGCGTACGCGAGCTACTAAACAATTGTTTCCCCAATTCATGGATTGGCAGAGGGGGACCAATCCCATGGCCTCCGCGATCACCCGACCTCACTCCGCTCGACTTTTACGTGTGGGAAAGAGCCAAAGAACTTGTCTACTTCACGGTAGTAGAAACGCGTGAAGAATGAATCAACAGAATTAATGCTGCATTCGAAGTGATGAGGGGAGAGATGCTGCTGCGGACGACAACCGTTGAAATAAGACGCAGATGTCGCGCGTGCATTCAAAATGGAGGGCGTCAATTTGAGCAATTACTTAATTGAATAAATTCATTTAAATGTAATTTAATTGTTTTATTACCCACTGACATTTAGGTAACAGAAAAAGGCCCTTTGAATGGGTATTTAAGTATTTCTCTCATTTAAATTGATTGCTACATTTTTTGACAACTTTACAGTTTTAAATTTCGCAAAACATTTTAATTTTATGTTTCGTCAAAAACCTCCTACTTGATAAAATTGTCAAATAAGTCCTGACTTTTTAATTTAGTAAATGTAAATTACATACCGTTAGAAAGCTCATACAGCAGAGATGTTTTGATGTAATCCTAAGTTCTCGATCACTTTTAGTTTTTTTTTTAATGCAAGTCAAAGTTACGCTCTAAGCATTTTTTTACATCTTTTTGTACCTTTAAAGACTCATAACTTTTTTTCCTATTAACATCTGTACCAAAAAGTAATTTTATGAGAGTCTGCTACTATTAAACATTAATACAAAACAACATCCTGCCAATTTTACCGATCGCAAAAAAAGATATTCGAATTTAAAGTTAAAAATCTGGTTATTTTCTGTAAAATAAAGAAATTTTTTTTTAAAAAAATCGGTGGGGCCAAGGTCAAATAATTTGGGCCAAGTGGGTAGCAGATGACCCCAACTAACCACCATTTTCGTATGTTCAACGTTCTACCAAACACCCTGTATAGATCCTTCTAAATAAAATAAGCAATGTTAAAATCATACGTCCGCGAGAAAATATTATTTCTTTATTTTAATCAGATTTCATTGTTAGCAATTTTAAGAGTTTATTTTTTTTTGCACGGTACCCTATCGGTTTTCAAAATTAGAGTAGGCTAAGTTACTCTTGAAAATATCAGTCATTTCGGAGATTATAATGTATGTTTTTTCATTTTCAATAAAAAACTTTTTTTAGAAAGAGTTTACAGGTGATATAATTGGAACATTTCGACATTAATCCACATTCAACGCGAATTATTTAAACATTCAATAACTATGTCAAACAAGTTGGAATGTCAGAAAGTTATGGCTGCCGTATCATGGGCTCATATAATCGTGCTATAAATTGTTAATTTTAGCGCTCCCACTTCAGACGGTGATCCTAACAACATGAATAATTATGCATATTCATGAAACAATTATAACTGGGAAGTGAGATTATGTGACTTACAATAAGCTGTTAATGTGGATTATCATTGTTGAGATTGTTAAGTGAAATCTGTTAGGAGTTTAGGATCTGAGAATCTAGTCTATCTGTTTATTTTTATTATGATGATTCTGTGTAGATACACCAATATCAGAGACTGAAACTGAAATTCTTCGTCACTGTTGCCGCACTCGACAATATCTGCAACGCCTTACGGCTATCGAAAAAAATGTTTAGAAATATATGTAGAGCTCAGACAGTTTGCATACTAGTCTGGAAAAAACAGTTATTTTATTCCTTCATTAGACACTTAGGTACATTTTCGTGCACTAAGTTGGTGCAAGCAACCATTCATTCTTAAGAGTACATTCGTCATAGACTTTTGCACTTTTGCAAGGTGTCCTGAATTGTTTATACCACAATCAAACATGTGATTTGTCACACAAATAATAACTATTTAGTTTCTGAACGTAGAAAAAATTCCTTAGTCAATGTTTTCATGTAGTTTCGTAACTGAAAGTAAAATATAAGAATTTATTGACTGCTCTATCTTGGTAAGGTCATGGAATAAAACACATTTGACTAAAAAGGTGATGGGTATAAATATTAATGGATCGAGAGGAAGAGCAAGGCCAAAAAAAGATGGATGGATTGTGTGAACAATGATATGAAAGAGAAATTAGTAAATGCCACCGATACATCTAACAGGGAAGAATGGAAAAAAAAAGTGTGTGAACCTTAAATAGAATGGGATAAGAGCAGGAAGATGATGACTGTCTCTGCTTACGCCCTTGGAAAAAATGCGTGAGGTTATGTTTGTTTGTTACTACTGGTTTTCCTTATCTCATGAACATCCTGCTAATGTTATATGACTTGCACAGATGCTACTGACGTACTTAATTATCAAATGATCTCGCGTGCTTGTCTCTACTAATTACTGCCTATAAAGGCTTTGTAATGACACACTTTGATGCCATGTTTACTTATGGAAGCAATAATTTCATGTGCATTTATCGCTACAGTTGGAATAATTGAAGGCGCAGAATTAAGTGAGTAAGTATTTGTTACACAACGCAATAAACAAATAAATATTAAAGTTAAAAAAAAACTATCTTCTCGCATTATTTTCAGCAAACCCCTTTCATTTCACACACAAAGGAATGCATAAAAATAACTAGTTCGCTATCTTTAGAAGTCCGCCATATTGGATTTATAATGATGTCACGTAGCCAACACATACTCGTAGCTAATCATTTATCCATAACACAAGCATTAGGTTGCTTAGCTTGGGACTAGATGGCGTTGTGTGAAATGTCCAAGGATTGTCATCGAAACTAAATATAAGTAACTTCTAGAACTTTTTCCATAGTTTGTTTTGTTGTTTGTCGACCTAGAAGCGTTTGTGACCTGACAAATTGGACGGAGAAACCCGCACAAAGGGAACAGTAGAAGGCTATGGGGGAGGCTTTTGCTCACCAGTGGGACAATATAGGCGAAAAAAAGTGGGCCAATCCACACTGGGGTCGCGTGGTGGATTATAGCCCATCCCTCTCCCAGAGAGGAGACTTGATCAGTCCCTGCAGCGGGAACTTTATAGGCAGATGATGATGAAGCTAATAGAAGCAAGATAACAGAGTTATATCTTGATCGGCATGGAGAATGGACCCAAGAACTTACGATAATCCGTCATGCTAACGACCACAACACCGATGTAATTCAAGTATAGGCCTAATTCCACAAACTGTCAGACGTTTGAGTGGACTGTCGATTTTAGATTTTGAATACATTACGTAGATTTAGAATAAAGTACGTACCACAGAATCGTTTATAAATTAATGGAATCAGGGTCCAGACATAACCCTACACTGCAGGTAACAGTTCCTTTCTTCCATCACTGGCAAAAGCGCCTTGCTATCGATTCCCGAATTTGTCATGGTGCTGAGCTTTTTGTGACGACATAACGCCTGTAATCCCCGAAGAGTTAGTCATAGATGTATTTAATATTACCCCCACTTAATCATCACCAGTTATCTTAAACCTCATGTAATACGGGCGAGTCTATTATTATTGTGGTATGAGCGCGACTGTTGAGCTTGATGCTGTCTTTGGTTCGATTCGGCCGGGCTAAATATAATGGGGTCTTTCTATTACGAATTTCTTACAGCTATAGAATCTTAATTTGTGTGTGTGTTCGTTTTGAGTTATAAGTCTTGTATAGTGCCATCTCTTTTTTACTCTTTATTGAAATTTAATTAATACTTATAGAGGTGGTTTTAAGGGGCCTAATGTCCAAAACAGTAGCTAGTAAACAAACCTGATTACACACCGGATGTTAATGTTAATATAGTGCATTATCATGTAAATTGGCTTATTGGATGCGGTCATTACCATAGCTGTGTCATAGAATTACTGATTGCTATTCAACATTCATATTGACAAGTTATTTTAGGGTTTAGTTGTCGGTTCTTTTTTGTTATTTATGGAACTACTATAGTCTAACAAACATTTAGCATCTGCATGTCCTGTGTTTCTTTAGCAGTTTGGCCACTTTGATTGAGCGGGGGGAGTCTTTTGAAAAAAGCCACTCACACGATTTTATAGGAGAAGCAGTTTCAAAATTAGTGCAGCAAAAACAGACGAAAAAGAAATCTTCTATAGTGGCTCCAGTACCTACTTGCTAGGGTTTGTTTACGAGAGAAGAAGCATACATATGGCATGACATGTATAACCGTATTCCATGTTCACCCAGCACCGATAGGTGGATGTCGCTTGTCTACTACAGCTTTTTAGTTCAATGACATGCTGATTTTTTCGCGACGTTTTCTCTCGCCGTTTTGAGAGAAACCACTGCTTTCAGATTTATTTATCAACATTAAATACCCTTTTGTTTTTGGGCGTGGGATATCATCAAATAACCCCTCCCGCTCTTGGGCAGAGCGAAAGGGAGTGTCAGACTTCTACTGACTAAAAACTACCCATGTTTCTTCTTAGCCCTATATGTCAAGGCCGCGGTATCTCTTACAACATCCCGCAGCCCAACATTAAATAGCTTACACAAAGAAAAGCGCCTACGGTAATTCGAGCACAACACAATTCATAAGTCACATTTGCCTATTTTATCAGCAGGCTATAATGTTCCCGCTGCAGTGACTCAGGATTCAGATCAGTGACAGAGGACTCACTCTCTCTATGAGAGAGATGAGCTATATTCCACTTCGCGTGCCTATTTGGAATATAGATAATCGGTCGGTGCGGTTTGGTAGATGTCACATGTCTTCGCATTTTTGGTCCTAAGACATGCCGGTTTCCTCACGTTGTTTTCCTTCACCGATTTGAGAGCAGTGGTGATTAAAATAATTTTTATTACACAAAGTACGAAGTTCGAACCCACGACTTACTATTTGTAAGTCGGGGCCGCAACCACTGGGCCACCACTGCTTTGCCCATTTACTTACAAAATATCGTCGAGTTTATATTTCTCTGGCCTAAAACGTTTAGAAATTACTTATCTATTGTATGAAACTAATACATATAATAGAGTCGTATTTGTTTGTTAGTTCATATGCAGAGGGATATCTTCGAAACTGCTGATGCGATGTCGAATTTATTTCACTAAAGGGAAGCTACATTATCCTGTCGGTTAATTTCACTACATAATGGGAGTGAAACCGTGGGTAAAAGCTAGTAGTCAGATGATAGGACCTTAAGCACTAAATACAATAAATATAAAACAAACTTTATACATTTTTATTAAAAATATCTAAATTTTTTATTCGTAACTGTTTCAACATGTTTGTTAATAAACTTTTACATATTTTTCCATTTCAACAGATGAAACAGTTTTAATATGCATGATTTTTTACTGTGGAAATATTTTTGGACTAGTTGGTTCGCAAATATACAGGTATGGAAAATATTCTGGCGACTATATTAGTTTAAAATTTCGTACATAAAACAACTTCATGACACAATTTTTTACATATTTAATACGAAGTTAATAATAATAATAATAATAATGATCGTTGACATAACCGTCCCGCATGACGAGAACCTCGTGAAAGCCGAGAAAGATAAGCAAATCAAGTATCTTGACTTGGCTCGCGAGGTTGTCGACATGTGGGATGTGGACTTAGCGATCATTGTGCCGATAGTCGTTTCAGCCAATGGCTTAATAGCCAAGAGCCTCGACCAACACCTGAGGAGGCTCTCGTTAGGCAGCTGGATCAAGGGCTTGATACAGAGAGCGGTACTCCTGGACACGGCACGCATTGTTAGGAGGTTCCTTTCTCTGGAGCCCTGACCGCCGGTAGCTTGGACCCTGTTCCCGATACCGGTGGGCTACAATTTTTTATATTTTTAAATGTTTTTTATTGTTTTTTTTTTTTTTGTAAAGAATATTTAAAAATGTAATAAGTTTGTAACAAAATAAATAAAGGGAATAATAATAAATAATAAATATCCTTGGACATTTCACACAACGCCATCTAGTCCCAAGCTAAGCAACCTAATGCTTGTGTTATGGTAACGAGATGGCTGATAAACTACTTATATACATTTTTTTTTTTTTTTGTAAATACATACATATTATAGATAGAAAAACACCCAGACTCGTTAGTTAGTTAGACTCGTTACTCGTTAGTTTAGTTAAATATTAATTTATTTGTTAAACTGTCTATATTGCCTGTTTTGTCTAGTTAAGTCCACCGTAAAGAGAGCTATTCTCCCTTTATAATTAGACTATCACAGGCCAATCGGGCCTTGCCCCCTTTTTGAGAAATTGGGTCACGAATAAAATTAAATTAACTTTCTAAAAATAGCAATAAGATTCGGAAGAATTCGAACACAAATCAGATTCTCAATCAATATTTTAAGTAACGCCGCGTAAGTTCAATATTTAGAGAATCCAATATAATAAATTATTCCATTCGATTTGCGGGCACACACTATTCAAGACTGTACTCACCTGATCCAGAGTTGCCACAAGAGAAAATTCAATACTAATAAAGATTTTTGTACACATTTTTACATTTGCGAGAATGTAAGGAATTCATTTAGCAAATTGAAAATTGATTAGAAGATTTTAGAATTTTAAATTTGAATTTGATGGAATGAGTAAAGCAAATTGGCTTAGAGTGAGATATATTCTCGTATCGAAAGTTTGCATCGAAAAGCAGTACTATTAGTAGCTGCCATCAGCCGATATTGAAGGACTTAAATCGCTGATGTGTAAGACTTGCTTGATTTTAAAGGCTCAATGATTTTTAAGTATGTCGTTATGGATTTATTGTAAGTATGTATAAAGGTAGGTACGTATTATATGTTTTGATGATCTACGATATTCATAGATACTTTTAAACTTTCAAAGTTTATTTTAAGTGTCACAGTTTATATAGCTTTGATTTTCGAACGAACGAATACAAAGAATTATAGAAACTATCACTGTTATCTAAATCGTAAGCAAAACTTATTTTTCAATCACAAATATTTTTCTTAATGCTGTTCAGCCAGCCATATTGAATTGCTCAGTTGACCTTCGGCAAAGTTAGTTGAATATAGGTCGTATATCAAGTTCAAAGATTAATTGTTATAAACTTATTATCACTCCAACTAAATTGGCAAACTTTTGTAATTTATTCCTACAAAATTATTTATTAGAATTGAAACACAACATTGCTTGCAAATACAATTTATGTTAACAACATGAAGATGACATTTTAAATCTAGCATAGGTATAAATAAGCTGGGCTTACAAGACTTTCTAGGTCGACCCCATTAGGCTTGTGTAGGATCCATCAGATTTGTTACTTTTGCCATCATGGATATAGGTAAATGGGCTTCTCCATTCAGAACAAACCGATATGACAGGATGGTATTACCGGCCGCATATGCATCACGGAAGAGGAATACGGCTTACGTGGATCGGTGGCAGATACTGGATAAGACTTGCTTCTCGACCTATTTTATGTGACTTAGGCTTGGAAGACATTAATATAACCCGCATTTTAAAACATCACCCTGTGTTTTCCGAAGAGTTATTTGAGCAAGATGTGAGCACATTAATAGTTCACATTAATACTTCGCAGTGGAACCAAATATTTAATTCCATTCGTCGGTTTATCCTTTTCCCAAGTACATTGTCAGTCAGTCAGTCAGTCAGTCTAACCGGATATAGCTCAATACCAGTTTTTTACATGGAGCTGCAACTGCCTATCTGAATTCTACAACCCTATAGATCAGGAACTATACTGATATCCTTTGGTAAGACTATTTAATTTTGTTAAATTAAAATCAAAATTATAATCCACCAATTGCAATGTAAACTTCGTCCATCTAGTGTTCCAGCTGAATGAATATCTTTGCTTTTTTTTCATATAATTTAACAACCAGAGACATGCATCTTGATGAACGGACATTCTCATTGGTCGGACCATTCGGCCATTGAAATGTTAAAGAGCAAACGCGAAATGATTGAGGAAATCTGACAATGTAAATGTTTGTAGATGAGATGAAGGGAAATGGAAGAATACACGAAGGTACAAAAGAATGAATGGAATTGTGTAAACGAATGATCATGACACGGAATGAATGTGAGGAATGTTTGCCAACGATTTTATTTCGACGGTCTTTGTGGACGAGTGCTTATATTTCAAATGGTTTTTAAGTATTTACCAGTATTTTGGTCGAAAGATACACTAAAGGCGTAGTAGAATTGATTGTGAGGTAGGTATGTGGTAAACATCACGATAGACGAATATAATATTATTTTTGCATGAATATTTTTACAACGTATTTAACATAACACGCCTCTAGTCCCGAAGGGGTGTATTCTCCAGTTATGTTTAAGTCCCAAATAATAACCAGCGAGCCTATAGTCATCAACAGGTTGTCAATCGAGACTCTGCGTCTGCGACTGAGAAATTCCTGATGGAAAACCCTACCTAACCCGAAAATCGAACCACGGAGCTCATGCTGTGCAGTCGCATTTTTGATCACTAGACCAACAAGACAGTTATTATGTTAACAATTAATTCAAAACGCTTCACATAATAGAACTAAGTAATAAACCATGGATCAACTTTATCTAATTGATACTAACACAGAAGTTGTTGAATTTAAATTCCAAAGTTGAACTGATTACGAAGGTTTGACAAAGTATGGCCTGAAGACTGACGGCATTCACTGACCCGTCAAAACTTTAGCTATCAGCCAGGTATCAGATCTCTCAACACTTTCCAACTTGATATTAGAAATGTTGAATTGAAGTTTTGATGACATAAATGGTGCTGACGGAACTTTGAAGATGACTGTGGGATTTCATTTGAGTAGAAAACGTTTGGACGACTAACAAGAAACTTTACCTATATTTTTGTGTCTTGTAGGACATTGGGATACGAGGACCAGAACATGCTGGTTTGAGTTTATATACAGTGTTAACGGTTTCATCACAAAGCCGTGAACCAAGCAATCTGTACATCAAACGAAGTAATTCTAAAAACTGTAAAACTATTTGTGTGATTGCTGGGTAATGACTTCTTTTTTGGGTCAAAAAATCACGGTGTATGGTAAGACTGCATTGAATAGTACAGAGGTCAAAGAACTATTGAAATTAAAGTTGTAAGTATAAAATTCTACTATTCTACTTGTATTTAAACGAAAACTTGATTATCAGTTGGAATGCTGTCCTCCAATATCTCCTAGAAAACTTGAAGGTTCCCAATGACTATGGTCCAGGACAAAAAAATCTCACAATGACGCGGTAGAATAAATGCTTTTCTCTCCTGAGTACTTACAATGATAAAACAGGATACTGAGTGATACACTTAAGAGGGTAACTTCAGGATTGGGATTGATAAATTAATATGCAATTTGTTTCTCACAGAATTAATGATCCATTACGAACATGATTATATTTCATAAAAGTTCTAAAATGATCTTCATTATTGAAATTAAAAGCCACTTAAACATTTACCAAAACATTTCACAAAGTTAATAGTTTAAAACTTAGGTAAACCGCCAAATATATTTATAAAGTTCACAAACCTTATTAAATATCATCCAATATGCTATCTTGCAATAATAACCAACTTTATAATTACTAAACCATCTAACTTTTCGGCTGCGTACCAAAGGACCAACTTTTATCAGCTGATTTAGAAGTTGAATTTCAACCACAATTTCAACAGTAATATTTCTTGCAGGCGTTTGAATACTCGCCAATTTGCATAACACATGATGTTTCGAAGACCGATATTGTTTTCTTAGGCTAGTTTTTTATGTCGTTAAATGACTAAAGAGTCATCAAAACTGGTTTATTTATAGGAGGCAATGGTATTCAGTGTACTTTTTGCGAAGTTTTAAAATTGTGTTGTTTTTAATGTGCCTATTTTTTATCTTAATATTCCTCTCTAATTCTCACGGTGGTTTCCCTTCTTTGGTTAATTAGCAATCCGAAACGAGTCCAAATCATCACACAGCGTTTCTTAGATCTACCTCAGTGGCGACAAAATTGTGTATAAGTATGATTCTTTCTTTTTGTACTATAACAAAAAAGTTACAGTTAATATGTATTTATGTCAGTCCTTCCACCAAAAACCCTATAAATAACGTGAAGTAATAAACCTAAAGCAACAGTATATCGGTACGTACTAGAGCAAGATATTTTCTATGTTAAGTTGAAGCCGTGTCGCCTTTCCACTTGAGTTTTATACAATTTTCTGAGAACTTATAAATTGTATCGGAATCGTCCTGCTGCTCTCCCGATAGTAAATAAGTTTCTCGTAGTTGTGCATTCAACTACAAACAAGCTGTATTTGTAAGGTTGCTTTTAAATTTGCTTTTATGATTGTGTTTAGATAACTTTTTTTTTACGTACTGAAATGGGGTGAGAGAAAGGTTTAGTGTCCTCAATTCACCTGGGAGATATAGTTTTTCACCTAGGTGAATTGAGGATACTGAATCAATGTTAAAACAGTTAGTGTCCTATGTTCACCTGGGTTAAAGGACCCAGTATTTTTTTTTTAGTTGATATAGTCAGTTGCTATAGTCAGTCGATCTAGCCAACTGTTACGTGCATTTGTATTATTTTAAATAGGCAAGGACAAGTAGGAAGGAGAGAAAAAAAGAGGAGAAAAAAGAAGGTAAGTCCCACAAACTACCAGGAGAATAGGAGTAGGAAGGAGGTTTTGAAAGGTATTGAGAACTGGAATAAATATTAAAAAAAAAGGATAGGTAGTAAAGTCCCACAAACTACCAGGGGAACAGAAGTAGGAAGGAGGTTTTGATAGGTATTGAAAACTTCTATTCTCCTGGTAGTTTATGGGACGATACTACCTATTCTTTATTTTTTTCTTAAATCTTCATTCCAGTTTTCAATACCTTTCAACGCCTCCTTCCTACTTCTGTTCTCTTGGTAGTTTGTGAGACTATACTATCCTTTTTTTTCATCTCCTACGTCCTTGCCTATTTAAAAGCACGTAGCAGTTGCTTATCTCGACAGACTATAACAACCAACTAAAAAAAAAATACTGGGTCATGTAACCCAGGTGAACACAGGACACTAAATGTTTTAACATTGTTTTAGTATCCTCAATTCACCTGGGAAATATTAGTTTCACCCAGGTGAATTGAGGATACTACTTTAGTATCTAATTTATTTTTTAGGCATTAAACCACATTAAATTTTTCTCACATTGTATCCCCCAGAGGTCTTAAATTCATTAGTAAAAAATGTAAAATAATCATCCTAAATGCTAAATAAAGAAGCTTTTGTGCATAAGGCAATAAAAACTTTATTCGATGTGCTAGCTCTAAACCTTTAAATTATTAGCTATTTTGGCAATCGAACATGAATAAATGAAAGTGTAAAAAAGAAAGATTTTTGTTTGAGAAATATACCAAAACATAACACATTTATAAACAATTTAAAAAAAATACTACGTTTCGTGACTAATTATGAAAATAGAGGGGGCGACCTAAATTACTTTCGGCCTCGGGCGCTCAAAACCTGCGCTGCCAACCTATACTTGTCTCAGACTTAATAATAAATATAACTACAAAAAAATTTTACTCTTTGGGAAATTCAAGCGTTATTTCATATTTAATGTTTTTAACTTATATCAAAAAGTCATTTAGAACAATCTTGAAAGAGCCACTAAACATATACACCCGAACGATTCACACCGATTGGCGTTCTATAAACAATAAACTGAACAAGAAAATGGCTGCCGAATGGATTCTTTCCCGCGAACAAACATGGAGGTCTAATATCGCTAAAAGCCCGCGTTGCGGTCCGTCGTCACGCCCGGTCCCGAACTTTCAATATTCGTAAAAGGCACGACTATTTCGATAGTCTATGCCAACTATTTTTTTTATTGGATTAAAATAAGTGTAGAAATTATTGAACGTGAAACAAGTAAACATAGATTAAGACCTTTTTTAGAATTTCAAGGAGTCTTGCATATATTCGGTCGTTAAGTAAGCAATATAATTATTTTCTTTAAATTTATTTTTTAAACATTTGTCTCGGATTGTCAGTATGCCTAAAAAGACGAAGATAAGGCATAGAATAGTGAAATTACATTTAAAAATGCTTGGTAGGTTTTTAACAGATTTTCAGCCCTTTTCAAGTTTCTCAGAAAAACCGATTTAACTAAGCAAAGTCTTTTAGGGTTTATACTGAAGGGTCCAGGCAGAAGGATTGAGTTCTTGGTACTTATTTGTAAGTAAATGTCAAGAACAAAAATAATTTAAATTAAGTAGATACCCAGTTCAATTTTTATTTAAGCGTCTACAAACGCTACGTAATTAGTTTTTAAAATAGTTAATTAAGCATATACTAATACTACTTACCTACTATAATTATTTGTAATTTGTTAGAAATTGTAAATACCCATTTTAGTAGGTATTTTTCTTCATATTTTGGTCTAGTTATACGAATATAAATAGGCTAGTTGACTGAAAAATCTGAATAATATATTTTGAAAATATTATTGTTCTTTAGTTTTTACAATAAATAATGTGTTTCTATTGTTATCTCTATAATTATGATTCATCGTCAGAAACTACACTCAATCCGATTGATATTTAGTGGTCACAAGCCTATTATTGTATACGAAACTTAAAATGTATGCAGAAATCGAGGCTATGATTATATTATAATATTCATACATTTGCTTCTCCTTCAACCTGGGGTAACAAGAAATCAAAGCGCGGAAAAAATAAAATTCTATCATGATTTCCTCATACTTAATTAATGACAAAAATATTCATTGTTTTATTTTTCGAAAGTGTACCTAATAAAAAGTGGTCTGAGACATGTGTGCATTTGTTACTGCAGTTTTCGGCACTTGAGGCTCGATTGTCAACGCTGGCTTCATTCCCCACTTATATCAAAATGTACTATTATGTAATTCTAAGAAAAACACTTAATAACTAAAGTCCAAAACGATCTAATACATAGATGATAAAATATTTCCGTGTTATTTTGCGTTTTCAATATTCGTAATGGCGGCTTGCGTGCGACCGCCACTTACGACCATGCCCTTGACAGCACGACAATCACATCAATGTCATCGGCGGCGAACCGATTACACTCCATTTTGTTCTACTCGTGCACACAATTGTCAACAAAAAATATGTATAGGAAATCTGTGAGCTAATTTTAGGGCAGTTATGGTATTAATATTAAGTCTGTCTAGCTGTTTCAGGTTTGTTTTTCTTTTTGCCTTGGTATAGGTAAGTTCTATACAAATAAATGAACGTGAAGTGTTTGTTTGGATTTGCAAAATAACTGATACTAAATGCAGACGGAAGTATTACTGAAATATAGCTATAAAGAGTAACTTAAGCTTTTGTTTAAGAAAATAAAATTATGGTTCCATGCAAAAAAATAAATCTCTTGAAACTGTTACCGAAATCTGATTCAAATATCCCTCACAGTATAATTATATCTCATAATTTTATGTGAACGAAGCTCGAGGGTTGTGGGGCGCAGTTAGTGGATGAAAATAATCGTAGAAAATAGTCTAAAACAAAGAGAGTCATGTGACACTAGTCTGGTCGCAAGAAACCTCAATCGAATCTTGATCTCAAACGGTACCAAACAAGTATTTAGTGGGCTACATACTTAGTCGTTTCTTGGCATGGTGCCTGCCGGAAGATGCATATTTTGGGTTATGACTTGACGCTACTGGAATGTAATTTGGTTCTACAAGTTTGTAGTGAATTTTCCAGGCTGTTCAAATCAAATCAAAATATTTTATTTGCTAGAATATGGTGGCAATACTGGCAATGTTATGTGTCATCCCGTCGGAAGCACATCGAACCGTACACAAATTGGCTAATTAATATTGCGCAAAAAAATACACATTACATTATAGTAGTTTATGAATACGTAATCGGGTACAAATGATTATACAATTAATATTTTTCTGAAATTTTAATATACTTCATCATCAACAGCCTATTAATGTTCCCACTGCTGGGACACGGGCCTCCTCTCTCTTTGAGAGGGATCCTATTCCCTTCCTACCTACTTTTACGTTGTCTGAAAAAGATTTAGAATTTGAAAACTACATCATCATTCGTAATAGTATAAATACGACTGTATTACGTTTTCCGAAGTTCGAAATACCGCTGTACGGTATACAGAAAGTTTGTGAGTCCGAATTACGTGAGTCAGAATGTGTACGCTATAACGAAGTACGGTATTTAGAATGTTCGTTACTCCTACGTTACTCCGAAAGTTTGCTATTACGAAGTACTGTTCATCCTTGAAGTGAAAATTGAGTGAATTTTATTCTCTGCCTGTCAATTCATACGATTTGTGTGGGACGGGCCCAGGTGCTATAATTTTCCATATTTTCTTGTACCTTTTCGAATACATTTCATTGAAGGTCGAATTGGCACATTTATATTGAACGATATGCTCCATATGTACTTTATATGTCCGTCTTTTATGATTAGATGTGTAGATAGTTATAGTATAAATTATACTATTGTTGTAATTTTTGGCGTTATGAGTTATGACGTTAGAAACGTTTGTGAAAAAATTCGCCAGAGAAAACCGCACAGAGACGAGTAGAAGGCTATGGGGGAGGTCTTTGTCCAGCAGTGGGTAGACAAGCTAAGAAAAAAATCTGATGTGCTGAATATAAAGTACTACGTATGAACAAACAAAACATGTATTTATAGCAAATACAACACATGTGTATTTCAGTGTTTTAACAATCGTGGATTACTCTGAACGCGTGGGTTGCATTCGTTTCAAAAGATTTACTTGATTGAGTAAACATTGGTATCCCTTTTAACGTAGCAAATATATTTTACTTTGAATAATGTAGAAAAATATGTGTCTCATTAAATAAACGGCACCTTTATGCTCTAATATTTTGTATCTACATAAGTAAATAAATAAACAATTTTGAAAAAAGATACCACATTTATTGCGTCTTTTTTCAAAATTGTTTATTAAACCACAAAATGGAAATAAACCATCATATCTCTATCATTTCAGCAAATCCATAGAATACGTGCAAGTAGACTAATTAAGTTTTTTTCAAAAAAATATCCATTTATCATTATTTTTTAGTTTCTAGACCTATTCGAATATGAATTCCAATCGAGTTTTTAGGGTTCTCCCTATATATAATTATGTACCTTCGTGGTATATGCCGAGGGTAGGTAAATACCAGGACTACAAGCATCTACAAGGTTTCAGGGAGCTAACTTTGAATTGAAAACCGAATTCTGTAACATATTGAATTACGCAGTTTTGTCGAAAGTTTTCCACGAAATGCTTGCAAGCGTAGTTCGATCAAAACTGTCAGTCTGTCGGTCTGAACAAATAATAATAAACTTTAATCTGTTTAAAGAAAAAATAAAAAGGCCAATAATTACTGATGATAAGTATCTATCTGTTATACTTAGTTACTTAGTGAGCTTAGTATGAATAAAAAAAAACATCGATTTAATTACAGTCAGAACAGTTTTTCAAAGGTGAACTAATAAATCTTTTAGGCCATAAAACTCAATTTGTATTTTATTTGAATTAAATTCAATGCACGATACGTTTAATCTCATTAAAATGGTCAACTCATATAACAGCCTTAAGCTTTTAGTATCTTTTACTAATTTAACACTTTGCAGGGTTACCTAAGTCCCTTTGGCAACCGCAACACATGTTCTGGATTCTAAATCATGCAGCATTTTAGACATAATGCCCACTTTAGTCATTACCAAAGTTTGGGGTGTACAGTTTACGTTAAATTTGTACTGGCCAATTAGTTATTAGGGGTCAAAGCTGGCTGTAGAAAACCCTAGGGGCAGATAGAACAATGTAACGTAGGACATCAATTTGGAATTAGCGTTTATGTTTGTTAATACGGACGAGTTTCCGAAAGCAACATTTCTGGCGTTCTATTCGAAAAGTAGAGTGAATTTAAACATCACATAGTCACGCCTGTAATCACGATGTTAAAGTCGTTATAGGTATTGAGCCTAATGTCATCAACGGGGCACAAATCTAGACTCCGCTACTAAAAAAATCCTGATGGAAAAAACCGATATATAATTTTAGGTCCATTTTTAGTTTGTAAATAATTTATTTAATAAGTTTCATCAATCGTCTGCTTCTACCTATCTTAGTATTCCTAACGGCATTCCTGAATGCCCTATACAAAATAAAGAAGAAAATAAATACGTAACACTTACATTTAGCAACCCTCCTTTATCACGTCGACCAAAAAGTATCACACAACACAACATGGGAATACACAAAAGAACGAAAGAACGCGTGACCTTAGCTAGTTTCTATAAATTCTGGTGAAGGTGTGATTGGCAGAGAGAAATGGCCGCGGCCCCATTGGGCGAAGAATGAATTACGTTGCCGATTTTTCTGACGAAAACCTTCGAAATTCACGAAGGTAGGCCCGACCTGATATATTGTTTCTTGTATTGGAAATTGCCCTTGGGAACCCGAATAGATAGCGGGTTTTGAATTCGTGATGGGATAGCTTCCTGAATTTTTATTACATTAAATAAACACGCGTATGATTAATATGGGTGATAATATTATACTTCTGTGGTGTTTCAGCTGTGGTGTTCAAAATACTGCGTACATTTATTATCTGTCCAAATTTTCACATTGAAATAACATTGTTTAATCACAGAGCAGCGGTGGCGGCCCCGAGTTACGAACAGTAGGTCGAGTGTTCGAACCCAGGCAGGCACATTACTTTGTGTAATTTACTTCATCACCGCTGCTCTCAAAACGGTGAATGAAAACATCGTGAGGAAACCGGCATGTCTTAGAACCAAAAAATTCGAAGACACGTGACATCTACATCTACATCTACGCACTGGGCCCGCGTGGTTGTTTATAGCCCATTCTCTCTCAAAGAGAGGAGGCCTGTGTCCCAGCAGTGGGGACATTAATAGAAGAAAGAAAGAAGAAAGAAAATGTATTTGTTGGTCTCACACAGGCTGTTGATGATGATGATGAATCACACGTACTGTGTTTAACCTTTTGCGATTAAACAATATGTTAACTCTGCTTTGATATCTCTTTTTACGATATCCTCCTGGTATTGTTAAATAATGCCTTGGAATCTTGGATAATTGTCTTCTGTGTATGAATGACTGTCATTGACAAAAATATAACTCAGTTAATGTTATTCGAATATAAATTAATTAGGAGAGTTTAAACATTTATTTGTCTAGCCAAAATGCCAATGAAAACATTTCACTGTAAAGTATTTTAAATGACATCGGCCACGACGGAAAATGTTAAAATTTTCATCAAAAATAATCCTTTAATTATTTTACGTCCACAATTTGAATTTCGTTTTTATAAGTATACATTTTATGTTTGTAAATTAAATGGCATTTAGTTTCCATACACCCCGAAGACTAGAGCATACATGTGATGAATGTGTGTGAATAGGTTTACAATACACCCGAATGAATCCGAAAAATCAGAGCTGTGTGTCTTGGTTTCGAAATCGATACCTTTGATTTTAGTCCAGTCATTCATTCGTCATTTCCGTATAATTTACGGAGATATCCGCGAACAATCCAAAAAATAGCTTTATCAGCGCTCTACACTGAAAACGGTTGATTTTACAGAAAAATGCAAGAGACATTGTTTGTAGATAATTTTACTAGAAACAATATTATACCGCTTTTGACCTCCAAGCAATAGGTCGCGAGATATGTATTTGCGAAAAACTGATTTTGACCTTGATGACTTCTTTAGCCGATCTATGTCGATTTTTCACATCTTCATTACAATGCCGTAATAAACAAAAATTCAGCCCACTAGGAATTTTTACGCCGATGAAACCTAAAATGACAGGACTATTGGCAGTCCGACGGTCACAACTCACAACACTAGACTCTCACTACTCTGTCATGTCATTACCGTCAATCGAACGGTCTTAAATCTTAACCGTAGTAAGAGCTTTTACATTTAAGATATGAAGACACCATTCCAAAACGATAGAAACGCCCAGTTGTCACGAAAACAGTCCCTTTCGGTGTTAATTTGGGCTCTTATCAGTCGGCTACATTCGGAACTCCCATTCACAGGACCGAAGACCAATTACTGTTGTAATTGGAATAGGTAGCGTCTGTAGAATGGTGCCGGGCGTCCGACAAATATTATCGGCTGCTATTCAATTATGTCGTAGGCGTGTTGCAAGGTAGAAGTTTGTGTGTAGGGTCCTTGTTTGTGTTACTGTGGAATTGGAATTATTGTAAATGTTCGTAATTGGTAGTGTGGAGAGAGGGTTACCAGTATTGTGACTATTTTGGGGGCTTTAACGGACGATTGAAATACGATGACATTATTGAGTAAAAAACAATAAAAAACAATAAAAAAAAAAACAATCGGTCTAAGCGCCAACTAAACGCTTTCTGGCGTCTATTTGGCGCTTAGACCGATTTTTTTTGTAATCCGCAGCGGGAATTATGGACGTTGCTTTGACACTGAACTTTAACAGATAAACATAATGAAGTACACTGACACTGAAACATCATTTCCTGCTGTCCGGTGTGTCTGTATTTTCATCTGTCCATACCAGTCTGACTAACCCTAAGCGGATCACAGTATAAAAGAGTTCGTAATAAATTACATTAGAATATCCAAAATTATGGTTTAGTGTCCTGTGGTCAACTGGGTGATATCACCCAGGAGAACCGTTGTTCTTAGCTGTAGCTTATTGCAGCAGCCTTTACAGCTGTCTAGCAGGCAGAGCTACTCAAACTATGGCCTAAGCTATCAGCTATCGTTCTTCTTAAAACATCACAATACCTAGCTCTTCATAATATTCATAAAAAATATTGCTTTCATAACGGCAGCACTTTAATCTCAAACAAAGAACACCGTCAATAGACGCGCTTCCTAAAAAATGTTTATGCATAAAAGATGCAATATCGACAATCTATGCAAAGTCCAGGTCACAAAGCTTGTTTGTTAGAGCCAGGTGAGATTCTGGACCGAACTGCATTTACAATTCAGATCTGACGTCCCAACTGGACAATAAGAATAAAAAGTAAGGCCGCTCCTAGCCCGCTAGTATGGTCTGCAAACAACTAAGTCTTGCGGCAAGAATGCAAAGATTGTGCAAGTTCGTTAGGCGCCTGGCAGTTGCCACGGGCACAGTGTTAGATAAATCCTGGAAAGAATTTCATTTACTTGAATAGATTTAAAGAATAGGTAACTTGGTGCTTGCTAATCTGGTTTGAATTTTTAAAAAAGGCTAAAATGTTGCCAGAATAGGGGTTTCCGATGGTAAATATGACTGCTACTTTAAGTGCCTCAGGGAGGATTTTACCAATCCACATTAAATATTTAAATGACGACATTCTGGAGAACATTGCTGCAGAATATTCTTTTTAGCGGGTCAATGACAATTTCATTTGTCGGCCCAAAATTTTGGCGACGAGTTTGGCCTCCAAAAGCTCAACAAAACAAAAAATGTACACTTTAGAGTAGTATCATCTTTTGGAAGTCGTCTGTCTTGGTATGGTCATGTAATGAGGACGGATGAAACGCATGTGACTAAAAAAGCGATGGATATAAATATTGATGGATGGAGAGGCAGAGGAAAGCCAAAGAAAAGATGGATGGATTGTATGAGGAATGATATGAAAGAGAAACGAGGAAATGCCGCCGTGACGTCTAACGGGGAAGAATGAAAAATAAAACTTGTTGTGCCGACCCCAAATAGAATAAGATAAGGGCAGGAAAATTAATGAGTAGAGTCATATATTGGAGAGTATTGACACTGATATAGTTCTTGATTGACTTGCGTAAAATACTGACCGCTTCAATATGTACGTGACCATATCGAAATAAATAATATTCAATTATTTATTTCGATATGGTCAAAGCTACGTGCCCCTTTGGTTTGGCAGCTCTCAATTCAATCAAGTTCGATTTTATGACCGTCTTGAACAGAGTTTAGTTGGGCTGATCGTATAGTGTCATTAGTGAAACTCGCTGTTAGTACATCAGTCATGATGTTCATTTTAGTTTGAAACTTATAAGAAATATTTGAAATCAATGTGTGTGTAAAAACGAAAGCATAAATAATAAGTATTCATGCTCCATGCCAGCACTTCGTAGTAATACACCATAAATACCATGAAGTAGATGATTCAGCAAGATTGATACACCGAACGTGCGATCCAAGTTTATATTCATAACATGCACCTTCGCGCCATAAATACAAAGGAAGACTGATCAGAGATTTCGGTGAGGCGTTACATTTTATGGCGATAGGTTTCGAGACGTGGGGAACTGTTGCGTAAACTAGATGATTGAGAGGAATAACGCTGAACAAGGTGTGAGCGATTTATGTGTTTCATAGTAACTGAATGGAATAATATCGTCGAAAATAAAAAGGCAGATAGAAAGATTTGGTGCTTTATGCAAAGGTAGTGTTTTCTTGTTTAGATTGTTCAATTAGAACCTATAATTATATTAAAATCACAATCATACATAATACCTACATCCACTTGTAGACGAACAATGAACACATCAGTAATTAACTTAATTCTTTTGAAATTGTCTCTGAAAACGTATAAGACTGCAATAACTATTATGGTTTTACAGGGTCAAAATCTTTCGACAAAAGTTACAATGCTTACAAAAATGAAACCATCAACCCGTTACACAACAAAGGCTTATGCTTATTTAAAACAACCTACCTATATACTGATGAATATAATCACAGAAGCTAGTGTGCTCAATTTCAGTGTTCCCAAACATTATGAATCCATTTAGGTTTCGATAAAAGCTTCCAAACAAATGCCTTGAAAGGGTATTAGACTCCCCCCAATCCCGTGTTTAGCGCCTTAAGCCGTGTAAGTAACATTGCTTTTATTTTCCTACTCCATTCGTAATGGAATAAATAAGGAACGGATCCGTGTTTTATTTAAAAGCGTTCTTATTATTGCTATAATAAAAGTAAGGTCTACATCTAAATAATATACTTTAATTCTTCTTAGCTTTGAGTGTGAATGTGGAGGGGTATAAGAATAAAGGAAGACCAAAGAAACGATGGCTGGACTGTGTAAAGGATGATATTATGGCACTATTAGGTACACCTCTGTCCACCCTTTACCCTGTCAAAACGGGCGTGATGTTATATGCTATGTTAAAATAAATAGATGGAGACTAGCAACTCGTGATAAATACAAAGTAGCAACGCAACAAACCCACATTGTTAGCAGCATTAACAAAACACAATCTAAATAAATTAAACCTAGTAAAACAATATTTACTTCAGTAATTCAGTAAACAGTAGCTTGTTTGTCACAAAATATGATTTGTATAAACAAAAACCTTTTCATCTTGTTCTTTGCCGTCCCTTGCGGCCATGTTTCTATTCTATTACACATCTCAAAAGCTTTGTCCTGGTTTCTTCAAACTGTTTTTGTTTTATTGGGTAGTCAGAGAAGAGAAGATAAGAGAGAGAAGAAGAGAGGTTCCTGTTTTTTTATAAACATTACAAATGAATATTGTATGAAAGAGCCCAGATATTATATCTTTTTTTTAAACTTTAGCACATTGAGTAGACAATTAAAAAAAGTAACGTTTAGTTTATATTCCAATAGTTATATGCGAAAGTTTGGATGAATGGATGCTAGTTACTCAATCATATCAGACTGGCTAAACAGATCTTGATGAAATAAGGCACAGAGAAACTAAAAGTCTGGAATAGCATACACACAGGATACTTTTTTGGTTACACACAGAAAAATTCACGCATACGAAATTGCATTAAACAGCCAGTGTTAAATATTAAATTCATGATTTCGTACAACAATAATTAAATAAAAATATTCAATATTATGTATTCATTTATTAATCTTATATAATAGTAAACATACAAAATATAATGCAATTAAAAATATCACCAACCTACGGCCTTTCAAGTGTTGTCTAATTAGGTAACAAGACTATTATTTTGTTCGCAAATAAGAATTAGTTACCAACTAAAATTTAAAGGCATTTTGTTAAACTAAAAATATCAGCCATACTGTTATAAAGTAAAAAGAAAACGAACATAAACTTATTTTTTGATATCTTTAAACACGAAATTGTAAGGGCCCTTGACGTAAATCAAGGCATGTTGAACTGATGTCGGTGGTGGCCCAAACC
The DNA here is from genome assembly GCA_932274075.1 of Diarsia rubi. NCBI lineage: Eukaryota > Metazoa > Arthropoda > Insecta > Lepidoptera > Noctuidae > Diarsia > Diarsia rubi. The sequence continues at coordinate 16,091,089 of OW026419.1, read as the reverse complement.
ACTCTACTTGGAAGTTCTCTATTAGTCTCGCCACAAATGTGTCCATTTCCAGTTCAGCTATGCGGCGACCTGTGAAATTAGAAAAGAAAAATACTTATTATATCGCCACGTGGATATTATACGAAAAAATAAAAAAAAAAAATGACTACGCTTTTCTATTGCCAATTCTTGAATCTTTGGGACTTATTTTCTATACGCACCCAAAAGGAGCTAAGGCGGCCTTAATGACATCGACTGTGCATTATCAAAAAACATAAGGATGTACCTAATAGTAGGTACACCCATATTTCACAATCACCCAGGCAGTTGTACGTCAGTGCAAGGAATTATGGTTAGGCCAAAGTACATTACAGTAATGGATAGGTACTTGATCTCAAATACCTACTTAATTAATTCAGAATTTTTCCAATTAAGTAGGTACATACCAATGCAACTGCGGGCGCCAAATCCGAAGGGTGCATAGACAAACGGATGGGCATTCCCGTAATAAAGTGGGTCATCTTTCTGGGCAACCCATCGCTCTGGGAGGTACTCGTCAGCTCTGGGGTAATGCTTGCCCATCAACGACATATCTCGGTGAGTGAATACGATATCAACCTGAAAAATATTAGGTTACATTAGAATAAGTCTAGGTATTAACGGGATAAACATTTTTTTATCCCGGTTTTTGAATAGAAACTTAGCTTAGGTACATATTTTTTTACTAAATGTAAAGGTATTGATTTACCTACACATGTTGTTTTTTTTTCTGTAAGATTCATAAACTCATTCAACTAATGAACTCATTTAATAAAACACTATATATCATCGCGCGTTATCGTAGATCGTAATCAAAATATGTAAGTTAAGTTTCTTCGTCGTTTTTTGTCGCTTATCGTTATACGCTCTTAAGTTATTTACTTAAATTAATTTAAGAATTATTTTCTTGACTTTTAAGACCTCGGTTTTATTACTCTACGATTTTATTTGAAGTCGGGTTTTAGTTTTTCAAACTAAAATTTATATTTTAATTTGATTTTTGTGTGTTATTAATAAATACGTAATAATATATTTCATAACGTAATATTCTACTTAATATTGGTTTGTTATTTACATAATACGAGTAAATAACACAGACTAGACAGCGAGAACTGTTTGAACGCATTCTAAACGTATGTTGACTAAAACTATAATATAATATGCATATTATTGTAATGTGCACGCCAAGATCTTTCATTTGATACCAAACATGTTATGATTATCTCAATTAAATTTTTTTCGAGGTTAGCCTCGAAAAAAATTAAATTGAAAAAAAATGACGGATTTTAAATGTCAGATTCTAAAATCTGACATTTTGATTTCGTCAAATTTAAAAAAAATATGAATAGCCTATGTTACACGGCTATTCTTACGAATCTATTGACACTTCATTTATTATAATCCGTTCAATAGTCTAGGCGCTATGGTGGAAAAAACATACATATATAGACTGCCAGATTCATTACCCTTCCTTTTGGCTTCGCCGTAGTCGGGTAAAAATACAAAACGCTGGATGTTTACCAATACTGCTGTAAAATCATCAGGACAGTGATGATTTTACAGTGTCTGTGGCTTCGCTCACTACACTGTATATTCTTTTGAAATTATCATATCCTACTAATACTATACTCGTACTTAAATGCGCAAGTTTGTGAGTATGGATGGACTTGGGATAGACGGATGTTTGTTACTGTTTCACGCAAAAGCTACGGAACGGATGTGGATGAAATTTAGAACACAGATAGTTTATAACCTGGATTAACACATAGGATACTTCTTATCCCGGTAGTATGATCCCGTGGGAAAATTATCGAACACAACGCGGGCGAAGCCGTTGGCACATGCTAGTAATGAAATATTATGACTAACATCCTTTCAAAACCAACTGTCAATTATCTGTATCCTAGCTGTAAGTTTTGATAGAAATAAATTCATAAACTGACAAGCTATTAAATTAAACCAAAACTTGTTAGTACATCTTTGGTGTAAGTACTAATTAAACTCGTAGCAAGTTTTGGGTTCTTGGAAAAACAAGGCATATTTTCGGGTCAGCCTCACCCGGTGCTATGCCGTTTGGAAAAATCGAATGCCTTTTTTTCGTGTCTCGCTTTCCTTTGACTTAATTTAATATCTGATGTTTGAATCAAAAGAGGCTTAAAATATCGTTTGAATAAATATTTCACTTACACCAATCGGCACTTCATAACCTAGAATATTGTACTCCTTTGAGGATTTTCTTGCATTTCCTGACACTACAGGCATCATTCTCAGCGACTCTTTGATGCAAGCCCTCAAGTAAGGCCTCTTCTCTGAGTTCGACATTATCTCCTCTCTAAGTTTGGCTTGCTTGTCTGGGTGTTTCGCCAGAAGGTAAAGAGTTGCTGTTACCGTGTTTGCAGCCTGAAAAAAGATCATACATAACATGAATCATATTTTGTTACCATAATCTAGTTTAGAAAGACTGAGGTTTTTTTTTATCTTCGATTTTTTAAAGTTTTTCTTTGAATGTTGTTCTACGAAATTTTCTATACATGTATGTATATGTGAGGCTTACAAAGACAGATAGTTGGCTGTAAAATTATTCAACGGAGTCTCTATACATGTTTAATAATAATAAATAATAATAATATTCCACAACTATCACACAACGCCATCTAGTCCCAAGCTAAGCAGAGCTTGTATTATGGGTACTAGACAACTGATAAACATACTTATATATTTCTAAATACATACATATTATAGATAAATTACACCCAGACACAGAACAAATGATCGTGCTCATCACACAAACATTTGTCCTGGGTGGGAATCGAACCCACGACCTCCGGCATAGCAGTTAGGGTCACTAACCACTAGACCAACAGGCCAGTCAAGTTTGTTTAATGTTTACGCTGATCTCGCACTGTACGGAAATCCTATACAATGCGAGACCAGCTTATAGCTGGAAATGTATATCTTGATGAGTAGCCGTGTGTACACACGCCAGCACATCTAGTTACCCGAAACAGTCAAATTTTCTCAATCAACCTTAAACTTGTAAGTGTGTTGAAAATTTATTACTTAAAGATATTTGACAGGTTGTAGTACCTAGCTTAAGTACGTAATACGTATACGTAAGAGTAAGACACAAAATGGTGGCATAAGTTTTGATTTTAGTCAAGCATCAGAAGTTTATGTTTTGCCATATTTTTGCAATATATTGTCAAAAATATAAGGTTACCGACATAGCCCGAAGAATTGCCAAACTAAAGTGGCAGTGGGCAGGGCACATTGCTTGCAGAACGGATGGCTGATGAGGCCGGAAAGTTCTGGAGTGGCGACCGCGAACCGAAAGACCGCGGACCTGGTGAAGGTTGCGGGGATCCATTGGATGCGAGACGCACCGGACCGGTCAATGTGGCGACACTTAGGGGAGGCTTATGTCCAGCAGTAGACGTATTTCGGCTGAAATGATGATGATGATTGTCAAAATTGTGCTTACCGTGTCAACACCCGCAAATAACATGTCACTGGCCATGATGTGTGCCGCTTCTTCGTTGATTTCCAACAATTTCTCCAGAACTCCCTTCTCATTATCAGATTTGTTCTTAAGGTTATCCTTTCCCTTTTTGATGAAGTATTTAGTTAAACTGGAAACATTAAGAGTATCCACTTTACACCGGCGCTAGTAGGGATAACTTAATAAGATTTTAACAGGGTGTCTTAAACGGCCACTTTAGCAGATCATTATATGAATTGCGTTTAAAAAAAAAAAAAAAAATAAAATGGTCCTTTCATAATAGCAACTGCGTCTGAGACCATTTTACGAATTATAACGCAATTCATATGTTTTTCCTATTAAGTTCTATTTTTCTAAATCGTCACAGACGCAGTTATTGTCATTGAAGGTCCATTTTACGCTTTTCATCGTAATAGGGAATTTCACAAAAAAAATCGAATTAGTACGTCTGTTGTTATCGAAAAATATTGAATACGTGTTATTTGTTTTATCAAATTAATAAAAAAATAGGAATATGAAACGTGTCAAAGATCTTGAGTGGCGGTTTTTGATGTCACTTTGTGGGTAAAAACGTACTAACCTTGTGACGTCACACGACTTATCACGACTTTTCGAAGCACTGTATCGTCTTCATCTTTTGTTTACGTGTAAAAATAAAAAACCCTATTCATATTATGATTTGCTAAAGTGGCAATTGCCCATATACCAATGCATTTGGGGTCGGCGCATTATGTTTTCGTCTTCCCTATATTACTCGTCATTTCATCCCATCCCTCTCTTTCTTGCCATATTATCAATCTTCACACAGTCCAACCATCATTTCTTTGGCCTGCTCAAAATTTTGCATTGTCATATTTAGTCAAAAGTTTCAAGGCCCTAGGACATCGCTTGTTCTTTATCACACTAATATCATAAAGGCGAAAGTTTGTGAGTGCGTGAGTGTGTATGTTTGTTACTCTTTCAAGCTAAAACTACAGAATGGATTTAAATAAAATTTGGTACACAGATACTTCATAACCTGGATTAACACATTGGATATTTTTTATCCTGATTTTATCTTCCCGTGGGATAATTTTCGAGTTGTAGCGGGCGAAGCCACTGACAACAGCTTGTTAGTTTATGAAAACCAACAGAAAGAGGAGTCAATAAGTACTTACTTGTCATGATGCTCGTATAACTTCATAGCTTTCTTGTACCCCGGCGTCGAGATCCATCTCCAAAGGCTTGGCTTGAAATCCAATTCATTGGCTACAGCGAATAGATCGTGGACGCACTGGATTAACTGCCACTCCGGAGAATCTGCAGGCAAGTTGGGATCGAAGCAATTCAGTCGGCACCCCAGGGCAACGGTGCCGATGGATTCCAGTGCCCACAAGTTCATTTCCTTGTCGAACTCGTTCTTGATCATGTTCTTTTCGTCGCGGTTAGCTTTCATTCTGGAAATAGTAAAATTTAGTTTTCAGTAAGAGTGATTAGAGTAACACAACATAGTGAAACAGCAAGATGATAAGTAAGGCGTCAAACAGACGAGCAGCACTTTGCTGTCGACAGAGCCAACTTCAGCTGTCGACAGAGGCAACTGCAGTTGTCGACATAGGCAACTGTAGCTGTCGACAGCTGAAGTTGGCTCTGTCGACTATTTATAAATTAATGCTTTCCGGTTTATTTTAACTTTTTTCTTGGTGTAATCCTGCCGTAAATAGTTGATTTTTGACAGGCCTAAGGGGCCCCCTTAGGCCTGTCTGCTGTGATATTCTTCAAATTTGATGGGATGTCTGTATCTAACGTAGTCCATAACCAAGGCCATAGGCCAAGGAGTAAACAGACCCTTCACGAAGCTATCAACCAAACATCCTATTCCAACGAAACTAAGTAATTCAAAGCAAGAAATATTGCTCGGAAGCATCATTTTCTCTCAGGGACAAAAACCAACTATTTACGGCAGGATTAAACCAAGAAAAAAATCCAAAACAAACCGGAAAGTATCAACTTATAAATAGTCGATTTCTAAATGGAGCATTTTATAGTCCACCGACAAAACGGAACAAATAAAAGTCATCCTTTTATTTCGCCGGGAATTTAATTAATAAACAGAGAGATGGGAGGAAGCATTTGTCTTTTGCCAGTAATGAATGCTTTCCCATTATTTCATACTCTCATCCTCGTCTGATTGAACTCAGTGAAGATAAAGCGATTTTATTAGATCAAAGCTACCAAACCAGTCAGCCAGTGCCAGTTAGTTAGCTTTCAAAGGTTAGGGCACTTATATCGTATCCAGCGTGTCCTGTTGTTTGTTTATTACTACTAAAGGCGCCAAATTAGTGGGTAATTGAAATTGTCATCGACACGCTTAGAAGTTTCTATTCAATGATATACGAGTTTATAATTGTAATGGGAAAAAAGATGTATTATTAATTGGCACCTGCTCACACAGTCCCTGTCAATATTTTAAAATTAATAGAACCGAATTTTACTTTTTAAAGGCTATAGTGTTAAGCCCATTTCAGGAGTAGCGGTGTAAGCAGCCCTTAGTAAAAGGTAATTTTGCTAAAAAGACGAAATCACAGAATAACACTTGACCTAAAATAAACTATTATACTACATATAAACTAACGGTTATGGGCGTTAAAAGTTTACTTAATCTCTTGTAGAAAATTAGAGTTCGAGTTTCCTTGAAAATCACCAAAGCTAGACATTTTGTTAGAAAAAGTTTATCAAGATGATGGTTATGGTCAGAGACAGGCTTACCTTACTATCATATCCTGTGCCACCTCATCAAGCACTTGTGCGTACAGTTTGATCGTCTTAGGTTGCAACATCACTGGGTTTACTGTTGAGCGGAACTCTTTCCATACTTCACCGTGGCTAGAAAGAAAAGGGTTATAAGTTTGTATTTTAATGTAAAAACACTTGCACAGGCAATAAATAAAAATCGATTGCGGAGTCGAAAACGCCTAGAAAAGCTATACTGGTCTATGAAGACGCTAATGAAGGGCGATCTTCCGGTCTTCCTGAAGCGCCAACTCATCGACATGAGCATTCTGTCCGTCCTAACCTACAGTGCTCAGACATGGTCTTTCACCGAGACTCAGAAGTACCGCCTTGGAGTATGCCAAAGGGCAATGGAAAAGGCTACCCTTTTGGGTGTCAAAAGACAAGATAGAATTCGAAACACCATGCTGCGCTCCTGCACTCCAAAGCGGGCATAGTGGACGTCGGAAGAAGGATGCTAGGCTAAAATGGGATTGGGCGGGTCACGTCAGCCGCATGCACGATGACCGACGACGATGACGATAGTTGCCGGAAGACGGACGGGCGCCGCCGAGGCCGGTCCAGAAAGAGATGGCGAGACGATCTGGTGGAGTGGGTTCGAGGTGGCGCAGGAAAACAGTACTTGGAAGGAATTGGGGGAGGCCTTTGCCCAGCAGTGGGACAGTACAGGCTATTGAAAAAAAAAACAAAAAACACCTGCATCAATAAGTGTTATATAGTGTGCATATAAAGGATTACTAATTAAAGCTAACTTTGGTCGTTAAGGTTAAAAAATATGAAGTAAAGTAAATAATCATAAAGATTGATTTACATAATACTGATGTTCGGAATTTGCTCTTGAGCATCATTTTACTTACTCGGAAATGAGACCGGTGGCGTGAAAGTCAATGCCTTTGCCTTTCCTATAATCTTTTCTGTAGTGTTCCAGCGACTGAAATCCTGGACGAACCGGCAACCAGTTTTCACTTCGCAAAACCTGAAAAATGATTATTTTATAATTAACAACCTATTATTTTTCTTACCATTACGTTTATTACCATATTGCTTTGCCACTTGTTTTCCAGATCTTTTGTTAAGTGATACACGGGCTGCGGGTTGTTCACAAGTTACCGCGGCCTCGACATATAGGGCTAAGAAGGAACATGGGTGGTTTTTAGTCAGTAGAAGTCTGACACTCCCTTTCGCTCTACCCAAGAGCGGTTATTTGATGAATTTAAAAACGTCAAAAAAAAAAAGTTTAAGTGATACATCGTGTGATCGTTTTGTTACTAAGGTGGTTTTTACATACTAATAAAAGACACAATTTTCAGTAGTTTTAGGACATAATTGTTGAGGTACAAGATTTTTGGATATTTTAGAAGCTTTTATTTAATATGCAATGTATGTTTGTTTGTTATATGTATGTTCGCGCGGACTCTTGCACCTTAATTTTGAAGCAGTTATCATTCATTCATTCTGGAGGATTCATGGAGTCTGCATTTGTGCTCGATTGATGGGTTTGCCCACTATTACATGAGGCATAAATATGACAGGTGAAATGTGGGTGTACTAATTTATACATCATCATCATCATCATCAACAGCCTATTAATGTTCCCACAGCTGGGACACAGGCCTCCTCTTGAGAGGGAATGGGCTATAATCTACCACGCGGGCCCAGTGCGGATTGATAGATGTCACATGTCTTCAAATGTTTGGTTCTAAGCCATACTGGTTTCCTTACAATGTTTTCCTTCACCGTTTTGAGAGCAGTGGTGATGAAATAAATTACACAAAGTAATGTGCCTGCCTGGGGTCGAACCCACGACCTACTGTTCGTAAGTCGGAGCTGCCACCACTGGGCCACCGCGGCTCTCCTGATTTGTACACCTCTGCCTAACCCTTCGGGGATTTCAGGTGTGACGATATGTTATGTTTGATTAATAATATATATATAATAATAAATAATAATATTCCACAACTATCACACAACGCCATCTAGTCCCAAGCTAAGCAGAGCTTGTGTTATGGGTACTAGACAACTGATAAACATACTCATATATTTCTAAATACATACATATTATAGATAAATTACACCCAGACACAGAACAAATGATCGTGCTCATCACACAAACATTTGTCCTGGGTGGGAATCGAATCCACGACCTCCGGCATAGCAGTTAGGGTCACTAACCACTAGACCAACAGGCCAGATTGTATAAATTACAATTTGAATAACAACAAAAAATGTATCAAATTGTAATTTCATTGTCACCATCATCATTACTCAGCTAGATAAACGAAAATATTATTAGATTAGCATAGATATGATATCTTTCAGTGTCTTTATCACATTGTTTACCATTGTCTACACTAATATTATAAAGAGGAAATATTTGTTTGTTTGTTTGTAACGAATAAGCTCCGAAACTACTGGACCGATTTGTAAAATTCTTTCACCGTTGGGAAGCTACACTATTCCCGGGTGACATAGGGCATTTTTCTCCCTGTATTCCCACGGGAACGGGAACTACGCGGGTGAAACCGCGTGACGTTCACTAGTATTTTATATTATTTAAATTATTGCTCTAAACTTTGTATAAAACGGTATTCAGTTTTATTATAAACCCAAACTGCCACTCAGTTTGGGTTTCATTCAGAAGACTACAGGCGAAACCTGGATGAAATTCGAGAACTTGTGAATACGGGGCCAGATCAGGGAATGATCCTACCTACATCTGGCCCCGTATTCAAAAACATCTTGATGCGAATTCGATTTCCATAGTCAGATTATGTCTATCTCGTGCACTTTCGTAACCACCCCAAAAACTCGTGTTACGAATTTTCGAACCGAAATCGAATGGAAGCGTTTGTTAATACAGGGACTGCTCAGGCTTCAACCAGATTTCGCCTACAAAGCACAAAATAAAGAAAAATAATATCGTACTCAGTATAGTGGGCGGAACAAGGCTTTCATTTTTTTCATAAATAAAAAAAAAACAAAATGCCTTTATGTATACTTACAAATGCTACACTTTCAGGTTCACTTAGGAGAATCAAAGGAGGTTTCCCCAACACACTGTTCAACCTGATGATTGGCCCATATTCTTTAATTAGATTCGAGAAGGTGGCAGGATCCTCTATGTTGCCAAACTTACCTGAAAAAAATAATTTATTAAAATATTACATACATTAAACTATTCATTTCCAGAATACTATGGCCTCGCTTTGTATAGATTTCCCGTACAATGAGAGACCCAATTAAAATGGTATAATATAATATATAATATAATATATATAATATTCCACAACTATCACACAACGCCATCTAGTCCCAAGCTAAGCAGAGCTTGTGTTATGGGTACTAGACAACTGATAAACATACTTATATATTTCTAAATACATACATATTATAGATAAACGGTATCTAAAAGCTTTCATCGTCGTGCGTATAAAATGAACACACACTTTTAAACTATTTTTTTTTCAAAATATTGCTCACCTCCAGGCATGAAATGATGCAGTTGTCCAATGATTGGCAAAGAGGCGGGTCCTGGAATCTCTTTCCATGGCTTTACGTTTTCTGTCTTTACGGCAGTGCTTGCCACTGCTGCAGTTCTGAAATTACAAAATAAATTGTGTTTTCTTTTAGGATAGTACAGTTGGTATAAATTGTGTTCAATTACTAGTGATGGTAAGGCTGACTGGCCAGGCTACACTGGTACATGTAAGTTGTCTCTAAAACTAGGTGACGCCTAAACCAATCCATTGTTGGAATTTAAAACCGTCTGCGCTGAGCTGAGTAGGTATAGTTCAGGCAACAGTGGAATGGAGAATCTATAATAGAAGCTTTTGAAACAACGGCCAGTGCGTCACTGTTGCCGCTATATCCACTGTTGCCACTTCGACCCTACTGGATTGTTTTAACAACACGTGTATCGCCAAACGGCAACGGCACGGTTGGCGCAGTGGCTGATCGATTGGATTGCTGCGCTGCGTGTCGCGGGATCGATCCCCGCACAGAACAAATATTTGTATGGCCTACAGATAGTTGTTTCGGGTCTGGGGTTTGGTTTGTGTTTGTTAGTTTAAATGTTTGTACCACCCACACATAATGATCTCGCTGTTTGTTATCATCATTGTTCCAAAAACCAGTTGCCTATCGGCAATAGGGTAGTTAACTAAAAATATCTAATTAGTGCGTCAGATAGATTTCCAAAAAATATTGGACACGTATTTTTTCATTTTTTACGTAAGCAAACAATGAAGACGATACGGTGCTTTGAAAACTTATGTGACGTCATATTCTAAGACATTAGTATGACATCTTTTAGCGGTTAGTGACGTCAAAAACCCCCACTCAAATCTTTGACGCGTTTTGTCTTCGTAAATTTTTATTGATTTGATAAAACAAAAAATACGAACCTATCCAATATTTTTCGATAATCTAACAGACGGACTAATAAGAATTATTTATTATTTTTAAGTCAGTAAACATTCCTATTGTTAAAACTACCATAGAAAAACCTCTACCACCGTAATAAAAAAAATACTATCCACTAACTGACTGACACTACTGTACATTCATTGCGCGAATCGTCAGTCTGCGGACTTCACTGCTGGTTTATCTGTTTCCTAATAATTATAATCTGGATCTCTTCAAAGTTCGAGCGAATCGGTTTCTTCCACCCTAGGCCACATCAACACTTTACCTCAGGCGAGGCGCGGCAAAACGAAAGTCTCATCATCTGCCTTGTCTTTTCCCGACCATGTTGGGGTCGGTTCCCAGGTTAACCCTGAATGGTACCTGTATTTTAACACCCAGTTAGTACTAATACTACGATAACCCTTGGTAAGTCTGCTAGCTAGATTTTCGGGTTCACTGACTTCTAAAGACTGTCAAAGATCGACAAAGGGCAGTCGGGACCAACGGCATAACGTGCTTACCTAGGCACAGAGGACACTCAGTATTTAAGGGGTGTTACTCGTCCCCAGGTAAGCACGGCTTAACCTGAAGATCGCCCCGAGCGGCTGTTATTATTAAGCTACGACCTCCGCCTAACGCCAATCGTGAGCCTATTTAATGTAAAAAAAATCCTACTTAATAAATTCGGGGCCGGTGCTGTGTTTTAAGATATTATTGTTTAAATAAATAGTTTTCTTTTTAGTTAAAAAAAATAACGTTTAATTTCAGGATCTAGATATCGCATGAAAAATTCCTGACAATACATTTCTATTATTAATGACAATACATTCCTATTATTAATACTGAAAAAGGAATATTTACCATGTAAATAATAACCAATAATAGAGTCAATGTCAGTTTAAAAACTTAAAATACATTCTTGTTTCTATTTTCGACCAAAAGACATCACTTACCTGATACATTCCTTATTAATGGCAGCCAAATTAAACAGCGGCTTAAACTTCGTCGTCTGCATGTTGATATTGTTAATTACACAATAGCACTAAACACTATCACACTATCATACAATGAAGTCGTTATCAGCTTAGGTACGTGGCACTACTTGAAAACAAATGATAGCACTGGTTGATGATGTCGAGTACCTTATTAATTTGTTCTATTTTGTAAACACTTAGACGGTCACTTAACACTACCTACCAGATGTTTGGGCTGGACGCAAAGATTACTATAATAGTATGCTGTACTACAAAACTTAAGAAACTATGTAGGTACTTAAGACAAATCCTGTATGCAATTATTTACAAATATAACACTGATTTTCTAGTTGGATTTTTAAAATATGATTTAAAGAACAAGCTATACGACCGTCTGACAACAGTGAATTGGCGGATTGTCCATCTCGGACTCTCATTACATTATTAAGCCGTTATTAAATAATCATACGTGTTGAACATGTTTTGGAATGATTTTGACCTTCGCTAAATTACCTACACAACTAGTTCCAAACCTATTGATAAATGAATACCAGTAGCACCGGTAGTTGAATCTGTCGAATAACAATCTTGTTCTGTTGTAGTAAAGTCGGTTTTGGTTAGTTTGCTGATTAGTTTGGTGTTTTTGTTGACGCGATCATTATCACGATAGTTGTTGATTTAATCCCGATACCTGTTACTACGGAGCAGCCGTGGCCCAGTGGTGGCGGCCCCGACTTACGAACAGTATCTAGGTCGTGGGTTCGAAAAACGGTGAAGGAAAACATCGTGAGGAAACCGGCATGTCTTAGAACCAAAAAATTCGAAGACATGTGACATCTACCAATCCGCACTGGGCCCGCGTGGTGGGCCCATTTCCTCTCAAAAAGAGAGGAGGCCTGTGTCTTAGCAGTGGGAACATTGATAGGCTGTTGATGATGATGATGACCTGTTATTAGCATAATTATATGCACAGTAGACAGCAGTACTTTTGTTCTTTCGGCTTGTAAATGGCAATCTAAGTTGATTAATTTCTTTTTATGTTTGACACTTGCAGTAGCTTCCATCAGATCCTGTAATGTATGAACAACAGGACAGACAGGATACGATATATAAGTTCGCCAGCGTTTGTGAACCGACACCACATTTACTCTCCAGGTCAAAGTCATCTATGAATCTCCACAAAACATGTGTTCCATGCGGTCAAACCGTGTCTGGAACCTGCTTAAAGACAAGGTTAGTCTTTAAATAACCGTTACTTTTTTGCACCACAAAGACGTTATTGTGTAGAGGGTGTTGTGTCGAAAACCATGTTGGCTCTTAAACCAGAGCTTGCCACCGCCCTGCGAAAATCTTGTCCCCAATGAATGCAGCATCTGCACCGGGATCGGTTTAATGCAACGTCGTGATCACGACACGTTTCGTTTAGATCTGTATAACTAACTATGATGTGAACAGGTACACACGGGCCTACTTGTCCAAAATTAAGTTGCCTAATTTATTTATTTTCTCTATTATCAATGATCCGGCAAAAATTAAACAAATCTAAGTTCGTAATAATTTAATTTATTGAACGCACAATGCTAAATATTTCATTATAATTTAAACAAACTATTAACATAGGTACTTATTTTACATCAATTTATGTTAAAAACAGCCAATATATTTACTTGATTTTTTAACAATCAAAATTGCAACTTGTCTGATGTTTTTATTTATTTACAAAAACTTTTACAGGCAATAACATAAATGTAGACAAAGAGCAGAAAGTTACCGCGGGTTTTAAATAATAATTCTAAAATCAACTGACTGTATGTAGGTACTTATTTCACTATGAAAACAGTAGTTAGTACAACTTCACTATTTGTTTTATAGGAATGATAAAGTTGCTGTCGACTAAAACCAAAGAGGTCATAGAGCAGTTCCTAGGGAACTCCTTTAATAGTACTGGAAAAAGTAATGCTGTGTATTCACGCAGAGCGTTACGTTTAAATTTAGGTATGATAAAAGTTTTTGACATCTTATTTTACATCCTTAAATACGAAATTGTAAGGTTCCCTGATGTAATTCAGAGCTTGTTGGACTGTGTTTGGAGGTGGCCCAAACCATTCCACTTCGAAGTTCTCTATTAGTCTCGCCACAAATGTATCCATTTCCAGTTCAGCTATGCGGCGACCTGCGAACGAAAAAATATGTGTTTGAATTTATGGCAATATTTGGATGAAGTGATGATAGTAGGTACTCGTATGTGTTTGATTTTAATAGACGCTAACAGGCCAGATCTCACACTCAAATAAAGCAAACTGTATACTTAAGTCATGATAATGCAAACGCCTGTGCTCATGTAGGTCTCTTCTATATTAAGAAGGCGAAGGGATCCTGTTTTATATCTTTCCAAATATTCGGGGGTATATTATAACAATGAAAGCTGAATGTTTAAAATCCAAATTCCAATCAAAAGTAATGTTAATTTACCTATACAGCTCCGGGCTCCGAAGCCAAAAGGTTGATTGGCAAACGGACTGGCATGCCCGTAGTACAGCGGGTCATTTTTACTGGTTGTCCATCGTTCTGGGATGAATTCCCGAGGCCTGGGGAAGTTTTCTTCCATTAGAGACATGTCCCGGTGGCCAAACACAACCTGCATCTGAAAAAGCCAAGCATAATTAAAAAAAAATGGCGGCGCTGGAACGTAAAAGGGCATAAGAAGGAACATCAATGGGTTTCAGTCATTAAGAGTCTGACACTACCTTCAGCTCTGCCCAGAGCGGAAGGAGTCATTTTGTGATTTCCCATAAAAACAAGAAGGTACTCCTCCAAAGATCAATCCGAGCCGTGCACCTATTTTTTGACGTTTCATGTGCCCTCGTAGGATTTATAGTAGGAGCTCATACCAAGCTTTATTACGAAAAACCGGCCAAGTGCATGTCAGACCAAGCACAATGCAGGGTTCCGTAGTTGCCCATCAAAATATGTAAACTTACTAAACTGATTAACTACCCTGCCTACCTGCCTCCGAACGATGATTTTTATTGTAAAAATAAAACAAACTTACATTTGCAGTTTTGAGACGTGCGCTCGCATACATTATGTAAAGGAAAAAAATGCTTTTATTTTCGTTATATATGCTACTCCCATGATTGTTTTCACACGCTCAACCACAGCCCGTATAGGTTGAGGTTGCCACACACTTGAGTCCAACAAAAATTTGCACTTTAAAGCTTAATATTTCACAAAAGAATCCCTTAATCGAAAAACGGTTTGAGCAATCTCGCAATATTTTTTAAAGACCTATCTATCCAACGACATCCCAAACAATGGACTTAGCGAGAAAAAAAGTCATCCCCACTTTAATGTGCACTTTGTCGGCGTTACTCATTTGTATATTCATGCCAAATTACAGCTTCCTAGTACGTCTTTGAGATATAGTGCGGACGGACAGACGGACAGACAGACAGACAGACAGACAGACAGACAGACAGACGGACATAGCGAAACTATAAGGGTTCCATATTGACTACGGTACCCTAAAACACGAAATGGGTTTGCTTCCGTGCAACTAAAGTCGTCACAAATGTATATGACAAAAAATATGTTTTCATACGAGTACTTACATCTTTAGGTATGTGATAGCCCAATATATTGTATTCCTTTGAGGTTTTACGCAAATTTGCGGCAGCTACCGGCATTATTCTCATGCCTTCTTTGACACAAGCCCTCAGGTATGGTCTTCGTTCTGATTTCGACATTATCTCCTCTCTTAGCTTGGCTTGTTTGTCCGGGTGTGTAGCCAGAAGGTAGAGAGTGGCTGTTACTGTATTTGCGGCCTAAGAAAAAGAACGTGTTTAAACCAAAGATTCATTTATTGAATCATTATGTTCTAAGTGCTCTCGCATATTATCGCAGATTACCGAAGTGTATACTTTTTGTGATCCGTAAGTAGCATTAAAAGTTTACGAACCGTATCCACACCAGCAAACAACATATCACTAGCCATAATGTAAGCCACTTCTTCATCGATTTCTAATAACTTTCCTAAAACGCTGTTCTCGTTGTCAGATTTATTATTGAGCTGGTCCTTTCCTTTTTGAATGAAGTGTTTTGTTAGGCTTAAACAATGAAAATATATTATGTATCTTTAATATTTGATAAGTTATTTAATTAAATCTAGTTTTGATTCGACATTGAACTTACGTTTCATGATGCTCATACAACTTCATAGCTTTCTTGAACATTGGCGTCGAAACCCATTTCCAAATGCTTGGTTTGAAATCCAGCTCATTGGCTATCATGAACAAGTCATGAACGCACTGTATCAGCTGCCATTCTGGAGAGTCTGCAGGCAAGTTGGGATCAAAACAATTCAGGCGGATACCAAGAGCAACTGTGCCGATAGATTCTAAAGCCCACAGATTCATTTCCTTGCCAAAGTTGTTTGTAATCATGTTTTTATCGTCACGGTTCGATTTCATTCTGTAAGTGTTTTTAATAATTTTTAGTTTGACCATTATAAAGTGTTTTGGTTGTCATTTTTGTCTGTTTTTCATCACTGACCTTTTGACCATGTCCTGTGCGACTTCATCAAGCACTGTGGTGTACTGTTTGATAGTCTTAGGTTGTAACATCACTGGATTGACTGTTGAGCGGAAGTCCTTCCAAACTTCACCATGTCTTAGGGAAAATAATATTAACACAATATCACTGTCATGAATCTCTTGATACATCGACGTTTGTTGTTGCTCACATGGTGTTGTTATTTTAACTTACTCGGTTATAAGGCCTGTGACGTTAACTTTGTGCCCTTTGCTCCTCTTTAGATCTTTTCTATAGTAGTCAAGGCTTTTAAATCCTGGACGGACGGGCAACCAATTCTCACTGCGTAATATCTGTAAACATTTTATGATGTTTAATGTCGGAAATGAGTGTCTATTTTTTTTGTCTACTGTATTTTGCAGGTATGCTAGAAGAAAGCATCACCTTTGTACCAATATCTGTGTTCCTTTCTTTTTTCTTTTGTGTGTTCAGTTCCTACATAAACTGTTAAGGAAAATACGTACAACTATTGTTTTTTTTTTGGGACAAGCCCGCCACACTATTCCTAAACCACTGTAACTCCTGTAAGCCAGAATCAACAGTGGCGACCACAAGAAAAGCGCCGAGCCAATGAAGCCCGACAAAGTCCCAGAGAAGCGATTTAACTGTCTTGGATTCCGCAACGAAATTAATCAGAAAAGAATAGCGGACAACTATTGATTTTAATCCACGTTTAAGAAATAGTATCTACTTACATGTTCTGCACTCTCGGGATCACTGAGTATAACCATAGGCTGCTGGCCGAGCATTCCATTAAGTCTAACGATTGGTCCATACTTCTTAAACAGTTTCATAGTGAATTCAATCGAACCTATGCCGCTGAAATCACCTGGAGAAAAAGTTTGGTAATTAATTATGGAAGGAGCCTTGCTGGGAAAAATCGTCATGATTCTCTTGCTCTTATCCCAATTCAATTGGGATCGGCGCAACATTTTTTCTTATTCCATACTTCTCTATTTCTCGTCACCTCAGGAGACACCTCCTTTCTTGCCATATCAGTTTTAACGCATAACATGGTCTTCCTCTACTTATTATTATTATATTGTGGCCCAATATTAGCTGGGAAACATTTGGGTCAATAGCTATTGTACTGCTATGCACGACGGGCAACGGTTAAACGTGATAGGAGAGAGAGAGAGAGAGAACGATAAAACCGAGAGTTGAGGAGAAAGACGCGAAAGAGAGTAGTATTAACTGCCGAGGATTCTTCTTCTTTTTTTTTCTCTCCTCTCTTATTATTGTCTATCGTTTGTTTCGTGTTATAAGTATGCAACACTGATAAGTCACATAAAGGTAATAATGAGCAAAGACTTCCAGCTTCTACTGAAAGTGAACATTCTGCTCGATAGGTTAGTTCTTGGTTACACCCTCCTTTTGGACTTCGCCGCAGTCGGGGAAAAAGAAGGATGTTTACTATTTTGTTCCAAATACAACTCACCTCCAGGCAAAAAATGATGAAGAAGACCAATGACGGGAAAATTTGAGGGTCCGGGAATCTCTTTCCATGGCTTTACGTTTTCGGTCTTGGCAGCAGTGTTTGCTACTGCTACCGTTCTGAAAACAAGTTTGAAATTACTGTGAATCATCATCTGTTTAACCTTTTCCAAAATACATATGTTGGGGTCAGCTTTAAGTCTAACCAGGTCCAGCTCTCAGACCAAGAAAAAAAGATAGACGGCGCGCCGCGAACACCAACAGTGAACACAATGCTTTTTGTTGATTATCTGAAATCGTTTTATTTACCCAAATAAAATCTACGAACACGAACTGTTCGAGTACGCTTAATTTGTAGGTATAGACGTGGAATGTTGTTAGTATTATACACAACGTTATTATTTTTAGTATTCGAGAAGCACACGAAATCTGACCTTGAATCTTGCTTGTCAGACATTGCTATTTTTTATTTATTGAGATAAGTGTTTAAGCTAAATACGAGTAGGCAACTGTTATGGCTTTTAAGACATTCTCTTTACTTCAGATATCATATACAAATATTTTTTAAGAACATTAATTATTATCATTTAACCTAACCTTCTCCACAATTATATTTGTTTGTTTGTTATACCTGAACACGATTTAAATTTTTGTAGCATGCTTTATGATTGACAATGAAGCATTAATTTTTACAACGAAAAACAAGTTTAATAGACCAAACGAACTCTTACCGGATAAATTCCTTATTAATCGTCACTAAATTGAACAGCGGTTTGCACTTCGTCGTCTGCATGTTGATGTTGTTGATTACACAGTTACAAGTTAGGTTAGGTTCAATCAACCGTCTGTGCTGTTATCGCGCATCACGCGTTTAGACTGCAAACATTGAGATATCACTGATATCACCTATCGATACACAGTTGATTTTGTTGGTTTTTATCTTCTGTTGTTCACTTTTCACGTTCGTAATTATAGTCATCAATAACGTTTTCGACAATCGCAGACTCGCTCAATGATTTATTAGTGTTAGAGCGAACTGCTTATGATGATCTGTTGAGAACTTGAGGCTAGCCATACGATGTGTGTTTTAATCGCATTTGACCTTCCGTCAGAGATGAAACCGGTTGATACATATAATAATGAGTCAGCCACTTAAATAGCAGTCGTATTGTTTTTTGTCAGAGCCGATTTTCTTTGTTTGCTGTTGGCTGTAATAAAGTGTTGAAAATACGCGTGATATCATTACCTGAGTTTGTGTGATGATGTTGAGATTGTTGTTTTACCGAAGAAAGTTTAAAAAAAATATGGTTATGTCTGTTATTGTGTTCTTATCTAGTCTTAACCACGACTTATATAATTAATTAAAAAACATTCATTAATTTTATATACTCCAGTGGGTGATCCATATCTACATGATTGTGTTACCATCAGTGGCGTAGCCTGCCTTGGCAGGGCCCCGTATAAAACATTGGTTGGGGGGGCCCTTATAAATAAATAAAAAATAAAATTAATTTAATTCAGGCAAAAACCCATAATTGTTACATAATAAAATAAAATTTCACAATACTGCCCCATAATACATCGGAAAAATGAATGGACGAATACAAATTGAAAAGGGTCATAGAATAAAATGAAATAAAATGTCAATGAAATTCAAATAAACAAAGATGTCAACAAAACAATAATACAAAATTACAAAATTGTCAGTGTCACAGAATTAAAAAATTAAATTTCACATTAAAACAATACAGCACAAAACACGTCATTATAAAAATATATGCCAAGGTCAATAAAATGTAGGCGCCCCCTGGCTACAGATGTCTGTCACAGCATTGTCTAATATAGGGGCAGTCATATCGCTCCGCTATCATCACCAGGACAGTATTGGAGCTGGCCCGCACCCTGCGCACTAAGGACGCGCACCGCTTGCGCATGGTGGCGTGAAAACAGTCGGTGCGCGCTTCCGCAAACATGCCCAAGGCGCTGCAGAAGCGGGGCAGCCGCAACACCGCCCTGAATGCGTTGTTATACTGGACGCGGAGGGCGTTATAGCTCGCTTGTGTGTAGCGAGCCCACAGGCTGCACGTGTATGAAGGGAAAGAAAAAAAACGTTTACGTAAAATTAAGAGAAATATCCAATATCTCCGAGTACCGCAGCTAGCCTTTTATTCGTCAAACTGATGTATTAAATCATTTATAGCTGATACTAACTTTAGAGCGCACGCTTTACGCGGGAAAAAAATAAATTGCTTTTTTGTCTTTTGTCATTTCTGAACTAAAGTAAAAATTGGGAAGTTTTTATTAATTTTTGCTTAAGCACGTCGGGGGCCCCCGTGACCCTGGGGCCCCGTATAATTGATACGGCATAATATACGGCGGTAGCTACGCCCCTGGTTACCATGCTGTTCTACTCAACTACGGATTCTGATGCAATCTTTACATACATAACATCAATAACCACCAGCTTTTCACTATCTCATAAAAAAACCTAGATGATTTTTCATCTCTCAAGGAGTGTAGGAAGCAAAGGCGAGTCGTCATCATAAAAAGTAAAACATTAGTTTATTAATTAAAAAAATATTATAAGAGATTTGACAAACCATTAACTACTAAAATACTAATGTACCATTTTAATCTTCAAAATATTATGACAATATATTTCAAATTGACGACACGGTTGGAGCAGTGGTTGAGCGATTGACTGCTGTGCAGCATGTCGCGGGTTCGATTCCCGCACGGAACAAATATTTGTACGACCTACAAGTATTTGTACCGAGTCTGGGTGTTTTTCTATCTATAATATGTATGTATTTACAAAAAAAAATGTATATAAGTAGTTTATCAGCCATCTCGTTACCATAACACGAGCATTAGGTTGCTTAGCTTGGGACTAGATGGCGTTGTGTGAAATGTCCAAGGATATTTATTTATTTATTTATGAAAAAAAAAAATAAAAAAAAATTAAAAAATATTATGACAATATATGTCATAATATTTTGAAGGTTTATATTTATAATCAAAAGTGGACCCATTGCAGTACCCTTTGCATCGCCTTTTCTTATTTGGTTATAACTGTGTCCAGCTTTGATATTGATAATATAACAACTGTTACAATTCCACGAAACCTTATGAAGACTTATTTCAATGTTTTGGTAACAAAATTTGCAGCTAGCTCCTGTAGGGTCTGCGGAACTGTTTCATGAGCTCGTCATATATGGTCAATTAGATTCATGCCAGGGTTTTATGCGGGTCATTCCATCGCTGTGATACAAACGTCATGAAAGTATTCCCTTAGGAAGGATTCTCGACGTATGCGCCCTCGCATTACCTACACTAATATTATAAAGAGGAAAGATTTATATTTTTGAGTGTATGTTTGTAATGAATAAACTCAAAAACTACTGCGCTGATTTCAAAAATTCTGTCACCAATCACCATTAGAAAGCTACATTCAACTTGAATAACATAGGCTACTTTCTATCCCTGTATTCCTACGGGAATGGGAACTACGTGGGTGAAACCGCGTGACATCCGATAGTCGTACATAAAAGTAATAATGGATCACAAATCCAGCACATAGCGTCATACTCAAGGTATCGGTGGAATACACTTTGAACGGCAGGACGACTCAAATGAAGTTAAGCTAACCTACGCAGAGAATATTATTTAAATAGGTAAAAATGAAAGAAAACCATCTTGTAAAATTATTTTACTATAAATCAATTAGTAACTAGCCTACTTCAAATATAAACATTAAATCTTTATCTCCTTAATTTAATAACAAGTAATCATAATTTGAAAGTAATTTATTTACCATCAATCCCAATGGTGTTTAACTGTTCGTCCCTTTTTAACTGTGAAAACCATAATATTGCCTGCACTTTTCTGTGGCATGGCAAAGTTGTCGCAAAGTATTAACACAAAAAAGTAACGTTCACGAATATCAGCTATCTTTGTTACATGACTAGGGAAGGCCTCTCTTCCCTACTTCCACTTATTTTATAGATCAGACGTTTTCTCAATGACACCAATGTGCAGATCTATTGCTGATATTTAGAAAACGTGTAAGTAAATTTATTCACAAGGATATTTTAATGTTATCAATAATTATTATAAATAAACTGATGACTTGAATACGATTTCTAATGTAATCGTGTATTTTTCGTATAATTACGTATTGATTGACCTTTCTTAACCAAATAAATATAATAAATCTTTGGTGACTTTAGCTAAAAGGTTTTCAACGTCTTATTTTATATCCTTAAATATGAAATTGAAAGGTCCTGTGATATAGTTAAGTGACGCTTGCATTGATTCCGGTGGTGGTCCAAACCACTCTACTTGGAAGTTCTCTATTAGCCTCGCCACAAATGTATCCATTTCCAGTTCAGCTATGCGACGCCCTGGAAATAACATAATTATTAATTAATTTATGAATGTGCTTAGGTGGATCCACTTTTGTATTTAAAGAATAAGGGAGGCTGGTAGCCGCTGGATGAAAGATGAAAATTGAATTTAACGATGTGGCGCGATTGGAAGGGCAAAACATCTCCTCGCTGAAGCACTGGAGGAGATTAACAAGATTAACGGGCGGGTTCTCAGATATGCCGATAACACAGTTTTGATCTCGACTACAGAAGCTGAACTGCAACTTATGGTAAACCGGGTCAGGGCGGGTCTCCGAATAAATGTCTCCAAGACGAAGGTCATGGTGATGTCTAAGAAGGAGACTATACATCCCGTGATTTCTGTGGCAGGCAAAAGGCTGGAGCGGGTGCTTAAATTTAAGTATCTGACAACTTGGGTGAATGAAGACAGGGACAGCGATTGTGAAATAATAATCCATCACAAAATCGCCCGTAGTGCCTTCAATAACATGAGGAAGGTTATTTGAAGTCGTAGCCTTAAAATAGCTTTGCGCACTCACCTACTTCAATGTTACATATGGCCTATACTTCTTTTTGGATGTGGGGCTTGAACAATTAAGGAGGATCTCCGGAAACGTATTGAAGCATTCAAAATATGAGCCTATAGACGCATGTGGCTATTAGCTGGACACATCGAGTGACCAGGCAATGTTGAAGTGCTGCGCCGTGCTCGGAGGACACGCCAATTAATGCTGACCATATGGAAAGTTGTCTATCTAGGTCATGTATTAAGGCACGACAGATATCCCGTCGGGGCTGCGGGTTCACGTCGGGGCTGCGGGTTCCCATCAGGGCTGCGGGTTGTACACAAGTTACCGCGGCCTCGACATATAGGGCTAAGAAGGAACATGGGTGGTTTTTAGTCAGTAGAAGTCTGACACTCCCTTTTGCTCTGCCCAAGAGCGGGAAAAAAAATCATCAAATAACCCCTTTATTTGATGATTTTCCACCCGCCAAAACAAAAAAGGCACGACAGATACGAACTCTTGCAACTTATAATATGATGAATATTTATGTGTATAGAGTAATATAGCAGGTAGACTTAAGAAAGCGCGTATGTGCATAACCCTTAGCTGTTTTTTTCTAATTGAAAATTTATCTGGTAAGAAGAGTCAGTCTCTGATATTTGCATCTCCTTCTAACAATGCACACAATGTATCCATTTCCTCAAACTCCAAATTTCAATCAACGATAATTTACCTATACAGCTCCGGACTCCAAAGCCAAAGGGTTGATGTGCAAACGGACTGGTGTTCCCGTAGTAAAGTGGGTCATCTTTACTGGCTGTCCACCGTTCTGGGATAAATTCTCGAGGCCTGGGGAAGTTCTCTTCCAGGAGCGACATGTCCCGGTGGTTGAATACAACCTGCATCTGAAATGGTTAATCCAAGCATATTATGTCAGTAAGAAATATGTCAATTCAACGATTTAGCAGTCAAGTGTAGTTCAACAATACGTTAAAAAAGCGGATGCTTTTGTCATATGTCATTTAAGTGTGAAAATATCGACATTTGGACACACAAGTTGTTTTATACTTACATCTTTCGGTATGTTGTACCCCAAAATATTGTATTCCTTTGACGTTTTCCGTATATTTCCAGATACTACCGGCATTATTCTCATGCCTTCTTTGACACAAGCCCTCAGGTATGGTCTTCGTTCGGATTTCGACATTATCTCCTCTCTTAGTTTTGCTTGTTTGTCCGGGTGTGTAGCCAGCATGTAGAGGGTTGCTGTCACTGTGTTGGCAGCCTGTATAAAGGGAAAAGTGTTTTTTTTTACTATTTATGTACACACAGTAGACAACACAGGAAAATAACAAAATATAACATTTGAGTACAAGGGTACTGCTTATTTCTCAAGAAATTTCTGCCAGCAGACCTGCAAAAGGAGAAAGAGGAATTCACACATCCAGATTTCACTGAAAAATATTATGTGCTACGGTAATCATCGTATATGCTTAAAAACACATAAGCGGGGTACTGATAAAATCTTTTACCGCAGAATTTCAAAGTATATCAATTTGCTGGATTAACTGTAAGTAGCATTAACAGCTGCATATTTTCTTAATCATATTGCATGTTTTTTTACGAACCGTATCTACTCCAGCAAACAACATATCACTAGCCATAATATAAGCCATATCTTCATTAATTTCCAACAGCTTTCCTAATACACCTTTCTCGTTATCAGATTTGTTCTGCAGTTGTTCCTTTCCTTTTTGAATGAAGTATTTTGTTAAGCTGAAAAACAAAATGTCGCATCATTGACACATGTTGAATAATTTATTTAATTAAGAAATGAATAAGTTGTATTAATTTTACATTGATCTTACTTTTCATGATGCTCGTACAACTTCATAGCTTTCTTGAACATTGGTGTTGAAATCCATCTCCAAATGCTTGGCTTGAAATCTAATTCATTGGCTATAACGAACAAGTCATGGACGCACTGGATCAGCTGCCATTCCGGAGAGTCTGCAGGCAAGTTGGGATCGAAACAGTTCAGGCGGATACCAAGAGCGACCGTGCCGATAGATTCTAAAGCCCAGAGGTTCATTTCTTTGTCGAAATTTTTAGTAATCATGTTCTTTTCGTCACGGTTGGCTTTCATCCTGTAAGTGTTTTTATTTATTTTTGGATTGGCTATTAAAAACAAATTTTATGTTTATTTTTTTTACTGTGGTTCATCACTGACCTTTTGACCATGTCCTGTGCGACTTCATCAAGCACTGTGGCGTACTGTTTGATAGTCTTAGGTTGTAACATCACTGGATTGACTGTTGAGCGGAAGTTTTTCCATTCCTCACCTTTGCTGGAGACAAATAACGTTAATACGATTGAAATTGAATTTTTCAACATCTCAGTTTTGTTGGTAAAATGATATAGATGCAGTTGTATACTTACTCAGTTATAAGGCCTGTGAATTCAACATTCTGTCCTTTGTTCTTCTTAAAATCTTTTCTGTAGTACTCAAGGCTCGCGAATCCTGGACGGTCGGGCATCCAATTCTCACTGCGTAATATCTGTAAAACTTTCAGATGTTATGTAGGTAATAAGTCGTGTGCATTTACATTTATTATTTTTCTTTTCTTCTTATTTGTTTTTTTTTAAGTGTTATCCAAATAATAAGTGAATCTACTTACGTGTGCTGCACTTTCGGGATCAAAGAGTAGAACCATAGGTGCTTGACCGAGCATCCCATCGAATTTACAGATTGGCCCATACTTCTTATACAGGTTCATGGTGAGTTCTATTCCTTCTAACCCTTGGAAAATACCTTGAATAAAATATTTGGATAAATACTCGCTTACATGTTCAAACACAGGTCAACAAGAATGATTCGCTTGAATCACACTCATGGGAAATAATAGTTTGTAAATGTATGAATTTTTTTTATAAGTAAATTGTATTAGAAAAGAACATAATACCCCAAATAGGAAGTACTTACTGACGAGGCTAAAAACGGCATTGTCTGATTAGACATAATAGTGGTAAATCTTCAAGACTCAGTCTAGCCAGTACAAATTTTATTAATATAGAAATAACAAAAACCGCTTATATAAAATACTCAACCTACCATTTCTCAGGATGAATACTTTTAAAATTACCCGACCATTATTGTTACAACAACTCACCTCCAGGCAAAAAATGATGAAGTAGACCAATGACGGGCATAGACGGGGGTCCGGGAATGTCTTTCCATGGCTTTCCGTTTTCAGCCTTTACTGCAGTGCTTGCTACTGTTACGGTTCTGAAAACAAAATTCATCTTACTAAACAACTTGTCTAGATCTTGTTGAAACATATAAATGTTTCTTCTTTTGCCAAATTATCTTTAGTTTCTTCTCTAAAAACATTGTTTCCACCACCATAATCATTTTGTTTGCACTTATCCGCGAGTGCAGTTTATTTAGTGTACACGTCAATGATTTGATAATTTGTACTACATGCAAATCATTATTATCTTTATTATTTATTGTGAAGTCCACGAAATTTGACCTTGAGACTGTTAGTCAGACATTGCTATTTTTATTCACTGTGCACAGGTATGTAATATGAAAAACACCTGATATGGCTATATTTAAGACAATCTCTTTACTCTTATCAGATATCCATATTCCCAATCATCGTCTGTCTTGCCCTTTCACCAACTATGTTGAAGGTCGATTTCCAGTCATACAGAGTGTAGCTAAATGCGGTGTAGTTTTTATAACATCCCTCTAAGCTTCTTGGCTGCTAAGTTTAGATTAATGCAAAAAATTATAGTTACTGGCTCGACAGTGAGTGGCTAGACGTACTAAAATAAGTCACTGTGGTTATTGCTATGCAGGAGCAAATACTGAAGACTTTTTACAATCAACTTTCTAAAAAGATGATTGCCAAGCAAGGCGACGAGGGGTCCGCTCTGGTTCACAGGAAGACGAAGTAGTTTATACCTGCATGTTTATAGCGACTTTTTTGGCATCATCATCTGCCTAGCCTATTTCTAAATAATTGAATGAAGCTCCTCCCTATCTGAACTTCACAGCCCCATTACTGGGCATCATTATGTCTTTTAGTCTGGGTGTGACTGGCTGTTAGACTAACTATGAATGTTTGCCGGGATCAACGGTTTAACGTTCTTTCCGCGGAAGATAGATGAGCCTGTCGGGCTGCTGGTTGTTCGAAAGAGATACCATGGCCCCGGACACAAAGGGCTACACCAAAAAAAAGTTGGATAAGCCACGGATCACGGACCGATCTCTGCAAAAGTAGGCAGATAAACCCTTTGCATCTGTTATTTATTACTTAAGTACAACAACTTTGATGGAACTAAACTTGTTAACAAAGTTGTATAGATTGTCTCTATGAAAAGAACAGTAGGTATGTTATATTTCTTTCTCTTACAGTTTGTGCTCAATTAAATTAAAATACTTATTTTGCAAGCTTACAATAACACTGAAATAACTGAATATAACCGCACCGTTTGAATTTCTTCTCAAAATTAATCCTAACGTTGGAAATCCAACACAAAACTTTTCCGTGAAACGTGAAATCACGAAACAGATTTATTTTAGTTGAGTCTGTAAATACATCTCGTTACGATCCATTGACATAATTTAATCTTTCCTAGTTCACACTAAAATAATAAGTCAGACACAGTTGTTTTTTGTTTTATTCATATTTACTACAGAGCTTCTCTTACTGACTAACAAATTAGTTAATTAAATATTCGCCTAGATATAACGTACTTACATGAACAATACATACGATACACCTGTTTCTGTTGACACCATGCTTTGTTATTTACATTGAATGAACGAAATAGAGGCCCGGTAAGGTAGAATTATAACCTAGTATCACTATTGACAACAAAGATTTTTCACGGAAATGTAACCTACATTTCCGTGAAAAATCTTTGTTGTCAATATTCAATATTCTTCTATTCAATGCAAATTGTTTAGTAACACTAATTGTATTAGACGGAAGTTCCTCGAATAGAATAAAATAAACTAAACAAGATTCTGCAGTTCAATGTTAAAAAAAACCACTTACCTGACAAATTCCTTATTTATCCCCGTTAAATTGAACAGCGGCTTAAACTTCGTCGTCTGCATGTTGCTATTGTTGATTAGATAATAAATAACAAGTAAGGTTAATCAGTCGTTTGTGCTGTTTTCACATCACGAGTACCTACTTCGAAAGTAGAGATATCACTGACTTATCCCGTCATACACAATAATACACATTGATTAAATATTTTTATCTTTATATTTTGTTTAGTTTCCACTTTTCACATACGTTAATAATAATCATTGGGAACATTTATCTTAAGGTTCACTATTTTGTAAAAGAAATGCTAATTTTATGAAACCGTTTACTATTCCCTTATTACACTTCATTCACAAATTATAGCACAATCGCAGTGTTGTGAACTTGTGAACGAATGATCAGTCGAAACTAGCTCTACGATGTGTATTCATTCATATAAACGCTTTTGACCTTCATTATTATTAAACTAGACGCGTACGAAATTGTTTGATAGACGTAATATAGCTACAGTCATTCAAAAAGCGGTCGTATAATGTTGTGGTAGAGTCGGTTTTTCATTGGTTACTGTTAATTGAGTATTGAATATTATGTGTCGTTATTTGCGTGTAGTTTGCACAGGTGTTTAATTTTAGTGAGATCAGCTGTTATACGTATTTTACTTTGAAAAATTTGGTAATATCCGTGTTATATGTGTTCTTATCTAATCGTAGTCACTATTTATGGAATGTTGTGATGTAATATGCGATGTTCGTTTGAGATCCGCGACGATAATTTATTCCGGACGGTTTAAATATTAAGTAAACTTACTTTCAGAAAAAGTTGAAATAGAGAATATTTATGTGCGAAGGTGTAAGAACCACCCGAGTCCGGGGCAGCGGAGTTGCAAGTTATTTATAAAACACTAGCGGACGTCACGCGGTTTCACCCGCGTAGTTCCCGTTCCCGTGGAAATAATAATAATAATAATAATATTCCACAACTATCACACAACGCCATCTAGTCCCAAGCTAAGCAGAGCTTGTGTTATGGGTACTAGACAACTGATAAACATACTTAAATATTTCTAAATACATACATATTATAGATAAATTACACCCAGACACAGAACAAATGATCGTGCTCATCACACAAACATTTGTCCTGGGTGGGAATCGAACCCACGACCTCCGGCATAGCAGTTAGGGTCACTAACCACTAGACCAACAGGCCAGTCAAAATTAATTTGTTACAAACGAATAAACAAATCTTTCCTCTTTATAAGATTAGTGTAGATAAATAAAATAAATGCACAAAAACCGGTTTTTTTTTTAGTTTGTCTATTTTACTGTACCGAAAGATAAAGAGCGTCCTAGCAGATCTTAGAAAATAAACAAAGAAGGACCAATTAAAATCCCTCGTGGTTACGTAACTACCTACTCCAAAACTAATTCCCTAATTAAAGAAAATCTAATATATATACCAACTGTTACAATTCCACGAACGTCTTTAAAACCCATTTCAATGTTTTCATAACAAGATTCGCAGTTCGTCATAGAACGTCTGTAGAGGGCTACAAGAGGGCCGAGGCTCTCAAGGCGCACTCCTATTATGCTGAGTACTATCGAAAAAGTTATATTGGATGACCTTAATACAGTGCTGACTTTAAAAAGATGATATAGTTTAGTTGTATATGTGGCGCCATCTGTTAGATAGATGGAACACTCATTAGTGTAGCTCCATTACTAGCCGATAGGATTTCCCTTAGATAAATTGTTAAGAACTTTGATAGTTACAAACTTTCATTTCCTAAAAATCATCCTCTTAGGGGATGATGTTTCAAAATAACGGGATTTTTACCAAGTTTAATTAGTATTTGTTTTTTAAAACAAATACCGTTTTCAGTGTTAATGATACCTATATATCATCTCGTACAGGACAAGCTAAAATGTGTGATGTGAAATTGTGTATGTACTGTCTTATTCCTAAGCATAACACAAAACAACGGAACTGCCGGCACTTCGAGAGTGCCGGTAGAAGTGAAAACTTGAACATTAACGTTGTGCATTTTTTAATATTTTGTAATGGTGAGGGAATACTTTCATACGAATTGCTTTATTTTATCAGCATAATAGCAGTCATATCATTCATTTATTGCGCTCTCCTACACAAACTTCACAATTCATATTTTTAACAATTTAGGGGCCACTTTAGCAGATCATAATATGAATTGCGTTAAAAATCGTAAAATGGACTTTTTATCATAGAAACTGCGTGAGTGAACATTTTACGAAATATAACGCAATTCATATTATTTTCCTACTATGATCTATTTTCCTAAATGTTCACAGACGCATCTTTTACAACATCCCGCAGCACAAGCGCCCTGCCCTGTCTTACGATTTGTGTCACGCGAGTTTAACATTTTTTACCCATCCCAAAAAAAGTGCAAAACGCCGATAAAGAAGTTTTCACTACTATAGATATCGTAACCTTGAGTTCTTATTTTTATTATATGAAAAATTTTGCTCTAGCCTTGTTTGTGTAAAACAAATGCCAAATATCTTGACACGGACAATATTTTCAACTAAAAGTAAATTAAGAAAACGCGCACTTAGATAACTTTGAAATATTCATTTTCGTGTAGAAATGACATGACAATCTACTTTGAACTTCATCATAGAAATTTTCTATATAAATATAACACTACAATACATTTATTTTTTGAGTGGAGAGACAAGAGAAAATTGCTTTTGTCTACTTCATTATTTTTATTAATCTACTGACTTGCTTAAAAAATCCATGTAAACTAAATAAAGATGTGCAACTTGACAGAATTTATGATTTATTTACTTCATAATAACTTAATCCAGTCTTCAACCCAATTTACTATATCAACTTGATAGATAGTGGACAATCGACTTTATAGAAGAAATTGTTACCCGATGTCAATTAAATTATTTAATAAATTGCCTAATGAACTGAAAGACCTTAGATCTATTCCATTATTCCGGAAAAAATTGTACGCCTGGTTAGTCAATAAATGTATTTTATTTATTATTTTTCTACACGACCCAGGTATACCATATTTATAAGAATAGAAAATTAGTGTAGCGACTTACTATGTTCCTATCCTAAGTTAGTATGTTGTCCAAAATGTAAATGTGTACCTACCTCTGTATTTGTTAGACGTACCCAATTTACTTTCTATAAACTTTTATTTTAAGTTTTGCATACCAGAAATGGTTAATATGAGGATCTTTACTGTTGTATTATGTAATGCATTATGTACCATTTATTTACCCATATTATGCGAATAAATTATTTGATTTGATTTGACTCAAATGAAATACATAATCTCATTTTTTTGTATAATTTTTGCTGTGTTGGTACCTATATTGTATTGTTTTGTTTCGAGTAGACACGAGTATTATATAATACACCCCCTACAAACCCATTTATTCTGCAAGATAAAACACCGCGAAAATAAAATAAATGTCCCAAAACAATGACAAATTATGGTCATCACTCACGAAAGGAACACTCATTGGACGGACAAAGTCGAAAATAGGGCAACCATTCATTACAGTAGGTAAATCCGAAAGGACAAAATAACTTCCGAAGCAAATCTGGTATATTTATTATCTTCAATGTTTTGCAGGAACTTTGTACCCGAAACTTGAAAGGAAAATTGAACTTTTGTTAAGTTAATTTAATTGAATGAGCTAAAAGTAACATTTGGATTCCAAATATATTTTCTAAATGGATTTTTTTGTTGTTCTTTTTATAAACTTGGTCAGTCAGAGTTAAATTGATTTTGATTTTTTTGATTTTGAAATAATAGGTACCTACAAAGTTACTTAGGTACACGTAGTCAAAACACAGTTACTTTTTTCATGGTAATAGTTAAATCGATGAAAATAAAAGAATGCTTGACTGAGTTTATGATGATTGTTACTTGTATTTCTTTATATACAGGGTGTCCAAGAACCTGGCGTCCAACTGGATTCCCACGATGCCCCAAGTTCTAACAGTACTCAGAAAAATATTTTAAAAAATCCACCCCATGTACTTACAGAATTATACTGATTTCAAAAAAAAAGGGGAAATGAGCACCCTGTGACATACTTTTGAATGCTGTGACTGCTAATGCTGATAATTTCGATATTTCTTGGAGGTTTTGTAATCTAGGGTATTGCTGTGTCTAAATAGAATGTAAAAATAAAGTACTTATTGTACCATTTTAAAATAAAATATTATTTTAACTAAAGGTGATATGGAAAACTATTGAATTTCGCAACTTTGACCGACTGTAGTGTAAAAAAAATGTACCAAAATAGTATGGCAAGTGACGTCAAATTTTGACGCGTTTATTCCTCTTTTTAAAAAGGTATAATACTTACACATTAATTTGAAAAAAAAAAATTTTGATAATATTTTTACTCAACAACCCAATTTTTACGAAGTGCCTACCTACTAACGGTAACTGTCGGACCCTTTCTTATCTTAGAAACTGTTATGTTACTACTATTATTTACTTCGGTTCCAAGAGTGAGCAAGAAGGAAATACACACAGGTAGATGGGTTCCCAGTAGAATAAAAGCAAAGAATGTTAGTTTAAAGATATTTTATTACAATAAATGTTCAAAATGTTGACCACCCGCGGCAATACAAGCTCTCACTCTCCTTAAAAAGGACCGCTTTATGTTTCGCGAGTAACTTTTTTGACGTATCACCTGCACTGCTTGTGTTATCTTCTCACGAAGGTCAGCGATGTCATTAATGGGCTTCGCATAAACGAGCTCCTTCATAGTTCCCCAGAAAAAAAAATCCAGCGGATTTAAGTCAGGTGAGCGGGCTGGCCACGGGATTGTTCCTGATCGCCCAATCCACCTGTTCGGGTATTGCTCGTCCAAAAACTCTCTAACGGATACGCGAAAATGTGCTGGACAGCCGTCGTGTTGGAACCACATATCTGGTGGGGTCTCTTCTAGTAAGTTTGGCAAATCATTTTGAAGAAAATTTAAATATGATTCGCCAGTCAAATTCTCGGGCATCTCAAATGGACCAATAATATTCCCACAGAGAATACCGGTCCACATGTTCACTTTGAACCGGTACTGGGATCTATCTTCTCGCATCAAGTGCGGATTTTCCACATGCCACTCGTGCAAGTTGTGTAGGTTCATGTAGCCATCCTTCTTAAATGTTGATTCATCTGACCACAAAATTTTGTCGATAAAGTTTTCGTCTTCTCGATGTTTTTGCAGGAGTGTTTCACAAAACGCGACTCGGCTCGGATAGTCTCGAGGTAAAAGACTTTGCACTCGCTGTACGTGGTACGGATGATATTCTTCTTTTTGGAGAATACTGTGTGCTGTGCTCTTCGGTATCCCCGTATCAGCTTCTATTCCTCGCACAGAGATGCTTGGATTTGCCGACACCGCCTCTAAAACTTCATCGCGTATGAAGTCATTTACGGGTCGTCCTTCACCAGCTACTTGATTGGGGAACCGCCCGTCACATAGTGATCTGTGCACATTAATGAAAACTCGATGGTCGGGATATCGCGTAGCCCTCGGATACCTTTCTCTGTAAAGTCTCGCTGCAGCTCGTCCATTACCTCTACATTCTCCATAAATGTAGTGCATATTTGCGTATTCTTGCGGAGTGTAGGTCGCCATGGTAGCACACACAAAACACAAACTGTCCAAACACAGGCAAAGGTCGTCGTAAAGAGTTCGTTTCAAAGTCCAGAGCACAAAGAGTAATCGAGTCCAATAAACAAAGCTTTAAATCGTAGTACGTGATCAATGGTAACAATAAGAGAGAGGTGCGTAGTAACGGCAGGAGGCAGTGACGCGTACTGACCGTACTGTTATCCTAAATAGCACGATCCCAGATAGCGTCACTATCTATCTCACTCGCACCTCTAACCTTTTTCTCCCTCACTCTTACCTGAATAATGGGGTACCATAAAGAAGAACCAGCAAATCGCAAAGATAGTTTCTGTCTTGCTCCCTCCTGTTGTAATAACGAATCACTATGGTGAGATGCATGCACATACCGTCCCTTACGGTCTAACCTGTTTTTTGAGAGGCCTGTTGTTATTTTTATGAGCATACAATAGTAATTCTTTAGAGGTTAGATTCAATTCGTCGTAAATTTTTCTTTCTAAGAATTCTGTAAGACATCGTAAAAATTGGGTTGTTGAGTAAAAATATTATCAAAATTTTTTTTTTTCAAATTAATGTGTAAGTATTATACCTTTTTAAAAAGAGGAATAAACGCGTCAAAATTTGACGTCACTTGCCATACTATTTTGGTACATTTTTTTTACACTACAGTCGGTCAAAGTTGCGAAATTCAATAGTTTTCCATATCACCTTTAGTTAAAATAATATTTTATTTTAAAATGGTACAATAAGTACTTTATTTTTACATTCTATTTAGACACAGCAATACCCTAGATTACAAAACCTCCAAGAAATATCGAAATTATCAGCATTAGCAGTCACAGCATTCAAAAGTATGTCACAGGGTGCTCATTTCCCCTTTTTTTTTGAAATCAGTATAATTCTGTAAGTACATGGGGTGGATTTTTTAAAATATTTTTCTGAGTACTGTTAGAACTTGGGGCATCGTGGGAATCCAGTTGGACGCCAGGTTCTTGGACACCCTGTATGTAATTCTACTGTACGTGTGTATGTCACTGAACTCCTAAACGGCTGGACCGATTTGGATGAAATTGTGTGTGTGTGTTTACAATTGGACCCGGTAGGTGGACCCTGCTGTCCGGGCAGGACGACGTCTGCCAGGTCAACTAGTTGTTTTTATAAAAAAAAAACTATCTTTTGCTCACGGCTAAGATCGCCTTATGATCGTATATTTTCACACGAAAACGTTTGAAAAACTTAACATAAGAGATTTAGGAAAAAAAAAATGAAAATAAAATAATAATATGGATATATGGAAATATTCCTAATAACCTTTCCTGGAAATCATATACGCGATTCTGAAGATTAACCCCGTAACTTCAAAACTTAGATCTTTATAATATTGTCAGTACGGATTTAAACTCCCATCCTAGGTCGCATCATCGCTTCACATTAGGCAAGTTCCAGCCAAACACATGCCAATTAAGTATTAACAAAAAAAAACAACAACAAACTTAACAAGTTATTACCAAAGCAAGCAACAAAAATATCAAAAAGAAGATTAATTTGGGTTACCAAGTTTTCAGCATTGATTAAACTTATGTTAATCCAAATACTTATTTTTTAAGTCCAAACAAGTGGCAAACATTATGATTTATGACTTGTTTTTGGGCACGGAAATTGAGTAAAACTTGTTAGAGCGACCGAATTCGCAGTGTGGCCCCGTGTCAAGCACACTTCGTTAACTAGAAAATTTTATTACACCAAATTCACCCTTATAAATTCATCACATAGTCAATTATTTGCGCAAGAGATGTTGTCGTCGCAGATAGTATTTTTGGTAAGTTAGTTATGTGAAAGGTGTGCGTGTATGACCAAATGTATGAATGTGGACGAGGCAAAATGTATTAGAAAAGATCGCAGTAGGTGGCGCTCTATGGTTTCTGCCTTCCGCTCTGGGAAAAGGGCTTGAGTTTATGTTCATATGGATATGTGCCTGTAAAATAATGCTCTTTCTTGTGTGACTTAGTATAACTTATAAAAAGGCAAAAAGTAATCTTTACCCGAAGATTATCATCTCGGTTGGTGGTGAAGTGTATGAAATTCGTTGTTAATGCCTTACAGGCTCAACCGCGTGGACTACACTATAATCCCAGACTTAACCCAACTGATGAACACTTGGCTTAGGCCAGTGCCATCAGAAATTCCCGGCTAACCGGAGGAACAAAAATGTCGAAACAAAAAAAAATTAAAAATAATAATCATTTATTACTATGTCGTGTTACAATCGCCCAAATACCTATCCCAAAACTAATATACTACTTTGTGCACAATACTTCTGTATCATCTTACATTTAAGTAGGTGCTATGTAAAAGCAATTCTAATAATTGGTTCTATTAGCCTAGGCCTTCGTTCTCTTTTCTAATTAATTTTGCTGCAGGCTTCTAAACAGTTGTATGATTTCTTCACTATTCGTAAGGTTAAATACATCTTTGCTGATCAGAACTGGGGCCTAACCCAATCATTTTCCTAATAATTTTTTGTGTAATGTACCTACTAGGAATTAGTACAGTAAATAGAAACAAAATTAAAGTATTGGTTAATACAAAATATCGAATTACATGTATGTATATAATAACTTTTATTAAGCTCGATATATATCGAGCTTAATAAAAGTTATTTATTCAGCACGAGTAGATATAATCTTATTTATGTAGGGTTTAGTTGTAAATAAGAATACATGATTGAGTGGATTTTGTTTATAAGTATTGAATGCCGATAAGTGCTTGATTTTTGTCTAATCTACTCGTATGATAAATGGTAGATAGTTTTATCCCATTTTTTACATTAGTATCAGCACCGTCTGAGTAACTTTTTTCTAACTGTGTCGGGGCCGGCTTCCAGTTTTACCGAGTGCATGCTAAATACAATACCAGTATTTTAAATGGAGCGACTGCCTATCTGACCTCCAAAACCAAGTGAAATAAGTAAGCATTATAGAGGGGTAAATAATAACTAAGAAAGTTGGAAGTAGTTCAACTGAAATATTGTCAACAGGATAGTTAATTTTGCTGAAAATTAATTTAATTTTCAGCACACATTCGCCAACATTGTACCAGGAAAACATAAACCGTAGGGTATTTTTTTACGACAGTTTAGTTACTAGTTGCCGAGATAACGACGTGACTCACACGACGCGTGGAGGGAAAGTTTTTAACGAGCCCTCTCTGATAACAAGTGGGAATAAACGCCAACTCGCGAAAATGTTACCTAGTTACTACCTTTTCGATGTTTCAGTCTCTTGACGTGTTGTTTGTAGATCGTTTTTTATGACATTGATAGGGAAACTGAAACTTTGTTTTGGGTACTTACTTCTTTTTTTTAAATAAATAAATTTTTAATCATCAAATAACCCCTCCCGCTCTTGGGCAGAGCGAAAGGGAGTGTCTGACTTCTACTGACAAAAAACCACCCATGTTCCTTCTTAGCCCTTATATGTCGAGCCCACGGTAACTTGTGAACAACCCGCAGCCCCAACGGGCGTCGGCCCTTTCGGGCCCCTCCCATGTTGCTGACATCTCTTTGAGGAGCGCGTGGAACACGAACGCGCCGTCGACACGGCTTGGGAACATACTTGCAGAATGGTTCATCGATGGGACTACAAAGTTCTGGAGTGGCGAACGCAAACCGGAATACCCACTAGGTTGACCAGGTGGACCAATTACTTAGTGAAAGCAGTGGTGGGAATTCGCTTTGTGCGAGAGGCACGGGACCGGTCAATACGGTGACCCTTGGGGGAGACCTATGTCCAATACTGGGCGGCTATCGGCTAAAATGATGATGATGACTGTTTGAGTCTCAAGCTCCAGGTGTTCTTGGCTAAAGAAAATTGTTACCTTTCGATATGAAGACTATATTGACTTATGCACGCACGATGAGCGAATGTCCAATGATATGGTCGTTAGCGGCCCACTCCCTGTCACAAAGAGGAAGCTTGTGTTCTCCAGGTGAAGGCACATACTTATATCACTGGCTTCCACCATAGCCCGGGTACAGTTGCTACGGTTGTACTAGCCTAGCTTTGAATTCGCTGAGCATTAAAGTCACACGTGCATACTTAGCTCGGGCGAATGGGGTGGATTCTGTCTCCAGTTAATAACATAAAGAAAGCAAAAACGCAACGACAAAGTTGCCATACTGAGCAACTAGTCGCTCGGTTTATTCAAAAAACACAACTTAACTCTGCCAACATAGCTTTACAGATTGTTTCAGCAAAACATACGCAACATTATGCAACTTGCTCCAAACACAGAAAATGCACTAGACAGCATGTTATCCCAGGAAACCTGAAGCTCATTTTCCACGTTCGTTCTCAAGGATATAACCAGGTGAAGAGCATTCAAATCTCATGTGGTTTTCTTCACGAATGCTCGTTCATGCTTCGCTGCACTGGATCCCGTGTTCTTAGACAAAGGACATTTAATGCTGTGTGTGCTGTGGGATTCCTTGCAGAGGATTTAATGCAGCTATAAGCTTCTAAGTACTTTGTTTACATTTAGTAAGGTGCGTCTCTGCTGGTACTGATGTAACTGATGTATTAGTGTTGTTAATTCAAGATTTGCTTAGCATAGTATGTTCTAAAAAAGTTGGTAGTTGACTATGAAATTGTTACTAATGTTCAGCATGTGTACTGTTTTGTATGCCGTTATTTAAAGCTGCCTATTTATGTAATTTTATCCTTTATATCTCGTCTCGTTGCACACAGAATTAAATTTAATTAGCCAGCTTAATTTGGTGAACGTATGAGTTCATTTAGCTGTAGTTACATGAAATTATGAGTTTAGATTTTTTACAATTTAAAAAAAAACTGTGGAGTGTAAAATTCCTCAGCTGTAGCTGTAACTAATTTAACGTAACCCCAGTTATTTTAGAAATATTGTAAAAGGGTTCAAGTTATACAGGTCCTGGGTAGTCAACAATATCAAGAGCCTTGCTGTGTAGGTACTGTCCAACTATGCTTATTTTCCACTAACACCACAAACGATGGGGCATTTAATACCGAGGTCTACGTGTCATGTTATTTGTTTGTTACAGGATCTGGAAGCTATTGGCACCAAACTTGTGACTCAGTTCTGAGCCAACACAATTTAGATTGCCATCGACCCGCTAAAAAGACTACGGCAAGAACTTAAGGCCCGGTTTCGAGCACAGCGGAGAGAAGATGCACCAAAATCCGACCAATCACAGAAAGGACGAAAGACCAGATGTAAAGGATCATGTTCATAAATGTATGGAATCCCGTACCAAACTGCATCAACATCAAACTTAGTTTTTTATTGTCTACATTTATCATTTTAACTCCTATAAAAGTTGGTTCTTTTTGTAAACTAAATCTTATCATAAAATATCTTATTATAAAATAACCTCAAAACCAGGCAAGTAGGTATTGTAGAGAAACCTCTACGATTTGAAGTCAGTCGAACTGTCAAAATCAACTGACAGATTTAACAGAACGACTTTAGAACTGGTTGTGTGAACGCCATGTATAGGGAGTAAAACAATATTTACATTTTTAATTGAATTCCCCATTCAAAAATCAAATCCCAGCCACATAATGTCGTAAAAAATTATGAAAATAAATAATTATCTACTATAACATTTTGATCTTGAAACGTGACATTTCTTGGTCATCGTCTTTTAACTAATTTGATTGGTCGATTTCCGCACATCTCCTCTCCGCTTTGTGGATACCGGGCCTTACTCAAATTAAATTGTGTGGGCTTCTAGTCTCAATTGTTCTCCACAATACCCATTATTCAAACTTTTTCTCAATAAAACATGCGTAAAATAATAAATTGGCTTCCAAACTTTTTCGTACATGGATTTAACAGCGTAACTACACAGTCGGCTCGCCCACAAATAAACGTTGAAAGCAATTAATTCAAGTACTGAGTCCTACAATGTTTTCAGGAGTAATTTAGTGTAAAAACATTTTAATTCTGACTTTTTGTTTGAGTACATTGCCAATATTTGTATGTGTATTGTGAAGTTGGTCGTTTAATATTTAAAAAATTTGCCGCTGTATTTTAGTTTGCGTTACATTTAGTATCAGTCTAATTGGGATGTGGACGTCAGCTAGGCATGGCAGTTGGTCCATGTAAAATACTGGTATCCATGCCGAAAGGAGACCTTAAAGCAAGGCAGATGATGCTAAGAGTAAACATTTGGAAATTTGTCTTCTATTTATTCATTTATTAAGAATGCAATTCTGAGTGAGTTGTCTTTGCGATAGAAGTTTATACCGAGTCCTAACTAAAACGATAAGTAAGGTTACGACCTTCCTCAGGCCGCATCCTAACAAAACCACAGGTATTTACATGTTTTAGTGCACGAGAAGTAAAATTAAAAAGTTACTGGCATTATATTCCCTTGACAGCTATCCAAAAGATTCATATCTTCCTTTATAATATTTCTCAAAGTCTTTATAGGTTTCGAAATGAGAGATCACTGGATATTCTTATTACCATACTGAGATAGATGTAGTGAAACACAGCTCTCCGGGGAAATTTAAGAGCTTATACCGATTTTTTGATAGAAATAATGTATTATAATCGAGTTTCGTAAAGGCTAATCAGCTTCTGAAAACATATTATTCAAACATATTTCTTATGAAAATTACTAGAATACCTTTATTCTCAAGGGAACCTACGTAAACCAAACTACTACTGTTGTAATCTAAAAGTTTTTACTTTCTATTAAAATAATAACATGACATAATATCACACCTGTAATCCCCGAAAGGTAGACAGAGATGTACTTAAAACTCGTACACCCATATTTCGTCAGTTATGATGTAATAGGGGGCGAGCCTATTGCAATCAACCACAAATCCAGACTCTGACTCGGGAATAGCGTAGTTAACAAAAACAATCGAATTAGTTCGTCAGATAGATTTTCAAAAAATATTAGACACGTATGATCGACATCGATGCCAATTAATAATTTCCAACCCGTAAACAAAAAGGTTCCTCGTGTTTTTTTTTTCATTCTACTGTATCATCCAGCACTAATCTTATTTGCCACAAGCTTTTGTGGAACATGTAGTTGTATAAGCACAAACACCACAGCCAACGTGTATATTGAACTAAATTCTAGGTGTAATACCTTCCCGTCGGGGCTGCGGGTCCCGTCGGGGCTGCGGGTTGTTCGCAAGAGATATCGTGGCCTCGACATAAAGGGCTTGAAGAAATATGGGTGGTTTTTAGTCAGTAGAAGTCTGACACTTCCTTTCGCTCGGCCCAAGAACGCGAGGGGTTATTTGATGATTACTCAACTCTCAAAAAAAAAAAACTATAAAACCTTCTTTTCGCTAACACATAAAATGTATCTTAGGGTACTATCTGTCCGAGTCAGCTTAAATCTAAACGAGCCTTTATACCTACTCCCACATGTTCCGAACCCGTAAGTAAATATCGTTTGCGGTAGTGCTGACCGTACGTCTTAAATAAAGACTTAACAGCTATCACTACACTGCATTACAGAAATCGCTAAGAACAACACACATACGTAATGCTTTTATTATTATTTTACCATAATATGATTGCTTATACGCTTCAACATATCTGATGACAAGGAATTAGACCGGCTCCTAGTCACAACCGGCTTACGAAGTAGCTACGGACTCCCCATTTATATTACGTCTGTGTTTTTTTTAGAATAAGGAGACATATTTTTGTGAGTTTTTTCGTTTGAAATGTAAAGTCAAAGTATGAGAAAGTATAAAGAGAAAATATCACATTTGAGAAAATAAAAGGAAGAAAAAATATCACGTATGTGAAATAAAAAAGGAAGAGAAAATATCTCACATCCTTATTTTTGACCCGCTTTTAATAGAGTTTCCAGGAAAGAAAAGAGTTAGTAAGCGAAAACGTACTAACATAAGAAACTTCGCGAAAGTAACGCTTTAGTTGGGACTGGACGCAGCTTACCACAGTGTCTCAAGACGAAAGTCTATGACCAGTATGTGTTGCCAGTGATTACATACGGGACCCAAACGTGGTCGCTCACAATGGGCCTCATCAGAAAGCTCAAAGTCACCCAAAGGGCAATGGAAAGAGCTATGCTCGGAGTTACTTTGCGTGATAGAATCAAAAATGAGGACATCCGCATGAGAACCAAGGTTACCGACATAGCCCGAAGAATTGCCAAACTTAAGTGGCAGTGGGCAGGGCACATTGCTCGCAGAACGGATGGCCGATGGGGTCGAAAAGTTCTGGAGTGGCGACCGCGAACTGGAAGACGTTGCGTTGGAAGGCCTCCCACTAGGTGGACCGATGACCTGGTGAAGGTTGCGGGGATCCGCTGGATGCGAGACGCACGGGACCGGTCAATGTGGCGACACTTAGGGGAGGCCTATGTCCAGCAGTGGACGTCTTTCGGCTAAAATGATGATGATGATGATGGACGCGGCTTAAGATAATCATATAGCAAATGATTATCTTAAGCCGCGTCCATCATCATCACGATACTATAATTACAACAGGTTAACATTCATCAAGTTCTAAACTTGGTAATAATTTAACCTGTAGTACACACACATAAGTATCATCATTTATAACCTAGTTACCCTCAATCTTAAGTTACACCCCGTATCGTGCGGGGATCATATTATCATCCGTCGTACTAATAGCATTAGAAACTTTGCGCGCAACAAGCATAACTTTTGTTACGATGTTACCGAGTTTCGAGGTCAATGACGAAAAGTAAGCCTGTGTTATTGTTGCTGAAAATTTTGATATAATATTCAAAAATAGAGTAAAAATATAAAAAGTGTCTGTTTTAAAAGACCAATTTCACCACGACGCCTGATGACCTCAAAATCGGCTTATAATGTTCCCATTGCTGGGATTCGGGCCTCCTCTCTAGCAGAGGGATGGGCTATAATCCACCACGTGGGCCCAGTGCGGGTTGGCAGATGTCACATGTATTCAAATTTTTTGATTCTAAGATTTGCCGGCTTCCTCACGATGTCTTCCTTCACCGTTTTGAGAGCAGCTGTGATGAAATAAATTACACAAAGAAATGCCTTTTTTCGTGATGGGAAATCATCAAATAACCCCTCCCGCTCTTGGGCAGAGCGAAAGGGAGTGTCAAATTTCTACTGACTAAAAACCACACATGCTCCTTCTTAGCCCTTTATGTCGAGGCCGCGATATCTCTTGCGAAAAACCCACAGCCCCGACAGGACAAAATAATGCCGAGGCTTGGGTTCGAATCCACGACTTAGTTCTCGAAAGTCGGGGCCGCCACCGCTGCATCCCACCTGAAGACCTAAATATCGGGAGTTTCTCATACAAGTTGTAAAGGACACCGACTATCTGGGACAAATTAATTTTTTTTTTCTTTTTTCGTATTTCACCGTGCTATCTGAGCATAATTATGTAGCTTGCCCTTTTCCACTTCTCCTACGCTACTACCAAAGCTGCCGAACGGGCTGGATCACCAGTAACTGTCAATGCTTTTACTACTTCACAGGGCAATTCAACAGCAGATAGGTACTCAACAAACCGTTTATGTGCTACATACAAACTTTGATACTTTATTTACTACAGCGCCTAAGTTGCAACAATCAAACTTACTGCAAACCAAATGCAAACTTAGCGTTTCTGAATTGCAGGTAATATTGAAGTTTGCCAATACTTATAATGCAGGTGTTATGATATCAAACTGGCTAAGTTCAGTTTATTTCAAACACATTACTTCGATAGGTAAGTTTACTCTACTTGAATACTTAAATTACATTAATATATATTAAAAGTACGAAATAGATTTAAAGTATAAAGTACTTTAATTTACTATTTTAGTAAGCTTCTATGACTAGTTTAGGCATATGCTAGTCGTTTACTTTATAACAATCTAAGTAACGTTTGACGGTATGGTTCGCGCAGTGGCTGAGATATTGGACTGCTGCGCTGTGTGTCGCGGGCTCGATTCCCGCACGGAACAAATTGAATATTTGTATGGCCTACAGATAGTAGTTTCGGGTCTGGGTGTGTTTGTGTACGTGAGTTTAAATGTTTGTAAACGCACCCACGTTACAGGAGAAATTCTAGAGTGGGGCAACGTTTTAAAAAAATATCTTATCCTTAAGTTATATGTTTTAACAATATAAGTATCTTATCTGTATCATATATGTTATAAAGAAGTAAAGTTTATAAGTTTTTATGTAGTGGAGTACTGTTTTTTGGAACAACTGATCCGTATTTGGATAATTCTTTCAGTACTAAATTTAAGACGTTCCATGAGTAAATAATGCAAGCAAAGACGCAAGCAAACGCTAGTTAATTCTAAACTGATGGCTATATTTATGACTGTGCGGGAAAATTGTGGATAAAAATAAAATACATCAGAAACAAAAACACAAAAATCGATAACATCGACGTTATTATCTTCGTGCTTAAAATAAACCTAAATCTGGAAAGCTGTTTGTT
Source organism: Diarsia rubi (assembly GCA_932274075.1). Taxonomy (NCBI): domain Eukaryota; kingdom Metazoa; phylum Arthropoda; class Insecta; order Lepidoptera; family Noctuidae; genus Diarsia; species Diarsia rubi. The sequence continues at coordinate 16,047,314 of OW026419.1, read as the reverse complement.
AAGTCAGGATCAATAAACAACATTATTAAAGAACTTTATATCCTAATACCGCTAAGATTTTAAAGTAGCCGTCCATTCTGGATGACAACAAAATGAGTGCTTTTAGCCTGTAATGGACATACAGTGAGCACGTGAAAGCTTTCACTTCAAAACTGTCATGTAGTAAATGGACGACTAACCCATGAGCCAGGCGAATTGGGCTTTTCACACTTAGTCTGTCACTAAGCAAAAATTGCATGTAGAGACAAGTCAGAGGCCCATGGGCAGCATAAAAAGGTCTGACCCATGTTAGGAGCTAACCATACGATTAAGAATAAGAAATAAAATGCCGGTTACCTACTATCTGTTGAGTTTATAAGGTTCACTTTAGTGACAGCTGCATAATTATGACTGTTGCAGGCCAGAGCGTTGCAGCGTTACAACCATGGGTATTATGATTGCAAGAATGTTTTCAACTTTGTAGGGATTCTCAGTTCGAAGTTGGGGAAAGGCATAATATCGCACAAAATGACGAAAATAAAACTGTACAAACAAAAAACGTTTCATAAATCAATGACTCCCGATAAAGTAATTAATACCTGTACTGAATTACGCTTAGTCCATCCCTTCGTCAGTTGGTGTCTCCTTGTTAGCATTCCATTATTTCACTACTCCGTGTTTAAAACTCGAACATTTTTCTCAAACAGTATGAAGCAGAAACGAATTATGCTTTACTGTCTTCAAAGAATGTTCCAGAAAGATGTGAAGAAGTAAATGGCTCTTTTATTTTTCCGCAGTTTCTCTAAAATGGGACAGTTAATTGTGAGAAATGGTTTTGAAACACCGTGCACGTAGACGACGACGTTACAATGTTATGTAGTATTGCGATGTCTTTGTCTTTGGATTTCGATTTGAGAAGAATTGTGAGTTGCTATGTGCGTTATAGTATTTTATGTTTTTTTATTAATAGAAATACCAATTTTGTTAATTATTATTTGCGATTTTGCTTGAGCGCAGACTCTTTTGAATATCTTAGAGTATTTCCTAACATAACTGTGAAAGACTTGATCTGAAGTCAAAGACGTCTACAACAACTAGTTACAGGAAACATTTAAAATGTAAGTACTCAGCATCTGCCTATTCTCTTCCCAATTATGTAGGGCTTTGAAACACCATAGCTTCTAGTCTAACCGGATGCAGGTTAATACCAGTATCTTACAAGCAGTCCTATTTGACCTCCACAACCCAGTTAGTACTGGATAATACGGTACCCTTTGGTGTCACATTTTCACGCAGAAATAGAAAAACAGGTTCTTCGGTAAGAACCTGTTTTTATAATTCTATGTTAATAACAAATAAATGATATTTGTAATTAAGAACAAGCAGCCACAAAGTATCATAATAATAATTTGTCGGATGAAAACTGGCCATTGATCCTCCGCCACACCAATATACTTTTTTTTTTTGACGGGTGTAAAATCATCGAATAACCCCTTTCGCTCTTGGGCAGAGCGAAAGGGAGTGTCAGACTTCTACTGACTAAAAACCACCCATGTTCCTTCTTTGCCCTCTATGTCGAGGCCGCGATAACTAGTGTACAACCCGCGGCCCCGACGGGCATCGGCCCTTTCGGGCCCCTCCCATGTTGCTGACATCTCTTTGAGGCGCGAACGCGCCGTCGACACGGCCTGTTTTCGTCGTAGGACGGACGGACGGCGAGTTAGCCCATCACTCACCGTCCACAGGCCTGCGTCTACGCCCGGAGCGCCTCCCGCGCACCAATATACTTAACGTGCGAATCCACACAAAAAAAGCACACTTTATGAAAATACTTTGAAAGCTGAATATCATAATTATGCTTACTTAGGGACACTGATAAGTATTCAAACCGCGTAAAGCCTTAAGCTGTTAGTGTCCAAATTGCCTGTTTATGGACCCCAAGCAAAATGTTATTGAAAAACTTCTAAGGGATCGTCCTGGAAAACTTTTTACGACCCTCGTGATTCTAATACATAATTTTCGATGATTTTAGATAGTAGGTAGTAAGTTTAGGTTGTGAAATGTAATTTGACTATCCTTCTTGTCTCTCTGCAAACAGGGATATTGATTTGCTGAACTTTGTAAGAAGAATTTCTGCAATTCTAGCGTCACTATATGACTATAGGTTGCAAAGTAATTTTTGACTCGAATTTTATGTTAAAAAAGCAGTTTATTCTAAGAAAAAAATATGTAACACAGTGTTTTCTAACCATTTTTGTACTTATTTCGTGTGCTTCGTTCATGTACTTATTTCAAAGTCTTAAAAGACGCTAGGTGTTGCCAGCGGCTTCGCCCACTACAACTCGAAAGTTATCCCACGGGAAGATAAAACCGGGATAAAAACTATCATATGTGTTAATCCAGGTTATAAACTATCTGTGCACCAAATTTTATCCAAATCTATTCAGTATTTTTTGCGTGAAAGAGTAACAAACATCCATTCATACATCCATACATACATTCTTACAAACTTTCGTATTTTATATTATAGTAGGATGAAGTAATGATCAATCCTTTCAAATCTGCTGTCTGCACGTCTCATTTCATTCCGACCCTCACGTCGGAAAGGTATTAAACACGTTTTCAAAACATTAGGTCCCCGCACTCTCGTTTATAACATTTTATTAGCTTGCATTGAGGTTCAAAGTTTACGACCTTTATTTTCGTAGTCAAGATTGAGTTCAAAGTTCCGCAAAGATTAGCGGAATAAATGTTACGGTTCAAAAGTTCCTTTGGCTTACCTGAGAGCTCCGACAAGTGGCAATTAGTAGTATTCAAAGCGTTTTTAATCGGGAATATTTTTGTACAAAATTTTTGATTCCAAACAAAGTCATTTGTATGTCTTTGATCACAACCATTTTTGATTTTGACATACAAATGCTACCTGTAAAGTCGGTATATGACACTAGACAAACCAATTTATTAGTGTTACAGTAACAAGTATTATGATTTTAGGATTTTAAATTATGATTTTCTTCGCCGTCTATCGCTCGAACTCAAATGATTTTCGTGAGGTTGCAGTAGCTAAGTTAATCCAATACATTATTGTTGTCTTCTCCACATTGCTGAATGATCAAGGCAAAGGATATTATAATATTATTATTATTATTTAATTTGCGTCAGAAATATGGCTCGATAAAAAAAAAAAAACGAATAAAACGTAAAGTAAGGATCTAGGTTTATAATCTCAACTGATTTCTTACAGTCGATGTATTCACGATTACATTTACCTATGTCTAAAATGTCTATTACAAGGTAACAAAACCTCTTTCAACTTCACCCTTTCATCAAATAGTTAGAAATGTTCCAAATAGTTTCGCGCGTATCTCATCAGTTACCTAAGATAACAGCACAGATTTACAGCGTACTTAGCGTGGCAAATGTATAGGATTAGCATTACAAATTAGACCAGCTTTGGGTGCCAGTACTTTGGCAATCCTTTTTAACTGTAGATAAATTGAAACTGTGACGGTATCTGTTTTATGTGGCTGAGTTATGGGGAGTTGTTTAAAACGGGAAATAAAGGGTGGAAAAGAGGTTCAAGGTTTTAGTTTGTTTTGGTTTAAATTGGGTATTAGAGAGAGAAGATTAATCAACACAAACAAGTAAACTAATGACAAACAATAAGAGTTTTCTGTAGCATTTGTGTCTGATCATTTCATAATCTGCCTAGTCTTTTTACCCGACTCCGGAAGAAGCCCAAAAGGAGAGTTAGAGTTGTTTGTTGGTTGTTTGTTGTTGTGTTTGGCGTGTATGTATGTATGTCTGTCCGTTTCTTTGTTCCCTCATAACTCCTAAACGGATGAAGGGATTAGAATAAAATATACGTCGTTAGATTCGTCTTGATGGTGCGAGTGTCACTGGCTACATTTAAATTAAAAAACAAAGAAGGCGGGGTTCATTTGAATATTAAATTATGAAATAAAAAAAAAATACAATGGACCTCGCCTGCTTCCAAGTTTTGTTTAATTTAAAATGTGCTTGTGTTTTTGCTTTTCAGTTTTTTCAGTCGGGTTTTTTAGTTTTTTAACTAATTTTTTCCAACTATTTTGTTGTCTGTTTCCAGTCACACTGGATGCAGCTGAGTACCGGTATTTTCCATGGAACGACTGCCTATATATGTATGACAGATGTGTTGCTGGGGAGTTTTCAAAAACACTAGGAAGTGTCGAAGGGGGGGCGTTTTGGGGGGCTGTCTCTTGTAAATAAGTAAAGTGAATTTTGACGTTCGAAAAGTGCTGGTTATCAGCCTAGTTAGAAAAAAATACAACGAAGTCAGAACTGGGTAATATGATCCCTCTTGGCAACACTTGTCAGAGTGTCGAGACATTGACTGCCTGTAGCCTGCCTGCCTGTACCTGTTGTCTAATAATCAGGATTATTTTCAAGGAAGAAACGTTTGTCGTTCTTGCTAAGAACACTGCTTCACTGACCCTTCATAAGTTTTTGAACTGACATGGCTACTAACAATATCCTGGTTCATCATCATCATCAGCCTATAATGTTCCCACTGCAAGGACTCAGGCCTCCTCGCGTGCACAGCGAGGGTTGGTAAATGCTACATTTTTTGGGTCCTAGGTCATGCCGGTTTCCTCACAATGTTCCCCTTAAACGTTTTGAGAGCAGTGGTGATGAAATAAATTACACGAAGTAATGCTCCTGCCTGGATTCGAACCCACGACTCACTGTTCTTAAGTCAGTCGGTCAATCATGGTTATAACTTGGTAAATTAGATATTTAGCATACAAACAAGCAGTAAATAAAACTGTTAAATGAATCTTTATTATACTGAACCAAACCCAAGTCTACATGTACCGCTTTCGTGTTTTTCTGCCCAATTCAGTCACTCTCTCCCTCAGTACAAAATGGCGTGGATGAATGACATTAATGAGGCCGGTTCTATTTCGGGAGGAGGGCCACTCCACTTTTTATGACCTCGTAATGTTTCCAAATCTCACCAGAGGTTAGAAAATTAACGTACTGCGATGTTAGTTTATTTGTTTATTCATGGATCTGACCAAAGGCAATGAATTTGATTATTTATTATTTATGGGCACACTGAGGATAAAAAACACTGTATGGTTATGTGTGGTCATGTCACTTTTAGGTACTTCCTCAATGAAAACTTCAACGATTTTAAAGATGCAAGAAAACTAACCCAAAGGGATTAAAACTGAAAAGTAAGATAATTTTTTCAACCGTAATATCATCACGCCTGTATTTAACATAGGGTTATGCTGAGGGTTGTTTGAAAGAGATACCGCGGCCTCGACACAAAGGGCTAAGAAGGAACATAAGTGGTTTTAGTCAGTAGAAGTCGGACACTCCCTATCGCTCTGCCCAGAGCGGGCGGAGTCATTGGATGATTTCCCACAACGTAAACCCATATTTTATTTTATTTAGTGAATAACAAGTATACGTCAATTAAAAAAAAAATAAAAAAAGTCTGTCCCGTCATTTCACATGGGGCTATGCCTAGTAGTCTTTTTCACAGAAATCTTTGGATAGTAGTATTTTAAATGGTTTACCTGGGCATCTAAAATGGCTCCTTTAGCAGGTCATTGCGTGAAAAAGCGTAAAATGGACCTTTCATTATAGTAACTGCGTCTGTGATTATTTTACAAATTTTAACGCAATTCATAATATTTTCCTATTATGATCTATTTTCCTAAATGGTCACAGACACAGTTACTATTATGAAAGGTCTTTTACGCTTTTTAACGCAATTCATATTATGATCCCCTGATCGCCTCAACTCAGTAACTGAGAAACAGGAAACCCCTTGGTAAGACTGTTTTGTAGTTTTAAATGACAACCGACCCCATCTTGCTTTATATTATGGTCTCTATACCAACACCACACTACGGAAGAAAAATAGTCAACCTAGTTTCCTTCAACTTTTTACGAATTTCAAGTGAACAATCAGGCAAAACGCGCCTTACAAACAGCCGCTCAGCGGCTAAATGTCTGTCATTACGTCATGTATCACGCAAAGTACGAATATTAGATGGCATTACGCTTTCAGGGTAACCTAAAAGCTTTTCTCACTTAGGCTTTCCCTATTTACACTTACTCACTGGCTTAAATAATATGGTGTTTTAGTAGAACAAGTCAATTATTTTACCGACGGTGTATAAATCTGGAACTGTTTCTTTTGGTTTCTTTTTACCCAACTGAGGAGGGTAATGTGATTATCAGCCTATTTATGTACCTATGTTTGCTTCTTTGTGGTACTCTTGAGACCAAACACGCGGGCTGATTTGATTGAAGCTCACGTCAATTGATTTGTTTTAATCTTGTGTCACTATAGAATAGACATGACAGTAATCAAAATTCATTATGGCGACCTCCAGACGCCATTTATGGTGAAAAATAAATAGTCAATGAACTATGTTAAGTGTGGTATCATTGAATAGGGATTTGAAATTCATCTTTACGTTTTTCATTTAGAATTTTTCACGTTTATTTACTCTACCAGTATCACTACCCTGCACGTATTAACATTTTTACCAAGCTCAAACAAGTCTGTTTTCAAATCCTCTAAGCATTAAAAAAGAAGGACACACTTCACTGTAAAATTAATTAAGGAAGGACGTGAAGTAAGCAAGATTCCATGTTCACCAAATTATTAGTGAAATGGTCGTAGACTAAAGGAAAAAGGGCAAAGAATAAACATTACAGGAAAACGAATGGAAGAATTTATTCAGGAATAATTCTGAATTACCTTTGTTAACTAAAACACAATTTTGGTAAAAATACACTTCTAAGAAAATGAAGATTTTCGAAATAAATTAGATGAGAATTTCTTGAAATAAATTATAATATTTTGCCAAAAGATAGTATCGTTGCCTGCTCCTAACAAATTTTAATTATGAATTTGTTATTTGAAAAATAACAAGTTAAAATATTTCTGTCTAGTTCAAACATGTTTCTGAAGAAATTCAGCATTTTACATGAAGCATATAACATGACTTTCTCAAACCAACCAATAGGAAATATATTATTCAGTACTTCTTGACACCAGAATTTCGTTATCATAATATTGGACCCAACTCTAGACATTTTGATGCTTTCACTATTCGTGACGACTGCCTCAGAAGGAACATCACGGAGCACAGAGACGCCTTGGGGTGGGATACCGTAGATACAGGGAATCCCCGTTCTATATGGGACATATTAGTAAACACTGATAGCCCAGTGGTGTAACCGTCGGACTGCCTAGTCATAATAAAATTCGAACCCAAGACACGCACTTCTTTACGCTCCGACTCTTTGAATTCCTAAGTGTATTGTATAATTATTTCTTGCTTCAGTGAAGGACAACTCTGGAAACCAATAAGCCTTTTTTTGGCGTGTCCCGCTCTTGGGCAGAGCGAAAGGAAGTGTCAGACTTCTACTGACTAAAAACCACCCATGTTTCTTCTTAGCCCTTTATGTCAAGTATCTCTTACAACATCCCGCAGCCCCGACGGGCTAAACCAGTTAGCCTGAGAGATATTTCTCGACGGAATGTGAAGACCCGTGGGCGTCATAAAAACTCTAACAGCAAGTACGGTACTTACTACACGAGAAAGAAGAAAGAAGAACAGAAGAATTATAATGCTGAAAATATTGATGTTTCCTGACTAAACAAAATATGATTCTGCTTAGTCCGTCAGTCAGATTATCGAAAAATATTGGATACGTATTTTTGTTTTATCAAATTAATAAAAATTGAATAATATAAAATGCGTCAAAGATCATGAGTGGCTTTTGACGTCACTACGTGCTAAAAAGTGCAGTGCGATGTGACGTCACACGAGTTTTCGAAGCACTGTATCGTCTTAAAAGCCTATGTCCAGCAGAGGACGTCTTTTGGCTGAAATGATGATGCCGGTGATATTGTATCGTCTTTATTTTTTGTTTATGTGAAAAAATAAAAAATACGTGTCCAATATTTTTTGTTTTGGCAATCTATCTAGCTGACTAATTAGATTATTTTTGTCAACTATCCTATTACTTATATGGGTGAGCCTCTCGAATGAAGCCTTAAAAACGTATTTTTCAACAATACTGTCAGTCTATAAAGTTTTCAGTAACCAAGTACATTTTAAACTCGAGATGGAACCACTTGACACTTATTTAATTTGATATCTCTGTACCTTATAGATGAGACCTCAGTTCTGCGGTTTTCAGTGAACATTGAAGACGGGCCAATTAAGTACTAGGCTTTGCACCTACTATGTTGTTTATAGGTGTTTACTAAGAAATGGTACGGACGGCTAAAGGTTACTTTTAAGTGGGCAAACTTGTAATAGTAAGAATTTAGAACGCCAGAGACAACCGCAAAGGCAGACCTACCCAATCGTTATAGTTATAAATAACAGACGAGATGACCCGACTAGTGAGTAGGCTAGCCTATTATATTGTGACTTAAACAAGCTTATAGAAAAAAAACGGTCAAGTGCGAATCGGACTCGCGAACCGAGGGTTCCGTACAAAGTTTAAAATTATTAAAAAAAAATTATTACAACTTAAAATTTACGCTTTTCGCATGTTTTTCTTTATTTGTGCTATAAGACGTTGCTTCGTACCCGTTGTTCGTTCTGAGTTAAGGGAGGTACCATGTAGATTTTGATTCCCTTGCGAGTGTTAAAAATTTGCAGCATAAACGGCTGTATCTTTTGATAGCGTTGACTTAGAAGTTTAATTTACTCACAGCTCCAAGGGACACTAGATTTCAGTGTTTGGTATGAATTTCAGCTTGATACTTCCACGCGTTCCTGAGAAAAAGTGTCTTGACAGACAGATGGACAACAAAGTGATCCTATGAGGGTTCCGTTCCCTAAAAAAAGGACGTATTTTTTTGTATTTCAGCAAGTAGCAAATTTTGTTTAACCCTATTCTCATTTTCTAGATAAGCATTCTTGCCTGAAAGCTAATACCCACCAAGTTACCTGTAAAAAGGCTACAGAAAAACTTTGATACGCTTCTAAAATTGTATTTGTTGAGAAAAAATACAAACTCCTGACGACGAAACAAGATTTCTTTTAAATAGTATCCTAACTTTGTCTATTGTGTTATACTTTGTTTGAATATAATGAACTTTTTTCTTGCCAATTTCCTTGTCAAGAAAATTATGTTTCTGGCTTTATTCAGTACGTAAGTAGCTGATAACAACTAAGAAGTTTGTTTTGTGTGTAGCTTTGTTACCACAGTCTTATGCGCCTACCACTCGCTTATATTTCACCACGGACTTGCCTGCGCAAACTGGTTTGAACACGGTTGGGTAAACTGTATCACGCGCAAATCCCACGGCGCGGCCTGCGCAATATTCGTCTTGCTAGAAATTTTACCTGCGCAAGCCCGGCCTGCGTGTACTTGTCTGTGCATGTGGTTGGGCGTTCAGTGTTCACAGCGCAGTCTAGGCTAGTCGTCGGCCAGGCCGTGTCGACGGCGCGTTCGTGTTCCACGTGCGCCTTAAAGAGATGTCAGCAACATGGGAGGGGCCCGAAAGGGCCGACGACTGTCGGGGCCGCGGGTATATAGTCCAACGGTTATCGCGGCCTCGACATAGAGGGCGAAGAAGGAACATGGGTGGTTTTTAGTCAGTAGAAGTCTGACACTCCCTTTCGCTCTGCCCAAGAGCGGGAGGGGTTATTCGATGATTTTACACCCACCAAAAAAAAAAAAAAGGCTAGTCGTCGGCCGATGAGGTACGTTTTGTAGTAATAATCATTCAAATCATTTAAAAATGGTAGACCTACGTACGTACGATCGCGACTTTTTAATAGATTTTTTAAGTCTATATAAAGGATTCAAGAAATTTTAATTCACTGGGAACAATACACGTCGACGGTTTCGACGAAAATGAGGCCTATGCGTACTTAACTGTACGTGTGGTAGCGACGTCTGCGTTCAGTTTACTCGTGCGGGAAGCTCGCGCAGGCCGGGACTGTGGTGTAGTGTAAGCGTGTGGTAGGCCCATTGGTGTGACACAGCATCTTGCGTCGCGTGTTGGTTAACCAGTTTGGGTTCACTCATAAGAGAGTATACATATTCAGGCACATAGATAATTAATAAAATAGAAGGCCTACTGTAGGCTTAGTCGGGCGTATTTTTATGTATATACAGCATTTGTTGTCGGGGCAGCATGTCCTCCTCTTCCATACTTCTGTATTAGCCATTTTCTTAGTAGTCATATTATTTAATTTCTACACCTTTCTAATCTAAGTAGGTACGCTACTTTCGAATGTGAATGCTTTTATGAATGGATGGATGTTTATAACTTTTTCAGGCAAACAATACTTACTGAACCCATTTTAATGAGCACAAAGATGGTTGATTGGATTGAATTGGATTGGATTGACACATAGAATTATTTTATTCCAATAGTGCGATTCCATGATACAATTATTTAAAACTACGCAGATATTTTTTGTGAGAAATCCTGCTTTTATTAAATTTCACCGCAGATCGTACCATGATAATTCAAAATGTTATGTAGCAAACAATATCTGACATAAATCCTTTTAACCAGACAACTGACACCCTCTTTATATGAGCATAAAATCAACCCCTTTTCCTTAAAGCGATTGTGTAACGTTACACACAAAGTTTTGACGCCGCTTGTCGACCTGTCAGTCACACACACGAACCGTAAAAAGTAAGTAAACATTTTGACATACATTATATCTTCTTTAAACCTTTTCTTTGTGGATAAAAAATGCAGTACATTTTACAGGATTTTACATTGTACATTGATTGTACATTTTAGAGGAATTCAGCTTTTGCTACAAGGTAAGCGGTTGTTAGCGTTTTTTTGTTGTATGAGAAGAAAAACGTGAGAACTTCTTTACATTAGTTGTAGTTTGCGTATAGTTTTGAAAGACTACAAACAAGTTATCTGTTGCTAAACGAGAACTTGTGTAATCGTTATATATTTTCACATTTTTTCTGGATATGCTTTTAATTGAAGTAGCATAAAGTCGTGTTGAATCCAGAAGAAACCCAAATTAAAAAATATTAATGCAAATATTTGTCCGACTTCTCCACAACATGGAAGCAAACTCGTGTCTAGACCGATGCTACAATTTTTTAATTTAAGTTTTTTATTATATCTTTGAAAAAATATAATAGAAAGAAAATGGACGACGTCATCACCGCGATTGCCGTGGTAGCATTACGCTCGCAATGCCGCTATTTAGGTAACAAAGTCCACAGGGAACGAAAAAGAGAAACGTAGCAAACAGAAACATTTATTTAACAAACGTAAAGCCACAAGGGACACTTTAAATTAACACAAACATGAGAATGCTTATGTATTAACTAAAACCATGTTCTAAGTTTCAGTTTTGAATTATTAATGAGTTCAAATACGTGTTCGTTTTGAAACCGGCTCAAAATCCAATAAGACTTAAAATCAGTAATTTTTAACGTCAAATTTTACAAAAGAGCAAAACTGACGGTTCAAACTCGCCAGTTACACATCTGTAAGCTTAAAAGAACCAGAAACAAAGAATCCATTATATTAAATATCACATTTCTATGTCACATATAATCGAATTAAACATACATGTGTCCGATTGAGAAACTCCTCGTTTATTTTCACCGGTTATTAAAATATACCCAAACGTAAATAGAACCTCCAGGCATCAAGGGCGTGCCTGGTTACACGTGCAATTTTGGGTTATTCGTCGTACCCAAAGCAGAACAATCCGTTGAATTACAGTCAAGTGTACAATGTTCAACGAACCGGTTTTAGCGAACCGTCGACAAGGGTACTAACGTTGAAAACATTGGAAAAAGGTGTTAGAATTTTTGAGATAGTTTTCGCGTCACTGGCAGCTTTGTTTCGTCGACTGTGACAAAAAACGGGTGATTCGATTTTCAAATTCGCAGTTTTTTGCTGTCGATGCCAACTGAACCTAAAAAAGGTAGTGCTACATATTTTTGTGATTGGTGTGAACTCGATTGAAAGTGACTTATAGTTTTCAGTACTAATAACCTTGGGAAACTTAGCGTTTTGTATTTATCACTTGCTTCGGTGAAGGAAAACACTGTGAGGAAATCAGCATGCCTTTTTTTGTAGGTTGGTAAATCATAAAATGACTCCTCCCGCTCAAGATAGGCGGTAGGGAGTGTCAGACTGTATGACTTCTACTGACTAAAAACCACCCAAGTTCCTTCTTAGCCTTTTGTGTCAAGGCTGTGGTATCTCTTTCGAACAACTCGCAGTACCGACGGGATTAACGACTACCCTCTCACACAGAATGAAGGCCTGTGTCCTAGTAGTGGGAACATTATGCTGATTGTAACCAATGAACAGCTAATATAATAAAAACTAGCTGTTGCCAGCGGCTTTGCCCGCTACAACTCGAAAATTATCCCACTGGAAGATAAAATCGGAATAAAAACTATTCTATGTGTTAATCCAGGTTACAAACTATCTGTGTACCAACTTCTTTCCAAATCCGTTCAGTAGTTTTGGCGTGAAAGAGTAACAAACATCTATCCGTCCATACATACATACTTACAAACTAACGCGTTTATAATATTAGTAGGATGTAAGAAAATTCTCGAGGAAAAGTACAGCACTCTGCTGGTTTTCAAGTTTACTTTAGATGTAAAGTCAAAAATCTTGTTTCTGACGCACGACCTGTTTAATAATTTGGTGTCTGCGAAAGACTTATTTCCTTATTCATCCATCCATTACACGAAGAGCTACTTTCTTGAGCAGCTTATTAAAGTACGCAATGTGTTTGGATAAGATCTGACATTCAAATAAAGTCTTTGCGTTAATCTTGACTTCTTTAATCAATCAAAATGATGATAATTTTAAATAATTATCGTAATTTTAAGACTAGTAATAGGGTAGGTAGTTAACAAGAAATATCTAATTAATCTGTCACGTAGATTTCCAAAAATATTCGACACGTATTTTTTCTTTTTTCGCGTAAACAAACAATGAAGACGATACAGTGCTTTGAAAACTCGTTTGACGTCATTTTCTAAGACATTAGTATGTCATTTTACCGGTGAGTGACGCCACAAACCCCACCCTAAATCTTTGACGTGTTTTATCTTCGTAAATTTTTATTGATTTGATAAAACAAAAAATACGTATCCAATATTGTTCGATAATCTAACAGACGGAACTTCTCTACGACTAATTAGAATCAAATTTTTTTAGTCACTCCCTATTGTCAGATAGATTGACAGCCGGGACCAACGACTTTTTTTTTTTTTTTTTTTGGTGGGTGTAAAATCATCGAATAACCCCTCCCGCTCTTGGGCAGAGCAAAAGGGAGTGTCAGACTTCTACTGACTAAAAACCACCCATGTTCCTTCTTCGCCCTCTATGTCGAGTATAACCGTTGGACTACCCGCGGCCCCGACAGGCGTCGGCCCTTTCGGGCCCCTCCCATGTTGCTGACTCCTCAGCCACTCCTCAAAGAGGGGACTTACCGCCACTATCGTGGCGTGCCCTGCACGGGGTTGCGACAGTCGCTGTCTCCATGTCGCCATGAGATCGCACCGCAGGTCTGTCCGCCGCGCAGCAATTTGCCGCGGCAGCGGAGTGACCCCCCGGCGCAGCGCCTCCGCGCGCCATTGATGCAGGCGCGCGAGGACTATCGCCTCCAGATCCCACGGCGACAATCCGGGGGACCAACGACTTAACGTGCTTTCCGAGACACGAAGGAAACTCGTTAAGTAACACCGTACGTATATAACAATTTTTTCCCCATATTTTGGAATAAAATTCTATTATTGTCAAAATTGAAAACATTGCATCTGAATTTTATTCATTCAAATGAAAATCAACCAACTAGTTCCAATTTTTTATTTTATTTATTTATCTATTATTAGTACACTTACATTACAACAAGTTGGTGCAAACATAAACTCATTAGAGTTTTACCGTGCACCAAAATCATCGACGACATAATTCAGACAACAATAAAATACGATAAGATAAGGAACACAATAAAGTTAACAGCGAGGGTATGCAGCGAAATATCATTAGTTGCTACCTTACAATTGACATAAAATAATCCTTAAATCCAAAAGAATCTCGACCACATTAGGGTGCATGGCAGTAAGCGCAAAGTTCTCTTAAACGTTCTGAAGATAAATAGCAGCTTGCACACGCTGTCGTTAATTGCGTCTGGCAGAGCACATGGCCTTAAGTGCAGCACAAAATGTAGCTTTTTATCATAGCTGCTAGCTAATGAGTTGTGTGCGCTTGTACCATTAACTTGGCTATATTATTTTTTTTCTTTGTTGGGTAGAAAGACGTTATAACTTTTAGTCTGCCTACTTACAGGATGAGATTTTGTGGTTAGAATCTAGATATTGTTGTTTTGTGTACAGGTACTGTTAGTTTACATCATTCCACTTCTGGGCAAAGGCCTCTCCCTGACTTCCAGTTCCTTTAATCCAGGGCTAGTACAGCGTGTTCGTTTTATTTGTTACGCTCGTCCCGCCATCTTCTACGAGATCTGTCGACTTTAACTTAAATAATAATAATTTCCACTTCTCTGAAAGGTGTGTTAAGAACTGGTCCTCACTCAGCTGCATCCGATTAGACTGAAATCTGTGTTAGGAATAGACTAGGCAGAAGATTTATTTAATAATAAAAATGAAAAAATGTTTGAAATTACTTTCTTTTAGTTACTGTATCCCGAAACCAAAAATATTGACCGCCTATACTGAAATAACATATTTTTTGAGATCGAACGTGATTATAGTCCAACATAATTGTGTTTTATTCGTTTGCCTGAATCATAACAGTAAAATAAAAATGCAATTTCCCGCTAAGCACTACTTATCCAACTGAAGTTTTAAATCCACTCCGTTATGCGGTAACACACGGATGTTATCCGGGCGCTAGGTTGCTGTAGAGTTCTAATGCCTGGTCACGTCTCGAGTGCGCTTGGAAAAATTATGATAATGAAACACTAGTGCAGTCTCTACGTAAACGGGTTTACGTAGGTGGAATTTTTTGCTTGAAAAGTAGATTTTAGTTAAGGTAGTAGGAAGTTTATCAGCCTTACTAAAAGGCTGAAAAATTAAACTAAACTGTACCAAATTAAACAAGGCTAGCAGAATGAAATAAAACACTGAACTTAAAATATGTCATCCATCATTAACCATCAACAGCCTATTAACTCAGCTTATTATTATTAGTGTGCTACAATATCGCATTGGGTCTAGCCTGTAAGGATATTTGTATGTTTTGAGTAAATAAATAAATAAATAAATGTTCCCACTGCTGGGACACAGGTCTCCTCTCTCTTTTGAGAGGGAATGGGCGCGGGCCCAGTGTGGATTGTTTGATGTCACATGTCTTCGAATTTTTTGGTTCTAAGACATGCCATGTGTGGTGTAACTCTGAATGATAAATTGAGGAATGAGGTTATACCAGAACGTTGCGGTTTAAAAGAAGATGTGGTGATAAAAATTGAAAAGAGTATGCTAAGGTGGTTCAGTCATGTGAAGAGGATTAGTGAAAGTCGATTAACGAAAGGTACAAGGCAGATGTGAGTGGCAACGCCGGGACGGGGGACACCCTAGAAAGACATACACTGATCGTATTGGTGTCGTTCTTCAGAAAGTACAGGTTGGCGTAGTATTCGTAACCGGTGTGCGTGTATGACCAGATGTATGAATGTGGACGAATCAAGAGGAGTATGAAAATATCGTAGCAAGTGGCATTTTGTGGTTTCTGCCTAACCCCATGGGAAAAGGGCGTGAGTTTATGTATGTATGTAAAATTTGTACTCACCTTACTATGAACAATAACATAGATATATTGGCAAAGAACCTACAACTGTTATCATAATGAAACACTAGTACTTAGACGGCCTACATACATTACAAGCCATAAATAAATAAATTTATTAGGTACTAACATTTTTAGTTACCAGTCTTTAATGTATGGAACTCATACATAAAAAAATACCTTAAATATACATGGGACCACCACTACCTTTAGTTAAATTTTGCAGCCCAGTGCGATAAATAAAATTCATATTGAAAGTGTTCATTTCTGCGGCAGTAAAAACTCATCGATATGCTTTTTGCTTATATATTCAATGGAATCGAGAGGATGGATTAAATATGAAATAAATACTGTTACACCGCTACGGCTCATCGGCTTAGTTTCGAATACAATAGTGGCAATTGACATTCAGTTCATTCATTCGCTGGAAAATATCATGGAAGTATTTATAGATGGAACGTAAATATGGTATGCATAGAACGATATTTAACTATTCAACTGCATTTTACACGTCATGGCTTATGATGCACTTTTGGAGTTTTCGAATTCTTTTTCTACTCATAACATAACTTAGCGCCTGTAATCGCTGAAGGGTTAGGCAGAGTCGAGGAGGAATGGGACGTCGTCGCTTCGAGGAGAAACAGGACGCCATCGCCTCCTTCTGCGAAAGATAAAGATAAAGATAAAGATAAAGATAAAGATCATTTTATTTGTCAAAACATGCGTATACATGCAAATGAGGCATGTAAGATGTTAAAATAAGATTTTTTGTACGTACATGTTTCACCCATAAGGCGTACAAATTTTTAAAATTTACAACAAAAAAATAAAATTTAAGTACCTACATAATTAATAAACATTGATAAGTCGGTAGAAATCATAAAATGTCACAAATATTCAAGAGCAATAAAAAAAAATGTCAGTAATGTACAAAAAACTTAGTTGAAGGCACTGCAATCCTAGAACTTGAAGTCTAAAATAAATATTGATAAGTCAGTAATATAAATTAATTATAAAGTGTCACAAAAATTAAGGTTAAATAAATAGAAAATGTCAAATAGTGCCACTCAAAAAGTCATAAATATTATAATAACACTTGTCTGCTAATAAATCTCGAATCTTTTTTTTAAACAAATTTACTGGCAATGTTTTGTATGCCTGAGGTATTTTATTATAAATTTTAGGCGCCATACAAAATACGCTTTTACCCATTAATACAGTTTTTGACGGATGCAGACACAGTTGATTATTGTTACGTCTGTTACGGGGGAAGGCGTCAGCTAGTCGTGGAAATAACTTTTGGTTTACCCTAACAAATACCGCAATTTTTTGTAAATACTAGGTTTTCAGGTTATAACTTTACTCAAATTACCTCCATGACCCGTTTACTATTCAAAACATCCACTAGCATAATGTTTTAAGAGTGCCTCAATGAGTTTTACCGTTAAATGTGATTTTTTTACCCCAAAAAATAAGTCGTTTCACAGCAATAATTACTAAGTTTGATGTACCTAATGCTTACACCCTGTATTTACAAATAACCTTCGCTCTCCTGCTTTTATCTTTATATAAAAAATGATGTAGATACATTTTTTCCAGCGAGTATTAAAATGCAACTGGATCAAATACTACTCTAACGACAATAGCAGTCAAAGTGGCAAAGCCTCCGCTGTAAAAGTTCAATTGCAACAGAATCCGTTTTGCTTGAAAAGGCCGTGGTCTATACACTGGTTTACCACATAATGCCAGATGTGGCTGATAGTACTCTCTTTAACGAGTGTACGAAGTGATCAGCTGATGGTTTATGTAATTAATACTTATCGCAGTATTACAATTTGCATGCAAAAATTGTTGGGAATGATCCTTTATTTTATGCAAAATGCATGAACATTGTAAAATGTAAAATATTTATGATATGCCTGACAACATACCTAATCATGTAAAGCATGTATCAGAATGCTTTACATGATTAGGTATGCTGTCAGGCTTGATATCACCTAAGATGATAAGCGTTTGTAGACTGGTACCAACAAACATTGAAAATACTTACTGTATCTTTCAGACATAATAAAAATATAGATAGACGTGAAATCTCCAGAAATACATATCGAAAGGATCAATTTAGCTGAAAGTGAAAGAATTGTTCGGCCATTTTTCAAAATTCCAATAACAATCAAACATAGTTTGTTGGTACCAAAAACGTGAGCTTAAATAAAACGTATCGTTTCGCCGGCGCGAGAAATAAGCAATAAATCCTATAGTCGGATGATGTATGGGATCGTATTTATTTGGAGAGCTAAGCCTCCATAAATCACCATAGACGTGCGAGTTTATACAATAAACAGCCTCCTTTGAATAGAGTTACTAACACTATGTTCTATTGGGTGGATATTTTTTAAACGGCCTTGATGGTCAAGCTAGTCTGTTGTGCTGAGACCCTCGGCCCTCAAATCGGGAGTATAAAGGGTTGTATGACCACTGAGTAATGACTACGCATTCGGAAAACCAATTCATGTTTTTAAAAAGAATTTTCACCAGCTGGTATCTAAAAATTTTCAATGCTTTCTAGCTGGCTGTATGCTGGTTACAAACTTATTAAAGATCTGTCAGAAGAAAAGCAAGAAGAACGAGCTTAAGTCATAATATTTAGTATTATTGAATTTGAAGAATTTTTCAACAGTATCTTGCTTCGACAAACTTGGTTGGTGCTCCAGACTCTGGTAATTTCTGATAGACCTGCTTTCAAAAAAATCAAAGAGTCTACGACAGAGCGCCTAAAAGTTTACTCCATTTATCCACGTCAATCTTCTACGAAGTGGTTTTTGAGACTACTATTTGACAGGCTCAGCAATGTGTATGTATATGCTTACTCAGTTGATGTTTTTCTGTTAAGACAAGCCTCCAGAAATAGATATAGTTTGACACATACCGATAATAGTGTGTTTCAAATTGAAAATTTCTCGGACTGCTGATACCTGTATACTGCTGTGTGTTGTTCTGTACCTGTCTCAGCAGTCTGAGCAATTTTTAATTCAGTATTCTAAATGAAATAGTAGATAACCTGCGACTACCACTTATAACTAAAGTGACAAGATCAAAGCCGTTGTTCTGTTTTATATAATCTCCTGTTTCGATGAATTCCTACGCAAACGTGGTTAATTAATTTCAAAAATTTTGTGGGAAAAATATAAGCCTGCTTTTAAAAAATGAAGGAAGGGTTATAGGGATGAATTTTAAATTTGTTTTCATGTGGTCAGTGTTATTTTGTACACGCGATTATGAAAAATAATGTTTACCATGGGACGTTTCTGTTAGGCATAAATTTTATACGAAATAGCATTATCCCGGGTCTGTTTATTTTGGCCGTTGTTAGTTTAAAAGCCTACACACTAATACAAAGTAGGTTACGACATAGGATTTTTTTATTTTATTTTTAGGTGTAGACAGCCACAACAGTCGGTGGCAAAAAAAACTAAATTAAACAAACAATATAATGTCACTGACTTCAGAAGCTGATTTTCCTTCTGATTAAGGTATTTTACCAAAAAAGTCTAATTAGTCCGTCTATTAAGTAGAGCTGTACTAGTGTGCTACAGGGTAGACGGAGGGTCTGCCCTCATTGCGGCAGTTATATAAATACCCATATAATAGAGGGCGAGCCTATTTCTATCAACCGGGCACAAATGCAGACTCCATGGCAGCTGCTATTGAGCTAATCCTTATAGAAAAACCCATTTTTCTTTTGCCTGATCCGGGAATCGAACCCAGGACCTTATTCTCAGCAGTCTCGTTTACGACCACTATACCAACAAGACTAATATTACGAGTACGAGCAAAAAAAAAAATAACGCTTAATTTTTTGTCTGCTACCTACTCGGGTGGAAAAAGCAATTTTAAACGTTACTTCTCTGTAACTTCAATGTTTTGTCGCGGCACGTGTCAACTCATACATAACAGACTGATTAGTTACATTTATAACATATACTCTAAGTACACGTGGTTCTTACTCTGATTGCTTTGCTCTAAGTCAGTCAGTACCGAGTTGCTCTGAGATGAAGTAATAACGTTGACTACTAATACTCGCGGAATATGCGACGACACGCGTACAAGTTTCATGTTGTTTAACAAGTGGGGTTGATATATTGGTAAGTAGGTACAAGTGACAATCGTTTTCAATATAATATAATAATTTTATTTATTTCAGACACAGTCCATAAATGATACACAAATTAAAATGGCAAACAACTCAAACGTCAATTTAGTATTTCTGCAAACGCTTTCGACAGGATTGAGAAAATGTTTTTGAGTTTTTCATTATAGTTTTCACTTCTCGAATGTCTAGGCCAGTACCTAATACTTTTGCCTTTTAAGTAGTAATAAAATATGCGTGAAAAATAGCGTTTAGTCCACTCTCGGTTGTAGTACTTTTTGGGAACGTCATTTAATTTTGTGACATGTATAATGAATGTATAATTATGTATTTCCTTTCCTGTTGGTTAACCAAAATAAATAAATATTTGATTTAATATAAATATATGAATTTTGCTGTTAGTCTGTTGTGCTGTAACTACTTATCGAGCTAGGGGCCGAAAGTGGACGAGGTATGCCTGTCTTATGTCATGTATAAAAATTTAAACTTACCCCCGGAGGGACGAAAGTAGACTATGTTTAGGGGTCGAGTGGACACCAATGAACGAATCTTTTTTTAGGGGCCGAGGGGCCGAAAGTGGACTAAACGAGTGGACTAAACGAAAAATAGTTGGTATGATTCATCTCCGTCTTTCTTGCAACCAGTAACATCAGAACAATTGTTGTCAGTTACAGATTATTTTTCTGTAGGGACTATCCTGAAAAAGTTTTTGAACAAACCCCTGCTAAGCTAAAAAAAAGGAAGGGCAACATAATTTATTAAACTGACTTCAAACCAGTGACATCCTACACGAGACATATTTCTTTAAATTTCTCACAAACTATGAGCCATAAAGCTGAGAAGATTGTGAGATAAGGCAAGAGAAACGTCGCTGATATAAAGCAATAACGTTGTCGTCGCACAGTGTTCTCGTTTCAGCAAACTGGCTGGGCGAATATCTTGAGGAACATGACGTTTATTGCGAAAGTGCAATTTTAATTTTATTCTGCAGGAACTGTACCGTTTTACAAGTATTGTGAGTTTTTTTTTTGGGCCCATGTCCAGCAGTGGACGTCTTTCGGCTGAAATGATGATGATGATGATGGGAGATTTTAGACTTACATCACATAAATTTGTAATTAGTATAAACAGTAACTACGTTGGTTCGAAGTTTTTGATTCCAAGTGAAAAGTCTCTAATTTATTTCAGTTGAGTGAACTATTTAGTTGGGGATGTCAGAGAAGCAGTCACTCCATATACGACACGGTTTAACACTATAACTAGGATAAACCTAGCTTGAGTGAACTATTGACAGAGCTATCCTGGTCACTACGTACTGTCGAACCAAATGCAAGTCATTGATTCGAAAAGAAGAAGTGGACTATTTTGTCCAGTCGGGTACTCTTCACCGCCCACAGTGCGTCGTTACTAATTCGCGAGCAGTGTGCTCCGGCACGCGGGTTACGCACACACAATATTAAACATAGTTCGCGAAACTGGCGCGGAATATTAAGCTTTTCTATACCTGAGGGTAGGATGAAATGCCTTCTGTCATCTTTAGACTTAATTTTATCGCCCACGAAGATTCTAGCAGTAATTAAGACTATAATGACACACGAGAAGATATTTTATACATTCATAGAGATAATGTCTTATCGGAAATTGAACAGACTCTCAAGTGATTATTTCAGAAATTAAGATTAATTGCTGTTTTACAATATAATATAGGAGGAGTAGCGGTAGCCCAGTGGTGGCGGCCCCGACTTACGAACAGGCCGTGGGTTCGAACCCAGGCAGGCACATTACTTTGTGCAATTTATTTCATCACCGCAGTTCCCAAAACGGTGAAAAAAATCATCTTGAGGAAACCGGCACGTCTTAGAACCAAAAAAAATCGAAGACATGTGTCATCTACCTATACGCACTGGGCCCGCCTGCCTGCCGGGCCTGTGTCCCAGCAGTGTGAACATTAATAGGCTGTTGATGATGATGATGATAGGATAAGGTAGAGGTGTATCTAATATTACACTAAAATATATTACACCAGTTAATTCTTAGGTAATAGGGACCGAGAATACTCGTACTGCCATCAAACGGGCACAAATCCGGACTCCATGACTGACACTGAGGAATTCCTGGTGGAAACACCCAATAATACTTGCTCACCTGACGCACTTTCGATCACTTAACCAACGAGGCAATCAGGAATTACGTGTATTTTGTCGAAATCTTTTTATTACGACTTGAGAAACAAAAAAAAATATTATTATTGTCGTATTACTTATCCCCAACAAGTAAAAGAGGGTAAGTAAATTAACAATTGAATTTAATAAAGGGATAAGGGGTATAAAATACAGTGATATATACAAAACACGGATCTACCTACCCCACGCTCTACAGAAGGTAATGTTAGAGGAAGTTTTATAATACAGTACTTGCAAAGGCAAGGTAACTTCCAGTCAGGCTCCGAGGTAGGTCAAAAAAAATCTAATTAGTCCGTTAGATAGATTTCCAAAAAATATTGGTCACATATTTTTCCTATTTTCACGTAAACAAACAATGAAGACGATGCAGTGCTTTGAAAACTCCTGTGACGTCATATTTTAAGACATTAGTATCACATTTCTTACCGGTGAGTGACGTCACAACCTCCCACTCAAATCTTTGACGCGTTTTATCTGCGTCAATTTTTATTAAAATAAAAAGTAGGTTTCCAATATTTTTCGATACTCTAACAGACATATTAATTAGAATCATATTTTATTTTAAGTCAGTAAACATTCCTATTCGCAACGCAAGAAGTATGCTGTCGATATACAATAGGCGTGACGACATAGTCAAAGAATCAATGATTTAATGATATTAGGGGAAATTACATACGAGAAGGATTTAAAACACTGATTTAGTTTTATTTAAAAAATTAAGATTAGTAAGATTTTTAATAAAATAAAAGATTAAAATACTGATATCGGCCATTTTGATTGAAACACCAATCATAGCGCACTACGTCACGCCAATGTAAACATCACTAGCTGTCACTAGCTCACTGTGTTGTTTTGTTGCCGATTACGCATTTGGATATTTTTTTTGTTACTACAATACTTTGTGAACATCTTTAGCAATGGAATCAGGCTTTGTAAAAGCAAACAGTTCAAATTTGCCCAGGATAGATTTACTGATGTTGGACGATTTCCTTGGGTCAAATAAAGAATTTTGCTCGTCCGAGTTCCGAAATGTGAAAACCTCCCTGTAAGTATCTAACACTATAAACAACAACACTAAATACAACAAACTCGTTTTGAGCTTGTAGGAGTTTAGTTTATTTTCACTCTTTTATGTTATTTTTACAATAAACTTGTCAGTTTATTTTTGAGGTTATCTCCTTCGCAACTTGTAATAAAAGTTTGCTACTGAGTTAATAACCAACAAAAGGAGTAAATTTCTGTAACTACAAAGCATGTAGTATCTTTTCTCATAGTAACAACCTACTATCATAATCACCGGGTCAGCTATGCAGGTCCAGAGGACAACATTTTTGACATTCAAATATGTAATGCTAAAACTATTGCTATTGATGTGTTTTCACACTGAGGCACCGCACACCACTTATAAACTTTGTTATTCATTTTTAACACTCGAATTATGGTAATGTTTGTTTTAGTTTCCTCTAGCTGCGCTTTGACATTTCCATGTTTACTTATGCGTGACGTCAGACCCGACGCCATGACACTGCGAGCTGTTTTCGCGTTCTATTTAATTTTTTTTTCAAAAATGGCTTATATCTTCGTTAAACTTTACTTTATTACTGAAATATAGGATTTTTCGTAAATAAAAAAGATGTACCCACATTACGGAAGGGGATTTCAAAATCTTTCGTCATGCCTATTCCTTCAGTCTAAAATATACCTATATTGAGTTAGTACTACTCTTACTGTACAGATTCTAAGAACATGACTGTATAATATTTAGGAACTACTTAATCAACCGGGATTGGGCAGTCACAGCCGACACGCGACGTGTCTGCGTGGGGCTTATGCAATTATCTCGGTCTGTGCTGTCGAACATCCATTTACGAATAGGTAGGTAAATACAGGTAGAAACTGTCTTGTACACAATCTTGGTAAGCTGCATCCAACTATGTACTGTAGATTAATTTGTTGTAGCATGAATCCACAGAATTGTTTTGACGTTAAACTATGAATAAAATAGAAATTCAATATCGGCTATGAAGTCTATAATTAGCTTATCTGCCTAGGCTTTTCCTAACTATGTTGGGAATGTCTTCCAGTCTAACTGGACGCAGCTGAATACGAGTATACTGCCTGTTATCTGACCGTCACAACATTCTTAGTTTTGATTAATATGTTTTTAATATGACCTACTTACAATAATTACTACGTATTAAAAGTATATATTTACAGTTTGCAAATAACGTACGTAAGATCACGTCTGGAATCCCCGAAGGTTTAGATACAGATTACCTAATAAC
The DNA here is from genome assembly GCA_932274075.1 of Diarsia rubi. Classification (NCBI taxonomy): domain Eukaryota; kingdom Metazoa; phylum Arthropoda; class Insecta; order Lepidoptera; family Noctuidae; genus Diarsia; species Diarsia rubi. The sequence continues at coordinate 16,022,915 of OW026419.1, read as the reverse complement.
AGTAATTTGATACCGGTTTCACCAGTTATGTTATTTATATTTTAAGAACAAATACAAATATGTAGGTTGAACTATTGTTTTCCTATTTGACTTACCGAAGGTGATTGATATTCAATGCAGAGATTTGAAGTTTTTCCCTGAATTAGTTTTCAGTAACCTCATTCCCCATTTAGATTTCCAGCAAATCATATTATTAGAAAAGTAGCAAAAAAGATATTTTATCATACAATATATTTTTCATGGGAAAAACAGAATATTTTGATTCCTGACTTGCTATCCTTTCCAATAATTGAATCAGCTAGACCAATCCTCTGGATTTACATAAATAAATGTTAGAATTTGCTGAACACTATTGATGTAGATACTAGATTTCTCGGTAAAATTTTACTTTAAAAAACCTAAAAAACCCGACTGAAAAAACTGAAAAGTAGAAAAACAAGCACTTTTAAATTAAACAAAACTAGGAAACAGGCGGGGTCCATTCTATTTTCATTTCATATTAATATTCAAATGAACCCCGCCTGCTTCCAAGTTTTGTTTAATTTAAAAGTGCTTGTTTTTCTACTTTTCAGTTTTTTCAGTCGGGTTTTTTAGTTTTTAAACTACTTTTTTATTTCCAACTTTTTAGTTCTTTTGTGTCTGTTCTTTCGTTGGTCGCGTAAAAATCTTTGCAGATGATTTAACATTTGTGTTTGTTTATATGATTTGTGACTTTGAATTTATTTTAAACATATAAGTGTCATATATTTTTGTAATCTCCTTTTAAAATCCTTCATTTTGATACCCTACTCGATGGTAATGGATTTTTTTTTATTTTTTGAAATACGCGATATGGCTCCCAAAATCCTCAAATTTCTTTTTTTTTTTAATTTTAATGTAGCCAGTGACACTCGCGTCATCAAGACGAATCTAACGACGTATATATTTCATTCAAATCCCTTCATCCGTTTAGGAGTTATGAGGGAACAAAGAAACGGACATACATACATACATACACGCCAAACACATAATCCTCCTTTTGGGCTTCGCCGCAGTCGGGTAAAAAGTCAAGGCTGAAATTTTAAGCTTTTTTTTTAAAGCTATCCTCTACCAGCAACCTTAAGCTTAACCTACAAAATAATATAAAATTGTGAAAGTAATGAAAGTATGACATTATTAAAAGGTAGTCGTTTTTGTAGAGACTCGATTTGTTTGTCAACGTCAACCGAGAGCTCATCAAATGTACTATGGACGTAGTCCAGAGATTTCTGAAATCCAACAATCTCATCTTTTATGTTTTTAAGGTCTGAAATATCTGCTTGAATCGCCTTTACTTTTTCGATTAGAAGAGGTAACGATGCTAACTGATCCGCGAGTTTGCTAAGCTCCAGCTGGATGTTTTCCAAATCACCTGGTGTAGTCTTCCCAGACGTTATGGTAGAAGGACTCGCCAACCTAGCCTTTCTGCCCCCAAGCTTGCGATACGGGCCTCGGTAATTCCAGCACAAGGGAAATCAAACCTTTTGTGACAAAGTGTACATTACATGTTTGTGTGATGAGCACGATCATTTGTTCTGTGTCTGGGTGTAATTTATCTATAATATGAATGTATTTAGAAATATATAAGTATGTTTATCAGTTGTCTAGTACCCATAACACAAGCTCTGCTTAGCTTGGGACTAGATGGCGTTGTGTGATAGTTGTGGAATATTATTATTATTATTATTGCATACTAACACTGGCTTCCATCTGGCATTGATGACAATGGAACATTATGTGTACGCAAAGCGCGGCGGTCACTCAAGTTTGGTGAAAAATACAATAATATTAGCAAGTATGATTTTATGCAAGCAATTTGTTATTGTACGCAGGCCGCACAACCGCGACGTTACCGTGCATTTGCTGAACTACCTGAGATGGGATTATTCCGATCTGTCACCCCGGTTTGTCCCCTTAGGGTGACAGATATGAAAAAGAAGTTTGATCTGTCCCCCTGTTAGCAATGAGGGGACAGCTCGAACTTTATTCTCTCCTTAACGGTTTCATCTGTCCCTCTATCACATAAAGGGGGACAGATGAAACTTTTTATTCCTGTTTGTCCCCCACACAATTTAATAATTCTTAAAAGTAATACCACACATACTGCAACATTACATTAAATTAAAGACTAGTGGTTTAGGTTTATAATCATCTGTATTTAAATAAGTTACAAATATTCCTTTTATTTTTCTATTAATTACAGTCCGATAAATCACAGTACGAATAGTAGATACAATTACAATCAGTCTTCTGATTTGACTTATTCGAGTAAATTCCCGGAAGAGCCAGCCGGCAACTTATACTCCATTTTTTTTTTGGAATCAATAATGGAGTGCAAGTAAATCTCAACCATATTTTATAAAATTTTAAGTTGTTATTCGCAAAATAAGTTTTGATATTAACTATAGTACTGGCATACAGAGCACAAACAGAAATTTTATTTTGTTTGATAACTCATAAAGGAATAAAAACGTCAAAACTTGAATTTATTTACTTTATTCCTGAATAACTGCAATTTTATCTTAATACGTAACATTTTCTTATTAGGAACATTTTCTCATCTAAAAGTTAACATATTGTTAGTAAAAATTAACGTTTGTAATATAAAGTCCAATCAGAGGACTGATTGTTATTATACTTAATATACCTGGAATACCTTTACCAATTACCAATACCTTTACCATTACCAATACCTTTTATATGACTTTTGTTTGCTGTTTTTCTTTGGTTTTTATTATTGTACTTTGTTCACACTCACTATCTACTACATAGCGCGGCAGCGTACCTATTATTGAAATCAAATATAACAGCTCACAACTTAGGACCCAGTAATATTAATGACAATAATATCCGTGGTGCTAGGCAACTGGGCTTATCCCAGTTTTATACGTCCCTTTGTGCCTATTGGCCTTGTTTTGTTCTGTCTCCGACTGATATGGGGGGAAGTGGACATTATGTTTTTCCTACTCCTCCGCTATTCTTTTCTGATTAATTTCGTTGTGGGATCCAAGACAGTTAAATCGTTTCTCTGGGACTTCGTCGAGCTTCATTGTCTCGGCGCTTTTCTTGTGGTCGCCACTGTTGATTCTGGCTTTCAGGAATTACAGTGGTTTGGGAATAGTGTGGCTTGTCCCAAATTAAAAAAAAATCTGTTTTCCAAATTTTATCCAAATCCGTTCAGTAGTTTTTGCGTGAAGAAGTAACAAACATACACACTCACAAACTTTCGTCTTTATAATATAGTGTGATTACTTAAGCCGTCACTTAGTAAAGATTTGACATTCTTTTGTATGACAAAACTGTCAAAACCTTTACTTAGTGATAAGTAATCATTAAAGCTCTCTGAGTGCGGCAGTCAGCAACTAGCCAAAGAGTTTCTTGCAAAGAGAGGTTTATTCAGCAGTAATCTAATATGTCAAAGCTTTGACGTAATAGGCTCATATTAACGAACCTAGCTTCATTTTATTCAGCTTACTCTCGGACTTCTAATAAATCCTCTCTCAACCTAATTAGAACTAGTGTGAGCTTATTTAATTAGCCGCCAGCCATAAATATGGCTCAGTTGGCTGTAATTTTAGTGTTTTAGGTGCTCGAGTATATTGTTTCATCGTGTAAAATATGATAGGTACATGTTACGATGTAAGTGGTAATTAAATTATCATAGAAGACGTGACTGAACATTTGAGATACAGTTCAGGGTAGGTCAAGGTCACGGGTGCTAAGGTGACTAGGTTTTTTAAATTGTTGCCCCACTCTAGTAATTTCTCCTGTATCATGGGTGCGTTTACAAACAGTAAACTCATAATTATAAAACCTAACAACCAGACACGGAATAATTATCTCTAGCCCATGCAAATATTTTTTCCGAGCGGGGATCGAACCCGCGACACGCAGCGCAGTAGTCAATCGCCCAAACACTGCGTCAACCGTGCCTTCAAATATACAATAGCGTTGTCAATCTTGAACACTAATCAAGTCTGATGTGTTTGCAGTTTTCCAAGCGAGGTTTTGAGTTGAATACTGGATAGTCTCCATTTTCATAGAAACGCTGAGGAACGAACTAATGTATAAGGATTTATCATTTCTTTAGTTATGGGCCTACCACACGCACAGGCTTCCCCACAGTCTTGCCTGCGCGATAACACGGTACACACAGTACATCGCGCGTGTGGTTGGTAATGGTAATACAATTTTACCAACCAAATGCGCGATGTACCGTGAAGTGTGGTGAAGCTTGAGCGTGTGGTAGGGCCAATAGGCAGTGGCGTGCAGTGGTCCCCCGCGATGGGTAGGCTACGAACAATTGACAGGAAAAAAAAGCCACATTTACCTATACTTACTTAATATTAAAAAAAAAAAGTTATACGTACAATTCAAAAGTAGCACACTTAAAACATTGTGCTAGTGGATGCTTTGAATAGTAAAAGGGGCATGAAGGTAATTTAAGTAAAGTTATAACCTGAAAAACTAGTATTTACAAAAACAGCTGTGCAAAATTTGGAACTTTGACCCCCAATATCTCCTTAACCAGATCGCAGTCGTTTGCGTTAAGGGTCCTTTAACACCCTCTATGTTTTTCTGATAGGACATGCTTTTTGGCCGAGGAATGAAAATTATGCAAAACAATAAATCCTTCGCTCCACTTACTGGCAGTATTAAACAAAATGCACGGAAAACAAAATAATTTATTTGTGTGTATGCAGCCACACAGCCAGGTAAATGTTGTATAATTATGAGGATTGAAATGACGAGTACGCGATGAATTACCATATTTTTGGATTAATTCTCGTAATTCGGGTACACATCTACCTTTAGATACTACTTGAATCTTACGCTACTTGAGAAAACTTATTACCTTTAATATCCAACAAACACATATTATCAGCACAAACTTCACAAGTAAATACCATTGTTATTTGTTAGGTTACACACCAAAACACACACAACAAAAAAAGTTTATACACGACAAAATTTATATTTACATTACTGTTAATGATGTTAACTGTACGTTTTCGGTTTTAAAACAAAATCGCGCTTTAAATTGCTTGTCACAACAATGAAACAGTAATGGTTTCCTCTTACGTAAAAAATAATTTCTAGGTTATTATTGTCGATAGAAAAATACTAGCAAATAAAATTGCATCATTTTCATATCGAGTTCGTTCACAACAGCGGTCAACATTTTTTGCAGGATTATACGATTTTTACGAATTCCATCAATGGTGACAACATTGCGAACATCGAACTAAACAGGTGCTGCGCTCTATGCACGGAAGCCCGCAGTTCGCGACGCGCGAAATTAAAATTTCCATACGTTTTTGCAATTTGCAGGCCGGTGCTAGGTTGTATGTTCATTAAAATATGATTCCCGGTTTTAAGACGTATGTAGTCATATTTTATTCAACATACAACCTAGCACTGGCCTACAAATTGCAAAAAAATGCAAGTTTTGAACTTCGGGTTATAGTTTGGTTGTGTTGTTGCAGCCAATGACAGCCCACTCAGCTACAGTCGCAGGAGCTGCTGCGTTAAAATTGCGAAAATCTATGTATGTGTGCGGTTCATAGACACGGCCATACGCACCGATGTGACGTTGTGTGCATACAATTATGAATGGGTTTTAGACAAGTCGAGTGTTTGTCTATAAGATTCGTACTAATCGTAGTCCTTGTCAATGAGTTTAGTGGGACGCGAAAAATTGCTATAAGTATTTTAACAGGAGTTTGAACTTTTTTATGATTAATTTGTACATAGTGTTATTTTATTACATCGTTAATTAGTTATAAGAAATGCTCAGTTGGTAAGGTAGGCTAAGCCTAAGAGCCTATATAGGGCGCACGCCCCTGCCAATAGGGTAACAAAGATCTCTCCACAGTATGCTTTTCAGCATCCCAAATTCTTTCCTAATTTACCTGTAGCAATTTTCCCAACTACTGGTTTCTAAAACTCGTTAAAAACTTAGCAAAGCGTTATTGTGTTTTTTCCTTTCAAGGACAGAAGTCCTTGAAAGGAAAAAGTGAAAAAAGTGGCTACTCATCACGAAGTCAGAATTTGAGAACGGTTGATGGAAATAAGGCTCGCTCCGTATGATATGGGATTTAAACATACCTGGCGCAATGTGGGTGTACCTCTGCCTATCCTTTATGTGAGTGGAATGTGTTTCTAAAATTTTAGTAAAAAAAAAAGTTTAAAAAACTAAAACTCGACTACGAATTAAACCGCTTTCTTAAAAGTAGGAAACAAGAAAAATCGTCTAGTAAGAAGACAATGTGTATATTTAAATTTAACGTTCTATAAGTTAAATTATTATAGAGGAAAGCCGTAGTCGCCAAGACCTTTCATTTGATACAAAACGTGTTCAATTATGATAATCTCAATTTTTTTTTCTACATTACAATTTCACATTTAAATAGCGTCATAAAAAGAATTGATAAAACTTATGTAGCCTTTGTCATCCGGGCTATTCTTTTCTTGTTCTATTGACACCTCATTTATTAAAATATGTTCAGTAGATTAGGCGCTATGGTGTAACATAATATATACATACATACATCGACTGCCAAAACCATCATCCTTCCTTTTGATTTCGCCGTAGATTTCAATCGTAAAACCAACCCTTAAATCGTAAGTCACTTCAGCATAAACCCTCTTTCAACAATGTAAAACACGAAACTCCTGAACACCCCTCATAACTCATAACAATCAAATCACACCCCGTTATGATGTTAACAGTAACATCGCCATAACGTTGTGACTGTAAACAGAATTAATTGCCTGTACGGCAGATGTGCTCCTAATTTATTGCATGTTCCGGGCAAGATTACTGCTCTACTAATTACTTTGAATATAGCATATGTACTCGAGAGAATTAAACCCTAAATAATCATTTTTAAATGAGTTTTTTTCCTGGACAATGTGCCGTAGATATGAATGGGAAAACTGACTTGTGAGCTGACAGCAAAAACAGGGTGTGACAGATAGCCTTCCACAGACTGGTGGGGTGATTTAAGTAAGATGAAAATAAATGCACCCCAATGTCTGTTCGCGGGAATTCTGCGACAGAAATTCTGCTGCAACAGGTTTCATACAAAAGTCCTATTTGACAAAATGAGTTGTCTGCCGACTCACACAACACAACACACACATTTTCTGCGACCGAAATTCTGCGACGTACAAAATTACGCTCGTTTGGCCTAAGCCTAAAAGAAGAAAATATGCTGCTCCTTCCCTTCTTCCAATTTATTTGATGTTGGTGCGTATACGTCTCTAGAAGATATAAATTATATTCCCATAAGGCTGAAGAATGATGACGTTTTGTAAAGTTTGTAAAACATAAAAAGCCGTTTCCGTAGAGACATTTGCAGGGTCATAAATTGCACTTGACGTATAATCCCACATCTCATATTCTTCCTGTATATTTCAACTACAGTAACGTAAAACAAATGAGCCACGACCCACTACAAAGCTCTGTAAACTACCAATCAGATAAAGATGAATGATCGCCCTCGCTTTAACTAAAGTCAACTAAATGAGAACTTTTCCCATTAAATTATGTGTTGGGGTGAGATTAAAGTTATTTCAGTAGGTATATTTTGTAATGTTTTGGTAAATGAAAGTTCGTTAGGGTATTATTTTAAACAGAATTTTGATTTATTTGTTGGTTTATTCTATAATGGTCTGTACTCGCGACTTCGCTCGCATAAAGGCCGGAAATTATTCAACAGGAATGTACGACTGGTATAAAAGTAGGTTTCGAAGCTAAGTGACATCTACCAATCCACAATGGGCAAGCGTGGTGGATTATAGCCCATCCCACTCCTAGAGAAGAGGCCTGAGTCCCTGCACTGGAAACATTATAGGCTGATGATGGTGATGATGAATTGGGTTGTGGAGGTCAAATAGGCAGTCGCTCTATGTAAGGCTAAGCAAGTGATGTACCTATTGAGGTACTTAAAAAAAAAAAAAAAAGATTGGCTTTACAACTCTTTAGAATACATTTCGCATAAACAGCCATTCCGAACTCATACTTTATTCTAGTGAGTTACAACAAAGCCAGCATGTAGGTACGATGTATTTATATAAAAATAAATAATGTCGTGCAATGGGATTTGCATAAATAAATTAGTTTGCGTGCTTGGAAAGTAATGAGCTTTTCGTGCTAATTTGTTGTGAACATAGTGATTATAGTTCGCAAAACATTATATAAAAATATACGAGAAAATATTCAACACATTTTATTTTCTTTCTCTAAAGAGAGTGAAATAAGTAAATATGCCAAAGTAAAAACAAAGTAACCTTAGCGTGATAAAATTTGAAGAGTCCATTACTTTTGATAGGCCGTAACCCTTTATTTGATTTGCCAAGTTTATGCAGATTGGAGGAGGAGCCCTCACGACTTTGGGGTGTTTTGCTATAAAATCTCACATCTGTATCATTTTCGGTTGGTTTTAGGGAGGATAAACAAAAGCAACTTACTCAAGATTTACCATTAATGAGATTGCTGAATAGAAGACTGAGTTCATAAGAATGCTTTTTTAATTTACATTTTGGTGATATGTAAAATATAAAACGTCGGTGGATACTTAAGTCCATAATACATCAGGCAAAGGTAAAGAGGTAGGTAGGTCAGTTGGTGGGTAGGATAGGTATTGTTAGTGTTGTTTGTTTATTCATTTTGCATAAATACAATATTATTTTTTTATATTATCAGAATAGTTGGAATGTATCTCCGTTTACCCCGAAACTCATTTCACAATAGAAAATCGCTCACGGTGCCACAGCAAAAAAGGAAAAAGAAAACTAGCAACACGTTATCGCGCATTTCAATGTCGCATTCAGACTTGTTACCGACATAAGCACATTTCAAGCCGAAGCCACAAAACCGACAGTTTCGCCCGAACACCGCCGAATTAGTGTCACACAAATGTACGCCTAAAAAGGCTTACCAAGAAATGGTGTTCGAACACATAAACAACAATTTAATATAGAAAGAAATACGCTAAGTGTAAGAGTTCTTTAACATAATACAATGCCTGTTTTGTTACACGATTAAGAGAAAATATGGCTTCTTTAGGCCTCTTTGAAGAAAGAGGTCGCATTAGAAAATAATGTGGAGCAATTTCTAGAATAAATTATGATCCATTTTTAGAATTTCGGTTTTATCAGCCGAATGTTTTCTGCAAACACTCTTTCGGCATTGAAGTTAAAAAAAAACAGCCAGTGTCTCAACAAAAAGATTGAACGAAACCCAATATTTTGTTATCATCGACGGTAAAAGGTGGCTGAAACGTCAGATAAATGGCAAAGCAAATATTTTCCTGCCATTGCCAGCTAAAGTAAACAAAAACACATCGAAACAGGCATCCACCAATGACATGGCATTTTTGTGGCAATAGTTGTTACAATTTATTGAATTTCAAAGGAATCACGCGGCGCAATTCCCGTCACGAATGTACAAAGAGACGCCTGGGGCTTATTTGTTTTGATTGCACGACAGAAAATATATCTTCAAAAAATAATATGAAAAGTAGAACAGATTTCACAAAATGTTTTATTTTTGCAATTTTTTTCACAATGGATGTTGAGCATGACAATAAATAAAAAGTTAAGTATCAATAATTACGTCAAGTAAATTATGGAGCAACAATGGTTACTTTTTAAATAATCTTTGGAGGTGTACTCAGTGACTGTTCATACTTAGACGTATCAGGTACTTGATCCACATTCCATTAAATGTTACGAGTTATTGACGAGGTATATCCACAGACAGATCAGCTATAACAAACGAAAATGCTGCCCAAAACGCGGCACAATCCACCACATCTTTCATATTCTGAACATTCAAAGTATCACCTTCACTATGGTGGTACCAAAAGTACCGCTCACTTTCATTAAGTAGTGACGCCCCGGGTATTCCTTTGCCTATAAATAATACTATATCAGATCCGGGGTAGCCACTGTTTGTCAGTTTGTTTATTGGTGTAAATTGTTTCAGCACTTCCTTTACGATACAACGTGCTTTTGGAGACCCAGCCACATCTAACCCTAAAGGTTTGAAAGTCCCTTCATCAGATTCCATTATAAAGTTAATATTGTCTAGTTCATTCTCGTGCTTTTTCAAATATGCTTGAGCTCCTACCAAACCTGGCTCTTCGGCAGTCCATAAAATAGCTCGGATGGTTCTTTTAGGTTTAAGTTTTAGAATGTTCAGTACAATTGGAACAAACCAGCTTATCATCATTCCTCCACCGTCATCCATTGCTCCTTGTCCTACATCCCAACTGTCGATGTGACCAGATACGATTACTTGTTTCTCGGGATATAATCTACCTTTTAGGTCGACTAACGTGTTTCGAGATGTCTTTGTATCAGAAGTATACGTCATGTTGATATGTAGAACAATTTTTTTTCCAGCATCTTGTAATCTTCTCAGTAAGTCTGCGTCTTCTAAAGTAATAGCAGCTGTTGGTATTTTTGTTACATTATCTTCATAATCCTGAGCTCCCGTGTGTGGAGAATATATTGAAAAGGGAGTTATACTTCTTACTAGAGTTGCTACGGCACCTTTCTTGGCTGCTTTTGAAGCACCATGGCTTCTATAAACAACGGTGTCCCCATAAGTTACATAATGTGCGTCAAACACTACAATTTTTCCTTCAATGGCTTGTTTATCAGTTTTCTCAAGTTCATCAAAACTGTTGATGACTATTGCTTCGGCGGTGATGCCTTCTAGTGGTGTACTAACACTGGAACCAAGTCCTAGTAAAGCAATATTTTTCGGCTGAGGTTCTACCATTTTGGCAGATTCGTGTACGCGTACCCAGTGTGGTACCTAAAAAAAGATTAAAATCAATATGTTATTTATTATAATACAACAATTTGTTTTACAATAAGTATTTTCTGTTTAAAAAGTATTTAAATAGCAACTTGTTATAAATAGGAACTATGCAGTGGAAGGATAAGTTTCGGGCCAAGCGCTGGAAATTGGACATCATTATCGATACTGCTTTGTAGCGGCACGTATAGCAATTTCCTGGTACGCGGCCAATCTAGTTTAATCTTAATACTACTCCGGTTTAGAGCATACAAAATGAATATTAATTTTAAAGATATTTGTATCAAGTTTTCTTAAATTTAAATACCAGGAATGCTAAAAAGAGTTATAATGTCATACATATTATCTACTAATTATAAAAACTAATAAACGTCACGTAAATAAACATGTCAGTTAGGCATACACTACATAAAATAACAAAGGGGATCTAATGAATTCTGTAGCCTCTGTAGGCAAACAGAACCGTATAATTGAAAATATTTACCTCTAATTCTTCAGTTGTGACAGTATCGATACCATTATGTTTAGTTAGATTTATCATATGATCTATCGACCTTTCTAAAACATCCGTGCCTGATGGACGAGCGCCGAACTTGTCAATGAATTGTGTGTATCTGAAAATTAAAATAATATTGGACTTAATAATACTGGAGACATTATAATAATTAAAATGGATTAAATTTTCGACATCACAGTTGGTGCAGTGGCTGCGCGATTGGACTGCTGCGCTGCATGTCGCGGGTTCGATCCCCGCACGGAACAAATATTTGTATGCCGACAGATAGTTGTTTCGGGTCTGGGTATTTGTGTATGTGACTTTAAATGTCTGTGAACGCACCCACGATACAGGAGAAATTTCTAGTGTGAGGCAACGTATAAAAAAATGTTTTAAAATACACAATCTGCTGCATGCAAGATACACTGGACTGGTCAACATGACGACGTTCAAAGGAGGCATCGGTCCAGCATTAGAAGTCTTATTTTTATTGCCAAAATTAGAATTAATTTATCCAAACATTTTTAAAGCACGTATAAATTCAATAATAAACAATAGTCATCTATGAATTTAATTGCTCAACACTACAATCACGATCAATATTAAAAAGCCTTTTACTTTATTGTTTTAGTAATTTCACAACTACATATTTTAGTTATGAGGGATTTCTCAGTATCAAGTACGGTGTCTGAATTTGTGTATTGTTGATGGCAATAGGCGTGCTCCTCTCTTTCTTCCTTTCTCGTGTGGTTATTGCCTCCGCCTAACCCTACAGAGACAACAGGTGTGATGTTATGTTATTTTCAGTTATGAAATCAATGAGTTATGTAACTATTAGGTTAAGAGTACGCACTAGATTTAACAATAATTACTCACTCTTGATACATTGTCACTCCTAAAGTCGATCTAACTTCATCCATGATTTGTTTAGTCACATTTTCATACGCTTCAATTTCTTTCACTAAATCTGGATCCAGTTCACAGTTGTCTTCCCATCGATTAATAATAGCAGTTGCATCCACTACTACAGTAATAATTGCACTTAAAATAATAATTATTTTTAATAAGATAGCCATAGTGAACTGCGCCACAGTCGGCTCAATACTGACGAGGAAGTTATTATCACCGTTTGAACTTTTGATGCCAACATTTGTAAATTGTTCTTGATAATGGCGTGTTCAACTACTATAGCTATTTATTTTTCAACTCGTAAAGCAATTTGACATAGTTTTGATGCCTATGTTTAGAGATAAAATTGTTAGGTGATTTGAAGAGAAATACTTTGACACCTTAATGCCTTATTGTCGTCGTTGTATTATTGTAGCCACTTACTTTAAGTCTTCATTTTTATTATTATTTGAGTTATATTTGTAACCTGTATATAATTAATGTACATAAAAACCTTTTAGTATTCATTTTTGTAAATAAAGTTAATAATTTAAAATAAAAAAGGCCGCCTAAGTAGATAAGCCGCACGACAGTGTTTATTAAACCAGTATAAAATGAACTCATAATCCATTGATGTTCCGTAGGTACTACACGAGACGAGTTCAAGGTCAAAGGGTAGCTGACTCCCGTCGGGGCAGCGGGTTGTTTACAAGCTATCGCGGCCTCGACATATAGGGCTAAGAAGGAACATGGGTGGTTTTTAGTCAGTAGAAGTCTGACACTGCCTTTCGCTCTGCCCAAGAGCGGGGAGGGGCGGGAGGGGGGGGGGGGGGGTAATTTGATGATTTTCCAACCGCCAAAAAAAAAGGGTAGCTGACTGATTCCTGTATAATAAAACCGAACGTTGTTTTCGCAGTGAATTTTGTTTTTTGAAAAGTTTTGTTTTTTACCTTTACAACAGTCCGACACGACGGTCGACGGTCACACCGGACTAGACTAGCGCTGTTATACTACTTTTAATGAACTGTTCCTGGTAGCGATGGGGTAGTACCACCCCCATTAAAAAAACCGTAAACTTAAGTTAAAATCTTTTGATGTATGTTCAGAACACTGTCAAATGAAATTAAAAAACTCTCAACGTAGCAAAAGCATCCGTAGCAAAAATAGAAGTGGTTTTTGCATAGATTTCATATCACGTTCTGCAAAATTACGTTCGAATCCGCTGTGGACACGTGACTTAGATGCCGATCGACATTCAATAATATTATAATATTATAGAATTCACGAAGTAACGCAAACTAAATTTTTAGGAGTAACCTTAGATCAAGACATCAACTGGAAAGCACATGTTGATAAGGTATCCAAACGAATTAATAAGTTTGTTTATGCACTGAAACAGATTAGAAACATAACAAACATTAAAACATCTATAACAACATATCATGCATATGTTGAATCAGTGCTACGATATGGCTTAATTATGTGGGGAAACAGCACTGATCAAAATAGAGCATTTGTTGCACAAAAGAGATGCATAAGAGCAATAAGTGGCCTTAAGCCCGACGAATCTTGCAGGCCGATATTTAAGAAACTTGATTTGTTACCGCTACCGTCCCTTTATATTTTTGAAATTTGTTTGTTTGTGTGGAAGCATAGGGACCTGTATGCGAAAGCAAGCGATGTGAATTCTCGCAGCAGGCGTGACCCCTACAGTCTCGTGTTAGATGTTCTCCCAAGGCTTGCGAAATATAATAAAAGCTGTATATTTATGTGTGTCCAGGTATACAATAAAATACCAAAGGAATTAAAAACATTAAATACAAGAATGTTCAAGAACAAATTATACAAATGGCTCTCTGCCAATAGTTTCTACAGTGTCAAGGAGTTCCTGGAACATAAAATTGCATGATGACACTGTTTCGTTATGCATGTACCTATTTGCACGCTTATACCTATTAAGCAAAACATGTTTGTTCACATTATTAACATTACCATCTTTTATACCATGTTTTTAGCAAATAAACGATTTATTATTATTATTATTATTATTATTCTGTTATGAGATCTGAATATCTACCATATGATTTTTTATCTGAAATTTGTGAAGAAAGTTTTATACTAAGTAAGGCAAGCGTACTACCACGAAATGAAAAGAACCGTAAGCTGTCTCTTTGCAGGTAATCATCGTTGCTCCAGGTTGCTGCATGATGGGTCATCATCATCAGCCTATAATGTTCCCACTGTAGGGACTCAAGCCTCCTCTCTAGGAGAGGGATGGGCCCACACCCAGTGCGGTTTGGTAGATGTCACATATTTTCGAATTTTGTGGTTCTAAAACATGCCGGTCTCCTAACGATGTTTTCCTTCACCGTTTTAAGAGCAGCGGTGATGAAATAAATAACAAAAAGTAACACGACTTAGAGGAAAGTCACCAAATATGAAATAGTATCTTAATATGGAATACCTTCATTTCTCTAAGACTATAAGTATGAAACGCAACACTCGACCATCTTCTGTTCCATTCGGTCTATTGCACCACGTACGTGTTAGTAGACCGAATGGAACAGAAGATGGTCGAGTGTTGCGTTTCATACTTATAGTCTTAGAGAAATGAAGGTATTCCATATTAAGATACTATTTCATATTTGGTGACTTTCCTCTACTGTTCGTAAGTTGGGGGCGCAACCCACCACTGCATAATACTAACTAAATAACACACTGCCCTTATCCCAATTTATTTGGGGTCAGGGCAGCATGTCTTTTTCTTCCATACTTCTCTATATAACTCGTCATCTCATCAGACCAGCTATCTTGCCATATCATCCTTTACACGGTCCGTCGTTTTATCGTTTCTTTAATCTTCCTCTATTCTTATAACCATCATACTCGAAACATACAACTCACGCACGGCACAACATGTTCCTCATTCCGCGTGTGTCCGTGTGTGGTGAATCAATCACTCAAAAACATACTATGTCACCTAGTGGCTGTCGCAAGAGTCGACTAATGGATAACTAAGCATATTTACAATAGGAATGTTTACTGACTTAAAAAAATATGATTTTAATAAGTCCGTCTTTAAGATTATCGAAAAATATTGAATACGTATTTTTTGTTTTATCAAATCAATAAAAAATAACGAAGATAAAACACGTCAAAGATTTGAGTGGGGGGTTGTGACGTCACTCACCGGTAAAGAATGTCATACTAATGTCTTGGAAAATAACGACACACGAGTTTTCAAAGCACTGTTTCGTCTTCATTGTTTCTTTACGTGAAAAAAGAAAAAATAAGTGTCTAATATTTTTTGAAAATCTATCTCAAAAGATACGCAAAATATTATTCTCAAAGAGGGTGGATGGATGTCTGACAGGCGGCGGGTCACATTATTTGTGCAAAAACCTAAAGCAGTATGATTCAGATAAGCAGACACACTTCTGTGTTGCTAAATACTACTTTAAATATATTTGCCGTCAAATCACTGCCTAATCTTTAGAAACTGCATTAATGCACATTATATAAATAAAACAAAACCACCTCAAAATTAAGCTCACTTTCACCAAACACACAAACATAATTAATTATCTCAAACCGTACGTCATCTAATTGAGTTTCGTTCAATTTACTCAAACTTAGGAGCTCCAGTGGGTTATAACTCAATTTCTCGTACACGAGTAAGATCGCTAATAAGTAGGCAGGTGTATTGGGTTATTAAGACTCATTTTGCTGCAGCAAAATGTGCAAATGGCTTCGGTACTTAGTTGGATCTAGTGAGACAGCTGTCTGTAAAGGTTACGTTTGCACTTAGTGAACGGATCAGGCAAAACGAAATTTAAGTCTAAAATGTTGTAAGGAATATGCTTTATCAATAACACTTGGACAAGTGTACCATCGGTAAACCTTTACCATTAAGATAAAGCTGGCGAACTTTGTGTGAATCCCTGGAGACGAGCTTAAGGTCATCTCATCATTATCATTCATATATTCACGGTCCTATGCCAGGCTCATCCAGGTTTATCCCCCGATGGCAACTATGGTGTCTGCTCATCTCGCCGATAGATGACCCACACTTCTTTTGAGAGTTTTATGGTCATCTACCGAGCATAAATCCTGACTACAGACTATTAAAAAGTTTCAGGCAAAAAGTCACTAACCTGGGAATCGGAACCCTAGAAGAATCTTGGAAAGAATACAAAGTGTAGTTTTGTATTTAGCCCGCTCCTAATGCTTTTTCCTTAACTGCTCTGTTCCACTCCTGCACACAGGGCTCCCCCCACTCCTGACATTCATCGAAAACCCGTGTGTGCTCCTTCCAGTTTCGCCGGAACCTGTCAAGCTGGTCCCACCATCTCCTTCATTGGCTCACTGAGTAAGGGCACCAGGGGCCGCGGGTAGTCCACTGGTTATCGCGGCCTCGACATAGAGGGCGAAGAAGGAACATGGGTGGTTTTTAGTCAGTAGAAGTCTGACACTCCCTTTCGCTCTGCCCAAGAGCGGGAGGGGTTATGCCATGATTTTACACCCACCAAAAAAAAAAAAGGGCACCAGTATCCTGGCTCTAATGTTATTGGTTGAAAGTTATGTCTTTTAAGGCAGGTCGGACAGAAAAGAACAACGTAAAGCTAACAAGTTCCTTTATTATGACCTCCTTTTCAGAGCACAAGTAGCTACTCTTAAACCTGAATGCAGAAATGAGCACTCTGCCGTACTTATCAACTGGTTCGCAAGTACTCAAGTTGAACAGAGAGTTCATACTACGCTAACTTTCTTGATATTTTACACGGATTGAGCTAGTGCTCTCTTTATGTTCCTCGAGTGCATTACGTTTTGCACCAACATTAAAAAATACTTGGCAAACTTCGGGAATACGGATCATGATGTTGTATGTTTGACCTTAAAAGAAAATTACGATTACGATTAATTCATTAAACAATCACGATTACTTTGAGATGAATAAGGTTTTACAAAACATAACATCATTCCTGTAATCCTAAGGGTTAGGCAGAGGTGTTTCCGAGTTTGTTTCCGTCAACAAATTCCGACTTCGTAGTTCCTTCTGAGAAATCTTGACGGGAAAACCCAATAACGCAAGCACTTTATGACGACTATAAAAAGAGAATTGATTGATGACCTAGACCAACGAACACATTCCACAAAAAACTTGGGAAATTTACCATCTCCTTAAATAAAACTATTAAGAGAACAACTTTTGAACACAAAGACAACTTACTCCTATTATAAGCTGCAACTAAAACGATTATTGCCAACAAAAGGAGGGTAGCATCTCGAGAAGCTTCCTTTAGACTTAAGGGAGAACTTAATGCTCCGGACAAACTGTTTACTAGACTCTTAACTCAACAGGGCATTTATATAGTTTCCATCTTGATCTTATATAGTTATGATTTTCTTTCTTTTTCTAATGGTTAGTGCCTATCATCATGTTAGTTTCATAGTTCAAGTTTATTTATTTATTTCTCCCTTTTACGATTATTTTTCAGCGTTACCAAATGCGATAGTGTACACAATAACAATATTAATTTAAATTTTATAACTAACTAGCGAACGTCACGCGGTTTTAACCGCGTAGTTCCCGTTCCCGTGGGAATACAGAGATGAAAAATCCTACGTCACTCGGGGATAGTGTGGCTTCCCAACGGTGAAATATTTTTTTAAATCGGTCCAGTAGTTTCGGAGCCTATTCTTTACAAACAAACAAACAAATCTTTCCTCTTTATAATATTAGTGTAGATTACAAACAGCATTTTTTGTGAAAGTGTTATGTTAGTGTGTATGTTATGTTGTGTTGTGTCCGAATTCAAGACAGGCACCTCTATTTTTAACCAGCTTCAAAAAGGAGTAGGTTATCAAATCGTCGGAATGTTTTTTATTTTTATTTTTATAATTATTTTAATTGATTACTCGAGGATGGCGGGACCGATTCTGTTTTTTTTTTTAGTTTTTTTGATTAATGTATGTAGTACGGCATACAAATTGTGACATTAGGTAAGGCAAATGATGGTAGTCCAGCAGGGCTATTGCGTGTGTTCTAAATGTCAGTGACTGTCATATTGTCCATGGATTAACTGTCAATTTGGTTAATTAAAGTTTTCATTATTAATCTCGCACATAAATATTATTTTTCCAATCAAGGTCGTTAAACCTAGAAAATGCTTGTCTAGTGTTAACAACATCATGTTTTTTTTGTTTGTAAAAGACATTGCAATGTCACCATGGTAGGCAGTAAACAGCGTTTTCTACGTTGCTTTCTAAGTAGATAAATATCAGTGGAACATGCGAAATAAAAATAACTTAAAAAAAAATACTAAACCGCTGTGTCGCCGACACGACGTGCTAGTACTAAATCAAGTCAATGAATATTAAAGGAATATTCTACTGTCTTACTAAATGATAAACGAGAAGTTTTTTTTATGAAACGTGACTTTGAAAAGATTTTTGCTCGATTTATTCTTATTACTTTCCTTGGCAACCAAAGTTCATGGTCGAATGTTAATGTGTTAAATATATTGCTTGTAAAAATAGTACGAATTAATAAAAACGATTCGATAACAATGGTAATTACATTAAGCATAAATCGAGTATTATAGGAGCTCATGGCTGAATAATAACAGCCATTCGATTTTCGGGTTAAGCCGCACAGCAAGGTCCGTAGATGGATATCAGTGTGAGTGCATGTTAAGGCGTTGATCCCGGTTGCCATTTGTGGATTTTTGACAGCCATTACAGGTCAGATAGGCAGTCGCTCCATGTAAAATTCTGGTATTCAACTATATCCGGTCAGACAAGCCAACACTTACATAGTTGGGAAATACCTAGGCAGTTGTTGTATTAAATTATCTCAGTGTAGTAAATACTTCCACAGTTTTATTACCATTAAAAATGCTGAATGATTTTTATATTTATAGAATACATTCAATACGCAGTCTCTTAAGATAAGGGTCCTATAACCAGTGTGTGTTGCCAGTAATGACTTATGGCTCAGAGACACGCTCCTTAACTGCTGGCCTCTTAGAGAAGCTCAGCGTCACGCAACGAGCCATGGAGAGAGCTATGCTCGGAGTTTTTTTGTGCGATAGTATCCGAAATGAGGAAATCCGCCGAAGAACCAGGGTCACCGACATAGCTCTCAGAGTATCCAAGTTGAAGTGGCAATGGGCAGGCCACATCGCTCGAAGAACCGACGACCGATAGGGAAGAAAGGTTCTCGAGTGGCGACCACGAATCGGAAGACGCAGCGTTAGTAGGCCTCCCACCAGGTGGACCGACTACATCGCGAGAGTTGCGGGCAACCGGTGGACGCAAACGGCAGGCTGCCGTTCTGTATGGCGTTCTATGGGAGAGGCCTTTGTCCAGCAGTGGACGTCTTTTGGCTGATGATGATGATGACATTCAATACCTCCAAACAACCGATTAGGTCTATGTGGTGTATTATCGCCAGTTTCTTCTTACCGATGTTATTATTATACCTGTTCCCCTTTAGCGAACGTTACTAGCCATGTTCATAAGAACTCAATATTCCATTTTTAAATAATTTTGTGGAATATTGCCCTACCGGAGGTATAGAAACAAACCCTTAGTCAATACGATGTTCAATGTATAATTTTGTTTTAGTTTGATATACTTAATACATTATGAATATCTATCGATAAAAACCTTATAATTATGTTTAGTTGTAAAGTAATTAAGTTTTCTCAATGTATTTACTTTTAAGACGTACGTATTGTCGATAAAACACACATTAACAAGTTTTGGTAACTTTAACAAACTCCGTATTTTACGTAAACAGATACATTAGGCTGAAAACTTCATAAAAGAGGATCAACGTTAATATGAAAGTTATTAAACTTGACTTAAGTTTATTTTGCATTGAATATAAGTAGAGCTGATACGTTTAGGCGATGATAAGTACCAAAGCTCATTGAGAAGTTTGAAAGTATTTTAAGATACTAGATGTTGCCAGCGGCTTTGCTCGCTACAACTCGACAATTTTCCCACGGGAAGATACAATCGGGATAAAAATCTATCCTACGTGTTAATCCAGGGTGTCAGCTAACTCCATACCAAATTTTTTATAAAATCGCTCCAGCCGTTTAGACGCGAAGAAGTAACAAACATACACACTCACACACTCACAAACTTTCGCTTTTATAATATTAGTGTGATTAGTAGGATTATACTTTTATCTCTAAATGTTGTATTATCAAATTATGACGGTACCTTTGATAAAAGGCTGCTTACTTTTTCACGTGGGATGGTGTGTATATTGATGACTATCAGATATATATAGACTGTGATTTCACAGTCTTGACGGGGGCAATATAACATCAACTTCACCACATAGTATAAAACAAAGTCGCTTTCTCTGTCCCTATATCCCTATGTTTGCTTAAATCTTTAAAACTAAGCAACGGATTTTGATGCGGTTTTTTTTAATAGATAGAGTGATTCAAGAGGAAGGTTTTAGTATCTTTTTTGAATCCGTCCAAAGCCGGGGCGGGTCACTAGTCACTACAAAGTATAAAACAAAGTCGCTTTCTCTGTCCCTATATCCCTATGTTTGCTTAAATCTTTAAAACTACGCAACGGATTTTGATGCGGTTTTTTTTAATAGATAGAGTGATTCAAGAGGAAGGTTTTAGTATCTTTTTTGAACCCGTCCAAAGCCGGGGCGGGTCACTAGTCACTACAAAGTATAAAACAAAGTCGCTTTCTCTGTCCCTATATCCCTATGTTTGCTTAAATCTTTAAAACTACGCAACGGATTTTGATGCGGTTTTTTTTAATAGATAGAGTGATTCAAGAGGAAGGTTTTAGTATCTTTTTTGAATCCGTCCAAAGCCGGGGCGGGTCAATAGTCACTACAAAGTATAAAACAAAGTCGCTTTCTCTGTCCCTATATCCCTATGTTTGCTTAAATCTTTAAAACTACGCAACGGATTTTGATGCGGTTTTTTTTTAATAGATAGAGTGATTCAAGAGGAAGGTTTTAGTATCTTTTTTGAACCAGTCCAAAGCCAGGGCGGGTCACTAGTCACTACAAAGTATAAAACAAAGTCGCTTTCTCTGTCCCTATATCCCTATGTTTGCTTAAATCTTTAAAACTACGCAACGGATTTTGATGCGGTTTTTTTTTAATAGATAGAGTGATTCAAGAGGAAGGTTTTAGTACTTTTTTGCACCCATGCAAGCCGGGGCGAGTCACTAGTTATTGATAAAAGGGTAAAAATCACGGGAAGAGACTGTCTCGTTGGACTAGTGCTGTGTATAAGGTCCTGACTTCAATTCCTAGGTCGAGCAAAGTGTTAATTGGGTTATCAGGAATTCTCAGTAGAAGCTACGGAGTCTGGATTTATGACCGGTTGATAACAATAGGCTCGCCCTCTATTACATGTGGGTAGTGTGGGTGTACTAATAAGTACACCACTGCCCATAACCCTTCGAGGTTACAGGCATGACAATAATATCCTGGTGCAAGGCAACTAGGCCTATCCCAGTTGTATACGTGCCTGTGTGCCTATTGGCCTTGTTCTGTTCTGTCTCCTGCTGATATGGAAGGAAGTGGAAATTATGTTTTTCCTACTCCTCCTTCCTTTTCCTTCTTCCTTTCCTCCTTCTGATTAATTTCGCTGCGGGATCCAAGACAGTTATATCGTTTCTCTGGGACTTCGTCGGGCTTCATTGTCTCAGCGCTTTTCTTGTGATCGCCACTGTTGATTCTGGCTTACAGGAGTTGCAGTTGTTTGGGAATAGTGTGGCAGGCATGTCCCAAAAAAAGGCATGATGTTATGATGATGATTGAAGATTATTGTAATTTTATAAGACTTGTCAGTGATGGTAATCCAACAACCGTATTACTACAAAAATAAAGAACACCGTGATTTTCACACTGATGCAAAGTCAGAGGTAAAATACCCGTGAAAGGACTGTAACTTCGAATGACACTGGATATCCGTTCGAAATACAAATCGCTTCATGCGTTGATTGGCTGCAGTTTCGTTTGTGCGGAATCGTGCGGAATATTGGATGTCCATGCGAAAGGTTCAGGTGCTGTTTCAACTTTTAGCTCTATGCGCGTCGCAAATGAAACCAAGCATTCCAACTAGAATTTGTATTTATATAGCTGTTGGAGCTCATAACTTGCTCTCATCATCATCATCAGCCCATAATGTTTGCACTGCAGGGACTTAGGCCTCTTTTCTAGGAGAGGGATGGGCTATAATCCACCACGCGGGCCCAGTGCGGGTTGGGAAATGTCACATTTCTTCGAATTTTTGGTTCTAATATATACCAGTTTCGTCACGATGATCAACGTTTTGAGAACAGTGGTGATGAAATAAATTACACAAAGTAATGGGCCTGCCTGGGTTCAATCCCACGAACATGGCCACGACGTGGGCCACCACTGCTCTCTATAACTTGCTCTACCTCGGTACAAACTACTGAAAACTATTCCAGTAATACTGTAAATTATCGGTACTAACGTCAAAGAAGTTGGATGCCTACGGTCTTGGACGTTGCAGACAACCAAACAGCAAAAATAATAAAGAATGTGCGTATTTTTTTTTACGATACAGGGTGGTAGTCCTAGGAAATGATGAATGGATTTGGGACAACACCAGGAAGATGATGATGAATATAATTATGGTTTTGCAACATGGTGTGACCGTTGCACAGATTTATACACAGGGTTTTTTTGGGTGTGGGAAATCATCAAATGAGTCCTCCCGCTCTGGGCAGACCGGTTGGCAGTGTCAGATTTCTACTGATTAAAAACCACCCATGTCTTAGCCCTTGAGCCGAGGCCGCGGTATCTCTTTGCAACCACCAACAACAATACGCATTTCCGACAGGGGCCAGTATTACCTGACACTGTTACATACGACACTCTACATTTAGAGATCAGATTGACCTAAATAATTTTTGTATAGTTTGATTGGTCGTCGTACACACGTAGTAGTAAGTTACCAATACACTCATAAATATACGGTCGGTACACAAGCAAATATAGTATTCCCATCCACGTTATGGGGATAATCTATGTTCCAAGCACACCGCTGTTTCCGATTACCAAACTGAGTGAATTTGTTCCGAAACGAAAAACTTTGAGCCTCCATTTCGGTAGGTATAGGTGATCAATCTACGAAGTTTGTTCTTGTTCCGAAGTTGGATGATAGAAAGGTGTATTTGTTGATAAGGTCGGGTGTCAATAGCGAGGCGGTTGTAGTCGGAAATTCGGAAATTGGAGATGGTTGGCGTAGTTTTTGATTGTCTTTGATCCTGTTTGTCCTTGGCCTGAAAATTTTGGTCATTGTTTTATGATTTCAAGTTTGTAATAGTAATAAAAAGCTTGAAATGAGCTGTTTGGGGTCAAAATGCTAGGGACATGGGACCCAAGTGCGCGTCTCCTTTTCAAGGAAATTTCTCCGCGATGGGTTGACACTTCGCGTGACCAGAGGTCTTTCTTTGGCCAAAGTGCCATGCAACATGGCTTTGATGTCAGTCCTCTGGGCACGTTTCCAGATGGCAGCGATGTGGAGGAGTACTTAAAAGCCTAAAGGCCCTGTTGTTTATTAAGTAAGTATTAGATTTATGTCCATTTTGTGTAAATATAAGTTTGAGACCTATTAACAGACGACATTTTCTCAATTTTACAATGTTCTTCAACACATTTACTTTATTCATCATCTGCCTAGCCTTTTCCCAACTATGTTAGGGTCGGCTTCCAGTCTAACCGCATGCAGCTGAAGACCAGTATTTTACATGGAGCGACTGCCTATCTGACCTCCACAACCCAGTTAATACTAGGTAATACTATTTTCTTGGGTAAGACTGGATTGTCAGTCATCTTAATACCATGGTATTAAGACGCAGCAAGGCAAAGTATCGTGGGGCCGCGGGTAGTCCACCGGTTATCGCGGCCTCGACATAGAGGGCGAAGAAGGAACACGGGTGGTTTTTAGTCAGTAGAAGTCTGACACTCCCTTTCGCTCTACTTCTTCATTGTGTTAATTAATGTTTACTAGTTTTTGTAGCGACAACAGTTACGTGCAACACTTTCACTAGGGAACACACAGTATAGCCTACAAACGCCCAAATTAAGTGTTATTCGCCACTTGTTTACCAATTAACAAAACACTCCGAGTTAATTAAAAACGTTATTGGAACTTACCTTAAATTTCGTCGAATAAAATTGATTTCCGAGGATTAATAACCCGGACATTTTCCTCTAGGGTAAAGAATGATATCACTAAAAGCACCAAGCTTACATTAAGGAATTACGGAGGCAGATTTACATTTTCATTACTGGCGACACTCGACGCTTGTACGCAGCGACTGCTAATGGCAAATGTGCACTTATGAGAATGGCCTTTATTACGAGTTCTGGTAATAAGGATTTTGATTGGATAAGGTTTTTTTAGGGTTCAGTAACCTAAGTTTGCCAAAGGCACCTTTGGCAATGTGAATTTTATGTCGCTAAGTCATCATTATTAACCTTTACTCAAGTAGATGTTATGTAATAAGTACTATGTTATATTGGGGTCTGCTACCAGTCTAACCCGATGCAGCTGTGTACCAATTTTATTTCACTAAATATCAATCAGTAGAATACACTAAGTGTCCATCACTATATCGTTTTAATAAATAATATTGATCATAATGATGATCCATTTGCGACTTCGTTTTGGGCCCTCCTTCAAAAGTTCTGAAACAACAAAGCCCCGAGAAATGTTAGACAAGTATTATTATATAAAACAGGAATTATAAAACAGAAATGATTTATTATAATTATTCTATTCTAATATCAGATTTTCTCTCACGCTTACATACTTACTTAGCCATTTCTATTTAATTAGAGAAAATCTCTATAAATATTAGCATTACGTTTTAATCTAAGGCGCGCCATGATATTAATTTATTTCGCCGCATAAAGACAGCTCGGTAAAACTGATCTCAACGAAACAATACGTTTTAAATCATTTCAATTACTAATTTAATTAAGAAATTGCTGAGAACGAACAAAAAACGACCTTACGTTTTGAAAGAAACATCTGACGAATGACATTTACAAACGAAGTTAAATAAAAGAGAAGAGTAGAAACAGCTAAGACGGATTTAGGGAATCAATAAGGACTATTATTCTTCTTCCATACAATGACTTAGGAGTGACCCTTTAGCCCTTTACTCGATATTGAATCTTGCCGAAGCATTTTAGGAATTTTTCGTTATATTTGGGGGAAACATTCGTTAAAAGATACGAGGGTTTTCAATGTAAGGGGCTGGTTCAATGTCAATATGTGAGAATTTATGGGAATACTGTAGTACTGGAAGCGGGTGGAGGTATTCGCTTTATGTTGAGCGATAAATATCTGTGAATCGCTGTTTTAGGGAGGGGTATAAACAATGTACTTCTTCGTTTTAGATATTTGAGAAATAACAAAGAATATCATGGACTACACTACAAAAACAATTTCAAACTGAGAATTATGTTACTCTAAAACAAGCATAGGTATACTTTAGATATATAGTTGACGCCTGTTATCCCCGAAAGGTTAGGCGGAGGTATACCCATTAGTACACACACTGCACAAGTTATGTTTCAGTCCTATGTAATGAGGGTCGAGCTGAATGCCATCAACCGGGCATAACTGCGGACTTCATCACAGCTACTGAGAAATTCCTAATGAAGGTACTCAATAACATTTGGCCCATCCCAGGAATCGAACCCTGGACCTCATGCTCAGTAGACCTTTCACCTTTCAACCACTAGACCAATGAGATAGTCCAGAGGTATATTAAAGGGTGCTGAGAATTGGCCGCGGGTTGTACACTAGTTATCGCGGCCTCGACATATAGGGCTAAGAAGGAACATGGGTTGTTTTTAGTCAGTAGAAGTCTGACAAGGGAGTGTCAGACTTCTTTTTCACTCTGCCCAAGAGCGGGAGGGGTTATTTGATGATTTTCCACCCGCCAAAAAAAAAGGGTGCCGAGAATTCACAAACTGGTTCAACGTCATCAGATGATTTCTTAAGAAACAGTCATATTTCCTATGTACACAAAAATACTCCATAAAACAACAAATAATATTTTATTTTTACTCTAAAAGAGCGACATAAGCACCCTGAGCCCCGACACCTTTCCAAAGTAATTGTAAAAGCACTGAAAACATTTTTATGTCAGCTCAAAGTAAAAGGTATTACAAAATAACGTTTTAAAGACCTGATGTTTATCTCCGCAATACTTCATAAATTCACTGTCCGGAGTGCTTTTAGGACTATTTTAAGTAGCCATTATGGCACTTTTCCAGTGGCGATTTATAAACGTTAAAAAACCTCACATTATTTTATGGTCAGCTGTTTTATGGAGCGATATTCGTCTGACAATTTTATGAGCGCTTTTTATTATATTGACCTAGGCAGGTGTATGTAAAGCAATAAAGTGAGTGACTGGCTGGTATGACAACGCAAAGCAACCTTGAAATTTAAAAGAAGAAGCTCTGTACCAATTTGTAGCGATTACAACAGGGAAAAGATTTTTCAAAACTAAGCCTTACGGTTGAAGTTTGTCTGACAAAAGTTTTAAAGTCATACGTGTCTGAGAATGGTGTGAAAATACCAGTAGGGTTTTTTATTTAATTACCCAGTGCTATAAATTTGTCAGCAAATAATCTAGAATCTTTTGAATATGGCCCATTACCTAACCGTTAGAGGATGTGCGGACCTTTTTCGAAATGTCGGAATTTCTGGTACAGTTGAGCTGAAAAGTGATATATTGCAAGTTTCTAATGCTTGGAGATATTTTTTTTATGTAGTCTAAGCTAAGGTCTAGAAGATAATAAATTTCTTCTATAATGTTATCTTTTAAGTAATGATTAAAAATACCACTGTATTTCCGTAGAAATGAAAAATATTCCCAAGTGTCGTTTGTGTATTGCGACAAAATATAATCGCAGGAAGCATTTTGTTTAATAAAAGTTAGTGCTTTCATCTTAATTGCACTAAAAGAAAAATAAATTATATGAAACCTCTTTCCTGAATTAAGTTTTATGACTTGCACTTACATAAAAAAAGGTTCCACGTTTCATGGTTAAAACCAATAAGTAAATGAGGTGCTAAAATTTTATGAGCCCATTTTCGATGAGGCAAAGGCATTTTGATATTCAACCTTCTGGCTCCTACACTTAATGAGAAAAGTTTAGTTGATCGTTCCAATCAATCTTCTAAATAAATGAATACAATCCTTTTTATGGCGAACGTTAAGAAATTGTATTTTATTTCGGCTTCTTTTGTATTAATTTAGTTGTTTAAACTGAAAATAAGATAAGCATATTTTAAAGAATTTTTCACTTAATCTTTGAGTTTATCGATCGTCGTTTATCGTTAAAAAAAAAGAAGTTTACATTTATGTTGGATGGAGAAAAGAAAATAATTATGTTGGGACATACCTGAATAAAATGAAATATAGTGAAAGGTACGTATGAGAATGAATGAATAGGAGAAGGAAGAAAAAGAAAGAGATTATTTATAATTTATTAATATTATAAAAAAAACATAAAAAATCTTTTTTTTTAGAGGTCGGGCTGCGGTTAACCCAAATAAATTTCCATAAGGGCAGGAGAATAATAATAATATTTTGTATAAATAAACCTTATCTAGTAACCTAATCCTTGAAAAACTTTAAATAATGCAACTTGAAACTCTTGAGTTATCTTGATATACAGCAGCTTTAAAAGAAATAACTTTTTTTTAATTATAACTTTCCACCAAAAAAGTTCAAACTTTATCTAATTTTTATCTTTAAGTTAAATTTTCTGAAGAAAAACAGATGATTCAACATTCCATTTAAATCAAGAGATATCCACCTACGCTAGAAACAATAAAACAAGATCTTATCCGAACGCAAATGAACCCTATTTTATTAGACAGTAAATCCGTAGAGTCGTCGTTCAACTTTAAAAATATTTTAAGAAAGAACAACGCTCCTTTGTTAACAAGAAGTTTCTTCCAAAAGGCGAGAAAAGAATGAGAATATCTCTCTGTGAAGACCAGATACTATCGGTAATTTGAAGTTTTAACTTAAAGTTGTTTAAGTTGAAATACTTTCTTGCTGATTTACATTATTTTTGCGTTTAAAGTGGCTTTTCTTGAGAAAAACAATGTTGTTTTGGAACTTTCTCTTAAAGAAAACGTAAATTTTATTTTTGCAGGTAGAGAATGGTAGGTTGGTTTTGCAGGCATTTCTTTAAAATGTAGGATTAAAAAAAACTTTTAAATGTATATTAATGAACTCTGCGAACAGCAAAGTGAGGCCGGTCAAACTACGCCTCGCATACACGCACACATGTCTCAGACCAAATAAAAAGTTTAGGACCAAGGCGTAGTTTATGTTGTACCTACGTGTGTGCGTGTATTGTGTATGTACACGGCGAGGCGTAGTTTGACCGGCCTCACTTTGCTGTTCGCAGAGTTCCGTCTTGACTTTTTATTTGGTCTGAGGCTTTCACATAATAATGAATGTTGGTATGTTTGACAAGCTGATCAAGAGATTCTGGAATCGATTCCTGAGTCACGCAAATAGTTATTATGTTTATCAACAGGAACTTTTAAGTAGCAGTCACGGAGTTCAGATGTGGACCCTGTTGATGGCAATAGGCTCACCCCGTATTAAATGGGACTTAACATTACTTGCAAACTGTGAGTGAACTATTTAGATACAGTCAGCAGCGCCAACATGTATACACTTAGCCACGTTTAGAAGCAATTTACGCCTACTGTGTTATTTTCATTTTCATGTCACGTAACGACACTAATATTTTAAATCCCACATTATCATAAAAAGGTATTTAGGTTTTTCAAAGTTGTGTTATTTTACGAGAAATTCGCATTTGAACTTAGCCAAGTGTTTATATATTATTGCTCGTGACTGTACACCCCTACCTAACCCTTTGAAGATTACAGACATGATGTTATGTTATGTATAATACCAAATTACAAATACATAAAAAATATACTATAAAATAAAACAGTTGACCTGGATTACTGATGAGTTCGAGTTATGCTTCAATAGTTATTGGAAATCATTTAGCACTTTCCACATGCCGCTCACGTCGCTTTTCACCTTAATGTGCTAGGATTTATTTACACCGTCGAGTGATTTAAACAGAATTGGCGAAACTAGATTAAAAGTTAGTTATATAAACAGTTTTCGGATATGATGATGACAAATGAAAAGACGTCAAACTCGAGTAATTGTGTAATTTATGGGTAACTAGCTGTTGCCAGCGGCTTCACCCGCTACAACACGAACATTATCCCAAGGGAAGATAAAATCGTGATAAAAACTATCTTATAGTGTTAATCCAGGTTGTCAGCTAACTCCATATCAAATTTTATTGAAATCGCTCACAAACTTTCGCCTTTATATATTAGTGCTATGTGATGTGATGATCCATACTTCAATATATTTAATCAGTAACAATATTTGCAAACAAAAACATACAAACTTTTCAGTTAATAATTGTGGTAACCACACTTTATCTTTTACATTGCTTTTTATTACCCAACTAGCTATTGCCTGCGTCATTTTACTTCCCTACATCGGATTTAATTACCAAGTTTTTTTTTGCAAGAAACCTTAATCTTTTTAAAGCTGCTTAGTTTTAGAAAAGATTAAGGTTCCTTGCAAAAAATTTGTTACACCTTAAAATGTCAGTCGTTTCAGAGATTAGGTGAGACAAACAGACAGACAGATGGACAAATGTATATTTTTTTGCCAATTATAATACGGTACTTCCAAATAAATACTTTCATAATTATACATTTAGTAAAAAACTGTTATTTATCTAGAAAATATAAGTAATGAAATACTTGAAAAATTATTTTGTTCGATTCGTTACAGACGTGTGAGAATAACCCGTCGGTCGTACTGTTGTTCGCCACATTTCGGTGTGAGAGTCGTCGATATAAGCCGTTTGGAAGTTTCAAAGGATAGCGGTAATGGCATTGCTTATTATTTGGCGACAGTCGCAGCGGAAGGACACCGATGTATCGCAAGATTTCCTTTTCATGGCTTTTTCTTGTTATTCCTGCTATGAGGATGTTCTGTGTATGCATTTGTAATCTGGATTAAATGAAAGCCTTTGGTAAGACATACAGAGAGAGTAGTGGTAGCCCAGTAGTGGCGGCCCCGACTTACGAACAGTAAGTTTTGGGTTCGAATTCAAGCAGGCGTATTACTTTGTGTAATTTCTTTCATGACCGCTGCCCTTAAAACGGTGAAGGAAAACATCGTGAGGAAACTGGCATGACCTAAGACCAAAAACTTCAAAGACATAATGACATCTACCAACCCGCACTGGGCCCGCGTGGTGGATTTTAGCCCATCCCTGTCCTACAGAGGAGGCCTGAGTCCCTGCAGAGGGAACATTATATATAGGCTGATGATGATAAAGCCATACACAATATTTTGATGGAATTGAAACTGTGCCTCACCTTTCCCTAGCATTAGCACAGAAATGGCAAAAAAAAACTTGATTGCAAAGGTCTTTTGACGGAACAGCCAAACATTTCGTAGGTGAGTAACAAAGGCTATTACAAAACTGAACTCCTAGCAAACATAACTAAATGATAAACATAGACAACCTACTCGATCTTCTCCATCTTCTGCCTAACCGAATAAAAGCGTAATGTTATATTACCATAAATCATCCTAAAACTTGTAAGCCATCTCCCAGCAAGTCGATCTAAGTTTTCTCACAAAAAAGGGCTCACAAACTCTAAACTTTCCCTAAACCAATTACAGGATCCACAAGTCGGTAGTTCTAGGTTCCTAAACGGATGCCTGTCAAATGACAACTTCTAAATTGATTGATGTTAAAAACTCGTTATCCCATACTATGACATAACAACCCGCCTGTAATCCCCGAAGGGATGTGCAGATGTGTATCTAAAGCACCCACATTACGCCAGTTATATTGTAAGTCGCATAGCGAGCCTATTGCAAGCAACTGGGCACAAACCCAGACTCTGTGGCTGTTATTGAATCTGATGGAAACAAACCCTAGAACTCCTTGTACGACCCGGGAATCGAGAACTCGGGACCTCATGCTGAGGAGTCGTGCTTGCTACCACTCAACCAACGAGACATACCATTATATTATAATTATTTAATAGTTTTGATATCAGGTTACTTTGTCTTCTCTGAA
This sequence comes from Diarsia rubi, assembly GCA_932274075.1. Classification (NCBI taxonomy): domain Eukaryota; kingdom Metazoa; phylum Arthropoda; class Insecta; order Lepidoptera; family Noctuidae; genus Diarsia; species Diarsia rubi. Next base: position 15,991,460 of record OW026419.1, on the reverse strand, counting down.
ATTTTAATTTAATTAGTTCATTATTAATAAATATTTATGTAACACTCGGCTGAGTTAAACTTATATAAAAACTGTCTGTTAAAAATGGAGCAGGTGCTACAAAACTCGAAAGTAGATGGGGTTTTCTTTGATTAAATTATTATGGTGTTTCATATATGACTACTCGGAGAAGAAACAGCAGAAACAATCTTTGTGGGGTTTTTGTTGTTAACCTGTTTTAAGGTCCAGACATAATTTAGGTATATTCATATGATGTCAATGCAGATTAGTGTCTGAGATGGTCTTTTGAACAAAAAACGATACAGATTGGAGTGTCCAGTACATTCCAGTCAGCATTGGCCGACTTACAACTCAAGGAGTTCAACGTCACGATGAACAATGACTAAGATAATACATATAGGTGGTAAGTCGCTTATACTTTTTTTACTAAGATCATTAATATCTCGTAGCTGTTCACTCTTCTCACACACACGGAAATCATACGTTTCGTTACTTTAGCCGAATTTCCCATGAATCTGAACCCAATCGGCACATCTAAACGCAGTTTAAGAGTTGTCAGTGATGAGTCGATGACATTCGATATAGGTATTTTGACACTAACGGATCTGATCAAGGCTTCATTGGTGAAATCCACTCCAAACCTTATGTTAGTAAACTTTCTAGCCAATGTGTAGCAACACACAATAAGTTCACTGAAATAGTTTTTCAAATTGCACCTCGCATTATTCCTAATCAGACATGCAAATTCCACTTTGTTTGTTCAGCTGGGGCTTGGCGTTATTTGTGCTTAAGGTTAGTGCACACTGTAGACTGTTCCACCTCGTTCCTGGTATAAGCTACATTGGTTCTTTTGTCAATTGCGACACGTGCGATTTTTACTGGTTATATGTTTAGTGCAACATAATACTGGTTAACACAAAACTTCATAAAATTCACTCTTGTTGCGTCAAACTGGCTTAAACAAGAGGATGCTCGCGTCCAACGTGAATCCGAGTTCTGTTCAGCAGTCCATTCGAGGCAACAGACGCTATATAAAAATATAGAAGCAGTGCTAGACGTAAAGCTAGTTGCATAGCTCCATTCGATGTCACTATCTTGTTGCCAAGTGGTATGGTATGTCGTGCTAGCAAAAAGGTCTGTGCTTATCCTATGTTAGGAGTTTTTTTTTTGTAAAGTTTAAATGTCATGCTTGTTGGTACGTGAAGTTTTGTTATCATTATGCGAATATTTGAATCGTCAGATGTGTCTTGCTTAAATCATGTAGAGCGGTGATAACACTGTATGGAAGAAGGAATGATTTATATTGTCACCTATTATTAAGGACTGTGTTGAGAGTATTTCTCGAGTATGTATTGTAGTGTGAATGGGTGTGCGTGTATGTGGGTGGATGTGTGTGTGGGTGGCGCGAGTGTATCCCCACCGGAGATGATCCTTGGAGCTCTGCCGGTAAATATACTCATGCCGGAAAGGTCCAAGTGTGAGAGACCAGACAAAGAGGGACACGCGAGGGGCGCACCGCAGGGAGACGTGAACAGTGTGTCTCGGGCGGTGTGCTTGTCAGAGGACGAAACCCTAATTGCTGCACTCTGGTTCGCGTCTGCTCATCAGACGTGACTGTGAGGGCAGCGAGTAGGCGGAGGGTGAGACCGGGACCATACCTTATAAAAGGATCGAGGAAACGCCCGGACGTCACCACTGTGAGGATTGGCCGGGGGACACGGTGGGGCACACCGTGGCGGTCTGCCCCGCTTAGGCCGAGCTCCGCCGTCTTCTCGTAGTGGCGATCGGCGACGGCGACCTCTCGCGTCCGGCCCTGGTGCAAGGTATGGTCCGGGGCGAGATGGAATGGGACGCCGTCGCCTCCTGCTGCGAAGCAGTGAAGCTAGCGAAGGAGGTGGCGGAACGTGAGAGGGGCGAATCTCTCGTTGTCGAGACACTCCGGGTGTCGGGGCCCACGAGACGGGCCTATGGACAGGACATGGAAGGGGCCCGCAAGGGCCGGCGCCCGTCGGGGATGCGGGTTGTTGTAAGAGATTTCGTGGCTTAAAGTACCTAATCAACATCGTCCTGCCTTTGTCTCATTCTATTCGATATCGGTGCAACACGTTTTGTTCTTTTCTTCTACCTTGTCAGACGTCACGGTATTTTTGCTCTTTTGTTTTTCATATATTTCCTCACACAATCCATAAATTTTTTCTTTGACCTTTTCTCTTCCTCTCCGTCCTTCATAACTTTTAGTCACACTTTCATCCCTCCTCATTACATATCCATACCAAGCTAGACGACAACTTTCCCTAATATACTTTATTCCTTACTTTATTAACTTACTTCTTAAAAAAGAAGGAGGTTTATATATATATTTTTTATGTTTGTTCGGGCATAATTCCGTCGCTTGCTAACCGATTAAAAAAAACTTTTTTTGTTGGAAAGGGTTTTTGTCCCATATGGTCCCATATTTTTTTTTTGGAAATCGGATAAGCAGTTTTTGAAAAATCAACAAAGCTCAAATAAAAAACTATACAGTGTGATTCTTTATAATGTGCACATATCGAAATGGGGGAATTTATGCTTAATTTTATCGACGGAAAAATAATTAAAAAAAATCTAAATATTTTTTAATATTTTATATGATATTTTTAAAAAATTTGTCTGCTACTGTGACCCCAGTGTAAACAAAACGGTGTAACTTTTAAACTAAATTATCTATCGCGATGAAACAAACTCCATAATGATTGGAAGCAATTAGGCGTCCTCGTAAAATGAAAATTGTAGAAAAAAACTACCCTCAATTGAAAATAAACACGTTTTTTGATCAAAAAAACTTTTTTTTTTCATAACTTTTTACATAAAATTGTTTCATCGCGATAGATAATTTAGTTTAAAAGTTACACCGTTTTGTTTACATTGGGGTCACAACAGCGGACAACATTTTTGAAAATTCCATAAAAAATATTAAAAAATATTTAGATTTTTTAAAATATTTTTTCCATCGATAAAATTAAGCATAGATTCCCTCATTTCGATATGTGCACATTATAAAGAATCACACTGTATTATCTACATTAACGATCTTTTCTTCTCCGTCGAACCGATTTGGAAAATTCTTCTTTTATTCGAAAGACTATGCTTTCTTATTGGTCTCATAGTCACGTCGTCGGGACTCGGGATCGGGTCGGGATCAGATGGAAGAATGAAGATGAAGGAATCTTGGCGAAATCGAGAGAACTCAGAAAAATGTACATCGATTTTGGTATTTTCTCCCTAACAAGCTGATCTGATGGTAGAATGGTTCTTATGTAACCGACATCAATACGACCTTGCAAACTTTGGGGATTACAGGCGTGATGTTTTGTTATTCTACTAATAAATATAAAACTTTGCGAGGTCGTATTGGTGTCTAAATGATAGCAAATGGATTGGATTTGTTGAAATCCCATGTCTGTCCATTGTTTTTCACCAATTCATAACATAACATCACGCTAGTACGTTGTGAAGGGGTAAGCACATGTGAATCACTAAAAAGTGAAAAATAAAAACTTTTTAACAAAAAATAAAACCGACTTCGACAAAAAATAAAACATTATAAATATGTCGAAGTCGGTGTTTTTTTTTTTAAATGTTTTTTCTATATCCATCCGCTGTATGCAACCGTGTTTCATTCATCTTTTTCACAGCCCAACACTCTGATCTATACAGTCAACAGGTCTAATTGCGGACGTGTGTATTTCTACTTTAGTTTGAGAGGCATACTCATATTTGGCTACTCCAATATTTGGTTTGTGACATTCTAATGTGGTACAAAAACTCAATCAAGTCCAGGTTTCAAGTAAAATCTCGTTATGTAACTGACAGGAAAATCTTGAAAAAAAATATACATAAATACCTTTAAGAATGAAAAAACTGTTTTAGCGACGGTCACAAAAACAGCTTATGAATTTTTCCTTAAGTGCTTTGCATTTTTAAACTAAAAGATTTTTACGTCATTCTTACCTTTTAAACATAACAAAGAGGAAGAATACCTCAAGAAATGAAATTACAGAATATCATCTGCTTGAAATTATTCTTGTTTTATTTATTTAAACTTCATGTATAACAGTGACTGTGGTACATAGGCAAACCCAAGAGATATGGGATATAATACACGTTATAATAAGTATATAACGTGTTATATGTATGGTGTATTGATATAGGTAGTACATAATTTATTTAGTTATGAAGTTAATAATCAATACAAATAATAAAATTATGTATTGGTATATTACTAATATTTTTTATCAAATTAGGTACCTATCAGTTCGTTTCTCGGTAAACTGGAAGATATAGCATACCCGCAATAAATTAACAGTGACCATATTCTTTCAGCATTATTTAGGTTCAATTTTAACGTCACAATGTCACGCCTGTAACCCAAAAGGGTAAGACAGAGGTGTACCTAATAGTACCTACACATGCATTTCGTCAATAAGGGGTCCTGTAACCGGGCACAAATCTAGACTCCGTGAGTCCTACTGAAAAATATCTTATAGAAAAACCCAGTAACACTTGCATGACCTCGGAATCGAATTCAGGACCTAATGTTCAGCACTCAGCACACAACCGAGGCAGTTTTTTTTATTTGACTTTGTGTTAGCTATTTATTTTATTTTTTCTCTTTGGGAAACTTACAGCTAATACTGACAATGTACTTAAATAATAAACATTTGAAGGCCAATCACAGGTTTCCACAGATAAAAAAAATAATTAATACATTTAGTTCGTTACATTTTTTTTTTGACAATTTAAATACATTTATAACTAGTTCTAAGATATTTACAGTATTTTATAAAAAACAGAATTGTTTTGTTTAAATAAGTAAGTTATTTGATTTAATTCAAATTCCAAAATGGCGCCAACAGGTATTAGAATGACAGTTGAGTATTGCAGTCGATTAGAGAAGTTTTAACTTGGACCTTCCCAGGCGCCATTTTATCATGACATTCTTTTCTGAAAAGAACTTGTAAGGAGCTCTAAAATACGTGTGTAAGTACAGTGAATTTTATGATAAACTTGTAAATGTTATGCTGTATCTGTGCTTATTTTTATTTATTTCTTTTTAAAAACTACTCCTGTATCGTGGGTGCGTTCACAGACATTTAAAGTCACATGCACAAATACCCAGACCCGGAACAACTATTTGTAGGCCATACAAATATTTGTTCCGTGCGGGGATCGAACCCGCGACACGCATCGCAGCAGTCCATTGCCTGAGCCACTAAGCCAACCGTGTCGTCGAATCGTATTTTGATTCGTATCGTATTTTGATGTTCTGAACCCAATAAATATATCAAGCATAAATCTGTTTAAATAGAAGCTTTTCTTTCCCTTTTGCTCTGGCTTGTTCTACAATTGTATAAATTAAACAAAGTCCGTGGCAACGTATCAGTAAAAGATTTATAGGTCAACAGAGCTAAAATTATCTTTGCTATAACATCGGTCAGAAAACCTTGGTCAAATAGATTCTGGTGAGATTCCATGAAGCGAAAGAAACAGGTCAAGTGAGAAAATAATCTGATGACATGGAGCTTCGCCAGTGGGCAATGTATCTACTTTCAATGGCTAGACTGACTTTGTAACTGTGCGATGCAACTTTATTAATTCTATAAATTGCCCGTGTTTTAAAATCCAAATTGTATCACAATAAGCGAAGATATTGCTGGTATTTTTTAATTGTTTGCCTATAGTGTACGGTCGGTTACTTGCCTTACTGTACCTCTGGTGGGATAAGGCTTTTCCCAGATCATACGCAAAAACAATTGCCTTGATAAAGACACCACTTGTTTTTTTTTTTGGGCGTTGGGAAATCGTCAAATAACCCCTCCCGCTCTTGGGCAAAGCGAAAGGGAGTGTCAGACTTCTACGGACTAAAAACCACCCATGTTCCTTCTTAGCCCTATATGTCAAGGCTGCAGTATCTCTTACAACATCCAGCAGCCCCACAACATCCCGCAGCCCCGCAACATCCCGCAGCCCCGCAACATCCCGCAGCCCCATAAGACACCACTAACAGTCAAATTAAGGCTATGTTATTATATTTCCTCAAGAAATCAGCAGTGAGAAAAGATTCCATTATTCTTCAGTACGAATATTTCGGAATTCCGAAACGAACCAATCGAGCAATATTGGTCCGTATCAAGTCCGTATTAAACCTCTTACATATTGCCAGATGAGCAGTATTTACAAATCGACGTTCCGGATTGGATTTCTATAGAAGTTGGATAGGTAATTCGTAGTTCCGTACTGGTACTTATTCGTTTTTGGGGTTGTATATTGCGGAAACCTTTTTATTGGTTAGCCCTTGCGTGATTGTCATTCCAACAATAAATCTATACAATTAGAGTACCTACCTGTTTGTAATTTCAAATTAACAGCATTTAATGTTTTTTTTTCTGTCGGTTTGTTCCGACTTATCCCCGAAACGGCTAGACCGAGTTTGACTGGCAGGTAGCTGATGGTATGAGGAGTAAATAACTTAGGCTACATTGATTTTAGAAAAAAGATAAGAGCTCCGTGCAAAAACAAAATTACCCTTGAAATTGTTAACAAAATCGGATTCAAGTAGGGAATATAATACTTTTTGCCATAATTTCACGCGGAGTAAAGCCGATGGGCATAGCTAGTAGATTAATTTGTTGTGTGTTACGTAAGTAATGGCATAGTGCCATTAATTTTTACTTGAGAGTAGTTATTCTGAAGTGTTATCAATATATATTGACGAAGATAAAACGCGTCAAAGATTTGAGTAGGGGTAGGTGACATCACTGACCGCTAAAAATGTCATACTAATGTCTTAGAGTATGACGTCACACGAGCTTTCAAAGCACTGTATGAACTTCATCGAGTCTTCATTGAGTCTTCATTGTTTGCTTACGTGAAAAAAGAAAAAATACGTGTCCAAGATTTTTTGGTAATCTATATGACGGACTAATTAGATTTTTTTTGTTAACATCCCTATTCTTCTGTAATACTTACCACCACCAATAATTTTATTTTTCACCATAGAATGGACAGAAAGTTATTGGTTAAAAAGTTTCAGCCATTCGGATCAATGTACAACTTGAAGCTATTGGTCCCGGCTGTTATTTGTAAATCTTTGGCATTCCTTACAGGTTGTCAGTTGCCCGTAACCCCCACAACCAGTCTTAGTCATCATCATCACCATCAGCCTATAATGTTCCCACTGCAGGGACGCAGGCCTCCCCTCTAGGAGAGGGGATGGGCCACCACGCGTGCGGATTAGTAGATGTCACATATTTTCGTTTTTTTTTGTTTTAAGACATGCCGGTTTCCTCACGATGTTTTCCTTTACCGTTTTGACAGCAGTGGTGATGTAATAAATTACACAAAGTAGCTCTTGACGGGGTTCGAACCCACGACTCACTGATCGTAAGTCGGGGCCGCCACCGCTGGGCCACCACTGCTCTCAGTAATGCGCTTGACGGACCAGTCTTAGTAAAGGGTTCGTATTGACCAGTACTAACTGGGTCATGTAGGTCAGACAAGCAGTCGCTCCACATAAAATACCGGTACGCAGTCTGCTGTTTCCCGTTAAACGGGTATCCGACCCCGACTTAATTGAGAAAAGGTGAGTCAGATAATGACCAAAGAATAGAGAGATGCTAGAATAAAAATGCTAGTTGAAATACGAGTAGTATCTCCAAAGGTTTGCAACGGTTCGCCGCTTCGCAGCGACAAATGCGCGAACGTTTTTACACCATCCAGGGTGCTGCATATTTTACAACGGGTCAAGAGTCTTAAAGCACTTTTTCAGTAGATAAAACGCAAACCAACGTGTCCATTGTAAAAACTATAGAATAAAGTCGAACTAATGGAACGGATCCGTTGTTTAATCAAAGAGTTTTAAGCTGTTCCAATTAAGTAAGCAATTTACTAGGACAGGTTTGGTTTAGTGACGAGAAAATGAGTTTGAAGCTGGATTTTAAATTAAATTAATGGTTGGCGTAGGTTGTTTCGTAGGAGTTTCAAATGTCAGCTATTATCGGCGATTTAGGGAAATTGTATCAACTTGTAGGGGTTTTCCATTAGGAATTGTATCAACTTGTAGGGTTTTTCCATTAGGAATTTCTCAGTAGGAGCTAGGGAGTCTGGATTCGTGCACGATGGCTTGCGCCCTTTTGCGACTTAAGCATACCTGGCGAAATGTGGGTGTACCTACTATTAGCTACACCAGCTTGGTATTATGCAACTCCTGGACGAAATAAAAAGGCATCCTTTCGTGATATGATCGTATTGAGTGACGTTTGTTTGTCTGTTCCCATAGATGAAATGGCGTGAGTATATGTATGGATTCGATCACTATCCACAGGTCATCATGAATTTATGTTGGTTTTATTTTTTCTATAAATTCTAGATAAGTAAATAACATTAAACCATTAACAAAGAAGTATCACATATATTAAAAAAAAAATGTGCTACTTATTCAAATTAATACTTAGGACGGAACGACGAAATCAAAAAGAGATAAGTAGCAAAATAGTTTTATCACACTTTGATAAATTCGGGTATGAATCAAAATACAAACGAGTGAACCTAAAGTATCATTCTATTGAATCAAGGACACCTCGCGCTCCTCAGAAAACACGAACTCCAAAGCATCTAAAAATTTCTATCTTTTCTTCCTTGATCTAATTTTTACGCCAAGACAGATGTTCTACGTGCTGCAAGACGACGTTTAACAAACGAAGTCGATTTTCTGAAATAAGTTTCCCAAGTCAGGACAATCGTGTTTCGTGAAATCGTGATAAACCTCCGGGTTGGGAAAGCGGGTCATTCTTTTGGCCGGGCCATTGGGCCGTCGGGCCACTGCTCAACAATGCGATCGCCGAGTGGCTACTTTGATTGCATTGCGGCCGATATCGAGCCCTGAATTTTTATTGAAATTGTTTTGGTGAAATGCGGGATTTTGTCTGAATCCTGGCTACTTTATTTTTTGTGGATCGTCTGCTAGCCGTGATTGATTTTATTCAATTGTACGATTTAGTAACTTTAGTGTGTTTAAAATGTGGAGACTGTTCTCTTCATTTAGCTGGGGGTTTGGCAAAATGACTAGTTTAAATTCAGTTGGTTTGTAGTAACCAAAACCATTGGAGAATTAGCGTTGATTGGCAACCATGCAAACCATGCTGTCAGTCTTCTGTACACGTTTCCGGATGACAGCAATGCGGAGGAGTATTTTGACGGCTGATTCCTATTGTCGTCGTTGTATATGTTTGGTACTTACTTTTAGTCTTCATTTTTACTATTATTTTATTACTATTTGTAGTTTGTTAACCATTACCGTTTAAGTATTCTAAAGGTCCTGCTTTAAAAATTATTTTGGAAACCAACCAACAATTATCGCAAATGTCGTTTTATATCTAATCAATTAGGTAACACTCCATAATCCCGTTGCATAAACATATAGGCTATCTCCAATACCATGCACATCTGAATCAGATAGCGTATTGACTCACAGTAATGGTATTCAGTACAAACACAGGCTGTTGATTCTATAGCTATACACATCTACTTAATGTACTGTCTACAAACATTGTACGTACCCAGTTAATTATGGACTCTGATTGTCTGTCTGCGTTGATAGACTGTGATGTTGTTTTAGTACCTATTCAATCTCGAACGTAGGTACAGTCGAATAAGATATTAAGTATACAGACAGCTAACTTGCATTTACCTACTTTTAAGATTACACAGACACATTTGAAACTGATGTCAAACGATACAGCGTTTGATATCAGACTGCTAAACGCTTTAAAAAATAAAATTGCAAATTGACATTGTTCTAGAATTATAAATATTTCTGCGTGTACTAAATAACTTGTACAGTCACGAGCAGTAATACGTATCCACTCAGCAAAGTTCAAATGCAAATATTTCGTGAAATAACGATTAAAACTTTGTGAAATGGCCTATTTCATGATAATATGGGTTATAACATATTTGTTTTGTTACGTAACATGAAAATGAAATCAATACAGTAGGCGAAAATAGCTTCTAAACGTTGGTAAGTGTATACATATTGATGCTGCTGACTGTACGTAGAATACGACACTTCTCGTTATGTTTCGGAGTTCAGTTTGATGGGAAACAATAAGACGGGCATTGATGCGACTTAGCGTAATGAGGAATTGTATTGCTAGTCTATTCTTGCTTTTATGGCTTTGAAATACAGACTGTTATTTGAAATAAAATATTTTATATATCGCCCTGAGATCCACCTCAATATCGTACGGTTTTTGCGACTTGGGAAGAGTCGAGATTGCTTTATAAAATCCTGGTTTCCAATGAAATATAAACAAACTTTCCAGAATGTACATATTCTGTAAGTTATAGTGATAATGAACGCAATGTATTTATTATTTCAAACAGAACAGTGCAGTCATATAGACGCACACGAAAAGCGAAATATGAATACAAAGTGTTTTGTTAATATTCCAGGACTGTAGGGTAAGAATGTGAGCATAATATAAAACTATAAATTATTTCTCAATTACATTGCATATAAATTATTTTTCAATTACATTAATTAAAAAAAAAAATCGTACAAGATTATTCTAGCCAAGATTCAAGTCAAGATCACAATAATATTATAAAGGCGAAAGTTTGTGAGTATGTGAGCGTGTATTACATTTGGTACACAGATAGTTTATAACCTGGATTAACACATAGGATAGTTTTTATCCCGATTTTATATTCATTCCCGTGGGATAATTTTCGAGTTGTAGCGGGTGAAGCTGCTGGCAACAGCGAGTAAGAAATAAATAACAGTACCTACTAAATGTGGAAAGTCGGTAACTTTTGTTAATGTCAGTGACTGTATTCCACCTTTTCACCAAAATTACTCACGTAAAGTTAAAATTAAATGGGACAACCGCACGAGCTTTCTCAACTAAATGAAAAACGACTTGAGTATTAAACTTCTCCTTTTCTTTAAGTCGGTTAAAAGGATACGATAATGGGATGTTCTTCTACTTTTCGTCTCTATGAACTCAAACTGTGCCATACCAGTACGCAGTACCTGCACAGCTCTAACATTTGTTTGGAATAAATCCTTAAATGTGCAAGTGGTTGTGCAGGATGGTGCATATCCTGCAGGGGGACCTCACTCTGGTACTGGTCTTCGATGAAAGATGAGATGTTGATTCGATTGCGCAACTTCAGACTGATATATAATTGAATTGAATAGCTTACAAAAAACATCTTCTCTTTTTCAAAAAGAGAAAAACAGATTACTCAAATCCACCGCCTTCCTGTTATTTCCAAATCGTCACGATAACAGTATTAATCATTCTTGATTTCCTTCAATTAAGTATTTTCAGAGTTGTAATCTTGTTAAATAAACTTTGTCGTACTGTAGTTAATCATTCTGTTATTTATTAGAGTTACTTTGTAATCAGGATTTATTACGGATGGGTGACCTTTAGATTCGTTTCGGCTGGTAACAGGAGCCTGTATCTAAAAGTTCGAGATTAACTGTGCTATTCACGGCTAAGTCAGGACTTAGACATTAATAGCACAGTTACTGTTAATACCAAAAGGCTCCAGGACTTAGTGATCGGTATTGAGGTCAAACATGTGGAGTGTCTTCGCAGTTTTTATATTTATTTAATATTTTATTTTTCTTCTTCTTCTGTCTTCTTCTTTTTCGAAGCGCACCTACCTATTATTGGAAAAATAAAGGTTTAATTATTTATTTCAAAAAGTGGATTACTATATTAAACTAGTGTGTTTTAGGAAAATTGTCTTCGGTTTTTTCCTTTTTGAAATCAAACATTTCTTGAATGATAGTTTCAATGAACAAGCTAAAGTTGTTCCCAATTTTACATAACATAACATCACACCTGTTATCCCCGAAGGCTTAGGCAGGAGTGTACCTAATAGTTCACCCATATTTCGCAATTATGTTTAGAGGAGGAGGAGGAGGAGCCTATTGCCAATAACCAGGCACAAATCCATACTCCGTAGTTACTACTGACATATTTCTAATAACAATTTGCCCGACCCAGGCAATGGATTAGGACCTCTTGCTCAGCAATGACGATTGCAACCACTAAACCAGCGAGATATTCCCAATTTTATTCCCTATAATATTTAGACTTTGCTCGAAATATGTATAGGCGACACTTTTAGAAACACATATATTTCATGTTTTACAACACTTTTACGACAAAGATAGACATTTACATCTAGGTTCCCTAAAAGTTTTAGGGGTGTAAATTGTAACAGACGCCGGTCGTGAATTTTCAAAGTCTCGTGGGTTGTCGATATCGTTAAAGAAGCCTACATTTTATAGCTGCCGTCTTGACAGTTTTCAGGGCATTAAACGGCTACTTGTTATAAAATGTCTTTTCTTTGTAACGGTCAAATATCATCATAAAAATCTAGGTCTGGCTGACAAAGATAAACACTTTTGATCTTGTGTCCATAAACAAGTAAAACGTCTAACGGGACCTTACGTTTCTAGTTAAATAACAAACATTAAATGGACACGATTACCTAAGGCTAAAACATGGTACCTTAGAATAGCGAGGTATTTTTTATTAAAGTAAAAAGTAAAATCATGAAGAAATGAATTTTTTAAAATTGTGGCAAGCGACATTTTACCACTATTGCAATGCGGCAGCTTACGTTGATATTGTCATTGACAAAATGTAAGTTCTTCTGTACGTCGTTCGCCATGTTATGTTTTATGCAGATTTAAAAAAAAAACATTTCTGAAAAACCCATACACTCCCTAAGAATAAACCTAACATCGTCCAATAAATTAATTGCACTAGCTCTCTCCATATTTACGTCATCCCCCTGAGCTTGACGTCAGAAAACGCAACCCGTTGACACACAGTCATCTTTGTAACGGCTGTGCACCTTATTGTTCGAAGGCCAAGGTCCAAGTTTAATACTGCTAATGGACAACCTTACCTTGTCGGCGTACTGTGTGTTCTCACTGATTTATCATGCTTGGACGCGTTTGCGAGAAATAAGGTTGTGGCATTTTTAATCGACTTCTAAAAAGGTTCTCTATTCGTGTGTATGATTTTTTATTATTATTTCTATATTTTTTTGATATTTAAAGTCTCTTTGGTTTAGTGTCAGTTGACTGGTGAGTATCAGATTTTTTTCCAATTGTTTGATTAAAGTAGAATATATTTTATTATTTTACTAAAATTACGTATCATCAGTTACTTTAACAGTAACAGGTACACCCGAAATGTCAATAATATCACATTGTTAAATCAAATAGTTTTAAAAGATTCATCATGGAGTTCCTTGCCGGTTCTTCTCAATAGAAAACGACTAGCCCGAACGGTGTTTTTTCGACGTTTAAAGTGCCTAAATAAAATATTTTGGTTTTGATAGCCGTTGATGCAAAATCTGTTTATTTAGAGTACACTGTGATCAAATCCCACTATTGAATCATGACACCTTTCGAATTGTTGCCGTGCAAATCCACCTTAAAGATTTACGCCCGTGAATAATTTAATCAGTAGGACAGCTTTTAAGTCGCAAATCCTCTTAAATTACTTTCTAGACGCGATAAAGTCCGAAAATACGTTTATTTATGCACAAACCAGCCGAAATGTTGGCGGATTCAGTTGCTGAAGGCTTTAAAAACAAAAGGAGTCGTTGACTGAACGGATTTGGCCACTGATTGGCACGGTCTTAAAATACTGCTGAATAAAAAAGAAATACAATTGAATTGGTCATCATCTGGTGAGATACGAGCTATCTTACAGCATTTTTATGATGAGTTTTCTTTGCCAAATGGTTATCAGGGACTGTGTGTATTATTTTATACTTAGCAGTTCTCTTTTATGTTAGTAAATTTGGTTTGGTTAAAACTCGATGGGGCCGGTGTTTCGTACATGACTACTGTGAGAAGAAACAGTCGAAACTAACATAAAGGTCACTGTGTTTTTTAAAGACATTGGCTGAGAACTATGCAGATTAGAGTCTTTTTTTATTTTATTTTTGGTGGGAAGTCATCAAATAACCCCTCCCGCAGATGGGCAGAGCGATATGGAGTGTCAGACTTCTACTGACTAAAAACCACCCATGTTCTTTCTTAGCCCTATATGTCAAGGCTGCGGGATCGCTTACAACATTCCGCAGCCCCGACGGGCGTCGGCCCTTGCGGGCCCCTTCCTTGGTGCTGACATCTCTTTGAGGCGCACGTGGAACACGAACGCGCCGTCGACACAGCCTGATGTCGTCATATGACGGCGAGCTAGCCCATCACTCACCGTCCACAGGCCCGCGTCTACGATGTCCGGAAGCCATACATGACATACTATGTTAGGGTAATTTTGAAGCGATCCCCACTTAAGTCACTATTCACCGAAGAGGGAGAGATTAATCGAAATATTTGTGGCAATTCCCCCTGAAATAGGGGTAAGACATTATTTTCACTGAAAATTAGTACCGGTACTAAATTGTACCTTACCTTCGTGTAATATGTGATTACTTGGTATGTGGTATTTCGGGTGTGATTCATGATGTTATAAAGCCTTAACCTTTGAAGGGATGGTGTGTGGTGTCTGTTTGGCACGTTTAGATCTTCTAAAATGGCGGTTGGCGTGTAATTGGAGAACCTTATGTATGTTAAGCTGGAACTAAAGCTATAGGCATCGCACCTGATGATGTTAGACTTCAGAGTACAATAGATTGTGATTGTGTGTTTGTGTATTGTACTGATGTTGATAGCTATCAGACTTGAATGGCCATACAAAGCATGTTGCAGAGAGTGACTCACACGTCTTTTACGTTCGTCCGAGACATGTAATGAATGGGGATTGTCTAAAATTCTAAACCATTAGATTTTATTTTATTTTTTGAAAATTTAGACCATTTAAGAAACTAATTTGAATATTTTGATGATTGGCTCAATAGTTATTTAAAAAAATATATTTAAATATTTTAAATTTTTAAGGTAGGTGACGTCATCAGTGACTTCAAAAGATTGTGCCGTTGCCTCATTAATACATAATTAAAAAATTATATCTGTCAACACGACGTCATCCATCTCACATCTGTCAAATACATAATCGAATATGTCTTATTTACAAATACAAGCTTATTTTTCGAAATTTCGACCGAACCAGTAAACGGAAAGTGGTTTTTGAAGGTGTTAGAATACGTTAACAATTTTGTTCGTTTTCCTGAACCACAATGAGCGATAGTTTTGTTAACCCTAGAAAGATAATCATAATATAGCAACTAGCGCAAAAGATAATCATACGTCTGTCAGACGTACCTTAGTTAATTAAGAGTTTTTTGCAAGCCTACGGAAGTATTATCATGCCTTAAACTGATCGAACAATTTTTCCGAGGTTCTAACCTTTTTTTTGGGGTGGGAAATCTTCAAATAACCCTTCAACGAAATTTAATTTCACGATACGTCTCGCGGACGTAGATTATCTTTCTAGGGTTAAAGATGACAATGATTACACTTGACAGATGGTAGACAATACTTGCCACTTACTTTTTATTTTCCGAGGCAATGATACAAAACTGTACTATATTTTATTAAAAATATCAGTAAGATATGAATATTTTTCATGATTAATTAGTCCGTAATGATCAGTAACGCTATTCCTCGAAATGGTTTTTCAATTACAACATTTAAAAATATATGAACAATGCCCATTGCAGTTAGTACCTACTGTGTTTTTCCGGAACTCTAAAATCGAACCAATGGTAAGGGTCAAAGGTGCAGATCGCGTGTGCGACCCAAGGTCACGGCATTCATGTGTTATCGCTATCGCAACCCCATCAACAAATCAGTCTCGATTCTCTACAAATACCCACATAACAGTTAATTACACGATTTTTTGTTATTTTCGGACTCGAAAATTTCTCGTATTTTGTTACGGTCACGCATACTTGATAGTTTATGGTTTCCGATTTATAATTATAGCTGTAATAATCTAGGTCGTTAGGAAATATTAACCTAATTAACGTACTGTATAGAAAATTAATTTTTATTAGTACTTAAACTAATACAACAGCCATCAACTGGTTACTAACTTTTTTTTATTGATGAAAGCTTCTGAAATAAAGCGAGTCCATAAATGCTGATCTTTCATAATATCTACCAAAGTCCTTTGAAAAAAGGGGAGATTATGGATGACCTATGTATTAACTGGCTAACTGTGTGTAAAATATAGATACAGCCATGTGACATGTTTACTGAAAGCATTGGCTTAGATAGCGCGTAGTCTAATTAAGCCGCACTTGCCTAGCATGGTCTGTGGATGGGTGACCACCCATTATGTACCGAGTTACTACCGTTCTCGGGAAGCACGTTAATCTGTTGGTCCCGGCCATTTATAATTCTTTCGCAATCGTTTTGGAGAGTCAGTGACATGAAAGTGTGACAACCAGTCTTGCCAAAGGGTATCGTATTACTCAGTATTGACTGGGTTGAGGAAGTCATAATTATAGGCAGTCGCTTCATGTAAAATACTGGTATTCAGCTGCATTTGGTTAGACTGGAAAGGGTAGGCAGATGATGCTTAGCTTAGATAGTAACATAACGAAGCCGTAAATTGTAAAGCGGTTTGCACTATTTGTGTTATTCAGCTCTGAACATTTCAATTTCTTCTAAAACCGTACCACTACATTTGCAATTGAGTAATCAGTAGAACACATTTGTGCTGCATTCGACACAATCCGGAATACAAGTAAAACAAAGAGCACGTGGCATGTAATTTGTGCACACAAAGGTGCTTGCTTGCTGGTATTTGCTAGTATCAATATAGGAAGAATGTGTTTGCAACGGTGCAATGCTGTTTTATTACGTGTATCGTGTTTGTTTTATTTGTTTATTATCATTTGTAAATGGAACAAAATATGTTGTCTTACTGCTGTACAAATGACCAAGTATTTTGTGTCATCATCTCCCAGTCTATTTCTGTTCTCCTGTAAAATCAGTATATTTCAGAACAGAATAATGTCATAAATTGAGATAAAACGCTGACTGCATATCGATGGTGACACTGGCTCCTTGGCCTAGCATAAAGTAAGTATTGTACGAAGTCTTTTAGAAAACAACAGCTGGTTGCTGGTTGTTGCTGGTTTTTAAAAAACCAGCTTATACCAGTTTTGTAAGCACTATCGTTTGGCACATAAAACGATTTACTTTCAACAATATGTTACTGAAGGAAATTGAATTATCATCGTCAACAATCTCGAAATAAATGGAAAAATAATTGAGTATGATAAGCTAATAATATACTCAAATTGTTTCAACAAAGATTCAAGAACGTGACTTTACTTTGGGTAATCAAGTTTTGGCCATAATGAAAACAAAGAAAGTCACTTATATTAAGTAAAGCTTTGAGTGGAACTTATTGTTCTCATTGTGTGTAGAGTAGATGAACTTTTAGAATTAGTCTGTCACTATATTATGATAAGTTAGTTTTAGGACAAGATTATGACGCCTATTATTTATGCAAATCTTTCAGTTTTAAGATCAATTAAAAGATTGAATTAATGACTTATGTTTAAAGCATATACGCAGGGATATGTTAAGTTTCAAAACAATCCTAAGCAAGATACCGTTAGAAAAATCCGAGGTTAGATACTCGAATTTACAGCTCAGGTAATGAAGTTGACCATTGCCTGGGATAGCACCTATAATATGCTAAAGTTTTAACGTGTGTGAAAATGAGTCAAGTGGGCAGAGGTACCTACAATTGCTTTTATGAAATCAATATTAACGATATACATTTCACAGACGAGTTAAAGATAAACAATCCTGAAACATAGAACGATTCCTTCTACCTAACTTTAATTACCCACATTGGTCAATTATCCGCGGTGAGGTTTTCTGGAAGAATTCTGTTTTATACCATCATCACAACCTATCGACGGTCCCTACGTATATAAAGACATGTCGAAAATGCCATATTTTTTTAATTTTATCATAAGCTTTAGATTATCTATGCGCATTTACTACGATATTTTTTTAAATTTTATTTATTTACCTAGTTTTACTAATCGTATATAAGAACAAGTATTATAAATACAACGAATAAGTGTCGTAGATGCGGACATCTATACATATCTTTTTGTACGGTGTTTTAAAATGCGTGCCACTCGGTGCGAACGCGGTCTTGTCAGACTTATGGCCATTTACGGGAGTTCCCCGAACGAGACAGATGGATCCTTGTTCATGTTATGAGACTGTATTTTAATGTTTTGACGCAGTTTAGATTTAGTGGTGTGTTATTTAGTTATAAGTACTCATATCACCTCCAACAATACTATTATATAAAACATGAAAAACAGCAGATCAAAATTGTTGGTTGATATTGCAAACTCCAGAAATTATAATGTTTTATGCGTTTCTGAAGCACAAGATTTAAATAATTTACACACCAGATGAATAGTAGTAGTACACACTGGTTCGTTGGGCTAAACAGAATAGTCCACCATATACAATTGTAAAAGTAGACCAAGACTAGTTCAATTTTAAAGCATGGCTGCATACTAAAAACTGGACAAAAGATACAAATTCAGAGAAAATTTCTTGGAATAAGGTAAGAGAAGTAAAACTGCAAGGGAATAATCCAGACATAATAGAATTTAAGTACGACTTTTCTGAACAAAATAATAGAAAACTTAACTGTAGCAATCATTTGAAATTGACTAGAGGAAGGAAAAAGAAGGAAACAGAAATAATCCTATTCCTTTCACTGAAGTTAAATATAAAGACTTGATTAGTTTATGCGAAACGTTGATTATTCCAAATAAGTATCATGACTTCTATAGAAACCTTAAGCATAGTGAGAAAGAACAGGACAATGACGATGAAGATTGTTTTTTATCTTTACTTTTTTATTTATTTTGTTATTTAATTAATAAGGGAACTTTATTAGTAAAAAGATAAATCAGTTTGAATAAAGCTGTGATGGTTGTTACATGTTACCAATTACGTGTTTATGATGACGAAGTTCCTACTTAATAAAACGGTGATGATTATTAAATACTAGGTACCAATTGCATTGCACGACATGATTAGGCTGAGGCACATGCTTAAAATTAAAATTGTTAATTACTAATACTAATAAGACAACAGTATTTTTTATGTTTAGTGAGTCTATAGGAACCTATTATTTAGATGCAATGAAGATTGTTTTTTAATAATAAATAATGTTGTTTAATTAATAGTACACAAACCTTATAGTTTTAAAAGACATGTCTTTATTTACATTACAAGAACTAAAGTCCTACCCCGAATTACTTAAACTACGTATAAAGTGATATGTCTTCATTGAAGTACTTTTTATATCCATGGGTGATGATTTCAGGATGTTTAACGTATTGATTTAAAAATAGTAACGTAAACCTACATTTTCATAAAACATTTTATTTAAATTCTATAACAGACACTGTTTTTTTGTTTCCTGCGTATAAGAAGGTATAATAGACATGACTGACATACTTCTATTTTATTATCGACGTAGAAACGGTCATCTAACATATTTTTCAAGAAAACGTAAAAAAATAATATATGTGTAAATAGCATTATAAAGCTCTTAAAACTGTTAAAATATTGTGGAAAGAAAATATTTATTATTGGTCATAGAATTATTTCTAGGGCGTGTCGAACACAAATTGCGCTCTCCTGTAAACCTCGGTTTTTGACTTGACCTTATGTACGTAGGAACCGTCGCTATAATATTCCTACTGCAGGGACTCAGACCTCTTCTCTAAGAGAGGAATGGGCTATCTACGGGCTATCGGGTTGGTAGATGTCACATGTTTTTGAATTTTTTGATTCTAAGACATGCCGGTTTCCTCACGATGTTTTCCTTCACCGTTTTGAGAGCAGCGGTGATAAAATAAATTACACAAAGTAGCGCACTACTTTGTGTAATTTATTTCATCACCGCTGACTTAAAAAAATAGGAATTTGTCAATTCGATTAGTATTTTTTTTTTGTGTTAGTGCATAAATATAGGTTTAAAGAGACGTGTAGCTTCCTGTACAACTTCTAATGTATCTGCTTAGGAGCTTACAAGTGTAGGTAATGGTTTAAAACGTGTTGCAGGCAATAAGTTTTCTGGAAATTTTAAATAAAACACCAGTTAAACTTAAGTCTCATGTAATAACGAGCAATTCTATTGGCACCAACTACTGAGAAAGTCCTGATGAAAAACCAAATAGCCTAATAATACTAATAATCAAATAATATAAAAGTAATACTTGCCTTTTTTTTTGGGGGGTGGAAAATCATCAAATAACCCCTCCCGCTCTAGGCAGAGCGAAAGGGAGTGTCCGACTTCTACTGACTAAAAACCACCCATGTTCCTTCTTACCCTTGTGCCGAGGCCGCGGTATCTCTTTCGAACAACCCGCAGCCCCGACGGGGACAATTACTTGACCTGGGAATAAAACGTAGGACTTCATGTTTAGCAGGCGCTAGCGTTATTGAAATGAAAATAACTTATGATTTACGATGTCTAAACGCACCTATCAATATCACTTCATCACCTTTGTAAAACGAAGCCAATTAATTTCAGTACCTAGCCTATTATTTTTACTGAAGCTTCATTTTCGAACTCAGTAGTTAATAGTACCAACAGATGTACGACCTCCTTAGCTGTGTATTTAAGCGACTGACCTCTGTCCTTCTAAGGAGAGGGCTCTGACCTCTATCCCTCGTTAATGAATTATGAAACAGATCAGAAAATGATATGTCTTGAAATACAGCTACGTTCACATGCATATTCATTTGAGGATGAATATTCAGGGGGTCTTGAAACTCAAATAATCTGATATGTTATGCATAAGAAGAATTATATTTTATCGTAGTCTTCTTCTTCTTCTTTGTCGTGAAGTTAGTGTCTAACCTGGTAAATGTGTCATTGTGTATCAAGGTATCTTGTAGGTTGATTACTACTTGCATTTTTTTAAATTATCCTTAGGGATGATATTTAATCAATCACAGTGACATTATTTACTTTATCAAGTATGATATTTTTATTTTTATTTTTACTTTGTTAAATATTTTATTTTTCTTTTTTTATTTAATTTTTATGTGACATTTAATCGTTTGACATGATTTTTTTTTTTTTTAATATTATTTTCTAAATCTTTTATTGTAAATGTGGGTCTTTCTTTAGTTTTAACGATTGTCTGGCAGTTTGAGTACTAAAAGCGACCCACCCAAATGTCCTTTCTTTGGTTTTGTTCGTCGTGACGTTGAGCTCCTTGAGTTTATAAATCGAGCTCCACGATTACTGACAAAATGCTTGCACTGACTGGATGGGTCCACTCAAATCTGTGTGGTGCTTGCTTCAAAAGACTATCTCAGACACTAATCTGCATAGTTTTCATATTTGTGTGTAAACCAAGACTATGTCTGGACCTTAGAAGAGACTATGACCTCTGAGTTTGTATTGGATGTTTCTTCTCAAGAGTAGTCAGTTACGAAACACCGGCGATATATATGTAGTTGAAAAAAAAAGTGACATGTAAAAGTGTTTGTAAAAACCCATTTGCAAAATAAACATCATTTATCTTTTTTTTTTCATCTGTGTAATTTCTAAAAACTATAGCTTTTTTACTAAATATATTTTTATAGATTCAGACTTACTGTACCTACTGAAATAAATAAATAGTTGAGTGAAACATGTCGAGTTGGCCAACTCTAAGCTAGGTCAAACTACGATAGCCAGCGGATTCCAACTGAAAATAAGCACTGACAAGTTGCTACAACTTACTTCGAATATGCAGTTTACATATCTTTCAAGTTTCCAAATAAATTTCGTCTTTTGCCTACAGTTTTCTGCAGAAAAATTCAAGTGATTCTAACGACCAATTTTCTTTTCAAATATTCTGTAGTTTTTTCTTACCAAAACTAAAGGGTTCTGTTCAATTTACATAAAAGCTGATCCGTAAAAACCTTTGCAAATTGTACAAACTACTCAAATTGGAGTGGGCCTTTGTACAAACTAGTTTGCCCTTTTCGGGGAATCAAAGAAGTGTTGTCGTCACAAAGGCAAGGTATATTTTCTATTATCGAAGGTTGTGACCATAAAACGGATCATATCGGATCCAATTTGACGCACAAACATTTGACAAACGTGACTATGGCCCGATGTGCTTAATGCTCGCAAAATTGGATCCGTGAGTGGATTTTTGGACATAGACGTTGCGGATTCTTTTGGTTTTACTTCGTCACGTCCTTCTAAAATATAATAGCATATTTTTAGTATCTTATTAGCCGGTATAAGTTACAAACAGAATAATATTACTAAATTATAACATTGCCTATAAAGGGTGTAAAAGTACCCTTAACGCAAACGAAGGGCACTTGTTCTCCCCACCAGTGCGATCATTTTTTTGTTCTAGACCATACCTGGGAACCCTCTAGTTACGGAGATATTGGGGGTCAAAGTTCCAAATTTTGCACAGCTGTTTTTGCAAATACTAGTTTTGCAGGTTATAACTTTACATAAATTTCCTCCATGCCCCTTTTACTATTCAAAGCATCCACTAGCACAATGTTTTAAGAGTGCTACTTTGAGTTTTACTATAAAATGAGTTTTTTGACCCCAAAAAAAAGTCTAGGCAAAAATTTTTGCTTAGGGGTACTTAGTTTGATGTGCAGAATGCTTGGTTGACGTATGTGTGAAGTGTTAATTTACACCCTGTATAGTTCTACTGTAAACGCTGTAGAAATTATGAGTATATTTATTTATTTAAACACAATTTAATTGATAACCACGTTCATACGTAAACGAAATAAATAAAACGACGACGAATAAAAACAAGTAGTTAAAAATCTAAAAAACCCGACAGAAAAAACTGAAAAGCAAACAACAAGCACATTTTAAATTAAACAAAACTTGGAAGCAGGCGGTCCATTCTATTTTCATTTCATTTCATAAATTTATGTTCAAATTCCCGCCTGCTTCCAAGTTTTGTGTTATTTAAAATGTTTTTTTTTTTTAGATTTTAACTACTTTTTTTTTATTTCCAACTTTTTAGTTCTTTTGTGTTTGTTCTTTCCTTGGTCGCGTAAAATTCTTTGCAGATCATTTAACTTTTGTGTTTGTTTATAGGTACTTTGAATTTCTTTTAAACATATAAGTGTCATATATTTTTGTAATCTCCTTTTAAAACCCTTCCTTTTGATACCCTGCTCGATGGTACTGCTTTTTTTCTAAATTTTATTGAATTGCCCCCAAAATGCGCAACTTTTCTTTGTTTTTTTCATTTTAATGTAGTCCGTGACGCTCGCGCCATCAAAACGAATCTAACGACGTGACGTATATTTTATTCAAATCCCTTTCGTATGTTCAAGAGTTATGAGGGAACAAAGAAAAGGACGTACAAACATACACGTTAAACACATAACCCTCCTTTTGGGCTTCGCCGCAGTCGGGTAATAAACACATAACCCTACTTTTGGGCCTCGCCGCAGTTGGGTAATAAACACACAACCCTCCTTTTGGGCTTTGCCGCAGTCGGGTAATAAACACATAACCCTCCTTTTGGGCTTCGCCGCAGTCGGGTAGTAAACACATAACCGTCCTTTTGGGCCTCGCCGCAGTCGGGTAATAAACACATAGCCCTCCTTTTGGGCTTCGCCGCAGTCGGGTAAAAACGATGACGAACGACGTGAATTGTTACGACGTTTTGACGTATTTTAGTTAGTTATCAAAACCCACCACATCTGTAGATTCACTAGTAAACATAAACTTTATAACTAACAAGATAATTTCCGACCCAAACCATTACTTTTGTCAATTACTGTATGACGTCAAATGACGCATTAATTCTGGTCACTGTTTCAACCGGCTCATTAACCAAGCCAGGCTTAATACGTAACTAAATGGCGCCGTATAATGTCTGGTCGCGAGTGACAGATAGTCGTACAGTAAGTGGGACATGCGGCGTGACAGCGCGACATGAGCTATAGCGACTTTGAGTGCAAATGTTAAATGCAGCGTGAGAGCGAGCGTTTATAGTGACCAGATGACGTGTTGGTAATAGCGGGTTAGATCACCCTGATGTTACGTCACGTTAACAAAGTACGATATTAGTTAAATAAAACATGATATACAAGGTGTAAACGGACGTCGACCAAGCATTCTGTACATCAAACTATTACTTAGTTTTATGTACAGAATGCTTGGTCGACGAAAACTATTACTGGGAAAAGATTTCTTTTTTTGGGTGACCAGTGACAATAGTCACGTTTAACGGTAAGGCTCAATTTGACGTACTCGAAGCATTGTGCTGATGGATGCATTGAATAGGACGGGAGTTGTGGTGGTTTATAAAGTAATGATGAAAAAAAGTAAAGAAAGAAAATTTCTAGGTGCAGTTGTCGTCTCAACACATATTTGTGTAGAGACGACAACTGAACTTCTTCACATCACTAGTATTCACATGCTGTTATGTCTAAGTAGTGTCTGAGTAAGATTGCACTACAATAAGAGCACATGACTGCACGAACACGTGTCGAAGGTGATCGGAGTGTAGTGTTTTGTTTTCTTTGTTCGTATTTGTGTTCCAAATGCGATTGTCAAGTTCGAATGAAATGATGCATTTTGAGTGAACATTTTCATCGTTTTTGCGTGCTTTGTTTTCTGTCGTTGTGTTTTAATTGAATGTTTAGTGTTAGCAATAAAAGGCGTTTTGACGATGCCTTCAGATAATTATTAAAAAGAAAATTTACGGGGAATTAAGTGTTCCGTAATTTAATGCATTTTTCCGCAAGAACAACAGAAAGATAGTTAAAAGTTCGCTTTGAAACAGGAAACTAGCGTCAACTTCCTGAACTAACTGACCTACTACTTGAGAGTTCAAAAGTGCCTTTATAGGCACTTTTGAACTCTCAAGTAGTAGGTTTACCCATTTATATGGGTTAATTAAAATAAATGCTTCCAAGACTTTGACAAAGTAAAAATCTCTGAGAAATAAAATATGTAAATTAAATAAATACGTCACTAAGCTACGTGAGCTTATCAGCAAACGCATGTAATGGGCCTACCACACGCTCAAGCTTCACCACACTTTGTCTGCGCGATTACACGCTACACATGGTGCATTGCGCGTGTGGTTGGTAAAACTGTATTACCGTTAATCGGCAAGACTAGTGAAGCCTATGCGTGTGGTAGGCCCATAAGTTATTGTGTGCGATACTGCTGCTACGGCGTAGCGATATCATCGAGTTTGCTACGGCGTAGCGATATCATCGAGTTTGATACGGCGTAGCAGCCATGGAATACTTTATTTGTAGTTACATACATCATCATGGCAATAGAAATTTAAAATGTAAACGAAGCCTGTACATAAATCCGCCACCTAAGCATTTTGTTCATCACTCAAAGTGACTCCTCGCAAAATATATTGCTGGAAAGGGAAATGACTTTTTTTTGGGTGAAAAATCACGTTTTATGTTAGATTTCAATATAACGCACTTAAAACATTGTGCTGATAGATGCAGTCAATACAAAGGAGTCGTGAATGTATTCAAAGTAAAGCCTCCAACCAAGTACAAGAATGTACATCAAAGTAAGTAAAAATCATTTCTAGGAAACA
The DNA here is from genome assembly GCA_932274075.1 of Diarsia rubi. Lineage (NCBI taxonomy): Eukaryota > Metazoa > Arthropoda > Insecta > Lepidoptera > Noctuidae > Diarsia > Diarsia rubi. The sequence goes on along the minus strand of OW026419.1, from coordinate 15,965,846 downwards.
ACTTTTTTTTGGGTTCCAAAATCATGTATTTATTACGATAAGACTCCATTTAATGCATTCTAAACATTTTGCTGATGGATGCTTTGAACAGTAAAGGGGTCGTGGGAATCTAACACAATCTAATAGAATGACAGCTTTGTCACTCTATGGAGTTTACAGCCGCGATGTTATGATAAATCTTATCAAAAACCAGCAAGATTTTGTAATAATCGCACAGAATTTTAGCTATTTCAAAATTTAAATTCGACTCAGTATTTGAATTTTTAAATTTGGCTGAATATAGGAAACGTGGTTTACATTTTAAATGTAACCAGGCGGTAGTAAAGAAAGCTTTAGTTCTGAAAGACAGTTTTATCGAATTTCCGCTCGAGTGAAATCGTGGTCCCGGGGTATTATAATAATAATTAAGGAATGCATTTATCGTCGCCTCTGCTATATTTTTCTGGTTCAAGTAGATAAATAAATTTTGGCATTAGCAGCACCCTTACGACACGGATAAAAATTAAATGTAGGTATACTTAAAAAATCCTAACGAAAAGCAAAGCACAATCAAACAAAATCAATTAAAATTATTTTAATTGATTTTTCATAACATGCCTGCGAAACGGGTTGAAAGTACTACTTTTCAGCCCTAGGGAGAATCGCTTTCAACTGACAACTGTCAAATTATTTTTTAAAAACTTGGTCTATTTTCACATTTTTATTGAACCATACTATTAGCGCTCTCACTACGTTACGGGCGCCAAACCCCGTCTCGGGACTGTATAAGTAATTTTCGCCCCTTGGATAACAATGTACTATATATTTGGCTGCATCCATATAGACTCGAGGCCAACCCCGACATAGTTAAGAAAACGGCTAAGCAGATGATGATACACTAGGTTATTTTTTGTAAGTTGTGTACTGGATACTTGTCAATATCTGAACAGTGAAAACGAGACATAAAAAAGTTAATATTTAGCTGCCGTTTATCTCAACTATATATAACAATAAATAAATCTGCATCAGACTACAAACATAATAAAATCACGTAATAGTTGGCTGTGGCCAGGGTCGAGCATTACGGACTGAAATAGCCTAGCCTTGTTGAACTGCCATTAAGCCAGCTACAAGCTTGTACCCCGTTCAAGGTGACGGCCATTTTGTTTTCAGTGTGCATTACCCCGTTCAAGGTGACGGCCATTTTGTTTTCAGTGTGCATTGTGAGATTTAAGACATTAATTTAATATCAACGCATACCGCGAGATTTAAACAGTGAAAGGCTTTAAAATAATAATCCACCTACGATAATCCGACGGTCTCTGCTTAGGACTACAACGACTACGTTGAAAAAAAAACAGACCTTACACGCTATCATACTAATATTATAAAGGCGGAAGAGAAGAGTGTGTATGTTTGTTTCTTTTTCACGTAAAAACTACGGAACGGATTTGGATAAAATTTGGTACACAGATACTTTGTAACCTTAATTAACACATAGGATAGTTTTTAGCCCGATTTTATCTTCCCGTGGGATAATTTTCGAGTTGTAGCGGGTGAAGCCGCTGACAACAGGTAGTGAAGAATAATTTTAAAATGAATTAGAGTTATGACAGATATTATTATGTACAAGAAACGTATAGTGCATTTATCAAATGCTTAAAATATTATTATAGCATGTATTCCCTTCATGAAAAGCTTTATTTCTTAAATTGTGTTTTATTCTATTTAATCCAGTAATCCGAACATTCCAAAAATCCGGCACACGATTTATGCGAGACCAGTTTTCTTTTTTTTAGAAGTCATCAAATGGCTCCTCCCGCTCTGGGCAGAGCGGTAGGGAGTGTCAGACTTCTACTGACTAAAAACCACCCATGTTCCTTCTTAACCCTTTCTTTCGAGGACGCAGTATCTCTTTCGAAGAACCCGCAGCCTCGACGGGATAGTGAGACCCTACTATATGTATTAATAATTTCACATTTATCAATTATTTTTTATCGACTTTCATGGTGTCTCGCCATTTGTGGTTTAAAAATTACTGTTAACCATCATCAAGGAACTTATTTACTAACTGGAACGTGCACGTGCAACTCAAAAGCGTTCCGAGCGAGATTACCTCGAAAGTTCATTTGTCATCTTTTTCTAATAGGGTGTCTACTATTTTTGTACTTATATTTGGAATAGTTATTATCGTTTTTGATGTAACTTCCTAGCACCATATTCGATTCAAGTCTATTAGCAAAGAGATGACATTCACTTTAGAGGTTATCTCGCTCGGAACGCTTTTAAGTTAATTGAATATGTAAGAAATAAACGTGTCAAATGTCAATATTCAATCAAAATGACAGCTTACAGCCAAGCCAGCGGGTGTTTGTTGTGTGTTGCAATTTTAAATGTACATTCTTATGCTTTACTACAAAACAAAGTCAATTTAAAGTAATTGAATAATTGAAAACTGTTTTCATTGTGTTTTCCCATTTTTTTTGTATGCTGTATCAAGACCTGGCCGGGAGGCTCCATACATGTGAAACATCTCCTTTATCACACAGAAAACTAGAAGGTACCTACTACACACCAGTCCCACAACCTAAAAAGTACTTGCGACCAACACTATTACTCCCCTGTAGGTACTTCTACAGGCAAAGGTACAAAACATACGTTGAATAATTCACGGTGGCGCCACCGTCGCTTTGTGGCCCTAATTTAGTTACACGCGAGACTGGGTCAAGATACTTCAATTTACACTGTAGGCTAGCTTTTGTTATTAATTAGGGCCTAATTTGTTTGTTTTACTGGAGAGTTTTTTTTGTGCGGGTGAGTTGGGTGTAGTCCTGTATTTTAATAGTTTTATGTAAGCACGCATGAAAAGGTGTTTTGCCTAATGACCTATTGTACAAGTTGTGTTGATTCACAAAAAAAAATTAACGTCTGTACCTGTAGAAATTAGTAAAATCCTGAGTATAAGAATTAGGACTTATTATCATGTTATTTGAGGTAAATGTTGTCTTAGATGGAGGACAGTATGTTAAACCTTTTCTTGTTCTTTTTGCGTTGATGGTATTTTTAAATCACATGGGCTAAGTAACTATATATAATGGCTAGGTAAGTTCCCACGCCAGGGCACCGCCAGAAGCGTAGACACACATTGTGAGTGCGATTTAGTCCAGCAGGGCTATTGTGTATCTTTTAAATGTCAGTGGCTATCATATTGTCCATGGATTAACTGTCAAATTATTTATGGTTTAGTAAAAATGGAACCATTTGACAGTTAATTGATGGACACTATATGATAGCAACTGTCATTAAAAGATACGCAATAGCCCTGCAGAACTTGATTCTTTTATTGGACTGTCCTCAGTGTCCATCCAAATGGACTTTTGACTTGACAACCTTATGAACTCCACTGACGCTGTTCTTGACTTCGGCCTATTTTTACTAGCGATCATGGTATCCAACTACTGGGCAAAGGCCTCCTCTTTCTCTTTCTTTACTTCTATCCTGTACAATATCCAACCAAGCATAGCAACAAACGTGAAGGTTATCTAAGTGATATATTTCATCGTTTTTCATATCCAGCTTGACGGTAAAGCTAGTTTCTTCTATGAACATCATAAATATGTCAAAAACGGATGAAATACCATCAAATATTTATAAACAATGAAAACGAAATTGTGTAATATGATTACACTAACTGACAAAATACACGATTTAAATTAAATGAATGAATACAAGTGCGATTGTTACAATTCGGGACAACAACAGCATTATAAATTCACACGTTTACCAGTGGAATATTAATTTTAATACATTAACACTACAGATGGACGTTAACGGGACACACAGACGTGGAATCTACATAATATTAATACACAGTAATAGTGAAAGCTGACAGATGTTTGAAAGCATAAACTGTGTTCTTTTTTATTAAGGGATGTGAAACGTAGGTTATTTAAAAAAAAACAACTTTGGCGTTGAATTCAGATGCCACTTACGTACTCGTATTTCAATATTTCAAACTGAATAGGCAGCAGATCTCTACTCACTGCGTTTAAATAAATCTCACTTTATATAATACCAGCTTTTGCCCGCGGCTTCGCCCGCGTGGATGTCGGAATATATCCCACAGGAACGTACTACCGTGATCAAAAGTACCCCATTTATTAATCTAGGTAAACTTCCTAAACCCCTTAATGACATACTGACAACAGATTTCGTTCGCGTGGTTGTCGAAAACTAAAATGCGTCGCTTAGACAAAGTATATTGGATCATTGCTCTGCGTTAACTTACTGACGCCGCGCCGCGCTGTTGTAAATAAGAAGAGGGTAATGCAAAGCACTGACTATATCTAATACTAAAGTTTATATAACGGCCGAATGGATCTTGATGAAATTTAAAACAAAGGAAGATTTTAGTCCCGCCGGGGCTGCTTGTTTTTAAGAGACACCGCGGCCTCGACGAAGAAGGAACATGGGTGGTTTTTAGTCAGTAGAAGTCTGACAATCCCTTTCGCTCTGCCCAAGCAAGAGCGGAAGGGGTTATTTGATGATGTACTACCACAAAAAAAGGTAGATTATAGTCGACAGGCCTTGTCGTTAGCGCGTCCGTGTTTCACGCGCGTCTTAAAGGGCTAAGAAAGAACATGGGTGGTTTTTCATCAGTAGAAGTCTGACACTTCCTTCCGCTCCACCCAGAGCGGGAGGGTCTGCTCTGCTTAGGCGGAGCCAACAACCGCAACCGAAGGTTCTCGTAGCGGCAATTGGCGGCGGCGACCTCTCGCGTCCTATCCAAGGTAGTGCAAGCCATGGTCCGGGGCGAGAGGGAATGAGAAGTAGTGATGCTATAGCGAAAGAGGTGATGGAATGTGAGAGGGAGAGAACCTCTCGTCCCAGCCGCTGCGGCAGACGCTCCGGGCGTCGGGGGTCACGTGATGGCTTCCGGACACCGTAGGCGAGGGCATGTGGACATTACGTAACGGGCTAACTAATCGTCCATCCAGGAGCATCCAAAAAACATTTTACCCTGATTTTTCCCAACGCGTGTCATATATTTGGTTTTTCTCTGAAGAGAACAAAGGGACATAGCCATTTCGTATGGTGGTTATTTCGCCCGGATCCTAAATTGTCTCAGCGTTAAACTCCCGATTTCCACGGCCTTGATGCGGTGATGACTGGGTAGCTGGTAACCCATATTCGACCAGTGGATTGCCGCCGATAGAAATGATCACGTCATGAAGTGAACTGAGACCGGTATTCAGCACGCGTTTATCAGTTACTATATAATAATAATATTCCACAACTATTACACAACGCCATCTAGTCCCAAGCTAAGCAGAGCTTGTGTTATGGGTACTAGACAACTGATAAACATACTTATATATTTCTAAATACATACATATTATAGATAAATTACACCCAGACACAGAACAAATGATCGTGCTCATCACACAAACATTTGTCCTGGGTGGGAATCGAACCCACGACCTCCGGCATAGCAGTTAGGGTCACTAACCACTAGACCAACAGGCCAGTCAAGTACTTCGATTTCGTCTCCAGTAGCACGCTTCAAAGCTCGTAGAAACTCTTCAGACAGATGATGGCGACACTTCTCCCACAAAGCTTCCGGGTTCGCGACTCCACAAAATACCAAGATGACGGCAAACAGATGATGCATGCGTCATCCCAGTTTTGGTCAGCGTCGAGAACCGGTGACGTGATACGCAGGCTGCGGGGTAAGTGGGATACTCCACGCCATCAAATGTCCTCAGAAAGGCGACAGACCGCAGGAAATAGTATTCACCTGTATTCGGGTGCACGGTATAAACTCTATCCAATTCTGTGTCCTTGAAAATTCCCGAAAAACCTTCCACAGCACCTTAAATTTTGTTATAAATCTATGCAGTTCTATTTGAGTTCTGTTTGTTATTACATATAGAGAAACTCAATGAATTTTATAAGACATAGATGAAGCAGCTTAAAACTTATATAAACACAATTTTTTAAATTGTTTTGCTCATCTCTGAAACGAATTAACGATACAATTTTTAAGAAGAAAATGCACAACTTCTTCTATGACTTTTAAAAACAACTATTAACCTCGCAAACATGATCGTATATAAATTAGCTATCCAAAAAGGGCTTACACATGTAATTCGACTGAAATCTCGCTGACAATTCATTTAATTTGAATTATGTTTTTCGGCCTAAGTTAGTTATATTGCGTGATTTTTAGTGTGAAGCTAGCTTATAGCATGGTTATTAACATAATAACAACATACAAATATGCGTCGTTAGATTACACGTTGTTACAGAATGCGTTGAAGAAATAAAGGTTCACTGCTTAGTAATATTCGTGCCAAATTTGAAGTAAATCCATGCAGTACTTTTTGAGTTTATCCCGGACATACATACAGGCAAACAGACAAACAGACAAAAATTCTAAAAACTATATTTTTGGCTTCGGTATCGATTGTAGATCACATCCCAACTATTCTTTTAAAAACATATTCAATGTACAGTTTTGACTTTCCTACGATTTTATTGTATGTATAGATTACAGAATGCGTTGAAGAAATAAAGCTTCACTGCTCGTTCCCCGTAGGTGATAGCGTGATAATATGTAGCTTTTATGTTGACCCGACTTCTTAGTAATATTCGTGCCAAATTTGAAGTAAATCCATGCAGTACTTTTTGAGTTTATCCCGGACATACATACAGACAAACAGACAAAAATTCTAAAAACTATATTTTTGGCTTCGGTATCGATTGTAGATCACATCCCAAGTATTCTTTTAAAAAAATATTCAATGTACAGTTTTGACTTTCCTACGATTTTATTATATGTATATAGATATAGATAACATAACCTCACACATGGTCCCACAGGGTAGGCAGAAATCATAGAACGCTACGATCCATAGATACTCCTCATTCACGTTCAAACATTTGGTCATACACGCAGGCCGGTTGTGAGTACTACGCACCTGTCCTTTCTGAAGAACCACGATAATTTTGTCTATAGCAGCATATGTATAAGGACAGAAAATGCGAAAATGCGAAATGAGACTTGTAGCATATTCCTTGGCGCAGCGCAAAAAATAGCAATCTAGTTATGAACTAAAATACTCACTCGGACTAAATACTCAGCAGTTTACAATTTCTTATTGACAAAACAAAAAAAACTTTAGTAACATCCCAGTTCTGTTTCGAACCAGCAGAGTTAGGTTCAGTAGTAGCAAAGACAAAACGTCGTCGGTCTGTGAATAATGCATGAACATTTACTGGCGGGAGTGAATCATTTTAACGCTGAGCTGCGTTCGGGAGGCCTGCTAATAATTCAGTCGGAATCATAGTGTTAGAGATGAAATGAGTGGCTCTGATTTTGGGAGTGGCATTCGGTTTTGTTTGGCAAACTGCCTCGTGTACAGGGTAATCGTGTAATGACAGAAATGGAAATAGCTTTTATCTACACTTAAATACTTTGTATACAAAAGATTCAGTTCTCGAAGCCATCAACCAAGCACTGTACATCACACTAAGTAGTGTTAGCTATTTTAATACATTTATAACTAGTTTTAAATTGTCTTAATTTCGATATGTCCTAAATCAGAACCATCAGGCTTAGTCACATTGACAGCTAGATAGTTTGTTTAAAAATTGATATGATTGCCCACGATTTGAGAATTTGCTTAAGATATCGTCTGTCAAATTTAAGAATCCGCTACTTGAGGCTAAGAATACGATTACGTGGGTGTTTGGAGCCGTTGTCATGACTACTGAGTCTAACTGAGCTGTGCAATTGACTTAAGACATGTATTGGATTGTGACTGTTATACCGAATTACATTTCAAGGATCCTTATCCGATTATCCCGGCGGGTTTTATAATTCGGCTTATCTACAAAAGATTAGGGTGTAATTCTGGTGGTGTCCGATCCAAACCCTTTTCCCTTAACTAAGAGCTTTAAAACAATAGCTATTTGTTGGCAGTTAACTCTAAAGCTTAAAAATATTTTAGTTACATAATCTTCTACAGGTCGAGGAAATCAATCTAGAATTGATCAAATAAATTACAATAATAACGAAAATGAAATTGATAAAATCATTCACACGTGAAACCTTACCGCGAATTATTAATTTCAGTTTCAAACCAAACAACGATAAATCAATTAAATACTTAATTTTCAATATTACCTAATCAGATAACAAGGTTCGGTCTTGAATTGCTCATTACTTCGCCACGCACCCGATTTTCGTGCCAATGAATTTAACCCGTAATCTGCAACATGGTTTTGCCTCTCGTATATTAATGGCTGCCCGTATCTACGTCAGTGCATATAAATGGTAATATCATAAAATGGAAAGCAGCAGAGGGTTATTTGTGCAGACGGACGTGCTTAGAATTAGAGCGTTCACGAAACTTGCTGTTCTGTTCTGAAATACAAATGTATTATTTGATATTAGGAGATTTGTAATTCTAGTTGTACAGTAATTGGGATACTTTATTATTATATGTGGTAGACCCCACAAACGATGGAGCGACGACATAGCGAAAATTGCAGGAAGAACTTGGACGAGGTTAGCCAGAGACCGACATGAGTGGCACAGCAAGGAGGAGGCTTTTACCGCCTTAGGCGGTCCTTACATTTAGTTTTAAATAATACAATTTGTGAATAAATATAATAATGAATTTAATTAATTAATGTAATGTATAAGTGTAATGTTATTTCTATATTAAATTAATCAATCTGCAAAAAAAAAATTGTTTACTATTGTCAGCATTGTAAATTGCACGTTTACAGTTGTTGTATATTATAATTAATTAATGTTTGTATTGATTATGCATGAATATGAAATGTAAGGAATCAAATAAAAGCTTTATTTATTTTATTTATTATTATATGAATGTTTTTTTTATTCAATCAAAACTGATATCCATGTTATAATTTTTTATAGAGCGTCTACCATGTTGCTTAGTTTTTTTTTTTAAATCAAAAACACAAATTCGATAGAAAACCAAATGTAAACCTGCTAAAATTTATCGCAATAACACATCTAAGTAGAAACGTGTAGTTTCTATTAACGTCTGCGTAATCGTAACTTGCCGTTAATATCAACAGCTACATGGCAGCTGTCGCTTTCCGAACTGGACTTTCCAATCTTGATTGAAAAATATCCCCAAAATCTGGAACCTAACCAACATTTTCCGATATGCCGTCCAGGAAATCCGTCTAAACTCCTTTTTTACTGTTTCGAAATTCAACACAGCGTTCTATACAGCTGGTACGTTTCCATCGAACTTAAAAACTGCAATATTGGAAGTCGAAACCAATATCGAGACTTATATAGAACGGTTTCTGAATAAAGCCGACCATCAATTTCAAATATACTTCACGTACTATCGCCACGTGATTCGCAGAGCAATGCAGTGCAGTGCATCCAAACTATAGGTACATCTCCATTTTCGATACTGACGCTTCGAAACTTTTGATTAGTTGAGAATTTTGAAGAAAATTTCTGTAACAATCTTAATTGAACCGCGTTTGTTCGGAACTTCTTTTTGTGGACTGTCCACTTAAGGAATTTTATTTTGATAATTAATAAATGAAGTTTAAGTGTTAACAAGTGTTTTTTTTAGTTAGTTTTACTAGTAGGTGTTGAAATGAGGAGTAGTTGCTGTTTTTAGCAACGGTAGCAACTTATTGAACTTCTAGATACCTATCTCGTTGGTCTAGTAGCCGCAAGCACGAGGCCGCAGTATGAGGCTAAGCATGTGGCCCTGGATTCGATTCCCGGTTCGGGCAAAGTGTTTTTGGGTTTTTCTATCAGAAATTCCTCAGTAACAGCCACGGAGGCTCACCCCAATAACATGGGGTGTAAACGTAACTGGTGAAATGTGGGTGTACTATTAGTTACACCACTCCCCAACCCTTGGGGGATTACAGGCGTGATGATGTTATTACTTTACAAATACTTCTAAGCTTAATCTATAATGACCACTTACACATCAATAGGGGATTGTACTGAGTCAAAAAACAATGATTCTAATTAGTCCGTCAGTTAGATTATCGAATAATTTTGGATATGTGTTTTTTGTTTTATCAAATTAATCAAAATTGACGAAGATAAGATGTGGTTGTGACGTCATTTGAAAGTACAAAATGTACTATCATATGACGTTTTCGAAGAGTTCACGAGTTTTCCAAGCACTGTATTGACTTCATTATTTGTTTATGTGAAAGAAGAAAAAATACGTCTCCAACATTTTTTGGAAATCTATCTGACGGACTAATTAGTTTTTTTTTTGTCCGATCCCCTAACACTTTCTGTAGACTTATAAACATCTGTCACATTTTAATAATGGTATCGTGGCTTCTAAGAAATCTTTTTTTTTTTGTAGGTACATTGAATGCACTACTTCTTGGAATCTCTTGTTGTGGGAAAGGAAAAATAATACAAGATAAAAGTACAATTCCTGAAATTCAGTTTTTTCTTAAATGAGAAAGAATATAAGATACTATCTACCTGTGACTTCCATTCAAATGGAAGCTATTTATTTCTTATCACATTATACGATACCAACAGAAGTTTACACATCAACGATCAAATCTTTGCTTTTCAAACTATAGTCTGAAGTAAAGTTTAATTACAATGTCAAATTATCTTGTCAAATTCACAATAATTCAGAAATAAACATAAAATAAAAATTATAGGTATGTCAACTGGTGTCTTATATAAAACAAGTAAATTAAAATGAAATGCTATGTCAAATGGTGTCTTATATAAAACAAGTAAATAAAATTAAATCGGAAATTCTTAGTTTAGCAAGAAATAGTAAACAAGTAAACAATGCAATGTCCAAAAGGGCAGTAGATGATGATGTCAACATTAATACATACACTAGTTTTACTTGTTATATGTTATACATTAATTACGAATACAGTCTTAATTAACATAAAATCGCGCATTTAAGGGATAATATGTAGGCCATACAAATATTTGTTCTGTTCAGAGATGGAACCCGTGACACGCAACGCAGCCGTCAATCGCTCAGCTTCTGAGCCGTATTGTCCAAAATAGTAAACCCTTGTAACGTCGCACGTTACATTTTGCACAAAACAAAACATATAAACTAAATAAACAATAAAAACAGCAACATTCCAATGTTTACTTTCATCCACCTGTCAAGGAACCGCAGACGTCAAAATATAATAACCATAGAAAATTACAAGTAGTGCGGTAGCAAATAGTAATTACTAAAAGCACAAGATGCATCAACTATCGGGCGCGCGAGTGAGGATTTATCTATGGGCTCGCGTATGTCCCATCTCTATCCAACGCTGCCAACGCGATCTTTTCGTTTGACATTAGGAATTTTGGTTTTTCCCGAAGCGGTCACACGTCTCACCATATCTAAATTATATGTGATTTCACACGTGTCTTAACTCGCCATTATCCGGGCCTAAAACAATTGCCTACCTAATCAACATAATTCTCCGCCATCGAGCAATTAAATTCGGTGTCTTTGAAACCCCCATACTGGGTAAGTGTTGGATAGCATGATATGTGTATATTTTGTGTTCTTGGTCCTTATAGGTTAACTTGGCATGTATGCTTAATTTTATCTATTTTATTGTACGCTATTTCATGTATTTAATTTCAATCTAATGCCTTCAGCTCAATGCATTTTGATTTTTTCGTGCTTCACACTCAAAATGTGCTATCATGCCTTATTTTCACTCTTCCCACATGTAAACTCCGTCTGATTGTGACAATCCACCAACACCTTCATTAGTGCATTATTATTGCTGTTCGCTCTGCTTGGCTTGGTGTCGCAATCAGCGGAGTTGGCCTTTGGTCATCTCGTGACACGCTGGACGTCATGTTCCAGGGTCTAAAGTTCCGGCTAGAGCACCCGCAAGTTCGACGTAAAGAAGAGCTGGCCATCACCCCTACGCATCCAGCGTGGCACCTCGCTGCGGTCATCGCCACGCCGCGCCGGCTATCAGGGCAGTACAGCACATCCCACAGGGATGCCTTAGGAGGTTGTGTCCGTAGACCTTCCCACACCCCTTTTATTTATTCAAATATATTTTATGTAGACTGGTTGCGTGGTCTTATTTTTATTAACCTGCGCCACGCACCCCTTTTCCGTCACACCCTATGCTATCTACACTGTCCAGGCGGTACGGGAAAAACGCTCGTATAAGAGACTTTTTCCCGTACCCCGTGTCCACCATTTTGCAAATACTGCATTTGATGTTACGAGGGCAGTACTAAAACCGTATGAAACCGATTACGAATATGTGAACGCACTAATTAAGACAAAAAATACCAGAAGGGATTTATGAAGACCAAAGCCGAATTATTTATTACTTAATCTTTATTTACTACCTCTCCATGAATTCATGTTCAGCCCATTTTGCAGTCGTGCCCGAAAAGATTTTGTACTGGATAGCTAGAAGCAGCTTACTAACTGCCGCATTCAGAATCTTTGGACACTCGAACGCCGCTGCGGATTGCTATCGCTTCATCTCATATGTAATTTTTAGAAAGGAAAATAAAAATAATGTACAGATGTACCACTCGTAGATAGATAAATATGTAGGTACGTCTGGTCTGGTCGCTATATGAGCATATAGCGACCTTTTAAATTTTTGAGGGATGTTGGACTCCTCAGTGTTCTGACTCACAATAAGTACTCTGATGATACTGCGAGCCATCATCATCTGCCTACCCTTTTCCCAAGTATATTAGGGTCGGCTTCCAGTCTAACCGGATGCAGCTGAATACCAGTATTTTACATGGAGTGGTGTTACTGGGTAATACGATAGCTATACCCTTTGGTAAGATTGGTCAGACTTTCAAGGGCCACTGACTACTACGACTGTCAAAGATCTATGAATGACAGCTGTGTCCAACGGCTTAGCGTGCTTTCCGAGGCACGGGGGAAAGTCGGTATGTAATGGGTGACCACCCATCCACAGATCACCTGGGCAAGCGCTGCCTAACCTGGCAGTTATTATTACGCCAGGAGTTCCGTGAGTTTCAAATATAAAAAATAAGGATCAGGCCATAGGTAAAACTATGTTTTTATAGGCCTATTACTATTGACCTGGGGACAGAGACGAAGTCGACGATGGAACAACCTAACCTAAAAGCCAATTAAGATCGGAACCGGTTTTGGTAACTAAAATAATCGACCTAACAAAATTGTAAACTCAAGTCACGTAAAGCGTTGGCTTTTGATAATTCATTCAACTAACTAAAGCACTTGACGGGCATTTAATTTGAAACTGGGATTTAGACTATTATGTATTCTGTGACACCTCTGCACTGTTTTAAGTAAATCAAAATTTATTGAGCTTAAGTGGGCATTACAATAGATGATATTGAATGCCTCCAAGACACATTAAGATATTCGTCATCATCTGTGCCTAGCCTTTCCCAAATTATGTTGAAATCGGGTCCCAGTCTAACCAGATGCAGCTGAATACCAGCATTTTACATGAAGCGACTATCTGACCTCCACAACCCTTGTTAAGACTGGTTGCCAAACATTCGAGCCTCTGACTACATGTAACGGCTTTACGTGCTTTTCGAGGCACGGTGGAAACTAGGTATCTAAGGATCCAAGGACCCATCCAAGGACCGATCTTCCCGTCGCGGCTGCGGGTTCTTCTAAAGAGATACCACGGCCAAACAAAGGGGTAAGAAGGAACATGGGTGGTTTTATACAGTAGAAGTCTGACACTCCCTACCGCCTACCGAATAAGATAGTCATCCCCGGAAAATCGAAGCCATTTCATCGCTAACTTAGCTAAGCACAAACAATATACTCCACTCACGAACTCTCAGGTAAAACCGCCAAGAATATCATCGTTTATTACATTACTGTACCGAAATGTAGCCATTAACATATTAAAAGGCTTGTCATTTATTCTTGGAAGTGCGTGTTTAATACTTGCCATAACCAGCGCACAATTCAATTCAATTCAATTCATTTATTTCAGGTTCATAACCCATATTTGAAACATATTATATCATACACAAAATAAATACAACATCAACACACATACAAATAAGTTATACAATAATCATTCAAATTCATTCATTAATTATACAGTAATCAAATTTAAAATTCATTCATTATTTTTTTTACAGTAGTCTCTTACGTGCGACACTATATGTTATTTGTCTGTCACAACAGTGTCGCACATAAGGGCAGTCCAACCTATTTCCTATCATAGTCAGAACGGTATTGGAGCTGGCCCGCACTCTGCGTACAAGAGACGCGCAGCGCTTGCGCATGGTCGCATGGAAGCAGTCTGTGCGCGCCCATGCGAACATACCCGAAGCGCTGCAATAGCGAGGCAGACCCAAAACCGCTCTGAAAGCGTTATTAAACTGAACGCGGAGAGCGTTATAACTTTTTTGCGTGTAAGTAGCCCACAGGCTGCAGGTGTACAAGGACGTGCAATATGCTCGGAAAAGAGTTATTTTCACGCCATCCGAGCAACGCGCGAACCTGCGGGCCAGCATATTAGCTCTTTTGGATAACGCCCTCCGCTCCCGTTCCAAGTCAGCATGATCCCTGAGGTCAGCCGTGACTATATGCCCTAGGTATTTAAACTGATTTACCCTGTCTAATGGTACACTATTTATACTAATAGGTGGTACATAGTCTGGGCATTTAGCACCACCGGCCTCAAAGACCATGTACTGACTTTTCTTAATATTATATATAAGTCCATGTTTAACAGCGTAATCCTCACATGTCGCTATCAACCTCCTCAGGCCACAGATCGACGCGCTCAGCAGAACCATGTCATCCGCATAGCTTAAATTATTAACACACACGTCGTCTACATGACAGCCGACGTGCTGGCTGCTCAGCGCGACGATCAGCGCGTCCATATAAAGGTTGAATAACGTGGGTGAAGTCAGTCCGCCCTGTCTTACGCCGCACTGTAACCGATATGGCTCCGACATTGCCCCCGACCACCTGACGCTGTTGACTTGGTGCGTATACCAATACTTGAGGATGGTAACAAGTTCTGGTGGAAGGCTG
Organism: Diarsia rubi; assembly: GCA_932274075.1. Classification (NCBI taxonomy): domain Eukaryota; kingdom Metazoa; phylum Arthropoda; class Insecta; order Lepidoptera; family Noctuidae; genus Diarsia; species Diarsia rubi. Next base: position 15,950,802 of record OW026419.1, on the reverse strand, counting down.
ATACTTTCAAGTTTTTCCCACAAGAGATCATACGCCACCAAATCAAAGGCCCTGGACAAGTCGAGAAAACACGCATATACCGGGGTCTTACGGTCGTTATAATATCTGACGGTATGCTTAAGACACAGTATGGCACTTTCCGTTGATAATTGGGGCCTAAATCCAAACTGATTATCATGCAGAGATATATAATTACTTAACTGTGTATTAAGCAAACCGTCAAACAACTTTGCTGTAACCGTAGCTAGAGATATGGGCCTGTAATTACCTTTATCTGCTAAGTCACCTGTTTTATCTTTAACTATAGGCACAACCACAGTTTTCATAAGATCCGGCGGAAGATAAGAGTGGCTCACGCATAGCGTGTAGAACATTGCTAATACTCTGTTTATATGTGGGCCAGCGTGAACTAGGTGTTCAATGGATAGGGAATCATGACCTGGGCTCTTGCCTTTAGTCATGTTCTTAAGGGTTACAGCCACATCTCTGGCACTAAACCTCACCCCTACTATCCCTTCAGGTAACTCACCATTATGAACCTCACACGCCGGACCCAACGGTGACTGTACAGAAAATTGATTCTTAAAGATATCAGCAATGCCTTTACAATCACTCACCCCATCGACACTCACCGGAAGTCCCGGTTTGGCGTTAACTTTGTTGGTGCTTTTCCAAAAGCCTCGAAAATCACCTTTGGCGTGCTTTTCCGCAAGACTGTCCATTTTAATCTGGGTTTGATTATCTTGACACCATTTTAACTGTGATTTAAAAAGTTTCCTGCTGGCACACATTTCATCGAACATGGGGCCAGTGTTAGGTTTACCACACGACACCCATTCCGTAAACTTCATTCTAGCCTTCCGGTGAGCCTCGCTGACGTGCCTATTCCAACCCACTACGCGCGGCCCACTCCCAGTTCTCACAACGTCCTCCCGACCTGCCAAGGACGCAGCACGAAGGGCGGACACAATGTCAGAGTACATCACATCAAGAATACGGTGGTGATCGGGGTCATTACAGTAAAAATCAGCACAATTAATACACTCGGTAGGAAAGTTAACCAACCTTAAACGTTTATGACACTCTGAGGTATATTTCGCGATCTGTTTCTTATTTCTAGTGCCCCATGATACAGAGTTCTCGGGCAATGAAATTTTATTCTGTAATTTAGGTGTAAGTAAATCCAGGTCACACTCTATGATTAAAGGAAAATGATCAGACCACAGTGTGTCATAATTAACGTAAACATTAGTGACAGATCGTTTTGCCGATTGCGTAACTATACAATGATCTAACCAACTGCACGTACCGTGCGCATCACTAATGAATGTGTATGTACCCGAGTCCATACCGAGAATATCAACATCAATACATGTCCAATATTGTTCACTACAGAAACTAGATAGCTCATTAAAAAATAATTCGTTTATATCAGCATTATAATCGCCTAACATAAAAACCGATTGAATATTGTGTTCGTCTATAATAGCACTTACCGCACTCAAACAGTCCGTAAAATCCGGTAGGTTATCCGCACAATTATTAGGCATGTATATACTCATCACAAGCACTGGTCGGTCTTTTGTTGTCACTTTTAATGCACTAATACGGGCATTATCACACCGCAACACTGACACCTGTTGGAAAACACTGCTTCTCCATAGTAACGCGACGCCGCCAAACGGCCTCCCACGCAGTACGCCGGCGGACGTGTCCACCGCCGACGTACCTGTGTATCCGAAGCCGCTGTCGATCGTGCCGAGATACGTTATTTCCTCAGGCAATAACCACGTTTCTTGCAGTGCAATTATGTCACAGGTGCGACATAACTCCCTAACACTATCTACTGATCGCTTGACGTTCTTACAGTTGAAGCTGGCAAATCGATATTCACGTCTATCCATTATTTTGTTGCTTAGTGCCGTCCACAGAAGAGAATCCGTTCGTATTTCTGTAGTTAAAATTCATGAAGCGTCTAAATATGATACCGGCAGGCCATATATTTTCATCCAGGTATAACGGAAGTTTGGATTCAGACACAATTTATAGGCATTATGGCCCTTCTCCTTTCTCATTTTAATTCTTTCAAGACATACAGTTTCCTGTGTTTTTCGGTAAATGTATGTAATTATGTCGTCCTCTGTTGTTTCACCGTGAATATTCGTAATGAGTATCGGAATTTTCCTTTCAGCGGCTTTAAAATTACAATTTAAATCCCTTGCAATTCCTGACTTGCCCGCAAAACGATATTGTGTGCGTTTCTTATACGAGACTTGTTGCCATTCCTCGTCTTTATTACGACGTTTTGGTGAGATGTCGTTAGCACCCGCACGCTGTTGATTGGCCAATAAAGTCATAGTGTTCTCAGTGTCCGTCAGCTGACTCGCTATCGCTACCTGCACTGGCGGTGCCGCGTTCGGCCCGGGCGACAGTACGCGCGATTGATGATTCGATGGCTCTGACGTAACCGCAGCGCTCGGCGCTTCGTCACACTTATGCGTCATCGCAATGTTGATACTGCCAGCCGGTTCCGACCGTTGTTGTCGGGATCCCTTCAACTTTGAATTCTGACTTTTTTGCTGTTGTTTCTCATCTACCCGCATAATTTTTCTGTATCGCGGTGGAGTTTTCTGATTGCTATCACTGCCCAGGCCACTATTATTGATGATGCTCTCTTCATTCATTGAAGAATTATGCACGTTTGACAGTCCCATGGGGCCACTGTCGAGTAACCAAGCACCTCGCTTTGTGTTTAATTTAAATGCGGACGTTGGTGGTAATGAGTCACATTTAATTTTAAGGAATTCATCTCTTAACTCGTTCACATCATCCAAGGTTGCATATGTGGTCTTGATCTCGTTAATTGTAGTTTGCATCCGTACTATGTCCTTTAAAAGCTTCGTGCAGTCTAAGTGATCAAACGTTATCGGCGGTAGTTTTTCTAGCTGCCGAGCCACAAACACTGGGATTTCGGTTGGCTCTGCAGATTTAAACACCTTAATTATGTCCGCCATATCTCGTTCTTCCTTCCCTTTGTTTTTCCGGACAACTTTGCGCAGCTCCGTGGGCATGGAGTCAAACAGAAGCGATTTAGAGGTCTTAATTTCATCACTCGTAAAAGACGAAGTACAGATCCGCACTAACGTTACTTCGTCAATCACGGACACTTTGTTTTGGATGTACGATAACATCTCGTCTATTACAATATTACACTTGCTACACTTTACCACGTTCGTCATTTTTGCAAAATTAGCGCTATCGATTATGCGCGACCGTCCCGGATGGTTGCGCGGGCGCGACTCCGGCAATGACTACAATGGCTGGCGTTATAACTTAATCGTGTTACTATTATGATTAGTTTTATGATACGAGTTCAGCATAATGTGTTAGAAAAGTGGTGTGTGGTGGGGACGAAAGTCATTTGTGGTAATTTTAGCTGAAAGTCTGAAAATTACTTTGGGTAGATTGAATTTGCCACATTGACCGGGACCGGTCAATGTGGCGACACCTAGGGGAGGCCTCTGTCCAGCAGTGGACGTTTTTTTGCTGTAATAATGATGATGATACGAGCAGTGGTGACGGCCTCGACTTACGAACTGTGAGTCGTGGGTTCGAATCCAGTCAGGTGCATTACTTTGTGTAATATATTTCAACACCACTGCTCTCAAAACGGCTAAGGAAAACATCGTGAGGAAACCGGCATGTCTTAGAACCAAAAAATTCGAAGACATGTGACATCTACCAATCCGCACTGGGCACGCGTGGTGGATTATAGCCCATCCCTCTCCTAGAGAGGAGGCCTGAGTCCCTGCAGTGGGAACATTATAGGCTGATGATGATGATAATGATGATACGAACTACCCAGCCGGCCCAGAGTAACGTGTTGGTAATCGTGAGACAGGATTATACCAACGCAATATATTCGACCTAAGGAATTTCTTGAACCCATTTTACTAGCACTAAAGTTTTTTAACAACACATTATTTAATATTCGGTTCTTAAATATCGCTAAGAGACCAGTATTTACCCTTATATTTTAGCCCTGACGTTTTTTTGCGACCGGATTTCCTAAAGAGCGCTGCGGATTTCACAAGACCTTCGAGGAAACGGGTCCTTGAGATTTCTTTAATAAACGAGTATTATAGACCTCTGGATATAATATACAGTGCGTAGAGGGTAAAATCATTCACTTCCCTTGATGTTACAGACCCTTTGGGGAACCCTAAGCTGCCTACTTCAAATTCTTTTCATATTTTTAGCTACCAAATATAATAAAAGTTATAGCTTTAAACGTGAATGTAACATTCCTTTCTTGATGGTAATAGTTTCTATGCAGTTTCTTGTCCAATCTCCTCCTTAGAGTTTTAGAATGGTGAACTACGATAGTTTTAACTTTTTGACAAACTCATCAACTACTTGACAATTTAGATGTGTCTGTAAAATAGTTTATTTAAAGTAAATGTGTTTTAATTTCGAACAATATGTATATTTAAGTGATAACATCCAAAGCAATAGTCTCATTATCAATTGGATAACACTAATAAAACAATAGTCGATGAAAGTTCGTTTTTAATTCGATTATCAGTGAGGTAGTCGACGAAACTTACAGCAAGTAGGTACTTCATCTCTCTACCATCAAGAACTTTCTTCAAATCTTTTACCTAGACTACAGACAGTATTAAAGTAATAGTTTGATTACTAGTTCTTTTGTAATAGCTGAAATTAATATTTGAAAACTACAAAATACGGGGAAAATATTTTAGGAAAACAATTGAAACACAAAATACAATAACCCTCCTTTTGGGCTTCGCCGCAGCCGGGTAAAAATAAATATCTAGTTTAAAACAAGAAAGCATACATTATTAAGTTAACAGAAAAAGTGGCCAGTCTTTATAAAAAGAAGACAAACTTATAATAATTTGGTTATCCCCTGTTCAGAGCAACAGGCTATTGAGGAAGAAAAGAAAATTACCTTTCCCGAAAAAAACAATTGAAAGAAAGTTCCTAATTTAAGAAAAACTTATATTATTCTCCTTGATAATTCAATTTACAAAACGAAATAAAGAACTTTGTAATTTAATTTAAAAAGTCTGCTGGAACATTAAAATGGAGGAGAATTGGGTTTCTCGAATCAACAATGAATGTTCTAACGCCTCATTGAATTTGACATCTGTGAAAAATGGAGCTTTAAGCTCGCGTTGGCTGCAATGACAAACAATAGACGCAATGAAACTTGGTCGTTTGCCCCAATTCGGGCTCTCGATGCATACACTGGTTATCGCACAAGAAGACAGATTAGTTTGAAGTCATAGACCTGCACACGCGTTTACAGATTCTGGATTCGAATCCCGGGTCGGGCAAAAATTGCTACTGGGTTTTTTCATTTGACAGTTCTGATGACCCCGAGGCCTCGGAAAAACACGTTAAAGAATTATACCTGCTCCTGATTTCTCACACTTGTGCACAGTAATACTCGTATCTCCCGAATTAATGGCTTATCGCTGCTCGGTGAAGAGGAGTATTATATTTACTAGCTTACTTGGTACCTACCTGGACCTCGACCTGGACCAAGTACCTGGTAGATATTAAATATCTCAGCTAAAATCCAATGAAGATAAACTTCGAAGAAACTCGCCACCGAAACCGCCCTTACTCTATGACTTAATAAAATAAAATATGAATTGCGCTTCATGACATTTATGATTATTACTTACAGTTGTTAATTTTTCGTACAAATTGGTATTCTACCAAACGACTGAAATTCCTTTAATCCTTAAATTTAGTGTAATAGACCCCAAAGGGAAGTGTTTTCAGCGACGATTAATTTTAATGCTTTAATAAATCGTTGGTTGGGAAAGCATTTTTGTATCTAGAATTACCGTTTTGGTTTTTGGACCCCTTGATTTGCACGCAGCGTTGTCGGTTCTAAATAAATTAATTGTGATTGTTTTGAAAACAGTTTGTCATACTCTGGGACATTTTAGGACAGGATGACTATTTCTCGTATATTATGGCATCAACAATAAGGTACCTATAATATAATAATAATATAATATAATATAGCCTTTTAAAGCCAAAGTAAAATCTAATCTTTGTTTAAAAGCGTACTATTCCATTAACGACTACTTATATGATAAGAACAGTTGGTCGCTGAGTTGAACACAAGACAATGTTTGTTATTTATTTATGTTCTTTCTCCAAGATTAGTTTACTGATATGTTATGTCTTTTTATTATTATTATTATATACTTTTTTATACTTGCCTTACTATTGTATCGAGTCTGGTTCTTCTAACCAACCTAACAGACAGATGTGTGCTGGGGAGTTTGTTCCGCCACTTCTTCTTTCCAGCAAAAACACTAGGAAGTGTCGAAGCCCCGGGGGGCGTTTTGGGGGACTGTCTCTTGTAAATAAGTAAAGTAAAGTAAATTTTGACGTTCGAAAAGTGCTGATTATCAGCCTAGTTTGAATAAATGAGTTTTGATTTTGATTTGATTTGATTTATCACACGGTTTCTCAGTCGGTTCTTAATATTCATCATGCTCCTTTCCATTGCGTATTGGCAGGTTGAAAGTTTGCTAGTCGTGTATTGTGACAAGGTCCATGTTTGACTGCCGTACATGAGAACTGGTAGGATGCAGGTGTTAAATACATAGTTTGCTTTTTACATTCATATGAAGATTTGTATCCTTCATTATCTCTTTCAAACCCCAGTATCTCCTCCAACCATTGATTATTCTTCTTTCTACTTCTTTGCGCATCGGATTATCAGGAGTTATTAGCTGTCCCAGGTAGATATATTCATCTGTATACTCAATTCAGTCATTTCCTAAACTTATAGTGGTTCTTTCTCCGTTTGTCACTTACACATACTTTTCTTTTTTCACGTAAACTAAAAATAAAGACGATACTGTGTGTACTCGAGTGACGTAACATTTCAGTACATTTTTTATTGAAAATTGACATTACAAGCCCCCACTCATGATCTTTGACGCGTTTTATCTTTGTCAATTTTTATTTATTTGATAAAACAAAAAACACATCGAATTTGTTTCGATACAATCTAACTGACGGACTAAATAAAATCTTATATTTTTGTTAGGAAAGTAGGTACCCAATTTTATAGTTTCCAGCAACATTGAATTGACCATTGTCAGCCAGCACGTTATCAATGTTAAGAGCAATTTACGTCACTCCCCAAGGCCAATGTAATAGCCATGTGACCCATAATTTTCGAGGACACTATAATACGATTACCAAGTTGTTGAAAATAGCAAGTTCAAGTACAGAGTTCCTTAATTTTTTGAAGTAGACGACTGCAAAATGTATTGTAATTTTAAAATGATGGTTAATGGTTTAACTTCTTAACTGCCTCGTTCGTTGAAGTGTGAGTGTTGAACATGACATTCGATTCCGAGGAAACGCAAAATGTTATTGGAGTTTTACATCAGGATTGTTTGGAGTCAACGAAGTCTGGATTTGGCCCAGTTGCCCCTTAATAACAGGGCCCACTCACTCCGCGCTGTAATGCGACGCACCTTTACTTTCTATGATAGTGTAAGTTCTATAATTTTATAACCAAACCTGGAACGTCCAATCATATAATTTACGTCCAATTATACTTTTTCTTCTTTCTTTATTACTTTTTTGCATTACCAGTACATTTATATACTTGCTAACGAGATACATTTTCTTGTCCAACCCCAAATAAATTGTGCCGTAGAGTTAATTAAAAGACAGACCAGTAAATTACCTTACTCTGGCACAATTATTTGCCCTTTATTTTTTGGTTACAATTTGCGGAGGAAAAGTCCCTGCCAACGGCAACGGTAGAAGATACGTGTTTCGTTTACTCTTTTAATTTTCTTTTCAACCCTGAAAGTTAACAGGTCAGAGACACAAGAAAACTTGAGGATGAAAACTGTCAATCTCATGACTTTCCGAGCAGCAATACTGTGACTTTGAGATGTCCTAGCGAAATCAGAGTATCAAAGGAATAACATTACAGCTCACACTGCTTTCATAACCACTTCCGTGCGGCTATCGGTGCCTACTCTCTAAGAAATACCTCACAAAAGTTATATTTATCAAGCTTTATAAAAATTACAACACACCCTAAAAGCTAAGGAATTGGTGTGGGGTGGGTATCTGGATGTGAATCAACATAAAAATCCTTGTCACCAGTCCAAACTGGTTTGACTTGCCGTTCAGCAGAAAACAAAAAAAAAACCTAATAAATTAATAATGGATGTATATTGGAAAACTCATTAATTTATGAAATCGATAAGTACTTCGTTCAACAGACCACATGGTATCTACTTAATTGTTTTCGGCTCATTATTGCGTCATTACGACCTTCTGTTGTACCATTATCAATCACTTAGCTATATTGAACGATTACACGAGATGGGAGCGATGATAGCGATGTGAAAGGAAAAATACTCGACTTCGCAGAGTTAAAGATTAATCCGCTGTCTCCTAACGATTGATAGAAATACAGAAAAAAGAGTATTCAAAAATGACAAATTCAGTATCCATACAATTTCCTTTTTTTATTCAATTGACATATCTTAAAAAAAACTATAAAAGACATTAAAAAAATAATAAAAATATTAGCCCGCCAGTACTGTATTGGAAAAAGGCTCCAAGCTACCGCCATGTTCTAAATCCAGCTTTCTCCTCAGTTATTGGTCGAACATGGGCATGATCATCATTCGCCGATCAAGGGTGGCAGAATGAACCGTAGGACAGTAAACTGGGTTAAATCACGAATATTAACTTTCCCGATTCTCCAACTAAACCAACATTTCGTAACTACTTTTTAATATTCATACATTGAGAGTCCCATTTCGTCAACCATAAACAACTGTTTTTTGTATGGCACAGTCAGCCCAAGTTAGAAGAAAACTTCTTGTTGATGTTGCTATTTTTGTCTCTCCCTATGGCACACTAAGGTCAACTCAATTTAGAATGGGAAGAGACCAGATGGCATGGCGTTGGTGCCTTGGAAGGTGGGTAGGCCTTTGGTGTGGGATGCAACCTGTGTCGACACCCATGCGCCATGTCACGTTGCAAGCATGGCAGGCTGTGCGGGCGCTGCTGCTGCAGCTGCTGAGACCCTCGAGCGGCGCAAATACTGTAACCTCAATGGTAACTATAGTTTCAAGCCGTTTGGGGTCGAAACGCTCGGGTCATGGGGTCCGAGTGCGCGCCTCCTTTTAAGGAGATCTCTCGCCGTCTAGTCGACACTTCGCGCGAGACCAGAGGGCTGGCTTTCTTTGGTCAAAGGATTAGCATTGCCATTCAACGTGGCAATGCTGCCAGTCTTCTGGGCACGTTCCCGGTTGTCAGCTATGCGGAGGAGTGCAAAGACGCCTAAGTAATCGTTGTATATATTTAAGTATTAACTTTTAGTTTTAATTTGTAATTTCTACTTTTTGTATTCTGTTACAACACAATATGTGCACCTACCACAATGTTTGAATAATAATATATTTAGAATTCAAACAGAAAGTACTAGATCAGTATAGTGAAGAACACGCTGGTGCCGCTAAAAGTGTATCACCATCTTCCTGCTCTTAGCACATGTCATGTGTGGTCGGCGCAACACGTTCTTTTCTTCCATTCTGCCCTGTCAGTCGTCACATTATCACTTATTCCTTTTTCCTTCATATCACTTCTCACACACTCCATTCTACTTTTCATTGGCTTTCCTCTCCCTCTCCATCTATCCACATTTATATTCATCACTTTTTTAGTCACATGGGATTCTTACCTCCTTATGACATGCCTATACCACGATAGTCGATTCACTTTTAATTAAAAGTGCACGCACGATTTAATTTCCGCATCTAATCTAATTAAATAGTTGCTATGCATACAAAGTTCAATGAAGAAACTGTGTCACACACTCCTCCATGGCATATGAAAATGAGATCATACTCTTACGCGTAATTAAATATTTTTAAATGCACGTCAGACAAACTGTTGTTGGTTAGCTATATAGGTTACATAAATAATTATGTAATAAACTCATCATCTGGCTAGCCTTCCAATTAAATTAAACTACAACATTTTACAAGAAGCGTTTGCCTGTCAGACCACAACACAGTTAACACCCATAGGTAAGACTGTTTGAGGGAGTTTCGAGCATCCAAAAACCTATACCACCTTCGAAAGTTATATAAATGAATATTTAGACCAACAGCTTAAGTAACTTTGAAGACATGGGTCTCTCCTTTAGCTCACAGTTCGGCCGTCTTATGACGACGACAGGCCGTGTCGACGGCGCGCGGCGCGGTGGTGTTCCGCGCGCGCCTAAAAGAGATGTCAGCAAAATGTTCGAAAGAGATACTGCGACCCCGGACACAAAGAGCTAAGAATAAACATGGATGGTTTTAGTAGTAGAAGTACGACATTCCCTACCGCTCCGCCCACAGCGGGAGGTCATTTGGTGAATTAGAAACTTCCAAAAACAAAAAAGGTTCGGCCCTCCATGATGTACGGGTCGCCGGACCTCGACTCATGGACAAAAGATAACTGGCGACATGTGGGTGTACTATTAGGAACAGCTCTGCCTCACCCATCGGGGATTAGAAAGGTGATGTTTTATACAGGGTGTAAATTAACCCTTCACACATACGTGAACCAAGCATTCTATACATCAAACTAAGTACCCCTATGCAAATTTGTTTGCTGGGAAACTACTTTTTTTTGGGGTCAAAATGTAGCACTCTTAAAACATTGTGCTAGTGGACGCTTTGCATAGTAAAGGGTCATGGAGGTAATTTATGTAAAGTTATAACCTGAAAAACTAGTATTTACAAAAACAGCTGTGAGAAATTTCCCCCAATATCTCCGTAACTAGGGGGTTCCCAGGTATGGTCTAGAACCAAAAAGTTATCACAGTGGTGGGGAGAACAAGTGCCCTCGTTTACATAAAGGATACTTTTACATCCTTTATATGTTACCGAGCTATTAGAAAGTTGATCGTTACTTAAATTCACGCTGTAAGAAAACTACTTTCGAACAATCTGAAAAAAAAAACCAATGCTAATCGGCTGATAAACGATCCCTCGTGATTATCCGCAAACAATCTATAAGCCAAAGCATCTGTTACTTCGATATTGATTAGTTCGCTGACCAGGCAGTGCACTGGCCGTGAAACATTCACTCAACACCACCTCAACACTAAAAACTACCCTATTCAGGAAACAATAAGGGTCGATATAGATTGTATAAAGAACAAGTTATGCACTGGCCTGAGAAATGCAAAGGTCACAATCCTCTTGGAAAATTGCTTGCTGAAAGGGACATTGACAAATAGGGGTATTAATGCTCGTGAATGATGAGTACGTTTCTCATATAGAGTGAATCGTAAATTCTTAAATGTATGCGCATATTTCATGATGGGACGCGGAATAATTGCGAATAATTTGTTACTCGTAATCGTTGGGTTGTCCACGTGATTTAAATGGGGACGATTGCTTATATCGGGTTAACTGGGACAATCGCTTATACCTGGGGAAAGTAGGAACTGGAATATTTATTACTGGACAGATACTCGTAGATATGGAAATGTCCTGTAGGATTTTTGTTTTGGTCATTTGGTTGGTAAGTGAACTTTTGAATGGTTTTTCTATATTTATGTCGGTCGTATGTATTATTCAATTATTACGCTCTTCTATTATTTAACTCAAATTAATTAGATCTATGAGTAGTTAAAGGTTATTCATAAATAGAAATACAAGGTGGCTGGGCCACCGATTCTAAAACGGTAACATACTTAGTGTATCATACTGCCGCGCTTGCCTGGGCTGGTGGATGGGTGACCACCCATTACATATCCAGCTTTCTCCATGTCTCGAAAAGCACGTTAAGCGCTTGATCCCGGTTGTCACTTGTAGATCTTTGACAGTCATAACAGGTCGTCAGTGGCCTGAAAGTTTGACAATCAGTCTTACCAAGGGGGTTATGAGCAGTGGTGGCACTGTGGTTGCGGCCCCGACTTACGAACTTACGAACAGCAAGTAGTGGGTTTGAATTATATATACTAATACTAATACTAATTATTTATTATTTATTATGATAACATCGTGAGGAAACCGGCGTGTCTTAGAGCCAAAAAATTCGAAGATATGTGACACCTACAAACCTGCACTGGGTGGATTATAGCCCATCCCTCTCCTAGAGAGGAGGCCTGACTCAGTGGGAACACTATAGGCTGATGATGAAGGGGGTATCGAACATTACCCACTACTAGCTGAGTTGTAGAGGCAGTCACTCCATTTAAAATACCATACCATTGGAAAAAAAGGCTATGCAAATGATGTGATGAACTATTATAAACCTATTGTCAATACAATACGACAGAAACGCAAAAATTTAGATTTTTTTATTGGCAATATAAAAGAAAGCACTGAGTGAGTTACGAGCAAAATCGAATCAGTTGCGACCGGGAAATGTAAAAATCATATCGATGTTTAAATGGCGCAATCCATCTTTGCTTAGGAAATATTCAATATGGAAATCTTCGCAATAAATACACATCGTGTGGTGCAATAGACCATGAAGACCGTGGCATGTTTTGTTTTTTTTTTCATTTCATAGCTGTATGCTCACTAGATTATAAATTACTTTTAGATAAAGGGAGAATTGAATGAAGGTAAATTATTAAAACACTACTTGTCCCAAAGGTGTTGAAAGTAAAATGCGCTTATGTGGCGTTAAGTGCTGAGTTACAGAGTGCACCATACACAAGAAGCTGTCCGCCGTTTTCGTCACATCGGGCATGGTCGCCGCCAAATGGGAAAGGCCAACAGTGTGCTGCATTAGGATGGGTAGATTTGACTTTTTTAATAGATTTTCAACGTTACCGTTAAAACATTAGATTCATGGTTGATTGGGACAGTTTCGGGTAGTTCGATGTGATGCAAGTTTGTACATCGTAGGGGATGTACTTCAGGTATTTGGGTTGATAAGAAGACAGCTGTGTTTTGTTTCTCATAGCTGTGAGCAATTCTGTTTCAGTCAGTGCCTGAAAAGACAGTATCTACCTTTGTTACTGTCACCTTGGAAACAAGATTTTTAAAACGCCAGAAATCATCACCACATATTATAGAACAAAGACCTCCGGCGCGTCTGTCTGTCTGTTCGCAATAAACTCAAAAACAACACAAAACAATATTATTGTTTACACCAATGGATATAGTGGTTCTCAAGGAAGGTTTTAGTAAATAATGTAACTGACATTCACGTAGGCGAAGCCGCGGGCATCAGTTACCCAATAATTGAAACAAAGCTGTATAAACCCACTACAGTTCACTTAAGACATTCTCTTGATCCGATGGTCCAGGAATGTTACCGATGCATCGTCAAAATATCTTCGGTTCAGAACGGTTCAATGTGCAGCCATAGTGGTAAGTCACAGTTTCTTCTTTTTTCCTAATGATATAAATTTATTGTTAAAAATATGTTCAGTAGTCTAGGCGCTACGGTGGAACATACAAACATACATACATACATAGACTGCCAAAATCATTACCCTTCCTTTTGGCTTCGCCGTAGTCGGGTAAAAATCATTATGAAAAGGTGTTTTGTTTACAAATTAATTAATTTAAACAAGAAACTTTTGGTGAGGACGTTTATAAATTTTATTATATAATACATTACAACCTCAAGTACGACAAGAAAACATGACTTTTAAATATCTTACATTTTATTTTAAAACATTACATAAGTACGTGCGTCCTAAATACGTATAAACTAAGCACAATACGTACCGTCTAGCAGATAATGCGGTATTCAAACATATAAGTATCACTAACCCGACGAAACGAAATAGGTTTTCCAGTTCTTCAGTTTGTTTGTTATACAATAGTAAACTGTACAGGGTGGAAGGAACAACTACACTAATAGGGTAACCACCATTTTCATAGCTCTCGCAATCTGCGAAATTTAGAAGCTGCCCTTAAATATTTAAGAAATCTAAACCAGGTAGAATATTTTCATTATCTTGCCCTTACTTCTGTTTATGTAGGTTGGGTGTAGCATGTCTTATTCTTCCTTATTTCATGAGGCACCTCCTTCCATGCCATATTATCAAACAGTGTAGAATATCTTAAAAAAAAAACACTAAGCCAGAATAACCAACCTCTTTCGTTTAATTCTCAAGTGTCGGATATTGTCCGTGAGCCGAGGATTCGAGCAAACTTTCACAAAGCCAGGGATATTGAAACTGGGGTTGTGTGTTGTTCGATTTGAGAACTCCTTCATGGGAAAAATAATAAAAAAAATCTAAATCGAGTTTTACGATACATTTTATAAAAAAAGAAAACTGTTATTTATAAATTACATTGCGCATTAATTAGGATTTTCAAAGTACCTATAGTGAAATAAAAAGCGAAAGTATTTTTAGGATGTCGTTTAGAAATGAACATGACGCATATAAAGGAGTTGTTCCCGGCCCAGATATTTATGTGTGTGTGTTTAAATGTTTGTAAACGCACCCAAGATGCCATAAAAATTCATAGCGAAGCGCAAAGTTTACAAAAAAAGTTTCACATGCAACATAACTTATTTATAGTAAATAATAATCAGACCTACGCTGGGATATTATAGGCATCCTCTCTGTGATAGAAACACGCTGTTATCAACCACACAGTTCCAGTGCAAGTTTTGGTGGAAGTCACCTTATTTTATTGGATTGTTAGAAATCATCAATTGACTATTTTACTACTACTGACTAAAAACCACCCATGTTCTTTCGCGTCAAGGCCGCGGTATCTCTTTCGAACAACCCGCTGTTTCGACCGGGAATGGAAGCTCCTTAACTTTGAATTTTGGGTTCTCTTCACGGTCTGTAGCTGAAGCAAGTTGAGTTTTTAATTCTTTAGCATTCCGTTAAACCAAATGTATCTGTGGTTCCTATGTAATTTATGGGTAGTATTGAAACGAGTGACTGTATTAAAGTAATTAAAGTATTGCATGCCAATAATAATTAATTTAGGTCATACTAGAATTACTAAGTGAGCGACTGATTGCGAGAGACGAGAGCCACAGAACGGCAACTAAAAAACAGAAATTAGAGTTCTTAAAATACAATTATATTGATAATATTTGAGCGACATAATATTTGTTTGAGTGTCAACGATACGTTCAGCATTTTTTTTCAATATTACAACAATTGATTTATTTATACTAAGCGGTATTTTATCTTAAATGAAGTGTTTCGAATGGAAAAACCACTTAACTTTCCTCGGCCAAGTCGACGGAGGCCCGCCTCGCGGGGCTCCTACGTCTGGGTGGTTTAGAAAAAATAACCACGAAGGGGATGGTGGGGTCTATTCGCTTCGTTCGCTCGCTCCCTTGATCCCGCCATCCCCTTCTAACCTAACCTGTCCGAGTCGGGGTGCCCCAAGTCCAATACAAGTAAATATCGTTACGTAAAACTATGTTAGTTGCCCTTTCTGTATTTTTATTTGCTCACTTAATAATTTAGTCGCTCACTTAGTAATTTTAATGTATGAAATGGTTTCATCACAAGTCACTTTTTGTAAGCTCGTTCTAGATTTTATTATTAATCAATATTCGTCGTTAGTATAGTTATTTTATGTTTTTTTTTTAATGTGGGACAAGCCCGCCACACTATTCCCAAACCACTGTAATTCCTGAAAACCAGAATCAACAGTGGCGACCACAAGAAAAGCACCAAGACAATGAAGCAACGAAATTAATCAGAAAAAATAGCGGAGGAGTAGGAAAAACATAATTTCCACTTTCCTCCATTCTTTCGCTTACTCAAATTCATACCGCTCAAGTTATTAAAACAGTATCTCATCAGCAGTCACTTAGTTTTTTTTTGTTCGCTCGTTTTATAATTCCCCGTTATCTGTTACTTTTACCCTTTGAAACATTATTAGTTTAAACCGAGTAGTCAAGTATTAACGTCACCTGGTTTTTTAATTCCAATTAACACGACACACCAGTAGGTAACGACTAGCAGTGAGTTTAATGGGATGAATTGTAGCACTTGCTTTAACGACAGGTAATTATAGTTAATGGTCCGTTTTACGTTCATAAAATAACGAATGTTTTTCATGTTACTATTGAGTAGCATAATGGCTGATGTGATGTGGTCATTGTTGTTGGTGGAATTTAGCATAGGTAGAGCCATCGTACCACAATGGTCCCGGTCCGAATGTAAAAAAAGTAGGTGGTAAAAATTATTTGATTTTTTGAAACTATTTAACTGTCGGTGATGCGTTCGTTTTTACGTTATTTCGGGGTCGCATTCCCAGTATTCGTTGTTGCAAAACATTCGGCGTCGTGTAATTCGACGTAGCCGCTTTCGGAGGGACGTATCGCACTCACCTGAAGATCGACCGACTGGCTGTCACTTTATTTACACTCACATTTTAAGGAATAAATTCGAAAATTACATACTTAGCTACTAAATAAATACAATAATCTGTATATAATTATTACCGATTACTACATTACAAACAGGCTCGTATATACATTTTTATTTTAATTACAAACAAAAGTGATGTAATAATATGATTTCATTTGGTTACCTGCTCATAGCTCAACTGAATTATGATTGATTCGAAATGGGAGCTACCTAGAATTTTGAAAGACCCAAGTACATAATAATATAATCAATCATAACAGCCGAGAAATGCTCTATTCTAGTGTCAAAATATTACCTATGGAGACAAATTGGTGGTTCAATGCTTGTTTGTAAAAGAGAATTGTATTTTGTTTTGCTACGTTGGTTTTATTTAATTACTCTTTTTTCGCAATAAAATCTGTTTTAGAGCTATTAAATGATTTGATTCATAATTCAAACATATTAGAATTCAAACTTATAGGAATTCAAACTACATCTAAAAAAATATATAAATTTTATGAACATTATAGTAAGTACTATGTCGATCCGATATTCGGAGTACTTCTTAGGTCCAAAATAGTCCAATCTAATCAAAATATTAATTTCCTATAAAACTGATAAGCTTATAAATAGACGAAAAGCACTTTATAACGTCTGTAGTAACTGAAATAGATTCATATCATTTAATTTAAATAAGCAGAAGTCTTGCTTTGAGCAAACATTTTGTATCACCAGTAATCGTACAATCTATCCCTTAGGAAATCAGTTGAATGTTCCTCACAATACTAGTATCAACCGCCATCTTTATAGTCAAGGAGCTAACCACTTAAATAAATTGTTGATAGCAACATCATTAATCTTTGCGGGACCCGGCTCATTTACAACGTGACATCATAGACTTACCATAGATCTTCTTTTGTTAAACCTTATCATTTTCGAAAGAGTTTTTTGTAATGAAAAAGGCTGGGGAGAGAATCAGCCGGATTTCAGCACGATCGATTTTAGATTAATTTTGTAGCTATATTTGGAGACGGAGATGGTTTATTAAAGTGCCGGCAGGGATTGACCAACTTTACCGTGAGATTTCGTAAAAGGTCTGATTTGATTTGATGAAGTAACTTAGTGGCATAAAAATAGGGTACTTCACCAAAAAAAATCTAATTAGTCCGTCTGTTAGATTATTGAAAAATATTGAATACGTATTTTTTGTTTTATCAAATTAATATAAATTGACGAAAATAAAACGTGTCAAATATCATGAGTGGGGGCTTTTAACGTCACTTTGTGGGTAAAAAGTACTAACTTAGTGACGTCACACGACTTGACGCGACTTTTCGAAGCACTGTATCGTCTTCATCTTTTGTTGAAGTGAACAAAGAAAAAATACGTGTCCATTGTATTTTGAAAATCTATTTGACGGACTAATTAGATTTTTTTGGTGAAATACCCTGTTTCCTAACCGTCCATGCGTTTAGTCCGTAAGTTAGACTATCTAAAAATATTCTATTCTATTATATTATTATATAAAATGGTAGGTAGTCTATATTGAATACCTTCAATATAGACTACCTACCATTGGACAATAGGGATGTTCCCTGTATCAAAAACTAAGAGAACTACTTTGAACTCCTTTGGCGGTGTCAGATGCTATCTTTTTAACAAAATCTTTAAATATGTCTTTAAAGAAAAGGCTTGCTTCAGTTTAACAAACAACGTAATAAAATGTTGTAGGTATATTATTTTCTAACTACAACATAATCTTTCATTGTCTTATCTAAATTCTATTTTATAACTATATGAAGTTCGGATGGCAATATTATAATCTGGTAAAGTTCCGCTATTCATCACCTGGCCCCCACCAATAGAACTACTAGTAAACACCCTTGATCTAATATTTTCCTCGTATTTTACTTGGTGTCTCAAAGGGAGCAGGATAGTGGAACTCAAAAATTATACTTTTGAGCGTGATAAAAGCGTAATTTTGGAACGACATTATTCACATCACATCGTTACACCCACCCACTGCTGGTTAACTAAGGCATTGTAAGGAAACCTATAAATTATCTGTGTGACCACAAACCAATCCTCCTTTTCCTAAGATACATATCTATAGACGTTGTTAATACAGGGTTCATCTTCTCATACAAAGGATTGGCGGCGTTATCGCGTGACGTAATCTTTTCTATTGTCGTATCGGATTTACAAGGCGTCTTAATTCTACGAGGTCGAATATCGTTGCGAATAATCTTACAGCTATACCTATCTAAATGTACCAGTGGGGCTTTATGTTTCATTATAAGAAAATCACCTATTAAATTAATATTTTCTTCATATTCCAGATTAGAGCAGCCGTGACCAAGTGGTGGTGGCCCCGACTTATGAACAGGAAGTCGTAGGTTTGAACCCAAGCAGATGCATTACTTTTTGTAATTTATTTCATTACTGCTGTTTTGAAAATGGTGAACGAAAACATCGTGAGACAGGCACGACTTAGAACCAAAAATTCGAAGACATGTGACGTCTACCGACCCGCACTGGGCCCGCGTGGTGGATTATAGCCCATCCCTCTCCTAGAGAGGAGGCCTGAATCCCTGCAGTGGGAACATTATAGGCTGATGATGATACAAAATCTTCACAAAAGTATCTAAATCTTTACTAAGGGATGGCTTAAATATTCATTAAATGACTCTGAGTGCGGCAGACTCATTGGAAAAGCAAAACTGTGTGAGTGAAAACAACGCATTATTTATTTTCATGGGCGCTCGCTTTTAATTATACCTTTTGTCTGTCTGTGGAAATCGATAACGTTTGTACGTATTTCCTTTTAGAATTGAATGCAAAGCGACCGTTTGTTTTGTTCGGATGGAAATGCTGATATCCCTACTGATTTACTGTCGTTACATGCATAAAGCAAGCAACAAAAGCTATGGTAGGAATTAAACATGAAATTTTACAATCGTTTAGTTCTGAAAATACAGTAGTGTGATGACAACCACAACTGCCAAATAAAACAAACACACACATCATCTGTCTAGCCTTTTGGTAATCGCGGCTTTACCTGAATATCGACCCGAGCGGCTGGTACTTTTTAGCAGTGGTAATCTGGCTAAAGAATTAGAACCACAGTCCTTTGTACATTTGACAATCGTTACAGGTAGCCAGTGATCCGTAAGTCTGAGAACCAGTCTCTTCAAGGGTAGGCTATCGGTCAGATAGTTAGTTCATCATCATCATCATCATTTCAGCCAAAAGACGTCCACTGCTGGACATAGGCCTCCCCCAGGTGTCACCACATTGACGGTCACCTTGGTTTTCATTTTCAACTTTCACCAGGTCATCGGTCCACCTAGTGGGAGGCCTTCCAACGCTACGTCTTCCTATTCGCGGTCGCCTCTCCAGAACTTTCCGGCCCCATCGGCCATCCGTTTTGCGAGCAATGTGCCCTGCCCATTGCCACTTAAGTCTGGCGATTCTTCGGGCTACGTTGGTAACCTTGGTTTTCATGCGGATGTCCTCATTTCATAAATAGGCAGTTGATTCATGTAAAATACTGATATTCAGCTGGTTTGACTAGAAGCTGACTAAGCTTCATGGGCTTCTTCAGCAAATGATGATTTATATGATCTATTCTTGCCTTCCTAATAAAGTAGCTACCTACGTACTAACAGTCCATTAGCCTATTATTTGCTGTCTATTCTGTTCCATATTATTAAGCACGTCACTTGCAAACGACGCAAAGAAAATAGAGATGTCATTTTGCGGTCTCTTACATAATATTTCTCGGTTCTCGCCAAGAATAGTTTAGACAGATTTTATATTGAAAATTGAGATCTATTTTCATTTTACGGATTGGCTTTTATTCAACCGTATTACCGTCATTCTTTTGGGACTTATATAACTAATACTGTGATACTGTTAGCATGCACGATCCCATTGCTGGGCTGCCCATTGCCATGACTTCCAGTTGATTCAATCCAGGACCACTTTCTGAAGCCCTGACACAGCCAGAAGTTGGAAGGGCTGGAAAAGACAAGTGACCAGTTGGTCTTGGGGTTTTATTACGATTTTAAAATTAAATATGGTAATGAGATCATATCAGCCAAATACCTCTTTTAACAACTTTTTGTTGGTGTGCTTCCGCAATAATTTCCGTAAGTACTAATTGTGTGAATTACGTTCAACTTGTACTGACAACTAAGGAATATATAAAGCGTAAAAGCTTAAAACAGTGTTTATATTAGTAAGTTACAAAAATGTGTGCTGTACCCCGTATAATTTATTTTCTTTCGAAGTTCTAGGAAGTTAATTTCTCGTATTCTCTAGTGGGTTATTAGTGCGAGATGTATTTGACAACTCCATAATGATCCACCAAGGTTTATCTCGCACGACTATTATTCTTAGTGAAAAAAAAACATTTCATTTCGAGTGTGTATCTACGTTTTTTTGCGAGGCTTTTATTTTTATATCGGCTGCCATTTTCCCTAGCGGGCTGTGGCAGCTTCAGTTGTGAGCACTTACGTGTTATGAAGATAACGGTTTGTCCAGTAAATACTGTTCTAAGATAAGCATTTAATAGCTCCCTTAGCAGTCTAAATTGACTTGACCTGCCACTGTTATAATGTACTCTATGTTTTCATACAATACACGAATATTTAATGGATACATCCAATAATAATACATAATTTAAGTACCTACAAAACTAATATAAAAAAAAGTTCCATACCAAGTACGTAAACAAATAAGAAATTTAAAAATATAACTAAATAAATAATAAAATAATACATAGATTGCATAACAATATTATTAGAATAAGTATATGAATAGATATATTCTTAGATTAATAGAATATAATTATAAAATAGATATTTAAGCAAACTTAATAATAAAAGAAACGCTCTTCCGCTCTGTACTTGTACAAACATTTGCTGTGCCCGACAGGGTTCATAATTGTGTCTAGAATTAATTTCCTTAACACCTGTTAATGTACATTATGGATTGCAATAAACAATTTGAATTTGAATTTATGATTTTTTTCTGGATTTTTTGAGATAACATACGTAGCTTTTTGTAATGGTGGGCCTTTTGTAGTATAATTTGTAATTTTGAGAATGTGGCATTTTCCGCCTTATCCTCCACAATATTTGTGATATGAGTTTAATAGAGTTTTTGGTTCCTATAGGGTCCGAGCACGAAAATGCAAAGTAAACGTACCTTGTAACCGAAAAATTGTGGCATTAGAAAAACAAAATGCTATAAGTTAGTTCTGTTTTGTATTTCAAAATCGTTCGAATGTTCGTTAACTTCGCACGATTTTGAAATTATCACTTTTTAATTAGTATTTTTTTGTTAATGGCATATATATTTCATTTATACGCACAGGATACAGAATAGTCCAGTTAATCGGACGACAACCTAGAAAGATGCCTTGAGTGTAAAGCTTCTAGCCGGGGCCAAATAAACTTCAAACTGAGCGACTACAGGCTAAGTGTACTCTCTGTGGGGTACAAGCCTTGCCTTAAGACATCACTGGGGAACGACAGCAAACTACTAGTATTACTCCTAACTTGGTATAAAATAAACTTTTAAACAAAATCATTTTCTGTGTGAAACGATTTTTTTTTTGTTAATGATTCGTATTTACGTCACGGTTGATCTGCATATTCATGTTAGCCCCACTGTATGTACAATTTTTTTGTATGTAAATTTGTCAATTTATTTACACAGCCCTCAGCACACTTAGCCTCAGGCAACCAAACCAGGCCATGTAACACAGAAAACTTGGAGTTTCACAACCATCTTTCATCTTTCCTTAACAATGTAACAAGCAAGTCTTTGAGCTGAAACTTTCCTAAGAATAATGTGTAATTAACCAGTCAAGTTTCAATACATTAGCTGAAACTTTTGAACTTACCGACCGCTGGATGTTTACGAACAAATTATGATATTAAACCAGTGTAGCGAGACCTGTGATTTGATAAAGATTGGTTTAAGTTAGGGGTTAAGTTAAGTAGATGTCTTAAGCAGGTGCTTAGTCACATGTGGTGTACAATTTTGAAAATGTTTCTTGTAGCTTTGTTGAGAATCATAATGTAGGTCGGACGGTTAGTTGTTAGTTAGGAATTCAAAACATTTTTTTCATCATCATTTCAGCCGAAAGACGTCCACTGCTGGACATATGCCTCCTCTAAGTGTCGCCACATTGACCGGTCCCGTGCGTCTCGCATCCTGTGGGTCCCCGCAACCTTCACCAGGTCATTACATTCATTTATTAATTTTTCATTTTTTTTACTTGAAATTTTTACATGACTGGCGCTTTCGAATGGTTTTGTAAATGTATTTCAAACAGAAAGTTTTAAACAGTTAACTTTCGGTAGCTTACGCCAATCCAATATGTATTTACCCGACTACGGCGAAGCCCAAAAGGAGGGTTATGTGTTTGACGTGTATGTTTGTTTGTTAACCAACTTTTTTGCATTTTCATTATTATTGCTGGAAGAAGCTGGTTGTTTTGTGGCGTGCAACATCAACAAGAAGTTTGCTTGTAGCTTTGGTAGCTGTCTGCACCGTACAAAAGACAGTTGAATTTTTATGGTTGATGAAACGGTACTGATTGTGTGAACCCTAAAATAGTACGGTTGCTAAAGGGTCCTTTTTCTTTACTTTGCACGTCTTTTGTTCCGGGATGTAGCCGTACAAACAATGAAAATTATGAATTGAGAAACCAAAAAATATACCAGGTGAGCTTTTGACAAACACGTCGAAATTTTAGGTGAACGTGTTCATTAAAATGAACAACGATTGTTCTGGAAACTTTTTGTTTCGCGGCTGTTTTTCACTGAGCATTTTTGGGAAAATTGGAACAGAGTACTACTGAAAATTGGCATCAAATCTCATAACTTTTTTTTCGTTTTTATTAATAATGGAGGACTGTCTTCATTCATAGAGGCACTGCCATCATGGAATATTGCAATGTTACAAACTAAACAAAAAAAAATGTATTTAAACTTGAGCGAGCGTAATAAAAAACCAACAAGGTGAATTACATACGACGCCGGTCGTCCGCGTTAGGTTTTGGTCCCATATAAAACCCGGTAAAAACCGGACCCCGGGTTCCGGATGCCCTAGCCCGCACGGTCCCGGCCGGGCGGAGGCGTCAAAGCAAATGTGTGAGCACTGGACAAAGAAAGACCTAAGTCAGTCTGGCTAGTCACATTAAAAGATGTAATCGTTTTTTAATTCGTAATTAGGTACAGTCATAATCGTACTTGGGGTTGGGGAAACACGTGTTTTCTCCCATTTTTTAATTTACTCCTTTTTCTTTCTTATCATTTCTCACTTAATACACAATGCTCAATCTCTGGTCTTCTTCTCCCTCTCCCTCTATTTACATTAACATGTAAAACATACTATCTTATTTTAATTTCTTATAATAAATATGTGCCATTTAAAATGTTACGTGTTTAACACACATCAATTTTCCATTTCTTGAAATTATAAAGCATACTCCTAATCTTAAAAACGTTTTCACCAAGCATCTAGAAACCTTTCTATTTCCTTCGTCATTTGTATCGGAAATGAAACTTTCGATATTTGCCCCAACAGTTCGTTCATTTGTTGTATCAAGCCTAACTTTATTAGCGACCAGGATTTGGGCTGGTGATAGCGCCCAAAAGGGTTCTGTATTCGTTTAGTTTATGTTCGTAATCAGTATTTATAGAAATAGGATTTCCACATCAATAGCTAAAATCAAGAACAAGAAATAAATGTAGTGTATTTTTTAATTTAAGCACAAATTACAGAGGCGGATTTAATGCCATAAGCATTTTCTACTAGTCATCCTTTTAAACCGGCATGTCTTAGAACCAAAATATTTGAAGACATGAGACATCTACCAACCCGCACTCGGCACGCGTGGTGGATTAAAGCCCATCCCTCTCTTAAAGAGGAAGCTTGAGTTCCTGCAGTGGGAACATTATAGGCTGATGATGATAATGATCCTTCGGGTGAAACAGAAACAAACAGAAATCAGTAGGTATCAGTTTTATCAGAATTTGAACCAAGATTTCTATAAATATTGTTTGATTGTTTGTTTTGTCAGTACCTTTTTACACAATAATAATTTGAACTAGTGAATTAGGCAATTGCTTTACTATTTTCATGTATGTACCCAAAAACCTCAGAACAATAGTCCCTTTGTCTCTTAGAATAATAAATTAACAGGAAACGTTGTAGCCAAAACATATTATAAGTCATTGTTTAGTGTATCTGTGTAAGCTTTTCATTTCCGTGTCATCACGAATGGTGAGCAGTATGGTAGGCGTTCAAATTATGACAAAGCAAATGGTTTTACATCAACACGCATGGTTGGAGGAGAATTGGAATCCTCTCAAGTATTGCTTTGATGATTGTTCTCTGACTCGACTCCGCAGATACCCATGTTGCGTATCCAGATGCTGCATAGTCATTATGCCATTACCTATTTAAAAAGTATTTATTTAATTGTGTTAGGACCAGTTTCATCAACTTTCACACAACGATTAAGTTACCGTTAACTTACTTGACAGATATTATTCGGACATCAGTTAGTGATAAAACTTGTAAAGACCTTCATGTAAATAATGCGATTTGTAGAATTTGATCACTCTCTTTATAGCGAACACTTTCACCGTTAGGTGGTGGCTCTTTAATAATTCACGTGAGAATTAAAGTTGTGAAGACGTATGGCACAGTTAGACTGGTGAATGGCCAAGGTCGTACGATGTACGATGTTGCTACCCAACAGAGTCCATATTGATCTTTTACCTTGTGTACATCACATAATGTAAAATATGTTAAGAAATTAAGGAATGCAATAAAATATTGAGTATGCCACTGGATGTATACGTTCTCCAAGGTTAACACCTCAGAGAAGGCATAAATCAAATCAAATCAAATAAAAAAAAAATTTTATTTCACATAGGCCTACATGGGCACTTTTAAAACGTCGGTAAAAAGGGGCTCGGTTCGGTGCATTGGTCGATTCCTAAGGAGAAGAACCGGCAAGAAACTCCAAAGGTTAATCTTTTAATCTTTTAAAATCGTTTGTGTCAACAATAAGGTATAATACACATATGAAGACCATGCAGATTAATGTCTGAGATGGTCTTTTGAAGAAAGCACCACACAGATTTGAGTGGACCCGTCCAGTCAGTGCAAGCATTTGTCAGTTATCGTGGAGCTCGACTTATAACTCAAGGAGCTCAACGTCACGACGAACAATACTATACTACTACTATACTATACTAATAAATTAATAAATAAATACCAAAGAAAGGACATTTGGGTGGGTCACTTAAAGTACTCAAACTGCCAGACAATCACAACAATTAAAATTTAAGAAAGACCCACATGGTCCTCACATTTACCATATCAATATTTTTTTTTTTCACTTCGATACGTTTAGTACAGTCAGTTAATCTTTATCATCACAAGCAACGAAACATGTTCGTGACTACACACGGTGCAGTCAGCATCAATAGCAGATTAACACTACTCAATGTTTCAAAGCAGGTTTTTTTATGGAAAAAAGTGTAAGATATTACTCATGGCAAACATACCCACTATCCCTCTCTCTCATCATTTTGCCTTAAAATTAAGAACCTACCTAGAGCTTGTGCGAATCAAAAATATTTTAACTGAGATAACAAAAATCGGGTTACTTGAGGTTTTAATTTTTTTACTCTTTTTTATTGTATGGAACTAACAAGTATTGTACCATTTTAGAATTCTGATTAAATGCGCCAACTTTTAATGCCACTTGTCAAGGCACTCTAGTACATTTTTTATAAAGGAGGGCCTGTCAAAGTCGACGAATCTTCAAAATTTTTAATTCGTAGTTTAACAAAATAGTCTCAATTCTCGGAAACTTGAGGCAATTGTGTCATTATTTTTTATTGGGATTCTAGAAATGTTATTTAGGATTACGTTTCCAAATTTCAAATGAACAAAAATAACCACAATAACCGAAAAATGGTACAGTTTGATCAAATTTCTAGGTTTTTCTTAAAATACCCATAATTTTCAAACTGCATGGGATAGATTTTTTTTCAGATTTTTCTCGTGATGGTTATGATCAATCCTGTCACCCCGTTTCGGCTTGACGTTGAGTTCTGGGACACCCTGTATATTTGGACACTTTTATAACTATTTGAAACTGCAACCGGCACATCGCTAAGATTGACATGCACGCAAATTCGTTCGAGCTGTTTACGCAATCGTAAGGCTTTTTGTTTATTAATGTTTCTTCGTACCGCTTACAGTTTAATTTCCACAAAGTATTAATATTTTATCTTACACCTAAACCCTAATGCTATAAATTATTGTTAACAAAAAACTAAATCAGTTTTCATAAACGTCTAACGAAGGTTTTAAAATGATTGATATTGTGTAAAGGATTTTCCATTTTCGTGATGAATTCTTCTTAAATAAATGTTTTTAGGTATCTAAATATTTACTTAAGTTAAGATTAATGATAAAACAAACTTTAAAAAGGATTGTGTTTAGGTAGTATTTTCAGTAACCGTCGACAAAGTTTACTGACTGATAGTGGTGTCAATGGCTCTTCTCCCGATAACTTAGGGAGAAAGTATTGGTAGAGCTGTGGTCATATAGTAAGAGTATAGCGGGATATACTCCTCTTCAATGAACTACCGAGTCTTCCAAGTTCTAGGTACGCAACAACGCAAACATAATGTCAAATGGCCTTTTTTTTTTTAGGGGGTTGCAAATTATCAAATAATACCTCCCGCTCTTGGGCAGAGCGAAAGGGAGTGCTTATTAAGACGTGCTGTCTTCCTCAATAAAAACTGGCCTACAGTTTGGCCCGACTTAAATGTTATTTGGAACACACCCAGAAGATAGATAAATATATAGGTACAGATTCTAAGATACGATAGCAAAAGCTGCGACGTAGAAAACATAACATAAATAATAAACTCACGCCATTTTTCCAAGGGGAATAGGCAGAAACCACAGAAAGCTAAGGTGGCAATGGACAGGCCACATCGGGCGAAGAACTGATAACCCATATTGAAGAAAGGTGCTCGAGTTGCGACCACGAACCGTAAGACGCAGCGTTGGGTGAACCGACGACACCAGTGGACGTCTTTTGGCTGATGATGATGATTACAGAACCCCACCTGCTACGATCCATAAATACTCCTTTTATTATTATTATTTATTCACTTTCGGACAACAATACAATCCATTTTGTTAGTAAAAAGAAAAATACAATAACTTATAACTGATGTTAGTAACATACAACATAACACACAAACAACAAAGGTAACATAATAAATAATGAACTGTCCAAGGCAGGTTGTTCAGAGAGTGATCAAGCAAGAGATCAGCTATCTAGTTGACCACCCTCTCCACAAAATGTCTCAGAACAGGGAAGTAAGGACGCTTCGCTAGTACTTTCAGGATACTATTGTTACTGACCCGCGTTCGATGCACCAGTGAAGCAACTTTTTTTCTTATTACTGTGTCGAAACCAGCAGTTCGATTTTGCGAAAATATCTCTGATGCACTACAAAATCAGGGCAGTCCCAACAGCACCCTGAAAATATTATTATATTGGAAGCGTAAGGCATGAAATGTTGACAGAAAGCCATGAACAGGGTGATCTTGACTTGGTCACTACAGCGGGAAAAGCTACGCGCCAACATATTACCTCGGACCGCTAGTGCCCTACGTTCCCTCTCAATGTCTACATTGTCCTTAAGATCATCGGTAAGCATGTGTCCCAAGTATTTAAACTGGGCCACTTTATTAATGCTCATGCCATTTAGGGTGAAATTGGGTGTATGGTTAGGGCACTTACCGGCGGCCTTAAATACCATTTATTCGCACTTCTTGACATTAGACACCAAGCCATGCGTTCCAGCGTACTCCTCGCAGACCTTCAGCATATCTTTTGCATCTTCCACATTCATACGGCCATACCTCCATACTCGTTACGAGTACAACGCACTTGTACAGCTAGACCTATACCTGCACGACATAGAAAATATTATGCTTTCCCGCTTATGCTCGCAGTGTCACCTTACTTATCCCTATAGAAACACGATGTATCTTTCGGATAGCAGATAAAATCGGGTACCGGAGCTAGGCACTCGAAATATGGGATTGGATGGCTGGCTCTCGAATAACATAGTAAACTCCTTGTCTTTAAAATCTATTATCGGTTGTCGTTGATATAAAATGGCAGCCTTTTAGGCGTTGTTTCATAAAATGTTGGTGAGCGAAAGTGTACTTATTCGGGATTAAGTAAAATACCCACCTTATTTAAACAAACCTTTAAGTAATCTGAATACTTTTTAAATTCTGTCGTGACCTTAATCACAAAAGGTTTTCGGTTAAAAAATAATGTACCTATACTTAAATTTTCATTAAACTCCAAAGTTCTCAGTCAAAATTCAAACAAACCTAACGTTCAATAAGGAATCTGAAATGCAAACAATACAAACTTCTCCAAATACATTTTTAAACGCAGTTTTGTGAAGAATTTAAATAAATTCGTATTTGGAAGAAACAAAGAGAATGCGTGATAAAATAAATGAAGCGTAAGTAAATAAGGGGATAACTCTATCTCGTTCGGCGTCGGTCCTTATCAGGTAAAGCCGTTACAAGACAATGACAAACGGATTTACACAGTCAAATTGATAACAACGACAGAAGCACTGTTTGGGAAAATATTAGGATGGTGCTCTATACAAAATATGTATTCACAGCAACAATGACCCAGCCCTGATAGTCTTCTGCTATTTATTTTAGATTTTATGCAGTGGTACATAGGCGCACTTTTAGATGCTCAAGACTTTTAGATTCTCTCCCGGCGAACGTTTGGGTTCCCTTAACTTTGCCAGTTTATTTTGTCCAAAATAATAAATTATGGTGCCTATTTTTTGCCTAATTGTTTTATTTGAACTTCACCATATTTTATAACTAACTGTTGCCAGCGGCTTCACCCGCTACAACTGGAAAATTATCCCCCAGGAAGATAAAATATGGGAAAAAACTATCTTATGTGTTAATCCAGGGTGTCAGCTAACTCCATACCCAAATTTTATTAAAATCGCTCCAGCCGTTTAGACGTGAAGAAGTAACAAACATACACACTCACAAACTTCCGCCTTTATAATATTAGTGTGATTTATTTAGGTTAACCTACAACGGTCTGTACGTTACATCAACATTTTCTTTGTCGAACAGAACCATGGATGGACTGCGTGAAGGGTGATGTGGCTAGACAGGAGGTGTCTGATGAGATATACATGAAAAAAGTATGGAAGAAGAAGACAGCTGTTTATTCAAACAATACGGTTGAAAACTTTTCATATGGAGAAGTGCCAAAGTTATCACCTATTAAGACCCATTCGAAGTTACCGATACCGATCCAAGTCTTTGAGGCTTACTCTAATGATTTACACCGGTATAAAGGTCGTTTTCAGTCTGACTGAATTTATGACTAGATCACATAAGCCTGTGATCGGCCCGATCACACCTGAACGGTTTTTGGAAACCTCGTTACAGAGGTTTATAGTAGTTTGCGAAATGCTGGCGAATTTATTGTTCGTAAGGGTTATATTGATTTGGGTATTTCAGAAATCGGTTTATTTGAAATGGTTTTAGGAGGGGCACCATTTTATAGTAACGAATATCTGAGCAAACTGTTAAATGGTTTTCCGATTCCCAATATACTCTTCTACTTTCTAAAATTAGTAATAGTAGCTATACGGTTCCAAATAAATACGTCGTTCAATAATGAAACAAGTCGCAATATTTCTTGCTCTTGGCTACGAAAACTAAGTTATCGTAGCAAATCTGCTGCTACGTCGTAGCAAGGAAATTATCGCTACGCCTGCAGCAAAGTGACTGAATGTACAACAAAATATTTTTTTCTAAAATTACTGGGCTCCTTAAGTTTTTATTTAGATACCAAAAAAGAAAATCACCGCTGGGTGCAAATGAATAACCTATTTTGTGGAGGGTGTTTTTTTCAGATATTTCATTTAGGCAATAAAATGTACTAAAGAAAAACGTGACACCAATCATAACAATACGAAATATGAAATTGTGTCAAAACAACTTCGCGTCGTTTTGAAGCTGAAAATCGATAGTAATTTATATTCCACTGAAATAAATAATTGAAAAGCAATTTGTGTCGAATCTCGAACAGTGGTCCTGTGAGGTTATTGACGTCGCTGAAACCGCGCACTGGGTGTATTTATTGTTTTTACAGATAAGCCACGTGTGCTTCCAAATTTAATTATGTGTAAAACGTGTAAGGGTTGCTTCTACCTTTTTTTCTGGGGGGTGTTGGAAGTCACGAAATAACCTCTCTCTGGGCAGAGCGAAATCAGTGTCAGATTTTACTAACTAAAAACACCCAAAATTCTTCTTAGCCCTTTCTGTCGAGGCCGCGGCATCTTTTTCGAACACGCGCAGCATGTTGCTTCTACCTCAAAACACGTCTGTCGTCTAAACATGGCAGAGAAAAAAAACTATGATTTAAATATGTTTTATCTTTTCAATCATTCGTGACTCAGATTAGCTTACACCATAATTATGTCGTCACTGAATAATGACCGCCACTCTGGTCGATCTGTAGGTTAAGCCTTGCTTGCCTAGGTTGGTCGGTGGATGGGTGACACCCCATCACATACCGAGTTTAACCTCCATGCCTCGGAAAGGATATAAAGCCGTTGGTTCCGGCTATCGTTTGTAGTCTTTGTCAGTCGTTACAGGACGTCATCATCATCATCATCATTAGCCTATAATGTTCCCACTGCAGGGTCTCAAGCCTCCGCTCTAGGAGGGGGATGGGCTATAACCCACCACGCGGGCCCAGTGCGGGTTGGCAGATGTCACATATCTTCGATTTTTTTTTATTCTAAAACATGCCGGTTTCCTCACGATGTTTTTCTTCACCGTTTTGAGAGCTGCGTTGATGGCAGAAATTACACAAAGTAATGCGCCTGCTAGGATTCGAGCTTACGACCTACTGTTCGTAAGGTGGGGCCGACACCACTTTGCCACCGCTGCTCTCAACAGGACGTCAGTGGCCTGAAACTCTGATAATCAGTCTTACCAAGGGGTATTCATATTATACAGTACAAACTGGGTTGTGTAGGTCAGATAGGCAGTCGTTCCATGTAGAATGCTAGTATTCAGTTGCATCCGGTTGGATTGGAAGTCGACCCTAAAATAGTTGGAAAGAGCTACGCATATGATCACTAGCTTTTACAATAAACATTCTACTACAAAGATGCCCAGTTCTAATAGGAGATCGGGCTGGGTCAAAAAAATATAATTCCAATTAGTCCGTCAGTTAGATTATCGAAAAATACTGGATACGTGTTTTTTGTATTATCAAATTAACAAAAATTGGCGGAGATAAAACGCCTTAAAGACATGTGATGTTTTCGAGGAGTTCATGAGTTTTCGAAGCACTGTATCGTCTTTATTTTTTGTTTATGTGAAAAAATAAAAAATATGTGTTCAATATTTTTTGGAAATCTCTCTGACGGACTAATTACTTTTTTTTGTCCGATCCCCGATTGAAAACGTATTGAATACAGAATAATATATATCCATAATAAAATGGAAATGCGTGGTACATATATTATAGTGGCAATTCAAATAGTTGCCAACTAAAATTAAAAAAATAAATTGACCAAAACCCGAAATATTGAATAAGAGAAAACGTTTAATCTATTAAAACATTTATTTATTCAAACCTTTGTCCATAAGTACTCACGAATTAAAAACAAATGTATTGGAAACTGTTCGGGCAAATTTAGTTTTGTATGAATTTAATTAATTGTTTGAGTTTCGATCGGTGACGGCTTTGATAGTTCGGTCAATTGAAACATGAAATTGTTCACGTGGGAATTTTTATTTTATTAGTTTGTTATTCGACCTTTCAAGGATCTCTCTCAATACGCGACTACGATTTGTCGCATGACTGGTCGACCCACTTTTGTGTGTCGCAAAACTGGCAATGTGTTCAAACATTGCCAGTTTTGCGAAATGTTAGGGTCGTATCCGTGTAGCGCGACGTTCTTTATTGGACACAGATCCATAAAGCTGCGTCTACGCTAGGTGAGCCGAGCTAGAGCCGAGCACGAGCGGAACCGTTCTTGGCTTCGTCGTTCGCGATGTAAGTGTGGACGTACAACGAACCTACAACGATCACTGTCCTCGAACGTAGTCAAATCTCTTTGTGTTCGCCAAAAAAACCGAGAATTGGCGGGAGTACGAACGAAATGCCCGCAGCACGCTCGTTTGAAGCTTGTAAGTCGGTCCACACTAGATACAGTTCATGCTTGGCTCGTGTTTGATTCGCCTAGAGTAGACGCAGCTTCAGAACTCGTACGTATTATAATTATAACAGCAAACGCATAACATCACGCTTGTTATCACCAAAGGGTGAGGCAGCGGTGTACCTAATAGTGCTGGCTAGCCTATTGCCATCAACTGGGCACAGATAAAGACGATGTAACTACTATTGTTTAGCAGTCACGATCGCGTCCACTAGACCAACATGGCAGTCATAGTTTCCAACTTTGTAGGAAGAATTGATTGGTCTTCGCACTTCTAGCATTACGGGATTGATAGACCTACTTAAAACAAAACTATCTGTTCATAATTGATAAAATTCACAATTTTAATTCATCATCATCATCAGCCTGAGGAGGCCTGTAGCCTCTTCTCTAGGAGAGGGATGGGCTAAAATTCACCACGTGGGCCCAGTGCGGGTTGGTAGATGTCACATGTCTTCGATTTTTTGGTTTTAAGACATGCCGGTTTCCTCACGATGTTTTCCATCACCATTTTGAGAGCAGCGGTGATGAAATAAATTACACAAAGTTATGAGTATCGTATACCGGGGCTGCCACCACTGGGCCATCACTGGTATTTTGTCTACTAAATTGTAATGAAAATGGCAAAAATTTCCACATAATTAGAATATTGACCCAAAACAACACACACGGAACACTAAAATAAACATTCTGTTCCAACACACCTTAGTAAATGACAGTAAATGATAGATCGGCCTCATTAGTAGAGCAATGGGATGATTAAATCGGATAATCACGCCATTATGCGCTGATAACTGAACATAATGCTTACTAAGTTGTGCTCTAGTTGTTTGACCTTGGATTGTTAGCAAAGTAAGTTACTAACAAGTGTTTTTGGTTCTGCGAGTCATTAATGAACTTAATTAAGGTGTCTACTTTTATTTTTATTCATTCATTTATTCTCAGGTACTTTAGCCCATAGATAATTACGAGTATAATATATTCCAAGATATTAACATTTTTGTGTCGGATTATCAGGATTTATTCCGTTAGGCATCATGTGGGCAGAAGATGTATTTTGTGTAACAAAAATACTCAAATCACTGTTTTTATCAAACCAACAAAGATAAGACCTATTTTTGAGAAATCGAACACCTAAAATAAGTTGTAAAGACTGACTGTATCCAAAACTTGATAAAAAGGTAAATGAAACTCGTATTTGGGGGTGAACGTGGGGTAGGAGTGATATGTTTTATGATTACGTCACCGTCCTCCACTTCTCCAAAGGTTTTACTATCAGAATATGGGTAATAGGGTAGTTAACTAAAAAAAAGTGATTAGTCCGTCAGATAGATTTCCAAAAAATATTGGACACGTATTTTTTCTTTTTTCACGTTAGCAAACAATGATGACGATACAGTGCTTTTAAAACTCGTGTGACGTCATATTCTAAGACATGAGTATGACATTATTAAGCGGTTAGTGACGTCAAAAACCCCCACTCAAATCTTTGATGCGTTTTATCTTCGTCATGTTTTATTGATTTGATAAAACAAAAAAATACGTATTCAATATTTTTCGAAAATCTAACAGACGGACTAATTATAATCATATTTAAGTCAGTAAACATCCCTATTGTTTGTATTTGTCTGCATCTAGTCAGAATGAAAGCCGACCCTAACATTACTGACTGGCCTGTTGGTCTAGTGGTTAGTGACCCTAACTGCTATGCCGGAGGTCGTGGGTTCGATTCCCACCCAGGACAAATGTTTGTGTGATGAGCACGATCATTTGTTCTGTGTCTGGGTGTAATTTATCTATAATATGTATGTATTTAGAAATATATAAGTATGTTTATCAGTTGTCTAGTACCCATAACACAAGCTCTGCTTAGCTTGGGACTAGATGGCGTTGTGTGATAGTTGTGGAATATTATTATTATTATTATTATATTGGAAAAGGCTAGACAGTGATGGTGATAGGTAAAATATCGTTCAAAGGTTATTGCGTTAGTTAATTTATATTATAGATTCGTTGTCCCTCAGCTTAAACCAAACGTTTAAAATAGGATGTAGACTTAAAAAAATATGATTCTAATTAATCCGTCTGTTAGATTATCGAAAAACATTGGATACGTACCTATTTTTTGTTTTATCAAATCAATAAAAAGTGACAAAGATAAAACGCGTCAAAGATTTGAGTGGGGGTTTTTGACGTCACTACCCGCTAAAAGATGTCATACTAATGTCTGAAGTAGTAGTGAGTTTTCAAAAAACTGTATCGTCTTCATTGTTTGCTTACGTGAAAAATAAAAAAAATAGGTGTCCAATATTTTTTGGAAATCTATCTGACGGACTAATTATTTGTTTTTAGTTAACTACCCTATTATTTGCCATAATTTCCCGTTACATCAAATTTAAAGCAAACACACAAAACTAAACAGAAAATTAAAGTTCGTGAATAATGATAATCCTTTAAGAAGGCACTTTATATGATGCATGAAAAGTTCAGTAGCTTTAGACTATAAAACAGTACAAAATATGATGTTTCTCTACAAACTTTGCAACACTCGACTAAGTTTCGAAGTAGGAAATTGTTTGAACACAGGTGTGGTATGTTTGAGAGATATTTAAGTGCAGGGGTTTCAGTTTTCCAAGCTTTAGTACCCTATTTACCTTTGACTTATTCCATGATATTCCCTTCATGTTTATATACTAAACTATCTATCATGCATAGGCTTACCCGTTCTATATGAAGGGTGTAAAAGTACCCTTAACGCAATCTAAGGGCACTTGTTCTCCCTACCACTGCGATATTTTTTTTGTTCCAGACCATACCTGGGCACCCCCTAGTTACGGAGATATTGGGGGTCAAAGTTCGAAATTTTCAACAGCTGTTTTTGTAAATACTAGTTTTTCAGGTTATAACTTTACTTAAATTACCTCGATGACTACTACTATACTACTATTTAAAGCATCCACTAGCACAATGTTTTAAGTGTGTTACATTGAACTTTACCGTAAAATGGGATTTTTGACTCAAAAAAAAATTAAGTTTCCCAGCAGAAGTTTTTGCGTAGGATTACTTTGTTTGATGTACATAATGCTTGGTTGAGGTATGTGTGAAGGGTTAATTTACACCCTGTATATATTTATATAAATTTAACACGTTGCCCCTCACTAGGAATTTCTCCTGTATCGTGGGTGCATTTACAAACATTTAAACTCACATACAGAAACACACCCAGAGCCGAAACAACTATTTGTAGGCCATACAAATATTTGTTACGTGCGGGGATCGAACCCGCAACACGCAGCGCAGCAGTCCAATCGCTCAGCCACTGCGCATACCGTGCCGTCATATTACCTAGTATGTTCGTCCAAGTAGGAACAACGGCCGCTTCAATTTTCATGTTAAGACCGGTTGGACCGTGGATGGGACCACCCATTACGTAGTTGCATTAGGGAGTGCTTCGTGTTTTGGAAAATACGATAAGCCGGTGGTCCTGGTAGTAATTTGGAGATCTTTCACAGTCCTAACATGCAGTCGGCGACCAATAGAGGGTAGTTAACAACCTGTCGGGGCTGCGGGTAGTCCTCTGGTTATCGCGGCCTCGACATAGAGGGCGAAGAAGGAACATGGGTGGTTTTTAGTCAGTAGAAGTCTGACACTCCCTTTCGCTCTGCCCAAGAGCGGGAGGGGTTATTCGATGATTTTTACACCCAACAAAAAAAAAAAAAAAAGGGTAGTTAACAAAAAAAAACTAATTAGTCCGTCATCGTCAAGTAGATTACAAAAAATATTGGACACGAGTTTTTCATTTTTTTCAACAAACAATGAAGACGATACACTGCTTTGAAAACTCGTGCGACTTCATACTCTAACTACCGTACTCAGAGATATTTAATGATTACTTAAGCCGTCACTTAGTAAAGGTTTGACATATCTTTGTATGAGAAAACTGTCAAAACCATTACTAAGTGATGGCCTAAGGAATCTTTAAAGCTCTCTGAGTGCAGCAGTGAGACATTAGTATGACATTTTTTAGCGGTCAGTGACGTTACCAATCCCCACTCAAATCTTTGACGCGTTTTATCTTCGTAAATTTTTATTGATTTGATAAACAAAAAATACGTATCTAATATTTTTCGACACAGACGGACTAATTAGAATCACATTTTTTTAAGTCAGTAAACATTTCTATTCCAAAAGTCTGACAATCGTACCAAAGAATATCGTTTTACCCGGTACTAACTGGGATGTGGAGTATGGAAATTACTAGTAGGCTGCTGAATCTGGTAAGACTTGAAGTCGACCTCCACACAGTCGTGAAAAGGCTAGGCAGATAATGATGTATCATAACCTATTATTAAAATTAGCGTATAATAATCCCACCCACTTCTAGCAAATAGGCCTCCTCTTTGTTAGCGGGATTGAGTGATCCACCACGCGGGCCCGATGCGGAATGCTGTTTTCGATTTTTCTGTTTTCTCTCACATTTTGTTATGTCTTTAGCCTTGAGCATTATTCACAAAAAATAATGTGCATGTCTTTATTCGAATTTCCGATCCACAATCGGTAGGCTATCACCACTGTTCTCATTACAAAGGCTCCTAATAGTATTATGATAACTTTGCTACTGGTTTGTTCAAGTCCATCAACTATATATTACCAACCTGATTGGGCTTCTGAAATCCCATAACTTTCTAAATTCGAAAATAAGGTCACAGAAGGATGCCTAAACTGCCTGTCGGGGCCGCGGGTAGTCCAACGGTTATCGCGGCCTCGACATAGAGGGCGAAGAAGGAACATGGGTGGTTTTTAGTCAGTAGAAGTCTGACACTCCCTTTCGCTCTGCCCAAGAGCGGGAGGGGTTATTCGATGATTTTACACCCACCAAAAAAAAAAAAAAAAAAAAAAAGGATGCCTAAACTCTCCAATAGCCATTTTTACGTGAAAGTTATTGCCATAAATCATAAAGTTACTCAAGGATTCCGATCCACGAGATAGGCACTTAAAGTTAGTTTAATGTAGTATTCAGTGCAAGTTAGGCTAAGTTGGTCCCGAGTTTCAGGCGGATAAAGGCGCTGCCATAGTACGGTAATGAGAGTTTGGTGTAGGCAGATGTGGGTGTAGGAGTATGTGTATATGATGACACCGAACTACTTACAGCATACACGGTCATTTGAAACGGTTTAGTTTACTCCAGTTTTGAAGATCTTCAAATGAATAATTCATTTATTTAAGTAAGGTTCAGTATAGCGACTGCGGGTTGTTGTAAAAGACCGCGGCCTCGACATAAAGGGCTAAGAAGTAACATGGGTGGTTTTTAGTCAGTAGAAGTCTGACACACTCTTTCGCTCTGCCCAAGAGCAGGAGGGGTCATTTGATGATTTCCTAACCCCCCCAAAAAAAAAAAGGTTCAGTAGTAGTACTTGTGGCATGTGCTAAATAAATATGTGTTCTTTCTTTCTTCGGTATGTAGACTATCTTTCAGCCAATGTCTTACTTGCCAAGTGCCTTGACAAATGCTTGACAAGGCAATCGTCAGGCTGAATCAAGGGCTTGATTTAGAAAACGGTGTTGACCTGGTCACGGCTCATATTGTTAGGAATTTCCTTTCTCAGGAGCCCTGACCGCCACCGGTGTTCCCGATACCGTTGAGCTACTATTTTTAAAAGTATTTTTAAAATATTTTAAATTGAAATATTTAATCCTACAATCCTCTATTTTGTAGAATTCACTTCAAAACTCACTTCATGCTAAACTTGAAAGTGTGCTTACCCAACTAAATGAAATAATCGCAAATTCCCATTTTGATTGTGTTCGATGTCGGCACCATTCGAGTGTCGATGTAATGAGATTTGTAGTATTTAGTTCATAAATTCAGTTTTGGTTCTATTCAGTTCAAAGTTCATCAATCATCAATGTCTCTGTTTCATCTACGAATCCATCGATCAACTGTTAAATAGTTCACTAGTATATCATAGCAGTATCTATGGCCTCGTGCTTAATATTTATTTATTAAAACTTTATGCAGTAGTTAACAAACTGTACAAAGGCGGACTTAATGCCTTGGGTATTTTCTACCAGTCTACCTTAGGGTGATGCAGAAACAATACACAGTAGGTGCAATATAACAGAAAACAAGTTAGAAAATATAAAACCTAAATATAAGAATAAATACATACAAATATACATAAAATATAAAAATTTATGAAAGTTAAACAAGAAAAACTACAACAACATAAGTTTGAGACGAAGCTGCCAAATTCTTGTGAATGTGCTCACGAGCTTTTACTTTGAACGTCAACCAATTAAAAACAAACCTTTATACAACACAATGCAGTTTAAATTGGCGCGTATATGGATTTCTGCCTCTTTCCAATTTTCAGTTGATCTAGCAATATCTATCTTAGCTTTATTGCAGTAATTCTAGTGATGTATTGTCCTTCTTGGGATTTCGTCAAACCAATATCGTTCGTCTTTTTCCACACCGATTTATTAAAATGGAAAAAAGTAAAAGTAAAGTAAAGTAGGTACTCCATGAAGTTCCTATACTAATGCCACTTTTAGATACGATTGTACGTCATATCGATAATGAGTCATTTTGATAACAGGACTTATGCTTATGTAGTCAAACAGCTAATTAGTTTTACAGCGATCTAGTCATATCGTGATTAAGTCCTATAGCGAACTAGTCATATCTGCTATTAAGTCTTATCGAGAGGTAGTCATAACGCTTCTAACCCATTTACCGTCTTTCTGTTTAATTTAAATAGTGTAAAATTTTGCAGTGCTAAACTAATTAAACTGGTTATATTTAAACAGAAATCAAACCAAAATTGGTTAGATTTTTGTTTTTTACAAAAACGGTGCATTTTTAAATGAAATATTTTATGTAACTCGGCTCTTAGAATCATTTTTAAATGTCAGTTTTTTATAAGTCACGTTCTCTAAAAGGGACTACATCTGAGAAGAAAAGAAGAAGTGCTTTGAAAGAAAAGTCGTGGCAAGTCGTGTGACGTCACAAGGTTAGTACCTACTTTTTTACCCACAAAGTTACGTCAAAAACCCCCACTCATGATCTTTGACTCGTTTTATTTTCGTAAATTTTCAATTATTTGATAAAACAAAAAACACGTATCCAATATCTTTCGATAATCCACCAGACGGACTAATTAGATTATTTTGGTGAAATACCCCATTGCGCTCTTACTCACGAACTCATCATAATGTCTAAGTAAAATAGAATCAAACAAACAAGAAACAAATATCAGATTCCTGAAGCAACACCCTTACCGCAGGAATGCGAGCTGTAGTATGCATTTGATCGTTCTTTAGCTCTCCAGTTCACGTTATTAGTTGCTGTGAATACATTGTAACTTGGACTTTTAGTTCGCTTACATTGCTGACATGTTTTCATACTTCGACGAGTACTTCGGAAGCGTTCAACGTACAAGAATTTACTCATTTGCGTGCAACGGTCTAATGGGAGAAGTTTGTTAATGCTAATACTATCGACGAGGTTGTTGAATACTCTTAACTTAAGGAGCTTTGTGTTGTTCTTGTGTCACACTGGCGAGCTCGAGGCTAGGATACTTACTACACGGAGTATAAAAGTGCATGAGTGCCACCACAAACGATTTTAGTACTACCTTAAAATGGCTAAACAAAGTAGTCTCAATGCAGTAGGTAGCATAGCTGTTACGATTTTCGTCAATACTTACTTAGTCACACATCAATTTACACAGTCAACCTTGAACCTAACCTAATTCTTTAGCAATAAAGTTAAAAATCTATTAAAGATATTTGACAGATAGTAGTGACTTGATGTTGGTGTCCGTAGATTCAGCAGCTGCTGCAGCGCTCCATTACAACCAAATGTCTGTGCAACTAGGTACCTAGAGTATTATCCTATGCCAAACTATATTTTCTTCTCGCTGATGCTCGCGGGTTCGTTCGCTTGAGTGTCGGTTATCGCGACCAAAAGTATTTTTTTCATCCCCCCCTTTCAACCCTTCTTTCGTACTAGAAAGTAGCCTATATCCTTTCTCAGGATTTTGACTATCTGTGCACCAAATTTAATTTAAATCTGTTCAGTAGTTTTGGCGTGCAAGCGCGACAGACAGACCGACAGTTACTTTTGCATTTATAATATTAATGAGGATTATTAAATTCCTTGTGTCCTTCCACAACTAAAACTCAAATAGAACTGCCTCTTTTGCAAAACAAAGATGTATGTTTATTATTTCTTTAGTATTATGTAAGCCAGCATATTTTTATTTATCAAACACATGATCATTATCGCTGTCAGATTAAGTTGAAAGAGTTTTACGAGAATTCTCCTTATGAAGGCAAATGGTAACGATGTACAAGATTGAATTTCACAAACGAAGTATTATGTCGCAAAAACGTTGTACAAAAAAGCTTTTTTGTCCTATTTTCTATAGGCAATAAATTAGATACGTTGACAAAAGGGTGAAAAGGAAAGTTTGAACAATGTTGTTGCTTGAAATTTTGACTGAAATAGGTGTCTAGATTTTTTCAGGTCAACGGCTGACAAAGAAGCCTATGCGTCATTAGAAGGTGACAACAAAGTAAAATAAAAAAAAGGTTTTTGTGGAACTTTTGGCTAGATAATAGTTGGTCTGTGAATGAAAGACCACGCTTTCTTTTAGAAGGTGAGAATTCACCAAATGACTACTCCCGCTCTGGGCAGAGCAGTAGGGAGTGTCAAAATTCTCCTGACTAAAAACCACCCATGTTCCTTCTTAGCCCTTTATGTCGAGGCTGCAGCGTCTCTTCCGAACAACCCACGGCCCCGATGGGCGTCGGCACTTGCTCCTTCACTGTTGCTGACATCTCTAAGAGGCGCGCGGAACACGAACGCGCCGTCGACACGGCCTGTTGTCGTCATAAGATGGACGGACGTTGAGCTAGCATGAGTTGCTACCACACACACCGACCGACCTACATTGTACTGAGAGGCTCCATGCCTCGGAAAGCACGATGAGCCCTTGTTCCTGTCATTTATAGATATCTGGCAGTCGTAGCATTTAGGCAGTAATAAAAAAGTCTTAAAACCAGTCTTAACAAGGGATATCATATTCATCATCATCATCATCATTTCAGCCGAAAGACGTCCACTGCTGAACATAGGCCGCCGTAAGTGTCGCCACATTGACCGGACCCATGCGTCTTGCATCCAGCGGGTCCCCGCAAACTTCACCAGGTCATCGGTCCACCTAGTGGGAGGCCTTCCAACGCAACGTCTTCCGGTCGCCACTCCAGAACTTACCAGCCCCATCGGCCATCCGTTCTGCGAGCAATGTGCCCTGCCTACTGCCACTTAAGTTTGGAAATTCTTCGGGCTATGTCGGTAACCTTGGTTCTATGTATGTCCTTATTTCTGATTCGATCACGCAAGGAAACTCCGAGCATAGCTCTCTGCATTGACCTTTTTCTCTGAATAACCCTTCCCGCTCTTGGGCAGAGCGAAAGGGAGTGTCGGACTTCTACTGACTAAAAACCACCCATGTTCCTTCTTAGCCCTCTATGTTGAGGCCGCGATACTATGCGCACGATACGACTACCTCCATTGCCCTTTGGGTGACTTTGAGCTTTCTGATGAGGCCCATTGTGAGCGACCACGTTTTGGTATTGTTCACGATGTCCTAATACTCAGTACCAACCGGGTTTTGGAGCTCAGATAGGCAGTCACTCCATGTAAAATACTGGTATTCAGCTGTATCCGGTTAGACTAGAAGCCGATCTTAACACACTTGGGAAAAGACTAAGCAGATGGTGATTGAACAAGGAATGGTATTTCTGAAAAAAAAAGTAGTTAAGAAACTAAAAACCCGACTGAAAAAACTGAAAAGCAAAAAACAAGCACATTTTAAATTATTTGTAATCTCCTTTTAAAACCCTTTATTTTGATACCCTACACGATGGTAACGGGGTTTTTTTTTCTTGAAATCCGTGATTTGGAATATTTCTTTGTTATTTTTATTTTTATGTAGCCAGTGACATTCGCGCCATCAAGACGAATCTAACGACGTATATTTTATTCAAATCCCTTTATCCGTTTAAGAGTTATGAGGGAACAAAGAAAAGAACATACAATACACGCCAAACACATAACCCTCCTTTTGGGCTTCGCCGCAGTCAATACGGAAGAATTATTACGCAGGTAATAATTCTTCCGTAGAAAGATAACATTCGTAACAGCTAATAGCAGGAACCATTACCAGACGTAAGAATACGTCACTTACAAACGGCAAGACACCTCCAACTTCAGACCATTTATCATTTTCTTTCGTCACCTGACATTCCTACACTTTTCGCATCAAAAGACACATCACAGGGTGTCTTAAATTCTTCAAAACGTTACAAAGAGGACTCTGGGTACGATTCACTGAGTGGTTCTAATGAGGGGGGCCAAGGGCTTCAGCTGCGCCATTAGTCGCGGCATTTCCTTTGACGGTCCAGTAAATATTTGCTAAGATATTGCTGAAAAAGTCACTCTGTTTCAAAGTAGACTTTAGTGTGTTGGACGAGGGTGTGAATTGGGTTGGTGTGCTGTTGTTTTAGATGAAGCGTTAGCAATAATGGGAGTATGTGAGCTGGGTTGTGATTTCGTTTTTTGTGGTCAGTTTTTATTCATCGTCTTCCTACGTTTTTCTTACGTCACTGGTCAACTGTTTGACTGTATTAAGTCACTCCGAAGTTCGAAATGCCGATGTACGGTATAACGAAAGTCTGTGAGTCAGAATGTACGCTATGAAGAAGTACCGTATTCAGAATGTTCTTTACTCCGATGTACGTTACTCCGAAGCTTGTGTAATCTAAAAAAAAAGAAAAGAGAACATTCTTCTCTTTTTAGGGTTCCGTACCTCAAAAGGTAAAAACGGAACCCTTATAGGATCACTTTGTTGTCCGTCTGTCTGTCTGTCTGTCTGTCTGTCTGTCTGTCAAGACCTTTTTTCTCAGGAACGCGTGGAGGTATCAAGCTGAAATTCATATCAAATACTCAAGTCTATGGTCTCTTGGAGCTGTGAAAAAATCAAACTTCTAAGTCAACGCGATCAAAAGATACTCCCGTTTATGCCGCAAATTTTCGACACTCGCAAGGGAATCAAAACCTACAGGGTACTTCCCGTGAACTCAGAATCTTGAAATTTGGTACGAAGCAACGTCTTATAACACAGATAAAGGAAAAATTGCGAAAAGCATAAATTTTTAGTTACATCATATAATAAAAATATTTTTAATAATTAAAAAAAAAAAAAAAAAGCGACTCCCCTACTACGATGGTACGGAACCCTTCATGTGCGAGTAGGACTCGCACTTGGCCGGTTTTTTAGATTAAAATGGTTCATAGTAATTTCAATACTGATTTTTACCACTGATTGCATGAGTCAGTGTCTTACTTTTGTTGATTGCATGAGTAAAAAAGTTTCATAAGAATTATTAGAATGCTGTAAAATTTAAATTGTGGGAGTTCAATAGGTAGTTAACTAAAAAAATCTAATTAGTCCGTCAGATAGATTTCCAGAAAATATTGGACAGGTATTTTTTTCACGTAAGCAAACAATGAAGAGAATACAGTACTTTGAAAACTCGTGCGACATCATACTCTAGACATTAGTATG
Source organism: Diarsia rubi (assembly GCA_932274075.1). Classification (NCBI taxonomy): domain Eukaryota; kingdom Metazoa; phylum Arthropoda; class Insecta; order Lepidoptera; family Noctuidae; genus Diarsia; species Diarsia rubi. The sequence continues at coordinate 15,906,412 of OW026419.1, read as the reverse complement.
ACATTTTGGCGGTTAGTGACGTCACAAACCCCCCCCCACTAAAATCTTTAACGCGTTTTGTCTTCGTCAATTTTTATTGATTTGATAAAACTAATATAAAAATACGTATCCAATATTTTTCGATAATCTAACAGACGGACTAATTAGAATCATATTTTTTAAGTCAGTAAACATCCCTATTGTAGACTGCCTCGATGGTGGAGTGGTCGCAAGCGTGACTGCCGCGTATGAGCTTCTGGGTTCGATTCCTGAGTCAGGCAGTGTTAGGTATTGGGTCTTTCCATTAGGAATTTCTGAGTGGCAACCACGAAATCTGGTTTATGCCCAGTTGATGGCAATCGAGTCGCCCCCTACCTTCCGTAACCTTTGACCATTCAATGCTGAGTGACGGTCTCTTCAAAAGGGGTAAAACCATGTGGCATATCAACCTACCCGAAATTTTGTTTTCGCGGCCCACTTTGAAAGTGGTATGTATGGATAGATGAAATGATAAAAAAAATTGACAATCTTTACCTTCAAATATCTCGATAACCTGACACTTTGGGGTACCATATTACATGATATTTTTTGGTTGTAAAAATGTACCCCTACATATCAATTAGATCATGGGCCGTGATTTCTAAAAAAAACAATATGGCGGTGGGTCGATATGCCAGCTTCCATACAAAACAGTTCAAAACCCTTTCTCCACTTTTGCCCCCAATTACATGTGACTTCAAACATAACCGGAAAATAATGCCAGTGAACTATAAGGTACACTTCTGATTAACCCTTCAGGCATTACAGGCGTTATGTTACATTATGTTGCCAACGTAGCCAAATAAGTTCCTTTTTATTTAAAATGTACATACATGAATGACTTACTCAGTAGACAAATAATATAAATCATCGTCAAACCAAATTGGCGTTGCGTCTCCTTGCACATATACCTCTGATGATATTAAGGTACTCCTAAATGTAATAACAATAAATCCTTTTTTGTTGAATGTATTATTTAATTCTCAGATGGGTTTCGTGTGTCTGTGAAAATGGCTGGCGGTGAACTTTCAAAGGTCACGTCTGAAGGTTGGTTGTGGACAGTTTTGTTTATAAAATGTTAATGTGATTGTTACGTGAATTGTATGTGCGAGGGTGTGATACGGTTTTATTTACTTTTCGTAGTAGTTACTGTATAGTAACATTCCCTAAGTAGTCAGTAGCCACGAAGTCTAACAACCAGACTTACCAAGGGATATTGTACTCATGTATTATCTTTACCCAGCTCCATCTGTGATAAAAAGGTCTTATGGTCCGTCGCTCCACGATCAATAATTATGTAATACAGTTGGCCAAGTTTAAACGCGAATTTCTGATTAAATAACGATTGCAACATTGAAATATAACCTACTTTATAATGATAAATGGGTTTCAAAATATCAGATTCCATTCGTAACATGAAAATGAAATCATTACAGTAGGCGGAAATTGCTTCTAAAGTTTGTTACGTGTATACATATTGGTGCTGGTACAGTCAACAGCAGAAGTAGATGAACACTATTTAAAGTTTCAAAGCAGGTATTAAACAAAAAGAAATGTAGAAATAACACGTTACTAACAAGTTATTGACGAGTTAGGAATATTTTATTGAATAATCTACAGAAAAATTAAAAAATAAAGCTGGAGTTCTGTACATACAATAATTTAAAATACGAAATGTAAAACTTCTTCTGCTGTGGACTGTACCTAGGTCCTAGTATTTAGCTGCATCCAGTTAGACTGGAAGTCGACCCTGAAATAGTTGGGAAGAGACTGATAGTAACCTAATTTAATTTAGGAAAGCTATGAATTTTCTTGTTTAGTTAAACCATCTAGTTTTACTGTTTTTTACACAGACTGTGTTCAGTGTAAAAGTGTATACCTAATTATTACCCGACTGCGGCGAAGCCCAAAAGGAGGGTTATTTTTATAAATGAGTTAATATGGCGAAAGTATTCCTCACTGTTTTGCGGTTGCACTTAATTAATTTGATATTTCATAAACTGCGACTGCGGTGCAATTTAGTTGAAATGCGACTCAAAATCCACTCACTTTAAATCACGTGTTTTGATAATGTTGGTACAGCCCGTAAAAAAGGTGTTTTAGATTAAATTTTGTTAGCGTTGAAGCTTTATAAAATAAGCTTAAAATAAGAGTTCCATAAAATAATAAATATGTCGAACCGTACCTATAATTGAGAGCTGCATTTTTGATGTCCTGCAGACAACTCTTTTGATGACTTGATTTAATTGATGTAACAAAATTAATAGCTTCAGTCCACCTTATCTGTCTATACCTAGTTTTCATTTTTTCTTTGACTTGGAATTTCTTGCCAAAATGCCAACCACGGCATTTCTTTGCAGACCGTATCGATGTAGTGTGAGAGTCGGCGCGGCGGGACGCTTTAATGAACACATTTTCATATGCAGATTCCCTAATGTGACGTCATAAGTTAAAAGGTGTATGTGTTGCATATGCGGCCTTTTGCTTCAAGACGTTGGGTTATGTAAGATTCATTCATTTTGTTTAATTATCTCGTGGGTGCTTAGTTAGTTCATTCAGTGCTTATGTCTGTGCTTGATTATTATCTCGTATTCACTCAATGTTAAACAAGGCAGGACCTGCAGGCCAATCGCGCTAATTTGACACATCTGCAAACGTATACGATAACGTTATGGTTCGATTGCGACAGTGGTTAGGTTTCGATTCAGCTGTTCTGATTTTGGTATTGCGTTATAAGTTCAAACGCTAACCAAAGTTGGAACGTTGCGTAACGTCAATTGTTAGTGATGTCCTTTTAGTTTGTGAATATCCGAGCGTTTAGTAATACATTTTGACGTGTGCACCTCTAGTTTTGACAGCTGAAAGCGCGGTATGCATTTGTGCATAACTTTGGCGCGCAACTTTTGAAAAGGTAAGCAAGATTTTACGTAAATAAACATTCGAAGATTTATGAACCACTTATAAAGTTGGACAGCCACTTTCATTGAAAGTTGTAATATCCGCAGCACAGAGTACTTTTATATATTATTATAGGTCATGGAAATGGACGAACGTCGCAGATGCACGACGGTCCGACAAATGGAGCTGATGGTGCAGTTTCTGGAACAGCATCAAGACCTTGCTCTTGGACGAGTTAGGTCTAAAGAGGCTCGTCAAGTTGCGGCACGGTTATGGAATGAGTGTGCCGCAAGTCTCAACGTAGAAGGCCCTGCCCGAACAGGGAAAGAATGGTCCAAGGTAAGAATAATCGAGGCAGATAAAAGTGGATGTTTACGCCGAGGGTTCCTAACTAAAATAATATTACATTGTTTTATTCTTTTTTTAGGCATGGAATGACTACAAGTGCCGGGTTAGGACAAAGTTAGTTAGCATAAATGCTAACCAACGAGCTACTGGTGGTGGGCTCAGTAATGCAAGTACTTTAACACCATTGGAAGAAAGGACAGCCAATATCTTAGGCAGGGATGTTGGCCCACTACCTGATGTTAGGCAGGATCAATTTGCCTCAAACCATGTAATTTATATCTTTAGCTATTTCCAAATCCACTTTAGTAAACCATTGTTTTATCATGCTTAATTTTACTAACAATGCTACTAAATAATACTATGCATTTTATAGGGTGACGGTACAGTGACAGTAGAAGTGGATGAACCGCAATTACAAGACACTGAAGCATCATCAGCAATGTAAGTTATAATATATCTCTTGCGAAAACAATGTTTATGCTGCTTAATATTAGCAATATGTTTTATTTATATTATATTGCATAACATTATGTTTACTTTATTACAGTTTGACTGACCACCCCCCGTATGTGCTATCTGCGACTTCACCGGTTTATGTGCAGACGCTGCCTGTGTCCCCTGTTCCCAGCCTAGAGGGGGAGACAGGCTTATTGCAAAACTCTCCAAGGCACAGTGCAGGTTTGTTCAACAAAATTGCTTAAGCTAATAAAAGAGAGTAATATCATGTTAAGCTAATTTTAAATTGCTACCTTCAGAAAGAGTCCGAAGGGTGCGAGAGCCCCCTCGGCGGCGAGGTGTAGAGCGTGCGTCACGCCAGGTCACATCACAAATGACCAGACAATGTAAGTTAAAAAAATATTCTAAACTTATTTCTGAAATCTTAATGCCATTCTTTTATATACAAAATTGTATTATCATTTCAGCAGCCAGAAGTGCATTGGATGAGTCAAGAGCAGCAATCCTTCGTATTGAGGAGATGCGGGCAGAGGCTGATCTGAAATTTTCACAGGCATTCTGCAATTTTTCGGAGTCATTCAGAATAATTGCTGAAAGCATTAACAGATTTAGCCAACAGGTAATACAAATATATATTTTTTTATATAAAAAATATTTGACTGTAATCCTACTATTTAGCACAAAAATGTAGAGTACCTATAGGTACTTTTACTGGACAAATCTTGATATGGTTTATTGCTATTTCATGTTTCAATGCAGACTGGTTTTTGATATTAAGTAAATGAAATTATTTGTCAGGAACATCATAATCATAACTTTTATTTTGTTTCAGTATGGACAACATAACCACCCAGATTAGGATTAAGTACTATTAGTTAATAATATTATATTTTTTTATGTTTTTTATTTTTTTAATAAATAATACCTAAATTAATTTTGTTTGGTTCTCCTGAATTTGAAAATTAGCATATCCCTTTGCCTTTTCTCCATTATTTGCATCTGAATAGAACTATGTTATGTGATAATATTTACGTTTGACCATACTTATTTAATGTAAAAATGACAAGGCGTTAGAAATACAAATTTTAATAGCCTTTATTCACAAAAAGCACGAAAAAATAGAATAGAATATACTGCAGCCTTAAACTAGAAAAATAATGGGATTCAATAATAAATTAGATCTAACATAAACTAGGATAAAAATTATTTTATTATTTATGTTAATATTTGCTAAGAATACTTATATATAAAACACTTAAGAACTAATCAAAAACTATTTCAATGAAAAACAAACTTAAAACTAATTAACCTACAACAGCCAATAACTTTTTTGTGTCAATACAAACAACAACATTACCATGTACGCCTACATAGATTTATTGGAGAAATCTCATGAATACGATATAGCGGTGGCTCGAGCCGAAACCAAAAGGAAAAACTTAAAAGCTAGACTTAGTTGTGATTCATACAGTGATCGCCAGTTTGTGAAAAGATATAGACTCACGAAAGAATTAACCCGTGAATTAATTTCCAAGCTGACTCCTCATATGCCACCCGTCCTACGTTCTGATGCATTGGATGTTGAAACCAAGGTAAGGAGTGTCCTCTCTAAAGTGATAAACAGCATTATCACTTGTACTAAAAACTTTTTTTGTTCTACAAAAATAACCACAAATTAGACAAATAATAATGTTCAATGTGTGTGCATCAATAGATAACCTGAATTTGTTTTAGGTTTTAGTTGCATTGGTCTTTTATGCTTCTGGGTCCTATCAGACCATAGTTGGAGACAGCAGGAACCATTTTATTTCCCAGGCCAGTGTTTCAAAAGCTATCCAGCAAGTAACAACAGCCTTGAACAATCCGGCAGTACTGAATACATATATAGCTTTTCCATTCAAACAATGTGAAAGGGAACAAGTTAAAAGAGAGTAAGTAGCATAATTTAAAGTCTTGTATTGACACAAAAACACAAATGACACAAATTTTATTGGTTTCTCCTATTAGTCCATAAACGTTGAATGAGCGCCCGCTGTCGTGCGCGGCCAAGCGCCAACTCGCTAAGAGCATGAGCGCCGCGTCGCCGCTCTTGCCTGGCACCATGACCGGCTCCCTCTGTCAGCTGGCACTCACGAGCTGCTTCTTCTGCTGTTAGCAGAGTGTAGGGGATACGAGCCCTGTGTGCTATATTATGCAGAACACAGCATGCATTCACTATTCTCGCAGCAGTTACTGGAGTGTAATGCAGCTTTCTATCAACTAATAAGCACCTGCAAAGACAACCCCTTTTATTATTATTTATTTAATATGAACACAAATGATTTCATAAATGTCAACTATTATAATAATGGTATAATATTCAAAGCATACCTAAAGCGAGCTTTTAAAACACCTATACAGCGTTCAACTACATTTCTGGCTGTTAAGTGCAAGCCTTGGTAATAATGTTCCGGAGTATCTGGCCTAGGTTCTGAGACGGGTGTCATCATTGTAGGTCTCAAAGGGTACCCCGAGTCTCCTGCAATAACCAAAAATAAATTAATATGTCTTAAAAAAATAATTACAAAATGTATCATAAGATTGCAACATAAATTATACTCAATTTAAACATACCCAAAAGATGCAAATCTTCTCCATGATTAATGTGGAGTCTCTCTATATAACCATTCAATGGATGGTTGGCCCAAACAACACTATCATGTGTGGACCCAGGGTAACTCGCATCCACACATAATATATTTAAATTAGAATCACATATCTGAAAAAAAAAAAACAATAATGATATGAACTAGCACTGACAGGAAAGACCAAAATTATAATAATACAATTATACTCACTATCATAACATTTAATGAATGGTATCCTTTTCTATTAAAAAACCGTTCTTCATGTTCAGCAGGACATACAATTGCAACATGGGTTCCATCAATACAACCCAGAGCTGGCATTTTGAACTTGTGGTAAAAACTGAAAATAGTTATTATATATTATATGATTATGTACTTAAATACTTGATCATGAGTTTTACAATAGAATTTATCTAAAACTAGCTTTCCCCCCGTGGTTTCACTGTTGGTTACTGCTCTGCACCCGTGGGTCTTAGTGTGATTTTATTTAGCCTATGACACTCACAAATAATGTGACTTTCTATTGGTAAAAGAATTTTCGAAATCAGTACCTAGAGATTATCCCCTCAAAACCTCACAAACTTTACCTCTTTATAATATTAAATATCTAAAATAAAGACTTTAAATTATGCTACTTACTCTCTTTTAACTTGTTCCCTTTCACATTGTTTGAATGGAAAAGCTATATATGTATTCAGTACTGCCGGATTGTTCAAGGCTGTTGTTACTTGCTGGATAGCTTTTGAAACACTGGCCTGGGAAATAAAATGGTTCCTGCTGTCTCCAACTATGGTCTGATAGGACCCAGAAGCATAAAAGGCCAATGCAACTAAAACCTAAAACAAATTCAGGTTATCTATTGATGCACACACATTGAACATTATTATTTGTCTAATTTGTGGTTATTTTTGTAGAACAAAAAAAGTTTTTAGTACAAGTGATAATGCTGTTTATCACTTTAGAGAGGACACTCCTTACCTTGGTTTCAACATCCAATGCATCAGAACGTAGGACGGGTGGCATATGAGGAGTCAGCTTGGAAATTAATTCACGGGTTAATTCTTTCGTGAGTCTATATCTTTTCACAAACTGGCGATCACTGTATGAATCACAACTAAGTCTAGCTTTTAAGTTTTTCCTTTTGGTTTCGGCTCGAGCCACCGCTATATCGTATTCATGAGATTTCTCCAATAAATCTATGTAGGCGTACATGGTAATGTTGTTATTTTTGCAAGATTTTAACTCAGAATCACTTCACAACAAAGACAGAACACTCCAACGATGCAGTAACGATCCTAAAAAAGTAGCGTCCCATCAACTTTACGTTTGACAGTGGTTACGTTCCAGCTACGATCGCGGTGCGTCTCAACTTGCTGTCAAAATTTTAGCGCGATACGAAACTGTCAAAAAGTTGTGTTATGGTAGCGGTTCAGTTGCGATTTAGTTGAAAAAAAAATAGCGCGATTGGGCTCCTGTTCTGGGATAAATTACGTGTCACCATCAATACCATTTCAGCCGATAGACGTCTCCAGATGGACATAGGCCTCCCCTAAGTGCCGCTACAGTTTGACCGGTCCTGTGCGTTATCCCGCAACCTTCACTGGTTGATAATGTGTATAAGAAAGATAATAAATCCAAGATCTGCACAGAAGTGGACTGCTAATCATATTTCCCAAGTACGAACGACAAACCAGGGCATAACGGGCTCCTTCAATTTAGTATATCTCATTATCATCCCAGAGTCTGGATTATTACCCGGTTCATATCAATAGACTTGCCCTAAAAAGGGTGTAAAAGTACCCTTAACGCAAACGAAGGACACTTGTTCTCCCCACCACTGCAAACGTTTTTTTGTTCTAAATCATACCTGGGAACCCCCTAGTTACGGAGATATTGGGGGTCAAAATTCCAAATTTGTCAATGCTGTTTTTGTAAATACTAGTTTTTCAGGTTATAACTTTACTTAAATTACCTCCATGATCCGGTTACTATTCAAAGCATCCACTAGCACAATGTTTAAGAGTGCTACGTTGAGTTTTACCGTATTTTTATCCCAAAAAAAAATTGCACAGAGGTACTTAGTTTTGTGTACAGAATGCTTGGTTTACGTTTGTGTAAAAGGGTTAGTTAACACCCTATAAGTATAACATGTCGATTCATGACGTGACCAGAGGGCTGGCCTATTCTTTGGGCAAAGTATCAGCATTACCATCCAACGTGGAAATGCTGCCAGTCTGCTGGCACATTTTCTGTTGACAGCAATGTGGACGGTATGACGCCCTGTAATTGTTCCCCTTTTTTATACTTATATATATTTTAATACAGTTTTTGTTCTGTAAATTATAGTTTGTAAATAAAAATAACAATCCAAGAGACTTAAATATAATTAGTGAAATGTGTATGTAGTTGATGCCTCTATTGAGATAGACACCAAGTCTACTTACTTACGTTTTTTACATGAACTTACATAAACAACCTTTTTCTGTCTGTCTTCATAAATGGATGAGCTGCGACCTTCACTAATCCAGTGACGTCATAAAAAAGTAGTTGATAGATAACTTCTTTAAGATTGTTCTAAATTCTTAACAAGCTTGACTGTGCGAAAAAACTTAAACTTATTCTTGACTTAGTATAGCAGAATTAACTTGGAAAGTTTCTAATAATAAACGACTTTTTAAGCGAAAAAGTCACAGATTGCCCAAGCTGAATTATTAATGACCTGTCCTTGGAGTGAATAATTCTTGGGATATTAACTAGGAGAGCAAAAAAGTTCTTTAAAGTCACTCATTTGAAATGAAAACGATATCAACAATTTCAACATTCAATTTATTAGACGTCTATAATATCAGAATTTTATTGTAACGTATTTTTTTTTCTTTATGTCTATTTATACAGCGTTTACATTTACGTGCGTTTACAAGTCGCCCAATAAAAAGTCCTTTTTCTATTTATTTACAAGCAGTAAAACAAGCAATGTTTCAGCATCTATAAATATACATTTATATTATTTTTATATACAAAATATTTCTTTAGATCTAACGTTTATATATTATTTACAAAATTATTTTAGATCAAATAACTTTTTGATCAAATAACAGAAGCTTTACAAGTTCTCTTTTGATTTCATGATGTTTTTAAAACCACAATGGCTGAACAAAGTTTTTGCTTTGACAACTCTGTTTTAAATTGTTCGTTTACATTTTCTAACAGATTTTGTTCTTTATTGTTATTAATAAGCTTTATTCACAGTGTGAACAAGTGATTTATTGTGACGTTCTAGAAAAAGAAAATTTATATTTCGCTTGGAACTGGAAAATCTAATTGTTGTAGTAGATATAACATTAATATCATCAATGTCACATTAAAAAACCATAGCATTTTGCAAAGTAATGCATAAGTTACAAAAAAAAGGCAGTAAATACATATTTTACAAATTAATATTATCTTAACATGATACGCACTGAATGATATTTATTGTATTTTCGATAACATGGAAGAATAGCCAAATGACACGTAGAAATACAATTAGGTATCATCTTTTCGTCTACAAAGACTGTCTCTGTGAAATCTGTGTATCCGAACGGGACATTCAATGTTTGTGTTACTTTTATTTCAAACTAGCTTGTGCCAGCGGCTTCGCCTGCGTGGAATTCGATAATAGTCAGACGGGATCATACTAACGGGATAAGAAGTTTCCTGTGTGTTAAACCAGGTAATAAACTATCTGTGTTCTAAATTTGATCCACATCAGTTCAGTAGTTTTTACGTGAAAGAGCAACAAACATCCATCCATCCATTCATACATCCTCACAAACTTTCGCATTTATAATATTCGTAGGATTAGTGGGATATAAGTAACTCATTGTAGGACAGAAACTGTTTTTAAAATAACTCTGTTTTCTCACAATGTAAAAGCTCCCAGCTATAATTTATTTTCATTACAGATAACTTTAAAAAACAATGTATCTTTATTCTTTGAAAAGGGTAATTTGAAAATAAAACTCCCACAAAAGAATTCGCTTTGTAAGTTTTTGTTTCATAATAAAACGAAACACGCAATGCATTTTCCACGCTAAAGTCCCGTTTGCAGTAATTATCTCCGACTGTAAACTTTAATTTGCATAATTACGTTTTTAAATACTAACTGCACTGGGATTTTCAACTCTGCAATGTTACTACTTTATGACGCGAAAAGACTTAAATGGACAAAGGAACGGTGAAGGCTGATAACGCGATTAAAGTTCAAGCAAGTAGAGGAAGCACAAAAAATAAGCCTTATTTTTTCGTCAAATAATACTTTAATTTTATGGGCCTAAGTACACATAACCAAACAAACTGATAAATGTTTTTTCTAGGCAAATTAATACCATGAACTTTATATATAATATATTCATCTCTTAACATTTTGGAATGAAAGTACACATGAACTGGTCCTGAAGCTTTAAGACAAACCCTTTGGTTGTTATCTAGCAACCCGATCTTCGATGCGACGTTAGTGATTTAGGCTGTAGCCTGAATACTAGAGATCTGATATGCTTCAAGTAACAAATTGTAAGGAGTAAATCAGTCAAAGATAATGATGTGCCGTCGAAGGCACGGACCTTCGGTGGTGGTTAGATCCTTTATTTTATAGTATCTCCAAACAATAGGATAGCTAACAAAAAAAAACTAATTAGTCTTCTTACGAGATTATCATTATTCACGAACTTTTATTTTATGTTTAGTTTTGTGGGTTTGCTTTAAGCTTAATGTGACGGGAAATTATGGCAGATAATAGGGTAGTTAACTAAAAACAAATAATTAGTCCGTCAGATAGATTTCCAAAAAATATTGAACACGTATTTTTTCTTTTTTCACGTAAACAAACAATGAAGACGATACAGTGCTTTGAAAACTCGTGTGACGTCATTTTCTAAGACATTAACTTGACATTCTTTACCGGTGAGTGACGTCACAACCCCCTTCTCAAATCTTTGACACGTTTTATCTTCGTCAATTTTTATTGATTTGATAAAACAAAAAATACGTATCAAATATTTTTCGATAATCTAACAGACGGACTAATTAGAATCATATTTTTTCAAGTCAGTAAACATCCCTATTGTTTGTTTAAATAAGTTTCCAAAGCAGCCGTTCGTTGATATTCATAACTTAAGTCTTAAAAACAACACTATAAATAAATGTCTCATACATTTTTAGGGCGCAAAAGGCTGGCGACGGTGCCACACTGAAATATTTATTATCCTTTCACGTTGTTTCGGAAAACCGTTTATTTGGGGACAGGAGACATAGCACCTAGTCTGCCACGATACAAAAATGGTGGTATTTATAGAGTGTGTACTAGCAGTGTTTTATGTATTGAAATATGGAATAAGCGCTCGAGGACAACATCAAACCTTACATTTCTTGTAATTATGAAAGTTTCCAAAGGCTTTCAAAGTTACATTTCTTCTAATAATCATCGGGCGTATAGTACCCCCAAAACATTTTGATGGTTTTTTCATAATTATTCTTTGTTATTACTGACGCGTCAAAAAGCTATAACGGTAAACCAAAACCTAGATGCTATATAAAAAGCGACGAGCAACGTCGTCAGAGTTCGTGAAGGCTAGCATCGGTGTCACTTTCTGCCCCTCCTAAGAGAAGCGTGGACTCGCAGGGCTGCGAGTGAAGCTGTGGCTCCGAGGGGTGGAGGGGCGGCAGTAGTCACAGCTCGATGGCCGCCGCGCCCTTCCATGTGACGCCGGATCGGAGGAGGTGGTACAGTCGGAGGACGCACCATATGCAGAGGCACTGTGGGAGAAATAAGATGGTGAGCTGGTGTGAATAAAAAATACTTTAAGGAGAAATCACCAGAGAAGCGGATTTAGTTTATTGAATAATACATAATTATATCAAGGTATATGCAGTAGTTTGTATCTATTTATATTTATCATGATAAGTTTTCAATTTTTTTTTGTGCTCTACCACAATGCTGTCCTATTTTTGACCCTAAAGTTGTCTGGAAGTCACACTGTTGTACAGGAAGTATAAATAAATCATCATTATCAACAGCCTAATAATAATTCAAATTCAAATTGTAATCCCACTGTGTGACACAGGCGTCCTTTGGGCTATAATCTACCACACGGGCCCAGTGCGAATTGGTAGATGTCACGTGTCCTCGAATGTTTGGTTCTAAGACATGCCGGTTTCCTCACGATGTTTTCCTACACCTTGTTTTATAAATAAATAAATAGTAGCCTACAAAATCGAAATGGTTTTACTTTTTTTAGTAATTTACGGCTCAGTATCCTGTTACTTAAACTTTTCCAGCCTATCAACGTAATAGGTGTCCCAATTTTGAAGTATGGTTTTGTATTTGTGAGTTTGGAAGAGGGTGGGTCGGGATCGGCTTTATTCCCAACACGTGTACTGTGTTTGCATTTTGATCTTAATTTTCTCTAATAGTGTCTTATAGATGGTTGGCAGTACATAATATGGTTTTAATTACTATCAACACTGAAACGGGATATTTACAATGTTTACTATTTGTTTCGAGTTATCGATAATACGGGGCTGTTTCAAGCACCATAACCACGAGTTTATAATTACATGAGCAGACAAATCGATCCCCTCTTTCTTGTTCGTTTATTTTAATGCTCATGAAAATTTTAGTGACCTTGTGAGTTAAAAAAACTTATAATACATTAAATATTTACTTAATCAAAGAAGAAAGAAACATAGCCAAATACCGCTTGCCAGTACAAAATGACCCATTTCTGCGCACTATGAAACTTCTCCATTACTAAAGTTGTCAACTTAAATGGACTAATAGTTCGTTGGAGTCGGAGTGGACATTTGATATCCAAGCAAGATAGCCTGAAAATATCTAGTGTACCTGTGTCCAATTTGAAGTTAAGTAAATACATTGATTTGTACTTTTATTTGTTCTGGTAATAGTGTCAAAGTGATTTTATGTTAGACTTTGGTTGGAACATGTCATTGGATCGTAATATACCTTCCTTATCTTGCCTCAGTCTTGCCAATAAATCAAAAATTCAGTTTCGATGAGTATATTATTTAATGGTTTAATTTTCTATTGTTACTTATCTTTACCCACAGTCAGAAAAGAAGTAAGTATCTACGCTTTATTCATAGATCGTATTTTATTTATTCTGGCGTCACAGCAATACTTAAGTTTATGACCCTTAAAAGTTTAGCACAACGAAAAACATTTCAGAAGCACCAAGTGTTCTAGTTGTTTAAAAAGTCCTAACAAAAAAGTGCACGGTCTTGTTAAAAATGTGCAGACTTGCCTTCACACAGAATGTCATAATATTTACAAAAAAGAAAAATGGGTTGATTGTGTACTGCAGTTGTAAAGCCAGCATCAGGTGAAAAGAAAAATAAGCTTGAACCTTTAAAAAGCATATTTCCGCCAAGGGAAGTTTTGTTCGAACACACAAAAGCGCTCGTTGCGTTACTTTTGGGGTCACGTCACGCGTTGACATATGCCATACGTAGCACAAAAGAATTGGAAAGACTTGGATAAAACCTAACCTGAGTACTGTACGGAGCTCAACAAAAGTTTGCAGGGTCTTTTGAATTTCACAAGATTTTTGCGCTTTTTTGTTAGGTAGAGATTTGGGAAACCTGCCCTGTAGAGGCAGAACGAGGTCTGGCGTGCAATATGCGTGAATGCAGAAAAATAGGCACAAAATCTACTAGAGGTACTATACACACTATCTTCAATTTAGTACGTATTTTATGAGAATCTTAAAGATCATTTTTAATACTACTTCACTTGAATTACTTGAGATACTACCGAACGGGATATCGTGCACAGTATTATCATATTTTCTATCAAAATTTTGTACAACGCATGTTTGCAACCGCATCAAAGATACTTAATATACTCACATTTAAAATCAGCCGTGGTATTAAGAATGATATTTCTGCTTTGCACATAGAGTCAAATTGCTGTAACAAAAGAAAAGTAAGAATTAGAATTAAATTATAGCAAATTGATTTATTATTAACACCGAAGGCGAGTAAAGCAGACGATATAGTTGGCATCGGGAGGAATAACCTGGATGAGGCTGGCACAGGACCAAATTGGTACACGGAAGCAGATGCCTATGTTAGCAGAAGGTGAATACAGGCAGTGGATGATGATGGTGATCGACGGCTGCTGCAGTTACCAAAAGTTCAATACAATAGGGATGTTTACTGACTTTAAAAAATGTGATTGTAATTAGTCCGTCCGTTAGATTATCGCAAAATATTGGATACGTATTTTTTGTTTTATCAAATCAATAAAATTGACGAAGATAAAACGTGTCAAAGATTTGAGTCCCCGGGTTTGGTGACGTCACTGACAGCTAAAAAATGACATACTAATGTCTTTAGAGTATGAGGTCACACGAGTTTTCAAAGCACTGTATCGTCTTCATTGTTTGTTTACTTGAAAAGAGAAAAAATACGTGTCCAATATTTTTTTTTGATAATCTTATATAACGGACTAATTAGATTTTTTTTGTTAACATCTCTATTTGTCTGTAAGAGCCCTTCGAATAATTAATCCGTCTAATAATCTTTTGAGGTAATCTTCTGTTCGAAAGGGTATGAGAATAGGTACAGGAAAGCATCCGGACAGATTATGACACTTTGTTTTGGCCTCTCAGCTACATCTCCTCAAAAACGACGGAAAACCTTGGATATTAAAACGGTTTGCCAATCAATATTCAACTACACACTGTCATCCCTATTTCAGACGGCAGACAGTTTTTGTAATCCCAAACACGTTATAATATATGTTTCAACCAGCCGGGTTCAACGACCTTTTATTCCTTTGTTTTGATATCTATACTCGTCGACCTCTGGTATATTAAAAATGTATATAAATTACTGTTATGTAAATCATTGTATTGAGAGAGCCATGTAATATAATAAAATGTTTGTTAGTATAAATCATAGGGCCCAAAGTATTTACTGGTTAATATACCGATGTTAAGTTTTTCGCTAATAATAAGCCATAATAATAGGCGTGCTGTTCACTAAATAAGAATTGCGAATAAAATACATGGTTATACAGAGCTGTATCAATTTTATATTTTTTAGAGCGATTATAACAATTTGGTATTTGTTCTAAATAGTTATAATCGCTCTAGAAAATATAAAATTGATACAGCTCTGTTTAACCATGTATTTTATTCGCTAATGCTTGCGGTTCTTTGTTAAGACCGAGTATAACGATTACTTAAATACTGAACCTACTAAATGTAACAAATAAATGCTGGTTGTCCGCAATAAAAGAAGCAACTCAGAGACGATGCAGAAGAGTTTTTTTTTCCATAAAGAATTTTAGTAGTCGGTAACCTTCTTGTTAAGATCCTTTAACTAAAATATGATTAGTAGTGAAATTTACAGCCATTAGTGTAGCAAAGTCACTTAGCGGGTAGCCTAGTTAAATTTAAATAGGGAAGGCTGTGGCGTCTCATTTTCTTCAAACTTGCTTAAATATGATCGAAAATAAGCCATTACCACGTTCTAGATCGATATGAATTTGACATCACTTAAATTTTGCATTATTTATTATCAACTTGGTAATGTATGGACAAATTGCAAATAGTTTGTGTATGAATATATGTTGGCGCATTAACTGTACTGCGGCAGAATTTATTAATTAAGTGCCTAGAATGTTTGCCAATATAATGTTGTAGGAACTGAGTATTTGTGTTTTTATGGCCTTGTTATACAGGCTGTAAACCCTTCACGAAGTCGTCAACCAAACACTTTGTACATCAAACTATCTGTACATAATATCATAGTTATTGCTGGGAAATTACTTTTTTTTGCCCTCAAAAATCACGTTTTATGTTAAAACGCTATGTAGCACACTCAAAACATGTTGTTGATAAGTGAAGTTATTACCTTCAACCAGTATTTTAAAAAGACCTTGTATGAAATTTAAAAAGGTTCTTCAGAACAAAAGAAAATATCACAATGACTGGGAGGGCAAGTACCTTTCAGCTTCGTCGAGGGTATTTGGACACAAATAATTAGTGCCTAATCCTGACCAAATATCAATCATGGCGGCCAATAGCAGTGGAGACTAGCC
The DNA here is from genome assembly GCA_932274075.1 of Diarsia rubi. Classification (NCBI taxonomy): domain Eukaryota; kingdom Metazoa; phylum Arthropoda; class Insecta; order Lepidoptera; family Noctuidae; genus Diarsia; species Diarsia rubi. Next base: position 15,889,963 of record OW026419.1, on the reverse strand, counting down.
ATGGTCACAGACTCGACTGAATAAAACTAGGATTATACAGGGTGTAAATTAACCCTTCACACATAGCGTCAACCAAGCATTCTGTACATCTAACTAAGTACCCCTACGTCAAAAATCACATTTTACGGTAAAACACAATGTAGCACTCTTAGGGTTAGAAGATTGTGGTAATGGATGCTTTGAATAGTAAACGGGTCATGGAGGTAATTTATGTAAAGTTATAACCTGAAAAACTAGTATTTACAAAAACAGCTGTGCAAAATTTGGAACTTTGACCCCCAATATCTCCGTAACTAGGGGGTTCCCAGGTATGGTACAAAAGCTCTTCGTTTGCGTTATGGGTACTTTTACAGCCTTTATAAGAGTGTGCACAAAACACAGGTGCACTCACACCGGCAGCTAAAATCTGGGCTGCCGCTGAGTATTTCCTAATGGACATAACATCACGCATGTAATCCCCGACGGATTAGGCGCATGTGTTACTCATAGTACACCCACATTTCGCCAGTTTTTTTATGAAGCCCCATATAATAGAGGGCAAGCTTACTGCCATCAACTAGGACTTTTCGGCTACTATTTAGAAATTCCTGAAGGTGAAAAAAAAAAAACAAAATAAATAAAAAAAAACAAAATCGTAATAACTCTTGGCTCCAACTAGGGATCGAACCGATGATCCGCTGAGTCACTCTTGCAACCATTATATAACTAACTAGTGGACGCCACGCGGTTTCACCCGCTTTGTTCCCGTTAAAAAGGAACCTATTTCACCCGGGGATAGTGTAGCTTCCCAACGGTGAAATAATTTTCAAATCGGTCCAATAGTTTTGGAGCCTATTCGTTACAAACAAACAAATCTTTCCTCTTTATAATACTAGCTGTTGTCGGCGGTTTTACCCGCTACAACTCTAAAATTAATCTACGGGAACATAAAATCTGGATTAAATATATCCTTTGTGTTAATCCAGGTTATAAACTATCTGTGTACCAGATTTTATCTAAATCCGTTTAGTAGTTTTTGCGTTAAGAAGTAACAAAGATACACACTCACAAACTTTCGCCTTTATAATATTAGTGTGATAGTGTGATTAGTGTAGACGAACTAGTTGGGTAGTTACTACTAAGTGACAGTAAAATGAAATAAAAACCACATCAAACTTTCAGTTTACAAGTAATATATTTCTAACAAAAAATATCTAGACGAATTGCGCAAATAATCACACATGTATGAAAGCGATTCGAAGTTAAATTGCTTGTCGTACACACGATTCTTGTTCGTACAACTACACATTCGCGGCTTTTCGTATTGGCTGATAGATTTGTGGGACAGGCAAACTTTCCAGACTTTTCTATTTCCTCCGTTGGTATTGGAAAGCAATATAACTTATACGGAATAAATAGGTTTGTAGCTTTTTTTTTGTAGAGAATTCTACGAGTACTTGATAAATATTCCTGCGAAGAGGTATTAAAAAAAATAATACCGTTTAAATAAGTAATAATACTGCTTCCTTTGGAGGCCTTTTTGTAAAGCCTTGTTGTGTGTCCCACTGCTGGTTTCCATGTTCTTGTAGGTACTACTCTCTTGCACCACCTTGTGGTTTAAATTTATTTATTTAAACAGGACATAATTTTTGACCTGGGTATCCATCTAAAGATGTTTGCTAGACTCTACAATCAACCGCTTCATTAAGTATTTAATGATCATTTAAGCACTGAATACATAATAGGCATTTTGAGCTGTTCAAGCTTTCTCGGCAATAGCTGTTAATAGGTAATATAGCCGTTAGTATTTACCAACCAACATTGGTAAATGCGAAAACTATTTAGTATGCAATGTTTTGTAGTATTCAAGGCTGATTAAATCTTGATAGAATTTTATTTTCTTTAAGAATCTCCACTTAAATAGTTTTAGATATACGTGATAACATTTCAAAAGAAATTTGACACAAAATCTCGTATACTATAATATAATGGTAGCCTATACAGGGTTACTGGTAACTCGACGTATTTCTTGCAGGACGTCATGGTTGGGTTAAAATGCAATAAATCAAACTACTAAATGTTCCCCCGAAATTCAAGTAGTTTTTGAGTTATTTAGATTTTTCTTAACATAAATCTCAGATTGACTACGGTACCTGTACTGAATCAAAAACGATTTTTATAGTCTATGACTTTGTTACGTTTTATACTTTTTTATACAGCTGATATCACAAGGATATTTTTTTGTAATTTGTACATCTGGAGATACCCTTTACAATGTTTCGATGATCTAGCAGTTGCAAGCGCACGTGGTATGAATCCCTAAACATACAGACCACAAATTAAATGAAAATGAAAATATTCTAAAACTGCATCTTTTTTTTTTCGGGTGGAAAATCATCAAATAACCCCTCCCGCTCTTGGGCAAAGCGTAAGGGAGTGTCAGACTTCTACTGACTAAAAACCACCCATGTTCCTTCTTAGCCCTATATGTCGAGGTCGCGGTAACTTGTGAACAGCCCGCAGCCCCGACGGGCGAAAGCAGCATCTTATATATGTATATTGCACTAACCGATATTTTGCTACCTATAATAAAACTCTCCAGTTCTGATCAGAAACTAGATCCGTCTGTTAAACTATTTAACAAGGAGGTCCTAGCTAACTTCAATATCGGAGCCATTATACCGGTTAATCACGAGATAAATCGAGAGCCTGCACACTGAGACGTAAAGACCTGTGTAGACGGGAGACAACACCCTCGGTTTTTTTTTTTTTTTTTCTCTTATCCTAGTGTTCATCAAAATGACGGACCCTAATCTTATTACAATTTAGCCTTGTATATAGACTAATAAGTAATTTAATTATAACTTAAACTGTTAAAAATATTGTCTTTACGTACTAAGAATGTGTTCATTGGCACTTTTCTTATTGTCTCTATTAAGGATTACCCTCAGAGTAAAAAATAATCCTTATGCGTGGAAAAAATGTTTGCCAATAACTTTTCATAGGCTCAAAGCACACTGCGAGTGATGTTTGTCCGCTGTATTAACGTTCTAAAATATGCACAGGAATGTGGTTATTCGCTTAGGGAAGGAAAGATAGAACAGTGAGTGAAGTCTGCGCCTTCATGGCATTGCCAATAGCAAGGTGGCATGCGACTACGACTGTCCTCTGTATAAATTATCTACTTACTAGACGATTTTTCTTGTTTAATACTTTTACGACCGCGGTTTTATTATACTGCGTTTTTATTCGTAGTCGGGTTTTAGTTTTAAACATATTTTTTTTTTATGTTTGTGTGTTATTAAATAAATACGTAATTATATGTTACTTTTATAATGTAATATTCTATTTAATGTTGGTTTGTTATTTACTTAGTACGAGTAAATAACACAGCTAGACCGCGAGAACTGTTTGACCGCAATCTAAACGTATATGTTGACTTGAACTATAATATAATGTACATATTTGTGATGCACTCGCCAAGACCTTTCATTGGGTACCAAACATGTTATGATTATCTCAATTAAATTTTATTTTGAGCCTAGAATTATGACATTTAAATTTCGTCATAAAAATAATTGTTAAAATTTATATAGCCTATGTCACCCGGGCTATTCTTACGAATCTATTGACACATCATTTATTAAAATACGTTCAGTAGTCTAGGCGCTACGGTGGAACATATAATACATACATACATAGACTGACAAAATCATTACCCTTCCTTTTGGCTTTGCAGCAGTCGGGTAAAAACAGTCTCTCGTCTGCATAGATCTTTAAGTAAACTGGAGGCTTGAACTAACTAAAAACTGTGCTTAGCTACCGGGCGAGTTTGTTCAGTTAACGGGAAAGTTTTGACATAGGTAATTGAGATATTAGAGGAGAGATGATTTTCTTCGACAAACGATAGGTACGTACTTGGCTAGTAAACAAGTTTAAGGAAAATTATCCAATCTCATCTAGTTTTGTTATATTAATTTTAATGTCAGTATTAAATTGACTGAATAAACTTCATTTATTTCTAATAGTTTTGGTAACAAAATTTAATTAATTTAATTTTTGGATCGCTTTTCAAATATTTATAGGTATTAAGTCTAATTTTAGGAAGGTCTTTGCAAAACTAGAATGTTGATAAAACAATTAAAAAGTCACCAATGAAAAAGTATCACATTAACTACAAAATCGTTACTAAAGGACAAAAAAAAACTAAAACAACAGCTTCAGTCTACTTATCTCCTATTAAACCGCACGTGTGTCGTGTAAGTCTATAAGCCCAGGCCGACGCGACGTTCGAAAATCGAATTGCCAGAACGAATAATAAACAAAACAATACTGGCAGAACATTGAACGTCAAACTACAAAAAAGGACAAACAAACGTCGAAATTCAAACGTAACACCGGACTGGCTCAAATCCAAAGTGAAAAAGAAAGTGAAAAAAATAGGTAAAAAAACTTTTTAAGTTAAACGGTTTTATGTTAAACATACATTGCAATGTTTAAGATAAATGTACTAAAAACCAAAAAATAATAAAATAGATACAGTCGTGGGAATTATAAACATATGCATAGACTAGACTAAAATAAAACCGTGGGGCACGTCTCTTTTATTTACATGGAGTGTATAACTATTGGAATTTCCATGAGCAAGAAAATAGTAAGTAATTTCCTCACCGTCTGCGGGCCAACTGCCTATTTTAGCGACGAATTAAACGATTCTTCTATCGCACATTAAGTCGATAATTTGTAGACAATTGACGTGCCCCACGGTTTTATTTTAGTCTAGTCTATGCATATGTTTATAATTCCCACGACTGTATCTATTTTATTATTTTTTGGTTTTTAGTACATTTATCTTAAACATTGCAATGTATGTTTAACATAAAACCGTTTAACTTAAAAAGTTTTTTTACCTATTTTTATTTTCTAGTTTTTAGTTTTTATTTCGCATTCTGTTTAATTCATTTAGTGCTTCATTATTGCAAGGTTTCTTGCCCGTTAGTTTATTGCAGTCCAACTCCTCTATACGTAGTTAAAAAAAAATTATTATAATTTTCTATTTCTGCCATTTTGTAGCGGTCGCCATCTTGTATTTCAATTTTTTATAGTATATTGTATTCTGCTTGTTGAGCCCTTTCATTTAATACCCATATTGATGGGATTGATAAAACCTACGTTATCCGCCATTTTGTAGCGGCTGCCATCTTGGATTTCAATTTTTTATAGTATATTGTATTTTGCTTGTTGAGCCCTTTCATTTGATACCCATATTGATGGGATTAATAAAACATAAATTATCCGCCATTTTGTAGCGGCGGCCATCTTGAATTTATAATGATAATGAATAAACATAATTATATTGTCACCAAAATCCAAAGTGTATACAAAATTTCAGATTAATCGGTTGACAGGAAGAGGGTGAAATTTGAATTACTAAATTTGACCCAAGAATAATAAATAAAACAAACGGGGAAAGCTAAATAAAACCGTTTAAAAAGAAAGAGGAACTGGCATGAAACGAATGCCTTAAAAAGGTCCACTCGTGACAAAGTCTACAGAATTTTAAAATGTGTGGAGCGGTTTTAGATAAATCTTTGACGAATATTGGTAGAGGTAGGCTAAGCAGTATTGTCGTCTTACAGAAATTATGGAGTGTGTGACCTTGACCTTGGCCTGACCTTGGTAGTAACCTATTGAGGTAGGTCACTGCTTCTGGTGAAAAGCTCACTACTTTTTTTTTTATTTGAGGGTGGCAAATCATCAAATGACTCGTCCCGCTGTGGGCAGAGCGGTAGGGAGTGTCAGATTTCTGCTGACTAAAAACCACCCATGTTCTTTTTAACCATTTGTGTCGAAGCCGCGGTATCTCTTTCGAACAACTCACAGCCCCTACGGACGGGGAAAGCTAAAAAACTACCTTGCATTCATAACTTACGTTGACATAGTACAGACACCAGCACATCAAGTTATCACAATCTGTTAAAATTCTTTAACAGATTTTCAATTTTTTCACCAAAGCATTAGGTTCAACGTTGATTGGGATTATTTGACAGTATCGGGTGGCTTGATGTTCTGGCGTCTGTATCTAATAGTGAATTTATTTTGTCCAGATGCATTTTAGAATTTACTCGAGGAGCTAATCACATCTCAATAATCACACTAATATTATAAAGGCGAAAGTTTGTGAGTGTGTATGTTTGTTACTCTTTCACGCAAAAACTACTGAACGGATTTGGATAAAATTTGGTACACAGATAGTTTATAACTTGGGATAACTAATTAACACATGGGATGGGTTTTTTATCCCGATTTTAACTTCCTGTAGGATAATTTTCGAGTTGTAGCGGGCGAAGGCGCAGGCAACACCTAGTAAATAATAACTGCCTCTCGGGTCGAACTTTAGGTTAAGCCACGCTGGCCTAGGTTTATCTGTGGATGGGTGACCACTTATTACATACCGCGTTTCCTCCGTGCTTCGGAAAGCACGTTAAGCTGTTGGTCCCGGCTGCCATATATTATAGATCTTTGGCAGTCGTTACAGGTAGTCAGTGACCTGAAAGTTTGACAATCAGTCTTACCAAATGGTATTGTATTATATTACCCAGTATTAACTGAGTTGTGGAGGTCAAATAGGCAGTTGCTCTATGCAACATACTGGGATTCAGCTGTATCCGGTTAGACTGGAAGTCGGCCTGAACATAGTTGGGAAAAGACTAGACAGATGATGATGCATTTATAATTACCTCGCACGGTAACACCTTTTTTTTTTCGGGTGGAAAATCTTCCCGCTCTGGGGCAGATCGAAAGGGAGTGTCAGACTTCTACTGACTAAAAACCACCCATGTTAGTTCTTAGCCCTTTATGTCGAGGTCACGGTATCTCTTACAACATCCCGCAGTCCCAACGGGGCACGGTGACTCCTCAGCACTAAACAAACCAGTGCGTGTTCGCCAATAACACGCAACATTCAGCTAAACTTGCAATGCTATCAGATGACAAAGCAATCGTAATTGAACTAAAATGGCCAGCGTTTAAACTAAACACTACAGTGATACCAGAACCTTTTGATAATTCGAAGGGCTTCATTGAAAGACAGGCGTCGCGGGTACACATTTAAGAAGTTGTTTCGTGGATTTTTTATGAAACATGTGAAGAACTATCAAATCAAATCAAATCAAAACTCATTTATTCAAACTAGGCTGATAATCAGCACTTTTCGAACGTCAAAATTTACTTTACTTTACTTATTTACAAGAGACAGTCCCCCAAAACGCCCCCCCTTCGACACTTCCTAGTGTTTTTGCTGGAAAGAAGAAGTGGCGGAACAAACTCCCCAGCACACATCGGTCTGTTAGGTTGGTTAGAAGAACCAGACTCGATACAATAGTAAGGCAAGTTTAAAAAAAGTATATAATAATAATTAAAAAAAGACATAACATATCAGTAAACTAATCTTGGAGAGAGAACATAAATAAATAACAAACATTGTCTTGTGTTCAACTCAGCGACCAACTGTTCTTATCATTTAAGTAGTCGTTAATGGAGTAGTACGCTTTTAAACAAAGATTAGATTTTACTTTGGCTATAGTTTTAAGGCGCTAACAGCACCGGAACTAGCGCCACCCACAACTTATTTCTTTTACTCTATAATCACATCAAATTTGAAAAATCCAAAACCGTATCATGCTAGTAAACAACCTGCAGTATTTTGAAAATCACTTTACATGATTCTAGACTTGATAAATAAAGAGAATTATTTATTACCGCCAAAAGTGGCCACTTTTATCTTTAATCAGTAATTCTCTTAATTTATCAAGTGTGGTGGTGCTAGGTGCGGTGTTGTCAGCGTCTTAAGAAAACATGTTAGTAATAAAAAAACGATCGCTCGTTTTTGTTTTCATATCATCATTCTCCTGTTCTTATCCCTATTTGCTTGAGGTTAGCGGAGCATGTCTTCTTCTTTCATACTGCCTGTGTGGTTAAAAAAAAAACAATAGTAGACCAACCAAACAAAAACTAATTAGTCCGTCAGATAGATTTCCAAAAAATATTGGACACGTATTTTTTCTTTTTTCACATAAACAAAAAATGAAGACGATACAATGCTTCGAAAACTCGTAAACTCCTGGAAGACGTCACATGTTAGTACAATTTTTACCTATAAAATGACGTCACAACCCCCCACTCATGATCATTGATGAGTCTTATCTTCTTATCAATTTGATAAAACAAACAACACGTATCCAATATTTTTCGATAATATAACTGACGGACTAATTAGAATCATATTTTTGACTCAGTCCGATCCTCTATTGTGAAATTTCGAACCACACTTCAAGTTTTTTAGTGATACCACTCCACCACATAAGTATAAGCTTGTTTTCACAAACCATATAGATAGCCTTTCTGTCCGAATGTATGAAATAAAAAGCTACGGTGAATACGTGAAGCTGTCAAAATAAAGAATTAAAAGGTAAAAGAAAGCGAGGCTCGTTATCTGTTGTCATGTGACCGTTGCTTGGCACACACTGAGAACAAGGGATATTTGACAGAGGCTTTTGTATTTTATGTATTAAAGAAGTTCAGTGTGTTTACCCCTTTTGTCAGTGGACGCGTCAAAGGACAGTACTTTTGTGTGCTGTATAGATGAACCAATTAATAAATATTGTAGCAATTACTTCATTTACAACACCCTTTTATTACTATAACAGCTTGCTGAAACTCACACACCACACCTCATGAACGCATACGGCTGCATAGTACACAAGTGACTTGTTACTAACATAGTTTGTTACAAATTCTATGTCATAATTATGTATGTTAGTCTGTGAGGCATGTCTGTGGGGTCAAGTTGCCTGAAAATAAATAAAAAATGTTATGTTACGAAACTTAATTATGAAATATTAAACCATAAGACTCCAATGCATTCCTATATGAATTTAGTTAAACATGACTGCTATTTGTCTAAGCAGGCGACACCAGATAGAATTTTACTGTCGAATTATTTCTGCAAAAATCTAGCAATGCATAAATCTAGCATAGCCCACAATCATTATTGTCGTCTTTAAATTAATTTTTCAGAAAACAATTTGTTAGTTCTTTGACCCCGCGCAAGACACCTAAGTCTAGAAACAGACAATGTGCTAATTAGAATCCATATTTTAGAACACACTAAAGATTCATTTTATACTTCAGGAGTCTAATTAAACCACTATTTTACACCCAATTAATTTTAACACCTGTTTTACACAAGCAGACATAAATTGGCACTAAATTACTTGCCTTTATGTAGAGCATGTATAAGGAATATGAACACTACGGTATAATTTTTTTATCTTCTATAGGAAAGGACAGATGGGCCAAAACCGTCACACACTGGGTGCCTGAAGACGGTCGTCGTCACCGAGGCAGACCCAAAAAACGTTGGCGTGACGATTTGGACTCGTTCGTGACAGATTGGCCAGAGAAGGCACAACTACGAGAGAGCTGGAAAGAAATGGGAGAGGCCTTTGCCCAGCAGTGGGACAAAATAGGCTAACAAAAAAAAATTGAAAAGGGAGGATCTTTCTAAGTGACGCCTGCCCGACAGGTTATCAGGGTTTTCTATAATGGTCTTAAGTCGCAAAGAGCAAAAAAAATAATCTAATTCTGAATTGCTTTTATTAAGAATTTGATTTATTTTTGTGTCCTTTTACAAACTATTTTAAATCCTCATTTTTAAAGTTCCACCTTAAATACAACAAATAAAAACACCGAAACACAGTACGACAAACATGGCGCCAAATAGCAAGGGACCTTATTTAGTGCTGCCACAAACAAAGGACAAATTATATGTATTTGCATTAACCGACCGTTTACTTAGCGGATTGGACGCCGCGCCGCTGTGTTGCCACGCGGTAGGTACAATGAATTGATTAATTGGAATGGCAACTTTATTCTCTTTGAATTATTCTGCGATGGAGATGCAATGAGGTGGAAGCTGGAACTTTGGTTTGTTGGTTTGAATGCAGTTGATATTTGTAGTTCAATACAATGTTTAGCTTATCTTACGTTTGCCAAATACGGTGTGGTCCTGGAAACAATTCCATCTTCTTTCTTTATCGTTGGTTAAAGCCTGGCCAGGTGTCAGAGTTTAATGCCGCTAATGGGTCATGGACTTGACTTTACATGGCGTCGGGAAATGTCTCTCAGGATTGCTGGTTTCTTTACGTTGTTTTCTTTCACCGAAGCAAGTGATAATTATGCAATACGCACATGAATCTGACTGGACGGGTCCACTCAAATATGTGTGGTGTTTTCTTCAAAAGACCACCTCAGACATTAATCTGCATGGTCTTCATGTGTGTATTATACCTTATTGTTAACCCAAACGATTTTAAAAGATAATAAAAAGAGTAACCTTTGGAGTTTCTTGCCGGTTCTTCTCCTTAGGAATCGACCAATGCACCGAACCGTGCCCCTTTTTATCGACGTTTTCTAAGTGCCCATGTAGGCCTTTATGAAATAAAAATATTTTGATTTTGAATCAGAAAAACCAGAGGTAGGAATGTTTTGGGTTCGAACTTGAGAACATGTCTCAACAGTCCGACTGTTTTGACGTTTTTTTATAAACTTGTAATTTTTAGATAAAGACGTGTCGCTGCTCAAACAATAAACTTCTGTACTTTGATAATAAAACTTCCACCAAACGTAATTTAGACGCCTCAAAAAATTCGGTTACCCGGTATGAATAGCAGTTTAAACTACTGACGTATCCTAAAACTTTTCAATCATGTTCGATTTGTGAGTGATTAAAAGTGTAGTTGTGTGTAATTTTTCACAGCTGTTTTTGTATATACTAGTTTTTCAGATTTAGATTTTCAACTTCACTAAAATTACTTAAATAACCCGTTTATTATTCAAAGCATCCACTAGCACAATGTTTTAACAGCGCCACTTACATTGAGTATTACCGTAAAATGTGATTTTGGACACCAAAAAAAACGTAATTTTGCAAAGATTTTTGCGTAGGGGTACTTAGTTTGATGTACAGAATGCTTGGTTGACGGCTGTGTGAAGGGTCAATTTACACCCTGTAAACTGTCACTTACGGGGTATCCCTCGTGCTTATAAATTATTATGAGCTCCCGACGTCCCACATCATCATTGCGCAATCATGGCGCTGGCAACAGCGTCGAAATATCGAGCTTATCTTTTCCTTACTTAGTTGGGGTCGGCTTCCAGTCTAACCGGATGCAGCTGAATATCAGTATTTTGCATGGCGCGACTGCCTATCTGACCTCCACAACCCAGTTAATACTTGATAATACGATACCCATTGGTAAAACTGGTTTCATGAATGAATGACTGAATGTATTACCTTTATCTGGCGCAAGAACGGTATGGGCTGTAGTTTTCAACCTGACTTTCAGGTCACTGACTACCTGTAACGACTCCCAAAGATCTATACCACACGTTAAGCTCAGGTATATATTATGGCAACCGGGACGCTGGCTTAACGTGTTTTTCGAGAAGATATCCCGAAGGTGGCAAGGTGGCAAGGTAAAGTTTAGATGTAATTCTGTTTACAGCCGCGATCCATAAACCAATTGAATTAAGATCGAAAATAAACTAAAACAAAGGACGTAAATAAGTGCACTGCAGGGCCACGTGTTCTAAATCAACCTTGTTCTAGATAATGGTACTCTGTGATCGACAAATTGTTGCTCTGTCGCTCCTTTGTTCCCTTGTTTGTGCGACGACAGACGATGCAATGTATGGTACCGGCGAATCGGTGATTGTTGCCTACAGCACTGAATGTATTACCTTTATCTGGCGCAAGGACGGTATGGGCTGTAGTTTTCAAATTGACGATACATTTATTGGTTGTGTAGCGGTTTTGGTTAAAAACATACATGAACAAGTTTAGAAAAGTTTTTGATCCTTGTGTGAGAGTCAAAAACTTTACTAAACTGTTTAAAAGATCATTTTAATTGGCCATAACTTTACCCTTGGAAACGGGAAAAATGCTCTTAAGTATTAATATTTTGCAAATACTGCATTTGCTGTTAAGAGGGTAGAATTATACACCGATGAAATTGACATTTTCTTCGCTGTCTGTACTAAAAATTAGAAACCTACGAATACACCTCTGCCCAACCTAGCTTTTCGAGGATGACCGGCGTGATGTTACGTAAAAAATATCAATCATTGAGGTACTTATGTTTTAAATCAAGCTAACTAAGCTTACGGTATGTCCAGGAATTATGCAGTCCAACATTACCAACGCCGTTATGAATGCAGATATCACTTTGCATTTAATAAAAGCATAATATAAAATCATTATTGCTCAGTGCTCGGGCAAGCAATATTCCGCCCAGCTACGATTCGCTCCGGCGCGCGGCTGCGGCGTCCGTCACAAAATTGTTATTGCATAAAGAGTCTTATGCGCAGAAACACATGCAGCCATCCGTTTTTAATATAAGCTATGCAAATAATGTACCTATGTTAAATGATCTATATTTTTGTTGACGATGTCACATTTTTCTGTTTAAACAAAAACGTCTACTTATTAGATAGGATCGTAATATTTATTGAGGAGTTCAAAATGTACCAATGTGTACGTGCATGTGTCGAATGTGTGTGTTCAAATGTATGTTGGCGTGTGTAACCGTTACCCCTAATTGTATTTCTGTTACTATTCTAAACCACATAAAACCATTTATTTAATTCACGACCTCTATTGATACTCTTTATATTAGTGAAGGTTGCGGGGACCCGCTGAATGCGAGACTCACGGGTCCGGTCAATGTGGCGACACCTGGGGAAGGCACACGTCCAGCAGTGGTCGGCTGAAATGATGATGATGATGATTGATGCAGCATGTCTCGTTAATCAATTACTCAATCATTTATATTCAACATCTCAAGAGATATATACTAATACAATATTTATACATACATGGAATACCTAACTTAAAATATCAAAGGTAATTTGTTATGTTAGACCATTATTTGAAGACAAATAATATAACACACATTTATTTTAAAAGTGTTTACCTGTAATTATAATTGTATTATGAGGATTCTTGAAATTCTATTTCATGCTTTTGTGCTATTCTAATATGTATGTATATGGAAACTAGCTAATTAGTCGTAATTCCATATTTACTTTGACCTCCTAGCATACTATAATAATGATATGTTACTAATATACGTCCTATCGACCAAAGAATCGGTGGTTGGACTGTGCGAAGGATGATATGGTTAGATAGGAAGTCTCTAATCAGTAATAGGAATATGAAAAAACGAGACATGCTGCGCTGACCCCAAATAAATTGGGATAAAGATGAGCAATATTTGGTAGAAGTTAACATACAAATTAATGTACACACGGCCACACGTCAAGTTAGACACCCTAGTAAGGGTGTAAAAGTACCCTTAACGCAAATGAGGGGCACTTGTTCTCCCTACCACTGCGATCATTTTATTATTCTAGACCATACCTGGGAACCTCGTAGTTACGGAGATATTGGGGGTCAAAGTTCCAAATTTTTCACAGCTGTTTTTTTGTTGTTAATACTAGTTTTTTAGGTTACTTTACTTAAATTACCTCCAAGACCCGTTTACTATTCAAAGCATCCACTAGCACAATGTTTTAAGAGTGCTACATTGAGTTTTACCGTAAATTGTGATTTTTGACACCAAAATAAAAAGTCGTTTCCCAGCAAACATTTTTGCCTAGGGGTACTTAGTTTGATGTATGCTTGGTTGACGGCTGTGTGAAGGGTAAATTTACACCCTGTAAACCCAAAACTACGCTACCAACAATACAGAGAATTGTACGAAAGGAACTGCGCATAGTGCCATCGCCCAATTTGACTGCTGCGCCGCGTGTCGCTGGTTCGATCCCCGCACGGAACAAGTATTTGTATGGCCTACAGATAGGTTTTTCGGGTCTGGGTATTTGTGTATGTGACTTTAAATGTTTGTAAACGCACCCACGATACAGGAGAAATTTCTAGAATGGGGCAACGTTTAAAAAAATAATAATTATGGTTGGCCGATGGCACAATGCGCAGTCCGTTTAAAATATTTGTAGACAGTAATTGATCATAAGTTATCAAATCCTCATTGAACTAATCACCGCAGAACATACTGTGACAATATGTAAGTCGCAGCAACAGACTGAGACATGATGTTGTAGATTTATTTTTGTTCCCCATTTTTATGTTTAGTTTTATTTCATTTTTTTAAGTTGTTTTACCAGGGTGTCTCCTGAAACCTCTAATATCATGATTTCTAAGTAGTATTTAGTAGAAAAAACTATGAAAGCTTACCTTGTTTACATGATCTCTAAGAATATTGGAGTAAACCATGGCCATGGCTTCTAACGCCATGAAGGTCATACAGCCTACGACCCACGGCACTAAAAACGCCACGTTTTCCTGAAAAAGAAAAACTATTATACTACGAATGGAAAACATCGTGAGGAAACCGGCATGTCCTAGAACCAAAAAATCGACGACGTGACATCTACCAATCTGTACTGGGCCGGCATGGTAGATTATAGCCAATTCTCTGTAGTGCTGTGTCCCAGCACTGGGCTAATTATGATAATACGAGTACAATGTAAACATAACACAAATGACAACTCGTTAGAGATAGACGGAGGAGTACCTCCACCCACATTTGGCCTTGGTTGAAGTCGAATTAGTAGAGGAAACCTTGTTTTCTCTTTTTACGGGTCTTACGAGTATACGGCCTTTTTGTAATCATCAAATAACCCCTCCCACTCTTGGGCAGAGCGAAAGGGAGTGTCATACTTCTATTGACTAAAAACCACCCATGTGCCTTCTTAGCCCTTTATGTCGAGGCCGCGGTATCTCTTACAACATCCCGCAGCCCCCCCAAACGAGTATACGGCCTTCATCAGGTTATCGGTATTGGGGGGTAAGACCGGTAAGCGTAGAATTTAAACCACACTATAACCACCCCGGTGATGACCATCTGCACATGGAAGGAGGTAAAAATGGCGGTTTTATCTTAAAATATCCGTCTGGAGCCCCCTCTGTGCAACGCCTATTATCCCTGAGGAGATTAAAAAGAGGCCTCCCCTGAACGTAGATAGCAAGGGTTCCATTTCACACGTGAAAACTGTACCACCGTCTTATTTGAAGTCACTCCATAGAGTTCGGGCTCATACTTTAACACTTTATCGTCTAGTCGTCGAAATTGTGTATGTTGTGATGTGTAAGTCGGCATACAACTCATTTTGCGTCACCGTGTGAATCATATAGGACTTTTGTACGAAATCTAATGCAGCATAATTTCTGCGACTCACAAAATTACGATCGTTTGGCCTCACCCTTTTTTTTTTTTTTTTTTTTTTGGTGGGTGTAAAATCATCGAATAACCCCTCCCGCTCTTGGGCAGAGCGAAAGGGAGTGTCAGACTTCTACTGACTAAAAACCACCCATGTTCCTTCTTCGCCCTCTATGTCGAGGCCGCGATAACCAGAGGACTACCCGCGGCCCTTTGGCCTCACCCTTAGTGTTTATCTAAGAAGTTCAGGGTAAGTGTTTTCCGTGTTAAATTATGCATTTCCCTTGTGTTACATCGTAACAAAGATTGCTTGCTTTTCCCTATGGCTAAATAACACCTTATCATGAATGAAGTAGCTTTGAATTAAGCAAAAACGTAAATTTTCCTAGCGTGGCTCGTAACTTGCATGTAATTGAGCACAAGGTTTGTATTTTTATTATAATCCCCAAATATACTATAAATAAAACTACACCCCATTTAAGTCGTCCCAACAATCTTATTAAAACCCTCAGTAAAGTGTTACTAGGTACAAAAATACATTTCCCTTTTTACGAGAGCCAGCGACTTGAAACCAACATTTTAGGGACACATAAAATAATGTAATAGAATGTCGTAGAGGTTGAAATAGAACCGGTTTGATTACACTTATTTTGTTAAAGTCTCTGAGATTGTTTCAGTCCCAAACAAATATCAAGAGGTTTTATTTTTGTTAGTGGGTTTATTTTTAGGAGCATCACTAAATATTTAGAGAAAGGGTCATTCTGGGTGGAGGATCCTCTCTAATGAAGTCTGTTGCTTTCATGTAGAGTTTAATTGTTGCAACATTTATATATATTATTTATTTACATTTATATATAGTTATTTACATTTAACTTTTAGCATGTACAATAAAATGCTCAAAGATTTTTAGCAGTTGACTGTATTTCCAAATAGGTTTTAAATTAAAACACAAGAGAAAAAATGTAACGTGACATGCACCGAGAAAGAGAAATTCTAGACTCTTTAAGTTACCAGAACATAAAAACTAATTCTTAACATATAAATGTTGCCATTGCAAACAAAACACTTATGTTTAAATTATTCTTAAACAAAGTCTTTTTAGAAATGTAGGTGCGAGGACTTTGTGGAATACCGAAGTTATTTATTAAACAACACGTGTTATGATCGTATTAACTATTACAGAGCTTTCACCTAGATTTTTTCTAAGAATGCAAAATTGGATTAAGTACAGGATTCTCAGGGCATGAAGTCTGATATACCGTGGATGGAGTCTTTGTACACATAATCAGCCTATGACGTTCCCTCTATTTCGTCATTGGCATTTTCTCTATAAAATAGGGTTGGCTATCGTCCACCAAATTACATGTCTTGAAATATCGTGAATGCTTTATAATTACAGATTTTGAAAACATAAAAAAAAAATTTTCAACATAACACCACGCCTTTAAACCTAGAAGGGTTAGGCAGAGGCGTGCCTAAGGCGTGCACAAATGACTGCGGGATGTTGTAAGAGATACCACGGCCTCGAGATAAAGGGCTAAGAAGGAACATGGGTAGATTTTAGTCAGTAGAAGTCTGACACTCCCTTTCGCTCTGCCCAAGAGCGGGAGGGGTTATTTGATGAATTCCCAACCCCTAAAAAAAAGGCGTGCACAAATCCAGACCAAAGCTGCTACTGTAAAATTCCTGATAGAAAAACCTAATAACTCTTGTCAAGACCTGGGAATCGAACCTTGGACCTCATGCTTGCTCATACACTTGCGGCAACGACAAGGCAGTTAGGGGGTCTAAAATGGCCACTTTAGCAGATCATAATATGAATTGCGTTAAAAAGCGAAAAATATACCTTTCTTATAGTAGCTGCGTCTGGACAATTTCACGAATTTTAACGCAATGCATAATATTTTCCTATTATGATCTATTTTCCAAAATGGACACAGACGCAGTTACTATTATGAAAGGCACATTTTTCGATTTTTAACGCAATTCATATTGTGATCTGCTAAAGTGGCCATTATAGAACCCCAGTATAGTTATGTAAAAATATTGCATACTTACTTTATAAATACCATAGAAGAGGAATATGCTGAGTACGATCATGAACATCTGTGTTCCTATTATCGCAAAATATGCTATCTGTACACCTGAAACAAAAGAAGAACTGTTTTAGTTTTACGTGAATAGAACCTTTTCGTTTATTCCGAGATATTCTTGAAAGAGTTATGGCTTCATTTCTATCAATTTAATCTCATCATCATCTGCCTAGCGCCTTTTCAACTATGTTGGGGTCGGCTTCCAGTCTAACCGGATGCAGCTGAATACCAGTATTTTATATGTAATAAAATATGATGTCCTGCTCTAAAATCCTAATATATTGCATAAAGCGGGCGGTGATGGCAACACCGACAATGTGGGTAGGGGCAAAGAGTATCATCACACTATCACACTATCACACTAATATTATAAAGCCGAAAGTTTGTGACTGTGTGAGTGTGTATGTTTGTTACTTCTTCACGCAAAAACTACTGAATGGATTTGTATAAAATTTGGTACACAGATAGTTCATAACCTGGATTAACACATAGGATAGTTTTTATCCTGATTTTATCTTCCCGTGGGATAATTTTAGAGTTGTAGCGGGTGAAGCGGCTGGCATCAGCTAGTAATAATATTATGGCAGGGGGGCACTGGTGTGCACTGTCATCCGCCAAAAAAGACGGTCGTTGCGATCACTGGGCGTTGGATGTACCAAAAATACTAACCATGTGTTTTATTTCCAATATATACAAACTTATTTTATTTGTGGAGTTGAGAGAACTCCAAAATATGGAACGACTGCCTATCTGACCTCCACAAACCAGTTAGTAGTCGGTAAGATTGGATTGATCTACAAATTAATGACAGCCGGGACTGACGGCTTAACATGCTTTCCGAGGTGAGGAGGAAGCTCGTTATGTAATGGGTGGTCACCCATCTACAGACCAACCTAGGCAAGCGCGGCTTAACCTAGATTGATCCGAGCGGCAGTTACTATCTAGCCTCTATCAATTTGATCTACCTACTCTATATTATACGAGAAATCTTAGGAATGCGACGTAACCTTGTTCAGGTTTTTAAAATGACGGGTGTAATGTCTTTTTTCTGGGAAAATTGTTCTGTCAAATAAGCATAAATTATAGCCGTAATTCCAGGGCAATAGAAGTATCGTATATGGTAACGCTTAATATCATATTTCCATCTCAAAATGAGACATGCCATTAAATTGCTCGTACCATTTTTTGTCGCTACGCAAGATTTTTTGCAGGGTAAGGAGAAAGGCTCGTAATTTGGTTTGATTTTTCAAGTAATAAGTGATGATATACTTTTTTTTATAAGGAAAACGTTACAGAATCCAGTTTTTAGTTCCTAATCAATAAGGTGTATACATTTTTTTAAATCTATATTGTCTCACGGCTGGGATTAGGTCTCCCTCATAACCGTCAACTCTGCTCTTTGCGCTGTTTTATCCGGCCAATCTCTCACGTCATGCATCTAAGTCGCCACGTCAGAGTTTTTAGGCCTCCCTCGGTAACCATCTTCTCGTACCCACTGCGCGGTTTAAAGCATTTTATATACATAAAAATAAAGATAGTCGTACACAATGACGTATTAATATAGACACGTCATGAACTAACATGGCGGCGCTTTAAAACGGCGGAAATATTATATAACTACTTTTACGCGTAAACAAAGGGAAAGAAAATATGACACCGTACAGCGGGATGCCTGTTGTCTTTATGTTTCGCGCAGGTTTACACACACGATTTAAATTAAGAACAAACGTAGTATCGCGCGAGAGGTTGGTGCGTAACTAAGCGCGATGTGGCGAATTGGCTTAATTTCATGTTGTCATTTTTGAGGGCGGACAACGTATCTATAGTTTTAATATATCATTGGTCGTACACGTCAAGGTATACCTGACAGGTTCGCCTGCCCAGTTGGACTTTGCAGGTAAAAGCGTATAGCCGGTCAGGGCCTATTATACAATAGGTAAAGTTTCCTGACAAAAAAATACGATTCTGTTTAGCCCGTCAGTTAAATTACCGAAAAATAATGTATTTTGTTTTATCAAATTAATGAAAATTAACGAAGATAAAGCGAGTCAAAGATCATGAGTGGGGGCTTTTGACGTCATTACGTGGTAAAAAATGTAGTGCGATGTCACGTCACACGAGTTTTCGAAGCACTATAATATCGCCATCATTTTTTGATTACGTGAAAAAAGAAAAAAATGATGTGTACAATATTTTTTGGAAATCTATCTGACGGACTAATTAGATTTTTTTGTCTACTACCCTATTAGCAGAATAAAACTTCTAACAAGTACCAGTTTGTTTTTCACACTCTATAATAGTGCTATCAAAAACACAAATAGCTCTTATACGTAGTGAGATGTTGGTAACATGATGGATGGGGAGAATTACTTATATTCCGACCCAAACAGCTGAAGAGGACAAACGAATTGACGCATGAGCTGCCCTTTATAAGGTAAACTAACCCTTAAAGGCTGCCTGCCTACCCCTTAAAGAGCTCCAAAGGTGAATAGATGGGAGTATTTTGGCGAAAAGGTGCATTGTATGTTCGAAAAATATGGCAGAGTTACAAGGGTTTGAAGTAGAATGGCTGTCATTCGAATGTAGGTAAATAATAATAATAATAATATTCCACAACTATCACACAACGCCATCTAGTCCCAAGCTAAGCAGAGCTTGTGTTATGGGTACTAGACAACTGATAAACATACTTATATATTTCCAAATACATACATATATAGATAAATTACACCCAGACACAGAACAAATGATCGTGCTCATCACACAAACATTTGTCCTGGGTGGGAATCGAACCCACGACTTCCGGCATAGCAGTTAGGGTCACTAACCACTAGACCAACAGGCCAGTCGAACACGAGAACGAGAAGAATAAGTCCGAATGGATTATATTATTCTATGTAAAAATAATATCATATCATGTCTTAATCACTCGAAAACTCGAAGATGATGCATCTTCCTTATAGCTTATCGTGCTGTAAATAAAGACACTTGATGGTAATTTTGTAAATTATTGAGCCGTCTGTTGTTAAAATTATATTAATGTAGATTCATAGCCCTCATAGCCTTTTCGAAACGCTTAGTTGACACTTCCCGTGACCTGTAGACTGGCTTTTAACTTGGCCAAAGGCATCGATATACGTTCGTAACAACGCCGCCAGTCTTTTCAACATTACCCGTTCATAACGAAGAGGAGGAGCTATTTATATTTATTGTTAAGTTAGTTACTTTATTTTTTAAACGAGGGTAATAATGATAAGAAATGCTATAGGATCTATAATATATTCTTATTAATCTATTCCATTATTCTGAAAAAAAATATACGCCTGGTTAGTCAATATTTTTTTATACACGACCCAGGAATACCTTAGTTATAAGAATAGAAAATTTGTGTAGCGCCTTACTTTGTTCCTATCAGTGCAATAATAACTAGTTAAGTTAGTATGTAGTCCAAATGTAAATGTGTACCTACCTCTGTATTTGTTAGACGTACCCAATTCACTTTTTTATAAACTTTTATTTTAAGTTTTAAGTTTTGCATACCAGAATTGGTTAATATGAGGATCTTTACTGTTGTATTATGTACTGCATTATGCACCATCTATTTACCCATATAATGCGAATTAATTATTTGATTTGATCTATTGCAATTTCGTTTCAAAAATCGGCGTATTTTCGTTAGGTTTACACCGCGCGCTCGTGCTGCAGCCTTGGTTCTAAATTCATGTCTGAAAAAATAAATCAATGGTAATATTATCTACCAAGCAATAGTTTCTATTTTAGTGTTCTTGATACTATTTCCTCAAGGTCTGGCAAACGTTAGATATGCCAACTAGACTTATAGATTCACAACCTTCTGTAGTTACGTAAACCTGGGGAACCGAGTATCTACGAGTAACTATTTATCCCACTAAAAACAAAACTTGTAAAAAAAGCCAAGTCGCTCAACTCAGTTCTTTTGCCGTAAAAATAGTGAGATCCATGTTAGTATGGATGTTATGTATGTTGTAGTAAATATATTCAGTCCCTACATTAAAAATCTTTGATGTTTTAAATAAATAGATTGACTTGGCCATCGCATCGCATTCGCCAATGTTAAACAGGCCATTCTAATAGCTAATCGCCATCGCATTAGCCATTGTGATGCAGTGGCCAATGCGATGGCGTGGATAGATGGATGAGTTATTTTAATTGTTTTACACCAGTGGTTTTAACAGAACAGAAAACCAAGTTGAGTCCTTATTGACTTCCTATCAAGAAGAAGATCCGAAAACGTTTTTATGAACCGACAATTATAATTAAATTGTTTTACTATTTAAAACGTTTTCATTAGCTTCACCTTTTTAATGATCTATGTTAATAATCTTGGAAGCAAACTTTGATCAAATTGTATAGGAACTAGCTGAAAAGAACAAGAGAGCATGTGTTTTGTGATTATTGTGACAAGTGCAAATAGTATCACTTATTCTGAAAAAATCAAGTAAATGAACACATGCGAAACAAGTGTTTTCCAATAAAAATATGTCATAACAGAGAATTCGTAATAAAAATTTTGCACATGCCGCACAAAATATTGCTTGGTTCATTTGCCAGATATTATTCGGGTGCATTTCATGCAGGGTCATTTGCATAATCAGACTTGTTTGTGCGCTATCAGCTGGTCTATGCTTCGCTGAGTCGGCAAGTGCCTTGGACGTGTTTCAAAATTGGAGCTCAACCTCATAAAAATATATGTTTATGAGAAGTTTTAATAATGTAATAAATACTTAGTTACACAATCATGTCGTACCAAGATCTAGTCCAAGTTTTTAAGTTAAATATTGCGAAATTAAAAGAACGACATATATTATTTCTGGTACATTCAGTTTCTTCGAAGTCGAATCTATTCCTCAATTTAACCATGTAAACGTGTTAAACAGTGACTTTTGTCGTAAAAAGTAAAAGATACACAATTTCTCGCAAAAGGAAACTGTCAAAAAATCCCTCCTAGAAAATTAAACTTTGACATTACAGTACACTGGGTTCGATTCAAACGATTCTCCAAGCTCCCCGATCATCAAAACGTAGAAAATAAATTCTAACAGCCGTCCTAGAGACAGACACTTATAGACTGAAACCTTGAAAGAGCCCCTAGAGTTCAAAGCAATAGCATCGGCTACAATTGTCACGTAATCGATTGGAGTGAACAAACAAATCTGGCCAAAATCGATTACATCAATATCCTCGAGGGTGTTTGGTTGATACAGTCGTTACATTTCGCGAACGTGTGTCAATCATTGCACTATACACCTTATAGCACTGACATAAATGATATATGACGATCATCGAAGAACTGTAAACACCATACTAACCAATTGACCACGAGCTTCATGTGTTGCGACAACGACTGCAGATGAAAGACCATGCTACGTGTCAACATCACCCGGTTACATTATTTTACGGGTCAAATCCTAATTCGACTGGACTACTTTATAAGAAACAAAAGACGCGCGCGCGTTTCACTTGACGCAAGCTGGGTCGCAAGTCTCGTCGCCTGTGGCTGTGTACGTACAGACATTTCTAATAGAATCGTAGAATCCTACAAACCGTCACCGTGAATTGGAATCCAATTTCAGTTCACTAACTCAATAGGAATAATGGGCTGACGACTAGTAAGGCGCGTCGAAGATACGATGCATTGTTCCGATAAAAAGCTGTATCTAGAGGATAAATGGCTTGTGTGAAATGGAAAATGGAAAATCCATAATTTCGATAAAACTATTAATTGGAAGCAGCTGTGTGGATTGAGAATATCAAATGTGACGTTTTAAAATTAATATTTAGTTAAAGTCACTTCTGATTACTGCGAAAAGATGATAAATGCAGTTAATGTCAATTCGAGTAAATGACTTTTTAAAGTTTCAGTTTCAATTTAATCTATTTAAAACTCTTTAATTACATAAATGTTAATACAAAATGTTCCAGTAACTACCCTACTTTTAAGATGTGCTGATTTATAATACTTGGTGATAACAAAACCTTTATAAAATTAAATTTGAATCGAAAGGAAAATACGACCTGTATTTATCATGTTTTACATGTACTTAACAAACATGTTATATTTTCTGAATTCATTGATTTTAGTAGCTCATTTCAGTTTTGGATTATGGCTTACTGTACTTTACCCCAATAACTTGTTTGGAAAGGCTTTCTTTATTGATATTTTTGATACATTTAACCGGTTTTACCCATAGAGTTTTAGTTTAAGTATGTCACTTATTATGTCCTAAAGCTTCGGAAAGTGATAATTAAATAAATAGACAAAAACAAATGTTTTTTTCATTGGAAATCTATGAAACTATAAAAAATTAAACGGTTTTTTAATAACAAATAAATTTTATTACTTTTCACATAGTTATGGCAATCAAACTTCGATCACAATCAATTATCACAAACAAAAAAGCAAATAAGTAAGTAGTAAGTAATTCAATTAAGTATCCTAATCTTTCGATGACGGTTCTTCAACTAAAGGTTCAGGTTGACGATCTACTTCAATGGTTGCTGTTGGTAAATATGAGTACCAACCATGGTTCAATAGTTGGGTAATACCTATTCATTTCACGGAATACATGGAGCACACGCGTACGCAAAGTGATAACTGCGATCGATCGCTCTCTTTCTTGCTGGTAAAAAAGCATAAATACGACATTTATTTAGTTTTTTCTAAAGAGACATAACCAAACCTAGTAGAAGACGTATTTAACAAGTAAAATGTAATAAATGCATTTATGATCTTTTCTCAGATTTTTTTTCAAAAATTGATTGTTTTGATTGATTGGTTTGATTATTGATTGATTGATTGATTGAATTGTTTTTTTTCGATTCAAATTATTAATTTAAAAAGCATTAACCGTATTTATTGTTATACATATAACTGTTTAAACTGAAACGGATTTAAGGCATAAGATTATTTATTATGTTAGACAGGTACATTTTTTTCAAAATGTGTACGATATTACTTTTACAAATTCAGTATTTCTGCAACCATTGAACATTTGGGTATCACCAGTACATAGTGCGCAAAAAAAATAACTGCATTTTTAAACTGGCCAAGTGCAAGTCGTACTTGCACGTGAACGGTGCCGTACCACGGGCACGCCACGATATTGGCGGTAAGTCCCCTCTTTGAGGAGTGGCTAGAGAGGCGCCACGGCACGCTTTTTTTTTTTGGGTTGGGAAATCATCAAATAACCCCTCCCGCTCTTGGGCAGAGCGAAAGGGAGTGTCAGACTTCTACTGACTAAAAACCACCCATGTTCCTTCCTAGCCCTATATGTCGAGGCCGCGGTGACTAGTGTACAACCCGCATCCCCGACGGGCCTAACCACCCGCCAAAAAAAATATCCGTACCATCGTATTAGGGAATCCCCCTTTAATTTATACATATTATTTCTTGTTAACGCGGCAACAGAAAAACATATTTTGTGGATAACTTTGTTTTACATAGTGCTTGATGATAAATAAATATAAAAATAAATATCCTTGGACATGACAAAGTGATATTTGCGTTTTTTAAATGTGCTATATCTTTTTGTTTTTTGGGGGGGGGGGGGTGAGAAATCATCAAATAACCCCTCCCGCTCTTGGGCAGAGCGAAAGGGAGTGTCAGATTTCTACTGACTTAAAACCACCCATGTTCCTTCTAAGCCCTATATACGCCGCGGTATCCCTTACAACATTCCGCAGCCCCGACGGGCAATGTGCTATATCTCAAAAACTATTTACTACATGTCGTTCAAACCAATTTTAGTTAAAAGTTTTCATTGCGATCAACAGCATACATTTTTTTTCCATTTTTTACTCTCTTAGTTTTAACGTTAGAGGGGAGGACACACATGTTACCACTTCGGAAGTTTCTATCTTTCAAATGATTGACTTCAAGTAAAATGGTTTTAGGGACCCCAACGTCATTTTGAAAGGCCATACACCCCATTAGAATAATATTATTATTCTAACATGTGTGTCAAAAATAACTTTTTTCATCAAACATATTATGTTTGATGAAAAAAGTTATTTTTTTAGTTTCAGCTACATGAATTAGAAGAAGTTGGGGAGATAAAAAAAAACAAAGATTAAGGGGTTAATCTTTTTTTTTTTTTGTATATTATTTATGATGCAGTTTGCAGGATACATCTGACTACCAAGTTTCAACTGTGTAGTCTTAATAGTTTAGAATAAAAGGGCTGTGACGTATGGACGGACAGTCAGACATGACGAATCTATAAGGGTTCCCTTTTTTGTCATTCGGCTAAGGAACACTAAAAGTGCATTTATCATCTTTTCGCAGTAAGCAGAAGAAGATTAAAAACAATGTCAAAATAAAAATAAAAACACATTTTATTACTTAGGTATGAAATCATAATTATCTATTCCATCTACATATTTATTTTATCTACGTATAACGACATAACGCAGTAATTAATAAAATATAAAGTACCTACTCGTATGTACCTGTTTAGAAATATAACTCATCGGATATGTTTTCGATTTGTTAACCAACTGTATATAAATCAGTAATTGGCATAAAACTGCCCAAGCGTAAACATGGATTTGACACGTTGAATATTGGTTAAAATGTTACTTTCCGACGATATGTTGGCTAAAATATACCGATATATTAACTTCGAGGAAATTGATCTGATGTTTCAGACCAAATAAGAAAAAAAAAATACCTGACTACTTCAGGCTGAAAACCTATACTAATAAATAATCGTTGTAATAGAGGATCGGACAAAAAAAAACTAATTAGTCCGTCGGATAGATTTCCAAAATATATTAAACAATTATTTTTTTCTTTTTTCACATAAACAAAAAATGAAGACGATACAGTGCTTCGAAATTTCGTGAACACCTCGAAAACGTCACATGTCAGTACATTTTGTACATACAAATGACGTCACAACAACTCATGATCTTTGACGCGTTTTATCTTTGTCAATTTTGTTAATTTGATAAAACAAAAACACTTATCCAATAATTTTAGATAATCTAACTGACGGACTAATTAGAACCATATGTTTTTCTCTGTCCGACAATAGGGGATTGTGATGGTAACGCCTATGTAATTTTTTTTTTTTTTTTTTTTTTTTTTTTTTATTTCAACAACAAAGGTACATGAGTGGGTTTAATACAAATCATCTGCCAAACTGCAGGACAGTTTGTCGGCAGCGTTCTCGTGAATACAACTCTTAGTTAAAAAAGCATTAAGTACTACATACATCATAAAGTAAAAGTCAAGGGAAACATAGTTTTGTTATTTATGTAACTCTAACGGCCTTATTACAATAGTGGTTATACCTGGGTTTAATCACTCTTGCAACAAGGCCGCAAGGGCCGCACTGCCAGCACGCGCAGCAAACAAACGTCCTCCTACCGCCGCGTCCCGACCACCGCCGCCGGACCCCCCGTGGGAGACGAGCTACCCAGCGCGTGTGAGACACAACGGCGGCAGCCGCCCGACAGACAGCAGCACGTCGCGCGCGCATACTAGCATGGCCGAACCATTCTTACGTTAGATCTATAATAATTAATTATGCTCACCTCACTTGACGTACTCGCCCGACCCAGCCGCTAAAAAACACTATTTCGGTAAAACTAAGCTATACATAATTAACAACACAACCAAGTCTCGCGAACCTCCGGACAAATACGCCAAGCGAAGCAATACAATACAGTACAATTAGGCACATAAATATTAGGGTTTATTATTATAATACAATTCAGGTTCCAGCGCTAAGGACACAAACCCAAGTAGTGCTTGCGCAGGATATTTTTTAAAACATTTTTTGATATTGTTTCAGTAGACAATTCCTCAGGTAATTCGTTTAACAATGTTGGAACTAGCCATTGCCGCGTCCTTTGACCGAAATAATTCCTCACCTTATGTACCGAATATTTGTTTTTCCGTGAAACTTTACGAGTTGGTCGGTTATACACTTTTTTTACTTTGTATTCGTTATTGTTGTGCTGTTCTAAAATTATAGTTAATTTTACTTTTTTCTGTATAGGTAATATTCCACAAATTTTAAATAATTTTTCGTACTCTTTATTTATGCTATCTTTAGTTGCCCTGTTTACTAGTAATTTTAATAATCGAATTTGCAATGATTTTATTTTATTTAAATGTACCGGAAAAGTCAGTCCATAACCACCCAACCCGTAGTTTATTGTTGCCTCTGCAAGTGCATGGTAAAGAATGTACATTACTCGCCTACTAACTATGTATTTTAAATTAATTAGTTTCCCTAGTACGGAGCGCAGTCTATTACATATTGTGTCTATGTGTACGTCCCAAGTGAATCGCTCGTCAATCAATAATCCCAAGTATTTGTATTTTGCCACACGCTCAATATACTCACATTGACAGTTTGCTTTGCTATCGTGAAGACATTCGTACGAATGGCCTTTTATTGATATATTGACACTTTTAGCTATCTGGTTATACGGAGACGATATCAACATACACTTGGTTTTATTTATGTTTATAAGGATGCCATTATCGTGCGCCCATTTGACCACATTATCCAGGTCTTCTTGCATTGCCGACTGGATCAGTTCACAGTCCCGACCGCTGTATGTCAAGCACGTATCGTCTGCATACATGTATGCCTTACAATTTTTCACGACATTGACCATACTGTTGACGTGCATGATATACCCTACCGGTCCATAAACTGACCCTGTCGGCACTCCGTAATCGACTTTACCGAGGTCACTATCTACTCCTTTAACCCTAACCTTTAGATACCTATTATGTAGATACTGCCTGAACCACTCTTTCACAGGCCCCCGTATTCCACACTCGTCCATGGCCTGTAGCAAGCCCTCATGCTCCAAAGTATCAAAGGCTTTTTTAAAATCAATAAATATTAATAAAACCACCTCCTTTGAATTCAATGAGTTGTTTATATCATCTGTAAACTTACTTAATGCCGTTGCTGTGCTTCTATTTGGCCTGAAGCCGTGTTGAATATCTGTTAATATATTATTATTTTCTAAAAATTTTGTAATTTGTCCTATAATTAGTTTTTCAAAGATTTTATTAATTACACTCAATATCGCGATGGGCCTATAATTCGTGTAGTCTTTGTGTTTCCCCCCCTTGAAAATTGGTCTGATAATTGAGGTCTTTAACTCATTAGGGTATACCTGTCGATCTATACACTTATTAATGAAATATGCAAGAATTTCGCTGATCGGATATTTAATAGTTTTTAAATCCTGTACTCGAATACCGTCAGAACCTGGGGACTTGTTGCAGTTCAGCTTATCTATTATTAAACATATATCTCTAGGACAGGCCTTTTTAAATCTAAAACTTACAATACTTTCTTTTACATATTCACTCCTTTCAAAAAACAGACGGTTACACAAATGATTCTGTTTTAGTAAACCAATTTCATTAGTAAAAGTATAACAGAAATTACTACATACGCTTTCCAGATTCTCGTTATTGCTTATAAAATACCGTTGGATTACGTCATCAACATTTAACTTATATCTACCAAGCCACTTGTTCGCACACTCCCAAACTTTTCTTATATCTCCGTTACAATTTTTCAACTCTTGGCGCCTGTGTGCATTTTTAGCAACATTTACGGCTTTGTTTACTTTATTTCGATATTTTGTGTACTCTAATCTTAGTGTCATATTTTTAGGATTTGATTTCCATTTTCGGAATAATGCGTCTTTTTTTTCTAATATTTTTTGCAATTTTTTATCAACCCAGGTGTTCGATTCCCTCTGTTTAACTATCTTCTTTGTGACCGACGACGTGCTGTAGATGTTGCTAAAAATATCACACATTTGCTTATACAGTTCTAATGGGTCTTCAACACACATAAGTTTTGACCATTCTACCTCACATATTTTATTTTTAACCGCTTCATTATTAAGTGTCGTGTGGTAACAAGGCGGCATCAGCTGTTTGTTTACTTCGATCGAGAGTCCCGTTAAGTAGTGATCGGAGACAGTAGTCGTTAGTACGTAGGCGTGAAGCTCGCCGACCGGCCGCGCACTTCGCACAAAAATATGGTCAATGCATGATGATACTCGTCGCTCTGACATGACTACCTCTCGCGTGATATCTTGAATGCAGCATTCCATACCTAACTCACTTAGGGTGTTTAGGTATTCGTTGGCGCGTGAGTCGGTTTCCCCTCGCAATATGTTAATGTTGCAGTCTCCCAACAACACTAGATCGTTACCAATAGGTATATCTTGGATTAATTTCTTGAGTTCCTTTATAAAGTGTGATTTATTCATTTGCGGAGGTCTATAAGTAACTAATATGTCGATTTTTTTATGTTTCGTGACAATTTGACCATGTACCAGCTCACAAAATAGGTTATATTTTTTTATAATTTCAAACTCCATATTTTCCTGTACATAGATAATTATACCACCTCCCCTTCTTTCTGATCTAGTTAAGTAATAGGAGCAGAAACCATTTATTTCATAGTTATATACTTCCTCCTCCTTTATATTTATTTCCGTTAGACATATTAGTTCCAATTTAGGTATACAGTCTTTTATTAATACTATAAATTCATTAAAATGCTTCCTTAATGAACAAATATTCATGTGTATGATATTTAATTTATTTTTCGTATGTGTTATATAATCTATCCAATGTTTCGTGGTTTCATATTTTGAGTATATAATATCCTGTAGGTCTTCAGAGTTCATATTTAAACTTTAAATCAGGAAATTCTAAACTACGAATAGTTCTGTTTATAATATATTATTTACTCTCCGTTCTCGCTATTAATAGATATGTATTTGTTTATGTCGCTGTCACAGCTGATATTATAAATCTTCTTCTCGTCCTCATTCTTTTTAATTAAAATTTTTCCATCTTGTATCCAAATAAACTTGAACTCATCCTTTAGTTTTTGTTTCGTTGTCCAGAGTAATTGGCGCATTTGGCGAGTAAGATTTTCATTTATATAGATGCGGGTATC
Organism: Diarsia rubi; assembly: GCA_932274075.1. Lineage (NCBI taxonomy): Eukaryota > Metazoa > Arthropoda > Insecta > Lepidoptera > Noctuidae > Diarsia > Diarsia rubi. The sequence continues at coordinate 15,859,594 of OW026419.1, read as the reverse complement.
GTCGTTGTTGTTGTAGATGGAGTGGTTCGTCAGCTGTTGTTTCTTGCTTTTTAGCCATTGGTTGCGCGTTTCCGCGTTACACATTTTTACAATAACTGGCATTCCACTTCCCTCCCCTCTGACTCTCCATACCTTTTGTATGCCGTCTACCCTCAAATTCAATTCTTCCGCAATCTTCTCTACTACCTCTTTGATGTTTTCTCCCTCTTGTTTACGTACATTTATTAACTCAACATTTAATTTTAATTCCTTCTGCTCCAGCCATCCAATACGATCCTCAAGGGACTTATTATATTTTTCTAGATACATGCTCCGTTGAATCAGGTCTTTCATCCTATTTTCATTTTTATGGTTCGATTCGTTTAGTTTTAAGTGTGCCTGATCTAATTCCCTGTGCTTGCTCTCCAAATTCTTAATAACGTTATCCGTGTCACAGTTTTTTGTTTTTATTTCCACTACCTCCTTTTTAATCTCCGTAATGTCGGACTGAATAGCAGTGTATTTCTCGTCCTGTTGCTGCTTCATGGTGGTTAGCAGGGTGTGCATGAGCTTCATTTCTTCGCGGAATGCATTAATTGTTTCATTCAGTGCACCCGTTGAGCAGCAAGGCTTGAATCTCCTACTATCCTGCGACATTAGTGTGGAGTCGATATCCGATTCATATTCCCTTTTTTTATTGCCTTGTCTCGCAGTAACCCATTCCTTATCTTTCGTTGTCACTAAGTTCGGATCCGAACCGTATTTAGTTGGTGTTTTCGACATATTTTCACACTCACGACGGCGCGCGGCGCGTAATAACGATGTTAATAGTTAGGTCTCGCTCACACGTCCACTCCCGAGCGCGATCCACGAGAACTTTATATTTATTTATAACCAACTTATACTAACAGTAACACCAAACGTGTAAGTTATAGGTTAAACATAGAATTTACACAAACAAAATAATTAGAAATACATAAATAAAAATAACAAAATTGTTTAGTTGTACATGAATAGATAACATATTTATCCGTTGTTGGCCTGCTTCGCCTTTGTACAAGTTTCAATAACCTAAATTGGCAGATTAATTCATAACTTCTGTTTTATTCTGCAGTTCTCTATCCGGAGAATGTAAAATAAGCTCTTAGTATTTTATTGCTTATCTTTTGAAGACACATTCCCCGACTGTCTCCCAAAAGAATTTCCGTCAATCTTCTACAATCCATCTTGGCGTTTAATCCCAAACGTTCGCAAAGGACTCAATCATTCGAATTGATACGTTAGTTCATCTCGTCTTATATACTTTTATTATATTCCCTTCAGATTCCGCCGATCGACTGACAATCATGTGTCTATCACAGTTTGTTTTTCCTGTAGAATATTCACTGATTTATCATTTTTTTATTTATTTTATTTTATTTATTTGGCTCACCAACAATTGAGTACACTACACAGGGAAAAGACATACATACATAAGAGTCACAGACAAGTGTGTCAACCTCTTACAGGTAAGCACAACATGCACAACTTTCTTGACGTTGAGTGTCAACCCAAGAACCGGTGAGTACCCAACTACTCACCGCACATAAATAAGATTTCTAAATATATAGGTAATTAAAACTAAACTAAATTAAATTAAACTAAATTAAAAACTACATTTACAAACAAACAATATTAACTTAAATTATTTTACAATGATTTTTGAATGATAGTTTTGAACTTAATATGTGAGTCATAGTGCACATCCATGAGATCACTGCAGCTGTTTAATAATTTACATAGACGAGGGATAGGTGAATTAGCACCAAGGACGGTTCTGCGAAGAGGAGGACGCAAGGGGGTTATAGGAGCTCGTGGACTTTTCGTGGGCACCCGGAATTTGATCATGCTCAATAACTGCGGGCAGTCTATTTTACATCTTAGTATTTTAAACAAAAAAGACGAATCCAGTAAATCTCTCCTCTTCTGAAGTGATATCATCTTGAAATGTAAGAGTCTCTCTTTATACGATCGTTTCTTTTTTGATATCCCGGACGAGTATGCTAAGTGCCACAGGAAACGTTTTTGAACCCTTTCCAATCTTAGTAAGTGAGTGGCGTAGTGGGGTCTCCATACAGTGCTGCAGTATTCCAACGAGCTACGAACCAAACAATTATAAAGCAAAATTTTTGTCTTATTGCGTCTAAAACAAGTAACGTTTCTGATGACAAACCCAAGCATTCTTGAAGCTTTTTTAACTACAGTCTCAATGTGAGGGACAAATGTTAACTGCCTATCAAACAGAACTCCCAAGTCTCTTATCCGCTCTACTTCCTGAACTAAGTGGCCACCAATGTAATAGGCAGATTGTGTTAAATTCGTTTTTCTGGTGAACTTCACGTGGTAGCACTTGTTAATGTTTAGGCTCATACCATTTTCATCACACCATTTAACTAACCTATCAATATCCCTCTGTAGCAGCTCGACATCATGATCTGTCCCAATTACTCTGCAAAATTTTAAATCGTCGGCGTACAAGTAACACTCGGAAAATTTGAAGTCATTGGCGAGATCATTACCAAATAAGTTAAATAAAACTGGGCCAACATGTGTTCCTTGCGGAACACCAGAAGTAACCTTGTAGGGGGTTGATTGGTAGCCATTGAGAGCAACAAAGAAGGAACGACCATCGAGATAAGAGCTAAACCAATTAAGGAGGGACCCAGTGATGCCGTAAGCAGTTAACTTATGCAGAAGTATATCATGAGGAACGCGATCAAAGGCCCTACTAAAATCGGTATATATCACATCAACTTGTTTCCCGGAGTCAATGGCATTTATTAGGGTCTCCGTAAATCATGAGGTAAGTAGGGCATTATCTTGTATTTGACAACGTTTTCTTCTGGTTTTGTAGAGCTCTGCATATATATCTTGCATATAGAGCTCTGCATAAATACCTTGAGTTCATACTAAGGTCAAAAATATTATTTGTATTGCTGTACGAAATTTGAATCGGAAGAAAAACCACGTGTTAACATGGCATATGACACAGAACAAATAAAAGAGGTTTTATCTGTTCTGTGTTATAAGACCAGTAGGGCTATTGCGTAATGACAGTGGCTATCATATTGTCCATGGATTAACTATCAAATTGGTTATGGTTTAGTACAAAATGGAACCATTTGACAGTTAATCAAAGCACACAGAGCCAAAGTGATAATCAATAAATCTGTCAATAGAGATACGCAATAGCCCTGCTGAAATTGATGATAAACTTTATGAAATCTTATAATTTAAAATACACCACGCAGCCACAGACTAAAAGCAGTTGGAAAGTAATAGGCTGATTAATTATGTAGTAGTATTCAAACTTTATAACCTTTCTAGACTAACTATGAAGCGTGATTTTAATAAAATCAACCTACTGAACTTAACAAGAACAAAACAAGAAAACAAGAGTAATATCCCATAATTTGTGGGCCATATATAGCCTATTCTTACCCAGCAACTATTAAAGATGTTCTTCAGTGAGAACACAAAACTTTACTGCCCCTGCGGTCTTTATATCAAGTTATTTCACATAATCCACTTACTCTGTACGGTAAAACGAGCGTAAAGTTATGACATAAAAAGTTTATTAAAGTTAGTTTTCCTGAAAGATATTAAAATTAAACGAAGTTTACGTAACACCCAGCAGAGTCTTGGAATATAAAATTAAAAGTAGTCATCTTGATGGCAGAAGGAAGCAAACTTTGGCTGGTAAAATATTGGCGTAGCAGGAGCAGATTGAGGAGAATTGATTTCGTGTTCTGACAACATTAATAATTAAAATTACGATTACGTGTTAACCCTCAACTAGAATGAAATAACAATTTAAAAACCCCTGAATTCGTTTACAATTAGATTGTTTAACTAACTCCTTTTCACCTAACTTTTTGAGAACGGAATTTCATCTAGGGTTAAACTTACGAATAAAAGTCTATGAGAAAATGGCCTTAAACTGACTGGTCAGATTACAGGAAAATCGATATGAAATCTTTAAGCAAATGGCGTGCTCAAGTTAAAGCCGATTCAATTTGGCTAGATAGGGTATAACCAGCCAATTTCAGACACCTCCTCTCTTACCCGTCGTGCGTAACGAATTGCACCTACCAAGACTTAAATGAAGCAAACAAAATTTGAATCATCGATTCGAGATGAAGAAGACTGACCACTCTGTATAAACCGTCCTAAAAGGGCTTTTATAACGGTTTACACTATTTTGCCTAGATTTTTATTATTTCTAGAATTCATCGTGTAAAAAATCAAGGCTCAAAAAGCATCTTTTAAAACTTTAGTCTATCTCGAAGGACGATATTATTATTCAAAGTAACATCTTGATGAAACAATGAACCCACAAAGTTTTGAACACCTATTGTTGCTTGTTGCCGTTAACCTTTTTAATTAAAAAGTGACAAACAGTTACGAGGGTCGACATAGGTTCAACAATATAACTAAAGTTTAACTTGACGTTACATAAATTATGGAAGGTTTTGAAGATAGTTGTTGTTTGTAGAATATTATGTTCACCGTAAACATACGCATCGAGACTTTTCAGTTTTATTTTCTATGGAAGGATTCAAAAGTAGCCGATAGCATTTTTTTTTTGCTTTAGCACCTGTCTATGAATACAGGACAGATCACACCATTTTAGTAGTATATCATCAGGTTATTCTATGAAAACCAAATAATAAGAACGTAGCAGCCTAGCAAGGTGAGACAATGTAACGTGAACTTATTACTATTGCTAATCAGTATGGCACCCATCTACCAATCCGCACTAGGCTCGCGTGGTAGATTATAGCCCATTCCCTCTCAAAAAGAGAGGAGGCCTGTATCCCAGCAGTGGGAACATTGATAGGCTGTTGATGTTGATGATGATGATGATGATGGCACCCGTTTCCTTTTATAGGTCCCCAGAATTTTAACATTAAACTGATCAGATCTTCTGATAAAACAGTTTATGAAAGACTTCTCTTCAGCCTTAGAGTCTGGATTTGTGCCCAGTTGATGGCAATCGGCTCGCCCCTATTACATGGAACCTAAACATAACTGGCGAAATGTGGGTGTACTATTGGGTACCTCTCTGCCTAACCTTTCGGGATTACAGGTACTATGGCATGCCACCAGTCAGTAAAATCTTAAAGGATCATGTTCATGGAGATGTAGAATCCCGTACCAAACTGCATCAACATCAAACTTTGTTTTTTATTGTCTACATTTACCATATTAACTCCTACAACAGTTATTTTTGTAAACTAAATCCGAATTTTGAAGTAATTTTATAAAATCGGAAATAACCTCAAAACCAGGCAAGTAGGTATTGTAGAGAAACCTCTACGATATAAAGTCACCCGAACTGTCAAAATAAACTGACTGATCTAACAGAACGACTTTTTAACTGGTTGTGTGAACGCCATGTATAGGGAGTAAAACAATATTCATACTTTTATACTTTAAATTAAATTCCCCATTCAAAAATCAAATCCCAGCCGCATAACGTCGTAAAAATTATGAAAATAATTACTATAACATTTTGGTATTGAAACGTGAGAATTCTTGGTACGAGTTTTAGTCACTGTCTTTTTATATTTCGACAACACTCCAAGCCTTCTCGCACTCAACGCGTCATTTTATTTGTTCCAGAATTGTAATAACTAAGTCCCATTTGCGATAAAACCCTCGAAGGGCCAACTCCAGCCACAATCAGCTACATTCTAACCCTTTCACTCAAAAAACAATAAACCCGTAAACAGTCCGTATCCAAAACGCGTTAACCCCTCACCGCTCTTAAACAACGCAAGGAGTGTGTGATACGCGTCCTCCATTACAACAATTGTTCGCATACCTCCCAGCCTGGCTTCATAATGAGAATTCTTCACCTTTCATTCTGCCTCAGGTGAGGTCGAGGCACTTTCTATTTGTATTTTCCATTGCTGTTTACTGAATTTAATTTCACTCGTATTGGTTTCTGGTTTTCAGAAGTTTTGTTTATTTTATGATGAGCTTACAATGTGGTACTTTATTGCTAAACTTACTTGTTTGTAGTCTTGCCTAGCTATATTTGGGTGTTCTTTAACAACAAAACGTTTACACAATCGTTATTTTTATGTTAGAATGTATCGACAGTGATAAATAATAGCAAAGTACAACATTCTGCTCTCACTGAAAGTGACTGTATGCTTGGTTTGCTTTTATTTAAAAAATAAATTATGAAATTTTTACCTGGTCCTTTCGAAACGTGACTCTTGAGAACGACATATTCACAAAAGTAACTTTTTGAACGAAATTTTAAGGTTGTTTTTAAAATAACGTTGCCAGCAAATATAATATATTTCTCTCATTCACAACCAGCTAGCTGAGTGCATAGTACAGAAATTCCAACATTTCAGCGAAAAATATCGCATAAAATATTTTAAGTACCGTAGTCGTACAGAAAAGGCTTTCGCTGTAGAAACTCTGAAGTTTGCTAAGGACCGTGTCGCGAGATGGACGGAGTTACGTCCGGAGACGAATGGCCCGACATTGTGCCACAGAATATAAATAGTAAAGAAAGCCGGGTCGAAACAACGTGTAAAAATGCACTTAAACAGGGTGGAATTTTGTAATGCCACCTGGAGGGAAAGTACTCTTAATACTGCAGATAGAAAATTTTACTCAAAGGAAACATTCCCTTATTTTTGAATAGAAAGCAAACTGCATTCAAAGATTTTCGAAAATTCTCTTCTCCTACACCCGGGAATCGAACCGGATAAAATCTGAAAAACATATTTTCCTTTGAGTAAAATTTTCTATTTGCAGTATTAAGAGTACTTTCCCTCCAAGTGGCATTACAAAATTCCACCCTGTACATACGACGCGCTTCACTTCCAGCGAGTGCAAGCGCACTTGTGTACTTTCACTTGTGTTTTTTTTTATTTAATACTAGTTTGGTCAACCGAATTAACAACCGGAGTACTGCTACTAGAGGGTATTTTTAGTGTATGCTTTGATGGTCGTTCTTATATTAATAAATAAAAATGATCCTGATAAAATACTCGTAAAAGCTTTTTGTAAAAAACACTAAGAAAGCCTAAAATAACTTTAATTTCGGAAGCCGGTGGCAAAAAACGTCAATAGAATAATCAGAGTCACCGTTTTCCGAAAGTAAAGCTTTTTATCCTACTGCAGTGAAACCTAAAAAGACTATTATTTATAACGACAAGTACTCTACCTAATCGCTTATGCAAAAAAAGTTTTTAACAAAAAATAAAACCGACTTCGACAAAAACTAAAACACAAAAAAGTGAAAAATAAACTTTAGAACAAAAATTAGTTTCTGAAGTCGGTGACTTTTGTTTGTATTGATTTATTTATTTGCCACCGCCTTCAGAAAAAAATTTTTGTTCTAAAGTTTTTATTTTTCACTTTTTAGTGATTCACATGTGCTTACCCCTTCACAACGTACCGGCGTGATGTTATGTTATGAACTAGTGTAAACAACAGACAGACATGGGATTTCAGCAATCTCAATCCATTTGCTATCATTAAGACATCAATACGACCTCGCAAAGTTTTGTATTTATTAGTAGAATAACAAAACATCACGCCTGTAATCTCCGAAGTTTGCGAGGTCGTATTAATGTCGGTTATCAGAGAGAATTGTTAGAGATAAAATACCAAAATCGATGTACATTTTTCTGAGTTCTCTCGATTTCGTCAAGATTCCATCATCTGATCCTGAACTGGTGTCTATGAGACCAATAGGAAAGCATAGGCTTTCGAATAAAAGAAGAATTTTCCAAATCGGTTCGTAAACGACGAAAAGATCGTTAATGTAGACAATGTAGTTTTTATTTTGAGTTTTGTTGATTTTTCAAATACCGCTTGTCCGATTTCCATAAAAAAAAAATGGGATCATTTGGGACAAAAACCCTTTCCAACAAAAAAAACATTTTTTCAAATCTGTTAGCAAGCGACGGAGCTATGCCCGAACAAACATAAAAAAAATATATAAACATTCGAATTTAGAACCACCCTCGATTTTTAGAAGTCGGTTAAAAAGATTTTTTGTGCTGGTTCGGCTGACCTTCTGTACGATTCTGTGATTCTTCAGTCACTGCCATTTATAAGTCCGTGGACTGTTTCGCGAATGTCCACTATACTTTATAGAGAGGATTAACATCCTCTTTGCTTTTTATGGCTGCAATTTTCGGGGTTATGTCCTTTTTTCTGTATGTGCCTTGGTGCTCTCAATGTGGAGTGCTCTTTTTTACGATTTTACTCACTTGGAATAAGTAGGTGTCTTTATTGCACATGTTTATGCCCTATGCTAGGATGGAAGATTAAAAATAATACAAAAGAAATGTCTTAAGGGCCTAGACAGATAAATCTGAAGGAAAAGACAAAAATGTATTAATAGGTACGTTATAGGCACTGTGCAGTTTCTATCCGAACGACTTTCTATACAAAGTGGACTATGTGTATAAGTGACTTGAATTTAGTTCTTGAGTCGTAACGTTGTTGTTTTAGACAAATCAGCGACAGAAGGAATAAAATGCTTGAACCGCGCACGTAAAGTCGCATGTGAAATGGTATTCCGAATTCCGATTGACCTAAACATGTCAATCTTCTAAAAATCATTTCCGTAATACAAAACGCTTAGGCTTTATTCTCTCATTCCCTGATAAATTCTCTTACTTTATGAATGTTCCCTTTAAAAATGTCTTTCGTAAAATTGTGTGTCTTCTAATTTGTTTTCAGTAACATTTACATGTACAATATACAAATTCATGATGGTAAATCCTTCAATTTGCCTCTACGCCTTTACAGAAGGTTGCATTACGAAAACCTTAATAAAATCAGACCAATGATGTACGAGATTAGCACGAATAAAGGCTCGGATACACCTCATTTTTATGTACCACTCTAATATCCTCCGTACACGAAGCTTAGGCGGTAATGTAAGACAAGATGAATAAGGAATTCCTTCTGAAAAGGTTCCATTGTATAATTCATTTGTGGGTACGTAAGTACCCGGTGCTGCATAAGTAGGGTCAGGAGTCTTTTTGTACGGAACTGTGTCGTCTGACGGGGCATTAAAGTTCATGTCGGTTGCTTAAAGTAAATGCGTTTCATTAGTGTGGCTTGAGATTGTGTTTAAGGAAGATTCGCTGAGCTTTAAAAAGTAAGCTGAATTTCAGTTTCATCATTTTGATAATTAATATAACATCACGTGTTTGACCTTGTGGCTAAATAATGAACAGCCGCGCGGGTTGCCTATCAAGGTGAAGCAGGGCTTGTCAAGGACGGTTAGAAGATGGGTGACTATCTATTTTATACGAGTTCCCTTCGTGCCTTGGAAAGCATGTTAACCTGTTGGTCCCGGCGTTTTATTCATTATACTCGTAGTTTATCATTTGTGGATCTTAGATAGCCGCTAGACGTACGAGTATGTAGAGGTCTAAAATCTGACAATCTTACCTATACAAAATAATCACATCTTTTTTTAATATTCCTCCATTATATTAAAAAAAGAGAGGCGTCATAATAATTCTGTTAAGTGGCTACCGCAAACTGAAAGCCTCCAAATAGATAAACCGATGACCTAGGGAAGGTTGCGGTGATTTGCTGTCTGCGAGACGCACGGGACCGGTCAATGTGGCGACACTTGGGGGAGGCCTATGTCCAGCAGTGGATGTCTTTCGGCTTAAATGATGATAATGAGTTACAAAATATGCACCGTTCTAGGTAAGCTCTTAATTAAGCACGATCTAATAGCGACTCTATTGTCTAAAAGGACTAAGGCTCCAACTTCGTTAAACAGTTATGAGAAGCCTCCAACACAAGCATATTCAGCTTAGTTGTAGAGATTATGCAAATTCGGTAAACCCTGAACAGTTGCCTTTGGTAATGAAACCACAGACCATATATTGATCACAGTAGCATCACTTGAAGAATTGGTATATTTTACTAACCTACTACTCTGATGGCTGACACCTCATCTAAATGTATTTTGAATAGAGACACGCCAAAAGATTAAGCATCCCATTTTTGACCTATGGATCCCAAACTTGGTCTTTGACAAACATTCAAAAGTGAAAACTCAAGGTTCGCCAGCATGTAACGCATCATTTGTCAAACTAACCCACCATACGCAACACCTCATTGCGCCTCCGCTCCAAAATACAAATTACTGACGTTTCTCAAATAGCCACTAACCTAAAGTGGGACTGGACTGGCCATGTCTGCCGCATAAAACATCCATGCACAATATTGTACAGTTAGCCTACAATCCGGAAATATTAATAGTCTTTATTATCAAAGTCTAATTACTTTTACACATCAGAGTACGAACGTTGAACTAGGTGCTTCTTTAAAACGATGCTACTGTTCTGTCTCCTCACTATGGTAAAATGCAAACGAGGTGTCCATATTGTGTCTCAAAATCCACAGCTATTGACCTTTGTGAACCTGAGTAATAAACTTCATTCTCAGTCTTCGTCGACTTCTCAGAAATCCTATCTACATACTTCGCATAGGAATTGTTTGGAACGCAATACCTTTAATATTAACTGAATACGAATCCCTTATTTACGAAATAAACGACACGTGTGTTTGAAGGTATTGCGTGACAATACTTCTCGTGCCAGTCGAATGCATTAACACAACATTATTGTTACCTAACATAATAATATACATATATTATATTGTTTGAAAGCATCACGATACCTGGGTTAGACAGACAAGGGCCTGACCCTTTGTGAAAATAAATACGTAAGCCTATATTTTGACACTTTAAGTTTAGGTCTTCTTCAAGAATTATACTCGTATGAAAGAGAAAGCAGTAAATGCCACCGTGACGTCTAACAGGGAAGAATGGAAGAAGAAAACGTGTTGCACCAACCCCAAATTGAATGGGCCCAGGGCAGGAGCAGCGTTGGCCCAGTGGTGATGGCCATGACTTACGAACAGTAGATCGTGGGTTTAAACCAAGGCAGGCACATTACTTTGTGTAATTTATTTCATCACCGCTGCTCTCAAAACGGTGAAGGAAAACATTGTGAGGAAACTGGCATGTTCTAAAACCAAAAAATTCGAAGGCATGTGACATCTACCAATCCACACTGGGCCCGCGTGGTAGATTAAGCTCATGCCCTCTCAAAAAGAGAGCAGGCCTGTGTCCCTGCAGTGGGAATTAAAAGACTGGTGATGATGAAGACAGGAAAACGATGATAATTTTTAAGTCTTAATAGGTCGAAATATCATGTATTCAGCTACCTCATAGACATGATAAGTATTTAATTATAATCTTAATAAACAATAAAAAATGTGTATGTTTCAAATCTAAACCTTCGCCTCTTGAAAATGGCGTGTCTTGGGATGCGATAAGTACAAAAAATGTACTACACAGTCGGTGTCCGTTACTTTAAAAACTTGTTCAATTAATAAAGATTTAAAAAAATACTTAATAACTTAAACTTAACTTTAACTTAATTTTAATTGGAAAATGAGAAGATTTACTCCAAAAAACTCAATTTCATTTAAATACGTTATGAGTCTTATTGCCAAAAATATGCCGGTTCCAACTATAAAATACTTTGAAGTTTGTTTAGATTTCATGTTTTTTTGTGTTTTATCTCATTTATTTATCATGACAGTCAGTTTTATACCATGAAAGAAATTCAGAACTATATAAAGGCGTAACGACGCGATATACAAGTCTGCATGTAGCCCCACCCTTACAAAAGCATGAGTTGCTACTCCCTTAATTACGTAAACCTTCTGACGTGAGACGCTTCTTAATCCTTACACGAGCAAGGCAAAAAGTAAATTACAAGTCTCACAAACAAATCCTGCCAAGAATCTCTGTTTCCCAACAAAGAAACATCTAACTTAATCTAACTCTGAAGTTTACACCATGTGTCTTCGGAAAGTATCCTCAGGGGTAGCGAGGATACACAGTGGAGGTGTGCCCCGCTTGGGCGGAGCCCCGCCGTGTTCTCGTAGCGGCGATCGGCGGCGGCGACCTCTCGCGCCCGGCCCTGGTGCAAGCCATGGTCCGGGGCGAGGAGGAATGGGACGCCGTCGCCTCCTTCTGCGAAGCAGTGATGCTGGCGAAGGAGGTGGCGGAACGCGAGAGGGAGAGAACCTCTCGTCCCAGCCGCCGCGGGAGGCGCTCCGGGCGTCGGGGGTCCCGCGATGACCTCCGGCCACCGTAGACGGGGGCCTGTGGACGGTGAGTGATGGGCTAACTCGCCGTCCGTCCGTCTCACGACGAAAACAGGCCGTGTCGACGGCGCGTTCGTGTTCCACGCGCGCCTCAAAGAGATGTCAGCAACATGGGAGGGGCCCGAAAGGGCCGACGCCTGTCGGGGCCGCGGGTAGTCCAACGGTTATCGCGGCCTCGACATAGAGGGCGAAGAAGGAACATGGGTGGTTTTTAGTCAGTAGAAGTCTGACACTCCCTTTCGCTCTGCCCAAGAGCGGGAGGGGTTATTCGATGATTTTACACCCACCAAAAAAAAAAAAAAAACGGTGTAGCGAGGATAACTGACTGGAAAATCCTGAGAATTTTAAAATTTAAAGAATACCAGAAATGCTTCTTGTTTTATAACTGTACACTACTATAAAGATTGAGTTTCTTTGGGGTTTCATAAAAGCTGTGTATTTCTACTTCTGATCTATGGTTTAACGAGAAGTTTTTATTCATTGGTAGACGAGAGGAACAATCTTTGACCGTTATTTTTCTTTGGAACATTTTGGTTTAACAATAAGTCTTATCCGGACGTTAGAACCTACGTATATAAAATGAATCGAAAGCGCACCAGGTGGTATTACGCGATTCAAATTGCCAGTCTAACTTTTTTTGGGAGGTTGGGAAATCATCTAATGACTCCTCTTGCTATGGGCGGAGCGGTAGGAAGTGTCAGACTTCTACTGACTAAAAATCAACCATGTTCCTTCTCGGCCCTTTGTGTTCGAGGCCGCATTATCTCTTTCGAACTACGCGCTGTTTATCAGGCAACCTGATCTGTATTGAGCTTGCAGCGAAGACGAATTGTCCGATTACAGAGGAGTTGACATGCCCCGGAACTATACCCGACTAATTATGCCTATTGTGTTAAAATGTAATGTCTAGTAATTTATTTAAAAGTAAGTTTATACTGCACGAAACCCATCTTCTGACCACATAATGTTCGATTCTAACGAAATAAATCCCGAAAATCTGACAAATATAAATGTAAACAGAAACTTGATTTGTTTCCCTTCATCATCATCTGCCTAGCCTTTTCCCAACTATATTGGGGATTGGGGACTTGATTTGTTTCCCTTCTAGCATTCAATAACTTAAATTGCGGGAAATTTTATTACATGTGTACGCATGCTTCAGAATCATAGCTAATAGCGCAAAGCAACCAAAGTCCAACTCGAAAGGTTTAAATCTTTTATTACCTAACTCTAGTGGTGTATATTTTTCATCGGAGCAAAATAAAAGTGAAAACCAGGGTCTGTTATTATTTTTATTTATCTACCATCCACTTTCACAGACCTATAATGCCAAGCTCGGCAATTTCCTCGTAATCAAGGAATTATGAACACCACCGGGACCCGACGCTTTCTAATAAAACCATGTTTACATCAATTTCACATAAACTTGTTTCGCTGAAGGCTAATTTTAAAATGTACAGCCTCCCCTCGCATTTGCGGCTTCATACTTTATTGTATTAAAACATGAAATGATTTGTTTTTCTCGAATTTGTGGTGTCGTTGCTTATTGTTACTTCGGATTTCTGTTGTTAACAATTATTATGTGTAAGGGAATTTACTTAAGTGGGTATTGTCAATGTTTTATTGTTTGATTGCCTTGTCTTTTTTTTGTGGTTAACGTTAATTATGCTAGATTTTGTTTTCATCGGAAACTTACCAAAAATCAGATAGATTTCCAAAAAATATTAGTTTTTTTTTCACGTAAACAAAAAATGAACGTCACAGTTTGGTTCATTTTTTACCAGAAAGTGCCGTCACAAGCCCCCACTCTTGATCTTTGACACGTTTTATTTTCGTCATTTTTTACTAATTAGATGAAACAAAAAACACGTACCTACCTGTGCAATATTTTTCGATAATCTAACTGACGGACTAAACAGAATCATATTATTTTTAGTCAGTAAACTACCCTATTTGACAAGCCCGAAGAAAAGTTATCGTTTTCTATAACAATACTAGTGCTATAATCAAGGTTATTCGCATGGGTTATAAAACCTATACAGTAACAACATTTTATCATCATCTGCCAAACTTTTTCCCAACAATGTCGGGGTCGGCTTCCAGTCTAACCGGAAACAGCTGAATATTTATACGCAAAAAAGAGGGTGTTATAAGTTTGACGTGTCTGTCTTTGATATGTCTGTCTGTGGCTTCGTAGATCCGAAACGGATGGACCGATTTCTAATTAGTTTTTCTGTTTAACACCCTTTAAACATTTAATTTAATCGAGAGTGTTCTTAACTTTGTTTGATGGAAATCGGTTCAGCCGTTTAATAGTTATAGGGAATTAAAGTGTTAATAAACATTGAACGTATCGTTTCAAATTTTTTTTTTTTAATTTTTTGCACGAAGTGATTGCCCATTGTGGAGGTCTTTCATTTTACTCAGTATAAACTGGGTCAGTTTATATTGAGAAATATGAAACACCTGAGTAAGGAATGGTTGTCAGATTTACGGGCCACTGACCTCTTACGACTGTCAAAGAAATCTGCAAATGACAGTTGGGACCAACGACTGCTAAACCAGCCAGCACCCAACTTGATTTATACTCATACTAGCTGTTGCTAGCGGCTTCGCCCGCTACAACTCGAGAATCATCCTACGGGAAGATACAATCGGGATAAAACTATCCTATGTGTTAATCCAGGGTGTCAGCTAACTCCATATCAAATTTTATTGAAATCGCTCTAGCCGTTTAGACGTGAAGAAGTAACAAACTAAATTATAAAACTCACACACTCACAAACTTTCGCCTTTATAATATAGCCAGTTGAAGCCAATTAAAAGATCTAGAGAACATATTTTATCATCTAAAATGTTAAACCTGCAATTTATTCAGGAACTCAAATAAAGCTAACAACCCAGTAAAGCGATGTTTCGTTCTCCAACAAAAGAGGTTGCGTTTGCGTTAATAAATAAAAGATGTCTGCCGGCGTTACGTCACGGCCACTGGCACGGATAATGTAAGGTATGTTCAATGTAGTAACGTTTTATATTCATAGGATTCGAGAACGTTCAGATAAATGTCAGTGATGTGTTGTGAGAAGGAGCGTGTGAAAAGATGATTTTTATTACTAGCTTTTGTTTTTTTAGGGTTCCGTAGTCAAAATTGACTACGGAACCCTTACAGTTTCGCCATGACCGTCTGTCTGTCTGTCTGTCCGTCCGTCCGTCCGTCCGCACTATATCTCAAAGACTCTTTGTACTAGAAAGCTGTAATTTGGTATGAAAATGAGCTACGCCGACTAAGTGCTAAAGTAAAATGTTGAAAATTTAATTTTCTCAGGGTATCTCCAGTACACATTAAAGTGAGGATGTTTTTTTTTCTAGCAAGGTTCATTGTGTAGGATGACGTTAGATAGGTCTTTAAAAAACATTGTGAGTTTGCTCAAACAGTTTATCTAGTGTGTGCACATTTTATTAGACTCTAGTGTGCCAACCTAAACCACCTATACGGGTTGTGTATGTGCATGGGAAAAAAATCATAGTAGTATATAGGGAAAATAACATGAAAACTATCACAGCTAAGTAGGCTTCACAAGTTTACGAGTAATACTCGACCAACTTATAAAATGTACTTGTATGAAATATTTTCCTGTACATAATGTATGGGAGCGCAGGTCTCAAAACTGCAAATGTAAGTTTGTTTTATTTTTACAATAAAAATCATCGTTCGGGGGCAGGTCGGCAGGGTAGTTAATCAGTTTAGTAAGTTTACACATTTTGATGGGCAACTACGGAACCCTACATTTTGCGTGGTTTGACATGCACTGGGCCGGTTTTTCTTGTTATTTATGACATGAGAGGATGTCTGAAAGTGGCGCCGGTGACTCAAAAGTTGAGTAGTAATCTGCTTTCGTGGTATGGAGTGTGATGATGTGGAGGAGTGAGGAATGTTTTGAGTATGAAGACTAAAGAAACTATGATTCTATTGTGTGAAGTATGATATGGCTATAAAGGAGGTGTCTGCCATGCTGTAATGGCGGCTGATAGAGAATTATTGAAGAAGAAGACATGATGCGCCGACTCCCATAGGCTTAAAGGATAAGGGTAATAGGGAATCGGACAAAAAAAACTAATTAGTCCGTCAAATAGCTTTCCAAAAAATATTGACCACATATTTTTCTTTATTCACATAAACAAAAAATGAAGACGATACAGTGCTTCGAAAACTATAGACCTCCTCGAAAACGTCACATGTCAGCACATTTTTTACCTACAAATGACGTCACAATTAACCCCCACTCATGATCTTTGAGGCGTTTTATTTCCGTCAATTTGTATGAATTTGATTAAACAAATAACACGTATCCAGTAATTCTCGATAATGTAACTGACTGACTTATTAGAATCAATAACGAATCATATTTTTTCCCTATTAAATAGAAGTGATGCAGGTCATTATAGGTAATAATTTGGTTGAGTCTTATTCTTGTTGTGCCATTAAAAAAAAAGTCAGTTATTGCCTTTTTTAAGGTTTTAACCGCTATATAAAAACCTCGAGAAAGTGACGGAAAAGCAATCTAATAACAGTACAGAAAACTGCTCCCTTTTTTTTGAGGGTGTGAAATTATCAAATGACACCTCACACTGAGCAGAGCGGAAAGGATTATCCGACTTCTACTGACTAAAGATTACCCATGTTTCTTCATAGCCCTTTGTTTCCGGGACCGCAGTATCGCTTTCGAACAACGCGCAACCCTGGCCAAACTGCTACCTTCACACACACAAAGACATCGTGGAGTACGTGCAACAAAACACACACCAAGAGATGGAGGTACACTTCTGGCTGCAGGATGTGGTGTTCCGTCGCTTAAATGGACAAGTTCCACTAGAAAGCCAGCCCACGTAAAGTTTAAAACAAGTGAAGTGCTACTAACATAGTCTCTAGTCTTATTTATTAACACAAGAAATAAATGATGTTGTTGTTGTTAAAAATCTCTTTATAAAAGCTTTACTCCACACTAGGAATTCCTCCTGTATTGTGACCCAAATTAACTATCCGTAGGCCATACAAATATTTGTTTCGTGCGGGGACACAACCCACGACACGTAGCGCAGCAGTCAGTCCGCTTAACCACTGCGCTAACCACCAAAATTTATTTGCATATAAACCATCCTCTCCCATCTATCACACACAATGCATCATCACACATAATCACTAAGCCGTGAAACGCTGTCACATACAAGTATGTTCTATTCTAGAAACGCATCGATAATAATTATGTCGGACTACGCTTAATCGTATTTGAATTTATAGTGTCGGACCAAATTGCGAATTCTGATGCGATTCTGAGTAATCGAATTTTCTGCTTGAATTGAGCTATTGACCCTATTCAAATCAAATCAAATCAAAATCATTTATTTCAAGTTGGCCAGTTACAGGCTCTTTTGAATAGTCGAACAAATACTAAATTTTAATAAGCTAATAAACTAAGCTACAGTCCCACTCACAAGGCATAATAACTGTCAGTGTACTGTAGTTGCCGATTCCAAAGCGTTGGTCTCATGAGAAGAATGGCAAGAAACTTCATGGATACTCTTTTAAATCATAATATTGTTACAAAACTTTGGTTACATCATTCATATCGAGATTGGTATATTATCATGTGAGAACGATGTAGCAAGTTATGCACGATAAGTGTCGACAGTAAAGCCAAAACGACGATTTAAAAATAATATAATAATTCAAACAAGCCGTGGCAACTAAGAGGTGACCAGTCACAACTGACAGCACCCGTTCACGAGCATGACGCATGGATCAGCCACCATTCCACTCAACCATTTTAAAGGGAACGAAATGACCCGACACACCCGCCACCATCAGCGAGACATTTAAGTGAGCATGACACACTCTTAATCGCCAGGGCATATCCAAGTCAAATAAAAAATAGAAAAATAAATGTAGGTTTCCAGAGAATGACAGCTTTCTAGTACATAGTACTCACACAATATGTGCTATGCGACTATATAATACTAAAGAGATTGAATTTATACATTGCAAAGATAGTTGTACAATCTTCTTCTTCTTTCTTCTTCCTATTAAATGCTATTCATTTAAGCGTCCTGTCCTTGTGGAGCAGGACCGGCATTGAGCCAAGCATTTTTATCAGCGATATAATCGTCTAACTTGTAATATGCTTGCTTGCATAGTGTGCGTTTGATACATGTTTTAAATTTCGTCTCATTCAGTTCAAGAATGCTTTGTGGAATTTTGTTATAGCATCTCAAACAGTACCCCATGAAAGATGAGTCTACCTTAGCGAGTCTGAAGCCTGGCTGCACTAACTGGTCCCTATTCCTAGTAATATAATTGTGTCTGTCACCTCTTTTACTAAAAAGATGCAGATTTTTTCTCACATACATTATGTTTTCGTAGATGTACTGACAATGCACCGTCATAATGTTAATGTTCTTAAATAGTTCTCTCAGAGAATCGCGCCTACGAAGACCATATATTGCTCTGATGGCTCGTTTTTGCAGAATAAAAATAGATTCAATGTCTGCAGCTCGTCCCCATAACAAAATGCCATAAGACATTAGGCTATGAAAGTAACTAAAATAGACCAGCCTAGCGGTATCTACATCAGTAAACTGACGAATTTTTCTAATGGCAATATTCAGTAGGTTGAAGCTCTGGAGCGAGGATATGAGTCGGACTGCAAAGGGGCAGGGTTGTGAACAGGAAGGGATTCAACGATTGCCTATCTTGGAACCGTTGATTTGAATCCTGCGTATTTGAAATAAAATATAGAATAACTAGGCAGGCGCATTACTTCGTGTAATTTATTTCATCACCACTGCTCTTAAAACGGTGAAAGAAAACATCGTGAGGAAACCGGCATAATCTTAGAACCAAAAATTCGAAGATCTGGCTGATGATGATGATGATTGTATATTTAACAGTAAGAGATAGGTAGGTACCTACTTATTATAGTAATTCTCACTTTAATAATATAATCTAAGGTAATCTAAACTAATATTATAGAGAAGAAAGATTAGATTTTTTGTTTGTTACTATTTAACTCAAAATTGACTCTGACTGTATTATTGTGGCGCAGACGAAGTTGCGTGGGTCAGCTAGTATAGAATAATATTCAAGCGGGACTGGTGGTTGGGGATGTTAGGTTGGACAGTTTTACTCAAATCTGTGTGGCTCTTTCTTCAAAAACCATGTCAGACTTTAAAACAGACAATTACCTACCTCTAAGGTTATTTCAATTTGAAAATTTTATTATTTTTTACTTTGAAACTTTGTGTAGTGTCAATCTACTTCTGACTATAAAGAAACTCAAACCAAAACACACACACACTAAAATAATAGGTATAAAACACGTCCACATACCGCAAAAGTTCCAAAAACACAAGATGCACAAAGTGATACTGAAAGCCTCACTAGGTAACTATACCTGGTCAGGCTTTCAGGTAACTATACCAGAAGTAGATTGACACTACACAAAGTTATAAAGCAGGTTTTTTTTATACAAACTTGTAGATCAAATATTACTCGTTACTAACAAGTTATTGAAGAGTAAGTTAATTTTAAAGAATTATCTTCTGAAACATAAAAGCTGTACCTACATCAAATAATAAAAAAATGAAATTTTAAGCTACTTTTGTTGCTGACCCTTCGAAACACCGGCAAAGTTTCGTTTTTAAATATATGATTGGTGTGACGTGTAAAAGTGTTTTTAATACCAATTAATTCAAATATGATAAGAGATCGAGATATAAAGTCTCGAAATTTAAAGAGAACCCAAATTGCTTTCGTCTTGGCAAGCCTAGCCTAGTGCGCAAACCTATTTATAAAAAAAATAGTAACAAATCGGAAAGAGAACAGTAAAATTACGTTTCATTTAAAGATTGTCAGCGTATTAATCGTCAACAATAACGTAAGTGATGAACGCGGTTTAGAAGCTGATTTTATTGAGTTTCATTAGTTACACTCGCTCTAAGCTAATTTATTGAAGGTGGAACTTTTCTGTAGTAAACGTACAAAAATACGCCACTTTTAATCTTCTTCACGTACCCACTTACCGTTATTCATGGTTTTAAACACACAAGAGCTAGAAGCTCGTCCTAAGCCTACCCAAGCCTTCAATTATCTTGCTTACCTTTAGGACCCTTAACTGACAAGAATATCTAGCTTATATTCGCAGTTGCTAATGCTATCATTTATATTCCAAGTTTGCCCGAAAATGCCGAAGTTGCGGACTGCCTAAACAAACTGTCTATAACTTAAACTAACAGGGTGAAGACATAGTGTTACTTAAACTTCATTTATACGGTAAGTCGGTCCATAGAGTAAAAATGTACAGAAGAGAAACTTACTCTCCAAATGAATTTTAAGTGTTTACATTGTCGGGTGGTTTTTGGGGTATTTCATATTACGTATAACCCACTCTATCATCTTGCTAAACTTTAAATATATAGGAACATTGCTTGTTTGTATAGTACTCTTTGAGAATTCGCTGTTTCTTCTACTAATCGAAACTTATACGATAGGGTATTTCAACAAAAAAATCTAATTAGTCCGTCTGTTAGGTAAAAATATTGGATACGTGTTTTATATTTTATAGAATTAATAAAAAATTACGAAAATAAAACGTGTCAAGGATCATGAGTGATGGGGGCTTTTGACGTCACTTGTAAAAATGTACTTACCTTGTGACGTCACACGACTTGAAGCGACTTTTCGAAGCACTCTATCGTGTTCATCTTTTGTTTAAGTGAAAAAAGAAAAACTAATTGTCTATTATTTTTCTATCTGAGAGACTAATTAGATTTTTTTGGTATAATACCCTATTGGCGAACCATCTATGTTAATATTATAAGTGCGATATCACCTACACAACCCAGTTTGGGTACTACAGTATACCTTGGTTAGACTGACGTTCGTCGTTGTTTTGTTTTCGTGAAGGCACGGGAAACAAATGATATCTGCCTGTCTGTTAAATTTTCACTTATAATACCACAAGAGCTTCAAAATTATCGGGTATTTCCCGATAGGTTCGTTGCAAACAAATGAAGGAGTCAAGTTATTCAGGTTAAAAAATCACGAGCGCGAAGCGCGAGTGATTTTTCCTGAAAAACTTGTCGATTTTATTTGTTTGCAGGGAACCTTGAGGGAAATGCCAGATAATTTTGAAGCTCGTGTGGTATTCGGGGGATTATTTTTCCGTCCCAAATGTCGGCCAATAGAATTGCACCATGAGACGAAATGTACAGTTAACAAATAAACATTTCCTTTGACTTTTTTATCGATGGTGGACAGAGAACAAACTCCAAATCGACTCATTTTCATGCAAAATCTCCAATTTTCACAATTGAATTCAACCTGTCAGTTTGACGTGTGGTTAATTTGACTGGATCATGTTTTGTTTTTTATATAGCAACGACCAGAGAAAATTTTCAAAAAATTATCAGTATAATACCATGTAGGTTGTACCACGTGACGTCGAATGGTGCAATTCTATTGGTCGATATTTGGGTCGGAAAAATAATCACAAATAAACGGCTGAACGGAAGCCAATATTTGGCACGTAGATAGACCATGACTTGGCTTAGGATGCAAAATTACTTTTATCCCGGTAGTACCTATCTAAATTCCCGTGGCAAATATTCGAGATAATTTAGCTGAAAACATTGATACCCAGTGTAAGTTTTGGCTTGTCTTTTTTTTTTTTGGCGGGTGTAAAATCATCGAATAACCCCTTCCGCTCTTGGGCAAAGCAAAAGGGAGTGTCAGACTTTTACTGACTAAAAACCATGTTCCTTCTTCGCCCTCTATGTCGAGGCCGCGATAACCTGTGGACAACCCGCGGGTCCAAGTTTTGGCTTGTCTCAGGTCAATATTTCGATGGCTTGACGATGCATCAATTTTAATGACCACTATCCAGTGTAGTCTATCTAATCCTATCTATGGTCAAACTAATCCATTGTCACTGAGTGGGCTTGTCACCGTTCAAAATGGGAGAGATTAATGGGCCGTGTTACCTTATAGGTCGAGGTGAACATGACATTGCAAGTTCGAGGAAGAAAAGGAATTTCTGGTGTCTATACAAATGTCGCATTAACTCAAGGAACAAGTCGATATGTGGAAATTATTGTTACTTCCTTATTTCGCCTCATTTTACAGACGAAACACTGTTCAGTTGTGGTCACTCACAAAGGAGGCTGTCTTTTTTCATAATATCAGACTAGACTGAAATATAGAGTTTTGAAATTGTTAGCAAAAACCTGCGAATTTCGTCATTTATCTAGGTCGTAAATCCGGCACGCATCTCTGATTTTTCGGGTCCACTTACATATTTCATCGCTATCTTTGGTGAAGGAAAACATTATGAGGAAACCAACATGCCTTAGAGATCGGTGACTTAAAAACTCCAACACCTAGTCCTAACCAGGTGTCGGACTTCTTTACGTTACAACAACGTTTGTTTAGTGCCTACACTAAACATACGTTCAAGAAAGAGAGACAGAATAATACCTTCGTAGAATATCCAAGATAAAACTCCTTATAAATGAAAAACATATCAAAGATATAAACACACACAAACATCACTAATGTTAACCCACACATGCACGCTAACCCACAACTCATGATATTCAAGCTCCCCCAGTTTTTAAATAAATAAGGTTTTATTTTATCTTCGCTATTCAGGTTACGCTAGCAAGAGTAGGACCTGGCGTTATTCATTTAGAATTCACTTTACAGTAATATAATATTAGATACCGTTATGCACCTGACCTGGCCTGTACGTGTTTGTATTGCATTTTCGTGCAAGCGCGCAACGTGAGGTTATGAGAAAAATATTTGAAGCACCTGTTGTAAAAGCTGGTGTAGTCGGGCGGAAATTTTTCTTTTTATTAATCGTAGCTTACTTTAATGCCCTTAGGAGTTGGGAACGTGGAGATTTTTCGCGTAGAATATTCTACAATATGTACGAGTAGTTTTCGTCGTTTCCTATTGAGAAGAACCGGCAAAAAACTCCCTGGTTACTCTTTTAAAATGGTTTGGTTTAACAATGTTTAACAGGAACAGTATTTTTTTTTTATTTTTTTTTAAATAATATGAAATAATAATTAATAAACATTTTTTCTTGCCTCTTTGTTTCTTTTAATTATGGGGGGAATACGTGGACCCGACAATAAGTCGTAGGATACCACACAAAAACGGTTCCGTTTTATGCATTTTAAAATAAATGCAACACTCCTCGTTTTGTACAACGTAACATCCGTTGAAATTCAACGCTGAAAGGTACTGAAATATTACAGAGAATGTCTTTTGCCGGGATGTCTCGTTGTCTACACCAAATGAATTGGACAGGCTACAGGACGGTCATATTCACATTCTAACGTTCATACATTTTTGACCTGTTGCGCTCAACATTTGGTGTGACCGTGCGAAAGCAAAAGGATAAAATAAAACATGCCATCGTACTGAGAAATGTAATGTGAAATTACTCTACGTCGTTCTTGCTTTAAAAAAAAACTATTTAATATTGAGTGTGTCACCATATTTTCCTTTATAGGAATGAGCAGCAGGGTGAAAGGTTTCTGATTACATAACATAATAGTACCTACACCCAATTTTCGTTATTTATGTAATGGGGAACCAGCCTACTGCCGTCAACCGCGCCCACTTAGCCTCCGTGATTACTACTGAAAAAATCCTGACAGATAAACCCAATAACACTTTGCCCGAGTCGGGGATCGAACCCAAGACCTAATGTTTGGCATCAGAGGCTTAATTGATAATTAACAGGAACAAACTACATAGAACTTGCAGACATTGTGAAAATTGAAAACGAAAACAATGTACAATTGTACGTTTTGTCCACTTTCGGCCCCTCGGCCCCTAAAAAAAGATTTGTTCATTGGTGTCTACTCGGCCCCTAAACATAGTCCACTTTTGGCTCCCAGAGGGCGAGTTTGAATTTTCATACAAAGGACAGGCATACCTCGTCCACTTTCAGCCCCTAGTTCGATTAGTATTAGTACATCAGACTAACAGCAGAATTCAAGAATTGATATTAAATCAAATATTTATTTAATTTGGTAAACCAGCAAGAAAGGAAATCCATACATTCATAATACATGGACGTACCCAAAAAGTACTAGGTTAGCATAAGTTGAAGGTGAAATAATTTACAAATGACTGATAAACTTTCTTCATTTTCTTAAATAATAAACGAGGTAAGTCTTTGGCACATTTTACGTTAATTGGGAGCGATTCTTTCTTGTCAGAAACTAGCATCATAACTTCGCTTAGTTATGCATGAGATGTTGGCTAAGTTCGGGGATGACGAGGTCTTGTCAGACCACTTTTATACTAAGTACTTGTTTCTCGAAGTCGTATTTACTGTACTAAAACATTATTTATGCAGGCTGTGTTGTTTTTATCACTGATATATAGGTAGTGGTGTAATCTCAGTTAATTAAAGCGATTGCGACATTGCTGGGCAGAACAAAAAAAATAGGTCTTCAACGTTAGTTTTAGTGGGATAAGCAGATAGTAACAATTTTACTCTTTAGCAGTGCACATAATAAATTCCCGGCCATTTTAAAGCCGCACGTTGAACGCTCTTAAATTACTTCTAGACCGATCCATCATTTAGGTACCGTATCTTATTGACATATCGTTTTTATTATTAAGAAAAGTCTCAATGTAGGTTAAAATGTAGTGTTTATGGGTAGTAAATTCTAGCAATAAAAGATTTTTTTACTGTGTTAAGGGTTCGTTAACTTTATCTACGATGATCGATTAATATGTTTTGTTGTCTGCCGAACTAAATATTGTAATCAACATAAAACCTGACACACGCACACACAAATACAAATTGACCCCATTTCCCACAGAACTTCATCCGCTACGATCCTTACATACTTCATTTGCCTCGTTCACATTCACACAATCAGTCACACAGTTGCGGTTACTAAGCACCTGTACTTACAACATGACACTGACCTGCAAATTGCAAAAACCGTTTCTCGGGCTACCCTGTCAATTCACCATTAAATATACTGTTTTCAAATATAAGGGAGGACTGCACTGTTATTCAAAAAATAATCGTGTTAGTCACAAAATTATGTTAACCAAGTAATATGCTTTTCACACTATTTAGATCATCATAATCATCAACCTATAATATTCCCACTGCAGGGACTCAGACCTCCTCTCTAGGAGAGGGGTGGGCTATAATACACCATGCGGGTCCAGTTACGGTTGGTAGATGTACAGGCACCTGAACAATTTTGTATATGTCTTCGATTTTTTTTGGTTCTATATACCGGTTTTCTCAAGGTGTTTGTTGACCTACACCGTTTCGATTTAATTAGCAAAATAAATTAGTGTAGCACGTCCAATTAGTTCTCGTTACCGTACAGTTTATGTGAAATGATTGTGGTGTTCATATTCTACATTAATACTGATGTATTTGTAATATAATAATATGTATATACGACCATATTGATTGTGGAGTTCGTATTCGATAACCTGCCGAGTGCGGTTTCCGACCGAATGTAATTGATTATTTGATTAATAAAATGTTCAGGGATATTCATTTCATTCATAAATATGTGGCGACGCACATGGATTTTTGAATTATGTTCTGGAATTTAAAAACATTAAGGGTTTATTTGGCATTTTATCAGCCGTAAGTCTTAAGACTAAAGGGCATTCTAACAGTCACAGTACCATCCGTCTAGACTTTTCTCAACTATGTTGACGCCGGCTTCCAATCTAAGTGGATGTATTTAAATACCAGGGTTTTATACAGAGTGATTGCCTATCTGACCTTGTGTCGAGGCCGCGGTATCTCTTTCTCCCGTCTTCCCGTCCCTTCCCTTGCAGGCACCTGTGGAACACGAATGCACCGTCGACACGGCCTGTCGCTGTCATAAGACGTACGGACGGCGAGCTAGCCCATTACTCACCGTCCACAGTGCGTAAAAGTGGTTCATAAACTTTCGGGAAACTGACTGTAAAGACTGTCAAGGATCTACAAATATCAGCCGACAGCAACGGCTTAAGGTGAAGGCTGGTAATAAAATGGGATTCGCGGCAATGACAAATGTCAATTTACTGAGTAATAATGATTAAAATCACCAGTACAACCGTCTCAGTTCATTTATGTCTCAAGCTGAGGCGGTTGTATTGGTGATTTTAATCATTATTATTCTGCCGCGAATCCCATTTTATTTAACATCCTACGACTTGACACTGACTGGGAAATTGCTGAAAAAAAGAAAGAAAGGATATTTATTTGCCACACCCCACAAGTGCCAAAAAAAAAAATAAAGTGTCAAGTATGTGTCAAGTGTCTAATAAAAAATAAAAAATAGATTAAAATCTAAACAAAAAAGTAATAATACTGTGTGTCTCGCGGCTGCGCCAAAAAGGCCTAGTTCAGCATATTGTCGAACAGTTAGTGCCCGACGCAGGTTATCAACTAGACCTGAGATAGTGTGAGCCTATTGCCATTTGCCAACTGAGCATAAATTTTATTCAGTCTCCGTAGTACTGAGAAATTCCTGATGAACAAACCTTACAGCACTCCTGATCTGAGAATCTGACCTTATCCTCAGCAGTCGTGCTGAAGTCATCGATAATAACGTCCCTACAAATAAGGATGTTTCCAGACTAATTAGTGCGTCTGTTAGATTATCAAAAAATATTGAATACGTATTTTTGTTTTATCAAATCCATAAAAATTGACAAAGATAAAACGCGTCAAATATTTGAGTGGGAGCTTGTGACGTTACTGATCGCAAAAAAATGTCATACAAATGTCTAAGAATATGACGTCACACGAGTTTTCAAAGCACTGTATCGTCTTCATTGTTTGTTTATGTGAAAAAAGAAAAAATGTGTCTTATATTTTTTGGTAATCTATATGACGGACTTATTAGATATTTTTTGTTTGCTACCCTATTGTAGAAAAATAATGAAGAAAGAATGCTATACACATTACAGTAAGAAAAACTACCGCTGCAATAATTTCGCCAGTTGCTCGCTATTTTGATAACATCTTCGCCATCGTTAACCTCAACGCCTCGCTCCGGCACTATGGCCCACTTTCTCACATCCAACTGCGAGAAATGTAGAAAAGATTTCTTCATAATTGTTATTCAGTTATATTTCTATTTGTTTTAAGAATTATTGTTCTCTTTATTCATTCATCTTACCTACTATTTACTAAGTGTGTATTATCAAAAAAAACTCTCTTGATCTAAATAAAATCATTGAATATTTCTTATTTAAAGTCCGTCTCAACGTTAGTCAGGGCTCTTGAGAGAAGAACCATCTTACAATAAGTGCCGTATGTACAAGTATTGCTTTCTGAATGAGAATTTGGTCCAGCAGCAAAGCAACAATCTCCTCAGATGTCGAGGTCGAGACTTTTGGCTAATAGGCCCTGTGCCGAAATGGCACAATGATTGCTGTACTCACCGTGCTTTTTTTTTTTTTTTTTTGGAACCTAAAATGTAATACTCTGTGTAGCGGATTGAGACGGTAGCTATTTTGTTTTTTAATTATATTCTTTGCCATTTTGATGTCACAATCACATTTAATTTATATACAAATAATGGATAATAGATCACACCCATGCTGTTTCTAGATTAATAAAACCTGCTGTTTTTTTCAATTTTTAAGTAAGAATAACTATAATAATTGTCGTTATTGCTATCTGCTTCTTTGCCAAATAATAATTCCAGCCTAACTGCAGCTGATGATTTGACAATTAAAACAAGCCCCCCCCTTTTGTTTTGGGATGGGATAAGCAGTCTTGCTTAACAGACTTTCGAACCCTTGACTATACCCGTAATATACATATATCAGTCCTACGTATTCCTATTTATGTGACTATGTACTGAACATTACATAAAAGTGAACCTCAGTCAGCGTGCGTGATTATTTATTAGTTCGCCTTGACAGGAGCTTCCTGTCAAGACGAACTAATAAATAATCACGACTCATCTATAGAGATCACGATAAATCGATGTGTCAGAATCTCACTAACTATTTCACCTGAAAGCATTCACATTAATATTATATTATCCGCAACACATTCGTAACTTATTCGGGTTATACCAGTTATTCCAAGTCACGTCGTCGACGAAATTCCGAAAGAAAGAATGTCCAAAGAAAACTACAGCGCACTTCCTTAGGCAGGTATCGAAAAGAAATATGGCGACATTTATCATCCGGTTAGCATACATTGCTCGTTCGGATCGCAATAAGCGGCAAAAGAAACACACGGATGTATACGTATAGTCGGCTTTATAATAACTTTACCACACGAAGGTTCAACGTCACTTTTACGACAAAAATGTTTATTCGTCTATGTGATAGTTAGTTAATTTCAACTGTACTGTAGTTTCAATTTACTATGAATTATTGTTAGTAAAGATAATATTTCAAACACAGTCTAGTTGGACAACGTCAGATCCGTAATTTTTGAAGGCGGCGTGCGTTAATGTCCAGCTCTGTAAGTGGATTGGACTGTCTGTAAGTGGACGAGGTGATAGAATCGTAGACGGTTCTGTGGTGTCTGCTTCCCATGGGAAATGGCGGACGTTTATTTATGGATTTTCTATTTATATACATTGTCAAAAGCGGTAAAGCTATTACGAAGCCGACTACACAAATGTCCGTACCGAAATGTAGCTTGAATAATACGGCGATATTTCTCGGTTATAACGACCTTGGTATCAATGTTTACATTATGGCCGGCGTTCGTATTGATATATGAGTAAAGCGGGGTTGCCTTTTTCTAATAAAATCGTGCGTTTGTTTTTTAAATATTATTTTTCGTTAATTTCCGTATTTTTGGCAAACACGCTCTTCACTAACTTGTATGGTCAATGTTCGTGTTTTTGATCCAACTGCCACATTTAAACAACAACGACATTCATAGATTTATTTTCAGGCATCTTTGGCCTATAGATAATTACAATACTTTGCTGACCAACATTAATATGATAAAATACAAATTGTGTTAGTAAGTAGAACCTTAAAAATATGTTAATTGCACTTCACTCGTGCGTCAATTTCTGTGTGCTATGTGTATCTGTGTGCTGTGTGTATCTGTGTGTTGGGTGAACTTGTTTGTGTGGTGTTTAAGACTCTCATCACCGGTTTTGAACGAAATCATTTTTTTTTTACTGTTACGGTAATCTTGCTACACCACGGCTGGGGTACGACTGGGGTCCTTATATTTTTTGTCTTGTTCGTAATTTTCGGGAAAAGATTTTTATGAAACAAAATGTTGATATTTCATTACAAAATTGTATTCGTGCGAAGCTGAGGCGGGTCGCTAGTAAAATATAAATGAATTAAGGAGGAAGTGATATTTCAGCTGATGGCTTCCCATCACGGAAATGTCTATAACTTGGTCTGGTGGTAAAGTTTGATTACTTTAGTTATTATGAAACGCAGCAGAATGTTAATAGTGCACTGATATACCGAATTAAGATCAAATGTCAAATTGTACTTCATACATAACACGCCTGTAATCCCAGAAGAGTTAGGCAGAGGTGTACCTAATGGTACACCCACATTTTGCCAGTTATGTTAAAGTCCCATGTAATAGGGGGCGACCCTATCACCATCAACCAAGCACAAATACAATCCTGATGGAAAAACCCAATAACACTTTACCCGACCCGGGAGTTGAACCTTCAGGACCTCATACTCTGCAGTCGCGCTTGCGAACGATAAACCAAAGAGGCAGTTAAGAACTGTATTAATATGTACTTCACACCCTATAGGTCACACATAATTATATCATCATAATTATGACAATCCTTTTCCTAATAATGATGGGGTCAGCTTCCAGTCTAACTGTGAGCTAAATGATACGAAAACTGTGTGTAATAAATTGACAAGTGAAAGTGAAAATAAAAAAAAAGTTACGTGTTTTCATCTACTTAATTAAATTACATAAATAATTTAAACATCCCGCGTGCTAGCTGCACCTGCTACTATAATCTCTTCCACTTTAATTTGTGCTTTTCTTCGTGCTTTCTCCTTCCTAAACTGTGAGCTAAATGATACGAAAC
Organism: Diarsia rubi; assembly: GCA_932274075.1. Classification (NCBI taxonomy): domain Eukaryota; kingdom Metazoa; phylum Arthropoda; class Insecta; order Lepidoptera; family Noctuidae; genus Diarsia; species Diarsia rubi. The sequence continues at coordinate 15,829,282 of OW026419.1, read as the reverse complement.
TGTGTGCAATAAACTGAGAAGTGAAAGTGAACCGGCGTTTGAATGTTCAACGCCCCGTACGTACCAACCTAACCTAAAAATTACTCTTTATTATAAATTTTTGTAGAGTGACGCCACAAAAAAAAATTAAAATATTTCGCAACTGGTTGCGAATAAAGAGTATTTTTTTTTCCAAATTGTTACTAAACGGCCGGAGGGAGTTTAAGATACCTCATCATCTTCCTGACCTTGGCCCCCGTTATTTGGAGTCGGTGCAACACGGATTTATCTTCCATACTCCTCTGTCACGCAGTGGTGGCCCAGTGGTGGCGGCCCTGACTAGTCGTGGCCCAGTGGTGGCGGCCCCGACTAGTGGTGTCCTCGACTAGTGGTGGCCCAGTGGTGGCGGCCCCGACAAGTAGTGGCCCAGTGGTGGCAGCCCTGATTAGTGGTGGCCTGCCGGTGGCGGCCCCGACTAGTGGTGGCCCAGTGGTGGCGGCCCTGACTAGTGGTGGCCCAGTGGTGGCGGCCCCGGCTAGTGGTAGCCCAGTGGTGGCGGCCCCGACTAGTGGTGGCCCAGTGGTGGCGGCCCTGACTAGTGGTGGCCCAGTGGTGGTGGCCCTGGCTAGTGGTGGTCAAGTGGTGGCGGCCCTGACTAGTGGTGGCCCAGTAGTGGCAGCCCCGACTTACGAACAGTTGGTCGTTGGGTTCGAACCCAGGCAGGCATCACCACTGCTCTCAAAACGATGAAGAAAAACATCGTGAGGATTAATTAGGCATATCTTAGAACAAAAATTCGAACATATGTGACATCTACCAATCCGCACTGGGCCCGCGTGGTGGATTATAGCCCATCTATCTCCTAGGGAGGCCTGAGTACCTGCAGTGGGAACAATATAGGTTGATGATGATAATGATCCGACACGCTATCATTAAAATTTAAGATTCCTACCATTTGCAATTAAAATAATTATGAGCTTCAAAAATGAACAATAAATAAATGAGAATAACAAATATGGGGGACGCACTGATTCCCTTCCACTTTCCCAACTCTTAAGTGAAGAACAATCATGAAAGTGAATAGCACTCTATATTCCCACGAACCCAATCTCAGAAACATTAATGAATAATTCCTAACAATTAATATTTCGAAGGACCGAAGGGATCTTTCATAATTGACTCGTTCAGTAATTTTGCATTCACTCATTCATTTTTATCAGAACGAAATTGTTTCCTCTTTTGTTCAAGTTCAACGGCGGCGATGATACTTCGGGTCTCCTGAATATTGCCGAAAGAAGAAATCTTTCAGCAGTTTTCGTGATTTGAATTTTAATGAGTCGATGTCGTTAAAGGTTCATTTTGTATGTGATGGGCGTGGATTTGGAGTAAAGTGAAGGTGAGTTTATTGGGCTGTTAAATGAGGGAATTGGATTTTTAAGTGATTTTAAGAATATAGCTTTTTGAGTGTCAATCATTCGATAACACGGAACCTTTTCTATGCAGCTATAAAATCTAATTGCCACGTTGTTGACAATGGCTGACAGTTACGCTTTTTATTTTTATTCTGTTATGTTTTAGCTTCCAGAGTACCTAAATAACTAATCATTGCTAGAAATTCTGTTTCATGGAAAATTGTATAATAATATTTTCCCGGATTTCATGCTTTGGCCTGTCTGTCCTTATTTGTGATAATAATTTAAGAACTTCTGGAAATACGTCGGTCCCGTATTTTATGAATATGACTAGTTTCCCATTATAAAAAGGTTGAACGTAGGATTACTATTTTTTGCAGACTTAGGTTCGTCTAAAGTCACGACACCTGCGTTAGATATTATAGGTACCATGCAATTTATAATGACACTTAGTTACTTTGGCTACGATATTCCTTGCAGAACATAATTTTATTATATAATATTTTCTAGTTGATTCATCTGTTAAACAATAAAAGAGCCAACGTCAAGAAAGGTATATGGAGTTAGGCAAGACGATATTTTTTACAAAGATTTAAATAGTTAGAACAACCACATTATTTAGTTGCCATTATTCCAATTTAATTGGGGTCAGCGCAGCATGTCTTATTCTTCTATACCTCTCTAATAAGTACTCGTCATCTCATCTCTTTTATACCATACTAGCGGACGTCAAGCGGATTTACCCGCGTAGTTCCCGTTCCCGTAGGAAAACAGGGATAAAAAGTAGCCTATGGCAAGGTGAATGTAGCTTTCTAATGGTGAAAGATTTTTTTGTAATCGGTGCAGTAATTTTTGAGTTTATTTAATACAAACATACACACAAAAATACAAATCTTTACTCTTTATAATATTAGTGTAGATGTAGATTATTTCACATGGACATGGTCACCAGCCTCAGTGTACCTATAGTGTCCGTAAGCAATGATGGCCATCTACCGATTGCAATCTTTATTTTTAATCTATCCAAAAAAAAACAAACTTATTCGAGATTTAAGTTAAAACGTTTTTTTCGAAAGACAAGAATTTGTTCAAGTGTGGATTTCTCTTTGTAATGCGTGTTTGTAGAGTTTCTTGTTTAGGTTTAAGTCAGATAATATTGTTAGTAGTTTTACTATTTCAAGGTTTAGCTGAAACGTTTGTGTGTTAAAATGTAAGTTCAAGTTCACATGTTTTACTGAAATATATAGGTACAACAATAGGGATGTTTAATGACTTATAGAAATATGATTCTATTAAGTCCGTCTGTTAGATTATCGAAAAATATTGGATACATATTTTTTGTTTTATCAAATCAATAAAAAATCACGAAGATAAAACGCGTCAAAGATTTGAGTGGGGAGTTGTGACATCACTCATCGGTAAGAAATACCATACATTCATTGTTTGTTTAGGTGAAAAAATAAAAAATATGTGTCCAATATTTTTTGGAAATCTTTTTTGGACTAATTAGTTTTTTTTTACGGTGACTGACATGACGAGAAATAGAGAAGTATGGAAGAAAAAGACGCCTTCAAATAAATCATAAAGTGTCGATCCCAAATCGAATGGAATAAGGCCAGGAGAATGTTGATGACAAAAATTGGATCGTGTCAATAATGTGTGTACGAAATAAATACAATTTGGAACACCTCTTCCTATCCCTTGGGGACTGCTCGTCGTGATGTTCTGTTTATCTGTTCTTCAGAGCGAAAAATAATAACTAAGTATTATGTTTTCCTAACGGTTTATACTTTTGAACCAAAAATTATGAGAATTAATCTTCCCAAAGGGTATCATACCGTATCTATTACCTAGCACTACATAGTTGGGTTGTGGATGTCAGATAGGCAGTCACTCCATGTCAAATACCGGTATTCAGCTGCATCCGGTAAGATTGGAAACCAACCCCAAATTGTTCGGAAAATAATGGCAGGCAAGCAAATGATACATAAATAGGCAAATGATGATATTTTCCTTTCGATGAAATCTCGTATAAAAAATCGGAAAATAACTTGCTTCATTTGGACCTAAAATAAAAATAATACTGTTGATTACCAAACTCTTTTGATACAAAACAATTGACTTGATTTTGCAATACAAGACGATTGTCTCAATTCATTCGAGGATTGATTGATTACATAGATTCAGAGATATTGCTCCGTTACTGGTGTAAATAATTTACGAGGAACCTGGCTTATTTCTCAGTATTATTTCCTTAAGTTATTCAAGGCCGAATATTTTCAAAGAATCTTTTTTTTTTTGGGGTGGGAAATCATCAAATGACTCCGCCCGTTCTGGGCAGAGTGGTAGGGAGTGTCACACTTGTACTAACTAAAAACCACCCATGTTCCTTCTCAGCTTTGTAACTCTTAAACTTCGTAACTCTGGTTACACGTTTCAAGGAAACCACTTTTATATATAATTCTATTGTTGATCAGCAGTAAGTAAATTGTTAGAAATAAGCTCATATTTGTAATGGACTCAAAGGAATTTTTATGCGTAAAAAATAGGTATAGGTACTTATTATCGTTTCTATGAAAATTAGCCAAAAATATAAATCAAATTATATTTTTTCACATAGATCTACATACCTATGTAGGTCTTGTAGAAACTAACTTGTAGTAAAAAAAATAAGTTTAAAAAACTAAAACCCGACTACACAAAAAATCGCAGACTAATAAAACCGCGAGGAGAGGGCAGCCGAAGTCGCATGCCACTGATACTTGATATAATATATTACTTTAAAAATGTAAAATTCTACTTAATGTCGATTCGTTATTTACATAATACGAGTAAATAGCACAGACTAGACCGGGAGAGCTGTTTGACCATATTCTATACTTATGTGTTGACTAAAACTATAATATATTATACCTACATATTTGCAATGTGCTTGCCAAGATCTTTTATTTGATACCAAACATGTTAGGATTATCTCAATTTAATGTTAAAATCTGAGATATAATTTCCGTAATATTTTTATATATAAAATGTATATATCCTAAGTCACCTGGGCTATTCTTACAAATCTTTTAACGCCTCATTTATTAAAATCCGTTCAGTAGATTAGGCGCTATGGTGGAACATACATACAATACATACATACATAGACTGCCAAAATCATTACCCTTCCTTTTGGCTTCGCCGTAGTCGGGTAAAAACTATATTCACGCATTTAGGACAATCCCATTACTTAGGAATCACACAATAAAAGAAAGAGATCTTACTAAAGTAATTAAACAATTAATTACATATACTTCAGGCCCATTCCTTTGGACATAAAAAGATGTCTGGACCATTGTTAGATTAGGTATTAGTAACCTTTATTGCAATAACTAGTTAGATCGCATGTGGTTTAATTGGATTCTCAATGGTGGACACTACGAAAACTTATTTGATTTAACAATTAATTAGTACAGTTCTGGCCAACTTTTGGCGAAACACGGACACAAAGGTATTTATTTTAGCTTTAGGGAAAGTAGGGCTTCGTCGCTTGGAGGTTAGTAATTATAACACGAGCGATAGCGTAACAGTGGCACGGAGTACCTACTCAATGTTACTCAGGCCGCCAAGTTATAAAATATTCTATGTTTAGGACTTTAATTCAAACCTGTTCAGCCGGTTTTGCGTCATTGAGCAGGTGGCAAATATTTAAACATATTATCCAAAATTTCACACTTACAATATTATTAGGATTTGACTTGAACTGGACTACATTTCGGACTGTCTCGTTGGTTGATGATCGCATTAGATGACGATTGATAGCAATAGGCTGAACCCCTATTACATGGGACTTTAACGCGAAATGTGGTCGTACTAATGTAAAAGGTAGCCTCTGTCTAGCCCTACAGAGATTACAGACGTGATGTTTTTTGAAAATAATATTTAAAAATAATATTTTATTTTTGTTATTGTTTAAAACAATAACAAAAATAAAATATTATTATTGATATAACCAAAAATTCGAAGATATTATGTGACATCTACCAATCCGCACTGGGCCCGAGTGGTGGATTATAGCCCATCCCTCTCCTAGAAAGGAGGTCTGAGTCCCTGCAGTGGGAACAATATAGGCCGATGATGATGTTATTTCAGAAAACATTATTATCGTTAATATTTCTGTGATGCACACGTCGACTGCTATTCATTGAAAAGAGGGTTTAGGCGTAAAACGCCACGCTGCGCGCTGGCTAGAAACCTGGATAAGGTTGGCACTGGACGTCCCAGCCGCCGTGGGAGGCGCTCCGGACGTCGGGGGCCACGTGACGGCTTCTGGCCACCGTAGACGCAGGCCTGTGGACGGTGAGTAATGGGCTAGCTCGCCGTCCATCCGTCTTATGACGACGACAGGCCGTGTCGACGACGCCTTCGTGTTCCACGCGCGCCTCAGAAAGATGCAAGGGCGACGCGCGTTGGGGCTGCGGGTTGTTCGCAAGAGATACCGCGGCCTCGTCATAAAGGGCTAAGAAGGAACATGGGTGTTTTTAGTCAGTAGAAGTCTGATACTCCCTTTCGCTCTGCCCAAGAGCGGAAGGGGTTATTTGATGATTTCCCAACCCGGGGGGGGTTGGTAGGTTCAAAAGGTTGCGCTGGACCGTAGATATAGACCTATACCCAGTAGTAGGTGAATTCAGGCTGTGGATGATGATGGTGGTGATGAGTCGACTGCAGAACGTAAATCTTTTATGTCAACGTTGAAATCAATGGAAAAATCCTAAATTGTTTGTCCCTTTCTAATTATATCCAGTGATATAAAAACAGTGAGATTCACAGAGATTATCGTTAAATTAAAAAGAGGTATCGTGTTTCTCATCCCGAAAATAACCTATCCTAATGTCTTTCGAATAACATTGGGAAAGTTTGAGGAAAATAATAATCAGAACCCAATTTATCCTTCGTTATTTTTATATCAACATGCGAATATCATTTTTCTTGTTAGCTGTAATATAACGAAAACCAAAATAATATTTTGATGCTCAACTAATACTAGCTGTTTTTGTAACGAGTCACGCAAATCTGTTACTTAATTATATATTTAACTATGTTTTCGGTTTATTGTATTCTATAGCTTACTACTTTGGATAAAGGTGTAATGTAGGTATTTAAATAAAAAATGAATGTTCGTCGCCCAATGTATTTTTATATTATTAATTTGTACCTTAGGCGGGCGATTCCAACCCACCCTGGATGGATTCGCCTGCCGAGGTAAAACTGAACAGTAAACCTTTCGGTAGAAAATATATCTCTCCATTTCACAAGTTTTATGTTTACTGTTGCAACTTTTGCTAGTAAACAGAACAAGCAACATGATCATTTTTGATTTTGCTATGTGTTTGTCAAATCACTTGAGGTTCATTTTCGAAACAAATTATTTAAAGTTCCAAAGAAAAACAATCACTTAAGTTCGTTTTAAATATGTTTTCCTTATTTGCCTACTTTCGCTTAGAGATATCAGTCTTGTTTCCGATCCCTAATTAAAAAGGTCCACTCAACACAATAATAGAAATTGGGTGATTTAATTCGACAATCAATCATCTTTGTTCGGTCAATAATTGGTCGTTGTTGATACCAACTCCGTAATTGTTCTAGCGAGCTTTTGTTTGCTTTGACGTGAAAATTTCGTAGTCACATTTTGTATTTGTAAAGGATCACTCAATCCAGTACATATAAATCATCGTTGCGGTCCCTGACATGGACAGAACCCGGAAGTATGGCAGAACAAAGGAGAGGCCTAACAGTGAGTGGTTTTGGGCTAATGATAATGCTTAATGCTTTAATGACATGAAGGTGTCTGTGACCCAAGACGTGGCCGAAACTTGTGGGGACTGCGTGTTGTTCGAAAGAGATACCGTGGCCTCGACACAAAGGGCTTAGAAGGAACATGGGTGGTTTATAGTCAGTAGAAGTCTGACACTGCTCTGCCCATAGCGGGAGGAGTCATTTGAAGATTTATCTGCCCCAAAAAAAACATTATATTTTAGAAGTAACTACCTGGCAGTCGTCCTGCCTAGACAGCAGCGCCACCTACTGGGTTTAATGGTGAACTTAAACCATTCTCGAATCCATTTAAACACATACGAAAATTTACATCAAAATCGTTTCAGCCGTTTAGGAGTTCAGTGACAAACACACGTTTTTTAGACCCACGGCTGGGCAATGACCTTCCACATAGCAGAAGAAATATTTATATAAAGATAACGACAATGACCATCGATAGATTAATTCTATATCAAACTATTATTTAATGAAAACACTACTAGGTACCTACTAGGTAGGTACTTAGTCACACTTTTGTAGAGAGAAAATAAGTTATTAAATATGCAGAATGATTTTTTAGTCACCGTCCAAAGTCTGATATATTAATCTTTGGTGAAAATCATTGAATATGTGTTACTCAATACAAAAATATGAAGTTGCACATCACAAAGTTTTAACTTTTCATGGGGAACCGATAATTCTTTCGAGAAAATGATTTAATACGAAAATTTTACGTATCGATACCTAATGCCTAGAAAAAATATGGACGAAGACGAAAAAATCATCTTGTATAGTGATAATAATACCCTTAAAAACACCAACAGTACAGGCTATGATGATATTAACACCGGAGTAGTTAAAACAGTTGCTCCTATTATAGCACCCATATTATGTGACATTATAAATAACAGTATTCAGAAAGGCATTTTTCCTGATAAGTTAAAGATATCAATAATAAAGCCGTTACACAAAAAAGACGATAAAACAAAAGTCACCAATTATAGGCCAGTGGCATTGATACCAATTTTTTCAAAAATATTTGAGAAGGTTTTATGTAATAGCATAAACAGTTATTTAGAAAAAAATAATATTTTGTGCGAAGAACAAATGGGTTTTAGGAAAAACAGAACCATTAATATGGCTATTTATAACTTTCTGGAAAAGATTCATCTTAACATGGATAACAGAAAACCGGTCATGGCGATGTTTATGGATATGACCAGGGCGTTTGACTATGTGGACCATAAAATACTATTAACTAAGCTCGAAGGATATGGTATCAGAGGTAACGTGCTTAATCTGATAAAATCTTATTTGGAGAATAGATCTCAGATTACACAAATTAGTAAAGTAAATATAAAGACCAAAACGGAGATAGTTTACTCCTCTAGCCCTAGTATATTGTCATGTGGTGTGCCGCAAGGTTCTGTGTTGGGACCATTACTTTTTATTTGCTATATTAATGACTTTCCTCAAGTAGTCAAACATCAAATGTCGTTATTTGCCGACGACAGCACTGTTGTATACGATTCTGGCACTAATAAAGAATTAGAGGAGCATGTAAACAACAGCCTCATTCCCATTATAAACTGGTTAAATGCTAATAACCTTAAAATAAATCTAACCAAAACTAAAATAATGAATTTTAAAATTAGACACAAAGGACAATTACAGTTTCATATAAACTATAAAGGGAAGGACATAATTGAAGCTAGTGTTACAAAATTCCTTGGACTACATATTGATAATGACTTGACATGGCGGACTCAAATTGAAAGTGTCTGTGGAAAACTTGGTAGATTTTCGTATGCTTTATATATGCTGGGTAAAATTGCAAATAAAGCCGCCCTACTAGCAGCTTACCATGGTTATGTCGCCTCGGCTCTGCGGTATGGAGTCATATTCTGGGGTAATGCTCCTAAGGTTCAAGAAGTTCTTAAAGCACAGAAGAGATGTATCCGAGCTATTTGTAAAATTAAACAAGAAGAATCATGCAAGCCACATTTTCATAATCTAAAAATATTAACTCTCCCGTCACTCTATATTTATGAAGCTTGTACTTTTATAAAACACAACATGCATCTATATAAATTTATAGAAAGTAAACGACGCTCAAAAAAGTTAAAAGTGTTAGCAACTAAAACTCAATTTCATAGCAAAAGCTTTTACGCAATGGCTCAAAAACTATATAATAAGTTACCAGGACAGGTTATTTCAAGTACAAATATTAACGAATTTAAAAGAAAATTGTTCGATCTATTAATTAGCAAGGTGTATTATTCTGTTGATGAATTTTTAAATGACAAATTTTAAATCGAATCTGTTGTTATGTGATTATTATTGTATTAATAAATTAATTTATGACATTATTATTTTCGAATCTGTTTTTATGTTGTGATTATTAAGGCATAAATGAATTTGTGACATTGTTAGTTTTCGAGTTTGTTTTAATTTTGTGTAATTGACTGATTTAATGAATTTGTGACGTTATTATTTTTCGAATCTGTTTTTGTGTTATGTGACTATTACCGTATTAATGAATTTGTGACATTATCATTTCTATTTTATATTCCGGGTACTTTACATAATTTGGTATTTTATGAATAATCATTTTTTATTAATGTAAGCATGATTGTATGATTTATTATTTTGATTATTGTGATAGTACGTACTTTTAAATCTCTTTTTTAACAAACCAGGTATATTTTGTATGCCATTTGGCGGGACTCAGCTTGGGTTTAATTTTATTATAACATCTTCTGTACCCTGTGTTCACAAAATAAATTAATTTGAATTTGAATTTGAATAATGTTCAAGTCATGTAACCAAGTGTAAATTACAAGAAGATCGAGGTCATTAATTGGGTATCACCCAACATAAAAGCTTTTACAACAAAATATACTGTTGTATAAAAAACTTTTGCCAAAGTTTTTTTCACTGATGTAACAGGTTTTCTTTGATCCGTTGTTAGTTCAAAGTGACAATGTTTAGAAAACGGTTTTTGCTCTCTGCTCATTATTTTCATTGGGTTCGTCGGTTCATTTGATGTATTTTTTATTGTCAAGTGCCTAGTATAAAAAATACAGCCCAAAATTCAACCATTTTAATGTACCTATAGTTTCCAGGTAGGTAGGTACAGTCAACAACGATCGCGGTTGACCTTGGTGAAAAGTGGTCAATCACCAACTTTGCCAAGTGTACCTTTTTACCCGACTGCGGCGAAGCCCAAAAGGAGGGTTAAGTGTTTGACGTGTATGTATGTATGTATGTATGTATGTATGTATGTATGTATGTATGTATGTATGTATGTCCGTTTCTTTGTTCCCTCATAACTCCTTAACGGATGAAGGGATTTGAATGAAATATACGCCGTTAGATTCGTCTTGATGGCGCGAGTGACACTGGCTACATTAAAATTCATAAATTTTAATGTACCTATAGTTTCCAGGTAGGTAGGTACAGTCGACAACGATCGCGGTTGACCTTGCTGAAAAGTGGTCAATCACCAACTTTACCAAGTGTAACTTTTTACCCGACTGCGGCGAAGCCCAAAAGGAGGGTTATGTGTTTGTTACCCGACTGCGGCGAAGCCCAAAAGGAGGGTTATGTGTTTGACGTGTATGTATGTATGTATGTATGTCCGTTTCTTTGTTCCCTCATAACTCCTAAACGGATGAAGGGATTTGAATGAAATATGCGTCGTTAGATTCGTCTTGATGGCGCGATAAAATTTGAAAAACAAAGATAATTGCTGGTTTTGGGGGCCAAATCCTGGATTTTAAAAAGTAAAAAAAATCCATTACGATCGAGTTGGGTATCAGAATGAAGGGTTTTAAAAGGAGATTACAAAAATATATGACATCGATATGTTTAAAATAAATTCAAAGTCACAAATTCTATAAACAAACACAAAAGCTAAATCATCTGCGAAGTATTTTACGCGACCAACGAAAGAACAAACACAAAAGAACTAAAAAGTTAGAAATAAAAAAAGTAGTTAAAAAACTAAAAAACCCGACTGAAAAGACTGAAAAGCAAAAAACCAGCATTGCAAGCATTTGAATATTAAATTATGAAATGAAATGAAAATAGAATGGACCCCGCTTGCTTCCAAGTTTTGTTTAATTTAAAATGTGCTTGTTTTTTGCTTTTCAGTCTTTTCAGTCGGGTTTTTTAGTTTTTTAACTACTTTTTTCACCTAGCGGTGCCTTGCGGCCTTCGTTCGTCTGAAATTGTTGTAAAAATATTTGAAGTGGATTTTGGTAGCAAATGTTTTAATTTTTTTTTTCACGGAACCCTAATTATTTTTCAAAATTTAAAATATCATTTTGTACTTAGGAAAAAAGGGTTGTTGTTATATTTATGTATCGTATAATATTTTTATTTGCATTCAGTGAAAGTTGTTATTTTGAAATTATAAACAGACATATCCATTTAATTTATTTGTACCTATAGAGTAAGACGACAGAATTAAATGGGTAGGTATGGTTTTCCACTTTCCTCTCTAAAACACAAAAAAATGCCCTTGCTAATATTTGAATAAATAGTAAATTGTACTCACCATAATAAACATCGTCCAGCTCCTTATATCTCTTGGCATTGACGCCAATTCTCCAACTGTACAACAGCACCACTAATATTGATATATTCTGTAACAAAGAGGAACATAAAGTTAACAAAGTGCTTGAAGGACCATGGCACTAATCCATTTTACGTATATCTACACACAACCATCGTTTTGTAAATTTTTTGTTACCTGTATAAATAATAGGGATGTTTACTGATTTTAAAAAATATGATTCAAATTAGTCCGTCTGTTAGATTATCGAAAAATATTGGATACGTATTTTTTGTTTTATCAAATCAATAAAAATTGACAAAGATAAAACGCGTCAGAGATTTGGGTTGTGACGTCTCTGACCGCTAAAGAATGCCATACTAATGTCTTAGAAAAAGACGTCACACGAGTTTTCAAAGCACTGTATCGTCTTCATTGTTCGTTTACGTGAAAAAATAAAAAAAATCGTGTCCAATATTTTTTGGAAATCTATCTGACGGACTAATTAGTTTTTTTTTGTTGTTAACCACCCTATTGTTCAATGTAATTTCTGCTTGATGTGTTCATCATCATCATCATCAGAATGATGCCCTTATCTCAATTTATTTGGGGTCGGTGCAGCATATCTTCTTGTTTCATACTTCAATATTACGCTTTATCAATCTAATTAGCATCCTTTCTAGCCATAATATCATCTTCCATACCCATCCACACACATAGTCAAAACTTTCCTAATGACATTCCCTAATTCCTGCTTGATGTCTCCATAGAAACTAATCACTCAGAAACTACATATTACTTACGATATCAGAACGCAGTGGAGACGTAAACACACAAACATTTTCGTTGCATTATCTCGCCATAATTATGTGGTACTGCACTTAAAACAAACGACAATCTTCTGCTATTTATAGCCTTTCGTTGCCAAATACCACATATCTAGTCTGCCTCGAAATTCAGTAAAGTACTATTAAACTGATATTGAAGTTCACATAAGATAGAACCACTTTGACTTGTCGGGTACGGTTCTAGAAACAAATGCTTGAAAATAAGTGAACAAATATAGAATCCATTGCTCTCATATGGATGGGGTAATAAAAGTAGTAGGTAGTAAGTAAGTACATTATTTTATCTCTCCATTTGTGCAGGGAATGGGTAATAACAGGGTTTTAGTAGTGAGCTGTAGACTTGGGAATATATAACATAGTTTGTGGAAACTGATTGTATTACGATATTTTTGTATTTTCATGGATGCTGACATGAATGAGATGTAAATGTCAAATAAATAGAAGAAATTGTTATTGAGATTTTCTGGTATAAATAAAGAAGAATAGGCAGGTTTGCCCAAGTTTTGTAGCACATTGAGTAATATAATATAATTATAAAGGTATAATTTAGACTAACAATTTATTGTATGACAGCGATGCTGTAATCTACGTCAGTAAAAAGTTACAGGAGCTTAATAGTACATTGTTATCCAAGGGGCGAAAATGACTTATTGAGTCCCGAGACGGGGTTTGGCTCCCGTAACGTAGTGAGGGCGCTAATAGTTCGAGGGACTAAGTAAGTAATTTACCCGAGGTAAACACTGCTTTTCATTACGAATTCGGGGAAAATAAGAAGAAAGAAAGAAATAAGGAAAATAAGAAGAATTATTAACTAAAGAAAAAATTAGTGTCGATTAGATGTTGTCGCTTTACCGCTTATTTTGTTTTTTTTTGTCCTTGGGTCTTTCAGCTATACAGCCAGTATTTTTTATTTATGTTCATCATTAAAAAAAATGGCAAAGATTTTATCGAAATCTATGTCATTTTAGAGAAATAGTTAAAACTAAACTATATTAAAGTCAGATTAAATTTTATTCTTAAGAACTTTATGTTATTTTAATTTCAAATCGCGCTGTAATTGAGTGGCTGTATAAAAAGTTTGTACATGGTTCAATAAAAATGTGAAGTTTTTTTTTAATAATTTGACAGCTGTCAGTTGAAAGTGATTCTCCCTAGGGCTGAAAAGTAGTACTTTCAAACCGTTTCGCAGGCATGGTATGACCTACTTTCAGAGTATAAGTAATGAAAAGTTCCTATAAACCATATCATCACAGGTCTACCCAGTACCCTGCTTAAGCGGGCTAGCTTGTAGTGCCGTAATAAATTGATCCAATCAGGAGGACGGTGCCTCCAAATCCTATTAATATTATAAACGCGAAAAAAAAATCGAATTAGTCCGTCAGATAGATTTCCAAAAAATACTGGACACGTATTGTTTCTTTTTTTCACGTAAGCAAACAATGACGACGATACAGTGCTTTGAAAACTCGTGTGACGTCTTTTTCTGAGACATTAATATGACATTTTTTAGCGGTTAGCGACGTGAAAAATCCCCACTTAAATCTTTGATGCGTTTTATCTTCGTCATTTTTTATTGATTTGATAAAACAAAAAATACGTAAGTATTCAATATTTTTCGATAATCTAACAGACGGACTAATTAGAATCATATTTTTTTAAAGTCAGTACACATCCCTATTATGGTAAAACGAAAATCACCTTCCTGCCTCTGTCACGTGTAACGTAAAAACAGTAATAATAATCGAAAACAGTTAATGCCGATCTTCCTAACAAGTCGTGTAATTATCCCAATTTTTCCATTGACCATTCATTAGCAGTGGCCATTCGGCCGCTCATAACACTCACGATATTATATGACGACGATAATACTTACTTTTATTAATACAGTTATCGCTCTACGGGACGTCTTCCGAATTAATACGATAATTCCATCCATTATGAACATAAATAACGGTCGGAATAACGATAGCTCATAATTTATGATAGCTTTGTTCAGTAGCGGTTGCTGGCTGCCATTATATTGAATCGGCTGATTTAGCATCATTTTGGACTACGAGTAGTTAAACAAAACATAACATCACACGTGTAATCAATGAAGTGTTAGGCAGAAGTGCATACCTACTTAATCAGAAGCATGAATATGTATACACTTAGCAAGGTTTGAAGCAATTTTCGCCTACTGTGCTGTAATTGTGTCATTTCACGAAACGAAACTAATGTTTTAATTCCCACATTATCCTAAAAAGGTCATATCTCAAAGTTGCAATTGTGATTTTACGAGAAATTCGCATTTGAACTTAGCCAAGTGTATATGTTACAGTCAAAACTCTAAATCGGTCAAAACTACTTTTGACTGGTTTCAGTCAAAACCCTCATTACGTTAAAACGCGTTTACTCTATTAAAATAAATGTTAACTATCGCACAAGGTTAAAAAAGGGTACAAAAAAAACCTAACAACCCAATAAGTTTCCTAATGACCTTTAGGTCATTAAAAATCAGTAGATAAATAAAACAAAAACCACCTAATAATTTCTTATAATACTTTTGAGCGGTCAAAAGTAGTTTTGACTGATTAACAGTTTTGACTGTAACAATATACATCTTAATGCTCGTGACTGTACACCCACATTTAGCCAGTTATGTTTAAATGCCAGGTAACGGGGTGAGCTTATTGCCCCCGGGCACAAATCCAGACTCCGTGGCTACTTTTGAGAAATAATTGATGGAAAAACCCAATAACACTTTGCTCGCCCCGGGAATAGAACTCAGAACCTCAAACAAAGCAGTCGCATTTACGGCCACTAGACCCACAAGCCAGTTAAACAAGTTACGTAACAATGTTGAAGTAGTGATAATGTTTTATTCTTTTTAGGGTTCCATAGGAACAAAAACCGAACCCTTATAGGATCACTTTGTTGTCCGTCTGTCTGTCAATACGCTTTTTCTCAAGAACTCGTGGAGGTATCAAGCTGGAATTCATATTAAATACTCAGGTCTATTGTCCCTTGGAGCTATGAAAAAAACAAACTTCTAAGCCAACGCAATCAAAGCCAGCCGTTTATGCTGCATCGACACTCGCAAGGGAATCAAATCCTACAGGGTCATTTCAGTGAACCCAGAATCTTGAAATTTGGTACGAAACAACGTCTTATAGCAAAAATGGTGAAAACATAAATTTTTAGTAACATCATATAATAAAAGTATTTTTAATTTTAAACTTTGTTTGTACGGAACCCAAAACAATTTTGTTTTTTTTTCAGAACACTTAGCAGTGTTCTGAAAAAAACAAAATTGTTCGTTTCATCGATCGTTTTGGTAATGACATCGGACTGGTTCTTTAAAATCCAGGTGGAGTTTCACAAAGTGCAGGACAAGAAGTGGATCAGGCTCTGCAGTCGCCTCTTCGCATCTTTGCATTTTTTCACTACAAAGTGTATGAAGCATTCTGTAGATCGTCTTCTATTGAGAACAAGAAATATTGCTCTAATAACATTAAACAAATACACACTACTCAGAGATATTTTATGATAATAATTACTTAAGTCGTCACTTAGTAAGAAAGAAAAGAAAAGAAAGAAAAAAGATTTATTTGTCGCAGAAACAAGAACATACAAGGAGAGAGCAAAAAAAATAATAATCCAACGCATAACATACAGCAAGAAATAAAATAAGCATGGATAATAAAAAAATGGCTAACAAAGAGTGACAAATAGTGATGAGTGAGGTAAAGATTTGACCTTCACTCAATAGAGTATTTCACCAAAAAAATCTAATTAGTCCGTGAGATATATTTAAAAAAATAATTTACACATATTTTTTCTTTTTTCACTTAAACAAAAGATGAAGACGATACAGTGCTTCGAAAAGTCGCGTCAAGTCGTGTGACGTCACAAGGTTAGTACTTTTTTACCCACAAAGAACGTCAAAAGTCCTCATGATCTTTGACACGATTTATTTCCGTAAATTTTTATTAATTTGATAAAACAAAAAAACACTTATCCAATTTTTTCGATGATCTAACAGGCGGACTAATTAGATTTTTTTGGTGAAATACCCTATTGTCAAAATTTTTACTAACTGCCGCAATCAGAGACGTTCAATGATTATATAAGTCATTACTTAGTAAATATTTTGACACTTTAGTGGAGGTTTTGTAATGCAAATCTTTATAGTAAAGATTTGACTTTCAAAACCATCCAGTGATGGCTTAAGTAATCATTAAATATCTCTGAGTACGGCAGTAAGTGATGGCTTATCTAATCATTAAACATCTCTGAGTGCACTAAGTAGTGAGACATAGATAGCGAAATGTGTGTTTACTTTTAGTTAAACCAGCTCGGCTTATCCCTTCGGGGCTACAGGCGTGATTTTACGAGTATGTTTTGTTTTAATAATATTATCTAACTTTTGTTTACCATACTTGACTGTATGCTAATAATTCGTGGTTGTAAACAATGCAGGGAAGTGTCTAAATAATAAATGGTTTTGTATTGTATCAATACAAATTAAAACGGTAATGGAAGGATTGTTTTCAACCTGAATTTAGGTTCTACTCCATTGATACGTTATTATCTGTGACCCTGTTTTTTCTTTTTTTTTGGCGGGTGTAAAATCATCAAATAACCCCTCCCGCTCTTGGGAAGAGCGAAAGGGAGTGTCAGACTTCTACTGACTAAAATCCACCCATGTTCCTTCTTAGCCCTCTATGTCGAGGCCGCGATAACTATACTAGATAGCTTGATCTCTGAGACAGCTGTCAGTAAATTCACGCCTATGAAGTACTGAATTTCATAGTACTGCAGACAGTACCTGTCAATGTCATACTTTATGGGCATGCCGACCTGATTAGTGATGGGCGATGATTCATCGCAACCACAGACCTATCGAGATTTTTTAAATAAAACTAAAATTAAAAAGAATTTTTCTTTTAATTTTATTGTATATTTTAATATCTTAACATTATTTACATTTGTACATACTTGATCTAAAATAATAGTGAATAAATAAAATCTAATTTCTTAATTAAACCCAATTATATGTTACATGAGCATCAATAATAGTACCTACGAAACGTCGATAATTTTTATCGACAATTTTTGATATCCTGGCAGCCCTAGGAATGTCAAATTGACATATGTCGCAGAGATCAAGCTATCTTTTATGGAGTATAGTGTAC
Source organism: Diarsia rubi (assembly GCA_932274075.1). Classification (NCBI taxonomy): domain Eukaryota; kingdom Metazoa; phylum Arthropoda; class Insecta; order Lepidoptera; family Noctuidae; genus Diarsia; species Diarsia rubi. The sequence continues at coordinate 15,811,512 of OW026419.1, read as the reverse complement.
AACCCGCGGCCACTAGTGAAAACCCTTAGGTAATTAACTACACACATCAAAAGTGTCTAGGGATCAACATATATTTTTGCAATAACTTTTCTCCTGATTGATATTAATTAAAATTTTCTTTAAGGATTCATCAAATAAAGTGTTTTCGTTTGTCACAGTAACGATAAACCAAGTCACCTTTGCATTAATAAAGAAATTTGCCATTTTCCTAATAAAGGGATTTTTGACATTTGAACCACTAACATTAAAGTTCGAAAAAAAGACTGAAATAACAGTTTTCTTTAAAATTTTATTGGGTAACTTAAACAATTAATAATCCGTGTTTCTACCGCGAACACTAACAACACAAGAACATCGGTTTGGCATACGCAAAATGAGTTCATCCAAATCACGCTGTGGAATGGCCGCCCATGTTCGTTGCAACAACAAAAAAAGGTCTTCTTGCGACTGGATACCCTCCATATTCGGCAGAGCTCTTCTCTGTAGCATATCCCATGCATGCTCAATCGGGTTCAAGTCTGGCGACTGAGCAGGCCAGGGCAGGACATTGATGTTAGCTGCGGCGAGAGTCTGTCTTACAACTCTTGCGGTGTGCGGTCGTGCATTATCATGCATTAACTGAAATAAGGGACCGATTTGCACTTGTAGAGGAACGATGACGTCTGATACAATCGCCTCAGCATAAATTTGAGCGTTGAGGTTGCCTCTGATCCAAATCAACTCAGTTCTTCCGCCGATCCAAATACCCGCCCATACCATGATGGTTCCACCACTATAAGGATGGACTTCCTGGCAGGATTTTAATCGCTGTTGGCGTCCAGGGGTTCTCCAGTGTCGTATACGTATTGTATCCGGTCTCATACCAAAACGAGACTCATCAGAAAAGCACACGAAACGCCATTGTTCTTCTGCCCAATTTCTGTGTTCAAGAGCCCATTGATATCGAATCCTACGATTGTGCATTGCTATAGGTGGTACCCGTAGCGGTCTTCGGGAATGAAGGTTCACTTCATGCAAGCGGTTTCTGACTGTTTGGTCGCTAATTAAGTTCCCTGAAGAGTGATGAAGCCTCACGGCTAACATCATGGCGGTTATTGTTGGAGCTCTTCGAGTTAAGATTTGAATGTATCGGTCTTGTCTCCGTGTGGTGCAGCGATACCGTCCTCCATGGCGCTCAGCCACGGTACCAGTGCTTCGGTAACGTGTCCAAAGTCGACTGATAACACTCTGACTTGTATTCAGAGCTAAAGCCACAGTACGTTGCCGGGAACCAGCTTCTATCATTCCCACGGCTCTGAGCATTTCTTCCCTGCTTAAATGACGTCGCCGCTCCATAATAACGTTGGTTTTAATCAGTAGTAGGGAAACAGTAGCACTAATAATGTCTTCAATGCGTTGTATGTTTTTATAGGGAAAATATTGACAGCTGATTTTCATCTTTTACTCGAATTTGATTCACAGTTCCTGATTCAAATTATGAAATGCACCAAAAAGGATCCATATAAATTTATAAAATCATAAATTTATTACAAAGCCACATCTCAATCTCAAGAAATCCGCATAAAAATGCTTGATCCCTAGACACTTTTGATGTGTGTATTTCGTAATGGCTTTAATTTTCATTGTACTAGTGAACAAATTGACGTTGTTGCTAATTTTATCAAGCGTGCCATAGCATGCAATATCACATCATCAGCCTATAATGTTCCCACTGCAGGCACTCAGGCCTCCTCTCTAGGAGAGGGATGGGCTATAATCTCTCACGCAGGCCCAGTGCGGTCCTTATATTCATATAAATGAGTGGCCCAGCTGTAGCGCCACTGCGGTTTTAACTAGTAGAATCGACAATGATCACGTACATTGGCCCATTTTTAGGAATAAGTGCGGCAACTAAATTTTAAACATAGAACCAGTGAAATCTAAGTATAAATTCAGGGCCATGGAGCGAGGCATTTGTACTATTTATTTTGTGACCAAAGCGTCGCCACAGACCTCGTGAAAGATTGCGGGACGATCTGGATGAGACTATAGCGACCAGTGGACCACATTGGCTTAGATTGCAACAACTGGAAGTCATGAGGCCTTTGCCTCTGCAGTGAGGTGATGCAGGCTTTCAGTTTTTGTTTAGAAAACTGCGATGTCCCAGAACCAAAAAATAAAACAAAGACATGTGACATTAAAGAACCCGCATTTGGCCCGCGTGGGTTATACCGACCTACTCTCTTACACAAAGTGGAGTCCTGACTCACAGCAGAAGAAACGTAATGTTCCGTAATACGCTCTTTAGACGTATACGTCTCTATTATAAAAAACAATACAACATAATGCTCATGATTATTAAAAAAATACTTAACAAATAAATCAGTTTTAAAATATAAAATCTACCACACTAATTAATAAGTTTTACTTGAATTCTGATTTACTAATTGCCCCCAAGTGTTCGTAACTAGTTTAGCGTGCAATTCTAACGTCAGCACCACGAAGTTCAGATATGACATCTGGCTCGATGTTATTGAAACTTCGCCAATACCCAGGACTTGTACCCACGCAACTAAACTAACTTCGACGTGTGGCCACGTCATCGGAAGATTCACAACTTTGTGTTGGCTTTTACTTGAAATTGATATTAATTAGTTGTATTATCTAGTTTTATTTTATATCAAATTAATTAAGAAATCATTTCTGATCAAACTGAAAAGATATTTCTTAGCTTATTTAATTTCGAATATAGTTTTTTTTTTTTTTTTTAAACGTTGCCACACACTAGGAATTTCTCCTGTATCTTGCGTGCGTTCACAAACATTTAAACTCACATACACAAATACCCAGACCCGGAACAACTATCTGTAGGCCATACAAATATTTGTTCCGTGCGGGGATCGAACCCACGACACGCAGCGCAGCAGTCCACTGCCAGCCCACTGCGCCAACCGTGTCGTCGAAGATACATAAAAGATACATAACATAACGCTTGTTTTCCCTAAAGGTTAGGCAAAAGTGTACCTAATATTACATCCATATTTCACCAGTTGTGTATAAGAGCCATTTAATAGTGGGCGAGACTGTTGCCATTAACTGGCCACAAACCCAGACCCTTTTTTTATTTTTGTAGTTGGGAAATCATCAAATAACACCTCCCGATCTTGGGCACAGCGAAAGGAAGTGTCAGACGTCTACTGACTAAAAACCACCCATGTTCCTTCTTAGCCCTTTATATCGAGGACGATCTATTACAACAACCCGCAGCCCCGACGGGCGTCGGCCCTTGCGGCCCTCAAGAGTCGACGCCCGTCGGGGCTGCGGGTCTTTCATGTTGCTGACATCTCTTTGAGGCGCGCGTGGAACACGAACGCGTCGTAGACACGACCTGTCGTCGTCATTAGACGGAAGGACAGCGAGTTAGCCCATTACTCACCGTCCACAGGCCCGCGTCTACGGTGGCCGGAACCCGTCCCGGCCGGAACGCCCGGAGCGTCTCCCACGGCGGCTGGGACGAGAGGTTCTCTCCCTTTCACGTTCCACCACCTCCTTCGCTAGCATTACTGCTTCGCAGAAGGAGGCGACGGCGTCCCATTCCTCCAATGCAGACAGACCTAGATCAACGAGGCAGTCTAACAAAAACATTGACAATAATCTTAAAACTCAAAATAGGTTTATTCCGAGTTTTAAATTAACAATTAATAGGCTTATTCCGAGTTTTAAATTAACAATTAATTAGGAATGCCTACAACCATTACAACTCTCAAAAGGCAATAAGAATTAAAGACGGTTTATTGTTAAAATTGTCCAACAGGAACTCATTAGCGAAGATACAAAGAAAAACGAATGCTCGAAATAATTTTCACAATTAGTACTTTAAAAGCTATTAATAAAAAGAGTCCCCACCCAGCAACAAATTACGGTATTTCATCTAATATTGTAAGACATACTGCGGGTTTTCTCTTGGAAACAAAATATTCTCCGGAATTGCATGGAGATGAAACGCATTTAAAAACGGAGCTTGCAACGAATTAGTTTACTCAAGAGAAACACCAAAACGGTAAGTTAATACTAAAGCGAGTTATCATGATCCACTAGAGCGAATTTAATAAGTAATGAAGCCCAAACAAACTATTAATTTATAGATGTCAGAAATTGATGACAGCATTCCGTAGTTATTCTAGAATTGAAGAAGAACCCTTCAAAAGGCGACCGATCTTAGGGAGTTCTTTGGGCACGACAAGCAAAAGAGGAGGTGTCGCATATACTGTGTTGGGGCTCCACACTCGCATTGTATCTGGTTCAATAATATACCATCAGTGTGTCGTCATTATGTGGCCGACAATACCACTCTGAACCAATTGATGAACTTTTAAGCTGTCAGAATTAAAACACATTAATACACAACACCGTCCAGTACAAAACACTGCCTATTTTGTGCTTTATAACAAAACCCCTGACCCAATTCCGATGTGGTTTCGTTTATTATACTCTTGTATAGACGTGGACATCCCTACACGCCAGCTGACGCAGGATCCCCAAATATTGTGTAACTTTATCACGAGTTGCTCTGGTCATTCCATAATATTAAACCTTTCACGCTTCTGTTAGCAATTTATACGAAACAAAGTTCTGTGTGCTTTGTTTACATGTTATTTTTGTTTGAAGATTAGTTTTGGAGGTTACATCAGTACATGTTTATGGTTCTTGGAGGATACTGGCTAAAAGTTTTATCATGTAATACAGATTGTTCGTCATAGTAGGCGTCTGCCGAATTGGCAGTAGTGAAATAGAATGCTAGAAGCAGAATTAAATTAATTTACTATGAGGTGTCGAAGCAAAGCGCATTAAGGATAAGTGAAACCAACCAAGTGCATGTTGGACCACGCACAATGAAGGGTTCCGTAGTTGCCCATCAAAATATGTGATTGTGAACTTACTAAACTAATTAACCTTGCCTACCTGCCTCCGAACGATGATTTTTATAATAATAATATAATAATATTCCACAACTATCACACAACGCCATCTAGTCCCAAGCTAAGCAGAGCTTGTGTTATGGGTACTAGACAACTGATAAACATACTTATATATTTCTAAACACATACATATTATAGATAAAAAAATAATTATAAAAATAAAACAAACTTACATTTGCAGTTTTGAGACCTGCGCTAACGTACATTATGTATAGAAAAATATTTCATACAAGTACATTTTAAGGTTTACAGGTTTATGAGTAATAGTTCGCCGACTATTACTCATAAACCTGTAAAGCCTACTTAGCCGTGATAGCTTTATTTTTACTTGCATGTATGACCAGATGTATGAATGTGGACGAGGCAAAAGGAGTATGTAAGGATCGTAGCAGGTGGCATTCTGTAGTTTCTGCCTACCCCCATGGGAAAAGAGCGTGCGTCTATATTATGTATGTATGTATGCTACTAACATGATTTTTTTCACAGGCCCGGTGGTTTAGGTTGGCACAGTTGAGTATAAAAATATTTGCACTTTATAGCCTAATATTCACAAACGAATCCCATAATCGAAAAACTGTTTGAGCAAACTCGCAATGTTTTTTAAAGAGAACAAAACAATGGACTCTGCGAGAAAAAATATCATCCCCACTTTAACACCCTAAAAAAAAAAACCTATATTTTACTTTAGCGCTTTGTCAGTGGCGTAATTCATTTATATATTCATGCCAAATTACAGCTCTTTAGTATTTAGAGTCTTTGAGATATAGTGCGGGTGGACGGACAGACAGACAGACAGACGGACATGGCGAAACTTAATAGGTTCCATATTGACTACGGAACCCTAAAAACGATACGGACAAATAAGAACACGGCTTCGACCATGGAAAGTGATAGATATTTTGTCATTTTAGCCCCTCTCCCCTTCCAAGTATTAATTATTGGACAAGGAATGATGAATGGCGTGTTAGTTAAAATCTATAGACTAGCGGACCTGGCAGACGTCGTCCTGCCCGGACAGCAGCGGGTCCAATCCACCATTTATTGAATTCATTTGTTACAAAAAATGTTATACCTAAATGAAGAACCACTCGACCGATTTTGTGCAAACTTCACATAAACCATTTACTAAATAGTCCGAACAAAGCCTAAACATTTGGTTTGGATAGGTGAGCCCGTTCTTGAGTTATAAAATTACAACGAAAAGTGGCATTGAATTTTATATAGATACTAGCTGAACCCGGCATGCCTTGCAATGCCCTTTTTCCTACCAACTACCTGCCTACTACCTACCTACTACGTACCTACTACCTACTACCTATCTACCTACCTATCTACTACCTACCTACCTACTACCTACCTACCTACTACCTACCTACCTACTACCTACCTACCTACTACCTACCTACCTACTACCTACCTACCTACTACCTACCTACCTACCTACTACCTACCTACCTACTACCTACCTACTACCTACCTACTACCTACCTACTTACTACCTACCTACCTACCTACTACCTACCTACCTACTACCTACCTACCTACTACCTACCTACCTACTACCTACCTACCTACTACCTACCTACCTACTACCTACCTACCTACTACCTACCTACCTACTACCTACCTACCTACTACCTACCTACCTACTACCTACCTACCTACTACCTACCTACCTACTACCTACCTACCTACTACCTACCTACCTACTACCTACCTACCTACTACCTACCTACCTACTACCTACCTACCTACTACCTACCTACCTACTACCTACCTACCTACTACCTACCTACCTACTACCTACCTACCTACTACCTACCTACTACCTACCTACCTACTACCTACCTACCTACTACCTACCTACCTACTACCTACCTACCTACTACCTACCTACCTACTACCTACCTACCTACTACCTACCTACCTACTACCTACCTACCTACTACCTACCTACCTACCTACCTACTACCTACCTACCTACTACCTACCTACCTACTACCTACCTACCTACTACCTACCTACCTACTACCTACCTACCTACTACCTACCTACCTACTACCTACCTACCTACTACCTACCTACCTACTACCTACCTACCTACTACCTACCTACCTACTACCTACCTACCTACTACCTACCTACCTACTACCTACCTACTACCTACTACCTACCTAAATACTACCTACCTACCTACTACCTACCTACCTACTACCTACCTACCTACTACCTACCTACCTACTACCTACCTACCTACTACCTACCTACCTACTACCTACTACCTACTACCTACCTACCTACCTACCTACTACCTACCTACCTACTACCTACCTACCTACTACCTACCTACCTACTACCTACCTACCTACTACCTACCTACCTACTACCTACCTACCTACTACCTACCTACCTACTACCTACCTACTACCTACTACCTACCTAAATACTACCTACCTACCTACCTACTACCTGTCTACCTACCTACAACCTAACTATCTACTTACCCAAAAAAAAAAGAACAAAAACTATCCTATCTCCGTCTCCTGGTTTTAAGCTACCTCCCCACCAATTTTCAGCCAAATCGGTTCAGCCGTTCTTGAGTTATAAGTGAAGTAACTAACACGACTTTCTTTTATATATATAGATGTATATTATATTGATTAACTAATCATGAACCAACAGAGGTATAACACATTAACCTTTACTGAACTAAGCATAACTAAAAAACCGGCCAAGTGTAAGTCGGAGTTGCACATGGAGGGTTACGTTCGTAATACTATCGTAGTAAGAAAGCCCCCTTTAGATTGTATTATTTCTTGTTAAAGCGGCAACAACAGAAAAACATATTTTGTGATAAGTTTGTTTTTCATAGTGTTTGTATAAATGACAAAATGTGCTGTATCTCAAAATCTATTTACTATACATCGTTCAAACCTAATTTAGTTGAAAGTTTATATATACTGGGATGGACAAACACATTTTTTCACACATTTCACACTTTCACACTTTGGAAGTGTCTATCTTTCAAACGATTGAATTTGAGAAAAAATGGTTCTAGAAACCTCAATATCATTTTGGGATTTTGGGAAACCTATCTGTAGACACCCCACTCGAACAGGTTTAATGTTTTTTTTTTAAATTTCAGTTTCATGTATATATAGACCCTTAATCTATTTTTTTTTTGTATGAAAGTCGTAACGCGGTTCACAGAATACATCTACTTGCTAAGTTTGAACTGTATAGTCTTTATAGTTTCTGAATAAAGTGACTGTGACATACGGACGGAAAGACGGACAGACAGACATGACCAACCTATAAGTGTTCCGTTTTTTTGCCATTCGGCTAAGGAACCCTAAAAAGACGAGATGTCATTTTTCAGCTCGAAATAAATGATTATATATCTACATAAATTGTGGCTGCAAAATTTTCAATTATATAAAAGACGCCTGTTATTTACGGTGCCCTCAAAAACAAATAAAAGATGTCCCAAATGAAAAAGGAATGTATTGTTCTTTTATTTTTAAGTAGTGACAACAAATCAGCGTCCTATTACGAAACGGAGACGGGGGCAAACCTTATGACCCTTGGCGTTGTACAGTTACTGGGAAAACTGAAAAGACTTTCAACGTTGTCAATTAATATTTTTATCTTGACATTGCCTTTTACTTTTCAAAACGGTTTGGTTAACAAATCTTTTGATGTCAGCAGAATTTGTGCCGACTCATTGAAACAACGTAATGAGGCTCACTAAGTTACTAAATTAAAAGTTGAATATTAATGGTAGGTTTGAATTTTGGCAATGTTTTATCTATTACCTACCTGAGTAGCCCATACGAAGGTCTAGCTAGTCTGATACAGGTGCAATTAAGAATGTTGGCTTAGAACATAGGTTCGACTTATGGTGCAGCTCGTGGTATCTACATTATAACAACCAGTTGAGTCGTTGGTAAGGTAATGATTTATCTGTATGTCCGCGCTTGTCTAGGTTGGTCTGCGGATGGGTGACCACCCATTACATTCCGAGTTATTGCCCAACTTTGGTAAGCACGTTAAGTGGTTGGCTCCGGGTGTCATTTGTAAAAAAAGTGGGTCAAAAGTCTGATAACAAATCCTAAAATATAATTTCAGCTGCATCTGGTAAGACTAGACTAAGAAGCCAATTAAACACAGTTGGATAAAGGCTATGTATATTATCATCTTTCCTCGTAAATAATAAATGAAGACGGTACAGTGCTTCGAAAAGTCGCACGACGTCACAGTTTGTTAAATTTTTACCAGAAAGTAACGTTACCAGCCCCCACTAACGATCTTTGACACGTTTTATTTTCGTATTTTTTTATTATTTGATAAAACAAAAACACGTATCCAATATTTTTCGATAATCAAACAGACGGACTAAACAGAATCATTTTTTTTGTCAGTCAACTACTCTATTATTGGTAGACCTAAATAAATAAAACTAAAAAAATAATTAAAACAACTGGCGACATGTAGGTACTAATGAAACTCTCCGGGGTTTACACCCCGGAGAGTTATGCAGAGGAGTGCCTGTAAAGGCGTGATGCTATATTAGGTTACGATATGGTTAGGTTGGCAAAACACTAAGCAATACGTGGTGATCGCAGGTGGTGTAAATTCTTTTTGTGTAAATTAATCTCAAGCATCAATAACAAAAAAAAAATCTAATTAGTCCGTCATATACATTTTTCAAAAATATTGGACACGTATTTTTTTCTTTTTTCACGTAAACAAACAATGAAGACGATACAGTACTTTGAAAACTCGTGTGACTTCATACTCTAAGACATTAGTATGACATTCAAATCTTTGACGCGTTTTATCGTCGTCAATTTTAATTGATTTGATAAAACAAAAAATACGTATTCAATATTTTTCGATAATCTAACGGACGGACTACTAAGAATCACATTTTTTTTAAGTCAGTAAACATCCGTATTACCAAAAATAAACCAAACAAATGACCACCAAAAGAAAAAGTAATTTACCAAATGAAATAATTGTACCCCGTAGCAATGCTTCAATCACAATTCTGGACTAAGACAAATTGCTTTCGTGGCTTAAACTTGCTCTAATAAGTTGTTTGCGTGAACTTCCAGGACTGAATTAATAACTTGAAATAAGACTAAGTTATTACTTCCGACAGAAAAGCGGCGGAGATTTCAGTAAAACATAAGAAAAATAAGGTTAGATAGCTAATTAACAAACAAGCTGGTGTGCTCAGTAAAAAATCCTGCAGGCAAAACATACATTAACATTAAGATTGCACTCCTTTGTTGGACCTTACACTAAATACCGTTTACTGGCAGTTTGATGGTGTTATAAGTTTTAACTTCATGATCATCATCAGTCCATAATTTTCCCACTGCAGGGACTCAGGCCTCCTCTCTAAAAGAGAGATGGGCCATCCAGTGCTGATTGGGATGTTGAGGATTTTTTTGATTCTAAAACATGCCTCGTTTCCTCACGATGTTTTCCTTCACCGTTTTGAGAGCAGCGGTGGTGAAATAAATTACACAACTTAATGCGCCTGCCTGGGTTCGAACCAACGATTTACTGTTCGCAGGCCGGGGCCGCCACCACTGGGCCACCGCTGCTCCTCTAGGTCTAACTTAGTCTACTTTTATTCTAAAACAGTAATTATAGTTCTGTGCAAAAATATTAAAACCCTGGACAGATATTGTTAACAAAATTGGATTCAACCAGGTTTTCTCCGAAATGTCTGTACTGATTTTGACGGGACTTTAACTGGCAGATAGCAGATGTTATAAGGAGTAGCTAAAGCTACTTATATTTTAGAATAAGAATTAGGGTTCCGTGAAAAAAGTTTAAACCTTTGAAATTGGCAACAAAATCCGGTTCAAAAAGTGGAGGACCTAGTATTTTTACAATAATTGTATGCGAAATAAGGCGCGGGCAACAGCTAATTTTGTAATAAGATAAAACAAGTTATAAAGGCATCTGTACCTTATTAACTATAGTTAGATCAATCTTGTTTATATTTATCGTGTTGACACTGAGGGCTAGGGTATCAATAATCGACCTTGACATTTCCCGTGAGTGACGCGTAACTGAAAGGAATATTAACCTGTGTAAACATCACCTTCAACCTAATTATATCACCTCGTGAGGCTGATGAAAAGGGCAACGCTGTTAATGGTGTATTGCATTTATTTTTAAGTTATTAAGTTATGTTATATCAGTCCCCGCACCTACACTGGGGCACCCACACTGTACTCGCACTGGGCGAAAGATCGAAAAAATTTCGAAATAGATACCGCGGCCTCGGTACAAGGGCTAAGAAGGAACATGGGTTGTTTTTAGTCAGTAGAAGTCTGACACTCCCACACAAGAGCGGGAGGTGTTATCAGATGATTTCTCACCCTCCAAAATAAATAAAAAGGTAAGGGGGTCTATCATATTAATATTGGTAACTTTAAAATTCTTAAAATGGTCATCAGTCGCGGTTAATATTATGATCATCGTGACCATTTTATGAATTGTAACGATAATATGATTCTGTTAAATGGCCAAATTCGGCCGTCTGATCGAGAGTCGCGTAGACCAGGGAGCAAGGCTAGAAAGGGAGCAGGACTATTAATTCCTTGATATTAAAAAATAATAATTTTGCCCTTTTTATGACGAACTTCATCCGCTGACAATCATTGTAGAATTATATGTGTTTAGAAAATTTTCAGTAAAAAATATATGAGGGTACGATAAATTACGGGATCCCCTTTATTATTTCTTGTCAATTTCAAAAGAAAATAATGGCCATGGTTTAGCTAACCAAAAAACAGGTCAAAATTTGTAATCTCCCACCAAAGATTCCAAATTAAAATTCAACCCAAAAATACACTTCGTAAATTGTTAACACAATGCTTTATTTTGGTGCTACACTACATTAAAACACAAGTGTAACAATGTGTTAGAAACTAAGAACTCGCAGGACTTGTAGTTACGCGGTTAGCCGCAATTCAGAGCGGGGAACTGTTACGTCTTCTGCGGTTAACCGTGCGCCCTTTAGGCTCAAATCACACCGATATGGCAGCGAAGCGACGAGGAATTTTAGTGTCATATAATTTTAAACTGTTATTCCTAGAGTACGTAGAATAACTTCAAAAAACTTGGTAAGGTTGCGGCGCTAGTCGCTGGAGACCGCATGCCTTCTCTGCCGAGCTCTTATGTACGTGTGTATTGAGCCTTAAACATCCAGTGTGTGTCGGCCTTAGTCGTCTTTGTTGTTTGTGTCAATGTTACGCTGGTTTTTGCTAGCTTATCTTGCACGTGTTTACTAGACAACGTTGCACTTGTGGCGACAGCGCCATCTATCGCAACAGATGCGAACTAACATTGGCAATTCTGCATCGCGCTATCAAAGTTATCCGCCACATTAGCGTATATAGAAAATCCCGACTTACAGATGTCGGGCAGTTAGCCCACCAGACACAACACCCGTCTGGTCGGAGGATCCTCCCTTTTCTATGGGGGATGAGGAACTTTACACCCTGTTCCTCATGCCCCCAAAAACTGGTGACCCCGACGTGATCGTCAGCGCAGCCTTCGTGCAACTCTTCAATATCATCACTTCCTCAAGCCTTCGAGCAGCGAGTCATACCGTCAGCCAGCAACTACGGCTTCATCGGGTATCCTGACCACCAGCATGCAGCGGAAGCGCATTCCTGGTCATCACCCTCAGCCTCATCAGCGACCTTGGCACAGCACACTGCACTTCGGCCGGTCAACAAGCAGAGACGCCCTTCTCTCCTGGTCGACGCAGCAGCCAGCCACTACGCAGCACTGCACCACTCCGACTCACTGGAGCATATGTGCAGCATCACCCCGACTCACTGGGGTATCACCGCAGACAGTTCCGACTCACCGTGAACTATGCGGCATCCGGTTCCGACTCACTGGAACCCTCTACTGGCCTGGCAAGCATCAAGACTCAGCCTGCAATCGACCTCCGGTCTCGGAGGGGAGTGATGTGGCGACAGCGCCATCTATCGCAACAGATGCGAACTAACATTGGCAATTCTGCATCGCGCTATCAAAGTTATCCGCCACATTAGCGTATATAGAAAATCCCGACTTACAGATGTCGGGCAGTTAGCCCACCAGACACAACACCCGTCTGGTCGGAGGATCCTCCCTTTTCTATGGGGGATGAGGAACTTTACACCCTGTTCCTCATGCCCCCAAAAACAAGGCCGACCAGACGGGCAGTTAGCCCACCAGACACAACACCCGTCTGGTCGGAGGATCCTCCCTTTTCTATGGGGGATGAGGAACTTTACACCCTGTTCCTCATGGCCCCCAAACACTTTAATGCTGCAACGTGTTCAGACTTTCAGCAAACCAACTGTATAAGACACTGTCTATCACATACGAATCCGCCGATGGGGATTGGCAGAAACCACAGAATGCCACCACATACTCCTTTTGTTTACGCACCCATCCTTTCTGAAAAACCTCACCAGTAAGGTCAGTGTATGCCTTTTAAGGGCGTCACATCTCCCTTGTATATGACGCTAACATTGCTATAATCCATACAGCTATTAAACTTAAGTGTTCCTATGAGGACACAGAAGAGTTGATCCACCTAATAGCGTAGTTAACAAAAAAAAAACTAATTAGTCCGTCAGATAGATTTCCAAAAAATATTGGATTACTTAATATTTTTTTTTTCACGTAAACAAACAATGATGACGATGCAGTGCTTTGAGAACTTGTGTGACGTCATATTCTAAGACATTAGTATGACTTTTTTTTACGGTAAGTGACGTCATAAACCTTTTTTTTGTTTTGGCGGGTGGAAAATCATCAAATAATCTCTCCCGCTCTTGGGCAGAGCGAAAGGGAGTGTCAGACATCTACTGACTAAAAACCACCCATGTTCCTTCTTAGCCCTCTATGTCGAGGCCGCGGTATCTCTTCCGAAATTTTTTCGAACTTTCGCCCAGTGCGAGTACAGTGTGGGTGCCCCAGTGTACAACTCGCGGCCGACGTCATAAACCTCCTCTCAAATCTTTGACGCGTTTTATCTTAGTCAACTTTTATTAATTTGATTAAACAAAAATACGTATACAATATTTTTCGATAGTCTAACAGATAGACTAATTAGAATCATATTTCTTTTAGTCAGTAAATATCCCTTACATAAAACTTGGAATCAAGTAATTACCTACATATACTCACCACCATTCACACACACTCGCACCACTATTCACCTACACACTTACATACACCCTATGACTGCTCTTGTTGTGCTATTTTATTTCTGTCAGTTGATTAATTTATTTTTTGTTTATAATTGTTTGGTAGGATAACATGTTACCTGCCTGTTTATTAATCGTACCACTAAGTGGGGCTTGGTGACCTGTAATACAGGTCTTTTTTTAATCTATATCAGGCACCAGCTTTCACAATGTGAATTGTATATAGTACAAAACTGTTAAGTGCTACAAAAACGTTTTGTCCCGACCACAGTGTGTAGAACTAAAAACAATTATTATCGTTCAACCACCAAATAACAAGCGTCGACCTAATATCTAACGTTGCATTCGACAGAGCTAATTCAAATTCACCCACTTTTGGCCACGTTCCAATGAAATTTCGCTTTGAACACGTTTCATATATAATTATTGTCGCCCAAATACTCTTTATCATTCAAATTATTTGTACTGATAATGGAACCGCAGCAATTAGTAGTATAGGTGCAAATTAAACACCCTTAACGAAGCCGAAAGGTAATTGTTTTCCTCGTCATTGTGATATTGTTTTTATGTCCTAGCTAGGCCACACCTGGAAACCTTTTAGTTACGGAGATAATGGAGGTTAAGGGTCCAACTTTTTCACAAGATATTTTTTATCAATACAGGTTTTTCACTGTATGTGTCTGCTGCACTGTACTATTCAACGCTTTTACCACCAATATGTTTTGAGTGTATTCCTGAGCCTTATCGCAAACCGTTGTCTTAGAACCAAAAATTCGAAGACATGTGACATCTACTAATACGCACTGGGCCCACGTGGTGGATTATAGCCCATCCGTCTCCTAGAGAGGAGGCCTGGGTCCCTGCAGTGGGAAAAATATAGGCTGATGATGATGATAATCGCAAACCGTGACTTTCTTATTTGTTGACTAAGACGTAAATGTACCCAGTGGAATGAAACTAGGCTCTCTCCCCGGGACTTGATAAATATTTTGAGCTAGACAGAATACTTATTGCTGTTACGCAGATTTAAGTAGGTACCCCTTCGTATTTCGGAACCTTTGATAGCATGCTTTTTAATTTGCATTCTGTGCGGACGCGTTCCTGTTCAAGCTAGTCCTAGCTAGAGCTGAATGTACCAGGAAAAGCCAGCTCATGCAAAAATAAAATATTGATAGATAACATAGCCACTATTATATTTTTTTTGATTTAACAATATCAATTGGTGTGGTAACAAAAAAAATGTAATTATTCCGTCATATAGATTATCAAAAAATATTTTCAACAATTTGGAACACAGATAGTTTTATAACTTTGATTAACACATAGGATAGTCTTTATCCCGATTTTATCTTCCTGTGGGATAATTTTCGAGTTCTAGCGGGCGAAGCCACTGGCAACACCTAGTCTTTGATATAAAACAGTCGCAATTTAAACTGAAGTGCAGCTTAGTTCTAGCTTTGGTAAAAGTGTGCCCTGAGCTTTATTTATATTTCGTTTCAAATTGAATTCACTGATATTGTCAACATGGAGTTACGTGAAGCGCGAAAACCGGCAATCCTCATCTACGTCCAATAATAAATTATGGATATTTCGCTGTAGCTACGTGTTACGCAAATGACGATTACGCCGCAAAATAATGTTTTCAGAGAGGATTAATTTCGCGTTTTAATTTACTTATGGACTTTTTCAGTAATTAATTGTTTGTGAGGTTTATGGGATTGGTCGTCGTTTTTTGTTACGATTGTATTGGAGATGACAGCCTAGTGGTATCACGTGTTAAATTCTTCTTTAAAACATTACTGTATCCCTTGTGATGATGAACCACAGTTACACACAATTATCTTTTCTACTGATCCCAAAGCTGGGACACAGTCCCCTCTCTGTAAGAGTGAATGCGCCATAATCCAGTGTAAGTTTGGGTTAGACAATAAAATGTTTACAAATTCTTGTTCCTTCAACATTTGTATAGTAGTAGTACCTAAAGAATCAAATAATCCAAAGAAGAGTGCCATATTTAGAATTCCGTAGTCAACATGTCCGTGTGTCTGGCTTTCTGTCCGTCCGTCCGTCCGCATTATGTCTCAAAGACTCTTAGTACCAGAAAACTGTAATTTATCATGAATATACAGATGAGTTACGCCCACAAATTGGTAAAATGGAATATTTTGAATTTTTTTTTAGGGTTTCTCCGCATTGATGATTTTATTTTTCTCGCAAAGTCCATTGTGTGGGATGTCGTTGGATAGGTTATCACAAATATTGCGAGTTTGCTCAAAGCCTTTTTGATTAAAGGATTCGATTGTGAGATATTAAGCTTTAAAATGAAAATTATTGTTAGACTCATAGTCTTGAATCCTGCAACGATTTTCAACAGATAAGAATAGTGGAGGAGTAGGAATAAAATAATTTTCACTTTCAAAGTAGAGTTAGGTTAGTGGATACAGCCCGTGCCTCGGATATATATTACATTGACGTTACTTGCTCACCACTGTTCTGAACGAACAACACAACGAAGTTACAGCAAAAAAAACCACAGGAGAATCAAAACATTTTGTTAGGAGAACCGTGTTTTCTTATTCGGTCGATGCATTCAAACCACGCAGGCATCTCTCACCGAAGATGGCTCGTGAGCTTTTCTTACCGCTTCAGATGCTGCACATACTTACCACCTATTACGGAGGAAAACATTTTCAAGAATCTCCACGTCGTCGTACAATATCGTGAATTTCCTGAAACCTCCATTAATATGTTTTATTACCTTCGTCACAGAAAACGTTTTCATATGCTACGAGTTCCTGTATTTCAAATTCTGTTGCAGGTTTATGTTTTTTTTTCTTACATAAAGGGTGTAAAAGTACCCTTAACGCAAACAAAGGACACTTGTTCTCCCCACCACTGCGATATTTTTTTTGTTCTAGGCCATACCTGGGAACCCCCTAGTTACGGAGATATTGGGGGGTCAAAGTTACAAATTTTTCACAGCTGTTTTTGTTATACTGTTTTTCAGTTTACAACTTTACTTAAATTACCTCCATAACCCGTTTACTATTCAAAGCATCCACTGGCACAATGTTTTAAGAGTGCTACATTGAGTTTTACCGTAAAATGTGATTTTTGACCCCAAAAAAAAAGTCGTTTCCCAGCAATAATTTTTGCGTAGGGGTACTTAGTTTGATGTACAGAATGCTTGATTGACATATGTGTGAAGGGTTAATTTACACCCTGTAGGTATACTCCGAAGGTTAAGGTAAATGTGTATCTAATAGTACACCCACATTTAGCATGTCCTAATCGTAGGTATACACTGAATGTATTTTTAGGTTAGATAGGTAGGTAGGTAGAATCTCTTTGTAAAATGATTTGGGTTGTAACCTCCATCATAATAGGATATTTCAACCAAAAAAATCTAATTAGACCGTCAGATAGATTTTCAAAAACTAATGGACACATTTTTTACGTAAACAAAAGCTATAGGCGCTTCAAAAAGTCGTGTCAAGTCGTGTGACGTCACAAGGTTAGTACCTACGTATTAACCCACAAAGTGACGTCGAAAACCGCCACTCATGATTTTTGACACGTTTTATTTTCGTCAATTCTTATTAATTTGATAAAACAATAAACACGCATCCAATATTTTTCGATAATCTAACAGACGGACTAATTAGCTTTTTTTGGTGAAATACCTAAATATGATGCCCTTATTCCAATTCATTTAGGGTTGGCGCAGCATATCTACTTCTCCGATATTCAATTTAAAAAATACTGAAGACTTATGGGGGATATCCGTTTGGGTTCTTGGAGATATTATTGACTCAATTGCTCCTATCTTAACAGGCATATTCAATCAATGTTTGGACAGTGGCAAGTTTCCCGACTTAATGAAACATAGTAAAGTAGTACCAATTTTCAAATCAGGCTGTAAGAGTGATCCCTCTAATTATAGACCTATATCCGTGCTTCCAGCAATGAGTAAAATCTATGAAAAAATAATGCTGGACCAGATGTTGTCTCACTTCAATTCAAATGGGATTCTGCATAGTCAGCAGTTCGGTTTCACGAAGGGTAGGTCGACAACGGACGCGGGAGTAAAACTTATCAGTCACATTTTAGAATCTTGGGAGAAGTCCAAGGATGCCATTGGCATTTTCTGTGATCTCTCAAAAGCATTCGACTGCGTCGACCACAACACATTGATCCGTAAATTACACCACTACGGAATTCGTGGTCAGGCTGCTGATCTTGTGCTGTCCTTTTTATCGAACAGGCAGCAAAAAGTAAATGTTAATGGGGCGACGTCCTCCGGGTCACTAGTCAAGATGGGCGTGCCTCAAGGTTCGATTCTCGGCCCCTTCCTCTTTCTTGTTTATATTAATGATCTCCCATATATGATGGCCAAATACTCGGATATAATTCTATTTGCTGATGATACTTCACTAATTTTTAAAATAGATAGGAAAGATACGGATGTCTTACTGGTCAACGAAAGTCTAACTGTTCTCTCGAAATGGTTTGCAGCTAACAATCTTTGACTGAATGCGAACAAAACAAAATGTCTAAAGTTCTCTTTACCAAATGTACCACAACGTGACCTAAATTTGACTCTTGACGGCAAAAAAACTTGAAGTTATAGCGGAAACGGTATTCTTAGGGATTACTATCGATTCAAAATTGCAGTGGGGCGCACACATAAGAACTCTTTCGGGTAGGTTAAGCTCAGCTGCATACGCAGTAAGGAAAATAAGGCAGTTAACTGATGTAGCCACAGCTAGGTTAGTATACTATGCTTATTTCCACAGTATTATGTCCTACGGCATTCTGCTGTGGGGATCGGCAGCGGACGTTGATTCAATTTTCATTTTACAGAAGAGGGCAGTCCGCGCGATCTATAAGATGGGCCCTCGCGAGTCTCTCAGAGAAAAAATTTAAGACATTGATATCCTGACTCTGCCTTCACTTTATATTTATATCTATATATATATTAGTGTATTTTGTATGTCCGCAAAAACCGAGGGCTTTTCAAAACTAGAAGCGATTTTCATAATTTAAATACTCGCAGTAAACACGAAATAGTAATACCCAAATTCAGATTAACGAAAACTAGCAAGTCTTTTCTTATAAACAGTATACGCTTTTATAACAAGTTGCCTAAGTCAGTTATAGAACTGACCGATGGAAAGTTTAAAAACTACATTAAACGTGTCATTATTCAAAAAGCATATTATAAAATCAAGGACCACGTCGAAGATAAAAAAGTTTGGCTTTAGCTTCTGCGCATGCGGCTTCCCTGGTAACTCTTAGCCGGTAAAAAGTTGTGGATGTCTCTAACTATTCTCAATTTTATTATTTATTTTTTCTCTTCCATTAATTACTCTCTTTTACAGTGGTTTTTAATCATCCAGACGCCCTTTGGTACGAATAGTTACAGCACTGATATCAACATTTGTGCCTTACCTACATTACAAAAATTTGTTAATTGATATGTTTGGTACTTTTTTATTTTTACATTGTTTATAATTATATAATTTTTTATTATTGATTTGTGTCTGTAGTAACTCTAAAATGAACTTACACCTTACTATTGTATCGAGTCTGGTTCTTCTAACCAACATAACAGACAGAATGTGTTGCTGGGGAGTTTCTTTTCTTCTTCTTTCCAGCTAAACACTAGGAAGTGCCGAAGGGTGGGCGTTTTGGGGGACTGTCTCTTGTAAATAAGTAGAGCAAAGTAAATTTTGACGTTCGAAAAGTGCTGATTTATCAGCCTAATTTGAATAAATGACTTTTGATTTTGATTTTGATACCTTTCTGTTTTTCGTCATCTTATGAAACACCTCCTTTTTTACCATTATATTCTTACCAAAGTTCATCCATCATCGTTTCTATGGTCTTCCTCTACTCTTTTACCCATACACCATGTTTATGTTCAAAACCTTCCTCACGACATTTTTCTCATTCCTCCCTATCACATGTTATAACCTCCTTACAGCATAATTCAAACTGGTACTGTCGAACAAACTATAACAAGTATACAGGTCTTTATAATTCTAGTACACTGAAAATATTGATTGCAATTTTGTTTTCTAAAGTGTTTTGCATTAAGCGACTGATGTCAAACTCTGTATCATTTCACATCAGTCTCTAAATGTATCTGTTTAATCTTAAAACTAATTTAAGATCTGCCTGTATACTTATTAGCTTGTTCGCCTGTACAAGCAAATTACGGGTGCGTCTCGAAAAACGGACAAGTGCAAGATGCAACCAATCACAGGTGACAAAAAAGAATCAATGTGGTTTTCAACATAGGTGATTAGTGTAGCTGTGTGACTTAGCGATTTCATGAATTGATCGGTTTATAAACAGTTTCAGTCATTATATTTCTGCTTGACCATTTTTTTATGGATTACAAAAGATTTTCGCATACAAAAGCGTTAATATTTAGAAAAATATATCCAACTATGCGTCAACACATGCGGTCCCTAATGGCTCGAGTATGTAAATATGGCAACTGACTAATTAAGCCATGCACGAAGGTTTTATCAAAACCGTGGACTATTTGAATAGATGCTTTTTCATAATACGCGGGAGGGGTAAATATTAAAACCCGCTTCATATTTTTTAAATAGGTCATGTATGACAAGTTAGTGAGACACAAGTGTGTGTTATTGAAGTGATAACCTAGTGGTGTGACTGTTGGACTACCAACTTATAGGGCTGAAGTTCAAATCCAAGACACCCACCTCTGAGTCGGTGAAGGCCAACATCGAAACCAGCATCCCTGAGAGATCTACACTAATGTTATAAAGAGAAAAGATTTGTTTGTTTGTTTGTAACTAATAGTCTCCGAAACTACTGTACCTATTTGAAAAATTCTTTCACCGTTGGAAAGCTCCACTATCCCCGGGTGACATAGGCTACTTTTAATCCCTGTATTCCCACGGGAACGGGAACTACGCGGGTGAAACCGCGCGAGGTCCGCTAGTATATTATATTTTTTGACGGCATGTAGGTAAGTCAGAGGCCCATGTGCGGCATAAAAAGTCTGACACCAAGAAAGTAAGGTAATCCAAAAAGCCAGCTAAGGTTGACTGGTGGAGAATGCTTTGTGGCATTAAGTCCGCCTATGTATCACTATTGTGCATAAAGAAATAAATAAATAAATAAAGTCTAACAAGAAAAGGAGAACACGATGACAAGTCGGTCGTTATCTTTCTACTTTCATAATTTAAACCAAGGTTTGAGAAAATGGGTGGATGGATGGATGGATGGATGAATGGATGGATTTTTGTTTCTTTTTCATATTGTACAAAATCTTTTAATGGATGTTGATGATTGAACCTATACAGATAGTTTCTTCACCGGATAAACTACCGAAGAAAATTAAAGGGACAATTTACAGGGCCGGTCATTGTGGCGATCTTCCTATGTTCATGTTAATTTTGAAGTGGAGTATCTATTTTTTAAGCAGAGTTTAATATATTTAAACAATGAATGACACTTTTAACTACCTTTGGACAAAACCGGAGTGATGTAATGTTTCCTTGTGAACGAAATTACAAAATGACACTCACGCAAACACATACAAACCAAATCTGAAATAACCTCTGCCACGAATGGAGGTCACAATTCGATTTCTACCTAATTGCCGCCTGTTAAATCGTGTGCGATCACTGATTTATGTTCGCAATCCATTGCGTGTCGGCTGAACTTGGTCGTCATTAACCCCGCCGTCGGCGCGTAATGAATGGCGTCCCATATGCTGCAGATTAAAGTTAACGATAGGCCGCCGACCCCACTCACGCGGCGAACTTTGTTACTGCCTTTTATTTTTGTAGTTGGGAAATCATCAAATAACACCTCCCGCTCTTGGGCACAGCGAAAGGGAGTGTCAGACTTCTACTGACTAAAAACCACCCATGTTCCTTCTTAGCCCTTTATGTCGACGCCGCGGTATCTCTTACAACATTCCGCAGCCCCGACGAGCACTTTGTTACTGCCTTATGACGACAGTAAAGTCGACGTTTAATGTGTCTTTAAATACATGTGGCTAGTCTATTGGGACGGCACGGTTGGCGCAGTGGCTCAAGCAATGAACTGCTACGCTGCGTGTCGCGGGTTCGATCCCCGCACGGAACAAATATTTGTATGACCTACAGATAGTTGTTCCGGGTCTGGGTATTTGTGTATGTGTTTAAATGTTTGTGAACGCACCCACGATACAGGCGAAATTCCTAGTAAGGGGCAACGTTTTTTAAAAGAAAAGAAAAAAACTCATATTTTATTAAAAATCATAATTGAAACTACATTAAAGTGCAGCGGAATATTTAGTTTCTCCCGTTTTAGTTGCAAGATGCCGTTGCTCACGCGATGGTTTTAATCTTTGGCTAGTCACGTGACTACTTGCACCAGTTTAAACATCTCCCATCATCATCAGGCCAGTTTTTTCCCAACTATGTCAAGGTTAGAGCCAGTCTTCATCACCAGCCTATATTGTTTCCAGTGCACGGACTCAGGCCTCCTCTCTAGGAGAGGGATGGGCTATAATATATATATAATCCACCACGCGCGGGCCCAGTGCGGATTGGTAGATGTCACATATTTTCCAATTTCTTGGTTCTAAGATATTTTGCTCACGATGTTTCCCTTCACCGTTTTGAGAGCAGTTTGAGCCAGTCTTACCTTAGTATTTTACAAGGAGTAACGCCTATCTTACCTCTACAAACCAGTTTATCAACCGTGTAGTTAATAAATGAAAAATTTAAATAAATAAAAAAATATCTCTAGGTAAGACTAGCTAAAGACGTTCAAAAATCTACAAATGACTGCCGGAACCATCGGCTTAACGTGTTTTACCGAACACGGAGGAAACCATGTAAACGGTGGTCACCCATCCACGGACCAATCCAGGCAAGCGTTACTTAACCTGAAGAAGGACCTAAGCGGCTGGTATTTATATATTTAGCCACAAACTCTTCCAGTTTCAACAAAACTATGCAAGTCAATTGATAAAGTTAGCACGAGTGAATTTTCTCTCTTACGCGAGGCGAGAATCGCTTCAGTTTGCCCTGAGCTCAAGCTGCTAAAGGTGTACTTTAAGTAAATGTAGTGCAGCTTCTATAAGCTTTTTAATGTCAACTGCAGGCGGTTATGAGTTTCCACAGATTGGATTTCCTTGAATGCAACAATAACCATTGCCTTTATAGTTTTTAAATCCTGACTTGATAATACATAAATAAAACGAGAGATTTTACTTTTTTTGAGGTCGTTTGATTTCGCATAAAAGCAAATAGTTCCCAGTAAGCTGAAACTGGGATTGAGATACGCAATAGGGGATCGGACAAAAAAAAAACCTACTTCTTAAGTGCGAACGTTTGTGTGGACGTTTGTTACTCTTTCACGCTAATACTACTGAACGTATTTAAATAAAATTTGGAACACAGATAGTTTATGACCTAGATTAACAGATAGTGTTTATCCCGATGTTATCTTCCTGTGGGATAATTTCCGAGTTGTAGCGGGCCAAGCCGCTGGCAACACCTAATTTTAAATACATGAAATTGTCAACAAAATCCAATTCAAATTGGGACGTAATATTTTATAATAAATTCACATGGACGAAGGTAGATAATGTAGCTGACGGACTAAAGAGTTTTTTGCCAGGAAACATCCCTATTATTATTATTAAGTACTATAGAACAAAAACCAATTAAAAAGAGTATTTACCTACTTATTTTCTAGATAACACAACGCCTTTAGTCCTCCAAGGCGAGGTTTACACGTAATACATCTACACGAAAGCTAAACATTTATCACCTACGATAATTAATACCAAACACTCTAGTCCCAATTTACGTTCAACTTGATAACTTAGACAACAAAGCTTTCTACTAAGCATAACTAACATGTACTTGTGTTCTCACACATAATGTTTAATGTTGTCTAAATCACACCTGTACTGAGTGATGTTACCAAGTGGGAGCAATCTGTCTCAGAATAGGATATTGCACCAAAAAAATCGAATCAAAATTTAATAAAATAAAAAAAATATCAAGTTCCTCTTATAGATGCGTTTGTGAACTAAGCAGAGAAATTCATCATCATCATCAGCCTATAATGTTCCCACTGCAGGGACTCAGGCCTCCTCTATAGGAGAGGGATGGGCTATAATCCACCACGCGTGCCCAGTGCGGATTGGTAGATGTCACATGTCTTCGAATTTTTTGGTTCTAAGACATGCCGGTTTCCTCACGATGTTTTCCTTCACCGTTTTGAGAGCAGTGGTGTTGAAATAAATTACACAAAGTAATGCGCCTGACTGGATTTGAACCCACGACTCACAGTTCGTAAGTCGAGGCCGCCACCACTGGGCCACCACTGCTCTCAGCAGAGAAATTACTGAAAGATATAAGAGGGGAATCTTGGGAGCTATGTCAATTAAGTAAGATGAATGTCATTACGTACGTTCTTGTTTATTATTTTGTATTATGACGAACGAAATAAGACTAAATAACGCGAACGATGCGAACTACTTTTACTTGTCTATTAAAAATAAAACTATCAACTATTTTTAACGATATGCTCGAAATGGAAAATTCAATGCTACCATTGATTACTCTTGTAAAAATGTATTAAGTCAGTATATTTGCTATAGTAATATGTTTTGCAAATTAAAATAAAAACTTACTATTTTGGTTTTTTTTTAAATGAACATGTTTGATTTAAAAGTGTTTTAATAGTAATTTTTATAAGCCAAATCCTGGTTAACCTGCATGTATTTGCTTTATCACATAGATTTAAATACCTGGAGTATCAAAATTCTAATTTTAATCAAAATCTAAGTCTGAATCCTCCTTCATCTAGCACAATCTTTAAAAACAAAGGCTGTCGCTACAAATACAGCTTTCATCACATTTCAACCATCTTTTAAAAACTGTAGACAGATAGATCAAAAGGTTGACCGTTATGTAACTCATCTCACGTACGATTTTATATTAGGACTCCTTTATAAATAGCAGGCACGTACCTCGACCTTAGGAAAGCAACAGGCTGATTACGCCCGCTTATATGTAGCAAGGGGAATATTTCATACTTATGTGGAATTAATGTCAAGTAAGCTCTGAGGATGTGACTAGATTATCTAATCTTAGATAGTGTGTAATAAGTCTGTAGCTAGGCTTGTTTGAAATGGTCGAAGTTTATGCTTGATCAAAAACTTTCTCACAACTTAATTAAGTTCTAAAGGAATTGAAATTCTTAAAGAACTACCCAGCGACATCCCACACAATGAACTTTGCCAGAAAAAAAAAACTATCCCCACTGTACTGGAGATACCCTGAATTTTTTTCAATATTTTACTTTAGCACTTTGTCGGCGTAACTCATTATATACTCATGCCAAATTACAGCCTTCTAGTACTAGGAGTCTTTGAAAGACAGACGGACGTACATGGCGATACTATAAGGGTTCCATATTGACTACGGAACCCTAAAAATATGGTTTTGATTATTTTTAATGTTTTGAGTTCAATATTAATTTATTTCATTTTTTAATACCGACTTCACTTTAATATAATTTATTGTAATACGGTTGAAGTAGAGAAAAGAAGGTAATATTTATACCTTTCCCGGAAACTTCTAAATACAGTTAGGTCGTTTGATGTAATTTATTGAGTTAGCGAGAATACATATCACTGTGTTTATTCCCTAGAGGTTGCGTAAT
Organism: Diarsia rubi; assembly: GCA_932274075.1. Taxonomy (NCBI): domain Eukaryota; kingdom Metazoa; phylum Arthropoda; class Insecta; order Lepidoptera; family Noctuidae; genus Diarsia; species Diarsia rubi. The sequence continues at coordinate 15,785,603 of OW026419.1, read as the reverse complement.
GCACTTAGCCCAAGTTTCGTACTTCGGTTTAAGAGGTTCTTTACCCCAGGGGGTCGTAAGTTTCATTCATTGTAACAAATTGTGAATGGATGGGATGCTACATCTACCTGTTACTCTCGTAAAGGGTATGTTTTGAAGGGCTTAAAAATAACATTTGTGTTAGTTTTTAATTAAACTTGTATGTTTTTCGGTCTAATTCCAAGTAGGCAAATACATACACATTTCACTTACATTTACTTTTCATTTTACACTGATACCTACACATTTCATCATCGAAATTAATACCGGAATTGTGGTCCTTCTGAGGACACGCTTGGTTATATACTTGTTATAATAAAATAATGTAATCAATGTATTATTATAATAATATAGGTTTTATTTTTAATAGAATACAAAAAAATGATAAAGATGTTGTCGCTTTCCCGCTTATTTTGTTTTTTTTTTGCGTCTGGTCGTCCAGCTATACAGCCTGTATTTTTCTAAGTTTAAGTCTATGTTATTTTAGAGAAATTGTTAAAACTAAATTATATTATAATATCATAGTTTTATTCTTAAGTTAACTTTATGTTATTTTAATTTTGAATCGCGCTGTAATTGAGTGGCTGTATAAAAAGTTGGAACATAGACCAAGCTTTTTTTTTAATAATTTGACAGCTGTCAGTTGAAAGTGATTCACCCTAGGGCTGAAAAGTAGTACTTTCAACCCGCTCCGCAGGCATGTTATGACCTACTTTCAGAGTATGAGTAATGAAAAATCAAATAAGAATCAAGGGTCACAAAATTCAACAAAAATTACACAGTTTAAACTACAAGTAACTAAAACTTTCATTTCTTAGGGAATTTTGAGATTAATAAACCACTAATATTGATCAGTGTTTCGACTGTTTTAACGTTTTCTTGAACTCAAGCCTATGACAAGGTACAATAACAGCCACAGGACGGACACTAATCTCGATATTTTCGTACCTTTAGGGACCATCAAACCACCATCAAATCCTTTGAATTCCCAAATCAAAGAGACTCACTGAGGACTCAAAAGCTTAGGCATCGTATTGAAAGACGTACAAACAACGGCCTTCCTTTACAGACTTGGACCTAATCTTGATGTAATCACCAAAACCTAAGGCTGTGCACAATTCTAGTCAATCCGGTTCAGTCTATGATTGTGAAAAAAATACAAAAAAAAAGGCGTTTGTATGATGGTTTCCTAATATTTTTAAAGGAGCGAAACTTTATACAACTTCATCCATTTTCCCTTTATTACGGTACAAAAGGTGATTCAAATAAAATAAATCTTTATTCATAAGTTTAAGGTATAATGTTAAATAATTTTTAATCCTATATAAAGTTCACCCTTAACAAACTGTCAGATTATGTAAATAGATTTTGAACTTCATCGCTACTGCACTAGGTTCAAGGTTGATTGGAAAAATTTTAATGTTTCGGGCAGCTTGTTGTGATGGCGTCTGTATAATATCACGTTTTAAAATGCCTTTCTAAATAGGCAACTTGTAAGCTTGGAAGTTTTTCCTTTTTCACATTAATCTACTGCCAATCTACTATCAAAGTGGAAACGCGTATGAGTAAATTAAAAGTACTCACCAGCGTATAGAGAGCACTAGCGTAGGCAGCGTGTTTGACGTGTAGCGTCCGACAGCATGACAACGATGTGTCCTGCTCGTGTGCACTCCACGCTTTCATCTGTGGACAACCATACAATACTATTAAATACCATTTAATGTAATTCAACACAATACATCTTAAGTTACTACAAACTGTCAAATTGTCTTATTCGATTTTGGACTAAACCACCAATTTTTATGGTTTAAAATTGTTTGAAGATATATGAAAGTTCGTAGTAACTTGGTGTACTGGCGACTGTACACGGAAAATGTATATGAAGTTCCAAATATAAACCAAAGTAGAATTTATTGTGAGACGGTCGAATGAAACGATGTTTATTAGTTTACAAAGTAGTTAAGTGCAAGTTTCTGTCTATAACAACTTGTGTACAAAACTAGAACCGTCATAACTGGCCAAAAACATATTGGAAAACAAATAGACGTCATTGTTACTTATCTATCACTGTTAGTGTCAAGTGTCAAAAGATTGCTTTTTTTTAGATCAATTTACGAGAAAAGTGCCATTGAAGAAAATTCAATACATATTTATCAAACTACAATTTTTGCCTCTTATTTGCATATAATTTGTCAATTTCTGACTCGTTTCATTAAAGAATAAAGTGTATTTTTTTACTTTCCGAAGCTTAACGTTATGGTTTAATTAGTTACGTTTTCTTTACCTATCCCTATTATAAAAGCCGAATGAAATGTGATACGCAAGAACAAGTAACCGCGTTATACTGTCTTCTAATAACAGCAGCTGTCATCTTTTGTACCCCTTGTTAAGGTCTTTAATGTAGCTATTTTATTTGTGTGGCATTTACTCGGTCATTGAACGGTAGAAGTTCTTTGGTATTGTTCGTCGTGACGTTGAGCTCCACGATAACTGACAAATGCTTGGACTGACTGGACGGGTCCACTCAAATCTGTTTGGTACTTTCTTCAAAAGATCATCTCAGATACTAAGCTGCATAGTCTTCATGCGTGTATTATACCAAGATTATGTCTTGACCTTAAACTTATTGTTAAACAAAACCGTTTTAAAAGATTAAAAGAGTAACCTTTGGAGTTTCTTGCCGGTTCTTCTCCTTGGGAATCGACCAATGTATCGAACCGTGCACATTTTTGTCGACGTTTGACCAGTGCCATTGTACTTGACTATGTTAAATAAAATATTTTGATTTTGCACTTTTTCAGCTGCTACTGAGGCAGCAACATATTTCAGATAATTATGTGCTCGTTTATGTTAATGTCATCAACCGGACACATATTATTTTACCTAGACTGCGTAGTACGTGTCTCGCCCCGTATTACATGGTATCTACTTAAACATGACTGGCGATATATGGGTGTTTCATTTGGTACTCCCCTGCCTAACCCTTCGGGGATCACAGACGTGATGTTATGTAAAAGAAGCAGCTGCTTCATAGGTTTGAGACGAGTAGTATTTCTAATAGTTAAGGACGGAACACCAGATTTTTCTTCACGATTATGATGTTCCATACAGGAAGGTGACATTGCTTATACACACTGTATGTTGGTAGGTACTTATGTGGCACGCAAATTATGCACTTGTAAATCCCGCACACAAACACTTACCTTATATTTTTTGTTTACGGGGGATTCCTTCGTGTAGCTACCGGTCTTTGAGGGTAAGACCGGGTACTGTGGGATTTCTACTTTACTAAAATTACCCCGGTAGTCATCATCCGCACATAAGACGAGGCACTGTTTGTCTTAAAAGGCTTGTTTGGAATCCTCCCAGTGCCACGCCTGTTATAGCAGGCAGTAAAGGTCTCCCCTGAGCCCGGCTGTGCAAGTGTGCTATACAGCACGTGACCACTATTTTTCTGACTACCTACAGTTTGACACGAATATTTCCGTGAAGCAGTTCGTTCCCTAAGTTAATTAAACAATCACCTACGTTCGCATCGTAAAATGGATTAACTGTTATAAAAGAACAGTTCTTGAAATGCGAACAGGAACCGGAAAACAATTCGTAAATGGCCTCACTAGATAAATAAATGGTTTGAGCAAGGAAAAAACGGCGATTTCAAGAAATAATGTCGGGGGACTATTTCCTAAGACAATCTTTTGGCATACTTTCAGTAGAGATTTCTTAGACGTGTTGAGGTCCTTTTTCTCTTTTGTTCATTTAGTTTATAATTTTTGGTACCTTGATTATTTTTTTTTTTTTTTGATTAAAATGTGTTTTATATGAATAGCAACCGAACTGAATCTACAATAGCAATAATACAAAATAAATGAAAAAAAACGTATTTAACAAGCTGCTTTCAAAAATTATTCTTGAAAATTAATATTATAAGTATATTACCTATATACTTAGCACTATTTTATAAAGAAAAACTGCGACCAGCCCGCAGAATGTAAATGATAAAATAAATAAATAAAAATAAAATGCAAAGCAAATAAACGAAAAACGAAACAAAAATATTTCACCCGGAAATTGTTGAATCATTTGCCATGAAAGGGAAAATAAGAAACGACAGAATCTTGATAGAAAACAGTTTTGTTCAGTATCCCGTTGAGTAGTAGCGACTATTATGTGACATCCCAAAAGGGTCCTTACGCATTTAGCACACTTCAAGAAAAGGAAAGACAAAAGAAAATCCTCTCAGAATCTACTTCAGAAAAACTTCAAGCCCATTGACGGACACGTAAAGGTACTCGTATACGCGAGCACCAGCACAAATATGTATACACTTTAGAAATAATATAAATACATAAAATTACACTGATTTTATTAGTCACGTTCTTCAGAAAGGACAGGTGCATCGTACTCGTAAAAGTTGTGCGTGTATGACCAGATGTATGAGGCAAAAGGAGTATGTGAGGTTCGTAGCGGGTGGCGTTCTATGGTGTTTGCCTGCCCCCATGGGCAAAGGGCGTAAGTGAATGCATGTAGAATTAATAGGGTAGTTAACTAAAAAAATCTAATTAGTCCGTCAGATCGATTTCCAAAAAAAGTTGGACACGTATTTTTCTTTTTTTTTTCACGTAAGCAAACAATACGGTACAGTGCTTTGAAAACACGTGTGACGTCATATTCTAAGACATTAGTTTGAAATTTTTTACCGGTTAGTGACGTCGGAAACCCCCACTCAAATATTTGATGCGTTTTATCTTCGTCAATTTTTATTGATTTGATAAAACAAAAAATACGTATCCAATATTTTTAGATAATCTAACAGACGGACTAGTTAGAATCATATTTTTTGAGTCAGTAAACATCCCTATTATTATTGATTCTATCAAGACATTAGGACAATTATCAATTATTAGGAGTAAGTATCAAGACATTGCTGCGTGTCGACGTGTTTACATGGGACTGTACAGTTTAAACCTATAAACATGTAAGCATGGAATAGAGCACAAGGATCCACACACTATAGACTAGAGTAGAGTGGGGCATAGACAAAAGATGCTATTGCCATTTAATGTTTCTGCGTCCTTATATACTTTTGTCATCCCCTTAATGGTGTCAAAAACATTTAAGAAATTCATCAATCCCAATGATAGACAATCTAATCACACGACTTGTAGTTGAGAAATTCTCTCCACTTATATGTATATACGTTTGCGTACTGTAATTAGTAAAAAATATGCAAAAACAAAGTTTTGCCTACACTGCTGTTTCTTTTTTATTTGCAATTAACGAGAGTGTGTATTAATGGATTAATATCGTACGTTTATAATGAAGCAACAAAAATATTGAAGATCGATCTAGTTTTAATTTGATAAAAACACGGGATCCAAATTGATTTCCGCACCTAGTAAATATACGAGAGAAGTATAAGAGGAAATGTACAAGATCATGAGGCCCTAGGTTCAAAACCTGGGTCGTGGAAAACCTTAAGGGGTTTTTCCATTAGGATATTATCAGTAGCAGCCACGAACTCTCCATGTGTGCCCGGTTAAGAGCTGTATATACGCCACTGACATTTCACCCTCCCGCAACCGATTTGCGAGTAACGATTACGTAAAAAAGATCCATTTAAAGAATTAAGAAAGTCGTTGGCAAAAATAAGCCTGACTTTATATAATATACTGATGGCAATAAAAAGATCGTATTATTGATAGTTTAGGAGAGAAATGGTAGTTAGTTACAAAAACAGAGGCAACTTTGCATATTTATTCATGATCTTTAATTTATTTATTTTTTTGAGTGAAAATGTCATGCTCTAGATTGCGTCGATTAATATATATTTTTTTGAAAAAAACTCCGGTGATGGTTGCGGAAAAAAAAGGTTCTAATGTATCCTAAAGAAGGCCAATTCATTTATATCCACGCTTTAATATGCTTGCCCCTTATAACATGGGTCTTACTGCGGTACTCAGAGATATTTAATGATTACTTAAGCCGTGACTTAGTAAAAATTTTACATACTTTTGTATGACAAAACTGTCAAAACCTTTACTAAGTGATGGCCTAAGTAATCATTAAAACCTGGAACGTGGTATGAGATCGTCCTGTGTGGAAATTAGGAATATACCTATTAGTAAATCAGAATCCAAAGAACTTTTACTAAATACCGTGGTTAAAATGGGAACAACCCTAAATGTCCCCATTCAGCCTCTCGAGATAAAGGATATTTTCCGTATAGGACCCAAGAACTCCGACACCAGGACTATCGTCGTGGACTTTACGAGCAATTTACGCAAAGAAAAGTTTATTAAAATGTATAAAAAGTACAATAAGGAAAACAATCAATTGTCTACCGAGTACCTGAAAATCAGCGGCCCTGCTAAATCCATATTTGTGTCCGAAAATCTTTCACCTAAGATGAAACGCTTGTTTTTCCTGGCTCGTGACTTTGCCAGCACTAATAAGTACCAGTACTGCTGGATTAAGAATGGCAAAATTTTTGTCCGAGAGAAGGATGGAGCCCAACATATGATCAGGGATGAGTCTGATTTTCCAAAGAAATGACTAGGTTTCTATCAATTAATTATAATATGTCGTACTGAGACCGTCTTGCTTAACTGTTATTTTGTTGCCGTAACTTATTACGTACAATTATGTTTTCGAAGATTTAAAAATTACAATGTTCTTTTTGTCATTATTTTTTTGCATGTTCTGAACTTTGTTAATATGTCACGAATGTTATATTACTTTTGTAATATTACTACAAACACACATTACTACTTACATTCACTATACTTTCAACGGAAGATGTATTATGTGCAATTTCTACTGCAAATAGAATACTCTGATATCTACTGTATAGTCTCCAATATTTTCGGATTACGCTATACGTTCAATAAATCGAATCAACTGTTTGTTCTAAGTCTTGATAACGAATGTCAATGATGAAATAATGGATGATATAGAGCACCTTTCGACTTCAGCATCACACAAATGACGGAACAAGTTGAGTCATACCTACATAACGTTAATCACGGCTTGAAAATTTTTCACGTTAACATCAGAAGCATCGGTAACGTTGCAAATTTTAACAACCTCCTGATATTGTTGAAACGAATAAACACACAAGTTGACGTCGTGGTCTTATCGGAATGCTGGTTACGCAAATGCCCTCATCTTCCCACCATACCGGGTTATGTATCTAATTGCTCTGATCACTCAAACCAAAATGATGGAGTTGTTGTGTATACTAAAGTAGAGTTACAGTTCCTTTTGGAAAAGCCTATACTTGCCGATGCAAATTGTCTTGTTTACAAATTTAAAAGTGAGGTGGCGCTTATCGCTATGTATAGGTCACCTTCTAACAGAAATATTCAGAACTTTATCAACAGTTTGGATGTAATCCTCAACTCACTAAATACATTCAAAACCGTAATTTTGGTTGGAGATATCAATATTAACATAGCTAAAAATTGGGTAGATTCGAACTCAGATATGTACCTTAATGCTGTTGCGTCTCATGCCATGTTGCCTGCTCATACTTTCCCGACACGCAACGATAGTTGCATTGACCACGTCATGCTCAAATCTTATAAACCAGCTATTACCTTAGTTCTTGACTCTCTAATCACTGACCATGCTCCCGTCGTAATTCTGTGTAATCTAAAATTAGATATTCCTAAATCACATTCCCGTCAGCATCGTATCGACGTTAATGCTTGCGTAGTGGCTCTTCAGAATGTTGATTTTACTTCCGTTATGAGCTGTCAAGATGCTGAAATAGCTGCTTCCATCTTGGTCAAAATTATTTCTTCAGTTGTTGAAAACAATAGTCGTGACTCTGTTGTCCCCAGCCGAAGACGCATTATGAAACCATGGATCACACCCGGGCTTCTTAGATGTATTCGCAACCGGGACAGCATGTATCGTAAAATGAGAAATGATGCTGGAAATAAGACTGCAAAAATCACTTATAATCGATACAAAATTTTTTGCAACAATCTCTTAAAGAAATTAAAACGAGAATATGAACGACATGAATTTGAAAAACATCGCATGAACCCGAAAGCTACCTGGAATCTCATTAGGACTATCTCCAATCTGCAGAAGAGTAAAGCCAATGCCAGTGAGTTGTTATCTATGTCTCCAGATCCAACTCATTCTCTTGACTATGTCAACGACTTTTTCGCAAATGTGGGAATGAAACTGGCATCTGAAATCGTTAACTCACCAAACTATAACTCTGGTAACACATCTGACTCTGGCACTTTGGAAGTCCACCCTAACTCGATGGCTATTTTTGGCACGGACAACGAAGAGATTGATTATCTTATTCGTGGCCTACGACTAACTAGTGCTACGGGTTGGGATGGTATCCCCGCTTCTGTAATCTATAGTGCTAGAAGCACTCTTGTCCCGGTTATCTGCCATGTCTTCAACCTTGCGCTTACGTCTGGACTATTCCCAACAGTGTTCAAAAAGGCAGTTGTGCATCCTATACACAAGAGTGGAGACAGAGACAGTGTCAATAACTACAGACCCATATCTGTTTTAACAATTCTATCTAAGCTCCTCGAAAAAGTACTCAACAAACGTCTGCTTGATTATTTAAGGTCACAAAATATACTCGCAAACAACCAATACGGTTTCAGATCAGGTAAAAACACAGAGGATGCCATATTAGAGTTGATAGGTTCAGTAGCTCAAAATCTAAATAACAAGGATAAATCTATTGCGATCTTCCTTGACCTTTCTAAAGCTTTTGACACTGTCTCTGTCCCCCTTCTACTCAGTAAACTGGAAAGGATTGGAATAAGAGGTCTACCGCTTAGTTTGTTTAAGAGTTACCTTAGTGGTCGCTCTCAAGTCATCAGGGTAAACAACCACACCAGCAAAGAAGCATTCCTTACCTACGGGGTTCCGCAAGGTAGTGTCTTAGGACCTACACTTTTTCTGGTTTACATAAACGAGCTTTGTAAACTCAATCTTAAAATCTCCAAACTAATTACTTACGCTGATGACACTGTAATCCTGGTTCGTGGCAGTGACTGGAACGAGGTTCGAATTCGAGCAGAGTCAGCCTTGCGAGTTACTATGAGATGGCTCACACAGAATTTGCTCACCCTCAACTTGGATAAAACCAAATTTATAACCTTTAGTCCAAGGAAAGCGTCACAGCCAGTCTCTCTGACAGCTCATGCGTGCCATACTATTAACACTGCCACCTGTGGCTGTCCCGAAGTTTTGCGCACGGATACAATAAAATACCTTGGGGTATTGCGGAAACATTTAAGCATGTCTTTTGACCCAGATTTGAGAAAAAACAAACGTAATGCTGACAGAGTCTGCTCGACATCAAGTATTAAATTGGAAATTGTTCGCCGTCAGTTCATTTTCCGCAGCCCTGTGCTTTATAATAGAGTAAATAAAGTGCTTTCTATTTACCCATGCACTTTCCGGGATTGCAAAGGAATGGTTGATCAATGGCTTCATACTCTCACATATGATTAATTGGAGGAATTAATCAAACCATAATTATTTCACTTCCGTAGACATGCACACCAAACACACGTAGCGGGAGTGTACTAGTGGAAAGGTTCCACAAACACACTCTACACTTACACCCTACAGACACGCACTACACTAACATACAACACTCCCACATGCACAACATAAAATACCTACTTTTTAATTTTATTTTTGTCTATTTTTACTTTTAAATGTTTGCCATCTACGTTTTAACTTTATTATTAGATAGTTTGTTATGGTTTTCTTTTTGAACCCCTACTGTATTAGATATAAAACCTGGAACACTGTCGACTTCCTCTTGGAGGTGGGCGTTAATAGCTGCGACACAGTTTTCAACTAATGCAGCATGCATTTACGTGCGCAACGAATTTGTTATATGTGTTTTTGTTCCAATAAAGATTATAGATAGATAGAGATAGTTTCTTTCATAATTTTTATTGTTTGTTGTGTGCACTTGTGGCATTGTGCTAAATAAACATTTTTCTTTCTTTCTTTCTTTCACTGAATTGTGACCCAAACGTTCCTAGTATTATTTTTATCCCACTTAAACTCTAGTTGGCTAATTCCCGAGGGGCCTTTTACGCAGGAAATAACGAAAATACACACAGTCCGGTTAACAAATAAAAGTTTTTTGACTCTACAGGTAAAGAACGTAAACACTTGGCTAGGAAAAACTTTCGTAGTAGTTTTCGATTGATTTGTGGATCGAGTTTTTATAACTCACTAGCGGACTCACTATTGGTTTGACCGGCGTAGTTCCCGTTCCCGTGGGAATACAGGGATAAAAAGTAGCCTATGTCACATGGGGATAGTGTAACTTCCCAACGGTGAAAGAATTGTTCAAACCGGTCCAGTAGTTTCGGCCGTGACTTAGTAAAAAATTTACATACTTTTGTATGACAAAACTGTCAAAACCTTTACTAAGTGATGGCCTAAGTAATCATTAAAGCTTTCTGAGTACGGCAGTTAAACATAACTTGCAAAATGTGGGTTTACTATGAGATACACCACTGAATAACGATTCGGTAAGTAATGTCTATGTCTATACTAATTTATCTACACTAATATTATAAAGAGGAAAGATTTGTTTGTTTGTTTATAACGAATACGCTCCGAAACTACTGGACCGGTTTGAACAATTCTTTCACCGTTGGGAAGCTACACTATCCCCATGTGACATAGGCTACTTTTTATCTCTGTATTCCCACGGGAACGGGAACTACGCCGGTCAAACCAATAGTGAGTCCGCTAGTGAGTTATAAAAACTCGATCCACAAATCAATCGAAAACTACTACGAAAGTTTTTCCTAGCCAAGTGTTTACGTTCTTTACCTGTAGAGTCAAAAAACTTTTATTTGTTAACCGGACTGTGTGTATTTTCGTTATTTCCTGCGTAAAAGGCCCCTCGGGAATTAGCCAACTAGAGTTTAAGTGGGATAAAAATAATACTAGGAACGTTTGGGTCACAATTCAGTGAAAGAAAGAAAGAAAGAAAACATGTTTTAGCACAATGCCACAAGTGCACACAACAAACAATAAAAATTATGAAAGAAACTAAAAAACTAAACTGAAAAAAAAGAGTGTGTGCATCTTACGGCTGCGCCAAATAGGACCAGTGCTGGTGGCATTTCGCAACCATGTTGGGGTGGGCTTCTAGTCTAACCAGATGCAGCTGAATATCACTATTTAAATGGAGTGACTTTCAATCTGACTTCCACAACACAGTTAGTACTGAATAATACGACCCTTTGTTGAGACTGGTTGTCAGATTTTTCTTTTGATTTTCATAAGAACCTTTATGTTACCAAATAATGTAAACATAACAACAACACTGTGACTGGCCAGTTGGTCTAGTGGTTAGTGACCCTAACTGCTATGCCGGAGGTCGTGGGTTCGATTCCCACCCAGGACAAATGTTTGTGTGATGAGCACGATCATTTGTTCTGTGTCTGGGTGTAATTTATCTATAATATGTATGTATTTAGAAATATATATAAGTATGTTTATCAGTTGTCTAGTACCCATAACACAAGCTCTGCTTAGCTTGGGACTAGATGGCGTTGTGTGATAGTTGTGGAATATTATTATTATTATTATTTTAACATATTTATAGTGAAAGGTGTATGTAACAAGTATTTTAATGTTATGTGAGTTCTAATAAGCAGATCTTAATAAGAGTTAACTTAATGCTACAGTAGAGAGATGTAAGTCAATAGGAGATCGGACTGAGTCAAAAAAATATAATTCTAATTAGTCCGTCAGTTAGATTATCAAAAAATATTGGATACGCGTTTTTTCCTTTATCAAATTAATAAAAATTTACGAAGATAAAACGTGTAAAAATCATGAGTCGGGTTGTGACGTCATTTGTAGGTAAATATTGTATTGACATGTGACGTTTTCGAGGAGTTCACGAGTTTTCGAAGCATTGTAACGTTTTCATTTTTTTATGTGAAAAAAGAAAAAATACGTGTTCAATATTTTTTGGAAATCTATCTGACGGACTCATTAGTTTTTTTTAGTCCGATCCCCTATTGTATGGCAGAACATCACTATAATGACATATAAAACAAAGTCCTCCGCCGCGTCTGTCTGTCTGTCTGTTTGTGATAAACTCAAATACTTCTGCACCGATTTTAATGATGTTTTCACCAATGTATAGAGTGATTCCCGAGGAAGGTTTTAGTATATAATTTGACCGATATTCACGCGGGTGAAGCCGCAGGCATCAGCTAGTTTACATATAAACATAACATCATGCCTGTTATCCCCGCAGCGTTAGTCAGCGGTTTACCTAATAGTCCCATATTTTGACACCACTTGTAACATAGGGCTCGTAATGGACTTGTAACATGAACCTATTGCCATCAACCGGGCACATATCCAGACTCCGTGGCTGCTATTGAGTAATTCCTGATGAAAAAATCAATAACATATTGGCTTTTTTTTTGACGGGTGGAAAATCATCAAATTATTCCCGCTCTTGGCCAGAGCGAAAGGGAGTGTCAGACTTCTACGTTAAAAACTACCCACGTTCCTTCTTAGCCCTTTATGTCAAGGCCGCGGTATCTCTTGCCAACAACCCGCAACTCTGACAGGTATAACATTTTGCCTGACCCAGGAATCGATGCCAGCTAGAACCTCTTGGTCAGCAGTCGCACTAACACACAGACAACATTTAAACGGCGCAGCGTTTGTTACACGCACGAACAAAGCCGCTGGTTACAGGTAGTTAACGAATAAGCATAAATCCGCTTTTTTCGGAATATTCTTTTTGCCTCGTTTTTGCTAAAAACGCGCCAAGGCTTTGCATGAGTTTGATAACAATGCGACTTTCAGCACATTCACGTTCCCTGTTCGAGCCTTTGACGCTTTCATATGTAAAGCTCATGCTTTATTCCGTTATGGTATAGATAGGAATATAAGTATTTATATACCATTATTGTTGCCTGCAAAAGGTCGTATGCTCAAACCTACCGTTAAATAATATACTTTTGGAGTGAATATTTCACATTTTCGGTCAGATGTCGCGAAACATAAATCGAAAGTCAAATATGAGTGTAAAGATTTGTCTGAGGAGTGTTCTTAATGGTATCACAATAATATTATATCATAATTATGGAAAACGAAAGAGTTTAGCTGCTTCCCATTTTAATATCAGTAACTTGCCTCTGTCGGATATACCCCTGGTTTTTTAAACAATATTCTGATTAAAAAGAGTGTCCACGAAGATCTACGCTTTGGAATAGCGAACTACATTGTAGTTCGCTACTACATACTTCGTTCGTACTTCATAGTTGTTATGGCTTGTGACTGGCACAGCTACATTTCAGCCTATTTAAAATTAATGCTTTGATTTTAATTTTATACTTTACACACATCACAACTGTAATGCTCTTTCGGTACGCCATACATTAAGCCAGTTATGATTGACTAGTTGCTAGATAAAATAAAAACATTTATCCGTACAAAGTCATTAAAGCTTTACTAGATCTTCGAAGCAATCTCGAAGCTTTTGTTATCTTCAAGTACCAAAGTACTTATGTGGGTTTAAACATATGTAGGCAGGTATTACGTAAGATAAGCTTAAACGCTTCAATCTATTTGCTCAAATGACGTGTCATTACATTCGTATGGTTCCGCAGAGTATCATAGCACACGGTGACAGAATCCAAAATGGCGCCGGTAATTTTACTCCATTTGACAACGAAATTGTTTTACATCGAGTTGAGAATCAAGAGAACCGGTGGCGCAATAGAATTGATTGCAGGTGCTTATATTGCATAGGTACGTGTATTAGAGTTGACCTTGGATTATGGACTTACTGTCGCACTCAGTGACGTTTAATGAAGCCGTCACTTAGTATAGGTTTTGTATGTCAAATTTTTATTTTTTCTTTATCTTTTTTTTTCCTAACAAGTAAGGGTTAGAACTTCAATGTACATTTAGGTTTAGTGGGACTTGTAAAGAATATAATAATAATAATAATAATGATTTATTTCTCGCCACAATATAGGTACATCAGAGAGGTAACAATACAAAAATACGTAGCAGTGCCGCGCGAAGAGCCGAGGCGAGCGCACGTATTCTAATAGTGAATACTTCTGTTCTTATTTTTTTTCATCTACCCACGTATTGTTGTATTATCCAAATGTTTACTGATAATGGATAAAGTGAATGATTTCGTGTGTGAATCGAGTGGAAGTGACATTATAGAAGAAGAAATATTAAAAGAAAGTGAGCAACAAGTTAATTCATGTATAATGGAGAGGAGCTGTAATAATACGATCCAAACTCAGAGGGTCCCAGAGAAAAGAGTTAGAGAGGATAGTGAGGAGATTATAGAAGAAGATGATGGATTTGTAACGATTAGAAGAAGAAACAAAAAGCTAGCAAGAAGATTATCTAGGAAATCTGATTCTAGTGTGAGCGGAGAACGAAATGTACAATCACAGTGTAATATCGTGAGCATTACAGGAAAAGATACAGTGTTGCCAAAACAATTTGGTTTAGCAAAGTTATTAAAGTCAGAAAGTATCACAAACATAAACAAAATACAGTATAAAAATGCATACAAGGTAATTTTAGAGTTTGAAGATAGAGAGAATGCCGAAAAATTGTGCAAGTGTCAAAAGTTTCTAAATTTGGGGTACAGGTGCCAATTTTCAGATGAAATCAACTTATCCTATGGAGTTGTTAAACAGATAGATTTAAACATAGAAATAGAAGAAATACAGCAGAGCCTAGAAAGTGAATATGAAGTTGTCAGTGTGAGAAGATTAAAACGCCTTGAGATATCTAAGGAATGGGTGAACAGCGAGACGGTTCGACTGTGTTTTAAAAGTTCCACTTTACCCCCATATGTGTCTATGTATGGGTGTCGGTTTAAAGTGGAACCATATATGTTTCCAGTTACGCAATGCTCCGGTTGCTGGCGTTTTGGGCATTTAATAAAGTCATGTCCAACAAAAATAATACGCTGCCCGAAATGTGGAGAAAATCATAGCAATTGTGACACTACCAACTTCAGATGTATAAATTGCAAGATGCCACATATGGCATTAGAAAAATCATGTCCTGTATTTATTAAAGAAAAAAAAATACGTGAAATAATGTGTGAAAAGAATACTACATACCGAAAAGCCCTGTCCACATATTTAGAGGGAAAAAAAACACGAATTGAACATCAGGCTACAGGTGAATTAAAACATACTAAATCCAATTATTTGAATAATGGAAAGCCATCTTATAGAGACATGTTAATCACACAAGCTCGACCAGAGAGACAAATTTCGGAAAGAAGTGACCAAAATAATAATAGTGAAGACAGAGGTGAACAAAGTGTGGAAGAATCGGTAGACTCAATTATTCTGGGTAAGTCAGTAAGGAAACAAAAGAAAAAGAAAAAAAAGTCGGATCAGAGTCATAATTTCACATTTGATAATGAAGAAGAAGTACATCTACAACAAGGAAGAACGGAGAGCAAGAAAGAGCCCATAAAGCGTAATGTAGACTTTAAAACATTATTTTATAAATTAAAAGAAGTGTGTTTGTCCGATTGTAGCTTCGATGTCAAAGTTAAATTAGTATGTAACTTTATATTTGAACAATGTTTTCAGCTAGTTTGGAGATTGGTTAAGGAAGGAGATATTTTTACTAAATGTATTTCTGTTTTAGATGGCTTGTTCACGTAAAAATATCAATTTGAATATAGTGCAGTGGAATGCACAGAGCTTAAAACCTAAACTAGAGGAATTTAAATGTTTACTGTTGCAGGAAAAAATACATATAGCATTAATTAGCGAAACTTGGCTAAGAGAAGAGATTTATGTAAATGTTTTTCCATACAATATTTATAGACGAGATAGAGATGATTCGTATGGTGGAGTTGCTATTGTGGCTCATAATTCTTTAAATATCCAGGAGTTACAAGTAAATTCAAGTAATCATGGCATTGAACTATTATGTATTAAACTAAATAATTGTGGGTATATTAGACATATAATTGCAATCTATTGTCCTAGTTCCGTTCATACAACACAAGCCGATTGGGATACAATTTTTTCTTTGTTTCCGAATAATTGTTTAATAGCGGGGGATTTTAATGCTCATCACACGAATTGGTCGTATAAAAATGATAATAGGGGTAAACAAATTTTTGAGTCAGCATTAGAATCGGGTTTTACTTCACTGAATACTGGACAGCCCACTAGGGTGAAATTAGTGAATAATATCGTGCAATCTTCTTCACCCGATGTCACATTTGCATCTGTGGATATCGCTATTCATTTTGAGTGGAATATCATGAATGAGAACTTGGGGAGTGATCATTTATTCATTAAATATAGGATTAATTACTACGACGATGTTCACTTCAATAAAAGACGCAACTATAAATTGGCCAACTGGACTGGTTACAGAAATTATCTTCTCGATTGTTTTAGTCTTTCTGATGGGGTCGGTGACGTTCAGGTTTTGTATGATTATTTCACCTCTCAAATAAATAGAGCAGCCGATGAGAATATTCCCCTTATTAAATTTTGTAATATACCGAATAAAAAATTTAAGCCGAAGGGATATTGGAGCCCAGATATATCTAAATTAGTTGCTGAGCGTCGACTGGCACTTAAAAAGTTTAGAGCGAATCCAACTCCAAGGAACCTTAAATTACTTGAAGGAAAAACCCTAAAGACTAAACATGCTATTGAAAAAGCGAAATCTAATGATCATAAGAAATTTTGTGAAGATATTGACTACAAAGTCTCAGCTTCAGACATGTGGCGTCGTTTGCGATGGGTGAAGGGCTATCGGAAATCTAATATTCAGTGTTCTCAAGAGTTAAAGAGAGAAATGTTATGTGATCTTGCACCAGACTATGTCGTCTCACGTAAGCCTATCTTTACATCTAGACATGAGTTGCTCGAATCCGAGTTCACGTTGCAGGAGCTGAATAGTTGCCTAAAAAAAAAAGATACTGCTCCAGGCGAAGACAAGATAACTTACTCTATGATTTTAAATCTACCACTTGTTGGTAAATTGTTCTTACTCAAAATCTATAATAATATATTGAACTCTGGTAATTTCCCATCGCAGTGGTGTGATATTAGAGTAATTCCCATACCAAAGTCGGATGCTGGTTCAAATGCCAGCAGTAAACCAAGACCAATCTCGTTGATGTCGTGTACATGCAAAGTATTTCATGCTATGATTGCTAAAAGACTCGAATGGTATGTGGAGAGGAATCTAATTTTGTCGCCAAATACAGTCGGTTTTAGGAGAGGACAATCCAGTTATGATTGTCTTACACGTTTAGTAAATCAAATCCAGATAGGATTTTCACAAAATTTCTCAACTATAGCTTGTTTTCTTGATATAAAAAGTGCATATAATAATATATTAATAGAAAAGCTAATGCAGGTTCTTGATAGTTTGGGTGTTGGTAAAACTATTTGCGAATATTTATGGAACTTCCTTAGTGAACGTCACCTGAAAGTTACTGATGAGTCTGCAATCGACATGGTCAGATATGCCCGAAATGGCTTGGCCCAAGGTGATCCCATCTCTCCGTTACTATTTAATATAGCCACTTACAATTTTTGTCGGGATATTGTTAATGTGTTTTCTTGCCAATACGCAGACGACTTCGTTTTGTATTTTACTTGTAAGGATATCACAGAGGGTCGGAACAAAATTCAAAATGCTTTAAATACTTTTACAGTCTTATTGGACGAGTTAGGATTGGAACTATCTGTCAGTAAATCGAAATATTGTATATTTAGTAGGGGATTTAGGCAACAACAAATACAGCTTCTCATAAATAATAGTGAACTTGAAAACGTATTTAATTATAAATATTTGGGCATTTGGCTAGATAAGACATTACGCTGGGGTAAACAAATCAACGAAATAATAGAAAAAATTCAGAGGCTTCTCAATTTACTTAAAGTTCTGACGAGTCCCTCTTGGGGTGTCCATCAGATTCATCTTCGTAGACTCTATATAGCATTGATTAGAAGTAGGTTAGATTATGGGTGCTTTTTATATGACAATAGTGCTAAAACAAATATTTACAAATTAGAAAAAATCCAAAATCAGGCTTTAAGAGTAGTAGGGAGTTTTATTAGAAGTACACCGATACACGTTATGGAGTGCGAGCTCTGTGTTCCTCCACTCCATGTTAGGAGAAGATGGTTAGCATTCAAATATTGCCTAAAGTCGTACTCTTTATCCGATAATGTAGTAATAAACCAGCTATCTGAGCTTAGCGCTATTAGACACACCAGATATTGGGCAAATAAAAAGCTTCCACTACTTGTTAGTGTTTTTGAGGAGGTTAGGGTAGAAAGTATAATGTCATCTCCGATTTTAGAAATGTTTTTATTGGATGTATGGGTAACTAAAATTGACATACAAAACATAATAAAGATTAATTTGGACTCAATCAAAAAACCTAAGAAGACGTATCATGTGGATTCAATTAAAACAGAAACTTTGACAGAAATATCAAATAAATATCAAGACTATTATAACATATATACTGATGGGTCTAAAAGCGCTAATGGTAATGGTGCTGCCTATTATGATCCTTTAAAGTCGGATACTACAAGTACGTGCTTTAAAATAAATAATTATGTGTCAGTTATGTCATTGGAACTTTTTGCAATTTCAGAAGCACTCACATATATTAAATCGATTGAAAATAATAGAAAAATATTAATTTGTGTAGACAGCAAAAGTGCACTACAGCATATAGCTCGATGCGCCTCTGGCTATAGAGGTGCACCGATAGCTTATGAAATTATTTAAAAAATACACGATCTATCCAAAAAAGATATCGATCTGAAATTGCAATGGGTTCCTTCACATATAGGTATTAAGGGTAATGAGGAGGCAGACCGTTTAGCAAAATTAGGTATTGTTGGGGGTAGGGATAAAAACATTGGAAGTAATTATATAGAAATATTGCCTAGGTATAAAATTAAATGTCATGAAGTTTGGAAAGAATATTTTAATGTAAGATCTAAAGAAAAAGGAATATGGTATAAGTCTATAGTCTCGGAGCCTCCTCATGTACCGTGGTTCTGTAATACTAAATTTAGCAGAAAAAATATAGTAACTGCTCACAGACTGAGATCTGGACACATGCCGCTCAATAATTTTGGATTTTTAATGAAAAAAATTGATTCACCGAATTGTGAAGTGTGTGACACATTGGAAGACGTAATGCATTTACTAACGGAGTGCGTCAGATTTCAGTCTGCAAGAGAGGATCTAGTTAGAGAATTGGAGATAAATATGCACGATGTTTCCATGTTCCATCATATTTTGTCAACACCTAGCTCGGGAGCTGCTTATAATTTAATTAAGTTTGTTTTGTTAAGATTTGCATAAGAAGGTCCGATGGGACTGGCATGTACACCTGTATAAAAGTCCCTAAAAATAAATAAAGAGAAAAAAAAAAAAAGAAAACAAAAATACGTAACAGCAATAATTATACTGTGGGAGACTGGTGCCTAAGCTAGACCGTGAGGTCTGTATTTCAGGACACCAGGTCTCCACCCTTTGGGGAATGTTTACAATTTAATGTTATGTACGATATAATAATGAATTCGGTAAGAATTCACTAAAAGCATACGAATTTTAGATTAAGCATATAAAAGAAAAATAAAATAATATTAAAGATAAAGGGAAAAAAAAAACGAACATTAATTACAGTTATTTTGGATGTTGGCGTTAGTACGTGCAGTAGGTATTTGTATAATTGTGTGTCTGTGAGTGCGTGTGGTGTATGTGTTGGTGTGTATGTGTGGGTTTATGTGTGGGTGAATGTGTGGGTGTGTGTGTGGGTGTATGTGTGAGTGTGTGTGGGTGAAAGTGTGGGTGTATGTGTGGTAGTAGTGTAGGGGGAACTGTTTAAAATAGCTTATTTAGGGACAACAAGAAGTTTTTCTGTTTCCTCATAATTTAACTCAAGAAGCCAATTTCTTAGTTTAGTTTTGCAATTGGTTGTAGCGAGGTTAAAGATTGGGAGCAACCTATTTATTTTATTATAGAGGAAGCAACCAAGGTAGCAAAAGAAACGTTGGGAGGAAGCAGTCGAGAGCCGGATGTGATGGCGGAGTATGGGGTCGAAGCGTCTACTTCTGTGGGGAAGTGAGGGGTTGAATGTGGTGAGGCCATGCTGTTTTATAACCGTTTGCAAAACAAATAGTTGTCGAACAGTTAACACCTTTGCTTCCTTGTATAGCAAAACCGTTGGATGTCGGAAAGGTCGGAATAAGGATACTTTCAGAACGGCTCTCTGCGCTCGTTCCAGCTCCAGCATAGCGGTTTTTGTAGCACCACCCCAGGACGTTATGCAGTAGGTTAGTAGGGACTGCGCTAGAGCCAAGTAAACTGACTTCCTCAGCTTCTCGTCTGCCACATGTCTTAGGGTCTTAAAGATATATATGAGTTTACGTATCCTACCGCTAAGAGTATTGATATGCATTTTGAAACTTAGGGTGCTATCTATTATTACCCCTAGGTACTTTGCACAGTCTGTTTTTTGAATGCGGGTGTTGCATGTGCAGTTTTTTGTTTTTTGTATTGAACATGTGTGGGCTACTATGGAGTACGACGAGTTCAAGTAGGCGGCTGACTTTTTATTTTTCAGAAAAAAGGGCATGTATACTGTTTTTTCGGCATTTAAGGTGAGAACATTATTACTTAACCACTCCATCACGACATTGAAACCCGACTGAGCTTGCATGTAAACGTCTCGCCATGTACTAGCACTGAAGAGAAGGGCAGTGTCGTCTGCGAAGGTAATAATTTTACCTTGGGGTAGAGTGAGCATACCCAGCTCATTAATATATATGAGAAAGAGTGTCGGGGCTATTACGCTGCCCTGTGGCACGCCGTAGGTGACAGTGCGTTCGCCACTGATGGCATCCCCTATCTTAACGCACTGGGTACGCTCACTCAGATAGTCCTCAAAGAGTTAGAGCTGAATATCCCTGATCCCCATGATTTCCATCTTACGAATCAGAGTAGGGATAGACACCGTGTCAAAAGCTTTCGCAAGATCTAGGAAAATGCCCAGAACCTTATGTCCAGCATCCAAGTTCGAGATAACATAATTGGTCAGATCATGTACTGCGTCGTCCGTGGATTTGCCGGCCCTGAAACCATATTGTGAGGGTGAAAGGAGGTTGAACTTCTCCAAGTAATTCACGAGCCTGTTGTTCATAATCCGCTCCAATATTTTGGATAGAATAGGGAGTACTGCTATAGGTCTGTAATTGTTGACACGGCCTCTATCCCCACCCTTAAAGATTGGGTGTATTATAGCCTTTTTGAAAGGTTTGGGAAATTGTCCAGATGCAAGGGCAAGGTTGCAGATGTACGTGAGTGGTGGTACAACAATCTTTATATGTTTTTTTAGGAGACCGCTAGATATTCTGTCCCAGCCCGCGGCGGTGTCGTTACGTAGGGACATTATCAGTTTGGCAACTTCATTGTCGTCAGTGGGTAGAAGAACCATAGATTGTGTGGCCCTTTGTTTGACGGGGTTAAATGTGTTGCTAGTGGACCTATTGGATAGCTTTTCCGCGAGGTTTTTGCCGATATCTGCGAAGAATTTGTTGGCTACATTGACCGACTCTTGATGAGTAGAATACGCATTCAATAAATCTGACGAGTTGTCTTTTTTTTTTGTTCTATTTGTGTTTGTGTTTATTGCTTCCCAGAGCTTTTTAGAGTTATTACCAGCATCAGTTATTTCGTTACGCTCATAGTCTTTTTTAATCTTTTTCAAGAGCTTGCTACAGTAGTTTCTGTATCTATTGAAGGATGTTTTTAAGATTTCATTATTTGGGGACTTTTTAAATCTTTTGTGCAGATTATCTCTATGTCGGACACATCGTAGAAGGCCCGGGGTGAGCCAAGGTTTAATTTTTTTTTTCCGGTTTGGTATTTTGACTGTTTTAGAGCTTGATTCTATTGCCTGAGTAATAAGATTGATCATACGCTCTGCTGCCTCGTGGGGGTTTTGCGTGCAGTACACTTCCTCAAAATTAAGTTGCTGTAACTTTACGTCAAGTTGATCATGCTTAATACGGGAGGCTGTTTGTTTTATAACTGGTTTGGGGGTTTTCTTTACTAGGAAAAACAGAACAGTTTCGTGATCAGTTAGTGCAGAATGAGCCACATAGGTGAAGGCTGGCAGTGTGGATTTTAGGATAACATGGTCAAGGCAAGCTTGAAGACGCGTTGGCAGTGAGTGGGCAGGCAGTAGTCCATGTGAGGCTAATAGATTTAGGTAGCTCTGAGAGGCAGAGTCAAGACATTGTTCGTTAATATTTATATTTATGTCACCGGTTATAATTATGTTTTTATATTGCGAGATTTTTGTCAAGAGCAAGTTGAGTGAGTTAAGGAATTTGTTAATATCTTTATATCCCGGCGGACGGTATATTGCGATAAGGATGGTGTTGGCGTCGATTTTTATTAATAGACTATTGGCTTCCAAGATTGGGGGTTCTTCCACGGAGACAGTAATTTTATTATTAACATAAACGACTACACCCTCGTTTTGTGTGAAATTGTTTTCAGTTTTAAAATAATTGTAGTCCTGTAGGTCTGGAACATGGTGAGTATTAGGAAGCCAACATTCGGTCAACGTTATAATGTCCCACTCGATCCTTGTTCTGGAGAGTATGGTGTGGAAACCTATCATATTTTTTGTTATGCTTCTAATGTTTTGGTTCAGAATTTTGAGCGAGTTAATGGGATTATGGCTGGGCGGGATGCAGTTTTCCAAGTCGCAGGTAGACGATTCTGACACAGAGACAGAATCTAAATTATTAATGTTATTTAGGGTGTTATCGAATTTTGTTTATTATTAGTCAATATGTGCATTTTTCTATGTATACTGTGTTTGGAAGGGTTTGATAGGGTTTTATTGATTATGCCATTAGTATTAGTGCCGTAGTAGACAATGCAATAAGCAAACAACAGGGCCCAATGAAAAATTAATACTGAGCTATGACGCGTGTATATTCCCGATTTGTATATGTATGTACGTGTGTATTTGATTGGGTGATATGACGGATTGGTTCCAGAGGTATGTGTATATGCGTGGCTGAGAGACGAAAGAGGTAATGAATTGTGTAACAATGTATGTGTGATTGACAGGTGTTGGTGTTGAGGCGTGAAAATGTAAGTGTTTGTATGTTTTTAGAGTGAATCTGTGCATGTTTATTAACAAGTAGGTTAGAAATAGTTTTACGTAATTTTGTGTATAATAATTGGTAGGGTATAACATTTTTGGATGACAATATGTTAAGCTGTGGTGAGAGGGGCCCTAGTCACTTCTGTTTGCGTAGTTTAGCCAGGTCTTCCTCGGATTTAATCAGCCTACTGGGCATACCTTCTTTTTCACGAACGTAGACTTTGCCGTTTGCAACCCAGCACTGCTCAAACGCGCTGCTTTTTATAAACTCCCTTGCCAGGTAATGGAGTCGTTTTGCTGTAGTGGTTAGCGCTTCTGATACATATATTGGCTTTTTAGGTGCGTCAGCTTGCAAGTGTGTGGTGTTAAGGCGGTTTTCAGAGTTAAGTTTGTTGTAGGTTTTGGTAGACCTAACAAATTGTTCTTTTTTTGTTGGGGAAGTAAATTCTACAATGACAGTGCCCACTGTCTCTTTTTTGCTTCTTAACCGAAATATATTCTTGACCTCTGATACTGGAACAGGTTGATTGATCACAGTACCCAGTTTTTGTACTAAGCCAGTAAGGGAATCCCTTGTTTCGGTACTTGAGGTTGGGATATTATTTATTTCAATTGACGCTGCTTTCATATTTCTCTCCAGATAGTCAACCTTGAGCTCAAGTACTTTAATTACTTTTTGGTTGTTGTTACATTCGTCCTGAAGGTGATTAATCTCTGACATAGCATCATCGTATTTATTAGATAGAAATTGTATAGTGTCTCGAATATTGTCATTCTGAATACAGATTTCTGCGTTTTGCCTGCTAATCACGCTGTTTTGCGCCCTGATATCCTCAAGAGCCGAGTGTAGTGAGTCAATTTTAATATTCTGTTGCTCTTGCTTTGACACAAAATCCGATAACATTGCGTTCATATCTATCATCATATTTTCGAGACGTGACAACTCAGCAGCATCACCTCGTTTTCTTTTTCTCTGATTTACGTTTTCAGATTCACTGCTTCCATTCTTAGTACTCGAGGATAAGTTCGGTTCTGAGCCGTACAAAGGTGAAACTGGGGTTTTCGGGGGTGAGCGAGCGAGCAGCATTTTTATATTCTTAGGTAGTTTATGTAAAGTTATAGTAGCTTTAGTTACACTTAAATCAGAAATAATACGATGGCACTCAACAGTACAGGGTAAGTGTTGCGCTCAGAAGGTTATGATAATGTTAACAAGTTGCTTTACTCACTCAGCTGATACTTGCTTTGATACGCACGCGCGAGTATCGTGCTAGCCTATAGAGAGTCGCCTTCGGAGATTTATATCGGATATTACGGATATTCGGATATTTTGGCTACAAGCGGGCGCCCGCGCCAGTGCGCGTGTCCTTGCGGCGACAAGCAGCGATGTGGACGTGCGGAGGACGGTCGTTGACCCCGGCACGGCGCTCGTTATGTTCGTTGACGCGATGAATCATGTGCTTGCGATGGCCGCTGAGATTTTTGCGAGTCGTAACAATAAAACTGTGTTTATTCGGTGATCACTTTGTAAAACTCACAGCTGATGCGCGAACCAGGTAGAAGAATCACTAAGTTTCACAACTATATATAATTTTAACTTAGTTAATAACTATTTTGCTGGATAGTAATTTTTGATTGCGAGCACAATTGAGTGTACGTGTTCACGCGTTTTACGCCCGCGGGGGGAGTCTACTAGTGATGCTTTGTAGAGGATTTTGTTTAGATTACCATAATATAACATTACGCCTGTATTCCCGGAAACGCAAGAAAGGCATTAGGCAGAGGTCATCATCTGCCTAGCCTTTTCCCAACTATGTTGGAGTCGGCTTCCAGTCTAACCAGATGCAGCTGAGTACCAGTATTTTACATGGAGTGACTGCCTATCTGACCTCCACCACCCAATTAATACTGGGTTATACGATACCCTTTGGTAAGACTGGTTGTCAGACTATCAGGTCACTGACTACCTATAGCGACTACCAAAGATCTATATATGGCAGCCAGACCAACAGCTTAACGCGCTTTCCGAGGCACGGAGGAAACTTAGTATGTAATGGGCGGTCACCCATCCACAGACCTACCTAGGCAAGCGCGGCCTAACCTAAAGATCAATCCGAGTGGAAGAATTGAAGATCAAATTTTAATAACACTTAGCACTACCTGACCGCCTCAGCCGCGCTTGCGACCACTAGACCATCGATGCAGGCCACACTAGTAACACTAGTGTGGCCTGCATGCCAAAAATATAAGTGGTTAAAAAAATATTAAGGTGCCAACATAGATAATAATCTACGCAAATTATGTTTTATAAGGAACTTAAGTTTTCTGATGCTACCGCATTAACAAAGAAAACAAACTTCAAAAAACAAACTGAGAAAAAATTTGGTATTTTTTCTCTAAACAAAAAAACAAAAAGCACTTTAATTTTATTGTACAATTGAAACGACTTTAACTGGAGTTTTTGAAATACTTATTTTTTTAATATAGACGCTTTTTTTGACTGTTCCTTGCATCTCAAAATTATTAGCAAATCAGATAAGCGAGAGATGCAGGCAGGTGAATGAGGTCACAATACCTAATTTGGATTTTTTTTGCTTGAATTTTCGGAGCATTTGTTGCCGAGTTTTAAAAGTTTTATAGAATAGGGTTTGCAGAATAGGGTATTTCACCAAAAAAAATCTAATTAGTCCGTCAGATAGATTTCCAAAAAATAATGGACACGTATTTTCTCTTTTTTCACGTAAACAAAAGATGAAGACGATACAGTGCTCCGAAAAGTCTTGTCAAGTCGTGTGACATCAAAAGGCAAGTACTTTTTTACCCACAAAGTGACGCCAAAAACCGGGGACTCATGATCTTTGACACGTTTTATTTTCGTAAATTTTTATTAAATTGATCAAACAAAAAACACGTATCCAATATTTTTTGATAATCTAACAGACGGACTAATTAGATTTCTTTGGTAAAATACCCTATTTATATAGCGACGTTGGGAATAAAGTTATACTACAATTTTGATCTTGAACATTATCCAGTTTGACACATATGAATACTACCTGACAAGCGGGCGTCTGACACTAGTCATACCGATTTGTTACTAAGAAGTTTATAGTATCGAGTTACAATTTTCTTCATCTGGTCCGTCCATCGCTCGTAAATATATCTATTATTTGAATGTCTTTGGTTTCTAAAAAAATCAAAATCAAAATATTTTTATTTCACGTAGGCCTACATGGGCACTTATAAAACGTCGACAAAAAGGTGCACACATGAAATGCACATAAAAACTCATCATCCGCCGAGGCTTGTTCCTAACTATGTTTCTATATCCTAGTACCTAGTACAAACAGGTTAATGGAAGCCAGTAACCTGTTTGTACTAGGTAATACGGTAAGGCTGGTTTTCAGACTTTCAGGCTAATAACAGCCAGGACTTTCGAAGATCTACTAATGACAACTGGGACCAACGGGTTAATGTATTTTCCGAAGCACATAGGAAACTGGAAATGAAATGGGTAGTAACCATTATTTATTACAAATGCTGTCAAAAGATTGCAAATGTGACACTGGTGTAGATTAGTCGAAGTCCAGATTAGGGGTTGAAACTAGTTAGGGAAAGTAAGGTCTAGTAAGTACCGTCCGTCCGTCTTGCGACGACGACAGGCCGTGTCGACGGCGCGTTCGTGTTCCACGCGCGCTTCAAAGAGATGTCAGCAATATGGAAGGGGCCCGCAAGGGCCGACGCCCGTCGGGGCTGCGGGATGTTGTAAGAGATACCGCGGCCTTGACATATAGGGCTAAGAAGGAACATTGGTGGTTTTTAGTCAGTAGAAGTCTGACACTCCCTTTCGCTCTGCCCAAGAGCGGGAGGGGGGTTATTTGATGGGGGTGTGGGTGATGGATTTCCCACCACCAAAAATTTGGTTAGTTTTTATTCGCCAAAAATACGAAATCCATGTACATTATTTTGATATTTGTATTCTCATCTGTACTGCAAAAGCTGGTTTCCTTTTAAAAGGTTAAATCATATATATATATTTTTTCTATTCAGCTGCATCCGAAAAGACTGGAAACACACTCCAATGAAGTTTTTTTAAAAAAAAAGCGTGGTGTGAAACTGATCTCATCTAAATATTAGTCAAAAGCTGCCAGTACCCTAATTTGCCTGAAAATCCCACTAAATAATAGGTTAAACGCATTTAATACATTATTGTGTGTCTGTCATCTACAAAATACTTATAAAAATAGAGCTATGTACGTTGTTTTTAAGGGGTAATTTATAATGTCCCTCGAAATAATAATTCCCGAATACTCGTAGTATTTAAGCCAAGAGAGTCCACAAGGTTTTTGAAATCAGCCAGAGATGGTCCAAAATAGGACAAACTGCGTTGTAAATAATGTATAATTCATTTGACAACACTAAAAGTACTTGGTGAACATTAAATTCCTGTCAGTGGTAAATTATTTGTGATTGAAAACAATGATAATATTGTTGATTAAACTAAATAGTAATAATTAATTAACGTTCTTGGTAAGACAGTACCGTAAACAAACCGACCTTAACAAATATTTATTGTTTTCTCGGTACCAAAATGATTTTAAATCTTGAAGACGATAGGTTATAATTATGAGAATAAATTAATGTTATAATCTTTCAACAACAATAAAATCTTAGCAATAAATCCGTAGCAAGATTAAATTTAAAAAATATATATATTAAGAAAGAATGAATAGCCCCAGAGGAAACACAACTTTCTTCGTACATTTCGAAGTGAATAATTTACTACAATTATAATTTTTCAAGTAAAGTATGTACCAGACAAGGCTTGAAAATTTGTACGCCTTGAAAGCTTTATTTTTTGTAAGAATACGAACATTAAAATCTTTCAAATTGCTGAAGCAATTTGTATTATAATTCTGAGAATTTATGATGAACGAAATAAACATGTTAAGGGTTTTTAGAGCCGTTTTTCACTAGGCATGAAACTATGATGAATATTGAAAGAAAGAAAAAAGAAAATTGTGGTTATTTGGCATTGTGTGGTGTTTTTGTAAATATTATAAGAACAAGTCAAACCTATAGATATAGTATTACTGGGTAATAGTATTTTTTTCAAACTCAAACTCAAACTCAAAGCATTTATTTTAATTAAACCTTTATAGGCACTTTTGAATGTCAGAAGAATAATAGGGTTATCAATCATGTATGAAGCCATGAGAAAGATGAAAAAAGACGATTTAAACTACTGTGCATATTAAAAGTCTCTAAATTAATGACATAAATTGCTAGTTTAAAAAGTCGAAATACTCTTGATTTGGTAATATCAGGTCGTTCAAAAACAATACCTAGTTATTCAAAAACCTTTAAAAACTGAATAAGAAAATAGAATGAAATTACTTTACTACCATGAAGTTTTTCAAACTTAACAAGATCTTTATAAATGCTCAACTTTTGTCCTTTACGGATTTACATGAATTTTGATAGACGACAGAAATTTAACGTTTTTCGACGCTTTTTGAAAGTTATTTAATTTTTTTAAATAACATATATATTAAATTTATATATTTATTTATTTTATATATTAAATTTTTGACACTGTGGTCTTTGCAGTTGACATGTCAAAGCCATTTACTGAGTCAATACATAAAAACTGGCCACTGTTATTTACTAATCCATCCAATTAGTACATCAAACATACATGCACAACATACGTGTACGTGTAGCATACATAAAAGTGCACAATGGCCATCATAGGCGACTGCCTATAAATAACTCTTCCCCTATGGTTTTTTGTGATAAACGAGTTATGACACTTTAATTGTAAAATTACTGCCCCTTTGTAATTCTTTCGAGAAAGGATTGCGTATATAATAGGGTAGTTGACAAAAAAATCTAATTTAATAAAAAAAATAACACAAATATTTTCTTTTTTTAAGTAAACAAACAATGAAGGCGATACAGTGCTTTGAAAACTCGTGTGACGTCATTTTCCAAGACCATTCTCAAATCTTCGACGCGTTTTATCTTTGTAAATTTTTATTGGTTTGATAAAAAAAAATACGTTTCCAATATTTTACTCGATAATCTAAGACACGGACTAGTTAGAATCATATTTTTTTAAGTCAGTAGACATTCCCTATTGTTAGTAAGCTTCATTTATACACTGTTTTAAGATTTTACGGTTATAACTAAACTCTACTGTCAGTTGCGGGATATTATATAGTCCGTGTCAATCAATAGGGTATTTCACCAAAAAAATCTAATTAGCCCGTGTGCTAGATTATCTAAAAATATTGTATACGTGTTTTTTGTGTTATCAAATTAATTAAGATTGATGAAAATAAAAGATGTCAAATTTCATGAGTAGTTGCTTTTGACGTCACTTTGTGGGTAAAAAAGTACTAACCTTGTAACGTCACACGACTTGATGCGACTTTTCGAAGTACTGTATCGTCTTCATCTTTTGATTAAGTGAAAAAATAAAAAATACGTGTCCAATATTGTTTGAAAATTTATTTGACGGACTAATTAGATTTTTTTGTTAAATACTCTATTATTATGAGCTCCCGATATTTCGACACTCGATATTTATCTGTTATTTTTCCGGGGTCTTCACCCTATGTCCTCGTAAGTAACAGTAACAGTTCAGCTTCACAAATAATCATTATTGACATCTACCAAGCCTTTTCCTATGTTGTGACCGGTATCCAGTACATGGAGCGACTGCCTGACTGACTTCTACAACCCAGTGTTTCCTGGGCATTACCAAACCCCCTTTTTTATAATTATTTTGGGTGGTGGGAAATCATCAAATAACCCCTCCCGCTCTTGGGCAGAGCGAAAGGGAGTGTCAGACTTCTACTGACTAAAAACCACCCATGTTCCTTCTTAGCCCTATATGTCAAGGCCGCGGTATCTTTTACAACATCCCGCAGCCCATTACTATACCCCTTGGTAAGGCAGGTTGTCAGACTTCCAGCCACTGACTGCCTGTTACAAATTCAGTGTTTAATATAAAATTTGAATTAAATTAGCTGATATGGTTAGGACCGTGAATAGCATTTAAACGATAGTGAGGCTTTAAACGATAATTGTATTATAACTTATTCATTATAATTTATTTACATATTTTGTTGTGCGTTAATCGGCTTAAATCTTTACGTTGTAGTAAAAAAATACCATTCAAAGAGTGTGTGATTATATTTATATTTGGCAAGTTTGCTAAATATATGTTAACGTAAGTTTGATTGTTTGTCGTATTGGTCCTAGGACGTCCTTAAGGAGATTGTTATCAGCAAAGTAAATGAGTAGATGAATATATTTTTTAAGTTCATTCGATAAATACCTGTAACCATTTTAGTGTAATAACTAATATACGAAGTAAATAAACTGATTAAATGAGAACAAAGGTTGAAACAATAACTATAATAATACACGTAATAATTAGTTAATTTTTCATCTAATGTTATCAAATTTATTATTTCGAAACGAAAACCTTTGGGTACTAATAAAACAAAATTAATTGATTCTTTATTTCTCTTCGTCTCGTTAAAGAGCCATTGATTTGCTTTGACACGACTTTTACTGTATTAAATATTTCAATTTCAGTACAAACGTCTAAACAGTTAATTGGAAACAAAGTTTCGAGACGAAACACGTTGATAGTATAATTAACTATATTGATTTTACTTCTTGAACACTTCTAAACATCACACCTGTCACCGGTTTGACCCTCAAAACAATTTAAGTTGATAACTTTGAAACATAATTCCTTATAACTAATTTTCCGATAGTACTAACTTAACTGTATTAAAACTTGTAGTAACTTTACCTTTGACTGTGTGATGTATCTTCAAGAGCTGTGAGATCACTTACTATCATGTTATAACTAAATTTATAATCACATTTTATTTGTTTACTTTCGTATTAAATGTTCGTCCGGAGAGCGCGACGGGGCGTGCTGCTTGCTACGCCGATGCGACTCAACTGGCGCTTCTACGCTGTAGGCCCGTAGACTTCGCTACGAAAGTGCTACGCCGTAGCATATAAAGTTTTATTTTTTACTGTACTACGAAACGAAGACGTTTAGTTTGGCGTGTCACCTTACTTTGCAGTTATATAACTTTATTTTGTAGTTTTTGTTAGTTAGCAATTTATGATAGTTTTCTACTTTTCTTTCGCTCAGAGGACCATTGTCATTGCCAATGTCAAATCGATATTAAACACACGTTCAGCATAAATATAATATACTTAGAAAACATAATAACCCAAAAACCTAATTCGTACCTCGATTTTAACAGTGGAAATTATTAATGAGAAAGGAATAGAATACGGATAACGGTATTAATGATTACATAAGTAGGTAATTTTCTGGCTCGTCGTTGCAGAGCGCGCAAACACGACAGCTGAGCGTGGGGTGCTGGATTGGCTTCCCTAGTCGAACAAAAAGTGCGAATGGGTTTTTCTATTAGAAATTCTTCAGTAATAGCGCAAAGTTTTTAAGTCGGCGGTATGATAAACCCGCATTTCGGAAAGCACGTTAAACCGTTGGTCCTCCACCTAATATCTCTTCGATCGTGTTTGATTGCCGTACATCGAACCATTAAGGTAAGAAATATAAAGTTCACCTGTATTTACGTATACACTTGAGCACTAGAAATAATAATATCTCCTGCGTACTTGGCTAATCTTCGTTGAGATTGGCTGCTGTGGCGAAAATCATTCGGCAGGATATTACGTAATTTTCACTTTTTACTAAATACAACAAAAAGTCTCTGCAAAAAAAAGGTTGAAGTAAGAATCTTTGGTCAACTGGACCCACTCAAAATGGACCAAACATTACAAATCATATTTTCAATTGTTGTTTCTTCATAGTTCTAATGCGGCTCCAGAAGCACTCTAAATAAAATAAAATATTTCCAAGCAGATAAAAATGTTAAGTTCCGTCTATTAAGATTATAACTGCATTCGTAGCTTCCAAGAATCACCGCTGAAATAAACAAATTAAATCTTTAAATCTGCATTTAGCATTTTAAATATACGTCGAGTCGAGTGAGCTTAATTGTACTGAATTTACATGAATGGGTTAACGATAAAATGAAAAACGTATCTCAGCATGTAACTGTTGGCGACGCGGTTGGTGCAGTGGCTCAAGCAATTTGACTGCTGCGCTGCGTGTCACGGGTTCGATCTTCGCGCGGAACAAATATTTGTATGGCCTGCAGATAGTTGTTCCGGGGTCTGGGTATTTGTGTATGTTAGTTTAAATGTAAACGCACGATGCAGGAGAAATACCGAGTGTGGGGCAACGTTTAAAAAAAAGAAACTAGCAAAGTTCAACTGTGATATAACTTTTAAGCTCAAGTGCATAATTGTGCTTGAGTTAGTTGTTATTTAAAAGAGTGTTTTGTTATTTAAAAGGGTGTCCATAAAGTTTCTTGTTCATTCGTCTTTATGGATATTTACGCTTTGGAATGGGTTGTCCATTCCTCGTAAACAGAACTATCACAAGTTATTATGCCTTGTGAATGTAGTTTTGCTTTCTTTGTTTTTTTTTTTTGAGATTCAAAAGTGCTTGCTCATTCAAATAAATGCTTTGTATTTGAGATAACATGATCACTGTAATGTGACACTTATTTATGAAAAAGGTGCGCAAGAACCCAACTTTCGTAAGCAGAATAGAGAGGGATATTACATATTCGTAGCAATTCCACTGCTGGGACACAGGTAAACTTCAAGTCTCTTTATTAAAGACCATTTGATTATTTTGGTTCTAGTTTGGGGGCATGAGGACCAGGGTGTAAAGTTCCTCATCCCCCATAGAAAAGGGAGGATCCTCCGACCAGACGGGTGTTGTGTCTGGTGGGCTAACTGCCCGACATCTGTAAGTCGGGATTTTCTATATACGCTAATGTGGCGGATAACTTTGATAGCGCGATGCAGAATTGCCAATGTTAGTTCGCATCTGTTGCGATAGATGGCGCTGTCGCCACACTAGGACATGGTTCTCTCAATATTATTTCCTTCTCCGATCGTTTCGAATAAATTGTATTATTAAAATAAAATATGAATACAAATTACAATAAATTGATGTTGGTTTGAGAAATCGTAAAAATGGCAGATGAGCATTCCTCCCTCGAGAGTTATTAGGGTTAAATTGGTCGTTGTGGCGTACAGCCACAACGACCAATTTAGGGTTAGCAAATGAATGCTTCTTCTTTTTTGTAGTGTGTACCCTGGTATTAGATTTCTTATCGCGCTCATGGATCTCTGACTTGACTTTTGCATAATGACATAACATCACGTCTGTTAACTGACTTAAAAAAAATTGATTCTGATTAGTCCGTCTGATAGATTATCGAAAAATATTGGATACGTATTTTTTGATTTATCAAATCAATAAAAGTTGACGGAGATAAAACGTGTCAAAGATTTGAGTGGGGGTTGGTGACGTCACTAGCCCCTAAAAAATGCGTACTAATGTCTTAGAGTATGACGTCACACGAGTTTTCAAAGCACTGTATCGTCTTCATTGTTTGTTTACGCAATAAAAGAAAATATACGTGTCCAATATTTTTTGTTCTATATGCGGACTAATTAGTTTTTTTTTTGTTAAATACCCTATTCCCTGAGGGTTAGTCAGAGTTCCGTGTAGAGTAACTTAAAGTACACCCACATTTCGCCAGTTTTATTGAGGTGCCATGTAATAGGGAGCGAGCCTATGATAGGGTAGTTAACGGATAATCAGATACGAGTAGATTTCCAAAAAATATTGGACACATAATATATATTTTTTTCATTTTTCACGTAAACAAACAATGAAGTCGATACAGTGCTTTGAAAACTCGTGTGACGTCATATTCTAAGACATTAGTATGACATTTCTTACCGGTGAGTGATGTCACAACCCCCCACTCAAATCTTTGATGTGTTTTATCTTCGTAAATTTTT
Source organism: Diarsia rubi (assembly GCA_932274075.1). Taxonomy (NCBI): domain Eukaryota; kingdom Metazoa; phylum Arthropoda; class Insecta; order Lepidoptera; family Noctuidae; genus Diarsia; species Diarsia rubi. The sequence continues at coordinate 15,751,402 of OW026419.1, read as the reverse complement.
ATTGATTTGATAAAACAAAAAATACGTATCTAATATTTTTCGAAGATCTAACAGACGGACGTAGTTAGACTCATATTTTTTTTGTAAGTTAACCTCCCTATCAAATCAAATTCAAAACTCATTTATTCAAACTAGGCTGATAACCAGCACTTTTCGAACATCAAAATTTACTTTATTTTACTTATTTACAAGAGACAGCCCCCCAAAAACCTTATAACACTTTGGTCACTAGATCAACAAGGCAGAAAGGTGGCGTTGGCTTTTCATGCTGTCGAGAAATTCATTTCAGGACTGGTTTCCCGTCGGGACTGCGGCTTGTTCGAAAGAGATACCGCGGTCTCGACACAAAGGGCTAAGAAGGAACATTGGTGGTTTTTAGTCAATTGAAGTCTGACACTCCCTTTCGCTCTGTCCGAAGAGCGGGAAGGGTTATTTTATTATTTGCCACACCACCAAAAAAAAACTATACTGGTTTCATCACAAAGTGTTGCTGTAATATAAGTCGAAGTGATTTAATTTGTGTTAAGAGAGGGCATGCAACTTTTTATCTCTAATCAATAACTAATACAACTTCAGATTAGATAGAAGATTGTGTTAGTAAATAAATGTAACATTTTAAGTTCACCTTTTTCATCAGACCCATATCTATTTGTATGCAGAAAAGGTTTTGATCTTACTGTTTTTACTTTTCGATTAAGCACAAAGATTGCCAACTTGATTACGTTTTAAATACGCTCGCATTCGTCGAAACCTATATTCATTTCGTGATGGGAATCTGTATTGGAAAAAAATGGGTTTAAGTTTCTCATGATAATATATATTTTCAGATATTTTTGTAATTTTAGAGTTAAGATGATTTTTTTCTGTATTGGGTACACTACACTACAATTGGGTCTGCTAGGACTACTTATTTTAATTGGCGAAAAAACTTAAAGAATTCGTAAATAAAATAAGTTTAAAAGAGTAGGTATATATTACTTAGATGGTTTGGTCTTGTGGAGAGGATAAGTGAAGATCTAAAACCACAATGTGGCAGATGGTGAGTGATTATCCACTGATGGAAGTGGATGCTGTAAGAAAGACACACACTAACCTTATTGGTGAGGCTCTTGAGAAAGGACAGGTGCGTAGTACTTACAACTGACCTTATTGGTGAGGCTCTTGAGAAAGGACAGGTGTGTAGTACTTACAACTGACCTTATTGGTGAGGCCCTTGAAAAAGGACAGGTGCGTAGTACTTACAACTGACCTTATTGGTGAGGCCCTTGAGAAAGGACAGGTGCGTATAGTACTTGCAACCGGGTGCGTATATGGCAAAAACAGTATGTAAAGAACTTACCAGGGGTCGTTTTGTGGTTTCTGCCTACCCTCATGAGAAGGCGTGAGTTTGTCTATGTATATCCTTGAAAAACTATTTTAAATGGGTTCAGTACCGGCTTGCAGAAGGTACTATATATATTACTCTCATACTTCATCTTTATTTTAAAGCAAAATAAAAATAAAAATTAAAAAAATACATTTTGTACATGAAAAACATTTCAATCGGTATGTTTTTACCACACCAGTAACAACCCTAAAAGCAACATAACAGTCAACTGAGCATCCCACATTTTTCTCCAATTCCACTGCTCAGCAAACCGAAGGCACGAGTTAAACGAAATGAATTGCTCGGAGCGCTTTTCGGTTATTTATTCGAGACAGATCACGTTTTAATTTATCGTCCCAATACGCATTTACAATCAACCACACACGTACTCTAATAATCTTAAAAACCTCATACCAAAACCACCTCAATCTTAACAAACATACGGGTTATATTCGCTTGTATGTATGGCCAATGAGTTAAGCTTAAGTGTCATGTTGTACAAACATTGGCTCTCAAGTAAATTACAATTACTTGAGACACGCATCTGTACTTGAGATCCTCTCAGTGTTCTCTAAAATTAAGTAGGAGTTCTGTGCCTGAGTCGTTTGCATATAGAAATAAGTGGATCGGAATAGCTGTCAACGTCTCGATGACATAGTGGTAAAAGCCGGGAATTATGAGTCTGAGGATTTATGTTTAGTTTTAGGATTGAAAAGATTTTGATAATCATGGTCTACGAATACTTACAGATCGTGCGAATAATAGGCAGGCAAGCACCTAGAGACCACCCTAGGTTACTCCATATCTTGGTGTCAGAGTTCTTATGCCACCCAACTGCCCCATTTGGCTTTACATGCTGTTAAGAAATATTTCTCAGGCATACTGGTTTCTTCAAGATTTAATTAATGGAACTATACGCACATAAACCCAAAAACTCAGAGGTGCGTGTCTTGGGTTCGAACTTGGTAGTCCGACGGTCACACTTCAAATCAAAATTAATTCTCTATTCAAATCAAAATTAAATCTAATTTTAAACTCGGTATGCAGACCACAACATACAGAGAGTTTTCTCGGAAAGCACGTTGAGCCGTTAATCCCGGCTTCCTTATATCTTTGGTAGTCGTTATAGGCAGTCAGTGGCCTGTGTGTCTGACAACCAATCTGACCAAAGGGGTATTAGCCAGCACTAACTGGGTTGTGGAGGTCTGATAGACAGTTGCTCCATGTAAAATAGGTATTTGTATAAAGCTGCATTTGGTTGAACTGGAACCCGCCACCTACATAGTTGAACGAAGGTTAGGTAATTTGGAATAAAGTCTATTTTTACTTTGTGAGTGTTTCAAGCGCGTCTGACGGAGGCCGACCCCAACGCACCTCGGGATCTATAATAGGCACTTCAACGGTCAGACCAAAACCATCAATAACCCACGTCAAAACACAAAGCAAAAATGACACAAATTCGATACAAAAAAATGGACACCTCCATAAAAACTGTCCGTCCGGATAAAAGTTTCGCTCCGATACAGAGAGGGTCAGGTTTTAACCCACCATTATAACTGTGATGCTAAAATAATGGAGTAGGAACGTTCATTCCACTTGTCAGCTACAACGTATTAAGTGCTTTGAACCTGACCTTTGGCATTAAAGTTGTAAATCCCCTGGAGTCGGAAATGCCGGATAACTTTTCGTATAGTCCTCAGTTTCGTTAGTTTGTTAGCGAAAAATGTTTTAATGATGGAGATTAATTTAAAAAATGTTAATTGGCTATTGTTGGCCTGCTGGCCTGAACAAACTATGAGTAACTAATGCTTAGAAGTGAAGTTGGATATGAACTTTTGAGTATTTTGGGTTAGGTAGAGGTTTACCTAATAATGTACCCATATTCTACCAGTTATGTATTAATCCCATGTAATAGGCCATTGTCATTGAAATTGCCATCAACCGTGACTGCTACTGAGAAATTATTTATAGAAAAACCCAGTGACACTTCTCCCGGTGCTCTCAAAACGGTGAAGGAAAACATCGTGAGGAAACCGGCATGTCTTAGAATCATTTATTCGAAGACATGTGACATCTACCAACCCGCACTGGGCCCGCGTGGTGGATAGCCCATCCCTCTCCTAGAGAGGAGGCCTGAGTCCCTGCAGTGGGAACATTATAGGCTGATAATGATGATGAATGATGACTTCTCCCGAATCTGAGATCGAACCCACGTCGTCGGAGACACACGTCGCAATCAAAGGTTTCCGGTAATCCTACTTAATATTATTAACGCGAAAGTTTGTAAGTATGGATAGATGGATGTTTGCTACTCTTTCACGCATAAACATAATTTGGATAAAATTTGGTACACAGATAGTTTGTAACATAGGTTAGTTTTTATTCCGATTTTATCTTCCCGTGGGAATTTTCGAGTTGTAGCGGGCGGCTGTAACTTGTTCACGAAGAAACTGATTTATTAGTTAAATACATTAGGCATGTTTTTTTTTGTAATATTCAGCAAAAACATATTACAAAGTCTGCCTATAATAAAAGGTTTTTTAACAAATTCTTCCTTGTTTAACAATGTAGGTAATGAGATTAATGTCGCTTTCAACATCAAAGCTTCATTTTGATAGAATATTTTATTTCCAGGAATAAAATTACATAAAATTATAATTTGCATGAATAATTTAAAGGCCTTCATGTAGGTACAGACGTAGGTACCTTGTTATGGATTACAAAGTCTGACACAATTGTTTCATAAATTGGGACGTAGACTTTACATTACCGAAACGGACAAAACTCAACATTACAATCGAAATATTGAAAAGAATAAAACGTTATGTATGAACAGTAAAACTTGTTGCCTAGTTGTTTATTGGGGTCATTTTTTTAAAGTTGCCCCACACTAAGAATTTCTCCTGTATCGTGGGTGCGTTCACAAACATTTAAACTCACATACACATATACCCAGATCCGGAACAACTATCTGTAGGTGTAGGTCATACAAATATTTGTTCCGTGCGGGTCAAAGATCTCTCTAATACCCTTTCACTCTTCTTTGCGTGTGGGTTTCTACGCCCAATCTCCCATAAAAGCCTATAAGTCATCACGCTAGCATTTTCTATGCCACCCTCATCAACAATGTCCGTCTTCTGGTACCCACTGCGTAACATAAGGTCCCTTCTCACTGAATATCATCATCTGCCTAACCTTTTCGACGATACCATTCTCTTTATTCCCAAAAATATATAAAAAAACCCTAAGAACCGCACAATAACCTAACCTAACCTAACCCAGGTTAGTGAGGAAAGAGCAGACCTATGCTCAGCAGTGCGTCATTTATATGTTAAAAAAAAGAAACCACTTACTTAGAAATTATGCAATTCAACCTATCAATTCAGCCAATCATACTGTACAAATTGTAGGCCTCAGGCTGCCCACAACACCATAACCTCGTATTCCGCTATTCTTCTAGTCTATCTCAACCTATTTTAAGTCGCTGGACCATCAGGCTGTTGGATCACAACACGTTTGTATGAACGCGGTCTCCACTCTCGAACTCATTTGAATCCCGTATGGCTAAAACAAATAATGTTTCCTCGTTCTACCGAAACCTTTACCTTCAAATGTTTTTCCATATAATTTCCAGGAGTTCATTCATCAGAAAGAGATCCTCCATCAATACCAAGAGAGTGTCCCTAACCGAATTAGGAGCAATCGATTCAGTCACAACAAAAAATAACCTACAGTGTAAAATAATGGGTCTGTCTATTAAAAAAAATCTTTTATCAAATCCTTTGAACCAGGTGCTGTCCAAAAACTGTCGATCAATACCAATATTTTATTCATTCGCCAGAATCTGAAATAAGAGAAGTGTTCCGGCTCCTTAATGCACAAACGAATATAAATTCGGAAGATGTTTTCTATCAAGAATATTGTTCCAGTCACGATTTGAGGAAATCTCGATTCAAGTGGAGTTCGCTTTTGTACGTAGGAATCGAATAAACAGCCTTATGAAATATTTATAATGTGCGGCGAACCTTCGGTCGGTTGTTGGAAAATTTTCATCGACGCCGTTAAGCCTCGTATTCATTGGGAAACAAAGTTGTGCAACATTATTTGTTTTAGCAACATGTTTAGGAGTTGTAGAGGACATAATGTTACTATAGACAAATCAAATCCATGAACATTTAAACTGTCTCGTTGATTCAGAGCCATCGCAACCGCTGAGTGGGATCAAACTTAAGACGGCTTCGACCCTCACGCTAGACCAAGTGATTTTGGGTTTTTATGAGTAATTCTCAGTAGTGGTTGAATTTGTACCCGGTCAATTACCACTGGCGCGGCCCCTGTTATACTGGGTGGTCCAAATAGTGACCGAAACACCCTATGTACGAGTACGTTCCACAAATCATGCTAATATTATAGATGTGGGGTCATTTCTAAACTTTATCAAACTTTGGGTTTGAAAAGTTGTTCTAACAATATGTAATTTTTATACATTGTTTCCAATGCATACTCGGCTTTATTTGTGTTGGTGAAGTTTCTATCTAGAGTTGTAAAGTTTACAAACATTGAAACTTCTCTCGGTTATCTGTTCGCTTTGTGTATAGAGAACATTTCTGAACAAGAATTAAAAACTCGTTTGCCAAATCGTTTGCGCCAAATGGGGTGATCACCCTTTTCAGTATCTTTTAAAGTAGCTATTATTTATGTATAAAGGCACACACACATAACATACACGAGTCCAACAATATAACTACGAATCAGATGGTAAAAAAAACACTGTTTTATCTGCCCAGCCTTTACCCAACGTTGGGGTCGACTTTGAGCCTAACTGGATGCAGCAGAGTACCAACTTTTTACATGGAGCAACTGCCTATCTGGTCAGGTTCTTCACAGTTACTTGAAAATGAAACCGCTTTTATCAATACGTAAATCTTAGTCGCAAACGCTCTACGCATGAGGCCCTTTTTTTGGCGAGTGGAAAATCATCAAATAATTCCTAAAAACCCTGTTCCTTCTTAGCCCTGTAAGTCTAGGCTGGGATGGCATGAGGTCCTGAGTTTGTTTCCCAGATCAGGAAAATGTATAGCAATATTATTATAGCATTTCATATTTTCGAATCTGTGAAAATAAACTGCACCTACCTAAGTACAAGAAGACTGATGTCATGTTATATATTGAGTCTTTTCAGCATCATTTGTTTTACAGATTTTGGAAAAGAAAGAAATAGGTAATTAATTATTTCTTGCCAGCCTACCTTTTTTAAAGATTACTTGTATCAAATTTTAAATTGGTTTTGTTTTAAGAAACCAATCGGGAAGACAGGAATAAATCTCTAGTAAGTAATTACATTAAAAACTCAAACTTTAACATAAAATAAAAACTTCTAGTTTTAGATTAATTAATAAAAGTATAGGCGTTTGCCACTTAGTGCTTGAAATAATTAGGAAGATTCAGAGCAATTAATAGTAACTTTTTTTTAATTTAAATTACTTCAGTAGTGCACCCGGTTAGTTTAATTAAGTACTTTATTAAATGAAAAAAAAAATATCACCATACTCACCATCAACAGCCTATTATTATTCTCACTGCTGAGACACAGGCCTCCTCCTTTGAGGTTATGGGCTATAATCTACCAGTGCGGATTGGTAGATGTCACCATGTCTTCGATTTTTTTGGTTCTAAGACATGCCGGTTTCCTTACGATGTTTCACATGATGGGTGATGTGTATCCCGTCGGGGCCGCGGGTTGTCCACAGGTTATCGCGGCCTCGACATAGAGGGCGAAGAAGGAACATGGGTGGTTTTTAGTCAGTAGAAGTCTGACACTCCCTTTCGCTCTGCCCAAGAGCGGGAGGGGTTATTAGATGATTTTACAGCCACCAAAAAAAAAAAAAAGTATGTTGTATCATAAAATTTGTTTGTAAATATGTATGTAGGGGGTAATATCCGTCCGGAACTAATATTCAATTTTCTTTTTCACTGTATTTAATTTAATCGTGGGCGCCATAGGATAAAAAATATTATCATATCATGAATTAACCGAGCTATCAAATTTATTTCTAGAAAAGTCTCGGGCCAAGTGCTATTAGTTTATAACAAGAGGAACAATTAAATCGTAGCGCCTACATTAATTAATCTTCTTTTACTTCCTAGGATTACCCTGGCTTACTGCCAAGACGGATTTTTTGTTTCTGGTTTTCTTTTACTTTCAAATTAACTCATTTTTAACAGCTTTATAGTAATGAAATTTTAAATTATTTCCGTACCAATTTTCATCACTCTTTTTAAGTAGAAGATATTATATTTGCGTTTTTGGGGTGAATATCAGAATAGCAGTGTAGTATTTATATGATAGGAAGTTATAATACAGTGCTGTTTGGTAATTGAAATGATGTATAATATAACGCCTTGTAATGCCCAAAGAGAAACGCAGAGGTGTACTTAATAAGTACCTACGGCCTTTCGCCACTAATGTTTTGAAGTCAAGCGCAAACTCAGACTGGGTGGCCGCTACGAAGGAATTCCTGATGGAGACACCAAATAACACGTTTCCCAATCAAGGAATCGTTTGAAACCAATAGCTTTACAAGGCAGTCATAATAGTTATAAAATTTGCTCTATAAGAATAAGATACCTACTTGATAATACAACTATAGTTTTATTCCCGAAAGAATTGTTTTACAAGGAATGTTAGTTTGGCCTGATAAAAAAACCGGCCTGAAAAATTCAGACCTTGTTTCTTTTTGTAGGCACATAATTGCGTTTCAGAAAAAAACCAAATCGTGTTTACATTTCTAAACAATCCTCTCTCAATAATAATTTTCGTGAAGAACATTATTTTAAACAAGTACCTACCTATCTAAACAAACGAAGTAGCGCAACAATTACACTTCAGAATTGACAAAATTGAGTGTTGAAAAAGATAAGCTTAATAACGCTTTACTGCAGTACGATAAATAAATATTCTTTAATCTCCACTGCGCCAAGTCGGCATTCGGCTGTCGGCATTTGGCTTTTGGCTCCCGGCCTCGGTGAGACGATATCAATTAAAACGCTGAAGGCACACCCGTATAACTTCTTATCGTTCGCCGCCTGCCGTCTGCGAACAAAAGAAACGGTGTCTATCTTTCTATACTCTGACACTGCTACTATTGTAACTCGAATCATTAAACATATACGAGTAAAGTTGAAAGGTGATGTAATGGGGTTCATGACGACACATGACACAGGAGTATCAGAAAAAACTATACCTCAGTTTGTTGTTTGGATAAAAATACGAGTAGTTAAAAAACTAACAAAACCCGACTGAAAAAACATAAAAGCATAAAACAAGCACATTTTAAATTGAACAAAACTTAAAAGCAGCCATTCTAATATATTTTCATTTCATTTCATAATTTAATATTCAAATGAATTCCGCTTTTTTTTTTCAAATCCGCGATATGGCCCACAAAATCTGCAACTTTTCTTTGTTTTTTAATTTTAATGTAGCCAGTGACACTCGCGCCATCAAGACAAATCTAACGACGTATATTTTATTGAAATCCCTTCATCCGTTTAGGAGTTATGAGGGAAAAAGAGATAGACAAACATACACACACGCCAAACACATAACCCTCCTTTTGGGCTTCGCCGCAGTGGCTCCTTTTACAGAAAAATTTAAAGGAAGTCGTCTATCTTGGTGTGGATGTATTTTGAACGGATGATGATGCCATGACGTCTGACGGGGAGTGTGCAAGGAGAAAACGTGTTGCGCTGACCCCAAGAAGAATGGTACAAGGGCAGGAAGAAGAATGTCTCTATTATTGTTGCGTTGCGTTGAAAAAAGCCGGAAAGTTTCCCGTTTCTTTCGTATTTTTTCCGTTTTATTGGAAAAATATTATACATGAAATTTATGCTAGCCAATGTTCTTGAGTCTTTAGAAAGTTACATTAAAAAAACAAAAAAAAAACAAATTGGAACTTTCGGCATTGAACTACTAAAAAAAAAAAATTGAATAATTTTGTTATTCTATATTTTTTGTTTTTTTTTTATTATTTATTTTGATTGATCTGTCGAAGAAATTGCAAAATAATGATAAAAAGGGTAATGATGCTAACATGAATTTAAAAGTTGTTGATTAAAACTCTTAGTACCTATGATGCCTCAGAATTCAAGTAAAGGTGAAATAAAACTCACTTAAAATATGGAACAATATAACCGTTGCGGTACGAAATGACAATGCGATGATTAAATCTCCAATATTGGACGAAAACTGTGGTAAGAAATAAAACGAATAGTGTAGTAATAACCCCGCCGCTGTTTCACTCGTGTGGCACTAACTCCGCCTTTCCGGGATGAAATATAACCTGCTTCCGATGCTGGACAGGGAATTAGCCGGAACTTGCTGAAACTGATTTTTTTTTATTTTAATTTTGTTTTATTTGGTTTACCAACAATTGTTACACTGGTTATGAAATACCTTTAATAGATTTCCGACAGATATTTTTCTTGAAAATATTAACTTAATTGTTTAATTTGTATTAAAAAATAAAAATGAAAAGAAAGAAGATGGTAGGTGTTGGAAATAACCAGTGAAGGTTTATAAACCTGCTAAAAACTGACTGTTGAATTGTCAGGCCACTGACTGACACGCGACTAATGACTGTCAAAGATCACGGAAGAAACACGGTATGGAACTGGCTTCACTCTAAGCGGCTGATATTAGCAAACACCTATTAGATAATGTCCAATGAAACGTCATCTTACTTCCAAAACAAATCCGTGAATTCCAAACTAACTGCCGCACTCAGAGAGCTTAGTAAAGTTTGACATACTTTTGTATGACAAAACTGTCAATACCTTTACTAAGTGATGTACTAAGTAATCATTAAATATCTCTGAGTACCGCAGTAAATCTCTACAATAAACTAGTACGATTAGCATAATAATTAAAAGGAGACCTTAAATAGCTTGAATTCATTCCGGTCCGAGAGATAAAATAGGATAATGGAGAAACTGAGGCAGTTGGAATTTTAATACCTAATTACAACACTTTTTATCTTTAAAAAGTATTTTTTTGAGATAATGGCATTTTTACAAGACATTTAAATTACGGAGATGAAATAAATACTTCAGGATTCCCTTAGCTTGTAAAAACTGTATAAAATTTTGATACCACGACCACATCGTCGGTTTAAGAGGCGTGGGTATTATAAGCTTCCCGTCAGGGCTGCTGGTTGTTCGAAAGAGTGGACATGGGTGGTTTTTAGTCAGTAGAAATCTGACACTCCCTACCGCTCTGCCCAAGAGCGAGAACAATCATTTAATGATGTCTAACCCTCCAAAAGAAAAAGGCCCTAGTACGCGCGTGTCGAAAACTTAATCGAAAATACAAGTATACAGGTGGTTTTTAGTCAGTAGACCCATTACAGTCAAGTACCCATTGGTAAGACTGCTTGTCAAACTCTCTGGCCCCTGACTACCAGTAACTACCGTCAAATATCTTCAACTAGGTAGCTGTTGCCAGTGGCTTCACCCGCTACAACTCGAAAATTATCCCAATAGAAAGATACGATCGGAATAAAAACTATCCATTCATAGTATATCAGTTAAAATGTTTGCATTAAATACAATTAGTAGGTAAATAAATTCTTTAAATTATGATATTATGTGAAACTAGCACTTTTAATTTTAAAATCGAGGAATTTTCTGCGATAACTAATAGACCTCACAGTGATATTATATCAGCAAATGGAAATACTTAATACCTACATTAATTGTCTGGGCCTACAGTTTAATGCAGGGTTATTTGTTGTGACGAGGTCGACTTGCCTAAGCGCATTTCAGGCATAAACCATGTAGAATGACGCTATTGCCTCGGTGGTCTGGTAATTGTAATCGTGACTGCTTAGCGTGAGGTTTTGGGTTCAAATACCAGGTCTGGGAAAGTATTATTACGTTTTCTCGTCAGGAATTTTGTTTACATTTGTGCCTGGTTAGTGGCAAAAACTCGGCTCCTATGACATGAGACTGTAAATAACTGGTGAAATTTTGATGTACTTATAGATACTCGTAACTCCTCTCTGCGGGGAATACAGGTGTAGGTAATATTATAAGGTTATGTTTTCACAGTAGAAATTAACTTTATTATTGTCATTCGCACGTTCCATCAGAAACCTCTTCCATCGCTTGCCATTAGGCGTGATTGAGGTTAAGAGCAAACCTATTTAGCGGAAAAAAACACAGCTTTACACAGATGAAATCCCACCGAGCACTCTAATGAGAAACGACAGATTTTCCGTCCATGAAAGACTCAGCTCAAACTACGGTCAGTGTAGACGTTGTCTATCGACAATTACCTGCTTTCAATGTCTGCATAAGGACTTGTAGAATTACGCATGGCAGTGCACACTTAAGTACTTTTGTAAATTTCAGTTCGATTTTGATTTTATAGTTTTTTTTTTATTTTTTGATGGTGATATCTTATTTTTAACCCGATGTTGATGGTTAGTTCCGAAGTGTTTTAGTCACAAATATGTTTATTATTACCAACAAATAATACTAAAATTATGAAAAAAACTCAAATTTTGGGAAAAATTGTATACAATAAATTTAAAAATTCTATATATTTCCTGAACTATAAAACTAGTGGAAAATAAGGTCTAATAAGTAATAATTAAGTTATTTTTTTAAATTTTTGAAAATCAACTCTTTTGCACCAGAATTTGTTAACCCCCCTACCCCCTGCATGGGTGAATCTATATCTGTGGCCACAGTACTGCTGGTTTACTAACAATTATTACTTACCCTTACTATCTGCTAAAGGACCTGCACAATCATCAAACACGCATCGCGCACGCTTCCCTGATGTTATTTACGCCGTTAATCTCACAAGACCTTTTTCAGGTCGTCGCTCCACGTGGCAGAATACAATGATTTTTCATACAACAGTAAAGATCGACTTCTCGGATCAAGGTTGAAGAATTATTGTTAGGAAATAAAACCATATATTATTTAGATTTATTGTAATGGAACATTCTGTCTGTTTAGCCCGAAGGGTCGAAACATGTATAAGGGGTCTGTAGAGGTATTTACCATATCCTACGAACAAAATAATTATACATATATTTGTCTTTTAATTGTGTAGAACAACATACATTGATCATTTCACCTGAAAGACGTCGACTGTTGAACATAGGTGTGTCACCACATTGACCATTTCCGTGCTTCTCGCATCCAGTGGATCTCCGCAACCTTCACCCAGTCATCGGTCCACCTAGTGGGAGGCCTTTCAACGCATCGTCTTCCGGTGCGGAAGACGATGCGTTCGCTCCAGAACTTTTCAGCACCATCGGCCATCCGTTCCAAAAAAGACTACTTATTTATGGCCAACCATAAACAATTTAAAAAAAATACAAGATTAATCATTCGCTTGTTACAAGACAGAATAATTCCAACAAAAATATTACCACAAAAAAAATATTACAAGAAAAATTCAAGTTTCCTTCAGTTTTATTTTATTTTCCTATTTTCTAATAAGTGGCAACTACCAGTTGTGGTCTGTTGAATAAGTAACACATTTTCATACACAAAAGAGCTTTAGAGCTTTGAATCCGTGAAAATACGGGTTGAATTTTTTATTCTTCATATCCAAAGGAATAATGTTTGTCCGCGGATTTATAATGTAGGAGTTAGGGAAAAGTTTTAGTTATTGTTATACTGAGACGCAATGCTCTGAATTGTTCATTGGTTGTCGTAAGCCTAATCTGATACTGCCTGAATAATATTTCTAGGGTTTGACCTTCCATAAACAGGGTTTATATTGTTTCTGAATAATTTTAGTTTTATTCTACTGAAGTCATCATCATCTGCCTAGCCTTTTCCCAACTATATTGGGGTCGGCTTCCAGTCTAACCGGATGCAGCTGAATACCAGTATTTTACATGGAGCGACTGCCTATCTGACCTCCACAACCCAGTTAATACCCTTTGGTAAGACTGGATGTCAGACATTCAGGTCACTGACTACCCGTAACGACTGCCAAAGATCTAGATATGGCACCCGGGACCAACAGCTTAACGTGCTTTCCGAGGCACGGAGGAAACTCGGTATGTAATGGGCGGTCACCCATCCACAGATCGACCTAGGCAAGCGCAGCTTAACCTAAAGATCGACCCGAGTGGCAGTTCTTGTTAAGCCACGAGCTCCTCTACTAAAGCTCCTCTACTCTTTATTCTACTGAAGTGATCTTTTTAATAAACCCAATTATTTTGTACAAAGTCTGTTTTACATACCTAACGTAACATTACACCTGTATATGCGGAAAGGATATCCTGAAGTGCACTCATTTAAGTCACGTCAAAGTGTAAACGTTGGCAAATTTTTTGCCATCAACTAGATATAAATTCATCTCCGTGGCTGCTTCTGAAAAAAATCCTGATATAAAAACCCTTAACATAGAACCTCGCGCACAGCTGTCATACTTGCGACCACCAGAAAGGACTGCCTGTCTTTACACTTACAACCGCAACACCAACGAGCCAGTCCTGTCTTAAGGCGAAACTAGCGCCACCCACATAAAACTGCTTTTATGAATGACTAGCGGACGTCACGCGGTTTTACCCGCGTGGTTCCCGTTCCCGTGAGAATACAGGAATAAAAAGAAGCCTATATTACCCGGGGATAGTATAGCTTCCCAACGGTGAAAGAATTTTTCAAATCGGTCTAGTAGTTTCGGAGCCTATTCGTTACAAACAAACAAATCTTTCCTCTTCATAATATTTTTAGTCTAGATGTCAACTACAGGACAGAAGGCACATTGAGGGTTAATGGTGTACGGAATGCGTGGTGACTGTTTTGACAACACGTTTTTACAAACACGTGTGCTAAGTACATCTTTCTGAATCGGCATAAAACAATCTAATGATAATTAAAAAATATCTGGCCAGATATTTTTTAATTATCATTAGATTTTTTTATTGGTGGATTTTTAGGTTATGCAAGTCAGACTTGCACATGAAAGGTTCCGTACCATTGTAGTAGATAATAAGGCGCTAACAGTACCTAAACTAGCACCAACCACATCTTATGTCTTTTACTCTAAAATTTGAATTACTTACCTATTACCGCCAAAAGCGGCCACTTTTATCTTTAATCAGTAACTGCCGTACTCAGAGATATTTAATGATTACTTAACCCGTCACTTAGTAAAGGTTTGACATACTTTTGTATGACAAAACTGTCAAAACCATTACTAAGTTATGACCTAAGTAATCATTAAAGCTCTCTGAGTGCGGCAGTAAGTCTCTTAATTTATCAAGTCTAGAATCATGAAAAGTGATTTTAAAAATACTACAGGTTATTTACTAGCATTGTAGTGTTTTGAATTTTTCAAATTTGATGTGATTTTAGAGTAAAAGAAATAAGATGTGGGTGGCGCTAGTTTCAGTGCTGTTGGCACCATAAGTTATTGAAATCTATGCTAACAACTTAGATATGCGGAAACGCCTAATTTTTTACATAAACAAAGATAGACTGCGTACGAGAGACCGCGGACGCAGACTTTTTAACACAACGTGACCGTACTAAAATAGCTAGATTACTTAAACCACAGACTGACGTTATGGAGGATCTTTTGTCAGAATGGCAATGTAGGTGGGATAATTCCATCAAAGGCCGACACCTCCACCAGTTCTTTCCATCCGTTCGTGAGCGGCTGGCCAGGACATGGCTGGAGGTGGATCACTGTGTTGCCCAATTTCTCACTGGTCATGGTAACTTTAAGAGTAAATTATTTTCCTTCAAGCTTGTTGCGTCTCCTTTTTGTCAATGTTCTACATCTGACTGCGAATATGAACAATCTGCACATCACATTTTATGGGAGTGTAGTCTTTGGCAGAATGAACGTAATATTATGTTGGATAGTGTACAGGTTACATCCGGAGTTATTTACTATACGGACCTTGTAGAAACTAGAACAAATTTCCGTACGTTCAAGCATTTTTGTCATACCTATTATTGGAATCAAATATAACAGCTCACAACTTAGGACCCAGTAATATTAATGACAACAATATCCGTGGTGCTAGGCAACTGGGCTTATCCCAGTTGTATACGTCCGTGTGTGCCTATTGGCCTTGTTCTTTTCTGTCTCCTGCTGATATGGAGGGAAGTGGAAATTTCTGTTTTTCCTACTCCTCCGCTATTCTTTTCTGATTAATTTCGTTGCGGGATCCAAGACAGTCAAATCATTTCTCTGGGACTTCGTCGAGCTTCATTGTCTCGGCGCTTTTCTTGTGGTCGCCACTGGACTGGCCTGTTGGTCTAGTGGTTAGTGACCCTAACTGCTATGCCGGAGGTCGTGGGTTCGATTCCCACCCAGGACAAATGTTTGTGTGATGAGCACGATCATTTGTTCTGTGTCTGGGTGTAATTTATCTATAATATGTATGTATTTAGAAATATATAAGTATGTTTATCAGTTGTCTAGTACCCATAACACAAGCTCTGCTTAGCTTGGGACTAGATGGCGTTGTGTGATAGATGTGGAATATTATTATTATTATTATTATTACTGTTGATTCTGGCTTACAGAAGTTACAGTGGTTTGGGAATAGTGAGGCGGGCTTGTCCCATTTAAAAAAAGTAAAAAAAATAAACAAAGATAATATTATGCTACAATACTTTAATTTCCTTTCAAAACCTTCATTTAAAACCAAGTAACTCGGTTAAATCAAAATATCGTAAACGGGCGTCGTCTGGCGGTGTTTTAAAATTAACACAGCGGAACTTCAAAGTAAATAAAAGTTAAACTGTGCTTGAACCTACAAGGTTGCTCTATCTAATTACCGGAGCTCTAAAATTCCGAATCTGGGTTTTGGTTGGCGAGAAAGAAAATAAATATACACTGAAACTGTGGTTTAGTTTTAGAGCAGTTTAATTTGGGTAAAATCTAATAAACGGGATCTGTTAATTTTATCCTTATTTTAATTTTGTAAGAAAGATAGAAAAAGAACTGTCGCAGATACATGACATGAACACAAAGTTTTTTTTTCTTTAATTGTTTTGGATTTTTTGACTAAACAGATCAATAGAAAGTTAATTATCATTATGGGTTTCATCAACAATGATCATATATTATTAAGAGAATGTCCAACTTCAGTTATCTCGGCCAAACGATGTCTCACTTGCTGGAGAGTCAGAAGTGTAACAACACCTGCACTTTAGAGGATCTAAAAGTCGCCACAGACACTGCAATTTACTTGACCACATAATTATTGGAGTTAATGGAGTCGCGTCGCAGTGAGAACTTTAAGGAATTCGTGGTGCGAATTTCTTATTGTTATGTGCCCCTTGTTGATGGAGGTAGACTTTTGACTTTTTCTTTTGGAGGTTGGGAAATCATCAAATTACTCCTCCCGCTCTGGATGGAGCAGAGAGCGTGTCAGTCTTCTACTGACTAAAAACCACCCATGTTCCTTCTCAGCCCTTTGTGTCCGGGGCCAAGGTATTCTTCTTCTTCTTTATGGGGTTCAGGTTTCCACACTTAGTCCTTGAAGTGGACGTGTGTGTGGACTGGAAGTGTGCGTGAGCCATGGTGGCCGATTACTCCAACCAGCCCACCTCCCACCTCCCTCCAGAAGCAGATCAGACTTACCGGTCTCCTCATGGCATTCGCAAGGGATCTCGGTATTCCAAGAGTCTCCTCACGAGTCTTGGTAACGTCTGTGGACTCAAGGAGCACATGCGCCACCGTTTCCTCCGCCTCCATGCACGCTCTGCACATGGGACTGTCAGTGATACCTAGGTTGTGGAAGTGTTTATTCAGTGAACAGTGTCCGGTGATGGTCCACGCCACCAGTCGCAGGCTGTCTCTGTCCAGGCGCAGAAGGCGCCTGGTCAGCTTTATATCCAGGGATGGCATAGCTTCCTAGGATTGCCTACATCCTGGTGTCGAGACCCACCAATTTTTCACTTGTATTCAAGTGTGATCTTTTAACCAGCTTCTTAGCTGCTTGAAAGGGATGGGCACAATGTATTTCTTTCGACATTCACAACAGAAACTAAAGATTGGTTATTTTGTTTCAGCTCTCAAAACCGCAACTTTCAAACATTTTCCTTCGCCTCCTTCTAGTGTTCTTTCAGTGTCGTAGATTAGACTTTACGGTCCACTTAAAAGACAGATGCGGCTTCCAGTTAGATGCTATTAGGTGGGTCCGTATACCACTTAAGGATCCTTACTGTGGTTGCGGGTTGTACACTTGTCACCGCGGCCTCGACGTATAGGGCTAAGAAGGAACATGGGTGGTTTTTAGTCAGTAGAAGTCTGACACTCCCTTTTGCTCTGCCCAAGATTCGCAAACCCCGAAAAAATAAAAAAAAATCCTTACGGTTACATTTCGTACAACTACGTAAGAAGATGGGGGAAATTAAAGATAAGACTGGGTGGTCATTAATAATACTTATGTTTTTGTAGTTAATGGAGAGAACTGAAATGGATTATGATAGTGTATTGTAGGATAGCAATAAAATAATATAGTTCTAAAAACATTATTTTAATTTCGTATCCTTATCCCAATAGTTACCGACTTTAAAAAGAATATTCTAATTAGTCCATCTGTCAGATTATCGAAAAATATTGGACGCGTATTTTTTGTTTTATCAAATCAATAAAAATTGACGAAAATAAAACGCGTCAAAGATTTGAGTTTGGGTTTGTGACGTCACTTACCACCAAAAATGTCATTCTAATGTCTTAGAATATGACGTCACACGTGTTTACAAAGTATATCGTCTTCATTGTTTGCTTACGTGAAAAATGAAAATATACGTGTCCAACATTTTTTGGAAATATATCTGACGGACTAATTAGATTTTTTTAGTTAACTGCCCTATTCATTTGGGGTCAGCACTGCTTATCTTCTTTTCCATACTTTTCTGTTACTCGTCATCTTATCAGACACCCCCTTATTTTTATTTGCATTTGGCCACTAACCTAAGAAAACATTTGAACAGCAAGACATTTAAAAACCTTCCATTTTCAATTTTCTCAAGCAAAGTAGGTGCTACCGAGTAAGTACACTAACAGTCGATCAGTTTTTAACCTTATTACTTAGAGCATAGGGTTCCATCTTAAGATTAAAACCGTTGGATTCACTCGCCTGCATCTAAAGGTTGGTCACGTTTCTCTTGTGTTAACAATGACATCAATTATTAAAATAGTACAGGGCCACTCACAAATACTTAATGTCCCATTAAAATTGTTCTCACTTTTTTCAATGTGGACACCAATTGCGAGTCAGGCCACTTCAAACTATGGTTTGGTAGTCATAAGCAGTAGGTAAATTCCATTGAAATTAAATTTGGAAAAAAATTGCTAATCGACAAAATTATCAGGAAACAACAGGCAAACCATGGGAACTTCAATTGTAAAAATTCACTTAAAAGAAACCATTTCTTGAAGTTTTCCCATTCTTCATTACGTTTCGGGAGTTGTTTTGTTTAATATAATTACACTTTTTATTCTTCTCCACAGTAAAATTGCCAGGTAAAGTCTTAATTCCGTCAGTTTCCTATTGTTACAACTTTTCTTTGTTTTTTTGTTTACATAAAAATACGCAAATTGAAGGTTTTTTTTAATGGAGAAGCTTTTATTTAGGTATATTATCTTGGAGGTCGACTTCACGCTCTAGTTAGTACTAGGTGAGTTCAACTAGAGATACCAGTGAGGTCAGCAAATAATGTTATTATTTGATTGGTCAGCGTTGTGGAAAGAGAGGTCAATGCGAGACCTCGACCAAACCTAATTTCAAGATTGGCAGTGGTATAAGTACTCGTATGAGTTAGACAATTTTTTTTCTATTTTCGCAACACATCTTAACCCCTTTTACCTCCCCTTTTTTCACCTTAACCTTTTTTGTTTTTTTAAGCAACACGACACCTTGACTTAAAGAGTATCAAGTGAGCATGACTGCCTAGGGGTCGATGGATATAACGATTAAACCTTGATTCCATACCTACCCGATTTCTTGATACCAGTTCATGTATGCATAGTTCCATATACCTAATGGTCGATGGGGGAATGGAGCGCATTGCCTTACACTGGGCATATATCCAAGCTCTTAGCATTTACAGAGATATTCCTGTTGGGAAACATTAGAACCAGAGAATTTAACTCTGAACCTTATCTGTAGCTAGAGTGACGTTACACATAATTACACCAATATTCTTCCCATGTAAAAAAGCGTTAGTTTTTTTTATGTATGTATTAGTGTACCTTGCACTTGCTTTGTTAAAGAGTCTTATATGGAAGAGTCATAAATGGACAAGCTCGTGGCTTAATAATAACTGCCACTCGGGTCGATCTTTAGGTTAAGCCGCGCTTACCTAGGTTGGTCTGTGGATAGGTGACCACCCATTACATACCGAGTTTCCTCCGTAACTCGGAAAGCACGTTTAGCTGTTGGTCCCGGCTGCCATAATATAGATCTTTAGCAGTCCTTACAGATACTCTGGAAGTCTGACAACCAGTCTTACCAAAGGGTATATAGTATTAATTGGGTTGTGGAGGTCAGATAGGCAGTCGCTTCATTTAATATACTGGTATTCAGTTGCAGCCGGTTAGACTGGAAACCGACCCTAACATAGTTCGGAAAAGGCTAGTCATTGATGGTAAAAAGTCTTATATTTCTTGTTTTTTGCCACTCTTCTTATAACAACCAGCATCCATAAATGTTGTGTTTTAATAGAACAGGTATGCTGAAATAATGATGTTATAATTTTACACCTGTTTTCTTGGTTTGGAATGGTCGGACAGAGGTGTACACTTGTTAAAATGTATTTCATCTGATTATCGCGTGTTCGCATTTCCAAAGATAGCTGAAGTGCATACCTGTTCAAGGAGATTTTTACTTCCAAAAGCCTACATTGAGACCAAAATCCAGTCCTACGTGCCCAATACACACCTTTCTAAAATATTTTACCTTTCTTTTTAAAACAACAATAATTTGCTTGATATAATGATGTCTGCGGAATTACAAATGGGGACTGCAAATACGTTAAAACATTGTATTTACAAAGCAAATGGCATAAAATCTATAATTTTGTTACATTTTCAATTAACAATCGAGAAGTTATAAATTATTCATTGGCTTTCAATGTTGGGTTTTGTCATTAGGATGTTTTAATTGATTGAAGTCACGGGATTCTATTGATTTTAAAACAAATATTTTTTTTATCTTCATGCATAATAATAATATAATATTCGGAGTAAAATATTGGACTTTTTTTATTTGGGACAAGCTCGCCTCACTATTCCCAAACCACTGTAACCTGTCCTGTTAGCCAGAATCAACAGTGGCAACCACAATAAAGCGCCGAGACAATGAAGCTCGACGAAGTCCCAGAGAAACGATTTAACTGTCTTGGATCCCGCAACTAAAATTAATCGCGGAAAAGAATAGCGGAAGAGTAGGTATAACATAATTTCCACTTCCCTCCTTATCAGCAGGATACAGACCAGAACAAGGCCAATAGCCACACAAGGACGTATACAACTGGGATAAGCCCAGTTGTCTAGCACCACGGATATTATTGTCATTAATATTACTGGGTCCTAAGTTGTGAGCTGTTATATTTGATCCCAATAATTATGGGTATGACAAAAATGCTTGAACACACGGAAATTTGTTCTAGTTTCTACAAGGTCCGTATTTAACTCCGGATTCAACCCGTACACTATTTAACATAATATAAAGTTTATTCTGCCAAAGACTACACTCCCATAAAATATGATGTGCAGATTGTTCAAATTGGCAGTCAGATGTAGAACTTTGACAAATAGGCGAGAAAACAAGCTTGTAGGTAATTAATTTAAAATACTGGTATCTAACGGCATCCGGCAGACTTGAAAACCGACCCTAGCACAGTTGGGAAAAGGCTCAGCAGAAGACAATGACTTAAACTCACGTCATATTCCCATAGAGGTAAGCGAAAGTCACAGAATGACACCATTTTGTATGTAATTCACATTTATTACAAACACCAACCCTGCAAATTAATAAAAATATAAAAGTAATCTGCATGCTCATCACCGTGCCGATGATTGATTCGAAAAAGATTATGTCATCTCAGGCTTTCTTCTTACTTTTAATACACTTTTATTTTTTTCACAAAAAGTTACATCATCATTCTTTATTCTCATAAAAATCAGTTTCACCCTTACACGCTCGATACAACATTTTGTCGGGAAGCTTACTTGTTTTATTTTTATTACAACGGCTGAGGCACGATAACATAATTTAAGACCTTTATCGAAAGGTGGATCACTCCGGTAAAGAAAATTCTCTTTTGCTGTAGCATAGAAAATATCTTTATAATATACCGTATCTCGTTCCCCAGAGCTCGATCCTTAAAGAAAATGAACCAAAGATAAAGGACTCACGCTCATTGATTTAAGGACACTTCTAGAAAAATTGAGATGAACATTTCCAAAATACAAATTGATTGAAGGATTTTTCGAAGATTTTCTCGCCTCTGCCTCTGTTATTTCGTACTGTAATATCGTACTATATTGAAAGGAAAATTTATTTGATAGGATATCAAGTGACAATTTATTTGATGCCTACCGGAGATAAGTTGAGATTGTTTTATCTAAAACTGAATGTAGTTAGGAGAAAAATTGGTATTAAGAAATCTTATAACCTCGATTTAATCATAATTTAATATCACGAAGCCAAAGTAATGAGAGATGCTTGTAGGTAGTAGTTTAATAAAGTTAAAGGAAAAATACATAGAAAAATCTTACTTATCGTGGAATATCAGCAGAAAGATCAGCGATGATATAAGCGACGGCTGTCCAGAATGCAGCCCCTAGATCAAGGTTTTCTGTAGTTTCAACATTCATAGTATCTCCTTCAGTGTGGTGGAACCAGAAATACTTAGAATTGTCATTGTGAAGACTTGCTCCAGGTATACCATTGCCAGTAAAGATACCAATATCAGAACCTGGACTATCACTTTCTACAAGAGTCGATGCATTAATTGATTGGAACAGCTTTAAAACTTCCGCAACAATACAACGCGCTTTATAATTGCCACCGACTTCTAATCCCAGAGGAGCGAATGTTCCTTCATCAGACTCCATTATAAAGTTAATATTGTGACTCTCGTTTAAGTGCGCCTTCTGATATGCGTATGCACCAATCAGACCAAGTTCTTCAGCTGTCCATAAAATGGCCCTGATGGTTCGCTTCGGGACCAAATTCAGTCGCTTAAGAATCACGGGGGCAGCCCAGCTGATAAAAAGGCCACCTCCATCATCCATTGCTCCTTGTCCAACATCCCAGCTATCGATATGTCCCGACACTATGACGAGCTTTTCCGGGTCTCTTGATCCTTTCAAATCAATGAGTGTGTTTCTTGATACCTTTGTCTCTAGAGTTGAATACATTAGAATGTGCAGTTTGACTGTCTCACCTCGGTTAATTATTCTGGTGATCAAATCAGCATCTTCTAAAGTGATGGCTGCCGTTGGAATTGGCTCCACACCATCTTCGTAGGTTTGGGAACCTGTGTGTGGGGCATCAATTGAAAAGGGAGTAATAGACCTCACCAAAGATGCAATGGCTCCTTTCGCTGATGCTTTACTCGCTCCTTGTGACCTATATACTACAGTTTCACCATAGGTCGTAAAGATTGGTACATAAAGAACAATTTTGCCTTTGATTTGATCAGGTGGTGTATTATCCAACTGCGTAAAATTAGATATTACTATAACTTCAGCTGTTATTCCATCTATAGGTGTGCTGACACTACGCCCGAGTCCCAAGACCGATATCTTCTTTTTTCTTGGTTCAAGCATAGTAATTGCTTCTGCACCTCGTTCCCAGCGTGGAACCTGAAATATAATAATATGGGATCATTTTACCTGGCATACCTAGCAAGAAGATACTAAATGATTGAAAGTCTGTGTATTTAAAAAAAAAAGAAATTAATATTGAAATTAATATTTTGCTCATTTGGTTCATGAATACCATGATAATTATATTATCATATCACACCTATAAACTCTGAATGGTTATGCAATAGAATCCCTAATAGAAGCCTCTTTTTACCAGTCATGTCATTGTGTGGAAGTATTGGGCCACAAATCAACTCTCCTCATTGATGAAATTCGCGATACAAAAACCACAAATAATTTGCCCGACCCAGGAATCAAACTCATGCCCAGCAGTCTCGTTTGTGAAATTATTGCATTTACTAAACACATGCATAGCTCACCTGGACTTCTTCAGTAACAACATCCTCTAAACCTTCTTTATGAGACAGATCGATCATGTAATCAATAGCATTTTCAAGAGTTATCGTTCCCGATGGCCGAGCTCCAAACTTATCCACAAATTTCGCCAATCTGTAATTAACAAATAAACAAGTTTAAACCTTATCACAACCACATCATAGTAAATCTCCCCTAGCTTGACTAGCGTGAACACTTACTCGTCATAAGTTTTCCCTTTAAAATCACCATCCAGAACATATCTCAGTATCTGATCCCTAATATTTTCGTAACCCCAAATCTCTTCAATCAATTCATCCCCTAACGTTTCCCGGCATGTATTTGAATCTCTGTTCAGAACCTTGGCTTCATTCGCAACGATAATAAAAAGGGTTACCAATACAATACGATAGAAATACATTTTTCTTCCAATGTGTCTGAGACACTGATGTCATGATAAAACGAGAGCTCTTTTGTAGTATCTATCTTAGTATCTTATCGCGATTGATGGCCAAATGTCTAAAACGTCTATACGATTACTTATGTCTGCGTTTGATAGACATTTAGTACTCGAGAGACTTGAGAGTATTTCATGAGGATTTCGTTGATACTCGTAATTATCTTATCAAAATGCGTGTGAAGCGCAATTGCACGCATACCACTTGATAGTATAATTTCAGATCATAGTATAGACACACACACTACAGATTCCAGTTTACTTAAATGCCATGATACCACTGATATACAGGGCCCCGAGTCTGCTATTCAATAGTGTCAGAATGATCTATCACTGATCTCATAATTATTGATTTTGACAAGTTTGGTGTTGTCAAAATCAACAATTATGAGATCAATCGGGGCCCTGATTATCTGAGTGCTAAGATGCTATTGATGGTAAATGTGATTTGTCATAAATGTTCACTAAATGACCTGTGGGCTAGACCCGCATAAGATCAGACTACTTAGTACTCGTATTTTTTTTTCAAATTATCATTGAAAAAAAATATGTTGGTGGGGAACGATGTGCCGAACAAGTAGTTCTAAACCATTACGTACATCACATCATTCCAACCATTACATTAAATCAAACGTGTGTAGATGACCCTTCCACCATTTTTTTTTGGTGGGAAATAAATCATGAAATAACCCCTTCCGTTCTGGGCAGAGCGAAAAGGAATGTCAAACTTCTACTGACTAAAAACCACCCATCTTCCTTCTAAACCCTTGTGCCGAGGCCGCGGTATCTCTTTCGAACAACCCGCAGCGCCGACGGGAACCCCTCCACCCTGTTTTTGAAATCATTCATAAAAGTAGTTTAAAATTGATTGAGGTTTGCACGTTGTTTTGCTAATTCTGCTGTTTTATGTGCTTTACTGGAAATGTTATAGTTTAATTTAGCTGCGGATACAAGTCTGCAAAAGAAACTTAAGGGCATAAATAAGGTAATGTGTCATACGGGTTTTTATTATTCAAGATTTGCTGAACATTAAATACCATTAACAATAACCTTGAAAATAAATTGCACAACACTATTAACCTAGATAAGACTAATTTAGAAAATAGCTACTTCAAGAAATATCAGACCAACTGTATGAGGAGAATAAGTAAAAACAGCTGTAGTAAAATTACTTTAAACATAGTTAGTTAGTTGAATGTCAATCACTCACTTGCAAGAAGCTTCACATTAAATCTTCTTTAGTTAATGGCACTTTATCGCTAATGAAATCATTAAAATAATGATTTCATTAGTTTGTTGCATCAAACTACTTTAAGCTAAAAACTTGATCCTTTAACTAATGAGAGCATTAAACATTGTTGCCAACATTAAATTTAAAATTTGAATGGAATGAACGAGTGGTTGCGTTTTGTTTTGAAAAGTATTCACAATTTGTGAAATAATTGTCCCCCAATAGCTGGTAGTTTCCATATTTGCCCCTCTCGAAATCTGCACACAAATGTGAGTTGTTGAAAATGATACAATCGTGCACCGAGCCGGGCCAGCGAGCTATAATATCCCTTATTTTTAGTGATGCATCACACACAACTTGAACATTTATGGAAAAATATCCTTTTCTGCGGTGGAACATTTCAGCTGATGACCAATGCTGTTGATCTTTACATGAGTGCAGTCAAGAGCTCCTGCCACACGTGGGAACCCATCAATGGTATAAAAATCTTAAGCTACTTTTCGGAGCTCATTCCTTTCAGGCATATTGATATAGGTGGAGCTTAATGCAGCCATCTTGCAAGACACTTTTTGTACAATCCGGCAAACTGTAGAGCTGTTTATGTTCGTCAGATCAGCTAGTACCATCTGGAAGGTCCCCGTCGCGAAGAACCACAAACAGATTAGAAGCTGGGTAAGACCACAAATGGCCTTACTCCTCAGGGTCTGTGGCTCCAGATTGAGGCGGTCTCGAAGCTGCAGCACTGCCTCCTTTGAAATTTGGTAGCGCAACCGGAACTCTTTTTCATCATGTTTTTCGAATAAAGTTATTCTGTCTGGGATCTGGCGGCGGCGAGGAACATCTTCTGGATCAGACAGCGACGATAGGCTGGTCAACGACATATTCAGCAGCGAAAATAAAATTAAACACTACGTAAAATCGGTTTAATGGCCCGTCGTCGACCTATTAAAAATGATAACCTCTAAAATGTAATTTAATGAGCGCTGATGCGCTAAAGTCGCTTCGTGCAATACAAAATACCGTTAATGGGTGGTTTGACACTTCATTAGATAAGTTTGACATTTTCATAATTAACATTTAAAGGAGCTTTAAAATGCATCTTATTTTCTTTCCTGCAATGCTTTAATGAAACATTAGGATTTAAAGTGGCATTAAAAAGATAAAAATCTTTCTTGCAAGTGAGTGTTAGTGTCATAGAATAAAAGATATCATTTACTGACAACTAACTTTTATCTAATAATTTTGTTAGACGTCATCCATCATGCATCTATGATGATTCTTCATGTCTTAGTTCCATGTAATAATTAAATAATAACAGACATCACGCGGTTTCACCCGCGTAGTTCTCATTCCCGTGGGAATAAAAGGTTCTCAGGGTGAATTTAGGTTTCTTATGGTGAAAGGATTTTTGAAATCGGCGCAGTAGTTTTTGAGTTTATTCATTACAAACACACACACAAAACATTTTGGCAATTTCGTTGTGAATAAAACCTTTTATTTCATTTTATTACACGCTTCATTCCTTTTCACGTGTTTTCACTCATTTTAAACCTTCTATACAGGCAAGTAATATAAGACTGCAACAGATTTCTTAGTGAAATCCTTCAAAGATCCAATTTAGCAGCACAACCAATATAATTCACAACAATACTCACTCTTCATAGGTCTTCCCTTTGTACGCACCCGATATCGTGTAATTTATTATTTGATTTACTACGTCTTGATAAGACGCAATTTCCTTTACCAAATTTGGATCAAGAACACAATCATTGGAATTAAATATTATTTTCTTTTTCTGACACTTTGATTCGAAAGCTAAGAGCAATGTTAAGAAAGCAAACGATTTTATAAACATTGTACTGTGTACGTCTGCTCTTGGCAACTGTCCATAAACAAATAGTAGAGTGGAATATAAATGGAGAACAATTGTGTGAGGGACTAAATAAGGCGGTCAAGTGTGACCAAGACAGACGGGCCTAGCTAAAATAAAGCCAAGTGCGAGTCGGACTCGTGCACCGACGGTTCCGTACAAACAAAGTTTTAAAAAACATATGCTTTTCGCAATTCTTCCTTTATCTGTGCTATAAGCCGTTGCTTTGTACCATATTATAAAATTTTGAGTTCACGAGAAGTAGCCTGTAGGTTTTCATTCCCTTTTTTTTATTGTGGGCGTGAAAATCATCAAATAACCCCCCTCCTTCTCTTGGGCAGAGCCAAAGGGAGTGTCAGACTTCTACTAACTAAAAACCACCCATGTTCCTTCTTAGCCCTTTATGTCGATGCCTCGGTATCTCTTACAACAACCCGCAGCCCCGACGGGCGTCGGCCCTTGCGGGCCCCTTCCACGTCGCTGACATCTCCTTGAGGCGCGCGTGGAACATGAACGCGCCGACGAAACGGCCTGTCATCGGCATAAGACGGACGGACGGCGAGCTAACATTCAACGTCCACAGGCACGCGCCTACGGTGGCCGGAAGCCGTCTCGTGGCCCCCGACGCCCGGAGCGTCCCCTGCGACGGCCGGTTACGAGAGGCTCTCTCCCTCTCACACTCCGCCACCTCCTCCGCCAGCATCACTGCTTCGCAGGAGGCGACGGCGTCCCATTCCATCTCGCCCCGGACCATGGCATGCACCAGAGCCGGACGCGACAGGTCGCCGCCGCCGATCGCCGCTACGAGAACACGGTGAAACTCGACCCAAGCGAAGTGGGCCGCCACTACGTGCCCCACGGTGTTCCCCGGCCGATCCTCACAGTGGTGACATCCAGGCGCTTCCTCGTTCCTTTTAAAGGTCCCTGTCTTCCTCCGCCTACTCGCTGCCCACGTCACGTCTGATGAGCAGACGCGAACCAGAGTGAAGCAAGTAGGGTTTCTTTATCCGACAAGTACACCGCCCGAGAACCCGAACACTGTTCACGTCTCTGGGCGGTGCGACCGTCGCATGTCCCTCTTTGTATGGTCTCTCACACTTGGACCTTTCCGGCATGAGTATATCTACCGGCAGAGCTCCAAGGATCATTGAGTGAAGCCCCACCACGACGGCAACGTGGGGACACTCCGGTTAGGGGGTTTTGATTCCCTTGCGAGTGTTGAAAATTTGCGGCATAAACGGCTGCATCTTTTGATTGCATTGGCTTAGAAGTTTGTTTTTTCACTGCTTTTTGGGACAGTACCACCAGTGACCTGAGTATTTAAATAGTTTTTAGCTTGATACTTCCACGCATTTCTGAGTACGTGCGGACGGACAACAAAGTGATCCTGTAAGGGTTCCGTTTTTTCCATTCGTTTTTAGGGTTCCGTACACCCTAAGAACTAATGGAGAAAACGTAGCGACCAAAATTAAAGTTTTGAAGATTTTATCACTGGAGACGACAAAAAAAGAAAAAAAAACTAGTTTTCAATTAGGAAAATTTTATTCTAGTTTCAATTACAAAATTATTCTACGTTACGTTACGTTTAGGCCTCTCACTAGGCGGACCGATGACCTTGTGAAGGCTGCGGGGATCCGCTGGATGTGAGACGCACGGGAACGGAAAATGTGCCGACACTTGGGGGAGGCCTTTGTCCAACAGTGGACGTCTTACGGCTGAAATGATGATGATGACGTTACGTTTATATAAGGTGTTCGTCAATAGCTTATGGTCGTTGAAATTTTAATGTGCATTGTTAGAAGGTTATGTAGTGTGTATGATTGCCAATGTTCTAGTAATTATTACTAGTACGATGAATCAATCAGTCTCAACGTTAGATGATAACAGTAAAAGCGGTTGGCATTGTTTACTTACTCAGCTCGATCAAGCTTGGAAATGCTCCGTTTTTATCAGTTGTATGTTATCATAAAAATGAATAGATCTAATTTTTTTTTATTTTTTTTTAAAACGTTGCCCCACACTCAGAATTCTCCTGTATCGTGGGTGCGTTCACAAACATTTAAACTCACATACACAAATACCCAGACCCGGTACAACTATCTGTAGGTCATACAAATATTTGTTCCGTGCGGGAATCGAACCCGCGACACGCAGCGCAGCAGTCCATTGCTTGAGCCACTGCGCCAACCGTGCCGTCGAATTCTAGATGATGATTACTCAAATCACTATATTTTAGAGGTCATTCAGGCGGTACACAAGACACATCATGTAGCGACTGACTATCTGTTCTCCACACAGTAATTGGCCTTGTTCTTTTCTGTCTTCTGCAGATATGGACGAAAATAGAAATTAAGTTTCTCCTACTCTTTAGTTATTATTTTCTCATTCGTTTTGTTGCGCGATCCAAGAATTGTTCCCTGGGACTTCTTCGAGCTTCATTTTAATAATAATAATTTAATAATAATTTATTTATTCTTTAAAATTAGACACAATAATGTTGAACAGTTTTAAATGCAGTTAGAATTAAGTACGATACATAATATGAGCAACTGTGCCCGAGCTAGTTGCTCATATTATGTATCGTACTTAATTCTAACTGCATTTAAAACTATAAACATTATTTAAACATTGTCTCTGCGCTTCTCTGATGGTCGCCACTGCTGATTTTGGCTGTCAGGAATTGCAGTGGTTTGGGAATAGTGTGGCGGCCTTATGGTTGTCAGACTTTCGGGTTTCAGATAACCCATTACAACTCCCAAAGATAGCAGACGTTCAAAATATCAACAGAGACAGACTTACAGCATTCAATTTAATAAATGGGTTAATAAGGTTCCTAATATCATTCACTGAATCGAGTCATTGTCTCTCTTACAATGAAGGCGCACAAAACACCGGCGGTACTGATCCATTCATGATAAAAGACGCCTTATTTAACGAACAATAGTTCTATTAAGACTGAGATAGTTAGGACTTGAACCAGACTGTTTATTTGATCGTTTTCATAGAATATAATTAATTTTGGATTGGACCCTAGGGTAAAATGCGTTCTATATTGTTTAGTGAACGAATGGTTTTCGGAAATGACCTAAGTTGTCAGGGTGTTGTTAGCGTTGTGGTAAGGGTACCCGTCGTGCGGGTAGTTTAAAAGAGATACCGCGGCCTTGACACAAAGAGCTAAGAAGGACCATGGGTGGTTTTTAGTCAGTAGAAGTCAGGCACTCCCTACCGCTCTGCCCAGAGTGACCCATTTGATGATATCACACCTTCCGAAAAAGAAAAGAAAATGGCAATGGGTAATAAATAATTCAGGGATAAGTGATTCTTGCCAAGGTTGGTTTGTGGATAGGTGTCCATCCATGATACATATACACGTTTTGTCCCATGGTTGTAGGTAAAAACCCCAGAACGCTAACTGCTATGATCAAAACGCGGAGTGCGTTTGCTTCGCCCGTCTCTCATACTTCTGGCCATAATTGCATGCCGCCATTGTGCATTCTACGCACCTGACCTTTTCGAAAGATATCACTAATAAGGTACGGACTTCAAAAGGACATAATTATGTAATTTATAATATACTAGCTGAACCCGGCATGCCTTGCAATGCCCTTTTTCCTACCTACTGCCTGCCTACTACCTACCTACTACGTACCCACCTACCTACGTACCTACTACCTACCTACTGCCTGCCTACTACCTACCTACTACGTACCCACCTACCTACGTACCTACTACCTACCTACCTACTACCTACCTACCACCTACCTACCACTACCTACCTACCTACTACCTACCTACTACCTGCCTACTACCTACCTACCTACTGCCTACCTACCTACTATCTACCTACCTACAATCTATCTACCCAAAAAAAAAAAAAAACTATCCTATGTCCGTCTAAGCTACAATAGCCGTCGTTCTAAGCTACAATTTTCAACCAAATCGGTTCAGCCGTTCTTGAGTTATAAATAGTGTAACTAACACGACTTTCTTTTATATAAGTATATAGATTTTTACAGGTGAGAATTTTAAATAATATTGCAAAAGGAGTTGTAAGTGGTGTTCTGTGGTTTCTGCCTACCTCCATGGAAAAGAGGCGTAAGTTTATGAACATAATGTATATAAAATCTATCAAAATCTACCGAAAAAGAGCACTTTAAATCTGTCGGACAACACAATAGTCGTTTTTAGAGTCAGTCAGAGCATGGATTATTATGAATAGTGCACATCCGTTACTGACCAATCAAAATCTATTCCAATCGAGCGTATTGTACTGCGAACGAACTGCGGGTCTAAAATGGAAACTTTAGCAGATCATAATATGAATTGAGTTAAAAAACGTAAAATGGACCTTTAATAATAGTAACTGCGTCTGAGAACTGCATCTGGACCTAAGGGCTCCCGTAAGTTCATAATATATGAAATCCTTGGCTTTTTGTACCTGAAAATTAGCAGAGAGATAGAATATAGATAAGACATTTCAGGTAGGAACAGATTTTACGACAGGTCCGGTTTAAGAGAAAATAATCGCTTCTATTGGCATTTGATTTGACATAGTACATCCAGAGGCAATCCAGATTTTAGACCCGAGAGTCAAAATTTCCATGCGAACGAATTCGAGTTTAACTGGGCTTTTATCCGCACTTAGCATCTTGATTGGGCCATTGTGCGTGATGTTTAAATATTACCTACTCCAACCAACATTAGTCATCCCAGAATTGCAGCAGCCTTCCCAGACTGCTGCCGGCTTCCGGGAGGATTAATGGGGATCTTAGAGTTTGCGCCAGGTGATCTGGCACGCTCCTGCACTCTAGGAGTACGTGGCGTAGCGTTTCTTTCGCCTCCATGCATCCTCTCAGCCATGTTTTTATTTGGGCCTGGGGCAAGGCAGTAGTAGTTTCGGTCCTTTGAGCCCCTCTTGGCCAGCTCATCCGCTGCGTCCTTACCCAGCGAGTTGCTGTCCTTTTATCCATTGCCATTACACTATTCATGGTTGCAATGGATTGGAGTGCATTATGGCATTCCAGTATTAGGACAGAGGTAATTGTGTTGTTTTTTATGATTTGAAGCACCGATGCACTGTCTGAGATTTATCCGTGGGTGCCTCAAGGAGTGGTACTTCCTTCAAAAATATTGTACAAAATATGTGTGTTACAGTTTTTATGTGAGTTTTACATGTGTAACTGGGATTTATGTTTATGAGACACGATCGGACTAATGCCAGATATCCCTCATCTATATAAATAAAAAGAAAAATTCTGAATGACTGACTGGCTCATCAATGGCCAAATTTTGCGGTTTTGAGGTTCCCTCAATAATGTAGACTAGAAATAGAGGACGAAAGTTTGTATGGAAAATCGAAAATTTTGCATCCAGGCGAGCCAATTTGCGGCCAAAAGCTAGTTTGTTATACAACTATTCGTTATGTTCTGTAGTTGTGAGAATTTCGCGAATAATTATTGAACAATTCACGCTTAAATTGAAGGATAAGGAACTGAAGAATACCAACGTATGTTTTTTAGCGTATGGTACGTTAGTATGCTTAAGTTCTTAAGAATCTAACTCATCTAAACTCGTAATGACAACGACCTCTGTTTCATTTTGTTTATCAAATACTTTCACAAGAAGCGACAGTGTTTCAGTAATGCATTCATTACTGAAACATTGTCGCTTCTTGTGACAGTCTACTAAATAAAACACCTTTCAAAGAAAAAAGACTTGATTTCAATCGGTTCATCAGTTCAGGAATACGCCAGACAGACACACAGATACACCTTTTCTTTTAGCCAGGTCAGCCAACTTGAATCTAGAACTAAATAGGAAATTGAATAAGTATTTAAGTACAGTCGCAATCAAATTGTAACCCATCGAAAATAGATTTCCCTATAATTATATGAACATATCAAAAAACCTTTCTCACAAAATAGTCATGAAATCTTGATATTGTAACTCAGTTGCTTGATCCAATGCTGGCGGACGTGTTTTAATGCCGACACTTAATTAGTGGCCATAAATCATGCTTGTAGTCTCAGACACACGCTTCTACATGAGTACATGTCAGCTACATGCCCTACATTGATTTACTCAATAATTAATATAGAGTGCGCAAGTTAACCCATTACTGCTATAATGTTGTGTATTTTAGTCGAATATACTAAAGGATTAAATGCGGAAATGCATATTTTGTCTTGGAAAAACTCAGGCAACACGACGGAAAGACTTTGTGAAGGATGATATGGCTAGAAAGGTGGTGACTGATGACGAGTAATCGAGAAGTATGTAAGAAGAAGGCATGCCGCGTAAAAGGGTAGTTAACAAAAAAAAACTAATTAGTCCGTCAAATAGATTTCCTAAAAATATTGGACACATATTTTTTCTTTTTTCACGTAAACAAACAATGAAGACTATACAATGCTTTGAAAACTCGTGTAACGTCATATTCTGAGACATTATGACATTAGTATGACATTTTTTGGCCCCTACTCAAATATTTGACGCGTTTTATCTTCGTAATTTTTTATTGATTTGATAAAATAAAAAATACATATTCAATATTTTCCGATAACCTAACAGACGGACTAATTAGAATCATATTTTTTTAAGCCACTAAATTTCACTAATATCAAATAAATTGGGGAGAATGCAGGAGAATGATGTGAGAGGCTCTTGTGTGAACAGTATCTAACTCTATAATAAGCGATCTTGTGTTCGGCAATGGTGCACGTTTCAGATTGACATTTATTTAAGAAAAATAACTGTTGACTAATGATGTGCAGTGATGGAGCAGTGGTGGCTCAGTGGTAGCGTCCCCGAATTACGAACAGTGAGTCGTGGGTTCGAACCCAGTCAGGCGCATTTCTTTGTGTAATTTATTTCATCACCACTGTTCTCAAAACGGTGAAGGAAAACATCGTGAGGAAACCGGCATGTCTTAGAACCAAAAATTCGAAGGCATGTGACATCTACCAATCTGCAAGGGGCCGCGTGGTAGATCATAGCCCATCCCTCTCCTAGCATGGAGGCCTGAGTCCCTGCAGTGGGAACATTATAGGCTGATGATAATGATGATGAATGATGTTGCAAAACAAATTGTAACCACAAAGAACTTTTTTAGATAACAATGACAATGTCAGCTGTCATAAGGCAGGTGACGTTGAGTTAGGGTCATTTGAACATTATTTATTTATTATTTTCTTACTTTTATTAATATTTAATGAAAGGAGAGTTATAGTTTTAAACTAATGTAATAGACACTTCCTATATTGCCATTTCACGGGCAGATAATTTATGTTAATCATTCTACGACTAGATTCTCAACCAAAGTAATGATTGTGGGACTTGTATGATCGAATAAATATATTAATTTTAACAAAACCATTAATAATATAACCAACTTAATAATATTATTAGTACGAAAATTAATTGTTCCGTAGATTTTAAATTGCAATTTATAAAGTTAAATTCTTGCAACTCAGACCATTATGTGTTACTGTGGAACACGATCTATTATTGATCTTCAAATGATAGTCAAGTCCAAAGGTTTACCGGGATTCCTGAAACTACAATTTATTTCGGAAAATCAAATACGAAAGAGAATACCTTTTCTGTAATATTTCCTTACAAAGAAAGTCTGAACACATAGTAAGCCTACTAATTACCCCAACTTGAAGATACAAGCCCCATTACACAGAAAGTTATTTTTCCAAGAAAAATAACTCCTACACAAAATGTTGGCGTAGATAAGTTTTTATAAGCGCCTAACTTGTAAGTATAGTAGAAGGGATGAAAACACGATGTTTGGAAAACTTTTGAGGGAATTCAGACCTCAAGGGAGTTCAAAAGAAACGAGTTTTAAGGAAGAAAAAAAAATTTGGAGTGTAATTACTTTTCTAAAATATTGTTGCTGTTTTTAAGCTTGGCTCAGTGGCTGAGCGATGGATTCTATGCTGCAAATTGGTAGCATTTTATTCTTATATTGAGCAAACATACGCGTATATTGTATGATCTTTATGTATGAAGATTGTGTGCACAATTGTATGAATAATCACATCCACTAAATGTTTCCTTATTTGATGAACTTATAATTTATGTGTATGTGTTTTGAACGTGTAATTTATTTCATTACCACTACTCGCAAAACGGTCAAGGAAAACATCGTGAGGAAACCAGCATGTCTTAGAACCAAAATATTCCAAAACATGTGACATCCACCAACCCGCACTGGGCATGCACGGTGTGCTTTAGCACATCCCTCCCCTAGAGAGGAGGGCTGAGTCCCTGCAGTGGGAACATTATAGACTGATGATGATGATGATGACGTTTTATAAGTCGGTGTCGGTTGACCATTACTCGTATACTTGTAAAGCCTACTTAGCTGTGATAGTTTTGGTTTTCCTTTTTTCTTAAACTAACATACTAAACAGGGTGTAAACGGACCCCTCACGAAATCGTCAACCAAGCATTAGGTACATCCAACTAAATACCTCTCCGCAAAATATTATTGCGGGGAAACCACTTTTTTTTTGGGTTTAAAATCACATTTTACCTTAAATCTCAATGTTGCACTCTTAAAAAATTGTGCTAGTGGATGCTTTGAATAGTAAAAGGGTCATGGAGGTAATTTAAGTAAAGTTATAACCTGAAAAATTTGTATTAAAAAAACAGCTGTGAAAAATTTGGAACTTTGACTCCCAATATCTCCGTAAATAGGAGGTTCCCAGGTATGGTCTAGAACAAAAAAAAATATCTCAGTGACGGGGAGAACAAGTGCCTTTCGGTTTCGATAAGGGTACTTTTACACCCTTTATACTACTACCATGATTTTTTTCACATATCTTAACACAACCGTTATGCTGGTAGCGGTCACCACACTTGAGTCTAGCAAGTCTAGCAAAAATTAGCACTTTATAGCTTAACATTTTACAATTCGAGTAGAATGATGACTTTTTAAAGTTTCGGTTTCAATATAATCTATTTGAAACTCTTTAATTACATAAATGTTAATACAAAATGTTGCAATAACTACCGTACTTTTAAAATTTGCTCATAAAAAATACTAATCAAAAAATGGTCACATTTATCATGTTTTACCTGTACTTAACAAACATGTTATATTTTCTGAATTCAGTAGCTAATTTCCGTTTTGTATTATAACTTAATGCACTTTACACCAATAACTTGACAGGAAAGGCTTTCTTTCAAAAAATACACTGAAATATTGATATTTTTGATACATTTGACCGGTTTTACCTGTAGAGTTTAATTTAAGTATGTTTTGTAATTGGTATGGTATGTAATTATGCAAAGCTTTACTTCGCAAAGTGATCATTAAATGATAAAACTAGATAAACTATGAAACGATTTTTCGAAATTTTTTTTTTTTAGAAATCAATTTTATTATTTTTCACATAGTTAGGGCAATCAAACTTCGATCACAATCAATTATTACAAACAAAAAATATTGGATTGTGGATTTTTAATTCAATTAAGTTCTTAATCTTCCGATGACGGTTGTTTAAGTCAAGGTTCAGGTTGATGATCTAATTCAATGGTTGATGTTGGTAAAGAAGAGTACAATCCATTATTCTTGCTAAATAATTAACCTGTTCATTTCGCCAAATACGTGGAGCACGCGCGTACGCAATTTGATAACTGCGATCAATCGCTCTCTTTCTTGCTGGTAAAATAGCATAAATACGCCATTTATTTTTATTTTTTCTGAAGAGACTTAAGCAAACCAAGTAGAAGTTTTTAACAAGTAAAATGTAATAAATGCGTTTATGACCTTTTCTCAGAATAATTTTTACGAATGATGATGTAATGTACCAAGATTTTGTAACAATATTCTGATTTAGAAGAGTGTCCATGGAGCTTCTTGCCCGTTCTTCTCCATAGAGGTCTACGCTAGGGAATGGGCAACTACAGTACTTTCACGAGTTATTATGCCTTATGACTGTAGCTTCGTTTTGTGAATTGTTCTTCTGACTTTCAAAAGTGCCTGCAATGGTTTAATTGAAATAAATGCTTTGAGTTTGAGTTTACTACGGAACCCCAAAAACATAGA
This sequence comes from Diarsia rubi, assembly GCA_932274075.1. NCBI lineage: Eukaryota > Metazoa > Arthropoda > Insecta > Lepidoptera > Noctuidae > Diarsia > Diarsia rubi. The sequence continues at coordinate 15,714,169 of OW026419.1, read as the reverse complement.
ATTTTTTAAATTTCTTGTCATAAAAATCTTATGTAAGTGATGTAGTCACAGAGATGAAACCTTGATAATTTTCCACAGTAATTATCTGAGAATTCCAGCTGTGAAATATTGTTTTACTTAATTATCCTAATAAGCGTTCTGTTTTCGTTTAATTAATTTTGACACCGCATGTTTATTGGTATTAATTAGTTCTGGTTGTATTGCCAATATTATGTTTTACATTTACTAAGGAATCACGTTAATTTAACTACGTTTACATTGGTTTATTCTATATTTCTTATTATGTTATGGATACTATGACTTAAGAAAGGCTTCGTTTTTTTTATTTTTAGTTTATCTATTTTATTATTTATCTGCACTAAGATGACATTTTGATCTTCAACGTCTTAACATTTAAAATTATGGATTAGATGTTTTGTTAAGTTTCTTGGTCTAAAAGTCATTCATGATAGTCATCATTTATACAATCCGAAGGCATAATACGGCTACTACAGTGACAATTTTTTTACAACATCTTAAAAATCATCCATCTAAATAGCATAAACATTTAAAGAGTTTGCTAACTACTCGTGCTTTTAAAATACAAAATAAACTGCGTTAAAATGAATAAATAAGTAAAACAGAATTTTCTGAATCACAACCTATTAGAAACAAAATCCTTTTAATCCTCTCACATAATTCCTTAATCCTTCTGATAGTTTGTAACATGGAGCCTTTTATTTGATTTAATGTGTGGCCTCTGCACTAATAATTATACTAACCCTCTTCGATTGCCAATCATTCAAGGTGGAAGCGACAAGACAGCCCGCAGAATTCAAATTTTCTTACGTTATTTGCAATTAGCAGACACCCTGGCGCTTCGACCATAAGATACTAGGAAGAAACTATTTGTCCATTTCCACCAGGAGACGCACAATATGTTTTTAACCTACTTCAAAAAGGATGAGGTTATTGACCAAACGACACTGTTATCTATTTTCAAGATAAAAGTGAAACTTCTGTGGTTCAAATCTGATCGGATTCAGAATTCCTTCTTTACTAGCGTACTTGACAAAAATAAATTAATCTACTAATTAGATTAATTTATTTTTGTTCCGTCAGATAGATTTCCAAAAAACATAAGACTCGTATTATTTTTTTCACGTAAACCAAAATTAAGAAGACACAGTGGTTTGAAAAATCGTGTAATGTTACATTTCAAAACATTTTTTACAGGAAAGTGACGTCACAAGCGACTCGTGATCTATGACGTGTTTTATCTTCGTAAATTATTATTAATTCGATAAATAAAAAACACTGTCTCTGTCGATAATTTGTTATACCTACATTATTTCTAAGATTTATAATATTGTATTTTACCAATTTTAACGTTTGAATAAAATTTTATTAATATGTCCTTTATATATTTTACAACATATAATTTACATTTTTAAATATTTAATACATTATTATTATTGTTCTATATTTTTAGAATCATCTTTTTTTTAAATCAGGAAACAACCTAATATTTAAGTCATTAATTCTTCATTTATTTTGAATCCAATAACATGTTTACACACTCGCAATTCACGGGAGGGCATGGAATGGCAGCCTAATATAGGTAGGTTCAGCTCCAATTTGCACATTTGTTACGTCTAAGGTTCTATGTAGGTAGAGTACTGACGTCAATTGGACTGAGGTACCTACGTAGGCGTCTGCGATTGTGCGCTATCCGGTTACTTGGCTAAAGGTTACTTTCGTTTGATATTTAAATAAGTTGTAATGCCAACTAATGAAACATTAAATTTAATTTTGGCTTCCCACTATTTCTTAACGGAAAGCTTTATGTAAATCAACTCCGAAAAACCGTTACACTACACCTACTGGTATATGAGAATAACATGTTTCACCTGAGCCGTTTTACCAACCATTAACCAAAAGCAGCGTTTTTTAAATACAATTATCCTGTTAGTATGCATTAGAAATGTTAAGATATTTTTTTTATTGCACCAACAACACTCCGGTTTTAAATACTCGTAATTATTTATATAATTAATCGACTTTTGTTGCTGACTATACCTACGTCAGATGTATATCCGACTAATGTATTTGTAATGCAATAATTATGTTTCAGTGAGTAACATGTAGTCTCTTGAGATTATTACAGTACCTGTGTAAGTAGGTAATTCTAACCAACAACACCCGAACCCATTTAATCATCTCTGTGACAACTGGCGATATAGTGATCTCATCATATTCAAGGATGCTGGTTTTAATGCAAATTTACCTAATTGCTCTAAATGTACTGGTAAGTAGGTATATATTACCTTAGACGTTTCACTGCGACTCAAGTGTGTTTAAACACGTTGAATAATGGTTGAGACACTGATAGCTTTAAATGCACTAGTTTCGTATCAATGTTGGTTCTGTAAATGTACTACTCTGATTGTCAAATGAGCTCCGTTGCCAGTCCTTGAGATGTACATAAATTACCATCAATTCAGTGAAAAGAGCACTAAACATAGAAATCGAACAAGTATTCTTCCTAGTACTATTTTAGTACTATTTTTATTGATTTCCATAAGCGATATAAAATGTTCGTTGTGTCATAACATAGTGGAGCACACAGTAGAGGTCTGCTCCGCTTGAGTGGAGCACCACCGTGTCCTCGTAGCGGTGATTGGCGGCGGTGACCTCTCGCGTCCTGCCCTGGTTTTATCTATGGTCCGGAGCGAAAGTTAGCTCATTGAAAGGGTTTCTCAAGGGCCGACACAATTCGAAAGAGATACCGCGGCACCGGAACACAAAAGGCTAAAAGGAACGTGGATGTTTTTAGTCGGTAGAAGTCTGACACTGCCTTCCGCTCAGCCTAGAGCGGGAGGGGTCACTAAATGATTTTCCATTCATAAAAAAGGACACACATGCCAATGGGTTCTGGAATGATATCCGCGAACTAAATTACGTTACGTCCTACAAGGTGAACCGATGACCTAGTTATGATTGCGGAGATCGGGGATCTACTGGAAAGTGCACGGAACCGGTCACAAAGTGTGCGACACTTGGGGGAGATTTGTGTATAGCAGTGGACGTCTTTCGGCTGCATTTTTATTACATACATACTTAACCTTTGGGATAGAGAATAGGAGGAGTATATGACGCGGTTCCGCCAACTTAAGGAACTTATCTGAAAATGTATGAGGTCGTTTTGTCGTGGACTTCGGTCCAGTAGTATACAGGGTGTTTGGAAGGGAGCTGTACATACGCCTAGGGTAGAAACTAGGGATAGTCTGCTACCTACCCCCGCCCATTATATTGACCTTGGCCTCAAGGTTTTTTTTTAATTTAAAATTATTTCTTTACCTTACTACGGTACTTCAGGCCCCATAACTTTTCTTCTCCACAATTTTCTGGTGTAAAATAATTTTTTGCAGGACCCTAAGACTCTAACGATTAAAACAAGACCATTAGCCGACCGGTCCCATGGATAGATTTTGAGCTACAGGTAGTTTTAGTCAAAAAATCAAATAAAAAATAATAATAAATTAAAAAAAAACCTTGAGGCCAAGGTCAATATAATGGGCGGGGGTAGGTAGCAGACTATCCCTAGTTTCTACCCTAGGCGTATGTACAGCTCCCTACCAAACACCCTGTATAACAGGATCAAGTAAATCCATGTTCTGGCAGAATTATGGGTAATTAGTTAGTTTTAACCCTATTTCGGGACCTAGACATTCTACAAAAGTTAAAAATAGATTTTTAACTTTTGTAGAATGTAAAATTCAGAATTTTTGTAGAATTTACCTTATGTCAATGCAACTGTGACGGTACAGGTCCTCAGGCCACCAATTTAAAAACTAAATTCAACCTACTTGATAATCAGTGACTGAAAAAAAGAAAAAGAATATTATAAAAATAATGTTTACCAAACCCTTTGTAGGGCAGACGGGTCATAATAACATAATAAACTGGACAAACTCTCGAATGAAGACCTTTTTATCAAACTTCATCATCCGTATAACATATTCTATTAAAGGCTACGCTATATATAATTCTGAATAAACTGATATAATCAGCAATATTCCTCACGGGTCGACACCGCGATACGATCTATTACCGCTCCAACAATAGTGGTCATATCCATTGTTATCATCTTTAGTGTTAACGGTATCCTTAATTTGATAGCATAATACTATCAACTCTGACCCAAGAGGTCGAAGTTAACATTAAGTTCATCAGACCGTAAATTCGTTTGAATAGAACCTTCGTAAATGAAAGGATTATGTTTCATCTGAATTTCTAAATAATTAAATATTCATTGGCAGTGTATGAAAATTGGGGATTATACAACGCTTTAATTACAGAAAGGTATCAATTTAAATGGAATATTCTGGAGGTTGATCAAGTATTGGGTCAATTAGTATCGTAATACATATGTGGATTAGGGTTATTTTAGAGCAAATGACCCGTGGGATATTGTTAGGACTTTGTAGACGCTTAACGTGCATTTGATGAGGCACTTTATTTTAGAGAGTTTCGAATTGATTGGGTTTAAGGTATATAAATAATAAGGATAGTATCGGTTAAAGGGTTCCAAAATTTGGACCAAAGCCTATCTGGGGACCACCTTAAGCCTTTAGGACTTAAGGTGGTCAACTTTTAATTCCCTGTGTTACAAATAGGCAGAAACCAACCAACCACCAAAGAACCATTCACCACCCACCCACGTTCCATGGTCGCTGCGTTCTTGGGTTCCAAGAACCATAGAACATTCCATGCATACGCTTTCGCGTCGATCACATTCTTACATTTGGTCATACACGCACGTTGATTGCAAGCGCCGAAGAAGGTGGCGTTCTGTGGTTTATGCCTGTCCTCTTGAAAAAATGTTGGAACGGATTTTAAAAAAGCGATGTTTCAAGAATATTGACCCCATAAACATTTTCGCCTTTAATTTCAACTACTTATTTTATATTTTATAGTTTTTTAGCACAATTGCGACTGATTGATTTATCCCTTAGTTTCAGTTAATCTTCTAATATTATTTTAAACAATTATTTACCTAAGAATGACTTTTATATTAGCGAAGACTAGGACTTGATTGATGTTGTTTTAATTTGTTGATAAATTAGGTGATCAATCAATGTAATTAATGGATTATACCGCGGATGGTTCATGGTTCATCGTAACATAGTTCAATATTCAAGTTTTATTTAAAATTAATTACTTAGTTTGGTTTCTGTCGTTAGCGTACTTAAAAGAGCAATAAGTATCAAAATGTATCAATTCAGATCTAATAAAGGTGAGCAAGTTATAAATTGTTTCTACAGATATTTATATTGTGCTTGTAATATTTTTTTAAAGATTGATTTCCAACGTAAGTATTGAAAACGATATTGTTGCCATCGTGGAAATACAATATATGAAGCAAAAGGTACTAGAAAGATACCACGACTCCGGAAGATACCGCGGCCCCGGAACACAAAGGTCCAAGAAGGAACATCGGTGGTTTTTTCTGACACTCCCTTCCACTCAGAGCTGGAGGCGTAATTTGATGATTTCCACACCCATCCAAAAAACAAAGAGGCTGGTACAAGTACATGAAACTTGGCACAAGCATAGAGGAACCTATACTCAATAGTGAGTGAACTCGAGCTGTAGATGATAATGTTGAAAAAAGTATTATTTTAACACTAATTTGAAAGCGTCTTCTCATCACAAAAAAAAAGAAAATAAATCTCATCAGCTGTTTTTACAACCCATTGCTAACCAAAACTTGACGCTTGTGCACAAAACATTTCTATCCATTCCTCGAAATCGGAGCGCCATTTTCTAAAAACAACACCGTTTTCCCGCGTTTTCCAAACGAGTTGATAGTAAATAGCGAGCCCTAAATCGCGCTCTTTTGTTTCCCGCGCAAATTCAATTCCATTCAATGACGTCACAAACAAAACTGTCACAATAGAAACGGGGAGTTATTTCGTTAGTGTCCTGCGTTTGTGGACATGGACGTACACAGACTTTAAAATGGTCATAGAGAAGACAGTATATAATAATTATTATTAGATAAAGCTAGACACACTTAGAACGAAAGAAAGAAAAAAGAAAGAAATCCGCCGTCATATCCTACAGCTGCCTAAAACGGCTGTTTCCTCGTGGTCATTCTATTTTGTCATACCGGTATGACCACGGAACGTATCAACTCAGGCGCTCGCGCCATTTCCCACTCACCAGTAGATGAACAAGCCGTTCCTTATATATTTTCTTTTTCTACAGAAGGTGGAAAAATTATAATGATAAGACCATGAGTCCATTTGGATAATTAGTCCTCGTGGTCATGTATGAAACGTTCTCACACCAGCTCTCTCTCAGTACGACTTTTTAGTCAAGTTTTCATGTTACTAAATGAGCCTACACTTCAACTCGATCACGCTTGATGGAAAGCGTAAGATGCGATAAGTATGGCTTCTCATTATCTTAGTTCAGCTGCTGGATATAGACCCGGCAGTTGAGCTGACTGATGACAAAAGACGATCGCTTTCTCATAAGGCGTGCACTGATGTCTAATCTATTTCTGCTATACTCTATCTACGGCATGGATGTTTACTGTAAAGACCTTTTGCTTATTTGAGAGTTAAAAGGAGCGTGATATTTTGCTCCAACTAAAGGTCAAAGGCGATTTAGAATCACTGGTGCCTGAGGCTAGAGGTGGTATATTTCAAGCCACAAAGAGTTTTTAGGCGGATGCTTAAGTACTTTTTTTAGGCACGAGTTTAGTCGGCCATTAATGTTGGCATAGATTTTATGTTTTTTGTCAGGTGACAGACCCAGATAGAATCTAGGGTATCTAAAATTACCACTTTAGCATATCATTATAGAATCATAATAATTATGAATTGCGTTAAAATACGTAAAATGGTGCCAGTTACTGTTATGAGTCCACCCCCAGGGCAGTAGGGGTACCTTTCTGATAATGCTCATTTACGGACATTTATTTATGTCCACACAAAATACAAAAAATAAAAATATGGAAGAGAGATCTTTAACTACAAAGATTTAAGTTTTAACAATAGGATTGATACAAAATGTGTTATCCTCATACAACATCAAGAATAAGTGAAATCGCCACTATACACTATACACACACTATACACTATACTATAACTATACGCCTGTTATCCCCGTAGGGTTAGGCAGAGGCATGCCTAATAGTAGACACACACACACATAAGTGTACAAGTGTACATTTTGCCAGATATGTTTAGGTTCCATACAGGGTGTAAATTAACCAAAGCATTCTGTACATCAAACTAAGCACACCTACGCAAACAGATTTGCTGGGAAACGACGGCAAAACTCAATGTAGCACTCTTAAAACGTTGTGCTAGTGGATGCTTTGAATAGTAAAAGGGTCATGGAGGTAATTTAAGTAAAGTTATAACCTGGAAAACTAGTATTTACAAAAACAGCTGTGCAAAATTTTGAACAGCTGAAGAGAGAGAGCTTGAAGAGATATTGGGGGTCAACCCCCAATATCTCCGTAAGTATGGGGTTCCCAGGTATGATCTAGAACAAAAAAAAAATCGCAGTGGTGGAGAGAACAAGTGCCTTTCGTTTGCTTTAAGGGTACTTTTACACCCTATATACTATAACTATGACAAAAAATATGTATACATGAATTAAAACTGAGGCGTGCATTTGTTGGGCCGCGGGTTGTACACTAGTTATCGTGGCCTCGACATATAGGGCTAAGTAGGAACATGGGTGGTTTTTAGTCAGTAGAAGTCTGACTCTCCCTTTCGCTCTACCCAAGAGCGGGAGATTTATTTGATGATTTTCCACCCGCCAAAAAAAAAAGAAAAGGCGTACATCTGTTGACTATGAAAATGGACAGAAAATTCGTAGAGTCGAAATTTTTATTCGATATGAAATCGTGTTGATTGGACTTCAGAGACGTAAAAGTTGGCAGTAAAACGGGAATTTTGTTAATTTCTAACAAACGTGAGCAATTTTATTCATGCTGATATGGTATTGAAATGTCTACCTACTCCATAGTAATCTGTTGAATAAAACCATTTTTTGTGCTTCTGAATTTTATTCCAATTATTTTATTGACTAGTTAGTTGAGGGGTCGCAAGCGACTGCTAGGGAGCTCCTGGGTTCGATTCTCAGTTTGGTCAAAGTGATATTAGATCTTTTCTTTATAAAGTACCCCCCCCCCCCTTTTTTTTGGCGGGTGGAAAATCATCAAATAACCCCCCCGCTCTTGGGCAGAGCGAAAGGGAGAGTCAGACTTCTACTGACTAAAACCACCCATGTTCCTTCTTAGCCCTATATGTCGAGGCCGCAATAACTAGTGCATAACCCGCAGCCCTGACGGGCGGCTTTCGGGCCCCTCCTTTGTTGCTGACGTCTCTTTGAGGCGCGCGTGGAACACGAACGCGCCGTCGACACTGCCTGTCGTCGTCGTAATACGGACGGACGTCGAGCTAGCCCATCGCTCACCGTCCACAGGCCCGCGTCTACAGTGGCCGGAAGCCGTCACGTGGCCCCCGAGAGGTCGCCGCCGATAAAGTAGTCCCTCGAGTACTCTTAGACTTAAAACATAACTAGCAAATTTTAGTTTTCCTCTGGTACACCTCTGCCTGACTCCAGTATCTTCTCGTTTTGTGTCAGCTTACAAAATACCTTATTATAAAGTACATCATATGGTGCCTGTTTTCTTTAAAAAAATGTGAAGTAATCAATCATTCCATAGATACACACAGTCCAATGCGACCTCAATACCTTGTCATCTTTGCACGCATCGCTCCCACCCGCGTCACAATCAATATGATAATGCACAGGGACCGACAACATATTGTTATAACAAGCACTATATTGACCCATTTTCTACACTAGTGTAACAATGTTTACTTTTATGCTCGGAGTGTGTTGTTTATTTTTGCATTGCACTGTATTTGTTTTTCTTTTTTTTTTCTGTAAAATACTGGTAATGTGGAGACAAATTGCTTCGTGTTTATTTAATAAGTTGACAGTAGAGGCCAAGTACATATAGAATAATACTGACGCCCTTTTCCCGTGAGGGTAGGCAGAAACCACAGAACGCCACGTTATTGACTGATTTATAATACCTTTTCTATAATTGACATAATTATTGTTGGTTTCGTTAATAATATATAATATTATTTTATTTAATTTTTTATTATTTTGACCAGCTTAACATTTTCTGATTTATATTTTTAGTGTTTGTAATTTTAATGACATACCTATTTTTAATTTATTTGACATGCCACTATAACTGTAAGCCAATTATTTGCATGCCCATGTGACAGTAAAATATGGAGATCTTTATTATAAAATGAACATCTATGTACCATGTATGTCATCTATGTTTGCAAAGCAAATGATTTGATTTGATTTGATACGATCCTTACATACTCCTTTTACTTCGTCCATATTTGAATAATCACCCATGCATGCCGGTTAGGTTGTGAGTACCACACACCTGTCCTTTCTGAAGAACATCACGAATAAGGTCAGTGTAGGTCTTTCTAGGGCGTCCCCTACTGACGTTGCCACTCACATCTGCCTTGTAAATAAATACCTTTCGTTCAGAAGACAAGTACCTTGTTTAAATAAGGATTTAACTAACACAGTTAATTACACCTAGCGACACATCAACCAGTTTATTTGTGCAAGCGGTAAAACACGGAACTAAAATAAATGTATGAAATATTGATGCATTTTTCCTTGAAGATATTTATTGGTTTCACACAGGTCAAAACCAATTGCCAAAAAATTGAAGAAGTATAAGAGATAGCAAAAAACGTAAAAAGCAGCGCCTCCTTGACCTGCAAACTTAAAGTAGGTAGTCAAACTGTGCAGTTAAAATAGCAATGTTGGTAGTTTTTTAACCGACTTAGAAAAAAAAGTTGGTATGCCTTTGGCGAGAATTTTCTTTGTAATAAATACGCTGATTAAATTGCTAGTTTTTCAAAAAAAAAACTAATTTTAAAAAAGCACCTGAACTAATATTTTACATGACGCGACTGCTGAATGAATCTGACCTTCACAATCCAGGTTAATTCAATCCTATATAGCGATACCCAGCGATAGGTAAAGATTTAACAAAATACGTTCAATTTGAAACGTAACGGAATCCAAGGCAAATAACCCGACAAATGGCAAATGGACTATACCACATCTGTGGGTGTACCGATACGGCAGTTAGAGCATAAGTCAGTTCCGCTTGCTTGCATTCTCGCATCCTTCGCTGCTCCGCATACCTACCTACGGCCACTTGGAATACGAAGCTCAGTTAGTTACAGTTCGTTTACTCGTTAAGGGTTGTTTTAGACCGGATGACCGCAGCTCAAGACCTGACAAGCGATTGTTAACTATCGCAAGCTTAAAAGCTTGCAGACGTTGTAACGTAAATGTTGCTGCACTGCTACGGAATCGCAATGAGAACTTTTAGAATCTTAATCTCATTAGGTGTTCTTAACATCTCCGCCGTGTTCTCGTAGCGGTGATCAGCATCGGCGACCTCTCGCGTCCGGCCCTGGTGCAAGCCATAGTCCGGGGCGAGGAGGAATGGGACGCCGTCGCCTCCTTCTGCGAAGCAGTGATGCAAGCGAAGGAGGCGGCGGAACGTGAGAGGGAGAGAACCTCACGTCCCAGCCGCCGCGGGAGACGCTCCGGGCATCGGGGGCCATGTAGACGCGGGCCTGTGAGTGATGGGCTAGCTCGCCGTCCATCCGTCTTACGCCGACGACAGGCTGTGTCGACGCCGCGTTTGTGTTCCACGCGCGCCACAAAGAGATGTCAGCAACATGGAAGGAGCCCGCAAGGGCCGACGCCCGTCGGGGCTGCAGCTTGTAAGAGATACCGCGGCCTTGATATACAGGGCTAAGAAAGAACATGGGTGGTTTATAGTCAGTAGAAGTCTGACACTCCCTTTCGCTCTGCCCAAGAGTGGGAGGGGTTAATTTATGGTTTCCCTACCCCCAAAACAAAAAGGAGTTCATAACATCATTCTCTTGCCCTTATCCCAATTAATTTGGTGTCGGTGCAGCATGTCTACTTCTTCCAAACTTCTCTATAACCCTTCATCTCATCAGAAGACACCTTATTTTTTGCCATGTCATTCTGTACAAAGTCTAAATCTATCGTTGCTTTGGCCTTCCTCTAAATCTATCCACATTCACACTCAAACGTTTCCTACGGGTACAGGTGTTTACAATCTGGATAACTAACTCGAGTTCAAAGCCTTAGTAACAGTTCCTTGCTTCATCATCTACGTAGCCTTTTCCCAACTATGTTGGGGTCGGCTTCCAGTATAACTGGATGCAGCTGAATACCAGTATTTTACACGGAGCGACTGCCTATCTGACCTCCCAGCCCAGTTTATACTGGGCCGTTCGAATAGCAACAGTTCCTTACCTATATGTCTTTATACGGATTCTCAATTCTCAGTGTTGCTCAAGTTAAACATGTTGTGCACAATTTCCCCTTTCTCCTGTTGCTATAACTAGCCAACATTACTGACGATCGAATTAACGTGACACACGTGTAGTCCCCTCCTAAGGTTTACATCTATAACCACTTCACTAGCCCTTACCATTTCAAACTAGATTAATTCTCGTTAGAAAAGAGTATTTAATCAGATTAAATATTAGGAAGTTAGGTGATAAATGACTGGTCCGGGGCGAGGAGGAATGGGACGCCGTCGCCTCCTTCTGCGAAGCAGTGATGCTGGCGAAGGAGGTGGCGGAACGCGAGAGGGAGAGAACCTCTCGTCCCAGCCGCCGCGGGAGGCGCTCCGGGCGTCGGGGGTCCCGCGATGACCTCCGGCCACCGTAGACGCGGGCCTGTGGACGGTGAGTGATGGGCTAACTCGCCGTCCGTCCGTCTCACGACGAAAACAGGCCGTGTCGACGGCGCGTTCGTGTTCCACGCGCGCCTCAAAGAGATGTCAGCAACATGGGAGGGGCCCGAAAGGGCCGACGCCTGTCGGGGCCGCAGGTAGTCCAACGGTTATCGCGGCCTCGACATAGAGGGCGAAGAAGGAACATGGGTGGTTTTTAGTCAGTAGAAGTCTGACACTCCCTTTCGCTCTGCCCAAGAGCGGGAGGGGTTATTCGATGATTTTACACCCACAAAAAAAAAAAGGTGATAAATGAATTAGTTGTCGTTACGTTGTTAATAGGTCATCAATTCATGCTAATCTTAACACATTATTCACTAATGGAAAGACATAAAAAAATGGTAACATTGTTACAAAAAAAAATGCAATTCTGGCGCCTAGACAGTCTCTTATCAAGATGGATGAAGTCTTCTCCTATTTTTACTCAATATTCATTATCGTCCACTGTTGGACATAGGCCTCCGCCTATGTCCAGCAGTGGACGTCTTTTGGCTCGAATGATAAACAATGTGGCGATTCCTAGGGGAGCCCAGGTGTCGCCACATTGATCGGTCCCGTGCCTCTCGCATCCAGCGGGTCCCCTCAACCTTCACCTATTATTACTAGTAAGAGGTAAAAAGATACAACAACAAAAGAAAAACAAAGTTGCCCTACAAAGTCCACAAATACATCATCTCCTGCCATTTACCTCCAGCATGCGAGCATCTCTTTTGCATAAGTAAATAAACTGAGACCGGGTTAGTTTCCGCATTACATTCCGTTCACTCACTGAGGCGACTGAGTATGAAATATTACTTCAATTTATTTGTGAACCCTCTACTTGTCCTCTAGGGTTCTGTACATATTCACATATTCAGGGGCACGCAAGTACTTGTGTGCGTCATTATTATTTCCGGTAGTGATTTAGGAAGAAAGTTGTGTTGGGAGCTATTCAGAGGTAGGGTAAGTAAAGGGTTTTCGGAACATTTCTACTTACTCCTGGAGTTAGGTCACGTGTTTACCTACTTTGGTGGCCAGTGAGTGTGTCATCTGTATGTATAACCTTCACATAAAACATCGAAGGAGTAGTTTTCGCAAATTAATATTATTTAAGTACTCGAAAGAAGTATGTGGAACGATGATCTTGTCCGCTGTATGCAAGGCGTACGGAACCTGTCAATGCGGCGACACTTGGGGGAGACGTATGACCAGCAGTGGAAGTCTTTCGGCTGAAATCATAATGAAAGAACTATTCTGTTCTAATCTAAATCTCAATTCAGTGAACTTCTAAATAACTGATTTGACAACATCGTAACGAAAACAACCTAAGACCATTTTCTATACCCCCAAATAACAGACTAAATTAATTGCGAAAACGGAACAAATTATAAAACAAGAGCAAAACCGAATTAGAAGAAGCTATAAAGCTGAATAAAGCAAGTACAAAAAAATAGACCTACTTCACTAGAATTTAAACTTGAACAGGGTGCTCGGAACGTGATCGAAATATTTTTAAGCACGGTGTACACAGTCGCAAGTCGTAAATTAACTTAATTACTACTGTGTAATTACCGTTGTCTGATGTATTCGGTAACAAATTTTCCTCTACAGTGGAGCCGCGGGTTTACTATTTCACTTGTTTTGCCAAAATTCATTTGTTTTCGAAGGGTTTTGTGTGAAGTTATGTCTGTGTAATTAGATGTTGAATCTGGGTCACTGAAAAGTGATGACATGATGCTTAACTAAAATTTTGATGTTCATTGTATCAAAATGAAACACCGCAACCAAAAACCCACCGCACCGCAAACCATTTATTGCCATGAAAGTTAAAGACAAGTAAGAGAGCTAGTGCCGCTTGTGGCCAATAAGATGAACCTTCTCTTCTTTTAATATTATTAATTGACATCAAAGACAAAATATATGTTTTAAATCTCTTTGTTTGACATGGATGAGATAAGCTTGGCTCCAATTTTTAGGGTTCCGAAGTCAATATGTCTGTCCGTCCGTCCGCACTATATCTCAAAGACACTAGTACTAGAAAGCTGTAATTTGGCATGAATATGTCGTGGATTGATGGTGCCATTGTGCAACCAACAACGCCATCTAGTATTTCGATTTGGAACTAAATAAATCTTTACCGAAAACGCTAGCGCGCCATAATACCACTTGGACACGATCGGCGGTAGAGGGGATGCAGCAAGTGTGGGATGTCGTTGGATAGGTCTTTAAAAAACATTGCGAGTTTGCTCAAACAGTTTATCGATTAAAGGATTCGTTTGTGAAATATTAAGCTTTAAAGTGCAATTTTTTGTTAGACTCAAGTGTGTCAACCTAAACCACCTATACGGGTTGTGTTTGGGTATGTGAAAAAATTCATGGTAGTAGTTTATATTATAACGAGAATAAAAGGAAAACTATCACAGCTAAGTAGGCTTCACAAGTTTATGAGTAATAGTCGACCAACTTATAAAATGTACTTGTTTGCAAATGTAACTGCAAATGTAAGTTTGTTTTATTTTTACAATAAAACACATCGTTCGGTAGTTGCTAACACACCACTCAAGTAGTTTTATTGTACGCACCAATTTCTTTTTTTATATTCCTCTATAACAAAACTTGGTCAATATACACATATAAAAAATACCACAATCCTAACAATAGACCAAACCATCTCATTAAAAACCTCGACGTCTCTCTAAGACAATGTCATTTTATTCCGTCGGTGAGCCTTTCAATACTTAGCTGCTGTAAAAACCAAGATTATCTTTTCCTGTAATTTTCTCTCTCCAGGCCACAGACTAGGTAGACACAGAAGACCCGCTTTAATACGTCCACACATAATAAAGGGTGTAAAAGTACCCTTAACGCAAACGAAGGGCATTTTTTCTACCCACCACTGCGATTTTTTTTGTTCTAGACTATACCTGGGAACCCCCTAGTTACGGAGATATTGGGGGTCAAATTTCCAATTTTTTCACAGCTGTTTTTGTAAATACCTACTAGTTTTTAGGTTAGGTATAACTTTACTTAAATTACCCGTTTACTATTCAAAGAACCCACTAGCACAATGTTTTAAGAGAGCCACATTATGTTTTACCGTAAAATGTGATATTTGTCCCCAAAAATAAAAGTGGTTTCCCAGCCAAAATTTTTGGATAGGGGTACCTACTTAGTTCGATGTACCGAATGCTGGGTTGACGGCTGTGTGAAGGGTTAATTTACACTCTGTAGACACGTTCACAACAGCACACGGATGAGGGAGTTGCACTCGTGACATTAATATTTTTGAGATCGCCGTACATGTGTAGGTTGTGCCTGTTTACGCTCTTAAACCTGGAGTCAAAGTTTTTATGCCGAATATGGTCCTCTGACTTGGCTTTACCGTCGAGAAATATCTGCCAAGCGTTCAAGATCACAGTAGGTATATTAGTATTAACATGCCTACAGTATGTTTTTCTAAGAACAAATAGTTCGATGTTATAATCGGCTCACACACAAAAATACAAAGCGTTTACACGAACTCTAAGCATAAGTGTGTGCTATAAGTTGTGGTTGTTAAAATAAAGTGGTTACAATGAATGTGACATGAATAGTTTAGTTAAAGACGCTAACACCAGAGCGTTTGATTAAAAAAAAATGATCTTTCGTTTACTTACTGATTTTCTGTATGTAAATCCTGTTGTTTTTGTACGAATCCGGCTTTCTGGGTTTACCGAACGAGGTTGTGCTGAAGCCATGCCGAGAGCTACAATAAAACAGTCGTTAGGCCAGGAGTAAAATCACGGCGAGTGATGCAGAACGGTGAAGTTGGTAGTATAATATAATTTATTGCAAGCGTAGCTATTTACTTGTGTAGTAATGTGTTTTGGATGGTGTTGCAAGGTCTTTTGTAGACAAAATCCTGTCATTTTCTTTTTTTATGCAACTAATGAGTAAAGAAAATAAGACCCTCCAATAAAATCAAAAAATTACCGATGTTTACCGTCGTTATTAACGGACTTCCAGACAAATTCGAAATATGTAATATACATATATAGTTATAACATAAACGAAATTAAAAGGGAACCTAGACATACTCGTCATCACAATTAATCGGGTCAGTTTTTGAGGAGAAACAAGGGGAACACGAAACGACGACCGGTTTGGCCTCTATAAAAAAGTAAGTTTATTAACAAAGTGAAAGATCCATAAGAAGATGACAGCTCTGTGACACAAAGCCAGACAACAGATCCTTAGTTACAGGGCCTCGATGGCATCTTTTGCTACAGAAAAAATCATCATAGTACCATCAGCTGAGATAGAGAGGTCACGCCAAATTGAATGAGCTCGGAGACAGAATTTAGTACCTATATCGTACTCGGTACTGAGTGCTATCTAAGATCATCTACTTTTATAAAAGCTTAAATATTGAACAAAATTAAAGTCCCGTATGCCATAAATAAAGTGTTATGTTCTGTTTTTAAGAGCGAAAATATAATATAGCGATCACAAATGTGCCTCAAGATATACTTAAACTTATGTACTTAAACCGACTTATCTTGAACCGTAAAATAACTATTTGATGGTTGACGTTTGCAACCATCTTGTTTTATGAAATGTGAAATTTTATATCGTTTTATGACGCCAGTAGTAATAGCTCTCTATAATAGCTCCTTGGTAAGGAAATTTAATGTAACCGCAAGCGCCTTATATGTCGAGAAAGCGATTTATAGGTCGAGACATGTTTAGAAGCTTAGAGTTCTTGAAAGATTTAAAGTTTAAAGTTGTCTAAGTCCGCCTGGAATTGACCAGGCCATGACTGCAGACGACACGATCGGTGGGCCTGAGAGTTGTCATGCAGTTGGTGTCAGAACAGGCGGCTTAGATGCGTTTGTGACAAATCGGTTGTTGAAAACCGCACAGAGAGAACAGTGGAAGGCTATGGGGAGGCGTTTTCCCAGCAGTGAGACCAGTGGCGTAGCCTGCCTTGGCGGGGCCTCGTATAAAACATTGTTTTAGGGGCCCTTATGAATTGTAAAAATTTCTCACGAAAGGAAAAAGAAAATGTTTGCATAAAATTAAAAGAAATATTCATTCACCATAATTGTTCTGTCACTTTTTCAAAAATGTTTACAAACAGTTCAAATTAAATATAACTCTCCTAGCCTTTTATTCGTCAAACTGATGTATTAAATCATTTATAGCTGATGATAACTTTAGAACGCACGCTTTACGCGGGGAAAGAAGAAATTGCTTTCTTGTCATTTCTGAACTAAAGTAAAAATTGGGAAGTTTTTATTAATTTTTGCTTAGGCACGTCGGGGGCGCCCGTGACCCTGGGGCCCCGTATAATTGATACGGCATATACGGCGGTAGTTTCGCCCCTGAGTGAGACACAATAACCATAGAAAAAAAGTTCACGTCTATAAACTGAACGCGATCTATAGCTGTCTTTGTCTTACCTAATTGCTATGCTTCATTGACACTGATAGCTCTAGAATGCCGTTTATATGTACTGATCGCGTTCAGTTTCATATTCTTCAGCTACCAATTTAATAGCCATAACATGTAAATTTAAATATAGTACAGTAGCATTTATTATATATTTCCTTCAGCTAACATAGCCCTTCTTAACATGAAAATAAAGAACAACCTACGGCCATGATACCGCAGATACTTGATACTTTACTTTAGCCCGCAAACCACTTTCCCGCGGGCATCAGAAGGGAAAAGCCACTTGCTACGAGTTTGGACACTCCAAAGGCGTCTCACGTTACCCATCGATTCTTCATAAGCTGCTTTATACATAAAGGTAGGTTTCACTGTCTGTGATAAGTGGGTTAAGTGCAATATATTATGGGGATATTAGGTATGTGTTTATTTACTAAAGATTGATCTTCTAAAGATCGCTAGGGACTGGATAACTACAGTGCAGTCACAGTTATTATACCTTGTGACTGGGACTGTAGCTTCCTTTTATTTTGTATTTGTTTGGACTGGCCTACTTGTAATAAACTTACTTACTGTTCGTAAGTCGGGGCCGCCACCACTGGGCCACTGCTGTTCTTTATGTATGTGAGTTTAAATGTTTGTCAATGCACCAAAGGTAACAGAAAAATGTCTAGTTCGCGAGGTTTAAAAAAACTGATTTACCTAAAATACTCTGGAAATAAATATGGTTAATTAATTTAATATGAGGTATCTTTAATAACAAACCAAATAACCTCTTTTGGGCTTCGTCGCAGTTGGGTAATAACATCACCCGATGATTCACGAAGAAGGGGTGGTCTATGTAGGCGAGCTGTTATGCCTGGACGGGCACCACACCTACGCAGTCAGAATCATCATCTCTGTGAGAGGGAGTTTCACATAATACCTTTATCTTCGAATTGTTTGTTCTACCACCATTAATTCTATCCGAAATGAGGAAACTCCTTTTTAATTACAAAAAGAACGCTTATTCACAAAATGCGAAAATTCAACGAAGCATTCATACGTTTCCAAAAATACCTACTTTAAATAATTCCATTTGTTTAAAAAGACAACCGACGCCATCGCCATCGCTTTTGATCCTACAAAAGAACCTTGAAACAAATGCTTTGAAAGTGGATTACGGTTATCAAACGGAAACCTTTTGCGAATATGTTTCTGTGTTGTTATGATCAACCACAGTGAGCTATGCGATAAAAGACAAGGATAAAAGGCGGTTTTTTATCTGTTGCCGATTCCCTGACCATGGGAAATTGAAAAAGTGAATTTTGTACTTACTCCACTTTGTTGGCACCACCTTGATCTAGTAAGGTGGAGGTATGGGGAAGTATCTTCTAATATTTTTGTATTGTAACCTTTTTTCGTCCCAAAGAATTAAGGAGGAAGAGTTAGGAAGGCATTTTGGTAGAAAATGCCCAAGGCATTAAGTCCACCTTTGTAGGGTTTTATTATACTTGTGCATACAGTTTTAATAAATAAATAAATACGTGTCAAGTCCCCCACACTATTCTCAAAATTACTGCAACTCCTGAAAGAGTGGGTCAGTGGTCACTACCGAGACGTTGAAATTAATACCTGGTTTGAATGGTAATTAGTCAATTATTTCATTATCGCCATCTCAAAACGATAAGAGAAAACATCGTAGGGATACCAGGAACAGGTCTTAGAACTGTAAACTCGAAAACATGACACACTGCTCCCTTTTTGGGGGGGGGGGGGGGAATCATCAAATAGGGGGGCTCTTGGGCAGAGCGAAAGGGAGTGTCAGACTTCTACTGACTGACTAAAAACCACCCATGTTTCTTCTTAGCCCTATACACGCTGGTCCCTCATATTGGGTTATAACCCATCACGCCTTTTACACTGAAGCGTCTGTCCTAGCTAGCCGTGGGAGTATTATAGCCTAATTATTCTAAATAAATGCTTATTACCTAATTTAAAAGGTGTAACACTGACCGCAAGACCTCTTTTGTTCAAGTTACGGTTTGGACGCTAAATTACAGTTTTTTATATGTCTTTTTTTATACACATTGTTTTATGTAAAAATTTCATCCACCACGACCATCAGTGCATCCATCAGCACAATGCTTAAGTGCGTAAAATTGCGTCCTACCGTAAAACGTGATTTTCACCCAGAGAAAATGAGACGTTTCTCAGATTTTCTTGCGTATTCCAACTTATTTTGAATGCTAAGCAATCAAAAGATTCATATGAAAATGATGCATTATAAAGATACATATAGGGTGTAAACGGACCCACGTCCATTTACACCCTGTATGTGAGCCGCTGAAACAAGCGTTTTCCTCAGAAATTCCAAACAGGTTAAACAGATATTTGCTTACCTACGAGTATTTCACCCACACAATCGCAAACACTGTATGAAACCGATGAAACGTAAACACAATAGCATCTAAACGACAACTCATTTCCTGGAACGCAAAAAGAGAACTGTTACCAAATATTTACCTTTATTTAGGTTACATGAAACTCACGCCACAATGAGGTACCTAATCCACGTCAATGGGAATATCCTGTAGAGAGACGCTTTGTGAGGCTTTGCAAACAATACCGGGCTCGATGGCACGGAAAACTTCCAATCTTCCTACTTACTTTTGTTCAGAAGAAAATGTTTCGATTTGTTTGGGCTTATCTAGCAATTGACGGGAACGCTCAAGTTTCTGATGTGTGGCTTTTACTCGCAGATGTCTCAACATAACATACCCAATATGTAGACCCCGCTGCTGCTGCGAATAAGGTTTTGGATTTGATTCCCAGATGGATTCTAATTCTTCTTCTTCTAATACTTTTGTGAGTTTCTTCACCAGAAATTTCTTCTGTGTTGTGGGTGCGTCTAGAAACATTTTAACTCATAAACCAAATATCCTGACCCGAACAACTATCTGTAAGCGACACAAATATTTGTACCGTGCGAGGATCGAACCCGCGACACGCAGCGCAGCAGTCCAATCGCTCAGCCACTGGGCCAAAACAAAATACGTTTTAGGACATTAATTTCTTTAAGTCCCTTACCTACTGGAACCAAATAACATAAATCATCTCTGTTCTGCGAATTACAGGCATGATGTGAATGAATAGTACATTTTGATACAAGTGCGGAAAGTTTGTTATTGCATTCGAGGCGGATTAGGTCGAGAAATGCAATAACAAATGCCCACGTGTATCAAACGCCGTTCTTCAATACACTTTCAAAGAAGTTAACTAATAAAACGAGTAGTTTTTTGTCATCATTTTTTAGCAGACTATGATTTAATTTGATTTTTTTCTGCGGTCTGATTTCGCCAGGTTGAAGAAAACGCAAAGATATGCAGCCGCTAAACAGCCTCACAGGAAATAGTACATTGTTATCCAATGGGCGAAAAGTACTTATTTAGTCCCGAGACGGGGTTTGGCGCCCGTAACGTAGCTTGCAGCAATGAAAAGCACGGAGTTTACCTCGGGTAAATAATTTACCCGAGGTAAACTCCGTGCTTTTCATTACGAATAAGAGGAAAATAAGAACATAAATGATTAAATAAAGAAAAAATTAGTGTATAAAAACTTTGTTATTTTATTTTAAATCGCGCTGTAATTGAATGGCAGTATAAAAAGTTGGAACATGGTTCAATAAAAATGTGAAAATAGACAAAGTTTTATTTTAATAATTTGACAGCTGTCAGTTGAAAGCGATTCTCCCTAGGGCTGAAAAGTAGTACTTTCAACCCGCTCTGCAGGCATGTTATGACCTACTTTCAGAGTATGAGGAATGAAAAATAATAAAATTCACAGAACACAAATAAAAATGTTTACTTGTTCATAAAAGTAAATAAATCTTTAAAATAATAATGTTAATTATTTTATAGTATTCTTTTTTTCAAACACAATTAAATATTCATTAATTATTTTTGCTTTAAAGTCGCGAATCAAAAAAACACCACCGACTCTGTAGACGGTGGTGATTTATAATTTTAAATTTCCTTTGTTTTAATTTATTTGGGACTTAGTTTAAGGCATAGTTATCTGTGGTAATTTTCTTTCCCACCCTTGTTTTCGGAAAAATAAGATTACCGCACACGTGCGAAATACGTTGCATGTCGAACCTTATTGTAGTGCATTAGGAGCCAGTTTTCGAGGAAGTGTGTTGAAAAATATAAATTATGTTAATGTACTAGTTTGATTCCTCACTCCTGTCACAACGGTCTTCCTAATCCACGTCAACGGCGACACTTTAATATCCTGTTGAGAGATGCTTTGCAAGTTGGTTTTGCTTTGGTAAGCAGGATACGTAGGTACAGCAAGTACCCAGCATTGCCCGACCCCACCACCAGCCCTCTCCATCTTAACGCTATACACATTTTGTTATTGACTGATTTATAATACCATTACTACCTATAATTGACATTAGCATGAGAATGTTGGCCTGAAAATTAGCAGAAGTATAATTGAATACATGTTTTGCGATTTTGGCGGTCTCTCCAGTTCTGGAGCCATAGCGCTCGATGGTGTGCTTCTTCCATTTTGCTCCGACTTTCGGTATCTCGGTTCCCTCGTGCAAAGCGATGGCGAAATAGATCGTAGTGCACAGAATTAGCAATCCGATAATTTTCAAAGTTAATAATTATCTTGACAATTTCAAACCCTCGTTCACTGCCATAGGTGGTAATAAATAAGCTAAAATTAAAACTCAAAGCATTTGCATAGATTGCAGGTAAGTACTTACCTACATAAAATCAGAAGTAAAAAAGAAAAGGTGAGCCTTGTACAATCAACCTTAAATTAGGCATGCAAACATTAATTAAGTAATTAAGTAAATTGATTTAATTCAAACGAAACTAATTTAATTATTAAATGTATTCAATCATTGCTACTCATTTTACCTCATTTGAAGCTATTGTGAATCACATAATTTCATCAAATTAAATATTTCAAAAGAATCTGAATACATTGATGCGATCAAAACGATAACTTGAATAAATATTAAAATTATTATTGACGTAACAAATATAATGGAGCTAGCAGTGTTTTCAAAAGTAAGTACCTAAGTGCTAGTAAATTACAATGCGATAATGAAGAGCTTTCAATATTGTTCAATGTTCATCGCCTCTTTATAAACAATGACCTTTTATATTATTTGTACTTGAAACATAAAATTAAGTAAATGTTTGATGACTGTGTAACCGAATATCATCATTTAGAAACTTCATTGCATAATATTTTTTTAAACCTATTTATTTATTTAAGGTGTACAGACCGCGCAAAGACCGGGTGCAGGTTGTTCGAAAGAGCTACCGCGGCTAAAGAAGGAAGGAAGTAAGGGACAAAAAGGGCTAAGAAGGAACAAGGGTGGTTTTTAGTCAGTAGAAGTCTGACACTCCCTTCCACCCCACCCAGAAAAGAGATTTCCCGCCCTTCAAAAAAAAAAGTCTGCGCAAAGCCGGAGTATGTCGCTAGTACCTCGAACTTTATAATAATTATGTATAATCAAGTTATACATACGAAGCTGTATTTATTCTCCAACATAAATCACTTTCTCTAACAATAACTATTGTGTCTCACAATAAGCAGATCATAAATCAGAAACTATTGTAAACCGCCTTATGTTAATCTTCTGGTATATCCAAATGAATAATTTTCTGCGTAAATACTCTTTACACTTGGTTGTTTGCCAATGTTTTGATAAATGTTGGTGCCTAAATATGTTAAATAACAACTTGTTTATAACCTCAGAATTAAGACTTATGTCATTTTTGAACAACACATAAATATGAATAAATCACAAATGTTTATTTTGCAAAAAGGTTTCTCCAACCATTTTATTTTTTACTAAAACTTGGTGTTACGTACCTACCTACTCTCAGAAAATAAAAAAAAACCGATACAAACTCAAAGGTATAGGCTCTTTTAAGATCCACAGGCTGACTTCACTCACTGCTGACTCTCTTTACTAGTCCAAAGCCCCACGCTCTTGTGCCAGCCTCATCCACGATATTCAGACATAATCTTGGTCAACTCACGCGAGGACTATGCAGGTTAGTGTCTGAGATGGTCTCTTAAAGAATTTTATTATTGATTTACAACATCCTTAGTTAGCTTTTAAAAGTGGCCACTTTTGGCGGTAACAAGTAATTCTCTTAATTTATTAAGTCTAGAATCATGATAGGTGATTTTAAAAATACTACAGGTTATTTACTATCATGAAAGTGTTTTGAATTTTTCAAAAATGATGTGATTTTAGAGTAAAAGAAATAAGATGTGGTTGGCGCTAGTTTCGGTGCTGTTAGCACCCTAGATGCTGAGACACAAGTATCCCAAAATACGCTATTTTTCTAATTGAACAGCTTAATATGGACAACAGCCAACTTAATTGTCGCTTTGTTCTCCGATATTTCATACAATGTTTACATGCAACCTTTTTCTTTTTGAACTCACATATAATAAAATCACGCCATTCTAAATTCGAAACCTAACGGACTATATTCGAACACAAAAAATTGAAAATACAAAAAGCACGACGTTCCATGTTCAAACGCGGCCGGTGGATGAGATGAGTCGTAACAAGCCTTTATCCAGCCAGTTGGAACGTGTCACGTAGTTGGCCACTAACATCCGATCACCTGTAAAGACTGGCCTTGTAAAGTCTGTTTTTATCTGTTAGGTTCTAGCTTTTGCCGTTTGGTATGTTCTTGTTCACTATGTACCCCGTTGCAAAGGTTATTGAAAAGTTGTCTTAGTGCTTTTCATGTAGGTACATGCTTTGAATGATTTCTGGATATTGAAATAATTTGCCATAGTCACTTATTATTTACAAGTTTCAACTTGTTAATAATAAACCTACTATTAGGTATATCTATTACCACATATTTTTTTTATATTTTTTAAAGTTTTTTTTTTATTGTTTTTTGTAAAGAATATTTAAAAATGTAAAAGTTTGTAACAAAATAAATAAAGGGAATAAAAACCTACTACTAATTATTATAAAGACTGGCCCTCTTCAGACTCTTTTTATACAGTAAGGTAATATTTGCCACTGTATGCTTTAGTACCTACCCCTTTTTTATGAGGGTTGTAAATCATCAAGTGACTCCTCCCGCTCTGAGCGGAGCGGCAGAGAGTGTCAGACTCCTACTGACTAAAAACCGCCCATGTTCCTTCAAATCTTATTTTATTATTTTATTTTATTATTTATGTACACACAGTAGACAACACAGGAAACCCGTACCTACTGCTTATTTCTCAAGAAATTTCTGCCAGCAGGCCTGCAAAAGAAGAAATGAAAAAGAAATGTAGACTATAGTGTGTGAGAAACAGAAAAGAATTCTGTGATTAGGTGTCGTAACTAACTTAACCTATATAATCTTAGCCCTTTGTGTTTTTTTTTTAAAGTTATTGCAAAACGTTTTATGATAACTTAGCGAGCTTTACTCAATACTTATACCAAGAACCCTGTCCGACGTACCTACTTCTTATTCCTAGTTGGGGTAGGTCCTACCCATAAATAAGAATCGGTAACTTTCAACATTTTAGTAGCGACACTAATAATATTGCAAAGAAAAATCCTTGTTGTATTAAAGACTATTTTAAAAGCAATAATTTCCATTTAAAACCCGGCACTATATTACTAAGAAAATAAAGTAGAGAATACTATGTAATTCTTTTGCATAACTACAAATCACAAAAACTACAAAACAAAGGTCTCAACAATCTTATAAAAAGTTAATCTATCTTTTTAAGCTTGTAGCTATTTTTCTCTGAAGCATTCTCACCGGGTTTCATTAAATCTGCCTCTTTCTACAGATCGTACCTACCTACCTACCCTGCGTTCGCAATTTAGTTTCCAAGCATGTAAACAAATACAAAGGTAGTTTGGGGAACTTTAAGTTCAGTTTGAGTCCAAACCTCATTAATGAAAAATAACATAAAAGTTTCATAGCATCTGGATAGCAATTTAAATCGAGTCGGCCAAGAATGCTAGTAGTTTGACACCCGAGACTGTAACATTTGATTTGCAATTAACATTCTAAAATCAACTTGATTCACACGTTCATAAAGTTGGTATTTGTCTGTGACATTACTTCAACTGGAAACATGGACGCGAATATGGAATACCTGTGTTCGTAATATTGCCGTGTAGCTCAAAGCTAAGGAATCTGCATTCCTCACTACTGTTGAATGCCATCGGTGCTCGATCATTTACTTTGAAACAAGGACGGTGCGGTAAATGTATTACATTCCTTTGATGGATGCGGAGGTGAAGCAAATTTGTGGATGTTATAATAATGGTAGAGTTTTGAGGTCATCCGAGTTTTTTATCATAATTGTCAACATTCTTCCAAAATTAATTTTGTAAAAAAATATGCGTTGGCTTGGCACGCAAATAACGGTGAGGGGGCGCGGTTGTAAATATTTTTTTGAGAAATTAGATGTCTTTCGGAAAAGAAGATAGCGGTGTTAAGTAGTTACAATTTTGGCCAGATGACTTAAATTCTGTGACACTAAAAGAGCAGATATAGAATCATATTAATATTATAAAGGAGAAAGTTTGTGAGTGTGACTATGTTTGTTACTTCTTGACGCAAAAACTACTGAACGGATTGGGATAAAACTTGGTACACAGATAGTTTAGAACCTGGATTAACACATAGGGTATTTCATCCCGATTTTATCTTCCCGCGGGATAATTTTCGAGTTGTAGCGGGCGAAGCCGCTGGCAACAGCTAGTATACGTATAATTATAACTGACTAGGTGTTGCCAGCAGCTTCACCCGCTACAACTCGAAAATTATCCCACAGTAATCTGATATTATTTTTCTTACAAGCGAAAACTTAACACACTCCCTTGTCCTTCTAACTCCTCGCGCGCCTTACGAACACTATCCGTACGTAAAACAATGGTTTTTTAAATGTGTATTTATTAAGGCGCTCAATCAGTTAATTAAAAATCTTTCGAGATCATTCAGAACAGCTTCCAATATTATCCAAGGCTACCCAGAACATCTGTAGTTCCACAATTTGCACCGCAACGGCCTCGAACTCGGTACGTTTTACAAGCACTTAAGACTCGTGACAACAGACTTTACTCAACACTTTGTCAACTGGCTAGTATGTCAACCGCAATAATATCTACCAAACCATATAATATTGGTCTGCATCGATCGTCTAAACTACATACAGGGTGTAAATTAGCCCTTCACACGTACCTACGTCAACCAAGCATTCTGTACATCAAACTAAGTACCCCTACGCAAAAATTTTTGCTGGGGAACGGCTTTTTATTTGGGATTAAAAATCTCATTTTACGGTAAAACTCAATGTAGCACTCTTAAAACATTGTGCTAGTGGACGCTTTAAATAGTAAAAGGGTCATGGAGGTAATTTAAGTAAAGTTATAACCTGAAGAACTAGTATTTACAAAAAAAGCTGTGCATAATTTGGAACTTTGACCCCCAATATCTCCGTAACTAGGGGGTTCCCAGGTATGGTCTAGAACAAAAAAAAATCGCAGTGTTGGGGAGAACAAGTGCCCTTTTTTTTTTTTTTTGGTGGGTGTAAAATCATCGAATAACCCCTCCCGCTCTTGGGCAGAGCGAAAGGGAGTGTCAGACTTCTACTGACTAAAAACCACCCATGTTCCTTCTTCGCCCTCTATGTCGAGGCCGCGATAACCAGAGGACAACCCGCGGCCCCGACAGGCGTCGGCCCTTTCGGGCCCCTCCCATGTTGCTGACATCTCTTAGAGGCGCGCGTGGAACACGAACGCGCCGTCGACACGGCCTGTTTTCGTCGTGAGACGGACGGACGGCGAGTTAGCCCATCACTCACCGTCCACAGGCCCGCGTCTACGGTGGCCGGAGGTCATCGCGGGACCCTCGACGCCCGGAGCGTCATTGCTTCGCAGAAGGAGGCGACGGCGTCCCATTCCTCCTCGCCCGAGACCATGGCTTGCACCAGGGCCGGGCGCGAGAGGTCGCCGCTGCCGATCGCCGCTACGAGAACACGGCGGGGCTCGGCCCAAGCGGGGCACACCTCCACTGTGTGCTCCACCGTGTCCTCCGGCCGATCCTCACAATGGTGGCATCCGGGCGTTTCCTCCCGCCTGATTCGGTGCAGGTACCTCCCGAAACAACCGTGTCCGGTGAGGACCTGCGTCAGACGGAAGGTGAGGGCGCCATGGTGCCTCTCAAGCCACTCAAAGAGGGAACTTACCGCCACTATCGTGGCGTGCCCTAGAACAAGTGCCCTTCGTTTGCGTTAAGGGTACTTTTACACCCTTTATACCTAATAATAATATTCTTTTAAGTTTGTTCCGATTTAACTCAAAAACTACTCAACCGATACAATTATTCTCTTATCTAAACACATATCTTAAAGAGGAAAGATTTGTTTGTTTATTTGATCAAAAACTTCTCAACCGATTTAAAAAATTCTTTATGCGTTACAACACTACTATTCTTCACCGAGTAACATAGGCTACCTAAGTTATATTTAAAAATTCACGCTGACGTAGTCGCGGGTGAAGTGCTAGTTTAGAAATATGAACAGGAGTAGGTAACTATTAGGCAGAATAGTAACTATTAGAGAAAAGCTTACCTACTGCTTCCTGAAAATCGATACGTAACCTCTCCGTGCGTATTGCGTATCATATTGTCCATGGATTAACTGTCAAATTGGTTATGGTTTAGTACAAAACGGAACCATTTGACAGTTAATTGATGGACACTATATGATAGACACTGTCATCTGCTGGTCATACACGCACGTTGTGTTCGAGTACCTACTACGCACTGTCCTTTCTGAAGAACGGCACCAATAAGATCAGTGTATGTCTTTCTAGGACGTCCCCTCCTGGCGTTACCACTCATATCTCACTCGATAATGTGTATGCTGTGGTTACCTGTAATTGATTGTACGTTACGGGACCATGTATTCTGTGTTAGTTTGACATTTAAATAAGATTAAAGTGTAATGTAACTCGTTGGTAATACAAATAAATAAATATCGGCCTTGTAAATACCTTTTGATAATCGAATCAAGTCGGGTTTTGATTTTTCTTTTGGCACCGATAAACCGACAAATGGAAGGAATTTTTGACCAGCATAGTGAGGTTTGGTAAAAAATACCTCTGGTGTTATCGTAGCAGCTACCAACAATATCTTGTGTATCCTACTTCCTACTAATATTATATATGCGAAACATTTTGTGAGGATGTAAGTATGGATATATGTTACTCTTTCACGCCAAAAGTACTGAACGGATGTGGATGTTTAGAACACAGATAGTTTATAACCTGCAGGGCAATTGCGTATCTTTTTAAATGTCAGCGGCTATCATAGTGTCCATCAATTAACTGTCAAATGGTTACATTTTGTACTAAACCATAACCAATTTGACAGTTAATCCATGGACAATATGATAGCCACTGACATTAAAAAGATACGCAATATCCCCGCAGATGTTTGTTTCGGGTCTGGGTATTTGTGTATGTGAGTTTGAATGTTTGTAAACGCACCTACGACACGGGAAAAATTTCTAGTGTGGGGCAAAGAATAAAAAAAAATTGCGATAAGCTTTTATGTTAAAATGATTAGCCGTTTAGGATTAAATTAATAAGCTTCAATTTAAAAGGAGAGGTCAAAGTTCCAAATTAGTCACACTCATTTTTAAATACAATTTTTATTGGTTATAACTTTAATTGCTTTCATATCTCCTTTAATATTTTAAGCTTCTTTGCGTACAATGTTGTAGTGTTTTTTTGTTCATTCAATGCCTAATTGGTTACTAAAAATCCACAGGCTCTTATCCACAACGAAGTTATAGGAGGTCGGAAATGGCCTGAACTGGTTCGAGAAAAGGATGGTACGGCCGTGCCGCTCTATTGCTCGACTTGACAGATAGGGTTTCGTGTAAAACATCAAAAGTCTTGAAATTGACAACAAAATCCGATTCAAATGGAGAAGTAATATTTTTATAAAGAATAGATACTTTCACACGGACGTGAGTAAAGCAACAGCTAGTTTACTTATAAAATATAGTGGCACATAGACGAGCGATGCATTAAAAGGTATAAGACATCTTAGTGTCCCCACTAAGGTGTTCCGTAAAAAGTCAAAGTAGGCCAAGTACCCTAAAATGATATTTAGAGTACTTGGCCTACTTTGACTTTTTAATATACTGGGTAACTTTGAAATATACTGGGTGTCATACTTACGAACCGTATCAAAAACACCATGGTACCTACCTAAATCACCTCAAAACCAAAGTAGGTAGCTGATGCTGGTATTGCAGTTGCTAGGTTAAAGTGGAACTGGGCTGAAAACATCAGCCGCATGTCGAAGGAGTAATGGACAAAAATGAACACTCAATTTAGACCAAAAATCAGGAATCAACAACGCAGCAGGCTCAATAGGAGATGGAGGAATGAGCTTGACTCCTTCTCTAAGGATTGATCTACAATCGTAATAGATCACGAAAAGCGGAAGGGCAAAAAAATCCCGGTAGGGTTTTTTCCCTGCAGTAAGATAATAATTATGGGCTTTTATTAAAACTAATATTAATAACTTTGAAATAAAATTGATTGTGTCGTGCAAGACCTTAAAAACGTCAGTAACGTAAGTTAAACTTAGTGACGACATTCCAAACTCTGTTTACAAAGCATCATCATTTACTAGGGATCGCTAGCCACTCTAAAAATGATAGTTAGACACACAGAACCAACAAGAACTAAGGAAATACGAAGCAATTTATCCCGACGCTGTAATTCTCATGAATATTCAAGTTTAGACGAAAATATGAAAGTCCTACAGCCAGGTCGGTTTATTGTCCAGCACTTAGAAAGCATCATTTATATGCAAGAATTAAAATTCAACGTTTTGTAGTACTTCGAAAGGTCAGATGGTAAAACAAAGGAATGGGAGCGAAGAGATTTGTCTGCGATAATAGATTCCATTCCGTTTATTAAGGCAGCTGACATTTTGTTGAAGTTGTCTTTCTTTTGTTTTTCATGTTAACTTAATTATTTGAGAATATTTTGCCCTAAAATACCTATACAGTTCTCGCAAGAAAAGTACTTATGTGCTTCGACATTCATCGTCTAACTTTATTTTAGACATACGAAACCGCGGTGATGAAAAAAAGTAGTAGCAACCAGTAAGGGATAACTTACTGTTTGCTACTGCTTTGAATAATAAAAAATACACGTTCATTATATGGAAATCATCATTATCAGCCTTTAATGTTCCCACTACGCAGGGACTCAGGCCTCCTCTTCTTCCCGTCGGGGCTGCGCGTTGATCGAAAAAACGGGGCCTGGACACAAAGTCTCAGTGCAATTTAATTTAACATTGGGTATACTTAACACTAAGACAAAAAAACTTTGTTTCGATTTTCAACAATTTATTGTATAAGACCTAGCGCACGAGCTTTATCCAACCAATCAGAACGCGCAACGTAGCTACCACCGAGTACTCGACTGCCAGAGAAACCGGTTCTGCCGTGTAGAACTCTAAAGTTGTCCATGACCATGACTGTACCTGTAAAACATAATATCGCATTGGTATAAAACTGCCTCATTTGTCTATCTAGTAGGTTACAAGGGCGACTGCAAAGCATGAATAGTATATAGTAGTAGTAAACAAAAAAAAATAAATAGTCCGTCTTATAAATTACCAATAAATATTGGACACGTATTTTTTTTTCACGTAAACAAATAATGAAGACGATACAGTGCTTTAAAAACTCGTGTGATACTATAAGACATTAGTATGACATATTTTAGCGGCCAGTGACGTCACCAACCCCTACTCAAATTTTTGACGCGTTTTATCATCGTCAATTACTATTGATTTGATAAAACAAAAAATACGTATCCAAAATTTTTCGATAATTTAACAGACGGACTAATTAGAATCAATTTTTTTTAAAGTCAGTTAACATCCCTATTCTTGGGATGGATTTTAGGGCCGGGTAAAGTGATATTGGTTGTGTTTTTCAACAGGCATTTCTTAGAAGCAACCACCTAGTCTGGATTCTTGTCTGGGACATGGGACGTAAACAGAAATGTGGGAGTACTATTAGGCACCCCTGTGCCTAACCCATCGGAGATTACAGCCGTGCTGTTATGTAGATGTGTTGCTGTTGCTGGGGACTTTGTTTTAACACTTTTGGGGGACTGTCTATTGTAAACTTACGTTAAAAAAACTACTAATAACAGCCTTTTTTATTAGAGGTTGGTATCTTGAAATAACTCATCTCGCACTGGGTGGAGCGAAAGACTTTTATTGACTAAAAACCACCCATGTTCCTTCTTAGCCCTTTGTGTTCCGGGGCTGCGGTATATCTTTCGAACAACCCGCAGGAATATCAGCCTAATTTGAATAAACGACTTTTCAATTATAAACGTTTTGACTTATTTTTACCTGGTCTCAATTTAAACCTCCACTGGTTGTCTGCGTTCTGGTAATACTTCGCTAAGCTCCTCAATGAGCGGTAGTAAAACCTGCATTCTTCGCTGTTGCTAAAAGCCATCGGAGCTCGATCGTACACGTTGAACCTAAACCATAAGGGGGTTAGTAGTCAAAACTTACTCGTACAATACAATCACAGAAATGGGAAGTTAACCGACTCATTACCACCATTATTTTCATGCATACTTTAGCCAGGCCCCGGACATTGCCTGCAGCAAGGGAAACGCACCTAGAGCCTCATTGTGTGATGTTTTATACGTATTTCACCGTTATCTTGCGTAGATCTACTAAAGAGAAAAAAAATATACAAAAGTAAATTCGATATGACGCACCAGGTGCGTCAAGAAGCTCCCGTGATGTATGCTTATGACGCGCCTGGCGCGTCATTGGCCATGAGTCGGTTATAAATGTACTTCAGTGTGAGTTGAAAAAAAGGTATTTTGATAAGGTATTTTTTGAAAATTCGTTATTATTGTTGACTACATTGCACAATTTTTTATTGTTATTTTTCTTGTTACTCCGTCCATCTTTCCAGCCAGGGTAGTATACTCGTAAGAGGATATAGACGACTAGCGTATTTTTTTCCACTTTTGCAGCGCTTTTTGGATTAAAAAAAAACTCCATATAATTGATACAATCGGCGCGAAATAATTTTGCCCTACATCTTGCAAGAGTTGTAATAAAATCAGGTGGTCTACCAAGGAACCGGCGTGAATACGCGCGTGATTCCCTAAACATCGTCATATATTTTGTGAAGTATTCAACGCAAAATGGCCAGAGCTGTAAACTTTACGGTATTGTTTTAGTATTTCGTAATATTCTGGTTTTATATTTGAATACTTCTAGGTTTTTTTATACACACTCCACTTTAGTTTAATTCTTGTCAGTTTCATCCAGCAGGCGTAGATGGTACACTGCTGTAGTCTATTGTTTTGTCCTGAGTGAGACTAATAACTACATACTACGTGTTTATTTTTCTCTCAAAAGATGATATTTTTCGAACAGATGAGAGCAAACCTAAAGCCGAAAAACAGAAGGGATCTTACCTAATCTGAACCAGTTCTTGGGTCTCACGATCCACTCTTATAACAGGTGCAGAGTAAGTGTGATGATGTCCATCTTCTATGTATTCTGCTTCAAGGTTGAAAGTGGAAAGGAAATCGAAATCTTCTGGAGTGTCCTTCTTTAGTTCCGTGGCGCCGTAGAACCCGTCTACTAGTATCGTTTCGCCGCCTGTCCCGTTTTTATGTTCGAGGCAGTGTAAGATTTGTAGACTGAAAATAAATACTCTTTCATATTTTTGACATTGTTTTGTGTGAGTCATAAATACGAGTAAAACATAAAGCCTGTAATTCCTGAAGGGTTAGGCAGAGGTGTACCCATGAGTATGAGTATATTGCCATCAACCGGGAACAAGTCCAGACTCCGTGGTTGCTACTGCACTTTGCCCGATCCAGGAGTTGAACCCTGGACTTCATCCTCGACAGTCACGCTTGCGACTACTTGACCAACGATGCTGTTGTGTGAGTAATATTCAACATTTCTATTAATCTTTGCTTTTACAAAATAGGGTAGTTGCCAAAATAGTCTAATCAGACAGATTTCCAAAACATATTGGACACAATTTTTTTCTTTTTTCACTTAAACAAAAAATGAAGACGATACAGTGCTTCGGAAACTCGTGTGACGTCACATTACACTGCAGTTTTTACCACGCTGTGACCTTTAAACGCCCCACTCTTGATCTTTGACGCGTTTTATCTTCGTAATTTTTATTAATTTGATAAAACAAAAAACACGTACTCAATATTGTTCGATAATCTATCTGACAGACTGAACAGAATCATATTTGTTTTAGTTACGAAACATCCCTATTAAATCTTTTTTAAAAATATCCTAAAAGCTTAGTCAACTCAAAACAAAAAACGCCACAATCTCATTCCTTCTCATAAGAAATAAAACATTTTCATTTGTGAAGCGTTCAAGGAAAAAAAAGGAAATTGTTCGACGAAAAAAAAGTCAAAGATCTTTATAAATCAAACGATGTGTGGCAAGAGCCGACGGATTTCAAGAATTTCTTTTACGTTGGTACAATTGGGATGAGACATTCGTGGCAAAGAGACCGCCATTACTCCGACAAAATACTGTAAGGCTCAAAACACACTGTACAGCGGAATAGAGACGACCATACAAACATACATAACGTCACGCCTGAAGGGTTCCAAAGTAATGTACCTTATAGTATACGTCCCATGTAATAGGGGGCGAGCCTATTGCCACCATCCGGGCAGAAATCCAGACTCCGTTGTTGCTGCTAAGAAAATCCCTGAAGGAAAACCCCAATAACACTTTGCCAGACCCAGTCGAAGCATTTAAAAATTTCCCTCCGTTATCAAATACGTAGTACATAACCATAGAAAATAACACTTTTAAACGTAGTCTGGTAACCGGTCAAAGCAACTGCGCGCGACTTCTCGGGACGTCGCGATCCCTACCAGGCCATTCATAATTTTGATAACATTTAAATTGCGTTGAAACTGACGCTGCTCATCGCTCTCCGACTGTGCTTTGTATTTTTTTTTATTGCTAAATGGGCCCTTTTTTTTTGGCGGGTGGAAAATCATCGAATAACCCCTCCCGCTCTTGGGCAGGCGAAAGGGAGTGTCAGACTTCTACCGACTAAAAACCACCCATGTTCCTTCTTAGCCCTCTATGTCGAGGCCACGATAACTAGTGTACTACCCGCGGCCCCGACGGGCGTCGGCCCTTTTGGGCCCCTCCCTTGTTGCTGACATTTCTTTGAGGCGCGCGTGGAACACGACCACGCCGTTTACACGGCCTGTTTTCGTCGTAAGACGGACGGACGGCGAGTTAGCTAAATAGGCCCTGCTCTTGACTTCGATGAAGCCTATGACGGAACGAGCGGGCCCAGAAGATGCCTGTTCACTTATGCTTTGAAGGCAGTCGGGATATAGACTGCGGGCATCTGTGTTACCCACACAGTCCTACATTTTGACTGCGCATAATAAATATAGAGAAACGCTGATGATTGTAGTGTGTTTAAAGCCTTACAGAAACGGAAGCCGAATGCTCGAGCATCCGTAAACGAATCGCTAAACAGAATTTGAAAGCGACCAACAAACGAAAGCTTTTTCGAACCGACCCTGAAATAATAATGACGGAAGGGATGCCAGTTAAAGTGCGGCAGAAATAGGCTCTTGCAAAAATAACTAGCTCCATTATCACAAGCATAATGCTTTCTTTAGACACTCGTTTTTGTTAATTTGCAAATTGAATATGAATTGGTTTCCGTCTTAGATTAACTTAATAAACCTATTATGTGCATGGCAGAGATACGCGAAAGATAGAATTTTTCCAGCTCACCTGGAGAAAAAGACCTCTAAAAAAAATTGGGGCTGGGACATCATCAAATAACCCCTCCCACCCTGGGCAGAGCGAAAGGGAGTTTCAGACTTCTACTGACTAAAAACCACCCATGTTCCTTCTGAGTCCTTTGTGTCGAGGCCACGGTATATCTTTCGAACAACCCGCAGCCCCGACGGGATGACTTATTTCTTTAAGTGAGGTTGAAAATAAGAAATGGTGTCTCATTCACCACGACCTGAGGTCATGTGTAGCACATGTCTTCGATTTTTTTTATACCAGGATATGTCAGAGTCCACATGGCTACTGATGTCACGATGTTTCAGAAGCGATGAAGTCACAAGTAACGCTACTGTGTTCTGTATGAAATATGAAAATTAAAAATTAATTGTATTTCCTTCTTAAAAATTTTTCGTCGAACATATTTTGACTAACAGTTCAGGGTCGTCCTCTTACCATTGCGAGGATCGGCCGGAGGACACGGTGGAGCACACAGTGGAGGTGTGCCCCGCTTGGGCGGAGCCCCGCCGTGTTCTCGTAGCGGCGATCGGCGGCGGCGACCTCTCGCGCCCGGCCCTGGTGCAAGCCATGGTCCGGGGCGAGGAGGAATGGGACGCCGTCGCCTCCTTCTGCGAAGCAGTGATGCTAGCGAAGGAGGTGGCGGAACGCGAGAGGGAGAGAACCTCTCGTCCCAGTCGGGGGTCCCGCGATGACCTCCGGCCACCGTAGACGCGGGCCTGTGGACGGTGAGTGATGGGCTAACTCGCCGTCCGTCCGTCTCACGACGAAAACAGGCCGTGTCGACGGCGCGTTCGTGTTCCACGCGCGCCTCAAAGAGATGTCAGCAACATGGGAGGGGCCCGGAAGGGCCGACGCCTGTCGGGGCCGCGGGTAGTCCTCTGGTTATCGCGGCCTCGACATAGAGGGCGAAGAAGGAACATGGGTGGTTTTTAGTCAGTAGAAGTCTGACACTCCCTTTCGCTCTGCCCAAGAGCGGGAGGGGTTATTCGATGATTTTACACCCACCAAAAAAAAAAAAAAAAAGGGTCGTCCTCTTGTCGGAATTGATTCATTGGTAATTAGATTATTTATTTTTGTTGTAAATCTTTTCAACGAGTGATTTTTAAGGGTTTTGAACAATTCATTCTTGATAAATAATTTAAAATGGAAGAAGAATGGTTTAAAATGATTTTTTTATTGCTCTTACTCTGAAAGTAGGTCATAATATGCCTGCGGAGCGGGTTGAAAGTACTACTTTTTAACCCTAGGGAGAATCGCTTTCAACTGACAGCTGTCAAATTATAAAAAAAAAACTAGGTCTATTTTCACATTTTTATTTAACTGTGTTCCAACATTTTATACAGCCATTAAATTACAGAGCGATTTAAAATTAAAATAACATAAAAATACTTAAGAATATAATGACTTAAAATTTAGTTTAAACTATTTCTCTAAAATAACATAGATTTCTGCAAAGATTTGCTTTTCTTTTAATGGTGAACATGAAAAATACTGGCTTTATAGCTGAAAGACCAGAGGACAAAAAAAAACAAAATAATCGGGAAAGCGACAATCCGATCAACACTCATTTTTTCTTTAGCTAATAATTTAATGTTTTTTTTTTACTTTCTTCGTAATGAAAAGCACAGTGTTTACTTCGGGTAAATTACTTAATAAGTCCTTCGAACTATTAACGCCCTCACTACGTTACGGGAGCAAAACCCAGTCTAGGGACTAAATAAGTAACGTTGACCCCTTTTTTTGGCGGGTGGAAAATCATCAAATAACCCCTCCTGCTCTTGGGCAGAGCGAAAGGGAGTGTCAGACTTCTACTGACTAAAAACACCCATGTTCCTTCTTAGCCCTATATGTCGAGGCCGCGGTAACTAGTGTGCAACCCCGACGGGTAACTTTGACGCCTTGGATAACAATGTACTATTTCAACTGTTTTCTATGGAAACGCAGTGGTATATCATCGCTTTATTACTTTACATTTGTACGAAACAAGAATTTATAGCTGTATTCAGTGTAGAGTCGGCCTTATTTTATCACTTTTAGAATTAATTGCCACTAAATTGTAAGTAAACTTAGTTTTCGTTTAAATAAGAACAAAAAAAAGACATTCAACCGCAGGATAAAAAAAAAATAGAGATCGACAAAAAAAGGAGATTCGAATAGGTACAGCGTCATAGCGTTGAAGCTTAGAAGATCCACATAACATTACAAAATAATTATCATCTAATAATAATAATCATCATCATCTAATGATGATAATTATTTTAGTCGAAAAACATTGCTGGGCATAGGCCTTCCCCAGGTGTCACTACTGATTGACGGTCCGGGGTGTCTCGCAATCAGCGTATCCCCGCAACCTTCACCAGGAACGTCTTCCGGTTCACGGTCGCTACTCCAGAACTTTTTGGCCCCACCGGCTATTTTTTGCTGTCCTGCTCACAGCCAATTAAGTAACCACCACCACCAGTTACAATAATAACACTTAATTAAAAAGCTCCAAGACCACAATACGCTCAAAAACTGGAATCGCTCATGTAGGAAATAAGAATGCTGGCTTGAAATGGAATTAAGCGGGCCATGTCTGCAGGATGGATCAGGACCAATGGGTCAGAGTCGTCACGCAGTGGGCGCCAGAAGGCGGGCGCCGTCGCCGTCGAGGGAGGCCTACAAAACGCTGGCGTGACGACTTAGAAGCATTCGTGACGAATTGGACGGAGAAAACCACACAGAGGGAAGAGTGGAAGGCTATGGGGAGGCTTTTGCCCGGCAGTGGGATAATAAAGGCTAAGAAAAAAAAGCTCTACGTACTTACCCAGCAGCTTCTGTAAAGTACGTATTATCATTATGAGCAGCCAAAGGCAGGTTGGTATAGGCCGTATCAGCATGGTCCGCCCTCGTAGTGAACTGCCACATCCCTCCGAAGATCGTATGCTGCACACCTCCCAGAGCTTTGCAGACTTCTTCGGTCGCTTCTAAGGATACATCGACCTAGAAAGAGATATCGATAAGCTTTCAGAGATTTTAGTTTCATGCCACCCAAGGGCCTCTGACTTGAGTGTCCATGCCGTCGAGGAATATCTAGCTGGATAAACCAAGGATTCTTGTCATCGTAGCTTTCCCGTTTTCATCAGAATTTATAGCAGCAAAGAGAAACTGCTCCACAGTTTTTATTTTTAAAAGCGTTTTTAAACATCTACAGTTAAAATTATTATTTAGGACAAAACAACTTTTTTAATCATAGCAACTTTATGCTTATTTTGTAGTTCGTTGCCCCACATGAATAAACTGAGCACTTCTGCACTATAATTAAATTACAACGTACCTAATTAAAATTGTTTGCCAAGTGGCTGCACCTCCCCAATTTGGAACAAGTCATTCACAAAAATGGCTACATGATTTAATTTCAAGTTTTTAATTTGCTGGATGATTTTTAACTAACTTACGTTCCCAATAAAGAAAACACTAATTACTATTGCAAAGGTTCTAAAAAAAGCCGGTCAAGTGCGAATTAAACTTGCACTCTCCGTTCCGTAGAAAATAGGTATTTTATTATTAAACTACATATTTTCAGTTTTGGTTTCTTCCCAACGCGTCCGGTAAGACACTACTTCTCAACAAGTTTCATGATTCTAGGTCAATGGGAAGTATCCTATATATTTTGAGAATGTCGAAATATTCGGTTTCAAAATCAAACTTCTACGATAAAGTAGAAAAAAGATACGGCCCTTTATGCCGCAAGAAACCGGGTATTAAAACCATATACTCAGTGAGTATATGGTTTTAAACTCGATATCTCCACGCTTTCTCGAGATAAAGGGTCTTGATAGCCAGACAAACAGATGGACAGACAGATAGATCTGTCGTCGATGACAACAAAGTGATCTTATAAGGGTTCCATTTTCCCCTAAAAATCACTGCCTTTCACAATCGACTGCGCAATAATATAATCCACCTTTGATTGAATTGAATCATCTTTAAACAACTACCAACGCCGACGACAGTTGACGACATTTCTAATTAACACCAACAATACAATTACTTATCAAATCAACAACATTTGGAACATTTCATTACCCCGTCAACCAAAGCGACTCCGAAGTCAAGTAGCGACTGAAACACACGCTTTGCTCCTTCCACAGATGTAAGAAACTCTTGCACGGGTACTTTAGGCACTTCATCTTCTATTCCTCCATGCCACAGTATAGGCTTGAATTTTCGACTTTCTTTCCATGTCTTGAAGTCGAATTTTGATAGAAATTCGGCTTCGTAAGTCGATTTGTGTTCGTCGCTCCCTGAAACGGAGTGAAGTATTTTTCTGTGAATTAAAGTTTGGATTGTTATCGAATTATTTTGAATGTTTGTGGGATTTTAGATTTTATTTAATTACTAGCCGGACCGCAGTCCCCCTAAAAATAGAACTTCCCTTTTTTAATCGGATTTTGTTATCAATTTCAAATGTGATATTATTTTTACACAATACACATAATAATTTTCTAAAATAAAAGTACCTGTAAATACTCCTTAGAATATCAGTAATCCGCCAGTAAAAATCCCGTCAGTATCAGTGTTTCGGAGATGAGAAGAAACAAATAAATAGATAAACAAAAATGAAAAAATATATAATAAATACCGTAATACACTACCATACGCATAGTTGACTTCATTTGTACAGATAAATTCATTCAGTAGACTAGAAATAAAATTAATTGAATTCATTCGTAAGTGAAATTGTATTTTTATTTATGCTACGCTGAATTTCTATGAATTTTAATAACTTCTAAGGAAAAATGTGTTTCCACGAAGAAATTATTAAAACTTCTTTTTATTTAACACCAAATTTTCCACTTGAAATTAATAAACGAAAAAGATTTGTGTAAAGTCGAACAATGTATTTAGTGTACAGCCAGCTAACTAACAATTACGCAAAAACGAACGAACAAATCAAACGATGCAGCGTTTGACATCAGTCTGGAAACAAAATTGCAACCAATTTTGTAAGTTTATTGGAATAGAGAAACATCCCTATTCCTGACTTAAAAAAAATATGATTCTATTTAGTCCGTCTGTAAGATTATCGAAAAATATCGTATACTTACGCGTTTTTTGTTTTATCAAAGGAATAAAATTGACGAAAATAAAAACGTGTCAAAGATCATGAGTGACGTCACTTCGTGGTAAAAAATGTACCAAGCTGTGACGTCACCCGTCACTGTATCGTCATCACTTTTTGTTTATGTGAAAAAAATAAAAAATATGTGTCGAATATTTTTGGAAATCTATCTGATGGACCAATTAGCTTTTTTTGTCAACTACGCCACAGACTACGCTATAATATTTCTGCATGTGTACAGAAATCTTAGCAAACTGATGTCAAACGCTGTATCGTTTGGCATTAGTGTTTAAAATTCATCTGTATAGGTAATCTTAAAAATAAATACAAGTTAGCTGGCTGTATACCTAATAGCTTGTTCGACCGTACCTACAGTAAATTTTATTATAATACTTACAAGTAACTTCAATGTTCGTTCCATCAGTTTTAAAACTCAAGACATTAACATCAGGGATGTCTAGTATATGATAAGCTCTTTGGAAGGTGTCTGAATGGTAGCAGGTCGAGCACCTGAAACAGTTTACATTGATAAGTCGAGCTCAAACTGAAATATACTCACAAGCAATAATATGTGAACATATGGCAAAGTTAGAACGCGGATTTTTCGTGAACTATTGCAACTATAATTATGATGATATGGATCCAAAATATTAGTTTCGTTACGTAAAACGAAAATTAAATTAGTGCATAGACTTTGGATGGTAATTTTAGCTTATATGAGTAGAGGAAGACCAAAGAAACGAGGAGGTGACTGCTGACATGACGAGAAATAGAGAAGTTTGGAAGAGGAAGACATGTTGCGCCAACCCCAAATTAATTGGGATAAGGGCAGGAGATTGATGAATGCACTGATCAAATATTTGACCTATTACGTCTGGTACCTAGGTCCTACCAGACGTAATAGGTCAAATATTTGACTTAGGATCACTGATAAAATGTGGCGCTTTGTGATTGGTTGCCTAGAAGGCGAATATTGTTGCTAAACGTTGCAAGTGTATACATAATTGGTGTTGCTTATGATAGGGTAGTTAAAAAAAAATCTATATAGTCCGTCAGATAGATTTCCAAAAAATATTGAACACATTTTTTTTTCACGTAAACAAACAATGAATACAATACAGTGCTTTGAAAACTCGTGCGACGTCATATTCTATGACTTAAGTATGACATATTTTTTTGCCGGTGGCCGTTTTGTCTTCGTAAATTTTTATTGATTTGATAAAACAAAAAATACGCAGGTACCTATCCAATATTTTTCGATTATCTTACAGACAGACTAATTAGAATCATATTTTTGTTAGTCAGGAAACATACCTATTGTACCTACAGGTATCTCCTACACTCCATCCACAATATGCTAAGTACATATGCCAGTGCAGTCCAAAAGAAAACTTATAATCACAAAAATAAATTCACTAAATCTTAGACAGCCCTGTCAGTAACATCAACTTTATAGCTAAGAACATAAGGATCACTATGGTTTTGACAGCGACGCAAGGGCGGGTAACATAACCGTAAAAGAGGTGTCCTGGAAAATCCTTCGGAGCAACAAGACAGTGAATTACTGGAGATTGAATTCCGTTTTGTTTAGCGGACCAATCAAGCTATACAAAACCAAATTATGCAGATCTCTCATAATAAAGGAAATCTATATAAAACGAGGCCATATTATACTGGAAATAGCTTGATGTGTCACCGAATGCACAATCTTGACTAGTAAGTTCCCTTAATGTTTGTTTGACACTACTGAAGTTCTAAAAGCATTCAATTTGAACGCCTCTTCGCTTGAAATAGATTCGTTAGAGATCTAATCGTCGTAAACGGTTTAGTAAACTGTTGACTGAAATCTTGAATTCTGTTCCAATTGAGGCAGTAGATCTTAACGGCTTCCCAGATAAACCTTGTTAAGTTTACAATATCTTAAGGGTGAACCAATGAATGAATGAACTAGTTTTCAACAGAGATGTGACAGATTAACATAGCACCACGCCTATAATCCCGCAGGGTTGAGCAGAGGTGTACCTAATAGTACACCCACATTTCGCCAGTTATGATCAAGTCCCATGTAATAGGGATCAAGCCTATTACCATCAACCCAGCACAATCTAGACTTTGTGGCCACTGAGAAATTCCTGATGGAAAAACCCAGTAGCACTTCACCCAGGAATCGAACCGAGGACCTCATGCTCAGCAGTGGCACTTACAACCACTAGACCATCGAGTCAGTTAGTGACTGATTAAATAGCGGGGTAATTGCGTAACGCATTTCCAATCCCAACGCCATTAAGGCGACACTAAATGCCAGCGACCTTGAGCGAGTGGATGGAGCTTGCGTTACTCCCCGTGACCGCGAAACGCATCCCCGCAATGCATGCACGTAATTTCGTAGGGTAACTATACGTTCCAAATAGCAAGGACTGTCCATCGGGATTTTTTATCAAAATACAAAATTGTGTTCGGGAATGAGAATA
Organism: Diarsia rubi; assembly: GCA_932274075.1. Taxonomy (NCBI): domain Eukaryota; kingdom Metazoa; phylum Arthropoda; class Insecta; order Lepidoptera; family Noctuidae; genus Diarsia; species Diarsia rubi. The sequence continues at coordinate 15,671,380 of OW026419.1, read as the reverse complement.
TGCGATTTACAAAAAAACTATTGGTTGGACTAAAAAATTAGACACTGACCTCAGTGTGTTGCTTGTAGAATTATTTGCCAAAAAATCAGAACGATCGCATGTATTTTAGTATGGGTTTTACTCATTAAAAGAAATTTATAGAGGTATTTTCTCGTTTTTTTTTCTATGGAGTAAAATTTGTTGTACTTATTATGTTTTCAACACACGATGTCACTAACGTACATCCTGAAGAATATCATATATTTTTTTACGAATGCAGAAATTATGTAGGTAATAATAGTCATGTTACATTCGTTGCTTCACCAGAAAATTTTAGATTACGTTCCAAGTCTCGAGTATTCCACTATGGAACCGTGTAGAAGATTCAAGAGCAATCCTAGGATGTTCCACTATGGAGCTGTCAAGAAGGTTCCAGAAAGCAGCTGCATTGGACCTCCACAACCCAGTTAATACTGGGTAATACGATACCCTTTGGCAAGACTGGTTGTCAGACTTTCAGGTCACTGACTACCTGTATCGACTGCTAAATATCTATACATATATGGCAGCCGAGACCAACGTGCTTTCCGAGGCACGGAGAAAACTCGGAATGTCATGGGCGGTCACCCATCCACAGGCCAACCTAGGCAAGCGCGGCTTAACCTAAAGATCGAACCGAGTGGCAGTTATTATTAAACCACGAGCTCCTCTTAATTGGTAGTACATAACATTAAACATAAAAGAAGGGTTAGGTAGAGGTGTAAGTACCTTTTAAATAGTACACCCACATTTTGCTATATATGTTTATCCCACTAAAAACAAAACTTGTAAAAAAAAGGAAGTAGTTAAAAAATCTTAGAAGTCAGTCAGTCAGATACGGCCGTGCCGCTTTATTGCTCGACTTGGCGGGAGATATCCCCCGTAAGAGGGGGCAAACCTATTATTACCATCAAATAAATAAAATAAATAAATCAACCGGGACCAATCTAGCTCTCTTGGCTGACCGGACCCTGGAATCGACCCCAGGACTTCATGCTCAACAGTCGCATAATTTATCTCATACCCAGCCTCTAAGTCAGTTCAAATTCATTCAAAAATGTATCGTAAACAAAGAAAATCTCATTAATCTGATCACATTGTTACCTGCAATGGTCTCTAAGCCAACAGTCCTCAAATCTGATTGACTTTCCATCTCCAAAGCTTACTTCGAGGGCTCTGTCCACTGCGATCACTCCTTCGATGGCTGTGCAAATAAAACTTGTTAATGAAATCCCACCAATCGAGAGCCAGGATGATTCAGTTTGACTGGAATTTTAATCAATGGGTGAATTGGATTTTTTTGCGAACACGTGGGTTGACTGGAATGAGTTTTATGGCAAAAAAAAAACAATTTTCATTTTTAAAGAGTTATAAGTAGGTAAGTAATCTGAACAGCAGTTGAAGACCGACTATATATAGCCTGTTTATCTAAAAAGATTAATAAAATTGGTAGATATTTTTTATTTTCAAATCTGGTAGGAACATAGAAATGGAGAGAGACTACCATAAATAACGAAATCGAATCCAAGTTTTAAAAAGGATTTTAAAGAATAAACGTGTGGTAAACATTTAATGTAATGTATTAACCCTCCACACATACGTCAACCAAGCTTTCTGTACATCAAACTAAGTACCCCTACGCAAAAATTTTTGCTGGGAAACGACGATTTTTTTGGGGTGAAAATCTAATTTTACGGTAAAACTCAATGTAGCACTCTTAAATATTGTGCTAGTGGATGCTTTGAATAGTAAACGGGTCATAGAAGCTAATTTAAGTAAAGTTGTAACCTGAAAAAACTAGTATTTACAAAAACAGCTTTGCAAAGTTTTGAACTTTGACCTCCAATATCTCCGTAACTAGGGGGTTTCCAGGTATGGTCTAGAACCAAAAAATAATTGCAGTGGTGGGGAGAACAAGTGCCTTTTGTTTGCGTTAAGGGTACTTTTACACCTTTTATAAAACATTTGCAATTTTTAATTAATGATGTCAAGCTAGGTACTTTGTGTTTTATCACAACGTAATTTACACCGCATTTTTAAAATCACTAGATAGGTACATATAAGTAGATAAATGTTTTTGAACAGACAAACATTCTCGGCGTACAGTAGGTAATGGAAATCGTATTTATTTTCATTGTAACAATTGAAATGGATTCGCTCGAAATGGTTTTTGTATTCCACAATGACAACAGGAGAACGTCGACCAATTAATGGATTGTGATTACAGTAAAATGTTTTCTCGCTGTTTAATATGTTTAATGCGTGAGTATCTAGTGGTACGTTTTTTTTATTTAATCCTAGGTGGACATTATAAAAGAGCACTCAAATAGAGTTGGGCTGGACACCTAGCAAGGCGCAGTGATGACAGGTGGACTAAGGCTGTCACTGTTATTTAATCTTAGGTGGACATAATAAAAGAGCACTCAAATAAAGTTGGGCAGGACACCTAGCAAGGCACAGTGATGACGGGTGGACTATGGCTGTCACTGTTATTTAATCTTAGGTGGACATTATAAAAGAGCACTCAAATAAAGTTGGGCAGGACACCTAGCAAGGCGCAGTGATGTTGATGATGGTGTACTAAGGCTGTCACCGAATGACGTCTAAGAACTGGAAAAAGACATGTGGGTCGTCCGGTAAAGAGATGGGTAGACGACATAGAACAGTTACCATTGGAAAAACCTGGATGAGGCTGGATCGTACAAGAAAAGAGAGGCCTATCCCCAGCAGTAGGTTAACTCAGGCTGTGGATGATGATGATGATGACGATAATGAGGATGACTTCATTAAAACAAAATCGATAGACCAGCAAACCTTTTGTAAATAACTAAAATAGCAGTAGAGGAGAGAGGGTAGTATGTGGTACACTGGAAGATGTTATACATTTATTGACGGAGTGAGTCAGATTTCAGCCTGCATAAGAAGATCTTTAGAAATATTTATGGACGATGATTGCATGTTCCATCTTATTTTTTCGACGCATAGCTCCGAAGCTGCTTATAATTTAATTAAGTTTGTTACAATTTACATAAGGTCCAATGGGGCTGGCATGTACACATGTATAATAAGTTCCTAAAAAAAAAAAAAAGAGAAATAAAATCTAAAAGTGGGGTGCTAATTGTAACCTTGGTGCTCTTGGAAACTCTACAATTACACATTTAAACGTTTTTCTGATAGTTACCTTCTTGGTTCGAAAAACTTCTTTCTTTGACAAACGTAAGTAAATAGAATCAATACTTCAATAAATAGCAATCAGTGCTTTTAAAGCAAGGTAAACACTTTCATTTACAGACTGTCCTGACCAGAGGAATGTACTTCGATTCCTTTTTATGAAGAAAAAATATTTTCTGCACTTCATTTTGATTAATTATTATTTCAAGTATTTCTTCAGCAGTGCTTGATAGTTAGCCAAGGGCTGAACAAAATATTTTATTTTGTGAATAGTTTTTATTTATAAAAAAAATGCTAATCATTTTTAATTACAGATAGGTATGAATGTAGACGAGGCTAACGGAGTATATAGGGTGTAAAAGTACCTATAACGTAAACGAAAGGCACTTGATCTCCCCACCACTACGATAATCTTTTTGTTCTAGACCATACCTGGAAACCCCCTAGTTACGGAGATATTAGGGGTCAATTTCCAAATTTTGCACAGCTGTTTTTGTAAATACTAGTTTTTCAGGTTATAACTTTACCTAAATTACCTCCATATTACTATTTAAAGCATCCACTAGCACAATGTTTGAAGAGTGTTACATTGAGTTTTACTGTAAAAAGAGATTTTTGACCCCATAAACAAAAGTAGTTTCCCAGCAAAATTTTTGCGTAGGGGTACTTAGTTTGATGTACAGAATGCTTGGTTAACGTATGTGTGACGGGTTAATTTACACCCTGTATAAAGATCGTAGTAGGTGTCGTTCTGTCGTATCTGCCTGGCCCCCATGGAAAAAGGGCGTGAGTTAATGTACATACAAATTTACAATTCGCATTTATAGTAGTATTAGTAACCTATAAGTATTCAGTAACTTACTTTCATTCACCATATTGTAAGTTAACAACTACACAAGTAACTTTTCACAAGTTTACTACTAAAATAACCACTAACCACATCAAAGTCTAAGTTATAACTAAAACTTAACAGATCTTGCTTGGATGTTATCTTTCACAGTTACCCGGATGGTCAAAGTTGAATGACTACTATTTTTGCGATAAAATAACTGTTCTGCAAAACTTGTTATCATTAGGTACCTACTTATTATTATTTTAGTGTAGACTTTGTTTGACATAAGAGCTAGAATCATTACTTAGTAACAGAATGACCTAAATGAGGTAATTTGTTTCAATTGTTTGACCTTGTTTTAGGTCTAGCTTAAAAGGATCAAATAGTTTTTATTATCTTGAAGGAGGCTAACTGCGGTACTCAGAGATATTTAATGATTACTTAAGCCGGCACTTAGTAAAGGTTTAACATACTTTTGTATGACAAAACTGTTAAAACCTTTATTTTGTAATGGCCTAAGTAATCTTTAAAGCTCTCTGAGTGCGGCAGTAAGACTGTTTTCCGTTAGTGAATGATTCGGAGACGAAGCCGAGATGGAGTTAGGAGATCAGAAGCCGGCCTAACTATTGCTTAGCATGAGTGAGCTAGCACGTGGCAAGCCCGATACCACCCTGCAGATACAGTGGATTATACATGAATACATACACCTGCATTTTTTTTTTGTGGGTACGAAATCATTCTTCTGGACGGGACCCTTTCAAAGGATACCAACCTGCAGATACGTGCGTGCCACCACGCCTGGGAACCTATCGAACAATAAGGCCACACACGACGTGCTGACTGTCTTGGCCGACAAGATGCACGAGCAAACCCGAAAAGTACATTCGGTTTGTGCATGCAAGCAACCGTCAAGATCCCCGTCACGACACGAAAGCATTCTCAGTGACATGGAAGTCAATTCTATCGCCTCAGATATCTACGAAGGGTGGAGATTGTGCGATTTGGCTGGCCAGAATTGTTCACAAGCGATCAAGCGAGACAGTTTGAATAAAATTGAAAATTGAAATGGTTCGAGCTGGCGAAAGTGCTGCAGTGTAGTGGTTACTTCATGAACTAAGCTTTAGTTCTACTAGGCTGGCACTCCCGTTGGGGCTGCGGAATGTTGTAAGAGATATCGCGGCCTCAACATAAAGGGCTAAGAAGGAACATGGGTGGTTTTTAGTCAGTAGAAGTCTGACACTCGAGATCCCTTTCGCTCTGCCCAAAAGCGGAAGGGGTTATTTGATGATTTTCCTCCCGCCAAAAAAAAGGTAATATAATAAGTATATAGTCAAAAATATTAATAATTCTTGTACTCTGAATATATTGATCGTAATTTTGTTTTATATGTATAGCGTTTCGCATTATGCAACTGATGTCAAACGCTGTATTGTTTGATATCGTCAACGTCACTTTACTGTCATCGCTCTTTCATTCGGTTTTGGCTAGACTGCCATCTATAATATTCCTTCAGTCAAATAATAACCAGCGTTCTGTTTCTTTAACCAGCTAATAGATGGCAGTGTTTAAAGCACATCATGTCGTTTTTTAGCGTTTTCTAGAAATTAGGATACAACTGTCAGCATGGTACGTGCGGGAATACATCCGTAGTAAAAGTACATTGATTTCACCCGAAAATATGTACAAATGTACACACCCTCGACGCATAGGTTTTGTGAATTTCCTTGAATGCAGTTTAATTCAAGATTCGACTGACACGTTTATTCTTCGGTAAGGTGCCGTTCTAACGGATCAAACTATGAAGAAAAACAAGACAAGACAGATAGTATTATAGGTACCTACCTAAGACTGTTTTTAGACTTAGGTAGGTAGGTACGTATAATAGTAATCTGGATTTATTTGCCCGTTTGCACATCAGTCCGACAGTCGCCGGAAATACGATACCGCCTAGCACTTAAAACGGACTTTTATCTTATCCATCCTTTCTTACCCTGATCCCGATTGCCAAGTCACGTCCTGTCCCATCCTCCTTTTACCAGATTTCGGGCTGTTTCATTTCATTGTCATGTATCGACATGTCTGTATAACTACTTATATTGTTTATATTGGAACGCCTAGGACCTAAATATTAGCATTTAGGACCTAGGTATTATGGTCTAAATTGTGGTAATATCATAATATCTAGGGTACTATTTCTGTTCCGTAGCCAAATGGCAAAAAACGGAACCCTTATAAATTCGTCATGTCCGTCTGTCGGTCCGTATGTCACAGCCAGTATTTGGAAAATATTATGATTACACAGTTGAAAGGTAGGTAGATTTATTCTGTGAGCCGCTATACGAGTTTTGTACTTACAAAAATAAAAAATATAAAAGATTAAGGGGGGTCTCCCCATACATGGAACTGAAACTAAAATAAACTTTTTTCACAAAGTCAATAGTTTGAAATATAGACAATTCCAAAGTGGTAAAATGTGTGCCCCCCACCCCCCTCTAACTTTCAAACTAAAAAAAAATAAAAAAAATGTGCGATAAAGGCAGTGAAAAATAAAAAATATATTTAAACTTAATGCTGTAGATCGCAATGAAGACCTTCAACCAAAATTGGTTTCAGTAATATATAGTTAATTGTTTTTGACATAAAGGGTGTAAAAGTACCCTTAACGCAAACGAAGGGCACTTGTTCTCCCGACCACTGCGATATTTTTTTTTGTTCTAGACCATACCTGGTAATCCCCTAGTTACGGAGATATTGGGGGTCAAAGTTCCAATTTTTTCACAGCTGTTTTTGTAAATACAAATTTTTCAGGTTGTAACTTTAGGTACTTAAATTACCTCCTTGGCAATTTTACTATCCAAAGCATCCACTAGCACAATGTTTTAAGAGTGCTACATTGAATTTTACCGTAAAATGAAATATTTGACCCCAAAAAAATAGTCGTTTTCCAGCAAAAATGTTTGCGTAGGGGTACTTAGATTGATGTACAGAATGCTTGGTTGACGTATGTTTGAAGGGTTGATTTACACCGTATAGCACATTTAAAAAAACGCAAATATAACTGTCATTCATACAAACACTATGTAAGAAAACAAACTTATCACAAATGTTTTTTTTTTTGTTTTACTAATGAATAACATAGTTACAATCATTTTAATTAGATACTTAAACATACCACACAAACCATCGTGGGTTTATAGATCTATAGTAAGTAGGTATGTATAATTTTATGTTGCTGCTTTAGAGAAAAAAAAAATACAAATTAAAGGGGGCTTCCCTGCTACGATGGTACGGAATTAACCCTTCATGTGGAAGTCCGACTTGCACTTGTACAGTTTTTTGCTTCGAGTTGATACTGCAGTCTTTTCAAAAGCTTCAGATAGATTTAGAATTCCTTTGTAAGTTTTAATTCATTACACACTTGAAAAATATCATTCAAGAATTAAAAAGTTTAAAAAAAATTTAAAACAAAAAATTAACTATCCTCACCTAACAATCTTCATGTGTTCCTAAAGAAGTCAGAAAATAATGCCGAGATTGTTAACACGCCTAGGTATCAAAAGGTAACTACTTATGTGACGTGAAAACATCGTCTCCAATTCATCTTATTATTATACCCAAATCCCGAAATTTTAATCCAATATTTGATAAAACATGGCAGGAAATTAAAATAGAAACCTGACCAACATGGAAAAAATATTATTAAAACTGATTTTCATTTTATTAAACGGAATCTCTCGACGGCAGCGTTTTGTACGATATTTTATCATAAACGCTGGTTTCAATACCTACCTACGTCTACGATTATGATTATGACTCGTAACTTCATAACAAAATATAACACGTATCTATACCTACAAGGTGATCACTGACCCTTCACGAGGCCATCAACATTTTTTTTTTATTGTTGGTTTTAAAAAACGTTCTTCTGTATCGTGGGTGATGAAAAATATAAGTAAAATTATTAAAGAGGTCCGCCCTAATCGCATGCCACTGTTAATCTGATGCTCCTTCATGGCGTTTTCATTGATACAGAAGTCAGCTGCTGTTGCCGTTAGCAAGGTGACACGCGACTACGAATGACCTCTATAATAACTTTACTTATATTTAAATAGAAATATACAAATTCAAAATATGAATATCAGACAAGAATTCTTGTTTTCTACTATTAAGACCGCGGTTTGTAGTCGGGTTTTAGTTTTTAAACTTATTTTTTCATTTGAATTTTATTTTAGTGTTACTAAATAAATCCATTATTAGTACATTACTGCCGCGGTCTATAATGACTACTTTGCTGGTCGCGCTGATGATGGCCGACAGCGCAGCTCCAGGCCGACACAGCAAGGGCTGCAATGATGGCCAAGCTGAAAGGCCTAGAGCGTAGCTAGGCTAGCTCGAGGCAATCATAGCGTGACCAGCGAAGCAGTCATTGTGGGCCAAGGTTTGTATAGTGCTTTACTCAAAAATGCAAGTACCTAATCTAAATAAAACCAGCAAGTAATTTAAATAAAAAATATATTAATTAACTAGAATTTTAATTAAAATGACAATTATGAAAATTACAGCTACTAAAATTCAACACCGACTTTCCCGGTTTGATATTACTGATAGTTTGCGATAATTCTAATGCGGTGTTTGACTGCTGGATTATTTCTTCATTTATTACTTCATTTAAATCTTTTTTTTTTTACCTTTAGACGTACAAACAGCTGTGTTTTAAATTAAATCTTTTTGGAATTTATTTTTTAAAACGTTGAAACGTCAAAATAGCGGTCGGCAAAACATTGCCGGCCTGTTAGAGCGGCCAGCAAAACTTTGCCGGCCGCTCCTTGAAACAGAACGGCAAGGTCGGCTTTGCTCAAACAAGGTTGTCAAAATAATTACAACATTACATGCATTATTGAGTAAAAAAAAAAAAAAAAAAAAAAACTTTCATGATGTAAAATGCTACTGAATGTTGGTTTGCTATTTAAATAGTACGAGTTAATAGCAGACTAGACTGCGAGATCTTTTTGACGCCATTCTAAACGTGTATGTTGACTAAAACTATAATATAATAGAACATTACTGCCGCGGTCTATAATGACTACTTTGCTGGTCGCGCTGATGATGGCCGACAGCGCAGCGTAGCGCAGCTCCAGGCCGACACAGCGCGGTCAGCGTGCAGCACTTGATGGACGAGCTGAGATAAAGGCCGAGACCGTAGGCCGAGGCCTTTACAGCGAGGACAGCAAGGGCTGCAATGATGGCCAAGCTGAAAGGCCTAGAGCGTAGCTAGGCTAGCTCGAGGCAATCATAGCGTGACCAGCGAAGCAGTCATTGTGGGCCAAGGTTTGTATAGTGCTTTACTCAAAAATGCAAGTACCTAATCTAAATAAAACCAGCAAGTAATTTAAATAAAAAATATATTAATTAACTAGACTTTTAATTAAAATGACAATTATGAAAAGTACAGTTACTAAAATTCAACACCGACTTTCCCGGTTTGATATTACTGATAGTTTGCGATAATTCTAATGCGGTGTTTGACTGCTGGATTATTTCTTCATTTATTACTTCATTTAAATCTTTTTTTTTTACCTTTAGACGTACAAACAGCTGTGTTTTAAATAAAATCTTTTTGGAATTGATTTTTTAAAACGTTGAAACGTCAAAATAGCGGCCGGCAAAACATTGCCGGCCTGTTAGAGCGGCCAGCAAAACTTTGCCGGCCGCTCCTTGAAACAGACCGGCAAGGTCGACTTTGCTCAAACAAGTTTGTCAAAATAATGACAACATTACATGCATTTTTGAGTAAAATACATAATTTGTAATGTGCTTGCCAAGACCTCTCATTTGATATCAAACATGTTATGATTATCTCATTTAAATTTTTTTCGAGCTTAAAATTTGACAATTAAAATCCGTCGTAAATAAAATTGTTAACATTTATATAGCCTATGGCACCCGGGCTATTCTAACGAATCTATTGACACCTCATTTATTAAAATACGTTCAGTAGTCTAGGCGCTACAGTGGAACATACAAACATACATACATAGACTGCCAAAATCATTACCCTTCCTTTTGGCTTCGCCGTAGTCGGGTAAAAAGTTGGAGGTTTGACCCCCAATATCTCCGTAACTAAAAGTTTCCTAGTCATAGTCTAGAACAAAAAGAAAATCGCAGTGATGAGGAGGATAAGTCGCTTTCTTGATACCTTACACCCATTATAGTGCCTACTTTATGAGGTTGTACCAGCCTCCTTTTTAACCGACTTCTAAAAAAAGAAGGAGGTTCTCAATTCGGATGTTTATATATTTTTTTTATGTTTGTTCGGGCATAACTCCGTCGCTTGCTAAACGATTTGAAAAAAAAATTTTATGTTCGATAGGGTATACTTTCCAAGTGGTCCCATTGTCACCAAATGATGATCTGATGATGGGATCCCTGAGAAATTGAGGGAAACCCTCAAATTTTACAGGCACATAATTATGATGTTTTTCATATATTTTCAAAAGCTGTGTATTTGCGTCTGATCTGCATAATATCATGTGGATTCGCTGATGAAGATGGAAGGTATGACTCCGCAACGGTTAGGAGTTGAAAGAAAATTCTTTCATAATTACACGTACTTATGAAGTGATAATTGTAATCTTTCAGGGTATTAGGTTGACATGAGGCTGTCCCATTGTCACCAAGTCAGGATCTGATGATGGGATCCCAGGAAAATCAAGGCCAACCCTCAAATTTTATATGCACTTAAGACGTTTTCCAGACGTTTTCTCTGCTTAGCTTGGGACTAGATGGCGTTGTGTGATAGTTGTGGAATATTATTTTTTTATTATTATTTTTAAAGCTGTTTAAGTATTTGCGTCTGATCATCATAATATCATGTGGTATGTGTGATGATGATGGAAGGTACAACTCCTCAACGGTTACGAGTTGAAAGAAAATTCTTTCAAAATTATAAGTACCTACTTATGGAGCTATAATTGTATTCTTTCAGGGTATTATAGGTTATCACTTCATTTTGATGAGCTGATGTCGGAAAGTATAGGTAACTCCTTAACGGTTAGGAGTTGAAAGCAATAATAAGCGAATCTTGAAGGTTAATGGTTAGGTTTCGCAGTTGAATGTAAAATGCATAGTAAATATTTGTATAGGATTACAACTAAAAATGGACAAATAAAAACTTTTTTTGCAAAAAAAAAACCCGACTGAAAAACAAAATTACAAAAAAGTGAAAAATAAACTTCAGAAAAAAATCAGCTTCTGAAGTCGGTAGCAAAAAAAACGATATCAAACAAACAATTGTCACCGACTTAACAAGCTGATTTTTTTGAAGTCGGGTTTTTTTTTACAAAAAAAGTTTTTTTCTAAACGCAGTCTCTCTGCATTCATGTCCACGACAACTCATGCCTGTTTTACTCTATTGTGGGTACGTAGCCTGCAACCACCTAAAAAGTATGTAAGTGCCAAGAGGCAAGAGCTTTATGGTACCTAAGGCTTAGTTGCAAAAAAAAAATAATAATTTGAATGCTTTGTAAACCTGACTACGGCGAAGCCAAAACGAAGGGTAATGAATTTGGCAGTCTATGTATGTTTGAAGAAACAAGAAGCAGTTTCTTTTCAATTGGTGAACGCAAATTTTCCTAAACTTCATAATGACTCAACTAGAAAAAGGTTGAAAAAAATCCAAGTTCAGTGACAATATTTTCATTTCTCAAACCTACGGAACACATCGGTCAACCGAAGTAGGTACGTGTCAGCACTGAGTCCTAACTTTCCTATGAAGATTTGTAATGAAATGGAAGCCGGGCCATCATCTGAACTTTAAATGTTATTATTTTCATACAAGCACCTATTCCATAAAAAGGGTGTAAAAGTACCCTTAACGCAAACGAAAGGCACTTGTTCTCCCCAACATTGCGATAATTTTTTTGTTTTAGACCATACCTGGGAACCCCCTAGTTACGGAGATATTGGGGGTCAAAGTTCAAAATTTTGCACAGCTGTTTTTCTTACCAGTTTTTCAGGTTATAACTTTACTTAAATTACTTCCATGGTCCCTTTAGTATTCAAAGCATCCACTAGCACAATGTTTTAAGAATGCTACATTGAGTGTTACCGTAAATTTTGATTTTTAACCCCAAAAAAAAAAGTCGTTTCCCAGCAAAAAATTTTGCGTAGGGGTACTTAGTTTGATGTACAGAATACTTGGTTGAAGTTTGCGTGAAGGGTTCATTTACACCCTGATTATTAAATTCCGTTCTATTAAGGAACTCAGGATCAATATCATCGACTGTATAATAGGAATGTTTACGGACTTAAAAAAATATGATTCTATAATAACAGACGGGCTAGTCTGTTAGATTATCGAAACATAATATTGGATACGTATTTTTTGTTTTATCAAATTAATAAAAATTGACGAAGATAAAACGCGGCAAAGATTTGAGTGGGGGTTGTGACGTCACTCACCGATAAAGAATGTCATAATGTCTTAGAAAATAAAGTCACACGAGTTTTCAAAGCACTGTATCTGTACTGTATGAAAAAAGAAAAAATACGTGTCCAATATTTTTTGGAAATCTGTCTGACAGACTGTTTAGATTTTTTTTTGTTAACTATTGCTGTCAATGCTGAGCCCTTATGATATCTACAAGGGATGATACGTACTTTACTCACTAACTCACACCGAGTCTCACCGAGTTTTTGTCTTGCTCCTGGACGTCTGACTCGGCTGTAAATGCCGCCGAAAAATATTCCTAAGGCATTCTGGTTTCCTCACGACGTTTTCATCATAAATATACAACTTATGACTTAATTCAGCAGAATCACCATACAGTCATTTATTTAAAGCAGGCTGATATTCAGCACTTTTTGAAGGTAAATTTTACAACAGACAGTCTTCTTTAGATATGAAATGTAAAGAAGAAACGGGTAAATTAATGTTATTTTAAAAGGCATAATGTTAGGTATTTTTATTTATTTGTTAAACTTTATGCACAAAAATCGTACAAAGGCGGACTTAATGCCTTATTTTTGGTGCTGTATAGAGTTCACGCAGACGACATCGCAGGCAGCAGCTAGTCATAAATATATGCAATACGCACATGAATCCGAAAAATCACAGGTGCGTGTCTTGGGTTGGAATTTGAGACCTATATTAAGACTTGGCAGTCCGAACGGTTACCCCACTGAGCTATTACTGCTTATACTGAAAGTGGCATGTCATAAGTTTCTTGTGACTCAATTGACTCGGCCTAAATAGAGCTCGATTTTAAAGTGCAGGTGGTTGTACGTAACTTAATATCTACTTTGGTTAGTGTAGACCTGGTAGTCCCTCTCAGACATCCCGAGCTGTCCACCTATTTTTCGCAAAAGTCCTCCAAACAAATGACAAAGGGAACCAAATTCCCCGTAACCTCCAACCTCTCAAACGGTATTAATAAACAGCTCGCTTAGGTATTTACAATCGAGGGGTTGAGGTTTCCCTGACACTCCGCTTCACCTTGTAGGGTTAAAAGCGTAACCGATACATGATATTTGAACTAACTTAAAAGGGTACACTCCGCTGCCTCTCAATTTCCCCCAACAAACACCGCTTTATTATGTTTGGTTGGGTCTCCAAATCAGGGATGTTGTAGAGCTCCGACTCCGTAACCATTACCAAACCTATTGGATATCAGAAATATTTTTTTTTTGAAACCATAACCGAATACGATTTAAAAGTTTTGGAAAAAGGCAGTCTAAATAATTATCATTCATTATTTTTACAAAATATATTTTAGGTACCCCGTATCACGAACGCATTGGATGATGTTTTCAAGCTCTTGGGCTGGGCATTCGGCATCAACATCAATGGCGAATATATCACTCACCTTCGTTTTGCCGATGATATAGTAATTATGGCTGAATCGCTGGAGGATATTAACACAATGCTCAAAGACCTCAGTAACGTTTCTCAACAAGTAGGCCTTAAAATGTACATGGACAAGACGAAAGTTACTCGAGCGATACTCTCGAAGTTGAAGGTCGCCCGAAGAATCCAACTCGGATGAACGGCGTTCGAAGAAACTACGCGACATCCTTTCGTCCAAAATGCCGCAGTGTCTTATGACGAGGGTGTATAACCAGTGTGTGTTGCCAGTGATAACTTATGGCACAGAGACGTGGTCCTTAACTGCTGGCCTCTTAGAGAAGCTCAGAGTCACGCAACGAGCCATGGAGAGAGCTATGCTCGGAGTTTTTTTGTACGACAAAATCCGTAATGAGGAAATGCGCCGAGGAACCAGAGTGTCCGACATAACTCTCAGAATATGCAAGTTGAAATGGCAATGGGCAGGCCACATCGCTCGAAGAACTGACAACCGATGGGGAAGAAAGGCTCTCGAGTGGTGACCACGAACCGGAAGACGCAGCGTTGGTAGGCCTCCCACCAGGTGGACCGAAGACATCGTGACAGTCGCGGGCAACCGGTGGATGCAACCGGCAGGTTGCCGTTCGTTTTGGCGTTCTATGGCTGATGATGAGGTAGGGGTATTTTCAAGAAATTGACCGGATTTTAGCGGTGATTTTAGTTCTAAGGAAAAATATTTTTGAAAGTGGGTAACACTGTGTTTCATTTGCCCAACCGAGTCGTCAGTTGTCAGATTGTGTTATTAAATTATCCGTAATTAGCGGATAATCCGAAATAATTTCATATCTGTAAAAGTATTTGAAATCGGTACCTATAACGCTATTCCTGCATATATCCGTATCCAGATCCGAAATTTCATATCCTTAACATCCCTGCTCCAAATCACTAGGTATACCTACTTGATAGGACGGTACTGAAAATGTAACGTAGGTATTTGACTATTTGCTTTTCTAGTTTCGTTGGTTGGAATTTTGTTCGGGAATGTTTGTGGATTATATTCGGAGTTCTGATGTTGTTTTAAGCCGGTCTGAATAGTTCGTGTTTATTTGGTTTTTATGGCGATTGGTGGTTTTTTCGTATGAATTGATAGGGATACTTTTTTGAAAGCAGATTATCTCATTAATTATGTACAGATGATACTTCGGCTTTGTTCCGGTAATGTCAATAGTTACCCATCTGTAATCCCTGTCATTTTTAGGGTTCCGTAGTCAATATGGAGCCCTTATAGTTTGCCCCATATCCGTCTGTCTGTCTGTCCGTCCGTCCGTCCGTTCGTCCGCACTATATCTCAAAGACTCTTACTGCCGAACTCAGAGAGCTTTAATGATTAAATGAGGATTAGGTATATTTCTAGTTATCTTTAGTTTATTTTTTGTCAATTTGTTCTGTCCTGTTTGAAACTAATAAATACTTTTTTTTCTTTCTTTCTTTCAAGTAATCAATAACTATCTCTGAGTACCGCTGTTAGTAATAGAAAGCTGTAATTTAGCATGAATATATAAATAAGCTACGCCGACAAAGTGCTGAAGTAAAATATTGATTTTTTTTTTAGGGTATCGCCAGTAGGTACTCATTAAAAAAAACATTTATTTTAAACAACTTGATCCATGTACACACAATAAAATAATTAAATTAAAGCGGGGTTGATTTTTTTTCTCGCAGTCCATTGTGTGGGATGTCGTTGGATAGGCCTTTAAAAAACATTGCGAGCTTGCTCAAACAGTTTGTCGATTAAGGGATTCGTTTAGAGTGCAAATTTTTGTTAGACTTAAGTATGCCAACCTTAACCACCTATATACGGGATGTGTATGCGAATGTGAAAGAATTCATGGTAGTAGCATATATAACGAAAATAAAAGGAAAACTATCACAGCTAAGTAGGCTTTACAAGGTTACGAGTAATAGTCGACCAACTTATAAAATGTACTTGTAATATTTTCCTATACATAGGTAATGTATGGGAGCGCAGGTCTCAAAACTGCAAATGTATGTTTGTTTTATTTTTACAATAAACATCATCATTCGTAGGCAGGTAGGCAGGGTAGTTAATCAGTTTAGTAAGTTTACATATTTTGATGGGCAACTACGGAACCCTACATTGTGCGTGGTCTGACATGCACTTGGCCGGTTTTTGGTATGTTGGGTAATCGGTTTGATTGCCATAAAATAAACTTTGTTGTGTTTATTGTATAAGCATCATCATCATCTTCATTTATGTCCAGGAATTACATTGGAGTCGGCACATCCCGTTTCCGTTTTCCATTTTCCCCAGCTGACAGCTGTCGAGTTAGATGATTATTCTACAATGTGATCCCTATCAGACACAAAATAAAGTGCAGTTTTCGATACAGAAAACAGTCAAACTATTGTAATTTATATTTTTTCGATCAGCTTTGTTTAAAAAAGAGATATAAAGGTGTTTGAAACAAAAAGTTTTACAGTACCTACTTGTACTTGAAATAGGATAAGTTAGGTTGGTCGCCGGCGATTTCCCTATAGGCTCAGAACAAAAGTAGTTTCCTCCAAAATTTGTCTCCAGGGCATCTGGCTTATTTTACTTACTTTTGACTGACATTTCTCAGTGTTAGATGAGTTTTTACTGCTTTTCAAGCGTGGATGTTCTAGGAGTATATTAAAGTAAAAAGAACTTTTGTGATCAAGTAAAACCTTCTATCCGCACTTCGTAAAGAAATTTATTTAAAAGCAATCTCTTTACAACTAAGCGTACAAAACGAACAAAAAAAATACTGCGCTTGGCCCTCTATAAAACTATGTTGGATACCCGCTAGACAAAAGCTGCAGAATACCACTCCACACCCTTTTCGCTTCACCTACCTATGGTTCTGATAAAATATATCAATAAAGTCGGAGTAATTATATCTTATTAGAGCCTCCCGACGTTTCTACTTAGGAAACTTAATAACAAGTCATAACTAAATTACTAAGAGATCAACTAATGAAAATGTCCTTCCAATATTAATGGTAATAAGTAAATGCCTTTCCAAAAATTGTATGTACTTACCTAGTTGCTTAATTGGTATAAATTAATCAGTAATTTTCATAGCATATTGGAAAATTTGATAGCCCTGGAACAGTGCCAAAGAACTTTCCAATTAGGAGAGAGTTAAGTGAATGAAATTATGAAGTGTGTTTTCGAGGTACGACGAATAATTATGCACTCAATAATTTCTGTAATTAATATGATTTAGTGCTTATGATTAATTTATTTATGATTTTTTTTGTAACTTAATGCTTATTTAATTTTTAAAAAAATTGAATATCACTAAAAATATTAACAATTAGGTAATGTTAATTTATATTAATCAAATTACTTAAATTCTTAATACAGCATTGTGATGATAGGCTTATAAATTAATAATGGAATCCAACGCAGGGCACGTAAAGGTTTGTGTTTGCATTTTTTTACGCGAGATAAGAGTTTTTGCTAAGTTTTTTATTCAGTTGAAAATATACAGCGGAATCGAAATACATTTTTGGTAGCATAAAATTAACTTTGCGTACGATGGCTCGGTTGAATGCTGTTTTTTATTTATTTCTATGGTTGTATGCATGACTCGATTTTAGTGGAAGTTAATATTGAAGAGATGAAATTAAAATTAACTGAAAATTATCTACATAATTAATTTACATTCTTAACAGTTTTCAAAATAATAATTGAATATGAAACTGGAGTTCAATTAATTTAAAATAACATAACAACACACACATTTACACGCCTGTAATTCCCGAAGGATTAGGTAGAAATGTGCCAAAACACTTACATATCACCAGTTAAGCCTAAGTCCCATGTAATAGGGGGTGATCCTCTTGCAATCACAAGCACAAATCCAGACTCCGTGGCCGCTACTGAGAAATTTCTGATGAGTGGCTGAGCGATTAGACTGCTGGGTTGCGTGTCGCGGATTCGATCCCCGCACGGAACAATATTTGTAAGGCAGGTAGTCGTTTCGGGTCTGGGTGTATGTGAGTTTAAATGTTTGTAAACGCACCCACGACACAGGAGAAATTCCTAGCGTAGGGCAACGTTTTATTAAAAACAAAACAAACAAACAAGCAATCACAATTTGCCCGATCCGGGAATCGACATCAGGGCTTCATGCTCAGCAGTCGGTGCTTGCGACCACTAGACCAACGAAGCGGCGGTCAAACGACAGAACCTTGCAGCAGACGCAGTTCAACCCCGTCGGGGCTGCGGGTTGTTTACAAGTTACCGCGGCCTCGACATATAGGGCTAAGAAGGAACATGGGTGGTTTTTAGTCAGTAAAAGTCTGACACTCCCTTTCGCTCTGCCCAAGAGCGGGAGGGGGTTATTTGATGATTTTCCACCCGCCAAAAAAAAAGACGCCGTTCAACATGTTTTTTTAATCTTGCTATAAACACTTTTGCAATGTAGGTAAATATGGCAAAAAGCAGATTTCAGTCTAAAAGAAAATCTTGTGAAATGCCGTAAGAACTAGCAATTGTACCAAAACTATTGTACTCACATAATTGGAAATACCTCGACAGGATTCCTTTTGAAATCCCTGGAATGTTGTATTATTGTTCACGGTTCAAGATAATAGAGTGCCGATTTTTTTTCGTATTATCGCATTATAAATGTAACCAGTAATTCATTAAAGCCAGTTTTAATACCTACAGGGTGTAAACGGATCCTTCCTTTCTGATTCTGTACATCGAACTAAGAAATAGAGTTCCTTAGTTCGATGTACAAATCTGGCAAAATTGATCGCTGGGAAACAACTTTTTTCTGGGGTGAAAACTCAGGTTTTACAGTAGAAGACAATAGAACTTACTGCCCACACGATAAGAAGAAGACAGTGCTGATGGATGCATTGAATAGTAGGTACCTACATGGACCCTCAATTTCTCCGTTTGGTACTTTAAGGTTCCCAGGTCTAGAACAAAACAATGATCTCAATGGCGGAAAAAACAAGTACCTTTCGGCTTCGTTGAAGGTACTTATACATACATTATTTCTCTGCTCTGTCTTCTGCTTGATAAGACGAAATATAAAGGGTGTAAAAGTACCCTTAACGCAAACGAAGAGAACTTGTTGTCCCCATCACTGCGAACATTTTTTTTTGTTCTAGACCATACCTGGGAACCCCCGAGCTACGGAGATATTGGGGGTCAAAATTCCAAATTTTTCACAGCTGTTTTTGAAAATACTAGTTTTTCAGGTTATAACTTTACTTAAATTACCTCCATGACCCGTGTACTATTTAAAGCATCCACTAGCACAATGTTTTAAGAATGCTTCATTAAGCTTTACCGTAAAAAGTGATTTATGACCCCAAAAAAGTTTCCCAGCAAAAAAGTTTTCTTAAGGGCACAGAATACATAAAAGTACTACGATGATAGGGGTACTTAGTGTAGGACAAGCCAGAGCAAAAGGGAAATAAAAGCTTATATTTGAACAGATTAAAGCATGATTTATTTACCGGGTTCAGAACATCAAAATACAGAATAAATAGCTACAGCATAACATTTTAAGTATAATATAAAATTCACTGTACATACACAAATGTCTTTTAGAGCTCCTTACACTTACAAAGTACAGAAAAGATTGTCCTGCTAAAACGGCGCATTGGACCTTTTAAAGCCTCTTTGGTAGACTGCAGTACTCAACTGTCATTCCAATAATCGTTGGCGCCATTTTGGCATATCAACTAAATCACTCAATCTTACTTATTTATACAAAACAATTCTATAATTCTTATAAAATACTGTAGATATCTTGAAACTAGTTATAAATGTATTTAAATAGCTAAAATTTTAGTTTGATGTACAGAATGTTTGGTTTACGTTTGTGTGTGCGCTTTTCTGGTGACAGCTACTGTTTTTTCTGGCGTTGAGACGTTGCTGTGAATGGTAACAGATACCGGGTTTTAAAAGGTCAGAAATAAGACTGTAGACCTCCTTCAAATAATCACTTTATTCTACCACACTTTTACACTGCACGTCTTGTTTGCACGAGACATCCAACTTGAATGCCTGTGTTCGCACCGTCAACGCCTGTAGGTGAATCACGGAATGAATGGCGAAGTGAAGTGTTGGACCGAATGACAAACAAGTCAATATACCATCCGTATGACATGCGAACACATACATTTAATTACAATAAGGTTAGGTATGGATAATTAATATTCAGATAAATATTTAATAAAAACAGACATAATTTAATTAGGTATAGGTAATATTTACGCAAGTATTTTAATAAAAGCTAACAGTCGGCCTTTCCTGACGTTTACACGTCCCGTGGAAAGATTATGCAAGGTAAACAAAATAAATCGGCCAATTAATCAAAATAACAAAACAACAACTTACGATACAAATGATATCAACTTGATCTCTTTCTATTACATCAATAGTTAAATATAACTTTATGATAATTTCGCCACAAAAACAAGTAAACTCAGATATAATCACACTCGGCAGCATTGAAGGAGTTGCGGTGGCCTCTACATATCCACAACAACTCAAGCATGCTGTGGCCCCTTCATGTCCACAACACACTAGCGACAATACCACAACTACGAGTACAATCATAACATTGGTGGAACTACAGTAGCCATCACATATCAGCACCGCTCAAAATTATTCTATTCGCGGTAGCATTGAAGGAGCTGCGGTGGCCTCTACATATCCACAACAACTCAAGCATGCTGTGGCCCCTTCATGTCCACAACACACTAGCGACAATGCCACAACGACGAGCACAGCGATAACATTGGTGAAACTACCGTAGCCTCTACATATCTACGGCAATTCCGGCATGCTGTGGCCCCTGCATGTCCACAACACACCGACTAGACAAGTTATTATGGCCTCTTCATATCCATAATAACCCCATATTATCTGACCTACTGTAGCCTCTGCCTGTCTACAGTGTGCAATAAACTTCTTGTACAAATTATTGTTAAAAATCAATTCATCATAATAATAACTGTTTAATATAAAACACTTAAGTAAAATACTGTATAATATTAATAATAAAACAATGTGAATATACTCAATTATTCAAATGAAATTGTACATGATTGTATGTGATGGACAACATTCTGCTGTTAATACTCTAACATGCTTTATGTTAATTACCTATTTACAATTAATTAACGCGTACATCGATAACCACATTAACCACTCAATCAAAAGTAGTGCCAATCATTCATCAGTAACATTTTCAGACTGCGTATCACTGTCACTAACACTATTTCGTTTAAAAACCAACCACGGATGAATTTTATCTACGGGAAAAACTCCAGTGAAGTTTCTATTACCCTTGCGTGACAATGGGGTATCTTCTATTTTATATCGGTCATTGTCAAAGACCTCTACAATACGGTAAGGACCACGAAGCTTCGGAATTAATTTCCTACTTTGCCCTGTCGAAGGAATTTCTCGCTCTACCCTGACTAAATCCCCAATTTTGAATGTAACTCTTTTCCTCGATTTATCAAAACGTTTCTTCTGTTCTACTTGATTCTTTTCTATATGTTGTGATATTTCCTCTCTAATGTTTTGTACATTGTTCCCTACGTCCTCTGTATCATCGTCTATAATATTAAGGTTTATTAGAGAGTTAGTCGTACCAACCAAGTCAATGCCAAATAATGCTTGAGCTGGCGTCTTTCCGATTCCCTTATTAAGGGTATTATTTAAACCCCATTGTATTTCAGAAACACATTCATCCCATTTATGTTCAGGTTTATTTAGGTTTGTTGCAGTTAGGGCAGCTAAGACAGTGCGGTTGTAGCGTTCCACTTGCCCATTGGCACGTGGTGTCGCTACCGCGTTCATAACATGTTTAATGCCTAACGTACCTAAATATTCTTGAAAGTGCTTGGACGTGAAAGATGTACCTCGATCAGAAATGACTCGTTTAGGAACACCAAAAGTGTGAAAGTAGCTTTTTAAAGCGGATATAGAATGTAACGATTTCGTACTTTTGACAGGAACCAATATAACATATTTTGTGAAGGCATCTATTATTAAGAGTAGGTACGCGTTTTTCTTTTTGCTTCTCACAAAAGGACCCAGATGATCTATATGCAACGTATGAAAGGGGCGATCAACCTTGGGAATCGGATGAAGTTCACCTGCTTTCTTACCAGCTGGGACTTTCGAATGAGCGCATTCTAAGCACGAATCGACATACTTTTTCACGAATCGTCTCATTTTCGCAAACCAGAAACTACTTCTAATTTTGTCAAAAGTTTTGTCAAAACTATAGTGACCAATATCATCATGATGAGCTTTCAATACCTGCCACCTAACACCTTTTGGTACAACCCAGCGATCCCCTGCCTCGGTTTTTCGATATAATAGACCTCTTTTAATTATAAAACTATTTTTAATTTCTATAATACCATCTGTATCCTGATCCTTTAAAATAGAAATAATCCGTTGAAGCTCGGGATCGCTCTGTTGTACCGTTGCTATCCAATTAGTTTCGATACATCTTATTTCTACGGAATTTACTTCTACCGGGTTTCGACTTAATGCATCAACGTGGGACATGGTAGAGCCCGCCTTATAGACAATTTTAAAATCATATTCTTGCATGATATTCCACCATCTGGCTACTCTAGGCAAAACATCTCTTTTCTCAAATGTGGCCCTCAAAGAGTTACAGTCTGTCACAATGGTAAACGGTATGCCTAATAGGTACGTCCTAAATCGTTGTATTGAGCTTGCCACTGCTAGAGTTTCTAAATCGTAGGAAGTGAAACGAGACTCTTCTGGGGACGTTTGTCTACTATAATAAGCTACAACATTTAAAGGCGCTTCTTTACTTGTTCTTTGTAAAAGGATACCGGCAATACCAATTTTAGAAGCGTCTGTATGAAGTTGAGTTTCAAACGCAGGATTATAAAATGCAAGAATCGGACGTTTGGTTAACTCTGTCTTTAAGGTTACAAAAGCAGTCTCTTCACCGTCAGACCACTGCCATTTTGAATCTTTCTTTAAAAGTTGGGTAAGTGGTCGAGCTATTGAAGAGAACCCCCTTATAAATCTACGAAAGAAACTAGCAAGTCCTAAAAACTGCCTAACCCTATGCTGATCGGTAGGGCGAGGGAATGCGTCAACAGCTTTAATTTTAGTTTTCCCTGGTCTTATTCCCTCGGCGCACACTTCAAATCCAAGATAGTTAATGGATTCCATTAAAAAGTTACACTTGGATAATTTTAAAGTTAAACCGGCGGTGCGAAATAAATCCAATATTGATTTGAGCTTACTGAACCCTTCTTCAATAGTTCTAGATGGTATAATGACATCGTCCATATAAGCAAACGCCTCTTTAAATCGTGCATTACCCAATATATTATTAATTGCACGTTGGAAATTAGATGGCGCATTAACAAGTCCAAAGGGCATCCGATTGAACTCATAATGCCCATCAGGTGTTATGAAAGCAGTTAAATGTTTAGACGTTTCTGACATTTTCAATTGATAATAACCTGACATTAGGTCTAACGATGTGTAATATTTATAGCCTGACAAGTTATCTAATTGATCGTCAATCCTAGGGAGGGGATAATGCTCCTTAATCGTTTTTTTATTGAGAGCCCTGTAGTCAATGCACAATCTGTAATCTCCTGATTTCTTTTTGACGAGGAGAACAGGTGACGCGTAACTTGAGGTCGATGGTTTAACTATACCAGAGTCCTCAAGTTCTTCTACCATATTACGAACTACTTGTCGCTCTGTAAAAGGCATGCGATACGGCCGGTAAACTACTGGTGTATTATCACTGAGTCTTATATCCATTTCAGTGTTTGAAATACAGCCTAACTCTTTAGTGGAGAAAGCAAAACAATCTCTGTATTCATTTAATAAACGAGTCAACTGCAAAAGATTGTTTTCACTGATTTGGTCACTCACAGACAACATTTTAGGATCAATAACAACATTAGAAGAGTTATCCGCGCTTTTATCAATTCTTTTCACGCTTTGACAGTTAATTCGTGCTAACGGCAAAGCCCGAGACAGAAGGGTACCTTTGTTTAAATCGAATCCCGACTTAACCAAACCGTCCAATTGAAGTGTTGCTTTGCCACAAACCAGCTCTAAAATACAAGGCATCATACTATACATCATTTGAGGTTGAGAGCATAAACCAGGTTCCACGACCACCTCACCATCATACGATGGAATAGACTCTACGGCCACTTCGGTGCGGCCCATTACTTTAATAGAGTTACTAACATACAGTTTAACACTTTCAGGCACGTTAATAGTTTTACTCTTAATAATCAGTTTGTCTTCTGTTTTGAGAACTACGACATGACTTTGTTCCGTAAACGTTTGGCCTACAAGTAATGATACCTTTAAGTAATGATCAGGGACTATGAGTACTTCGACGCGGGCTTTAACTAAGTCTATTTCAATCTCGACATCACATTTCCCTAAACACTGAACAATCGAATTTCCAAACCCTCTTAATATTGGCAAGTCACCGTAAGATGGAGTTTGATTTAATACTTTTACATCAGATTCTCGGAGCATAGTAATTTGACTACCGAAGTCGATAAAACAATTCATAGTCTGACCGTTAACTAACGCGATCTTAAAATATTTCGCATCATTATCTTGCTCCTTTGAAATGTTTAAAACAGTCTTATTACTTTCATGCTCACGTTTATTAGGACAATCGCCAATCAAATGGCCTACTTTATGACAATGATTGCATCTTTTAATTGGATGTTTACATTTGTAGAAAGGGTGCCCTTCCTCTCCACAGTTATAACATTTTGATGACCTAGTATCCGCAGATGCGGATGAATTATCTTTAGAGGTTTTAAAACGCTTGCTGTCGGAACCGCTCGGCTGTGCAGTCACATTTTGCTTGTCATTCTTTTTAGTTATTTTAACATTGCGAAGGAAAACTAATAACTTGTCAGGCTCGCTAAATTGCACAGCCTCAGCACTAGTTCTGACCGATCTATCTTCAATCCCATATAATATACAATCGATAGCGTTTTTACCTGAAATGTTACATCTATTTAGCAGAACTATCTTTTCGTAATAATAATCTTCTAAACTATCACCAAATCGTGCCCTACAGGCGAGCATCTCCGCCAGCAACCGTCCATAGTTATCGTCACTGGGGAATGCAGACTTCAATTTTTGTTGCCACTCCGTCCATGTAAATAACAAAGTGGGTAGACCCTGGTACCATTTCTGGGCTAACCCA
The DNA here is from genome assembly GCA_932274075.1 of Diarsia rubi. Classification (NCBI taxonomy): domain Eukaryota; kingdom Metazoa; phylum Arthropoda; class Insecta; order Lepidoptera; family Noctuidae; genus Diarsia; species Diarsia rubi. The sequence continues at coordinate 15,646,239 of OW026419.1, read as the reverse complement.
CCTAATTTAGGCAAAGCGTAGTGAACTATCTGTCGTTCTGTCCAATTATAAATCTTTGCACATTCATTTACTTTTGTAATCCAAACGTCTATACTCTGATTTCGCTTTGTTGGGTCGAATTCAGGCACAACGTTCAAAACAGGGTAACGTTCTATATTGCTGTCTGTACGTAAAGACTTAACGAGTTCTTGGAACACATTAATAAAATTTTGAGAGTCAAAAACAGTGGATTGATTACTTGGTAATGGTGATGATGCGCTGTTTCTGGTCCCAGCATTCGGTCGTACTGCTGGTTCCACTTGCGGCGCCGGTGTATCTGGCGTCCGGGAACAGCGCTGTCTCGACTTCTCCACACGCCGTGACCGCTTTCGTCGTGAATGCTTGTGCCGTGATCTGCGTTTGCACTCCGAGGATAATTCTGACTCACTGCTGGAGTCCTCAGAATGTCGCACCCGCTTTTGAGACCGATGCTTTGGCATTTCACTTGCTTAGTTTTTAATATGGGCGTTGAGAATTGCACCAAAACCGTTACTTTTTGGTGTGATCCCACTTCTGACCTTTTAAAAGGTCAGAAATAAGACTGTAGACCTCCTTCAAATAATCACTTTATTCTACCACACTTTTACACTGCACGTCTTGTTTGCACGAGACATCCAACTTGAATGCCTGTGTTCGCACCGTCAACGCCTGTAGGTGAATCACGGAATGAATGGCGAAGTGAAGTGTTGGACCGAATGACAAACAAGTCAATATACCATCCGTATGACATGCGAACACATACATTTAATTACAATAAGGTTAGGTATGGATAATTAATATTCAGATAAATATTTAATAAAAACAGACATAATTTAATTAGGTATAGGTAATATTTACGCAAGTATTTTAATAAAAGCTAACACGGGCTTGTCCCAAAAAAGTAACCAGGCCTTTTTAGTGATATCAAACGCAAGGTTAATGGATCTCAACTAAAATTTTTACTATATTGCACTACGAAGGTACATAACACTATAAGTAACGTTATCATTTGTGACACGACAGCCTCGATTTATTCACGAGTCGCCTGAAATAATGTAAATGTTTTGATTGTGTGTGTGAGAGCGGATTCCAAACATTTATTCCTAGTTGAAATACTGAGTAATTCGAGTACTATATTTTTGGCGGTGGTCGTTGTGTATTGGTTTCGTTCACGCGTAATTTTATTTAATATCGGGTCTAGGAGAAACTATTGAATGAAAACACTTGGTGTTTAATTTTTTTTTGGTAGATTCCAGTTATCTTTGTTGTAACAATAATTTTATTAAGGTACTAATTAAAAAGTACCTTCTAGTCAGTTGGTTTTCAGCTTTTACTTATGTATTTAATGGCCGTTACATAATAAACCGGTTCAGCGGATTAATCGTAAATAACTAACAAATAAACATACCTACTTACTTAGTCTCACTTTTATAGTATCAGTTAAGATTACCTAAAAGCGTCACAAAAAAAAACTAGGCAACCATCAGCAATTTCTGTAAAAACGCCTTGACCATTAATGAAAGTCTACAACAACCCGCTTTTCTCTGAAATCAGTAAGGAATGTTCCTTCATTAAGGCCGTCAGTCTTTCCTCCCGATGTTTTTTCACAGATGAAGATAGATGGTGGCCCTTAAACAGGATTCAAGGCAAAAACATAAGAATAAATTAACGGAGTTTTCTTTTCTTCGGTTAGTTCGCGCCTCGCGGCCATCTTTGTGTTTGGAAACATCGCCTGAATAATATTCTATTATGTTGTGTTTGTTGGATGTGTGCGTTACCCTAGCAAAATGTTGTGCTCTAGAGAGATGAGACTATAAAAAAATTAGTGTGTCATGAGGAGAAATTTGTTTACTAATAGCAAAATTCGTGTGAATTGTAGTTTTAGAGTTTTTTGAGAAAACAATATTTTTCTGGGGTAATGTTTTAAACGATACCGCAGCAAAATCTTTTTTCAAAAATCGTTTCAGCCATGGTCATAATTGTAGTTTTAATATTTATTCATAATAATTTATGGTAGTCGCTATAATATACAGCTTACCAAATAGACCCGCGGGTCCATTTCGAGTGGGTCCAGTTGACCAAAGACTCAAAATGATGACTGTTATCTGATTGGGAAATCTTATTAAATATTTTTCGCGCATAGAATGGCGTGTTTTAGTCGTAACTTAATGCGCTTAAAAATTCGCTTCTGCTACATCAAGTTGTTAAATCACAACCCGACATAACTACCTGGCTACTCTCATTATTATAATTCCTTTATTCATCTATTTACATATTATTTACATTTTTATGTTATGTACTTTTTTATTTTTACATCGTTATAATTATATAATTTTTTGTTATTGATTTGTGTCTGTAGTAAATCTAAATTTAACTAACACCTAACTATTGTATCGAGTCTGGTTCTTCTAACCAACATAACAGACAGAATGTGTTGCTGGGGAGTTTGTTCCGTCACTTCTTCTTTCCAGCTAAACACTAGGAAGTGCCGAAGGGTGGGCGTTTTGGGGGAATGTCTCTTGTAAATAAGTAGAGTAAAGTAAATTTTGACGTTCGAAAAGTGCTGATTATCAGCCTAATTTGAATAAATGACTTTTGATTATGATTTTACATATTCCTAAAATAATATTCAAAAATCATTTTACCGGCATTGGGAACAGGGTCCGAGCTATCGGTGGTCAGGGCTCTACAGAGTGGAACCACCTGACAATGCGAGCCATGTCCAAAAGTACTGCCTTTTAAATCAGGCTCTTGATCCAGCTACCAAGGAAAAGCCTCCTATATATGCATATAACTAGCTGTTGCTAGCGGCTTCACCCGCTACAACTCGAAAATTATCTCACGGGAAGACAAAATTGGGATAAAAACTATCATATGTGTTAATATTGATTATTTATTTATTTATCTATTGGCCTATCTACAATTGTTACACTGTTTATCCTAATAATACAAACAATAAGATACAAGCAATAGTGTACAATATGGTGCGATAGACACAGCATGCAAATTAATTTGTTTTGCATTATAAATTATCTGTGTACCAAATTTTTATCTAAATCCGTCCAGTAGTTTTTGCGTGAAGAAGTAACAAACATACATACTCACACACTCACAAACTTTCGGCTTTATAATATTAGTGTGATATGATACTGTCCCACTGTAGGACAAAGGCCTCCCTTCCCTCCTTCCACTACTCTCATATATAACCATAATTTTTTAACCTTATTATAACCGGATTCCTTTTCTCGCTTGCGTTGATTGACACGTTGTAATTAAAGATAATATTGCAATACTAACCTGACGAGTTTCAAACTACTTTAAACTCAATACAAAAGTCTTTAAGAAAATGACCCTTATTTCTTTAGACTCGACATCCAAGCGTGTCCATTATTTGTGTCAAGAATTTCGGCGTCAGGTGTCTTTAAGTTGTTAACTTCATGAATTATCGCCCACTTAAGCGTTTTGTTACATTTTTTTATTACCAATGAGCTACGAAACTGCACAATTTAAAGTTACAACGACTTTGCTTGGTCGTAAATTAGTAGAATTACTTATATAAGTTTTTTAGGGATGAAGGATTACTTTTTAATAATTTGGAATAAGTACATAAGAGGAAGTCTGAAAGTGGCGCTGGGTAACTGAAAAGTTTTGTGGTAATCGGTATGGTTTAGACATGTGATACAGAGGAATGAGGAAAATGTACTTAGTGTATGAATCTAGAGAAATACCAAAGAAGATGGATGAACTGTATGAAGGATGATATATGTAGTTAGAAAGGGTCCCCTACGTTACTTCGAAACACTATTCTGCGAAAATTGTTTTTAGCTTGTCGTTTTTTTTTGAAGCAATAGATAAGATCTATAAATGTATATCAGCCGGGACCAACAGCTTATCGTGCTATCCGAGGCACGGAGGAAACTCGGTATGTAACGGGTGGTCACCCATCCACAGACCAACCTAGGCAAGCACGGCTTTATCCGAAGATCGACCCGAGTGGCAGTTATTATTACCAATGCTTCAAAAAAGAAGTTAAAAAGAAGGTATTATTGTGTTGGGTAAATATTTTCGAAGAAACGTTACATAGAACAAACAAACGTTGGTCAAACAAAAGTCGATGTAAGGTTTTCGGTGGAAAGAAACCTCGAACAAAAAAGGCGCAGTCCAAACATAACGTCGCAGTATGAATGCTTCGAGAGCAGTGGTGGCACAGTGTTTGCGCCCCCGACTTACGAACAGTTGGTCGTGGGTTCAATCCCAGGCAGGCGCATTACTTTGTGTAATTTATTTCATCACCACTGCTCTCAAAACGGTGAAGGGAAACATCGTGAGGAAACCGGCATATCTTAGAACCAAAAATTCGAAGACATGTGACATCTACCAACTCGCACTGGGCCCGCGTGGTAGATTATAGCCCACCCCTCTCCTAGAGAGGAGGCCTGAGTCCCTGCAGTGTGAACTATATAAGGCTGATGATGATGATGATGATGAGTATGAATGCTTCGAAGTATAGTTCTCGGTAAAACAATTTTCGCAAAAAAGTGTTTCGAAGTAACTTATGGGACCCATTGGAAAGGAGTTGAATATTGAAATGGCGAGTTATAAAGAAGAATAGGATAAGAAGACATGCTGCGCTGACACCATAATAAATAAGGATTTGGGCAGAACAATGATGATGGCATAACAACGTGACCATTTTCCATTTCCTTCTTTTAAATATAAGTAATACTCTGGGTTATGAAATTTGGTACTGTCCAAAAACGATTTCATTGTATAAGTATGTTTATCAGTTGTCTAGTACCCATAACACAAGCTCTGCTTAGCTTGGGACTAGATGGCGGTGTGTGATAGTTGTGGAATATTATTATTATAATATTATTATTGTAAAACAAATTATCGCTCAATTAGGTACTTACAATATTTATTAACATTAAACCGTTACGGCATGAAAGGGTACCTAACGGTCTATTACCTAGCAGATAGACGATCGGTAGAGCTGCTTCGCATTTACAATATGGGTAGGTGTATGTCTGTGGTGTATGGATTATGAAGATGACAAAATCTCGATTTAAATATATAAATATACATAAATTCACGCCATTTTTGGCGTTAACTTGAAACCACAGAATGCCATCTACTACGATCCTTACATACTCCTTTCACGTCACCTATAACATAAAGGGTGTAAAAGTACCCTTATCGCAAACGAAGGGCACTTGTTTTCCCCACCACTGCGATCATTTTTTTGTTCTAGACCATACCTGGGAACCCCCTAGTTACGGAGATATTGGGGGTCAAAGTTCCAAATTTTTCACAGCTGTTTTTGTAAATACTAGTTTTTCAGGTTATAACTTTACTTAAATTATCTCCATGACCCTTTTACTATTCAAAGCATTCACTAGCACAATGTTTTAAGAGTGCTACTTTGAGTTTTACCGTAAAATGAGATTTGTGGCCCCAAAAAAAAGTCGTTCCTCAGCAAAAAAATTCCGTAGGGGTACTGGGGGGTTTTGGGTAGGGGTGCTAGTTTGATGTACAGAATGCTTGTTTGACGTATGTGTGAAGGGTTAATTTACACCCTGTATAGGTACACTTCGATGTGTCTCTTAATATTTAAGGTGGTAATTAGTGACCGATTTATGTTCGCCCTAAGTGGTAAAAGCTAAGTTGCGGTTCTCTTGGTTAAAAATTGTAACAAAGTCCATCGCAGTAAAAAGTACCTACACATCGAAAAGATTTAGTTACCGAAAGCCTTTGCAGATTGACCTGTATAACCCTCAAAAAAAGTCCCACTATTTACTCCAAACAAAGAGAGCCCTTAAAATACGGCCCAAGAATAATCTGGAACAGTAAACAGTGTGGAGTTTCCACAAAAAGGCAGTAAAAGCTTTAGCCGTCGGCCAACTAATCATGTTCGGCTAAAAAAGGGTCGAGGGCAGCTTGCTGACCAATTTGTCATGTTGTCGCCTTATCTTTGAAACGGTTCGGAGGATAACGTCGCAGGTGAATTTAGGTTGTTTTTGGTATTGCTAAGTACCAAATAGATACAGGATGTAGGAGTAGGAGCGACCCCCCGAAAACTGACAGGGTGCATTCGATCAGCTCGTTATTCTGAATCAAAAACGTTTTTCTTGGTACTATTCCTTTATTTCAATGTAAAATTACATAATCTGTCATACACTGTAAATAATGTGGCTAAGGTGGAAAAATTTAAAGAAAAAAACAAAAATGGATGTTGATTGTTGAAATACCTAATTTAACGAACGACGACGCGAGAAATTAGCTGTTCACTTTGTTGTGGCCAGCAACAATGTTCATCGAACTCTTTGTTACGCTTGGCGTTCGCTACATTCGTTTTACCACAGTAAAGATACATTGTGTATGAGGAAATAAAACAAATGGATTCTCATCGATTCTGAAATAAATAATTTCTTGTAATGGTCATCTTAGCTGCCCTTAGACCCTGTATAACACCCAGTTTTCATGGTCACTAAATCTTTGGGCAACAACTTTCATAAGCTATCCCTATGATCGTAGGCCATTATATTCGCCTATTTTGTAGTTTTTTTCTTTGCCCCTTTCTAGGAATTTCTCCTGTATCCTGGGTGCGTTTGCAGACATTAAACTCGTATACACAAATACCCAGACCCGAAACAACTAACTGTAGGCCATACAAATATTTGTTCCGTGCGGGGATTGAACCCGAGACACGTAACGGTCAACTGCTTGAGCCACAGCGCCAACTGTGCTGAATTAAACGTATAAGGAAATACCCAAAATAAAGAAAGGACGAGTATAACAATAACATATTTAAGTACAATATGCTAATGTTTGGTACCTTAATAATTTGTACGAAATATTATTAACGGAATCTCTTGTTCTGTTCTGCTTTACATAATAATATTGTTTGTTTCGTGGTCCTACGGCCCAGACGAGGAACTTCTGACCGGGGTACTTTTTGTTCGTCAAATAGATCAGTTACAGCCTTATTACCCGATTACAGCGAAGCCAAAAGGAAGGGTAATATTTTTTTTTCTTAACTGATCGGGAGACTAAAACCCGTAGCGTACCTACTCAAGCAGTATCTCATCATCATCTGCCTAGCCTTTTTCCAACTATATTGGGGTCGGCTTCCAGTCTAACCGGATGCGGCTGAATACCAGTATTTTACATGGAGCGACTGCCTATCTGACCTCCACAACCCAGTTAATACTAGGTAATACGATACCCTTTGGTAAGACTGCATGACAGACTTTCAGGTCACTGACTACCCGTAACGACTGCCCAAGATCTATTTACAACCCAACCGTACTCAAGCAGTATCTACTTAAAAATAATTTAAAACAATCAAACGACTTGAATCTAGCTTTATCACCCGACTTCCAAAGAGGAGTAGGTTTTCAATTCATCTTTAAGATTTTTTTTGATTGACGTCCTGCAATATGGGTGTAAAAGTACTGCGTACTACTCCCTGAATAACTGAGGATATCGATTGACCACACCATAAAAAAGTATTGGGAAGTCCCTGAACAAAATAGAACCACGGTAATATTCATACTGTGATATAAATAACATACCAAGACGCACACAGCCGATTTTGTCACTATCGTATATCGTGCTTCGTATCTATTCTATCGCATTCGATCCGTCCTCGGTGAATCGCGTATGAGTTTTGTCCGCGTCGTAAGATAAAAAATCTCTCGTCTACACAGGCCTGAAAGCTTGGGTACCTACTTAAAGAGTTTGGTATTGTTCCCATTTTAGACCACCGCCAAAGCTTGGTATATGGAATTGTGCAGAATTTAGAGACAATTACCATAATAAGCCTGAAGCCTCTTACCTTGACCACGAATGAGTTCCAATATTTAACGTAGGGGCCAGTATAGGGAATAGAACTAAATTACTGAACTAAATTACTCTGTCCAGTGGCCGTTTTTCAACTTTTTTAGGATTGGCTTCTAGTATTTCGCATAATAGGAGCAGTGCCCAGCAGCCCAGTGGTGGTGGCCCCGACTTACGAACAGTAGGTCGTGGGTTCGAACCCAGGCACGCACATTACTTTGTGTAATTTATTTCATCACCGCTGGTCTCAAAACGGTGAAGGAAAACATCGTGAGGAAACTGGCATGTGTTAGCAACAAAAAATTCGAAGACATGTACAATCTACCAATCCGCACTGGGCACGCGTGGTAGATTATAGCCTATTCCCTCTCAAAGAGAGGAGGCCTGTGTCCCAGCAGTGGGAACTTTAATAGGCTGTTGATGATGATGATTTCGCATAATAACGAAAACTTTTACTGAAAAAACTGAAAAGCAAACAACAAACACATTTTAAATTAAACAAAACTTGGAAGCAGGCGGGGTCCATTCTAATTTCATTTCATCATTTAATATTCTTTAACTACTTTTTTTACATTTTTTTTTAATAATATGTAACTTTTACGTCCTGCGTTCGATTCCCTTTTCAAGCAGTGTTATTCGGTTCTTGCATCAGGAATTTCTAAGTCCCCAACGAAGTTTGGGAAACTAGCCGTTAGCCATGCCGTTATAATGACTTCCACGACTCAGTTATCACTGGGTAATATGATATCCGTAGGTAAGACTGATTGTCAGACTTGGCTTGGACTGGTTATCAGGCACGTAGTTAACTCGACATGAAATGGGTAGCCATCCAATTTAGACAAGCGACTGGAGCAGCATTTTTTGTAGAAAACAAGACATGCATAGGTTAGCATTAATTATTGGAACTAATTACTAATCAGTTTCTGATTGGCTGCTCATGCATTATTAATTTATAGAAAATAAATTAAAATCCACTCTGCATTTATATGCAGAAGACACTTCGATCTTCCATCCGTTGCATAAAGTTTGCAGTACCTAGGTACTATAACTATTTAGGTATTTAGGTACTTATTATAGAGGTTTTAACACTGAAGTCTAACCAATTTCTCAGCAGAAAAATTAAGGCTTTTTAATCTTATTTTACTTCTTACTTCAACAACGCAGTCAACATCATATCAGAAACAATATTAAAATGAGACCAACCATCATTAATTAATCATCATCCGACCCATTTGTTTTCCGGTTTTGGGAAACTAATTAAATAACCCCCCCTCCCCTCGCCCGCTTGGGCAGAGCGAAAGGGAGTGTCAAACTTCTACTGACTAAAAACCACCCATGTTCCTTCTTAGCCCTTTATGTCGAAGCCACGGTATCTTTTACACCGGTAATTTTCTTCCATTGCTCCCTGTCCACCGACACATCATCATTTCCTGCTTCTTTCATTTCAGTCATCATACAGTCAAACCATCTTTTAATTACCCATCTCAGGTACTTACGTAAATCTATTATAGCCATTTTGTAAACACGTTAACCAGCACAAAAGACCTATTCACGACGTATTACCTGATACATAAAAAACCCTTTGACCTGGGAAAGCTTTAAAAGTTGGCTAAGTGCGCGTCGGAATCATGCACGAACGGTTTTCATCGTAATACAGCCGGCTTTAATTTTTATTAACTTTGTTATGAATTCATTGTTAAATTAGCAACAGAATAATACACATTCTGTCAAAGTTCAACTGTCTACCTGTCTACCTGTCCTGTGTGTCTGCCTGTCTAACTGTCTACAGATCATGATGATCTATACAGCCTGCTGACAGACAGACGAACGGACGTACAGCTGAAGCTTTGTATCTTTTTACTACGGAACCTTAGAAATCACATGCTTGTATCGTGAAAAAAAAATGGCACAAGTGTTTTTTATTTTAGACAGTAATGGGGTCTGACTGTTTAAGAGAATATTAGTGCGTGTGCCTCCACGTGCTCTGATGCGGGTATCTAGCAGCAAAATTGCGTGCGCTGCCGACAAATAAAAAAAAACTATGTAATTAATACCTATTCTTATTTATCTCTCTTACACATTAAGTAAATCGTAAAAAACCGATACAAAGTATATGAAAAAGTGCTCCGCTTAAGTAGTAGTTGTTGTTGTTGTTGTTTACTTGTTGTTGTAAGCTACAACAAGTGCTCTTTCAGGAACTTCTCTAGTGCGTGGTAGAGATGCGGCCGAACGCCATCTAAGCTGTGGTGTTGATCTGTGTAGGTCTGAAAATATTAAAAAAAAACTTTTACTAAACTAGCTGATACGGCAAACAATAAAGTAAAATCAAAGTTTTACTAGGGCACCATCGGCAAATATATTTATATTTTTATTGTTTATATTTCAGAAACTTGACGCTTTAGAAGACTTTGTCTCAAGCATTCCGTTGTCTTTCGAATCTAAATGTCAGTATCTAGTGTGAGGTGAATGTAGTTCTCCTTTTTTTTTTGGCGGGTGGAAAATCATCGAATAACCCCTCCCGCTCTTGGGCAGAGCGAAAGGGAGTGTCAGACTTCTACTGACTAAAAACCACCCATGTTCCTTCTTAGCCCTCTATGTTGAGGCCGCGATAACTAGTGTAAATGTAGTTCTCCTTAGTGATTGTTATAACGGAGCATTCTTTAATATTATCCTTTACTTATCACGAAATAACTGGCCAGATTGAAATTACTTTTAAATCTCTGTTCGCACATCATCAACCTACGATGTCCGAATAAATTAAAATATGAAACAGAATTGAAATAATCAGCCAAGTAAATTACTACTCGTAATAGGGGATCGGACAAAAAAAACGTCAAAATAAAATTAAAATAAAGTCCGTCAGATAGATTTCCAAAAAATATTGGACACGTATTTTTTCTTTTTTCACATAAACAAAAATTGAAGTCAATACAGTGCTTCGAAAACTCGTGAACTCTTCGAAAACGTCATATGATAGTACATTTTTTACCTACAAATGACGTGACAACCACATCTTATCTTCGTCAATTTTGATTAATTTGATAAAACAAAAAACACGTATCCAATCTTTTTCGATAATCTAACTGACGGACTAATTAGAATGATTGTTTTTTGACTCAGTCCGATCCCCTATTATACGTTAAGAAACAGGTTCTTAGCGGACTTTGCAATTCAAAAGAGGCTCAAATTATAGAAACAAAAAATACTCCAGTCTTACCTTAAACCTGAGTACCTTCTCAATACCTGCAGTATATCAAGCTAAAACGCCGGTCCCAAGGGTGCTTTGCTGAACCAGCGAATGTTCTAGAGCCCATTATTTATCTAAACGATCGGATATTTCCTCGCACATTACTTCTCCATGTTGAGTGGGCTAACTTAATTCAGAATTGCTTTGGGTATGTGCATTTCTTTTATTTAATGTTAAAAGGCAGGAGAAAAATGGGTTTGCGTTTTATTTGTGTGGTATGTCCGCGGCGACTAGTAATCAACGCATTGTTTTACAAAACGTTCGTACGCTATCGGAACACCTTATTACTTTCCTATCATTTGTAATCGTTTTCATCTAGGTACCTATCGAATCAAAAAAGTAAGTAAATCAGTGACCGAGTGGGGCGTCCAAGGAATGTATATAGAAATGTTGTCGTTGTGAGATCTCCAAACGAAATTGTTGCCATTGCGGGAATACCCTGGATGAGACGTGGAGCTTGTCACAAGCGAAGGGAGGTCTATAACAGGCTACGGGTTGTTCGAACGAGATACCTCGGACACAAAGGGCTAAAAAAAATCATGAGTGGTTTTTAGTCGGTAGAAGGCTGACTCTTCCTACCGCTCAACCCAGAGCGGGAGGAGTCATTTGATGATGTCCCACCCTCCCAAAAAAGGGGGTCGCTACCCAGCAGTAAGTCGGGATGTGGATGATCTAAATTAACCCATAGATACCTCTAAACCTAAGGCTGGTTCCTGGCTCAATTACGCAACCATTTCAGTTAATCTCTTACTTCCAGTAATCGTTCCTTTAGTTAAAGTGTTGTTTTTTTATCAACTCACCATCTGCTTGAAGTAGATACTTCGCCTCTGCAGCTGCCGCGACAGCATCATGGCATGTTGGTAGTGCACGTTATCGTCTGCTGTGCCGTGCATCAAAAAGTAGCTCTTATCTTGAAGGGATTCCACCTGGAAACAAATACACCATCAAGTACCTTGTACGTACGCCGAAAAAACCAATATCACTTTGCCCGAACTGGGAATACGGGTGTTAACTGACTTAAAAAAATATGATTCTAATTAGTCCGTCTGTTAGATTATCTAAAAATATTGGACACGTATTTTTTGTTTTATCAAATCAATAAAAATTGACGAAGATAAAACGCGTCAAAGATTTGAGTGGGGGTTGTGACGTCACTGACCGCTAAAGAATGTCATACTAATGTCTTAGAAAATGACGTCACACGAGTTTTCAAAGGACTATATCATCATCATTGTTTGTTTACGTGAAAAAAGAAAAAATACGTGTCCAATATTTTTTGGAAATCTATCTGACGGACTAATTAGATTATTTTTGTTAACTGCCCTATTGTACAGCAGTTGCGCTTGCAAACTGCTGTATAATAGACCACAAAAATACCAATCAATTGATTTCGGGTCCTACAAAAATACAGAAACGATTGAAATAAGTTGAAACTTACAACTCCTTCTGTGAGAAGTGACGATGCTGCGTAATCTGCCTCGTTTTCCGTTGGTAAGCCCAAGTAACGTTCAGTGTAGATTGTATCTAAAAAAAAAATGTTTATTATTATGAGTATTTAATTGCGAGATGCACTATAAAGACTGATATTTTTTTAGACCAAAGAAACGTTGGATGGACTGACTGAAGGATGGTAAAGGAAGTAACTGCTAAAATTACGAGTAATAGAGAAGTCTGGAAGGAAAGACATCTTGCACTGACACCGAATAAATTGCGGTAAAGGGATAAAGCGGTAAGGGATTTATTTATTTATTTTACTTATTTATTTATTGAGATTGTCACAATTAATCATAAGTCTTCTGTGGTGTGTAAATAAATCACTTACAGGCATGCACAACATTCACAATATAAGGTGAGGAATTATTCTACAAGACATTAATTTGAAAACTAGGTACATAATTAATATTACATTATAAAATCCATAAAAAAAAGAAGAAACAAAACTAAGTATAAAATTCAATTAAATTGAAATTGGAATAACCAGATTATGTCATAACAAAATAAAAAGTAAAACAATCATCGTAATATGTCAATGAATGATGATGAAGAGTATCGGGATGCACGTGTAAATATCATATATCATAAATCGTGTACATCCTAATCGATCAGGCCAGATGAGCTGAGAGTTGATAGAGCTCAACTACTGAACGAATCTTTCCACACAAACATGAACGAAAAAACGGAGAATTGTCGTAAAGATGCTGCTAATCTGATAAGAATAGAAAATTGTATGACTTGTTCAGAAAACTTTACCATAGAACTTCCAGTCGACAACAGGAGCAACAGCGGCTGCGCACTTGAAAACATCACCGCCCTCAGCTAGGGCTTTAGTAGCCACGTACCCGCCATACGACCAGCCCCAGATGCAGGTGCGTGTGCCATCTATCCAGGTAAGATTGGCTTGCAAGTACCTGGGAAACGATGTGGAGCAAGTAGTAGACAAATTCAGAGATTTTTTTTTAAAATTGAATGCAATTACCTACTAAAAATGAATAAGTTCTACATTACATATATTATATATACCAAAAGCATTTTCAGTATGGCACCGCGTATATACAATCATTTACCAAAGTCTATACTAGACAGTCCATCCACTGATGAATTTAAAAGGAAATTAAAAAGATTTTTGCTATTCAAATGTTATTATAGTATTCAGGATTATTTAAGAGAGGATGTAAGGACATATTGTACTCAGAAATAATGCGTTTGTTGATGTGACATGTAATTATTGCACTGATTAATTATTTATCTATTATTATTTTTTTATTTTTTTTTTACATTTATTTACAAATATATCTTGACATTCTCAATATTTTAATACATGATTATTTTTAATTTTAATTATTTAATTATTCTAGTGACATTGTTATTTGCTAATGTTTGATTATTATTTGCCACAGTGAAATTACCAAAATTATGTTATATAAATTATTGTTGCAATTAATTGTACCTATAATAAATAATAATGTTGTGGTAGCTTTGACCAAGCTTTAAATTTGCATGCTATAAGGCGTAATATGGTTGAACAATTTTTAAATTTTAACAACTTTATGTAATTACCCATATTAGCAAATAAATTAATTTGAATTTGAATTTGAATTTGAATTTGAATTTGAATTATAATCTATAGCGTGTGGGTACAAAAGGAACTACTTAATAAAACCCGCATGAGGATTTCAAACATGACATAAAGAAAGGAGGAAAAAAGGTGGTCTCTTGAAAAATCGATGGACATTACGGGTGATAAAAAATGCTGTGACCGCTTTTTAAAAATGTGATTAAGAAAAAGGCAAATAAATGCCTTTCATTATAAAAGCATTTGCATATGACTGATGTGCTGTGTTGCGGAACGTATAAAATAACAAAAGAGGCCATAAGAGGAAGCCTAAAAGTGGCACCATTTACTGAAAAGTTGGTTGGTAATCGGTTGTCATGGTATGGGTTCATGTGATGGAAAATCTCGAGACGAACGTTTTGAGTATTAAAGTGATTGGATATTTATTAGGAGAGATAAAGAAGATCTTGTGCACCTTTTTGTCGACGTTTTATAAGTGCCTATGTAGGCCTATGTGAAATAAAAATTTTTTTTTTTTGACCAAAGAAATTGTGGGTGGACTGTGTAAAGGATGATTTCATCAGACACCTCCATATGAAAGGAGGTGTCTGATGAGAGAGAAGTATGGAAGATGATTACATACTGCACCGATCCCAAATGAATTGAGATAAGGTCATGAGAATGATGATAGTGGTTAAAAAACCCTCTGCTTCTGTAAAAACTAGAGCATACTTACTTCGTAACAGTAATCTGGTCATCAACCTCGACCGTTCCGAGCTTCCCGTTCAAAGCGAACATGTTGGAGACTCCTCTCCGTCCAGACCCTCGTCCGTCTATATGAGCGACAGCGATGCCCCACTGACTGACGAGGAAACTGCCCCAGTCCAGTGACCATTTCTTTGTTACTAACGCTGTGTCTGGTCCACCGTACCTTGAAATGTGGAATAAACACGTAGGTAATAGGAAATAAAAAATGCATAATACCTAGTCCTTAATATAATGGATAAAAATTAAGAAATTGACTAATTCTATATAATATATGTAAAAACGCTACGAGAATTTCATTATGACAAAATTGTATCAGTCCCAACTATCTTTAATTGGCCTTACACGATTTTTCTAACAGTACCCAAAAGGCTGCCTTTTCATACCTTCTACATCAATACGTACACAAGTGAGTCACAATATAAGTCAGTAGAACTAAGAAGTACTTAATATACTCACACATAAACGAGCAGCGGCACGTCGGTCCTGGTAGCATAGTTCACTGGGACCTGTATATGCACATCAGCAGCCGGCAGCCCGGACCCACTGGGCACGGATAAACGGATGGTGGTAGGCAGGTCACGAGTGTTAGTGATGTGGGATAGCTCCGCGTTGTCGTTCAACACCCGGATCAGTGTACCGTCCTATAATATATTTTTTTTGCTTAAAAAGAGATTATTCTTAGAGGATCATTCCCACTAGTTCTACGATAAAAAAAGTTAGTTTTTTTCCCCACTAGTTCTACGATTCAAGGTGGTACGAAATCGTAGAACTAGTGGGAACGAAAAGTCCCATTAGTTCTACTGGTCCACAATATAAAGTAGAACTAATGGGACATTTCGTTCCCACTAGTTCTACGATATAAGGGTGTTACATAATGGCCGCGGGTAGTCCTCTGGTTATCGCGGCCTCGACATAGAGGGCGAAGAAGAAACATGGGTGGTTTTTAGTCAGTAGAAGTCTGACACTCCCTTTCGCTCTGCCCAAGAGCGGGAGGGGTTATTCGATGATTTTACACCCACCAAAAAATAAAAGGGTGTTACATAATCGGGACTCAAGTTTCTCATTCGTTCTATCACACAGTTTAGGGTACAACTACGGCTACACCTACTGCCTACTTCTATTCTCCTGGTAGTTTGTGGGACTTTACTATCCTTGTTTCTTCTTTTTTTATTATTAACAAAAAAAGTGCATGTTACTAAGAAAGGAATAATTTGGATTTGATTTAAAGCTCAATACCTCCTGCCTACTTCGATTCTGTGCAGTAAAAATAGTGGGAATGATCCCTTTTTTCGGGGATGGTTCCTTACTAGTCGTAAACATCATTAATACATTTGACGGTTTGATGCGTCTTACTGAGGACTCTTTTCGGTGCGATTGGTACCAATCACGCAAACTGGCATCACTTGTTCTCAATTTTCGAAGTTCAAAAGCATTACAGTAGTACCTCAAGATGATTTTTGACGATTTAGGAGCAGTGACAACAGTTTTCGACGATTTTAGTTTTTTATAGCTTACACAGTGTGATTTTTTGCAAACCTCATGTTAACGTCTTTTGCGCAGTCTGGTAAAATAGATTTCACAGCAGATGATGAGATGATTCATTCAACACCTGACTGCGACAACAAAGCTAATACTCACAGTTTCAAAAATTAAGATTTGTGGCACGTCAGGACCAGCACAGTTGATGATTATTCTGTCACCAGCGTTGCTGATCGTAGCCTCGTTGTAGAGGCACGCTCCTCCATCCTCTCGAAGGATGTTACAAGTGAAGCACGAGACTAAACCAGCACTGTTCACCGTGTATATGTGTTGTTCCGCTGAGTCTTCCACGCTCGTGGCTTTGTACCAGCTAGAAGATACAAAATATGAAAAATGTTTGAAATGAGTTAATTTGCTTTATACACAGGATTGCTTTAAAAACGTATAAAATCTAGAGTCTAAGTATATTCTTGAAATATTAGAATTAGATAGTTGTATACCTTCTTGATAAATTAATTATTGGTTATTGTTGTTACTTCATTTAGATTGGTCATCCCTATTACCAATTCAAATACTTAGTCATAACCATTATCATAATCAGCCTATAATGTTCTGACTGGAGGGACTCGGGCTTCCTCCCAAGGAGAGGGATGGGCTATTATCCACCACGAGGGCCGAGTGCGGGTTGATTAATACTTAGTATGGAGATATTTTTTCTCTGATGGACTTCATACACCGTTACATTTTGATCGTTTTAATCCCTTGGAGGGTCAATCAGGTGCATGAAGTACTATCGATTTGTAAAGACAAAATAAAATAAAAAAGGTTTTTTTCTTTTAAACTCGAATTAATTCTCGCATTAGTGAAAAAACAATGCGAACCATTAGTAGGCACTATTCGATACTAACAACAATGACGCGTAAGCGCAGTCAACGTGGACTCACAAAAATTAGCCAATGCTAGAGCAAACCCCGCCCCCAAACCTTATTTGATTGGCAATGCAAAAGGCGCGCGCCCCGCGCACCCCGCGCGCTAAGGGCAGCACAAGACCATGTCATTTAAATAATTTAGTTTCTCTAAGACGGTGTGAAACATGACGGATGTCCAGCACATTACGAGCGTAATGTACGTAATCACCTAAATTCCGTGTTTGGAGATCACTGGATTGGACGGGGTGGTCCAGTTGCTTGGCCAGCAAGGAGCCCGGACCTTACCCCGCTGGATTTTTATTTGTGGAGTGAGGTGAAACGATCGGTGTACAGAAACCAAAATCAAACTCGTGAACAAATAAAAAGTGCGATAGTGGACGCGTTCGATGTTTTAAAAAGTGACAGAGACACATTATTGAAATTAAAAAACAATTTAATTAAACGTGCAAGATTATGTATCGAAAGGAATGGTTTGCATTTTGAACAATTATTAGGTACGCTATCGTGAAGTGTAGAAGTGATTAATTATTACCTAGTTTTGTAACAGAACTCTTCTTTTTAATCGTTGTAAGTAATTTTGATTCCACATTTTTAAATACGCCATAACTCTGCGCCTGTTAGAATTTATTTTTACATGTACCTACCGCTTTTAGCATAAGTAAATCTTTTAATTTTATTATTAGGTATGTTCCGACACCTAGGCACAAAGCAATTATGACGGTCCTAAGCCCGTAAAGGTATGAAGGAAAATTTGGAATCATTTCATTTGTTTACGTGAACACCAGATGAGCGACTCAATAACCTAAGCTGATCGGGTTCATTAACCTAAGCTCGAAGGTAGGTAGTTAGGTACGCACTGACGACGACGCGGCGTACGCGTAGGTAACTAACTCGTGTGCTACTACTGGTTTCATGCATTTTGCGAATATTACGTTATCACTTCCAATTTTTTTTATTTTAAGAGATAGAATGCTGTGCAAGCTGTTGATGAATAGTATTTTGTAAGTTAAACCACCCGTTCAAGGGATTAAAACGATCAAAATGTAACGGTGTATATCATGATTTAAATCAAGGTCTGTACCAAATACCGCTTGAAGATGGCCTCAACATTGGCATCATAAAAACTTACTTTACTTACTTAAATTCACTTCAAATGGATATAGATAGAAAAAAGTATACAAACATTGTGTTAGCGGAGCTCCAAGATAATATCTCAAGCACGGTGTGTGCTGTATTTACGCGGTTCAGTGTGGTCCACTCAGCTCCAGGTGTACCAGTAGGCTGTGACACTTGAACTATTTGCTTGTACGAGTATAGGTTTTCAACAACAAACTGAAAATAGTTGTATTGAAATATGTTAATGGTAGACAAGTACTTTTAAGCAGGCTGTACCTACCTAGCAACTGAAATAATAGTAATATTTTTATACCTACTTTATTATGAAATGTTTTTGTTTTCTCACAAATAAACATTTTATACAAATTAAAAGATTTTTGGTTGTGTAGTGGTTTTCTTGTTGATTTAAAAAGACATTTTTATATCACGACCTCTGCAGTTCAACACGCAAAGTAACGCAGTCAACACAGAGCGAAAAAGATATGTAATACAGAGCGGACGTAACTAGATGGCTGTGGTATTCTGTTATAAATTTATATACATACTGATTTAAAATAAATGTGCATAAAGCGGGTGGTGAGGGCAACCCCGACAAGGTGGGTGGGAGGCACTCCGCTGTCATCCACCGTAGAGGACGGTCGTTGCGATCACTGAGCGTTGGGTGTACACAAAATACAAACTTTGTGTTTTATTTCCAATATATTATTATATACAAACAGAGAATTATTTGTGGAGTTTGGAGTACTCCACAATTGGCGACGAGGAAATCTGGTAAGTGCTGAAAGATTATTTCAAATCTAATTGCATGCAAATCGGCAGTCAACAGGTTGTTTAATGTGTTCATTTCCTACCTACATGGAATACGATTGCATTTTGCTAGACAATATTATGTAAACAATAAAATCTTACATTGATCAGTCATTTAAAATATGCAAGTGCTCTAAACGGTAGTACGATTTTTGTGTGTATTTTTTTAATCAATCTTAGCGTAAACCTACTGATAAACTAATAACAACATTACAGTACCTAGTTAATAAATAATTAATCAATAAAAAGTTCAATTAAGAAAAGAAATAGTTACCTACCTACCCTCGTTATAGTGTATGATGTGGATATTACTTATTTTATTGCCAACAAATGAAAGTGTTATTATTTACGTTAATTTTAGGTAGATTTTATCTATGCGTGATTATAAGTACTTGATATTTAAGCATAACTCAGACATTATTCGTAATCACCGAAGCAGAGTTATGAACTCTTTTGTTACAACTTTGTTGTTATGATATTTTTAGATATTTCATGTAGGTAGGTCTAAAATTAAGGGGTTTGATAGCCGATTGCATGTTAATTATGATGTAAAGATGTTAGTATGAAACAAATAACTTGTTTTACTAAATATGTGTTGAGGCATAAATAGTCAGCAGTGAAAGTACTATTAGTGAGGAAATATAGTGCTGACATCAAGTTTAATGTGAGTGTGAACTCTCAAAATTGTGCCAAAATATGCTAATATTTAGCAGCCGAGTACTAAATTGAATAACTGTAATAAAATTTTAAAATAACTACAGTTTCAAAAGTTTAAAATAGCCTTAAAACCAGTGCCTGCTAATACTTACCAATAAAATGTTGTTGTGTAGCTGGTGTGCACATTCCACTATAACTATATACCCACATTGTACAAATACCGCAGAACTATCACTACCAAATCGTAGTGAGATATTCTCCGTGCGATTCTCGACTTACCCACATTAAATTTAACTATCACTGTTTACATTCTGAGTAATACCGCACGACTAAGTACTTATGTAAACGGTAATTATTATCGTTCATAGAATCTTAATTTTATTTGTATGCAAGTAACAGGTAATAAATTAATATAGTTAAGAAAGATAATATGATTAGTGCACGGATTTCTTTAAACAATATATTGCGAGTAGACTTGACTTTTGCTCTTTTTCAATAAGCTACCGACTACACAACAACAACCGATCGTGCCTGTAAGTATTAGCCAAGTCGAAAGAGAATGACAAAATACATACTGTACACTATTCCAATGGGTAAGCACCCATAAAGTTCCTCATATACTGGTATAAATAAAACTGTACGTACTAGTATATGCAATTCCACAAAATGAAATGATTCATGTTCCAATCCAAAAGTTCAGTCTTACGTAATAAAAACTGAACAGGTTAATAGGATTGGAACAAGAACAAACAAAACCCGAACTCAGGGTATTCACACGAATAATACACGGTGTACAAGATGTGGAAGTGAAAATCACAAGTGTGATGATACACGTTTACCCGCAAGGGACAAAGTATGTGACAAATGTGGCTATAAAGGTCACTTCATGAGTCAATGTCGAACGAGGAAACTCAAGCGTAAAGCACCCAATACTTGGGACAAACAAAAAAATGACAGTAAAAAAAACTAAAACAACCGAACCACAGACCAAACCACCAGTCAGTAATGTAAACTATATATTTCACATTGACGATGACGCTGAAATAACTTGCCAAGTAGGAGGTGTCAACGTAAATATGCTCATCGACTCTGGGAGTAAAAACAATATAATAAATGATAAAACCTGGGAATATTTAAAATCAAAAACTGTCGCTGTGTCTAACCAGCAACCAGGTTCCGATCAAGTGTTTATGGCATACGGTTCAAAAGATCCTCTAGATGTGCTCGGCACATTTGAAGCATCAATCGTAGTTGGACCAGAAACAAAAACTGCAAAATTTTATGTGATTAAAAATGGCACCCGTAATTTGTTGGGCAAGCATACATCTACATGTCTCAATGTGCTTAAATTAGGGGTGAGTATAAATCTAGTATATACAGAGATTTTTCCTAAATTTAAAAATGTCCAATTGGCTATTGCTATAGATCCATCTGTGACACCCAAATGTCAGCCATATAGGCGAGTACCAATTTCGCTCGAAAATAAAATCAATGATAAACTTGATGAGTTAGTTAAAAAAGACATCATTGAACCTGTAGATCAAGCCACAACCTGGGTTTCTCCGGTAGTACACATTCTTAAGAGTGATGACACATTAAGACTGTGTCGACATGAAATCAAAATCAAAATCAAAAGTCATTTATTCAAATTAGGCTGATAATCAGCACTTTTCGAACGTCAAAATTTACTTTACTCTACTTATTTACAAGAGACAGTCCCCCAAAACGCCCACCCTTCGGCACTTCCTAGTGTTTAGCTGGAAAGAAGAAGTGACGGAACAAACTCCCCAGCAACACATTCTGTCTGTTATGTTGGTTAGAAGAACCAGACTCGATACAATAGTAAGGTGTAAGTTCATTTTAGAGTTACTACAGACACAAATCAATAATAAAAAATTATATAATTATAAACAATGTAAAAATAAAAAAAGTACATAACATATCATATATGAGATGTGCAAACAAAGCCATTATAAGAGAGAACCATCCTTTACCTACAATGACCCAACTTCTCCCGAAGCTCAGGAAGTCATGTATCTTTTCTAAACTCGATATTAAAGATGCATTCCACCAAGTCGAAATAAAAGAAGATTGTCGGGATATAACAACTTTTATAACCAGTAAAGGCCTGTTTCGATATAAGCGTCTGATGTTTGGTATATCGTGTGCACCCGAACACTTTCAGAAAATCATGGAAAGGATGCTTCTGCCTTGTAAGGGCGTCGTTAATTTCATTGACGATGTTATTGTGTTTGGCAGTAACGTAAATGAACATAACGATAGACTAAAACATGTGTTGCAAGTTTTGGAAGATAATAATGTGGTGCTTAATGATAAAAAATGTATTTTTAACGCGTCAAAAATAGATTTTCTGGGTCATGAATTATCTCCACGAGGCATTAGGCCCCTTGATAAGTACGTCAAAACTATAAAATCATTCAGAGAACCTAAAACAGTCGAAGAAGTTCAAAGTTTTTTAGGACTTGTCAATTATATTGGAAAATGGATCCCAAGGTTGGCCACCATGACCGATCCAAATTAGAGAAATTTTAAGACACTAACTCTCTAAACACGCCGACATAGCTGAATATTGGAAAGACAAACAATCTGCTGCGTTTGCGGAGTTAAAAGAGAGTTTAAGTGCCCTTCGCACTTTAGGTTTTTATGATCCACACGATAGGACACAAGTCACGGCAGATGCTAGCCCTGTAGGGTTAGGAGCAGTCCTCGTTCAGATTGATAAACAAGGACCTCGGATTATTGCTTTTGGTCATAAAAGTTTATCTGACGTTGAAAAACGATATTGCCAGACCGAAAAGGAGGCACTTGCCTTGGTCTGGGCCATCGAACATTTTAATATGTATTTATATGGGTTAAAACAATTTGAGCTGATCACTGATCATAAACCTCTCGAGGTAATATTTGGGCCACGATCAAAACCTTGTGCACGAATTGAACGATGGGTGTTACGGTTACAGGCTTACAATTACAAAGTTGTTTACTGTCCTGGTAAAAACAATATAGCTGATGCCCTGTCCCGATTATGCCCAAATCATATTTCACATCCACATGTTAATAGACTTTCTAGGCCCCCTGCCAAGTGGACACAATTTACTAATAGTCAATGATTATTATAGCCGCTACAAAGAAATTAAGGTTATGAAATCTATTACATCTAATGAAACCATTAATGTTTTAAAAGAAATATTTTCTAGGCTAGGTATTCCGGTCAGTATAACATCGGATAACGGACGTCAATTTACTAGCGAGGAGTTCAAATCCTTTTGTTCAGAATTTGGCATCAGGCTTTACAATTCTATACCATATTGGCCACAACAAAACGGGGAGGTCGAAAGACAAAACCGCGACATCCATAAGCATTTGAAAATTAGCCAATGCCAGAAGTCTGATTGGAAGGATGATCTCCTTCGCTATCTCATGATGCGAGCATGATGATCATCATGATGCGAGATAAAGACACTCGAAAGAAAGAAAAAGGTAAAATAAATGAGGATAGGAAACGCAAAGCAAAAGGACAAGAAATTGAAGTTGGTGAGAAAGTATATGTAAAGAATTTTGTAAAAAGTAATAAATTAACGCCAAATTTCGATCCAGAGCCACATACAGTAGTCAGTACACATGGGAATAAAGCAAATGTCCGTAATGATTCAACTGGCCAAGAGTATAAAAGAAACGTAATTCATCTTAAGCGAGTAGAAGGAAATTGGACAGTTGTTGATACAGAATCTAATGATGATGATTGCGTGTCGGGCGAAGATCAAAATAAATTGTAGAAAGGAATAAACGGAAACAACATTGTCAAAATATATGTAATAAAAACATATCCTAAAAATAGATAGAATAATGAAAAATAAACCTTAAAATGTAAATATTCACTTAAAATTAAGTATAATAAAAAGTTATTAAAATTGAAATGATTGTGACATTTAATTAAAGAAGAATTAAATATTAATTATTTACTCAATTTTTATTGTCAAAATAATAATCTGATTTAATGATGTTTATTTATTTTTCTAAAAAAAGGAAGAGATGTGGTATTCTGTTATAAATTTATATACATACTGATTTAAAATAAATGTGCATAAAGCGGGTGGTGAGGGCAACCCCGACAAGGTGGGTGGGAGGCACTCCGCTGTCATCCACCGTAGAGGACGGTCGTTGCGATCACTGAGCGTTGGGTGTACACAAAATACAAACTTTGTGTTTTATTTCCAATATATTATTATATACAAACAGAGAATTATTTGTGGAGTTTGGAGTACTCCACAATGGCGTTAGTAGTTCTTTAATTATTTTACTTCTTCGGGTAACTACCTACTAAAATTTTGATTGTGTTTTTTTTTATACTTACCTGCGGTAATATAGTGATGAATGCAGTGCCTGCATCGTTAAATAATAAGGGAACTTTGTCGATCCAGCCGTTGGGTTCGTTGTAAGAGAAAATCTGGAAATAATGGTAAGTATCACTTGACTTTTCTATATATTTTTTTGTATTTATTTAAAATCACTTCATATTAGAAAACGATGATGTACACCGCGTCTGACTGTCTGTCTGTTCGTGATAAACTAAAAAACTGCACCGATTTTCATGCTTTTTTCATCAATGGTTATACAGTGGTTCTCGGGAAGGTTTAGTTTAGTATATAATTTGATGCGGTTGAAGCTGATGCCCGCCATCAGCTAGTATCATAATTATAAAACTGTTGAGGCAAGCACGAGTGGCTTTTATCATTTAGCCTCCTCCATTAAAACATAAAACCCTCAAAAGGTTTCCTGACTTACCACAGAGCAAGTAACTTGGTCAATGTCGCACAGCACTACTCTCATCTGAGTTTGTACTCTGTTCGTCCAAACCACAGCAATAGCCGAATTTGTCACGAATTTCACAGTCTTCAATATGGGACTGAAATAAGTCAATGCATTAAAAGTAGAGAAAGTTAAGTATCATGATGATGACAGCAAAAACAAAATAATGCATGAAATAAGGAACCCGTAAAGTGGCGCCGGTGACTGTAAAGTTGTGTAGAAATCGGTTGTCTTGGTGTGGGCATGTGATGCGGAGGAATGAGGAAAATGTCCGTGAGAAAGGTTTTGAACATAAATTCATTGGTATAAGAGTAAAAAGAAACGATGGTTGGACTGTGTTTAGAATGATATGGTAAGAAAAGAGTTGTCTCATTAGATGCCGAGAAACAGAGAGGTATGGAAGAAGAAGACATGCTGCGCCGACCCCAAATAAATTGCGATAAGGGCAAGAGAATAATGATGAATGTTAACACTCTCGACTGCTTCGTGGGTCTAGTGGTCGCTATTATTCCCGGGGCTGGCAAATGATTGGCTTCGTGGGTCTATTCCCGGGCGGGCAAGTAATTGGCTTCGTGGGTCTAGTGGTCGCTTTTATTTCCGTGGCGGGAAAATAATTGGCTTCGTGGGTCTAGTGGTCGCTTTTATTCCCGGGGCGGGCAAATAATTAGCTTCGTGGGCAAATAATTGGCTTTTTCCATCTGGAAATTCTGAGTAGCATCACAGAGTCTGGATCCATGGCCAGTTGATGACCATAGACTCACTCCTTATTGAATTGAACTTAAATAAAACTGGTGAAATGTAGGTATCTATAGCTCTGTCGGACCCTTCAGGGATTAGGGCGTGATGGTATGTATCACTAATATTTTTATCCAGATCTCCAACAATACTTACTAGCCTTCAGGAGCTGCGAAGACATTGCGGTCGTTTGTATTTACATCAAACAAGGTCACTGACACCACTGGATTTGCAGTTCCGGACTAAAAGGAAACCAAGAAGTTAAATAAGAAAATGGATAATTCAGCTTTAACCATGTAGTAAATAGTACTTAGGGTCAAACACAATATGGGTAATTCATAACTTCCAGAAAATTAAACTTCACATAATAATATGGTTTTGAAAATTAGACTATATTGGTGTATTAGTCTCTAATAATCCTTATAAATATCAACACAGATCAGTTTTACATGTCCTACGTAATTTTTTTTTTAAGGCCGCTGAATGGATTATTTGTATGTCCGCGGCATGTCGCTCTAGGATTTAAAATAATATTTGGACAGGTTTCTATAAAAGGTTGTTTTTGTTCGATTTCCCATTCGACCTCCATAAAGTAGTGGGTCTCATGGTTGGTTGTGAAAAAAGGAATAAGTAGTGCATTTTGCATCCTTCATCAATAAAGTAAAAGTCACTTACCTGAACATTAACCAAACTTTTCTTTAAAAGTGAATTTGCTTTCAGATTACCAAATCAAATATTTTTTTGGGTTAAGATGCTATAAATCTCTTACCTTGGGATACCGGATCTCCTGATGCTGCGTGTACTGGTAGTAGACGGACCCTGGCTCACCGTAGTGGGGAACTTTCATTACCCTGACGCCGGTGTCATTGAATGAAGCGAACGCCATCTTAGCACCATCGTTTGAGAACCAGATAGCGCTGTGTGAGCTGAAGACTTCCTCTGTGAATATTTTGTTTCAATTCAATTTTCTTCAGATACAAATTTATTTTATTCCATATAAACCTCCTCAGAATTTTAGCCCTGTGAACGGTTCGAGTTGATTAATTTCTTTGGAGATTAATTAACAATATTGTATGACGAATATTGTATTGTATTATATTGTTGTTGTTTGTTGTATTGTATATTGTTTGTTACGTTAACACTATTGTTACATTACAAATTATCTCTTAATTGTCAAGGGATTCAGTTCAGTCATAACTCATAACTCATAAGTATATTGGTTTCTACTAACTTTTTACAGTACCTCATTACCGATTTTGGTAACGCCTGATTTTGGCGACCCCTTGAGGTTATTTATTCCTAGCGTGCGCTCCTTTAAGACCCTCTTACAGCATCTATGTTATACCGCTATTGGTGTCGGTAACGCAAATTATATAAAAAAAAGCTGCACATGTGCCTTAAAGAACACCAACCTTCATATACCCAATCTGGAATACCATTGAATACCACGTTCAACAGCCCATTCGTTGTGATCTGACGAGGGGGACTGTTCACATCGTTCTGGTAATAAATGTCGTTCATGAAGACAAATGCCAGGGCAGTTCCTGAGGGGCTCCACACGAAGTTCTGGAGGAGAGGTCCATCATCACTTTTTCCGGGACTGGTGACGTAAGGACTGATGTAGACCGTGCGTTGAGTGGTAGGGTTCACGGCTGCGTAGCGTGCCAGGAAACTGTGTCTGTACAACTGGAAGGAACAGAGTTTGATGTAAGGTCTTATACTATCCCAAAATAAAAAACTTAGTCATATTATTAAAGATTCAGAAATCAAATTCGGCAATGTTGGCAACAATCAATAATACTGACAATGCTGTAAGTAAATAAATTATATTAAAATGATTGATCAAAATGTCAATTCATATCAAAATTTATAAAAAGTACAACAAAAATTCGATGTTAGAAACTTATAATTTTATTTTGTAAAGGAACAAGCTTACTGGGGTGTCATCATAAGCCAAGATGACCTCATCACCGTCGACAGACAACTGCATCACCCTCGGTGACCGTTGCAGAATCTGTAATACATAGACAATGATTGTAAGACAATCACAAGTTTTAACGAAGTTGAAAACGCAAGAAATTATCTTTTGAGACAATATTGAGACAATCATTGCCACGAATTTTTTGTGCGATGATTTTAGACAATGTATCATCGGTATTAATAGTACATTTTACACGTTGCAGTGTGTTTTTTGTTTTTTTTTTTTAGCAAACCGTTTTTGGAGCCGCTTCATGGATCTTTCATTGAATAGTCTCGAACATTAACCTTAAAAACCAGTATTCAACCAACCTGTGAGGTCTCATTTAATATAAGAGATTCGGTGGTATCAGTGTCCACATCATAGAGCACCAGGTCACCATCACCGTTTCGGAAGAACATTTCGCCGCCTACATGTAAACGTTTTAATATTAAAAAAAATCGTATTCCACCTCAGCCACGAAAAATGAGACTCCCAAAAACTTGTCCTTTTAAATTTTTGCGACTACGTGGACTCGTCAAGAAGCAATAGTCAATGTTGCTAAAACAAAACGATTTCGTAAACATACCTGCTGACCACGTTGCATTGAAGGGAGTCGGCGAATAGGCTCCTGTGATAAACTCCTCTAAATCTAGTGGAGTAGTGGTCTCTTCAGTTGTGGCTGCCGTGGTGGTATCTGGCGTAGTCGTGGTGTCTGGGGTAGTCGTGGTATCTGGTGTCGTCGTGGTATCTGGTGTAGTGGTGGTATCTGGCGTAGTGGTGGTATCTGGTGTAGTGGTGGTATCTGGTGTAGTCGTGGTATCTGGCGTAGTTGTGGTATCTGACGTAGTGGTGGTATCTGATGTAGTCGTAGTATCTGGCGCAGTGGTGGTATCTGGTGTAGTGGTGGTATCTGGTGTAGTCGTGGTATCTGGCGTAGTTGTGGTATCTGACGTAGTGGTGGTATCTGATGTAGTCGTAGTATCTGGCGTAGTGGTGGTATCTGGGGTAGTCGTGGTATCTGGCGTAGTCGTGGTATCTGGGGTAGTCGTGGTATCTGGGGTAGTCGTGGTATCTGGCGTAGTCGTGGTATCTGGGGTAGTCGTGGTATCTAGCGTAGTTGTGGTATCTGATGTAGTCGTGGTATCTGGTGTAGTCGTGGTATCTGGTGTAGTCGTGGTATCTGGTGTAGTCGTGGTATCTGGTGTAGTCGTGGTATCTGGCGTAGTCGTGGTATCTGATGTAGTCGTGGTATCTGGTGTAGTCGTGGTAACTGGCGTAGTCGTGGACGCTTCAGTTGCTGGTGCTGGCGTTGTTACGTCTTCTGGAGTTGTGGGCTCATTTGTTGTAGTCGGATCTTCTGTGACTAGCGGAGTTGTGGTTACAATGGACTCAGCATCACCACCTGTCACGACAACGATCGTAGCAACAACCCCTCCGAGCACTGCTAACATTACAACAGTTCCAATAACGTATCCAATTGTCTTCTTGCTTGCTGTCGTTGTGACCAGAGCAACCTGCAAACAAAGAAGTTTTTGTATTTATAATATTTATTCATTTTTATTTTATACATAAATTATTTTTATTGAAACACTGATTCCGTGATTGTGAAAGTTACAAAAAAAACTGGTAATTTCAAAATTACCTATGATAAAAAATATTATTCTAGGGTCAATCCTCACCTGGTCACCGGTTCCCGTCTCTAAAGAGGGAGACCCGTTTCCTTCAGCCATTTTATCAGGTGTATATCTGTAAACGAAACTAGTTGTGAGAGACCAACAGACGAGTATATAAGATGAGCGCTAATCTTATTCATTTAAGCATTTTCTGGTTCAGCCAAAGCCCTTAACAGAAATCCTTTTTGATTTATCTGTAAGAAAGAATATGGTACGGTATTATAGAATATGGTATTATAAATATGATTTTAGGTTTAGTCCATGATTTCATCACGTGTGGTGTGTATTTCAATCGTCATTGTCCTGCCCTTTTTCCAATTTATTTGGGGTCAGCGCAGCATGAGTCTACTTCTTCCATACTTCTGTCAAAACTTTGAGCCCTATCTACATGATTGATTTGATTATTGTGTCCCAAACGTAGTAATTACCAAAATAAATTAAAAATAGATGAACGAGTCAAATTGAACTTTATTCTTGGAAAAAATGTAATCAATCTCGGCTGTTATATTAGGTCTTTACCTATGAAATTGCCGTTCTGCAGTACTGGCCATTTCAAATCGAAATAATTTTTGTTTGGCTAAGAATTCTAATTTCAAATAAATTTTATTTTAAAAACATGTTTTTTTTTTCCAAAAGTAGTCATTTGTTTATTGATATTCTTATGTTGGATAGTCCATTTATCGAGGAAGGCTTTAGGCTATATAAAATAACGCTACAATCAAAAGAGCAGAGCACAAACGAAAAATGTTGCAAAAACGGGAAAAATATTAGTTTTGAGAGCTTTCGTTGCGTGCGCTGCTTAAACGGTTTAAGTAATACAAATGTCATGTATGATGAAATTGTTTCTCTTTAAAGTTCTACAAAAATGTCCGTGACAGCATATATCTGTCTATTAAAATTGACTGACTGTAACCGTTTAAACCCAACTGCAAGGAAAGGGTTATTTACTATTGAAATGTTAGGTTAAATAGAATTATTTTTTGCAAAGCTTATTTAACCTATATGGGATTAATCTAAATCCAAATAAATGTGTTTGTTTAAACTGAAATTTAATACAAAATATTTGTGCCTTTTACTCTATACAGTGTGATTTTTTATAATGTGCACATATCGAAATGGGGGAATCTATGCTTAATTTTATCGACGGAAAAATTATTAAAAAAAATCTAAATATTTTTTAATATTTTATATGGAAT
Organism: Diarsia rubi; assembly: GCA_932274075.1. Classification (NCBI taxonomy): domain Eukaryota; kingdom Metazoa; phylum Arthropoda; class Insecta; order Lepidoptera; family Noctuidae; genus Diarsia; species Diarsia rubi. The sequence continues at coordinate 15,615,936 of OW026419.1, read as the reverse complement.
TTTTAAAAATTTTGTCTGCTACTGTGACCCCAGTGTAAACAAAACGGTGTAACTTTTAAACTAAATTATCTATCGCGATGAAACAAACTCCATAATGATTGGAAGCAATTAGGCGTCCTCGTAAAATGAAAATTGTGGAAAAAAACTACCCTCAATTGAAAATAAACACGTTTTTTGATCAAAAAAACTTTTTTTTTTCATAACTTTTTACATAAAATTGTTTCATCGCGATAGATAATTTAGTTTAAAAGTTACACCGTTTTGTTTACATTGGGGTCACAACAGCGGACAACATTTTTGAAAATTCCATAAAAAATATTAAAAAATATTTAGATTTTTTTAAATATTTTTTCCATCGATAAAATTAAGCATAGATTCCCTCATTTCGATATGTGCACATTATAAAGAATCACACTGTATTTTTAAACAAATATCTTAGAAGGTATCGTAATGTAAAAATATCTGCTCTACAAAATAATTACGCGGTCCTCGCGTCTCAATGTACGAGTAGATACGTGTAGATTCTGGCCTCCGGGAAATTCAAATTCAAAATGTTTATTGCACCACAATATTTACAAGGTGTTATTGTCTATTGTTTTGTGAGCAGTTGTGGCCCAGTGGTGGCGACTCCGGCTTACGAACAGTTGGTCGTGGGTTCGAACCCAGGCAGGCGCATTACTTTGTGTAATTTATTTTATCAACACTGCTGTCAAAACGGTGAAGGAAAACATCGTGAGGAAACCGGCATATCTCAGAACCAAAAATTCGAAGATAAAAAAGAAGTGAGAATCATTTCAAGAAGTGAGGGCCCGCGTGGTGGGTTGTAGCCCATTCCACTCCTAGCGAGGAGGCCTGAGTCCCTGCAGTGGGTACAATATAGGCTGATAATGATGATGATTGTATATTTAACAGTAAGATATAGGTAGGTACTTAAAGTAATTCTCACTTTAATAATATAATATACGGTTATCTAAACCAAAATTATAGAGAGGAAGATTAGATTTTTGTTTGTTACGATTAAACTCAAAAATGACTCTGCAGACTTTGAAAATTCTTTCAATATTAGAGAGCTAATTCAAAAAATAATTCTAAGTTGGATAGTCGATCTATCGACGAAGGATAAAGTTAGTGTAAATATTACGATTAATTATGGACAAAAACATCGAATTAAGAATTTGTCTTACACTTTGAAGGCTTACGGTGTATCGACTTTATCAAAAACACGTGCTAAATTGTAAAAATCGTTCAAAAGCAGTCGAGGTGTGATGGAAGATTTGCCTCGCTCTGGTAGGCCATCAACGACTACATCACTACAATCGCAAAATTGAACGAAATAGTGCCTGAAAATTCTCATTCAAGTTTGAGAGCGATACAGAGGTCATGATACCGCCTTATAGGAGCTGACTGCTGATTTGGATTAGTAAAAAAAAGTAGTTAAAAAACTAAAAAACCCGACTGAAAAGACTGAAAAGCAAAAAACAAACACATTTTAAATTAAACAAAACTTGGAAGCAGGCGGGGTCCATTCTATTTTAATTTCATAATTTAATATTCAAATGAACCCCGCCTGCTTCCAAGTTTTGTTTAATTTAAAATGTGCTTGTTTTTTGCTTTTCAGTCTTTTCAGTCAGGTTTTTTACTTTTTAACTACTTTTTTTATTTCTAACTTTTTAGTTCTTTAGTGTTCGTTGGTCGCGTAAAATACTTCGCAGATGATTTAATTTTTGTGTTTGTTTATAGAATTTGTGACTTTGAATTTATTTTAAACATATCTAAGGTGTCATATATTTTTGTAATCTCCTTTTAAAACCCTTCATTTTGATACCCTACTCGATGGTAATGGATTTTTTTATTTTTTTCTAATCCTCGATTTGGCTACCAAAACCAGCAATTATCTTTGATTTTTATGTAGCCAGTGACACTCGCGCCATCAAGACGAATCTAACATCATATTTCATTCAAATCCCTTCATCCGTTAAGGAGTTATGAGGGAACAAAGAAACGGACATACATACATACATACATACATACATACTTACATACATACATACACGCCAAACACATAACCCTCCTTTTAGGCTTCACCGCAGTCGGGTAAAAATACACAGAATTCAAAATATTAATAAATTTTGCTTTTGTCAAATTAAGGGATAGAGAAGATTGGGAGATAAAGTCATGCTGCACCGTCCCCAAAAATATTTAGATGGACATAGGACAATAAAGGTAGTACCTTATTGATAACCGTACAGCTTGATTATCTACTTACGTGCCTTCAAAGGGTCACACCATCAAACCAACACAGTGGGTATCCTTTTATTATTAGGTATGCCAATTAACTCACCACAACCAGGTTTAAAAATTGGACCGGCGTCAACCGAATCCCAGCTACACTAAATATTTTGACGTATTAGATAAATTATCATAATTATAATCTGCCTTAACCAATCAATAAAGATAATTCTGGTATAAATTTGTATATTAAGATATAACAGAAATATTTGAATGTATTTAAAAGATAATAATGATTATACGTCATAATAAAAAAAACCATTGTCGTTAAAGAAAACTTTACATAGTGCGTAAGAAGAACAAGGGTGTCTAAAATGGCCACTTTAGCAGATCATAATAGGAAAATTATATGAATTGCGTTGAAACTCGTAAAACTCAAACTCAAAGCATTTATTTCAATTAAGCCATTACAGGCACTTTTGAATGTCAGAAGAACAATTCATAAAGAGTGCAATACGTCATTCCGAAAGCCACCATACCGAACCACACGCCACCGAATGCCCGCAACAACGAACACTGCGAGCACGCAGCGACGCACACCGCAACAACGAATGCACGCCTCAACGCGCAACCGCCGCCCGCCCTGCATCCCGGGGTCCCCGGGCACACCCGCCGCCGCGAGCGGCACCCATTTCTGCTAAGGTGACTAATTTGGACCCCCAGAGTTGCTCTGTACAACTAGTGGAGGTAGCTAAGTAGGGTACTTAAAGGAGCTAGGTATTGGCTGACAACTGTTGTGGGTTGCGGGTTATTCGAAAGAGATACCGCGACCTCGACACAACGGGCTAAGAATAAACAGGAGTGGTTTTTAGCCAGTATAAGTCTGACAGGAGGAGTCATTTGATGATTTCCCCCCCTCGAAAAAATGTGGACTCTTTAAGGTTCATCATTCTGAGTAATAGGACAGCAGTTTTTTTAATAACCGAAGAAAATTCAATGTGGGCCCAGAATGATGGATATACTGAATACACACATAAAGGGTGGCAAAGTACCCTTGACGCCAACGCAGGGCTCTTGTTTTCCCCACCACTGCGATATTTTTTTTGTTCTAGACCATACCTGGGAACCCCCTAGTTACGGAGATATTGGGGTCAAAGTTCGATATCTTTCACAGCTGTTTTTGTAAATAATAGTTTTTCAGGTCTTAAGTTTACTTAAATTACCTCTATGACCCGTTTACTATTAAAAGCACAATGTTCTAAGAGTGCTATTGAGTTTTACTGTAAAATGAGATTTTTGACCCAAAAAAAAAGTCATTTCCTAGCAAATTTTTTTGCGTACGAGTATTTAGTTTTATGTACAGAATGCTTGGTTGACGGATGTGTGAAGGGTTAATTTACACCCTGTATAGGTACACTTCGATGTGTCTCATAATATTTAAGGTGACTGGCAATTAGTGACCGATTTATGTTCGCCCTAAGTTGTAAAACTGTACTGAACAGTCATTCTTTTCGAGATTTCAGGTTTGGTCCCATAACAAACAACTTTAACCATGAGTACAATAACGTGTTTAAGTATCGGTCTAATTACCACTTACCCTATATAAGCCTAACGGGCACTTAAGTCTTAAATAAATATTAATGTCTCAATGTGTTGCAACGTATTTCCAATCTATTTGATTATTTAAACTAGGTATTTGCTTCCCAAAGAAAGATTCCCTAAAAGTTTATTATGATATAGCTCAGGCATATCTACTTTTCAAACTTCAAATACTTATTATAATCTACCGCAAAATAATGCGTTAAATTGTAAGCAATATGATACGGTAAAACTAATCTAACGGTTGTATACCATTTTACGTTGACATATTGTACAGGTGACACTTGGTAAGGTTCAAACGCGAATTTCTCGTGACTTAACGATTGTTACTTTCAAATATAAATATACTTTATGATAATACTAGCTGTGCCCTGCGATATGCATTAGTAGCGTAGTAAGGTATTGTTTTTTTTTATAAATACGGCTCTATTTGATTTGAATTTGGTTAAAAATTTCAAGAGTTTTAAACTTTTGGCCCGGAACCTTAAGTTCTATTTTTCCAAAATACAAGTAACCTTGAAAACCGGTTGAAACACTGGGGCCTTGGGGTCCGAGTGCTCACCTAATATTTAAGGAAATTCCCAAGCGGTTGGTCGACTCTTCATGTGACCAGAGGGGTGGCCTATTCTTTGGCCAAATAATCAGCATTGCCATCAAACGTGGGAATGCTGCCAGCCTTCTGGGCACTTTTCCTGTTGACAGCAATGTGGACGAATTTTTTGACGCCCTGTAATTCTTCTCTTTTTGGTATTTGTTTATAATTTAATATAATTTTAGTTTAGTAACCTTTGTTATATTTTATACCATAGATTATGTGCCAGTAAAAGTCTCGTTATAATCGGTTTAGCCATTTCGGTGATGAGACAGAAAGAAGAAGTGTCTGTTAAAAAGTGTGAGTCGGCAGATATCAAGTCCATTCAAAATCAAAGATGCATAAAATCGTATTATTTATAGTCAAGACATATATGCCGAACGACTTGTTGGTATGTTGGTACTTCTTTGCGCCGATAACAATATAACCCCGAGACAGAATCTAATGATTATTCAATGTGATAAATATTAAAAAAAAAAAAAAATGTGAATGTGAGGACCATGTGGGTCTTTCTTAAATTTTAATTGTTGTGATTGTCTGGCAGTTTGAGTACTTTAAGTGACCCACCCAAATGTCCTTACTTTGGTATTGTTCGTCGTGACGTTGAGCTCCTTGAGTTATAAGTCGAACTCCACAATAACTGACAAATGCTTGCACTGACTGGACGGGTCCACTCAAATCTGTGTGGTGCTTTCTTCAAAAGACCATCTCAGACATTAATCTGCATGATCTTCATGTGTGTATTATATATACCTTATTGTTAACCCAAACGATTTTAAAAGATTAAAAGAGTAACCTTTGGAGTTTCTTGCCGGTTCTTCTCCTTAGGAATCGACCAATGCACTGGAACCGTGCCCCTTTTTACCGACGTTTTATAAGTGCCCATGTAGGACTATGTGAAATAAAAATATTTTGGTTTTGATTTTGATTTTTGAATGGTTTTTTGCCAGAATCGTAAGACATGATGAGTACTTCCATTTCCCCCAAATCTCATCAGTGGAGGCTCTTGGACCAAGTTCCAAACATTTTTGTTCATTGTCCTTTGATATGTGTAAACATAATTCGTGCTGCTGACTGCGAGTACCTATGCGAATTTGTATATAAATAGATAAACGTGTCTATCACGCCAATGTTTCTTGGGCCTGCCCCGGTGGTAAAAAGATTAAGTTTATCAATAAAATTCCATATTGTAGAAAACACATTTATTATACCTATTACTTAGATATTTTGTACTTAAAGTACTTAAAATATTTACAAACGAAATCAATATTTCCATGATTCATTGAAACTATACACACAGTGAGCTATTTAATTATTATGTCAAATGTTACTGTTTTACTTATAGAGGTACTTGAATATCTACATAATATTCACTGAAAACCCTGTTTCATATTAAAAACATTGGCAACTTTAAGTAACTTCACAAAACTCAAAATACTTCGATTAAAATTATTAACATGACTCGTAAAATATTTAATTTTATATAAATTATTGCGCTAGTACACAGGTAACTCTGTAATTACGTACTTATCGTTTTTATCCCTCCTTCTCTTTTCCATAATAAATATAATTACACAATAACATATTTTTAAATAAATTGAAAAAACTTTTCATAGCTTTCACAATTATATATAAGTACGAAAACCATTTATTATGATGTCATTAGGAAAAGCAACCTTAAAAAGTCCAGAAATATACAAATATACGGACATATTATGTTATAATGATTACATAGCATTGGAAAATACGGAACTATCAACTTAACCGATAAAATCGGCTATAATTTGTATCGACTAGATTGAGCCCGATTTCAATCAATATAATTATCGATTGTCCCAAAATGCGAAATGATAGTCCCAGAAGTTTTAACTACCCCCTGTCAAGTCACTTAAAAAATATTTAAAAATACCTTTCAACGGTGTCTCTGTGGGTCTGTGGGGTACCATGACGTCATGGATTGCTTTAATCTTATTACAATGTGGGAAAGCGACAGAGCTATACAAGGTGTCGAGCGCCATTTCTTTTCCACAATGGAATAAGATTAAAAAAATTCTGCTTTAAAACGTCAAGGTAAGGCCACCTGTGAATATCTTCATTTTTTTATCAAAATATCATAATTTACGTGGTAGAGGTATCACTGAGCAAACGTTTATAATTTTAATTATTTCAATTAAATAGGGTATTACAACATGTTCTCTTTTAGGAACTTCTCTAGTGCGTGGTACAGATGCGGCCGAACGCCGATTAAGCCATGATCTTCGTCTGTGTAGCTCTGAAAATAAAAAATAACAATGTTTATACAGAGTGTAAACGAACCCTTCGCAAAACCGTCAACCAAGAATTGTGTACATCCAACTTAGTAACCCTACGCAAACAAATTGCTGCTATTTTTAGGCTTAAGAATCACGTTTTACGGTAAACTCAACGTAGAACACTACAACATTGTAGGTACGCAACGAAGCTTAAAATATTAAAGGAGATTTGAAAGCAATTAAAGTTATAACCATTAAAAATTGTATTTAAAAATGAGTGTGACTAATTTGGAACTTTGACCTCTCCTTTTAAATTGAAGCTTATTAATTTAATCCTAAACGGCTAATCATTTTAACATAAAAGCTTATCGCAATTTTTTTTTATTTTTTGCCCCCCACTAGAAATTTTTCCTGTGTCGTAGGTGCGTTTACAAACATTCAAACTCCCATACACAAATACCCAGACCCGAAACAACCATCTGCGGGGATATTGCGTATCTTTTTAATGTCAGTGGCTATCATATTGTCCATGGATTAACTGTCAAATTGGTTATGGTTTACTACAAAATGGAACCATTTGACAGTTAATTAATGGACACTATATGATAGCCAAGTCACTGTTATTTGATACAAGATACGCAATAGCCCTGCCGTAGGCCATAAAAATATTTGTTCCGTGCGGGGATCGTATCCGCAACTCGCAGCGCAGCAGTCCAATCGCACCGCCACTGCAACAACCGTGCCACTTACCATCTGTGTGAAGTAGACATCTCGCTTCTGCAGCAGCCGCGACAGCAACATGGCGTGTTGGTAGTGCACGTTATCATCTGCAGTGCCGTGGATCAAGAAGTAGCTCTTATCACGAAGGTTCTCCGCCTGAAGAAAAAAATAATTACTTCATGTCGCTTAAATGCACTGAAAAAATAACCTTATTCGTCATGTTCCTGCCCTTATCCCATTCTATTGGGGTCGGCGCAACAAGTTTTATATGCTTTTAATCTCCTCTGTCAGACATCACGGCATCGTATACTTCTTTTTCTTCCTTAAAATTCCTCACACAATCCACCCATATGTCTTTTAGCTTTAGGTGCTCTCCATACAGTCTCTTCATACATCAACATTATAATCCATCACTTTAAAAAAAAAAATGTTGTTAATTAACTTATTTACTAACTTAACACACACACATTAATCGTACATATAACCAAACGACTCAATTCAACATAAGCCTATGTTCCTACTACTGGGACTCAAGCCTCCTCTCTAGGATTGGGATGGACTATTATCCACCACGTGGGCCCACTGCGGGTTGGTGAACGACTCAATTGTGGCGCCGAAAAACACATTACCGTCGACTGGAAGTGCACCCAAGAAATTAGCGGCACTGCCACGTTGTGTAACAACGCTCAATCAACTCGACTTGTGGCGATGTAGGACCCTCCGAAGCTTGCCATAAACTATCTGTGTGCTTGATCCAACGAAGAACGGTCAGTAGTTTTTGTATAAAAGGGTACCAAACATCCATCCATACTCTCAAACTTTCGCATGTAAAATTTTAGTAGGATTTTCATTCTCTACAATACATACCACTTGTTCAGTGAGAAGAGATGACGCTACGTAACCTTCAGGGTTATCCACCGGCCTTTCCATGTAGCGTTCAGTGTAGATAGTATCTGTAACCAAACACAAAACAATTCTAAACCAGATATCACAATAAATAATCTTCATTAAGATATTGGAGACGACAGCAACAAGAACATGTGGCACGAGTAATTCTGCATCTTCTTATCTCTCATAATCTTCTGCCCTTGACTTTTAGAAGCCAGAATACCCTGAGTAGTTGGTTCTTCTACCATTTACTGACTGAAAAATGATTTCAACTTATCTTTAGGTAGCTTATAATATCATAGACCGGTCGCCAGGATTAGACAAAGTGAAGAGTAAGAGCGGATATTACAAAAGAAACTGAACACAATCGGCACCTGGTCTATATAATACACAAGCGGACTAAGTAACGAGCGAAGTGCTAGCGAAAAATATGAAACTAACCATAGAACCTCCAGTCCACAACAGGAGCGACGGCAGCCGCGCATCTGAAGACGTCTCCGCCCTCAGCCAGTGCCTTGCTGGCCGCGTACCCACCGTACGACCAGCCCCAGATACAAGTGCGGTTCCCGTCTATCCAGGAGAAGTTGTCTTGTATATGTCTAAAATGAAAATACAGAGTAATGAATAAACTAAGATATGATCACGTCTGTTAACCCCGCAGCGTTAAAACGAAATGTGTCCTCTGTTTGTTGTTTGTGCAAAGCAAACCCACAATTCGCCAGATAAATTTAAGCTTTAGATGAACAAGCCATCAATCGGGCACACAATACAGATTTCGTGCTAAAAAAACGTAATGGAAATAAACCTCCTTTTGGGATTCACCGCAGTCGAGTAAAAAAACAATAACACTTTGCCCACGGTGGTCATCAGCAGAACAGTATGTGTTGGATTTGATTGAGTAAAGTATTTTATGCTAACTAAGTATGCCATTTCTACTGGGGATCTAAAGGTGTGAGCTTGTGTACGATTATTTTCTGAGCATTATTACAATTGAAACAAAACAGAAGAAAGACAATTTGGTCCAGTCTTACGAGGCTACATTCCTATCCGACTGTTGGTATTTAGACAACTACATAGAAATCTTAATAAAACAAAGGAAACTTACTTGGTAACTGAGATCTGGTCTTCAATCTCAACGGTCCCGAGGTTCTTATACAAAGAGAACATGTTGGCGACTCCCCTCAGTCCAGAACCTCGTCCGTCTATGTGAGCGATAGCAATGCCCCAGCGACTTACGAGGGAACTTCCCCAATCCAGCGACCATTGCTTTGTCACTAGAGCTGTGTCTGGTCCACCATAACTAGAAAAAAAAAACAGTCAATTCAAACACTGATAAACCGTTAACAGTCATATTAAATTGTCACGGAACTGCTCAGTCAGAAATATTAACATAATTACTCATTCTAAAGCACAATAAATTACTTTTGAGAAAAACTAGCAAAAAACATCTACATATAATAATGGAAGCAAACTGCCATTAATGCTGACATTGACATAGAACATATAGAACATAGAACTATCACAGGGTATATCATTATAGAACTATCACAGGGCGCTTTCCCGCTGGTTTCACCCAGAACAACTGCATTCGGTTTTCCATGGTGACTGTTGCGAGTTTTGTTGTGCTGTTCATTTATGCTCTCCAACTTCGGCGGAACAACTCCGAGCACTAAGCTGACATATCAAAACATCACTTACGACATTAAAAGTTATTACTCACACATATACCAGCAGTGGCACATTGGTTCTGTTGATATAGTCATGCGGGGCCTGTATATGCACGTCAGCGTCGGGCAGCCCTATGCTGACGGGTACGGAATAGCGGATGGTGACGGGCAAATTACGTTCTTTGGTGATAGCGTACAGATCTGCGCTGTCATCCCACACGCGGATTAAGGTGCCATTCTGGAATATACAACAGGTATGGTTATTTAAGGTACAAGAAAATCACTAGCAGCAAGGAGGCTTTTCCTTACAATAAAAGCGAAACTTTTTGGGAAAACCTAAAATAGAAGTATTACTGGATCTAGGTTCTGATCTAATTTGAAAGGCTAACGCGGAAAGACGCTCGGCTAGTGTACCTATTTCTATTTCATCACACCTAGAATTAACAGAGTTTAATCGCATTGGCATTATTAAAAGAAGCTTTGTCTGCAAGAGGACGGTGTACTCTTCTACGTCACGATGGACTGTGTGCGCATCGTATGAAACATCTACTAGCATTAGCACCTATTTAGGGGATCCTAAATATTCCTGATTGATTCGCCTATAACGAGTTAATTCCAGTAGCAGAAATGATACTCACGGTAGCGTAAATGAAGACTTGCGGCACATCAGGACCAGCACAGTTGATGGTGATCCTGTCACCAGCGTTGCTGATGGTAGCCTCGTTGTAGAGGCACGAACCGCCATCCTCCCGCTTGATGTCACAAGTGAAGCACGAGACTAAACCAGCGCTGTTCACTGTGTAGATGTGTTGTTCCGCTGAGTCTTCCTCGCTTGTGGCTTTGTACCAGCTGGAAGAGAGAAATGATCAATGAGAAATTGTTGGTATTTCACCAAATACCTACCCGTTAAGTTAAGGAAATCAGAAGTCTTCATGATATTACTAGGAAAAGATGTGATTAACAAATAAACATAGCTGGAGCTTTAAAAACTGTATTGATTAGTCCTCATTTAACTCGAGAGCGAGTGCACGTAACCTTGGTTTTATTCTGAACCTTAACTAGTGTTTCTAGTGGGCACCACGTTCGTGTACTCACTATGTACTCGTAACGTACCTTCTTTGGTCTACCTATTTTATATTACCCTATTGAACTCGTGGGCTGTTAGAGCACAGATAAACTGTTTATTACATTATTCGGCTTGAAATAACAATATTTTTCTGTTTCAGCATGACATTACAACTCCTTCGTTTCACTATCATGGTTAAAAGTAATGTAATTAAATGGGATATTCTAAGGTAACTTGGTGGCGCGCTCGAGAAGAGGTAGGTGGGAGGAGGTATCGTATTACCCAGAAATAAATCGGTTGTTAAGGTCAGATAGGCAGTCGCTCCATGTACATACTGGTATTCAACTGCCATGCACCCGTTTAGACTGGACGCCGACCCCAACATAGTTGTAAAAAGGCTAGGCAGATGATGACAGAGTGACGCATGTCAAAATCAAGAAACTTTTCGTCGATGTCTTCTTGTAACCCTTGTGAGCCTTTGCCCATCAGTGGAACAAGCAGACATCAACAAAACAAATAAATAAAATAGTCATAATCTTACATCGTGTTATCGGAGTTCCACGCTAAGATCTCAAGCACGGTGTGTGCTTTGTTGACACGGTTCGAAGCTGTCCAGAGCAAGCCTGTACCAATTGCAGGCTGTGACAGTTGAACTATTTGCTTGTACCGTCCATCGACTCCATCGACTGCCTAAAATATTTACCAAAGTTATTGGAAAGGTCTTGGAAAGCATTATTTGAATGAAGGTAAAAGAGATATGTTTTCAAGCCCCGAAATATGTGAAATCTTAACAAAAAACACATGTCTCTAAACATGCTTAGTGGTAGAAATAATAAAGGTTTACCTATAATACAATTTAGTTATCTGCAAGTATGACTGCTTTGATCTTATAAAGTAGGTGCTTACTCGAAAATGTCAAATCCCAATCAGCCTTCAACCTAATGCTCTAGAAAACAGTTGAAAATCTATTAAATAAATTCGAGAGATTGTAGGTCTCTTCATGGCGTCTGTATACCACGAAGCGGAATATTTTTTCAGTTCCGTAAGGTACACATTGAATTTGAATTTCTACAAGTTTTACACTCGTACGCATACTCATGCAAGACATTACACAACAATCTCGATAATAACACATCCCCATGAACACCGAATCGCTGAAAATAATACTTGAAAAATTCGAGTTTGGAATATCAAAGCGACATCTGTTGGTAAACAAGGAAATCAACACCAAATTTAAAGTGTCCGTAGTACATTACATGGTTGTGAGATGGCGCTATTACCAGTTCAATTTTTGTTCCTCAAGGACCTGCCAAGGTTTTTAATCATAATGTTTCGTGTTTACTTACCCAAGGTAAAATGGTGATGAAACTGTTTCCTGCTTCGTTGAAGAAGAAAGGAATGTTGTCGATCCATCCGTTAGGTTCATTGTAGCCGTAGATCTGCATTATAAATAATTGGGGTTGATTTAAATAAACAAGATTGCGGTTTCTAACTTCACAAAGTATCTACTGTTTTCAGACATCATCATCATCACCATCATCTTAAGCCTATAATGTTCCCACTGCAGGGACTCAGGCCTCCTCCCTACTAGAGGGATGAGCTATAATTCATTACGCGTGCCCAGTGCGGGTGATTAGACGCGTATTGAAAAAATATCAAAACAGCAAGATTTATATTAAAACTATAGATTGTTGTCCGCCCTCAAAAATGACAACATGAAATGAAGCCAATTGGCCACATCGCGCTTAGTTACGCACCAACCTCTCGCGCGATGCTACATTTGTTCTTAATTTAAATCGTGTGTGTAAACACACACACGATTACAGGCATCCCGCTGTACGGTGTCATATTTTCTTTACCTTTCTTTACGCGTAAAAGTAGTTATATAATATTTTCGCCGTTTTGAAGCGCCGCTATGTTAGTTCATGACGTGTCTATATTTAAATACGTCATTGCAAAACAGCGAAAAATTACAATCTAATCGACGTTCCAAAATGTACACTAAACTATTATTGCGAAGTCTCTTAGTCCGAAGGATTAGGTCGGTTACGTTGAAGTCCCGTGTAAATGAGAACGAGCCAATTGCCATCAACCTGTGCCCGGTCCAGCTACTACTGAGAAATTCCTGGTGATAAAACCTAATGACATCTGGGAATCAAAACCTGAACTTCATGCTCAGCAGTCGGACTTGCGACCACTAGACCTTTTTATTTTGGACGGTGGGAAATCATCAAATAACCCCTCCCGCTCTTGAGCAGAGCGGAAGGGAGTGTCAGACTCCTACTGACTAAAAACCACCTACAAATAACAACACATGTTCCTTCTTAGCCCTTTATGTCGAGTCCACGGTATCTCTTGCTAACAACCCGCAGCCCCGACGGGAAATAAAACCACCTTAGACTTACAAGCGAGCATTCAGTTTGTAAAGCGGTACACAAGAGTACCCTCATCTGAGTTTGTACTCTGTTCGTCCAAACGACAGCAATGGAAGTGTTCGTCACGAATTTCACCATCTTCAAAATAGGCCTGCAATACAGGAAATATTTAAATTAATTTTGAATAGGTAGGTAGGTCTTGAAGGACCCATCTAAATGTTACAGCTGTCTGTAGGTTCAGCAATTACTGTCTATCTTGCAAACAGACACATAATAACAACTTAATTTAACTAATTAATGATGAAGAGTGTAAATATTTTACATGCATAAATTTGCCAAAAAACTTTAGACAACAAGAGGATAACAACTGCTGCTGCGGGTTTTTCGAAAGAGATACCGCGGCCTCGACACTAGAAGGCTAAGAAGGACTTGGTTTTTAGTCAGTAGAAGTCTGACACTCCCTTCCGCTCTGTCCTGAGCGGGAGGGGTTATTTGATGATTTCACCCCCCCCCCTCCTCCTTCTTAGCTCTTGTACCGAGGCCGCGGTATCTCTTTCGACGCGACGACGGGAACTACACTTACTCAGTGAACTCCACAGGAGCTTCGTAGATGTTGGGAACCTCAGCGCCATCTGATAGATCAAGTAGAGTTACTTGTACCAACGGATTGGGAGTTCCGGACTGAAAAGATACAAGTCAAGATTAATAATTATAATGTACTAGCGGACGTGACGCGGTTTCACCCGCGTAGTTCCCGTTCTCGTCGGAATACAGGGATAGATAGCCTATGTCACCCGGGAATAGTGTAGCTTCCCAACGGTGAAAGAGTTTTTCAAATCGGTCCAGTAGTTTCGGAGCCTATTCGTTACAAACAAACAAACAATTCTTTCCTCTTTATAAAAGATAGATGTATAGTATGATATGTATAGATGTATGGATGTGTGTATGATAGATTTGTAGATTAGTGTAGATACAGTTACTTAGTTTTTGCTCTTATTATGATATCTCTAGATTATGGGGATGTTGTTAGCATCAAGGCATGCATTAGTTGGTTTTTTTAACCTCTTTGACAAAATGAGTGGTATAAGATATTGTTTGTAGCACAAAGACGTATGTTATCATCGACAAAAGAAACGTGTAGGTACTAACAATATAAAAACTACAAATTACTACTTATAATATGACATGCTACAAAATGAGTACTCTGGAATCTCGTTTGAGATTCGCGTGTAAACTGCTTAACAACACCGGTGTGTAAGTTAATTCCAGAGTACTCCGTAGACTTCCTCGCAAACCTATAGCAACCTTAGCTCCACCTCTTTGACGTGCAGTGTTTGGATTGACGTTTGTCAGACGTAATTAGTATTAAGTATAATTCATATAATTAAGTACCTATCTAGAATTTAAGTACTCGTACATTAAGTCTTTCGTCTCTCACCCACTTTTTTATCAGTAAAATATCTGTGACAACTGTTGGTGAATCTTAATGAAATAAATAAACATGTACCTAGGTATCGTAAAATTATCTACTAAACTATAATAACCATAAAGTAAAATTACCAACGCATTTTTTTTAAAGCACTATAGATATTTTGCTGATGGATGCAAATAATAACGAGTTCATGTAAGTGTCACAAAAAAATGCAATGCAAAAAAAGGCTTTCGGGTTCGTTAAGTATGTACCTATCTTTCAAATCAATTATCATATTTTCATATCAAGTAAGCCACTTATTATGATGTTGAACTAATCACAAGTTAACGATCAAGCATAAAGACGTTAATCCCTACCACAACAATATCATCAAAATGAAATCATAATAAAGGAAAGAAAACCAATCAATAAATTGATTTCCCTAAGTCCATGATGTCGCTTAGACCCATTAAAATCAGAACAGAAGGTTCAGTACCTTTTCGAAAAGCACTAAATTGATTCTTCTTCGTATCGTTAATTACCGTTCTAATTTCTTTTCGACCAGTACTCCTTTGTTTATGGTCCTGGGAGAGACCGTAGGGTATCATCGTGTTGAAAAGAGGTGGACTCTGCGTTACCGAGTGTCAGCTATTATCAGGGTGCGACGGACGTTTTACTATGATCTGAGCGCCGCTCGGAAAGCTCTTTGATGAACTAAATGAATGGAAGCCAGAACGTCTGTTGCGACTGTTTTACAGTTGTTCATGAAATACAGCCTTTATTTTACAAAACATAAAGTTCAAGGTAAACTGCTAAGTACGGGTAGTGAGCTGTCTTACAAACAATGGTCATTTCACATTCGCTTAGTGCTTACAACTAAACAACAATATAAGACTTTTGAAAAACAACTGATGTAATAAGTCATTTGAAATTAAGCAGAGAATGTAATGTGTTTTTAATTGGAGTTTTTGTTTTGTAACGGAACAGGAACCGTAATCTAAATTTTACACAATTTTGCCACCTTTTTGCAGTTGATCTTCTGTTATCATTATGGTAAGAGTATTTTCCATTAAAAGGGAAGAGAATCAATAACTAATTCCGCTCAGCTATCAATCGTCACGTACTAAACAATAGACTGGTGCCGAGGACTCGGCGTGTTATGTGCCGTGTTGTTGAGATGACGAGGGGAAACTGCTTGAGAACTAAACGACAAAAATATCACGTTTTTTGTACGGGGGACCAACTTAAATATTTATTTTAGTCTGTTTTTAACATGTGTTGTTTGACCGGCAACAGAAATACATCATCTGTGAAAATTTAAACTGTCTAGTTATCACGTCCATGAGATACAGCCTGGTGACAGACAGATGGACAGACTTTCGGACAGACATGAAGTCTTAGTAATAGGGTCCCGTTTTTATCCTTTGGCTACGGAACCCTAAAAAACTGGAGAGATGTGGAAGAGAGCTTCACAGAGAAGAGAATTGAAATAAAAATGAAAAATTATTGTAATACCTTGTTGACCAAATGTGTGCCTAATTAATTTATAAATCTTTTTAATTTCGTAGAGTGTATTTGACAAATTTTATTTGTGTTACCAATAAGATACACCTATTCACATTATATTTTATGTCTTAAGCGAGACCTCGATCTTATTCGCCCTGCAGTGGGCACTTTGCCAAACCAGTCGTTTACCCTTTCACTCAGGCGACGTCAAACTTAAATAATGTGAGTTAAGTAGGTGTGGTATTTTATCCTAGTTTCTGAATGTGCAATAGTAACTTATTAGGTTAAAACGGCATTACTGAACTGGCAATAAAAAAGAAATAGCAATTTGTCGCATTTGATAATGCTGGATACATATATTAGAAACTGCATTATTTATAAAATCAAATCCACATTTATTTACAAAATTTTCAACAGTTAAGAAGACCCCCATTAGGAGTCAATATGAAAATCAACTATGTACGTTGAAATGTAATACTGCGTTATTGAAAAAGAGCTTCTTTGGTGTTGCACCAAAGATTTTTAATAAAATACCTGATGCTATAAAATGTATGCCATTAAAGAAATTCAAAAAGTGTCTTCACAAGTTATTAGTTGAGAAATGTTATTATAGGTACCTTGGATGACTATTTTAATGATAATACTATTTGATTAAATTATGATAATTATGGTGAATTATGAGATTATGTAATTTTATAAATCTATATTACTGTTACGCCGGGCATCTAGAATCTTCAAGAAACCTCGCTTAATAACTGAGAAGTACGCGTGAATTCTAGTAGGTACCTAATTCTATTCTGTAGGTAGTTAGTCCGCCGCCCGTCGTCGCGGTACTTGCATTTTAATTTCGATCGTATGCCTACGGCGTAAAGTAACTTCTTCTTTGTTGGTTATTTTATCTTTAAGTTTATTTTTTTGTTAATGTTTTTCTGGATGCTTTTTATGGAATAATAGCGAACTTTCTCGAATATCTATTGTGTGTTTGGGGTATAAAAGGACCGGGAGAGGACGAAGCGAGTCAGTCTACTTTTAAGCGAGACAACGGAAGGTTCGAGGAGATATCTAGTGCGATAAAGTGTTCAGTAGTGTTTTGGGATTGAGTATAAGTGTTTTGCGAGTAATAAAGTTATTTCGTGTGTTCAATTGGTAGTGCTTTTATTTATCCCATACCCAGCTCGTAACAATTTGGTGTCAGAAGTGAGGGATAAATAATGCCGATTCTACCCAAGGACGACACGGATAGTATCCGTACTAGGAGTCAGCGACAACATGGTATGGACCAAAGGCGATTTGGAGACTCCCCGACACAGACACCGGGCGGTGTCCAGGCTACGTCAGAGCCAGTCGCTGGCCCATCCGGAGCTACCCCTGCATTAGCGGCGCCTGACTTGTCTGCCTTAATGACGCTGCTGCAAGACCAGGCACGTCGTCAGGAGGAGCAGGCTCGTCGTCAAGAGGAGCAGGCTCGTCAGTTGCAGGAACAGATGCAACGGGACAAGGAGGAACAGGCTCGTCGTCAAGAGGAGCAGGCTCGTCAGTTGCAGGAACAGATGCAACGGGACAAGGAGGAACAGGCTCGTCGTCAAGAGGAGCAGGCTCGTCGTCAAGAGGAGCAGGCTCGTCAGTTGCAGGAACAGATGCAACGGGACAAGGAGGAACAGGCTCGTCGTCAAGAGGAGCAGGCTCGTCGTCAAGAGGAGCAGGCTCGTCGTCAAGAGGAGCAGGCTCGTCGTCAAGAGGAGCAGGCTCGTCGTCAAGAGGAGCAGGCTCGCCAGTTACAGGAACAGCTGCAACGTGATAAGGACGAGCAGGCTCGCCGTCAAGAAGAACAGATGCTCCTGATAAAGGATCTTCACGCATCAGTGGGCAAAGAGCTGAGCGTGATGAAGGAGCAGGTACAGCAGCACGACAACCGTATCGCAAAGGCCGAAATTCAGATCGCCGATGTGAAGAAGGCCTTGAGTGAAATTAAGGTTGGAGACGGGACTGTGGCTTCAGTGATTGCTGCACCTTCGGTGCGCGGGTTTAAAGTGCCGCCATTTGACGGAACATCTTCGTGGTCGGCCTATAAAATCCAATTTGAGGCCGTTATGAAGGCGAATGGGTGGACCAAAGCGCAAGCCATGACAGCGCTAACCTTGGGTCTCCGAGACCAGGCCCTTACCATTCTTGAGGCACTTGGCAAGGATGTGACCTACGAACAGCTGCTGGAGGCATTAGAGTCTAGATACGGCGACGCGCACCTGGAGCACGTCTTTCGTGCCAAGTTAAGGGATCGCGTTCAACGTAGTGCCGAGAACTTACAACAGTGGGCCCTGGAAGTTGAAAAGCTGGTTCGGAAAGCATACCGGTCTGCTCCTGCACTCATAGACGGAAATTTGGTACAGTTGTTCATCGACGGAATACGCGACTTGGAAGTGAAAGCCGCTGTGAGACTTGGGCATCATGAGACGCTCAAGAACGCCTTAGCACATGCTCTAGAAGTAGAAGCAGTAAGGCAGGACCACCGTACGTACCGGGTCAGAGAAGTTGTGGCATCACTTACACGCGACCGTCCGCAAGGGTACAGTCCCAGCTGCTGCGTTAAAGAAAGGGATCATCTTGGCTCAAGCTGTCCGAAGCAAGTTGGGGTAGCACCTGTACGCCTACGTCCGCAAAAGTACAGCCCGAGGTGCTACACTTGTGGAGAAAGTGGTCATCTTAGGTCAAACTGTAAAAAACGACGCACGACGAGAGATGAACATGATCAATCACAGCAGAGAAAGGCGGCTGAAATGACTGCCCAGCACCAGTGGAGAACTCGCGGTAACGAAGACGTACTGGCAAGACCTTGGCGTGAAGACTGCAGGCAGGGTTCCAGGCAAGTAACTAAGGAAGTTGTGTCTGTGAGAAAGCTAAGAACAGATCTAAGCGACGAATGGAAGGAAACCATACAACAGGCTCAGCAAAATGACTCGGCCATCAAGCCAGTCTTCGAGTAGATCAAAGCTGGTGCTCCGAAGCCCAAGTGGAGTGATGTGGCTGCGATGAGTTCCATCACAAAGAGTTATTGGGCACAATGGAACAGTTTGGAGATCCAGGATGGAGTCTTGTGCCGTAAATGGGAAAACGCTCGAGGAGACAGCTGTCATCTGCAAATGGTTGTGCCTAAAGCTAAGGTACCGGATGTTTTACGGTTGTACCATGATGGATGCTTAGGAGGACATATGGGGGTAAAAAGGACTCTACTGAAGATCAGAGAGCGCTTTTACTGGATCCACTGTCGAGATGATGTGGAGGACTGGTGTCGCAAATGTACCAGCTGTGCGGCTGTGAAGGGACCTCACACACGAAGCAGAGGTGCATTAAAAGTGTACAACGTTGGAGCCCCCTGGGACCGGAAAACAAACATTAGTGGTTTTGACGAAAGTTCGCTGGTGTGGTTGCATAACCCAGTGCGGAGTAAGGGAAAGTCCCCGGAATTGCAAGCAAAATGGGATGGACCATACCGAGTTGTGACCAGGATCAACGATGTCACCTACCGAATACAGAAGGGTCCGCGAGGTGCGCCTAAGGTTGTGCATGTAGACCGATTAGCGCGATATCACGGGACTAATGATGCTCGGGACGAGCATGTCTAAGGAGGGGGCAGTGTTACGCCGGGCATCTAGAATCTTCAAGAAACCTCGCTTAATAACTGAGAAGTACGCGTGAATTCTAGTAGGTACCTAATTCTATTCTGTAGGTAGTTAGTCCGCCGCCCGTCGTCGCGGTACTTGCATTTTAATTTCGATCGTATGCCTACGGCGTAAAGTAACTTCTTCTTTGTTGGTTATTTTATCTTTAAGTTTATTTTTTTGTTAATGTTTTTCTGGATGCTTTTTATGGAATAATAGCGAACTTTCTCGAATATCTATTGTATGTTTGGGGTATAAAAGGACCGGGAGAGGACGAAGCGAGTCAGTCTACTTTTAAGCGAGACAACGGAAGGTTCGAGGAGATATCTAGTGCGATAAAGTGTTCAGTAGTGTTTTGGGATTGAGTATAAGTGTTTTGCGAGTAATAAAGTTATTTCGTGTGTTCAATTGGTAGTGCTTTTATTTATCCCATACCCAGCTCGTAACATTACTAATGTTGACTTGGATGAGTATTTTAATTTTGGATGACTATTTGATTAAATTCTGTAATTTTATTAATTCATATTATTATTGTAACGGACGCATAATTTCTCGCATGTTCTTTTGTTATGATCTTCTTCTGTGTGTTTTTTGTTTTTCTTTCTTGTAGTGGACATTATTAAATTGATTATTTTAATGTATTTGTATAAAATTGATAGAAAATATTGTTAACTTTGATGAACCTGACTTTAATATTTGTATGTCAACAATGACAAAGCATAGTGCAACACTTATCTATTTAAGACCTTGACATGTATGACTAATGTATATATTATGTTCTTCACCTATGTTTTACAAATAAATAATTCTGATTCTGATTCTGATTCTGATTCCGGATTTGGTACCTATCTACCTACGCAAAGTTTAGGAGTCAGAATAGAGAATTGAAAAATAAGATTGTGTAGGAATTGTTAATGTGACAAAAAAAACATACACATATTGTGTTTTTTTTAAACTGAAAACTGGCTGTTGTTATCCTTGATAAGATTAGTAGTAGTTCAATGGGCACTATTAGGATTTAGGTTTTTACAGTTGTATACATTAATAAAATGGAAAAATAATATGCCTTATAAGATTTTAGATAAAATATGCACTATCTTCATAAACAGCCATATGCAAATTAGCATTTCCAATTTCAAATAATCCATTCTTTACTTACCTACTCTATTACTATTAGGGTCAACCGTCACTATGGACAAAGGCATACATAGGATAATTTGACCCTAGTTGTACAATTTCCTAAATCGACGAAAGCAAACCCACGGTTAAAAACCTATTCAAATATGTAATTTCCATTGGTTCAGAAGTCTGTGACGCCATTATTAACCAACTCCAAAGGAATTGAGTTTCGATTGTGTGCAGTTGAACTTCTAGATCCTACAGTTCATTATAACTTGCGACGTTTGTTGAAGTTTCTAATGAATAAGGTGATGCAGTTTGCCAAACTTGGCTTGGAGTTTGAATAAATCTTTAGTTCGTCTTGAGACTAGGTGATATACTTAGGTAGTTTGCGAGGATAATTCAGTTGGCGTTTGTATGTGGTTATAATAAATCTGGTGTTGTAGCTCTAACTGCCGCACTCGGAGAGCTGTAATGATTACTTAGGCCATCATTTAGTAATGGTTTTGAAGTTTTCTCATACAAAGTTATGTCAAACCTTTACTAAGTGACGGCTTAAGTAATCATTAAATATCTCTGTGTACGGCAGTAACTGTGGTAGTGAGAGACCTTTAATAATTACTTAAGCCGTCACTTAGTAAAGGTTTGACATACTTTTGTATGATAAAAATGTCAACACCTTTACTAAGTGATACCCTAAGTAACCATTAAAGCTCTCTGAGTGCGGCAGTTAGCCGTGTTCCTTAAATCATCACACCTGTTATACCTACCCGAAGAGACAGGTATAATAAAGTATACCTATGGTATACTTATATTTCGTTGGTTAAGCCCCATGTAATAGAGGCGCGCCTATTGCCACCACCCTGGCATTACTATACCAGGCTGTAGATGACAGAACTGAGTAATTATTTCTAATGAAAAAATCTACTATCACTCTGACCGAGCTGAAAATCAAACATAAAGCCTCGTGTTCAGAAGTAGCGCTTTGCAAACAACAATTTAAAAAAATATTATTTAAAATATTATAACTAAGCGTCAACTGTTTGTAATACAATTAAACAGTAATTATCACTTTATCTTTCTTTCAAGTATAATGATCTAGGTTAATCTGATAACCATGTTTTACGGCTGATATCGTTAATTGTTTGATATTATTGAACTATAACTCTATAATAATTAATTTTTTTAATCATGCTTACTAATTATTTGATTTCTTTGGGACTTGTTTAGGTATAAGAATAAATAATCATAACTTTTGTCTATTGAATAATTGCCAATATAAAAGAAATAAGGAAACTGTCATAATACAGAAAGAGAGTAAAAAATCCATGAGGTCACATCAACCAACTCTGGGCCGTGAAGTTCTGATGAAATTTATTTCGTAATAAAAGAAGGAAAGGCTCGAATTTTGTGCTGGTTTCGCAATTTTAGACATTTTATTTTTGGGTTAAGATGCTATGAATTTCTTACCTTAGGGTACCGGATTTCATGATGCTGCGTGTACTGGTAATTGATAGACCCAGGAACACCGTAGTGAGGAACCTTCATTGTCCTAACACCGTTGTCATCAAACGTAACGTACGCCATTTTCTTTCCATCTTTCGAGAAGTAGATGGCGTTGCTCGAGCCGAACACTTCCTCTGTAAAGATTTGGTAAGAATTTTAACAATTTGTGATAATACCTTAGACTTATTGTGATTCAGAGCCATGAGGAAAATGTCTTGAGGAAAGTTTTAATTATGAATGTGGAGGTGTACCTATAAGAGTAGAGGAAGACCAAACAAACGATGGATGTACTGTGTAAAGGCTGATATGACAAGAAAGGAGGTGTGTGTGTCTGATGAGATGGCGAATTGGTACCTACTAGAGTAGTATGTAAGAAGGGCTGCGGGATGTTGCAAGAGATACAGCGGCCTAGAAATATAGGGCTTAGAAGAAACATGGGTGGTTTTTAGTTAGTAGAAGTCTGACACTCCCTTTCGCTCTGCCCAAGAGCGGGAGGGGTTACGTGATGATTTCCCAACCCAAAAAAAAAAAGTATTATGTAAAATGACATTTTGCGCTAACCCCAAGTGAACTGGGATCATCATCATGATCATCATCAACCTATATTGTTTCCACGGCAGGGACTCAGGCCTTTTCTCTAGGAGAGGAAAGGGCTATAATCAACCACGCGGGCCCAGTGCGGATTGGTAGGTAAATGTACACATATCTTTGAATTTTTTCATTCTAATATATCCCGGCCGGTTTCCTCACGATGTTTCCCTTCACCGTTTTGAGAGCAGTGGTAATGAAATAAATTAAATATTTTAAGAGAATATCTCTATTTAATCTTGTGTACTTGTAATGTAGTTTCTCGCGATTGTACCTTATCTACATAACGTAATTTTTAATAGGGTATTTCACCAAAATATCTAATTAGTCCGTCAAATAGATTTTCAAAAAATAGTGAACACGTATTTTTTCTTTTTTCACTTAAAAGATGAAGCCGATACAGTACTTCGAAAAGTCGCGTCAATTCGTGTGAGTGTCACAAGGTCAGTACTTTTTTACCCACAAAGTGGCGTCAAAAGCCCCTATTCATGACCTTTGACACGTTTTATTTCGTATTTTTTATTAATTTGATAAAAAAAATACAAGTATCCAATATTTTTCGATAATCTAACAGACTAATTAGATTTTTTTTTTGTGAAATACTCCAACCCTATTGTATGTTTATAGAAATTGAGACCGCGCAGGAGATGGCTGGACGAGCTGGACAGAACCTGTGGTCCACAATTCTACATTGACCCTGGATAGAAAGATTTCGAGGTAAGTGGGGTAGATATTTGCCCAGCAGTGGGATGACACAGGCTAACAGTAAAAGTTGTTTTTTTTAACATTGCCCTACACTGGAAATTTCTTCTGTATCGTGGGTTTACAAACATTTAAACTCACATGATACACAAACACACCCAGACCCGGAATAACTTAAACGTGCTGTCGTTGTTGTTGATATTCTGTTCACTTATCTACCTCCTAAGTTAGGAATAAATATTTTATTTTAAGCTAGGTACTACCTATTTGATCATAAGCTCACCCTTGAGACTAGAATATAGATAGTACTCATATTTGACAATAATAGATCGTAAACTATGGCTTCAATTTGACCGAAAGCCTTTTTGTATATTGGATCAGCATATTATATCGTTAAATTTCCCTTGAGAGTGAACGAGAATGTTTAGCAATAGATGGTCGAAACTCAGAGAACCACTGACAACTGTATTTATAAAAAATAAATGTTTTTGTATCCAAATTATACAAACAGACATAGCTCAAACATCAATAATAAAATTATCATCATCAGCCTATAATGTTCCCACTGCAGGGACTCAGGCCTCTTCTCTAGGAGAGGAATGGGCTATAATCCACCACGCGGCCCCAGTGCGAGTTGGTAGATGTCACATGTCTTCGAATATTTGGTTCTAAGACATGCCTCATCACATTTTCCTTCATCGGTTTGAGGGCAGTGGTGATGAAATAAATGACATAAAGTAAAACGCTTGCCTGCGTTCGAACCCACGACTTCTGTTCGTTAGTCGCGGCCACCACCACAGGCGTATAGATTTTTGTGCACATCAGATTTAGGTCGACATAAAAAAAGTAAAAAAGAAAAGCCGCAGTCACACGTTACCAACCTATAGCGTGTGACTGCGGTGTTTCTTTTTCAAGTCACCTTGTTATTTCCGCATCCTGAAAATCTTGTTTTATACTTTTTCAGCGTTGTCTTTTTTTGTTATAGTCGGGTTCTAGTTTTTTTTAACTTTTTTTTATTGAAACATTTTTGGTGTCAAATCATTTTTTATTAACACATGACTTTTTGTCCGCTAGAGGGCGTCACTTTAAATTTGAGCAATATTTTGGAAATGTACAAGTGTGTACAATCGAACTTAAAAAAAGTGTTTGTAAAAACCAATTTGCAAAATAAATATCATTTATCATTTAAAGGCAGGACAATGATCATGATGATGTATGATTACGATGACGTGTGACCATGATGTGTATAATAAAAGATTGAAGCAGCCATTTAAATACGAACCTTCATACACCCAATCCGGGATACCATGGTATTTGACATTCAATTTTCCATCTGACGTGATCTGACGGGGAGCACCGTTCAGATTGTCCTGATAGTAAATATTGTTCTTGTAGACGAAGGCAAGGGCGTTTCCAGTGGGAGACCAAACAAAGTTCTGGAGGAATGCTGGGTCAATATCGGCGGTTGAGGGAGTGATGTTCACACTGGCCCCCGTCACGATGTTGACGGCTGTATAGCGAGCAAGAAAACTGTATCTGTATACCTGGAAAAAATTGAGAAGCGTTTAAGGGTTAAGTAGTTTTAGCTTAAACTGAAATTATAATTTTACGGAGCGAATTTCTGTCATGGCGGCTGATCTCAACTCAGCGGCTATTACCCAAGTACACAGGAAATATTAGTACGTTATCACAGGTGCACTCTTTGTTCTTAAATAAAAACCTAAATGTTTGATATGTAACATATTATTAATTTCACTGGGTTAAAAAGGTTTTTAATTAATAACTAAGACTGTATTTCAACTTTTTACCCGACTGCGGCGAATCCCAAAAGGAGGTTTATGTGTTGGCGTGTAATTGTATGTTTCTTTGTTCCCTCATAATTCCTAAACGGATGAAGGAATTTGAATAAAATATACGTCGTTAGATTTGTCTTGATAGCGCGAATGTAACTGGCACATTAAAATTAAAACAAAAAAATATTGGATTATGGGGGCCAAAAAAATCCGTTACCTTCAAATAGGGTATCAAAATGAAGGGGTTCAAAAGGAGATTACAAAAATATAGGACACCTATATGTTTAAAAGAAATTCAAAGTCACAAATCCTATAAACAAACACAAAAGTTAAATCATCTGCGAAGAATTGTACGCAACCAACGAAAGAACAAACACAAAAGAACTATAAAGTTGAAATTAAAAAAGTATTTCATTCTATTTTCATTTCATAATTTTATATTGAAATAAAGGCTTCTAAGTGTTGTTTAATTTAAAATGTGCTTGTTTTTTGCTTTTCAGTTTTTTTGTCGGGTTTTTTAGTCTTTTAACTACTTTTTTTTTTAATAAAACAGTTTTATTTGAAAAAAGTTTCAGAACAATTTAAATATAGGGTGAACATCATTCTGAATCCCTACGTAGAAATTTCTGAGAAGTAACTTGTAACACCGGAACCTTAGTAATAGAGTACCGTTGTGTACGGAATCAAAAAAAAACTGTCAAAAAACCCGTAAAGAAAACGATAAGCCCCTGACGTAGAGTTTATGAGATATGCAGTCAAGCAAGAGTAAGCACCATTACCTTATAAGTTTATAACCCACAGGGATATAGCTTCAGTTGAACGACTCTTTAAACAGTTTGAAACTTAAAGTACCTAATATATTTTCTTAATGTCACTGTTCTACAACGAAATTAAATGATAGCTTTAAGGTAAAAATACGAGAAACTTTTATACAAGTTGAATTATTAAATTAATGTGCTTTTTCCTCAACCGATTCATGGAATCTTTTCTTTCATAATTTCTTAATAATTAAAATGTGAAAAGCCTTTGAAAGCTTTTAGTATGGTTTACCGTAGCCATGCAACGTGGCAACGTTGCCAATCTCTTGAGGGACATTACCAGTTGCCAGAGTTGAGGAAGAATATTTGACGCCATTTTTTATTAAGTTTATTGTAAAATTAATTCATATTCATATTCATTTATTTGCATTCCACAAGGTAAAGTATGGTGTTAACAAAAAAGGCTTAGAGCTATAACCATTTAAAACTCAAAAAAAAAACAATAACATACAATTAATAACTACATAATTACTTTAGGTGATTTTAATTTATATTTTTTTTTTCATTATTTTAATGAATTGAATAAAGTCACGTTAAAATACGAGAGTAACTTACCTACTATTTGTATGATTTTTCACGAATCCCGATTGAACTTTGGTAGACGTAAGTAAGTGATATAAAAATCCCGAAGACCAGTTACATCAGAGCACGTGAGAAAATTTTAATTTGAAGTAAGTAATATTTTTAAAAGGCTCACAGTCCATTCCCCACTAAGTAACTAAGTTATCAAAGTCCCGATAAGAAAAATTCAATAAAATTGACAAATTGGGTCAATTTGTTCAGCAGTAACTAGGTCAGGCAATGCAGTGTGGGACGCTTGTAAAACTTCGGCTCTTGTGTTCTTTACATAACACGACTTACTCGTATCTTGAAGTGCACAAACTTACTTAGTTTCACACTTGTTCCCAAGGTGAGTTGCATGCACTAGGTAAATTATGAGTGCTGTGTTTTACCCGACTGAGGCGAAGCCCAAAAAGAGGGTTATGTGTTTGACGTGTATGTATGTTTGTATGTATGCATGAATGTAAAAAAAGAAAAAAAACATTTTTTTTTCCTGTTACATCGAGTAGGGTATCAAATGGAGGGTTTTAAAAGAAGATTTCAAAAATATATAATACTTTTTGACTGGCCTGTTGGTCTAGTGGTTAGTGACCCTAACTGCTATGCCGGAGGTCGTGGGTTCGATTCCCACCCAGGACAAATGTTTGTGTGATGAGCACGATCATTTGTTCTGTGTCTGGGTGTAATTTATCTATAAATGTATGTATTTAGAAATATATAAGTATGTTTATCAGTTGTCTAGTACCCATAACACAAGCTCTGCTTAGCTTGGGACTAGATGGCGTTGTGTGATAGTTGTGGAATATTATTATTATTATTATTATTATTATTATACTTATATGTTTAAGGAAATTCATAGTGACAAATTCTATAAACATACACAAAAGTTAAGTCATCTGCGAAGAATTTTACGTGACCTACGAAAGAACAAACACAAAATAACTAAAAAGGTGGAAAGAAAAAAAGTAGTTAAAAACTTGGAAGCAGGTGGGTCCATTCTATTTTCATTTCTTAATTTAATATTCAAATGAACCCCGCCTGCTTCCAAGTTTTGATTAATTTAAAATGTGCTTGATTTTGCTTTCCAGTTTTTTCAGTCCTGTTTTTTAGTTTTTAAACTCTTTTTTTTTTAAATAGTAAAAAAACAAAAAATCAGCCCTGAAGTGTAAATATGGTGCTGTTCCACAAACGTTGGGGCACTCAATATCGTGTCCAGCGTGTCCAATTGTTTGTTCATTACAGGAACTGATGGACGCTACGGAAAGCGTCAAATTACTGGCTCAGTCTTGGGCGACTAATTTGACGCATGACTGACACAATTTAGATTGCCATCGACAAGTCTATGAAGAAGAAATAGCTGTTCAGGTATGTTGTGGAAAATTATGTTTTACATTACATTAGCTAGCGACACTATTTTATCTAGTGTTACTTTCTTGTAGCATCGAGTTATTTGTACAAACTTGATAGGTGTGTTTAAATATCGATACCCTTTACGTCTGCGAAGCACGTTTCGTAGTTAATTTAATTTGACCTCATAGGTTTATTTCGTCGATCCTATCAACACATTTTTTTTATGCATTGTAAGTTGGCACAGACGCCAACACACAGGTAGGTATACCTAGGTAGAGACGACTATAAATGAAATTTTATATATTATAGAAACGATACGTAAAAATGTAGGTATCGCTAAACTACACTTTTTTTTACTGTACAATGTACTATGAAAATAGTATGTCATACTAAAAAAAAAGAAATATCATAAACCGTTTAATGTTCCAGTCACAGCCGCGTAAAGTGAAAGGTGGCGCCACTGGTTCATGTATTTACGGAACGTGCTTTTGTGTAATAAAAACAGCATTATTTTAGTATTAGGTACGTATTTCTGATGACATTGCTTTTAATGTTTGCTTGTTTACATGAGTGTTTGTACAATATGGAAAGCAATTTGCGACGAGTAATGAGAGGCTTTAGTCGGCAATCCTTGAAAAATGTTCAATGTTTTCAACCCAAGATGAATTTTATTTAACGTAAGTTATTTTTTGGTATTTTTTTACGTTTTTAAATAGTTATTTTTTTTAGGACTATTTTTTGTCTTGATTTTTATATAAAAATTTAGAAAATTTCTTATTAAATAAATAAAAGAAATATTAATCATTCTGTCAACTTTAAACACAAACAATTTTGATAGGTGCCAGTGACAGCTCAATGTTAAAAAAACTTACCGGTGCTACATTGTATGCCAAGATAACTTCTTTACCGTCAGGAGACAACTGCATCACCCGCGATGACTGCTGCAGAATCTGTAAGACAAAGGAAATATTAAACAATCATCAATCAATTGTTTGCGAAACATAGCATCTGGATAACAGTGTTGAAGTATTTAACTAAATAGCTGACGTCGGATTGAAAATCTTCTTGACGCGCTCGCTCCCACTGTTTGTACGCTTGGATCTTTTAAACCATGCAACAGATTTAAATGCAGTTTCCAGCAATACATAGAGTGATTTAAGAGGAAGGTTGATTTGAACCTTTTCGAAGCCGGGGCGAGTCGCTAATCACTAATCATAACAATATACAGCGTCAATGATAGGTATTGTCATATTTACCACAGGCACCAGCAATCCACAACCAAAAATCGTTGGCTACTGCTTATGTATTATAAATATTGTTTGTATTTTTTGGCTTGTGGTGAGAAATAAACATATTTTTATTATTTTTATTTTTTATTTTTTTTACTTTGCGTTCATCCTTAAGAATAACATAAAAACTATTCATATGTCCGGACCAGATTGGATGATTTTCATTTTGATACAATAGTCCGACAAGTCAAGAAAGTAGGTAAACCATGTACGTGTAATATTACCGAAATTCCTAATTCGAGTTTTAGCTAGGTCTAGAATAATTTGATGCATCTATCAATCTAGGTTAAGGTGTTCGAGCAGATAATATAAAACACGTTGTTAAAACTAGATTATATTATCTACGCCAATAACGGTCGCCAATACGTCAATATCGGTCTAAAACGTTTTCAACGCATTATACCTACCGTTGCAAAAAATTTCACATCCTTCCGCTATACGAAAGGCGAAAAATATCAGATCTTGTGTTTCTTTTTAAGATCGCCAATGGAACAACTGGTGTTACCGAGTTGCTGCACAAAATCGGGCTGCGAGTGCCGTCTGTGCTCTTACGTAGACCTCATTTATTACACACCCCAGTGGTAGCCACAACGTACAGACGAAACTCGTACATTGTGAGAGCGAGTCGTATGCACAACGCAACCTGCCAGGAAGCTGAGATCGACATTTTCAATACTGGTACCGCTAAATTGAAGAAAATTTTATCTAATAGCTTCTTCGAGCGAATTTAGTAACTGTTTTTTGTGGTGTTATATACATTTATAGTCTTATCTTTTGTGATGTCATATTATTTATATACTTACTACATGTGGAAACTTGTAATTGGCCATATTTTGTCTAAACTACTACTCACTATCTGTTTAGCTGTAAGTTTTCCCAAAAATGAAATAAATAAATAAATAAATTAACTCAGGGAAACAGCCTCCTTTCATAGTAACAACGTTTACAAAAATCTATTTAGGAAGTCAATCGTTACCAAGAACTTTTTCCGCGAAGCTTAGGTATGTTCAACATCTAGTTCGGGGCGACTAAATCGGATAAAAGAGAAAAATCTGCTTGTATTAGGTGAAATTGCGCTGACCAACCCTGACGAGATTCATTCAGCGATGATAGTGTACCAACGTGTGAGAACAGTGGTGGCCCAGTCGTTGCGGCGTCGACTTACGAACAGTAAGTCGTGGGTTCGAACCCAGTCGGGCGCAATACTTTGTGTAATTTATTTCATCCCCGGTGCTCTCATTACGGTGAAGGAAAACATCGTGAGGAAACCGGCATGTCTCAGAACCAAAAAATTCGAAGACATGTGACATCTACCAACCCGCACTGGGCACGCGCGCGGTGGTTTATAGCCCATACCTCTCCTAGAGGCCTGAGTCTCAGTCAGAAACATTGTGTTGCCAGAAAGAGAATAGGGAAGTTTACTGATTTAAAAAAAAAATCTAATTAGTATGTCTGTTAGATTATCGAAAAATATTGGATACGTATTTTTTGTTTTATAAAATCAATAAAAATTGACAAAGATAAAACGCGTCAAAGATTTGAGTGGGGTTTGTGACATCACTGACTGTTAAAAAATGCCATACTAATGTCTTAGAATATGACGTCACACGAGTTTTCAAAGCACTGTATCGTCTTCATTGTTTGTTTACGTGAAAAAGAAAAAATGCGTGTATTTTTTGGAAATCTATCTGACGGACTAATTAGTTTTTGTTTTGTTAGTTCTACCCTATTCAGAAGGAAATGTTATTGGCAATACCAGGGTCTGAAGCCAAAGAAAAGCATTTGACCTATCACAGATCGAAGCTTTATAGTTTCTGCCTACCCATATGGGAAAATGTCAACGCCCCCAAGCAATAACTCGGTAATGTGTAAAAATGTAATCACGACGAATTACGACGGCACGTTTGGCGCAATGGCTCAAGCAATGGACTGCTACGCTGCGTGTCGTGGGTTCGATCCCCGCACGCAACAAATATTTGTATGGCCTACAGGTAGTTGTTTCGGGTCTGGGTATTTGTGTCTGTGAGTTTAAACGTTTGTGAACGCACCCACGATACAGGAGAAATTCCTAGTGTGGGGGCAACGCTTGTAAAAAAAAAATGTTTAATAGGGTTTCTGCTGGTATGTCATATTCGGCATCTATGGACTAGAATACACAGTGGCAATTTTTTTCAGATTTTTCCTAATATATTACAAAGATATCATGTTGTAATATATTACAAAAAAAACAATTTATAATTTATTTTGGTAAGTTAAGGTTTTGAATAAATAAAAGGAAAAATAAATAGTTTTCATGCTTTCTTCGTTTCTCGTTGAAAATAATCACACTAATAATATAAAGGTGAACGTTTGTGAGTGTGTACTCACACACTCACAAACTTTCGCCACGAAGTAGTTTACATACACGAGTGTGTATGTTTGTTACTTCTTCACGCAAAAACTACTGAACGGATTTGGATAAAATTTGGTACACAGATAGTTTATAACCTGGATTAACATATAGGATAGTTTTTATCCCGTTTTTATCTTCCCGTGGGATAATTATCGAGTTGTAGCGGTATAACCCGCTGGCAACAGCTAGTAATTGATAAAATTAGTAAATTTTTTCTCCCGTACAATTTTGATTATTCGATTACCGGGTTATTGCTTTAACCTCGATGTGGGAATTATTTCGTTTTCATACTGCCGAATTGACTGAGTATAGCACCCGTTATATTGGGTAAGTGCCTTTAGTTAGGTGGTTTTAAAATTAAGATTTATGGGATTGCTTCGGAAATTGATGTGTAGGTATGAAGAGTTTTGTGAACATTTTCCTCTTTTATTTATTAACTTAGTTATGGTGAACGTTGGAGCTTTTTCGATTTGCGCGGTGTAATGGAAAACAACCCGCAACGTGTTACCAAGAACATCATCATCACCATCATCAGCCTATAATGTTCCCACTGCAGGGCCTCAGGACTCCTTTCTAGAAGAGGGATGCACCACACGTGCCCAGTACGGGTTGGTAGATGTCACATCTTCGTTTATTTTTTTGTTCTGTAACATTCAGTCGATTTTCTCATGTTTTCCTTCTCCGTTTTGAAAGCAATGGTGGTGAAATAAATGACACAAAGTAATGTGGCTGCCTGGATTCGAACCTACAGCTTACTGGTCGTAAGTCGGGGCCGCCACGACTTGGTAGCCAATAATAGGGTAGTTGACAAAAAAATCTAATAAGTCCATCAGATAGTTATCCAAAAAATATTGGAAAATACTTTTTTTTTCACATAAACAAAAAATTAAAAAGATACGGTGCTTCGAAGACTCATGTGACGTCACAGCGTACTGCATTTTTTACCACGTAGTGACGTCAAAAGCCCCCACTCACCGTTTTATCTTATTCAAATTATATTAATTTGATAAAACAAAAAACACGTGTCCCATATTTTTCGATAATCTAACTGACGGACTGAACAGAATCATATTTTGTTTAGCCAGGAAACATCTCTATTCCAGTCTCCTTTATTACAATAATAGTTAGAGAACCTGCAGGGTCGTATTTTTTTCGTAGGTTACCTAAAAATGAACAGGTTCGTTCATTTTGATCACCATACCTAAACATCATGATCGTGATCCCGAAGGGTTAAGCAGAGGTGTACACATTAGTACACCCATATTTAACCAGTTATCTATGTATAAGAACCATGTAATTGGGGCGAGCCTATTCGCACCAAACGGGCACAAATCTGCTACCAACCGTGGCTATTTCGGAGAAATTTCTTAATATATTTTTTTTTACGTCAACTAAGCATTCTGTACATCAAACTAAGTACTCCTACACAATTTTTGTTGTTGGTAAACGACTTTTTTTGGGTTTTTGGGGTCAATATCCCATTTTACGGTAAAACTCAATGTAGCACTCTTAAAACATTGTGGATGCTTTGAATAGTAAAAGGGGCATGGAGGTAATTTAAGTAAAGTTATAACCTGAAAAATTGTATTTACAAAAACAGGTGTGCAAAATTTGGAACTTTGACGCCCAATATCTCCGTAACTAGGAGGTTCCCAGGTATGGTCCAGAACAAAAAAATTATCGCATTGGTGGGGAGCACAAGTGCCTTTCGCAAGACAAGGCATAAAGGCATTAAGGGTATTTTTACACCCTTTATAAGTGGTACCTATACCTATGTACAAAAGTAAAATATGCTTGCATGGAAAAAACATACGAAACTAATAAATTTATATTATGTAACCTGAATTGCATATTGATATTCTTCCTTACAATTAGAATTTAAATCAAGACACAATAAAAGGCAAGTTAATTACTAGACTAGACGCGTCACTGAAAATGTTCTTCTCAAGTAAACAAAAGACTGACAATTATACGAGTATGCAATACTTTTAAGTCTATAAAAACAGTCACTACGGAATTTAACCCTTTTTTTCGCCTCGGTTGTCGAGGTCACAAGATCTAAGGTTTTTTTTTGGGGAGCGGTCAAATAAGGGGTCCCGCTCTGGGGCAGAGCGAAAGGGAGTGTCAGATTCCTTCTGACTAAAAACCACCCTTGTTTATTCTTAGTCCTTTATGTCGAGGCTGCGGTATCTCTTACAATACCTCGCAGCCCCGACCTTAATTAGACCCTGGTTTTATTTCCTATAAGTAATTAAAGTATTATTTGTACTTTCCATCTGGAATCTCTGAGCTGCAGCCCAGACCCATATTTTGTGCCAAGAAATGGCAATAGGGTCACCCTTTACTATTCGGGAAAACATAACTTCTTCTAAATCGGAAAAAGAAACCACTTTGGAATTTCCTATTCAAGGTTATCGAGTACATAAGACTTAAATTGCTGGTTTAAAACCATCATATCAGTTACTAATAGCTAAAGTATACAGTAGCCGGATTCAAATGATGAAAATATACCGAATATGAAAATATAAAAAAATATGAATGATGAAAATATAATGAACTCTATTAAGATCCAATTTTAAAGCCAATAATCTAGTGTAACAAGTTTTGTCGTCACACTATCCAAAAAAAAACCCAGTCTTATTTGATTCTAAAAATAGCAATACCCTGTCTGTGATCGTATTTTCTAAATGTAGCTAAGTGATGCAAAAACTAACTTTGCGAAAAAAGCTATTAACTCGAAGAAAAAATCAAGACATGACGGAAAATTGATCAGACGGCAGCCTGCCTCATTAATATTAGATGAATTCGTTTACAAGTTTAAATGACTAACTGCCGAACTCAGAGAGCTTTAATGATTACTTAGGCCATCACTTAGTAATGGTTTTGACAGTTTTCTCATACAAAGATGTGTTGAACCTTTACTAAGTGACAGCTTAAGTAATCATTAAATATCTCTGAGTACGGCTGTAAACTCCACAGTATTAAACTATGTAGTTAGCGTCCATCCTTGTGTTGCTTTAGGGTTAAAGAAAAACGAAATAGACATTTTCTTAAGATTTCAGCCAAGAAAACGTCACTCCACAGAACGAAGACACTTCCTTTGTTCTCTTCGTGTTGAAAAAAGCGTCTTAAGTATTATGTCAAGAGGATTTACAAGAGCTCCTTTCACTAGCTATAAATTTACCTCAAGAAGGCAAGTATTCAATATTAATGAAACTCCCACCGTTTATTTTTTGTTTTACCTTGAACATTTTACAGACTGATAAAAATTATAAGTCAATATTGACGTCGATATCAACTTATCAGCTAATAAAATATCAAACTGTACCATGACAGTGTATATTGATAAATAGAGAATCTACATAGAGTATAAGTCTAGTCTAAACAGATATTTAAAATAAATTTGCTGCCGTCGCTTGGCGTAGGGGGTGCGGATTGTTTGAAAGAGATACCTACTGCGGCCTCGACACAAAGGGCTAAAGAGGGTCATGGGTGGTTTTTAGTCAGTAGCAGTCTCTAACCAGAGCGCGAGGAGTCACTTGATGACTTCCCACCCTCCTTCCACCAAAAAAATTGGTGACTCTATTTGTTGCTTTTTAACCCTACGTCCAAGGAATTAGTCAAGTTGCAAGTATCCCTGTGTATTCCGTTGTATAGTTTTTGTAAACACACATGAGAAAAAAGTGTAACTTACTTACACTTTTTTTCCCCTGAAATATATCCCAAAGAACTGAAACAGGTATAAAATATTGAACTAACCTGCGAGGAGTTACGAATGAGCGGCGTGGTACTATCAGTGTCCACATCATACAGCACCAGGTCACCATTAAGGTTCCGGAACAGCACTTCGCTTCCTGCAACCAAAAAATCATAATTAAATATTGAAAGATTAAACGCGATTACTGAATAATTGTTTTCCCCGGTATAGTTAACATCAGAAGTGGACGTTGTCTCAGTTTTTTTTTTGTCAGAGGCAAAGTTTCTTGTAGATCAATATTAACATACGCCATTTTTTGCAAATCTTCCTAGTATTTGCAAATAAGGCATGTTTTTGTAAGTACGATAATTGCACTGTGTCTACTGTATCACTGTTATGCTAATGCTATTTAAGACAATAACTCAACAGCCTTGCAGTATTTAAGTATCTTCTAAGATATATGTAGAACTATGAGTTAAGTAGGGTTGAGTAAAACAGTTTTACTTTCAGCACCGCTTTCTATTAATTAAGTTAAAAAGGAAAATGTAAATGATGATGTCTTTTTCGACTGCCTCGTTATCCTTGTGGTTGCGGATCGTGACTGCTGAGCATTAGGTCCTGAGTTCAACTCCCAAGTCGGGTAAAGTGTTATTATGTTTTTCCATCTGGAATTTTGAAGTAGCGGCTATGGAGTCTGAGCTTATAACCGGTTGATGGCATTAGGCTCACCCCCTTTTACATGGGACTTAAACTTATCTGGCAAAATGTGAGTGTACTATTAGGTACGCCTCTGCCTAACTCATCCGTAATAGGGATGTTTATCGACTCAAAAAATATGATTCTAATTAGTCCGTCTGTTAGATTATTAAAAAATATTGGATACGTATTTTTTGTTTTATTATATCAATAAAAATTTACAAAGTTAAAACGCGTCAAAGATATGAGTCACTGGGGTTTTGACGTCACTGACCGCTAAATAATAATAATAA
This sequence comes from Diarsia rubi, assembly GCA_932274075.1. Lineage (NCBI taxonomy): Eukaryota > Metazoa > Arthropoda > Insecta > Lepidoptera > Noctuidae > Diarsia > Diarsia rubi. The sequence goes on along the minus strand of OW026419.1, from coordinate 15,579,171 downwards.
TAATATAATAATATACATACATACATACATAAGCAGAGCTTGTGTTATGGGTACTAGACAACTGATAAACATACTTATATATTTCTAAATACATACATATTATAGATAAATTACACTATTATATTATAATGTCATACTAATGTCTCAGAAAATGACGACACACAAGTTTTCAAAGCACTGTATCGTCTTCATTGTTTGTTTACGTGAAAAAAGAAAAATACGTGTCCAATAATTTGCAAAAATCTACCTGACGGACTAATAAGATTTTTTTTGTTAACTACTATAAGTATTACTTGAGTGATGATGTATTGATTTACTTTTCATGCTGTCTGTACTCGCAAGTCGCATGTTTTCCGATTGGCAATTATATTGGTACAATTCACGGTATGTTTGGAATCGTTAGAGCTTGGCCAATGAACCGGATTATGTCGGAAATCGGAATTAACAGTATTAGCCGTAGTTTTAAATTTTTGCTAATGGTTTATAGGAGCAGACATTATTTCTACCTTGTATTTTTTTGCAGATTAGGTAATTATAGTAGATCAAAGACATTAACATATTACGAGCTAAGTCTTTTAAATCTCTTTTTAGTAGAGTAATTAATTAATTATACGATTATCTATGATTTAATTAAACATTACGTAAAGTACGCCAAACTGCTCAAAATAACGAACTCTCTAATAATTAAACTTTTTTTGGTAATGATAGCCATTGTAATTTCAAATGCGTGAAAGTAAAACTACCTACTTCAAATATTTCAATTAAAAGATTGTACTTAATAGACGCAATAATAAATTTGTGATAGGTCAGATCAATATGCTCGATTTAAATGTAAAGCAAAGCCTTTAACACCCACGAATAATGCGTATCTTTCTGCCATTGATTTCTAAGAGTTTGATCATTAGTTCCGGAGATTATCCTTCCATACAAAATTACAAAAAAACAGCTTAATATTAATATAGACTAATCAACTTTGATATTACGATCAACGAGTATGTCATGTACCCGACCTTTACAAAAACAAAAATAGATATAAAAACTTTCAAAAAAGCTAATTCACTTTTAAAACCCTTAAAACTACATAGCCGTACTTCACTTATAAAACTGGCGTGAACATGAATATAGGCTACCTCTCAAACCCCAACAAAATAGGCCATCCCATTCACAACTTCGCAAGCCATCTCATTCATACAGACAGGAACTCCCAAAAGCCACACTTCCTTATAAAATACGTTTTCCGTGTTCTGGTTTCAACAGGTTTTTAAGTTATGTACATACACTTATGTGCAGTTATTTGTTATACATATATCTTGGTCAATGACAGAACTAGTTTGTGAGGTATTCATGCATGGTTTTTGAATGCTCTTGAGTGTATGCATCTGCATGTTATTATGTCGCTTGAATGACGTTGTCAGGAGGGCGTTATCGGTAAACAAATTGTGTTGACGATGAATTGAAAAAAACTTCCAATACTTTTTAGGTATAAAAAAACAAATTCTTATCATGAATCAATTTAACATAGTGTCCAGGAGATAAGTGTGTAAGTAGAACTTAAGTGAAGACAATTTCACATGTCAACAGAGGCCAAGAAAAAATATCTAGCCAAGTGCGAGTCGGACTCGCACATGAACCCCGTACCAAAACGAAAAATTGCGTTTGTTTACCCCTTACATTTTTATTTTATTTTGTTTTTAGTATTTCTTGTTGTAGCGGCAACAGAAATACATAATTTGTGAAAATTTCAACTGTCTTAGTAATAGACAGACAACGAAGTCTTCGTAATAGGGTCCCGTTTTAACAATTTGGGTAGGTACGGATTCTTAAAAAACAAACAACGGAAACGATTTTGATAAAATTTCTGCGGGTTAATAATCATTTATGCTTTCACATAAAAATAATTTTATAAATCGGTTCATATGACGGAGTTATGTGGTAACAAACCAAAAAATTCCTCCTTTTTTAAAGTCCGTTTAATATTTGATAGAAGCCGTAGTTCCGACCTTGGCCACGTACCAAAAGAACCAAACTGCACTTATGGCTTCGTAAGAAAAAACAATAGCCTTCTTGAAACTCGAACTACTTTTTTTAGTTTGAAAAAGCCTACCTTGAAAAAGTTTCGTATTTAGTCGTAAATGCAGTTGTACCAATTTATAAAAGAATCTAGATGAGTAAACAATGGCTGCGGGTTGTTCGAGAGAGATACCGCGGCCTTGGCACAAAGGGTTATGAAGGAACATGGGTGGTTTTTTAATCATTAGAAGTCTGACACTACCCTACCGCTCTAGCCTGAGTGGGAGGAGTTATTTGATGATTTCCTAACATCCAAAGAAAAGGGGATTACGGCCCGTTTTAGCACAGGCTCGGTGGCTTAAGCTATATTTTGTCGCCTTGCTGTATTGAATCAGTATCAACGTTCCATGCCACACTAATTTGTGCGAGGAACAGCTAATGGATACCAGTTTGGTTTGTTCTTCCAATATAATCGAGCTACGGGAACTAATTTACCTAGTGATTAGTGATAATTGCTTTAGCTCAATTATGGAGGTTCCATAATCATTGCACACATTTCATAATGTGGCAAGTCATGAAACAACTAGGTATGTACACATTGACACCAGAATGAAAAAAAAATGCAGATAGCAGATGTGACATGCTTTATACAAACATTTTAAAAAGTAGCTTTGTACGCTAACATGTCCAAAAAAACGGTGGTGATCTCTTGACCAACAAAATTGCTAATTATTTTAATCTCCAAAGTGTCCCTACTCTAAGGATTATATTAAAGGTATAAAGAAAACTGCTGAAGCTGCAATCAGTTTCATAATACTGAGTCCATCTGTTCTACGATGTATCATCGAATCGAAAACGTGAAAAAGAAACATTTATCGTACAGAAAAAAAGCAATCTTATAACATCAAACTTTGGAAAACCCCACAAGTTATCTGGGGACAACTCGCGAGCGAACCGCTTAACTTTTAACAAAGGGAACTTTGTCTAATGCCCGGTTCCTATAAACAAGAAACGAGTCGTTTTGCTTACGGATAGTAGTATTTTCAACGAGACGTATGCCAAAACCGTTCCTATAAAAAACGATTCGTAAGTTAAGTTACCGATAGATCAGTACCTACGGATGGGAGGGTTACGAATAACGAACCGTAAGCTAAATGTATGCAGATGTGGGGCGATGGTGTTTCTATAACAAAATAGTAACGTCAACGAGTCGTCAAAGTTACGAGTCGTTTACAATTTGCTTACCGCCCGATTTTGGTCGGTTGTTTACAAAAGTTTTACTTATTTTGCGTTTTTGCTATGTTTTAAAAACATTTCTTGGTGTTTCTCGCACAACTTAGCAATTTAGTGTAATTTTTAAAACTACCTAGGCTTCACTACATTTGAAATCAAAATGAAAGTAAATGAGAATCTCGTTTTTTATTAAATTTATGGAAGCTACTCTGAATTCATGACAGAAAAAACAAAGATGTACCGTAGTGATGATAAAAACAGTATGTTTATACTGTTTTGTTGTCCGACAGTAAAAAGTATAATGTAGTGAAATCAGTATATTACTGTTTTTAACAGTATAGTTGGGAACCCTGGGTGTAACGTCCATTGTAGAGAGTAATTTATGTATGTTTAACAGAAGAATATCTTATACCAACGGATATATTATGTTTTACGACAAAACCTTAGAATACCAATATCAGAATAATGCTCTGTGCCATAAAATTTAATTCCCATTATTGCAAACACAAAACTTAAACTTAGTTTAAAATGCGTGTCAAGACAGAGGTCAGGCGCTCTCAATCGCGTTTTGTTCACTTCAGTAGCCAGAACAGAAAAACAAATAATGTTTTTTTTAATGAAATAATGAGATTCATTCAACACCAAAATAATAAAATAAACATAAAAGTTAAGTTTACTGTATAAAAGTATAAATATGTTGTATATTGTGTAATCTGCACATGGATTTACTCTAGTTCTAAACATTCTTAATTTGTAATAACGAAACGCAAGGAGGGTCGAACATGTGTTGACCGAGGGCTTTGGTAAATGGGTAACCAACACCCGTTCGTCGCAGGTAGAAGTGGCAAAAACTTTTAGGAACGCCTTTTAACGTCCGTTACTCGTTACTCAAAAACGAATGGTATCTTTTGCACAATAACGAATCGTTGTTTATAGGAACCGGGCATAAGTCCGATCCGATTTTTTTCTACTTATTCGTACTTGACCGACCTTTTTCTTACAACTTAGTCGTAAATACTTTATGAGTTCTGAGTCCTGTCCCACGGGCATTTTCGAACATTTTGTTACCTGCCGGTACCTATAAAAGTTTCAGTATTTATTGATGAATGAATAACTAAGATATTTACGTATATTATATTAAAAGTAAACCAATTTTCTTGCTTTGCTGGTTTTTTGTTAGCAGTTCATTGGCATATTGCACAAAACATAATAAAGTTTAGCAATTTGAATAATAATAAATATTCATGCTTCCGAAACCTTGGCTTTATTTTTTGCATTTTTATTACTAAAAATTTTAAAAAACATTTATGCCTTAATGTATTCTACATGCTTCCTATGCGTCATTTGTATACAATGCCTTTTGGGGAAGTCCCATTATCTCATAAGGAGGAATCTGTAAAGTAGTGACTCTTTCGCTATTCAAAGAGTCAGTGACACACACTAATAAATTATCTTATTGAACGAAGCATTAAGTCCCTGCTTCAGGTCATCCCCGCGAGCCGAGCCAAACGGCTTCCATGAAATGTGGTATCGTTATTTCATTTCTTGTAATTAGTTGTGCGTAAACTCATATAATTATACTGAACAGTTTGTTTGAACGAAAATCTTTTCTCTGTAATGAGTAGTCGGATAAAAAAAGCCTTCTTGACCAAGGATAGGCTTTTGACGACTCTTGAAAACCGAGCAAAGAGAGAGAAAAAAAGAGTGCTGATGAAAACCACGGGACACAGATAGTCTTTTAAATTGTTATTTAAAAGCTTGGTTCTTCGATGCGATACTATAACTTTGCAGAGGTTCTATTATCGAAAACTTTATATTGTATGACATTGGTTTTTAAGTGAAAGGTACAGTATTTCCGAAACAAGCAACGCTTATTTGTGTTTATTTTAATGATTATCTACCAACAACTTTGTCCGAACATAATTGGGAAACTGACCTTAAAGATCTTTTGTTTTAAATTCGGATTTACATAACAATGGTTATTTTATTCTTAAATCTATTATGACCGTAACGTAATCTTGTATTTGCGTCATTATCCCTGCAAGGTAGACCTGTTAGTTATGTAATACATAAAACTGCACGCAATGTTTGCCAGACGGACCTTTATGGACAATTTATGATATTGAAATCCAACCGGTTTTGTAACCATCTACCTATTTAAGGGGAACGGCGAATCGTGAGCGAAAAGATTCGATTGTCATGTTTTTTTTTTTGTGGAAGATATTTTGTGACTGTTTTATTTTGGGCAATACGTCTAAAATGGAGTTGAACAGGACATCTGGCTAGACGTGGAGATGGCTGATGAAGTAACATTTTGACCGAATGGTGGCCAAGGTTGGGCCTAAGAAACCAGGGCCTTCCAAAGCGCATCGTATTGACGATGTCGTCAGGATTGCGGATTTCCGATCCCGATCATCATTATGCGGACAACGCTCTGTTTTAGGACAAGTTTTATAAGCACACATTCGAATACGTTAGAAGACACCTTGGTCAATAGGGATCTTTACTGACTTAAAAAAATGTGATTCTAATTAGTCCGTCTTTTAGATTATCGAAAAGTGTTGGATAGGTACGTATTTTTTGTTTTATCAAATCAATAAAAATTGACGAAGACACGACGCGTCAAAGATTTGAGTGGGTGACGTCACTTACCGGTAAAGAATGTCATACTAATGTATTAGCAAATGACGGTAGTTAACTCATCGTAACACGCGTTTACGCTAAGTATACAGCCACCGTCAGCATGCAACATGCATGTTAATAACATGCATGTTGCATGTTTGTCAATAACATGCATGTTATTTCAACTATGCATTTACCGGAAACCAGAGATACTTGTTTTTCTTTTGTATTATATTCAGTCTTCTACAAGCCACCAGCTCAATATCCTGTATTTAGTAATTAAATGAATATTGTAACAAACAAATATTTTTTAACCAAAATCCCGACCGCCGAAACATAACTCGGTACACGATAAAAAAAAATAGTTTTTTTTTGTTTACTACCCTATTGATTACATCAATGCAGTTAAATCACCACTTACATTACTTTTTTATCTTATTATGACATAGGATATATTATGATTCATTAATAAAAAAACGAGCAGTATATCCACTTTCATCAATATGATACTTTGGTTCTGTGTTTTCCTGCCTGCACAGTTCAGCTGGTTGAAGCGTAGCCGCCTAAGTGTCATTCAAAACGACATTTAAAATAGTATGTCTTGAAAGATCTGTCTGAGTGACAGCTTGTCTCAAACCTCCAAAATGCCAAACAAAAGACAACCTTGTTTTCGGAAAAAACTCTACCAAAATAATAAATATAACCTTTTTGTCACAAATAAGCCATGCACGAGTAAGCTCAACAGTATGCCAATATGTTATCTTAGGACATTGCCCCGGAGCACCATTAAGATCTATTCTCCTCTGTCGACGATAATTTTACGTAGTCTTACGGTAAATTATTATCTTAGGTCTAAGAGAACATGTTTTGGAGTGAACATAATTTACGTTTTAACGTTTTTTTTTTCTCAAATGTCATCTATCGCAGGTAGATAGTATATTTCGAATAAATATTTTGTTAAAATTAAATATTTTGCATACCATTTAATGTCATAGAATTCCACAAAGTAAAACCTGATTCTATAACTTATATATTTTTAGTACCTACATTTTGTCAGTATGTTTTTCTAAACCACAGATTTCATAGCCGCGAAACAGATGTAGCTAACGCGACATGATTTTGACTTAATTTTCCTTGCATTTTGCCTACAGTAATTGAATGTTTTATGCAATTTACCAGCCTCATCTAATTCCAAGTAACATCTATAATGTATCATATTCGCATTTCAATAAAAAAAACAAAATTCATCGACTATTCGAACTTAGATTGACTAACCTTATTAGACACATAAATTATTATTATTATTATTATAACATCGCGCTCCTAATCCCCGACGAGTTAGGACGTATACAGAAAGAAGTGGTAGCCGGCGCCGATCTACGGCGCGGCGCTGGTTGATTTCATTCAACTTGCCGGCGACGTTCGGCGCTTATCGGCACTTGTTCATATAAATGCATGCGCCGGTTACCTGCATGGACCGGTTCCTATAAGCGCTGGTAGGCTGCCAGTTTTCTTTCTGTATACGGCCATAAGCAGAGGTGTACCAAATGTAAAACTATATTTCGCCAGTAATAAGTTTAAGACCCATGTAAAAAGTGCACATATTCATACTTCGGCTGCTAAGAAATTCCTGATGGAAAATCCCAATAAAACTTTGGATAAATTGGAAATCGAACCCAAGACCACTGCAGTAACGCATGCGACTACTCGCCAATGAGGCAGTCATAAAAACGTACATCAATAAAAATAAACTCACAAATACACATACATACATGCACGCTAAAAACATAACACTCCCTTTTTGGTACAGTCGTGCAAAAAGGACCATCACAACCAGATGAAAGTTTCAATAAACAAACCTGAAGACCATGTGGCATTGAAAGATGCCGGCGAATATAACCCATCGATGATCTCCTCTAGTTCCAACGGAGCTGGTGGCGGATCAGTTACTGGCGGTGCAGGAGTCGTCGGATCAGGAGTCGGAGTCGTCGTCGGAATAATCGGATCTATCGGCACAACCGGGGTCGTGGGTCTCTCAGTGCCTTCGATAGGCTGCGCGTCCCCATTGTCACCGCCTGATAGAACGATGATAAGTGTGAGCACCACACCAAGTGCTACCAACATGGCGACGGTTCCGATGACGTATTTTAGTGTCTTCTTGCGTTTTGTTGCGACCAGCACCTGGAAATTTTATGTTGAGTTATTATTTGTTATTGTTATTGGGGAGAGCAGTGGTGGCGGCCCTGACTTACGAACAGTAGGTCGTGTGTTCGAACTCAGGCAGGCACATTACTTTGTATAATTTATTTCATCACCGCTGCTCTCAAAACGGTGAAGAAAAACATTGTAAAGAACCCGGTATGTCGTAGAACCAACGAATTCGAAGACATGTGACATCTACCGATCCGCACTGGACCTGGGTGGTAGATTATAGCCCATTCCCACTAAAAAAGAGAGGAAGCCTGTGTCCCAGCAGTGGGAACATTAATAGGCTGTTGATGATGATGATGTTTTTGGGGAGAAAGTCGTCTGTCTTAGTATGGACGTGTGTACTGAGGAGGGATAAAACGCATGTCATCTGACTAAAAAAAGTGATGGACATTCATGTTGATGGATGGAGAGGGAGTGGAAGGCTAATGAAAAGATGTATGGATTTTGTGAGGATAAGAACAAATGATGCCATGACGACTGACAGGGAATAAAGGAAGAAGAAAACGTGTTGCGCCTACCCCAAATTGAATGGGACAAGAGCAGAAAGGTCATTATGATGTTATTGGGGAGCAAGAAGAGGCCCAGCGGTGGGACATTTGTTGGAAGTACGACTACAAGGAATGGCAATAGTTTTTTAACCACCTCCTGGCTGCAGTATCATCCACCTTCAACAATGTTATTCAACGGCACTTGGTAATTGTTTAGTTATCTTTCAGAGAAAGATTTTTTGAGTAATGAGTGGTTTTCGAAATCACCTTCACTTGCAATTTTACAAACATTACCTCATTATAATATAAGTATAGTTTATTAATTGTTTAATTTAATGACATCATTATAATTATGGTTAAATGCTGTTGATATTATTATCAAAAAAATCCAATTTACACAAGTTCAGCACTAGTGAAATCGGTGCAACACAGTTCGTAAAATCGGCATCAATGTCAAAGCAAAAGAGTTTCTCAACCTACGTTCATCATAATGAAAATATTATCTTTACAGAAAATCAAGTTAAAGTAACTAGGAAGCACAAGACACATACATAATAAATAATAATTTATGATCGATTTGAAGGTAAACGAGCTTCAACTACAGAGGCACAAAGCTCCAGGATCTTGCAAAAAATTATCATATAAGATCAATTATTATTGTAAAGACAACCAGACCATTAAAATTGACAAAAAATATTCGAAACAAGTAGGTATAGTTAAGATCTTTATTATATTGTTTAAAGTAATTACTTTTTGTGAAAAACCGACTTTTTGGTTGTAAATTCAAATGATAAATGCCCTGTACATTGAAATGATTAATTAATCTACGTCGGAACAGATCTAAATGATACAATGTATCATAGCAAAAATATGTATTGCTGTCTGGTTTAACATTATTTACAAACCACAAATCAATATACTTTATCAGGAATTACTGGTTGGAATTGATTTTTTTTTTGTGTTGGATAGCCCATTTATCGACCTATTTATCATCAAGCACCTATCAATACGTAGACGAATTCGTGGGCAAAAGCTAGTAGACTTAAAAAAAGTACTTACATGTGTCAAAAGATAAATACAGGGCGAAAAGAAATTCAACCGCATCGCTTGTATTCAATTTAACAGATTGAGTGAATAATACGAGTACATTGAAGAGAATAGAGTTATTAATTATAAGTACTCTTGTTATGGATATGTAAATGCGTCGAGTTTAATATTTTTCAATGGGGTTTTCCTTAAAAATGTTGTCACGACAGGAGTCGACGTGGGTATGTTGTAATCTTTTGGTAACTTTTAAGTATGTCATTTATATAACTTTAGTGCTATAGGTAATTTATTAATGTATAAAGTGTTTTTTGAGTAAACGGGACTGCTAAAACAGTAGTAGGTACCTACTAATTAAATTAATAAAAAATGATTTTAAAAAAATTAAGAAAAAAAATACACATACATAACTTTGAACTAGGAACACTGCACTGCAATCCAAAAATCACTATTCATAAACTACACTTCAGCACACTTTTATAAACCCATACTTTTTTTAATATTTTGACGAAACAATATTGCAATTTAATAAATGATTCACAAATTAGCGGCCATTCCGCTCACTGAACAAAAGTGGAATGGACTCGACACGAATGTGGACCTTGATTAGGTTTTTTACATGTAAGTTACTCTACCGGAGGTTATCGAAGGTTATCTGCTGTTCGTTCAATATTTAGCATCAATTACGAATAGGTTACGACTCATTGTAGTAGATAAATGATGCTATTAATTTATTTTATCGATATTTTATATCGATGGTTCTACAGCAGCCCGTGCAACGTCAACGTCAAGAACTATTTATGTGCAAACGTTGAGTTTCTTGGTTTTATGAAACCGTTCATATTTATCTATTTCTATTCTACACTCATATTTTAAAGAGGAAAGATTTGTTTGTTTGTTTGTAACAAATAGGCTCCGTAACTAACTGGACCGATTTCAAAAATTCTTTCACCGTTGGGAAGCTACACTATCCCCGGGTGGCTACTTTTTATCCCTGTATTCCCACGGGAACGGGAACTACGCGGGTGAAACCGTGTGACGTCCGCTAGTATATAATGGTCTTTATTGTACCTGTCTTTGTTCCTTACGTTTAAAACTCGCGCATACTCATTAATTTTAAATTTATTGTTATTATTTTTTTGTAGTCGCAATAAAAATACACATTTAGTGATTTCAACTGTCTACATATCTAGATATGCAACCCGCTGACAGACAGATGGACGGATACCAAAGTCTAAACTTTTCTGGGTTTTATAAAAAATGATTTATTTTTATAAAATCCGCTTGTATTGTACTGTTATTCAAATGTATAAGATCATCCAGTTGTATAAGATACACGTCTGGCTAGTTTTAACGGATCTTACACAGATATTATGTCATAATATCGTCTTCATAATTATCTGAAATACTTTCGAGATGTATGATTGTCTGATGATGTACAGGAATTTCTCTTTAGCTTTATTGAGCGGACTCCATATTGCAGCTACAAAAATATGTGGCAGGTAAATAAGTAATTAATGACGTACTTTGTCTTGTTAACGACTTTTTAATTTGATATAGTCGCATTTAATCTGCAGTGCGTAAGTAAACCATGTTTATAAAGTTCAACAGAAATTGTTTAAATTATTTTTGGACGGTAGATACGATTGTTAGTAATGTATTGTAATTAGTCATTTAAATGCTCAGAAAACATAATAAGGTAAAATTGATATATAATATACTTTTGGTTTTTAGCATATTTATTTTCGTTTGTAATTGGATGTTCTTGAATTTACATTAAAATTATTCCAAGTACTGTTTATTGTTTCACTTTTTTATGACGTGTTCTAGTAAATATTCTGTTTTGACCAGTAATTGCGATGAACAACATTACTACAGTCTCAAACGCAGGACACAGGCTTCCCTCAAGGGTCACTTACAGGTCCGTCGGGGCCGCGGGTTGTACACTAGTTTCCGCGGCCTCGACATACATATAGAGCTAAGAAGGAACATGGGTGGTTTTTAGTCAGTAGAAGTCTGACACTCCCTTTCGCTCTGCCCAAGAGCGGGAGGGGTTATTTGATAATTATCGAACCGGCAAAAAAAAAACGGCCACTAGTTCTCCCCACTATTGCGATAATTGTTTTGTTCTAGACCATACCTGAGAACCCCTTAGTTATGGAGATATTGGGGGTCAAAGTTCCAAATTTTCACAGCTGTTTTTGTAAATACTAGTTTTTCGGGTTATAGGTAACTTTACATAAATTCCATGACCCGTTTACTTACAAAGCATCCAGTCCAGCGGGAGGGGTTATTTGAGTCTTGTGGATCTTGCATCTATCGGATTTTTACAAATTACCCACTTCCTCTTCCCACCATGCTGCCCACATAATACCAATAGCCAACAAATGCAGTAAACTCAAAACATAACAGACAATATTTTTACACGAATGCTGCATTTTCCCCTACAATTTTGTCCATGGTCCTAATCATAGATATAATAATTTCTATGGTCCTAATATGAACCAATAAGCTCATTGCTAGCATCGAGGACAGCATGTGGTGGCTGCGATGTTGTAAGAAATACCGCAGCCTCGACATAAAGGGCTACAACATGGTGATGAACATGGGTGGTTTTTAGTCATTAGAAGTCACTCTCTTCCGCTCTGCCCAAGAGCGGGTTATTTGTTGATTGAATTCCTGTCATTAAAAACGAAATGATGGTTTTCAGCTCTCACCTGGTCACTGGTCCCCATCTCTAGAGTGGAGTTGCTGTTGTCCTGCGCCATCTTGTCTGGGGAACAACTGTGAACAAAAAAAAACAAACTGTGAGATACAATCTGCACTAACACCAAAGTTATTAATGAATATCTATTGTATTATGATGTTGTTGGCCTTTCGGCCTCGTGCGGGACTTTTAGTTTGATGTAAATTATTATAACTTATTATTTTTAACTTTTTTTTATGTCTATTTATTTGTGTATTTTTTGGTGTAATGTTATTTTTTATCATTTTGTTTTGTCGCGTGTGAAACCCATTAATATTTTTTCTTATTTAGTAATCCTTAGTGAATGAATCGTTATTATTATAGATTGATTATGACAAGTGTCCTGTTAGTTGTTCACTACAGGAACTGATGGACGCCGGCGACCCAAAGCGCCGAACTAGTAGCTCAATTCTGGGCCGATTCAATTTAGATTGCCATAGACACACTAAGACGAAGATGACCAAATATTTTAAACTTAGATTAGCAAAAGATATTTTACTACACATACAGTCTAGAAGTAACAAAACTAATAAAAACTCAAAATTGACCTTTTTTAGCGCCTTACGCCATTAAACTGCAATTCTAAAATGCTTCCTCAGTATTTAAAGCATAGTTTATCCTCAATATCTCAGAATACCTACACAGTCAGTGGACAGGACATACGTGATTATTTAGGTAAATAAATATTCCTGTTCCTAATTAGGAAGAATAACGTCAATGGTAATTTGGAGAAGCTCCAGGTAGCGCAAACAACAACACAACAGCGATGACAACAGGCGCTCTAGTCGATTTTTCGGTTAGGCTGCGCTTGCCTACGTAGGTCCATGGATGGGTGACCACCCATTACATACCGAGTTTTCTCCCTGCCTCAGTAAACACGTGAAGGCGTTGATCCGTTGAGCAAGGAAACCATGACATAACGACACGCCTAATAATAATCCACGACGGGACAGGCAGACGGGTACCTACCTAATACTCAAAGTACACCCACATTTCGCCAATATTATATATTTTTTACTCTTTTGTAAGGTTCCGTAGCCAATATGGAACCCTTATAGTTTCGCCATGTCCGTCTGTCCGTCTGTCTGTCTGTATGTCTGGCCGCAATATATCTCAGAGACTTAGTACCAGAAAGCTTTAATTTGGCATGAATTTACAAATGAGTTACGCCGGACAAAGTGCTAAAGTAAAATATATTGCAATTTTTTTTAGGGTATCTCCAGTACACATTAAAGTGGGGAGGATTTTTTTTTTCTAGCAACGTCCGTTGTGTGGGATGTCGTTGGATAGGTCTTTAAAAAATATTGCGAATTTGCCTGAACACTTTTTCGATTAAGGGATTCGTTTGTGAAATATTCAGCTTTAAAGAGCAAATTTTTGTCAGACTCAAGTGTGCCAACCTGAACCACCTATACGGGTTGCGTTTTGGAGTGTGAAAAAATCATGGTAGTAGCAAATAATATATAACAAAAATAAAAATCATCGTTCGGACTTCGGAGGCAGGTAGGCAGGGTGGTATCAGTTCAGTAAGTTCCCATATTTGGATGGGCAATAACGGAACCCATTGTGCGTGGTCCGACATGCACTTTGCTAGTTTTTTTATTTTTTTTCTTTTTATTTTTTTTTTTGTCTTTCTATCAGCCGAGAAGTCCTTGATGTAAAAATCTAATAACACTGCCCGATCCGGCTGTCGAACCAACAGTAGCAAAGAAACCAAATACAATTAAAACTAAATGGGATCTAATGTATTTTGGCTTGTGAACTTTAGAGAAACTAATTACCTTGAGGACGTGAGGTTTACATAGCACTCAGATGCCTAGATTGCAGTTCAAGTTAGATGGATAAGTAATACGGATGAAACTAGCTTAGAATTTTAAATAGAGTGCACAGTCACGAGCGAAAATATTTATAGGTATACGAGTACACTATACAGTTTGTAGGTACTTTAAAATAATGATAAAAATGGCCGCTTTATCAGAATCCACACAGAATCTTAGTATGAATCACGTTAAAAATTTCAATTTCTTAAAATGGACTTTATTCATGGGTTCATTTGAATATTAAATTATGAAATGAAAATAGAATGGGCCCGCCTGCTTCCAAGTTTTGTTTAATTTAAAATGTGCTTGTTTTTTGCTTTTCAGTCTTTTCAGTCGGGTTTTTTAGTTTTTTAACTACTTTTTTTATTGTTCTTTCACGTACCTAAACAAAAAATTAAGACGATGCATTGCTTCGAAAACTCGCGTGACGTCACATCGCACTACATTTTTTACCACGTCGTGAAGTCAAAAGCCACTCATGATCTTTGACGCGTCTTATCTTCGTCAATTTTTTTCTTTTTTTTTGTATTTTTTTAATATATGTTAAGCGTTGTTTGTTTATTGTTTTTTTTCCTGTATGCTCGGTATGTTTCTGCGACAAATAAATATTTTTAGGGTTCCGTACCTCAAAAGGTAAAAACGGAACCCTTATAGGATCACTTTGTTGTCCGTCTGTCTGTCTGTCTGTCTGTCTGTCTGTCAAGACCTTTTTTCTCAGGAACGCGTGGAGGTATCAAACTGAAATTCATATCAAATACTCAAGTCTATGGTCTCTTGGAGCTGTGAAAAAATCAAACTTCTAAGTCAACGCGATCAAAAGATACTCCCGTTTATGCCGCAAATTTTCGACACTCGCAAGGGAATCAAAACCTACAGGGTACTTCCCGTGAACTCAGAATCTTGAAATTTGGTACGAAGCAACGTCTTATAACACAGATAAAGGAAAAATTGCGAAAAGCATAAATTTTTAGTTACATCATATAATAAAAATATTTTTAATAATTAAAAAAAAAAAAAAAAAAGCGACTCCCCTACTACGATGGTACGGAACCCTTCATGTGCGAGTAGGACTCGCACTTGGCCGGTTTTTTTCTTTCTTTCTTTCTTTATTAATTTAATAAAACAAAATCATATTTATTTTAGTCAGGAAACATCCATGGGACTTAAAAACATAAGTAACTGTTGAAAGGTGGGTGTACTATTAGGTACACCTCTGCCTAACACTTCGAGGATTACAAACGTGATGTTATGTCTGTATGTATTGTTATTTTACAGTTGATCTATATTTTATAAGTTAAGTTCAAGTAGTTATCTATCTGGCTGCGGGTTGTTGTAAGAAATACCGCGGCCTCGACATAAAGACCTAAGAAGAACACGGGTGGTTTTTAGTCAGTAGAAGTCTGACACTCCCTTTCGCTCTGCCCAGAGCGGGAGGAGTACCTTGATGAATATTTACTGATTAGATAATACTGTTAAGCCAAATGTTACGATCGAGAAACAAATTTCAATCAATATAAAACATGACACTGGCGTGCAAATTGAAAAAAAGCGCGCTTCTACCATAGTAAGACACGTTTAATTATCGTACAAGTGCTCCTAACAAATCATTTCAACACCTCATACTGATAAGACCTATATTTCGTTACATAGGTTGATATTTTCTTCATCATCTACCTAGCCTTTTCTCAACTATGTTGGGATCAGCTTCCAGTCTTACCGAATACAGCTGAATACCAGTATTTTACATGAAGCGACTGCTTATCTGACTTACACAGACCAGTTAATTCTGGGCATTACATCTTGGTAAGACTGTTTAAGCATTGACTACCTATTTTAACTGTCAAGAGATCTACAAAATGAGAGATGTGTCCATTACTGCTTCACTGATTATCCGGATTCCGAGGCTCAGGGAAACTAGGTATGTGGTGAATAAAAAATTAAAATAAGTGTCCAATAAATTTGGTAATTTATCTGATGGACTTAATAGATTTTTTTGTTAACTGTAGGGTAGTTAACAAAAACATCTATTAAGTAATTTATTTTTTTTTAAAGATTTCGGCGTGTTTACAATTTTTTTTTTTTAATTAGGCTGATAATCAGCACTTTTCAAACGTCAAAATTTACTTTACTCTACTTATTTACAAGAGTCACATACAGTCCCCTAAAACGCCCACCCTTCGGAACTTCCTAGTGTTTTAGCTGGAAAGAAGAAGTGGCGGAACAAACTCCCCAGCAAGACATCTGTCTGTTACGTTGGTTAGAATAACCAGACTCGAAATAGTTTGTTCCCTTAACAAATAGCTTTAAAACCTCGTAATGATCAGACCAATATATCGTTACGTATATTTTATACGTATGAAAATACGGTCATTCCATAACGCAATCTATCCTAATTCGTGTTATCGTTATGGTTTGTCTTATCTAAGCTAATGATATCGATATGAAAAATAGTTGCTATAAAATTATTCGAATTAAACTACTCGTAAGTACGTAGATACTTGTGTTTGAGAAAGTCATGCTCATACTTATTGATAGGACTCGCGTGCCAATACACAAGATACGTATAAATGCTGTCAGGGCTTAAGGTGATACTAATAGGGGATCGGACAAAAAAAACTAATTAGTCCGTCAGATAGATTTCCAAAAAATATTGCAGACATATTTTTTCTTTTTTCACATAAACATTTGATGAAAATTTGATGAAACAAAAAACACGTATCCAATATTTTTCGATAATCTAACTGACGGACTAATTAGAATCATTATTTTTTGACTCAGTCCGATCCCCTATTAACAAAATACCTTATTGAAGCCGGTATTCGTAATACTGATAACGGTTGATTTGAATTAAGTTAGTGTGTAAATAGCTCGACTATGAGTTTGTCCGTTTAGCCGACTGATCGACCAATCGGTTGTAAAAAGGCGAGAGGTCGGACGATTAGATGGGAAAGCCTTTTCCCAAATGTAGTGGGGTTGGCTTCCCGTCTTAACACCAGTATTTTACACATGCAATGTAATAGGTCAGATACCCATACAGATACTTAGACCAGATTTGGTTAGAGTGGGTGTCAGACCTTCGGGCCACTGACTATCTGTAACTGTCAAAGTACTGACGGCAGCGCTAATCCAAAAGAAGTCTATTAACTGGCGAATTAATAAATCTTGACTGTTTGTCATCACTAAAAAGAGCAATTAAACCGAGTTTAATAGGGATAGGGTTGGACTACGGACAGCGGACTGCTTAAAAATCTCTCAAAGACTTGCGACAAACGTGCGGACACACACTGCTCCACACGTTTGACTGCTAGAGTGATATCTACATTTTGTGTAGTCTCGGGCTTACAGTCCAACGTCACATAGGTATAAGTTTGCCGAAAAAAAAAAATTCCGAACGCCACCGTCTCCTGTCATCTGTTGCTTCATTAAGTTCATAGCAATTTATTGGTTTTACAACAAAGGGCCCATGCTCATATTACTATATAGCATGGAGATTCTGGGTCGGGTGGGACTAATCATCTTCGGACAATACAACAACAAGTATAATTACCGTCGAACTTCACTTACAGGTAAGTTCGTTTGACTATTAAAGATCGGTTGTTCAAGGACGTGGCTGATCAGAAGATGAGTTAGATCCCGTGCTAACCGTTAGCACGGCTTCTAACTCATCTTCTGATCCGATCTTCCTTCACCAGAGCAAGTGATAACTGATGATTGCTTTACATTATATGTTATCAACAATGGTAAAATGATGTTGTTGTTGTATAGTAGCTAAAATTTTGAGTCAAAATACACAGAACGCGACGGTGGTAATTAGGTATTAGGAAATACTAAACTTTCGATGTATCTTCATACCTGTGTGTCTCATGTAATAGGGATCGAGTCGATTACCATCATACTCTAATTATTATTTTAAATTTTGTAATAACATTGAAAAATAATTAAGCAATCGGAATAAAACTTAGAGAAAGTCAAAAATAAAATACCTATCTAATCATAATCAGTAGGTACAGACGCTGATATTTAATTATCAGTATCACGAAAATTCCCAAAGACTTCGATCTTCTTCTAACATTTTCATATAAGTGCCACTCGGCTCTCTTGATTCTCTATCAAGTTTCCAATACTCCGTGGAGTTCAATATTCTTAAAAGACAATTTATTTTTCTTCCCCTAAAATTCTATATTGCGTTCGTGCTTCAGAGGGCATTGAGATTTGATATTTATTACCTATCTGCTAGTTCTCGCTGTGGCTGAAATAGTTAGTTTGAAGTTCGAAACGAAAATGCTCTATTTTCCTTCAAGATTGGTTTGGAAAATAAAACCTTGTTTATGTGATGGCTGAAAATTCAAAAGCATGTGTGACGACATTCTCACCGAGCTTCCGTTGTGGATTACGTTCCAGGATATCACAGATTGGACACCTGTCTCCCAGTAACACATAACATAACATGACAACTTATAATCCCCGAAGGGGTAGACAGAGCTGTATTTAAGTACAACTTTGTATATCGAAGTAGCGAAATTTTGGTGTACTATTTGTAGTACACCCATATTTAGCCAATTATATTTAAGTTTCATTTAACGTTCAACACGGATTATGCTTATGGTTCTACTGCCAATAATGTAATGTAATGTAATGCCAATAATAATGTATACTTACACGCAGCAACTTTTAAAAGTAATTTTTATCTACTGTATTGATTAGCGTTTTATGTTTTCACCGGGATAGTATTTTGAAATCCATAGTGTTACAAAATAGGTCTTATCTCAATGTAGAAACTGTTATTTCTGCTATATGCTAAGTTGATATTAAGGATGTAAAAGTACCCCCTGCACTGCGATATTTTTTTTGTTCTAGTTACGGAGATATTGGGGGTCAAATTTCCAAATTTTTCACAGCTGTTTTTTTGTAAATACCAGTTTATCTTGTTATAAGTTTACTTAAATTACCTCCATGACCCATTTACTATTCAAAGCATCCACTAGCACAATGTTTTAAGAGTGCTACATTGAGTTTTACCGTAAAATAAGATTTTTGACCCCAAAAATAGTCGTTTCCCAGCGTTTTTTGCGTAGGGGTACTTAGTTTGATGTTCAGAATGCTTGGTTGACGGCTGTGTGAAGGGTTAATTTACAGCCTGTATACGCCAAGCCGCCTATACTGCAGTTTCCATTGCCTTGCTTATTCTACTATATTCTCTTCCCAATAACAACATAGTCTACGTTTACATGCGTGACGCGTCTATAGGTCCCTGTACATAATTATTATTATCTTTTAAAGTAAATCGTCAGCGAATTATTATACGGCATAATGGTTCTTAAGTTACTAAGTCCTTACGTACCTTTAAAAGCTCACTTGTAAAACACACTTTTGACAGACTCTAGGTCATTAAAAAACTATAATGTACTCACCACGTTCCAGACTTAAAAAACAAACAATTAATGGACTGGCCTCAGCCAAATCCCCGCCGCACTGAATATTTTACCAAATATTATCGCTATCAACCAATTCATAAAGATAAATGTAAGCATTAATTTCTAATCAATAAGATATGCGAATAATAAAATTTAGATAAAAACGTTTATGATAAGATTTAGTAATAATTAGTCTGTATCAAAAATTAAATTGATCATAAATTCTTAGGTAAGTACACCGTGTAGCTAAAGAAACCAAATACTGAAAACACAGTAAAATAAATAATATTATGAGTTGACTTTCTCTCATTCATTCCAGTGTTGGTGAACCTTGAAAGGGGCAGATGGATAAACTGTTTGGTCTCCGTTATCAGATGCATCGGTTTTTAAGACGAGATTCGTATTTCCCTTTTCTCATCGAAAACTGAACTGATATGTAGATCTTTGGTATTCGTTGCACAAGACTGGTCTCTTTTCTTCTTCTCTGTCCTCACACCCTTGGCAGAGTGGTCGTGGTCGTCATGACCGGTAGTGGCAAGCTTCACGACGCCATTCCTCTCGCACTCTGAGGGTGCGGCCAATTAACGATAATTCAAACATTGAAAAAGCGTGCGTATACAACGGTATACCGGTATACCCACTGCAGGGACTCAGGCCTCCTCTCTAGGTGTGGGATGGGCTATAATACACCACGCGGACCCAGTGCGGATTGGTAGATGTCACAATCTACAAATTTTTGGTTCTAAGATATGCCGGTTTCCTTACGATGTTTACCTTCACCGTTTTGGGAGCAGTGGTGATGAAATAAATGACACAAAGTAATGCGCCTGTCTGGGTTCGAACCCACGACCAACTGTTCGTAAGTCCACCGGGTCCTACAGGCCACCACTGGGCCAATACTGCTTACAAAATAATATACAATAACACCTTGTAAATATTCTGGTGCAATAAATAATTTGTATTTGAATTTCCCGGAGGCCAGTATCTCCACGTATCTACATCGGGACGCGAGGGCCGGCGGACCGCGTAATTATTTTGTCGCGCGTACATTTTAACATTGCGATATCTTCTAAGATATTTGTTTAAACTATATAGAGTAAAAGGAACAAATATTCTATATTAAATTTCCTTTCTAATAAACATATTTATTTAGATATAGATTAATACTATATGGGTTAAATAAGCTTCGCAAAAAATAATTCTATTTAACCTAACATTTCGATAGTAAAAAATGGTTACAGTGAGTCAATCTTAGTAGATAGATATATGCAATCGCTGACTTATTTGTAGAACTTTTAACAAGGAACATTTTTTTCGTACATAATATTTGCATAACTTAAACCATTTTCGCAGCGCACGCAACGGAAGCTCTCAATAAGGTATATCGTTTCCCGTTTTTGCAACATTTTTCATTTATGCTCCACTCTTATTGGTCGTAGCGCGATGTTATATAGCCTAAAACCTTTCTCGATAAATGGACTATCCAACACAAAAAGATTTATTCAATTCTAACCAGTACATCCTGAGATCTTAGCGTACAAACAAACAAACAAACAAACAAACTCTTCAGCTTTATAATATTAGTATAGATATAAATCATAGACTTAGATCCTAGCAGCGTAACGATACTTTTTCTATGTAAAAAGCAGGAATGCTTATACGACTGCATACAATTTTCTTAGTAATAAAAGTGCAATGTTCCATTAATTTATCATTGTTAAGGTGATGTTTGACTTATCAGTGATCAGTCTAAAGCAAGTTAACAATTTAACTACCTATTTCCTACAACTTTTTCAGTGATTAAGTACCAAGTCATTTGTCGTGATTTCCAATTATCAGATTAATAAAAATTATCAATCAACTTGTTGTTTGCTTTTGTTCAAAGATATAGGTTGGAATCGAACTCGCGCATAAGGGTGTCGTCCATGCCCGTTGGGGCTGCGGGTTGAGATACCGCGGTCTCGACATAAAAAGTCAGTAGATGCCTGACACTACCGTTCGCTCTGTCCAAGAGCGGGAGGGGTTATTTGATGATTTTCCATCCGCCAAAAAAAAAATTGTCGTACAATCATAGGAAGGGAGCGTAGTGGTATCGGAAATACACATTCTGAGAATTTTTTAAGTATCTATCTATTTATGGATCATGACATACAGTCCACTGACAGACAGACGGACGGACGGAAGCACAGAACCCTAGAAAGTATTAATGAGTTATTATTCATGTATTTTATCCATCATGACATGATTTTGAATAAGAATCCTGGTAGATATGTGTGCCTCCATGAGTGTAAGGTGAAAAACAACAGAATCCAAAAAATAAATTTATGTATAGACCTGTAAACCATAGACAGCCAATTCTGTGTCCAACAATAATTCCAATCAAACGCGTTTCTAAATTCAAAACCGTTCAGAAAACCACTCTGTCATAAATCCTTCAAACCTATATTGATTGAAAATTTAAATTTGGAATTGAAATCTCCCCGCCAATATTTATTGAATTTATTGAAACGGTTTTGAACATCGAATTCTTCTGTGTAATTGGTTTCGATTTCCCTGTCAGCAAATCATTCCCCTCCTTATTTTTAACCCCCAATTATTGGCCGTAATTTGTCGAAGCGTACATTTTTCCAATAAACCGACGTTCTATAATTTCTATACCGTTGAATCCACATAATTGGCTTGTCAGTTCCTCTTCAAGAGTCGACCACTTTCATCATGATTCGTGCTGAGTAGAATTAATGATTTAATGTGCTCATATCACGTAACATGAATCGAGTACACTTTCTATAACATCGATTACGTTGCGCATAAGATTCGATGCAAATAGTGTTGTTGACTTTACGCGGATAAAGTAGGGATCGATTGTTAACACAGATAATTAGACAATGGTAGTGCGTTTAACAAAATCGTGTTGTTTTTGTCACGATTTGTAAGAGGTACTTATATTGATAGTTTTCTTGTCTATTAAATAGATGTTGAAATGTGTATGCATGTGAACCTAAGAAAATATATTATTGAGAGTATTATATGAACAGCTAAACAACACGGTGACACAATGGTTTCGTTTTACTTTTTGGTTATTTTAACTGCGTCGTTGGGCATGTGGTCCTGGGTTCAATTCCCGGATGGGGAAAATTGTTATTGGGTTTTTCTTCCGGAAATTTCTCAGTATCAGACACGGAACTTGGATTTCTGACTTACAACTACTTTTTACTTAATAACTGGTCAACATGTGGATGTGCTATTAGGTAAAGATCTACCTTACTCTTCGGGCATTACAGGCGTGGTGTTATACTATGTTTCAACTTTTACATCGGTTTTAGTTTCAGATAGTGTGAATATGATAACTAGGTTTGTTAAACCATTTAAGAGCAAGTATGACTCATGAAGGTGATTCCCCGATTCTCTGTGTCATCAGTCACCTAATCTACTTTGGAATCCTCTTTTACGTGTATCGTCATTGGGTTTTTTTACTCAAATATTTATTCTTCTTGTTTGATACCATTAAGAAATGTAAGCACTGACAATTTAAAGCAATTAATGAAATAGCAATATATTATATCACTAGCGAACGTCACGCGGTTCACCCGCGTAGTTCCCGTTCCCGTGGGAATACAGGGGTAAAAAGTAGCCTATGTCCCCCAAGGATAGTGTAGCTACCCAACGCTGAAAGAATTTTTTAAATCAGTCCAGTAGTTTCGGAGCCTATTCGTTACAAACAAACAAATCTTTCCTCTTTAAAATATTAGTATAGATAAAGGCTGCGGTTCCTCTGTGGCGGAGCGGAGCAGAGCGGAGACGAGCTGTGCCGTGATTCACCAATCACATGGCATGAAATTAAAGAGATGTAGATTTCAAACCAAGTGATTGGTGAATCGCGGTACAGCTCGTCTCCGCTCTGCTCCGCTCCGCCTCAGTGGAACCGGAGCCTAACACTGAAAAAAATATACTTATTTACCATGCCTACTAATTGTTTAGAGTTCCCGGTATTTCGGCGCTCATGCAAGGAGCATGACCACGGATAAACTGAAGTTATTGCGAAATATATACCTCATAATCTCGCCGGACCTAGCCTTTCCCAACTATGTAATTTGAGGTCGGTTTCCATTCCGTCGGGGCCCCGTCGAGACTGCGGGTCCCATCGGGGCTGCGGGTCCCGTCGGGGCTGCGGCTTCTTCCCAAGAGATACCACGGCCTAGACGTAAAGGGCTAAGAAGGAACATGGGTGGTTTTTAGTTAGTAGAAGTCTGACACTCCCTTTCGCTCTGCCCAAAAGCGGGAGAGGTTAATTGATGATTTCCCGCCCACAAAAAAGGCCTGGTCTGGTTAAGCGCAAGCCAGCCTAAAATGTCGACCTGCGGCCATTTAGCATAAAATCCTCGCTTTAAGCTAATCGACGATAAGTCAAAAATAAATGTTTAAGTAATGTTTATACTTCTATATAACGATACTTTTTCTATTTAAAAAATAGGAATGCTTTTAATTTTCTAAGTAATAAAAGTGCAATGTTCCATTAGAGGTCGGCTTCCAGTCTAACCGGCAGCAGAATATCAGTATTTTACCTGCATAACCCAGTTAGTACTGTCATAAGTAATAAGGGATATCCACTTGGTATGACAGGTTGTCAGACTTTCAGCAGGGCTATTGCGTATCTTTTAAATGACAGTGGATAACCTATAGTGCCTATCAATTACTGTCAAATGGTTCCATTTTGTACTAAACCATAACCAATTTGACAGTTAATCCATAGACAAAATGATAGCCACTGTCATTTAAAAGATACGCAATAGCCCTGCAGGTCACCACACGAACGTTACAGGTAGACTGTAACGTTCGTCGAACATCTTCAAATGACAGCCAGGACAAACGGCATATCGTGCTTGCCGACGCACGGAAGAAACTTGGTATTAGGTACCATTAGTTATATAACAAGTTTAGTTTTTTTTACCATCCTTATGGCCACCCATACACGGACTAACCTAGGCAGGCGCTGTTTAATCTAAAGTTCGACCCGAGCATCTATTATTATTTAGTCACGGGTTTTATCACTTTATAAATAATAAAGAAATAAAATAATAAGTATCTAACAAGCAGACAGAAACCACAGTAAAGTCTTACCTAAGATCACAAGTGCTCTTATTATAAAAAAACCACAATAGAAAACCTTGGCTTAGATACATTCAAACAGAATGTATTCAAGGACTTCTTATTTTTTAGTACTTTTCATAATACTGTAGATATTTTTTTACAAATGTACAGTCGCATCATAGGTATCAAGTTACCCAAAACTGTCAAACTTTACCAATCAACCTTGAACCTAATCGTGCGGTGATAGTGTTAAAAATCTATTACAGATATTAGACAGATTGTAGTAGCTCGATGTACTGGCGACTGTACCTACTGTCATGTGCAAAAAGGCGAGTAATACCGAAACCTTCGTAGATAGTTGAAACTACATAATGCCAGTCTTTTCCGACGTATCCCAGTAGTTCCATTCTCTAGTTCCATTAAAGGACTACTGGGATTTATTGTTTATTTATTGATTTATTTATTATTTATTGTCAATAATTTATTTGACGTGCATGCTATACTTACCTATTATTTTCCTTTGTTGCTTTTGCTTGCTGGTCTTAAATTATGGAAAACAGCACGATATTTTTTATAAAACGCGGACGAGGTAGAGTACTTCTTTACCGTGGACGAGAATACTACAAGCACACCACCTACAAAAATGGCAATAGTATATGGAGATGTAGTTTATATAAAACACAACATTGCACTGGCACAGTAACGCTAAATAAAGTAAGTTAAAAAATTCAATTTTATTTTTCCTTGTTTTATCTTTAAAAAGTACTTCTAAAGTCGTTAAAAATACTGTTAAACCTATAGGTAAGTACTAAAATACCCCCAATACGTACCTTTTCTAAAGTGGGATATACGTTCATTTCTAAAATACCACCGAGTTTTTTGGTTACGAAGAATAATACAATTTGTTTGAATTTTAATTAGGGAACAGTATAATATGCGGCTTTTTTATTTTACTCATAAATGTTTCATTATACTAATTTAATAGTACTATTATTTTGCACCATTGATGGTGCACGTCACTGGTGCTCATGAAACGTGAGGGTGCAAACCAGTAAATCGACATTTTGGATATTCAGTACAATATTAAATCTCTTTTCAGGAAGAGAGTGAAAAGTCTCATACACAACATTTAGAAACTTGTATTCCAAATATAAATAAAGAAATTATAACCATTCACTTTGAAAATGAAATGAAAATTGCGATCAACGGAGAAGAAACTATTCCATCTGCTTTCAAGCGGACTGTGGCCAAAGCACAGAGTACGGGCATTGATATTATTCAAGAATTACCAAATTACAGGAATGTGAAATCAAGTTTTTACAGAAAGCGAAATCGTACTGTCGGCGTAAATAAACTAGTTTATAATGACGTACATGAAGTGGAGGTGCCACCGAAGTTTATTCCATTCTTGCTTGCAGACTACTCCTATGTAGATGAACGAATTCTGATTTTTTGTTCTGATAATGGCAAACATCTTATGTCAAACCTTAAAAACTTTTTAGGCGACGGCACTTTTCAAAGTTGTCCGGCTCCATTTGTTGAATTATACACTATTCATGGCGATATGAGTAGTTCTCAAGACACAACTCAAATTGTACCGTTGATTTATGCATTGCTATCAGGAAAGACAAAAACAATGTATAGTATGTATTTTCGTTAATTAAGTCTCAAATACCAGATTGGACACCCCACAAATTTACAACAGACTTTGAGTTACCAGCTGTAGATGCCTTTAAGAATATGTTCCCAATTGCAGAAAACCATGGGTGTTATTATCATTACACGAGGTGTTTGTGGCATTAATAAAAGCATTTACACTCGAAAACCCGTGGCCTTATGTAATGCACTACCGTTGCTACCTAGTAATAAAATAATGGAAGGGTGGGAGTATATTAAGTCTGAAATACAATTATTACACGAAATTGAGTTCATACCTGAATCCGAGAAACTAAAGTTAAATAGGTTTAAACTATACATGGAACGGTTTTGGTTGCGTGACGCTGAATTTATTAACCTATGGTGTGCTTTCGGCGAAAGACACAGGACAACAAATTTTGTAGAGGCATGGCACGGCGGATTAAATAAGTCATTTAAGAAAACTGTAATAACTCTATATAAATTATTGCAAGTTTTATCAAATGACGCTATGTATTATACAGTACATACAAAGAAAATACAAAATAATTTAAATCCTGACACCAGAAGAGATTCTAACTATGTTGTGAAGGACATGCTTTTACAAAATTCGCAAATGAAACTTCTCAGTGGAGAAATTACTGTACCACATTTTTTGGAGAAGAATCGTCCGCAGTTTTCATAAGTAGAGGTAGAAAATTAAAAATAAAAACATTATAAGTTACGTTTCTGTTATTAATACTAAGAAAATAAAAGCATTCTAAGAATCAGAATCAGAATCAGAATTATTTATTTGTAAAACATAGGTGAAGAACATATATACATTAGTCATACATGTCAAGGTCTTAAATAGATAAGTGTTGCACTATGCTTTGTCATTGTTGACATACAAATATTAAAGTCAGGTTCATCAAAGTTAACAATATTTTCTATCAATTTTATACAAATACATTAAAATAATCAATTTAATAATGTCCACTACAAGAAAGAAAAACAAAAAACACACAGAAGAAGATCATAACAAAAGAACATGCGAGAAATTATTCGTCCGTTACAATAATAATATGAATTAATAAAATTACAGAATTTAATCAAATAGTCATCCAAAATTAAAATAGTCATCCAAGTCAACATTAATAATATAGATTTATAAAATTACATAATCTCATAATTCACCATATCATAATTTAATCAAATAGTATTATCATTAAAATAGTCATCCAAGGTATAATAACATTTCTCAACTAATAACTTGTGAAGACACTTTTTGAATTTCTTTAATGGCATACATTTTATAGCATCAGGTATTTTATTAAAAATCTTTGGTGCAACACCAAAGAAGCTCTTTTTCAATAACGCAGTATTACATTTCAACGTACATAGTTGATTTTCATATTGACTCCTAATGGGGGTCTTCTTAACTGTTGAAAATTTTGTAAATAAATGTGGATTTGATTTTATAAATAATGCAGTTTCTAATATATATATAGCTGGCAACGTTAATATTTTTAATTTCTTGAAGTAGGGAACGCAACTATCTGTTGACTTTAAATTACACATGGATCTTACACACCTTCTTTGCATCCTAAACACCAGTTCCCTATTTGTTGATTGCCCCCAGAAAACAACACCATAACGGAGAATAGAGACTACAAGTCCATGATAGGCTGTTAACAGTGTCTCAGAATTAACTCTCTTAGATAATTGAAACAATAGATACGCAGATTTACTCAGTCGTTTGCAAACCACTTCCAGGTGAGGTTTCCAAGTCAACTTATGGTCTACAGTTATGCCTAAGAATTTTGCACTCGTAACTTCTTCTATTTTACAGTCATCGTAGGTAATATTAAGGGGTGGATTCTCACGTCGTTGATGAAACTGTATAATTTTAGTTTTATTCAAATTGATCACAAGATTATTATTATTTAGCCAATTAATAATGTTATTTAGCGAGTTATTGGTCTCATTTCGATATTCGTTTGGATCAGTGCATTCTATGATAGCCGTACTGTCATCTGCAAAAAGTACCATTTTGTTTCTCAAATTTCTTGGGAGATCATTGATATATATTAAGAAAAGTGGGGGCCCTAGTACAGTGCCCTGAGGCACACCATAAGTAAAGTTTTTGTTAATAATACTAAGAAAATGAAAAATAAAAGCATTCTAAGAAACGTTTTTGTACTAATATACTCAGATTTAACTAATTCAACTGTACCGGAACTTATGATCGATTTAACTGTACTGGAACTTATGAGACTAATTTTATCTTGCTTAAACAGAATGCCAGTTCCATGGAACTACTGGGAGAAAAAAATCCCAGTAGTCCTTTAATGGAACTAGAGAATGGAACTACTGGGATACGGCGGTCTTTATATTCAGCCACTTTCTTGGATAACAGCTAAGACGATTATAAAGTTAAATACCGTTTTAACAGAATAAATAATTAACTTAGAACGTGTATTACTGTTAGAGAAGGAATACATATTTTTACATTTAAACATGATCTTGTAAGATCTAAGTAATAGATCTCTAAACATCTAAGTAAAAAAAGTAATAAAAATATGCTGATTTTATTTATTACCTTATAGCAATCAGCCAGTAAAAGTCAAGTCAAAATGGATCCAGCTGTTTAAGAGATTAGCCGGAACGAGCAGACAGCCAAAAATTAAAAAAAAAAAATGTCTGTTACTAATACGGTACGGCATTATTACATTTATAAATATATTTAAAATTTTCATATTGTATTCAGTAACAAGCTGTATTTATATCACAACCAAACACATCAATTTAATTTATTGTATAGATAATTTAGTTCACAGGCACTTACTATTTTTGGCAAATCCATGATGAACAGGACAAACAGCATAAAACAGAACATATAATACACGTTTTCAATCCTTAAAGAAAACTGTTCTTAAAAAAACCTTTCCCCAACGACTACTCAATATTTTTTACAAAAAAAATCTTATGTTACAAATATTTACATTAGTTTATCCTTGTATTGTTCTACGGTTAACTGATATGATCTGGTTGAGAATTCTACTGAGAGTTTATCTCATCACTATGAGTCAGTAATCTAAGTTATAAGTATCTTTATCTCGAGTATCAAATGATACGTTACTGTTTGGTTTAGCTGCAAATCTCCATGCCAATTTTTTTTCAAAACCTAGAATATATGAACTCTGTTTTTAAACTGACAAGGTCACTAACACTATTATTTATACTGAAAACGAGATATTTACTATGTCACTCGAAACAAAAAGTAAACATAGTAAATATTTCTCATTAGAATGAACTATAATTAAGGTATTCAACGTATATTCTCTATACTTTATGTTTCATTCTTTTTAAGTGATTTCCAAAAGGAGGCGGTTGTCATTCGCATTCATTCCTTCCGCCAAAGTTGCGAAATTTCTTCGAAAGAGTCACCGCGGTCCTGAAACGCAAAGGACATTAGGAGCAACAGGGACGGGTTTTAGTCAGTAAGAGTCTGACTCTTCCTCCTGCTCCGACCAGATCGTACGAACCATTGGATGATTTGAAATACGTACTAAAAAAACGGACATTCCGGTGGGAAATATTTCGTCCTCACGCATGCGAAGACGAAAAATTAAAACCTAGTTTTACTAATCGCTATTGAAAGATTTGGCGTATATCTACACTTTCATCTAAGTAAAGCAAGAACCATTCAAGACATTTCTGAACTTGCTAACATAAAACGAGAAAAATAAGATATACTTAAAAGGTACCTTGCTCTTTCTCCTTATTAACATAAACAGCTCTATTCATTAAAGAAAAGGTCACATCTTCATTGAAATAGCTCCAACTTGTTTATTCAGTACCGTCGTTATGTGCGAAATCAGTCTTAATTTCCTTCTCGCCATCCAGACTAAAACCTTGTGCTAGATTCATTGCCGTTGACCTGAGTTGATGAAATCTAATTTTGTCGCTCTTATTGGGTTTGCAACTAGTTGATTCGATTTCTTATAACGTTACTCGCCTACGGCGTTTTTAAGAACCAACGTTGCATATAATTTACTTTTGCTTCGGTCAGTCTCGCTTTAAACGTTGATTTATACTCTACTACCATAACATATTTCCGCACCCTGGGCAATCGACATAACTAATCCTTTCACCACGATGGCAAAAATATGTTATAATCAGACCTTCTCAAAGACAAATAGTCCAATAAGAAAACTAGCCTTGTGTGTAAACTCGATCAACATCGAAGGTTTGCCTCAGGATGAAGCAGAAATCCTTTCTGAATTATCCTCCTGCCTTTTTTTGGAGGGTGCAAACGCATCAAATGAACCTCCACCCGTTCTGGGCAGAACTCTTTTGAACAACCCGCAGCCCCGACAACCGTCGGCCAGTGCGGGCCCCTGCAATGTTGCTGACATCTCTTTTAGGCGTGCGTAGAACACGAACGCGCCGTCGACACGACCTGTCATCCGCGTAGAACAGACGGACGGTGAGCTAGATAATCTTCCTGCCCTTGACGCATGAGTAAGTGAACTCTTCGCTAACACCTTGTGTTAACTATATATTTTTTTGTAATTTATTTTCGTTTGGCAAAGGGTTTTATGTTTGCGATCAATTATATAATCTAGATGGTTAATCACAACTGGCCATTCTCTAACTGCCGCACTCAGAGAGCTTTTGACAGTTTTGTCATACAAAAGTTTGTCAAATCTTTACTAAGTGACGGCTTAAGTAATCATTAAATATCTCTGGGTACCGCAGTTAGTCTTATAATTATGTGTGGAGATGCCTGTATTTTATTATTTGGATCAAAAACATCGTCTTACATTCAGCAGTTGTATCACTTAAATCCAGATTAATTGCTCTAAATCTATATTTACATCACCTTAATAATCAATTAGATAATCGTCTCATTAACACATCATCGGCACGGCGCAACGCAACACTTTTTCTTCTCCGCTCTCTTCTGTCAACCGTCACACTTAATCACTTCCTTTTTTGACATAATTTCACACGCATTTAGACATATATGATGAATGGAATTCATCGTTAATGTCTAACTGACCTGTATCTGAATCTTCTTATTTATAAGTTGATCTGCTTTTATAGCGTTGTATGTTGCATTGCATCCATAACATTTAATAGGAATGATAAACTGTCGCTAAGCCTAAATAATATGTTAATCCAATAAATGTTGACTTTCCATCATATAGATATTCTGCCATTTTGTGTGGGCTTTTGGGTGTGGGTTTTTGGGTATGCCTGTAGCATACCAAATTTCATACAGAACTAAGTATCCTCATTAGATTATAACACCATAGAGTGCTTTAATGTAATAAGCGTTAGCTACTGAAGGGAAAATGCGTTCATTATGCGTCCGCACGAACCTAATTACCAAGTTCTTATCGCTGACGAAACGTAACTGCGAAGCTGTTCAACCCTGAACATATAGGGAATAGGCAGCAGTTATAGGTCCCTTATTGCTCTTAGGATCAGCAGTTTGAAAGTTTATTTAACAACTCAGTTATTTTTCACGATTTTTCCATACTATTATATTATAAATTATAGATTTTTTTGTAAGGGAAATCATCAAATCACCCCTCCTGCTCTGGCCCCTTCTTGATCCTTCTTAGCCCCTTGTATTCCAGGGCCCAAAAGTGATTTACAATTCATTTAGTTGTGTTGCTAGTAAAAAAGAGCAAAAGAATGCTGTACAATACAACATTTTGTGAAGTAACCAACTTCAATTTTCTCTTTTTATGTATCTCGATGTAGGGCAACTTGTCTGTGAGTCTATAAGAAAGATTGACGGCACACGACGAAAGATAGACTGCTGCGCTACGTGTCGCGGGTTCGATCCCCGCACGGAACAAATATTTATATGGCCTACAGATAGTTGTTTCGGGTCTGGGTATTTGTGTATATGAGTTTAAATATTTGTGAACGCACCCACGATACAGGAGAAATCCCTATTGTGGCAACGATTAAAAAAAAAAAAAAGTTACCAACAAATTGTTAGTGTGGCAATCAAAACTTTTCAACAGATTTCGTCTTAGAAACAGGAGTATTCTGATTGCAACACTGCGCGTTAATGTCTTTAACCAAGTTAGCTGAAACTTGCAAAACCCCCAATAAAAAGCTGAGCGGCTATATAGCCACGAGCTTCTCACACATATGCTATAGTAATTCGTAGTGTATAATCCGTTTAAATTCCCACAAACACCCCGGTAACTCATAACTGAAATAATTAGGTCAGTTCCCACTAGAAAATAAAGAGTAAATGCGATTAGAGCGACTCTCATGAGGACTTCTCTCCTAGTAATTATTTTCTCTCGCGTAAAAAGTAATTGAATAACATCTACTGAAAACGTTGGGAATATTTTTTTCTCAAGTTCTGCTATTTCAGGACGGGGAAAAACTGTAATAGGTTATTTTTCTTGCTTGACGTGCGACTGCTATTGTTAAAGATGCAGTTTTACATCCTCGTCAAAATGCAATAAAGATATAAAAAGTTAGGACCCAGTAATATTGATGACAATAATATCCGCGGTGCTAGGCAACTGGGCTTATCCCAGTTGTATACGTCCCTGTGTGCCTATTGGCCTTGTTCTGTTCTGTCTCCTGCTGATATGGAGGGAAGTGGAAATAATGTTTTATCCTACTCCTCCGCTGTAATTTTCTGATTAATTTCGTTCCGGGATCCAAGACAGTTAAATTGTTTATCTGGTACTTCGTTGAACTTCATTGTTTCGGTGTTTTTTTGGTAGTTGCTACTATTGATTCTGGCTTTCAGGAGTTATTTTAAAGAATATTGTGGCGGGCCTGTCCACACAATGGGATAAAATAATCAATATAAATTACGGTACCTGGTCAATACCTAGCATACGCTGTTTTATAGAACAGTTGGTAAAAAAAATACATCCCAATCTGCCCAGCCTTTTCTTAACTATGTCGGGGTCGGCTTCCAGTCTAACCGGATGAAGCTAATACGAGTATTTTACATGGAGCGACTATCTCTACTGACTGACCTCCACAACCCAGTTAATACTGTGTAATAGGATACCCCTTGGTAAGACTGATCCACTCAGCTGAACTGGATGCCAAAGTTTACGTGGTAAGACTTTATACAACTTTCTTGAAACCCTATTACTCTACTACATCTGATGTTACTTAAAAATTCAAATTTCTCATCTCTGTCGCCACAAATTATGTATGGATACATCTCGAAGAGACATGTCACAGCCTCGCTGTTGATCTCAGGAGACCCGTCCGTATGAATGTTACATCCTTCACTACCTGCTGGAATACCTACCTACCATTTATTGGGATAGTGACTATATGACGTAGGCACGCGGAGAATGGATGAATAACAAACAAACCTTTCTCGAACACCGCTTTCAGAGATGCAATAGAAACTTTGACTGAAATAGAATGCTTAAATGTTTTAGTAAAGTAAAGAGTAAAATGGTTTAAGTGCTTTGTGTGACTATTTGTATTGTGTTTTAAGCATAGTTAATCTGTAGTAGACCACTCGTTTTGGCTTTGATTTTGAGCCACCTTTGAATTGTCAAAGCTCACTAATTATTGATTATTGAACAATAGCTGATGCCCGCTGCTTCACCCGCGAAGTTACCGTTCCCGTGGGAAAATATGGCAGGTATAAAAGTAGCCTCTGTTACTCGGGAATAGTGTAGCTTCCCAACGGTGAAAGAATTTTTCATCGGTCCAGTAGTTTGTAAGTTTATTCGTTACATACAAAAATACAAATCTTTCCTCTTTATAATATTATTAGTGTAGATAGGTACGAAAACTGCACATAATTATATTTTACAATCAACAATAATATAATACACGTTAGAGTCCTTATCTAGGTTTAAATTACAGGTGTACACAATATTCTCTTAGGTACAATTAAGAAAGAAATGAAAAAAAAAAAAAAAAAAAAATAGGAAAAAAAACATCTTTGACTTCAAGTTAACAAGAGATCAAATAATTGACTTACTTACAATAGTAGTAGGATAGCTTACTTGGGGCCAACTGTAATAACCACAAAATACCATTCACTAAAATGTGATTTATGAAACTGGTTATTACGAAGGTCTTACTATAAGTCTTAGGGGTATGAAACTAGTTATACTCAAACGCCGTTTTGTTATTTATTAAGAACTAGCTGTTGCTAGCGGCTTTTCCCGCTACAACTCGAAAATTATCCCACAGGAAGATAAAATCGGGATAAAAACTATCCTATGTGTTAATCCAGGTTATAAACTATTTGTATACCATTTTTTTTCTAAATCTGTTCTGTGTGTAGTTTTTGCGTGAAGTAGTAACAAACATACTCACACACTCACACACTTACAAACTTTTGCCTTCATACTATTTGTGTGATTAATGTATGATAGACTATGCTACAATCGTATTATTGTACCTACTAGCTTTTTGTGTTAGCTGTGTCACATATAAATAAATAAATAAACTGGGTTGTGAAGGTCAGATACGCAGTCATTCCATAGAGTACCTACTGGTCTTCAGCTGCATCCGGTTAACTGGAAGCCGACCCCAACACATAGTTGAGAAAAGACTAGGCAGATAATGAGACTCTCATGCTACAAAAAAACTAAGTTTTCATTAAAACAAATACCTATTTACAACATTAATATGCTGTAACATTAGCTAAAGTAACTCGGTAACTAACAAACAATCATTAAAGCAAATAGAGCATGAAGACAAAACACATTCCCGTTTCCTGTCGAATATGGGACAAGCATCAACAACATAACAAAATAGTCTAACTCAGCAACATGAATAAAAACACGCACTATTATAAGCACCGGTCACACACAGCTGTTACAGGTACTTACTTTGGCTTATGAGACTGACTTATCGTAAAAAAAAATTGACTTGAAAAAACCTATACCTAGCAATAGACTAAAATCGGGACCTAAGGACTGGTCGCATAACATAACATCACACTTGTAATCCCCGGAGGGTTAGGCAGAAGTTTAACTAACAGTAAACCCACATTTTGCAAGTTATATTAAGTCCCAGTTATGTAGCCTATTGCCATCAACCTAGCACAAAGCTAGACCCCCGTGACTACTACTGAGTTTCTGATGGAAAAATTAAATAACATTTTGTACCAACTGGGAATTGAACCCAGAGCCACATTTTAGCAGTCGCTTGCGACCACTAGACCTACGATACAGCTTACAACATCATTCAACATTATTTTATGGAACACTAGCGGACGTCACGCGGTTTCACCCGCGTAGTTCCCGTTACCGTGTAAATACAGGGATAAAAAGTAGCCTATGTCACCCGGGGATAGTGTAGCTACGGTGATAGAATTTTTCAAATCGGTCCTGTAGTTTCGAAGCCTATTCGTTACAAACAAACAAACAAATCTTTCCACTTTATAATATTAGTGTAAATGAAAATATAGCACCACTTGAGTAAATTTTCAACACCCAGTGAACACACAGCTTTACGTTTCCCGTCGCCTTTACAAAGTAATATTAATTCCGTAGAAAGAAGATTAATACTATTGTAATCTTCTTCGCACGTCGACAAATAAAGCAATTTGTTCGCTCGGTTTAATCTATTTTTCGTGGCGAAGAATCTCTGCCTGGAAAGAGTGAAGTGTCCTGAGTTGTTTAGCGTGACAATACCGTAATGAGATTATCACTCCTTTCAAGGTTTTTATTATGTTTCTAAGATTATTTTGTTTCAAACTACTTTGTTTGTACGAAACTGAAATTGTATACTGCATTGGCAAGTTTTAACAAAGAGAATTTGACAGTAGTACGGTACCACCTGCAGGGCTATTGCGTATCTTTTAAATGACAGTGGCTAACCTATAGTGCCTTTCAATTACTGTCAAATGGTTCCATTTTGTACTAAACCATAACCAATTTGACAGTTAATCTAGCTATCATATTCATACAATATGATAGCCACAATGACAATGTGACTTAAAAGATACGCAATAGCCCTGCTGTTCTAATGTCAAATTGACGCTGTTGCTTTTTTTTTTTTGCTTCCTAAGTGTATCTTTGAATTATTTGTTTCAGATACTCTTCCACTATAACAATCTATATTACTTTCAGCAGTTCCAGGGTTACCAATTCAATAATACTCGTTATATTGTATGGCCCATCACTAGTGTTTCTTTAAGGTGACAAGGAACGACGGGACGAGGTAGCCCGCGAAATTCTAATTTCCTTACGTTTTTTGCAATTTTCCGGTCAGTGGCATGTGTAATGTACTAATGTCAAGAATGCCTTTTTCATCAAATAATCACTCTTGCCACTTGTATGAACTGAGACGATTGTTTTGGTGGTTTTAATCATTATTACTCAGTTAATAGACAATTGTCACTGCCGCGAATCCCATTTTATTTAACATACGACTTGACAATGACCGGGAAATTGCAAAAAAGCGAGCTTCACCTTAAAGTCAAAACATCCAAACCGTAAATGTCTCAAACGAGATAATTATTACTATGGTACTGATTCATACCGCTTTACTTCAAAGCTGTTAGGTGTCTTCGTAATTATTGCTTATGGGACTTAATTATAACATGACGACTTCGAGTGATAAGGACGAACAGGAGAAACAACGCATTGCTGAGAAGGACAAGAATGATGAGTTTATTAACCGATTATCTATTTAGCATGAGTCATGATCAAGATGATGTAAGGATAGATTTAGAACAATTGATCCGCATACAAGTGATGCAACTGCTAAACGTAAGACGATACATTTGACCCTAATAATAAAATACATACACACAGATATGTAGATCTCACTAGAGGATGACTAACTTTGTTAAAGTCTCTAGTGCTTAGCAATCACTAAATTGTAAACATCAGTCCGTGATGATAAATACTTGGTCTTTTTTTGTATGGGATGAGAAGAAATTGTAGATCTGCTGTGGTATCGTTTATCTTATGCCAGTTAATAGTGAATCGAATCAGTTTTTACGAAAATCGATATCAGCAGTAAGCTCTTTATAACCTTTATTTTGATATTCCCTAAACCTCATTAGGAGTCATCGACTTTTCCTACAAATGAATCCTAATTTGTGTCAAAAAAACTGCTGCTTCCCATTTTGACTGTTTAAATTAACACAAATATTTATATGTGACAACTGACTAGCTTTTTTCGATTTTAGGGTGGTTTTTAAAGTAAAAATATGAGTGAGAACCACACTTAAAACCTTTCGGTTAACATAAACTAAGCTTTTAGAGACTCTTAAACCAACCAACGATTTAAAAGAACGGTGATTTATTTTGTATCTATGGAACGTAAAAGAAACACTCATAATTAAACTTACATTATGTACGTTACTTAAGGGATATAATAAACAGGAACACGAAAACACACTCCCACAGAGTTCCATAATGGAAACTATATCCATCTTAACCATACTGGGTTTATTAAGTTACCTACATTATCACAGTTACTAAGGTTCGACTAGGGTTACCAACTCGTAAATTCAAAAACACTTAAAAAAAAAGCTTAACACTTTTATGATAATCCGGAAATTAATACTGATCTTGTTTCAGTAGACTATTTTGAAAAATCCAGACAAAGACTAGAAACTTACTGCCTAAGTCCTGTGGTCTATTATGACAAATCTGGAGTAGCTCGTAATCAATCTTCTTGCCTAGGCCCTTCTCGGACTACCTATTGCATACCGAGTTTCCTTGTTGTCTCAGAAAGTACATTAAGCCGTTGGTCCAAGTAATTTGAAGATCTTTAACAGTTGTAACAGCTAGTCAGTCGCCTGAAAGTCTGAGAACCAGTCTTTGTAAGCGGTATCACATTTTCCAGTTATAACAGGGTTCAGGAAGTCAGGCACGCAGGTGCTCCATGTAAAATACTAGTATTCAGCAGCATCCGGTTAGACTAGAAGCTGACCCTAAAATAGTCGGGAAAAGTCTAGGCAGATGATGACCTGGACAAATAGGGATTCATGGCAAGCCAACCCTAAGTTCGACAAGCCCGGTGGGTTCACATCCTTATTGAATTATCAACACCCGGTATTATTCACGTATCAAATTGAACCCTCAGACCTTAGGGATAACTTCGGGCTCAGGGGTAAATGTGCATAAATGTGTGGAATACTTATATAGATGTTTATTTTGGTCCCCAGTCGAAATGATTTAGTTTCTGCCTGCCCCCATAGGAAAAGAGTATGAGTTTATTTATGTAGGTATGTTATTTACATACCTACATAAATAAACTCATACTCTTTTAATATTTTAACACTTTCTTTGTGGAGGGTAGAAATTGTAGGAAGTCATTAAAACTCCTCCCGCTCTGGACGGAGCGGAAGCCGGAGAGTGTCTGAGCTCTACATACACTCGAGAGCAATGAATCCGGGTCACTTAAAGAATCCTAAAAATCTCGGAAACTAAAAATGCTAGGTTAATGCAATAAATTGTATTTAATAGACAATGTAATACTCCTTAAATGAAGGTATTAAAACTTCTTAGTTATTGTAAAGTTAAATCATAAAAAAATCAAATTTGAAAAAGGGCCACTTTCGAAGATGGAACTTCGAAATTACAGCATTTGGTTTTGCTTTTGTTTGTAATCTGTCATTTATGTGGGTACATAAACCATGTTGATAGTGCTCTATATTCATTATTCAAGCTGAAATTATGTCGCTTACGCCTGAAGAATGCACCAGAATACTTACAATGCTGGAAACCGGCCGGAGTCAGCGCGATACAGCCAGGACTGTCGGTGTGTCGCTGTCAACAGTACAAAGAGTTCTCCGACGTTACGAAGAAACTGGTTCTAACCTACGCAGACCAGGAACGGGCAGAACCAGGTGTACCACAGCACGAGAAGACCGATACTTGGTGAACACCATGCTTCGAAATCGCTTTCTCACAGGAACTGAACTCACAAATCAGTTTCGACGCCTCGGAGGAAGTAACCCAAGTGCATGGACAGTAAGACGTCGGCTTGCTGAATCTAACTTAAAACCCCTTAGACCTGCAAACGGCCCTAAACTGGAGCGTGGGCATCGTATTTCAAGACTAAGATATGCCCAGAGCCACGTAAATTGGAGTATTGAAGATTGGTCAAAAGTTATGTTCTCCGACGAATCAAAATTTATGCTCTACAAGCACGATGGAAGACACAGAGTGTATCGAAGACCAGGGGAAAGATTCAAGCAAGCATGCATCGAAGAAAAAGTAGCCTACGGTGGTGGGTCTGTACTTGTGTGGGCCGGAATTTCTTCTGAAAGTCGCACAGAGCTGGTGATCATAGAAAACGGCTCTTTAACTAGCGTAAGATATGTGGTAGAAATCCTCAATGATCACGTTGGTCCATTTATGGTCAATTTAGGTGAGGATGCTATATTTATGCATGACAATGCCCGACCTCATACAGGTAGGATTGTGAATGACTACCTTCAAGAGATGAACATTACTCGTATGGAGTGGCCAGCGCGCAGCCCGGATATCAACCCGATCGAGCATGCTTGGGACGAGCTAGGCAGATGCGTAAAACAACGAAACCCTCCCCCAATCACGCTTCGTGAGCTCAAAATTGCTCTCACAGAGGAATGGGAGAATATTCCCCAAAATCGTATAAGGAACTTGGTGTACAGCATGCCAAACCGCGTAAACGCAGTAATGGAAGCACGAGGAGGCAATACGAAGTATTAAAATTCAAGAAAATCGTAATAAAGTTCAAAAATTTCATGTTTCCTATTTTTGTTTTAAGGAGAGATCAGCAGTTTTTTTCTTTATGTAATTTTGTGTTAATAAAATGTATGGTGACTCATATTTTTTTTACTTTCATTTAAGGAGTATTACATTGTCTATTAAATACAATTTATTGCATTAACCTATCATTTTTAGTTTCCGAGATTTTTAACATTCTTTAAGTGACCCGGATTCATTGCTCTCGAGTGTACTACAAATCCACCTATGGTCCTTCTTAGCCTTTTGTATCCGGGGCAGCGGTATTTCTTTCGAACAACCCGCAGCCCCGGAATATTTTAAACACGGAAATAACTCTATGTCTTTTTCCTTTTTAAAATCATATAGGTATAACGCCTGTAATCCTAGAAGGTTTAACCGTGTACCTGATAGTACAATGATTTTAATACTATCAGACATCATAAAATATTACATTGAATAGGTACTCAGTTTTCTGCGAAAACACACACAACAAACACACAATTTCGATGAACTATTTCGACTAAACCGAAAGGTTGTCCAAATCTGAAAATAATAACCTAAGTAACTTCAAGACTAGATGAATTTTGGGTGTAGGACACACGAACACCGGTAACTCATTGTTATTTGAGAAAATTCAATTGTCTATTCACACAGAACATTTAGCCTAGCATGAACGTTCGGCGTAAGAGCAGTTTGGTTAATGTTATGACTCAATTAATGAAAATATCCCCCGAGATATCTTATTATCATACATTACAAATTAATTCTTCAAAATAGCGTGTAAAATTATAATAAAATCACTGCTGTTCTTTGGACAGAGGTGTAATTAGGAACACACACAATTCACAATAAAAATGCTCTGAGTCGGGCACAAAGCCAGACTGAAGAATTCAACGACGTTTTACCCCGAAAATGGAACACAATTTAAGTTCTCCCGTTGCGGTGCAGTCTGAGCTTAGTTTTCTAAGTAAGCAAAGTTACAAATAATTTCCATCGATCGTGCGTGTGTGCTAGGCCCACTGAACCCATCTGTGAGCCACGCAACTTAGTAGAAATTCAGTAATTAGGTTCCCTCATCAGTATAGCCGGTGAAGCACAAAATTAGTTCGGGAGCCTTTAATTGGTATAATTTTATCTGATTGCAAAACCTGAGTTATTCCAGTGTCGTGTCGTTTGTCGAACATTTCACTCAATTAAATCAAACGTATCTTGATTAAAATGAATTTCACTTTCGACTTGAATGCTTTAAAAGATTTTGGCGTCGACGTTGTTTTTAACGAAGCAATTAATCAACGCCTCGTGTTGCTGTTTTCATGGCAACCAATTAGTTAAATTGAAGCGATTCTAATCGCACTTTAGTGAATCGTTTACGGATTACTTCTTTGATGACGTTGTGAACATATTTAGATTTCGGGTTGCGACTATTTTCGTTACAAGACTATATTTAGGATCGACATTTTTAGATCATCCCACCTTTTTCCGTACTATATTAAAGTCCGCTTCCAGTCTAACCGGATGCAGCTGAATACCAGTATTTTATGAAGGGACTACCTACCTGACCTCCATCGCAACCCAGTGAGTACTGAGTAATAATACAACTAGGTATTTGACAGCTGGAACCAACGTCTTAATGTGCTTTCCGAAACACGGAGGAAACTCGGTATGTAATGAGTGGTCACCCATCCATAGACCACCCTAGGCGAGTGCGGCGTAACCTGAAGATTGATTCGA
The DNA here is from genome assembly GCA_932274075.1 of Diarsia rubi. NCBI lineage: Eukaryota > Metazoa > Arthropoda > Insecta > Lepidoptera > Noctuidae > Diarsia > Diarsia rubi. The sequence continues at coordinate 15,537,441 of OW026419.1, read as the reverse complement.
GAGTCTGTTTTTTTTAACTATTTGTTAATTTAAAATATTTTTATAAATGATGGATAATAATCCAATAATGTTTATATCTGTTATTACTTTTTAATTTGAAATATTTGACATTTATGATTCATTTAAATTTTTTGACTTTGACATGTGACATCTACCAATCCGCACTGGGCCCGTGTGGTAGATTATAGCCCATTCCCTCTCAAAGAGAGAGGAGGCCTGTGTCCCAGCAGTGGGAACATTAATTGGTTGTTGATGATGACTTTGCCAATTTAATTTCTAAGTTATAATGTAATTTTGTGTTGTTTTTTGTCATATTTTTAAATTTTTTCTTTATTTAATGTACCTAAACGCTATCATAATATATATGATCCATCTGTTGATTGAAATAAAGGCTTATGATTATTATTTTGATATTATTATTATCAACCAATATTGTTAGTACTTTACTACTTCAAGTAGTTGGTTTCGGTCAAAAGAGAAACGTTTATCGGTTGTCAAAGAAAGTTGTACCTTGATAACTCAACTCGTTACATCTATTGACAACCCGCACCTACTCATAGGTACTTGTCGTTTGTCAAACAACTGATTTATGATTGGTTTGTAAACATGGTTTGGCAAATAGTACCTTTTCACAATAACTTAGAGATAAAAGCAAATAGAATGTTTTCGAGTGTCAGTGTTGTTTTCTTGCGTTTGTTGTTACGTCTACCATTATGATTTGCGTTGACAGAGTTGTGAAAATGTAATGGACTGAATCGTTGGTGGGAAGATGTCGAGAAAAGATGACTTGTTTGTTTATTTTTTTTTTGTGAGAGAAACGACGGCTGTCTTGTGGAAAAAGTTAAGCGGTCTTTATTCTATGTCGTACTTCGTGATATTAAGTTTATTTTGTTGTTTTATTGTAACAGGCACTTAAGTATGAGATTCAACATTTTTGTTAAAATTCTAATATTGTACTATTAGTTTTAGGCATAGTCATGTTTTTGAAAATTCAAATTCAAGAATTCTTAAGTACAATACAGTAAAAAGCTGGTATAGTACCAACTTTTTAGAGTCCCACTGCTGGACAAAGAAGAATATTGATCACCACGCTTAAACAAGAGGGGGTTGGCGATTTCAGACTTATATTAATACAAGTTCAGGTTTCCATACAATGTTTTGCTTCATCGATGTCTAAGAAAAACTAAGAAAGGTACTTTCCTGGATTTGAACCCACAATCTCATGCACGAGAGGCGAGGCCATAACCTCTGGACTATCACGGCTAAAGTACCTTACAAATAGTTATCATTTGAATGAAAATACCAAATAACCTTCTCTGATCGTAAGCCTAGGGGTCAAGTGGAAGCCGTGTCGACGACGTATTCGTGTTCCACGTGCGCCTCAAAGAGATGTCAGTAGAATGGAAGGGGTTCCTCAAGGCCGATCATTGCCGGCTGCGGGACAGTTCGAAAGAGATCTCATGGCCTTGGAACAAAGGTCTCAGAAGGAACATGAGTACGTTTTAGTCAGCACAAGTCGTCTGAGACTCCCTTCCGCTACACCCATAGCAATTTGATGTTGGATAACTTGGTGATTTCCCGACCGAAAAAAAAAACTTAACCACATATCTACGAGACATTATGCCTATCATTTTCAATTTCCCCGAACCGGACCCGAACATCGCCGAATACAAACGAAGACGACAATGTATCAGCAAACGTTAACACATCATTTAACCGCAGTATTGGCGCACTAATTTAGCGCGCGTCATTGGTCGCGGCTGTTGACAACGCCATTCATTTGTCATGACGATCGTGCGCCTGCCGCTAAGTAAATAATACATTGTGTATTATCGTGCTTTATACACATTCATGCAACACAATACTCCTTTCGCTATTAGAGATTAACTGCTGTGACAACAACAATATGTCACGTTTTCTGCATTTCAGCAGCATAATGCGGGCTAATAGCCATTGCCTTATTTTTTTCTTCAAACATCCACTGGAGTCTCGCTGCGTTCGCCAGGTTATCGATAGGCAAGATATGTAAGAGAGAACACCGGCGCTAGACGAGCGCCACTATAGAAAACATTCTCGCACTCGCCTTACTTCGGAGTATGACATGGTTGGTTTTTTTTTAACGACGACACATGAGAAATTCTTAGTGTGGGGCCAATAGGTTTCCCCTGTGTCGTGGGTGCGTTTACAAACATTAATATGTACATACACAAACACCCAGACCCGGAACCACTATCTGTTGGCCATACAAATATTTGTTCCGTGCAGGGATCGAACCCGAGACACGCAGCGCAGCAGTCTAATCGCTTAGCCACTGCGCCAACCGTGTCGTCAATTAGTTATTAGCTACTAGTAGGTCAATTGAAATATTTAACAGTTTGGAATTTAAATAAATACCTTTTGTTTTTAACAAAGGACAGGTACCTATGTACGATAACCAGCTGTTTCGTTTCTTCTCGTTTAAATTAAAAAAAAAACGGTGTCAAAACAATAAAACATGAAACAATACCTTCTTAATAAACAACATGTTTGTATGTAGAACGTACTCGTATAAACCACAAATAAAAACTTAACCTTCACACGTAACTCTTAAGTAACAGACGTTCTTAATCTGCATGCGAACGACGAATAATCTACCATCACAACACTGGATACCCCACTTTATAGTTTCAAAGGCAGAATTGATATTCCATTGTCGTGTGGTATTCAATGAGTAATTTAGTGCAGTTCTCGACTATCAACCTGTTGACTATTAAAGGTATTCAGTCGGAATACCTTAAATAGCGCACAAAGGAATTGTAGAAGAGTTTGGTAAGGTGGGGATTTCCGATTACTACTCCGAGACGAAGTTGTTTTGAATGTTAATGGCTTTGTCGTGGGTTATTGCTATTTAAATAGAGCATAAGCTTGGCGTGAGCAAAGCCAAATGAGTAGACGGTTTTGTAATATTATTGTTATAATCTGTCTAGTTTTATGCATGGGAAAAACAAAAAAGGTTATAAATCATCAACTTAAAGGTACACACCTAACTTTCTTTCATACAGCTCAAACAACTTGGACTAGACTCTAGACGACATGAAGTGATATCATTATGGTCCTCATTAAAAAAAAAGTGACTGAGAGCACTAAAATAGGTTATTCGTCGTTTCAATGGTAGTTCGCTATTTTTGCCATGGAGAAATTCCATCTAGCGCAAGGTGTGTACACAATTATATTGATCGTAAGCTTGTGTCCGTGTTGTGATTTTGCAGGTTTTTTTTTGTCTTAGTTTATTTTTACCCGACTGCGGCGAAGCCCAAAAGGAGGGTTATGTGTTTGACGTGTATGTATGTATGTCCGTTTCTTTGTTCCCTCAAAACTCCTAAACGGATGAAGGGATTTGAATGAAATATACGTCGTTAGATTAGTTACAAAGAAAAATTAAATAAAAAAAAAGAAAGATTTTTTTTATTTGAAAAAATAAAAAAAATCCTTTACCATCGAGTAGGGTATCAAAATGAAGGGTTTTAAAAGGAGATTACAAAAATATATGACACGTATATGTTTAAAATAAATTCAAAGTCACAAATTCTTTAAACAAACACAAAAGTTCAATTTTAAGAACAAACACAAAAGAACTAAAAAGTTAGAAATAAAAAAAAGTAGTTAAAAAACTAAAAAACCCGACTGAAAAGACTGAAAAGCAAATAACAAGCACATTTTAATAATAATAATAATAATAAGCTTTATTTGTTCTCACAGTATAAAACCTTAAGATTAGTTGGTTACTAATTAACAGTGATCGTGGCTTTATACTTAGTCACAGTACGGATCGCAACTAGCATCTTAGCTAGGTTACAGAGTAACCTGTGTTAAAGATACCAGTCCCATTCCCCTATAAATATTACAACAATGTGAGAAAAACTAAGTAAATAAAATAAAATAGAAATTAAAAACTAAAGGAAAATTTTCTTTGTATGCATGCGCGTGTGAGTGAGAGTTTTGAGATGTGTAAGTGTGGGTGTAATTGGATATGTGTATGTGTATGTGTGTGTGGGTGTCTGTGTGTATTTGTATATGGAAATTATACTATATCATTGTACTTAAGAGGTTTTCCGTTTCTTGGTAGGTCAGCCCCTGAAGCCATTTAGTTATTCGATTTTTGCAATCGCAGCTAGATAGTTGGTAGATAAGGAGTATTTTATTCAATTTATTGTACAGTGCTGGTGCAAGAAAATAACTGAACCTACTGGAATGGGTAAGGTTACTCTTCCTAGTTACACACACTATGTCTTTACGCCTTTTTGAGATTTTTTTGTATGGGGTCGCAGAATGCTGAATTAGGACAGTATTTGCTATGAAGAGTTGCCTTACCGTCAACACTTGACAAATTTTGTAAAGTTCGGCAGTAGGAAACATATAATGTTTGAAGGTGCTCACTTTTAAGATAGCTCTCTGAGCTCTTTCTACTTTTAACAACCTTGTTTTTGGCGCACCGCCCCAGGTCGATATGCAATAACTCAGTAACGATTGACAAAGTGCAAAATAGACCTGTTTTAACAATCGTGCATCAGCTACGTGACGTAGGGTTTTAAAAATATAAATTAGTTTTCTAACTCTGTTTTGTAATAACTCAATGTGGAGTGAGAAAGAAAGACCACTGTCAAGAGTCACGCCAAGATATTTGGTATTGGTCACTTGAGCTAATTTGGGACAGCTACAGCTCTGGTCGTCGGGAACAGAGCACGAATGTGCGACGAGGTATAGGGAGGGTGGGGGTTGGGTAGTTTGACGAAGTGAGAAAGTCATATAATTGGTTTTGTCAATATTGACTGTCAATGAGTTTCTAGCCAACCATTCCTTAATTATATTAAAGCCATATTGGGCTTTGGTATAGACTTCTGGCCATGTGTCGCCACTAAATGAGAGCGCAGTGTCGTCTGCGAACGCCGTTATCTTGGTGTCATTTAACTTAATCTGGCAAAGGTCGTTTAGGTATACGAGGAAGAGTGTCGGCCCGATCACACTCCCCTGCGGAACTCCGTATGTTATTGGCAGCTCATCACTCACATAGTTGTTAATTTTTACACATTGGGTTCGGTTACGTAGATAGTCCTTTAGAATAGATTCACCTCTCACGCCCATTTTTTCCAGCTTATGAAGCAGGAGGGGAGTAGAGACTGTGTCAAACGCCTTAGCCAGATCTAGGAAGATAGTGAGGACCTTTTTCTTTTCATCTAGGTTTTTGACTACATGGTTAGTAAGATTCAGGACTGCGTTAGAGGTGGATCTATTTCGTCTAAAGCCATACTGAGCGGTTGACAATAAGTTCTTGTCTTCCAGAAATTTTATCAGTCGTTTGTTTATTATCCGCTCCAGGATCTTTGAAAGTATAGGCAATACGGCTATCGGACGATAATTCGCGACACAGTCTTTACTCCCACTCTTGTAGATGGGATGGATAAGTGACTTTTTAAGACACGAGGGGAAAGTACTGGTTTCAAGGCAGAGGTTAAAAACATGAGTTATAACGGGGATGAGGAGGTTTTTATATCGCTTTAGGAGAGCTGTAGGAATGTTATCCCATCCCACAGCACAGTCAGATCTTAAAGAGACTAGAATTGATTCAACTTCGCTGCAATCGGTTGGTAAAATAACAAAGGAGCCACAGTAGGACTTGTCGGGGACATGTATCTGGAATTTTGATTGGGGGTTCGGAGGTTTTATTTTGGTTGCGAGGTTTTTGCCAATGTTAGCAAAGTAGTCGTTTACTTGATTAACAGAGTATTCAGGGGATGTAGAAGTGTGTAATAAATCAGTAGATAAAGTTTTAGATTTAACACAGTTAGTTACGCGTTTTATTACCTGCCAGATTCGCTTATTATCGGTGCCAGCGTCTGCTAGCTCCTTACGATCATGGTCTCTCTTAACTTTTTTTAGTATTTTGTGACAAAAATTCCTGTATCTTGTGTATGTTAACTTTAAGATATTATTGTTTGGATTTAGCATGGCTTCTTTATGCATATTATCCCGATTTCTCATGCAACGAAGTAAACCAGGTGTCACCCACGGTTTTAGTATAAGTTTACGGTTCGGTATCTTAACTGTGGTTGAATTATTATCTATAGCACACTTTAGGGTATCAATTAACTGAGCAGCAGCTTGATCTGCGTTTGTTATGCAATAGATCTGGTCAAAATTGATATCGTTCATCTCCAGGTCAAGGGTTTTATAGTTGATTTTATTGAAAATATGGCGATTTGAACCTTTAGAACATTTTCCTTTGTTTCCGAGGCACAGTAGTACACTGTTATGGTCCGTTACAGATGAATCAATTACTAGGGTTAACGCTTCGTATTTTGACTTAAGCATCACGTGGTCCAAGCAATTTGGGCCACGCGTAGGAAACGTATGGGCTGGCAGTAACCCATGACTGGCTATTAGGTTGAGGTACTCTGAGGCATGAGTATCATTTTGGGTATGTACGATATCAATATTGATATCACCAATTATTGTAATATTTTTGAATGAGGATAGTGTATTAAGAACTAAGTCAAGAGAAATTAAAAAGTTTGCCGTATTATTAAAGGAGGGTGATCGGTATATACAGATGATTGCTATATCGTTACCTATTTTTAACACCATACAAGTGCCTTCCATGAAATCTATCTCAGAGACTGTGTGTTCAAGATGATCCTTGAGGTAGACAACTATGCCATCGTTCTGGTTTTTAGGCTTTGTAGTATGATACATTAAGTAACTATCTATGTTAGGTATCGTTACGTTGTTTTTCAGCCAACATTCTGTTAAAATAATCGCTTCACAATCTATGTTAATTCTATGTAAGAGGGTAATAAAACTATGGAAATTGCGATTGATGGATCTTATATTCTGAGTTAGGATTTTAAAGTGTTTATTAGGAATTATTATGGAAGAGTTACAGTCATCTGGCCTACAGCTTTTGCTTAGTGATACAGAAAATGTATCTATACTATTATTTATATTAAAAAAGTTATCGAATTATATAGGCCGGAAGTGGGGTCATTTCATTTATAAACACATCATCATTTAGTAATAAAAAGAGAACGATCTGTATCAAAAGGGATCCGGACCGAGTGGAAGATGGCAGGTGAGTTGATAATATAGTAATGGAGTTGTTTATAGGTAGGTATGAGTAATTTGTGAATATTGTGTACAAGAGTATGTTTGATTGTGTATGCTGATGAATGATTTGTGAGAGGTAAGTGAGGTGTGTAGATTTATGCATATTAAGTTGTTTTCCGAATAATACAGAACTTTTAATCGCTATTAATAAAGTAAAATGTTGGTACAAAAGGCAAAAACATAAATTAAACGCTAATAAAACAGTAAAAAGTTGAATCATAAAACAAAAACATAAAAACATGCAGAAGAGCCAAGTATCAGCAATTACAGGTAGTCAATCTGTGGTGTTAAATTGTTCCAGCTGGGGTAATGTTTTTATGAGTATAGATGAATCACCATCCTCTTTCTTTATTAGGACTTTTCCGTCTGAGATCCAACAATACTTAATTTTGTTACATTTTCTGAGTTCTCGAGCGTGAAAATAAAGTTTCCTTGCGTTAGAGGTCAAGTTTTCCGCCAGGTAGATAGGGCCCTTACCCTCAAGACCTAAGTGACTCATATTCAGTTTATTCGATGGGTTAGTACTATTGTAAGTTTTTACGGCGCTAAGTAGGGTATTTCTTAAAAACAGGTCTGACAATTGGACGATAACAGGTTTCTTGGTGTCGGGTTTTCCAGGAACACGATAAATATCACGCACATTTGAATTGTGGAGCTCAATATTGAGCTTTTTGCAGATATTAGAGACATAGGACAGGAGGTCTTGTTTATTTTCCTTAGCCTTTTTCGGAATATTCCTTAGTTCTATAGTTGTCAATTTGGAACACCTTTGCAGATCTTCTACCTTTTCTTGTAAAGAGATAATGTTGGAATTGTTAATTTTACACTCCTCTTCTAATGACTTTATCTTAACTTGCATCTCGTCTTGTTGTTGAGAACTAAATGTAATGTTCTTTTCGATATTTGATAAGGTATGTTCTATATTATCGTAATTGGTCTTGAAGGAAGCAAGCATTTTACGAATTTCATCTTTGAATTCATCAAAGTCGGCTCTAGTAATTTCCTCTAATCGGCGTTTAATCCGTTGACTCACAAACGCAGAAGGTGGGGGTGTTTTTTCTGAACTTCGAACGTTCAATGCAGGGTCCGAGCCAGACTTGGTAGGCGAGCGAATCATAGTACCAGGCAGTTATAAGTGTGCGGGAGTTAGGTGCGTACAAGGCGGCGGCGCGGCGGTGGTGGCGCGCGAGACAGCGGCGTGTGCGACGAGATCAGCGATATTAGCAGAGTACGTACGTGTGTATCGCGCGGTCACAGAGTCGTGTTCGTGATGCGATGAACGAGCGCTCGTCGGCGACGCGTGTGTGCCAGTATACGCAATGAGTCAGTAAATACAGTACTCACGCGACTCGTTGTGAGCTCCAGCAGCTTTTTGCTCCCCTGATAGTTGGTTTCTTTTTGCAACTATTTTAAATTGATTTTTTGAATTAATATAAAATAATATTTTAATATTTATTAAGCTATGCGGTCACACGTCTGCTCGCTTTCGCGGTCCAAGGGGAAGCAATTTTAAATTAAACAAAACTTGGAAGCAGGCGGGGTTCATTTGAATATTAAATTATGCAATGAAATGAAAATAGAATGGACCCCGCCTGCTTCCAAGTTTATTTAAATGGTCACATTTTCCTTAACGCTATAACGTTAAGAATATTTTGGCAAGGCCACTCCCATATCTGCATACTGAACTAGAACTTACCTACTATGTCCACTTTAATACGAAAATGTATTACTAACAAACAATTAAATTTAAGCTATTTAGAATACTAACTGCCGCACTCAGAGAGCTTTAATGATTACTTAGGCCATCAATTAGTAAAGGTTTTGACAGTTTTGTCATACGTCAGTAAACATTAAATATCTCTGAGAACCGCAGTTAAAGGCATTTATTGTATCCTTTTTCCACTTCTGTCCTTTAAATAGAACCACCAACGATACTCACGACTCATTTACTATTCCATAATACCTATAAACTGTATTATTGATCATAGACACGTGTCTTTTCCCATAATTTTATAAGTTTTTATGCAAAGTTAAAGGTAAGTACTAAAATGCAGGTACTCCTTTGCGCGGTACACATTGAGCCATAAGCTTTGAGCAGCACAATCTGTCACTACTTTGTTATTTTGCTTATATTTTTATCATGGTATGAGCTATTTTGCAAGAGTATACTCCTCTAGATAGATCAATTTTTTTTTTTGGTGGGTGGAAAATCATCAAATAACCCCTCCCGCTCTTGGGCAGAGCGAAAGGGAGTGTCAGACTTCTACTGACTAAAAACCACCCATGTTCCTTCTTAGCCCTTTATGTCGACATAAAGGCCTCGAGGCCACGGTATCTCTTACAACATCCAACCAACTGCGTCTAGAAGATCCATAGAACGGACTGAATGCTGAAAGTGGAGAACCGGGTGTAGAGTAGTTTGGAAAAGGCCTATGTCAAGCAGTGAAGTGCAAATTTATAATCTGAGTTAGTTGAGACGAGTTACGATACTCAAATTTATGTTGGGTGCACTTTTAGCAGGCAGGTCTACTCCACCTTGTTGACTGGCTCATATTATTATCATGACCTGACATATTAGAGCAAACACCACCATCACTTTCAAAATAGACCTTTCAAAGGTGACTGGGACGGGCTGGAAGCTAAAAGTGGAGAATCCGGCGTTGATTTGCAAGTTGGGAGCGGCCCCGACAAATTGAACATCGCTCCTGGTGTCTGAAGCTTGTATCACGCCTGGCTACATCTGTGGGGCAGCTACGGACAAAAAACCCGCCTAGCTAAAAGAGACCTTTTTTATGAAGTATGACGAATTTCCACCTGGTTCTCCGTTCAATACAGCATGCCTCAGAAAGGCATATAATAAATAAAATAAAAATGTAGGTACGTTATTTTTCGCTACTCAAATATCGTTTCCATGGCGAAAGTTTTTTCAGTTTATGGTTTATACTACTTTCTTAAATATGACCTCACCTTTCTGACACTGCTGAGGCACCTTTCTGATGCAGATTGGAAGGTGATTCGTGTCTAAAAACATATGAGTCGAAGAAAGTGGACAATGTATCGCACCATACTGGTAATGAGAAAGGTATGCCATGACATAATAGTGGCTTCGACGTAAGACTTTGTTGTTATGTGTGGCAACTGTCATTGGTATGCATGACAGCTGACAGATGTGTGCAACGTGAGTTTTACTTGCAGTACAAGTTTTGGCAACAACGAATTTATTTGTTAGATGTAATTCCGTCAACTGGATGCAATCTAACCGGGTTCTCACTTCTTGTGATAAGAGTGTCCATGGAGTTTCCTGCCGCTTATTTTCCATGGAGATCTTCACTTTAGAATGGGCACATTGACACGTATGAATTGTGACTAGGACTGCAGTTCATCCTGTTGTATTCGCATTCAAAAGTGTCTGTAATGATCTAATTAAATAAATGAGTGAGCAAAAGATATAAGAAAAAGATTTTGGTATCTATTGACTCACAACTTTCTATCTTATTTATTATGGTCCACGATCCAGCTACTCAAAGAACTTATCATATGAGTGAAACCATGAAATCATCATCATCAGAATATAAAAACAAGATAGATTGTAATCAACATTATAATCATCACAATAGAAAATCTATTCCGTGAGTTGAATGATAACAGAGTGATTTACCCAAGCAAAATCTGCTTGTCTCGCGCACTTTATATTAAACATACAACACCATCTGTGGTTTCACAGTTATACGATAATCATAGCTGTCTGTCGTTCTCAAACCACATCGAAGTAGACAACCAACAAATGAAATCAAACCAAAATGTTCAGCTGTACAGTCAAGAGCAACAATAAATGTTAATACTTGGCAAAGTTCAAACGCGAATATCTCGTGAATCGTGTTACAAGTTTGAAATATGATAAAATATTAGTTGGTTCAAAAATATTAGTTTCGTTACTTTACATAAAAATGAAATTAATACTGTAGGTAAAAATGCTTCTAAACGATGCTTAGTGTACCTACACATATTGGTGCTGGCGACTTAACATCAATGAATATAATTCAGTAGGCATTTGTGTCCCATTCTCGTTATATGAGGCCAAACGAGCGTAATTTTGTGAGTCGTGAGACGCAGAATTTGTGTCGCAGAAATTCTGCTGCAATAAGTTTCATACAAAATTCCTATTTGATTCACACGGTAACGCAAAATGAGTTGTCTGAACACAACACACACAATTTCTGCGACCGAAATTGTGCCACTCACGACTCACATCATTATGCTCGATTGGCCTCACCCTTATTCCACAGAATGAGCAATCCAATCATTAAAAAAATACAATTTATACGTTTCTAAGTGCACGTAGTAGTTGTATCAACATATTGGCGCTGCTGACTGTATCTATGATATGGGTTGTCCCCGGTCGGTGCGTCATATACTGTGGAAATGGTTCCAACAGAGATGTCAATTGATCGGAAATTAACGGAAATATAAAACGTCAGCGCTGAGAAAACCCCGCTTTCAGTGACGAGGAGGGCAGAATAAAAAATAAACAACGCTGACCAACTTGCAACGAGTGAGTCATGAGCTCTTAAATAATATTACGATGCGTTTAAAAATCTTTATATATATAAATCTTCTGTGCATGTGTTTCTAGTTAAACTCCTCCTAAACGTCTGAACCGATTATGATGATTTATTTTGTGTGTGTGTGCATTAGAGAATGGTTTAGATTAACAATAGGATATTTCACCAAAACTAATTGGTCCGCTGTTACATTATCGAAAAATATTGGATACGTGTTTTTTTGTTTTATCAAATCAATAAAAATTGACGAAAATAAAACGTGTCAAAGATCATGAGTGGGGGCTTTTGACGTCACTTTGTGGGTAAAAAGTACTTACCTTGTGACGTCACACGACTTGACACGACATTTCGGACCACCGTATGGTCTTCATTTTTTGTTTTAGTGAAAAAAAGAAAATATACGTGTCCATTAGTTTATAGAAATCTATCTGACGGACTAATTAGATTTTTTTGGTGAAATATCCTATTAAAGTAAAGTTAAAAAAATGTCGGCCGCAAGTATAGGTACTTGACAGGGGAGAACGGAATAATAAAATGTGCTGCGCCAACCCCAAAGTAACACCTCTGTTACCTTAAGAATAAAACATATATAGCGTTGAAGGGATATCAACGCACACCGGTTAGGTATCATATACGACAAACCCGCCACACTATTCCCAAACCACTGTAACTCCTGTAAGCCAGAATCAACAGTGGCGACCAGCACAAGAAAAACGCAGAGACAATGAAGGTCGACGAAGTCCCAGAGAAACGATTTAACTGTCTTGGATCCCGCAACGAAATTAATCAGAAAAGAATAGCGGAGGAGTAGGAAAAACATAATTTCCTCTTCCCTCCATATCAGCAGGAGACAGAACAGAACAAGGCCAATAGGCACACAAGGACGTATACAACTGGGATAAGCCCAGTTGCCTAGCACCACGGATATTAGAAAAAGTAAATGACAGCTTGACTGACGTAATGTCAGATGAAAAGTAAACATTGAAAAATTATTATATTTAATATTTTATTTCAGCTAAAACTAAGATAATTAATAGAATAAGATCGATTGTTAGACTGCTAACATTTATAGTTGTCGGCAAGGTGCGACATAAGATGTAAAAGGACATTTTATAAAAGATGAGAATGATTGATAGTAAAAGTGTAAGTGTGTGTGTGTATTACTGAGTCCTAAGTTTACCAATCCACATATTCTTTTCATCGAAATGATGTACGTGATGGTGGTGGCCAGCGGCGGTCTTGTGGTAGCGGCCCGACTTACGAGCAGTAAGGCGTGGTTTCGAACCCATGCAGGCGCCTCATTTTGTGTATTTCATCACCACTGCTCTCAAACGGTTAAGGAAAACATCGTGAGAATACTCGGCCTATCCTAGAATCAAAAATTCGATAACATGTGACATCTACCAACCCGCGCTGGGTCCGCGTGGTGGATTGTGTCCCAGTAGAGGGAATATTACAGACTGATTATGAAGTACTGAGAACGTGGTACTTGTTTATGCATTACTAAGAATCTCTTTCACCCTCCACTTCAGAATCATTAACTTGATTATGATATATTTCTAGAAACGTAGCCAACTGGCCATGTCATTTCATTGTTATTAAGCCGCTTGTACTCCAGTCAGTCTCTAGGATAGTCACTCACATCACCTTTAATACAGTTGTCCACAGAAGAGCAAACAATGTAAACAACGTACCATAGCAATTGACAAGACAATGACCGCGACCATGAAAGTTGTCATCATTATATTAATTTCAGTGTATCTTCAACATTGTAAATAATATATAGAGTTCCTTTGATAGAATGTACAAGGTTTGTAATATCAAAACAAAAGAAAGTCGTCGTCAAGCGATATACAGTCTGTGAACGACTAGACGAAACTGATAACAAGTTCTGTTTGGGCAAGTTACTAGTATGACTAGATAAAATATGAATTTACATGGCTAGCTAGTATCTTAATTCTTACACAACAAAAACGATAGCAAAAGTTCCCGGCTTGTCCACCAGCGGTTGACAGTGTCACGTTTTTTTTTTAATATTCTCGCGGCAGACCGCTGATGTATAGCGGCTCAATTTTAAACAATGAGTATTATCGTTGTCCACCAATGACGGACAGCAACTTAACTTCTTTTTTTTATTACTTTATGGCAGAGCGAATCGAGAATTTATTCTTTTACGTTATTTCTAGAAAATATATTTCACTGATGGACAGCCTGTTGGTGACCACCGGGAATCATCGAACGAAAGGGCCTTTGTTACCCAGTAAATAAGATGGGCTATGGAGTTCAGATGTCGTTCCATAAAAAAATACTTATATTCAGCTGCATGTGAGACTAAAGCAGTCGGAAACAACATAATTATGATAAAGTTGACGTTCGAAAAGATCTTACAACAGTGTACAAAACAAGTATGTAATTATTATTCTTTAAAATATCGTACAATACCGACATTGCCGCATGCATAAGTAATACATTTTTGTTTTAATTTTAACAAATAATGTTTGTCCAACTGCAACGATTGCTCTTGTCACTTACATAGCTTATGATAAGCTGCCACATTCATAACGCCATATTAACTTATGGTAATATTCGTACATATTAAAAACAGAATATTTATCGTGACATTTAAAATTTTGGATAGACACATCATGACATGACATCGCAAAAATAATTGTTTCGGGAACAATTATTTGTAATTACTGCTGATCTACTGTTTTTTGGTCAAGATGCTTACCGACAAAAAAAATATGGCCGAACATTTTATAAATTGATTTATAAAATTATCTTCAAGTCGCACAAAATAATTCTGACCCTAGTTGACCCAGTTAAAATAAACTTTTTACTACAAAAAATAGTAAAAACAAAGAAAACATCCGGACAAAGGATTTCGTTCGGAAACACTAAAAACTTGGATAATGTAAGAAAAGTTTTTACTATTTGTTTTGGAACTCCCACCACGTCTTTTCCTGATTAAAATAGTCGTATAGACGTAGCCGAGTCTATGTTTTATGGCCTATCAATATAAACTTTCCTTTGTTGTCTATGCGTGGGGCCCGAAAACCGAAATATCAAAAAAATATATACTAGGTAGGTACTGGCGGACCTGGCAGACGTCGTCGCAGATGTTTACTGACTTAAAAAAATGAAATTCTAATTAGTCCGTCTGTTAGATTATCGAAAATTATTGGATACGCATTTTTTGTTTTATCAAATCAATAAAAATTGACGAAGATAAAACGCGTCAAAGATTTGAGTGGGGGTAGGTGACGTCACTGACCGCTAAAAAATGCCATCCTAATGTCTTAAAGTATGACGTCACACGAGTTTTCAAAGCACTGTATCGTCTTCATTGTTTTCTTACGTGAAAAAAGAAAAAATACATGTTCAATATTTTTTGGTAATCTATATGACGGACTAATTCGATTTTTTTTGTTAACATACCTATTGTGAATATAAAACCATTCTTGAATTCACTGCACATACAATAAATTTCATCCAAATCGGTCAAGCTGTTAAGGAGGAGTTCAGTGACAAACACACGTACGATACAGTGTAACTGGATCCGGACCCTCCATAGCAAATTCACATATTATTATAGAGGAAGTAATTTGTTAATTATAGACCTTACTTTCCCTAGCGAAAGTTTTATAGTTTAAAAATTGTGACTTCTACCAACCCGAACTGGTCTCGCGTGATGGATTACAGCCCATTCTCTCTCAGGGATTGTTTACGGAGGCGCAGGGCGTCGGGCGGCGCGTGCAGAAGGCTTGTCGTATTTTATTGAGAGGCGGGTCCACTGCAGTAAACGCTGCATTTTAAACTAACCGGCGAAAAATCGCTTCTCGTAAAATCGTCGTTTGAAATCCTTACCGTTTTCATACATCGCCAATGTGCTTGAATTAAAAACGCAAACGCGACGTCCCGCGTCTCCATAAATGAGGCTTCACAGAGAGACCAGCCCAGCCTGAGACACACACATAGCCTGGCCTGTGTCTCAGCAGTGGTGACATTATACCTAATCCTATAATATGTAGCATAATCATCCGATTATGCTAAGTTATAAATTCTGCACCGTGCTATGAAATTATCTTTTCCAGAAGTAACCTCGTATTTTGTATAATCCGTCGAAACATGATTAAACAAAGTCTTGTAATCTGTCAAACATACTCAGAACCATTTGTAATCGTAAATTCTTTGTTTTATCTCGAACATTATCTTAGTTTGACCTTTTGTTTAGACGAACTCTGTTAACTTTTAGTCAACCGAGTCATTCGAAATATCAACTTTAGACAATTATAATCTTTTTAATGAGTACCTACCTATTTATACCTTCCAGGTTTTAACCAGGTTTAATAAAATTATTTCTTTGTTAGACGTAAGGAAAGTTTCGGAAGAATCCAACGGAAACATACGATTACTACTGGTCACTGCTATAGTATAAGGTGTAAAGGACCCTTCAAGGAACCTTTAACCAAGCACATCAAACTAAGTAACTCCTCGAACCTAAAATTATTGCTGCATGGGAAACGAATTTTTTTTAAGGTAGAGATAATCACGTTTTACGGTAATTCTTAATGTGGCATACTCATAACATTGCAGATGGACGCATGGAATAGATTTAAAGTAAACTTATAACATTTGCATTTTTAAAGATTTAATGTGTGAACTTTGACTTCTATGGGAGTATGTACCGCAATCCTGGCTTGTCCTTTATCGGAACAAGCTCGGATTTTAAATAAATTAGCAGCTTTTGTTTTTAAATAGCTATTTGTTAGTTCAAGTATTATTGTTAATCTTATAGGGCAACGTTATCGCTCATCGATAAAATCCTTTAGGTACATAAAGAAAAAAAAAACTTTGACCTCACCTCTTGTAATTAGAAGGTTCCCAGCTATGGTCTAGCTAGAACAAAAAGTAATATCACAATGACGGGGAGAAAAGTACCTTTCAGTTTCGCTAAGGGTACTTTCCTACCCATTTACTCATTCATACAAGTGTCCTTATGTTAATATAAACAGTTCTATGCCTCTATTGTGTTCACTTTATCCATTGCCGTTACCACTTTATTTCATTGTACAGTAACACGCACATTTCAAATAACAAAGTGGCTTGAAGGCAAGTGATTTTACTGATTACGAAACGTTTGTCCGACATTAAAATGTCTCTTGTTGCCCTTGGCTTTAGCGTGCAGAGTCCTAAAACACGATGACATATCGTTATACAAATGAAATAAGGGGCAAGTAAATAACAATTTAATGATCTTAAGTAATTTCATAAAAGCCATAGTTGATGTATATTACGATAAGAAAATCCTAATTTGTTTGCGAGATGACTGCCTTGTTGGTTCAGTGGTTGCAAATGCGACTGTTGAGCGTGAGGTCTTGGTTTCGCTTTGGGTTGGGCAAAGTGTCATCAAGTTTTTTTCAACAGGGATTTCTCAGTAGCAGTTGGCGTCTAAATTCGTGCACATTATTTTGATGGCAATATAATATGCTTACCTCCTATTAAATGGATCTCTGCCTATCCCTTCATAGATAACATGCGTGATTGTTTGTTTTGTTTGTTACTTTCACACATTCACCCATTGTTCAAAAATCTCAATCAACTCGATTTTCTATGACTGCGCTATTGTTAATCAATAACACGGCTCGGACTTACTTACCTAAGTAGGTACTACTTAAACACCATGAAATTTAAATAGTTGTTTTCCCGCGGCTGAACAACTTGCCATATGGAATACTTTCAAAGTGTGGAGTTAAAGTAAAAAAATAAGGATGTTTTTGTTTTAAAATAATTTTTAAAATATTCATTAACTCGAAAACATGAGAATCAAAAGTAAACACTAAACGTAACTTGTAGGTATTACTCGAATCGCACGTACTTACCTAAAAGTATAAAGGGAAAATTTTAATAACTTGTAGGGTTAAACGCGTTATTATTCTAAGGGATTAACCTTATTATTCTCAAGAATAAGTGAGCAGCTTATTGAGAAGCACGCGGGTAACGGCACTCGGCTTGCGCCTAGCGTAGGTATCGGGAGGTACCTACTATTGGTCCGTGGTAGCTTTCGAGTTTTGTTTTTCACAATGGTTTATCTGCCATTTTTGGTTTCTAATATTTTGTTGGTTTTTAAAACGATTGTATTACCACGACAAAACCATTTCGCTGCGGGAAAACAACGATTTATATTTCACGGTGTATAAGTCATCTGGAGCCATCCGTCGGGCGTCCTTAGACTTTCTTTTCAGTTACCATAATAGAATTGTAATTCACAATCATCATCTTTCTATGTCATTGTCCTAGTCTACCAGGGGTTGGCACAACACGTGTTCTTCTATCATTCTCCCCTGTGACGTCACGGTATCATATAATTATATGCCTATCTCTTTTGTAATTGTATTGTCATTGATCACACAATCCACCAATCTTTTTGGCAAACTCTTTCCTCTCCATCCATCAATATTCAGATCCATCGCTCTTTTATTCACATGTGAAGATCTATAATTCATTTACCAACAAAATGAAGTGTAATTAACAACCATATTTTTGAGTAGGTGGTAACACTGAGTAGGTGGCACTGGGCCCGCGTGGTGGATCATAGCCCATCCATCTCCTAGAGAGGAGGCCTGAGTCCCTGCAGTGGGAACATTATAGGCTGATGATAATGATGAATGTCAGGTAAAGAGGAGCTCGTGCCTTGATAATCTCCTGTTTAAGTTGCGCTTGCCTGGCTTAGCGTGCTTTCCGAGCACGCTAAGCCGTTGGATACGGTTTCTATTTGTTGGTCTTTGACATCGTAACAGAGAGTTAGTGAGTCCGAAAGTCTGAAAACCAGTCTTACCAAGGGCTATCATATTACACAGTGCTAACTTAGTTGTAGAGGTTGTTATTCCATCTACACTATAATATTATAAAGAGGAAATATTTGTTTGTTTGTAACGAATGGGCTCCGAAACTACTGGACCGATTTGAAAAATTCTTTCACCGTTGGGAAGCTACACTACCCCTGGGTGACATAGGCTACTTTTTTATCCCTAAATTCCCACGAGAACGGGAACTACGCGGGTGAAACCGCGTGACGTCCGCTAGTGTAAAATAATGGAGCTCTGTTGTATCTGGTTAGACACTTAGACAGTAAGACGACCCCAACATAGATGGGAAAAGGTTAGGAACATGTTTTCCAGTTATGTCCGGGTCTACGAGAGAATCAAAACAATTCGAAGTAACTCCGATGAATGAACCCTTATCACACCAAACTTTGGTCATTCATATTATCAATAACATAATAATGAAATAATGTTTATCTAACTCTTGACTAACAAGAGTCGGCCACTAATGATAATGACGTAGAAACGGAAGCTGGGTTCATAAGTGAAACTGATTAACTTTATCTATCACTAGAATCTAACACCCATATTTATAGTGGCGACTAAGTCCATTTTTATGTTTAATCGAGGGACACTGTGATAGCCACTGACATTTGAAAAGGTATGCACTGCTTTTTTATGTCAACTACCCTATTCTACATTCCTAACACTCACTACTCAACAAACTCTGAAAGATTTAAATGAAAGTTTCTAATTTATTACTTCTAATTGTAAAATTCTTCCACTTGACCACGTCAGAATAATATCTATTGTTGAATTGGCAATATGAACAGCTTGGAGTACAGTGGCGTAAATAAGGTACCCAGGGCCCCGAGTCTGCTATTCAATAGTGTCAGAATGATCTATCACTGATCTCATAATTGTTGATTTTGACAAGTTTGGTGTTGTCATAATCAACAATTATGAGATCAATGATAGACCATTCTGACACTATTGAATAGCAGAGTCGGGGCCCAGGTGTATGAATGTGGAGACATTCATACATTTGGTCACGCCGGTTGCGGTTGCGAGTACTATTACTACCAGGAAGTAACCCGTAATGAAACCATAGGATGAATACATTGACCGAGCTCTCTCTAATGATCGCGTGATTCAGTATCAAGTGCTGCTTTCTTGTCGAGAGCAGTTTGTTGTACTCGCATGCGTCATTAATTTGAATAGGCACTCACACACACACTAAGCATTACTTGAACAGAAAACAGAATGAAAGTATATAAAACCGGCCAAGTGCATGTCGGAACACGCACAATGTAGGGTTCCGTAGTGGCCCATCAAAGTATGTGAGCTTTCTGAACTGATTAACCACCCTGCCTACCTGCTTCCGAACGATGATTTTTATTGTAAAAATAAAACAAACTTACATTTGCGGTTTTAAGACCTGCGCTCCCATACATTATGTATAAGAAAATATTTCATACAAGTACATTTTATTATTTGGTTGACTATGACTTGTAAACTTGTAAAGCCGACATAGCTGTGATAGTTTTCCTTCTGTTTTCGTTGCATATGCTACTGCCATGAATTTTTTCACACGCCCAAACACGACCCGTATAGGTGGTTTAGGTTGCCACTCTTGAGTCTAACAAAAATTTGAACTTTTCAAAGCTTAATATTTTACAAACGAATCCCTTATTTTTTGGGTTGTGTAAAATCATCGAATAACCCCTCCCGCTCTTGGACAGAGCGAAAGGGAGTGTCAGACTTCGACGGACTAAAAACCACCCATGTTCCTTCTTAGCCTTATATGTCAAGACTCTTACAACATCCCGCAGCCCACAAATGAATCCCATAATCGAAAATCTGTTTGAGCAAACTCGAATTGTTTTTTGAAGACCCATCCAACAAAATCCCACACAATGGACTTTGCGAGAAAAAAATCATCCCCGTTTTAATGTGTACTGGTGGATACCCTAAAACAAAATGTTTTACTTTAACACTTTGTCGGCGTATTCATTCCAAATTACAGCTTTCTAGTACTAAGATTCTTTGAGATATAGTGCGGACGGAGGAACAGACCGACAGACAGACAGGGCGAAACTATAAGGGTTCCATATTGACAACGGAACCCTAAAAATGGAAGTGAAACATATTATTATTAATGTTTGTCGTAAGTAGGTAAACTAACATGTATATTAATTAAAAGCTAGTAAATAAACTAACAAGAAACTATAAAAGGGCATCAAAAACTGCACCTCAACGCTGTCAGCCGGTAATGTGCCCAAAAGACTGGCGGCATTGCCATGTTGTATTGCAATATTTAGCCTCTGGCCTCTGGGTAAAACCCAGCCCAGGTAAAACGACATGTTCTGGACTCGAGAACATGCAACGTCCATCAAGCGACAAGATGCCAGCGTAGTTGATTATGGCCCACTTCTTTTCACCGAGAGGTTTGTGGGTGCAGTGGCAACATTATGCAATGCTTATCATTTGGTAATTCCAAAACACCATCATATTTTGCCATAAAAAATTAAATCCCCGAAGGGTCAGAGCAAAGGCGTACCTATTAATGCATCCACCTTTCACCTGATGATTAGCCTTTAGCTACTGAGGTGGATTTAATTTCACGTAATCAGCACAGCCGTTGACAGCCTCCACGTAACTAAACTCGAAGGTACTAACTAGAAGGTACGCGTGTGTAGTGCACGAGGGAGGAGCGTCGTTCAACAATTTTACTTTCTGAAGGCCTGAGAGGCCCCTACGTCAGTAGTTAAAGGTTAATATGGGGCAAGCTTATTACTATCAGCCAGAATCCAATCTAGAATCCGTGGGTGCTACAGACAAATTCCTAATCGAAAAGTCCAATAACATTTTGACACACTCTGAAATTCAACACAGGACCTCATAATTATTTAGCGTCGCATTACCTTGCGACCACTAGAAACACGGGTTTGCATTTATACTCCGTGAAATATTGACTTATTTTCATTATCAACAAATAGCAATCTCGTATCAGTTTAGATAAATCGTTTCACAGTCTCCGGGCACTCAGTCCGTATCATTTCTTCAAATCTCATTTTAATCAACAATATGGCCTCTCATGTAAGAAATCCTACAATATTTGGACTGGATCTCAGAGGCGGTATCCCAAAGGAATTTCTCGAAAAAGATTTCAGAAGGCTTGTGAAAGTATATTTATAAAGAAATAATCTCAAGGGCGCAAATGGGATAGGTCCTTTTGAAATGGAGTAACGTTGTATCGAAATTGTTGTTTGTTTATAGTAGCATAATAAGTTACTAGCCTTGACCTGCCAACTGTGTCAGCGACAGGAATTGAAAGGGTTATAAATAGGTAATATTTTTATGAAGAAACTATAAACTGTCAAAATTCAAATGGCAATCGCTTGCAGTGTTTCTACGATGGAGAAAATAAACAAAAACTACTTAACTAAAACCACAGTAAGGTAGCTATTGAAGTTAAATTGAAGTAACTTCTGTACATACATAGGCAACTACGTAAATATGTTTTTACAATGCTAACTTTGCTTGAGTAACTTCTCATAAATTAATTTAACTAGAGCGAAGATTCAGCGTCTTTGATTGTCGACCTACACTGAAATAATTTAATCCAAAAGTGTTTTTTTTTTCATATTTATCGTCCTACTTAAGCCAATGATGCGTATATCCCCCTACCACTAAACATAGCTATTACCCAGACTACACCATCATTATTAAAGAGATCCGTTCATTTATTTCATCTTGCTATTCTCGCTTCGCCTCGCCTCGTTCTCGCCTCTAACCAAAGAATTCCACCAACCATTTACTAAATTTCCCTGATTAAACGTTCTCACTAACCATTTAGAGGCGTTCACAACAGTAATTACTGTGGTTCCAACACGAATTTCACTCAATTACTAATTAAACTGAAGAACTGTAGACGACACGCGACACCAACAAGAAAAAAAATACGAAACCGTAGGATTTTCACGCGATGGAGGAAAAACCGGTGTACGGAATAATTTATACCGTTCATTTTTACTTTGGTTTTCTTTGATCATTTAATTTGTTAATTTTGGCCTACTTTTTCATGTTGTTCTCTGTTTTGGAAACAGAAACGATGTAGTATCCTACATACGTTTATGTGTATAAAATTATAATTATGTATGTCGTACAAGTAAGACTTTGGGGCCACTGACTTACTATTATGATAATAATAACACGTTGTTAGCATTTTTGTCATATCTATTATTGGAATCAAATATAACAGCTCACAACTTAGGACCCAGTAATATTAATGACAAATAATATCCGTGGTGCTAGGCAACTGGGCCTATCCCAGTTGTATACGTCCATGTGTGCCTATTGGCCTTGTTCTGTTCTATCTCCTGCTGATATGGAGGGAAGTGGAAATTATGTTTTTCCTACTCCTCCGCTATTCTTTTCTGATTAATTTCGTTGCGGGATTCAAGACAGTTAAATAGTTTCTCTGGGACTACGTCGGGCTTCATTGTCTCGGCGCTTTTCTTGTGGTCGCCACTGTTGATTCTGGCTTATAGGAGTAACCGTGGTTTGGGAATATTGTGGTGGGCTAGTCATTCCTAATACTTACAATCACACAACATGACTCACGCTTAGTTTAAAAGTGATAAGCAGAAACTACAACGCCAACTATCTACGATTCTTTCATACTCCTCCTAACGTGATTTATTAATATAATAATGTTCTTCTTAGCGTGTCGATGGCAATTCAGGTGACAAGAAGATTTACGTACGGTTTTGTTACGTCCGAATAACTTTACGATTTATGTATTATGCGCAAGCCAACGAGTGGTTCAAGCAGTTGATGAGGTGGGCTCTAGTCATCATAAAGGGGTGTTACTGTTACCCATCATTAAGACTATAGCCATCTCGCTAACTAAACCCACATGCAGCTAACATAAAATTCGATAAGTGTACAAGAAAAAATCGAAGGACGGTGATTTTTGTCGTGAACTAGCAACAGACATGCATAATATGAGTAGACAAATGATTATACTAAAGCGTTCATTTAAGGTCGTCGGTCTGGTCATAGACGCACTGTTGTGAGAAGTATGCTCCTGGCCTTTGTGAAGAATATCACCAATAATGTCAGTTAATGTACTTTCAGAGGAGAGCAGCGCTGACACAATGGTGCCTCAAACTACAAGCACGAGAAGTGGATTCGAACCCAGGCGACGTATCACTTTGTGTAATTTTTTTCGTCACCAGTGGTCTCGAAACTGGGAAGGAAAATTTCGTGAGGAGACAGGCGTTTCCTAGAACCAAAAATTTGAAGACATGTGAGATCTACTAACCCGCACTGGATCCGCGTGGTGAATTCTAGCGCATTCCCTTTCATGGAGAGGCGGTCTGTGTCCCAGCTGTGGGAAAATTATAGGCTGATGATGATGAATGACCTTCTAGGGTCTATCCCCGTCTTTAGTTTTGCCTGACATCTCATCAGTACGTAGGTTTAGTACGTTGCCAATGCCTTGTAGAAGAAAGATTCATTCTTCAAGAGTAGATTCTTGTCGTGATCGCATTAGTTAAGAGACGAGTATTTCCTTGTATTCATTAAAATGCAGAGAATAGCTGTGATTACTGTCGAGATTTATTATCATACATCTTATAATCTTTTGAATTTGCATATTACATGGGGACTTAATGACGCTAATAAAGATAAGCTCACAAAAGATAATCCAACCAAGTGTCTATCTTTTGTGAATAAATAAGTAATTTTCCCATTAAGATCTCTTTTGACTCAAAGACTTTCAGTTGAAGGACTTAGGTTAGGTACGTAGATACTGGAAACAGACAGAGGTACAGGGTACTTGAGATGCTAGGTAAAAAATAATGGACATGTATTTTTTGGCGCATTAATTTGATTTTGTTGGTGAAATATCCTATTCTAGTACAAAAGTAAAATTATGTATTTTGACAAGAGCATTCTAGTGGCTTGCGTCTGAAATTGTTCACAAGTGGCATTAATCTGGAAAAAGGTAACACAATTTTTTTTTCGGTTTTGGTACAGATTGACTTGACTAGATTTTGAACATTGAAATTGCAGGAGTTAGATTTTTGATATTGGAGTTAAGTAGATACTTATAAAATATATCGAATGGTGTTACAAACTTTGTTAAACTAGCAAGATACATGAAAGGGAAGGAAAACAACTGCAGAAAATAAATAATTTAGCTATTTATTTGAAAATGGGTGTACATTGATGAATATAATATAATAGCCGTTTTTTTTTTTCGTATTCTCGCAATTACATTTAAACCAAAGAACAAGGTATCCAACAGAACGCTACCAAAAAAATCTATCTGACGGACTAATTAGATTTTATTTGTTAGATAATTTTAATGTTAGATATTTAACAAAAAAAATGTAATTACTCCGTCAGATTGATTTTCAAAAAATATTGGACACATCTTTTTTTCTTTTTTCACGTAAGCAAACAATGAAGACGTTACAGTGCTTTGAAACTCGTGTGACGTCATATTCTTAGACATTAGTACGAGTATGAAATTTTTTAGCGGTCAGTGACGTCACAGGCACAAACATTGACGAAGATAAAGCGCGTTAAATATTTGATACGCTTAATCTTCGTAATTTTTTATTGATTTGATAAAACAAAAAATACGTATCCAATATTTTTCGATAATCTAACAGACGGACTAATTAGATTTTTTTTAGTTAGGAAACCCTTTTTCTAATCGAATCACTGGAATTATGTCTTATTCGAAAACACTTCTACAATAATCTTCGTGAGAAAATCTGTCTCCTATAAAATGTAAACGTTATTCTCCTCGCGGTCAGGCCAAGGGTATTTAAAGCCAATCGGGACAGATGTCCTGAGCAGCGAGGACCATCCACTGGAGTGGAAGGGCCCTTGGAGCGAGGCCGCCTGAACTCACCTTGTACCGTGTTTAAGTTATTGAAAGTTTTATAGCTATAGTATACTAGCTGATGCCCGCGACTTCGTTCCCGGGGAAATTTTGATGTGTGACCAAACAAAATGTTAAGGGTGGACAACCCTTATCACTTAGAGGTATGAAAAAATAGATAGTAACCGATTCCCAGAGCTACTGAATTTGTAAATACTAGTATTTTAGGTTATAACTTTACTTAATTATTACCTCCCTTTTACTAATCAAAGCATCCACTAGCACAATGTTTTAAGAGTGCTACATTGAGTTTTACTGGATAATGAGATTTTTGTACCCAAAAAAAAAAGTCGTTTACCAGCAAACATTTTTGCGTAGGGGTACTTAGTTTGATGTACAGAATGCTTGGTTGACGTATGTGTGAAGGGTTAATTTACACCCTGTATAGAGAAAAGATATAAGATACATAGATTTTGCATTTATTAGAAGGGTTCGTTTAGTAGTGGCGTGCATTTGTTGTTCCGTGATTCGGAGTCTTGTGCATTCGTTGTAGCGGTGTGCGTCGCTGCGTGCTTTCGTGCTCGCTGTTCTCGTTGTTGCTGGCATTCGGCGGCGTGTGATTCGGCGTGGTGGCTTTCGGAATGACGTATTGCACTCGTAGTTTTGTTTTTATGAATTGTTCTTCTGACATTCAAAAGTGCCTATAAAGGTTTAATTGAAATAAATGCTTTGATTTGAGTTTGAGTTACAGTTAGTCGGTGGCTAGAAACTCTAACAACCAGTCCTAAAAAGAGGTACCGTTTTACCTAGTACTAACTGGGTTGTATAGGTCAGTTAGGCAGTCATCATTATCATTACCATCATCAGCCACCCACAGCAGGGACTCAAGCTTCTTCTAAGAGAGGGATGGGCTATAATCCACCACGCGGGCCCAGTGCAGCTTGCTAGTTTCATACATGTCACATGTCTTCGAATTTTTTGCTAAGACATGACGGTTTCCTCACGATGTCCCTTCACTGTTTTGAGAGCGTCAGTGATAAATAAATTACACAAAGTGGAGCGCCTGCCTGGGTTCGAATCCACGACTTACTGTTCATAAGTCGGGGCCTCCACCACTGGGCCACCGCTGCTCTGGCAGTCACTCCATGTAAAATATTGATATTCTGCTGCATCCGGTTAGATTGGAAGACGACTCCAATATAGTTGGGATAAGGTTAATCCAATGATAAGTTTTAGGGCTCATCTCGTTGGTCTAGTGATTGTAAGTGTGACTGTTGAGTAAGTGCTTCTGGGTTTCGATTCCCAAAAGTATTATTGGGTATTTCCACAAAAAAATCTCAGTAGCAGCCATGGGGTCTGGCTCTGTGCCCGATTGATGGCAATAAGCTCGTCCCCTATTACATGTGACTTTAACATAACTGGCAAAATGTGGGTGTCCTATTTAGTATACCTCCGCCGAACCGTTTAAGGGCTCGTTTACGGAGACGCGTGCAATTTTATTTTTTTTACTGAGAGGCGCGTTCACCGCAACGAACACTGCGTTTTAAAGTTACGATCGAAAAATCGCTTCTTGTAAAATCGTCGTTTGAAATCGGTACCGTTTTCATACATCGCCATGTGCTTGAATCAAACGGTTTCGGCCGTCTACGAAACCGTAGTTTCGTAACTGGTTTCGATGAAGGAACAACGCACAACGCGCCGCGCGGCGCCCCGCGTCTCTGTAAATGAGGCCTGAGGGAGGATTACACGCGTGACCAGACTTTTGAAAAAACTTAGACATCTATTTGTGAATGGCAATATCTTACGATCACCTGCACAATAGGTATATCTACAATACTTATAAAGTGCACTTATGTAGTTTAATTACATAAGTACACTTATGTAATTACACCTTTTGATTGCACCGTCATGAAAATCAATCGACACCCGATTTAGGGTCCTTTCACACCGACCGGCTCGGAGAGGAGATTTTTATCAAGTTTAAAACTGAGTTTTGAATCATTGTAATAAGATTTATTTTACAAAGGTTGTGGAAATAGATAGTTTAGGATATAATCACTCAGCTCACTCAGCTAAGTTAACAATCCAGTAACAATTCCCAAGTTGGTTAGTTCATTTAGAAATCTGTATTCAGTGTCCATTACCGGGTCTATGAGAAACATGGAGTCTATTCTCTAGGGTGATCTAACAGCTTTAAATGAAACATTTAAGATAGTACATTAAAGGGCTTAATATCATTAATTCAGCCAGTTTGTCAATGAACATTTTGGTGGCATGTCTGAAGAGGAAAAAGAAACAATGCTGCGCTGACCCAAATAAATATTGGGTTAAAGGCTGGCGAGTGATGATGTCATTATCTGTATTTTTTTGTGAAGTAAATACCTATCAGAAATCTGCTGGACTTTCCTATAATGTTGGGGTTACAGGAATATGAAAACAGGATGTAAAGTTCTTCATTCCCCGATAAGGGAAGATCCTCAGACCAGACGGGTGTATCCATTGGTGGTGGACTACTTCTTAACAGTATTGCTGTCGGGTTTTTCTATCTATATATAATCATAAATCGCTGATAACTTTAGTAGCGCGATTCAACGCATTTAGTTTCAAATATAATATTTTAATCATGTATGAGATTCGTCAATAGTCGCTCCATTTGTAAAATACTCCTATTCAGCTGCATCGGGTTAGACTGCAAGCCGACCTCAACATAATAACCTCCTTCTTTTGGGCTTCCCCGCAGTCGGGTAAGAAATCCAAGCATAATAATATGATGGCAAGCTGTCCTTTATTTATTTTTTTTTAATTTTTGTTTTCACATTCAGCCAAAGATTAAACTGCAGTTAAAAACACCCTCGTGATAACTATGTAAATATTTCGTGCATCAGATGCTACAAATAGCTGAACTTTCCAACTGAAGTTTAGCTTAATTTGCATTTTGGTTTCAGCATCAAATTTGTACTTGAGCATAAATATAGAGCATTCTAAAATACGTGTTTTGCTGTTTCTTTATGTAAATATTCAGTATGGCTTGTTTTTATAATTTTTATCCGTATAATAACGATTGCAATAAATTTGACACCCTTTGTACTGACTACTAGAAATAATTTCTAACCAACCTATTTACTCTTCTCATTCTAAGGTATCTAACTACTTTATTAGAAAAACTTGTTGGTTTATCTACTTAGTGGTCGTAAGTGAAAATGCGAGCGGAGGGACTCTAAGTTCGTATCCCTTGTCAGTCAACGCGTTAGGACCTCTGTCAGTAATAGCCTGGGGTTTGAATTGCTACCGGCAATAGCATCATTTAAATAACATGGGACTTATGCCAAAATTGGTGGAAAGTAAGGTAAAAATAAATAGTGTAAAAATACCCTTAACAAAGCCAAAGGGATCTTTTTTTTCTGGACCATACCTGGTTCGCGATAAACTCGAAAACTACAGCACCGATTTTCATGTTGTTTTCACCAATAGTGGTTCTCGAAGAAATTTTTAGTATATAAATTGACGTAGGCGAAGCCGCGGGCATCATAATATTTCTTTTTAAATACTAAATTTTAGAGCAAGTCATATCTTAACTTTAATTACCTCAAAGCAATAATTTTTGCCTCAAATAAACTTTACCTATCTCCTATCTAATAAATTAGAGGGTAAGTCCCTCTAATTGAGGACGATGATATCATAAAATTGGTATTAAATTCAAGTTATAACATATTTGTCGCTCATCATAAAATGAGAATTTAAGTCTGTGAATATACTGACACTGCCATTGAGCAGACCAATAAACAATGAAAATGCATTGTAAATAGTTAGTACATTACGCTGTGCGTTTTGTGGTTTATTTATTTCATTGCTCTCAAAAGAGAGCAGCAGTATCCAATGGCAGCCCCGTCTTACGAGTAGTAAGTATTACTTTGTGTACCTAATTAATTTTCCTAGCACCACCACTGCTCTCAATACGTTGAAGAAAAACTTCGTGAGGAACCCACCATGTCCTAAAAAAACCGGCCAAGTGCGTGTCGGACCAAGCACAATGTAAAAAAAAATTTTCAGTTCACATTAAAGTAGGTATGATTTTTTTTCTTTCAAATCTCATAGTGAGTTCACATATTTTTATGAAGTTACGCCGACAAAGTGCATAAGTAAAATATCGAAAAAAAAAATTTTCAGTTCACATTAAAGTAGGTATGATTTATTTTTATTTTATTGTAGAAAAAAAATCATACCTACTTTAATGTGAACTGAAAATTTTTTTTTTCGATATTTTACTTATGCACTTTGTCGGCGTAACTCATTTGTATATTCATGCCAAATTATACTTTTCTAATACTAAGAGTCTTTGAGATATAGTGCGGACGAACAGACAGACAGACGGACATGGCGAAACTTTAAGGGTTCCATATTGACTACGGAGCCCTAATAATTGAAAGACATGTAAACAATACCAACCCGCACATGGGCCACATGGTGGATTATGGTCACAAAACCCCTGGCCCTTTCATAGTGAAGGGGATCTGTAACCCAGCAGTTGGAAAGTGTATTGGCCTTATATCTACACTCAGTGCACAAAGGCACGAGCGCGCAGTGTGAACGAGACGTAATTTGTATGGACGATTTTAAAATGAAAATTACTTATTACACTTATACTTCGTGACAAGAGGGCTGACTCTTTCTGTGGCCACAGAATAGCATTTCCATTTAACGTTCTGCCAGTGTTCTGGGAACGTTTCCGGACGTCAGCGAGGCGCCTAAACGCACTGTTGTTCAAGTTCGTTCGTATATATTTTTTTTAATTAGTATAGGTACCTCATTCCCTCTCGTATAAAAAAACCAACATGCAATATTGAACCAACATGCTATAAATCGCTCGACTAACAAATCGTACGTATGTTATATACACTGCGCGCTCGTACAAGGGAATCTGATAGATCTCTGATGCAAGAAGTTATTAGACCTCATAGAATATTTGTTATTACAATCTAATTCCTTTCTATCTGAGATCAGAATTTCCGGGTTCTTTTAAATACTTACTATGGTTGCTGAATAAAGCTAAACCAGTGTACACAAGCAAGAAGCAATAATAGGGATGTTTATTGACTTAAAATAATGTGATTCTAATTAGTCCGTCTGTTAGATTATCGAAAAATATTAGATACGTATTTTTTTTTTCATCAAATCAATAAAAAATTACCAGTCTAGACTCTCCTATTAATATACATTTTATATAGACTTATGCAAATAACCTCAGTGGGAAGTAAAGGCCATCTGCTATAGATGGTGATCATGATGAAGAAAAAGTCCAAATAAGTACGAAGAGTAGATAACTGGGTACCAACACAATATAATAAAAATATTGGTAACTAGCGGACGTCACGCGGTTTCACCCGCATAGTTCCCGTTCCCGTGGGAATACAGGGATAAAAAGTAGCCTATGTCACCTGGGATTAGTGTGGCTTCCCAACGGTGAAAGAATTTTTCAAATCGGTCTAGTAGTTTCGGAGCCTATTCGTTACAAACAAACAAATCATTCTTCTTTATAATATTAGTGTAGATAGGCTCTCCTTCTATACGGTATATGCAATTTAAACATGGGTACACCTCTCCCTTAGCCTTCGGAGATTACAGGCATAATGTTGCTTTATCCACTTACTACAGCAACAAAAGAAAGTACTACCTTTTTGCAAAAACTTAATAATTAAGTTACTACCTACTTCGTTACACACTTCAGAAGAACAGAACAAAAACTTAACGAGCTGAAACTAAGAGAACTCCAAGTTGTCTCATTAAAAGGTACATTAAATTTTAACAATAAAGTCAGTAGGTACTGAACAAGCCTCAACATGGCCCCAGGGCTGAAACTTTCTGTTCAGTACAAGGCACTTAAATACAGGGTGTAAGCCAACCCTTCACATAGCCGTCAACCATCCAATATGTACCACAAACTAAGTAACCCTACGCAAAAATTATTGCTGGAAAACGACTTTTTTTTTGGAGTGAAAAATCACAGTTTCACATCAATAACGATAAAACACTTAGAACATTGTGCTAGTACTGCTTTGAATAGTAAACGAGTCATGGATACCTCCATGACACTAGTATTTAAAAATTCAGCCGGGTAAAATTTGAAACTTTGACCCCCAATATCTCCGTTGGTAACTAGGGGGATCCCAGGTATGGTCTAGAAAAAAAAATATCGCAGTGACGGGGAAGACAAGTGCCCTTCGGCTTCGTTAAGGGTACCTACTTTTAAATCCTTTATAGGAACGGTCTTACTTTAATAGTCTGTGTAAAATTTATGACAGTTAAGTTATTAACCCTGGCCTTGCAATGCTCAGACATCATGTACCATTGTTAGTTACTATGATGGAACTATTATTATATACTAGTTCGCACTTGAACGAGTTATTTGTGGTAGTTACTTATTTTTTTGTTCAAATGTTGCTGAATTTATAAAAATAGATCACTATTTTAATCAGCGTAAGTAATCATATTGGAAAAACTTACCTTTTTATTTCCTATTTTCTTCACGTACTTAGTTTTAATCGAATCCTCCTAGATCACTCACTTAATAAACAATAATACTAACTTTCTAAACTAATGTCACACATGAAAACACTTATCAATAAATTACATGCAAATTTAAACACACCACTTAATAAGACTTCGTCACAAACACTATAGTTATTCACTTGGAAAATTGCGAGAAAAGTTTACAAGAGCAGTTAGCAAAACCGAATTTCCATAGCTCTCTGACTAATCACAAATTCATCAACTGTTTACAATTGCGGCCCTACAAATGGGCACAGTTTAAACGGGTCCATATTTGTAAACATAAACAGTGTGCGTGTTTATAAAGTATACGCACGCCATTGTACAAAACAAACCATTCGGCCAAGAGTGTAGCGTGGTCGACGAATGACGGTAAGCGACTGCCGCGCGCGTTATGTCTTGGCGGTCCAGTAACCAGGCAAGTTCACTTGCTCTAACTTATGGTAAAGAAAGTTATATAATATACGTAAATAGCAATGATTATGTAATACTGACCGTTACCGCATGTAAAGTAAATAGAGCTTGAAGATCTATAAAAGTGGTTTCACTTTTCGTTCTTAGATAAAATTGAACTTTTAAATTATGTATTTATCGTTTGAAGTTTAGTTTTGACTGTTAATATAACTAAATTTAATCACATTTCCCTAAGTTAATGACGATAATAATTGATAAGTATTACAAACTGTAATGTTATATATGACATAATATAAAACAACCAAGTACACAATCAATGACATTCTTATCATAAAATTAAAATCTATTTTTAGCTCGCTGCTCAACATTTAATTGGAATAATTAAATTGCAATTTTTCCTGTTTGTGTTTATTTTTTGTTTTTAAAAACTACATTGTATAAAGGGTAACCTATGAGGGTAACTAACGCAAACGAAGCGCACTGGCTGTGGGTTGTTCGCGAAAATTACTGCGGCCCCGACATAAACGGTTAAGAAGGATCATGGATGGTTTTTAGTCAGCAGAAGTCTGATACTCCTTTTCGCTCTACCCAGGAGCGGGAGGGGTTATTTGATGATTATCGAACCGGCGAAAAAAAAAAGGACACTAGTTCGGAACCCCTTAGTTACGGAGATATTGGGGGTCAAAGTTCCAAATTTTCACAGCTGTTTTTGTAAATACTAGTTTTTCGGGTTATATTTAACTTTACATAAATTCCATGACCCGTTTACTTACAAAGCATCCAGTAGCACAATGATTTAATAGAGCTACATTGAGTTTTACCGTAAAATGTGATTTTTGATTCCAAAAAAAGTCGTTTCACAGCAAAAAAAAATTGCGTAGAGGTACTTAGTTTGATGTACAGAATGCTTGGTTGACTGCTGCGTGGAGGGTTAATTTACACCCTTTAGAGTTCTAAGAGAATCAGAATTTTTGACCAAATATTTACTTCAATAAAATATTACTTACCTTAATAACCACTACCTTGATTCAACAAAATAAAGTGTGTTTACATCATTATGTTCATCAGTGCTCTCTAAAATAATCATAAGTTCTAATGAGATTTTTGAGTTATTGATACTCGAATAAAGACAAACAAAACTCTAAGAATGGTAGTTGTAGTGTATACGAGGTGTAAATTAACCCTTCACACATACGTCAACCAAGCATTCTGTACATCAAACTAAGTACCCCTACGCAAAAATTTTTGCTGGGAAACGACTTTCTTTTTTGGGTCAAAAATCACATTTTACGGTAAAACTCAAAGAAGCACTCTTAAAACATTGTGCTATTGGATGCTTTGATAAACGGGTCATGGAGGTAATTTAAGTAAAGTTATAACCAAAAAAATTTGGAACTTTGACCCTCAACATCTCCGTAACTAGGGGTTTCCCAGGTATTGTCTAGAACAAAAAAAATATCGCAGTGGTGGGGAGAACAAGTGCCCTTCGTTTGCGTTAAGGGTACTTTTACACCCTTTATTTATTTAATAGATAAGTAAACATTGTCTCACAGCAAGCAATGACAAGTAGTCAGGTAAGCTGTCACTAATGACGTTTGTCAGTTAAATGATGGCGGGAAGTTGAAAGGGGGGGGGACCCTGTGATATAGTTAATTAATTGTTATTTAGGTCTGCTACTAGTGGATACTGCAGTAGTTACTTATAGTGTTGCACTAATAAATAAAACATCTTGACTTCGCTCAAAATAAACAACCTAGCAAACACTATTTTAGTGTATTATATTTTGAGGTAGACCTATGACATATTATACAAATTCGGAAAACTCATTATCATCAGCCTGTAATACACTGCAGGGACTCAGGCCTCCTCTCTAGGAGAGGGATGGACTATAATCATATAATCAGGTATTGTCTAGAACCAAAAAAAAATATCGCAGTGGTGGGGAGAACAAGTGCCCTTCGTTTGCGTTAAGGGTACTTTTACACCCTTTATTTATTTAATAGATAAGTAAACATTGTCTCACAGCAAGCAATGACAAGTAGTCAGGTAAGCTGTCACTAATGACGTTTGTCAGTTAAATGATGGCGAGAAGTTGAAAGGGGGGGGGACCCTGTGATATAGTTAATTAATTGTTATTTAGGTCTGCTACTAGTGGATACTGCAGTAGTTACTTATAGTGTTGCACTAATAAATAAAACATCTTGACTTCGCTCAAAATAAACAACCTAGCAAACACTATTTTAGTGTATTATATTTTGAGGTAGACCTATGACATATTATACAAATTCGGAAAACTCATTATCATCATCTTGACGACACGGTTGGCGCAGTGGTTGAGCGATTGACTGCTGCGCAGCATGTCGCGGGTTCGATTCCCGCACGGAACAAATATTTGTACGACCTACAAGTATTTGTTCCGAGTCTGGGTGTTTTTCTATCTATAATATGTATGTATTTACAAAAAAAAATGTATATAAGTAGTTTATCAGCCATCTCGTTACCATAACACAAGCATTAGGTTGCTTAGCTTGGGACTAGATGGCTTTGTGTGAAATGTCCAAGGATATTTATTTATTTATTTATTTATCATCAGCCTGTAATACACTGCAGGGACTCAGGCCTCCTCTCTAGGAGAGGGATGGACTATAATCCACCACGCGGGCCCAGTGCGGATTGATATAATGTCAAATGTCTTCGAATTTTAAAAAAACTCATATTATGGAATTTTTCTAAACCTAGATTCGTATGTCTGTAACGTGTGTATCAGTATCAGACAGTGAATGTTCGAAACGTGATTTATCTTATCATAGGTGCCGTTACAGCGACCGACGAGTTCTTCATTCAAGTTCGTTGCAGTTATTCAAGTTCGTTGCAGTTATTCAAGTTCGTTGCAGTTACTCTTCAAGCTACAACCTACTGCCTACATTTGTCTTTCTCACGTTTTGAACAAGCACTGGCGTGTAATATTAGGACATACACCAGGTTCTACAAACACCTTGAAATGATCTGGGAGATCCGGGTATACCCGGTTCTTTGAAGATCATGATGCAAGATGGTGTTTTCTTGAATTTGACAATCGCCAATATATCGTAACATAGGTACAACAAAAGATTATAATAACCATCATACTTATATCTAAATATAAAATCTACTATCGATCTAAGTATATAAATAGCTACCTATATTTAAATTTAGGTAAAAGATAATGTTATTACACTGTAAGTTTTTCTAAAAACTAAAAAAAAGTAATAAATAAAATAATATGTTACTAAGGTAAGTAACTTTTCCCGACTACGATACTGAACGCATCATAAGCGTGGTAGAATATTCATATTATGCTAACGAATGTAGAACAGTTACTTTACATGGTATGAAGTGCCATCGAAGGTAATCTTAGTTAAAATATCAACGAGAAAAAGTAACTGTGTCCTACTTATTTTTTCCGCCTCTGTCTTTGCATTATGGAGGGATAGATTAAAACAAACATGATGAACTTCGGCATTAACTTTCATCCTAAATTTAACAACGCCTTGATAAAATTATTTTCCAGAAATCCTTCCATATTGCTTAACTTTGCCATGAGCATCACGAACTTTTGTACAAGTTAAACTCATTCGGGGACATTTTTATATTTTTGAGACCCCGCAGTTTTGGTAGTCCACCTAAAAACTGCGGCGACGCAAGCATAAAAAAATTGTCAGCGAGTGAATTTTTCACTTATAATACCACACGAGCTTCAAAATTATCGGGTATTTCCCGATAGGTTCGTTGCAAACAAATGAAGGAGTCAAGTTTTTCAGGTTTTTTTTTGATTTTCCTGAAAAACTTGACGATTTTATTTGTTTGCAGGGAACCTTGAAGGAAATGCCAGATAATTTTGAAGCTCGTGTGGTATTCGGGGGATTATTTTTCCGTCCCAAATGTCGGCCAATAGAATTGCACCATGAGACGAAATGTACAGTTAACAAATAAGAATTTCATAATGAACATTTCCTTTGACTTTTTTATCGATGGTGGACAGAGAACAAACTCCAAATCGACTCATTTTCATGCAAAATCTCCAATTTTCACAATTGAATTCAACCTGTCAGTTTGACGTGTGGTTAATTTGACTGGATCATGTTTTGTTTTTTATATATAGCAACTACCAGAGAAAATTTTCAAAAAATTATCAGTATAATACCATGTAGGTTGTACCACGTGACGTCGAATGGTGCAATTCTATTGGTCGATATTTGGGTCGGAAAAATAATCAAATATAATTTACACTCGGCGTAAACATGCTTTTCAATTTCATTTGCCTATTCATTTTTCGAATGACACAAATACCAAAGACAGCCGTTACGTGCTTTGTATGCAGTGAGCAGGGACACAGCCAATTCCTGTCCAAAGCGCTGGAAGAAGGAAGACTTCACACCAAGCACCAGCACTAAGCAAGTGTACCTGTGTTCCAGAGCAGCCCGTAGAGTATTACAGATAAGTGGTGCAGACTTTCGTTTTACATTTAATTGGTTCGAAGGCTTAAGGCTACAGCCTTATGAGGCAAAGCAACGGTCGATCCGAGCGGTCATAGATGGCTCCTCCTCTGACCTTATTGCTATTGATACCGCAGTTCCTCAAGGGTCTGTTCTCTACGCGGTTCTTCTCCTACTGCACATTTATGTACCTCCTTGTTCCTGGCATTGATAGGCACGCAGATGACAGCACTGTCATGGTGAGTTATACATCCAGCGCAAAAGCTGGGATGGAGTACATTCATAGAGAGGCCATGGTAGAGCGAACGAGTTCAGGTTTAAGTCTTTTCTCCAAGTAGGGTGACAAGAATCTGATTGATTTCAGCGCCACCAAAACACAAGTGTCAGTTCTCCGCCAAAAGGAGTCCATTCAATCTGGCTCCTTCTTTCTCGAGTTCATCTGTACAAGTTACTGACAGTCTCGAGCTTCTTGGCACGAAACGCGAATAAGAACTTCGGCGCCTACATTCAGTCAAAAGGTCAAAGTGCAGCAAAAAAAAAATAATGCTGGGTTTCCTAAACAGGGTTAATGGTACTTCAGGGCTGGACAGTTTTCAATATTACCTACATAAAACTCAAATCTCTTCCGGCATGGAGTATTGATGTCACCTTTGGGATGGCTCAGCCAAATACCAACTTCCCACACTGGATTCTGTAGAGCGCAGAGCCAGAAGGTTAATTGGTGACGATAAGCTGGTTGCCAAGCTGCGTATCCTGGCCTGCCACCGCAAAAATGCATGTCTGTCAACTGGTTACGATGAAGGAATGAAGACTGTGCTTCGGAGAGTGTGCGCAGAAGCTCCACGAGCTTATTTCACCGTCTCCCTTCTTCCATCGGGAGACTATACGTACTGCAGGTTATCACCCATACCTTGTCGATGTTCTAAACATTCGTACGAAGCGCTTTGCTAATTCTTTTATTATGCGCACAGCCAAGGAGTGGATCTCCCTGCTTGCGTCGGTTTTCCCGAGTTCATAATATGAACTCGGGAAGAAACCTATTTACCTCGCGACCTAAATAGATTGGTGTTATAATATAACACCAATCTATTTAGGTCGCGAGTAAAAAGGTTTCTTCTAGGTAAGCTCGTTCCATCGGCGACCTCATCTCTGCCCTTAGGGCATGAGGGGTCAAGGGTATGGCCATTTCAAATTAAAAAAAATAGTTATCTCGTTAACGGTGAATAATTTCATGAACAAGTGATCATTAACAGCTTATAGGTATGAGCAAAGTAACGTGCCTCATAATCAGCCATAAGATGTCCCCTGCTGGACAAAGGCCTCCCCCATAGAACGCCATAACGAACGGCAACCTCCCGTTTGCATCCACCGGTTGCCCGCGACTCTCACGATGTCGTCTGTCCACCTGGTGAGAGGCCTACCAACGATACGTCTTCTGGTTCGTGGTCCGACTTGAGAACCTTTCTTCCCCATCAGTTGTCGGTTCTTCGAGCGATGTGGCCTGCCCATTGCCACTTCAACTTGCATATTCTAAGAACTATGTCGGTGACCCTGGTTCGTAACGTGCCTATTACAGTTTAAATGTCCAACTACTACACAAAATCGCTTAATTAAAATAACATGTCATGTATTACCGGTTGAATGCCTTAGTGAGGAAATACTACTAAGTCGTGATATTTTAGTACATGGGATTTCGTGTAACATTAGCGTTAATGATTTGACCCTTACTAAAACCAAATTCTTTATCAGTTCTTGTTCAGTAGTCTAAACAATTTTTCCGGTTAATTTATAAAAATTGGGAATAAATTTTCGAAAGTATGTTGCTAAACCGATGAACTGCCTAACTTGAGGAACAGTTCCATGTGCAGGAACGGAAATATTAAGGGACCTTTTAAAAAAAGGGCCGTATTGGAAAATTACCGGTAAGAGTTATGATATATTAACGGAACCCATAGGGTCTACAAATATTCTCACAAATATTTACGTGAAGTGCCTCGTGGTCAAAATTGTCTGGTAGATATCGCGAAAAATTATGATGACGTGACGGCGGACAGGATAACGATATCCTTGTTCAAACTTACTTAACTACTTACTTTCTAGTGAAAGTAACCACGAGAACAATATCATGCCTAACAGCAATATAACTTTGGCTAATAGTGATACAGTGTCTGTGAATAGCGATACTATATCGATTAACAGTAGCACAGTGTCTGTCGTGGAGGAGTTCGTGGCTAAATAATAGTTGCCATTCGGATCGATCTTTAGGTTGGGCCGCGCTTGCCTGGGTTGGTCTGTGGATGGGTGACTGCCGGTTTCATGCCGAGTTTCCTCACTGCCTCTGAGGGCATGTTGGGCTGTTGGCCCCGGTTGTCGTGTGTGGATCTTTGGCAGTCGTTACAGGTGGTCAGTGTCCTGAAGTTCTGACAACCGGTCTTGCCAAAGGGTATTGTATCGCCCAGTATTGGCTTGGTTGTGGGGGTCGGATGGGCGGTCGCTCCGTGGGGAGTACTGATATTCGGCTGGATCCATCATGGACTGGAGGCCGACCCCGACATAGTTGGGAGGGGCTGGGCAGATCATGATGACAATATCTGCTGACTCCCGTTCTTTAACAGCAACCAGAGCGGTAGTCTGATAAATCGTGGTTCACTTTTGAATCAACAGAGTCTTCTAGCCCAGATTCAATTACTTTGAGTACTAAAGCAGTCGTACATTGCTTATCGAGACCATTAATATAACCGCTAAAAAAAAAAAAAAAAATAATAAAAAAAAAAAAAAAAAAAAAAAAAAAAAATATTAATTTGCAAAAACAAGTCGACCTGAAGTGTCAGCAATGACTGGTCCAGGGATTTTCGCAGGGTCGTTAAGTGAATAATGACTAGGCCAAAAGTTTGAAGGCTCATTAATGAACGGTCCAAAATTAGTAGCAAACTTAAGGGACAATCTGGACCAGTTTGCTAGTATAAGCCCTGAAGGCTCAATATAGAGCGGTCCAGGCTCCTGGTATATGCCCTGAAGGCTCAATATGGAGCGGTCCAGGTTGCTAGTACATGTCCTGAAGGCTCAATATCAAGCGGTCCAGGTTGTTGGTATATGTCCTGGAGGCTCAAACTCGAGCGGTCCAGATGTATCTGAAGGGATGCACCGGACCAGATTGTAGTCAGGATGAACGAACATCACTCATATGTTTCTGTCTTTTAGATACTGTTTGATGAGACTCCGCGCACGAAGACGTCCGCACGTCAGTATGGCCGTGACGGCGTCGCCGTTGTAAACAGCACGTGCAGCGGGCCAGATGCGCAGCGCAAGGCGTCACTAAGGCCGCGCCACTTTCCCTACTGCTCGAGCCGGTCTTTATAAACGAGCGCTCGGCATGGAGGGGATCATTCTTGTCGCAGGCTTGGCCCGGTGCACATGCTGTAGCGCTTAGAGTTTTTACATTATATCTGAATGATATAGTGGTTTATTTTAAATAACGTGCTATTGGAGTAAAAGTTTATAACCGCTATATTTCGTAGTTTCATTTAAGATGTTAGACCCTCTGCCTTCAAACACATTATCTTAGTCACACACAACATCTCGACTATAAGTAATAAGTATCGACAACAAATGACGCTTAAACAATGAACGAAAGCTAAACAAAAGCATTTTTAGTCATTTCAGATTGTGAGAACCACTTTTGCTTTTTCTTTTCATCCTACCTCACTTTTCACAAACCACTGCAACTCCTGAAGGGCAGAATCAACAGCGACCTCCAGAAAACCGCCGTCGACCTTCATTAGAAGGTCGACGAATATAATATGGGACCATAGAAACAATTTAACTGTGTTGAATCCGACGACGAAATTTATCAGAAAAGGATAGCAGAGGAGTGAGTGTGGGAGGTATAAACATAATTTCCAGCTTTATTTTGCAGTTTTTCTTATCACACAAATCATCAGTGTTGTACATCTTGTATTATGCCTGTAGAGACCCACGGCGTGTGCTGCTACGCCTGCCTGACACCACTACAGACTACTCGTCCTATGACCCAAGTTACTACAGAAGAAAGCGCCTTCTGAAGGAAGCCGTCCACTTTGGCACCACGTATTTTGTAAGTAGGTTCTACTGTCCATAAAATAAAAATGAATTAACGATTTTCATACCTCCCAGCTTTCATCATCATCACCTTTTCAGCCGAAAGACGCCCACTGTTCCACATAGGCAATTAGGGCATCCCCTAAGTTGCTACATTGACCGGTCCCATGCGTCTTACATTCATCAGTTCATCAGTCCACCTAGTGAGAAGCCTTGCAATGAATCCGGTTCGCAGTTCGAGCAATAGAGAAGTATGCAAAAGGCAAACATGCGGCACCGATCGCAAATAAATAGGGTAGTTAGCAAAAAAAAATCTAATTAGTCCAAGATTTCCAACAAATATTGAACACGTATTTTTGCTTTTTTCACGTAAACAAACAATGAAGACGGTACAGTGCTTTGAAAACTCGTGTGACGTCATATTCTAAGACATATATGGCATTTCTTGCCGATCAGTGACGTCACCAACCTCCACTCAAACCTTTGACGCGTTTTAACTTCGTCAATTTTAATTGATTTGATAAAACAATAAAAAATACGTATCCAATATTATTCGATAATCTAACAGACGGACTAATTAGAATCACATTTTTTTGGTCAGTAAACATCACTATTAGGATCAGAGCTGGAGAATAATGACGATGAACATTTTTTTTAAATCTTTGTTGGCATAAGACAAATTAAAAAAACAACAGAAAAGAAACGTATGTTGGAAGAAAACATTCTTATAGATCGTCATTAACCCATCAAATTTTAATAGTATCAGATTACTAATTTATGACGATTTCCCCGTAAATTTGTTATGCAATAGATATGCACTTTCCATCTTTCACAAGAGAAGCTTGACCCTTATTTAGTCCGGTTTTCGTTAAGTAGTTCACGCCATGAATGAATAGTCTTTTCTACAAAGAACCATTTTTTTTTAAGGCTAGGGTTTCCCATGTACATTTTTGTATGTGGGTACCTACCTAACTACATAAACCCCTTATTATAATTCTCATATTAATGGCCCACTGCTGTCACATGTCTTCGAACTTTTTGATTCTAACACATGCCAGTTTCCTTACGATGTTTTCCTTCACCGTTTTGACAGCAGCAGCGATGAAATAAACACAAAATAATGCGCTTGAATGGGTTGCCGCCACTACTGGGCCATCGCTGCTGTCTCTAGATAATCTATTCAAGCTTAATCATAAGTTCAGGTTAAAATAGAAGCCAATTTTCATTTCGATATTTTGTTTCGATGTCTCCATTGGAGCAACGCTTTCATAGAATACGGATTATATTTCGTGTCCTATCATGATTTACACATGCATACCTACTTACCCAAAATAAACATTATTTTGCTCTATTAGAACCCTTTATTTTCGGTAGTTAAACTACTACTACATGGACATAATATCATTTCTTAGTATTATATAACATTCCGCTTGTCTTCCTGAACGGTTAGGTAGAGAATTAGAGATGAATAAATATGCTAAAGTAGATATACCCATATTTGTCCGGTTATTTTTCATTTCCATGTACTACGACCACTGCTATCAACTGGTCTCAAATCCTAACTCCAGACTGCTACTGAGAAACCCCTCATGAAAATACCCCAACAAAAATTATGCCCGGTCTGAGGATCGAACCCACTTCATACTTATCAGCTGCATGAGGCCCTGTTTTGAACAATAGACCACAGAAGCGGTTTCGTTATACCTACACGCTGATCAAGCCAACACAATAGTAAGACACCCTTGCATCGGTTACGAGAAATAGATGTTACTGTCTGTTCTAAAAACAGATGCATTTAGAAGAAATTTGAATAGTCTAATTTGTTTTTGAAATGGCTGCTAAACATCACGTAGGTACCAGTGACGAAGCGTCAATAATACAAAAAGGCAAGCCAAAGAAAGAATAAGATTTTTTTCTATTCTTTTTAGTACTTATACAATTATTTTTTCTGTTGATTTTAACCTTATTTTTGATATCAGGCTCCCCTAAAACTACGAACACTCATGTTGAATATTACAAAAAATTTCGTCGGTGCCATATTGAATTTGAATTTTTGCCCGTTGAGGAGTTCGTAATCAGCTCACCTAGATAACCCGAAAGAATGAAACTAGGTATATTATAATATACGTTTGCATAATATTTTGTTTAAGAATTATTTTCCTACTCCTAGCCGGTAAGGCTACCTACCTTTCATCATCAGCTCATCAACGTGAGATGTTGACTGCCAGAGCACTCAGAGACATTTAATGAATACTGAAGTCGAGAAGAAGTGAATACTGAAGTGATGGCCTAAGTAATCATTAAAGGTCTCTGAGTACGGCAGTAAAAGTAATACTCCCGTTTAACAAATAATAACGACACAAGACATAGTTAAGTGTTCATTAAACAATCGATTCATGTTTTAACACAGTAGGTATACCTACCCAAAGTACCATTAAAATTAGAAAGCTTTCGAAGTAAAATAATTTACTTTTCTACGAAAAATGATAAATACAATTTACTTTCCTGGAACCTGTCGATTTGTTCGGCGTCTGCACAATTTCCTTATAAACCTCCGTCTGATCGTGTTTCCGTTACTTTGTGGCCAAATAAAAACACTGTTTCTTTTTAAATCTTTCCTATCCAACCTCTAACAAAGCGTAGAAGGCAAATTTTTGGGACAAAATTATTTCCCAAAGGTAATTGCGATTAAAATCATAACAAGGGGAGAATACCCTACACTTATGATAGAATTTTTGCATAATCACAACTCAGCAGACTAAAAGGGGATAGGACCGGGTCAAAAAAATATGATTCTAATTAGTCCGTCAGTTAAATTATCGAAAAATATTGGATACGTGTTTTTTGTTTTATCAAATTAATAAAAACTGACGGAGATAAAACGCCTCAAAAATTTGTTTATGTGAAAAAAAAAATGTGTTCAATATTTTTTGGATATTTTTTGTCGTCCGATCCCTTATTAAACAAAAACATAAATATTAACTTATCAACAATACTATTCCAGAACTATCAATATCTTAAAAAGCGTAGATGTGGGTATTTTGGACTTTAACCACTGTAACTATTATTGAGCAAATAAATCAGACTATTGGGTTA
The DNA here is from genome assembly GCA_932274075.1 of Diarsia rubi. Classification (NCBI taxonomy): domain Eukaryota; kingdom Metazoa; phylum Arthropoda; class Insecta; order Lepidoptera; family Noctuidae; genus Diarsia; species Diarsia rubi. The sequence continues at coordinate 15,493,406 of OW026419.1, read as the reverse complement.
ATTCTCAGCAAACATTTATATTAAACAAAACTTTCAACAATCGAATACAACTGATTAGTTAAATAAAATAAATAATAATAATCTGTCTCCAAAAATAATTGAGCTAAAGAAGGTTGTTCCGTCGCACGGTCCGCAAGCGAAGTCGCCGGGCGCCCAGCCTGCACCGCCCGCCTGTCTCCTCCCCACCACGCTCCGTGGTGGTTCGATGCCGACGTCACGGCATGCTAGGCGGCGAGCGGCTTCGCTCCACGAAGTTGCCAACACGGCCATTCTGCAAGGCGCATGTCCCAGGCGCCCCACGATGCTAGGTAAAACACTGAAACAAAATCAACATCAGAACTAGTTTTCGTAATCTACAAGTATGAATCACAAGCCATTGGCTTAGCTTTTGAACCATCAGCAAATGCCTACACTATTGCCGCTAGGTCAACCGTTCTTAAAGGGACTATGCCACACTTAAGAGTCTTGGTTTTCCTAGAGCTTACCACTTGGAGTCACTTGCATTTAAAGAGCATTGCGCTACACTTAAACGTACCAAGTTGTTTTCCAAGCTTTATTCACATTTGCTGGTGTTTCTCTCCTGGTAATAATTAAGGTACAAGTGTTTTATCTAGCCTCGCGAGTAAAATATAAGCAATAGCAATACTGTATGTGAGACTGTAACCACTGTGTGTAATTCATTTGCTATAAAATTACAAAGCAGTGTATTTATTAATTATTTACAGCAGACAAGAAAGTGCAGTACGTACCTTTAAAACTATGAGTTGCCAACACGGACCATAATGTTAATAGCTTATTCCAATTTCCAGTCATCTATTTGTATCCAATACTTCATATGTTCAGCAGCTGCAACGCCATTGTACGGTTTACTGCTCCTTTCAGAACCCCTTAAGTCTGTTACCTCGTATCTGTCATTACCCAGAACCTTTTTTACTCGAAATGGTCCTTTGAAGCTAGGCAGGAGTTTCCTGCTTCGACCATCGTTGCTCTGGCTTTGTATTCTAATCAATACTAAATCTCCTTCTTCGTAAATATTGGCTTTTGACCGAGTTTTATCAAACCTTTGTTTTTGTGATATTGCACTGGCTTTAATATTTTTATCTACCTTTGCTCGCAACTCCGTTACGTCCACTAGCGTTTCATCATCAAGCTCTGGATCTACATTGTCATTATCAACGCGCAAACGGTATCCGAATAAAACCTCACTAGGCACGGCATTAATAGTTTTGTGAATTGTGCTGTTTAAACCTTGCTGTATTATTTTAACATATTGATCCCACCTATCTTCAGTAGTATCTGCCCCAATAGTTTTTAATGATTCTAGAATTGTCTTATTAAATCTCTCTACCTGTCCATTTGAGCGAGGCATACCCGTTGCCACAATATGCGCGCGAATATTTTTGCTCTTACAGTATTCTTTATACATGTTGGAAGTAAAACATGACCCTGAATCGGAAATAATTCGTTTTGGATTACCGAAAATTTTAGTTATATTATCTAATTCATATATGAGGTCGGATGTTTTTGTAGACTTTACTGCACAGATAAACACAAACTTAGTGAATGCGTCTACTAAAACTAGTAAGTAAATATTGCCGTTTTGTGTTTTAACGAACGGACCTAAATGGTCCGCGTGCAAAGTGTGAAAGGGCTGCGCGTATTTTGGTAACGGGTATAACTCTCCTTCCTTAGCACCACCCTTATTTTTATAATAAATACAATTCAAACAGTTTTTGATGTATTTTTTTATTATGTGACGCATACGAGAAAACCAATATTTGTGCCCTATTCTCTCAAACGTTTTATCGACAGAAAAATGGCCCAGGTCATCATGGTTGTATCTTATTATTTGCCATATACAACTTTTTGGTACGACCCATCGTCGCCCTTGGGCTGTTCTTCTGTACACTTTTCCACCTAACAGTTCATAAGTGTCAAAAATGTTTTTATTTTCATCTATTTCACCCGATTCTAATACAGTTTTAATTTTGACAATGTCAGGGTCTTGCATTTGTACAGAAAGTAACCAGTCTCCTTCGGTTATTGATAATATTATTTCCCTTTCCGACCTCTCACCTGAGGGAACAGGATTTCGACTCAAGGCGTCCACATGTTGCATACGTGTACCTTCTCTATGTTTTATTTCGTACATGAACTCTTGAGTCGAAAGAACCCATCGTGCGATGCGGGGAATAATATTTTTTTTTGTCAACGCGTACCTGACCGCGTTACAATCTGTGATAACGGTGAAAGGTGAACCAATTAAATAAAGACGAAATTTTTGGAGTGAACTTACGATTGCTAGCAGTTCCAACTCAAATGAGTGGTATTTCTTTTCGTCCTCAGTTGTCTGACGGCTATAATAATACACAGGTTTTTCACCCTCATCAGCAACTTGAACAAGAATACCCGCAACGCCATCTCGACTAGCGTCCGTATATAAAACGGTTTCTTTATTTGGATCAAAAATAGATAATACACTATCTGATGTTAGTTTTGTTTTTAATATTTGGAACGCTTGATAATGCACGGAATCCCAATACCAAGGAGCATCTTTTTTTAATAATTTAGTAAGTGGGGCAGAAATTACGGCGCAGTTTTTAATAAATTTGCGAAAATAATTTATTAGTCCCAGAAACTGTCGCAACTGATGGACAGTTTTCGGTACTGGAAATTTCTTAACGGCTTCCACTTTGGTTTCATTTGGCATTACGCAGTTTTGTTTTATTCTATATCCGAGAAACTCTATTTCAGTTTTTAGGAAATGACATTTTTTTATATTTAAAGTTAAACCATTATTTCTAAATATTTGTAAAATGTTTTCCAAGAGCTTTAAATTTTCCTCAATAGTTTGTGTCATAAGATAAACGTCATCTAAATATACAATGACGTTCTCAAACCTTAAGTTACCTAATACCTTATTCATCATTTGTTGAAAACAAGATGGTGCATTAGCCAAACCAAATGGGAGCCGAAGAAATTCATAATGGCCGTCTTCGGTAATGAATGCCGTTTTCTCTACGGACTGTGAGTTCATAATAATTTGGTAGTACCCACTTTTTAGATCAAGACTTGTGAAATATTTATAACCCTGTAGTCTATCTATAAGATCCTCTATTCGGGGCATTGGGTACTTGTCCTTTATTGTTATTTTATTTAATGCGCGGTAATCAATACAGAGTCTTTTCTCGCCATTCTTTTTGTTCACAAGCAGAGCGGGACTCGCGTAAGGGGATTTACTTTCTTGAATTATTTTGTTATCGACTAATTCCTGCACCATATCTCGAATAATCTTTCTATCTGCATGAGAGGCTCGAAAAGGTCTGCACTGCACCGGTCGTGCGTCTGTCAGTGTAATAACCATCTCGTGGTTATTCACTTTCCCTAGCTCTTTTATATCTGACGCGATACACTGTTTATATTGTCTAAATAAATAAATCAATTCATTTAAGTGAGTGTCAGTATCGATCTTAGTCTCATGTATAGCGTCACAAAATTCACTAAGTGATTGCGCATAGTCAAACTTGAATGAATTACCTACACGTGAGTATATCAAATCATTTCGCTCCGTTATGTTCCGGCCAATTAGTATATCACAACCTACTAATTCATCAATGACGTAAAAGTCCACACTAGTTAAAGACACGCAGTCAATTTTTATATTTAGAGTGACTTTTCGAGTGACCGGTTTAGAATTATGCCTAGAAAACCCTTGTAATAAAACTGGCGAGGGTAGAACACTGGTTTGAAGCAAATATTTTTCCACCACCAATTCAGAAATTAGGGAACAACTGCTTCCCGTATCAATAAATGCCTCGTGGGAAAAATGATTAATGTTTACCATTTTTACAAATTTATTTCGCGGATCAGAGGTGTGGATCAATTTGGTTTCCTCAGTTTCTGGTTTGATTAATCCTGTACTCTTCTTACTACGGCACACAGCCTCAACATGGCCTTTTTTTTTACAGAAATTACATTTAATGAGATCACACTGATTCCTTTTATGATTTCCACCGCAAGTGTAACATTTAATATTATAAGGTTTTTGAATATGTGTTGAACCGGTCTGATTACTTTCATGTGTACTACGAGAATTGGCAAAATTATTTGAAGAGGTAACGTTCGTGGACGGCTGGCTAGAGTTATTCGTTTGATCCACTGTTTTATGTTGGTTTTCGCGTGTACTACCCGAACTGGTTTGTTTTGGGTTTTTACCTTTGTAGGTACGACCATGAAGGTAACTAGCTAAATCATGGCAAGATTTAAAATTACTCGCCTCAATCGATGCTCCAATATTGCTGTCGCCTATGCTCCCGACAATTATAGATATAATATCTTGCTCAGTAAAGTTTAAAGATAATCGATCAACTTTACATTTAATATCAAAATAAAATTCGTATAGTGACTGGTTTTCTACTGGTTTTTTATTAACGATTTCTTTTAATAATTCAAACATATTACGACGGGTTTGAAAACTATTAGCTAGACGCTGATTCCAATCACTCCATTTCCATTTAGGCCACTGATTATCAGTACGCAACAACGAGTCATACCAGACTTTGCCAGAGCCTTTCAACTTATTAAGAGCTTGATAACGTATCGTTTCGTCGGCCCAATCAAACGTTGTCGCATAGGATTGTATAATATTAAGCCATGCATTTATATCATCATGTAAAGGGTCAAACTCCGGTATAATATTGTTTAAGGTACTCACAGCTTTGGCATCTTTATGACGCGATACCTTTGACTTCCTTCTGGGTGGAGGTGACGGCGTTCTGGAGCTTGTACTCGTTGTGCTACTGCTACTTGACGATTGTGCTCGCCTGCGATAGCGCCTGCGTTTGCCCATGACGCGTGGGTGCCACTTCTGATATTAACTTATCAACAATACTATTTCAGAACTATCAATATCTTAAAAAGCGTAGATGTGGGTATTTTGGACTTTAACCACTGTAACTATTATTGAGCAAATAAATCAGACTATTGGGTTAATTCTCAGCAAACATTTATATTAAACAAAACTTTCAACAATCGAATACAACTGATTAGTTAAATAAAATAAATAATAATAATCTGTCTCCAAAAATAATTGAGCTAAAGAAGGTTGTTCCGTCGCACGGTCCGCAAGCGAAGTCGCCGGGCGCCCAGCCTGCACCGCCCGCCTGTCTCCTCCCCACCACGCTCCGTGGTGGTTCGATGCCGACGTCACGGCATGCTAGGCGGCGAGCGGCTTCGCTCCACGAAGTTGCCAACATAAAAGAGAAAGTAAGAGGCACTTATTGTTTGATTACCAGATTTGATTGTTTGTGACGAATACCTACATATTGAAGATAAATACTGCTGGAATAAATAAAATGTATCCATTAGGACTCGCACAGGTAAAAAATAATTCTAAAAAAAAAAACAAAAAGAAAATAATTAGGATCATTGGAATTCGTTTTGTTATTCATCTAAACTGAAGGCTGATGCTGGTGCTCATGAAATTGAGTCCAATGAAACACACCGTTTTGCCCAAAATGAGTTTGACAGCCCATATGCCAATTTTTTATTACTTAATCTTATAGAGTACCAAATATGTTGGCAGATACATAATATATCTACTCTGAGGTAAAAGATGAATAGGGTAGATGTAAAGTTAATTTAATTCCCTGACCCCGCAGCAGGTAGAACCAATTTGTTTTGCCTCCATTTGTATCTTTTACGCTTAATCTTATACAGGAATCCATTTATTAGGTTTGAGATACTCGTAGCTCTACGTGTTTGTGAGACTTAATTTTTTGTAGGCTGAAATTGCTTCAATGGTCTTGTGGAAGGTGTGGTAGCTACTGCTGTGCCGGAGGTTATTAGTCCGATTCCAAATTTGGCAAGAAAATGTGTTTTTGGGTTTAAATGAAAGAACAGTGGTGGCTCAGTGAAAGCGGCCCCGACTTACGAACAGTGAGTCGTGGGTTCGAACCCAGTCAGGCGCATGACTTTGTGTAATTTATTTCATCACCATTCACCACTGCTTCCAAAACGGTGAAGGAAAACGACGTGAGGAAACCGGCACGGCTTAGAACCAAAAATTCGAAGACATGTGACATCTACCAATCCGCACTGGGTACGCGTGGTGGATTATAGCCCATCCCTCTTCTAGAGAGGAGGCCTGAGTCCCTGCAGTGGGAACAATAAAGGCTGATGATGATGATGAAATGCCTTTGCCAAAGCGCAAAATTAACTACTTATGGGTTGGTCTATTTTCTAGTTTGGATACCTTTTCTTCCTTCCGTTTATTCCCTACAAAGTGAGCGTTAGACGTGAGTAGTTTTTCAGCGTATTTTACTCACGACACCGTTCCCTTGACAGCCACATGATTGAAATACATGAACTAAACAACATAGGTGGTAAAAATAGTTGCACTATACCTACACTTACCCGCGATTCGCCCTTGCTTCTTACGCGCGGCGCCGTGCGACATATCGCGTCCAAAAAATATTTCAAGCTATGTATTTTCCAAGCTGAAACTAACTACGTTACGTACGTACATTCATATAATTTCGTTGACATTGGTTGGAATTTTCGAGCGTAATTACGAACATAGTAGGTACCTATGCATTTTTTTAAAGACATGTGTTTTTTTTTCGAGTGCGGCGAAGCCTAAACGGAGGGACTAAATAAATAAAAATAACAATTGAAAACAACAAACGATAGAGCTGTCCAGCAGGGCTATTGCGTATCTTTTAAATGACAGTGGCGATCATATTGTCTATGGATTAATTGTCAAATTGGTTATGGTTTAGTACAAAATGGAACCATTTGACAGTAATTGATAGGCACTATAGCCACTGTCATGTAAAAAATACGCAATAGCCCTGCAGGTTGCTTAACTGCGTAACTAAGCTGGTTGCGTTTAAGGAGGATTTTTTTGGAAAATACCTTTTTGCTTTATTTCATTGTGTTTTAATGGTTAAAAAATATAATTTCACCAGATGCTCCAAATAACACCTGTTTCAAATCGGTTGGAGGTTGGGGACGTTTTTTTACAATGTTCTTTGGCTATTTTACATTTTGCTTTACTTGTATACTTAGCCACGTTTACTAGTAAAAGTTAGGTAGGTATATTATGTAATTTAATTAGGTACTCTGAGGTCTATGCCAAGCCGGCCACACGCTAACCAAACTACTTTCACTGCGGAAATATGGGAAGTTGTACAATATTAGATTAAATTACGTTTGTAAATAATAGCCTAGTGGTCTAAGTAGCAATGGTTATAGTTATACATACTGACACGCAATTTTCAAGAGAGGAAAATTTTACTTTTCCACATGTTTTTTACTGCTGTCCAGAGTTGGGTGATTTAAAAAAAAAATAAGTTGCTAGTGCTTTGACTTGGCTCGTTCTACTAAATAGAAGGCAACAATCTTCTTCCTAGACAACAATTATTATTATGTGTGTACCACACCAGTGAGACAATAGGGAATCGGAATGACACAAAAAATATTTAGAAGAAAGATTATCGAAAAATATTGTTTTACCTATTATATTTTTGTTTTATCAAATTAATAAAAACTGACGGAGATAAAACGCGTCAAAGATCATGAGTGGGGGGGGCTTGTGTTGCGACGTCACTTGCATTTCAAAATTGTACTGACATGTGACGACACACGAATTTTCAAAACACTGTATCGTCGTGAAAAAAGAAAAAAATATGTAAAAATCTGAATGATAGTGTTACGACAGTGGTAAAGAATAGACAGGAACTGATTCATTATTTTATTCGGACAGAGTCTCGACTTACAGGTTTCACAATCGAGCGCGACAAGACCTCGAAACTGAGCTTACAGGGCATTATATAGACTGATATCCCCACCGGAGGCATCCGGTAGTTATGGCGGTGTCTTCGCTTGACTGTGATTGGCTCGCGAGTCGTTGCCCGTCATTGGCTGGCTAGAGTGGCATGGCTATGGTATGCTAGAGTGGCATGGCTATGGTATGCTAGAGTGGCAAGGCTATGGTTTGCTAGAGTGGCATGGTTATGGTTAGCTGTCATTGGCTGGCTAGGGTGGCACGCTGTGAGCAGGCTGTTGTAACATTCGGCCGTCCTGGAACAATTGCTCCCGCAATGGAAACAAGAAAACAGTGATTACAAGTCAGCTCAGAAAAACCAAGTTAAAATGGGGCAATAGACCTCTCAGGAGATTTATTGTTGTATAAGTATATATTTATGCCATACTAGCTTATGTTTTCGGCTTCACCGCTATTAATTAAAGTGTTTTAACGCAACTTAAATGTTATAGCATTACGTTATAGTCAACTTTTGTGTTCAATAAATGTGTTTAGTTGTAGGTAAAAGTGACGTTGTTATTGATGGAAACGTACCAACAATTTGTTACATTTAAATTAAATATCACTGTTTTACAGTATGACAGAAGTAATATACCATGTAGCACGGATGTAACCATGAATAAACACTTTTTAATTCATTTCAATTTACTGGCGAAATGTGTGTGTACTCATGAGTATAAGTACCTCTGCCTAACCCATTGGGTATTACATGCGTGATGTTAAAAGCATTAAACCTTGTTGCCGCCAGTAGTCATCGCCTGGCGCCAAAGTTACATAATCATAGTTTTTTTTTTTTGTAAATCACACTATTAACATATTTCCTTTCCTTTTTTTTTTTTTCTTTTGCCATAACACTAAGTTTACTAACCCTAGTCGTTAAGTTATTTTGTTGTTACTAACACTATGGACACTTGTCTGAATTAAAGAGTTTGAATTTGAATTATCATTTTTCACCTTGTATCTAAGTTACGTCCCATTTCTGAGATAACCCTACCGCACCTAGATTGCCCTGGTTGCCTGGAGCAACCCGATCTGGGATAAATCGTAAGGCTTATAGGTACCCGGTTGTAATATTAACAGTATTATAAGAACTCCATATTATCTGCGACATTAAAAACATGAAACATTTTTCATGTAAGAAAATATAAATAAACTGTTTTGCCAAACTATCGTTTGAAGAAACGGAAGAAACAATTTAAGTTAATTACATCATACCATTAAGACGCACGCATACATACATGTACATACTCACACACATAATTCTTAGCGTGTCGATGGCAAAACTTCATTACTTATACACACCAATACACAAGAATACGTTTTTCTATTTTTCCAATATATTAATTTTATGTGTTTAAAGCTTTTAAGTACTAATGTTAAGTTAATGCAGCTCTGGCCCCCAAGATACCCACCCACAGGCGCAGCCTCGTTTCAGGACATCAGTTTTATCACCATTTTAAAATTAAAATTTAGCTTGCTACTGTCATGTATTATCAGAGCTAAGTTAGATTTAGAATTGGATGTCGTTAACCCTCTTTCCTACATTATCCCCTTTACAGTACGCACAATGTAAACATGACGTCACATAATAATATTTACTTATAAATCGGGTTATTTTTGGAAATCAGAAATTTTGTTGATATTTATAAAATTCAGAACTTCGTTTTACTCCTTGTTATTGTCATGATGCATTTTGTAATATCTTCCATCGCGCGAAGTTTGACACAACTCACACAACTAATCTGGTACCGTAAAGGTTTGTTTACGTTATAGCCTACCATCAACGATTACACAATTACTCACTATAGGTATCTGTACATCCACTTCGCAGTAAAACAATACTACTTTTCGGCTTTTCATCTTGTCATTGCACAGTACTGAACAAATCGTTCACGTCTAAATGGTACACAATAAACGGCATCTATCGAACGATCTACTTACCTAAGATAGGCATAGACTTTGACTTTGGCTTTTCGTTTTAGCTTGCTTGGGCTTTGGCTCATCGGTCACCATAGTGAAAAGTAATATTGGGCAATACATGGCATAAGACCATGATTAGTCATTGTATCGCGTACTGCAGTACAGTCCGAATTACATGGACATTTTTACATAACACGTCATAATACGAAATCTTAGCAACAATTTTATCACTGCAAGGGATTCAAGCCCAAAATCATGATAAACACTCTATCTGACTTGTAACGCGACTAAACTAAAAGACAGGGCGCAAACTACCGTCAATCTACTTTATAAAAGATACGTGCAATACCTGCAATACGTGTGAATTTCTGTTGGAAAACTAGGATCGTACCTACATAATCACTAATACCGACCTATAACATTTTTTTTTTTTTTTCATAACAAGATTTATGTGACTTGCCTCATACCCACATCGTACTTTTTTTTTTAAGTTTGATAAACGGGCGAGCTATTATTGCTAAGTTATGAATGGACTTTCTTTAGTAACTAGATAGAACTAGATAGAATAAACTGACGCACTTCGTTTACATTACTCGGGATGAGAAATTAAGACGATCAACTTAAATTCACCTGGTTGAATGCCATCGCGTCATGATGTTTTATACCCTAATTAAGAAATATGTAAAAATTAGCAGTTCCTCATATTTAATTTTAAGTTCCTCGTTTTCAATCTGTCAAGAACTTTATCCAATAAGTCTAAAACTGTTTGAATATCGGCTGGCGGTAGCAAGAGATCGCCCAGGAATGCTATCTATATCTCTGATAATAGTTTAATAAAATTATTGTAGCTATTTATAAGTATCTGATCTACATGATTTACTTTGGAATTGTTATTGTTGGATAATCTAATGCGCACTTGAACTAAATATGTACATTTTAAGTTCTCAACTCTTTAGTACACAGCTAGTCCTACTCGTAAAACATATTTTTTTCGTACCGGGATAATATTATACAGATTAACTGACTATGATTAGATTTACTTATCGGGCTTACCAAATTATTTTGTCTACGATTCGCATAATTATCAACTCATGGGGCACTCCATGGTAAAACACATTTGGCTTATATATTTGGCTAATGGCATTTGGCTAATTTGGCAAATATTGGCATGTTTACTGACCTTGTTATTTATGCATGGTTCCTGGCAGCTCTCAGCGTGAAGTAGGTCGGTTCCTTCCTTCCATGTCCTTGGTTGCTGTTGACAACCTTTAGGTAGTCTTAATTTACCGTAGAACCGTTGCTGGCAGAGAGATGGATACTTCTTGTAACTCAAAGTGTCTCACAGGTGGTTACTGGCCGCAGTCTTCTTTTTCAAGGTCAAATTATGGAATGAACGATGCGATACTGAGGGTAGTCGCTTCGTGTTCCATCCAGATTGTCACCCGCTTTTTCAATTTGTGCCTTGTGATACTGGGATGGGAGACAATATTTTCCTTGCAGGCGGTGTGCATCGACGTACGTTCTTCGTTTGAATTTTTGACCTCGTCCTCCACAGTAGGTGACCGTTGACTTTTAAGTAGCAGAGAGTCGTTTTATCGTAGGTTTTTTTTTTATTCGATCCCACTTCTGACTGTTACGACAGTGGTAAAGAATAGACAGGAACTGATTCATTATTTTATTCGGACAGAGTCTCGACTTACAGGTTTCACAATCGAGCGCGACAAGACCTCGAAACTGAGCTTACAGGGCATTATATAGACTGATATCCCCACCGGAGGCATCCGGTAGTTATGGCGGTGTCTTCGCTTGACTGTGATTGGCTCGCGAGTCGTTGCCCGTCATTGGCTGGCTAGAGTGGCATGGCTATGGTATGCTAGAGTGGCATGGCTATGGTATGCTAGAGTGGCAAGGCTATGGTTTGCTAGAGTGGCATGGTTATGGTTAGCTGTCATTGGCTGGCTAGGGTGGCACGCTGTGAGCAGGCTGTTGTAACAATAGATACACCTATTAGAACTTAAAATAAAGAACGATGTCAAACAGATCCCCTAGTTTAGTAATACGAGTAAGTATGTACTTGGGTGATTGTCTGAACAATAGATATATTATTTATGTATTTGCAGTTGGAATTTTAATATACAACTGTGTCCACAAGACCACAAAACGTCTACGTTTGGTCGAGATCGACTACTTTTGCATTGAATAGTAATTAGCTGTCTTTATTTATTACAGACAGACGTAGCGAAATAAAAGAAATTTAATGGAAAAAGACCATAAAAATGTCTGAAATAATCTGGATAGCCTGTGGAATCGGCAAAAAATTGTGACTTCCTGATCAAATAGCGTGTAAAATAAAGATTAAGCTAAATAAATAGGTACACCTATCTTCTATAATATACCTACTAGTATATAAAATTCTCGTGTCACAATGTCAATAGCCATACTCCTCGGAAACGGCTTGACCGATTTTTAAGAAATTTTGTGTATGTGTGTATGTTGTAATTTAGTTTTTTGTGTACCTATGTGTTTTGTGTTTAGTAGGTATGAGAATAGGTCGCAAAGTACTTTTCACGCTTCTAACCCCACCCGAAGGTAAGGTCGGTAGAAAAAGTGCAATAGCATGCAGGGCACCGCTAGTAGGGTACCTATTATAAAACGTTATTAAGTGGATGCAGCGCTAACGGCAACTCATTGTCTTTTCTACCCCTTGACCCACTTGCTACAAGACACGAGTCGTGATATTTCGCTGTCATTCGAACAAAGGGTGGCAAGTTATGTTCTATGTCAGATGTGCTTTACACGTGGTCGAGAATGTGATCGCTACCTACGTACACCTTAAATCATAACTGATCTTATAAATTAGATTCTAGTAGGTTTGTAGATAGACAGGAACCCTACCTTCGGCGACGTATAAGTATCTCCAGTGGACCACTGGAGATACTTATACGTCGCCGCTGCTGTTACATAACATAACGCCTTGCAATCCCTGACGGTATAGGCAGAGGTGTACCTAACAAGTATACACGCATGCTCTATGCCAGTTATGTTTGCGCCGCTGGGAGGCCAGCTCGATCAGCAAAGAGATCAAAAAGATCGAAAACTACTATATATGGATCATGTTAGACGCCAGGTCAACCTTGACCTTCGCATTAGGCAATACTACATTTTGCTCTTGCTGACAAAACACAGTGAGCGCCTATCACTCTTCTAACCTGTGAGTGATCGCAGTCGCAGACTACCGAGACGTACATAATGAAATAGCATTATTTTACTAAACGTTTCAGAATTTGCCCGAAGTTGATCTGTAATTATTTTTTGAGTTCGTCCTTTAGACCAGGTGCCTTCATAATACAACACGTCTGATGATAAAACTTCACAATTAATGACTATTAAGTACTTAATTCATTCAATAGTTCCTTGGTCTTTCAGTCTTTCGAACGGCATATTATGTCCTTCGATACTAGCGCTACTCCGAACTGACGGTGAAAACGCGAAGAACGACCCTACAAATTCACAACCACTGCTTTAAATTATAGTGTATTTTCAAGAACACCGAAGGCAGCATTGTTTTAGAGTGTTATTCGTGGTTATTCTTCATGGATTCAATGGACTATTTCTTCTTGTTTGCACTAAATTATACCTGCAAGTAAAAAACTACGTAAAAGGGAACGACAGTCCGTTTGACAGATCACTACAGACAGCCTCTGTCAAAACTCTAAAGTGTCAAAGTATATCCACAATAATATTGCACAATCTTGCAGTTATTTATTATTTTATTAATAAAAATCCATGTGATTAATTGTTGAAAATGACATCAAAAGAAAATGCTCGGCCCCGCGACTGCCTGTCCTGCAGAATCGTTGGCGCTGTCGGTATGGTGGGCATTGGAGGTTACCTCGCGAACGTAGCCTGCAAAAATAAAAGTTTACCCGGGAAATATGCACTATCTGTACTATCCTTTGGTAATTATCGCTTCTTTATTTTTTAAGTGATTTTTTATCATTTAATGAAAACCATTTCAAGTTAAAGTAGGCTAAATATTTCAGCTAATAATGCAATGTTTTATTGAAGTGTAACTATTTTTTTTTTTATAATTGATGACATAGAAGTCGGATAACACATTAATTGTTCACTTCACATCTTAGTTACTAGGCAGTTCCCAGGTAGGCAGGTATATGTAAAATACTGGTAAGTACTTATAGGTACAACTGCATCTGGTTAGACTGGAAGCAGACCTCAACATATTTGGGAAAAAGCAACCCCGGTAATGCATAATAGAAAATAATTTTCCAAGTTATTTTCTCGCTTTGTGTTCCAATATGGGTGCTGTTCATAGTAAAATTGGGTCAGTCTTAGGGGTGAATTTCTTATTTAAAATAATAATTATCCATAGCTCTTTTGAAAAAATTCCAATGTAACCTTCCTTTTATTTAAAATACTTACACTAGCTTTTGCTTGTTAAGCTCCCGTTATTTATTGAAATTAACCTATGGAAATGTTTTTAATTGTAACCTATGATACTCAGGGGTAATGTAGGAATAATATAAAAAAATCCTGAATTATTAGAATCAGATCAGTAGTTCCAAAGATTACCCATACATACGAACAAAATTTACGTCTATTAAGCATATTCATCTCCATGGAAATCTACGCTAGGGAATGGGCAATTACAGTACATTAACAGTTATTATGCCTTGTGATTAGAACTGTAACTTCTTTACTTTGTACTGGCGGACGTCACACGGTTTCACCTGCGTAGTTCCCGTTCCCGTGGGAATACAGGAATAAAAAGTAGCATATGTTACCCAGGGATAGTGTTGCTCTTGCTTCCCAACGGTGAAAGAATTTTTAAAATCAGTCCTGTAGTTTCGGAGCCTATTCGTTACAAACATGTGTTTTGACTATTCAAAAGTGGCTGTATCTCGCCTACTTAAAATAAATGCCTTGATTTTGATTTGTACCAATTTAGACAAATAGAATGTTGAACAATTAAAAATTGTAAATGCAGAATTTATCACAAAAATATTTTGTTATAGGTTTCATCTGCTTGGGAGTAGCAAGGTACAGACAAACATTTCCTTTCAATAAGAATGAAGAATTTAAGTCAAGGATGTGATAACTTGTGTGGGTACTAATGTAACACCAGCATATCAAGGTACTCCAATCTGTCAATCCTTTTTTTTAAATCATAGTTGATTGGTAAAATTTTACAGTTTCAGGTAACTTGTTGTGCTGGTGTCTTAGTACAAACATTTATATTTATTAATAAACTGTAAAAAATGTTGTAAAATTTTAAATCATGTTTTAGTTTTGTTAAAAGTGCTGTAGAATTAATTTGTTGACAAATAAACCTTTGTTTTTATACATAAATTTATTTCCAAAAAACTTTTTCAGTGTTTTGTATGTGGTCAGTATCAAAGTATCAGACTTGTTTAGCACATATTTTTTCAAGTGTTTGAAAACAACGACATCTTTGTATTGAATGTAACATCGCCTTTCGTTGTTGTCTTCTATCTAACTCTTCAGTAATCTAGTTTTGGAAAAAGAGCACAGATGGCGCTAAATACAAAGGGTGGTTGTAAATAAGAAAACTGCAATCTTTAAAATAGGTACCTAAGCTGTTTGATTAGCTACCTACCTACGTAAGTACCTATAGAATTAGATGATAAAAGTTTAGAGCCTTTAAATGGTCAGATATAGCTCAGTAAAACTATGTACGTAATTGTTTACCTAGCTACCTAGTGCTCTGTTATCTCCCAACCTAACAACGACACAAGTCGTAGGTCACAAAGTTAGTTTTACCTACCTGCCAATGTCTAGCTATCACTTAGGTACATCGGCGTCCATTGATATAGTTAGTGGAGTAGGTGCTTCAATAATAGGGGGTCGGACATAAAAATATTAATAACAAGTCCGTCAGATAGATTTCCAAAAAATATTTGACACGTAGTTTTTCTTTTTCACATACCTACTTAAACAAAAAATGAAGTCGATACAGTGCTTCGAAAACTCGTGAATTCCTCGAAAACGTCACATGTTAGTACATTTTTCACCTACAAGTGACGTCACAACCGTCCTATCTTCGTCAATTTTTATAAAAAACACGTACACGAACTGACGGACTAATTAGAATCATATTTTTTTGACTCAGTCCGATCCCTTATTCTGGTTCAAGTAGGTACCAACTTGTCGCATAATTTGTGTGCTTTAAGCACCACATAGATAATAATCCAAGGTGGTCGGTCTACAAGGGGTGACTCCTAAGCTCTCTGACACAATTAGAAGTTAAAAGGTTGCGGCTAACAGTGAACTTTAGCTACGCAGGTTAATTTAAGTATCTACTTAGCTGCGTAATGTAAATTACTGACTTAATGAAATCTTAACTTTCCATCAGTGAGATAATCAACACCTACGTACATAATTACGCGGTGTGCGCAAAACGAAAGCGTTTTAAGTGCTCTTTTAACAAATTCAATTTAGAACACTCCATAGACAATATTATAGAAACCCCGTAGATAAGATTTAATGCATGCACGGACATTGTTCATTACCAAAGGAGGTTTTTGAGCCTATTACTTTCTAACCTACGTAGATTTATTAATTTGTTGTTCATCAATCATGTATTTGTCGCTTTGAAGAGTTTTCAAGGAAAAGCACGTGTCGAAAAGGACAATAACACAGACTCTAGAGTTCATATTTCACCTTTCTTACCCGACTGCGGCGAAGCCTAAAAGGAGGGTCTTATAGCCTGTACTGTACCACTGCTGTTTCCTACCAAATTCCTTCCATGGGCTCTTTACCCGTGCCGTCTCGAACCAGCCCTCGCGGTCCGCAGCCAGATCGTCTCGTCACCTCTTTTGGGAAAATTAATTATTTACGTAAATTATTTGAAACCACCAACGTTGAAGTTTTTTTCGATTACCTAGTAAAACAAAAAGGGGTGTGCTGTTACATGCAAGTTTTATACAGCTTTCAAAATACCATCGCAAAGTTCATTATACAACTTTGACCCGCTTCAGAGTCACTCCATTAATTCATACCTGTGCTGGTTTGCTGAACTCCACAAACATCCGGTTCGCGGAACAAATTATGCGCGGGCTTGTGGCCGGAAAACCAATATCCCCTTTATTGAACCGAACACACGGAATGATAATAGACATGATCTAATAATAGAACCTCTTGAACATTGCATTTTTGGCTATAGTGACTGAACTCAGCGGAGAGAGACCAACCATTGACTCAATTCGCTTAGGTACTCTCGTAGTCTGCTAGGTCGCAAATCAATTACATCTGGAGGGAGATAAATCAGACCCTCGTGCTGCCAGGACGGGAGTATTATATCGCTAAAGTCTAGGCTACTAAAAAACTAAAGATGCAATGAACTGCTCGATATGGGAATCTAACTTAGCACCGGGATTCGGCTCGGCAGTCGTGTTTGTGACCTTGTGACCAACGGGGCACGGAATTAAACATAATTAGTAGATTGATAGGTAGATAGTGGGTGGGCATAACGCACCGTATCAGTCGCACGAAAGAGAGGAACGCCAAATGGAAAACTATTTCAAACCAAAATTCCGATCCATTACCGACCGCATGCGATTCGATACCGCAGCCACAATTGGTTTCTTGATACGATTCGAAACCACAGTATCTGTGGATTACGTAGGTAGGTACATTTTCAATCACTATACTGTTTTATAATTCGTTAAAGTATATAATTCACTGTAGTAAACATAATCAGAAAAATATAATGATGTTCTTCAGAATATACGCTAGTGATACTTAAACTTAGTGTGTTGAAAACATGATACAACAAATTTTACTCGATAGAAAAAAAAACGACCAAATCGACCCAAAACCATACTAAAATACATCGTTCTGATTTATTGGCAAATAATTCTACAAGCAACATACTAAGGTCATAGTGTTTTATTTTTTTAGTCCAATCAGAAGTTTTTTTGTATTAGTACCTATCGCATATTCTTATTCCCGAACATAATTTTGTATGGTGATAAAAAATCGGGCTGGACAGTCCTTACTATTTGATACGTATAGTTACCCTACGAAATTACGAGCGTACATTGCGGCGATGCGCTTTGCGGTCGCGGGGAGTGACACGAGCTCTACCCACTCGCTCAAGGTCGCTGGCATTTATTGTCGCCTTAATCGGAGTAAAGACGAAATTAACTCCATCAATATTAACAACATGATCGACAATTTTCATAGGTATGCAAATAATTTCAATCTCCAGTTATAACCCTCTATTTATACCTCATATTTCTTCAGCTTAAAAGAACAGCTCCATCCATCGCTCTATTTGTTCACAAAATTTACACTCTTGAAAGTACTAAATCTGCGATGGATAACGTACTCGTGGATCCCGTCTCGGGCCAATTTGCGCGACATCATTAGAATTCCGTACGCGAAGCCGCTGTGATAAATAAAGATACCGGTACTATCAGTCAAGCTTAGCCGTGTTGATATTGTTGAGAATATAAGGGACGTTAATTTGTTTTTGTTGGCACAGCTGGTAGCGAGTAACAGTCCTTAGTGACCTTAGTTGCAGGTTAAACATTGACTGTCATTATTCAAAATGCAATTTTGTGCTAAGAGCGATGGTTTCGTGTTCGCCTGATATTATGACATGAAATTAATTTAACACATTGACCTATCCAATGTTGCAATAATCTGGGGGCACGGCAGTGCCCCCGCCAAGTCGAGCAACAAAGCGGCACGGCCGTACCATCCTTTTCTCGAACCGGTTCAGGCCATTTTCGACCTCCTATAACTTCGTTGTGGATAAAACTAGAAGCCTGAATTTTTAGTAACCAATTAAGCATTGTATAAACACGGTATATTTCAAATTTCATTTTATTTGAACCAGTAGTTTAAGAATTATAACTAATCAAAGTTCCTTAGTTTTGTCACTGACTGACTGACTGATTGACCGATCATCAAAAGTCTAAGGCACTTCTAGCAGACATAGAAGCTTCAAATTTAGAATACAATTAGCGTTTAGTGTATAACCATGGAAAAACTAAAAAAGTATACAATTTCATTCTAGTTTTCTAGATACATTAACTGCATAAATAACTTTGTAATCCCATATAATTGTATAGGATTACAAAATGTCCATAGAAATTCCGTTATAAAACCACATAACCCCATCGAGTTTGAGCTCATTTGATTGGTCTCGATGAGTACCTACTCTGTCTTTAGTTGGTAACCAGGATCTGATGATAGAGCTTGAAGGTGGCCATAGGAATTCCGTTATAAAACGACTTGACCTTGTCGAGTTTTTACTCGTTTGATTCAGCTTGTCAAGTAGGTACTTTAGCAGTACTTCAAATCGATGAATAAGACTGCTGCAAATTCGAATAAACCTATGTATTATTGATTCATTAAACGAAATAGATAGAATGAGAGACGCTACAAAAATAAATGAGATCCCACTAAAACAAAACTTGTGAAAAAAGCCAAGTCGCGCAACTCAGTTCTTTTACCGTAAAAAGTAGTGAGATCCATGTAATACCAAGTCAGTTAATATTCAGTCCCTACTTAAAAACCTTCGATGTTTTAATTAAATGGATTGACTTGGCCACTGCAACACATTGGCCGATGCGATGGCCAATGTGATGGCCAGCTATTACAATGACCGGTTTAACATTTATTTAAAACATCAACTTTTTTTACAAGCTTTGTTTTTAGTGGGTAAAATTTACACCAGTAAAAATAATTGGTGGGGTATGCTTCACCCCGCCACACTCCCGCGGTTAATAGGTAGGAAGCGAGACTCGTTTCTTAAACCGGTCACTCCAGACTCTGTGGCTGCTACTGTGAATTTAAAAAAAAAACTATTAAGTACTATATATAGGTTAGATACTTGGGTACTCAAAGACCAAAGAGCTTGGAAGAGCCCTAGGTAAGCATATTTAAACCGAGATAGTTTCAACAGTCATATCCATGATTCTGCATACTTCCTTACACACACCATCAGTTTCTTTCCTTTATTCTCATAACATGCCATACCCGCAAATCGCACCACAAAAAGTAATGTTAACTCATTGGCCCTCCATTTCGGGATTAAATAAGAGAATTCACGTTACCAACGCTTTCATGTCATGAATAGGCACTCAGGCTATTCAGCAGGACTGAGTCCGCTTACATAATGACGTCCTTCACGGCTTTATTTCGTAGGGAGTTTGGAGAAATGGGCGGACTTTGAACGAAAGTGGGGAATGTGAAGTTCAATAATAAACTTTTGCATACCTTATGGTAGGTAGGGTTGAACGACATTAGGTCCTGTCATTACTCTTCTACGGTGGTACAGAAACGTTGTGGCGTAACTGCTAATGAAAATTATGATAAAATGTTTGTTACTCCATCACGCCATAAAACATACTTATTTGGCATGTGCCACAAGTGCGCACCAAAAAAAAAAGAAATAATATTGTGTGTCTCACAGCTGCGCCAAATAGTTCAGCAAACTGCGGAGCAACTACTGTCTGACGCTGGTTTTATTTATTTATTTATTTAAACTTTATGCACAATAGTGATACATAGGCGGACTTAATGCCACAAGGCATTCTCTACCAGTCAACCTTAGGGTCAAACAAGACAACATTGTGGTAGGCTACAAACTAACTAAAAAAACAATATCAATTAAAATATATATTTATACTTATATTAATACTAATACACACATAAAAATAACATAAACTAATAAATATTGCAACAAATACCAAAATAAAACATAACTGGTAATTACCATGACTAACTTGTAATAGCTATTTTGTCTGATTTGAATAGTGGGAACGTACTTTCCTTTTAAAAGTGAATTTGCTTTCAGCTTTTTTAATCATCTTTGTTTTCATCTAGACCTGAGATGGACGAAACACTGGGATGACATATGGCACGCAGATTGATTCTAGTCTGCAATAATTAATGAATAAATATTAATGTCAATAGTATCCGTGGTGCTAGGCAACAGGGCTTATGAACTGTTTATACGTTTTATTTCTACTGTGATAGTCGAGTTAAATGATTTTATTCTATTTTACATTTACTCAAAAATGCATGTAATGTTGTCATTATTTTGACAAACTTGTTTGAGCAAAGTCGACCTTGCCGGTCTGTTTCAAGGAGCGGCCGGCAAAGTTTTGCTGGCCGCTCTAACAGGCCGGCAATGTTTTGCCGGCCGCTATTTTGACGTTTCAACGTTTTAAAAAATCAATTCCAAAAAGATTTTATTTAAAACACAGCTGTTTGTACGTCTAAAGGTAAAAAAAAAAAAAGATTTAAATGAAGTAATAAATGAAGAAATAATCCAGCAGTCAAACACCGCATTAGAATTATCGCAAACTATCAGTAATATCAAACCGGGAAAGTCGGTGTTGAATTTTAGTAACTGTACTTTTCATAATTGTCATTTTAATTAAAAGTCTAGTTAATTAATATATTTTTTATTTAAATTACTTGCTGGTTTTATTTAGATTAGGTACTTGCATTTTTGAGTAAAGCACTATACAAACCTTGGCCCACAATGACTGCTTCGCTGGTCACGCTATGATTGCCTCGAGCTAGCCTAGCTACGCTCTAGGCCTTTCAGCTTGGCCATCATTGCAGCCCTTGCTGTCCTCGCTGTAAAGGCCTCGGCCTACGGTCTCGGCCTTTATCTCAGCTCGTCCATCAAGTGCTGCACGCTGACCGCGCTGTGTCGGCCTGGAGCTGCGCTACGCTGCGCTGTCGGCCATCATCAGCGCGACCAGCAAAGTAGTCATTATAGACCGCGGCAGTAATGTACTATTATTTATTTATTATCCTGTTGTGTGTTGTGGAGCTATGTGCTCGACCTTGTACTGTTCTGACTCCAGCTGATATGGAGGGAAGTGGAAATGATGTTTTCCTTCTCCTCCGCTATTCTTTTCGTTTGTC
This sequence comes from Diarsia rubi, assembly GCA_932274075.1. Taxonomy (NCBI): domain Eukaryota; kingdom Metazoa; phylum Arthropoda; class Insecta; order Lepidoptera; family Noctuidae; genus Diarsia; species Diarsia rubi. Next base: position 15,471,730 of record OW026419.1, on the reverse strand, counting down.
TGGGAGTTCGTCGAGCTTCATTGCCTCGGCGCTCTTCTGGTGGTCGCGACCGTTGATTCTCGCTTTCGGGAGTTACAGTGGTTTGGGAATATTGTGGCTTGTCCCAATACACATAAATATTTCCACATCAACTAGTATAAAATAAATTTATGACACTAATAACCAACAGCTAAAACAATTGAAAATATAAACCTGGAGAAGGTTATCTGTGGAAACCTGACATTCAAAGATTTAAATGTTAAGTTAAGATTAGTTGGGGTATTTAGGTATTTATGATAACGAGAAGGCAAAAGCCTCCTTCTAAAATATTAATGGACGTCTGTAACTGTCCCCACCCACAAAATTTAACCAAGTTCGTACGTACTGTCACGAGCATAAATATATTCATATTCTAAGCAGAATTCAAAGCTACTTTTTTGAAATATAACGGTTTTCATGTCGGTTTGTAGAAAATAACTTTTAAAAGATATACAAAGCATCATTAAAAAGTTATACATATTGATGATGCTGATTGTACAGTCCAAAAGGTCAGTGGTGGCCTTGTGGTAATGTCCCAGCCTTTGAGATGAAGGCTGTGGGTTCTAACCCAAGCTGGCACTTAACGTTGTGTTATTTATTTATCACTAACACAACGTTAAGCAGTAGGCTGCTTTTAAATGGTGGAGGAAAATATCGAAACAAAACAATATACAGGATGGGTCGTGGAATCGAACCCAGGACCTCGTGCTAGAAATTGAAGTGATAGCTTAGTGGTGTGATCGCCAGACTGCCAAGCCAAAAGGAAGGTATTTTCGAAGTAAAGTTACTTATATAGAACAAATTTTAATAAACGTTAGTGTAACAAAAGTCGAAATAAGGTTTTCGGTGTAAAGAAACATCGAACAATAACCCTCCTTTTGGGCTTCGCCGCAGTCGGGTAAAAAAGGCGTTGACCAAACACAACGTCGCAGTATGAAGGCTTCGGTGTATAGTTTAGGTGAAACAATTTTCGCAGAATAGTGTTTCGAAGTAACGTAGGGAACCCGTCTGAACACTTAATTATACTTACATATCAGTGTTCATTTGCCTTACATTTATTTATTTATTGATACTTTATGCACATTATGTAAAAAAAAAACACTGTATAAATTCGGACTTGCCTTAGACATTTTCTACTATTAGGTATAAGTATATCTTACCTTCACCGTTTTGAGTGCAGCGGTGATGATATAAATTACACAAAGTAATAGGCCTGCTTGAATTCTAAGGAAAACATCGTCGTGAGGAAACGTCTAGAACGTATTTCTGAGAAACAAAAAAATCGAAGACGTGATTATACCCCATCCTTCTCCTAGAGAGGAGGCCTGAGTTCTGAGTGTGTATATCTGAGTGCAGTGGGAACATTATAGACTGATGATGATCATGATATCTTACCTTTTGCATCGCTTCTGCAGTGCAAAATTACTCTTTTATTACAGATAAGGCATCATTACTGGTTATTATTACGGGTTGTTCACAAGTTACCGCGGCCTCGACATATAGGGCTAAGAAGGAACATGGGTGGTTTTTAGTCAGTAGAAGTCTGACACTCCCTTTCGCTCTACCCAAGAGCGGGAGGGGTTATTTTATGATTTTTCAACCGCCAAAACTCCTACCGTCTACTGCCCACGCACTAAGGTCTCAGTAAACCTGTATAAAGGGTCACATGACTTATTTTAAAGGTTATTTTATGATTTTTCAACCGCCTAAACTCCTACCGTCTACTGCCCACGCACTAAGGTCTCAGTAAACCTGTATAAAGGGTCACATGACTTATTTTAAATTTTCTCTTGTGTACTCAGGCCGAGATTAATTTTCCCTGGCAGCACAATGAAGCTCGCCCTCTCTCTCCGCCCGTAGAATTTAACTCCGTAATTACCGGTGGCCGTACTTCAGTGCACCTCCTAGAGGAAAATCGGCGTATTTTTAAGGTAGCGGGGAAAACAGGGTGACCGTCCGCGATGCCGTCAACCAAGCAATATGTGCATCTAAGTGACCCTACGAAAAACGAAAACCAATCTTTTTTGGGTGGAAAATCACGTTTTCACCCCAAAAACAGCGGTGCATTTAACGCACGCAAAACTTTGCGCTGATTGATGAGATAGAGGTTCTTAATTTCTTAATTAAAGTTATGATAATAAAAATTTGTAGGTATTTGATTTTATTTTTTTGGAAAATTGCTAATGGTCCAGAACAGACCAATGATCGCAATGACGAGGACGACGACGGGGAATGACGGGGGCTTTCGGCTTCATTAAGGGTATTTTATACCCCGTCGGGGCTGCGGGTTGTACACTAGTTACCGCGGCCTCGACAAATAGGGCTAAGAGGGAACATGGGTGGGTTTTAGTCAGTAGAAGACTGACACTCCCTTTCGCTCTGCCCAAGAGCGGGAGGGGTTACATGATGATTTTCCACCCGCCAAAAAAAAAGGGTATTTTATACCCTTTAGATAGATATGTACCAACAGACTGACTACATAAACTCACATCTTTTACGCGTAGAGTGTAGTTACTCTTTTCCTTTTTTTCTTTCTTTTATATTAAAACGTTTCCCCACACTAGCAATTTCTCGTGTTTCCTGGGTGCGTTTACAAACATTTAAACTCACACACGCAAACATCCAGAACCGGAACAATTATCTGTAGGTCATACAAATATTTTACCGTGCGGTATTCGATCCCGCGACACGCAGCGCAGCAGTTAATCACCTCAACCAAATGCGCCAACCGTGCCGCATACTGACTGGTAGTAGTTCCGAACATACATAGTTGTAAACATGGCAAATTCCGTTTTCAAGTGTTAATGATACTCAGTTGATTCATGAAATATTGGAAAAAAAAACCAGGAATCGTTCGATAGGTACTTACATAAAACATGCTCGCTCGCTCTCGTAATATGTAAGATGAAGAAGACAACACATACGAGTTAGATATATACGATTCAGTTTCGATTCAATAGGGATGTTTTTCTAACTTAAAAAATATGATTCTAATTAGTCCGTCTTTTAGATTGTCGAAAAATATTTTTGTTTTATCAAATCAATAAACATTGACGAAGATAAAACGCGTCAAAGATTTGAGTGGGGGGTAGTGACGTCACTTACCGGTAAATAATGTCTTAAAAAATTACGTCACACGAGATTTCAAAGCACTGTATCGTCTACATAGTTTGTTTACGTGAAAAAAGAAAAACTACGTGTCCAATATTTTTTGGAAATCTATCTGACGGACTAATTAGATTTTTGTAGATAACTACCCTATTGTGTGTGAATAGCTATGCTGTCGTTCCCAATATCAAATACGCCCAAGAACTCTTCAGTAATTACAATCCAATCGTCCCCAAAAATCGATAAGTAATCCAATATTCAGGGCCACCCCTTTCCCGTCAAGATATTAATATTAATTTTATTTTTAAAAGCTTACCATTGCATCGCTTACGTACTCTAATAATAATCCATTCGCTTTTCCATCTTCTCCTCTGAGTAGGTAGGCATCAAGTCATACTTGGTGACGGTGGATGGTACGGTCAGCATCAGAAGTAGATTAACACTACCCATTCTAAATTTTAAAGCAGGTTTTTTTTAATAAAAACTGGTTAGATATTACTCTACTAACAAGTTGTTGAAGAATAAGGAATATACATACTTACATACATAGGTATATACTTACGTTTAGGTACTCTGTAATGTTGCTATAATTAATATTAAATAAATAAATAAATACATAAACTCACGCCCTTTTCCCATTGGGGTAGACAGAAACCACAGAACACCACCTGCTACGGTCCGATCGAGTAAGGAATATTTTAAAGAATAAAATTCTGAAAATAATTACAGGATTTATTCATGAATTGAATTATTTCATGCACAGGACTGAACATGAAATAATTAAATTCATGAATAAATTCCGAAATGCTACTAAGCGTGCGTGCTGCTATGCGTTAATGCTACTTCTGTTGCTGACGATACCAGACCTATCTATATAAATAAATAAAATTAAAGTGTCTGTTTGTAACGTCAAAATAACGTTTATTACTAGTAAGTACCTACGCATAATTTTGGTAGTTCTGTCAGTCTGTTCCGGCTCACCTCTAAAACGACTCTAACGATTTTGACGGCACTTCTACTGGCAAATTGCTGATGTTATTTAAAGTAACTTTAGCTTCTATTTTCGACAAAAATAGGGTTCTGAGCAAAAAAATGAAAACACACTTTTCACAATTGCTAACAAAATGAGATTCAAATATTAGGTCATAATTTTATAATAATTTCACGCCGATGAAGTTCGCGGGCAAGACCTAGTCATGAAATATAATAAAGTGCAATGGAGGCCAAGGTGAAGTCCATTCCATCTAATAGTGTTATGAATGTTTACCTACTGTTTATCAGAATCTGGGGGCACCGCAGTGCCCCCTCAAATTCGAGCAATAAAGCGGTACGACCGTAAAATCCTTTTCTCGAAACAGTTCAGGCAATTTTCAACTTCGTTGCGAAGCATCGTACAAAATTCGTTGTAATCATCAAGCACCGCTGCCGGTCGGGTATTACCAGGGTCACGAGGAACTCTATCTTGCATAACGATATTTTGACTTGCTGATAATGATCGACGGTTACATTTATTTACATATACAACTCATACCACAACTCTCGATTACGCTTTACAACAACCAAATACACGGTCAATAGAAAAGGGTTTAAATTATAAAATAATACTAGAGGACGTCGTGTAACCCGAGCAGCAACGCCACCTACCGGCTCTATCTGTGAATCTAAACCATTAAAGAATCCACACACTGGTACACACAATTTCATTTAAAACGGTCCAGCCGATAAGAGGAGTTCAGTGATATACACACGTACAGTAGAACAATGTGCTTTATACTATATAAAGAACATTTGTAAAAGGGATAACTATTATCACTACTTTTATTTTGAAAATACATATATTTTGTCTGATTTAAAAAAATACTGATTTTAAGTATAATACGGTGATGAATAATGAAATAACATGAAAAGAAAACAGCAAGATGTCGCCCAATATAAATATCTAAGTGACGATGTACAAGCGTCGCCATATTATGTTCATAGCCGTGTGTGCTTTCGCGATAGAAATACGACAGTGAGTATACAATTCGAGAGAATAGCAAGCAATTTATTGTCACGGTTAAAATTAAAATAACAAATCCAACATCACTGGGATTCACTTCAAATTTAATTAAAAAACCAGAAGAAAGAAAAAAAAACTAAAAAACCCGACTGAAAAGCCAACAACAAGCACATTTTAAATTAAACAAAACTTGGAAGCAGGCGGGGTTCATCCTATTTTCATTTCATTTCATAATTTAATGTTCAAATCAACCCCGCCTGCTTCCAAGTTTTGTTTAATTTAAAATGTGCTTGTTTTTTAATTGTCAGTTTTTTCAGTCGGGATTTTTAGTTTTTTTTAACTACTTTTTTTTGGTCTTTTTATTGCAGGCCCAAAAATAGACACTGTCATATTTTCAATTATAATGTTACTTCCAAAAGTGACGGTGGAGCAACACAAAATACCAAACTCGACTAAACAAAACAACTGCATGTAAGTAATGAAGACGATGTAAGTAATATTGTTAAACGTTAGTTAATACAGTAAGAGAAAATTATAAAAGTTGTTGCGTGTTTAGTTACGTTTAGTACGCGAGTAAGTATATAAATTAGTATTCTTTTTTTATATGAAATGGGTCTACTCTTAACCTCAATCTTGTCCTAATGGCAGAGATGAGGTCGACGATGGAATAAGCTAACCCAGAAAAAGGGTATTTAAACGTGACTTAAATAAATTGGAGTAATTTATGAACTAGGGAAAACCGACGCAGGCAGCAAGCGGCAGGATATAGCAAAGCGCTTCGTGCGAATGTGTGGAACATCGACAAGCAGTACATCTAGTCCCCCGATGGAAGAAGAGAGATGGTAGAATATTCTTCTTTACTCTAGAATCTAGAGTCTAGAGTGAAGAACGAACTGTATAACATTGAAATCCTTTCAGGCAAACCTTCTGAAGTACCACCACAATTTCCCCTGTAACCGCCCCCCACCCCCCTTATGCCTGTAAAGTAAATAATCACTTGAGTTTATCTAGCTTATAACTCAGCAGTGCAGCTAATATTAATGGCCCACCTCAAGCGTTGACGTTAAGTGCACTCCTTGAAAGGTACTTCTTATTAAAAATGCTTCACCTGATGTTAGACTATTACGTCACTCGTGACTATAGTCACAAGCACAAATATATGACGTGTACACTTACGATGATTCGAGAGTGATTTTCTCGCGGAATAACTATTGCAACTTTGATTTAAGATAGATTTATTTCATAACCGAACGAGTACTACATATATTATTATACTCTTTGGGGTACTAAAATAGTGTGCTCGTGACTACAAATAATAGAGTAGTTAACAAAAAAAAATCGAATTAGTCCGTCAGATAGATTTCCAAAAAGTATTGGACACGTATTTTTTATTTTTTCGTGTAAACAAACAATGAAGACGAAACAGTGCTTTGAAAACACGTGTGACGTCATTTTCTGACACCTAAGTATGACATTCTGTAGCGGTCAGTGACGTCACAACCCCCCACTCAAATCTTTTAACGCGTATTATCTTCGTATCCAATATTTTTCGATAATCTAACAGACGGACTAATTAGAATCATATTCTTTTAAGTCAGTAAACATCCCTATTACAATCACGTAATTAGCATTATAATATGACAATAACTGTCAAGCTCCAAAATAATTACAATGTTCTACACCACAGAGCGCGTACCCACCACCACTAACAACAGTCTTAATCCCCGGTGGCTTAGGCAGAGGTGTACCCTAAAGTACACCAACATTTTACCAGTTAAATGTTAGGTGGGCCCTGGGGCTGCGGGTTGTTCAAAAGAGATACCGCGGCCTCAGCACAAGTGCTAAGAAGGAACATGGGTGGTTTTTAATCAGTAGATGTCTGACACTCCCTTTCGCTCTGCTTAAGAGTTGGAGCAATTATTTGATGATTACCTACCCTCATAAAAAAGTTTCTAGTCTATTCTAGACTCCGTGGCTGTTGTCCGACTGAGACATTGCTGATGGAATAAATAACATACCCAGTAGTCACGTGTGTGACCACCTAGACCAACAAGACAGTCAAACTACACCGAAGTAAGACAAGCCCGCCACACTATTCCACACTGCAATATTTGAAAGCCAGGACCAACAGTGGTGATGAAGTCCCAAAGGAACAATTTAACTGTCGTGGATCCTGCAACGAAATTAATCAGAAAAGAATTGCGGAGGAGTAAGAAATATTGTATAATATTATATCCACTTCCCTCCATGTAACATTGAAGTAAGAAAATAAAACAATGTTGTGCTGCCCGAAGAGGTTGTGTTAGGCCACCTGTCAATTTTGAGCGAAAAAATCTAAACCAATTCCTAAAACAAACGCACAGTGGGTTTGCTTTACGAATTGGATTTTTTTCGATTACAGACATTCTAGAAAAAGGTTCTCGTGTGCTATACAATTAATTTCGTTAATTAAACAAACAGAGCACCGAATAGTTTTGATGATACAACTTTGTTATTGCTCCAAATTATTTCAGCAAACATCAATTTAATTGCTCCGCTGTAAATACTATTTGGGACCCTTCATTTGATTGATGAACAAACCTATTGTTTGTATTTCCTTTAATAAGTCAAGTGGAGTAAAGAGTACTGTACCTATTCTGTTTCAAGTACAGTCCATTCACAGTTATGTTTCCTTTGGCAGCAACCCAACATCAGCCTTAAAACAATATTTATAAGGATAACATTGATGTTGACAATTATACAACATCAGAGGTAAAAAATCTGTAAATGAATTGTATTATTATTCTACTACTAGTTGTTGCCAGCAGCTTCACCCGCTACAACCCGGGAAAAAAATCGGGATAAAAACTATCCTATTTAATCTAGGTTATAAACTACCTGAGTACCAAATTTCATCCAAATCCGTGCAGTACTTAGTTTTTGCGTGAAGAACTAACAAACACACACACACTCACAAACTTTCGCCTTTATAATATTAGTGTGATTGATTAGTGATCGTCATTCGTCTATGATAGTTTGTCCTAAGTGCCGCTTCTTATTAACCCTTTCTTGTTTGTCCAAAAACAAATAAATTCTATAAGAAAACCTGCATGCGAGTATGGGTGAAGTCGAACATCTGTAGATCTAAAATGGCTGCTTTAGCAGATCATAATTATGAATTGCATAAAAAAGCGTTAAATGGACCTTTCATAAAAAAGCGTTAAATGGACCTTTCATAATAGTAACTGTGTCTGTGATCATAATACTATCATACTATTTTATGAAGGTCCATTCTACGCTTTTTTATCCACTGAAACGTCCTTTTTTTGACAGCTGACATACCGCAAGCGTCCGGGTGACTAGAGCGGTCAAGGTCACGTCGAGCGCACCATGCCATTACTTATTAAAAGTGTATTTGCAACCAAACTACTCCAGTAATAGGAAATGAAAAAATACTGTTAAACAGCTAACATTATAAGGAATCGATAAATGTGCATACTGGAAAACAACTCTTATTGTGAAATGTACAAAAAAATGTTGAACCTGACAATATGGGTTAAATTTGAGTAAAATATTTGTTATAACAAGTTTTTACGAATTATTTGAAACATATCTTAATGTCACAGTACGTAGTATTAAAATAGATTATATGAGCTTTTTTTTGATACCAATAAACTATTACTTGGAACATACAGTGTAGCACAATAAATCAAAACAATCTACCCATTCCCTCTATCAATTCGGTATCGCTCCGATGACGAAATTGTGCCAAGATGGCCGACATAAGGCTTCTCCCGCACAACTTTCGGATTATTTTGTTTTATGATTAGATTGTTTTTTATTTATTAATATGAACTAAATAATATTTTTAGTAGCCCGACATCCACTCAAACGTCCGGGTAGCCATAGTGTCTCTGTGGAGCGGACTTTTAAGTCCGAGGCCCTTGTCTGTGGCGTGGACTTATAAGTCCGCATGTCGCTCCCACTCAAACGTCCGGGTAGCCATAGTGTCTCTGTGGAGCGGACTTTTAAGTCCGAGGCGCTTGTCTGTGGCGTGGACTTATAAGTCCGCATGTCGCTCAAACTTGCACAGACTATAGATTCTTCCACTCAAACGTCCGGGCCACCATAGTAGGCAGATGATGACAAATAAAATAACAAAAAACTAAAAAACCCGGCTAAACAAAAACTGAAAAACAAAAAACAAGCATCATCATTATTGATCCTAAACGGCATGACCAATAAGGATGAAACTTTCTGGGGATATTTCAATGGGTTCCTGGATGGTTTGGAAACACAATTGGAATCGGTAGGTGGTGCTGCTGTATGGGAAGGACAACATCTGCCAGGTCCGCTAGTCTTTCTTTAAATATTTAATTCCACTGTTAACGGCTGGACCGATTTGGATGAAACTTTCTGGGGATATTTCAATGTGTTCTTGGATGGTTTAGAAACACAATTGGACCCGGTAGGTGGCGCTGCTGTACGAAAAGGACAACATCTGCCAGGTCCGCTAGGCTTTCTTTAAATATTTAATTCCACTGTTAACGGCTGGACCGATTTGGATGAAACTTTCTGGGGATATTTCAATGTGTTCTTGGATGGTTTAGAAACACAAATTGGACCATTGGTAATGGAACAAAACAGTTTTTCGAACTTGACAACAATATGGCCCCCAAAATACGCAATTTTCATTGTATTTTAATTTAAATATAGCCAGTGACACTCGCGTTACCAAGGCAAATCTAACGTTTATTTAATCCAAATCCGTTCATACGTTTATGGGTTATGAGAAAATAATAAATAAACACAGGTCAAAGACATAAGACAAAAGAAAAGATTGACATAATTATGTTGGGTAATAAAGCATGATTCTTCGTTTAAATGAATCCTTATTTCGATACTTTTCATGAGGGTACGGGGTGACTTTTCTAAAACACGCGGAAGAAAAAACAAAAACGTACGCACCCCTAGATAAAAACCCCACTAACTCAAAAAGTACGAGTTTTGAGTTAGTGGCCTTATCGAATTCCTGACTCGAAGACCTATGCATCAATATAACTCGCGTAACGATACCTTCAACCATTGTTAAAAGATGGCGCTAAACGCTGCTTTACTTAAATGACCTTGCCCCGACAGGCGCGAGTACTAGTCCGCCATTTTTAGTTGTCTTCGGATTGGCGTAAGTGACACACGTTTGAATAGTGGCAGATTTTGAGTTGCTGGAGTTTACACGAAATTTATTGAGTAAGTTTCTTATTTATTTTGAGTTGATTGAGTTTTGCTGAAATTTCATTGTAAAAAGTAATAGTTAATTTTGATTTACGGGGGTTTTGATGATTTTATGTTGCAATATTTTTTTAAATATTTCGAGTTCCTCAGGTTTACATGAAAGTAAAAGTAAATTTCGATTTACCGTAGTTTTGTTGAATCTAACTTTAACTTTGTTTATTTTTGCCTGTTCAATGAATTTTGTAATTTTTAAAGAGAAAATAGGTTGTTTATGAAAGGTTCAATTTTTTTATTTTATTTGTTATACAGTAACTAAACACAGTACGTGCTTTTGAGGGTTTTTTGAGTTGGTTGACTTTACTTGATTCATTATTGAATTTGAATATTATTTATTTTTAGGATGATGACGGGGCGAGGAAAACTCATGGTACAAATGATTAACGAAGAAAAAGAGGATCCTGAGCAACCAGCAGCAACAGATGATTCAAGACCTATTACATCTCCTGGTATAGTAACGCTCAATAGTATTAACGAGCCTGAGTTGCCAGCTGAAGGAAGGTTAGCTCCATCACCGAGCATTTTAGAATCTTCTTTGAGTCTTAATGAGCCTACAAACGCTGAGGAACGACGACGAGCTCCTAAACGTCAGTATGCTACCTCGCCAGTTCATAGCGGCGATGAAAGCGATTTCGACGATTCCGATGCAGATCCGCACTATCAAGACCCTATTCCCAAAAGAAAAATAATTTTCTCTCCCTTGCGTAACTCGCCTATTTCACAAATGCCACGAACTCGCTCCATTTCGTCTTCGTCTAGCAGTTCGAGTTCATCAGGCTCGAGTAGTAGCTCGAGCAGTAGCTCTAGCAGCAGCAGTAGTAACTCAACGAATGAACATGACGATACTGGCCCTAATTGCGAGATTCAACGCAACGAAAATAACAATGCCGATAATAACTACGAGGATCACAATCTGGGTCAAAATATTAATCCAAGTGATGAGACTCTAGCGCAAGAAGGGCCAAAACAATGTAAAAAGAAACTAAGGCAACCGGAGACATGGAAGGTCAATATAAACAAAACCCTCAAAAATTCAGGCATTTATAGTTTTTGGCTTTTATTAATGTTTGTTCAGAGGCTGTACTTATTTTAAGATTGTTCTGATAGTGCGTAAAGAGATAAGAATACTCAAATTTATATTTTTTTATGGGAGATAAGAGTTTTTTTTAAAGGTATTATTGCTGTGATTATTTAAAAACGCATAATTATTCATTATTGTACGTGTACGATCTCAATTTCATGAAAATGTCTAGTATTTAAGTAATAACTGTTATAAAAAGGACTTACCTAATATTTTATAACACTAATTATTGTATTTAGTTTTCTTTGTTATTCATTTAGTACTTAAATAAATAACTTTCTATTTGAGGACACATTTTATTTATTTCAACTATTTTAGATCTATAAAAACTAAAGCTTGCGTTCCTAAGATTAGCACGTTGCAATCACCCGTTCATAGCATAAGTAACTCAAAACCCCCGACAAAAAGTTATCTTATTTTTGGGGTGAAAAGTAACGTAACTCAATTTTATTTCAGATAAAGTAAAGTAACTTGACTTAGTACACAAAAAATTTGCTTACTCCCGCTGCAAAACTAGAGTAACTCAAAAATCCCGTTATTTTCCACGTTTTTAACTAATAAAATACAAATAAGCTAATTAAACAGCTTCAGAAAACGTTACCTTTACGAATCTCTCATTAGATCTTTGATATCTTTCTTATATACCCTAAAAACAGTTTTTCGTCATTTCTGAAAAATGAGGTTTTTTGAGTTGCCGGAGTCTTCATCTAGGGGTGCGGTATAATCATAGCGATTTTCATCATGTTGTTTTGGATTCAGTCTACCTAAATATTGTTAATTAACTGTTCTTTCAATTACAGAACGTATTTCACTAAAATATTACATAAATCATGTAAAAATTTAATGGAAAAGCGGCAAAAAAATGGCGAAATTTTTGCTTTTCTACTTTCAACACATGTAAAATCAACTTGAGATACTTCGGATGCAAAGAATTTGTAGATATTCGGAAACAATGATTCTTCGGCATTATATTAAGATATTACACTATTACATTTGGGCAATAAATACCATAAAATACTTACATTATAAATTTGGATCCCCTTACAATTTCGGTGACGCCATCGACTGTTTGACACGACTTTTGTTTATTTTTTTTTCCATTCCTTTCTGGTTCGTTCAATAGTGTTGCTAGTACCAATGGACGCGTAATTTAGTCGACTTTAATCGATACTAAAACCGTGTAGAGACTTTTGAACTATTTTTTAGATAAAAACGCGATTGAAGTGTAGTTGACAGAAACGTCGCGATCGCGACGTGGACGTTAGACTATTTAGAGAAAAACGTCGCGATTGTAACGCGGACGTGACAGTGGATTGCAATTCATAATTATGATCTGCTAAAGCGGCCATTTTAGATCTACAGATGTTCGACTTCACCCATTGCTGGGTAGACTTCTCTTTGCTTGTACCAAGCTCCAGGTTCTTGCACCAGCCTTATCCAGTGTAACCAAAATAAAGTAATTTTAGGTAAATGCTGGAGCAGTGGTGGCGGCCCCGACTTACGAGCGGTAAGTCGTGGGTTCGAACCCAGGCAGGCGAATTGCTTTGTGTATTGTATTTCTCTGTTCTCAAAGCGGTGAAAGAAAACGTCGTAAGGAAACCGGCATGTCCTAAAACCAAAAATTCGAAGACATGTGACGTCTCCCAATCCGCACTGGGCCCACTCGGTGGATTACAGCCCACTCCCTCTCATAGAGAGGAGTACAGTGTCCCACTAGTGGGGACATTAGTATGTGCTGATTTTATGAGGTAAATGATTGTCTACGACAACATTATGGCGTACAAATTGGATCAAACCGAAAACGCGTCCTAAATTCTTTTACCGCTTATTACATCATGATAAGTTGTGACACGTTACTTTCAGAACGTACAGTAACTTAGTTTATGACTTTATGAGTCAAGTTATTTTATGAGGTGGGACGTGTGTCCTAGAAAAACAGACAATTTTTAGTACTTTTCGTCATTTATCCAAAGTCAAACTCAAAGTCAACATATTTTATTTCACATAAGCCTACATGGGCACTTGTAAAACGTCGACATAAAAAAGGGGCATTCGTAAACGGTTAAAAAAAAAACTATATAATTTATTTTATTCTCTTTGGGAAGTTAGACAGATAATGTACTAAAACAATAAACATTTGAAGGCCAATTACAGGTTAAAAGTACAACTTAAAAGAAGTAGACGAAGAACTTAGAACTAACTAGAAGAAGGATTTACAATGAGTGTAAAAATGGTATTTCTTTTCCTGCCTTTCGATTTTGGTCCTCTTGCTTAATAAACCTGTCTTAAAAAAATACATAAATAATTAAAAATCATAGTGCCATCAGGCGAAGAAAAAACACTACGGGTTAGGATTTTATTCACTGTTTTACTCATGCCATTTATAAAAACTGTTAATTATTTATTTTGACATTTAAATTTATGTTCAAAATTTAGTTTGGCTTTTGGAAATCGACAGCCATTTGAAAAACTCAGCCTGCTACATTATTTGGACATAAAGTAACAAGTTAATGGCATACAAATAAAACCAGTTACAATTTGCAACGATAGTGCGAGTCAGACGGCACCTTTTTTGGAACATTTTTAAAAAGCGTTCGATTATTTCTTTGTTTTTTTTTCTTAATTTCCCCATCACTACGAAAACGTATTACCTACCTACCATTTGAACTGTTGAACATAGTACGATTACTTCGACGCAATAAAGTCAACATCGCGACACAGATCACGGCGTAGCATCGGGGTAAACAAGTCGTTTTAATGATAAGAAGAGACTGCCGCCGCCAACCAGTCGCGAGCGCCCGCCCGCCCAACGCACGTGTATAAAGTTGCAACTGATAACAACAAATAGTTCAATTCAACCTTATGGGTGAGTCACCTCTTTTTAAAAAGAAAAAAGTTTTTTTAAATTCTTCCAATATAAAACGCGTTCGAATTTTGATTGAGCAATTTTTTAATTTTTTTTGCTGTAATTTTGTTTTTTTAATTCAGTGCTTACAAAAAGTTACCATACCTTAAACGTTTAGTTTAGTTTTGTAAGTGAAAGTTTTTTGAACGTGATAACAAATTTTCATGGTGTTTTGTGCGCGAATAGATTTATGAGTGACGCGTGAAATGAGTTTGCTACTCGTATCTCCATAAACGTAATGGGATCAATTCACTTCCAATTTGTAAATGTGTCCAAACATACCAATATGTTTGTTTTTATGAGTTCTTTGTAGAGCCTGTTCTTTTTCATTAAATGTTTTTTACTTAAGTGCGTTTTTGCTCGAACATGTGTATCATTTCAAATACATTTTCAGTAATAATAACTCGCACTAAACATATGAAGCTCTATAAGTTTCAAGCCACAAATCATAATCCCTAATTACCTTTGCTATGTTTGGCAGCTGTGGCAAAACTTACTATTTTCCGCGTAAGATTTGCGTTGCCTTACTCACACTAAGTAAATAACATCTGAATTTAATATGAGGGAGAGAATACGCGTGGCAATTGACACGTCCACAATGTTTGCTAGCTTTTAATATATTATTTGTATCTTTATAGTGTTAGAATCCATTTTTATAGAAGTTTTTTACTGTTAAAAAACTTGATATCAGTAATAAAGTTGACCTTTAAAAAACTCTGATCCCTTTGCGGTGTTAGGACCAATATTTTTCGTTTCCAACTTTACCTGTTTTACTAAAAATTACATTACAAATGTAGTTATCCACCAAAACATATATAATTCATGCACGGCATACAAAGTGGATCGATGTAACACTATTGAACGCAGCTAATTTCGTTATCTACAGATAAGCAGTGGGCTGAGAGGCGTGAGTATGAGACACCAATGGATTACGTGTATAAAAACATGGAGAAAGAATCAACTACAAAGGTGGTAGAGGCACTGTCTGAAGCCAGGGTCGGGGTGTCATCATGGGAGGTTCATGGGAATGTGTGGAGTGCGGCTGTAGGGGCCGTCATTGGGGCTGGAACTGTGCTGCTGGTTGCTGCTCTGATCCTCATGTGGAGAAAGCCGAGGAGGCAGGAGCTTCCTTTGCTGGCACCGATGGATGTGGCGCATAGTGTGAGTAGCATTTATTTATCAACTCTTTAAAAACGTGTATGAATATGGTATGTTTGATTTTTTTAACATAGAACCACAGCTGACCTACTCGGTCAACTAAACTTCGCTAAGTAGCGGTTATGAGTGTAAATAGGTTATGCCAATTAAATTGTTTAATTTCACGGATCAGGAGGAGCTGTTTGCTAAATAATCGCAACCGTTCGGGTCGATCTATGCCCGTGTGTATGTCCTTGGAAGAGTGATCACTGATTACGTAGTTTTCTCCATGCCTCGGAACACACGTTAAGCCGTTAGTTCCGACTGTCAATTTAATCTTTGACAGTCTGTAAGTGTAAGATTGGTTGTCAGACTTATGGGCATAAGTCTGACAACCAATCTTACCAAGGGGTATCGTATTACCCAGTACTAACTGGGTTGTGGTGGTTTTGCATCCAGGTAGAGTAGAAGTCGATCCCTACATAGTTGGGAAGGATAGGCAGATGATGACTGAAGTTCATAAGTTTTGTTATTTTAATCTGACCTAGTTCTAGTGCTGTGAATACTATAATTATTATGAGTTGACAGCTCTTAAGCTCGACACTTTCAGTTTCAAGGGTAAAATTCACCCTCCGTATTTAAAAAATAAATGAAAATATAATTAATATTTTTTTATGTACAGTTATCAATTAAACCCCCTTTTTTTGGGGGGGTTGGGAAATCATCAAATAACCCCTCCTGCTCTTGGGCAGAGCGATAGGGGGTGTCAGACTTCTACTGACTAAAATCCACCCATGTTCCTTCCACCCTTGTGCCGAGGCCACGGTATGTCTTTCGAACAATCCGCAGCCACGACGGGATCAATTAGACCCCTCAGTATTGAAAGCAAATACCATTCTATGCAATAAATAAATGTAGACAGATACCTGGAAGCCTCGCCTAACAATACTGTATAAACATTGATCGTAAATTGCATTCCTAACTACATTAAAGTGGATTTAAAGATTTCCTTTGCTTCCATTTATGTTCTGTGCAATAAGAAATAATAAGAATCACCTGATTGTTAGTAACTAGACTAGTGTCTGCTGTAGACGTCAGCAGTATAAATTGACAGCTGAAGAATCAATATCTTGTTGGTATTGCGTTCAATGAGATAGATGACACTGAACGTTCAACAACTTTCATTTCGTTTTTAATGAACGTTTCTAAACGATTTTTTCAAACGTTTGAACCAAATGTTGTATGAATTTCTTTCAAAATTCTTGTGATTTGTAAGAAAATTGTTGAACACAATTTGGGTGCTGGCTGATTAAAATCCTTCCCAAACTTTTGATAACTGAGTTCGCTGTTATATTTAATTTATACTTTTAATGACAACGTCATTAAAAGTATTATTGGGTTTATCCATTACGAATTTCTCAGTAGCATACTTTCACGGAGTCTACCTACATGACTGTGCCCGTTTGACGGCAATTTTTTTTTAACATAACTTTACTATTAGGCAGCTCTTCGGGGATTACAGGCGTGATTAAAAAATGTTATTTTACCAAATACCTATTTAAAAATAGATTTCAGATTCCTCTCTAAAAGTTCAGATTTGTTCTAAAAATAATTAATGTTTTATAAAGGTAACATAAAAATACCTTCACATGTCTTCAAAGAATTTTATAGGAACATAAAAATACTCTGATATTAAATAAAATATCTCTGTTACTAAAAGGAAACCGGGAACGCGTGGGATGGGCTTATGTCTCTATGACATGAAAGGTCCATTAGCTATACTCGGCAGAGATGTTAGCGTGTATGTTTTACTTTTAATCTTAATTTCTCTTCTACTTTTAATCTTGTTGATGTTTCATCAAAACTGGAGATATTGTTATTTACATAACATAACGCCTGTAATCCCCGAAAAGTTAGACAGAGGTGTATTAGTACACCTACATACACCTACATTTCGCAAGTTTAAAAAAAAAAATATATCGCAAGTTATGTTAAAGTTGCCTGTAATAAGAGGCGGGCCTATAACCATCAACCGGGCACGAATGCAGACTCCGTGACTTTAACTGAGAAATTCCTGATGGTAAATCTCAATAAAGATTAGGGCAAATTGTTATTAAGGTTTACCATCAGGAATTTCACCCGGAGATAACAAAACAAACAAAACAGCAAACTTGGTGCCTAAGTAGTTTATGGAAGATAGTTTAAGCGTCTATGAGATATCAAAGAAAGGTCATTGGGGTAAATTAACCGAAAACTGTGAATGCGTAAGCGAAACTTTTCACATGGTTGGGTTTTCGTCTTACATACCCACCTTGGTCTACTGTAGTAAATTAGCGTTAAAAGCGATATAAACATTGTTTTGTCACAATACCAGTGTGAAAAGTCACCTGCTTGTAATCATATTTTTTTTCCAAAACATAAAATATACCGTCTGCCTAGCAATTTTCTAACTAAATACGTTGGGGTCGGCTTCCTACTGGATGGGATGCAGCTGAAAACCCGTATTTACAAGGGTCGACTGCCTATCTATCGTCCACAACCCAGTTAACGGCTTAACGTACTCTCCGAGGCACGGAGGAAACTTGGTATGTATGAATGGTCACCCATCCACGGACCATGTAGGCAAGCACAGCTCAACCTCAAGATCAACCCCAGTGCCTGTTATTATTGCCGCGGAAAAATGCATTGAATGTTGTTATATTAGACTGGAATTAGCCACCAAAATTATTGTAGCCCATCGTAAAACAAACTTCAAAAATGTCTAATATGGTCACCACCCGACAACCTTTCCCAGCAGAATTTAGATTAATTTGGAAAATTTACGTATTTCAACGACTTTTGTACGAATCTTTAGCAAAATCTAACACGAGCTAGTTGCATAAACATCAGCAGCCCAAACAAACCTTCATTACTTTATACCTTATCTGATCCAATTTACTCCAGTACGTGTTTTGTTCTACAAAGAGTTCGCATGTCAACAAATGGATGCTACGTGCTACTGCAACGTTTAGCTTCTCCATAATAACTTTACGAACGGCGCCTCGAAGGACCAAGTTCGCTGGACTTTAATTTAGTTTTGAGTTTTGTATTTTTAGAGCTTGATTGTGGATGAAGCCACACATGTGATGAGTGTTCAAATCTTTGTTATTAAGTTGTGTATTTTGATTCTCAAGTTAAAAAAACAAATGGGGTATCCTAGTTGGATGCTGACCTATTCCATTTTCCCCTATTCCATGGGACTTAAACATGACGCGAAATTTGGGTGAACTGATGGGCACCTTTGCCTAACCCTTCGGGCATTACAGGTTTGATTTATTGTTATGTCATTTGGGAAAGTGTTCATTCCTAACAAACTAAATTATAATCAACTAAGAATTTTCGTATTACGTACTCAGTTGCTAAGTCAAATTCTCTGTCGCTCCTTGTTTAATTCTGGTATTCCGCAGCAACTGGTTAGACTGGAATCTCTGGAATCTCTGGTTAGACAATGCCGAGACCTGCTAAGCATGTTATCATCATGAGGACAGTTAAGTCTAACGACCCCACATACCAAGTGTCAGAGTTTCTAAACCGCCTCAATAACCGAGGCTCATGTCAAAAGACATGGTTTGACGACCGCCAAAGCAGATGATTATGAAACTAAGCGTTGCTCGTGTCTCGTGCCTAAATAATTTTCAAGTGGGTGTCACAGAAAACGAGCAATTTCCTAAGTTTTCCCGGGTACCTTACTTTTCTGTGCCAATTTAGGTAATGCGTTTGAGATTATAAGTATTTTATACAAGAGACCGGCCGTCTGGTAAACCACAATGAAGTTAGCTCAGGCCTTGTTACAAAAAGTTGGACACTTTTCAATTATATTCCTTAAATCGTTTCTAAGCCCAGCTTAGCGAAGCTTAAGCTGCCATTAAACATGAGTTTGTGGTATTAAGCTCAATTTACATTGCCGCGTAATATAATAGAATGGCAGCGATTTTTTGTTACGAAATTTTACAAAGCATAATAAACTTTATGAAATATGCAATGTTCAAACAAAAGAAGAGCTGCTAACTGCGGGAATTATACAGGGTGTTTGGAAGGGAGCTGTACATACGCCTAGGGTAGAAACTAGGGATAGTCTGCTACCTACCCCCGCCCATTATATTGACCTTGGCCTCAAGGTTTTTTTTTAATTTATTTTTATTTTTTATTTGACTTTTTTGTGATTTTTTGACTAAAACTACCTGTAGCTCAAAATCTATCCATGGGACCGGTCGGCTAATGGTCTTGTTTTAATCGTTAGAGTCTTAGGGTCCTGCA
This sequence comes from Diarsia rubi, assembly GCA_932274075.1. Taxonomy (NCBI): domain Eukaryota; kingdom Metazoa; phylum Arthropoda; class Insecta; order Lepidoptera; family Noctuidae; genus Diarsia; species Diarsia rubi. The sequence continues at coordinate 15,451,918 of OW026419.1, read as the reverse complement.
AAAAATTATTTTACACCAGAAAATTGTGGAGAAGAAAAGTTATGGGGCCTGAAGTACCATAGTAAGGTAAAGAAATAATTTTAAGGGCAACTTTCTATGGGGTTTAAAAAAAACTAACAGGGTTGGAGTTCTTCTGATTTTTTTAAAACATCCTCAGTCCATGCCCTTTCTAACGATATGCTAAAAGTGTATTTATCACTTTTAGTTTTAAAGTTATTAATTAATTTCCGCAACTAGGGCACTTTTACCACCACGAGTCGACATTTGTAAGACAAATGTAATTTCCAGAATTTAAACCAGTTTGGCCTACAGTTGGCAAATTTGTTGTCTCACTCTTACACGAGAGCAACATGTAAGAGACAAAACATGTCATGTCATGTCTCTTTCGCTCTTGGGTCGACGGGGCCGGGCAGGTAACTCGTTGGGGTCTTTGTTAGTCAGTCGAGATTTACCCATCTTAGCTAACTTACGTACTTGCCGTTACGACGCTCCACTGTTTTCGTTAATTTTGTTGAGTTTGTTATTACTTCGTTTTTGTTAAGTTTTGTTATTTGTTACCTTGTTGTTGGCAAAATGGCTGGATTTACCAGTGAAGAGTACACCGACATGCTGGTGGTGTATGGAATGGCTGATTGCAATGGGCGCGAGGCACGGAGGATTTATCAAGAACGGTATCCTAACCGGCGAGTGCCTAACCACCAAACGTTTGGCTCAACTTATCGGCGTCTGCGAGAAACCGGAAATTTAAATTTCCGGGAACCAGCCGTGAACAGATTTCAACCAAATTTGGCTGCGGAAGAACGCATATTGGCTGAATTTGAGGAAGATCCGACCAGAAGCGTAAGAACCGTAGCCCGGACGCTTGGTTTAAGCGTGTGGAAAGTCTGGTCGGTTCTTCGCGAAAATGGACGTCATCCTTTCCACTACACCCCTGTTCAAGGTAATTTTTTACATAAAGTTTTTGTTTTTAGCTCTTATGTAATGAACTAGCATGTGAATTTCATAGGCAATTTTTAAATTAACATGAGCATGTGTGTGAGAGAGAGAGAAATGGAAAGACAGAGATAGCAATCAATGTTACATAGCTACTAATTCATAAGGAAACCGCTAACGTTGATATTTTTATTGTTTTAGGCTTAGAGGATAACGACTATGCAAGAAGGGTGGAGTTTTGCCGCCACTTGCTCCATACGGACGTGGAAGATATTAATTTTTTACGGAGTATTCTCTGGACTGACGAGTCCAAGTTTGACAAGGAAGGAATTGTAAATTACCACAATCTCCATCACTGGGCACCCAGAGATCAAAACCCGAGAGTCAAGAGGCACAGAGGTTTTCAACGAAGGTTCTCCGTGAACGTATGGGCAGGCGTCATCGGTAATCGGTTGATAGGGCCGCACTTTTTGCCAGACAACCTAAACGGGCAAAACTACTTAGATTTCCTCGAAAACGATTTGCCTGATTTAGCGGAAGAAGTGTTTGACGAAAATCAGCCCATAGTCTTCCAGCACGACGGCTGTCCTGCTCATTGGAGCCTAGCAGTGAGGGAGCTTCTGGACAACTGCTTTCCTAATTCTTGGATTGGTCGGGGTGGGCCAATTCCCTGGCCCCCAAGGTCGCCTGACCTTACCCCACTCGACTTCTACGTCTGGGGAAGGGCGAAAGAGTTGGTGTACGCAGAAGAAGTACCAACAAGGGAGGTTCTAATTAACAGGATCCACGCCGTATTCGATACAATGCGCGAGGAACTGCTGCTTAGAACGGTGACCGTGGAGATGAGGAAGAGGTGCCGAGCATGTTTACAGGTCAATGGTCATCAATTTGAACAAAATTTGTAATTAATTAAAATTAGTAATTAATTAAAATTTGTAATTTAATGACATTAGTCATTACCAAATTTTTTGTTTCATTTGCCATCCTTTTACGATCGAACACATTTAATTTTCATTAGTTGAAATTTTTGCTTGAAGTGCCCTAGTTGCGGAAATTAATTAATAACTTTAAAACTAAAAGTGATAATTACACTTTTAGCATATCGTTAGAAAGGGCATGGACTGAGGATGTTTTAAAAAAATCAGAAGAACTCCAACCCTGTTAGTTTTTTTTTAAACCCCATAGAAAGTTGCCCTTAAAATTATTTCTTTACCTTACTACGGTACTTCAGGCCCCATAACTTTTCTTCTCCACAATTTTCTGGTGTAAAATAATTTTTTGCAGGACCCTAAGACTCTAACGATTAAAACAAGACCATTAGCCGACCGGTCCCATGGATAGATTTTGAGCTACAGGTAGTTTTAGTCAAAAAATCATAAAAAAGTCAAATAAAAAATAATAATAAATTAAAAAAAAACCTTGAGGCCAAGGTCAATATAATGGGCGGGGGTAGGTAGCAGACTATCCCTAGTTTCTACCCTAGGCGTATGTACAGCTCCCTTCCAAACACCCTGTATAACAGAAAATGCTTGAGAATTCTCTGCAAGGCACGCGACTTGTTTATAGGCTCGTATCAAGTCTGTACGTTACACAAGTAACACAAAGTTCGTAATGCTTTGTAAGATTTCTTTATAAAAAATGGTCATTGCAAATTGAGCCTTACAGTATAAGTAAGGAAAGTAAACTCTTCGACGGTCGACGTCGTAAGCAATAACCATTGTAATCTTATAAGGAAGACGGACACCATTATTGTCGAGCTAATAACATCTTATGGGGCCACATATCCCCTACCACGCTTGTTAGTTTATGGCAATATCCCTTGGGCTCCCCGCGGTGTTCACTAGCCTGTTGCATCTTGATAATGATGTTATATTTTCAATCTTGTGACGTTGTCGAAGTATTTTTCTCGATAATCTCATTTTATGCTGCATGATCGCTGCAATACGTGTCCAATATTTTTTTTATTATGTAACAATATTATAGACATAGGACTTGATGCTGCTGTTATGTTATGGAGTAGTGATATTTATTTAATTATTTATTTAAGATTGCTAAATGTACAAAGGCGGGCTCATCCATGATCTTAGGTAGGCGAAGAAGGGCTGGGGGATGTGTTGGGCTGCGGAATGTTGTAAGAGATACCGCGGTCTTGACATAAAAGGCCAAAAAGGAAAATGGGTGGTTTTTAGTCAGTAGAAGTCTGACACTCCCTTTCGCACCCCCCCCCCCCTTTATTTGATGATTTCGCACCCCCCAAAAAAAACAGATAGACGAAGAAACTGGTCCTCGGATATCAGTCGATTGGCCCAGTCATAGGTCTCGAGTTCGAACCTAAGAAACGCACTTCTGATTTTGGGATTCATGTGCATATTGTATTACCACTAACTTCTTTGAAGGAAAACATTGTGAAGAAACCAGCATGCCTGAGAGATAATTTTGTTTTTTGAAGGCATATTTGTACGCCCGTTCGGGTCTGCGGGTTGTTGTAGGAGATACCGCGGCCTCAACATAAAGGGCTAAGAAGGGACATGGGTGGTTTTTAGTCAGTAAAAGCCTGATTTTCCACCGGCCAAAAAAAAGGCATATTAGGACAAGCCACGGCCCAAAGACGGCCGGCATATAAACTCTAACGCCAGGTTAGATACGACAATAAAATAATTAAATTAAAGTGAAGTCTGTATTATAAAATAAAATAAATTAATACTGAACTCAAAACATTAAAAAAAATCAAAATACACACATCAAAAGTGTCTAGGGATCAAGCATTTTTATGCGGATTTCTTGAGGTTGAGATGTGGCTTTGTAATAAATTTATGATTTTATAAATTTATATGGATCCTTTTTGCGAGTAAAAGATGAAAATCAGCTGTCAATATTTTCCCTATAAAAACATACAACGCATTGAAGACATTATTAGTGCTACTGTTTCCCTACTACTGATTAAAACCAACGTTATTATGGAGCGGCGACGTCATTTAAGCAGGGAAGAAATGCTCAGAGCCGTGGGAATGATAGAAGCTGGTTCCCGGCAACGTACTGTGGCTTTAGCTCTGAATACAAGTCAGAGTGTTATCAGTCGACTTTGGACACGTTACCGAAGCACTGGTACCGTGGCTGAGCGCCATGGAGGACGGTATCGCTGCACCACACGGAGACAAGACCGATACATTCAAATCTTAACTCGAAGAGCTCCAACAATAACCGCCATGATGTTAGCCGTGAGGCTTCATCACTCTTCAGGGAACTTAATTAGCGACCAAACAGTCAGAAACCGCTTGCATGAAGTGAACCTTCATTCCCGAAGACCGCTACGGGTACCACCTATAGCAATGCACAATCGTAGGATTCGATATCAATGGGCTCTTGAACACAGAAATTGGGCAGAAGAACAATGGCGTTTCGTGTGCTTTTCTGATGAGTCTCGTTTTGGTATGAGACCGGATACAAGACGTATACGACACTGGAGAACCCCTGGACGCCAACAGCGATTAAAATCCTGCCAGGAAGTCCATCCTTATAGTGGTGGAACCATCATGGTATGGGCGGGTATTTGGATCGGCGGAAGAACTGAGTTGATTTGGATCAGAGGCAACCTCAACGCTCAAATTTATGCTGAGACGATTGTATCAGACGTCATCGTTCCTCTACAAGTGCAAATCGGTCCCTTATTTCAGTTAATGCATGATAATGCACGACCGCACACCGCAAGAGTTGTAAGACAGACTCTCGCCGCAGCTAACATCAATGTCCTGCCCTGGCCTGCTCAGTCGCCAGACTTGAACCCGATTGAGCATGCATGGGATATGCTACAGAGAAGAGCTCTGCCGAATATGGAGGGTATCCAGTCGCAAGAAGACCTTTTTTTGTTGTTGCAACGAACATGGGCGGCCATTCCACAGCGTGATTTGGATGAACTCATTTTGAGTATGCCAAACCGATGTTCTTGTGTTGTTAGTGTTCGCGGTAGAAACACGGATTATTAATTGTTTAAGTTACCCAATAAAATTTTAAAGAAAACTGTTATTTCAGTCTTTTTTTCGAACTTTAATGTTAGTGGTTCAAATGTCAAAAATCCCTTTATTAGGAAAATGGCAAATTTCTTTATTAATGCAAAGGTGACTTGGTTTATCGTTACTGTGACAAACGAAAACACTTTATTTGATGAATCCTTAAAGAAAATTTTAATTAATATCAATCAGGAGAAAAGTTATTGCAAAAATATATGTTGATCCCTAGACACTTTTGATGTGTGTAATTTAAAATTCTTAATCATAAAAATTTAAAATTAAACATACAAAACTAAAATAAGATAAAATTAAAACATTCTGATTAACATAAAATAAAATTAAGATAAAAATAAAACATTCAAATTACCCGCCTAATAAACGAGGCCCAAATCGGAGAAGAGCCTATCTGCTACAGTCTTCAGAATTCTGTTACAGCTGCCACGCATTCTGCAGATCAGGGAAACAGTTTTCTTGCGAAAGACGGCATGAAAGCCATCAGTTCGATACAATGCGAACATCCCCGATGCACTACAGAAGCGAGGCAGCCCCAACATCATCCTGAAGATGTTGTTATACTGGACGCGCAGGACATCCATATCGTCATCAAGACCCTCGGTAATGAAATGCCCCAGGCATTCAAATTTTGCAACACGGTTTATGCACAAGTCATTAAGGGTAATGATATATAATGTAAATACTCCGGGCATACACCGGCAGCCTTAAAGACCATATATTCGGATTTTTAGACATTGTATACCTACAAGACCAGCAGCATAGGACAAAAGTATGTCAAACCTCTACTAAGTGACGGCTTAAATAATTATTAAATACCTCTGAGTGCGGCAGTCAGACAGCTTTAATTAATATTTAAGCCATCACTTAGTAAAGGTTTTGACAGTTTTGTCATACAAGAGTATGTCATATCTTTACTAAGTAACGGCTTAAATAGTCATTAAATATCTCTGAGAACCGATAAAGAACAAGTTGAACATCTTTAGTTGAGTACCTAGGTTGTTGTAATATCACTTGCTTTTCCATTACCCGAGATTCCATTCATAAAAATATGAATGACTATTTTTGATATTACAAATGTAAGTAGGTCAATCGGTCATAGAATCGGGAAGATAATTCAGAACTCATTTGGCTTCGAGAATCCATATCACGTGCTACAAGCAGTCAACTTTGTACACTTCCTTGATTAAACACCCTGGTGTTATGACTCGCACATAACTGTCACTGTATATACGCAATGGCGCCATAAACTGTTGTTGTTTTGTTGTTTGTGCAGGCTTCGTCACTTAATTGTGGCATTTCGGCCAGTGATTAAAACCAATGTGTTCGAAATCTTAACTGTGGGGTTATCATGACGTCTTACCCCGCCCGACTTTTTGTAGCGATGTTGTCGCGCGTTCGCATCGCTTCAGTCGCTAGTATCGCTAGCTGTTTGCCTTCGTCCGCAAAACAAACGCACGTTAGTATAACGATAGTGTCGCGCGTTTACGAAAACGCATGACAACACCGCTTTAAGAGTCGCCGTGGGCTGAATCTTATTCCAGTGTGCGATAGCAACAGAGCTAAGTATAGGGCATCTAGCGCCATCTCTTTTCATAGTAGGCGAGCTGGTCTTTTGACCTAATTTCTTTAATAAATTAATCAGCTCGGCATATGGCAGTCTACTGCTGGCGAAGTGGTTATGGACTGCTTCCAAGCTGAGCAACAGGTTGTCCGAATTCTAATTATTTATTTAATGGTAATCCGCAAACCGCAGGCCACAGTGAGCTGTGTAATCCCAGTAATTTATTTATCAAGACGATTACATTTAAAAATGTCAAACTATATAGGGTGTAAAAGTACCCTTAACGCGAACGAAGGGCACTTGTTCTCCCTATTTTTTTTTTGTCTAGGCCATACCTGGGAACCTCCTAGTTACGGAGATATTGGGGGTCAAAGTTCTAAATTTTGCGCAGGTGTTTTTGTAAATACTATTTTTTCCGGTTATAATTTTACTTATATTACCTTTATGACCCTTTTACTATTCAAAGCATCCACTAGCACAATGTTTTAAGAGTAATACATTGAGTTTTGCCGTAAAATCAGATTTTTGACCCAAAAAAAAGTCGTTACCCAGCAAATTTTTTTGTGTAGGGGTAGTACCTACTTAGTTTGATGTACAGAATGCTGGGTTGAAGTATGTGTAAAGGGTTAATTTACACCCCGTAGATTTGCGAATTTCTCTTCGTATGCTGTGCTTCGTATACTTGTAGTAATTTACCAATAGGAATCTTTATTATACCGTCAAAAAAAATGTGATTCAAATTAGTCCGTCTGTTAGTTATTCTAATTAGTGCGACTATTAAGCGGCTAAGTTAAGCAGATGCTGCTTTAACGTTACAATACTTCATTTAATATTTTATATTTAACCGCTTATATGACACCTGTCATGTCATTACTGTCAAAGAGATTAAAAGTAATATATGAATATCTTTTTTTATTGTTAACCAGTAAGAATTTTGCTGTTGCACGGAGACCTACTTTCATTCTTTGCATGGAAGAAGTAAAGACTAAAGGAAAATAAAACAAAATATTGTCGATTTTGATGAAATAAATGCTAATAAATTGTTACTCAGAAAATGCAGGGCACGACACAATAAGGCCACAATTTCCACAAAATCACAAAACAATATGTACGTAAAAAGAATCTATACAAAGTTAGAAAAGTATTATATTCCCCGAAGGGTTAGAGGTATACCTATTAATACACTTCACCAACTTTAAACTATTACAGATTGTTTCTATAAGCACATACTAGAATACTTTGAAATGAAATAAAAAAACAAGAAAATACATAGGTTTCTAGTTCATACTTTCCACACAATATGAGCTATTCGATTATATTATCATAATAAGCCTACTAAGGAGATTGAGTTTAAACAACGCAAATAGTTATAAAATCTTTAGTAGCTCCAACAATACGGAACTTATAGAAACTAGAACAAATTTTAGTATCAACTGTCATTTCATCATAAAAACACTACCATTGCGAGCAGTGTCTTTCACGAAAGCCACTTTAAACTCTGTGATCAACAATTTAATGTTAAATAAGCTTAGACAATCGCAATTATAAAAATATAGATACAAAAACTTCTGTCAAAATGAGTTACAGTGGCCATCAACGACAACGAGCTCCGATGACGTCATACGCGATGACCACTGATTGGACGCACTGACACAGTTAATCAAAGCATACAGAGCCAAAGTGATTATCAATAGAACTGTCAACAGAAATAGGCAATAGCCCTGCTGAACCAAGGAAAAACAAATGAAAACGCTTAAAACAAAACCGAGCAACTCCTCAAAGCCTCTTAATTTAATTTCGCAAGGTCGCGTACACAAAAACTCATCCATTACTCTCTCCAACCTGATATTTGACGTCATAAGCGACGTCACAACTTTGTGAATTCCTATTTTCCTGTTAAATTATGTTTTATTGGATCCTCGTGTTTGAAACTTGGCATTTACGTTTCGCCATTTGAACATATTAATATTTTAACTTCTTAAACTGGCTCGTTGGTTTGGTGGGTTCGGCATCCTTCCGGATCGGGCAAAATTTATTAGGTATCTTCATCAGGAAATTCTGAGAAGCAGCCACGGAGTCTAAATCTGTGATCAGTTGATGATAATACGCTATTATTACATTACATGGGACTTAAACGTATATACACACATCAAAAGTGTCTAGGGATCAAGCATTTTTATGCGGATTTCTTGAGATTGAGATGTGGCTTTGTAATAAATTTATGATTTTATAAATTTATATGGATCCTTTTTGGTGCATTTCATAATTTGAATCAGGAACTGTGAATCAAATTCGAGTAAAAGATGAAAATCAGCTGTCAATATTTTCCCTATAAAAACATACAACGCATTGAAGACATTATTAGTGCTACTGTTTCCCTACTACTGATTAAAACCAACGTTATTATGGAGCGGCGACGTCATTTAAGCAGGGAAGAAATGCTCAGAGCAGTGGGAATGATAGAAGCTGGTTCCCGGCAACGTACTGTGGCTTTAGCTCGAATACAAGTCAGAGTGTTATCAGTCGACTTTGGACACGTTACCGAAGCACTGGTACCGTGGCTGAGCGCCATGGAGGACGGTATCGCTGCACCACACGGAGACAAGACCGATACATTCAAATCTTAACTCGAAGAGCTCCAACAATAACCGCCATGATGTTAGCCGTGAGGCTTCATCACTCTTCAGGGAACTTAATTAGCGACCAAACAGTCAGAAACCGCTTGCATGAAATGAACCTTCATTCCCGAAGACCGCTACGGGTACCACCTATAGCAATGCACAATCGTAGGATTCGATATCAATGGGCTCTTGAACACAGAAATTGGGCAGAAGAACAATGGCGTTTCGTGTGCTTTTCTGATGAGTCTCGTTTTGGTATGAGACCGGATACAAGACGTATACGACACTGGAGAACCCCTGGACGCCAACAGCGATTAAAATCCTGCCAGGAAGTCCATCCTTATAGTGGTGGAACCATCATGGTATGGGCGGGTATTTGGATCGGCGGAAGAACTGAGTTGATTTGGATCAGAGGCAACCTCAACGCTCAAATTTATGCTGAGACGATTGAATCAGACGTCATCGTTCCTCTACAAGTGCAAATCGGTCCCTTATTTCAGTTAATGCATGATAATGCACGACCGCACACCGCAAAAGTTGTAAGACAGACTCTCGCCGCAGCTAACATCAATGTCCTGCCCTGGCCTGCTCAGTCGCCAGACTTGAACCCGATTGAGCATGCATGGGATATGCTACAGAGAAGAGCTCTGCCGAATATGGAGGGTATCCAGTCGCAAGAAGACCTTTTTTTGTTGTTGCAACGAACATGGGCGGCCATTCCACAGCGTGATTTGGATGAACTCATTTTGAGTATGCCAAACCGATGTTCTTGTGTTGTTAGTGTTCGCGGTAGAAACACGGATTATTAATTGTTTAAGTTACCTAATAAAATTTTAAAGAAAACTGTTATTTCAGTCTTTTTTTCGAACTTTAATGTTAGTGGTTCAAATGTCAAAAATCCCTTTATTAGGAAAATGGCAAATTTCTTTATTAATGCAAAGGTGACTTGGTTTATCGTTACTGTGACAAACGAAAACACTTTATTTGATAAATCCTTAAAGAAAATTTTAATTAATATCAAGCAGGAGAAAAGTTATTGCAAAAATATATGTTGATCCCTAGACACTTTTGATGTGTGTACATATACTTAACTAGTGAAATGTGGGTTACTATTATGTACACCTCTGCCTATTATTTTAAAGATTATAGGCGTGATGTTATGCTCTTCTAATTCAGTATAGTAACAATAAGGCGCGCGGTACGTTACGCGTTTTTAATTCAAGCATATGGCGATGTATGAAAACGGTAACGAATACAAACGACGATTTTACGAGAAGCGATTTTTCGCCCGTTAGTTTAAAATGCAGCGTTTGTTGCGGTGGACCCGCCTCTCAGTAAATGAATAAAACAGCACGCGACTAGCCTTCTTGCGCGACGCCCCGCGTCTCCGTAAACGAGCCCTAAGAGGTTCTCAGCTAAGTAGTACTGTAAAGCAAACTAATTTTTAATGGCCTTTATATCTCACGCTATCCTTTTTACCTAAGAGTGTACTATTGAGACAGAATGAGTGCCATTAGAATCAGTCGCTTTGTTTACAGTAGGTACCCTTTCGCTAAAATACTTGACTGATTTTAAAATAATTATACTTGTACTGTGAACAAATTCTTCGTATCAATTAAAAATAATTCATTCAAAATAATGGGGTGTTCGTTAATGGCGTTTCGTGTCAAATAATTTTTTCTTGGAATTGAAGTTCACATTCGTTTTTAGAATAAATAAAATAACAAACGTAATTTATAAACCAAACAGGGACAATCTTCGGTCTCAAACTCGCAAAATCGGGAGCGTTGAATGGATTATCACGGAAGATATCCCACAAATGTCAATATAAGTTAAGATAGTATCTAAACTGGATAAAAACAAGATACTTTAAACTCCGATGGTATGATCCCGTAAGATAATTATCGAACTCCACACAGACGAGGCCACGGGCATAAACATCTTTAGTACAGCCGAACAAGCTAATAGGTATACATCAGTTTTTTTTTTAAATTCTAGTGCACTGTAAATAAAATCTTAAAAGTAAATGCAAGTTAGCTGACTGTAAACTTAATAGCTTGTTCGACCGTACTGTCAGCTTAACTTTAGTACCAAGAAGTCGATCCACTATCTAGCCTTCTATACAGGGTGTAACTTAACCCTTTACATACACTTCAACCAAGCATTCTGTACATCAAACTAAGTACCCCTTACGCAAAAAATTTTGTTGGGAAACGACTTTTTTTTTGGGGTCAAAACTCAATGTAGCACTCTTAAACATTGTGATAGTGGATGCTTTGAATAGTAAACGGGTCATGGAGGTAATTTAAGTAAAGTTATAACCTGAAAAACTAGTATTTACAAAAAACAGCTGTGCAAAATTTGGAACTTTGACCCCCAATATATCCGTAACCAGGGGGTTCCCAGGTATAGTCTAGAACCAAAAAATGATCGCAGTGGTGGGGAGAACCAGTGTCCTTAGTTTGCGTTAAGGGTACTTTTACACCCTTTAGGTACCTATTTAAATTAAATACGTAGTCGCACAACCAATTTGATTACCGCCCGACTGAATACAATGCTCCTATTTCTGCCGGCAACAATATGAAGTGGAATATTGAAATATGATTAGGTACCGGGAACCAGATTATAAGGAATTCAATTTCATTTCTAATCTTTGTTGGCATATGGCTTCAGATCTAGCCTAGTACTTACTTTATGATTATCAAATCAACTCAAATAATTTATTCTCATAATATGGGTAAATAGATGGTACATAATGCGTTACATAACACTACAATAAAGATCCTCATATTAACCATTTCTGGTACAGTCAGCAGCAGAAGTAGCTTAACATTTCGTGTTTTATATTATTGTATGTACAGAACTCCAGCTATATTTTTTAATTTTTCTGAAGATTATTCAATAAAATATTCCTAACTCGTCAATAACTTGTTAGTAACGTGTTATTTATACAAAGTTTTTTGTTTAAAACCTTGTTTGAAACTTTAAATAGTGTTCATCTACTTCTGCTGCTGACTGTACTATGCAAAACTTAGAACTTAAAATAAAAGTTTATAAAAAAAATTATTTGGTTTCTAGTACATTAACATTTTAAACTACATACTAACTTAACTAGTTAGAATTGCATTTGTAGGAACAAAGTAAGGCGCTACACTAATTTTCTATTCTTTTATCGAAGGTGTTCCGGGTCGTGTAGAAATATTTATTGACTAACCAGGCGTACAATTTTTTACCGGAATAAAGGAATAGGTCATTTAGCTCACTAGGCAAATTGTTAAATAATTTAATTGACATTGGGTAACAATTTCTTCTATACAGATCAGTTTTTAAATTCGACAAAGGAAAACTATTGGGATATTCAAATTACGAAAATTACCACAGAACAGAACTTTCTGTTCTGTGATAATTACCGAAAGATTTGTATATAAATATTGGTGTGTTTTGATCAGATACATGACTGTTTATCTTGCTTATTGAAAGATGTTTTAAAAGAAAGCTGCGGTTATTAACACGATAAACTCTAAATAATTACCTTAAAACGTTTTTTTTTTTCTTCTTTAGTAATAAAGTCTTTCACTTTAGCAATGACTGCACAGAACTTAGCGGAAGAATATTATTTGAGTCCATTGACACGCAAAGAAGAAGAAGAACGGATGAAGTTGAACCAAACAAGAACTAAACTTGAAAATATGCGGCAAAAAAACGACAGTGGGTTAGAAATCTTATTCAAATACATATGTAACCACACGCGAAGCTCTGTGAAACTGAAAACTGTAAAAATATATTACTTACAAGCAAGTTGGTACGGAGACGTACCAAATTATGTAGGCGAATTGAAAATATTTTAATTTTAAGTGGACTGTATTTGAGGATGGCTGGTTTCGCCTAGAAAGAACAGGATGATGAACGGGCGACCGAGTTTGAGGGATTATGAGGGAAAAGCACGTCTTACCTGAAGTCTTCAAGATGGCGTCTGCTGGCGCCTGCCTGCTTCGAGCTTCGAAGTACACGACGTGTTGATCTCAGAATGCACCAAATCACTCAATCACACCGCGGGCGGTTCATCTTAGTTCAATCACGATTTATATAGATAAATAAGCGGAGTTTTAGCGGTATAACACACGGACGGCGGTGTACGGTAAGATATCGACAATACGTCCGCGTGGAGAGGCGTACTTAACACGTTCTGTCATTGCGGTGTCATTGTTTGCCATATATTAGTGGCAGACATGCTTTTTCGGGTAGGGAGAGGGAATGGTCTTCCGTTCTGACAGTAAACGTCAAAATGTGGGAACAAAACTATTTAACTAAATTTCAAAATGAGATGGCGTTACCATTTCCCCCCGGCTTTAAAGGGTTGCCTTTAAAAGGAAACAAATAAAATAAGCTACGTTAGGTATACTACCGCATAACCTATCCACGAGCTAAAACAGCGTTATGATATTAAATTAATCTAAATTAACTTTAGCGGAACAATTATAGCGAAAACTATTAACTAAATACCTAAACTAAGAGGGAGATCCAACTTCAGGCTAGATCTCACTGAGTCGGTAGCGGACAGAGACGTACAACAGGGCGCACGTAACTACCCTTCGCGGTTTTCACAGTAACAACGCGGGTTGTACCGTCTTTAGATGTATGCAATTTCTCAACGATGGCTAAGGGCCATGAAAGCGGCGGCGAATTGTCATTTATGACAATAACCAACGTACCCTCCTGTATAGGGGATGCAGGACTATTCCATTTGGATCTAGCCTGAAGCTGGTGAAGGTATTCCGACCGCCAGCGCCGCCAGAAAGACTGTACGATATTATCGAGGAGAGTATGTCTCTGAAGCAAGCTAGAAGAGTCTGCTTCAGGAGCGGGAAGTGACGATAATGGCGCTGTGTTCAAGAAATGCGCAGGAGTTAACGCGGATGGTTCAGCAGGGTCGCTACTCAGTGCTGTGAGCGGCCGCGAGTTAACCAGTGCCTCGACTTGAGCAAGGACAGTTAAAAGCTCTTCATAAGAGAGGATCTGTTGACCTACGATTTTGAAGAGATGCGTTTTAATTACTTTGACCATGCTCTCCCAACATCCACCGAAATGTGGTGAAGCAGGCGGAATAAACTTCCAATCAATGTGATTTACGGAAAGTTCTTCCTGTAGACTTGTACGATATTCTTTATTAAGAAACTTATAAAGATCGCGTAAATATGAGTTTGCACCCACGAAACAAGTGCCGTTGTCCGTGTACAAACATTGTATAGGGCCGCGTCGCGAAAGAAATCGTTTTAGGGCTGCCAGAAATGACACCGTGCTTAAATCCGTCGCAACTTCAATGTGCGTGGCGCGCGTCGTTAAACATGTAAAAATGCATAGCCAGGCCTTACGGCTTTTAACACCTCGACCACGCACTGGCGTGTACTGCAGCGGTCCTGCGTAATCACAACCGGTATGTGTGAACGCCTTATCTACTTGATTGACGCGCTGGCTAGGAAGATCAGCCATGAGAGGAAAGACCGGGCGAGGACGAAATTTAAAACACGCGTTACATTTGTGTATTCTGTGGCGAATTATTCGCCGTGCAGCTAAAACCCAATATTTATGCCTGAGTAAGGACATAAGCAACTCTGGACCGGCATGGAGATGTTTCTTGTGATAAAAATCAACAAGAAGGTCGACAACGTGGTCATGACGCGGTAAGACGCAAGGATGCTTGTAGTTGTATGGTTCGTCCGAATTTGACAGACGACCGCCAACGCGTATAATGCCGTGCTCATCGAGAAACGGCTTGAGCTTAAGAAGCGCGAGAGAACAAGATACATTATTTTTTAAATTTCGAATGTCGTTACTAAAGTGAACAGCCTGTACAACTCGCAATAATTTATACTCTGCGAATTCAAGGTCAGAGCTCGAAACAGAAGCCCCGTTAGGTAGTTGCCTAAGAAACCTACAGACATAAACGATGGCGCGTAGTAACTTAGACCACGACGACATGCGCAGCGCGAGTGCATAGATCGGAGATTGTGCTACCTCAACAGTCACGGGGTGAGAAACAGATTTCCGTTCGGGTGCATCGTCGGCTTCTGCACTGTGGTCACAATGTTGTATGGGCCACTCTGACGGATCATGAGAAATCCAAGAAGGTCCACGGTACCACAAAGGATGTTGCAGAAGTTTAAGTGGAGTAACACCACGAGAAAGGCAATCAGCAGGATTCTCAACGCCCGCGATGTGATTAAAACAAGTAGCAGGAACAAGTTCTATTAATTTAGTAACGCGATTGGCGACAAAAGTCTGCCAGCGGTGAGGAGAGGAATAAATCCAGGCGAGCACTACCTTGGAGTCAGAAAATGCGTATATTTTATTGATGGGATAGTGGGGCGAAACTGTGTCTTGAACCTTGCGGAGCAACTGAGACAGCAGAAGGGCCGCGCACAACTCCAGTCTCGCAACCGAAATGGTTTTGACGGGCGAGACCTTGGACTTGGCACAAACTAACTGCACCGAGTAGTTAGAACCAATGCGGACTTGCAAATATACGACTCCGCCGTAAGCGCGTTCGCTGGCGTCAGCAAACCCTATTAAGTTGATAGTACATCCATCGACCAACCCAAGATGCCGCGGTATAGTTATTTGATTGAGCGCGGAAAGCTCAATGCAAAATTGTTTCCAAGCGGCGACAATATGGTCGGGAGGTGCGTCATCCCACTCACACTTTGATAACCAAAGTTCTTTGATCAAGAGCTTGGCGTACAAAATTGTGGGAGCCACAAAACCCATGATGTCCCAGAGTCGTGCCACTGTGGACAGCATAGTGCGTTTGGTGCACTTATCATCAGGTGGTGCGACATCAAACAGAAAACTATCACTGGATTTATACCAACGTAAACCGAGAACTTTATGCGGTACAGACCTCTCAAACTCAATATCTGGAGAAGCCTTATGAGAATTAGGTAAGTGCTCGAGAACCTGTTTATAGTTGCTTGTCCATTTGACAAGATCAAACTGGCCTCGCTTGAAAAGCTGAATAAGCTCTTCACTAAGCGAAATTGCTTGCGGAGCGGATGTGACACTACAAGCGATGTCATCCATATATAAAGCGGAAGTAGCGGCAGCCGCTGCGGCGGGAAAGTTGTCGCCTTCATCAGCGATCAACTGGCGGACAACTCGTAACGCGTGATATGGACTGGACTTGAGTCCAAAACAAACACGATTAAACTGATACACAGATAAAGGTTCATTTTTGTTAAAACGATAAAAAATCCGTTGAAATCTACGGTCAGATTCACGAACGCCGATATTGAGAAACATTTGGCGACAATCAGCTGACAGAGCAACTTGGAAAAGTCGAAATTTTATTAATATATTAAATAAGTCACCCTGTAGATTAGGGCCGGCATGCAAAATGTCATTGATCGACTTACCCGATGTAGTCCTGCAACTAGCATCTAAAACCACGCGAAGTTTCGTGGAGGTTTTATCTTCGCGAACTACGCCGTGATGCGGAATATAATACGCGGGAAGAGAATTGTCCTCGTTGTTAACAACCGGACTCAAAAAACCTTTATCTATGTAGTCACGCATGACGTCATTATAGGCGCCGCGCAACTTGATCGATGCATCCAGTTTGCGTTCCAAACAATGAAAGCGTCTAAGCGCCGCAGCGTACGAGTCGCCTAGCGAATACGGGTCACCACAAAAGGGTAACGCCACAACATATCTACCACTGTCGTCGCGAACAGTGGTAGTGCGGAAGTGTTCTTCACACTCGAGATCCTTAAGGCTCATCGAGGGCGGGGCGGAGATCTCTTCAAGCTCCCAAAATCGCTTGAGAAGAGAATCAATATTATTTTCTTGAAGAACAGCACAACAAGACGTAGTATATTGAGAAATATGTGACGTAGGTACGGTACCCATAATCACATATCCAAATACCGTCTCAATAGCGGGTGGCAAATTATGTTGTTCACTACGTATCACGTTAGGTAGGAACAAATGTGGAAAGATAGATGCGCCGAGCAAAGCGTCGATATTTCCCGGTTGCGAGAAGTCAGAGTCTGCGAGCGATAAATACTCGAGATGCTTAAGTAAGGACACGTCCACCTGAGCGTTCGGCAGTGTGTCCGTAATACGTTCCACGATAAGCGAGGAAATATTAAAATTAATATTCTTATTGAAACGGGAATGTATTCTAACATCTACGGAACCCTTACAAGATTTTTCCGACCCACCGATCCCCTTAACTACTAAGTTAGTATTTTTAAAGTTATTCCACAGTCCGAGGCGTTTAAAACAATCAGAAGTAATAAAATTACTTTGTGAAGCACTATCTAGTAAACAACGAATTATGTGCGGTGAGTTATTGACATCGTAAACAATAACTTGCGCTGTCGCTAACAGTACCGTTGTGGACGCCATACATTGCGGCTCTGCATCGCGCTGAACATGACAAGTGCGCGAGCGCTGACCGCGCGCACACGCAATGGATGTCGTACACAGCGACACCTCGGGCTGAGACGCGGAAGCGGCCGCCGCCGTGGTATTGGCGGTTTGTGGCTGTGACGGTGACTCATCCGTTAGCGTAGATTTTTTATCGAAATGTAATAATGTGTGATGACGCTGATTGCATGAGCGGCACCTTGTCTTACTAGAACAATCACTTGTTTTATGTTTTATGCTTAAACAATTAACGCAAGCTTTGTTGTCTTTCACACATTTGAAACGAGCAGTCGGATTTAAATTACTAAAAGCGGGACATTTAAAATAGTGGTCGTGCACAATATTACTGCACAGACACTTAAACGAATTATTTTTATTAGGTTCCGAACATGCTACATAAGACTGCGGATTAGGGACCGACCTATTGTTACTATTTCGCGATTTATTCGAACTTTGTCTACTATTGTTATCATTCGACGAGCTGGATGAACTAGGCTGCGTATTATGATATATTCGGCACTGATCTTTGATGAAGGTAATAAAACTATCTAGAGTAGGTATCTTATGATTACGTTCCGACATCTCGTAAGCACGAATGGTTTCAGTGTCGAACTTCTTTAAAGCGAGTTGTAACAATATGAAGTCGGAAAGATCCTTTAATTTTAAGTTTTTAAGTGAATTAACTGCGGTAACAAAATTATCTATAAACAGCTGGAAATTCGATTCAGACGCGGGACCGGACAATTTAAGGTTTAAAGCCTGATCAAAGTAAGTAGACGCGAGGATACGAGTATCCTGATACCTATCAAGGAGTGACTGGAATATGACCTGATAATTCTCAGCACTGGGTGTGACACCCGCGAATACGGACTGCGCTTTCGGCGACAGCTTCCCTATTAAATAGTACAACCTGTCAGCATCTGTCAGAGAGCCATTATCGTGCACCGTTGATTTAAAACTTGCATGGAATAAAGGCCAGTTCCGTATTTCGCCATCAAACGACATAAGTTCAATCGGAGGTAGTCTAGGCGGCGCTCGGACAACCGGTGCGGCGCTCGTGGAGTATCTACCCTCTAACTGTAATTGTATGCGCTTGATGATGCAATAAAGATCCTCGAAGGATGTGTACGCTTGGTAATTCGGTTTTGAATCAGGATCAAAAGAAAGTAATTTATCGTTATAAGTGTCCAACAAGTTATGAAAGTCTGATCGAATATTATCTACTGTTACACAATAACTAAGAAATGATTCGGTACTAATTTCGGAAGAATCGGCGGTTTTTGAGCGTTCGTAAATATTTTGAATCCGCTCAAATAAAACATTACGTTTAGCTTCCAAGATTGTCAGCTCTTTTTCTTCCGAAATACACGGCTTATTTTGTTTCGACATGTTGTGTGGGTATAAGTAAATAAGTTGTTATGAACAACTAACTAAGAATGACCAAGTACCCACTATTTTTGCAACTAAAATAAGATTCGTAAATATGTTTATGCGGTAGTTATTCCTAGCTAGGCAAGAACTATGATAATTATAATTGGCGGTAGAACTAAAAGATGCTTGAAATATGGAATTTACAAGACAAAGCTATGATAGTTTGTATAATGATATATAGGAATGTAGGTACTTTAAGTATATTACCTGCAGGGGGGCGAGATTTAACCACGTAATGGGTATGGATATGGACTAGGAGTATAGCTAGGTGCTATAACTTCCTAGGTAGGTACTTTTATAATGTACCTACGCGGTACAAAGAGGATAATTATGGATTATGAATCCTTCTCTTGCGGGGGCGAGCTATGAATCCACTTGAATAGGATCAAGAAATGGATCCGGCTCGTAGAGGACCAAAAAAATGGTACGGAGACGTACCAAATTATGTAGGCGAATTGAAAATATTTTAATTTTAAGTGGACTGTATTTGAGGATGGCTGGTTTCGCCTAGAAAGAACAGGATGATGAACGGGCGACCGAGTTTGAGGGATTATGAGGGAAAAGCACGTCTTACCTGAAGTCTTCAAGATGGCGTCTGCTGGCGCCTGCCTGCTTCGAGCTTCGAAGTACACGACGTGTTGATCTCAGAATGCACCAAATCACTCAATCACACCGCGGGCGGTTCATCTTAGTTCAATCACGATTTATATAGATAAATAAGCGGAGTTTTAGCGGTATAACACACGGACGGCGGTGTACGGTAAGATATCGACAATACGTCCGCGTGGAGAGGCGTACTTAACACGTTCTGTCATTGCGGTGTCATTGTTTGCCATATATTAGTGGCAGACATGCTTTTTCGGGTAGGGAGAGGGAATGGTCTTCCGTTCTGACAGTAAACGTCAAAATGTGGGAACAAAACTATTTAACTAAATTTCAAAATGAGATGGCGTTACCACAAGTAAAAGTTTTATTTAAAACACTATCTGAAACAATTTGGCGACCGTGACAGGGGTTTTTCAACATGAACTTTGTTTTCTAAAACAAAGAATTTAGAGGAAAATGAATATATTTTTATTGTATTACATAGAGAAAAGATTGGCAATTATGTATGAAAAATGATATCTGGCAAATGTCCCCCACGACCACGCTGACAGATGTTGATTCTTCCATCAACATTTTCAATAAAAATGGCCCAGTCACACCTCCAGACTACATAGCGCACCACACAGTGACACATTGAGCTTGCAAAGGCTTCTCAATAATTGCTTTAGGATTATCAGAAGCCCAAATACGGCAATTTTGCGTGTTGACGTACCCTGACAAATGAAAATAGGCTTCGTCTGAAAAAATGATTTTTTCAGAAAAACCAGTTGTTCCTGAATGAACTGAGCGAATCTACGGCGATTTGAATGGTCGGTCAGCTTCAATTTCTGCACCAGTTGAATCTTGTAAGGCTTCAAAGCCAAATCCTTTCGTAAAATTCACCAGGTTGTGCTTTTGGATAACTCCAATTGTTAAGAATGTCATGAAATTGACAAATTTTGATCATCTTCAACATTGTGGCTCACGGCGGCGATGTTTTCTGTTCAACGAACCGGTCGAACACGTGTTGGTGTTGATTTTGTATCGAGCCTGTCGACTCAAATTTCGAGGCCAAATTCTTAATAGCGGTCCCAGAAGGACGATCATGTTGTCCGAAAATATAACGAAAATTACAAAATGTAACTTGAACAGAACGACCATTTTCGTAGTCGATTTGAATTATTTTGATGCAATTTTCGAGCGAAATTGAATTCATTGTAACAATTGCCAAAGCACCTACTACGAATACCGTCAAAAACTAAATGTCAAAACTATCACGTTCTTGGTGGTGCCCTAATTGAAAAACATAGTTTTTGTTAAAATACCCTTTATTTGCACAAAAATGTTTAGGTTTTCAATACTTATTAAGTATAAAACTTTCTCTATCCGTAAGTGCAAACCCCTGAAAAATAAAAATCCTTCTCCCTATACTTTGTCCACAAAACACACGCTCGAAAAACTTAATACCAAAAAGGGTTAATTAGCTCCGAAGAGCTGAGCACCTGTTTACCCTCATAAGTATTTACTTCTCATTAAAAATAAGACCTCTAAAATAACCGAGACCAAAAATGGCTTTGTTATTTCTATTTATACCATTTATACCCTCTCCTTTATCAGACGTTGACGGATACATAATATATTATATGTATGACACCTACGCAGCCGAGCAGTGAACCGTAAAGTGGTATCTTAGAAAAACCGAAAACACTGTGTTTCGATGTTTGGTGGGATGTTTCAAGTTTTCAGATACTGACGTCTGCAAGCTTGAAAAACCAATTGTTGAAAAAAAGATAAACTTTCACATTAGCGTAATGTGGTTCTTAACCACGTGGCCTTAGTCGGAGCTAATAACCGCTATGTTGGTTTTCAATACTATTGTCGTCAAGGGCTGGCCTTTTGGACCAAAAATCACTTTGCACGCTTTTCGCGTTTGCGGAAAAAGCGGATACTTTTTTTAATTCCCTGTACTTATTTTTCACTTTTAGTTATGTACAGTTTTTATTATTTAACTAATTGTACCTTGATATGGAATGCCTATCTTTCTATTTACAGATTTTTTTTCAGACTCCTCCCCATGCCTATGTAGAACAACTGTGTGAAATTTTAGTAAAATCAGTTCAGTAGCTTAAGGTCCCAGACAATTTAACATTATTTTTTATGTTAAGTTACACACTACTTTGTTAAGTAACATCCTACTGACAATTAAATTAAGCACCCAAAAGAACTAAGTACCTATGCTGCACGAAAACCATATGTTCGGAAAACATGAATTTGCTGAGATACCGGTTTTTAGTTTAGGTGCAGTACGGACTAACCATAGATACAATACATTTCTATGAAATGAACTAAGGTGACACCGACGTATGCACATGACACCTACGTACTGGTGACATGTGTGTCTTTGTTGATTACAACCTGTTGTTCTTGTTACATACACATACATAAATTAACGTCTTTTTCCCATGGGGACAGGCGGAAATGACAAAACCTTACATACACCTTTTTGCCTCGTTCACGTTTGTCATGCCTGGTCATACACGCACGCTTGTTGCGAACGTGTTATTCTTGATAATTATTATAAGTGAAACCTAAAAGGCAAGTGCAATCATTATGGTGTACTGAACTGAAGAGGTCGACTAGAGGACAGTATGTGTAGAACTGAACTAGGCTTTATGTGAATCATCAACAATATATGAGTAGGTAATTCATTAGGTTTATGTTGTGGCATTTTTAGGGTTTCGTCCCTCAGTTGACAATACGGAACCCTTTTTTTTTTTTTTTTTTTTTTGGTGGGTGTAAAATCATCATCATCATCAATCATCGAATAACCCCTCCCGCTCTTGGGCAGAGCGAAAGGGAGTGTCAGACTTCTACTGACTAAAAACCACCCTTGTTCCTTCTTCGCCCTCTATGTCGAGGCCGCGATAACCGTTGGACTACCCGCGGCCCGCAATACGGAACCCTTATAATATGATCAAGAACATTTTGTCCGTCTGTCAAGACCCCTTTTCTCAAGAACGTGTTGAGATGTAATGATTTCACAATTAATTCGGGTACTTTCCGTTGACCCATAATCACAAGAAGCAATTTCTGCAAACAAACTAGACCAAGAATCAAGAATTTTTGAATTTCAAAATTACACAACACGGTACGTCCTTAAATTTTAACTATAGTCATCAAAATCCTTTCAAGTTCACAACCACAGTTATTTTAAAATGTGAAATAGAAATCACTATTGTTAATAATCTAGCTGGCGGGTGTCAATTCCACGACCGAGTCACACGGTTCGCTGTGCTTTACAACGCAGAAAAACACGTGACAAGTCTATTTGTACAGTCAGTGCCCAGCATTGCCTGACCCCTCTTCATTCACATATTTTTTCTTAGAACAAAGGGTCAGGTAATGCTGGGCATAAACTGTACCTTCCAATAACTGTCTCATCAATTTTCCCATTATATTTTTCTGATCGCGTTTATTTATTTCTCGTTTATTATTATCCAATAATTGAACAATCACAATAATAATAAAAACCGAAGGTTTTGTTTCATAAATAAATATTGGCGTGGTAACACAGAAATTATGTGAAATTGAATTTGTGTTTTGTAAATGTAAAATGGATTATTTTCTGGACTGACAAAAAATGGAGAAGTTTGCAATCGCGTTTGCAAATCGTTTGTTTGGTTTTTGTACCGGAACATGTTTTTGACTATGGAAACTGGGCGTGAGAACGTATTATTATTAGACTACTAGCTGTTGCTGCTGCGGCTTCACC
The DNA here is from genome assembly GCA_932274075.1 of Diarsia rubi. NCBI lineage: Eukaryota > Metazoa > Arthropoda > Insecta > Lepidoptera > Noctuidae > Diarsia > Diarsia rubi. Next base: position 15,428,569 of record OW026419.1, on the reverse strand, counting down.
CGCTTTTACTCGAAAATTATCCCACAGGAAAAAAAACGGGATAAAAACTATCCTATGTGTCAATCCAGGTTATAAACTATCTGTATACGAAATTTTATCCAAATCCGTTTTGTAGTTTTTGCGTGAAGAAGTTACAAACATACACACTCACACACACTCACAAACTGTCACCTTTATAATATTAGTGTAATGTAATATTATCCCACTGCAGGACAAGAGTTTCCCTTCCTTCATTCCAGTTTTTGCGACCTAGTGCGATTGTAGGTTAGTCCTATGAGAAAGAGCTCATCCCGCCATCTCTTTTTTGTAGTTACGTATTTAATTTTATGGTGTCTCTATCTCGTTAGATACCAAACGACCACCGCACCCAGGAGTAGTAGTGGAATCCAAACGATATAAGGCCACATCGACTAACTCGCGACTAGATTGGGATTCGTAAATCAAAACCATTGCTTAATTTCAGAAACGTTTCCACTAACCGTCACTCTGAACACAAGTCTATAAGGGCCTATTCTACGAACCCTGAATAGTTCTACAGAAAAACCAGTCATTACCGAAACGAAATGGGTCAAAAATTGTTTGAAATGACTGGCCAAGTAAACGGGGACTTATCGTGGGTGATGAAACAGACCCACAAGAAAAAGCCATGAAAACATCAATAAAATGCGTAAAACATTTTCAAGTTTTAAAACAATCTCAGAAGAAAAACGATACTGTGACTTGGAAACTTCAATGACTATGCTAAACAAATTATAAATATGTATGAATCAGCCACGCGTATGGCTTGAAGCCCAGGGTCCAGGTATCTTGTATCTTAGGTCGTTGACCTTGAGGTTGATTTTTCAATACATAAAATAATAGATAACGTGCGTTAACAGTGCTAACATAATAATAACATTACACGTATGGACAATAAAATACGAAAGTATGCAATATGGATGTAGCGGTAGGCACAATATGGGACCAGCACATTTTGCCAAAAAGTCCCGCGTTAGAGGCGTGAGCCTTCTACCAGCCAGTTATCAATGCAGATTTAATAGTATTAATAAATAATAGTATAATGCCAACACCTTAGGAGGCACTCATTGCGCGACTGGGTCACACTTGATTCAGTGCGCAGTATGCACTGGACACGGTACGCCTAGTGAGAACGTTCATCTATATAATGCCTCTCTAAAAGGAGACGTGTGGTTCCGACTCCAACTAGAACGATTAATATTATTGTAAGTATAATTAGCGATTGCAGGTAAATGATTATTATTTAAAAACTTAGTTTTTTCTAAGTAACCCAACGCAAAACACGTCTAAAAGGGATTCTTAAGCAAAACTCGTTCAACAATTTTATTTACACGAAAGCTCCATCTGTTGGATTTTCTGTTAAACTGAAAGGGTAAAGGTACAAGCCTTCTGCTTCTCGCCACCCTCTACTGAAAAGAGGCTTCACCTTGAAACGTGTACGGTTTAATACGTTGCTCGCAACTCTGGGTAGATGGCGTTAGTAGTATGAAGAAATGTATGAGGTATAATCTCCTCCACCTATGTAGCGGTTTGGTAAAGGTATGTAGTAGGCTAACCAGTTTATGTTTGAGGAAGACTCGTTAGGTAATGTGATCATTAAGAAAACAAAAATTATTTATATAAGGTATTTTAACTTGTTACGAAATCTTAATCAAGTAAATAACTGTGCATAGTGTAAATGTGGTTTTACCCCTCAAACGATGAGACACTTTATATCGTGCCCTGTTTGTCCTAACATTTGCACATCATAGAAGCTTAGATGCAACTGAAAACGTCAAACTTTGGGCTGACTCAATTTCAATATATTCATCGACACGTTAAGATTTTTTTTATTTTTTATCTATGTTCACAAAAATATACATATTTTGTTAATTAACAATTTACTCGCCAAACTAAGCAATTTGTTGGCAAGAAGCGCCTGTTTTTAGATATACATTTTAACAAGTAACCTAGTGAACAGATAACCTTATATCAAAACTAACAAATAAGTAACGAATAACTGTAACATAAAGACGTGAATTTATTTCTCGGTAACAGCTGAATCCTCGTTACCGAGCAATAACTTCCTCAGTCTTGACCTCAACAAACCTTTACAACACGAAAATACTGATGTAGGTAAGTACATAATATTTAAAAATAAGAAAACGAAAATATGCACATAATTTTAAAAATAACAATACGAAAATAAGTAGGCAAAAAAAAACAAAACAAAAAAATATGTTCAGTATGAGATTGATCCTGGAGATAGAACGTTATGACTCCGGACTGTGATGCGCTAGACCAATCGTGCACTTTGCATACGTTGTGAAATTACGCTTCTAAATATAGTGGAAGTTGTGCATCGATGATATTCGGTGGTGCAACCCGCAGAAGGCGGGACTACTCGTATCCCACTTCATCTACTTCAACCCTCAAATTCTGAAAAATCGTCTATTCACAGCTCCTTAACTTAACTTAGGGCTGGGTCTCAGCATATCTATTTTATTAAATAATTTTGGCACTAGGTATCTGGAAGTTCTCTCCCCATAAGTAATAATTTGTTGCTTTTGGCTGGACTAGTCTTTTTTATCTTACACATCTAGTATTACATTTATTCTCAATACAGACTTTAAACTTATCACTAAAATAATGTTCTAGGCTAAATACATAATCGACTTTCTCATCTACTGGTAAGATTTTACAAATAGAGAATAATTTTTCATACTCTTTGTCACATTTCTTCTTAACCTTCTTACTGACTAGGAACTTAATTATGATGATGACCTACTTGATTTGCTATTTTTTTATAATTAAGTAAATAAATATATTCGTGTACTGTAGGTATCTAATGAAAACTTCCAAATCGGAAAAACGATAACACTTCCCGACCCCGCCGCAGCGATCAAACCCGCTTTCCTCTTAGCAGTCACACTTTCTACCACAAATCCGCAAGCGCTAAATGTCCATAAATAACGTACTCATCAAAATATTCCTTTATTTGTCTATAACAAGATATAGCACTCATTTAAATATAATTTGAGCTAAAAACGAATTAATGTAATACTAATATTACGACTTCATTTTCGTTGAAAGCACTCTCAATTATGTTGGGGCCCTTTTAATGGATATCCGCTACCGACAATGATAACTTACTACATCTGAAAATATACCAATACAACTCAACTCCCTTCATAAAAATAGACCCTATCTTTTTAACCATAAAACTCTTAATCGCCTGTACTGATTAGATTTGAGTAGCACAGTCTGTACCCAGCATTACTTGACCCCTCGTAATAAGAAAAAGAGATGAAATGGTGACTAGAGAGGGGTCAGGTAACGCTGGGCACTTACTGTACATATGCAGTACATATGTATGCTACTTGTGCACTTGACCTACAAAGCGTTATCCAAGCGATTTTTAATTAACTTTGCCGATGAGAGATTCGCGATCGAGTTTTTCATGTTTCAATATTTGCAGTGGAATGCATTTCTGTTAAAAATGTGGGTCCTTGGATACGAAAAGGGCATTTTTAAGTATACGTGGCTTTTTACTTTGAACTAACATAACATAATCACGCCTATAATCCACGAAGGATAAGGCAGAAGTGTAGGTGCATGGTACTAACAGTACACCCACATTTTTCCTGCTAATTTTAAAGAGTCATGTTATTGGGGGGGGGGGGGGTGAGGGTTACCGGGCGCAAATCCAGACTGCATGGCTTCTACCGAAAATTCCCTCAGTAATATTTTTTTCGACTCGGGAATCGAATCAAGGACCTCTTTCTCAGCAGTCACGCTTGTGCTCAATAAATCAACAAGACAGTCAACTAAAATTTTTAAAACAAATAGCCCAGACATCCTTGGCCTTGTTTTGTTCTGTCTCCTGCTGATATGGAGGGAACTGGAAATTATGTTTTTCCTACTCTTCCGATTAATTTTCTTTTCCGATTAATTTCGTTGCGGGATCCATGACGGTTAAATCGTTTCTCTGGGACTTCGTCGAGCTTCATTGTCTCGGCGCCTTTCTTGTGGTCGCCACTTTTGATTCTGGCTTACAGGAGTTACAGTGGTTTGGGAATAGTGTGGCGGGTTTGTCATCATTAAAAAAAAGCCCAAACATCCGGCCTTTTACTAAAAGGTGAATTACAATATACAATACCCACTGAAATGAAATTTTGTAAAGGTACTCGTATTCATTAAATTGATTGCCTACTTTTTTAAGATAAAAAACAGACTTTCATACAGAAACAATATTAAAACATAAAACATATATTGCAATAAAAATTAAAACATTTTTTTTTAATTAGCCCACACTGTCCCACTGCTGGGCAATGGCTCTCCCCATGGCTTTCCAAGTTGGTTTGCTAGTTGCCTTCTTCGTCCAATCTGTTCAAAGTGTGCGTTTTTTGGGCCCGCCTCAGTAACGACGGCCGTCTTCAGGTACCCCCACTGAGTGACTATCTTCGCCCATCTGTCCGGCTTCATCCAAGAAACGTGACCCGTCCAGTCCCATTTTAAATTGGTAGTTTTAACACCAACATCGGCGATGCCTGTCTTATAAGGTGTTGCTCATTCAATCCGAATCTAAGCTTCACTTTGTAACTACTAACTACTATAAATACATGTGTAGTAACACACAGGCATTAATAATTAGCATAGTTTATGCAGAAATAAAGTTTTATGTACATAAAAGAAGCTATTATAAAGCTGATATTATTTCTAACGAACCATCTATGTGTCTACAGTAGCCGTAGCCGCTGTGCGTAGCTCGCGTAGCACTTTAATAGCTGTCCTCTACGCGTGGTCGCTACGAGAATGAAAAAGCTAGCTACGGCTCGTCAATTTGTCACAAATAATATTTTTACTTGCATAATATGCAAATGTTGTTGATAACCAATTTTTTTGATTATCCTTGTTTATTTTATTTGTTACCGTTTGTTATGCGTTGTATTGTTTTTTTTATCACTTTGTCTCCTTGTATGTTTTTATTTCTGCGACAAATATATTTTTTTCTTTCTTTCTTTCAAATAGTGCATTGATTTACTTCTCTATTTAAACATTCTCGTGCCACAGTGTTAGTATCGGGATAAGAAGTAGCCTATATGTTAATCCAGGGTATAACCTATCTACATACCAAATTTCAACCAAATCGGTCCAGCCGTTTATGCGTGAAAGAGTAACAAACATCCACACATCCATTCTCACAAACTTTCACATTTATAATATTAGTTTCAATACTCGATAGATCGATTTTTATGATTTTTTAATGCAAATTCAGTAGGTCTAAGAATCGGCCACTATCTATTTTTCATACCCCTAAAAGATAAGGGCTGTCCACCCCAAACATTTTTTTGGTCACACATCAAAATATCCACGGGAACGAAGTCGCGGGCATCAGCTAGTAAACGTATCAAATAATAGTTTTCGTTTCCGACAATCGCATATTTAGCAACCAAATACTTTTCAATTTAAATGAAATCAACTAATGTTGTTCACTACATTTCAGTGCTCATTTATGGTGTTCCAGTATTTTCTGTGTATGGCATGTATCTCCTAACAATAAAACCTCACGCCTCTAATCCTCAAAGGGTCTAAAACTTGAGCTGTACCAAATAGTAACACCTACATATTGTCTATTATTGAAAAGTCCCATGTAATAGTTGATGAGCCTACTGCCATCATCATCATCATCATTTCAGTCGAAAGACGTCCACTGCTGGACATAGGCTTCCCCTAAGTGTCGCCACATTGACCGGTCCCGTGCGTCTCGGTCATCGGTCCACCTAGTGGGAGGCCTTCCAACGCAACGTCTTCCGTCGCCACTCCAGAACTTTCCGGCCCCATCAGCCATCCGTTCTGCGAGCAATGTGCCCTGCACATTGCCACAAGTTTGGTAATTCTTCGGGCTATGTCGGTAACCTTGGTTCTCATGCGGATGTCCTCATTTCTGATTCGATCACGCAAAGAAACTGAGTTCAAATCCATACTCTGTGGTTGTTTCTAAGAAATCCAATAAGAAGTAGCCAGACCCGGGAATGGAACTCGGAACCTTATGTTCAGCATTCGTAATAGCGACCACTTGACCAACGAGCCAGTCCATCCCAATTTAGGTCTTTTTTTTTGGAGATTGAGAAATCATCAAATAGGGGTTATTTGATTATTTCTCAATCTCCAAAAACCGCCGTCTGACACTCCCGTCCGCTCTGGGCAGAGCGGACGGGAGTGTCAGACTTCTTCTAACTAAATACCACCCATGTTACTTCTTAGCCCTTTGTCTCCGGGCCGCGGTATCCCTTTCGAACAACCCACAGCCCCGGCATGCAAATTAGGTCATCAAGTTAAAATATTTTAGGAATACTTTAGCGAGTAAAACTCTTCTAATAAACCCTTTGCAGTAGTAAGTTTAGAAACGTATTTTCTTTGCATTTACTGAGTAGGTACTTTATTTAAAGCTTTATTCATGGTAATACCTGTTCGAGGTAAATGTAATTTTACTCATTACCGGATTATGTTACCCGGTTTTCATCGTATTAAGACAACGCTGAGATTGTAGGTAACTTTGAGAAAGAAAAGTACTTGTTTTTAGTTTGTGATAATATGCAACAGAGACAGACAGAGCAGTGGTAGCCCAGCGGTGGCGGCCCCGACTTACGAACAGTGAGTCGTGGGTTCGAACCCAGGCAGGCGCATTACTTTGTGTAGTTTATTTCATCACCACTGCTCTCAAAACGTGAAGGAAAACTTCGTGCGGAAACCGGCATGTCTTAGAACCAAAAAATTCAAAGATATGCCACATCTACCAACCCGCGCTGGGCCCTCGTGGTGGATTATACCCCATCCCTCTCCTAGAGAGGAGGCCTGAGTCCCTGCAGTGGGAACATTATAGCCTGATGATGATGATGATGAATATGCAACATCATCATCTCACTACCTTTTTCCCAAATATATTGGGGTAATAATATATTCTAGTGTAATCAGATGCAGCTGAAGGGCAATATCTTACATGGAGCAGCTGCAACTGACCTCCTAAACCCAGCTAGTACTGGGTAATACGATTAACCTTGGTAAGACTGGTGGTCAGACATTCAAGCCAATGACTATTTGTAACGACTGCCATATCAACGCATAAAAGCTTAACATACATCCACGGACCTAGCGCGGTTTAGCCTGTTGCTCTGATGATATAATATGCAAACTTATATGGACCACGCACAATGTAAGGTTCCGCAGTTGCCCATCAGAATATGTGAACTTACTAAACTGATTAACCACCCTGCCTACCTGCCTCCGAACGATGATTTTTATTGTTAAAATAAAAACTTACATTTGCAGTTTTGAGACCTGCGCTCTCATGCATTATGTTTAGGAAAATATTTCATACAAGTAGGTACATTTTATAAGTTGGTCGACTATTACTCGTAAACTTTTAAGCCTGCCTAGCTGTGACAGTTTTCCTTTTATTTTCGTTATATATGCTACTACCATGATTTTTTTCACACGCCTAACTAAATACCACCTGTATAGGTAGGTGGTTTGGGTTGGCACACTTGAGTCTAACAAAAATTTGCACTTTAAAGCTTAATAGTTCACGAACGAATCCCTTGATCGAAAAACTGTTTACGCAAACTCGCAATGTTTTTTTAAAGAAATCATCCCCACTTGTTTGTAAACTGGAGACACCAAAAAAAAATTTTTTCTTTAGCACTTTATTGGCCTAACTTATTTATATATTCATGCCAAATTACAGCTTCCTAGTACTAAGAATCTTTGAGATATAGTGCGGACGGACAGACAGACAGACGGGAATGGCGAAACTATAAGGGTTCCATAATGACGACGGAATCCTAAAAAAAGTCGTTTTTCTTGTGATAGATAAAAAAACAATAATATAAAAGTGAATCACTCAGAAACCAATATTTATAAAACTAAGGACGGTAGTAGACAATTTAGTCAGGTCCTAAAAGCTTAATTGAAATTCTAATCTCTCCCCAAAGTGCAAGCTTTACTTTTCTGCTTTTTACTTTCAATTCACACCACTAGAAAAATAAATAGCTCTAACAAATTGAAGCTGTTGAATTCACTGAAGAAATGTAAGAAACTTCAACTTTCAAGTCAGGAAAGTTCTGAAGATCTTGAATATTCTAAATGAATACCTGCAAAACTGACCTTAAGATACTATATTTTAAACTTTTGTTTGAATGAAAACTACACATCTGAGTTAGGCTTGCGTGGTGGATTACGACCCACCCCTTTCTCTCAGAGAAACCTGAGTACCAGCAATGGGAATATAACAACATTATATCACGCCTGTTATCCCTTAAGAGTTAGGCACAGTGTACCCATTAGGACACTCACATTTTGTCAGTTATGGTTTAAGTCACATGTAATAGCAAGCCGGTTGCCATCAACAAGACACAAATCCAGACTCAGAAATTCCTTTTTGTTTTAATAATGAAATTACTAACTTATTCCAGTGGGAATATAACAAGCTGATTATACTAAACTGCTATAAAGAAAACCCCTTTTCACTACTAACCTGAAACACAATAATAATGATAACGAATTACCATCAATTTACTACGCTACCAATTTGTGACGTTTTTAGTTCAGCTTGCAGAGCGTTCGTAGGAAAATTTGCTACACTGCTACGGCGTAGCAAATCGTAGCAGTTTAAAGTGTAAAGTTTGAGCAAGCGTCTCTAAAAGTCTGGACCATTCGGATAAGCGCAATACACACTTATAAGAAATCGGCCCGTAAATCAGTTTTCGGGGGCTCGTTAAGCGGGGAGGGGGCGGGGCTCAAAGTCGCGGGTGTGCGGGGGGCGCGGCGCTCCTTACGTCATTGATCGATGCAGCACTTGTTGCCGCGTTCAACAGGCACCAAATATCTAAATACAATCGCAACTCTTCGTAGTCTTGTTATCCTGGTAGCTGAGATTCTTGATTTCAGTTTCGTTTGAGGAAATTGGAGGAAAATGTGGCGGTAATTCTTGGATCAACACGTGTTCTTTTTATCAATTACGCGTTGCTACTAAAGGTTTTGTATTTTCTGAGAAAAATGTGTACAGTAGTAATCTTGGATTCCATGCACGTAGCGCTGCGAATTGAAATCGTTCAGCACGTTTGAGATCAGTTATTTTTCACACTTAGCATTATTTCTCTGAATGTTGTGTATGTTTCTTATCTTGAAAATATCTCAAATATCTCAATAACTCATGTGAGCTGACCAAGATTATGTCTGGACCTTAAAATAAACTCTGACCTCTGATTTGATTTCGGCTGTCAGGCACAAAAAAACCGGCCCCATCTAGTTTTAATGTGTTTGTAAAAACTTATTTGCAAAATAAACATCAAATAAAGTTTTATCAACCTAAAATGTCCCACAGTAGGTCAAAGGTCTCCTTAATAGCTTTCCATTTATTGTCTCAGTGCCATAAGTGTTACTATACTAACAAACTGTTAACAAATAAAAATAAATGACCATGATGAAGAAAGAATATTTAGTGCAGTTTCCTTTTTCAAATAATGCGAAAACCACAATCCACATTAAAGTTTAATTACCGCAATCGTCCAATAAAATAATGCAAGAAAACGCCAACATAAATGAGAAAGCCGCAGGTGCTGCCAGTATTTGATATCCTAAGTAATACCCAAATTAATTAACAGCTTTCATTATGAGCGGAAATGTGCAGAACCGCGGCTTGAATATTGTTCACTGGAAATTGGAAAGGTGCTAAGCTGAATTATAAAGCGTTATGTACTGCTGAGTTCAATGAAAACCAGTCTCGTTTCACTCTTATGATCCAACTTATATGGTTGAAAAGCAGTCGACCGTCAGTAAACTCAATAGTACCCTTCGAATGTTGGGTTTACTGCTTGCTAATTCTCGGTAGCGGGGATTTTGAGCTGTGCTAGGAATATTGCAAATGATTTGGGGAAACGTTAGTAATAACCGGTTTACTGGTAGAATAATGTGCTCAACTCAAGCTTCACTGGTAATACCAGGGTACTACCAGTGTAATTTGTGCACAATATTGTACTAGTTTGGCCACAATGGTTTTCCATAGTCTGTGTGTTTACAAATCTATTACTGATTAGTCAAAACATCGTAGAATAACGAAAAACTGCCAGCAAGATATAAACAAGATAGATTGAGTATGTAAGTACACCTAATTGTTAAAATGGGTACAATGAAAGTCTTGTTCAAAGGTTGTTTGAATGGGTACGAATACGATGCACCATCAAGGCAGTGTTCTATTCCTGAATAAGGGCATAACGTGATCCCGACGGGGCTGCGGGTTGTTCAAAAGAGATACCGCGGCCCCGGGCACAAAGGGTCTAAGAAGGAACATGGGCCAGAACAGGAGGAGTCATCTGATGATATACCACCGTCCAAAAAAAAAAGTTGGCAACGTTTTTTGTGTAATAAACGCAATTTGTGAAATAAACAGTGTGTTTGTAGCTAATAATGATGTTTAGACGCCAGCACAACACGGTACTACAATCTGCCAAAATTTAATGAATTTTTAACTTTATCGCTTAAGGATTAGGTTCAAGGTTGATTGGAAAAAATTTACAGTTTCAGATAGTTTGATGTACAGCCTACTTGGTTACAAACATACTGCTTTTATAATCTTGTAAAAACTAAATAAATATTAACAAACTAAATTATATCCTTCGAACATATAGGCCACTATTCCCACCTTTACATTAGTCCTTCGAGCCGGATATTTGCTTCATACTATATGATAATGTAGCTCTAGTTACATTTATTTATTTACTTTCAACTAACAACTAACATTACAGTAGTATTAGTATGGCAATAAATTGACATAAAAACACACGTTTCTTATAAATTAATCTACAACTAAAAGCAAATTTAAAAAAAGTAAAAACAAACCTGCATAAGCAATGGAACAACGCCTTTACCCGTCGCGTGAATGCCAATCCGATTCTATTACGCCGCATCGTATCCCCGATGCCATATAAGATATCAATCAGCGCGCAGCTCTATCGTTTGTTTAATTTGACTGGCCTGTTGGTCTAGTGGTTAGTGACCCTGACTGCTAGGCCGGAGGTCGTGGGTTCGATTCCCACCCAGGACAAATGTTTGTGTGATGAGCACGATCATTTGTTCTGTGTCTGGGTGTAATTTATCTATAATATGTATGTATTTAGAAATATATAAGTATGTTTATCAGTTGTCTAGTACCCATAACACAAGCTCTGCTTAGCTTGGGACTAGATGGCGTTGTGTGATAGTTGTGGAATATTATTATTATTATTATTATTATTTACATAGCTATTCTATGGCGGCAGGGCTTTAGAGGAATCTGTAGTTATAAGGAATGGGCTTAGCTATCGCATAATTAGCTGGGACAAAGAGCGAGTAGCAGCCGCTCGGATCAATTTTCAGGTTAATATAGCCTTGCCTAGGTTGTGCTGTGGATGGGTGACCAACCATTACATTCATACCGAGTTTCCTCCGTGCCTGGACCCGGCTGACATTTATAGATCTTTAACCGTTGTTACAGGTAGTAAGTGGCCAGAAAGTCTGATAACCAGTCTTACCAATGGGCCAATGAATCTCACCACTTTTTTTTTTGGTTTGGGAATTCATCAAATCAAACGGGTTTCAGATAATGATGTAGCTTAAATGTATGCATGAACGTGGAACAGCCCCAGCAACACATGTGTTTGCTATGTTCGGAGAACAGAATTCTATACAATAGTGTGTGTGTTAACAGGGAATCCATTACATAGTTGATAGTTTATAAACTTTTTTTTTGGGGGGGGGGGGGTTGGGAAATCGTCAAATAACCCCACCAGCTTTTGGGCAGAGCGAAAGGGATTATCAGAATTCTACTGACTAAAAACCTCCCATGTTCCTTCTTAGCCAAACCTTTCAAGGCCGCGGTATCTCTTACAACATCCCGCAGGCCCGACGGGATGAATCTCAACCCTTTCGTCCGGGGTTCGATGTCGGGCAATGTGGTGTTGAAGATTTCCATTTTCCAACCCTCGGGGATTACAGGCGTGATGTATGTTTGGAAATCAATAACAGCTTCCATTGTTATCCTTGCTAGTCAGCAAGGCTTGTATATTAAACTCACACATACATAAACTCTAGGTGTTTAAAACAAACATGATTCTCTTTGCTCAGTAGCGAAAGTTCCATTGACGCTCGCGCGAAGTTATATTAAAGTTTCATAGCATATTAGTTACGTGTAACATGTTTCGCGGTTTCAACATTCTAACAGCCATTTATAATGGCTGCCAACTTGACAGCAGCACTGTCCTCTTATGAGTAGATAATAAATAAATACTTTAAAGCTTTCACTATTCAGGGTGTAAATTAACCCTTCACACAACCAAACATTCTGTACATTAAACTAAGTAAGCAAAAATTTCTTTCTGTTTGGGGTCAAAAATCACATTTTACGGTAAAACTCTATGTAGCACTCTTAAAACAATGAGCTGGTGGATGCTTTGAATAGAAAACGGTCATGAAGGTAATTTATGTAAAGTTATAACACAACTGTTAAGAATTTGGAACTTTGACCCTCAATATCTTCGTAACTACGGGGTTCCCAGGTATGGTCTACAATAAAAAATGATTGCAGTGGTGGCGAGAACAAGGATCCAGTTTTTATTGACGTCTCATTCTAACGACCCATGTTTGGGTCTTGTACAGGTCACTGTGAGGTTGTTAGGTACGTAGTGAATTCAGTAAAACAATACAGTTGGGATTCAACGCGCACGTCTTACTCGCACGGCCGACCAGTAGAGAGTGCGCGGTCTGTGCAACGACTACTCGACCGCACCCCCACCACTGCGCGCTCCACCAGTAAGGCATGTTGGTATTTATTGATACACTACAGGTCTCTTGATGAGTGAGTGGGTCAATAAAGTCAGCTGATCGAAGCTCACTGCTGCTCAATGCCCAAGTTCTATCTTTTTTTTTCTTTTAGTGGCTAGGAATCATCAAATGACTCGTCCCGTCTGGGAGGAGCAGCAGAGTGTGTCAGACTTCTACTGACTAAAAACCACCCATGTTGCTTCTGAGCCCTTTGTGTCCTGGGCAATTTGTCCCGCCAGAGATTTAGACCGCCAAAGCCACCTTTTGGTGAAAACGGCTCTATTTGTACATCAAAACTGCATGAGACAGTCCCTCAAAGCACTCGCCCTTCGCCATCGACAATAACCTGTGAAAAATATATAAGAAACCAAAATATACTTTTGTTCTTTTGCAGGAAACCTCCAAGTATATAGTATTTCAAGAAATATTAAACGGCCAAAAGTTTAACAGTAGAACATGAGATTGTACGGTTTTAATTTTTTCAGTCTTGGCTGTTTTATTCCAGTTTTATTTACAAATGTTTTTTTTTTATTTTTCTACGTAGAACAAATAAATATACTGCCTACTGGCCATTTAAACATTATAAGTACTAGTGCCTAACCCTTCAGGGGCTAGGGACAATAATCTCCGTTGTTATAAAAATAAATATTGATGCTCCCTTTTCTCGATACGAGGAAGCTTAATAGCGATCATGAAATCCAAGCCAACACATATTACATAACCTTTTAATTAATATGATATTTGCTCCAAACATTGTTTATTAATAATTAAATAACTGTATCCCACAACAGCATCCCGCATCCACTGGTGTAGCTATCATACAATATACGACATGAAACCACAACGCTTGGCAATCAGCCCGGCAAAACCATATCAATTACATATTATGAACCAGTGTTTAAAGTAAAACATTTATAGCATTTTTGACCACAGGTGATGTTTTACAATATTTTATTGGAGTAGGTACCGCTTTTATTGTATTTATTTATTTATTATTCACAAAATCCACAGCTCTTGAAATTTTATCTTAAAAATATAAACTTATCCTACAGCCAATTAAGGATTTACAATTTTTAGTTATACATTTACGTAGAGTACAGCGTGTATGAGTGTGTAAGTGTGTAAGTATAGTGTGCCTGAGGAGCGTAAATAGGTGTGTGAGTATGTTATAGTGGTGTGGTGAGTTTATGAGTACCATCTGTTCAATTATATTTATTTAGTTGAGATGTGCTTACTATTATATTTTTTTTAAAGTAGGCAAGTTGCAGACACTTTTGAATTTTCCAAATAAAGACTACACTGAAATGGAGGTACAGTCCCAGTCACAAGACATAAAAACTATGAAAGTACTGTCGTTGCGAATTTCAAAGCATAGTCTCTATGGAGAAGAACGGAGTATGGCTTCTTCTTTCACACTTCTCTTAATCATATTAGGTCTCTAGCTTACTTTTTTTTTACTTTTCCCTACCAAAATGAAACCTTAAACAAAGAACCAACCACTAACCAAAAACCTGGAAGTTTCAAGTCCACAGTCTGAAGAGAGAATAGAATTCAAACAACGGCCCGTAATGTGCTTGCTCAGGGGAGACTCGGTCAATAAAGGCTCGATTGTAACGTCCACATGTTTGTTTGTTTGTTCGTTTGTGAGTTATAAAGCTTTAGTGCCAGTAGTACGAGGCGTAGTAAGCTGGTGGTGTTTTGATGAGTCAGCCCGGTTTCTCTTTCTAAGCCTTACTAACTTATCACCTCTGTCTCATCATCATCATCAGCCTATAATGCTCCCACTGCAGGGATTGAGGCCTCCTCTCTAGGAAAGGGATGGGGTATAATCCACCACGCGGGCCCAGTGCGAATTGGTAGATGTCACATGTCTTCGAATTTTTTTATTCTAAGTCATGCCGGTTTCCTCACGATGTTTTCCTTCACCGTTTTGAGATCAGCGGTGACGAAAATAAATTACACAAAGTAACGCGCCTGCCCGCATTTGAACCCACGACCACGTAAGTCGGGGCCGACACCACTGGGCAACCGCTCACATTTCACCTCGACCGCAAGGCTGTCAAACCCTTACAGAGTGCAGGAGAGAAGATACGTGTCTAAAGAAATAAAGTAGGGTTTCTACTCTAGGACGAAGCACACAGTGATATTATTAAGGCTAATCGTCACAGCGAAGCAAATATACGTGCCAGTACGAAAAGCTGCGCTATTCCAAAAGTCAAAAAGGTCGAAAACAGGTCTCAGTTTTCCCACTGTGACTTTGTTCTTATATGCAATCGAGGTTTCCATTGGGTATCATTTAAGCTATCACCAATTTAATTAGTTTTGTGTTTCTTAAATAATAGGGTTTGTCCTCAAAATAGTAGATCTGTCACCAAAATGTAGTCACCAAACAATGCAAAATCAGTTCCACAATAAATCACCTAAAATCATGGAGATATAGGCTCTAGTAGCAAATAAATGTTTTTGTATGTATTATAATAGTTTTGTCCTAATAAGTATATAAGCAAACTAATTTAAAGGTATCATAATAATATATTATGTCACCAGAAATTTTCATTAAGTTTCAAAAAAACTTAACTTTCCGTCAGCAGGTCGAAGGAGCCCCGCTGCACGGGGCTCCTATTTCTGTCTGCAGGGATTAAAGGAACCTAACTAACCGAACCTCGGGGTGACCTTGACGTCGACCCTCTAGGGTTAGGGTTTCTGTCAGCATTATTTGGTGACAGATCTACCATTCTGAGCACAGAGCTATTATTTAAGTAACAAAACTGTTATTATAAGAACGAAGTTTATATTCATGTAATGCAATATAATTTTATTGGTTATCGATCTCTTATTTTACACATATATTAACATTAATTTGATAATTCATACCTGGGAACAATTTTTGTTTATCTGAGAACGAAAATATTTCGTGGCGATAGATCTATTTATTAGGTGATACAACTTGATGACAAATACAAATTTTGGTGATAGAAAATATAGTTCCCGTTTCCATTTCCACGCCACGTGTAACTTCATTCGCCAGTCATCCATCAAATTTTATTTTTCGAAAGCAAATTAAAAACACGTGCAGTTTTGCATACACAACTCAAAAATAACTTATTTTTTTAACAAAAAGGCCTGTCCATCCATCAGTTGCAAGCCACATTGAACTTTTCATGGATCAATACCGGATTTTAACACACGTGAAATATTTTTTTGTTTACTGAGGATCCTTTAATAAAACTAGTGCATATTCCGGTATTTTATTAGAAACTAACTTTTGTTAAAACTTCTTGGTCTGGTTCTTGGCTATCCAGATGGAATTACATAGGTCAAACAGCAGATATTATTCAAGCAAAGCAAAGTATTTTAGCGAATTTAACTTTTCTCAAAAATCTTAGCCAATTCCTCAATGGGGTAATTGACAAAAAAAATCTAATTAGTCCGTCAGATAGATTTCCAAAAAATATTGAACACGTATTTTTTCTTTGTTCACGAAAACACGAGTTTTCGAAGCACTGTGTCGTCTTTATTTTTTAGACGACACAGTGCTTCGGAAACTCGTGTAACGTCACATCGCACTGCATTTTTTTACTACGTAGTGACGTCACAAGACCACACTCTTGATTTTTGACGGGTTTTATCTTCATAAATTTTTATTATTTTGATAAAACAAAAAACACGTATCCAATATTTTTCTATAATATAACTGACGGACTAAACAGAATTATATATATAATTTTTTAAGTCATGTAACATCCCTATTTTCCTTTGAAAACCTTGATAGGTATTTTTCCCTTTTCAATGAAAAGATCTCGTACAACCTCATTTCCGGAAAATTGCCGGTTTATTTCCCCACTTCTAACAAAAACTGTTGACCTGTGGACACGTATGTTTTCTAAGCGCTCTCGTTACGTCCCGTGTTGCTGTGAACATCTGCTAAAACACATGTTAGGTACAGACGCCAAGCAGACCAAGCAACCCGAAACTCTCAATATTTTCCGATCAACCTAGAACTGGTTTAGCAATTAACTAGAAAAACTAGTAAAGATACTCGTATAACGAAGGTAGTCCAAGTTTGACATGGTGGAGCTACGAAAAAATAGTCTCAACACTGATTATAACCGCCTATTTATTCGCTTCCGATAACAAATCTCGAATAATCAAGCCGATGGAAATGGATTTAGTACGGAAACGCGGTAAGTTCGATACAGGCGGGCAGAACGACCGTTCGTGCAGTCCAGTCCCTCAAAGGTAAATGTGTCTAATGTCAACGACAACCGACCACTGACCGCTGACAACTAACAGCTGCCAAACCAGACCTGCCACGCTCTGTATCGACCTCACCCAAGCACACTGCTTGACGTTTCCGACAAACGATGATATTAATTATTGTTCTTTTTGGTGTTGATTCTGCGACAGATATTTAAGTTTTAGTAGCTTGATGTGTTGACGTCTTTAATATAAAGAAGATAAGCACAGTTTTAGGAAGTTAAACTGGTTTCATTAGGAAATTTAGTCCCGGAAGGGGGTCACGTCTCACCAGATCCAAATTCTATCAGTGATTTCACACGTGTCTTAACTCGCCATTATCCGTGCCTAAAACAGTTACCTAATCATAATAATTAACCGCCATCGAGCATTTAAATTCGGTGTCTTTGAAACCCCCATACTGGGGTCCAAAGTTCCGGCTTACCTCCCAAGTTCCGGTTGGAGGAACCCAAACCCCCAACCCCCAAAGCCAAACCCGCCAAAGTTTCGGCACGTTCAGCACATCTGCGGCTACGAGGAACCTCTACTCGTTCCGTCGTGCGTGCCCATAAAGTTCCGGCATCTACCGTTGGCCATATTTGCCACGAGGGCCGCGCCGAGAATCCCCGACGGTCGGCGCGAACATCAGCCGACCTACTCCCCTACGCTACCAGCGTGGCACCTCGCTGCGGTCAGCTCCACGCCAGCGAACAGGGCAGTACAGTGCTTACCACAGGAGAGCGCTAGGGTAATATTGTGTCCGAAAACCTTCCCACACCCGTTGTTATTAATTTAATTGTAAAATATACAGTTTATGATGACTAGGTTGCGTGGTTTTATTATATAACCTGCACCACGCAAACCCTTTCCGTCACTTTTTACCAGATTTTAATGACTGACCAATCCTCTTTAGTCTTGTCCAATTTTCTCTACTGACGTTACCCAGTAATTATAAAGGGTGTAAGAATACACTTAGCAAAACCAAAAGGCTCTGTTTTTGATTGTGATATTTTTTTATTTTGGACCTTACCTAAAAACCGTCTATAACGTAGATATTGAAGGGCAACGTTTCAAAATATATACTTTTTGGTTTTTAAGATTATTTTACAATTTTAATTACCTACATGACCCGTTTACTATTCAATCATCCATCAGCACAATGATTTTTGAATGTGGTTCATTGAGTTTTACCGTAAAACGCGTTTTTTACCCAAAAAACAAAGCTTTTCTTAGTGTTAATTTTTGCGCAAGGTAGCTGCCAGTTATGTATCATGTACATCAAATCATATCATATATAGCTGGCAGCTTCGTTGAGGGTTCTTGAGGGTTGAGGTATAACCTCTAGCTATAAAATTGTCTAATCTGTGGTTCTTGAAAGATTCCCTGTCGAACATATTTTTTACACAAACCTCAGGTAAACTACCTGTCAAGTACCTGTAAAGTAAAATGACGGTAAACGCACTCGTCACGTACTGAACATCAGTTTTACTCAAACACATGTTAGGTACAGTCAGCATCAGAAGTTGATTAACACTGCTCAAAGTTACAAAGTACGTTTTTAAATAAAAACTTGTAAGATGTAACTCGTTACTAACAAGTTATTGAAGAGTATGGAATATTTTAAACAATAATCTTCTGAAACTTAGCTGGAGTCCTGCACACTATAAAATAAAATTAATGCTACTTAAGCTACTTCTGTGGCTGACCGTATATAAGCGAGAAGAGCCGCAATTTCAGAGCGGCGAGTAATTTACAAAGTTTGGTCGCGACAGCTCGAAGTCAAACATGTGAGGCATACCGTGTACAGCCATTTATGTAGATAGAGTGCATACCTTTGGCGTGTTAGTACTTGCACTGAACATTTTATTACTAAAGTTAGCACCTGTAATTTGTACATTGGCGTTACATGTTTAGTTTACTTCTAGTATCGTCATCATCTGCCTAGCCATTTCCTATCAATGTTGGCCTGGCTTCCAGTCTAACTGGATGCAGCTGAATACCAGTATCTTACATGGAGCAACTGTCTCCACAGCAAAATTAATACTGGGTAATACGATATCTTTTGGTAAGACTGGTTGTCATGATAATATACCAATCTCGATATGAATGATGTAACCAAAGTTTTGTAACAATATTATGATTTAAAAGAGTATCCATGAAGTTTCTTGCCATTCTTCTCATGAGACCAACGCTTTGGAATCGGCAACTACAGTACACTGACAGTTATTATGCCTTGTGAGTGGGACTGTAGCTTAGTTTATTAGCTTATTAAAATGTAGTATTTGTTCGACTATTCAAAAGAGCCTGTAACTGGCCAACTTGAAATAAATGATTTTGATTTGATTTGATTTGTCAGAGTATCAGGTCACTGACTACCTGTAACGACTGCCATAGATCTATATATGGCAGCCGGGACCAACAGCTTAACGTGCTTTCCGAGGCACGGAGGAAACTCGGTGTATGTAATGGGCGATCACTCATCCTCAGACCAACCTAGTCGAGCGCGGCTTAACCTAAAGATTGACCCGAGTGGCAGTTATTATTAAACTACGAGTAATAATACAATATTAATTGACGGCTCGGTTGGTGCAGTGGCTCATGCAATGGACTGCTGCGCTGTGTGTCGCGGGTTCGATCCCCGCACGGATCAAATATTTGTATGATCTACAGATAGTTGTTCCGGGTCTGGGTATTTGTGTATGTAAGTTTGAATTTTTGTGAACGCACCCACGATACAGGGGAAATTCCTAGAATGGGGCAACGTTTTAATAAAAAAAAAAAAAAATATTGTACTTTGTTATTCTGCGCCAACAAATTTTCAACCGACTTCCAAAAAGGAGGAGGTTTTCAATTATGTCAGATTTTTTTTTGTATGTTTTTTTCCGGATATCTCCGTCATTAAAAATCAATTTAAAAAAATATTTTTGTATTCGAAAGAGTTTACCCCGAACTCAGCGATCTCAGGGAAATCGAGGGTAACCTTCAAATTTTATAGGCCCGTATTACGTGTTTCTTGCTTTTTCTAAAACTATTTGCATTTGTCATCACCTCATGTGGATGAGCTGTTGATGGAAGATATACGTATAACTCATTAACGGTTAGGAGTTGGAGGATATTTTTTCAATAAAATATTATGGGACGTATATGGTTGTTTTCTTTCAGGTTATCTAGGTGAGCGGGTTATGGAAGGTACTACTCCTCGACAGTAAAAAAATTATAAGGGAATCTTGAAGGTTAAGGTTTGGCTTTATGGTTGAATGTTAAATGCATAGTAAATATTTGTATAAGTTTTAGTTGTAATACAAGTATATCAACTAAAAATGGAAAAATAAGAAAACTTTTTTGCAAATAAGAATAACGACTTCAAAAACACAAAAAAGTGAATAATAAACATCAGAAGAAAAATCTGCTTCTGAAGTTGGTGGCTAATAAAAACGAAATCAAACAAACAAATGTCACCGACTTCGGAAGCTGATTTTTCTTCGGAAGTTTATTTTTCACGTTTTAATTTTAACAGTAGCGGTGCCCTTCGTTAATTATAAATATATACTCGTATATATATTCCTCATTTGACTCAGATTATGTTACCAATAGGGTATTTCACCAAAAAAATCTAATCAGTCCGTCAGATAGATTTCCAAAAAATAATGAACACGTATTTTTTCTTTTTTACCCGACTACGGCAAAACCAAAAGGAAGAGTAATGATTTTGATTGTCTATGTATGCATGTATGTATGTATGTTTGTATGTTCCACCAAAGCGCCTAATCTACTGAACGGATTTTAATAAATGAGGTATCAATATATTCGTAAGAATAGAATGGGTGAATTAGGCTATATAAATTTTATTAATTATTTTTATGACGCCATTTAAATGTGAAATTATAACCTCGCAAAAAAAAATATTTAGATTAAAAACATGTTTGGTATCAAATGAAAGATCTGGCGAGCACATTACAAATATATTTATTATATTATAGTTTTAGTCAACATATAAGTTTAGATTGCGGTCAAACAGTTATCGCGGTCTAGTGTGTGTTATTTACTCATATTATGTAATTAATAAACCAATTAAAGTATAAACCTACATTGTTATGAAAGTAAAACATTATTGCGTATTTATTACTAAGTTTAATAACACCCAAAAATAGAATACAAATAAAAAAATTAAGTTTAAAAAGTAAAACCCGACTACGTTAAGGTAACCTCCTAGTTACAGAGATATTGGGGGTCAAAGTTCCAAATTTTTCACAGCTATTTTAGAAAATACTATTTTATCAGGTTATAACTTTACTTAATTACTATGCTCACGGGATGCAAGTGCATGCTCGCGGGATGACTCCAAATTTAATGAATCGGGAGTTTATAGTAGTGAATAATCACATAAGATAACCGTGAATCACAGTACAAGATTAGTTGAATACCGTGAAAGCTTAAAATAGGATATGAAGGGTGTAAACGTTTCTACAAAATAAACGTTCCGAAACTTAAAATAGTACAGATAGATTCTGCTAGCTCAGCTGCTGAACGTTATGTAACAACGTCACTTACACCTCGAGATGAGGTCTATGATTGCCACTTAACCTCAACGACAACTTGCAACTAAGTACTATGTACATTAGGCTTGTAGTACATAGTTGCAAGTTGCAAGTTGTCGTTCCCACAAAATAGGCGAAAATACGTTTATCAATGTAAAGTTTATTTTTGCTTGCTCTGCTCTCGATATAATGTGCTTTACTTACTGGTTTTTTGATTCAGTATTATTATAATTCGGGTTCAGTTCCCAGATCAGACAAAGTGTTATTGAGTTTTTCATTAGGATTTTCTGAGTTGAAGCCACAGAGTCTAGTTTAGTCCCCGGTTAATGGCAATAGGGTCGCCCCCTATTACACAAACATACGTGGCTAAATGTGGGTGTACTATTAGATACACCTCTGCCCTTCAGAGATTACAAGCGTGATGTTATGTTATGTTACTACGTTTATGTCACTGAATGACCGAGATTTTAAGTTGATGAGAAATAAGTATAAATTGATCAAAGGTGTAAGTAAGCTATTTTGACATTCTTATAAAGTAACTATGTATAGTCTTTTACCTAAACTCGATACAGTACCTTCAAAAGTCGTATAATTATGTCCTGACTTGATAAAATAAAAAAATCGAAAACTGACGAAGGTACAAAAGACTAGGCTGTACAAAGCAACGTCTTATTCTCTCCCAAAATTAGCACGGCCCTTGAAACCTCTACAGTGACCCTTCTATTCAATTTGACATACGAGTTGACGTATAATAATTAACCTACCTCAGTGTTTGACACTTGAATAGTTCCTCCAAGACGTACCATAGAATCGTAATAGTGAATCAAGTATTCTGTTAGAACCCTGCCGATTAAACATTCCCTTCGACGTTACGGTACGTTGGAGTTTCCTCGCTAAGAACAATAGGAATAATCCACTGAGTAGATAGATGTAGAAGTTCTATCATACAATATTGATAACAAACTTCTAAAAAAATAATTTAACTGTGATGTAAATTCAGTACGTTTGCGAATTTGGTCGGTATCATCATCACCATTATTCTTTTGTCCAATTCATATGGGGTCGGCGCAGCATATCTTCGCCTTACATAAATATAAACAACTACTTTCTGGCTGTTTTATACAGTTTAATTTCGCCTAAATTAGGTTAAATTCAGTCTGAGGTCGAAAACGAACGACCAAACTGTTTACAAACCTACAAAATAATACAATGTGAGACATAACTTTATACTTCATCTTAAGCATAAGACGTACTCTCAACCCTGCTAAAATTCACTAACCATAACGACTAAAATGTTATCAAGACAGTCTTATTTTCCAAAGTACACTTGGCCGTTTCTTAATTAACCATTCCCTTTACCAGGCACAGCTGAATTAAGCATTCCCTATTAGAAACGAGAATTGGATCTCTTTTATTAAGATTTTACTTACAATGGTAAGCTGTGAATGCGTTGGAAAATCTAGTCTAGGTACCGCTTTTAACTAATGAATAAACAGAAACTTTGGAACGCCACCTGCGAAAACAATATTTATCTTAAATAGAGAATATCTACAATAATAATGGGACAAGGACACTCATCATAACAGATTCAATAGCAAGAGTAAACGAGACAAAAGTATATTTTCTCTATCTCTTTCTGCGTATGGCCCAGTTGTTAGCGTACAACTAATACACTCACGCCTTTTTCCCATGGGGGTAAGCAGACACCACAGAACGCCACGTGCTACGATCCTTAGGTTTATACCTCCCTTTTAGCTTCGTCCATATTCATACATCTGATCATACACGAACGACGACGTTTGCGAGAAATACGCCCCTGACCTTTTTGAAGAATCTAATCAATAAGGACAGCGTATGTCTTACTAGAACGTCCCCGGCGTTGCCACTTACTAACTGACTTGTAAATACCTTACGCTAGTCGGTGAATGAAAACATCGTGAACCAAAAATTCGAAGACTTGTGTCATCTACCAATCCGCACTGGGCCCTTACGGTAGATTATAGCCCATTGCCTCTCAAAGAGAGGAGGCCTGTGTCCCTGCAGTAGAACATTAATAGGCTGATGATGAAAATAATGACAACTGTAATTTATAATTTACAAATCTGTCAAAGATTCTATAAGTAGACTGTCAACAACACTTTATCTACAATCATTACAGTCTCGTTTTGTTTTCGCCCTTTAAAACTCTTGGCAGCTACTAAATTACTCGTATTTGTGATTCATCAAACAATTTCGAATCCCACTCACTCTTCTTTCCAGTTAATTCATCAACTATTATGTTAACTCAAATCCATTACAAAAAGAAATCACAACTCAAAACGAATTGATAAATCTGTAAACTCCGCCGCAAAGTTTCACAAATCTATCACAATCATTTATAATTCATCAGGCCTCTGTTTATTTGTTCAGAATCCGCCATTTTGACTGTACATTTGATATACCTTCCGGCAATATTATACACGAATTTCGTGGTCAACAATTGACAATTTTACTCGAAGCACGTGGAAAGAGTTATTCTTTTATGTTTTGGTTAATTGGATCGTTTAACGACATGAAAAGCTGACGGAAATTCCAATTTGTTTTTGTATTGATTTTGACAACGTGAAGGAGCTGTCGCGTGTAATTACTTCCTGTGAGCACCTCGTGCCTTCCTGCCTTCACGAGTGATGGTACTTGAGTACGGTAAGGAGCGCCCTTGGCAGTCAATCCTACTACCAACCTTTCTGAGTAGCTAATCTCTCACCACGGACTGAGTGCGAGATATGTACTCGTTAAAAATGTTTTTATTGTAGAAGGTGCCGAAGAAAAATTGTTTAGGCGAGTGTGTTGCGACTGCGTTAAAATCGCCCCCGTAATATATGGGACTTATACATGACTAACGAGCAGTGTAGTCCGGTCAAATTAGACCAAAAAATAGGGGTGAGGTTACATTAATTCCCAACAACCTGAAAATTGGTAGGATTGTTCAAAACATAATTTATAAATTAAATATCTAAGTTCCCCATCATTCCAGTGTATGGAAAAAAGTTACTCGGGGTCAAAGGTCACAAAAATCGTTCTTTTTGCATAAATCTCATTTCCTATGGGTTTCTCGCTATTTGTATGTATGATCAATATTGAAGAGAATTGAATTCCCTACAACTTTTATATCTTTTTTTTTATGCGTAAAAATAATGGAATTGTTTTTAAGTTTTGAAATACGCTACATGGCCCCCAAAATCCGCAAATTTCCTTTCTTTTTTATTAATTTTAAGGTAACCAGTGACACTCGCGCCATCAAGACGAATCTAACGACGTATATTTTATTCAAATCCCATCATCCGGTCAGGAGTTATGAGGGAACAAAGAAACAGACATACATACAAACACGCCAAACACATAACCCTCCTTTTGGGCTTCGCCGCAGTCGGGTAAAAGGAAAAGGAAGAATATTCTACCTACTTGAGCCTATCGTTATAGGCTAATAATTATTATTCTTGTATCAATAAGGCACATAATCGAATACATTCATTCATGTTACGGTGTAGGAATATTCAATACCTTCCGGATGTAAGTACTTGGCGGTTGAAAATTGTCAATTTCCGCGGCAACACGTGCGATGCATGGATAATCTTTATTTCAATGGAATAAAAGTTACCGATTTTGGTTCTGAAGCTCTCATCTCATGAATGGGTTACTGTGACTGCCTACGTTATGGGTTGGGCAAAGGTTTTCTCTCCGACCTCCTAAACCAATGACTGTTAAGAAAAAAAAACAGGGAAAGAAATGGAAACAAAATACTTTCATTTCTTTCAGGAAAGCGGTAATGATCGTTAAAAAGTTTGTCACAGATTGGCAAACATTATAATTCATTTTAAAAAAGTCCAAATTATTTTTCTAAAGTAAAGTGTGGGTATGTAATTTAATGTTAGGAATAGGTAGTGTGTACCAATCCGCGCTGGGCCCGCGTGGTAGATCATAGCCCTTTCCGTTTCAAAGAGAGGAGGCCTGTGTCCCAGCAGTGGGAACATTAATAGGCCGTTGATGATGATGATGATGAGTGAAAAATAGCTAAAATTATGATACCAAAATATTAATTTTAGTATCAATTTAATTACTTTACTTAATGTAATTATTCGTATGGCGGCCGCGTCTAGTGGTGTATATGTCTAGAACCATACCATTTATGTAAAACTTTGTGAATACCGTATCCTACGAATTTATGTCTTTGTCTTTGAAGTAATTTTACGATGCTTCAACTTTTAAAACGGGTGGCAGTCATGGCCAAGTCCTCGGACATGGGTAGCAACTCTGATAATCTTCTTGTCAGTTATACGCGGCAAGCTAGGCCATCTATTCCATTGGCCAGTCCTCAGTGCCCAGGTTTCCTGATTCCACTTGCTCCAATAGTTCCTGCCTCTCGCCAGTTCCTAGTCAAAATAAAACCTTACATAAGCCAGACGTAGTGCTAACATTTCTGAGCATGCTTCGCTGGCATATACTTACATTCTTCAGTTCGTTTCAGTCTCAAACCAACGTATAACTATATAGGTTTATTACGTACGTATTTCCAAGCCGCAACGCCCCAAGCTGTAGTCACTTCTCGCAAACAAATATTACTTTTACGGCCAGTTTTTAACTCAAGTTAAACTCCTTTACGGTTTTTATCCCCAAAGCAGTTTAACAGTTTTCTCGGGGTAAACAGTTATTACTTGGATTTAGTTCTTTTGTTTTTGTTTTATAATAACTTTTTATTCATAAATATATTATGACGGTTTTAGTTAAACTTTAAATTAGTCGTCCCTACACTTACGTCTACTTTAGCTACTAATATAATAAATGCGAAAGTTTGTGAGGATGTTTGTTATTCTTTCACGCTAAAACTACGAAACGGATTTGGATAAAATGGGTACGATAGTTTATAACCTGGATAGTTGACATAGGATAGTTTTATCCCGATTTTATGTTCCTGTGGGATAATTTTCGAGTAAGTATTCCCAAAACTACTTTATTTAATCACTAGCTTGTGCCAGCGGCTTCGCCCGCGTGGAGTTCAATTGTCCCACGGGAATGATCTCGGGTATGAACTACCGGGATAAGAAGTAATTCTACGTGCTAATCCAGGTTATAAACTATCTGTGTTCTAAATTTCATCCACATCCGTTCAGTAGAGTTTGCGTGAAAGAGTAACAAACATACACACTCACAAACTTTCGCCTTTAATATTAAATACCAGCTGTCGCCAGCGGCTTCACTCGCTACAACACGAAACTTATCCCACGGAAAGATAAAATCGGGATCAAAGCTATCCTGTGTTAATCCAGGTTGTCAGCTAACTCTTTACATTTGATTGAAATCGCTCCAGCCGTTTAGACGTGAAGAAGTAAGAAACATACACACTCACACACTCACAAACTTTCGCCTTTATGATACGAGTATTAGTGTTATTATTAAGTGTGATAGTGTGATTAGTAGGAAGGAAGTAGGAAGTACAATTAAATTAATTCCTATTACTATTGATATACGAGTAGGTAAATATATTAATATTAAATTTTAATTTAACTTTTGTTGATTAAAATGATACTTTATGTTATTCATTTCGATACAAACGTAATTATTTCACGACAAAAGTACTAATGCAGTACCAATTTTGTATATCCACAAGCGAAATTGAAATCAGCAAGTCCACTCATAAGTGTTAATAACGAAAAGGTAACCATGACTCTTATCCCAACCACTTAAAGTCCCAATTTAATTCAATAATCCTCTCCATTACTCAAAACAACCCTTTTTCATAGAACTCCCAAAACTAGTTAAGCCAGTTTGACATAATCGATGGCTACTATCGATTGCGCTTCAAGTGCCCTCCAAGCAATTATGGCTGTTAAAAAGGTATTGTGTCGTTAGTCAAGGTACCTACGTCTCCACGACTTGTGATTCGAACGATAGATGTCCGAAGTCTGAGTCTACGGCCCTTACCTGTTGCTTGAGCCTCGAGAAAGTGACGCGGCTGAAATGCGCCACCGCCCTGTGTTGCCAGAAATGGGAGTTTTGCCAGTTTTTTGGGGATTGAAATTTGAAGTTGTGAAGGAATAAACGTACACATTAACAGTGAATCAACAGCAAATAGCGTTAAATGTTTGTGTACTAATTGTCTTTACGTTCGTGTTATTAACTAGAACAAGCTATGAGAAAAAAAAAAAATTTCTGCTCAGAACAGGGTATACTACTCAGACTGCACTGTCTTGTAGTTTGGCATCAAATCATGAGCTCTTGTTTAGTTCAGAACTTGAGAAAGTGTGGTAGTTGGAGTCCACTATCTACTAATAATTATGTGATTTGTGTGACTCACTATAAAAATGATCAGAAGAAATGCTGATGGCAGTAATAATACCGCATCAATTAAACCCGTTGCAACTAAGAGCAGTACGCCAATTATCTAGAACTAAGCCGTACAAAACACACCCACATAACTACTCCTACAACGGAATTACTCCTCATCTACATTCCCATAATGACTGACAATTAGTCTAAATCCTGCACATCCGCGCTGACCCGAAAGCTCCCATTACACGGGTGGGTACATTCGAAACTATAGAACCGACGTGGGTGTGGTGTTTCTAGGTCTGAGGGCTGGCAACACTGGCCCGGGCGGAGGCAGTGTGCGCGAGTCGTCAGACGCGCCGACCGCTCCCCGACAGCCCTAGACACAAGTGACAACAGACTGTATAGCACACCTCTAATTAGTTATACGTGTTTTAAAAAAACTTGTGCTTTTCTTCAACTTAATTGTTCAGTGCTCAAATCGTGCTCTAGGTAGCGGTTGTTGTTTGTTTTTTTTTATTTTTGCTGGGTTTTTTAACTAAGTGTGATGCGTGTTTTTGTTTTTAATAATTTGATTTTTTTTGTTTGTGTCGTTAGAAAAATATCAACTGTCGATTCTTTGAATTCTTTGAAAGCTTTATAAATTCTGCAGATAATTTTGGTAAAAATTCTTCGTGTTCGTCGCGAGTCGAGCTTATTTACATATTTATAGAAATTTACATATTTTCTCAGTGTAAGTGTATATTACTGTGTGAACTTAGGTGTTGAGGTTAGGTGTTCAGTTATCTTTTAATAATTTCAAACGATGCAGAACCTGAAATAGATCACAATGCGAAATAAACAATCCAATGATAATATCTAATACAATATTAGCAAATAGCTAAGAAGGGACGAAGTCGCCACTAATCAAATATATATTCAAATCTCAAAATCAAAGAAAGTCTTAACGAAAACCTTTAAATTAATCCTTCAAACCGCCTACCCCAAGCTCATTCATACTTGAAACGTAATCACAGCATCAGCGACTCGCAAAATTTGAATAAATACGCAATCTCCGCGATTATATCCATAAAGGGAACGGTAGAGGCGCAACAGTTAGTTCATAATCTTACCCCGAGTTTTATCGGCCGTCCGCATTACCCATGTATGAACAAACCCCTTTCACAAATCTCTCGCCTACCCTCCTTGCTTGTTTGAAATTAAAAAGTTTTACAAATATTTTTTTTATTGCAATTCCACTACGTACGTTAAAAGGATGCGAGTGTTCATATACGTAAGACCTCGAATTCGCTGAAAGTAATTAAAATGCTGTCACAGAATAATTGGATTTGTGATACCCCGTAGAAACATATTCCTATTTCGTGTGCTGA
Organism: Diarsia rubi; assembly: GCA_932274075.1. Taxonomy (NCBI): domain Eukaryota; kingdom Metazoa; phylum Arthropoda; class Insecta; order Lepidoptera; family Noctuidae; genus Diarsia; species Diarsia rubi. The sequence continues at coordinate 15,399,267 of OW026419.1, read as the reverse complement.
GAGAGACGCTTTTAATTACTTTTGATAATGTTTACCGAATGATAAGAGGATGTGGATGTAAAACTCGTGAGCGCATTAATTCTATTTCTGGCACCCAACGTGGGCCAAACTTGATGGATGTCCTTGACTCAAACCTTTACTAAATAAGTAAAGAAAAAGCAATTACACGAGACGGGGAGGTATTACGTTCACAAAATGTCAATCTGAAATCAATATAGTTCACAAGAATTGTATCGAGGCGTGCCTGTCACTTCGTATTTTCGTATTAAATTACTGAAACATGGCCCTTGAGTCGTTTTTTATGTACATTGATAGAAAATCGAATTACAAAATCCATCTCGCAGTTCTAATTTACTAGCATAACATCCAATCCATCAAAACTTGGGATTTGTTTTTTAACTTCCATTATTAATGTCTGTCGTGGTTATACGCCGCGCCGTTGAATTGAGAGCAACGAAATATGGATTTTCAGCGAAACGTTTTCGCTCGGTGTTGCGCATTGATTAGAGGCGGGGAGTAAACAAACACCCACCTTTAATATCGTGGAATTACTACGATACGTAGTAACTCTTACTACGGGTATTGAATAAGATGGGGAAAGAAGGTTCACTCTTAAATCCGCCATGATTCTACGTCACACAAGTTGTTACAATAGATTTAATTCATTATGAAACCTTACTCGCTGTTAGTCGTGATATTTTAAAACAATGAAATCGTGCCTTATTTATGCTATTGAACATTTTAAATGTGTCTACTGTGTTCGGTTACCGATCGCTTTTAACAGAAGTCGGACACACTAGTCTCCAATCTCAGAAATGAACAAATAGTAACTGTAGCATGTCTGGAACAACGTCAACAAGACATGTTCAAACAACCTCAAAAATGTTTTTAGATATGACATGTTTTTGAAAACACGTTTAAAAACTTTATGAAAACATTGCCATCTGAAACACGTCAGAACATATTAGGTACTTACAGTTTTAAAATTTATATTTCGCTGTAAAGGTTCCGGTCAGCGAGCAAAATTAAATATATACAAAGTGCAGTTTTGCATCCGCGTCTTTCAGAACGTTATCATGATAAATAATCAATTTAAATTACGGTACCCGTTCAATAATTAATTAATTATACGCTGTTATTTTAATAGTTAAAAATTTAACAGTGTTTTAGAATAAACCTCATACCGTGGTTTAGGTACAGAAATCAGAAATCAGAAATCAGAAATATTTATTTGTGAGAATGTAGTTTTACATGGTATGGTGTTAATCTTTCGTTAGGTCCTAAACATTCTACCACAACTTATGGTGTACAAATATTCAAATGTCACAACAACAATACAATTACTCTTACAATAAAATTATTTATACAATTAAATTAAATATGTCCAATACTTCATAACCAATGTCAAAATTGAGCAAGTAAGTTAGGTAATTCTTGGATTTTCACAATATTCCATGTATTCACGAACGTCATAAAAACAATTATCCAATAGCCACCTTGTCAGCTTCTTCTTAAACATGGGGATAGGAAGTTCCTTAAATGCATTTGGCAATTTATTGTATACCTTAATGGCATTGACATATACATTCCTCCTAAATATTTGCAGCCTACATTGAGGTACATTTAGCTCGTATTTATACCTAGTCCTAGCAGAAGCCTTTTTGTTGCGCACTTCTGCTTGCATACGAAAATAGTGCGGATATTGTTTGACTAGCAAGCATAGTTCCTTGATGTAGATGCAAGGTAGAGGTAAAATTTTTAACTTTTACTTTTTGTACTAAACGTTTGCGTTTGTTTGTATGCGTGTGAACTGTTACAGGATAAGAATCAGACTGGATACGTTTTGACACGTACCGATATCGGTCAAAAAGAAAAAAATAAACTCCCCATTTTATATTTGATTCTGGTCGAGAATCATTAGTATAGTTACCTCCTTATATTTGACGTGATTGCAAAACGATACCTTGTATAGAGTTGGCCTTTTTTAGATATTTCTGTTTGTTAACATGTTACGTCGTCTCGGCGCCCACGCAGGTCAAAGGTAGTCTGCGACCCCAGTACAGCCGGCGGCCGACTGTCTGCTTTGAAACCAATTAAAATTATCAATAACGTTGCTATTTATCCGTTTGGTTGATATTTTTCCCAGGATTTTACTCTTTTTTAGCAGGGACTGGGAGTGTTGTGAGGAGGGGGGGGGGGGGGTCAAATGCTATATTTATTCATTAAAACAGTTTAAAGAAACTTTTTTTTATTACTGTGACTGTTTGATTAGAAAACTAACATCCAATTTAAATTAGATTTAGGTACAGGTACTATGATTACTTATTTGATTTTGTTTCATCCGCAAAGTCAAAAATTATCCAACGGGAACAAGACCCAGTCTTACCCAACCCAGGGCAAGGTCAGTATGCTTCTTTCTAAATTTCATCGTTGTCTGTTCAGCTATTTATCGTGAAGATGTAACAGAGGATCCGACATAAATTGTGAATGAATAACGTGTTAACTCAGCTCCTGTCCAGCAATCTTTCATAAAAGTAAAACTACCTTAGTATATGGTAGATTTTCCTTCATTTTACCTTCCATTATCACCTCACATTTATTATCAAAGGCTACTTCGTAACTGCAATAAATTTTCTGTAGGCACTCTCTTGGAGGGTAGTTCGTGGCTTGCACATTGCGCGACTGTGAACAAAACGCGATCCGTCGTAGCTTTTAATTATAGTAATAAGCTTTCGTACACTGCGTTTTGTTCGCTCGGGTTACTGCCTGTAATTTGTGGGTTCTTTTGAGGATTGTTATTCAAGGTGTTTCTTTTGTGCGTTTTGCACCTTTTTGTGGGGTTTACTGGTTTAAAGATTTAAGGGATATTGTAGAGCATTTTTAATCGTTGTGTAGATTATATTTTCGGGGTACTTTCTTAAAATCGAAGATCCTTTGACTGGATCACCACCGCGCTCTGGCAATTATTGAACACGTTCGGTTTTCTTTGTCTTCAACAAAGTTCGTTTGATTTAGTTAATCTCAATCAATATTTAATACCCAGCTAAACTAACAATAAACCTTTAATCAACAACGAAATAGGCAGTAATAAATCTTAGTACATAAGTGTATAAACGGCCTAAAAGTGGTAAGTGAAAAGTGATGGTACCAGTGTAAAAAGAACAATGAGTGGGTTGGGCCCGCCTGGGGTTTGGGCCGCACAGAAGAGGCTGGAGTCTTGGGCCCGGGCCGCACGGGAGAGGACCTCTAGTGCCAGTAGCGGACAGAGCCACAACTCTACTGACAGCTTCGGAGACGACAAGTCACATGGAAGTCTTAATGTAAGTAGCAAAGTAGTAGAACCTTCCCTGGAATAATACTATTTAATCCAAGTTATTATGGTTCATCTGTATGCCTTTTTCGCAAATCCTCCGAGCTGTAGTCACGAGCAATAAATAATATGTATTCACTTGGCAAGGTTCAAACGTAAAGTAGTGAAAGAACGATTTAAACTTTGAGATATGACCTACTTTAGGGGTACTACTAGCTGACGTCGCGCGGTTTCACCCGCGTAGTTCCCGTTCCCGTGGGAACTCAGGGATAAAAAGCAACATAGCCTATGTTACTCAGGGTGAATGTAGCTTTCTAATGGTGAAAGAATTTTTTAAATTGGCGCAGTAGTTTTTGAGTTTATTAATTACAAACATACACACAAAAATACGAATTTTCCTCTTTAAAATATTAGTTTAGATATGGGTTCCAAAATATTAGATTCGTAACGTAACATGAACACCGCGCCTTGCTAGGTGTCCTGCCCCACTCCATTTAAGTTCCATAACTCGATTTCCAATATTAAATACCTTTGGGGGGGGGGATCATAAAATAACCCCTCCCACTCTTGGGCAGAGCGAAAGGGAGTGTCAGACTTCTACTGACTAAAAACCACCTGTTCCTTCTTAGCCCTATATGTCAAGGCCGCGGTATCTCTTACAACATCCCGCAGCCCAATATTGAATACCTTCAAATGTCTCCTAAGCTCTGGTCATGCCGAGATAAGCCGAGCAGGCCACATCTGCCGCATGTCGCACCAAAATTGGGCTAAAGTGGCCAAAGATTGGATACCAAACAACAGAACACGGGGACGCGGTAAGCCCTGAAGGAGATGGCGTTTCGAGCTGGACTCACATCGAAAGGATCGAGCCCAAACAGCTAAAGAATAAATGGAAAGAGGGAAGGGAGGCATTTGCCCGGCAGTGGGACACATCAGGCTCATAAAATGGTACGCTCCATGGCTCTCTGTTAACGGAAATCAATACAGTAGGCGAAATTTGCTAATAACCGCGCTACTAAATTTAATCATATATGCTCGTACAGTGTACATACTGTATATAAACATCTGCGTTAACTTTCACCCGTTCAAATTCATTGACACTGAGGGGACAGGTAAATTCACATGAATAATACTTTTTGTTTTATTACACGTTCTTTCGTAGAGGAGCTTTCGGCCGAATAATAAGCAGCACGTGTCACTCTTTGAGGTCAGCCCGTGGATGGATAGATAGCCTTCATTACATGCCAAGTTTCCTCCGTGTCTCGGAAGATATGTTAAGCTGTCGAATCCGGCTGTCATTTGTGGATATTTGACAGTTGTTACAAGAGATCAAGTAGTCTGAAAGTCTGACAACAGTCTAACCACGGAGGAAGCCAGAACTAACTGTGGTATAAAGATCAAATTAAAAGACGGTTGCTTCATGTATAATACTGATATTCAGCTGCTTCCGATTAGACTGGAAGGGCACTGATTGAGCTGATTGTAACATAGTTGGGGAAATAAGGCTAGCTGATGATGACTCGATCATTCGAAACGCATAAAATGTTCATTAACCGATTTCCAAAAAAGTGGAGGATCCGGATTCGTCTGCATGTCATTTTTGCTCCTTTTATTTTATGTTTCGGCCAGGGTTACAAATTGCAACTTCGTTAATTTTTCACTTTTCCACGAAGTAAAAGCTCTCGAAATCCACTTTAGCACTAATCTTGGGAAGATTATACTATCGTGGCTGTGTACCGCTTCTTTTCAATTAACAGGAAGAACTAAGTTTAAGACAATCGCCGAGTTCATGACTTTTATCTTACAAGAGTCAACTCATAATTTTCTTGATTAAATAATCATTTATTTAGCAGTGTTTGTGGGCAAACCTAACTGGATATATAATTTTTCTTACCAAAGGGTGACATATTACCGTCGGGGCTGCGGAATGTTGTAAGAGATCCCGCAGCCTTGACATATAGGGCTAAGAAGGAACATGGGTGGTTTTTAGTCAGTAGAAGTCTGACACTCCCATTCGCTCTGCCCAAGAGCGGGAGGGGTTATTTGATGATTTCTCACCCCCCAAAAAAAATAAAAATAAAAGGGTGACATATTACCTAATACTAACTGGATTGTGGAGGTCAGACAGGCAGTCATTCCGTATAAAATACTAATATTCCGATGTGTTCGTTTACTCTGGAACTCGAACCCAACATAGTTGGAGAAGACTAGGCAGACGACGAAAGGAATTGCTGTCGAGATCTAAGTCGATAAATTAGTTTTTTGATCATAAGATGGCTGAGCTGAAAGTTTCATACGTACGTATAACACCTAAACTTACTACTTTTTAACCGAAAAAAGGAGAAGGTTCTCAATTCGTCGGATTTTTCTTTATGTATGTTCCCTGATTACTCGAAGATGGCTGAACCGATTTGGATTCTTTTTTATTGTGTTTGAAAGGTGGTCCCATGATCATCAAGTCAGGATCTGATGATCTCTTCAAATTTTATAGGCACTCTTGAAGCAATTTGGGTAGTTTTTGGAAGAGTACTTTCTCGGAGTGGTCCCATTCTAATTTGGTGAAGATCTGATGAAGAACTTTGGAGATCGGCAACGGAACTCCTCAATAAATGAAAGCAAATGGATTGCTGAAATCTCATGTCCTTCTATTGTTTACACGAGTGCTTCTTTTTGTCGACGTTTTATAAGTGCCCATATAGGCCTTTAAGAAATATTTTTTTTATTTTGATTTCGATTAAAGAAAATATTTATTCAGAATAATTCAATAATGGTGAAGTTATTAACGTTGAATAGGTTATTGGTTGGTAATCATTCCTTGTTTTTAAGTGAAAAATCAATGGAAAGCAGTACTTTTTTTTAGCTTTTAGTTAGTCATGTATACTTCGCAGATCGTTTTTTAAATGATTTGTTACTTTGAATCTTTTTAACATATATTTTGAAATCACCCTACATTTTGATACCCTACTCGATGGTCATGGATGAAAACAAAGTTCGAACTTCACGATATGAACCCAAAAATCCGCAAATTTTCTTTGTTTTTTAATTTTAATGTAGCGATACTCGCGCTACCAAGACAAATCTAACAACGTATATTTTATCCAAACCTAATTAGTTAGTTTTGAGGGAACAAAGAAATGAACATATATGCATAGAGGTCAAACACATAACCCTCCTTTTGGGCTTTGCCACAGTCGGGCCAAAATAGAAAAGATATCATGAAAATAATGAAAGAGAGGAAGTAAGTAATTCAATTCACACTAACCATATTAATGATCAATCAGAATGAACGAATAACAAGCAATAAGATGAATATGATACACATTTTATTCTTTCAGTGCCTTTAGAACATATGAAAAATGTAATAAATAACGCTCGAGTACGCACGAACATATTAATATGCTTGAATGGTATTCAGCGATATGAAATCAATACATGTATCTACTTGTAGTTATTGAGGCATTCATTACGACGGGTACAAAATAGGTTCCGTGGAAATAGAACTAAGTAATAATTAATATGTTCTATTTAGTTATCAGACAACATAGTTGTCATCGCGGGGAAAACCTGGATGAGGCTGGCACAGGACCGTGGAGAAAGGCACAATATAAGAGAGACCTTTACCCAGCAGTGGGCAAATTCAGGCTGTGGATGATGATGATTTACTTATTTATGAAACTATAAATAAAAGTTATATTATTTAAAGTTATATTTCTTTGTAATAATAAATAAAAATTTGTAGTCGCCATTTTGTACGTGACTAAAACGCTATCCGCAAAAAGCCAAAAAAAAATGAAACCTCATTCTTGTAGTTTATGACCGTTCGCGATTGTTAGCGCATCGGAAAACTGATATTCGCTGGATGCGAGACGTACGGGATGGGTCAATGTGGCGACACTTGGTGGTGGCCTATATCTAGCAGTTAGACGTCTTTCGGCTAAAATGATGATGATGAATAATTTTTGCACGACGGTCGCTTGTTTTGGGACACGGCCTGTAAAATTTACTTTATCCCGCTCCAATTAACAAAAGTGTCATCGAAAACGTCAACACCCAACATGAAAATAACAGTATCCGAACTTTTATCCGAAAAATCCGAATATCAAAAACCCGGGCATATCTCCTCGAGTGCCTGTCAACAGTACGTGTTTTGACGGGCGAAGCCGCGGGCCAGGGCACTAGTTGGAAAAACAAGAGTGCGAAGCTTATTATTTTTGCAATTCAAGAGTTCGAAATAACGAGGTGCTCACAGTGAGACAAAAGATGAATTCTTGCCTATCGTGGATGTGGATTATGTTTTTCCGTTTTCTTGTTTATTTGGGTTGACTGTAAGTGTTTTTTTACACTTCTAAAGCCGTAGCTAAGGTGGTTTGTGTTACTTCGTCGTTTCGATGGTTCCTTTAGAATTCAAATTAGCTTCAGGCAGAACCCGGTGCTGATGTAACTACTTCTGAATGGAGCTAAAACATAAACATCATAAGTAAAAAAAAAATATGAGACCACTGGACCAAATGTAAAAAATGACGTAAATAGACCTAGTCATCACGGACCAAATAAAAGTAAGGTACTGGTGGAATACAAAACATCCTTCATTGTTAGAAGTCGGTTAAAAAGTAATATTATTTGAAAAAGAACGACCAAGAAATTCTATGGACGTGATAAAGATATCGGAAAAACCGCTACTGTGCGTAAAGAAAAATAAAATGACAGTAGGTCTCCGGGGTAAACTTAAGTCTGATAAAGTGAAAGAAAAAATAAAAAAAAACGTGACAAATAAAAATATTATAAGAGAAAACACCTGGGACCGGCCTTCTCGTGTTTTTCAAAATGACTTAATCTCATGTGTCCAATTATATTAACCAGCCAATTAAAAATTCATGAAGAGTCAAAAGCAACGGGTAACTGTAGCTATAACGCACAAGTGTGGGTGTGTGGGTTTAATCACTATTTCGAGTCAGCACTAAAATTTCAATATGGCTACTACAACAATGGTCGCAGCAGGCTACCTTTTCAAGCAACATTTAGAAACAGAAGTACCAAGCAAAGACTGATATGTGTTATATAATTATGCCTCTCCTAGTAAAGTAACTTAACCGAATATAGCTAAATACTGGTATAAGGCAACCCCAACAGAGACAAAAAAAGGCCAATTAATCACATCACACTAATATTATAAAGGCGAAAGCTTGTGAGTGTGTATGTTTGTTACTTCTTCACGTAAAAACTACTGAACGTATTTGGATACACACACACAAAGATAGTTTCTAACCTGGATTAACAAATAGGATAGTTTTTATCCCGATTTTATCATCCAGTGGGAAAAATTTTGTTTTGGAGCGGGTGAAGCCGCTGGCAACAGATAGTTCCATATAAAAATTATATGGAAACCAAAGGCCTGAAGACGAATATTTTAAACTAGTGGATTTAAAATCATGTGTTGAATTTCATTGGAAGAGTTTGCTCGTCGGCCCTTCGACACCCTTACGTGTAAAGAACTTCTGAATATTTTTGCGTGGTAGTCGTTATAATTGAATATTGTTCGTGAATACGGCTCACAATTGTTGACTTTGTGTTTGTATTCATACGTATGGGCTTGGATGTAAATAAAGGCTGTATTGCCGTACTATATCATACTGGTATTACAAAGGAAACTTTTGTTTGCAAGGGATTTGCGTAAAAACGGCTTATAGGATTGTTATTTTAATTATTCAGCTGTTTTCGAAGTTTGGGACTGAGACTGGTTCTGTTTCTTAGAAATGGATATAATAATGGTTTGATATTTATTATTAAACGGAGCAAAAATTATGATTTATATTAAAATGTCACAAAATGAAAAAGGTAATATAAGTAGGTACTTAGTTAAGTTTTCCATCAATGACATTGGTAAAAGAGAACGTCATTCGGAAACTTGGACTTTATAATTAAACTAGCTGGCCCGCGCAACTTCGTCTGTGTATATGTCTTATTCCTGAAATCCCGGCAGTCATTTGTCGATCTTGACAGTTAATAATGTGATAAAATAATCAGACAAAACTGTTTGTCAGATTTCGAAAACCTAACAAACAGTTTTAATCGTAATATCCATGGGGTATGAGGTTAGATAAGCTATCGCCCTATTAAATACTGGTATTCGGCTACTTCTAGTTAGAGTGAAAGCCGACTAACTTAACCGGGAAAGAGCTAGGCTGATAGAGATCAATAGGTACTTTAGGTGGCGGACTCCTAGGATAAAGGTGGGTAGATGTATCATAACTGTATCATGACTTGCTGCACGCGTTGGTGCAAACTGTAAGTGTAGCAAGTACCTGCTTAAATAAATAAATAACCAACCAGGGTTACAGAATTTGTTCAAAAGAGTCACCGCGGCCTTGGGACGAAATGGATTTTGGAACACGGGTGATTAATAGTCAGTAAGAGTCTGACACTTCCTTTTGCTCCACCCAGAGCAGAGAGATTCAATTGATTACTTGCCAACCTAAAAAGGTAGGTGTATCCCTTTCTTTAAAAACTCATTTGCAACAGAATAGGGAAGTGGAACCTCATGGTGTTAGTTTCGTATTCCTAGGGAAATTGCTTTGCATAGTTTATTATTAATAAAGGTTCGCACACGTAAAATTAATAAATATGTAAATAAGTACCTAAAATATTACTTTGAGCTGGGAACTATGTCTTTTATTCGTAGAGAATTTAAAATAAGCTTATCTTAATTGTTAAAAACTATCCGTTACCCTTGAACTTCGCGTGAAATTATTGTAAAAACTTTGCTGCCCTATTTGAATCTTGTTAACAATTTTATGGGTCACAATTTTCTGACTGAGTCAATCCAGACTTTCACTACTCTTCGGAAAAAATATACACTTAAAAAATAAATATGAAAAAAGATTTTTCATTACTCATACTCTGAAAGTAGGTCATAACATGCCTGCGGAGCGGGTTGAAAGTACTACTTTTCAGCCCTAGACTACTACTTTCAACTGACAGCTGAAAATTATTTAAAAAAAACTGGGTCTATTTTCACATTTTTATTGAACCATGTTCCAACTTTTTGTACAGCCACTTACAGTGCGATTTAAAATTAAAATAACATAAAGTTCATAAGAATAAAATTATATTAAGACTAGTTTAGTTTTACCTATTTCTCTAAAGTTAGGTTCATAGATTTCGACAAAATCATTGCCATTTTTTTTTAATGATGTGCATTAAAAAACTGGCTGTGTGTTGCTGGACGAACAGAGGACAAAAAAAAAAACAAAATAAGCGGGAAAGCGACAACGTTCGATAAACACAATTTTTTTTCTTTAGTTAATAATTTATGTTCGTATTCGTAATGAAAAGCACAGTGTTTACCTCGGGTAAATTACTTATTTAGTCCCTCGAACTATTAACCAAACCTCGTCTCGGGACTAAATAAGTAATTTTTGCCCCTTGGATAACAATGTACTATTACAAACTTCATGTGGACCATGTGGGTCTTTCTTAAATTTTAATTGTTGTAATTGTCTGGCAGTTTCAGTACTTTAAGTGACCCACCCAAATGTCCTTTCTTTGGTATTGTTCGTCGTGACGTTGAGCTCCTTGAGTTATAACTATAAGTCGAGCTCCACGATAACTGACAAATGCTTGCACTGACTGGACGGGTCGACTCAAATCTGTGTGGTGCTTTCTTTGAAAGACCATCTCAGACATTAATCTGCATGGTTCTATGTGTGTATATACCTTATTGTTAACCCAAACGATTTTAAAAGATTAAAAAAGTAACCTTTGGAGTTTCTTGCCGGTTCTTCTCCTTAGGAATCGACCAATGCACTGAACCGTGCCCCTTTTTACCGACGTTTTATAAGTGCCCATGTAGGCCTATGTGAAAGAAAATCATTTTGATTTTGATACTAACCAACAACTTTATTTAATAAATAACAAAACCATCTTATTTTTGCAAGCAAATAAGAAAACCCCTAAACTAATTTTAAGAAACCATAACCTGACATAATATTCACGCCTTTTCATTTAATTTTACTTGTCACGACGAATCGGCCGACTTTAAGGGAAAACTTAATTGAATTATTCTCCCTTGAATCATTTAGAAAAAGGCAAACAACAGTGATTAGCCTTGTAAAGGGTGGACCAGTAAAACGAATGTTTAGCTTTATTTCGTGCAAGCGGGGTGAAGGAGGCGCGTACGTGCTCTCATTTCACAGGTTTCTAACCGACTGCAATGGCTGCCGCGCGCGCGGCCGCGTCTCCAGTTGGCGCGAGCGATGCGAACCCCGTATGCCCCCGCGCCCCTCTAATCGTGTGCGCCTCCTTCACCGCGCTCCACTGTTTATTGGTAAAATTTCAAAATCACATTGTTACACATTTAAATCTATGTACTCGCGTCGTCTACATTCCCCTCCCCAGTGCTGACGCAGCACTCATCACCCATCGCGATTCGTGCGATGCGTGCCGCGGTCCTCCGCAGCACCCCCGTTCTCGTTTTTATATCAACGACTCTGATGCGGCCGTCTTTTCCTGGCAGTACATCTTGAATGACGCCTCTTGGCCACGTATTTCTAGGGGAATTGGGGTCGACAATCAGTGCGAGATCTCCCACTTTCAAAGGTCTCTGCTCTTCGTTCCACTTCTGCCTGGGCCGCATGTCTGGAAGAACTTCACGAACCCAGCGTCTCCAATACATATCAGCCAGTCTCTGGGATATGCGCCACTGCTTTCTCAAGCATAAGTCGGAGTCATTGTAGTTACCAAGGACCGGCAAGTTAGAAGTCGCGCCAAGTAAGAAATGGTTGGGTGTCAATGACTCATCAGTGTTGGGTTCCACAGACACATGTGTAAGTGGACGGCTATTCACAATATGCTCCACCTCGACCATCAATGTATGCAGTGTCTCGTAGCGTGGTGCTCGTTCCTTTAATATCACTTTCAGTGAACACTTGATGCTCCTGATTAATCTTTCCCACGCCCCTCCCCAGTGAGGACTAGCGGGGGGGATGAAGGTCCATGTTGTTGTCAAACTATAGTTGAGGGCTTCTCCCTTTATTTGTTCCTCATCCAACTCTAGGATACATTTTTTCAGCTCCTTGTCAGCGCCTTTCAGATTTGTTCCGTTATCTGAGTATAGATGTCGCGGCCAGCCTCGCCTCGCCGCCATCCGTCGGAGAGCCATGATGAGGGCATCAGTTGTCAGGCTAGAAACAAGCTCAATATGTACCGCCCTTACGGTTAGGCAGGTAAAAATCACGCCGTATACCTTCTCCCTGCGGCGGCCAGTAGTTATCTCCATGGGGCCAAACAGATCAACCCCCGTGAAAGTGAAGGGACACTGATGATGGGCCATTCGCGCTTCGGGTAAGTCACCCATTCTAGGTGGATGAGGTCGTGCTTTTTTGATTCTACAAAACATGCATTTTGAAGTAATGTATTTTACCGTTGGTCTTATCCTGACAATCCAATATTTCTGTTTCAGCTCGTTTACAACCATTTCCTGATTCCCGTGGTTTGCCTTCTGGTGATAATGTTTAACTATGAGGTGAGCAATATGACTTCGTCCGTCCAGTATTACTGGTTGTTTTACATCTTTCGTTATTGCAGGAGCGGCGTTTATGCGACCGCCCACACGGAGAACGCCATCATCATCAACGAACGGTGATAAGGTAAGCAATTTACTTTTCTTATCTAATGCCTTTTTCGTTTGCAGCTTTTCTATGTCTTCAGGGAAGGATTTCATCTGGGAATATTTCAGTAGCAACGCTTCTGCGCGTCCCATCATCGCGCCGTCGACGTCACCGGTAAGTTTTTTACATTTTGCTATGAAAGATAAGACGGCACACGTAGACCTCAAGATGCGGAGCCAGGAGGAGAACTTGCTAGGTTCTGGTACAGCAGGTAAACACATGGGCGTAACACGAAGAGTATTTATGCATTCTAGGTCCATGTTACTAACTTCAGGTAGCTGTACATCCACTTCCAAAGGCCATAAACTTTCGTCCTCGTATAAAAATGCTGGTCCGTATAACCACTCATTTTCCAATGTTTCTACTTCGCATAGCTCTCGCGTGGCGGCATCGGCGACATTCATCTTCGTAGGTATGTATCTCCAATCCTTCTTCTGTGTGTACTCATCAATCTCGCCGAGTCGATGAGCAATATAGGCTTTATAGGTACGCCTATCGTTGCGAATCCAGTGTAGTACAGTGGCTGAGTCGCACCACATATATTTCTTCACTGTTTTTATTCTGTGTTCATTAATCAATGTTTCAGCCAATCGTGAACCAATCAATGCCGCTTGTAGTTCCAGGCGAGGCACAGACACGTACTTCACAGGTGCCACACGACATTTACTAGAGACGAACGCAACTCGAACTTGTTTATCATTATCAAGCCACCGCCAGTAAGCGACGGCGCACATAGCTTTAGTCGACGCGTCGCAAAATACATGTAGCTGTAGATTCGTATAGCCGTCGGTCGCGCTATTCAGTGCGCTTGCACTCGGGCCGTCAGCTGTCTCACTCGCCCTCGGGTCATCGTCCATAGTTGCTGTCTCCGTGCTACGCGTAGTTGCCGTAGGCCTCGTAGCCGTCGTAGCGGTCGTTCTCGTAGCCGATAAGTAATGCCTAGGTAGCCGTATGTTATTTATGTATTTTAAGACATCTAGCCATTCTGACCATTTTGTGTATATTTCATCTGGTATCTCATCATCCCAGCTGATACCAGACCTCCATGTGTCTTGTAACATAATTTTTCCTTTTATAGTAAACGGTGATAAAAACCCGAAGACGTCGAATATTGACATAATCACTTTTAACATTTCTCGTTTCGTAGGTTTCTTTTGTCCAGCGACTATGTGAGCTGATATTCGTTTGAATGAGACGTCGAATCCCAGCGTGTCGTCTTTCGGATTCCATATTAGGCCTAGTGTACGTTCGCCGTCGTATTGTTGACCGACTTTGAACTTCACTTCTGTAGCTCGCAGACTTTCTTGAGGTAAGTTATTTAATATGACCTGATGGTTACATGTCCAATTTCTGATGTCAAATCCACCTTGACTGTGTATGTAACTAACTTCGTTCACTGTTTTTGTAGCAGTTTTCTCGTCTTCAAAACTATCTATGTAGTCATCCATGTAATGTTGTTTTTGTATGGCTTGCACAGCGCTCGGCATCGACGACTTATAAAGTTCAGCATTTTTGTTTTTTATATATTGCGCAATAAACGGTGAGCAGTTTGCGCCGAATATTAGTGAGCTCATGGCATAAGTGTTGACCTCATTCTCTGGCGACTCTCGCCATAAGAAGCGAAGCGTATCTCTGTCTTCTTTGATAATTTTTATTCTTAGAAACATGTCACGGATGTCGCCAGTCACAGCGATTTTATGTTCTCTGAATCTCAGCATGGTACCATATAACGAAACCAGCAAGTCAGGTCCTTTCAATATGTAATCATTTAGACACACACCGTTAGATGTTGCGGCGGCGTCAAATACCAATCTTAGTTTCTGTTTGTTGGGGTTATCGACCCCGAAATGAGGTAAGTACCAGGTTCTTTTTGCGTCTTCTCTGGTTTCAATTTGCGAAGCGTAATCGTTGGAGAGTAGATGAGTAATTCTTTCTTGGTATCGAGTAGCATAACCATCACTGGACTTCATCTTCTTCTCAACTCCACAGAGTCTTCTTATTGCATTGGTGCGCGAGTCGGGCATCGTTGACTTGGGATCTTTCCACGGTAGTCCAACATACCACCTCCCGTCTATTAATTGAGAGGAGCGTTCCAGGTGTTCCCAAGCTCGGGCGTCGTCTGCGTTTTGTCTAGGTTTATTAGAGACACCTAGTGACTCAAGTGAATAGGACTGGCGTATTTCTTCATGTATGTCTCTTAGGATACGCTCAGTTTCTGATGGCTCATTGTCTTCTTCATTTATGAAAAGTGTAGATTGCAGAGTCGGCTTCGCTTTCATGTCAAGCGACGACGCACGCACGCAGCCATGTATACACCACCCTAACGGAGTACGCGTGATGTATGGCTCGGTCGGTTTGCCTTTTATTATTTCCAACGGTAAAAGCAAATGATAGTTATCTTGCCCTATCAATATTTCTGGTTTACATTGTCCGTCACTTAGCACACTTTTTATTTCAGGTCTCAGTTCGTAATCGTTTAAGTTCACTGAAGTTTGGTTTTGCACAGGTAAGTTTAGATTTTTAACACTGCGAGCTTTTATAGTAAACTTGTTTTCGTCCTCAATGTTAGATAAGTTTAAGTTTATAATCTCACTGTCGCACACTAGTTCGGTATTGTCCCACGCGCCGCACACACGCATAGATTGTTTGTAACCGTGCAGCCCTACGCGCGACGCTAACTCGTCGCTTATCAGTGTCACTGTCGAGCCATCGTCCAGAAGTGCAACACTGCGCGACGTTCCTTTTGGTCCGTGAATTAGAATAGGCACGGTTTTTAACAACACTTTGTTGCATTTGTTTATGTATGTTACGGTTTCAACGGATGTATCAGTTTCTGGCGGTTTACTTTCACTAGTTGACGGCACTTCTACATTGTTTTTATTCACTGTATAGTGTAACAGACGATGATGTAATTGTCCACAGTTGTCGATATCACACGCGGTAGCGGGGCAAGATTCTTTGTTGTGTCGTGACGTCAAACACTTAAAACAGACTCCATGACGTTTCACGTAGGTCCATCGGTCTTTACGTAATGCCTTTTTAAACTTCTTACAGTCTGGTAACGCATGATTGTTCAATGGACAAAACCCGCACTTGGTACTTCTGTTTTCATTTTCACTGTGTTTGTTTTCGTTTAACAAAACTGTTTGCGACTTATGTTTATCGTTGTAACTGTTCTTGTAATTTTGCACATATGATATATTCACTGAGCATTGTGTTATCTTCTGGGCTTCTTCACTTAGGAATTCGGATAATATGACGAGCTTCGGTTTTGTGTTTTCATTGAGAAGCGGATAACAGTAATCACTCCATTTAGAAATTAATACTGTCGGTAATTTAGACAGCACAGTAGACACAATGTTCATTCCTTTTAGATAATCTTCGCAGCCGATGGCGGTCACCGCTGCGACACAGTTTTTAACTTTGATCGAGAAGGAAACAATTTCTTTATGATATTCCTGTGATATTGGGCGTAACTTGCTGATGTCTTGTAATATTCTAGATATTATTATATCATTATTTCCAAATTGCAGTTGCAGTGTGGACATCACGACGTCTGGAGTAGTGGCGCCGATCAGCAGCGCTGTGACTGCTTCCTTGGCACGTCCGTGGAGACTCTTTCTTAGTCGCCATAAGTTTTCTCGGTCGCTGAAATTGCAGACTTGAGAAGATTCTTCATAAGCTTGCTTAAATTGTAGCCACTCGAGCGGGTCACCATCGTATTTAGGTAAGTCCTTTGGCGTACACAATCTATTTAGCATTTTCACGTTAGTTCCTGGCTGGTTTGCGTTGGTAGTTGCGGCAGCGGCTAAGTCCTTGAGTGCACACGCTAGCATGTGCATGGTATCTTCAGTGCCGCCCTGCCTTGCAGTCATCGCTGGCAGCGGTCGGTGTTGTTGGGTTGTGTTTTCTGTTACAGGTGGTAGTGGGCCGGCGTCCCCCAGTTGCTGCAAGAAAGCGTCTTGCCGATGTGCCGGGCACAGTGCGTCGTCGTTACCAATAGTGCCACACTGAGCTTTCACCTCCTGACTCGTTTGTAACCACGTTTCCACTCGGGAACCAACTTCACTTCCAGTAGGCTCAATATCTGCCAATGACTGTGAGCTGTTGCTGTCCAGCTCCGCCAGGTCGACGGCTAGTTTTTTATCTATCAAATCCATTTGTAGCTGCGTTTTTTCTTGTGCAGCTTCGAAGAGCAGCTGCGCCCTCCTCGCCTTCAATGATGTGCTCGCAGAAGGAGATTTTGAAATGATGTTTCTGCTGCCAGGTTTTTTACTTGAACTAGACGGATGATGAGCTAGTTGTTCTTCAGTTTTCACACCACTTGCGATCGCCAATTGTTGTTCGCGCTCCCGTCGCACGGTGCTTCGCGTGCCCACCATCTTGTTTTTTGCGGGCGGCGTGCGATACATGCGTCGTGACTCGTGCGCAATTAGTTGAAGCGAAGCAAATAAACAGATGAAGCTTGACAAATAATTCTGATTGCCGATCCGGTTCGAAGGACCATTGATGTAAAGGGTGGACCAGTAAAACAAATGTTTAAGCTTTATTTCGTGCAAGCGGGGTGAAGGAGGCGCGTACGTGCTCTCATTTCACAGGTTTCTAACCGACTGCAATGGCTGCCGCGCGCGCGGCCGCGTCTCCAGTTGGCGCGAGCGATGCGAACCCCGTATGCCCCCGCGCCCCTCTAATCGTGTGCGCCTCCTTCACCGCGCTCAACTGTTTATTGGTAAAATTTCAAAATCACATTGTTACACATTTAAATCTATGTACTCGCGTCGTCTACAAGCCTAAAAAAGCTTCTGGGAGGACCCGGCGCCATTTTGGGTAAACAACGACTAATTAAATATTGTAATTATTCTTTTCAATTTTATTTTTCTTTGGGTCGGCTTCCAGTCTTAGTAGGTGGGGTAGAATAATATTAGGTTTCGTATTATAACTTTAAAAACGCTTTAGGTACTGTTTAACCTACCTACGTAGAGCTAAAGGGCTACTTAGTATAGGTACACGCAGAAATGTTTTTATTCCAAGTCACCACACTGACAATATTGATTGCAATTTTGTTTTCTAATGCGTTTGAGATTATGCAACTGATTTCAAACGCAAATGTATCTGTGTAATCTCAACTTTTTTTTTTGAAACGTTGCCCCACACTAGGAATTTCTCCTGTATCGTGGGTGCGTTCACAAACATTTAAACTCACATGCACAAATACCCAGACCCGGAACAACTATCTGTAGGCCATACAAATATTTGTTCCGTGCGGGGATCAAACCTGCGACACGCAGCGCAGCAGTCCATTGCCTGAGCCACTGCGCCAACCGTGTCGTCCGTAAATGCAAGTTA
Organism: Diarsia rubi; assembly: GCA_932274075.1. Lineage (NCBI taxonomy): Eukaryota > Metazoa > Arthropoda > Insecta > Lepidoptera > Noctuidae > Diarsia > Diarsia rubi. The sequence goes on along the minus strand of OW026419.1, from coordinate 15,380,946 downwards.
GCTGGCTGTATACTTAAAACCTAATTCGATCGTGCTAGAGGTTTTACGAAGCGCTTTTCCACGAAATATTGATTTCGCGTAGAGTGGCTTTCTTTGAACGCTTTTCCGTACATGAAGTAAAACCTTTCTTACTATTGTATGGTATGGTATTAGTAGGTTAGTGATATGACAGCTATATGCACGTAGGAGAGAGTTGTGTTGACAGATAAACTTTTATTAAAAATCTTCGTATTTTGGCTTGTTAAACGCAAAAAAAACTGCAAATTGGCTCGCTCCCTATTACATGAGATCTAATTATATTTGGTAAAATGTGAGTGTACTATAACACACCTCTACCTAACTCTTCGAGGATTACAGGCGTGATGTTATATTTATTTTCATCTGACTGATGAGTCTATATTGTTCCCACTGCAGGGACTCAGGCCTCCTCTCTAGGAGAGGGGTGTGCTATAATCCATCACGCGGGCCAAGTGCGGGTTTGAGAGCAGCGGTGATGAAATGAATCACACAAAGTAATGCGCCTGCCTGGGTTCGAACCCACGACCTACAGTTCGTGAGTCGGGGCCGACACCACTGGGCCTCCGCTGCTCTCATGTTATATAATATTACGTTAAACATAAAACTACAATATTCTACTTTCCAACTCCGTCGTTAAGTTTGCAATATGCGCCATTCTCGCTCACGTCATTCACCAACAAATTTCATGTTTCATTTAACGGTTAACTAAATATGAAAGAATAATATTCTACATGTACACAAAATGGAGGGAAATCGACGCACTAACGGTGACCATGTATAAGAAAAACGCGGTATTTTTTCCTTAACAAAAAAACGTGGATCCATGTTGTGCATTTGTGTGCCTTTCAACCTGTGTGTATAGCAAAAAACATACAGTCTTATGAGAGAAGATAGAAATCTTTATTTTATGCAAAAAGTTGTCTCCGCATATTATAAATGCCTAATGGTTGTCTCCTGTAAGTAATTTGAAATGGTGAACTAACAGACTCCGGCCCAAAACTTGACCTCACCTTTGCTTCAACACAGTGCCTATAGTTAATAAAAATCGATGCAATAAATTGATTTCTAAATGAAAACGATAAAATACTAATTTTGCTACTGGCACAGCAGTAAATATTGAATCAATCAGCTGCCTGTCATTTTGAGCTGATTGATCGCGACGGGGGCAAATGTTTTTAAGACTCATATTATTTTTTTCTTTGAGTAAACTCTCTGGTGTCGATGACCGTTTTTTATTTGGTATGTCATACTTTACTGTTCTGATGGTTTTACTGACATGACAAGTTAACAATTTTGTAACAAAGTTAGCAGCCCGTGGTCTATATCCACCAAAACTGTATCGGTAAACAGTCCGGAGCCTGAATTTATGCCCAGTTGATGGCTAAACGACGCTAACTGGCTATATGTGAGTGTCCTATAGGGACATATTTGTCTGACCCTTCGGTGATAACAGGCGTAATGCTAAGATTTGCGTTATTTTCTCGTAATATTTTTAAGATTAACTTTTAATTGTGTTTAAGATTAATTTTCTTTATTTTTATTAACTTTCTCATAAAATATAAACACAAATTAATAAACAGACCCAAAATTAAAATATGTACGTATATCAAAACCAGAAAAAAGGGTGTCAAAAAGTTCGACCGCATCGCTGTCAACAGGGAAAGTGCCCCGAAGGCTGGCAGCATTGCTACCCCACTGGGAACGAAAAGATTCGACTAATCGCGAAATCTCAGGAGGTTTGGATTTGCTTAGTTTCGTATTTCTGTACCTAATTTTATTATACTATATTTGTTTAGGCTGATTAGGTTTACTTTTGCTAGCACTGTGTCAATGGATTTTTAAATAAAATGCGACTGTTCTTTACGAGGTTTATTGGCAACTAAATCAATGTAGATCATGCATCTCTTTATAAATATGAAATTGGCGTAAACATAAGCCGCCCACTAAAGGACTATAGATAGTCCTTTAAAAACAATAGGTACTGATTGAATCTAGGATACATGCAAAACTAAATTATAGAAACGTTAAACAATTATCTCATCTGGTGTGGTATCGATTGGTAAAGCACACAACTTTGTCACACATCGCTTGGTTATAGTGTCACCGCTCTTTACGCTATACACTCTGGTTAAACCGTCGGGGCCGGGGTGCTTGTCGGTGATCCGTCCCATGGACCATTTCCCCGGTGGGAGGTTATCTTGCTTAATCAGTACTATGTCTCCCTTCTTAAACTCTTCTTCGCGTTTTAACCATTTCGGTCTCTGCTGGAGTCTTGTGAGGTATTCCTTCTGCCATCTCAACCAGAAGTCACTCAACAATTTTTGCGTGTATTGCCAGCGTGTCAAGTTGCTCATTTTAGCGTCCTTCAGATTTGGGTTCGGGACGGTGACTGGTGCTTCCGTTATTAAAAAATGACCAGGTGTCAGTGCTTGCATGGTGTCATCGTCCATTGGGCATAATGGACGCGAGTTCAGGCATGCTTCTATTTCGCAGAGAACCGTCATCATCTCTTCGAATGTTAAATTTGTAGTGAGGACTCTCTTCATGTGATATTTTATGGATTTCACTCCGGCTTCCCATAATCCTCCGAAGTTAGGTGAATAAGCCGGTATAAAATGCCATTGGGTTCCGTCGTTTGCGAGTAACTCAGCGATTTTATCTTCAAATTGCAAACCAGCTTCTTTCCAGGCTTCATATAGTTGCTTATTAGCGCCAACAAAATTTCGTCCTTGGTCGCTCCACAGATTTGTGCATTTTCCTCTGCGGGCGCAAAACCTCTTGAAGGCGCCTATGAACGCTGCTGTACTCAGGTCACCAACCAATTCTAAATGAATTGCCTTGGTGGACATGCAAATAAATATTGCTATATAGGCCTTAGTAGTTTTGGCTCCTCTGCCCTTACTCATCAATAATTGGAATGGTCCAGCAAAGTCGACACCTGAGTTGAGGAATGCTCGTGCTGGTTTCACCCGTACGCTTGGTAAGTCTCCCATTACTTGTGTTCTCACCTTTGCATTTAGCTTAGCACATACCAAGCAACGATGGATGTATTGTTTGACTAGCATTTTCGCTCGCATTATCCAATACTTGGATCTAAGGTAAGTAAGCATTAACTGTATACCTCCATGCAACGTCTTCGAGTGGGCTTCTGCCACTATAAGGTAAGTAAGTTTACTTTTTCGACCCAGAATTATTGGATGCTTGCATTCTTCCGTCAACTCTGCGTTCCTGAGCCGGCCGCCCACCTTGAGGACTCCATTCTCGTCAAGGTAAGGATTTAATGATTTTAATTTGCTTGATCTTTTAACTCTTTTCTTTCCTTTTAAGCTTTCTATTTCTTCTTTAAATTCTTCCTCTTGTTCTAATTTTATACAGGCTTGCAAAGAGAGTTCGAGTTCTTCAGTTGTGATTGTACTATCTATGTTTTTTTCTAATTTATTTTGTTTCAGGAATCTTCGGCAGTAGGTGATAGTTCTCAGTAGTTCAGTCAATGTATCAAAGCTATCGAGTTGCGCAGATATTCTATTATTTCCCTCATTTTCGTTTTGTGTTACTTTCAGAGTTTGTAAGGTGTTTTTCTTTCTCTCTAGGTCTGTTGGGGTTACGTTAAGTCTAGTGAACTGTATCTTCTGGTGTGATAACCACTGTGGTCCATTCCACCACAGGTCGCAACGTTTCAAGTTGGCTACTAACAAGCCTCTTGATGCAATATCAGCTGGATTATCGTGGGATTGGACATGGTGCCACTGACTACAACTTACATTAGATGTGATTTCGACAACGCGGTTTGCCACAAACGCCTTCCATCTGTTCGGATCTCCATGTAGCCAGGAGATGACAATAGAAGAATCTGTCCAAGCATAAATTTGTGTTGTGGGTAGTCTCATTGCTTGCCTTATTTGCTTGAGTAGTTTGGATAACAACAATGCTCCACACAGTTCCAGTCGAGGCAATGAAATGGTTTTCAAAGGTGCTACTCTTGTCCTTGCCGCAATGATTGTGCTTTTTACTGTGCCATCTGAGTTTGTGACTCGGCAGTAAGCCACTGCACCGTAAGCTTGTATTGAAGCATCGCAATATCCGTGGACTTCTATGGAATCTTTCCTCGAGCTCAGTGTTCCCATCCATCTTTTTATGTAGATTCCGTTAACATTTTCAAGGTCAGATCGTATTGTAGCCCATTTTTCAGCCAGTGTTGTATTCAACACTTCGTCCCAATCAATCTTCTCTTGCCAGAGCCTTTGAATTAAAATCTTCGCCGTAACGAGGCAAGGGGCAATCCATCCGAGTGGATCGAATAACTTTTGAATGTCAGACAGAATGCTTCGCTTTGTGATTGTTTTGCCGATAGCTGGTAAGTTCAGATTATATTCGTATTGGTCTTTACCCAAGTTCCAATGTATTCCCAAGGCTTTAATTGTTCCATCAATCTTTAGTTCCAGATGTGCATTAGATGATCTTTCGCTTGGTTCGATAGTCTCCATGAACTCACGGTTGTTTGAAGACCATTTTTTTAGTTCGAAGCCACCTAGACGCAGTAGTTTTTTTAGATGTTGACTAATTCGTATAGCTTGTTCCAGGTCATCGTGTCCGGACATAACATCGTCGACGTAAAAATCTTCGCGCAATATCTTTGCTGCTTCCGGATATTTGTCGCCTTCATCATCAGCCAATTGCATAAGTGTCTTTACGGCGAGATAAGGTGCGGAAGCTGTTCCAAATGTCACAGTTAAAAGTCTGTAGTCTGTGATGTCTTCTGATGTATTATCTCTCCATAGAATTCTTTGATAATCGATGTCTTCTTTATTTGTCCAGATCATTCTGTACATCTTGTGAATGTCAGAAACATAACAAACAGCATGCATTCTCCATCTAATGATAATGCTTCTCAAGTCATCTTGTAATATTGGACCCAACAAGAGTTCATCGTTCAGTGAAGTTCCATTGGAGCCCTTGCACGAGGCGTCAAAAACAACACGAGTCTTCGTCGTTTCCTTGTCACTACGGATCACCGCATGGTGAGGTAAGTATACTGATTTATTATTTATTTCATCCTTAGGTACCTCTTCCATATGTTTTAATTCTTTATATTCATTGATCACCTTTGTGTATTCTTGCTTTAGTTCTTTGTTTTGATTAAATCTTTTTTCTAGTTGAAGGAGTCTTCTCTTCGCTATTTCTCTTGTGTTGCCTTCAACTGATTTTGGTTGTTCTGTTTCAAATGGTAGCTTAACTATGTATTTTCCATCTTTATCTCGCTTGTGTGTCTTCTCGTATATGTTTTCACATAGTTGTTCAGTTAGGGTAAGTTTTCTTTTCGTGTCCGTATCAACTTCCCATATTGTTGTCAGTAAATCGTCTATGTTAATTTCTTTCTTCATGGCTGTCAATGATTTTTCTCTTGCATTCAGTTTGATTGTAATTCCACCCATTAATATCCATCCCAGGTAGGTATTTTGGGCACATGGTGTATCTGGTGGACCTTTAATGAGTCCCTGCTTGAGAATTGCTGCATATTCGTTTACACCCAACAACATATCAATAGGTCCTGATTCATAATAATTTGCATCTGCAAGTCGGAGGTTCGCTATGTGCGGCCAATCAGTCCCCCTCATGGTGTTCATCGGTATATTCGAAGTCAAGGGCTTAGACATCACGTAGGCTCTGATTGGTAAGTAGAATTGGTTTTCCCACCGTGACAATACTTGAAACTTGACCTCATGCTTGACTTTCATCTTCATTGCTTCCATTCCGGTGACGATTAGATTTACTGGTTTTTTTTCTAGATTCAGGATCTGAGTTACCTTCTCGCTTATAAAACATGCTTGAGACCCTGAATCTATGAGCGCTCTTAAAACAGTAGTGTGTCCGTGTTCGCTCTTCAAAATTACTACTGCTGTAGCCAACAGCGATATCTTCTGCCCCGCGGTATAATGAGACGCAACCATTGTGTGAACCTTCTTTTCTTCTACATCTGCTTGGCTGGATGAAGTCGGTTGCTTGGTTTCTACATTTTGAGTCGCTTCATCAATCTTCTTGGGTTGATGTAAAAGTGTGTGATGTCGTCTCTTACAGGTGCGGCAAGACATTGGCATCCGGCACTTGAACACCGAATGTCCCGCCCCAAGGCAGTTGAAACACAATTTGTTTGCTTTGACATGTTCGCTTCTTTCATTAATTGTCATTTTATTAAATGTGCTGCAATGACACAGTGTGTGCGTTTCTTTACATAAAGCACATGGTTTTTGTTGTTTATCATTATCTGTTGCTGTCACATGTAGAACACGCTCTTTGGTGGATTTACTGGTGGTCGTCGGGGAAATCATTTCAAGCGTCCGGAATTTGACTTCTAAAAACTCGCGCAATTCCTTCCAAGTAGGCAGTTCTTGGGAGTTTACCGAGTAGGCAGTTTGCTCCCACTCTTTGTGTGACTCCGGGTCCAACTTCTGCACAACCAGAAATATGATTACTGGATCCCAGGAATCAGTAGGCACTTTCACATTTTCCAGACTATTAATAACTTCGGTGGTACAATCCAGGAGAGACTTCAGCTGAGCCGCCGTTTGACTAGTACATTTTTTCTGATAGAATAATCGTTTCATTAATGCATTTACTATGATACGCCTGTTATCGTATCGGTAATTGAGCGTTCCCCATGCTTGAACATAATTAGCACCCGTCACTTGAATGTTTTTCAGTAAAGACGCGGCTTCGCCCGTGATACTGGTCTTCAAATAGTGTAATTTTTCAACTTCACTTAGCGTCGGACATGTATGAATTAGTGATACATTTAAAGACTTGTGTCTTTAAATGTAGGCCATTCTTCGTAGTTACCGGAAAACGGAGGGAGTTGTATGTTAGGTAGCATCACTTTCGGTCGTAATTTTCCATCACACGACGTGTTGCTGCATGAAGGTTGCTCATGGTCAGTCGTCTTCGAAGTGCATGCATCCAACATTTCTCTAAGATCTCCTAACATGCATAGGTACAAGTCTTCATGGAGAAGGAATTCTTCATTCACGTAGTACGGTAAAATTCCACGTTGTTCCCGAGTTGTACTTTTCAATAACTCTTGGTGTGCTTTCTTAAAAGATACCCAATACTCTTCAATGGTTTGAATACGACTTCGTAAATATCCAGGCTTCGATAAACGTTCTTTTGGGCACTTTTTAAGGTTTATTTGGGTCTTTTTGAGTATTGACGCTAAATCTTCAAGTACAGATAACGCTTGATCTGCATCAGACGTCATTGTTTATATATAAATCACAAGAATCTTCCAAATGTACTTCAATGTCTAATCGAGAATAGTCTATTTTCTAAGTTATTATAGTTCAAACGATACACCAATACATTTTGTACACACACTAATTGACTGGTTCTCAGAAATTCGTGCAAAACAACACCAGGTGGTCCCTTATCGCGCCATGGAATGTGGTTCTTTTGTTCTCACGTCGAGTGCTCCGTCAATTTCTAATGAGGTTTAATCCGGCTCGTAATCGACCATATGTTTAGGCTGATTAGGTTTACTTTTGCTAGCACTGTGTCAATGGATTTTTAAATAAAATGCGACTGTTCTTTACGAGGTTTATTGGCAACTAAATCAATGTAGATCATGCATCTCTTTATAAATATGAAATTGGCGTAAACAATATTAAAATCTAACCACTTACTCGTACATAATAATCACTTTCAGTTAGACTCAACTATAGAAACGGTGTATTTATTGCATAGTAAAAAGTAAATAAATCATAGAAATATGGCACGCGTAGGTTTTACTCGTAATTGTTTTTATTTGACCTAAATGGCCTTTTAGGTCACGTAGTACAAGGATACCTGTTGCTTGGATCCCCATCTTAAAACATAACTAGCAAATACTAGATACATTTTACTACATCCAGGAGTAACAGATGAAGAAGCATTTTAGCTGGTCTGTCTGAAAGTAAATCTAGTATAATAAAGAAAGGATAATGATCAATAGTATTATATATTTCTCGATGGCATGTTAACATTGATACGAGATTACCACCACACAATAAAGTAAGACTAGTATAATTACAACCTCGTTTATTTATCAAATCACTGTGATAGTTTCAGTTATTGTTTTAAATTCTACACGCTAAAATACGTAAAATACTTGGAATTTGGGACTTCATTCAGTAAGATCTGTATCAGCCCCAACTTACCAGAAACGTCATTTTCATGAAAATTAACACTGAAAACGGGATATTTACGCTTGAACTATACTTGATATTTACAATTAAGTAAACAGAGTAAATATTCCGTTATCAGTTTTATTTGTTTGTTCCCGATATTTCGGCGCTGTGGCAAGCACTATGATCACGCAAAATCTCTGATAAAAGGCTAGGCTGATATTGGCTGCTACGTTAATGAATGAATCAGTTTTAAAACTGAAATGGTCACTAAGACACCTACTGTGTTAGGGTCGCCATACAGTCTAACCCAGCCCAATTAGTACTGTAAGACTAGTTGTTAGACTTTCGGTTTACTACCATTATAGACTGGTAAAGAAATACAAATGACGTGACTAATTTAAATAATTCTATGCCTATGTTAACTGACATAGTTCTAAAAAATAATAGTTTAACCCACACCACTACCTATGCATAGAAAAAGCCATCCAAACTTCACAGAGATAAATGAGTATCAAAATATAATATAAAGACTACTTACGTAACATAATAATGCTCGTTTCATAAAGTTATAAAGTGCGATATTGCGTATAAGAAAATGCTAGAGGAAAACCGAGGATTTTCCACCGGAGGTCGGGTTTTTATACACTTTACACTGCGTTGCAAGAAGAATATTATAGTACTTAAGCCTCTTATGTTTTTATTTTTCCAGACAAAAAGATTATTACTTTTCTTTTGAAAAATGAGTGAGTTCGTTTTCTGAAAAACAAAATAAGAACTTACTTATGAGTTAGTTTTACATTTCTAAGAATATAAATATTGCTTCATCAAATACTTGAGTCTTGTAGTAATTAATTTGGTTGGTACTGAATTATTAATAGGTAAACATTATTATTTCTTTGATGTTCATTCACTGGACTGAAATATCAAAATGATGTTTATTTAACTCTGAATGGCTATAGGAAATATAAATGAGTCGCAATCTTTTTTCTTACTAGACTGTGACCTCTGAGTTTATTTCGACTGTTTCTTCTCCGAGTAGTCAGGTACGAAACACCGTGAAAAAAAAACCGGCCAAGTGCATGTCAGACCAAACAATGTAGGGTTCCGTAGTTGCCCGTCAAAATATGTAAACTAACTAAACTGATTAACTACCCTGCCTACCTGCCTCTGAACTATGATTTTTATTGTAAAAATAAAACAAACTTACATTTGCAGTTTGGAGACCTGCGCTCCCATACATTATGTATAGGAAAATATTTCATACAAGTACATTTTATAAGTTGGTCGACTCTTACTCGTAAATTTGTAAAGCCAAGTAGACTTTATGTAGTAGCTATGATAGTTTTCACATGTTTTTTTTTTTTTATACACGAGTCTTTGAGTATAGTACGGACGGAAAGGCGGACAGACATACAGACAGACGGATATGGCGAAACTATAAGTGTTCCATATTGACTACGGAACCCTAAAAAATACATGAAAAAGTGTCCAAAAAAAGTTACCTTTCTACTTCTCATTTCAGTATTTATAGGTACTTTTTTGTCGACAGGAGATGCTGATACCCAAGGAACACTGCCGGGTGCAGCCATTATCCGCCGAGGGTCGGGCTGCCAGCTCGCTGCCCCACGCCCGGCTGGCCAGGACCCCCTCCATATCTTCGCAGAGCAGCCTTGACAGCGGGACTTCTAGAGCTACTGTGAGTATAAGAACATTTAAAACTAGTTTTTCCTAGTGGGGGCAGAAAATTTATAACACAGGAACTACTAGACGGTTTAAACTGGTCCTATGTTCGACCGCGTAGGTACTTAGCAACCGGGATAGCTCTACCGTTTGCAGAAAGACATAAACTTCCTATAGAACCGATACCTACTATAAAAACATTTGAAATAGATATATTATCCTACAGTTTTTAAATGTCGATCGTTGGTATTCAGTCAGGATTTCCTGCAGACAATTGTGACTAGTTGAACGCGCCAAACGTTTCGAAAGCTTTGGCAATAGCGCTGTTGCTTTGTCAGTTTACAAACGTTAGACGAGTACTTCCGCATCAATACTTACGTTACACAAAACGAAGGACTATCAGAGCAAAATGTCTTGCAAAACATGTCAGGCCATACAAAAAAAATGGCATAATTGTCAAGATTGACAAGATGATGTTTATGCTATCTTGCCGATTTCGGCTTCAATGGCATTCTAGCTTTGGTGTGCTGCCCTTTCATGTAGTCTCAAGTGACTAGCGTAACCAACAACAGCTGAAAAACTCCACGCACAATACCGTTATATCAAAGCACCATTGGCGACATTGTAGCACCACTCTAGGGGGTCTATCTTCAAGGTCACATACACTTGTACCGATAGCAATCAGTTGCAAGTAGATTACAATTTTTCTCGTTATCTGAAGAAAATGAGATCTTATGTCTCAGCGAAGCCTTCGAGGCTATTATAATCTAATATTGGCAAACAACGCTATGATTATGCCTGTTTTTAACCGACTTCATAAGGTTTTTCAGGTTTAATTCGTCGGATCTTTTTTTATGCATGTTCTCCGATTACTTACTCAAAGATGGCTAGACCGATTTTGTTTTTTTTATCTTGTTTGAAAGGGTATATATTATACTTCCCAGGTCGTCCCATGATTCTCAACTCAGGATCTGATGATGATAGGATCCTGGAGAAATAGAGAGAACTCTTCAAATTTTATAGGCACACTTGAAGTGATTTGAGTAGTTTTTGGAAAAGTACCTTCTCGGAGTGATCCCATTTCCACTTTGGTAAAGACCTTATGAAGAACTTTGGAGATATAAGACAATAAATGATAGCAAACAGAATGGGATTGCTGAAATCTCATGTCTGCCTATTGTTTACACCAGTTCATAACATAACATCACGCCGGTACGCTTTGAAAGGGTAAGCACATATGAACCACTAAAATGACACTGAAAAATAAAAACTTTTTGTTTTAAAAATAAAAATAAAAACTTTTTGTGTTTAGTCGGTGGCAAAAAATGTAATCAAACAAACTGAAGTCACCGACTTCAGAAACTGATTTTTGTTCTAAAGTTTATTTTTAACTTTTTTATTGTTTAATTTTTTGTTTAGGTCGGTTTTATTTTTTGTGAAAAAGTTATTATGAATTATATACCTTAGGTACCTCCCTAATTTTATCGTATCTTTAGTCGCCCTTTGCGTCTTTAACTTGCCCTCCAGTTAAGCCAAGATCAAGTTAGATTTGTCATAAAAATATATTATCAGCAGATACAAAACTGTGCAAATAGATAAAATAAAACAGAAACAACAAACATGGATAAAACGTTAAACCCATATGTGTAGCATATTATTATGAAGCTGCAATCTGCTGCTTACATAATATCAGCTCTAAAAGCTGCCTTTCAAATTTACGCTGCGGTTGCCTCGCTAAGCCGACGCTAATAAATGAGATGCTGTTTTAAATGTATAATTCTAAATGTTTATAATTTTAGAACTAAAATGAACATACTGTGAGTATTACTTATAATCTTCTTACTCACACATAACGCACAGCCTCTGCTCCACTGGGGACTCCTATTGAGTCAAAAAGTATAACATTTTGCAAGAGTTAAAATGACCATTAGGGAAACAATTTTGAAACCTGAACGACAAAACCAACGGCTTAAGAAGCGCTACTTTTGTCAGTGGATAAACGGGATTGTTTCATATTTCTGATTCTATACAACTCAACTATAGACACTGTAGAGCAAAAGTCACCCGAAACATCCCAATTTTACGGGTACAATAAATAACATCACCACGTATTATAAAATAAAGTCCTCCGCCGCATCTGTCTGTCTGTTCGCGCTAAACACAAAAACTATTGCACCGATTTTCTTGCTGTTTTCACCAAATGGATAGAGTGTTCTCGAGGAAGGGTTTTAGTAAGTATATAATTTATCCCTGTAATAGGTTCGCATGGGTTACGGGAACGAATCAAAATTACACGATTACTTTTGGTCGCGATAATCGACATACACGCGGGCGAAGCTGGCGGGCATCAGCTAGTACATACAACGCACTCCGGTTACGAGTACTACGATCAGTGAGATACCAATAAGATCAGTGTATATCTTTCTAAGACATCTCCTCCCGGCGTTGTCACTCACATCTGCTTTGTAAATACCTTTCGTTAATCGACTTTCACACGTCCTCTCCACATGATCAAACCTCCTCAACATAGATACTATTTTAAATTTTTGTCACTACATACAATATTTTTTTCACAATAAACAAACAACATGCAATAAGCTACTATATCACAGCAGACATCTTTAATAATTGTGATCTATTACTATAAATGTCACAGACCACATGATGCATAGCTTAATCAATCAACTCATTCTGTCAACAACCAAAGCTCAACATAGAACATCACACTCACCACACATCAACCAGTTTATTAATTACAATAAATTAATTATTTGCCTATCCTATACTTAAACAGGCTACTTAAATATGCCACAGTATACATATTTCAATAAGCCAACCACGACGCATTCGGAATTAATCATGAGGCCTTGGGGCACTGTGAAAACTATACCACACAATGTTTCATTTTGGTTATTCTGTTGAATACACTGATGGCATTCATCAAAGCTCTGTTTCGGTTAAAGGTTAAGAAAATAGTGCTATGTTATAGATTTTGTGAAAATGTGTGCTAGTAAACAGTTAGACATAGGCTGAATTTTCAGATAGGACTTTGTGGTCTCTTGGTAAAATAAACACACTCCTATTATTATATAAAGGCCTGGATTACTTATGAAGAACTAGCTTTTGCCCGCGGCTTCGCCCGCGTTTATATCGGTCAAATTAATATCAAAACCTTCCTCGAGAACAACTTTACCCATTGGATAAACAGCATGAATCCGATATTCATGCTGTTTATACCAATGGGTAAAGTTGTTCTCGAGGAAGGTTTTGATATTAATTTGACCGACATGCAGTCGTTTTTGATTTTATCGCGAACAGACAGACGCGGCGGAGGACTTTGTTCTATAATATGTAGTGAGATAGTGATGTGGAAGATAGCTATTAGGATATGGGAAGACCATAGTAACCTCCATCAATGATATTATGTTTAGATACACCTCCTCTTTTTTTTGGGGGCAGGGGTTAGGAAATCATCAAATAACCCCTCCAGCTCTTGGGCAGAGCGAAAGGGAGTGTCACACTTCTACTGACTAAAAACCACCCATGTTCCTTCTTAGCCCTTCATGTCAAGGCCGCAGTATCTCTTACAACATCAAGCAGCCCCGACGGGCGTCGGCTCTTGTCGAACCCCTTCTATGTTGCTGACAAATTTTGAGGCGCGCGTGGGACACGAACGCGCCGACACGGCCTGCCGTCGTCATATGACGGACGGACGGCGAGATACTCACCCTGTGTTATCAATTTCTATTAAAATAAAAGTGTGGAAGAACAAGACATGTCGCACCTCAACATCATCAGCCTATAACGTTCCCACTGCAGGGACTCAGGCCTCCTCTCTAGGAGAGGGATGGGCTATAATCCACCACGCGGGCCCCGTGCGGGTTGGTGATTTGTGACATGTCGCTATTAAAGTTATCTGACTTGAGATCAAATAGGAAAAGCTGACAACACCTATCGGGCTTACCAGCACCACAACAAAACCCATCTAGTCAGGCAATCCTCCCTTTAACACCCTGTTCTTCACACCTCTTTAGTTCGAAGCAAAGCAGGAACGTTACTATTTATAATACTAGCGGACCTGGCAGACTCCGTCCTGCCTGGACAGCAGCACCGCCTAGCGGGTCCAATTGTAAATCTAAACCGTTCTCGAATCCACTTGAACACATACGAAATATTTCATCAAAATCGGTCCCACCGTGCACCGTAATCCCCTTTAACAAAATGATCCGCCATTTATTGAATTCATTTGTTACAAAAAATGTGATAAATAAAGAACCGCTCCAACGATTTTGTGCAAACTTCACATGAACCATCTACTAAATAGTCCGAACAAAGCCTAAATATTTGGTTTGGATAAGTGAGCCCGTTCTTGAGTTATAAAATTGGCCCGCGTTATGGTTCTGTCTGTCATGATAGAGAGGAGGCCAAGAACAAATTTTAAAATTGACGACCACGTCAAAACCTACCTTATTCCCCTTTTTTAATTAACTTTTCTCATTAAATTGAAATACGGCAGAAACTTGAATGAGTTACAAAGGCGTTGTTTATTTTAAGGGATGAATGATTCGACGTTCTCCCCTAATCCAGGTGGGTTCTACTCAAAGGTTTTTTTTTAATATTTAATCCTACAATTTTCCTGCTTGAACGAATAATTAAACGATATCCGAAAAGGTTTTGCGTAGCAGGGTTTGATTTTTAATTATTACAGTATTCTTTGTTCTTCGATGTTAAAATATAAAAAAACCCTATAAGCTAAGTGCGCACGGTGACCAATAGTTAAACAAAACCAGTATATGCGTATCTCTCATTTGACGGGAAATCTATACAAAGTAAGGCCTGCGTGTTTTTAAATCGAGCACTGATTAATTTTACGCGATCAGTCCATCTAATCTACGTTGAAGAGGTATAATGTCATCATTGCTATAAAATACAAATATACATGATTTTGTCCACGGCTTCACCTGCATAGAGTTTGGTACCTAATTGCCCCTCAGGATAAAAAGTATCTTACATGGTCATCCTGGTTATTTGTTGTAAAAGTTTTGGCCTGTGTAGAAATGATGCTTAGTATATATTATACATATACTCGTATGTTAGTGGTTCTACTGAGTACTTCTACAATATAATTGTTCATCATCATCATCAACAGGCTATTAATGTTCCCACTGCTGGGACACAGGCTTCCTCTCTCTTTGAGAGTGAATGGGCTATAATCTACCACGCGGGCCTAGTGCGGGTTGGTAGATGTCACATGTCTTCGAATGTTTGGTTCTAAAGCCATGCTGGTTCCCTCAAGATGTTTTCCTTCACCGTTTTAAGAGCAGCGGTGATGAAATAAATTACACAAAGTAATGTGCCTGCCTGGGTTCGAACCCACGACCTACTTTTCGTAAGTCTGGGACGCCACCACTGGGCCACCGCTGCTCTCATAATTGTTGTCCATATAATTGTTGCATTGTTTAAAATTTAAAGGCATGTTTTATGTTTTCTTGTTGGTAGACGTAATAAATTAAATTAAATCACCGAATTAGGCACAGGTTAGCTGGGTGTTATTGGAAACTCTCAGAAACAGTCTTGCAATACGATTGCTCCCATTTACAGAAATTTACTGAAGATGTAATAGCTATCAAAATGTAGATGTTATTAAATTTCTTCTTATTAGACAGGATTACATCGGCTATAAAAATAACAAGTGTGGGACTTGATTCTTAACTTTGGTATTGGCTGCAGTTCTAACATACCTAAAACTCCCACCCTGTGTGCCTATTGGCCTTGTTCAGTTCTGTCTCCTGCTGATATGGAAGGAAATGAAAATTATGTTTTTCCTACTTCTCCGCTATTCTTTTCTGATTCATTTCGTTGCGGGATCCAAGACAGTTAAATCGTTTCTCTGGGACTTCGTCGGGCTTCATTGTCTCGGCGCTTTTCTTGTGGTCGCCACTGTTGATTCTGGCTTACAGGAGTTACAGTGGTTTGGGAATAGTGTGGCGGGCTTGCCCCAATACCTAAAACTGTACTTTATTTTGGTCCCTCCTACATTTAATCCATCGGCCTTCAGAGCAATAGTGAACAAACAACTTCCAGGCTTGGTCATTCCATCACAGACCTCGTCCGTTGCTTTCCATCAGGCGTGATTAAGGTCAAGACCAGGCAGACCTATTTAGTAATAAAAACATACCATGAGTATTGTAGTATTGTAAACCATATTTTTTATTTGAAGGTGAAAATGATTTTGTTTCTGCCGACCATTTTAGCAGCTGCCAGTTCAGTTACACATACCAACACACCTATATTCCCTTTACAGGTATGCTGTTATGTATACCTAACTAGCAGCTAAAAATTCTCATGTTAAACTCTCATCCAACTTTCCTGGATTTGTTCTACCTAGTTTTAAAAACAAGTATTCGCTATTTTCCGGAACATTCGAAATGAATTTGGACCAACTGTCAGAGAGATGTACTCTGAAAATAAAATGTAGGAAGTTTTCCCAATTAGATGAAATTCCATTTTACGAAGTCGTATCTTATTCTCGACGGCTCGTGTTTTGGTTGACAATCAAAAATACGCCTAACTTTTACCATAAGCAAGAAGGTACCTACCATAACGTCGCGCTGAATATATTGCTTCCCTCCTTAGTGATGCCCTTAGCCGAGGCTCATACCAACAGGGAGTGTCCTTAGCGCGCTGCCACTTAGTTGTCTATAAGTCTATAAGTTTAACGCCCCGGCTGGAGGAGGTCCGTATAAGCAGAAGTTAGCCGCAGGTAGGTTGAATTGTGAAATGCACTGCAGCAGATGAATAAGAACCAGTGTCACTAATTCCCAATCTCGATTCGTACCCAAAACTTTCCTCACAACATTTTTCTCATTCCTGAACCTCACATGCCCACAACATGACAACCGATTTATCTCTAAAATGGACCAACTCATTCAGTATATACTCACAGGCTATGAAGCGTGTCACCTGCCCCCCCATAAACGCGTTAACCGCACCGACGCGGCGACGAGAGAGCTTGATTGTCTAGTTAAAACGTGGCGCATATTGTGATACCGTTGACGTACCTACTATCGACCTGAATCACCTGCCTCCTGTTTGTGGATTTAAGGCTATTGTGATGCAGAACGTGGGTTATAGAGTTTGCCTAGTGAGTGTATTGACAAGGTCTGGGCATTGATATTTTCAAATAATACTGCGTTCTTAAAAGTTGGGGTTATTTTTTATGGATAAATTCTTTTGAGTATCCTGGGCACTCAAAAGAACACAGCTGACTTAAATTGTTTTTTATAACACTTATAAAACAATGTAAGGAACATTTCTTGCAAGAATAAAAAAAGACTACTTGCCGCTGCTCCAGAACTGCAGCAGTGCATACGAGTCCAGTGCCCCTGGAATGGACAATCAGGCATATTCACTGTCACCATTAAGATCCCTTAAAGATTTATGACAGACCCTATGATGTTAGTACCTACTCCTTCTTTGCATGTATGTTAGTCTTTAAGAAATATTTTATCTATGGGCCATACTTGCCTGAAAATAAATAAATGTTATGTTATGTTGTGGTTTAGGGAATGTAGGAGTGAGTCTTGTTTTAACATTCTCCGCATCCTCGATAGATCTTTATTAACATCAAACCAAGTAAATTTAGTGTGTATCAGTTCTACTGCAACTAAACAACAAAGAAATACCGTGACCCGACCGTCCGTAACCTGATTTATTATCACAAAAATTCTGGTTGCATTCCATAAAAAACGATTAATAAAATCAAAACAAAACAACAAACAGACTCGCTATCCAATTTATTCCTTTGAGCAATACCGCAGACAAAACTGACTGCACGCCAACGTCATTTACGAAACATAGGTACCTACTGCATTAATAAATGAGTTAGGTAGGTCCTAATTTATTTATGCAGCCTGTAATTTTAGTTGAACTCAAAGCTAAGTACAGGTAATATTTAGTCATGAGAACCGAGTAGCGTGTCACCTGCCAGGTCATTTGACGTGAAACGTAGCCACAACGTGAAGACAGAGGTAGGTTGTATGCTTGTGTAGTTGTAGATATAATATAATTAGAATACATGGTGCAGCTGGGTCCTTCACGAAGCTAGCAATTGGTTGCTAGCTTCGTGAAGGACCCAGCTGCATTATGTACATCGAACTAAATAAGCCTGCGCAAAAACTATTGCTGGGAAACGACTTTTGTGGGTTAATTACGTTTTACGGTAAAACTCAGTAAAACATTGTACTGATGGATGCTTTGAATAGTAAATTAACCTTTTTTTCGTAATTAAAGTTATTACTTTGAAAACTAGTATTAACTTAAGAAAAAATTTGAACTTCGATTCTCATCGAAATTGTGAATGTCAGTAACTAGGGGGTTCCCAAGTATGGCCCAGGACAAAAAAAAATACCAAAATGACACGTCCAAAGTACCTTTTGACTTCGTTAAGAGTATTTTAACACTAGCTACAATAATAATTGTGATGAGAACCGAGGCGTCTGGCCGGCAACGTGTAATTTGTCATAGGTTCGTTAATTTGTAGTGACATGACACCACAACGCTATCGCTCGAACTTTGATCTGTCATTCATGTAATGGGGCGACTCTGCCCGGAGTGCTCCGGACGTTTTAAGTGCACTTCAACTAACCTATCTGTGCGAGCTGGAAAACCCAGAAGTTCCCCGAACTACAATAAATAGACCAAGTTTGACATATCTCTCTGTTCTTCTCTGACAATCTTGCCAAGCAACGCCTCTTTGCACTTCACATATCATACTTATAATGAAGTAGGTAAGTATCAAGACAATTATGTTAAAAGATGAGCACATTATTAATACTTTTAATGACACCGTCGCTTATTTTAGACTTACTTAAATAAGTATAGAAGCGGGCTTACAAAATTATGTATAGTTTATTGCTCCCAGATTCGCCATCGTGAATCGTCCTACCGTATTTGTACTAGTAATTAAAAGTTTCCAGGTTAAAACATAGCTGAGTGCCTCATCCAAACCCGTTTAAAAAAAAATTGCATCAAAAATTTCTGCCATCACAAATTTTCGCATTTATAAAACTAATAATAATATTGAACTGAAGCTCTGATTCAAATTCAAATAGTACAAATCAGTCTGACTAACAATCTGTCGATGTAATTATCTAGAGCTGTAGACACGCACTTGTGCCGACTTCCAATTCAAACTCGGTAAGCCCTTAACGTGTAAACAAGCCGCTTGACAAGAGCTTCTTAGAAAGCACTCACAATGGGGTTCCGTTTTAACTTGATTTTCTTGGAAAAAAGCTTAACATTGCTACAGGAAATTACGTAGATACCTACGTGGAATAACGGGTTTCAGATAATGTGTATTCGTAGCTTAAATGTAAGTATGCATGAACGCGGAACAAACTCCCCAGCAACACACGTGTTTGTTATGTTCCGAGAACAGGATTCTATACAATAGTGTGAATGATAATGTTAACAGAGAATCCATTACATAATTGATAGTTGATAACCTTTTTTTTGGGGGGGGTGGGAAATTATCAAAATAATAACCCCTCCCGCTCTTGGGCAGAGCAAAAGAGAGTGCCACCCATGTTCCTTCATAGCCCTTTTTGTCGCGGCCGCGGTATCTCTTATAACAACCCGCAGATATAGTTTATAACCTAGATTCGCACATAGGATTACTTTCGATCCCGGTAGCATGTTCCCGTCTGACAAACCGAGCTACACGCGGGCGACAGCTAGTCCCCACTCCCCAATTCAGTGGAAAGGGCGCGAGAAATCTAGCTTATTATATCTGTCAGTTTCAATCTCAACATGAACGATGTAACCAAGATTTTGTAACAATGTTGTGATTTAAAAGTCTCCGGGGAGTTTCTTAACCATTCTTCTCTAAAGAGATCTATATGCTTTGGAATGAACAACTACAGTACTTACACAAGTTGTTAAGCTTTGTGACTGACTGTAGCTTCGCTTTCTTTGTTTGTGTGGCATTTAAAAGTGCCTGCAATGGTCTAATTGAAACAAATGTTTTGAGTTAGAGTTTGAATGCTTTCTCTACGAATCACACATGCCATCCAAACTCTACAGCAACAAATTCCAAGCTTTGCTTTATCATCGTAAGATCCAAAACCCAAAAGTATTTGACTAAACACTAGCAAATCTTTCGTCTGACGCCTTCAACGCGCCACCTTTACCCTTTTACCTTTTTTGTTCAGAAATAGCAAGTGTTCAATTCCCTTTACGACTGCCTAATTTACCAAAGACTTCACGGCAAGTTCGCGATTGTAATAACAGATAAAGCTGAACTCTGTATTTAAAAGAAAAGCAATCATGACTTGCACGCGATGTATACGAGCTATCGATGCTGACGTGCTTTCAGGGCTTTCAGTGTTTCGGTAAGAAGCGAGGCTCTGAAAAAGACGATAAAAGTACATTTTCTAAAACAAATGAGTTTTTGAATTGAGAATTTGACGTTGAAATTCTCTGAAATCCTACTGCAGTAGCATAGGTACCCACATAAGATGATTCCTTCGAAATTCAAATTATGTGCAGGTTGGAGCCTTTTTTTTTTTTTTTTTTTGGTGGGTGTAAAATCATCGAATAACCCCTCCCGCTCTTGGGCAGAGCGAAAGGGAGTGTCAGACTTCTTCTGACTAAAAACCACCCATGTTCCTTCTTCGCCCTCTATGTCGAGGCCGCGATAACCGTTGGACTACCCGCGGCCGCAGGTTAGAGCCTGTCTCTCAACTTCAAAATCTCTATTTCAGAAACAAACATGAAAACTCTTTCTACGTCGTGTCGCTCCCGACATTTTAGGTGTTGCATGACATAACGTCACGTCTTTAATCTCCGAAGGGTTAGGCCGAGGGGTATAAAACTCTCATTTCACTTGTTATATTTAATTCCAATGTAATAGATGGCGAGCTTATTGCTGTGAACCGGGCACTCCATAACTGCAATTGAGTAGTCCCTGATTTAAAAAACCCAGGTGTTCTTGTCTCAAAACAGTGCCACTTCCATAGCGTCGTCGGTGGCAGCACTGAGGATGACTTGGAATTTGTGTCACTTTGACTGAATATTACAGGTGTCAGAGCGTAGGATAGAAATTGAAACTGCCCGCACGCTCACCGAGTTTTCAGTCGAGGCAATGTTTCAAAGAGACCCTCATTTGCCATCGCGCTGCGTTCCAGGAAAAATATCGTTACTCCCTTGTTCATATAATTGAAAGCTCGAGAAAACTAATAAAAGCAATGTCCGTGTAGGATTATGATATGCTGATAAAATAAAGCTAAGAAAAATATTAAAGCTTTCATTCATTGGAAACTTTCATGTGTATCATATTTGATCGATACTTTTGAACTTTATCAGCAGTACATTCCCGAAGCAGTGGTGGTCCAGTGGTGGCGCCCCGACTTACGAATAGTGAGACGTGGGCTCGAACCCAGTCAGGCAATGCATCTGACTGGGTTCTGGCTTTGTGTAATTTATTTCATCACCATTCACCACAGCTCTCAAAACGGTGAAGGAAAACATCGCGAGGAAAAATGTCTTAAAAAATGTCTTAGAACCAAATAATTCGAAGACATGTGACGTCTAGCAACCCGCACTGTGCCCGCGTGGGATGCACAGGGTGGATTATAGCCCATCCCTCTCCTAGAGAGGGCGTCTGAGTCCCTGCAGTGGGAACATTATCTAGGCTGATGAACACATGGGAATTATAGTAATTCTGTCTCACTTAAGTATAGATTACTCAGTAATCTAGCTAGGAGTATATGAATACATTGTAAGTCCCTCATGTACAACAAAACCTTTATTTACTTTCATGAATTATATTCATATTCAATTAACCTTTGTAATGGAATGGTAGGGTACACGTGGATCCTAAAATACGTATGTCGCTTGTCATTTTGTCGAGGTACACTTTCATGCACCTCGACAAAATGACAACTAGCAGTTTAAAACTCAACTTGGGCAAACCCGCAGTAGTTTTTGAAGACCTTTCCAACGATATCCCACATAATCGTGTATAAGAAAAACATTTCGCGATTTTATTTAACCTCTTTGACGGTGTACCTAATCTTAATAACAGGTTTCTAGCAATAACAGTTTCAGAGAACAAAATCCCAATTTCGAGACATTAAATTAGATTTCAATTAAAACAAGTATTTTCTAAAACATTTTCGAATAGTAAATAAAAAGAAACATTTAAACTCACATACACATACACAGACAACCAGACCAGAAACAACTGCACGGTTGGCGCAGTTGCTCAAGCAATGGACTGCTGCGCTGCGTGTCGCGGGTTCGATTCCCGCACGGAACAAATATTTGTATGACCTACAGATAGTTGTTTCGGGTCTGGGTATTTGTGTATGTGAGTTTAAATGTTTGTGAACGCACCCACGATACAGGAGAAATTCCTTGTGTGGGGCAAAGTTTAAAAAAAAAAAAAAAACTATCTGTAGGCCGTACAAATATTTGTTCCGTGTGGGGATCGAACCCGCGACACGCTACGCAGCAGTCCAATCGCTCAGCCGCTGCGCCAACCGTGTCGCCATTAAAGACAACAAGGTACTAACTTAAACTTGGCGTCTATTACAGTAGTTTCAGCAATAATAACGGCCCAAAGGTTTATCGTCTAATCCGGCCGGCAATCGTATTAATGATCCCAATGTGATGTTATTAGTACCAACACTAACGGATGCTGGATCCCATCAGTTTAATAGATACCATTACGACACCCTTGAGAAGGGATAGGGTAGACTTTGTGATGTAATTACCCTCTTTGGTCAGAAGGCAGCCATAGATAGGGTAATTTTATGACTGCCTCTTACTAGTTGTTTCCTGAGCATGTGGTCCTGTGTTTGATTACCAGTCGCGAGTTTTATTCATGTTTTCAATGTGGAATTTTCCACTAACGCTTTGAGTCTGGATTTGTGTCCGGTTGATGGCAATAAGCGCCCTCTAGCTCATGGAATTTAAATATACCCAGTGATCTGTGAAGTCACAGTTCACCGGGCCACAGTTCATCGGATCATAACGCCTGCTTGTTTCACAGGCGGCATGTTATGTGCTGATTTTTCTGAGCCCCATTTTATTCATTATTTCGTTGGACTCGTTTAGTGTGACTAATCTATGCTCAAAGTTAAGTATGATCTTTTAGTAAAGCTCTGGTGAAAAGACGTCAATTGAGCGCAACTAACTCCACAGAGTCATCATCATCATCAGCCTATAATGATAGCAGGGACGATCAGGCCTCCACTCTAGGAGGGATCCACCACTCGGGCCCAGTGCGGGTTGGTAGATGTCATATATCTTCGACATGCCAGTTTCCTCACGATGTTTTTCTTCACCGTTTTGAGAGCACTGCACAGAGCGCACTGGACGAACTAATCAAATATGAACTCACAGAGTATGTTTGCACAGAAGTATGCTGTAGCTTGGTACAATTAACATTGTGAAAACTTTTATTATCTGGGATATATTTCTGATTAGCCAGCCCAGAACCATATATATTTTCATGTCTATTACTAGCTGTTCCCTTGCTTATCAACTGTGCAACCAATTTCATTAAAATTATATACTTTATCTTCCTACTTCTTTTTTCCAGCTAAAACACCAGTAAGTTTCGAAGTCTTGTTTTGGGGGACTGTCTCTTGTAAATAAGTAAAGTAAAGTAAAGTAAATTTTGACGTTCGAAAAGTACTGATTATCAGCCTAGTTTGAATAAATGTGTTTTGATTCTGATTTTGATCAGCCCATGGTGTCCCAGTGCCAGATAAAGATTCTCCTTCATTATTTTCTCACAACTGACCCAGCCGCGATCCAGTAACTCATCGGCCGACCTTCCACTACAACTAACATCATAAATACTGCTTTGTGAAAAAAACATATTTTGGGGCCATTTCGAATCCAGGAATTCCGATTACCCGGATCAATTAAAACTAGGGGTATTTCGGATAATCGAAAATCCAGATCTAAGTAAAATCAATATTAGTCATTTAGACAATAAGATATCATAAAAATGCGGTAATTAGAGCCGTGAACAGGTTCTGAGTCCGTATAAAAGTCCGGGATCCCCATGAGCAAAAATACATGCTCATGATAGAACGGGTCCAACGGAAATTTGCTCGGTACCTGTATAAAAAAAAAATTATTATCGAGGTTTGGATAATCGGGATTATACTGTATTTTACTTTGTTGCGCCTTCCATTTACTGTATCTCAAGCCACATGCTATCTTTTTTTTTTATGGGACAAGCCCGCCACATTATTCCCAAACCACTGTAACTCCTAACTCCTGAATGCCAGAATCAACAGTGGCGAATACAAGAAAAGCGCCGCGACAATGAAGCTCGACGATGTCCCAGAGAAGCGATTTAACTGTCTTGGATCCCGCAACGAAATTAATCAGAAAAGAATAGCGGAGGAGTAGGAAAAACATAATTTCCACTTCCCTCCATATCAGCAGGGGACAGAACAGAATAAGGCCAATAGGCACACAGGGACGTATACAACTGGGATAAGCCCAGTTGCCTAGCACCACGGATATTATTGTCATTAATATTACTGGGACCTAAGTTGTGAGCTGTTATATTTGATTAGCCACAAGTTGTCTACAATAAACTGTTGCACTGCAATATATCTTCCCTTTTTTTTATCAAATAACCCCTCCCGCCCATGTTCCTTCTTAGCCTTTTATGTCGAGGCCGCGGTATCTCTTACAACATCCCGCAGCCCCGGCGGGAATGTATCTTCCCATAAGTAACAATTTCCAGTAGCACAATCGCTATTTTCAAAGCCACATTTTATCCCACTTCAGAACACCTTCAGGCATAATATTAAAATCTAAGTGAAGGCAATACTTTGCTGTGCGGTCACGTAACTGCGAGTTGGCTATAAATTTTCATCGAATCTGATCGATATTTGCCTCTTGGGTGAGTGAATTTCTTATGTGCTAATGTAACTACGGTTTTTTTTTATGAGGCGCCATTGGAGGTGATTTCCAATTATTGGTGTTATCCTTACTTACTCCTTCGAACATAATTAGGACTAATAATAATGCCACTCAGGGGGGTTAAAATGGCCACTTTAGCAGATCATAATATGAATTGCGTTAAAAATCGTAAAATGGACTTTTATTATAGTATCTGCTGCGTCTGTGAACATTTTACGAATTTAAACAGAATTCATATTATTTTCTATTTTCTAAATGTTCACAGACGCATTACTATTATGATAGATCTATTTTAGACTTTTTACCGCACTTCATATTTTGATTTGCTAAAGTGGCCTTTTTAGACCCCCTGGTCAATCTTTAGGTTCAGCCGTGCTTTCCAGGTGTACCATTACATGCAGAGTTTCCTTCTTGCCTCGAGAAGCACGTTAAGCCCTTGGTCTCGGCTGTAATTTGTAGCTCTTTTTACAGTCATGACAGATAATCGGTGGCCCTAAAGTCTGACAATCATTCTTACCAGGAGGTACCGTCGTACAGTCGAACAAGCTAATAAGTATAAGGCCAGCTAACTTGCATTTACATTTAAGATTATACAGATACATTTACTGCCATACTTAGAGATATTTTATAATTACTTAAGCCGTCACTTAGTAAAGGTTTGACATATTTTTGTATGACAAAACTGTCAAAACCATTACTAAGTGATGGCCTAAGTAATCATTAAATCTCTCTGAGTGCGGCAGTTAAAGACTGATACGATACAGCGTTTGACATTAGTCGCTTAATGTGAAACGCTTCATTTATTTATTTAAACTTCATGTACAAGAGTGGTACATAGGCGGCTAATAAAAGTGTACTAGAATTATAAAAATCTGTACCTGTTTACCTGTTTGTTGTGTCCTTGTTGGACTGTACCTGTACAGACTAACTGGGGTGTCCAGGTCCGATAGGCAGTTGCTCCATAGAAAATACTGGTATTCAGCGGCATCCGGTTAGACTGGAGGGACCCTAAATATAGTTGGAAAAAAGCTAGGTAGATGATATTTATCCTTATTTATGTTATCGATACGAAAATAAGTTTGTCTATCCGTTACCTTTCGTGCGACTGAACGGGTTTGGCTGACTTTTGGCACAAGGATATATTACTATGATCTAAGTAAGGATATACTTTTTTATCCCAGTACTACATTCTCTTCGTGTTTGGCGCAGCCGTGATACAAAATATGGCCTCTTTGTTTTCTGTTTAGATTTTCGTTCTATATTTTGTTGCGTGCAAGAATGTGTCAAATAACTATGTTTTCCTTCTTTCTTTTCTTTTTTTAGGAGAACCTTCACACGAAGGAAGTTGTTCTGTATTCTGCACATCACTTTGATGGTGATTCAGTCTGGGTTTCAATACATTCAAGTGATATATTTTTGTTGTTTTTTTTGCATAATTTCCGTTGGGAGTTTGCGTATCGCTGGTCAGTTCCTCTCACTCGTCAGTTTTTTGTTTTACTAGTTTCCCTGATCAAACAGCTCATTTATTAAAATACCTTCAGTAGTTTAGGCGCTACGATTTAACATACAAACATACATACATAGACTGCCAAAATCATTACCCTTCCTTTTGGCTTCGCCGTAGTCGGGTAAAAAATACACACACAAACACCAGAATTTTAACATTACTCTCTGAACCAGAAACGTCACATTAACGCCACAATAATTCATACGAGTATTTAAAGCTGCAACAGAAAGGCAAAAATAAATCACAAATGCTCCCTGGATTACAAAGAGAAAAATATATCATAATATTTTACAATACTAGCAGAAATTTGAATAGGTATTCAAAGATACGAACTGGTAACAAAGTGTGATATAATAGGGCAGAGGTGAGCGTAAAAATGTATGAATAATAAATGGAAGAGAATATACCGAGGTTCATTGCCTGGCTGACTCGGACGAAGGAATTTTTAAATAGGGGCGAGAGTGAAAATTATGCCGGCGAGGTAGGCTTTAATTTGGTGGACCAATTGTAAGGACGGTGATTTGGCAAGGTGCGATTGGCTATTTGACTTGCCAAATAACCAATTGGGTTGACCCGGTTGCCGTAGGAGCACTATTTCAATGATATATGAAGTCTTCCTAGTTATCACTGGCTATATTGGTATTATCACAAACAGCTGCTGTCAACAGTTGGTAGTCAAGACAGATTTTTCATTTTTTTTTTTCAGATTTTTCATATGATTCATCTATGTATAATTATCACTTGTCTCGGTGAATAAAAACATCGTGAGTAAACCAGCATACCTTTTTTGGGGGGGGGGGGGGGGATCATCAAATAACCCCTCCCGCTCTCCACCTATGTTCCTTCTTAGCCCTTCATGTCGCGTCCGCGATATTTCTGGACGGCATGTAAAGCATGCTGCCTCTATATAAGAGAGCGCGGGTCTTGATTCATTGCAAGTCCTGAGCGAATACCCGTGGGTATTGTTGATGTCAATTATAAATCTTATCAACAAAAGCGACATCTAATGTATAAATAATAAAGTAAAAGGAAAGTCCTTGTCCGTCCTATCCGGATGAATGAAATTTAGATTAGAGATTGGAATGAAAATTATGCTAGTGAGGATTTTTAATAATCTGATATTTCAATTTTTTTTTAACCGTTGATAATAAAATACGAAAGGCTTCACTCGAGCCTGCGGGTTGTTCAAAAAATATACCGTGGACTCAAACACAAAGGGCTAAGAAGGAAAATAGGTGACTTTAGTCAGTAGACGTGTGTCACTCCCTACCGCTCCGCCCAGAGCGGGAAAAATCATAAGACTTTACTCGATCCGAGATTCATTGTATACAAGAATACAATCTCATTTTAAAAGAATAGGTCACTTCTAGGTCAGCGTGCTACATCTTCGACCACATCGTCACTTAACATCAGGTGAGATAGTGGTCAAACGCGAGCCTATCTGCAATAAAAAAAAAAAAAGACTAGCGATTTTTCCTACGAAGCCTCACTAATGAATTTTTAAAACAAAACCAAGTTCCAAGTTTGAATTTCGTTCTCCAACATTCATTTCAAAGTTCCAAAAAAAAAGAACTGCTACAAAGAACTATGGAAGAAAAAATAAACTAAAGTGTTAAACTTTTTACGTCAAGTGAAAACGTATGAATAATAGAGTTGGGGTTTGCCACAGAGAGGCTTGGGGTAGGCATAGGGTGAACAGTAAAGGGGGTGAGGGCAGTGGGGTATTCCATCACCACTCTTATACTTATACTCAACTTAAGCACTGATAGGAGTATTTTACACGTGTTTTTGATTAGAAGGTAGGTTTTTGGTGTAATAAAAACACTTCAAGGTATGGAAAGTTTATTAGGAGTTTAATGAGGAATAACAGAAGGCATAATTATTTTTCTACCTCAAAATTGTTTACCCTTTTATAATTAGTTTGTTTTTGGGTTACTTTAGTTTATATATTTAATATAGTCTGACTTTAATGATGATTATATTTTACAATAAAGAATAGGTGTAAAAAAAATAGGTATTAACATGACGTGGAATTCAGTTAGAATTTTTATAACTCATACTTTGAAAGTATGTAGGTCATATCATGCCTGCGGAGCGGGTTGAAAGTACTACTTTTCAGCCCTAGGGAGAATCGCTTTCAACTGACACCTGTCAAATTATTAAAAAAAAAACTAGGTCCAATTTGACTTTTTTATTGAACCATGTATCAACTTTTTATGTGTATATACAGCCACTAAAATACAGCGTGATTAAAAAATTCAAATAATATAAAGTTAACTTAAGAACATAAATATACGAGTATTACGACTTTAATATAATTTAGTTTTAATTATTTCGAAAAAATAACATAGATTTCGAAAAAATCTTTGACAATTTTTAAATGATAAACATTAAAAATACCGGCTGTATAGCTGGACGCCCAGAGGACAAAAAAAAAACAATAAAAGCGGGAAAGCGACAATCCGATCAACACGATTTGTTTCTTTAGCTAATAATTTAGGTTCTTATTTCTAATTTCTTCGTATTCGTAATAAAAAACACCAAGCAGTGTTTACTTCGGGTAAATTACTTATTTAGTCCCTCGAACTATTAGCGCCCTCACTACGTTACGTGCCAAACCCCGTCTCGGGACTAAATAAGTAACTTTCACCCCTCGGATAACAATGTATTACCTATTACTTTCTCCAAAAAAAATGGGATAAGTGCATACTGTTACCGTGTTATCGTGTTACTGGTACCGTCATCAACTAGTTGGTTATTGCAAGTAGATTGCAATATTGTTGACGTTGTCCGGCCTATGGATAAAATCAAAATATTTTATTTCACATATTAGGCCTAAATGGGCACTTACAAAACTTCGACAAAGAGGTGCACGGTTCGGGTTTAGCGTTTCCTATGGAAAAGAACCGAGAGTTTATTTAAATGTCTTTAATTTTTTCCAGAGCCACCGCGGATCTTCCCCAGCAATACGCACATTTGCTCCCGACGGTCGAACACTAGAAGCGGGAGTATGCGGCATACCCCGCTCCCCTTCACCCCTCCGGGCCGCTTCGCTCGACGTACGCGCAGCACCGCTTGCGCATGGCTCCTTGGCATCGCTGGCTGATACTCCGACACCTTCAAGCCCGAGGCACGCGCCACCTCGGTGCCTGTCACCGCTTCTGATGCCGCCAAGGTGTGTTGCTTTTTTGAAGGCCCCTCAAAAGGCGCCTGTGCGATGGGAGCGATCAAAGAGTGTAGGATTTCAAGTCATTCAAACCGATCCGGTGATCACGATCTCCATTTAGATGCTGGTACCGTTACCTCT
Source organism: Diarsia rubi (assembly GCA_932274075.1). Taxonomy (NCBI): domain Eukaryota; kingdom Metazoa; phylum Arthropoda; class Insecta; order Lepidoptera; family Noctuidae; genus Diarsia; species Diarsia rubi. The sequence continues at coordinate 15,351,329 of OW026419.1, read as the reverse complement.
TAAAAGAGACCGACATCTATTGATGATAATACGGTCGAATATTCCGTAAATATTATATAAATTAAAGCTGCGTTATAACAATAATTATGTTTTATACAATTTAAATATATTGCACAGTTTGAGCATCCGCAGAGTTTTGTATTGTGTCCGGTTGACGGTAATAGGCTCGCCCCTAATGCATGGAACTTAATCTTAACTGTTGAAAAGTGGGTATAGTAACGGGTACATCTGTTACTAACCCTTTGCGGATTACAGGCGTGACGATGTGTTGTTTGAGTATTGGCAAAACTAAAATTCAGTTTCGCCTGACGATTTCAACTATTTACAGATCAATCAATTAATCTGTTCTTAGAAAACTAAACAGAAGACTTTGCACAGAAGTACCTAGGGCTAAACTTTATTGAGACGTCAATCTTTAATCTTAATTCCAACAGCTTAACCAAGTCTAAATCTAGATCGTAATATCGAAACTTGAAAGCTTAAAATGTCAAGTTTCATACTTAGAGTGAAGTATTGATTTAGTTTGAAACCTATTAATTATTCAAACTACTTGGCCTTAGCCTGAAAACAGCTGATTTCAGTTATTTGCGTCAATATTCTTTTACGTTGAATAAGACGGAGTTTCATTGATATTACTTATGTGGAATATTATGCTAACACATAACATAACATCACGCCCGTAGGCAGAAGTGCCCATTAGTACATCAAAATTTCGCCAGTTAACTCCCAAGTAATAGGGGGCGAATTTATTAGCATCCAGTCAGACTGGAAGCTAACTGGTGTTGGTCTTTCCTCAACCTTCCTAGGTTTGGACCTAGTTGGGAAAGGCTATGCAGATGATGATCCTAAGCAGTGAGTGAACGACAAACAAAAAAGTTTCAAATCAAATCAAAAGTTTGGGTGGAGATAAGGCTAAATTTTTCGTCTCGATACTAAAAGCATTGTTACAACTGCAGGATCGCTCCCCAGTTACCATCCAAGCATGCAAAACGACTTTGTAGGAAGCTCATTGGCTCACAGAGTACGCAAGCGTACTTGCCGTACAATTAAGTTACCATGCGAGAAGGCAAGTTAGGAAGTAGCTACGTAAGACAAAAGTTAAGTGCACACATAGGTATCATACTACATAGAACTTGTAAACATCGTCGTCCATACTATATGCAACTTTATTGCCCAGATGTAGAACTGTGTCGCAAGCTTAGTGTCCTAAACTAGGGATGTTTACTGACGTAAAAAAAATATGATTTTAATTAGTCCGTCTGTTAGATTATCGAAAAATATTGGATACGTATGTTTTGTTTTATCAAATCAATAAAAATTTACGAAGATAAAACGAATCTAAGATTTGAGTGTGGTTTGTGACGTCACTAACCGCAAAAAAATTAAATACTAATGTCTTCGAAAATGACGTCACACGAGTTTTCTAAGCACTGTATCGTCTTCATGGTTTGCTTACGTGAAAAAAGAAAAAATACGTGTCCAATATTTTTGGAGATCTATCTGACGGACTAATTAGTTTTTTTTAGTTAACTACCCTATTCACGATAATGTTATGTCATTTCAAAGAATTGACAGAAATGACACTATGTGTGAAAAAAGGGATAAAATCGATCTAAAAATAGCTTAGTTTTAACTGATTTTAAATGACGTGCTAGGCAAAGACAGCGCCACAGAAATGTGACGTCACATTTCATACATAGAGTTACGTAGTACAAATGGCCGTTTCGCGCGACAAGGATAGAAAGTGCCCCCACCATAAACTTATTTTTCACACATCGTGTTATTTCTGTTAGTTCTTTGAAATAATATAACATTTTCATGAATTTTTAACAGTAGTCAAATAGCCAATTCTGATACCAACTATTAAATGAATTTCGTCGTTGAAGTTCTAACAAGACGTAAGTTAATGTATGACGATTTGATTCATAATGGCGTTTGTTAGAGAATTATATGAATCATCGCATATTAAACATAATTATACCATCCCTCTTTTTGGGTCGGGAAAAAGATCACGATTCACAGCCGTTTAGAAAATTTTCTTTTCTTATTTCCAACTCGTTATCGCACCCCGACATCCACAAACAGCCGCCTGCATACATCGTCACTTACCCTGTTTTGTTAACTATACAAACAAGACTCTCTAATCAACGAGTTTCCTCTCATTAACAAAGATGTAAAATCAGGGCTCTAATCTCGTCTGAGCGCATCACTTATACATGTAGACTCAATTATTCTTAGCGCTTCGTTCATCAATTATTTACTAAAGTATCACACGTTAGCTTGTGTGCCTCAGTAAAGTTCACCTCTAACCTTTGGCCCCTGAGACTAAAAGCTTCGCCACTTCGTTTCGGCAGTTACAACTCACGATAGGGTCTGAAATGACCTTTTGAATTGGGCACTGACTTGCCTTGCTAGCTTGAAATTATTTTGAGTGGCGTTGTGTTTTGTATTGGCTATACACGGTGTAATGAACAGACTTCGGTGCGCACAACTTCAACGAACTTATCTGTTCAGACGGGAAAACATGGAACAAAAATAAATGTACCACTTATGTGTAACGAAGCTTAAAGGCATACACACAGCGATATTTTTTTTTCTAAACCATACCTGGGAATCCCTTAGTTACGGAGCGACCGGTTTACTATTCAAAGCCTCCACTAGCTCAATGTTTTTAGAGTGCTACTTTGAGTTTTACGGAAAAATGTGTTTTTTCACCCCAAAAAAATATAATTTCCCAGCAATCATTTTTGCGTAGGGGTATACTTAGTTTGATGTACATAATGCTTGGTTGACGGCTACGTGAAGGGGTCGTTTACACCCTGGTTAGTTCTGCATGATTCCTTTGACGCTTAAAATTAAATGACAGTGTGACCTGATAGGATATGGAAGTACTCGTACCAGTTGGCGCCATAAGCTCCGACTATGACCACGGTAAACTAAATTACTACTTATGTATTCAGTAGGTATATGATTATAGAGTTATATTATTATTCTAGACCGACGTCGAGTTAAAATTCGTATATTTTAAAATACTTTATTTTTTCGTTTTCACACCCTGGAATGTTATATAAAGGTAGATTTCAGTTTAGCCAGTTAAGATATCAATAGTGGTCATTGACCCACCTATATTTATTAAACTTCTTAACATTGAAATCCAAAAATAGGCCATAGACAGGCTTATTTTTGGATTTCAAAGTTAAGAACTTGTTAATTCTTTAGTTGTTATTAATTATCGTGATCTTAAACATTTTTTCTAATGATAAACATGGTTCATTTGTTTTGGTTCGTACGAAGAGATGTTAGGGAAAGGTCCATGACCGCTATTGACCTTTTAACTGGCAGCAACTATAGTTTATGCGTCGATGACCGTCTATTTAACTAGCAAGGCTCGCGGCAACACTCATGTATTTTACTGTTAAAAACAAACCTACATATGTGTGTACTAATACATAAATCGGATAAAAGCTCGCTAAAAGCGTACTAATGGACGGACAGACAAAGAGCCATTGCGTTGTTTTATATTATACATGTGCCTATATGTATTTGTAACACTTTCGAAGCTATACTATGCAATTTATGAATAAAAGATGGCAACATGAGCCCCCATGTGGGGTCAAGCCGACTCTCTTCATTAGTGGCGAAAGGGTCGATTCTTTAGTTGATGACAGCACTTATCAAATGGAATTCATCTGCATACTGTTAATCAAGTCATCTATTATAACACAGCGTAGATTTTCAAATATGTTTTAATACTTAAATGATATACCCGTATTATGGGAATTAAAATAGAACATAAGTCTGCAAGGGAACGATCAATGTGGCGGCGTTTGCCTATGCCCAGCAGTAGACGTCTCTTAGCTGAAATGATGATGATGTAAGTCTACAAAACTAACTTATACGCACGACAACTCAAAAAAATATGCATTAACAACATACCTTATCAAAAACAACAGTTCAGCACATCAATAACAATTTAATAAATAAAATACAACATTTTTACTACCAAATCCTCCTGCTCTTAACATTGATATTTCCATGCATAACGCATTCAATCATTATGTTATCAATTATGTGATAAGTCACAATTTTACAATGAGATGAGATAAAAAAAAATATTCTGTAAAGAGGACAACAAAATCACTTTTACTAGACTAGATGGAGTCGTCATTTCTTACATAATAAAGAGGTCTGCCCCATTCCCCAACGAATATTGCCATTAACATGAAACAAGGGGCATACAGGCACGTCCTTATGTGAGGCCCGCACACTATCAATTCCCACAGAGCTTTTCGCTAATGTATGTAAAACGTTTTATCCCACCCCACACACAATCTTACTCACAATGTAGATTCTTGAAAGATTACTGTTTAAGAGGAAACTATTTCCTATGTCCCTTAGTAAAGGAAGTAAGGCTACTGTTTGAGGCGCTCCGAGTTTGCGAGAAACCAGTTCAGTGGAATACGGACCTACTAAATTACATAAGTTATTAAATTACCTAGTTGAATTCTGTGTGGGATATCGATGGTACTCACGGAGTTCTGGCTATGGTGTACTAAAGGCGCCTAGGCCTTTTTTTTGCAGGGTGGAAAGTCATCTAATGACTCCTCCCGCTCTGGGCAGAGCTGGAGGAGCAGCTCTGCCTTTGTGCCGAGGCCGCGGTATCTATTTCGACCAACGCGCAGCCCCGACGGCCAGGCTTAGGCCTGCGTACACCATACTTATAAGTCTGTAATCCTGGAAGGTGATGATGATAATGATGATGTCATCTAGCACACATTTTGGCCACAGCTACTGCATGCGATGGCTTTCTTTGGATTGTCAGTGAATTCATATAGGGAATTATTATAACTCCAACAAGAAATAAAATAACAAAAGCACTAATAACTGGAGCCACCAAGCATTCCTTTATTTTTCTTTTTAAGTAATGGATGAGGTTGTGTGGCTTAGTGAAGATGTCGAATCAGTGATTACCTTTCTAATGCATAGTAGTATCCCTTAAAAAAAAGTAATGGATGCCTGGTATTCTTGACTTGATCTCTCAAAATAACTGTTTGAAAATAGTGGACAGAGTTATTTTAAAGTATGTTAATGGCGAAGTGAACTGAGATATTTTGAGGAATGCAAATTCGACGTTTTGAGACCAGTGTTAATAAAATACAGGGACATCATAAATGAACATACAAATAAAAACTGCTTTCCTACTACGTAAAGACATTTTTTTTAAATTAGGTATATGAATAATTTCTATTGTGAAATTCGGAATGATGTACTAAACACGTGGTAGCCTTTTCCATTCTTTATATTTGTATAACATACAGTGAATTGATTGCTTATACTACAGACATAAAGCCCGTTCCACATACCTTCATGAAATCGTCAGAACTTAATCGTTGGTTCGTTCCAGTTGGCTAAACGAAGATTTACTAGCGAAGATCCGTTCTGAGATCCATTGTTGTATATTTGAGTTGGACAAAGAGCTCCCTGTCTATTCCTGCGGTAACTGTGTTCCGGTGCAATTGAAACCATTGCATAAGGAATCGGTACGGTAAGTACGGTCACCGAAATCAGCCTTATGACGCGGAAAAGGTAGAAGTGTACTGCGTTGTTGTAAAAGATTGACAAAGTTTTACAAATGACACCCTAGAACAACGGCATATTTAGTACTCCTGACCATTTTGGATCACGATCTTAGCGGAGATTAGTCATCTGCGAAAGTTCGATAAGATACGACCAGAGGCGTACATCAGGCGCAACGTGTTTTATGTTTCATGAAGGAAACTCGATATGGATGGTAATTACCAATCAACAGACCAGGACATGGCTGGAGGTGGATCACTGTGTTGACCAATAATGTATTTTACCAAAAACATCTAATAAGTCCGTCTGTTAAATTATCGAAAAATATTGGATAAGTGTTTCGTCACTTTGTGGGTAAAAAAGTACCAACCTTGTTACGTCACACGACTTGACACGACTTTTCTGTTACGTAAAAAAAGAAAAATTTCGTGTCCATTATTTTTTGGAAATCTATCTGACGGACTAATTAGACTTTTTTGGTGAAATACTCTATTTCGCACAGGTCGTGGTAACTTTAAGAGTACTTAAATTATTTTCCTTCAAGCTTGTTGCCTCGCCTTTTTGTCAATGTTATACATCTGTGCACAGCACATTGTATAGGAGTGTAGCCTTTGGCAGAATGAACGTAATATTATGTTGGACAGTGTACAGTTACATCCGGAGTTATTTACTATACGGACCTTGTAGAAACTAGAACAAATTTCCGTGCGTTCAAGCATTTTTGTCATACCTATTATTGGAATCAAATATAACAGCTCACAACGTAAGACCCAGTAATATTATTGACAATAATATCTGTGGTGCTAGGCAACTGGGCTTATCCCAGTTGTATACGTCCCTGTGTGCCTATTGGCCTTGTTCTGTTCTGTCTTCTGCTGATATGAAGAGGAGTGGAAATTATGTTTTTTCTGTTCGTTGCGGAATTCAAGACAGTTAAATCGTTTCTCTGGGACTTCGTCGGGCTTCATTGTCTCGTCGCTTTTCTTGTGGTCGCCTCGGTTGATTCTGGCTTACAGAAGTTACAGTGCTTTGGGAGTAGTGTGGCGGGCTTGTCCTATTTAAAAAAGACCATCATAGGCAAGCGCAGCTTAACGTATAGAGCGATACAAGTGGCTGTTATTATTTAGACCCTCTTCAGCCTTAAAAGAAAGGACACGGTAAATACCTACGTATCTGTTTTAAGTCCAATTTTATAAAGTAGAGTTCGCATCTGTCGCCGGGTCCGTCCCTCGTGATTAACGATAAACGCGCCAGATGTTCGACCACTCTTTGTATATTATGTAATTGTTTTTATATTACTTTGACAATAAGGTTTTTAATGGCTACTACAGTTTTTCCTAGAGTTTGATTTTCAAACTAAGCTAATTTTTGTTCGATATTTTTCACGAGAAGAAACTGTGCTCCCATTTACTTATGATCGAAGAGAAAATGATAATTCTAAACTTTAGTCATTGCTGCTTTTCCGGGTCGGGCAAAGTGTTATTGGATTTTTCCATCAGGAATTTCTCAGTAGCAGCCAGGGAGAGGATTTGTGCTGGCTGATGGCAATAGGCCCGCCCCCAAATACATGGGACGTTAAATATAACTGTAGAAATGTGGGTGTACTAGTAGGTTCACCTTTGACGAACCCTTCGGGGGATGCTTCACGCCTGTAACGTGATGTTGTGTTATGTTATTTTTCACAGATGGCAAATGCCATCGATATAGTCTAAAGCCAATTCTGACTGTAGCAAATTACGATACGACTGACTTTTGCATAGGATTTCCGATAAACCAGGTTAAAGTTTAGCTTCTAACTTCAAACTACTCGTCCTACCTCCCCTTACGGACGGTACTTGTAAACTTCATGCCTCGTTTGCACAGTGTGAGCTCTCTGTGCTAAACGACTCTGTAAGTTCTAATAGGTAGATTAAATTGCACTGAAGTGTAAACAAGTATCGTTCCTGAGATAAAAGAAAATTGCTTAAGTGTAAAGTTTCTTGTTATCGGGCGAGTAAATCGTATTGCTTGCAGACTTGCCCAGCAAGTTGCAAGTAATGATTGCACGTTACTGGGATAATAGTATGAAGTTAGTCGATATGCAAATACTTGCTCCGCCGGGCTTATTGAGCAATTATCGGTTATAACAGAACTTATCCGACTATGAAAGCATAATTATGCTATTGGCGTTTGAAGTTACTAGTTAGTTAGTTATTAGTTAGTTTAGACTAACTAATTAAATTGTTTTCTTTTCTTGAAATACAGGAGTAGTATTTAATTTGTTAGTATGTCAAATGCACCTTTTTGTTGAGGAAGCCGGTACGGAGATTTACACCCATATGTCTAAAAACAAGTAAACGTGTTTAAAAGTTTAAGTACAATTTTTTATGAAGTTTAGTAATTGATAGAAGTTAGAACTGTCAAAAGTTTAAACTCTTACTTCGTAGCTTCGTTTTAATTCTTGTCTAGTGCATGAAAATGATTACATAAGTTTGACTATAGATACGACTGTTAAAACTCCTTCTAAATACGTATAGAAAGCGGTATAAACCGACGCGGCGACGCTGAATCATGTAGGACATCTCTTATCTAATTAGTGATAAAAAATACTTTCCCTAATTTCAGGTTCACCAATATAGTAAGCCAATAAAAAACGTAATCATTCACGAAATACCTATTTAAAATGCATACTTGCAAAGTCACGTAACTAGGAATCAATGTGCCCCGTTCCTTCCGACATAAATTATGACAAACTCAATTTTAGACACCCCTCGCGAGAGTGCGCTATTCACTCAACCCGCCGTGATTGGACCCCTACAAAACCAACCCCCTCCACCCCTAGATATTGTGCTACAATAATAGGAATTCTGTAAAAGTTAATTAGTGAAAATTCCAGAGTCGCCCCTTGGAAAATGTTGGACAAAAATGTATGGCAAAGTTATTGAATGGACCGGTTGTTAATTAAAAATATGGCATTTTGATAACGCTTTTTTTTTACTATTAGCTAACAAACTTAAATAATTTGTTGGCATTTAGTGCGGGTTATTTTTATTATAATTTAGTTTGTAGCACTTTGCTGACGTAGTGTGCACTATATGTAGAGAGTGTGGCCAATTAAAGGTCTTCTAAGTAGTAAATTCAATCTCTATTACTACTACTTCATTCCTTGGTTAGTGCATTTCCAGGTGCCAGAGTTTTATGCCGTCTATCGTCAGGAAATAGCTCTCTGGCATGCTGGTTGCCTCAAGACGACTCTGCTGTATTTCTGGGCATAACAGTAGATTCAAAATTACAATGGGGTTTACATATATCAAGCCTAGCGGGAAGGCTAAGTTCATCCGCATACGCCGTCAGAAAAGCAAGACAATTCACTGACGTTGATACAGCACGGTTAGTCTACTTTATTTATTTTCAGAGCGTTATGTCTTACGGTATTCTGAGATTTTTTTAAGGAGATTGTTATTCTCACGCGCGGTTGCTTCTCAGTTCATCTTTGCCAACATTATTTAGTAAACTAAATATCCACCTGTACACTAAAAACAGTGATATTCACAACTTTAACACTAGAAATAAGCATAAACGTTCCTTTTCACCAGCTTCACAAAGTTCGAAATTCATTCGTAGGGCTCGGTATAACTTTTTATAACAAACTGACATCTTCTTTTCTAGACTTGCCATTTAATGCGTTTAAAGCCAAAGAAATCTAATCTTTCTTTAAAAACTTACTATTCCATTAACGACTACTTAAATGTTAAGAATAATTGGTCGCTGAGTTGAACACAAGACAATATTTGTTATTTATGTTCTTTCTCCAAGATTAGTTTACTGATATGTAATGTCTTTTTTTATATTTTTATCATTATATACTTTTTAATAATTAATTTGTGTCTGTAGTCATTAACTTGCACCTTACTATTGTAACGAGTCTCGTTCTTCTATGTACCTAACAGACAGATGTGTTGCTGGGGAGCTTTTTTTTTTTTTGAAAAAAACGTTGCCCCACACTAGGAATTTCTCCTGTATCGTGGGTGCGTTCACAAACATTTAAACTCACATACACAAATACCCAGACCCGGAACAACTATCTGTAGGTCATACATATATTTGTTCGCGACACGCAGCGCAGCAGTCCATTGCTTGAGCCACTGCGCCAACCGTGACGTCCTATTCCGCCACTTCCAGCTAAAACACGAGGAAGTGTCGAAGGGTGGGCGTTTATTGGCCTAGTTTGAATAAATGAGTTTTAATTTTGATGTTTTTGATTATTATACTATAGGCACATCAATCCCAAAAATTAGAGGTGCGTGTCCAAAATGAATTGATTATTTATTGCTGAAAATAATTACCTATTTATTGTTTCACTTGATGCTTGTTGTAAGCCGTTTTGGCTCTGTCCAACTTTTCTGTCCTTCTTATTACGAAGTTATATAGTAGTTTTTAATCTTCTTTTAAATTATAATCAGTCACTTTCGACGGTGGAGGTTGTCATATCTTCCGTACCTCAGTAGGTACGTCCTACATAAGTAATGCTGTTAATGCTTGTTATTGATGACGCACATGCAGAAAGTCTAAGCATGCGTCAGCAAAAATGTTTCGACAACTAAAAACAAATGAGTTGCATTTAATTCATCATACCTATTTAAAAAAAAGAACAGATAAAGAATAGTGAATACAAATTGTTTGACCCAATTCGTAGGAGAGGACAATTAAATAGTCATTGAAGAAAATAAATAATATCATCGGCTGAAACTCGAGTTTTATTCCTACGAATGAAGTAGGGTAAGGGTAATAGGGTCATTCTACTGAAAACCTTTTACAACAGTGATTTCCCGATTTATTTCGTAACCGCTTCAGTAGTTTTCCATTGAATTTATTCGGAGCAGTTACCTATAAACATTAAGAACGAGCATCTACTCTATTACTTTAAAAACATACCCATCGAATTGAGAACCTCCTCCTTTTTGTGAAGTCGGTTAATGAGCCTACCCTAATTATGTACGCCTGTGATTTATTATTTTCCAGTATTCTAGTAATTATATATTTTTTGTTCTATACTATCCCTGGGACCCCCCTAGTTACGGAGATATTGGAGGTCAAAGTTCCAAATTTTTCACAGCTGTTTTTTTTTAATACTAGTTTTTCTAGTTATAACTTTACTTAAATTACCTCCATGACCCGTTTTCTATTCAAAGCATCCACTAGCTTATTGTTTTAAGTGTGCTTTATTGAGTTTTACCGTAAACGTGAGTTTTCACTCCAATAAGAAAGTCGTTTTCCAGCAATATTTTTGCTGAGAGGTACCTACTTAGTTTAATGTACGTAATACTTGGTTGACGGTGTCATGGAGAGTTCATTTACACCCTGTATATCTCTACATAAGATAATATATCCCACCACAAGATAGGAATACCTCCTATCCTATACAGTTACATAAAACTCGTTTCCGTATCCCCCACGTTTACCGATGACGGCATTATATTCCATCCGAGAGGGACGTGCCAATTGCCGTTTATTGGACCCCTACCCAACCTGTAGCGCGACATAATATTGAAATTGTTTCGGAAATGTAGCGTATTTTCTTCATGCAAACAGAGATTCTGTCTTTTGTTGATTGGATTAAAAGTCATATGTGATTGGCGGGTATTTTGTCATTCATCAAACCATAATATCTTCGCCTACCTTCGTTTTTTAGGCTTATTTGGCTATCATTTTGATGTATTTTAATTGTTTTTTCTTCATTGTTTTTCTTTGGCCTGAGGCTAATTGTTGCCATACAACGTGGCAACGCTGCCAGTTGCTTGATCACTTTACCTGTTGACAGCGTTGAGGAGGAGTTTTGTCAATGCCCTTTTAAAGTTAGTTGGTTTTTAGTTTAGTTTAGTCATTAATAAAATTAAAGTTCTTTCTTAAGAAACGTTATGTTAATTTCTACTCATGAAATTCGGTTCCGGTGAAGCTGTCCAAAAAACCGATATGCTGTCAAGCAGATCGAAGGCTACCAATCACGCTGCGGGTTGTTCGAAAGAGATACCGCGGCCTCGACACAAAGGGCTAAGAAGGAATATGGGTTGTTTTTTGGCAGTAGAAGTCTGGCACTCCCTACCGCTCTGCACAGAGCGGGAGGAGTCATTTGATGATATCCCACCCCCACAAAAAGAAAGCCACTCACCAATCACTAATATAATGAGATAGACTGATCCCACGATTCCGAAGCATTGCATGAACAAGAACAAGCAATGATGGATGAGTAGACACTAATTGAGTGATCATATTCAACTGAATACGTCCTTAGATTCATGTTTCTGCTCCGTTTGATCAGCAAATTGTATCAAAATTGATATTTGGTAACGTTCACTGTTCGTCATTACTGAACATTATGTAGTAATAGGCAACTACATTGTGTTGGTGTCAACATAACGCCTGTTATCTAAAAAGTGTAAGGCAGAGGTGCACACACATTACTGTACCGGTGGTTTTAAGGTGCCATGTACTAGAGGCCAGCTTATTTGTGAACAACCGGGCAGAACTCCAAACTCTGTGACTGCTATTGCGAAATTCTATATGGAAAACCCCAACAACATTTTGCCTTTTCTTTTTGGGGCGGTGGGAAATCTTCAAATAACCCCTCCGAGTGTCAGACTTCTACTGACTAAAAACCACCCATGTTCCTTCTTAGCCCTTTTGCCGAGGCCGTGATATCTCTTCCGAACAACCCGTAGCCCCGACGGGATAACACTTTGCCTGACCTGGACAACCAACCTAGGTCCTCTTGCTCAGCAGTTGCGTTCACTAGACCAGCAGAGCTGTATTTTTTAACGAATATTGAAATCCAACTGACCACCAAAATGTCTGTAAATAGAACCTGGGAATGCTTTAGTTACGGACATTTAGGTGGTATTTTCTAGAACAAAAATAGTATCGTAATGATTGGCAGAACACGTAGGTACCTTTCGGCTTCGTTAACGATATTTTCACACCCATTATAATAGGTTTTTAGATCTCTAAAACATTGATATCAGAAATAATAAAAAGTCCACAAAAGCTTGTTAGAGCATACTAACCGTTTTCTCGGAACTACAAACAATATCCTAGCAGGATTTCCGCCGAGGCGTCGAGGAATATTTGCATAGCCAGCTTGTGAGTCTTGTGACCTATTTAACCCATTCTGCAGATCCAAAAGTAAACACTTTTCTTCGCTAATGTAGAAGTGAAAAAACAATGAATATGTTAAATCGCTTTCCAACCGAATCTCGTTGAGGTGAATTTCTCGTTTGTTTGTACTGCTAGATAATAATAAAATAAATGGGAAAAAACGATTTAATGTAATAGTCTAGTCAACAAGTTCAAAAATGTATTAATTCTTGGTAATGCTAATAAAAATATGAGCGGTAAAAATACAAATGATGACTAGAAAATTGTTTCTCGAGGATGTATGATGGATGTACATAAATTATTAAATTTTTATTAACAAATAAAGATAAACAAAAAATGCCCTTTAGTTTTTCGTCAATAACTCATATAGTAGAAATTTTGAAACAAGATCCTTAATGAGGAGAAAATTAAAAACGGTTCTTAATTTTGGAACTCTATCTCTATAATCTATGGGTTTAATTCAACGCCCAAAATGGGGTTCCGCCCAGCCGTAACGACATGGATGCACTGCCGGTAAAGACAGTGTTGGTACCTCATACAATTTTACAATGATTAAAAGTTTCAATAATCTACCTAAAAATGGTTGGCTTCTTGGAGTCCTTTTTACATACATACTTAACAAGATCACGTAAGTAAACTTAATCAAAGTTTATTATTTTATTTATAATAATTTAAACTTAAAAAAATATATAAAGGTACCTCCGTTATATTTTTTCTCTGGACTTAAAAAAAAATACAAAGTGGGCCATTTGATGATTTCCCAAACTCCAAAAAAAAAGGCTATAAATAGCGTATTTGATTAGAACAGGGCAATTACTACTTGGACAAACTTATAAGCTTTAATAAAAAAAAAAACATAATTAAATAATTAAAACTACTCTTCTTGTGTCAAAGACAAAAGGCAGAACGAAATCACTTCGTGATATATAACATTATTTCCATTCACTGAATACCGTTAAAATATTGATGGGATGTATTTTCCCGTTCACTCGCTCCAACTGCGATAAATGACGTGACCTAGTTACCTGTGTTTCGGATAGGATACGAACGTATATACGTAGATTACATTAAACCCTCTCTACACACACGGTAAGCGTTGTGAGAAATGTATGACGCTCTACACGTAGGACTGTTTAGCCATCTTTTACATAAATATATGCGAACGAGTACCCGGTACGAGACGAGAACCAAACCAGCAGGGCTATTGCGTATCTTTCAAATGTCAGTGGCTATCATAGTGTCCATCGATTAACTGTCAGGTTTGGTTTATTAAACTAAAAATTTGACAGCTAATTGATGGACACTATGATAGCCACTGACATTTTATCAATCAATCAATCAAAAGGCATTTATTCAAATAAGGCTGATAATCAGCACTTTCGAACGTCAAAATTTACTTTACTTTACTTATTTACAAGAGACAGTCATCCAAAACGCCCACCCTTCGGCACTTCCTAGTGTTTTAGCTGGAAAGAACAAGTGCAGCATTTAATAGATACGCAATAGCCCTGCAGGAGCTTAGAATATGGAGCTTCAGGTACGTCCACACCGTAATCAATGCTAGTGAGTGCTAAAATGATGATGGTTGTAGCAAGAGGAAGATAAAAAATATGGTGGACTTGGATAGATTATGTGAGAAATTATATGAAATGAAATAGAGTAAATAATAGCGCATCGGGAGAATGGAAGAAATAAATACGTGTTATTACCCAAAGTAAGATGAGACAAGGTCAGGAAGAGGATTTCAAATATTGTAAATAGACAAAGTAGTTAGGTAATTCGTAAAAAGTGATAATTGGAACCCATATTGTGCTTGGAACCTCCATGGTAAAGAAACGTCATAGTCACGAACCAACTTTGTAGCACTCGGTTCCATAACGCTGGACCATAGGCGGCGAAACTCACTCACCAATCACCATCAGATCGACTAACTGCTAGATGCTTTGGTTCCAAAGATTTACCCTGTAACACCATCAAACTGTTGCAGGTTGAAAAGCATATACACACATCAAAAGTGTCTAGGGATCAACATATATTTTTGCAATAACTTTTCTCCTGATTGATATTAATTAAAATTTTCTTTAAGGATTCATCAAATAAAGTGTTTTCGTTTGTCACAGTAACGATAAACCAAGTCACCTTTGCATTAATAAAGAAATTTGCCATTTTCCTAATAAAGGGATTTTTGACATTTGAACCACTAACATTAAAGTTCGAAAAAAAGACTGAAATAACTGTTTTCTTTAAAATTTTATTGGGTAACTTAAACAATTAATAATCCGTGTTTCTACCGCGAACACTAACAACACAAGAACATCGGTTTGGCATACTCAAAATGAGTTCATCCAAATCACGCTGTGGAATGGCCGCCCATGTTCGTTGCAACAACAAAAAAAGGTCTTCTTGCGACTGGATACCCTCCATATTCGGCAGAGCTCTTCTCTGTAGCATATCCCATGCATGCTCAATCGGGTTCAAGTCTGGCGACTGAGCAGGCCAGGGCAGGATATTGATGTTAGCTGCGGCGAGAGTCTGTCTTACAACTCTTGCGGTGTGCGGTCGTGCATTATCATGCATTAACTGAAATAAGGGACCGATTTGCACTTGGAGAGGAACGATGACGTCTGATACAATCGTCTCAGCATAAATTTGAGCGTTGAGGTTGCCTCTGATCCAAATCAACTCAGTTCTTCCGCCGATCCAAATACCCGCCCATACCATGATGGTTCCACCACTATAAGGATGGACTTCCTGGCAGGATTTTAATCGCTGTTGGCGTCCAGGGGTTCTCCAGTGTCGTATACGTCTTGTATCCGGTCTCATACCAAAACGAGACTCATCAGAAAAGCACACGAAACGCCATTGTTCTTCTGCCCAATTTCTGTGTTCAAGAGCCCATTGATATCGAATCCTACGATTGTGCATTGCTATAGGTGGTACCCGTAGCGGTCTTCGGGAATGAAGGTTCACTTCATGCAAGCGGTTTCTGACTGTTTGGTCGCTAATTAAGTTCCCTGAAGAGTGATGAAGCCTCACGGCTAACATCATGGCGGTTATTGTTGGAGCTCTTCGAGTTAAGATTTGAATGTATCGGTCTTGTCTCCGTGTGGTGCAGCGATACCGTCCTCCATGGCGCTCAGCCACGGTACCAGTGCTTCGGTAACGTGTCCAAAGTCGACTGATAACACTCTGACTTGTATTCAGAGCTAAAGCCACAGTACGTTGCCGGGAACCAGCTTCTATCATTCCCACGGCTCTGAGCATTTCTTCCCTGCTTAAATGACGTCGCCGCTCCATAATAACGTTGGTTTTAATCAGTAGTAGGGAAACAGTAGCACTAATAATGTCTTCAATGCGTTGTATGTTTTTATAGGGAAAATATTGACAGCTGATTTTCATCTTTTACTCGAATTTGATTCACAGTTCCTGATTCAAATTATGAAATGCACCAAAAAGGATCCATATAAATTTATAAAATCATAAATTTATTACAAAGCCACATCTCAATCTCAAGAAATCCGCATAAAAATGCTTGATCCCTAGACACTTTTGATGTGTGTATTTAAATTACAATTAAATTATGTTCCTACTTCTGGGTCACAGGCGTCTTTATGAAAAGGACTGGGCTATATATTATTATTCACCACACGGCCCCAGTGCGGGTTGGTAGATGTAACATTCATGTCTTCAAGCGATAGCCTAAGAGTAGTGGTGATGAAATAAATTAAACAAACTAATGCGCATAGCTGTTTTTTTTTTGGGGATTGGTAAATCATCAAAAAACCGCTCCCGCTCTTAAGTATAGCGAAAGGGAGTGTCAGACTTCTACTGACTAAAAACCACCCATGTTCCTTCTTAGCCCTATATGTCAAGGCCGCGGTATCTCTTACAACATCCCGCAGCCCATGCGCCTAGCTGCCTGAGTTCGAACCCACGACTTACAGGGCTTCCACTACTGTTTCCTGCCTCCTGCGCTAACAGTTGACCTTACATAAAAAGTTTTCGCGCCACTCTCAAGTGTACACGCACCTTTACGTGACCGATGTGTACGGACTTAGCTATAATTTTATTGGATCCTGTACGAAGTTCCTCGTAATTGAATGCGGTGTGGTGGGCGATACAAGGGTGCCTGTCCTATTCACAGATGGGTTTTTTTAAAAGCAAATAATGGGTATGTAATGATTACTTACTTATAGTGTTGTACTTGAGAGTGACAGTAAATCAGGATTAGCGCATTATTATGATTGAGATCAGTTTAAAAATGAAAGGTCCCATTTTACGTTTTTTAACGCAATTCATATTATGATCTGCTAAAGTGGACATTTTAGACCCCCTGTATCTAAATTATGTGACACGCTTTTGTGATAGACATAATATAAGGCTTTAGAAACTCAGACACTAAGGTGTCTGACCCCACACGCCTTACTGCCCACACGATAAGAAGAACTTCAGTGAATGAAAAAATCATCTGCTTAATATCCAAAATCTTGCAATGAACAAAGCTGATTTGTAATTGTCAATATAATTGGTGAAACGCTATTACTCCGCTGAACAATTTCAATTAGTAACGGCTAATTGCCAAATGCAACCAAGTATATTCAGGCATCATCCAACCGAAGCGAAGAATATGTATGAGCCTATATACTTAGTTTCTGTACCTATTTACCTACAAGCTACTTACCTAATAGCTTTTGCCTTTATACATCATCCCATCTGATCCGAACAATCACAAAATGTTGCTGCTAAGGCGCTTAACATCTACGTATCGTACCGTAACATCCAATAAAGTTACAGGATTTTATAAAAATGAATACGTAATATAATAGTGTTGTGTTGTGCTTTTACCTTTCGGAGCGAAAAACGTTTGCTGGTAAACGACTTTTATTTTTGGGGTAAAAAATCATATTCCACGGTAAAACTCAATGTAGCACTCTTAAAACATTGTGCTAGTGGATGCTTTGAATAGTAAACGGGTCTTGGAGGTAATTTAAGTAAAGTTATAACCTGAAAAACTAGTATTTACAAAAACAGCTGCGAAAAATTTGGAACTTTGACCCCTAATATCTCCGTAGCTAAGGGGTTCCCAGGTATAGTCCAGAACAAAAACAATATTGCAGTGGTGGGGAGAACAAATGCCCTTCGTTTGCTTTAAGGGTACTTTTACACCCTTTATACAGGGTGTAAATTAACCCTTCACACATACGTCAACCAAGCATTCTGTACATCAAACTAAGTACCCCTACGCAAATTTTTTTGCTGGGAAACGACTTTTTTTTTGGGGTCAAAAATCTAATTTTACGGTAAAACTCAATAAAGCACTCCTCAAACATTGTGCTTGTGGATGCTTCGAATAGTAAACGTGTCATAGAGGTAATTTAAGTAAAGATATAACCTGAAAAACCAGTAGGTATTTACAAAAAAAAACACCTGTGCAAAATTTGGAACTTTGACCCCCAATATCTCCGTAACAGAACAAATGCCCTTTGTTTGCGTTAAGGGTACTTATACACCCTTTATAGGCGCATAGGCAGAGGTGTACCGAGTGGTAGATACACCCCCACATTTCGCCAGTTAGACTTAAGTCCTATGTAAAAGGGGGTGAGCCTATGGAAAAATCCAATGACATGAGAATTGAACCCCGGACCTCATCTACACCAGTCACGCTTGCGACCAGATCAACACGGCACCCCGTCGGGGCTGCGGGATGTTGTAAGAGATACCGTGGTCTGAATATAAAGGGCTAAGAAGGAACATGGGTGGTTTTTAGTCAGTCTGACCCTTCCTTTCGCTCTGCCCAAGAGCGGGAGGGGTTATTAGATGATTTTCCACCCGCCAAAAAAAAAAGAAGGTCAACGCGGCAGTCCCTGTACAGATTACGTGCCTGAAGTCCCTCTTTTAATACTATTGTATAGAACCTACAAAGGATTTAAACTTAGGCATTTAGTTTTCGTTAGTCATATAGTCCGTGACCATGCATATACATAAATGTAGTTCGAAGATCATTAAGAAGTTTATAGGTAACATCCACACCCAGGTACACACTCATGTTTGTTGAAGCAAAATTAAATTACCTTCTTCTAAGGACAGATCATAATTAAGCTCATTAAGCATGAGGTTGTATAACAGTCATACATACTCTTTTTTACTCTATAAACTTGAAGTTACTGATCGGTTAGTTTAAATCTAAAACATCAACTTTGCATCTTTTTTTTTTCAAGAAATACTATTTTTTGTTTAAATTTGCACAGAACTATTTTCTTATCACAAGTTTAACCTACAGTGGTGAAAAAAAAATGTATGTGGCAGTTTTGTACAACAAACTTAAAAAATAGCTTTCACCCATCATTTTGAAGCCACATCACCTCTCTCCGAGTGAGCTAACTCGGAACATTTTCAAGGAGAGGTGATGTGGCTTCAAAATGATGGGTGCCCTGCTCATTATGGCCGGGAAGTAAGAGACTACTTAGATGAAGCTTATCCAGGCAGGTGGATTGGGCGACTGGGATCGATATTATGGCCACCTAGGTCTCCGGACCTAAACCCCCTGGATTTTTTTATTGGGGTGCCATGAAGGACAAAGTCTATGAAAAACCGATCCAAAAGTACAAAGAATTGAGAGCAAGGGTTAACATTGCAGCAAGAAAAATATCGGAAATAAGCCTGAGAAGACTCAAAAGCTCATTTTTAAGAAGATGCCGAGCGTGTATTAGGGCACAAGGGAAGCAATTTGAGCATTTATTGTAATTGATTTAAATAAATGTTTATTAAAGTTAACACCTCTGTTTTTTTTACTATCACCTTATCCTTCAAGATGTCATTTACAGACCGGCCGGCCGGTCGGCTGTAGATTAATTATTATGTAATTCGAACCGTAGTACGACCTTACAACGATTCGAATTCAAAGTCACATAAACTTGCATTTAAAATAAAATGCTCTTATGAACTAAAATAGCTTATTTTTCGTATTTTTTAAAATGAAAATGCACTAGTATTGTATCTTTCCAAAATCACCATTAAACAAGATATTTTTTAAGTTTGTTGTACAAAACTGCCACATACATTTTTTTTACCACTGTAGGTTAAACTTAAGTGGCCGCGGGTAGTCCAACGGTTATCGCGGCCTCGACATAGAGGGCGAAGAAGGAACATGGGTGGTTTTTAGTCAGTAGAAGTCTGACACTCCCTTTCGCTCTGCCCAAGAGCGGGAGGGGTTACCTATTCGATGATTTTACACCCACCAAAAAAAAAAAAAAAAAACGTTAAACTTATGTGATAAGAAAATAGTTCTGTGCAAATTTAAACAAAAAATAGTATTTCTTGAAAACATTCTTGTCTTTGATAGAAAAAAGACTTATCAATGAGTAAAGTAACTATTCACGAATAATTTGATGTAAAAAAAAGAGTACTAGAAAAGGATTTTTTCATTACGAGATGCTTAAAAATCTGTTTCAAGGTAGAGATTTTTCGGTATTTCGGAAAATTTTGTAAAACTGTAAATCCGTAAGATTTTGCTGGACATATATTGTATTGTATTGATAGGTAGTGACCCTAGCTATCACCCCCTGCAGTATGTCGTGCTATTTACTGGACACCCTGTATAAAGAAGACAATTATGCCTATTCCGGTATTTTACTTATGTATCCATTCTAAAAAAAAGCTTTTATATTTTTCAACTCGGTTTGTATGTACCTAATACATACGGAAAATATTATAATATAAAGTTTACCTTGACTAGAAGTTATGGCTAAATACACTAATGAGTTTCTGTATTTGTTTATTTTGGTGACATATTTACCTTTTTGACGCAGATATTACTTTTCTTACCTTCCAGACGGATAGACCGGAGCAACTCGCTAGTAGAAAGCAGCAGTGGTGCCGGACCGCTAAGTCCTGGAGCCTGCGCCGCAATAAGCTCCCTTGGGGCCCTCCAGCCAGACCTGTACACCAAGCGAGAGGCTCCACTGGTGATAGAGTTGGAAGGAGCCGGCCCATCGCTCGGCAGGATACATCTGCGCCTGAAGTATGACTTCGATCGGTCGGATTTGGAAGTGCATCTTATTGAAGGTATGGATGAGTACCTATTGATTTTCTGCTTTTGCGACAATTTGAAATAGGAATGAACTGTGCATTAGACTCATTGATCTTGTCGACTTTGGTGTTAACTGACAAAAGAAAAGACGATTCTCATATTTGCCAATAGGTACCTATCTATAGTTTGTATGATAAATTCACAGATTCGTTTTGTGCAGAATCACTTTTTACATCTTGAAGACAAGTGTTGAAAAGTCTGCTTTCGGACATCAAACCTAATCTACTCTTAATAGGAATTAATTTGCAGTGATAGCCTAGTGGTGTGACTATCATACTGTCAAGCCATAGGTCTAAAGTTCGAACCCTAATTACTACATATGTAACTGATTATCATTTGCTTCGTTAAAGGAATACATGGTGAGAAAAAATTTCCGAAATACCGAAAAATCTCTACTTTGAAACAGATTTTTAAGCATCTCGTTATGAAAAAATCCTTTTCTAGTACTTTTTTTTACATCAAATTATTCGTGAATAGTTACTTTACTCATTGATAAGTCTTTTTTCTATCAAAGACAAGAATGTTTTCAAGAAATACTATTTTTTATTTAAATTTGCACAGAACTATTTTCTTATCACTTAAGTTTAACCTACAGTGGTAAAAAAAATGTATGTGGCAGTTTTGTACAACAAACTTAAAAAATATCTTGTTTAATGGTGATTTTGGAAAGATACAATACTAGTGCATTTTCATTTTAAAAAATACGAAAAATAAGCTATTTTAGTTCATAAGAGCATTTTATTTTAAATGGAAGTATATGTGACTTTGAATTCGAATCGTTGTAAGGTCGTACTACGGTTCGAATTACATAATAATTAATCTACAGCCGACCGGCCGGCCGGTCTGTAAATGACATCTTGAAGGATAAGGTGATTGTAAAAAAAAACAGAGGTGTTAACTTTAATAAACATTTATTTAAATCAATTACAATAAATGCTCAAATTGCTTCCCTTGTGCCCTAATACACGCTCGGCATCTTCTTAAAAATGAGCTTTTGAGTCTTCTCAGGCTTATTTCCGATATTTTTCTTGCTGCAATGTTAACCCTTGCTCTCAATTCTTTGTACTTTTGGATCGGTTTTTCATAGACTTTGTCCTTCATGGCACCCCAATAAACAAATCCAGGGGGTTTAGGTCCGGAGACCTAGGTGGCCATAATATCGATCCCAGTCGCCCAATCCACCTGCCTGGATAAGCTTCATCTAAGTAGTCTCTTACTTCCCGGCAATAATGAGCAGGGCACACATCATTTTGAAGCCACATCACCTCTCCTTGAAAATGTTCCGAGTTAGCTCAATCGGAGAGAGGTGATATGGCTTCAAAATGATGGGTGAAAGCTATTTTTTAAGTTTGTTGTACAAAACTGCCACATACATTTTTTTTTCACCACTGTAGGTTAAACTTAAGTGATAAGAAAATAGTTCTGTGCAAATTTAAACAAAAAATAGTATTTCTTGAAAACATTCTTGTCTTTGATAGAAAAAAGACTTATCAATGAGTAAAGTCACGAATAATTTGATGTAAAAAAAAGTATTAGAAAAGGTTTTTTTCATTACGAGATGCTTAAAAATCTCTTTCAAGGAAGAGATTTTTCGGTATTTCGGAAAATTTAGTAAAACTGTAAATCCGTAAGATTTTGCTGAACATATATTGTGTTGTATTGATAGGTAGTGACCCTAGCTATCACCCCCTGCAGTATGTCGTGCTATTTACTGGACACCCTGTATAGTAGGTACGTGTATTGGAAGCTTTTTATGGTGCAGAAAGAAAAAAAAAAGTTCGATATCTCTACGCCACCATTCCCAACTAATCCTACCCTTCTTAAAATTCCAGCTCATGACCTAGCAGGCTATGAGGCAGGGGGTTTCAACGACCCCTATGTGCGCGTCACGCTACTTCCCGAAGTGGACACGCGGGTTCGCCAGACCCCGGTGCATCGGAACGAAGCCAACCCGTTCTTCGACCAACACTTCAAGTTCCCTGTGTCGCATGATGAGTTGTCCGACAAGACTTTACTGTTGCAAGTCTTTGATTATGACAGGTAGGTTCTTTGATGAAACATTGTTTGATGAGAACCACTTTTGGCAGTTTAGATGGGCTAGTGATACTTAATGCCGCTGTAGCTATGCCCTGCGTTCGCTCCATATAAACATGTGCTTAGTAAGACATAACTAACGAAATGTAAATCTCCTTTAGGTTGGTACACCTACTACATTGGGAAAAAATTTAAAAAACCAACGGTTCGGAAATTATTGAAACGCTTATGACAGGTTGAAAGAAAAGAAATGCAATAAAGAACAGCACAACTTCATGCTATTTACAAGGACGAAGTGGTCGTTTACTGCCTGGTTTCGACATCTTTGGATACCACGGCTGAATTCTATTTTTTACTAAGTATTGCACCGATATCAGGTAGTTACCACATATTTATATCTACCAATTCCAGGTTCTCTCGCAATGAGGTCATGGGTTCAGCCAAGGTGCCTCTCTCTCGCGTCGAGGTAGCTGGTGGAGCCGAAGTTTGGGCTGAACTCTCCCGAGAGCGGCGCCCGCCAGAGGAGCTGCAAGAACTGTTGCTGTCTCTGTCTTACCTACCGTCGGCTGAACGACTGACTGTTGTCGTGTTGAAGGCTAGGAATCTGTTACCGCCACAGGAAGGAAAGGAAGCTTTAGGTATTTAATTTTCTTGAGTATTCGTTGGGGAAATTATGGCTACTTAAAAACGGGTAAAGGCTCATAGTTTTCTACGCTCGTAGCTTGTAGCTTGCGACTTATGGTGCTCGTAGTTTGCTACGCATTATGCTCGTAGCTTGTTACGTATGGTGTTCGTAACTTGCCACGTATGCTGCTCGTAGCTTGCTACGTATGGTGCTCGTAGTTTGCTACGTATGGTGCTCGTAGCTTGTAGCTTGCCACGTATGGTGCTCGTAGTTTGCTACGCATTAAGTTCGTAGCTTGCTACGTATGGTGTTCGTAGCTTGCCACGTATGCTGCTCGTAGCTTGCTACGTATGGTGCTCGTAGTTTGCTACGTATGGTGCTCGTAGCTTGTAGCTTGCCACGTATGGTGCTCGTAGTTTGCTACGCATTAAGTTCGTAGCTTGCTACGTATGGTGCTCGTAGATTCCTACGCAAACAGAGCTTAGATTTATACGGAAGAGACTCGAAGGGATGCAAATCAAATACGCTTTTTATCTGTCCTAACAGACTGTATAGATACTCTCATTTACTAACATACAATTATCTTACAAACATGTTTAACTTTTCCAGATGTTTATGTAAAAGTATATCTGCTGGTGAACGGGAAACGTGTGAAAAAGAAGAAGACTAATAGAAAAGAGATCAACAGCCCCGTGTGGAACGAGGCTTTATCATTCAGCCTGCCATCTGCTAACCTTCAGGAAGCTTCCATTGAGGTAGTTTTATAAATGTTGTTGTGGTCATGTTCTATTTAAGCTGTGCCTACAGGAATAATAGGGTGATTCTAGGATGGTGGAGAAGTTCAGTGAATCCGTTTCATTGCGGATCGGTTGATTTAGTTTTAACCTTTTGACCGCCACAGTCAAGTATAGACGACTGCATTCAGGCATAACAGCTATAGATTCATCGCAATTTTATATAAATAAGTATTTTTAATGTTCGTATGCAATTTCAGGTCTGCGTGGTGAGCGGCGGCGGCAGTGGGCTGGTGGTGGGCTGGTGCTGCGTGGGTGCGGCCGAGCCCGCCGCCGAGGGGCGCCACTGGGCGCAGATGGCCCACGAGACGCGCAAGGCCGTGGCGATGTGGCACACCCTCAGATAGACTGTTCACTGTATACACCCTTCATACAGTCCGACACTGATCTTTATGACGATGAATAGTGACGCTGTTTATCATAGAACATGTCAGTACATTTCATGTTAGTTCTCTAATTAGCCACGATCATTTAGATCTGTGTGCGACTGTACACTCGTCTAGTTTATCCCGGACCGATTGCAATACTAATACTTCTGTAGATACTGTTCACTGTTGTCTAGTTGGTGCAGGGATGTCTTGGGTAGTTTTGAAAATAAAGGTAAAGTAGATGTATACCGACCTACTGTGAAACTTATAAACAAGTGCGCATTCTAAATTAGAAAAAACAGGCCTATATCTTAAGCCCTTCAGAACCTGTATTATATTTATGCCCAGGACTGCACACAAATGTTTAACTGTATGTAATGTTTTTAATTTTTCAAGTGGTGGTGATTCTGGTGATGGAAATAGGTACCTTTCGTAGACATACCCATGACGTCACTGCTATACCGTTTCTGTGTTACTTGTCTGTATCAACTCGAGTAGTTATTTCACTGTAATAGGATACCTAATCTACATATTATACTTAAACTAATGTATACTTCGCTCCAGAGCCTAAGTTTGCTCAAAGGAACAAAACATTATCATATTTATCACTGTTTAGAAACAAATTGTGTCTGATATTCAATAGATCGTAGCTTCACAAATTCGTGTTTCGAATATTACAATAGGTATACTTAAATGTGACTAGTCATTGATATAAAATGTTATTGATATAAAGTTTCGCTACACGAAGCGCTGAATGTAAGTAAAAAATAAATACAACTGTTAGCGTTTTCGCTCTCTGATAAACTGGCGAGAAATCTCGTGACCGAAGGTATGTCTGCCTCAGAACGAAGGTTATAAATAAGTGTAATATCCCCTTTATCAAGACTTAGACTTGTATTACACTCCCTGCCTTCCTATACTGTCCAGTCTAAACTGTGGGCTCGGTAACTTTCACCTGATATTATATAAAATTATGTCAAAAAATATATTAGAAATATTTATCTTGTTAAACTTTACAAAAATGTAAAACAGACCTAAATATTTTTGAAGTGAAAAATTATATTGAGCTTTTGGAACACCAAACAAAAACTTATGAATTTATGGAATTTTATATAAGAATGTTTAATTTTTGAAAATAAATTTTAATATCATTGTCCAATAGGTGATGTATATGAATATTTCTATCTCCTGTACTGTCTCACACGTGTGCCCACAGTTGTTCTGTCACATAACTAGATATATAAATAAATACTTATTAGAACGTCGTCATTCAATACAATGACCTCTGTCTGTTCAAGGGTTTTATAGATTATATCGAATTTTATTCCAAATATATACGTACATATTTTATCTAAGTGTATGTATCTGTGTGAAGAGGTATATTACTTTTTATTTTCTTTACAATGTCTGAATAAAATGTCTATTTATAAGATTAACTGGTGTTTGATTGTAGAGAGAAAATAAAATAAAAATCGAGTCTACAATATTTTAAATTATCATTTATTAATAAGAATAACTTTTTACATGTGTACAATGTTTTAAATATCAATAATAGAAAATAAAGATAATATAAAGTTTATATAATTATGTAACGTAACACAAACACTTTACCAGAGCTTCGAAGTCCCGTAGTGTCGACGTAAAGAGAGTCCAGAGCACTACAATAATGCACTATTATAAAGTTACTCGAAACTTACCACCATTGTTGAAGAGACGCAGGAACGCAGGCAATCGCCAACTAAAATTGCATTACACAATGTTAAATGTGAGTCGGAGGCACCAAATGTATTCTGATATTGCCGTCACCTCAATACTGCGGGAAGACATGCAGAGGATACGTCAGTTCTAAGTCGTGGTAGAATGTACTAAAATAATAAACATACTATCGACTCATTACTGATAAAGACACCTTACTTTTTACCAACAAAAGGGAGTCTATACAAACAGTTATTTCGATTCTATTACAGGTGTTTTTTTTTTAATGGTTAGGGAAAAAATTGGCAATGGTTATTCACTTTATATCGAGTAAGTTTTGTTCTATAAGCGAAAAAAACTCCCCGCGACCTCAATAAGCGGAAATACAACGATTATTTTCTCTTATTCCCAGAAGTCATAAAACAAATTAAAGTTGTACAAAAGCAGGTGTAGTTACATTGCAGTTAATTTATATTGAAGAAGAAAAACTAGATTCGAACCTAACTCACAGTTACGTAAAAACGATGAGAGATAAGACTGATCAATTGCTTGAAACGCAAATAATCATTGATAAAACTTGATAACCAGTCAATTTAGGCAGAACCGATGCACACCGTGTAAACGGGGCTTTCGTTCACACTGCGTTCATCGGTAGGTTCGTACCAACCTACTGAATTTACTGTATAAGTAATAGGGGATCGGACTGAGTCAAAAACAATATGATTCTAATTAATCCGTCAGTTAGATTATCGAAAAATATTAGATACGTGTTTTTTGTTTTATCAAATTGATAAAAATAGACGGAGATAAAACGCCTCAAAGATTATGAGTGGAGGGTTGTGACGTCATTTGTGGGTAAAAAATGTACTGACATGTGACGTTTTCAAGGAGTTCACGAGTTTTCGAATCACTGTATTGTCTTCATTTTTTGTTTATGTGAAAAAAGAAAAAACCCGACTGAAAAGACTGAAAAGCAAAAAACAAGCACATTTGAAATTAAACAAAACTTGGAAGCCGGCGGGGTCCATTCTATTTTCTTTCATAATTTAATATTCAAATGAACCCCGCCTGCTTCCAAGTTTTGTTTAATTTCAAATGTGCTTGTTTTTTGCTTTTCAGTCTTTTCAGTCGGGTTTTTTAGTTTTTGAACTACTTTTTTTATTTCTATATTTTTAGTTCTTTCATTGGTAAAATACTTCGCAGATGATTTAACTTTTGTGTTTGTTTATAGAATTTGTGACTTTGAATTTATTTTAAACATATAGGTGTCATATATTTTTGTAATCTCCTTTTAAATCCCTTCATTTTGATACCCTACTCGATGGTAATAATTTTTTTTTATTTTTTCAAATCCTCGATTTGGCCCCCAAAACCAGCAATTATCTTTGTTTTTTTCAATTTTAATGTAGCCAGTGACACTCGCGCCATCAAGACGAATCTAACGACGTATATTTCATTCAAATCCCTTCATCCGTTTAGGAGTTATGAGGGAACAAAGAAACGGACATACATACATACATACACGTCAAACACATAACCCTCCTTTTGGGCTTCGCCGCAGTCGGGTAAAAATATGTGTTCAATATGTTTTGGAAATCTATCTGACGGTCTAATTAGTTTTTTTTTGTCCGATCCCCTATTATTGGATCCCATCCTGCATTTGTTATGTGTACAGAACAGTGGGAACCCAACTTTCTAAGATTAAATTTTGTAAAAGACAGCATTAGTTACTACAATTTACTACATGCAATTCAAACTTGGAAAAAAGCTACAAAAATAGATAGGTTAGCAAAAAGAGATGTATACTTTACACATCGCTGAAGACGCCTTTTCCTTCGTTTGGGAACTTGGGACTTGAGAGGTGGGATAGGTTTCCTTAGAGTAACTGTGTTTAGACGGATAAGTGTGGGGTGTGGGTGTTATGTCATGTGGATTGGGAACGGGTGTGTAGGTAAATGCAGTCGGCATCCTTGCAATCGCCCCCGACTTCGAAGGGGCAGAGGATCGCGTTCGGGTCTCCCACCCATCTGAAAAGGATGAGGTTTTTAAACAATCAACTGGTATATGGAGGTGTTGTGGGTATAAGAAACATTGGTTTGTATCTTATAGGAGGAACGGAATGTATTAGTGAGTGAAATGTCTGTGAAAGAACCGTACAAATCGCAGTTTTGCATCACAGCCGCCAAAATAAAATAAACTGCCGCATGTTGCATCAAAACTGTGCCGAAGTGACCACAGATTGGGTTCGGAACAAAAAAACTCGGCTATGCGGTAGGCGCAGGAGATGGCGTGACAAGCTGGACTATACTCGTAACTAAAATAATTTGGACCAAATAGACTGAGAAAAATGAAAACAAAGAGGAACGAAGGCCTTTGCCCTGCAGTGGGACACATCATCAAAACATTATAAAAATGTACATTGTATAACCATTATTAGTAACGAATAATATGGTACAATTAACTCATGAAAATACTTCTAACAAAAGGTAGAAATAAAATATGTTTATCATCAATAAATATTTAAAGTTTGCCACATTTATATATCATTATTTTCAAAAGCAATTTTGAATTGCAGAATTGGAATTTATAGATATTAAAATATACAATAACCAGTATTTGCAAATAGATAATGCATGATGCATTTGTTCTTATTTATGGGTTTCAGTGCATCGTTTGCCAAATTAAACTGGCTGAAGGGCCCCCCCAATAACTGATCCTTACCCTCACGGATTTAGGACATAACATTTAAATGTTAACGAATAACAGTACCAAAATCTAGTTTCTTCAAGGTTGCTCAATTAAATTACAGACAAAAACAACCAAGAAGATTTAGAAATTAATTCACAAACTAAAGGTTAATATAATGACATTTAAAAGCAGTATTAAAACCAAAGCAAGAAAACCTCAAGTCCCCTATATATTATAACTCACGTTGAATTCCCAAAAGCGTCGAGAGGTGATCTGTAATCATCGTTTTCAAGTCTTCTACCGTCTAGAGCTCGCTTTTCCTTTCCTCCACCTTTCTCCACAATTGGTTGGCTAGATAATCTTTCGTTTTCAAGTAAATGTTTATTACTATCCTTCTTTTCTACATTGAATTCAATTTTATTGTTGTTATTACTTTTATCGACTGACATTTTAACAACTTTTTTATTACTTGTAACATCTAGTTGTATTGATAATATTGGAGGTGGTTTCACTGGCAGTTCTTCACTGACCACTCCAGCAAGGTTATTGTCTAATCGATGTTCAGGTTCACTAGTTAGATTGCCCTCTTTAACAGGGTTATGTACTATACGATTATTAGGGTCTTCTATAATCGGAATATTCTCTTTTACAAGTTTGTTTGCTATTGGATTTTTAGGATCTTCTATAGCCAAATTATTTTCTTTAACGACTTTTACTATTCTGTTTATTACTAGTGGTGTTTTGTGTTCCTCTTTTGCTGGATTATTCTCTTTTTGTAATCTTGGATTCGTTTTATTGAAGCCATTGATTTTGGAATGTGCAGAAGTCGTTGAGCTGTAAAATAAAGTTTTAAAAGAAGAAGCAACCGATTGTATTACACAAAGAAATAAATAATGTTAACAATTCCAAACGAAATAACTATTGATAGACAAAACAAATAAATAAACTCAAGAAGGAAAATGATTAAGACACCCATGTCGTGGTTGAATTAAGGAAATCAACAAAAATACCTTTTCAATAACATTTGATGATGTAACCTTATTTTTGTCAAACAGTTTTGAACAGATCTAGTCTGTTTCTTATTCAATGTAATGGCAGTCTTGATATTTCGAAGTTCTGTGGCAACAATTTTATATTTTTGGGATAATTTTATCCCTTCTTCTTTCAACCTTAACATCTTGGCAGATTCTTCAGCAATATTTTTTCTGTAAAATAATTATGGTGTTGCAAGTGCTTGAAAGAAAAATGATGTATAAAATAAAAGTTAAAGTAACAAAATATACCTTGATGTTTTAATTTTTTCTTCCAAACTATTGATAGCAGACAGTTGTGAAGAATCTACAGTAACATTTCGTGGCTTTAACATGTCTTTCAGTGGTGGGGAAACTTTGTTACTTAAATTAAATGTAGTTTGCCTGGCTTGTTTGATTTTTTCTAGTTCCGCCATTCTTTTCACTAGGTTTTTGTACTCAATTTGCTCTGATTTTGGCAAATGTTTTACAGCCTAAAATAAATATCAACCTTAAAATGTCTGAAAAAATAACAAATAGGACAAAACGAAAGATATTTTTTGAGAATGAATTCTGCAGACCTTAGCAACAAACTTTTCATTTTTCTTTGGTGTGTCAGGCTGCTGAACTACATCAGGGAGCGTTGACTTTTCTACTTCCATTCTAGTACTCTTCAAAAAATATTCTAATTTCTGCTGGAAATCAAACTGCTCTGACAATTTCAAATGCATTTTAGTTAGATTCGTAGTTGCTTCATGTTCTCCTTCGGAATCAGAATCGCCGACGGTAATAATCAATCTCTTTTCTTCTGGTACTACAACAGGTACAACTGGTTTTCCTGGTGCAGGAGGTGGCTTTGAAGAAACAGTTCTAGTAACTTTTAAGTCCTCCATAGAATCAACTATTTTGGGGTCAACTAAATTAGGTAAATTCTTGCTTAGAGAAGTTAACAGTTTAGCTCGTAACAAATCTTCATCATCCTCTAGTTCATCTACATCAGGAACTTTAGTTGCAGGAATATCTTCTTCTACAGCTTTAGTTAATTCTAGTATACTTTGCTCATTTATGGTATCAGTCTTGGCACTAACATCTGGATTTTCTTTACTTTTCTCTTCAGCTTCTGATCCAATATCCATATCAACTGATTCTATATCAGTATTATTATCTGACTTGAGTAGTTCGTCTTCATCTAGAAAGTTGGATGATTGGGAAAACTTCTTCTTTAATTTTTGCTTCTGTTTTCTTTCAATGGCTTTTTTAAGTAATGCCGATTTAAGACAAATTAATCTCAACTCTGCAGTATCACTATCTTCATCTTCAGACAGTATTTTGTGCTCAGTTTGGATATCATTTGGAACTGGGTTGGCTTTGGTAGTTTTCGTTTTAAGAGCATGTTGCCTAAGCAGTTCTAGATCTTCATCAGAGTCTTTATCAGAAATGTTTTCATTGCCAGAATCTTTTTTTACGTTTTCATCGTTCATAATATCTTTACTTACTGAGTCAACAGTATCCTGCTGTAGATCCATTGGCACAGTTTTACTGTCTTCATCAGTACATAAGTCTATTAATTCACATGATTGTAAATTTTTTGGTGAGCTGATTTGAGCTTCATCATTAAATATCTTGTGATCATCAGCCGTCAGAGAAGAAATAAACGACAATCTTGATTGTTCTAACAAATTGTCAATTTCATCATTTAATTTATTATCCGACAAGAAGACTTTTGTTGGTTCTGGGGTTACTCCACAAAGCATTTTCTGAAGCCTCTCACTTAAAGATGTTTTATCATTTTTAAATGTATTTTTATTCAGTACAACCGCATCAGCCAATTTCCTTCGTCTATTTCTGTATTCATCTTCTGATTCATCACTAGATTCACTTATAATCTTCACAGCTAATTTTTTTTTGGTGTAGGGATTTTTTTTCTTGTCGTATGGTCTAGTTAGAGGTAGATTCTTTGTTTTTAAGGGATGGACAATTGGCTCCAACTTTTTTCTTTTTTGTCTGTGATGTGTCTTCTGACGTTTCTGAACTTTTGGTCTGTGTGGTGCATGGGAACTATAATCGTCTAATTCAGTCGCCGAAATTTCCGATAAGTCACACAGAAATGTATCCTCCTTTTTATGTTTTGAACCTAAAATTTATAGAATGCACACCTTGTGCCTACAAATAAAACTTGATCACTTATGCTAAATTAATAATCCAAACAGTTTCTTACCATGGTTTTTCCCTTTGGGTGTAGTATGTACGAAATAAAAATTAATAGATACATTTCAAACTCCAATTTGACAGCACATTATACCTACTATTGGAGTTTAAATACTAATCTAATAAGTTAAATATTTAATTCTAAATTAGGTAACAAAGACCAGTTTTTTTGAGGTACTACCGAGTTCACAGACAGTCAAGAAGTGTAAGGGACTTCGGTAGTACATACTTCAAACTGGAGTTTATTTATTTTTTGGTGCTGTATATTTTGTATTTATCTAGTATACAATATTGTTGCTGTACCAGACAAGTTCCATATGATTTTTGTTAGGTTTTGGGAAAAGACATGTTTTTGAATTTACAAATGGAAACATTGCTAAATTATGAATGCTTAGGGTGTTAGTTGATCTTGTTTGTAGTTCAAAGATTTTATCAACACATCGAAAAATTAGGGTAAAGTTAAGAAATCACGGGCACGTCACGACAGTGGCGATAAGTCCCCTTTTTGAGGAGTGGCTGAAGAGGCGCCACGGCGCCCTTACCTTCCGTCTGACGCAGGTACTCACCGGACACGGTTGTTTCGGGAGATACCTGCACCGAATCGGCCGGAAGGAAACGACCAGATGGTTCCACTGCGAGGATCGGCCGAAGGACACGGTGAAGCACACCATAGAGCACCTCCTTCTGCGAAGCATTGTTGCTAACAAAGGAGGTGGCGGAAAGTGAGAGCAAGAGAACCTGTCATCCCAGCCGCCGCGGGCGACGCTTCAGGCGTCGGGGGCTACGTGTTGGCTTCCCGTCCACAGTAGACGCGATCCGGTGGACGGTGAGTAATGGGCTTGCTCACCGTCCGTACGTCCGTCCTATAACGATGATAGGCCGTGTCGACGGCGCGTGCGTGTTTTTCGCGCGCAAAACACAAACAGATGTCAGCAATATTGCAGGGGCCTGCCAGGGCTGCAGGTTGTTTGAAAGACATACTGCGGCTCCGGATACAAAGTGCTAAGAAGGAACATAGAAGTTGTTTCGGGAGATACCTGCACCGAATCGGCCGGAAGGAAACGACCAGATGGTTCCACTGCGAGGATCGGCCGGAGGACACGGTGAAGCACACCATAGAGCACCTCCTTCTGCGAAGCATTGTTGCTAACAAAGGAGGTGGCGGAAAGTGAGAGCAAGAGAACCTGTCATCCCAGCCGCCGCGGGCGACGCTTCAGGCGTCGGGGGCTACGTGTTGGCTTCCCGTCCACAGTAGACGCGATCCGGTGGACGGTGAGTAACGAGCTTGCTCACCGTCCGTACGTCCGTCCTATAACGATGATAGGCCGTGTCGACGGCGCGTGCGTGTTTTTCGCGCGCAAAACACAAACAGATGTCAGCAATATTTGGTTGGTTGTTTGAAAGACATACTGCGGCTCCGGATACAAAGTGCTAAGAAGGAACATAGAAGTCTGACATTCCCTTCCGCTCTGCCCAAAACGGGAGGAATCATTCGATGATTTCCCAACATCCAAAACAAAAACGGTGTAGAAATCACTTCCCGGAATTCAGGGGTGGTGGCTTGATGCAGGTTCAGTATTTTTTTTTCTTTTTTTAATCTTTATTTGAGGTTACGCTTTTGAAAGTTTTTGACATTTTAAAACTGATTAAGAAAGAGAAAAAATAAACAAAACTTCATAAATGCACATATGGAACTTGGTAGGCACAGCGATAATATTATGTTTTAAGCATGATTTTGTCCACTATTATTTTAAGTATTTACACAAGTGATTGGAGACACTTTATTGGAGTATTTGATAGGAGACAATTGAACATAGTGTACAAGACATCCAATTTAAAAAAAACGAAAATGAAACCAAGTATACAGATTGCAAAAAAACACTTATACAGCAAATAAACCACATTAATTCAATTCAAGGTTAAATTTATATCTACTGATTTTGTTTTAACAATGTTATCAGCATAACCTGATAAGAAATGGTTAATTATTTAACTTTATTTTTTCATTACTTTATACTATTTTAGTTGAAATACCAATTTTACCACTTTTTCCTATGGCTTTATGAATGACATTATGATTCAATAAATGGTTCGGAATTTATAAGAATGTCATACCTTTGCATGATGTTAAAAGCTCAGTGTTATTCATACTTAGTAAGTGCATAGCAATTTATTATAATTGCCCTAAGTCCACATAAGGTGCTTATGCATTTAAATTGTCTGCATGTTTATGACAATAGGATGTTAGCCTATAAACTGGGTCAAAGGTTAACAGTAACACAAGGTCATAGAGATCAAAATGGAGCTTAGCATATGGGTACATTTTGGTGACACTGTGATTTCACAGATTTCCTAGTCTTACCTGGCCCCACAGAAGAACGTTTGGCTTTCTTACGCTCAAGGACATTGTTGTAGTTCTCTAACACTTGAAGTCTCTGACGCAACAGGAACTCCTCCTCTGACGATATATCAGAAAGATCGTCCACTATTTCTCCTTCTTCCATTTCCGAGTCCGCATTTTGCGGTGGAATATTCTCAACTAAATCCATCATCATTTGACTTGACATCACTTGACAGTCTTCTGGAGAAAAGGAAAGTTCTTACTTTTGATAGGTGTTGATGACTTTGATGTTAGGATCAAAGGAAGCAAAGAGATAAATATTATAATTAAATGGAACACTTACAGTTGTTTAGTTTATCATTATGGCACGGTCTTTAATGTAAAACAAAAAATATTTTTCAGCCTTTTTGTTCGTTTCCTGCAGCCAGCAGCAGTCTCTCTTTTTAACTGTCACAGATTATATATCTGTGAAGTGTGAACTCTAGCAAACAGTTTTTTAGCTAAGAACACTCAGATTTGACACTTTATTGCAGATTGAGTCTAAGTCTTTTAAGTAATTTCGTCATTTCATTTTACATAAAGTCTTTTTGAAAATAATTTTATAATTTGTTACGTTTTCAATTCATCAAGGATACATTTAAAACTGTGTGTGAAGGGACACATTAAAGTATGAACGACAGCCTAATGAACAGACGACAGCACAGCAAGCTTCTACACTTTGCAGCTTGCTTTAATTGGTCGCGCGGGTCGCCCACGTAAAATGAACGTTGGAGGCTTGGAGGTCAAGCGATTTATCGGTCTGTTTGGGGAGTACCAGAAAAAATGCGATGCATTTTTGGCGATACGCTATTGGTTCGTCGTTCTCAAAATACTATCGCACAAAAATTTTACCAAATGGTTTTACATAACAATAATGTTATGTAAAGTATCAAGTATCATGTAAGAAAAATGATTTATGACGTAAATTGTTTTTTGAAGAGAGAGGCTGATAATAATATTATTGATTATTTAAAACAATCCATCGAACGGGCGGGCGGGGCGCAGAGGCAACAAAATGTTGCGAGTCTACAGTAAGAATTAGAATTGTGTTTTTAATTAAACACATTTACAACACACAAAACGCGATACAATTCCATTTAATGATATTTTATTTAATACATTATTCGATGTCAACCCAATGCAATATAGTTCGAAAATAAAACAATAGGCGTAGTTTTGTGCGCGAGTATACCCATGCGCTTTTCCCTCATCGTTATTTTTATGTGGCGACAACCTATAGGTACCATTCATTTTATACATATTAGTCTATGGCTTCTACAATCTGATAGTTTTTTGTTTTTGAGATTGATTTGCAACTTTATTTGGAAGCGTTAAGTTAAAAGTGGACTGCAAAAAAGCACAGTTTCGGGTAGCTTGTACTAGCGCGGTTCGTAGTTCGTACTTTGGCAATTTTCGTTTAATTTTCGCATGAGCGACCGATCGCGGTAGACCTAATAAAAATAAGGGCACACCTACATTCGGGCTGCAAAAAATGGAACACACGGACATTTTAATCTCAAACATTTTATTATATTTTAATGACTTTGACATTATTTGTTGTTTGTTTTAATTAGGTATGGGCCAAAGCTACAATTTGAGCATTTTCACTTTTTTGTGTTAAATGCTTCCTTTCAATACAGTTGACAACATGGACTAAAAATAAGATATTTATGCCTGGAAATGCTATTTTTGGCTGAAGTAAAAGGGCGTCACAAAATTTCAAACGTTTAAAGGCCAAACGCAAAACGGTTTTTTAGAGACTTGTACGCGGGGTGATTCTGCGTTTTTGGTTTACTTACTACTTACTCACAACGGCTAATCTACGTCTAGTTAAGCACTTCTAACGATGTAACGCTGAGATAATAACCATTTTTTATTACATGAAACTTACTATATAGTTCTAGGTTTAGAAAAAGTCTAAAAGTCAATTTAACAATGGCTTCTTGCCAATTTGAGCACTTTTACTATCGCCCAAGATTTCGTAAACACCTCAATCTCCTGTCCGTTCAAACTCGTCCCCACTCAAACGCCCCGGCCGCTCCAGCGACAGAATCATCAAAATTTCACCCCCACAACTGTAACTCAAATGGGGGTCCTTAACTTAACATGGCGTGCAACTAAGGTTGAATATTGCTCTAACCCAAAAATACATATTGCTAACGTTAGAAAGTGGTTATGGCACTAACATATAAATCACACTGCCTCAAAACCAAACGTAAGAGATCGGGACCCATTATAACCTGCTCTGTCGGCTAGTTTCTACTAACTGGGCATTTGGCAAATCCCAATATATTTCTGCTGGTCAATTTACGTGTCGGCACGTCCGGCCCTCAAAGGTCGAAGGTAGTAAGTACGCTCCATGCAAACTATTCCAGCAAAGTCACCATAGCTACACACACCTGCTCTCGACTGCGTTATACCCCACGAGTATTTACCTCCGGGACATGATAATTATGTAGTGGCCTGTTTGGAGAGCAGGCTGCTGGTGAGATGTCCAACAGTGAACCAGTGGTACACATTGAACCACCCTTCTTACTTTGTAAACGCGACGTTGCCAAACCGTGCCGTGGACACGAAAGTATTCAGTTTTTACCGCGCCGCCCGCTCCCCAGTCGCGAGCGAGCTAGCGCCGAAAACGCCCGCGTGGTGAACCGCATTGTAATTTTCGCCGACAAAACAAAATAAAACGTAAGTACTATTTTTTGTTATTGTGTCTGTTATGCATAGTTTTTCTGTGTGACATTTATTATACTTATTATAGTGTATAATGGGGTATCGTATAAAACTGAATTAACTACGGTAACTCTTTTCTTTTGTTTTTAACATAACCTTAAATGATGAATGGTGGGTGTAGTACACAATGAACCACGAACGTAGTTTGAACAGTGAACCGGTTCACTGTGTACCACCTCTATATTGCTACGTTATGTGGGTAGGTTTTGAATTTTATACATAATTTATATTGAGTTGAAACATTAAATTGTATTTATTATAATGCTATTGTTTCAGCATGGGGCTAATTAAAACAGCGCGAAGGAAAATTGGAGG
Organism: Diarsia rubi; assembly: GCA_932274075.1. Taxonomy (NCBI): domain Eukaryota; kingdom Metazoa; phylum Arthropoda; class Insecta; order Lepidoptera; family Noctuidae; genus Diarsia; species Diarsia rubi. Next base: position 15,313,682 of record OW026419.1, on the reverse strand, counting down.
TCATACGAAAGAACAAATGTTGCAGGCTATCATGCTTGTAAAAAATGGACAATCCATTCGTAAAACAGCAAAAGAATGCGGATTACCCTACCCAACTGTAAGGAGATATGTAGAAAAATTTCAGAGCGATGAAACTACGAATTTAGTACCGAATTATGCAGTAAATGCTATTTTTACACCTAACCAGGAAAAAGAATTAAAAGAATACATTATAGATTGTTCGCTAAAATTTTATGGGCTTACTGCTAAAGATACTCGACGATTAGCTTACCAAATGGCACGTATTAACAACATAAAAGTTTCTTCTTCATGGAAAGAGAAACATATTGCTGGAAAGGAGTGGTTAAGGTCATTCAAAAAAAAACACACGGAGTTAAGTCTGAAGAAACCTGAAGCGTGCAGCTTGGCTCGAGCCTCGGCATTCAACAAATATAATGTTAATACATTTTTTTAAAACTTAAGAGAAGCTATGCAACGGTCTCCTAACTTCGGTAACGGAACACGCGTCTATAATTTGGATGAAACCTCAACCACGACGGTACAACGCCCACAAAAAGTCCTAGCTCTTAAGGGGAGTAACGTATCCAAAGTTACGAGTGGAGAGCGAGGTGTTTTAGTAACCACTTGCTGCATTGTTTCCGCCACCGGTCATGCTTTGCCCCCAGCAATGGTCTTTCCAAGAAAGAATTTTAAATCGCATATGCTCCATGGCGCTCCGCCTGGGACTCTTGGCTTGGCTGCTTCATCTGGATGGATGAATGCAGACATCTTCGTTGATGTTATGAAACACTTTATACAACATACTTCCGCCTCAAAAGAAAATCCAGCTCTTTTAATTCTTGACAACCACGAAAGTCATTTGTCATTAGAAGCATTGAACATTTCTAAAGCTGCTGGTGTTACAGTGATGACACTACCTCCTCATACTACCGCAAGACTACAACCATTAGATGTGGGATTAAATGGTCCATTTAAAACATTTTATAATTCTGCCGTCGATTCGTGGCTACTCCGGAACCCCGGGCAGGCTCTCACTCTCTACCATGTAGCTCAATGCACAGGCGAGGCCTACTTAAAAGCCATGACTCCAATAAATATCACCAACGCATTTAGGAAATGTGGAATCTATCCATACGACCAATCAGTTTTTGCAGAAGAGGATTTTCTACCAAGCACTGTGACGGATAGACCCGAATCAGGAAGAGATGAAACAGATACAGAATGTGAAATTAATGAAAATCGTTCACCTCCTAAGACCCCCTCTCCTTCAATTTTACCATCACGAGAAATCTATAATGATCTGGCATCCCATTCCAATGAAAATGATCAGCAAGCTTCCACTTCGAGAGCAGTGGAAAGTTTTGTTTCCCCAAAAATGTTTAGGCTGCCATTGAAAGCCGGTCCAAGAAAGACTACCAAAAGAAGCAGACCCTTAGGCCGGAGTATGATAGCCACCGACACTCCTGAGAAAGATTTAATAGCATCGCGAAAAAAAAAAGTTGAGGTAAAAGCAAAGAAAGTAAAAAGTAATTTATTTAAAGAAAAGAAGGCAAAGATAAAAGAAAGTCAAATTATTGATGAAGATTCTAATTCCGAAGGCAATTTCTATGCTAGTGGTTCTTCATCTGGTGGAGAAAATTTCGTCAGTGACAGTGAAGACGATGAAGTTATTTTATCTGAAGACTTTCCACCACTGTGTCGAAAACCCAAAGCGGATAATTTTGTAATTATATTGATTGAATCAGAGAAAAAAAAGATAAAATGCTACTATGTTGCGAAGATTCTTGATGATTCTCCTGAAGCTGAATATGACTACTGCGTGTTGTATTTAAAATTAAAATCCAAATTTTATCACACATTTTGTGAACCTCTATAGCCAGATATTGCAATGGTAACAAAAAACGATATAAAATATATATTACCGAACCCCAAGGTAGTCGGCAGCAGTCGCCGAACAGCAACATTCAAATTTTCAGTTAACTTATCTCTTTTGAACTTCCCTTTTTGATTTTTAGATGCTTTTTCTTTTGAACTTTTCTTTTTTGTATTTTGATATAAATTTGTCTTTCGTAAGAACAACAATTGTACCTAATTATTAAGACTGATAATTACTAAGTTGACTGAACAATTGATCTCTGTGAGCCAAAGATATATGTTAAATTCTATAAAACAATAAATATTTTAAACACATTGTTAAAACCATTTAGGTTTAATAAAGTTGATTATTTGATAACATATACAAGACGTTTTATTTCTTTTCCTTTAGTTTTGTAGCATAAATAGTAATAATTTACTGTAAAATAAATAAGATGGTTCACTGTGTACATATTGGTTCACTGTTGACCTAGCCACCGGTTCAGTGTGTCCCACGAGGTGGACTCAGTGAGCCATTTCCCATCTTTTAAAAATACTTAAATATATCCTATTCTGTTACGTTTGGGTCTAAAATTAATATGCAAAATTAAAGTTAGATATATGAGAAGTACTTTAGGAAAAAAAAATCTTCATTATGTTTAGAAACAGCTGAGCTTTGAATGTGCAACTTTTTCATGGTTCACTGTTGGACATCTCACCCTAAACACTACCAACCAAGTTTTCTTCAACGTAATATGTTGAGACATATACAATAAAAACTGATTGATTGAGTCCAATACGATCTAGAAAGGTGTTTAACATGGATTATTGATCATTTGATTGCCTTTTGATCACAAAAACAAGTAAAATTCTTTAGAAATAAAAATAAAGAAGACAAATGATTTTATTTTGTGGCCTAACTGAGGGTTGCAGATACTACGCCGCCAAGTAAGATAACGTATAAAACCAATGTGATTCTTTTCACTAAAACCTTAATATTATTATTGTTGGTTCAGGTTTTTTTATTTACTTTAAGCAAATATTTTTTCAACATTATAAAATACTCAAAAAAGTTAAAATTCAAGTTTTCCGAAAATGGTCTTAAAGGCCAAAGTGTCACTTTAGACGATTCATTACTATAAATGATCCAAAGGGACGCTTTGGTTCTTTTTTACTGTATAAATAAAATGTAAAAAGTCACGTATAAAAATGGGCATATCTGCTTATATTAAAAAAAAAAAAACATAAACACAAAAAATTATGTAGCTAGAATAACGAACATACGTGTCATATTTAAATCAAATCAGATCAAATAATTTATTCGCTATGAGTAAAAAGATAGTACAACTATGTACTATCTTTTTACTCATATTAAGCATTACATATACTACAGTAAAGATCCTCATATTAACCATTTCTGGTATGCAAAACTTAAAACTACAGAGGTAGGTAAGTAAGTACACATTAGATTTTGGACTACATCCTAACTTAACTTGTTATTATTGCACTGATAAGAACATAGTAAGGCGCTCACTACACACTAATTTTCTATTCTTATAACTAAGGTATTCCTGGGTCGTGTAGAAACATTTATTGACTAACCAGGCGTACAATTTTTACCGGAATAATGGAATAGATCTAAGTTCTTTCAGTTCATTAGGCAATTTGATAAATAATTTAATTGACATCGGGTAACAAGCTTACTATGCAAAGTTTCGCTTACATCAGTTGAAGCATGGAGAAAACTGAGAGCCCGTATTGAAATGTTGTCAATTTGCACATTGGCCCTTATTCATAAGACCCATCGATACAATATATTATGTACCTACCTACTGACAAGGCAAGATGTTATTTTCGATCTCGATTCACTCGCTCTTGCAGCCTACTTTTCTCTTGGACTTTGAAAAATTTCAAAAATGTAGAGCGATGGCTACCGGCGCCGATCTGCTGCTAGCATTTGTCTGAACCGGTTGAAGCAGGTAGTCGGCACAGGCAGTAATAATAATAAATAATAACCAATGTGGGTGGTATTGGACCACACACTATCCTAAGGGTGCCTTTAGTCTAAATTAGTCCTTTTTAAGGCGCCACTAACGCGAATCTAGCGCCACCCACATCATATTTCTTCACAATTCACAGCAAATTTGAAAAATCCAAAACACTATCATGCTAGTAAATAACTAGTATTTTTAAAATCACTTTTCATGATTCTAGACTTGATAAATTAAGAGAATTACTGATTAAAGATAAAAGTAGTCACTTTTGGCGGTAATAAGTAATAATTACTTATTACCGCCAAAAGTGACCACGGACGGCTCCCAATGTTTAAAATAGGAATTTGATAAAACAAAAAACACATACCCAATATTTTTCGATAATCTAACAGACGGACTAATAAGATTTTTTTGGTGAAATGCGTATGTCATGTATTGGTTGTATTCTACTCTTTGACTGTTCTACTCATGATTAGTTTGTGATTCTACTCTTTGGTCAGTGTTTGACTGTTTGACAATTTTGACATGCAAGGCTGAAGGCTCCGCCCCCAAATGGTATATTGATTTTTGAAGAGACTAATTTCAAAACAAGACATTGCCATTTTGTACTACTACTAAATAATTGAAAACTGAGACTAATAAGTCTTTTTATTATTCATATAATACCTCTGTGTTGTCACTGAATAGTTGAATAATGTTTCAAGAAAACGAGGATGATTGTAAATTCGCTGCTTGCACATATTTTGCGAAGAATCACCCTGGCGAATTGTGTGGAAGCAATGGTCTACCGCTGACACCGAGTTCTATTACAATATTGGGGCGGGCTCAGAGACTCTTGACGATAGAACATCCCAACCTTTGCACATATCTCGATGTAATTCGAGGCAAACATGGTAAGCACTTGTTTCCTCACGATTATTCAACTAATTGTTCACAAAATCAATATTCTAAAATATTATTTTTCTATGCAAAAGTCGCTGATGAAATCTTTGTGAAATTCTTGTACTATCGGCAGAAAGAATCATAGTAGTAGCAGAAGTCATAGGCAAATCACTAAAGGAATGCAAATCAAAGTTTTCCCATGAAGAAGCAGCTAATATTGCGAAGCAAGTGGCCATCAGCTTAAAGTTCTTACATGACCAAGACATCATACACAGAACTTTGTCTGATGATAATATACTGATAGATAATGATGGAAGAGTCAAGCTGTTCAACTACGGATTGTATTATATGACCGATAGAGGCAAAGAAGTATCTTTTCCTTTGGGGTAAGTTTAGAAATTGATATGTTGTAGAAAACACCCTACATAAAACTTAGTAAACTATTTATATAATTATAACATTTAGTTTGGTTAATAATTGAATCGAAATTTTGCTATTCTTACCTTTCTAGGAAACAACTGATTTCTTTTTAAATAACCAATGCTTAAAATTATGTGTATTGTGGTTCTGAACAAGTGGTAATTGCTGTAATTGTTTGTGCGTAAACTATGTTTACAAACAGGTAATGCTAGAAGTCAACTTGGTTTAACAGGGTTGCTCAAGAATTTTGGTTAATAATCACTAAAATTAAATCTGGAGCTCTAGCTCATTACCTATCATAGAGGGTGACCTGTGTTTCAGCATTCATAATAACATTATAGGCTGATTATTTTCATACTACAGTGTCCATTTCCCTTGCTTCCCAGCCTACCAAGATACCTAAGTCCAGAAACAATCCTGAACGGTGGAGGTCCTGCATCAGACGTGTGGAGCTTTGGCATCATACTCCTAGAGCTGTGCATTGGTAAACTATGGAACACCCTGAAGCCTGGACCTATTCTTAGGAGGATACTTACCCTGGTGCATGCTAACAACCCTGCAGAGAGGATAGCTAGGGAACATGACTGCTATGAACACTATAAAGTAGGTAATTTGCAAAAAATCTACTTAATCTGACTCCTAATTATTTATCTCAAGAAAATAATGAGAATGATGACTTTTTGCAAATAAAATAAATAATAATAAGCAACAAGTTATAGAATTGAGGAAAAATTTTGCATTATTTACCTGACAATTTATTATTTATTTAAATCAACAATGATAGATCAACTGAAAGATACTGTGTTAAGTGTCAATTGGCCAAACACTGAAACGCCACTCAAATATAAGTAACCCTCAAATCTAATGCTGTCTCAGTCGCTCTATGCTGAAGTAACAGAGACAGAACAAAATTTAAGGGCAACTTAAAATTGAGTAGCGTTTCAGTATTCGGCTGAATGATCTTTTACTGTTTGATTGCCATTTTATAGATCTCACTGTCATGTTAGGTTAGGTTAGTTAGTTACTTCGTAATTTACTTTATTCTGTTCTACTGCTGGGAAAAAGCTTGAAGGTGTGAAAGTTGATGAAATGATGACTGGTAGAGGAGTTAGGAAGAAAAAGAGATGCAGCTAGCGCCACCCCAATCTGGCTGTCAGACAGATTTCCAAAAAATACAAACACATGTTTTATATTTTTTTTACATAAACAAACAATGAAGACGATACAGTGCTTTGAAAACTCTTGTGACGTCATATTCTAAGACATTAGTATAACATTTTTTACCGGTCAGTGACGTCACAAACCCCCACTAAAATCTTTGACGCGTTTTATCTTCGTCAATTTTTATTGATTTGATAACACAAAAAATACGTATCCAATATTTGTCGATAATCTAACAGACGGACAAATTAGAATCATATTTTTAGTCAGTAAACATCCCTATTAAATTGTTAAAAGGCAGGAGAATGATGATCTGTGAAATGGTCTACATATAATATTCTATACATTTTTCTATCTTTTGCCTTTTCTGGCAAAGTTGCTATGATCAACCTAACCCTGGCTTTTTTGCGCCATGCCCAACTAAGTATTTGTTTGGTTTTTAAATATGTGTCTCTTTATGGCTTTTCTCTTTCCAGGTAGTACCAGAAAATTTAAGAACAATTATAGAGAAATGTCTAAAAATTTATCCTAGTGAAAGAGCAACGTTTACAGAATTAGTTGAAGATCTGTCAGAGATGGACTCAAAGGAGTTGGTTGAAGTTAAAACTCCTCGCGGTTTGATGGGCTGTAAGCTGCAATACCTTTACCATTGGTGGCAACTAGCTGGCGGAGATATTCAAGCGGAATTGAAGAAAAATTACCTTGTGAAAAATAGTCCTCCCATTTTGTCTATGCCTATGTAAGTATCAAGCGGTTTTTGGACTTATGCAGTAAAGAAATATGTTAAAAATTACTCTACAAAGGTCTGATAAACTCTTATTTACGGTTTCTCTGGTAAGCTCCATTGCGTATGCGCGCTCGAGGATAGTTTTTTCTGTGCTAGTGTTTTTGAAAGATATCAGATTGCAGTAATCACCCCAAACAAATCGTGCGTTTTAATGAAATTTGTCGATAGTCCAGATGGTTTGAAGTTTTTTTTAAATTAAATTGTGTAATAGGGTATTTCACCAAAAAAATGTAATTAGTCCGTCTAGTCCGTTAGATTATCCAAAAATATTGGATACGTGTTATTTGTTTTATCAAATTACTTAATCAAAATTCACGAAAATAAAACGTGTCAAAGATCATGAGTGAGGGGGCATTTGACGTCACTTTGTGAGTACAAAAGTACTAACCTTGTGACGTCACACGACTTGACACGACTTTTCGAAGCACTGTATCGTCTTCATCTTTAGTTTACGTGAAAAAATAAGTGAAATACCCTATTCTTTGGATTTACACAATCTAATCCCTCTATCCTCATTCTATCATCCGACGTCCAGAGATACGGCAAACCATCACTCCTTTATGGTAGAAGCCCACGCAGCCGAACAAAACACTATGCTCCCACATTTATTGTGCGAATGGCAAGTCAGTGAATTCACTGCCGGCTTCTTTGTTTCGCGATCACTATAATCTGGATCCTTCATTCAGATCACATAAGAATGAAGCAGTTCTTCTAGACAAGCGTGCTCAAACGTAGAAATCGCTTTACATCAGCCGAGTTGCAGCCAAATGCAAGCATTAATATAAAAATAACAAATAACCATATGAATTGATTTCAGAGCAATACTCCTTGATGGCTGCACAATAGGAGGTAAAGTCGGCGCACTATTCGATCGCCGTCTCGCCAAATACAGTCTAGATCTACTAAAGTCCCGGCTAAGCCACGTACCACCGCACGACTACTACCCATTGATGCACGAACGGAGAAAAGACTATGATGCTGTGGCACTCCCCAAGATAATCCGGGAGAGGGATACGGAGTACCAGTTCTATAGGTTGATTTGGTTCCAGAGGCTTCTGCATGTGAGTATTTATTATTTACTAGCGAAGGTCACGCGGTTTCACCCGCGTAGTTCCCGTTCCCGTGGGAATACAGAGATAAAAAGTATCCTATGTCACCCCGGGATAGTGTAGCTTCCAAACGGAGAAATAAATTTTCAAATTGGTCCAGTAGTTTTTAAGTTTATTCATTACAAATATACACACACACAAAAATACAAATCTTTCATCTTTATAATATTAGTGTAGATTATAAGCCTATAATGTCCGACTGCAGGGCAAAGGCATGCAAGTATAAATACAACACACAGTCTAAATATTAGGAGAATTTGGCAACAAATTGGAACCCACTTCAGCATTGTTGTCAACTAGTTTTATGTTGGGGTTAAAAGAAAGTCACCATCATCTGACTAGCATTGTCTCAACCATGTTGGGGTTGACTTCCAGTCTAACTTGATACAGCTGAATAACAGTATTTACATGGAGCGACTGCCTGTCTGACTTCCGTAAGCTAGTTACTGGAAAATACGATACCTCTTGGTAACACTGGATACCCAACTTTTCGTCCACTGACTGCCTGTAACGAGATAAATGACATGCGGGATCAACAGCTTGACGTGAGTTTCGACGCACGGAGGAAACTCGATATTTAATGGATTGTCACCCATCCATAGACTGACTTTGTCACGCACCGCAATACCTTAAAGATAACTCGTCCGACTGTTAATTATTATCAGTGCTCGTGAGTACATAATTTAATCTATTTTTAATTGTTTTCGCCTCTGAAGGGGATTGCCTATCTTAAAACAGCAGTTATAAGATAAGATTATATAAATGACATAACAATTAAGTTATTTTTTACAATGAAAACCGATTTCTCCAGTACATGTGTACCAATATCTAAGTCAAGCGTAAGAGAACTATGTGATGCAGCTGTTATAAACCCACAGTCTAATTGAAATGGTGCCTAAGAAATACGGATGTGGTCATGTCACTAGTCTTGCACACTCTCCGGTTGACCGGCTCGACATCGTCTCAATGGGGGTAGTTAACAAAAAAATAATCTACCTAATTCGTCGTCCGTCATATAGATTACCAAAAAATATTGGACACGTATTTTTTTCTTTTTTCACGTAAACAAACAATGAAGACGATACAGTGCTTTGAAAACTCGTGTGGCGTCATACTCTAAGACATTAGTATGTATTTTTTTTGCGGTCAGTGACGGCACCAACCCCCACTCAAATCTTTGACGCGTTTTATCTTCGTGAATTTTTATTGATTTGATAAAACAAAAAATACGTAAGTATCCAATATTTTTCGATAATCTAACAGACGGACTAATTCGAATCACATTTTTTAAAGTCAGTAAACATCCCTATTCGCGGGCCTGAGAACGCTGAGTAATGGGCTAGCTTGTCATCCATCCGTCTTATGATGACAGGCCGTGTCGATGGCGCGTTCGTGTTCCACGCACGCCTCAAAGGGGTTTCAGCAAATGGAAGGGCCGATGACTGTCGGGGCTGTGGGACTGTTCGAAAGAGATACTTTGGCCCCGGAACACAAAAGGCTAAGTAGAAACATGGCTGGGTTTTGGTCAGTACAAGAAAAAAGGGCGACACTCTCTCCCGCTCCTCCCAAAGCGGGAGGAGGGGTCATTTGTTTATTTTTCGCCTGAAAAAAAGGCCTGTGGTATAAGGAGTTCGCTACAAAACGCGCCGTGCATGTAGGGTCTCCGGCCAGGGCGTAAAACTTATAGACTAAGTGACAGCTCGCCAGTGGCACCCCCTGAGGTGTGCGGACCTCGTCTTAGGGCGTCACTGGGGAGGGCAGCAAAGGAACTGGCTGGATCATAAAGAGGTTATTTATGTGACGGTCGTGTGTGACGGGTTTTTTTAAAGGATATTTTGGCTCCGTCCACACCACACGCGCTTGTTGTCTAAAATGCCTTATCTCAACATGCACTAAGTCTAAGTCGTGATCTAGTATTAGAATATTTATTTATGTGACTCACCTTGATCAATATCATTGCCTGTCTGGTTCGTTATCCTCAAAGATAAAACATAATGTCTTAAGCCTAGCTATACGATATTTTTTTGTTTTTTGGAAGTTTTAGTTGGGTTATTCCATGAGCTACTTATTATTATCTAAATTGCCACTTCTTTTTAATTATCTTTGGAGAAAGCTTAAGGCTATGTCGATTGTGTGGTCTTTGGGTTTCAGCAGCAGTTACAGATCAACAGACTGTTAGTACCTATTCCAAATACTAAAAATAGGCTTGCCTGAAATTAATTTTTTAACAAATCTATGTTAATCTCGTTTTCGAAGAACTTTCTTGATACATTTCAAGGATATTGTGATTAGTTATCCAAATATAACAAAACATGTATTTTACAATCGGATATTAGATTTACATAAGTAAACTTTACAATTCCGAGGAAGTGGAAGAACTTCCTCGGAATTTGACTAAACTCTTCTATTGCATTTCTCCGCAGGGTTATCCTTACACAGCCCCATACATAAGGGCTGAAGCAGAGGTAGACATACCTCCCCTAGTTCGAGGTGATGTGTGGGCAGCTTTACTGGGAGTGGTCGGGGATATCGAGGAGCAATACGAAAGAATTGATAAAGAGACGCCTACGCCTACTGATAGACAGGTAAGGGTTTTGTATATATTTTTAAGGGTTCTGTACCTCAAATGGAAAAAAGGGAACCCTTATAGGATTACTCGTGTGTCTGACTGTCTGTCCCCACATCCCCCCCCCCCTTATCTCCGAAACTCATCATTCACCTGCCCTTATCCCAATTTATTTGGGGTCGACGTAACATTTGTTCTTCCAAAATTCTCTATTTCTCGTCATGTCAGCAGTTACCTCCTTTCTAGCCATATTATCCTTCACACAGTCCATCAATCGTTTCTTTGGTCTTCCTCTACTCTCCTTATCTCCGAAACTACTAAGAATAAAATTTTAAATAAAATAAAGAAATTAGTTCAACACTTCACTACAGGAAAACCTATAAGAAATATGTGGTGCTAGAATAACATGGAAAATCTTTCAATATTGTTACGTCGGTCATCTAGAATCATCGAGAAACCTCGCTAATAACTGAGAAGTACGCGTGAATTCTAGTAGGTACCTAATTCCATTCTGTAGGTAGTTAGTCCGCCGTCCGTCGTCGCGGTACTTGCATTTTAATTTCGACCGCATGCCTACGGCGTAAAGTAACTTCTTCCTTGTTGGATAATTTATCTTTAAGTTTATTTTTTTGTTAATGTTTTTTCTGGATGCTTTATGGAATAGTAGCGAATTTTCTCGAATATCTTTTGTGTGTTTGGGGTATAAAAGGACCGGGAGAGGACGAAGCGAGTCAGTCTACTTTTAAGCGAGACAACGGAAGGTTCCAAGAGATATCTAGTGCGATAAAGTGTTCAGTAGTGTTTTGCGATTGTTTATAAGTGTTTTGCGAGTAATAAAGTTATTTCGTGAGTTCAATTGGTAGTGCTTTTATTTATCCCATACCCAGCTCGTAACAATTTGGTGTCAGAAGTGGGATAAATAATGCCGATTCTACCCAAGGACGACACGGATAGTATCCGTACTAGGAGTCAGCGACAACAGGGTATGGACCAAAGGCGATTTGGTGACTCTCCGACACAGACACCAGGCGGTGTCCAGCCTACGTCAGAGCCAGTCGCAGGCCCATCCGGAGCTACTCCAGCATTAGCGGCGCCTGACTTGTCTGCCTTAATGGCGCTGCTGCAAGACCAGGCACGTCGTCAGGAGGAACAGGCTCGCCGTCAGGAGGAGCAGGCTCGTCGTCAAGAGGAGCAGGCTCGTCAGTTGCAGGAACAGATGCAACGGGACAAGGAGGAACAGGCTCGCCGTCAGGAGGAGCAGGCGCGTCGTCAAGAAGGAACAGGCCCGGCGCCAAGAGGAACAGATGCTCCTGATAAAGGATCTTCACGCATCAATTGGCAAAGAGCTGAGCGTGATGAAGGAGCAGGTACAGCAGCACGACGATCGAATCTCAAAGGCCGAAATTCAGATTGCTGATGTGAAGAAGGCCTTGAGTGAAATTAAGGTTGGAGATGGGGTTGTGACGTCAGTGATTGCTGCACCTTCGGTGCGCGGGTTTAAAGTGCCGCCATTCGACGGAACATCTTCGTGGTCGGCCTATAAAATCCAATTTGAGGCCGTTATGAAGGCGAATGGGTGGACCAAAGTGCAAGCCATGACAGCGCTAACCTTGGGTCTCCGAGACCAGGCCCTTAACATTCTTGAGGCACTCGGCAAGGATGTGACCTACGAACAGCTGCTGGAGGCTTTGGAGTCTAGATACGGCGACGCGCACCTGGAGCACGTTTTTCGTGCTAAGTTAAGGGATCGCGTTCAACGTAGTGCCGAGAACTTACAACAGTGGGCACTGGAAGTTGAAAAGATAGTTCGGAAAGCATACCGGTCTGCTCCTGCACTCATAGACCTAAACTTGGTACAGGTGTTCATCGACGGAATACGCGACTTGGAAGTGAGAGCCGCTGTAAGACTTGGACATCATGAGACGCTGAAGAACGCCTTAGCACATGCTCTAGAAGTAGAGGCAGTGAGACAGGACCACCGTACGCACCGCGTCAGGGAGGTTGTCGCGTCACCTGTACGCGACCGCCCGCAAAAGTACAGCCCGAAGTGCTACACTTGTGGAGAAAGTGGTCATCTGCGGTCAAACTGTAAAAAGCGACGCTCGACGAGAGATGAACATGATCAATCACAGCAGAGAAAGGCGGCTGAGATGACAGCCCAGCAACAGTGGAGAACTCGCGATAACGAAGACTTACTGGCAAGATCTTGGCGTGAAGACTGTATGCAGAGTTCCAGGCAAGAAACTAAGGGAGTTGTGTCTGTGAGGAGGCTGAGAACAGTGAGAACAGATCTCAGCGACGAATGGAAGGAAACCATACAGCAGGCTCAGCAAAATGACTTGGACATTAAACCGATCTTTGAGTGGATCAAAGCTGGTGCTCCGAAGCCCAAGTGGAGTGATGTGGCTGCGATGAGTTCCATCACTAAAAGTTATTGGGCACAATGGAACAGTTTGGAGATCCAGGATGGAGTCTTGTACCGTAAATGGGAAAACGCTCGAGGAGACAGCTGTCATCTGCAAATGGTTGTGCCTAAAGCTAAGGTACCGGATGTTTTACGGTTGTACCATGATGGATGCTCAGGAGGACATATGGGGGTAAAAAGGACTCTACTGAAGATCAGAGAGCGCTTTTACTGGATCCACTGTCGAGATGATGTGGAGGACTGGTGTCGCAAATGTACCAGCTGTGCGGCTGTGAAGGGACCCCACACACGAAGCAGAGGTGCGTTAAAAGTGTACAACGTTGGAGCCCCCTGGGAGCGGATAGCACTGGACGTTGCGGGACCATTTCCAGAAAGTGACAGCGGAAACAAGTACTTCATGGTTGTCATGGACTACTTCACAAAGTGGCCAGAAGTCTTCGCCATTCCCAACCAAGAAGCTACAACAGTCGCAGATAAATTGGTTCAGGAAGTCTTCTGTCGTTTTGGAGTACCCTTAGAAATTCACAGCGATCAAGGGAGGAATTTTGAATCACAAGTTTTTCAGGAGACTTGTCGATTGATGGGTACACACAAAACCAGAACCACTTCTTACCACCCACAATCTGATGGAATGGTGGAACGATTCAACCAAACGTTGGAGAGATATCTGGCAAAAGTTGTGGAAAGCAGGCAAAAGGATTGGGACAAGCACATACAGCCGTTTCTTCTGTCCTATCGGAGTGCAGTTCACGAAAGTACGACTGTAACTCCAGCCTTCGCGAACTTTGGAAGAGAATTACGATTGCCTGCAGATTTAATCACCGGAACTCCCCCTGATGTCCCACGCAGTGTAACGGATTACGCAAATGACCTGCGTAACAAGTTAAATGATGTGTATGAGCATATCAGACAATCCGGACAACAGATGTCTGAGAAGATGAAGACCCGTTATGATCGGAAGGCAAACAGTAGGGGTTTCGATGAAAGTTCTCTGGTGTGGTTGCATAACCCAGTGCGGAGCAAGGGAAAGTCCCCGAAATTGCAAGCAAAATGGGATGGACCATACCGAGTTGTGACCAGGATCAACGATGTCACCTACCGAATACAGAAGGGTCCGCGAGGTGCGCCTAAGGTTGTGCATGTAGACCGATTGGCGCGATATCATGGGACTAATGATGCTCGGGACGAGCATGTCTAAGGAGGGGGCAGTGTTACGTCGGTCATCTAGAATCATCGAGAAACCTCGCTAATAACTGAGAAGTACGCGTGAATTCTAGTAGGTACCTAATTCCATTCTGTAGGTAGTTAGTCCGCCGTCCGTCGTCGCGGTACTTGCATTTTAATTTCGACCAAATGCCTACGGCGTAAAGTAACTTCTTCCTTGTTGGATAATTTATCTTTAAGTTTATTTTTTTGTTAATGTTTTTTCTGGATGCTTTATGGAATAGTAGCGAATTTTCTCGAATATCTTTTGTGTGTTTGGGGTATAAAAGGACCGGGAGAGGACGAAGCGAGTCAGTCTACTTTTAAGCGAGACAACGGAAGGTTCCAAGAGATATCTAGTGCGATAAAGTGTTCAGTAGTGTTTTGCGATTGTTTATAAGTGTTTTGCGAGTAATAAAGTTATTTCGTGAGTTCAATTGGTAGTGCTTTTATTTATCCCATACCCAGCTCGTAACAATATCTACTACAATGGTACGGAACCCTTCATGTGCAAGTCCAACCTGCACTTGGTCAGTTATTTTTTATAAAATTATCTCAGCAAAATAGAAAATGCACCAATTTGCACTTTCAAATGATTTGTCTCGTTCAAGGGACACGTATCTCAAATTTTGACCAAGTAAAAATTTCCCTCACAACAAAATATCACATACAAAAGATACAAAGTCCATGTCCCCTTAACAGATAGACGTTGACATACCCCGTTGTCATCAATACTGCTGGCTGCTATGCGGTTCGGCGGGTCATCGGACACTAAAGAGGTTACTGAAGGCGTGGTTACTGACAAACCCACAATATGTCTACTGGCAAGGATTGGACTCTCTGACAGCTCCATTCTTATACTTAAACTTCTGCAATGAAGGTATGTATTAGTCGTTTAGTTATTTACCTTTTTGTTTTTTGGTTTGTCATCATTTGAAAAAGACTAAGAAACCAAAAGAGCCGTGAAGGCGGCACTTATAGTGTTAAAATCTGTCCAATTATGACGGAAAAAAAGAAGAGCGCTTCGCAAGGCAACGCGACCTTTAAACAGTTGATGAGGTGGGCTGTAGTCATCATGAAGGGATGTTACTGTTACCCATCATGAAGACTATAGCCATCTCGCCAACTAATTCCACATGCAGTGAACATCATTTCCGGTGAGTTTACAAGAAATACACGTGAAGCGTGATGATGCAGATGATTTATGTTCGGTTTTGCTGGGTTTGAGTTACTTGAGTTCTAGATTTACGGAGAGTGTTGTTGTGTTTGATTAGTTCAAGATTTACGGGCAGTTATGTGGTGTTCACGTCACTTGCAAGATTTATATGTTTAGTTTCGTTGTGTTTAAGTCAGTTCAAGATTTATGTAAACTATGGAGCAAACCGGATCTACTATAGTCAGGAAAAAAGAAGATTGATACGCAAGCCAACGAGTCTTTCTTACAGTTGATGAGGTGGGCTGTCGTCATCATGAAGGGATGTTACTGTTACCCATCATGAAGACTATAGCCATCTCGCCAACTAAACCCACATGCAGCGAACATCACTTCCGGTAAGATTACAAGATGAAGCCTGAAGAGCGGTGATGCAGATGATTTATGTTCCGTTTTGCTGTATTTGAGTTAAAGATTTACGGAGAGTGTTGTTTTGTTTGATTAGTTTAAGATTTACGGGCAGTTATGTGGTGTTCACGTCACTTGCAAGATTTATATGTTTAGTTTCGTTGTGTTTAAGTCAGTTCAAGATTAATGTAAACTATGGAGCGGACCGGATCTACTATAGTCAGGAAAAAACAAGATTGATACGCAAGCAAGCAAGCAAGCAAGTCCTTTAAACAGTTGGTGAGGTGGGCTGTCGTCATCATGAAGGGATGTTACTGTTACCCATCATGAAGACTATAGACAACTAATTCCACATGCAGTGAAAATCATTTCCTTTGATATCACAAGAAATAAACGTGAAGCGTGGTGATGCAGATGATTTATGTTCGGTTTTGCTGGGTTTGAGTTAGTTGAGTTCAAGATTTACGTGCAGTTTTGTTTTGTTCAAATAAGTTCAAAATTTATGGACAGTTATGTGGTGTCCAGTCCACGTTAGTTCCAGATGTGTGTACAGATTTTTTGTGTTCGAGTCAGTTCAAGATTTCTGAACAGTTTTGTTATATTTAAGCCAATTCACGATCTATGCAAATTATTGAGGCCGGATACAATACAATCAGGAAATAAGAAAAATGATACGCAAGCCAACGAGGCGTTCATACAGTTAGTGAGGTGGGCTGTCGTCATCATGAAGGGATGTTACTGTTACCCATCATGAAGACTATAGCCATCTCGCCAACTAGACCCACATGCAGCGAACATCACTACCGGTGAGTTAACAAGAAAGAAGCGTGAAGAATGGTGATGCAGATGATTTATGCAGTTTTGATGTATTTGAATCAGTTGAGTTCAAAAATTTCGGAGAGTTCTGTTTTGTATGTGGTGTTCAAGATTTACGTACAGTATTTTTCGTTCAAGATTTATTTATAGTTCGGTGTGTTCGAGTCAGTTCAAGAGTCTGTACAATTTTGTTATATTTAAGTCAGTTCACGCTTAATGTAAATTATGGAGCTGGCCGCATACATTCATATTCAAGAAATAAGAAGATCAGTTCATAAGTCAAGGCCTCCTTCAAATAGTTAATGAGTTGGGCTGTCGTCATCATGAAGGGATGTTACTGTTACCCATCATGAAGACTATAGCCATCTCGCCAACTAAACCCACATGCAGTGAAGATCATTTCTGGTGAGATTAGAAGTTTAAATAGTATGGGGAGTAGGAGTGGTGCAGTTGATTTATGTTAGTTTTGCTATGTTCGTGGCAGTTAAGTTCAAGATTTACTTAAAGTATTAAGTTGTTCACGTCAGTGCAAGATATATGGTCACAAGGAATAATAACAAAACACGCAGGGAAAATGATTTTCAACTCATTGTAATAAAACCTACATTTACGAATAAATTTAATTTGATTTGATTCCTATTGAACAATTATGAATGTGTATGTTTATTAAAAACTCACGCACGCACTAACACACACACACACACACACACACACACACACACACACACACACACACACACACGCATAAACATACACACACATAAACACACACACACACACACAAACACACACACACGTACACATGCACAAACCCACTCGCTTACCTCACACAAGTGCGCTTCTTAATGTTTTTTTTATGTTTAATTTTCAATTACAAGCATTCTTTATTTAATATTAAGTGGAAGAGCTAACACAAGCATCTCCTTGCTTAAAAAGTGACCTCCAAATGATGTGTGTAAGTGTTATAAAATTATTTATGTACCAAAAATTTAATTGATTTTGAAACCTTTTCGAGATCAATTAAATCGGCAACTTGTCCCTTCTTTTTTTTTGCTCACGGTTCAGTCTGCGTGGATTTTGGAAATTATCTAACATGATCGCACTAATGTACTAGTGTGGTAGGTATAACGTTTAATCATATATCTTTTCCCTTCTTGCAGCCCGTGCCTTCGCCTGCCTCTCAGCGTTCGTACCCAAGTTTCTGCACAAGTTCTTCCTCAAGGACAACAGCGCGGTCATCAAGGAGTATCTTGCGAAGTTCTGGCAAATGACGGCTTTCCACGAACCAGACCTAGCGACGCATCTTCACGAGATCAACTTTGTGCCAGAACTGTTCGCTATACCGTGGTTCCTTACTATGTTTTCACGTGAGTATTTTTTATATATTGCATTGCAAGCATTTTGCGACCAGTTTCTCTTATCAAGGCCTCCTTCAAACACTTTGAAATATATACAATTGTCATTAAAAAATCGATGTTTTCAGACGTCTTCCCCCTCCACAAGATAGTTCACTTATGGGACGCGTTGCTGGTCGAAGGGCCAGCGTTACCGCTATTTATGGGAGTAGCAATACTGAGACAACTGCGCGATACTTTGCTGGAGTCAGGCTTCAACGAGTGCATCTTATTGTTCTCTGATCTGCCGGAGATTGATATCGGAGAGTGTGTTAAGGTGAGCGACGACTTTCATCTCATTTGTTTTTTTAAGTATAAACCTGATATTTCAAATATTCATGTAAAAAAAAAAAATTGCTGATGCCCGTGGCTTCGCCCGCGTGGATGTCCGTCAAGTGATACACTAAACCCTTCCTCGAAAAGCACTATCCATTCGAGAAAATAACATGACTATCGGTGCAGTAGTTTTGCAGACAGACGCGGCGGAGGACTTTGTTTTATAATATGTAGTGATAAACTGGTGAAAACTTGAAAGAATTATGACTGATTGGAAATGCAATATACTTTTTACAACATCTCTTGTCTTGGATACTAAACAATTAAAAAAAAAAACTAGTCTCAGCCTGTGATGCAAAGATCGATAGTGTGTCTAATAAAAATTAGAAACCTTATCAAAAATGCGCGGCGTAAACGTAACGTGTTTTTAGCGACAAACAAAATTACAGACACCCATAAGTGATGCAAATGATCGCTTCGCGAACCAACGAGCGCTTCATACAGTTGATTAGGTGGGTTGTCGTCATCATGAAGGGATGTTACTGTTACCCATCATGAAGACTATAGCCATCTCGCCAGCTAGACCCACATGTGCAGCGAACATCACTTCCGGCCACATTACAAGAAAGCAGCGTGCAGAGCGGTGATGCAGATGATTTATGTTCGGTTTTGATGTATTTGAATCAGTTGAGTTCAAAAATTTCGGAGAGTTCTGTTTTGTATGTGGTGTTCACGTCACTTCAAGATTTATGCAATGCTCAGTTTTGTTGTGTAGTTCAAGGTTTGTGTAAATTATGGAGCTGACCAGATATACTATAGTCAGGAAAAAAGAAGAGCGGTTTGCAAGCCAAGCCAACGGACCCTTAACACAGTTGATGAGGTGGGCTGTCGTCATCATGAAGGGATGTTACTGTTACCCATCATGAAGACTATAGCCATCTCGCCAACGAAACCCACATGCAGAGAACATCATTTCCGGTGAGTTCCAAAATCGAAACGTGAAGGGGATGCAGATGGTTTATGCAGTTTTTTGCAGTGTTTGTGTCAGGTGAGTTCAAGATTTAGTTAATTTAACTAGGCTTTTATTCGCACTTAGCCTCTTGATTGGGCCATTGTGCGAAGTTCAAAATTTATGTAGGGGTTTTGTTTTATTCAAGATGTATGGTGCACAGTTTCGTTGTGTTCAAGTCAGTTCAAGATTAATGAAAATTATGGAGCTGTCTGGAAATACTACGGTCAGGAAAAAAGAAGAGTGGTATGCAAACCGCGGGCTCTTAATATAGTTGATGAGGTGGGCTGTCGTCATCATGAAGGGATGATACTCTTACCCATCATGAAGACTATAGCCATCTCGCCAACTAATTCCACATGCAGCGAACATCATTACCGGTCAGATTACAAAGAAGAACTGTATACGTTACAAAGAATAAAATATATGTTGCAAAGAATAACTGCCTCCGTTTTCGAGTGGTTTAGGCGTTGGCCTAGTGATCCGATGGTCGTGGGTTCGATTCCCACGGGAAGCATACTTTGTAAAATTGTTTCCAGTTTGGCTAGGACATTGCATGCTTGAATCACCTGATTCTCTGATAAAAAGATGATGATTCCGTGCTTCAGAGGGCCTACACGATAAGAAGAAGAACAAAGAAGAATGGTGATGCAGATGACTTATTCAGTTTTTCTGTGTTTGAGTCAGTTAAGTTCAAGATTTAAGGACGGTTTCTTTTATTCGAGATTTATTTGATGTTCATGTCAGTTTATTTATACACAGTTTCGTTGTGTTCAAGTCAGTTCAAGATTTATGTAAATTATCGACCTGGCCGGATTTACTTCAGTCAGGAAAAAAAAAAGGTTTGCAAGGCAAGCCAACGGGCCCTTAAAACAGTTGATGAGGTGGGCTGTCGTCATCATGAAGGGATGTTACTGTTACCCATCATGAAGACTATAGCCATCTCGCCAACTAAACCCACATGCAGTGAACATAAGATTCGATAAGATTACAAGAAGCGTGCAGGACGGTGATGCAGATGATTGATGCGGTTTTGCTTTGTTTGAAAAAGGTGAGTTCAAGATTACCGTACTGTTTTGTTGAAGACGTATGTGTTGTTTACGTCAGCTTAAGATTTATGTACACTTTCTTTGTGTTCAAATCAGTTCAAGATTTATGTTAATTACGGGGCTGGCATATACTTCAGTTAGGAAAAAAGAAGAGTGATACGCAAACCTACGAGTTCTTCATACAGTTAGTGAGGTGGGCTGTCGTCATCATGAAGGGATGTTACTGTTACCCATCATGAAGACTATAGCCATCTCGCCAACTAAACCCACATGCAGCAAACATCATTTACGGTAAGTTTACAAGAAAGAGCGTGAAATGCTGTGGTCCAGATGTGTAATGCAGTTTTACTGTGTTTGAGTCGGGTGAGTTCAAGCCCGTAAGGTTTTGTTTTGTCCAAATTATTTCAAGAGTAATGTACAGTTATGTAGTGTTCTCGTCAGCTCAACCTTTATACATATAAAGTTTCGTTATGTTCAACTTAGTTCAAGATTTATGTAAACTATGGAGCTCGCCAGATAAACTTCAGTCAGGAAAAAAGAAAAATGATACGCAAGCCAACAAGTCCTTCAAACAGTTGATGAGGTGGGCTGTCGTCATCATGAAGGGATGTTACTGTTACCCATCATGAAGACTATAGCCATCTCGCCAACTAAACCCACATGCAGCGAACATCATTTCCGGTCAGATTACAAGAAAGAAGCAAGAAAAGCGGTGATGCAGATGATTTGTGCAGTTTTACTGATTCGGGTGAGTTTAAGACTCGCCTAAGGTTTCGTTGTGCAACGTTCAACTCAGTTGAAAATTTATCTAAACTATGACGCTGGCTCGATTTACTTAAGTCAAGATGAGAGAAAGTGATGCGCAACCAACGAGTTGTTCCAACAGTTGATGAGGTGGGCTGTTGTCATCATGAAGGGATGTTACTGTTACCCATCATGAAGACTATAGCCATCTCGCCAACTAAACCTACATGCAGCGAACATAAGATGCGATAAGATTACAGGAAAGAAGCGTGAAGGACGGTGATGCAGATGATTTATGCGTTTTTACTTTATTTAAAAAGGTGAGTTCAAGATTAACGTACTATTTTGTTCAAGATGTATGTGGTGTTCACGTCAGTTCAAGATTTATGTTAATTACGGGGCTGGCCGCATATACTACAGTTAGGAAAAAAAAGAGTGATACGCAAATGTACGAGTCTTTCATACAGTTGATGAGGTGGGCTGTCGTCATCATAAAGGGATGTTACTGTTACCCATCATGAAGACTATAGCCATCTCGCCAACTAAACTCACATGCAGCTAACATAAAATGCGATAAGTTTACAAAAAAAAACCGTGACGGACGGTGATGCAGGTGATTTATGCGGTTTTGCTGTATTTGTAAAAGGTGAGTTCAAGATTTGCGTAAAGTTTTGTTTTGTTCAAAATGGGTGTTCACGTCAATTTAAGATTAATGTACAGTTTGTTACGTTGTGTTCAAGTCCCTTTAAGATTTGTGTAAAATATGAAAAAAGAAGAGTGATACGCAAACCTACGAGTTCTTCATACAGTTAGTGAGGTGGGCTGTCGTCATCATGAAGGGATGTTACTGTTACCCATCATGAAGACTATAGCCATCTCGCCAACTAAACCCACATGCAGTGACATTATTTTCGGTGAGTTCACAAGAAAGAAATTATGATGGGTGGTGATGCAGACAGCATAGTTAATTTTCTGTTCAGCTGTGGTTGTGTTTTTGTGATGGTTTTGAATGTAAAATCATTCGAAAAAGAATAAACCTGCTACTAACTACTACGTGTTTAAGATCCTATGATAAACGCCATTAAATAAACAACGTATAGAAGTTTTTCTTTAATTCATTCAATTCAAACTCTTTAATTCAGACAAGTGTCCATAGTGTTAGTAACAACAAAATAACTTAATGACTAGAGTTAGTAAACTTAGTAATAAGGCAAAAGGAAAACATATATAAAAATCAGATGGAATGGATCCTTACCCAATGACGCAGCAGAGGGGAGTCCCATCGATCTGAGAACACGCTCAGGAGTCCATTGGTGGCGGTGCGTAGCCGACCGAACATGGAGGCGGTCCTTTTTCTGACGATCGAGTAAAAATCATCTGTGCGCGCCTCCGCAAACATAGTGGAGGCACTACAACGCCACGACAGCCAGGAAACTGTTGGAGTATCCTGGTTTTCTTTAGTTCTGTAGAAAAATGGTCATATTTCCGACTAAAATTTGCATTCACTGAATGCCGTTTGTTTGAGTCTGACATTGACATTGGTTGGAGAGTGTGTCACGGCCGTTTAACAATAGCTAATCTACAATGCAATTTCTGTTATTAACTTTAAAGATGTTTCTGATACCTTGGCATGGTTGTGAAAACCATTAACTTAGTTATTTCGTCATATTTTTGTCAGAATTTTGAAACTGTTAATAATAGTCTCTCTAAAGGCAATGTTTCTGGTTAATCTTGTCTTTGTTAATTCCGATAAGAGATCTTTTTACGAATCTTCAAAAACATTAAACAGTACGCTTACAAACACTGCATCGAATCGGCATTACCTCGCCCCAGCCCCATTAAAATGTTTACTAGCTGATTTCGAAATCAGGCCTGCGGGACCGTTGGAAAAAGATACCGCGGCCCCGGAATTCAAAGGGCTAAGACGGAACGTGAGTGGGTTTTAGTCAGTAGAATTCCGGCACTCCCTTTCGCTCCACTCAGAGCGGGACTCATTTGGTGATTTAATATCCACAAAAAAAAGACGATGACGTCTTGCTGGTATAAATGTGCGTTGTAGTATGGAGTTGCAAAGAATCTCAAACTGCTTGAGTAGAAGCAATGCTCATCCTTCGTAGCCCTTATCCGTTGTCCTTGTCAGTGGAAAAGGGACTACTCCATCATTATAAAAAAGTGTTGGAAGTTGCTAATTGTACTTTAATATACTATGCTACTCACCATGGAAAATAACATCCTAGTAGAAAACGTGAAATGACTATATCATTGTCTATCTACCAGTTACTTCTTATACCAAGGACAACTTACATATTGACTGTGTAGCCATGGGCTGTTCAGTGGCTCCACTACTAGTAGCCAACATAATTATGTTTCTAGCTAATAAATTATTTAAACGGTCGTAATTATACCCATATTATCACCCAAGAACATAAAATCCAAAAAAAGCATTCAATGGTGATCATTTATAAAGTCAATATGAGGTCAATGCCCATTATTATAAGGTTCGAATTTGATAGCGTCTAGGTCGTTGACTTATGATTAACACTAGAATATTTCCACAGGAATCGATAGAAATGTGCCGCTGTTCACCAAGAAGTATTAGCTATAGAAGATTTACTAATGAGGCTGAAACAAAGGACCCTATGGTAAGTTCAAATGAAGTTTTAACTGATAGTGCTTAGCTGGGCTCTAAATAAAATTTGAAGCGTCCGAAATGCGCCTTTTGAAACGATTGTTGCAAGTAGATTTAAATCTGCATCAGTAAATAATGTGCTAGCTTCTAAAGAAAGACGTTAATAAAAGAGTGACTTTAATAAAATAATAAAAAAACCGCTTTGATAATAATACTAGCTGTTTAAGCAATTTTAACTCTGCAAACTTACTACCTTACAGAAAATTGCATACGACCTCAGACCTATCAAATATACCCAATTTTTTTTTAAAACTCAAACCGTTCCTGAGGAGTTACGATTTTTTTAAATCGATGAATGTTGTTACATCTTTGGTTTTAATTTTTAAATAATAATTAGGTTTGGTCTGTTTTAGGATATAGTGGAAATACCCATGGAGACTTTATTCATTGAAATTAGTCCAAGACTCAACCTATCAGACTTTTTCTCGCTGATTTGTCAAGATAAATGCTGTGTCATCGACATCAGGTCGAATTTACTGTGAGTATTTTGTTACCCAGGTCCGGTACATTTTTTATTTAAGTGGCATAGCTTAATTCGAACTATGAGGTTATAACTTGCTTTCTGAGCCACGGATTAAACTCAGTATTTAATGGGTGGTCACCCGTCCACAGAAAAACCTAAACAAGCGCGGCTTAACCTTCTGATTAACCTGCGCGGCTGTCATAATCTAGCCTCAAGGTATCATTATTTACGGGCATCACGGGCTGGCTCGAGCAATGATCGGGAAGCTTCTCCCTCACCATCGTTCTTTAGATTTTCACAGTAGTATTAACAATTCCCATGTTTGTCCCGATAGCTACGAGAAGAGCTGCATAGATGGCAGTATAAACGTGCCCTACAGCGGGGTCCACCTTGGACAACACGAGTTGAGAGCCCTAGGGCTATATCCTCAAAGGGTTCTGCTAGAAGCTATGAAGTTGAAGAAGAATGTCGTCGTTGCCGCTGCTGAAGAGGAGACTGCTCAATTAGTAAGTAAACTATACATTTGAGAAGCTGTGGTGGGTGCCAGTTACAACCTCGAGACTTATTGCTACTGATCGTGGATTCGATTCCCGGTTTGTCCCAAGTGTTATTGGGATTTTCCACCAGATTTTCCTTTCCAACAGTACTAGTCTGATCAAAGTCCTTAGTAAGTATTACAAGAAAATGGCCGAATTCTCAAAAATACTCTCTTAATTCTCGTCACTAGGTCCAGGCATAACTGCTTAAAAAAAATTCTGAATGTCATCAAAAAGTTTATCGCACGACACTTTGATAAATTAATAACAATTTAGTTGGGCTCAAGGTCGGTAGATGGCGTTAGTAGTACCTAACTCGAACCTTTAAATCTTCTGCAAACCAACAAAACTAAAACATACCTAATACTACCCCAAACTTTCTATTGTGCAAGTAAAATAAATTTAAAAAATAATTAGTTACCGAACACGTTCATAGATGGCAGTAGTACTTCACCTTGGTGGAACTGCAATGCAATAGAATGTCGTCACTGTGTCTGCTGAGTTCGCACAGTATGTGTGTTAGCCTCATTAAATAACATACGTAGGCGTCTGTTACTTTAACTATCATAATATTAGCTGTACTTTGACTTTAGCTGTGTAGTTAGAAATCATCGTATAAAACGTTTGTTCAGTGAAAAATCTGTTTAAAAATGTGTTGCCTGAGTACTTTCTCCAACGAAGGCGAAATTACATTGTGTCATTTCTTGTTTTAGATTAAAGTCTTGGGGGCTACAAACATTTAGCATTTGGCCTCATTTAGCATAGGCCGAGCGGCAAAATCAGATGAGCCTTCGTACTTACAAAGACAAACGCTTCTCTCGCTCGCTTTCGTAATATCAAAAAAAGATAGACATGACTTTTCGAATCGGGATCGAATCGAAGCGTTTGTGAATAAGGGGCCTGGACAAAATCAATGTTCACTGTGCAATTTGACCATGGGTGTAGCATGCTGTACTGGTAAAAGCTTCACCATTCCTTCTTTGCATAAAAAATACTAAGCAATAGGGTAGATATTAGACACATATTTTTTCTTTTTCACGTAATCAAAAAATGAAAACGATACAGTGCTTCGAAAACTAGTGTCACATTTCAGTACCTACCGTGACGTCATACGGGCACTCATGATCTTTGACGCGTTTCATTTTAGTATTTTTTTATTAATTTGATAAAACAAAATCGTATACAATATATTTTGATAATCGTAACTGTCGTTCTAAACATAACATTTTTAGTCAGTCATCATCCCTTTTAACTATCACAACAACTCCATTTTCAAACAAATTCATCTTGTACCAATCTATGGTCATGCCATTGATGATATCATAGCCACAGGTGTTTACCCCAAACGCTTGTCAAAAGTTCAATAACCCTGTTAAAGTTGGCGCGTAAGTTTGGGCCGTATAAAATGGACGCCTACTTTTAAGATCAACGGTGAACCTCAGATAAATGGTGTTCGCGCTATTAACTTTTTCAATAATTAATAGTTTAGTTTCTATGAGAAGTGGTAATCGGCTGTTGTGGGTATGTGATGCGAAAGAATAAGAAAAATGGCGTGAGGAAAATAAATGTGAATAGGTATTAGGATATGGGGAAACCAAGGAAACAACTCTGTGAAAGATGATATGGATGAATACTACACACACACCATAATAAATTTTATACAAATTCATTAAAAGATTTTTTGAATTTTGAATTTGTATTATTTGTAAAATAAAGAAAGAAAAAGTATTTATTGGTCTCCTACGGGACAAGAAATTAATAATAAAAAAATTACTTATGAATGAAAACAAGAGAAAACTTAAAAAAATAATACAGAATTAAAAGAAGTCCCTTGCGAGACCAAAATGCCACTACCTTAGCATGGTGCTGCTACAATTTTTCACAAATGTCACAGCGCTGGTATTCTGATATGGCCCCAGGTGACGCCACGTTCACAGAAACACATATTTAAGAAAATACCTGACATAAGTATTTATTTTAAACATAATTTCTTATGTTTTATTTAACATTAACAGATTCAGATCTAAAGTCTATAGACATTTCCAGTTCAATACGTAAATTCTATACATACGATCAAAATATTAAAATGAAATAAAAACTAGTCTTAAACCGATAATGAATTCCTTATTAAAATTGATAGCCAGATCATACTATTAGCATTGTGTTAACCTATTTCCCTAAGTCAATGTTAAGCGAGAACGTTTTAAATGTATTTCAGCAGCTGTACCTATAATTTTTAGCATATTTTAATGTATTTTATTGGGAGGGAGAATAAAATGAATAAGTTTTTATAGTTTGAAGAAATATTCTTTCTTTATCGTGTGGTTAGAGCCTAACCTGGTGACAGAGTTTTTATGCCGCCTCTGACTTGGCTTAACATGCCGTCAAGAAACACGTCTCAAGACATGCTGGTTTTCCGGGCGTCGGATCCACGTGACGGCTTCCGGCTACCGTAGACGCGGGCCTGTGGACGGTGAGTAAATATGGACAAGCTCGCCGTCCGTCCGTCTTATGACGACGACAGGCCTTGTCGATGGCGCGTTCGTGTTCCACGCGCGCCTTAAAGAGATGTCAGCAACATGGAAGGGGCCCGCAATGGCCGACGCCTGTCGGGGCTGCGGTTTGTTGCAAGAGATACCGCGGCCTCGACATATAGGGCTAAGAAGGAACATGGGTGGTTTTTAGTCGGTAGAAGTCTGACACTCCCTTTCGCTCTGTCCAAGAGCGGGTCGGGGTTATTTAATGATTTCCCACCCCCCAAAAAAAAGGCATGCTGGTTTCCTCACGATGTTCATCACCGAAGCAAGGGATAATACGCACATTAATCAGAAAAATCAGAGGTGCGTGTCTTCTTGGGTTCGAACTTAAGATCTAAGGACCTGAGAGTCCGACGGTCACACTACTAAGGTATCACTGAATTTTGCTTGTGTTTAAAGAAATGAAAATTATGAAATACTAATTATCTCTATTATGATATGTCCCATTTTATTGTCATATGGACTATTTAATTAACGACGGCGACACCGGACTCGTAACAGAATAGCTCAGTATATTATCTCCTAATAATATAGTTTAAAAAAAAAAACACTTTTGTCTTTTTCTTCTCCGCTAGCCCTTTCATTTGATACCCATAACTATCATGTGAATGCATAAAAAGTAATTAATATAGTCCACCACTTATCTTGAGTCACTCTGAGTCCGATATATTTTTTTACATTTAGAATGATATCACTAAGTTAACCATACATTGTAATCATTTTAGTCTATGTAGGTAAAGGAAGATGCCATTTGGAAACAGCTTTGTTTTTGGTTTTACTAACCATTTTTTTTTCTTTTGCAGTTCAGTGACTACCTAGTGAAGTGTGGTGTACCAAGAGTGTGTATACTTCACGGAGGAATATCAGCCTTATTGGCGCACGTACCCTCACTCTTCACTGTACCACCGAAGAGGAACGGACAGAAGTAGTCGAAGATGGAATTTTAAACACCAGAGTAGATAAGACATGGAACGCTAAGTCTGGCATCATTAGAAGATTAGCTTAACGGTGATAGCTGTCACTTGATAATAATATTGTTATTGATCTTGGTTACTGAAAGCCTATTCGGTTTGGTATGTTGTCAAATATTTATTATTTTAGTCTACGATTCACAAAAGCTTTAAAAGATTTGACAGCAGATTCTTATTTTTCCATTCTGTCAGTTTTTGAATAAAAAAAAATATTTTATTTGAATCATATAGGTTTTGTTTTTATCCATTATTCTTATGTAGTGGTTGATCAACAAGAACAGGGACGGGGCTTGCAGAAATCCGAACTGAAGCATTTTGATAGTGATAGGTAAAATTTAATCACGGACCGAAATATCAAAAGTTCTGCTTATAAGCACTGTTGGTGTTTTAAACCAGCACTTGTGGTTTCTTTATACGTTTTTGTCTCGGAAAAATGGTGACACATTGTATTATTACGTAGACTGCAGCATTTTACCGCATGTGATCAAAAGGCAAACTCCATAAAATTGCGGTTTAGACCTCAGAGTAATAAATTCAGTCGGGGCTGCGGGTTGTTGTAAGAGATACCGCGGCCTCGACATAAAGGGCTAAGAAGGAACATGGGTGGTTTTTAGTCAGTAGAAGTCTGACACTTCCTTTCGCTTTGCCCAAGAGCGGGAGGGGTTATTTGATGATTTTCCACACTACCAAAAAAAAGAGTAATAGATTAAAAATTAACTGTCTGAACTTATGTATGAGTATCTTTTCGCGTGGTCGGACAAGTCGTACAATTGAAGTCTCTGAAAACAATACTTTTTCGTATGGTACCTACTTTTATCAAGTCTAAATCTGTTTACATGCAAGGTGTCCGTGAAACATTATCAACGCACAAACTTCCATACGTCTAAGACCATGAAACTGATCAAATTTTGCTCTAATGAGATCTTGAAATTTGCAAAAAATAATAACTGAATTGTTCCGACAAAAAACAACAGATTTCAAAAATCACAGAACAAAACAAAGTTGTACGTATATTATCTTAGTCTATGAAAGACTGTAATATATTGCTGTGAATTGGTGGGTTAAAAATGTATACGAGATGATTTTTTACTCACCGTCCAAAGATATATTAATCTTTGGCGTAAATCATTGAATACGTGTTTTTTAAAATATATATTGAGATATCACATCACAAAGTTTTAACGTTTCATGGAGAGCGGATAATTATTTCGAGAAAATGATTTAATATGAAGATTTTACGTATCGGTTTTTTTCTTCAAAAATGGTGTTAGTGAATGATACGTAATGCCTAGAAAAAAATTGGACGGTGACTAAAAAATCATCTTGTGTATGAGTCTGATTTGTACTGAAGATGTAAAAGTATTTCGGCATGGCTGCAGTAACTAGTATTTTTTTATGCGATGATCTGAATTTAGTTTTAAGTAGAATATTTTTATATTACTGGTGTATTGTATTTATGTAA
Source organism: Diarsia rubi (assembly GCA_932274075.1). Lineage (NCBI taxonomy): Eukaryota > Metazoa > Arthropoda > Insecta > Lepidoptera > Noctuidae > Diarsia > Diarsia rubi. The sequence goes on along the minus strand of OW026419.1, from coordinate 15,283,774 downwards.
TCTAAGCATGAAATACCCAATTGGAAATTACTAACATAAAAAATGAGATTTTGAAATATATAGATTTGTATGTACATTCCGTGGTTTTTTATTAATGGTGATGTTATGTTGGTGTATTTGTTCGAATTAAGTTTACCATTTTATACGTACCTAATATTTATTTATACTTAAAACGTTAATTTTTGTGTCGAAATATCAATTGAACACAGATTTGTATGTAACAATAACTATATTGGAACGAAATAAGCTATTTATACACAATTCACATGTACAGTACTGCTACGAATTTATTTAATAAACATTATGAACGTTAATTGTTTGTTATTACTTCGGTGATGCGTCTTGAATTCCCACGGCTTCATCTCTCGGCCGACTGGCACTTCATTGACTGATAAGTACCCACATAATTACCGGCGTATTGTCGTGTACACTCCCCCTAACGGCTCGTGACGTTTTTACCACCCTATCATGTTATGAATGAGAGGTTCGTATCAGGGGAGCGCTCGTGAGGAGTGCGGGAGGGGGGGAGGTGGACGCCGCTCTCGCATTCGCCGGCCGTACCTCGCCGCGACTGTGTGTGTCGTCCGCGCTTTGCGTTTTCACAACATTCCTCGCGTGCAGTGAAACATCATAAAAAAATATTTTGTTGCAAAAACAAATGGGCGTCGACAGTGAAACGTAAACTTGTGATGATGCACAGTGTTCTGTGAAGTTAAACTACGTTTGACAGTTTAAGTCTTGGTGCAGTTTACATTCTTTCCGAGTTCCGCCCGCTCGGAGGACAGTAAGAGAGTGACAGTTTGCTGTGTTTTGTGCGAGTTTTTCTTGGAGGAGTCCCTGTGTTTTTGGTCGGAGGCCGTCGTGAACACCGGCCCCGACATGGAGGGTTACTTCGACATCTCTAATGACCTGAAGGACGTCTGGGAGGCGGACATTGACCCGGTGAGTTGACCTTGCTTGATATCTCTTATCGCCCAGAGGTGATGGTTTGATTAAATTTGCGATCTGCCAAACAATGGTGTTATTGTATCTGTATCTGTGATAATTGATTGCGCCACAAGTTTGAATGTATAGTCCAAAAACTTCCATTCATGTTGAAACAATCGCTGAACAATACTCCAAGAAAAAGTATGGTTTATACTTACCTAATTTGCGTGAATATGTTTTCACTGACATAAAAGTGCGAGATTGGCATAAAAGTTCGTAGGTACGACAGTGCTGATAACAAGCTATTGGTTCCATGTTTGTAATCAATCTTGGTATTTCCGAAAAAAATAATGACTTTCCTTTATCCCTTAATCATACGAAAATTTTGTGTTGGTTTTACCTACTCGCAAAAGTATTGCGACTGAAACTTTCTAAGAGCGACAACCCTGATACACATTCTAGAAATTGGTGAGAGAATAAAGTGAGCCATAGCTAGGTATGCGCGCAAACTTTCGTTTGTAGTGTTGATAAACTAACGCTGAATCAAATTGAATGCACCGTGCGCGTCCATATTCGTACGGCGGTAATTAAATCAACACAACTACTTCACCCTACAGTGTCGTAACTCCCAAGACAAACTCATGTTTAATCATCAATATTTCAATCGATGTGCTATCTCTAGAATGTTCGCTAATTCTTAATTAACGATTATAAAAATCCTAAAGAGAGCTCCGATTAGGTTTCTAATTGATAGTCCAGTCACGCGCCTTAAGGATATAATTGAGACCTGCTTAAGTTCTGGATGCTTATTTCAGTATTTATTAGGTACAAGGAGTTGCAAACTAGTTACGAAACCTGTCTGAGCAAGCAATCAACATTTTTGATGTAATAGCAAGGAGTTTGCTTCTAATTGTTTCGGTGAAGCCGGCTTATCTGACGCAGGCCCGAGGTTTTACTCACGGTTTATTTATTTATTATGTTTTTGTTTGAAGATATCACAACATTTACATTTACGAAGGGACTTTTTTGATGTACCTACCAAGTTAATATCGAATTTGATTTAACTAGGTAGGTACCTCCTTTCAAAGTTAGAAGTGAGGATTTCCGGATTTATCCGCATTCCTTAACCTACGTCGTGCTTTTTTTGGATTTCCCTAAAAGACTTGTTTTAATATTTATTAGGTGTAGGTGCATAGGCAAATAGTAACAACTATGCATATGCAACGTTATCTTATCACCACACAATGCATTACGAATGATCTTCAAAATTTTATAAATAGCACAGATAACGCATAACATCACAAGTATTCTGGCTCTGGAGTACAGAATTAGGAATTATATGTTAATGGAATGACTACACATAACATCACGCCTGTATGGAATCCCCAAAGCATTCAGCAGAGGTGAACCTACCCATGTTTGAGTCCCACAAAATTGTTTTCAATTAGCTAAATTCAAGTTTAACACAAATTAGTGGCCAATTTGTAAAGGAAGCGATAAAAAGAATCACTTTACACAAAGGGGAATAAAAAGGAACCAGTTCCGATGTCACTTCCTCCCCAAATATTTAACCCGCCTCGCGCAAACAATAGGGGTACAAACGGCCAGATTTTATCATTAAATTGTTACTTCAATGGAGTTATACAAATCAAATTAACTCCATGTTTGTTATACAGAAATCCGGAAACGGTCAATTAATAACATGAACATGGATTGTGGGAAACCATTAGTAGGTAATCCTAGTGTAGTGAAGGATCATCTTTTGCGAATAGCTAGAGCTGTTGTAAGAGTCAATAACAATGGAAAACAGAAAAGACCTTGGTTTCGTTAACGCATAGAACGTACTTCGATGTTTTTTTTTCCAGTATGCAACACCAAGCACCACCAGCCAGTGTTGCCTACTTCACACAAGAATTAATCATTCATAGTTCAGTAACACCATGCCACTGTTACCTAATCTACATACACTTCGTTTAAATTCCAAACGCATGGCCCAGGTCCTGTCTCCTACGTATAAAGAATTATTAACAACAACAATTTACCGTCCGTAATCATCAAAGCAGAGGGTAATCGTTCAATCAATGAAAGGATTATTCTGTAGGCATGAGTGTATTGACTCCTAGGGCTACAAAAAAAGGCTGGTACAGAATCAAAACAATTTTTTGTGGGCGTTCTACCGGTTATAGTAACTTTTGACTTCTGTTGCCGGATTTCTCCTCTTGAAACTACGATTTATGATTCGTAGAAATTGTTTTTTTTTTTCAGGTAACCTCACCTTAGTTTCTAGCACAACTAATTTGTAGTGTATGTTATCTCTGTTGAAAGCTCTAGAAGGCATCACAAAGACTCGAAAAAATGTTGAGAATGTTGGAAAAGTAAAGTTATTTTATAAGTCTTTTATCTGGTTAGTAACGCAAAAATTAAATAAATAAATACTTACTTACATAATTGATGTCCGTGTCGATGATCATTCGGTCGGTATAAGCATTCATTATGTTAACGATCTAGCAAATTAATTCAATGTCTTTAGTGATTAATAATTCGTTTCTATGCAAATTAGAGTAGCGTCATTTTTTATTATTTTGTCCTTTTATCATATAGGGAGGTAGGTAGGTACCTATCTACTTATATATATTGTAGCAATATATAGAAGAAATAATTGTCTTACTTGCTAAATTATTTTGGCATACATTTTGAGCGTATTTTGTTAATTTAAACAACTTTTTGTTCTTCCTACTTTTTACCTACCTACCTAGAAACCGGGTTAGTTTAAAAACATAAAACTAGAATCAAGTAGTAAATGAAAAAACCATAAAACCGAGATACTCCTACCAACCAATTAAGTAGGTACCACGCCTTGTTCCATAAAAATACCAACTATTAAAAAGAAACGACGGTAACCTTACCTTAAACCAACAATTTGTCAATTGTACAGTAATCATTCAAAATTCGTCAGTTTTCGGGATAAGGTCATTAAGACCTCAACTACCACCTGTAACTTGTTTCGTGCTATGCAGTGGAGAAATGACGTCATGACTCAAGCCTGGCTCTTAATGGTTGATAACCCGGCAGAAATGAGGAGATGATTTGCATGCGTTCATTTGTTGCGTGCGTGAACACTCCCGGATTTGGTCAGGTTGACTGGGCGTATATTTCTTATGGATGGTCGTACGGTATTGTTGGTGCGTCGACCTGGTGCGTTGAACCAAGGGGCCCGGCGCCGCAGGTGCTTTTTTATTAATATTAACTTGTTCGCTCATTATGATGGACAGTGGGGGCTAGTTAACGTTATTTAGAAGCTCGATCTTATGTCTTAAGGCGATTTAAGAGCTGTTATTTGGATATAACAGTAGAACATTGAAACTATGGATGAATTTAAAGTCGTAGAAACACCACAGTACGCAAAACCTGTATGAATAAGTAATTGCTAGTTACAAAGTTTTCATTGGTTGGTGAACCATGATATTAAAGTACATAAATGTTTGGTAATTTATTATTTTTATTTTAAATTTATTTTTATAATTCAAACACATTACTTAACAATTGATAAAATCGAAAATATTTCTAGATTTCCCTAATAAAAAGGTAAGTAAGTGAAAAAAATAATGTCACAAATTTTTATGCCGTCAGTACTTATCTGCCTTTCTATTGCTCACTTCAAACACAAGATCAATTCTTAGAATGTGTTACTTGACATTAAAAACTTTTTCAGACGAAGTAAATATGCATGCAAAATATATTCACGAGGAAAAATACTAATTAAATGCAAATTGAGTACCTAAGCTGCCGCTTGCGTAACCTATTTCAGGTTTCATCCTAGAAACGGAGTGCATTCTGAAACTTTTTAACTAATTTAAATATTAATATATGAATTACTTAAAACATTTTTATCAGTGAAAATTTAATTAAAATAAGACATTTTTATCAGAGAATATTCATGAATGCTATTTTCAGCATGACTTTGGAGGAAGAATATGGAGGAAATTTTAATATCATAAAATTACTTTTACTAGTTCTAACGCTTGATAAAAAATATTTTAAATGACCTTATCACTGATTCACGTGAAAATAAATAATTAAAAATATCAAGTAGTACGATTTTGCGGCTACCAACAGATGCCGCAAAAAACCTGTTACTTTTTTGTACCTAGCAACACATTGAATAGATTCTATACATACTGCCGCACTCAGAGGGCTTTAATGATTACTTAGGCCGTCACTTAGTAAAGGTTTTGACAGTTTTGTCATACAAAAGAATGTCAAATTTTTACTAAGTGACTTCGGTAATCATTAAATATCTCTGAGTACCGCAGTTACTCATGATAAGGATCAATATCCTAGAAGTAGCCGACCTAACCAAGAAAAATCTAAATAAATGGGACAAACTATATTTATTTCTTCTCATAGCTTCCTTGAACCTCATTATACTTTTCAAAAACTCGGCTTTGTTGCTGCGAAATTTTGCTAAGCATTCGACTGACACATCCTGACGACGTTGTTTTTGTTCTATTGTGAGTAATCGCGGCACCATCTTGCGCACAGCTTTCTCATGTCCAAGTTTTCGGTAAAAATACGATGGACTCCACTTTTTGAAATGCCTACCGTATCTGCTATGTCGCGCACTTTCAGTCGACGGTCATCCAGTACAGTTTTGTGTTTTTTTTTTACTATTTCTGGATTAGTCACCTCATTTGGTCGTCCACTGCGATGTTCATCTCGGCAGCTCGAGCGACCGGGCTTGAACTCTGCCACCCAATATTTTATTGTTGTAAATGAAGGAGCAGACTCCCCCAAAGTAGAATCTAGCTCCACTTTGATATTAGTTAGGCTGAGACCTTTCAAATAAAAGTATTTAATTACGTAACGAACACCAATTTTATCCATAGTCGAAAAATTCAATGACAACTTTCACTAAATATGCTTCGGAACAAATGCCAAATGACCTAGCGCGCTCGAATTCTAAATTTATTTAAATTTCTTAATGTTCATACTTCCTAAAAAGAGTACCTATTTAATCAAATAAAAACTGCCAGTAAGCAAGTAAGGTCGGGTATTTATGGGACTGCCCTCGTAATGTGTGTTATGTTCCTGCTTTTCTGTTGCACAATAGGTATCTATTTCCTTCTTCCAAAACTTACACTTACATCCGGTGTCCGGTAATGCGTCATATCTTTTACTACACTTAATAGGGTTGCCAAATGACAAAAACTTTCCGTGACAAGGAATTACAAAACATTTGACGGTTCCTTTATTAAAAGTGAGTACTTACCTACTTTAATAAAGTATTATTAAGTTTTTATTAAGCTCTAAAAATACATAACGTACTGAGTAGGTTTTCAGGAATGCGGAATTATTTATAGTGGCTCGTAAAATTAACGCATTAAATAATAAATTAATTGTAACTATATATTTAAAGGTAAGGTAAATGGCAGCAATTAGTACCTATTTATATGCATTCAATGTTACTAAGCAAGATACCTTTAGCTTTAAAAGGACGCTAATCACCAGTCATAAAATTAAAACGCATGTTTATTTATGCTGCGGTGTCAACCCTACACTAATAATGTTATAATTATCTTAAATATGAATGAATATAATATTCTCATAAACGGTATGAAATAGCGAAACTGTTAAGAGTCGTTTACGTATTAATGGTAAAACCTTACCCTCACTTATTTTTATTTTACTGGCAACACTTAGTGGTTTTTCGAATAGGGTTGCCTTAATGATCATTTTATTTATCAGGTCACTTTTTAGTGTATTAGCCTAACTGCCTTGCTTATTTCATTTCCCATACTAAATCTTATGTAATAGGAATGAATCGGTAACGTAGAAGATTTCTTATTACATTTTATGGCATATTATGTTGCTACTAAATCAAGATAGAGTCGTAATACTGCTAAGGAAATAGTGAAACTGCGCATTTAATTCCAATTACCGTAGTTTACAGTTCTAAGAAAATTATTCATCTAGCTCTACCCAATCAATAAGAATCAAACAGGTGCCATCAGGCGCATTTTCTTTAACTGTTTGTTTTATAGAACGTATACCTGCCCTTGGAACTAACAAAGTGTAGATTACAAAAAAGAAATGTATTAGATCAAGCATTGAATAAAAGGCATAATTATTACTTTATATTATGCTGTTCAAAATAGGTAACTAAATGAGAGGTGCACTCAGGTACTCATACTTTCGCAAAAAACGAAGTATAATTCACTTTGGTTTTGGCGGGTGGAAAATCATCAAATGGGTCCCGCTCTTGGGCAGAGCAAAAGGGAGTGTCAGACTTCTACTGACTAAAAACAGTTCATGTTCCTTCTTAGCCCTTTATGTCGAGGCCGCCGTATCTCTTACAACAACATCCCGCAGACCCGACGGGCACCGCAGCCCCGACGCGAAGGGCTATTATAATTCACTTCATAATTAAATTAGGACTTAGCGCAGTAACCCTACACAATAAACTCTTAAAGGTTGGTATTGTCTATGAGTGGCTCGGGCGCGCGACCGCGTTATAATGGTAATTGAGTTTCCTTTCCGGCTGTAACTCTTCATTGTCGGCTAGCAGTGAATCGGCAGAATAAGCGTTAATTAAACATAACAGATAATAACGGATTATGGACCTTACTATTAAGAAACTTACGGTTCTCGTGGCTTTAATCGGAACTAACACCCATCTTATTATTCTCTATGGAGTTTCCACAGACAATTTCACATGTTTTTACGCGCAGTACTTAGTACAAGTACTATGTACTATTTATATTTCTTCCTGTAGCTATAATAGTGCTGTGTTCAATAGCTGTTTTAAAGTGATATGCTTCATTTTATAAAAAGCTGTTCAAAAAATCTTGCGGAAATAGTACCTGTTATACCGATCGGATTGGAAATTAATTGGATGAAGTAATAAAATATGATTTATTTGACGTTGCACAAACTTGTCTTGCGTTGTGTTATATATCAATCTAGGAACATGCGATAAAACAGGATTTTAGTTCTAGATTTTGCATGAGCGTACAAAGTAAAAAAGTTTTAAATAGCGGCTTGATGTGTTGTTATTAAACATTAAAAGAAAAGTCATCACAAGGGAAAAATTCAAATGAGGCTACGAAAAGTCATTAACTTTTCCAACAATTTATTAGAACGTGAGGCGTCACCAAGCCTTTAACAAACACTTAAAAAAAAAAGCTGTAAAATGTGTCAGGTCTTTCAATGAAAAGAGGTTTTGTATGTGGGTAGACCAACTTTCATGTTTTCACATAGTGGGTTGGGCGTTTGATAAGGCAACTGGAGTTCCTATTTCTAAACAAGTATGTTAGGTGTTTTACTTTTCCGTATCTATTCTAAAACTAACTTTATCTACAATGCAAATAAAGTTAGTGAGTTTTATTATTACATTAACATTTTTTTAATCAGGCAACTTTTTTTCTACGCAAGCTAATGGCTGCAGTGAGAGCCGCCAAAACCCATAGAACAAAATTCTTTAGATATTTTCACAGAGTTTAGTGTAAAGTTTCTCAAAACCAATGCATAGACTACAGAGTTAACGTAAACACAATGAGTCTATCGATTAACAGTGGAATGTAGCCGACCTTTTGCTAGTGTTCCAATCTAGGGCTTCCAGACTAAAAAAATCAGTTCTGCGAAATTCTGACGGAATTTTGCCAAGAATGTTCAAAGTATTCATGCAGGTTTAAGTAATGTTAAGAAAAGTTTCTTATTTGAATGTGAAGTAGGTACTGGTACCTTGGCTCCGTTTCATACATACATTGATTTGCTTTATTTGTTACATCCTGTTACCTTAAGTATAAGGCTTTAATTGGGACCATTTAAGTCTGATTTACATGTTCACCTTCACATGAAGGGGTGCTAGTAGAAATAGGGCCAAAAAGTACACATAAGTACAATAATCCTATGTCATACATTATTGTATCGTAAACGTCCATACACACAGGCTGTCGTGGCTGTAGTCACAACGGTTACAATGCAAATATCATAATGGCACAGTTCCTATCACGACCGCACACTGTAAACCTATATGCGTAGATTATTTAGATGTAAATATTCTTGTAGATCCTTATAAAATTGTCGCATTCCAAAGATAGGCGACGCGCCAGCCCTGTGCACGCGGATACGCCCAGTGGTCAGTGTTGCCAATAAGAAATGCTAACTGAACCGATATACTTATGATAATTATGAATAATCTACTAACTCAACCACGTGTCCTGAATGCTACGTTACCTAACGTTAGTCAATCTAGGCTAACATGTAATACTCATTGCAATTTTCCGAACGGCCTCGGGAGTAATAAGTAGATAGGGGCTATACTGGGTATACTTGCACTAGCCTCTAAGCACAATGCGATTCAACGGAAAAACAAGCGTTCCGTTTGTTAAACTTTTGTCGTTTCAAAGTTACCTTGGAACTACTTACCAATTGTATAACTGAACAAGGGCGAGTTAAGCATATACAAATAATAGCTTCAAGGGCTGTGTTATTGGGACGAAAATAGTGACCATTAGTGTCAAGTGATTTTGATTTATTTATCAGTGACTTCTTGTCTCATTTCTGTTGCGTTTCTTGTATATCTTTTGTTTTTGATGTGATCACATTTCTCAAAGCTGTATAAATATCAAACTAGCATGCATTGCCAGTGTGACATGACATTAAATCAACATAGAGGTGTATAATGAACAATCGAGTACTTTCTGAATTTCAGAAAATATTTAATGAAAATAATAAGTTAAAAACGCATTCCATATTTCAGCGCATGCATTTAGATCTTTTGAACATCTGAATTCTAATTTCTGAGGAATTGGGGACAACTAATTAATTTCACCAATTGATGAACTGAACGCGACTCAGAGAGCCATCTAAACTACGTTGAAGAGCTGTCGATGGGCTATGGAATATTGACAGTGACAGTGTTAATCAAGGCAGTTGAATAATTAATTAATGAAATTCGGCATAAATGGCCCCTCATCAACTCTCAGATATTAAGTTTAAGTTAAGGTTAACACTAACTTGTTTGTGTGGTTCGAACAATGGGTAGGTACGTTGCGTAAATACGTGGCAAAGCGTTGCGTCACTCACGATCGGTCTGTATCGAATAGTATCATTTCAAAAACAAGATATTGACACAAGTGTGTACCTACTGTGACATTGTTTCAGAACTCCGTGCCTTACTTATGTATAGTTCAAGTCCAATAACACGGATTCTTGTTATCCTCTAAGTGTATTTTCTCGGTGTTCTGATACAGAAAGTTGTTGTTGAGAATTTCTGTAGAATGTTTACTGATAAATTGAAACGTGTAAGGATTTATATGTAGTGTTAAATGAACGTTTCTCTGTATTCAGTTAACGCTAAATATTCTTCGTGCAATTCCATCTTTCCAACTACATTATAAAAATTGCCACCATAATTATTTACACATACCAGAACATTTTGACTTTTTTCCGTGTACCATTCGCACTCACCAGCCAAGCTTAGTCTGACACCCGTCCATATCTGTCTTAGTTCAAATTAATCTAGATGAGTCATTTAATAACCTTTTCTATTTATCATAACACCTTTATGACAGGCGTATTCAAGCGGTTTTATTGGGAACAATCGTCAAATAGAGATGCACACGAAATGCACGCCATTCGCGTGTGAAAGGCGTTGCGACTTGCGAGTGCGTCATGTGTATCATGCTAGTTTGCATTCCTCTCGCCGACAAGCGGGGCAGTGAGTGTTGCCATGCTTGTGAAAAATTATATCCCATATACAGGGTGTTTGGTAGGGAGCTGTACATACGCCTAGGGTAGAAACTAGGGATAGTCTGCTACCTACCCCCGCCCATTATATTGACCTTGGCCTCAAGGTTTTTTTTTAATTTATTATTATTTTTTATTTGATTTTTTGACTAAAACTACCTGTAGCTCAAAATCTATCCATGGGACCGGTCGGCTAATGGTCTTGTTTTAATCGTTAGAGTCTTAGGGTCCTGCAAAAAATTATTTTACACCAGAAAATTGTGGAGAAGAAAAGTTATGGGGCCTGAAGTACCGTAGTAAGGTAAAGAAATAATTTTAAATTAAAAAAAAACCTTGAGGCCAAGGTCAATATAATGGGCGGGGGTAGGTAGCAGACTATCCCTAGTTTCTACCCTAGGCGTATGTACAGCTCCCTTCCAAACACCCTGTATACAGTTAATGGTGACATAAGCATATTATAGAAGATAAAACACGTTTTTTTTAAAGAATTTCAATCGTTTAAAAATGTTTATTTATGTTATAATAAGTTTCCCTAAATTCGGGAATTGATTCGATTATTTGGAAATACTAGAAGAAAAATCATTTGAAAATATTTGTGTACTTTTTAAAATTCTACCGCAAGTTTTGTCTAATTTAAACTTTTATGCACATGGCAACACAGACGTCGCAGGCACACCGTGAATTTAGAGAGCCGCCACTGAACAATTGTCATTCCTTATTAGCACTGTCTAGCGGCACATTTTACTCCAACGACACGGTTGTTGACACTGGCCAGATATACATAGAAACACACGCAAGCATGGAATATTTATTTTCTTTCAGACATTTGAAAGAAGAATGAGCGGCAATACTTTGTGAGTATTCTGTAAACTCCTTCAAGTAACCGCTGCCAAAACTCATATCAAGCGATAGAATGTAAGAGTTGTAAAATAAGACTTGATGTGACACGATGTGGGATCTGAGCTAAAACACGAAAGATTGAGATAATGAAAGCATTTCTGTATATACCTACCTATCTTTGAGCACTGAAAGTTTTGTTGACTTTTGAAGAGAAAAATATTTATGTGAACAAACAAATCGAATGCTTCATGAAAACTTCAGCCAACAACTTAATTGGGCAATAAAATCACGGAATTAGATAAACCTATTTGCTAGGTAATAAGTACCCTTAATTACAATTTAGTGCTATTAGTCTAGCTGGTAATGAGGAAGCTAATTCCAACTCACACCTAGAAGAGATAACTCAGCGGCTAGCCGCAGAATTTTACCAATTTACAGCAAATTGAAAATGAACGGAGTAAGTGCAAGTCGGTTTTCCTACTCGTTTTATTGTTATGTGTAGCTATGTTCGTGCCAAAACTTTGATCATGGCGCTGAGTTTTGACAGCTTACGTAATGTTGCTAGAATAAAAAAGTGTCGCGGTCCTTTATTATACAAATACTACCGATATAATAAGTTTTATTAACTGCCTAGTAAAGTAGTTAAACAAATTATAAATTCATTAAATTAATCTGTAACTCTGTAGTACGCTATTAAGAGCCGGTAAACGATTGCAATTTCTCAGTGCTATCTCATTCAGAAATAAATGTGATAAACGGTGATAATGGAAACACAAATGTTTTACGATTGCACTTAACAAAACCTAGGTCGACTGCTTACTGCGACAGAGGTTAAACTCGCAAGCTTGCTATTAATAACTTGTTTTTATTTGAACGTGAATTATTTAGTGTTGCGTTCAATTTGAGTCTGATTTATGACGGTAACAAAACTTGCAACGATCCCTGAAGTGATTGCTTACCAATATTATACATAAAATATTCGTCGGTACTAGTTAAGTGCAAAATATACTATAGTAGGTACCTACATAGTGCACTGAGATTGCCCTTAATCTAGAGCACACTAGGGGACTTGGCCAGCTTGTGATCTAAATTCTGTAGTTAATGAGGTCGCTCGGTCGCTGCTAAAGTCGTAATCCCTGCACTACACTTATCAAGGAATGTATCTACACATATTTGCAGTCTTGCAGTTACTCTTTATCTATACATTTTCCTGTAGGAAATGCGGGACCACAGTCGAACGAAACGAAAGCGACCATCTTATTTTTTCAATACGATTTCCACATACAATTTGACAAATAGTTATCAATAGTATGACAATACCTTTCAAGCGCCAAAAGAACCAAACTGCATTGTACAATGCACTTTTCAATTTCAACATTACGTTGCATTCCTATTGTTTTCATCGCGTTCATTACTCTATGATTCCAACAATACCAACCAAATCGAACGCGCCAATATCCAAACAAAAACAAACGGCTGTCAAACACATGCTTACATTCAATCTATGTAAAATGCCTAAACAATTTTTGCTCCAGCACTATTTATTACGTAAGTGCATTGTGTCAAGCCGAGTGCGACCTCAGATAACGCGCCCCTGATAATGGCTACCTTACCGAGTACCGACCTGTGCGCGACACAACCTTGTCGCTTTAATTAATTGCAATTAGTTGCCTTCACGTTACGTTACGTAACTTTGCTTTCGTTTTATTGGCAGGTTTGAAGTTGGAATGAATGAAAGGCTTTCTTTTTATTGTTTACGGCGATTGATATTTTTGTGCCAATGTACATCGTAAACTCGTAAAAGCTAGGAATGGTTTCTGCCTTGTTAAAGCATAGGTACCTATTGTTCTTAAAATCATTCGGGTTTAATGTAGAACCAACCTACATTTTAACCGAATCTGTGATTATGACAAAATTAGTTCAGGGGGGAAGCTGGTTATTCCTTATGCATATGAACACCTTCCCTACTTATTTACACCTACAATATTGTTTTCGATAAAGGTTTCGAAAAAAAACTAAACTTTATCTGCAGGCAAAAAAACCCTCGTACCTACAAATCGTTTACTTATCAAACTTTTAGTCTAATTTATCATTTTTATAAATACAACAAACCCAAATCTTATCATAACTAAAAAATTTAAACAAAATATTATGCTGTAGCTGCTCTACGCAAATTAAAATGGCTGAAAATATGGATGGAAGTATCTACTTGCATGTCTATGTACAAAATATATATTTACTTACTTTGAAAAGTACCTATCTCAGTAGAAGACTTTCTCGACAGTGTAAACCGTGGAATGAATGCTCTTTCTAGAGATTGTAAGTATAAGTCCATATTAACTTAATTGAATGACTTGAACTATTGACTTTTATTCAAGAACCGATATTCAAGAGATGGTACTATGGCGGGAAGTACCTAGTACTACTTATTTGTATGAGATAGCTTCTTCTTCTTTATGGGGTTCAGGTTTCCGCACTTAGTCCTTGAAGTGGACCATTGTGCGTGAGTCATGGTGGCCGATTACTCCACCAGCCCACCGGGCTCCAGAAGCAGCAAGGGATCTTGGTGTTCCAATTGGAACATCAAGATCCCTTGCTGCTATCTTGGTAACGCCTATACACTCAAGGAGCACATGCGCCACCGTTTCCTCTACCTCCATGGATGCTCTGCACAGGGGGCTGTCAGTGATAGGTACCTAGGTTGTGGAAGTGTTTATTTAGTGAACAGTGTCTAGTGATGGTCCCCGCCACCAGACGCAGGCTGTCTCTGTCCAGGTGCAGAAGGCGCCTGGTCAGCTTTGTATCCAGGGATGGCATAGAATCCTTGGATGGCCTAAATCCTGGTATGAGATAGCTTTATACTTGAATATTTTGTTTTAGCTTTAAACCAACTAGAAATGGAGAAGGTAATTTTTTAATCATATTTGATGGAAATTAAAGAAGGAAGGTCATAAGGATAGATAGGTAGGTAGTTCATTCGGATTTTCCAGATTTTTTAATAACAAACCAATAAAGTATCACAAAAAAGGAACATACTTAGTCGTTTCTGTGAAAACGATACCCTCATTTCGTTGCAAAAGATAATAAAATTCAAATACCATCTATCATAATTATATATATCTCTACATAATCTTGGACATAAGTATTACGGTATCTACTAAGGAAACATTACCTCAGTTACTAGGTATACAAGACAATTAATTAATAAAAGAGGATTAAAAAAACCATAAAACCGCGAAGGAAAACATCGAAAAAACCGGTATAGCCTAGAACCAAAAAATCGAAGACATTTTGACATCGAGCAACCCGCACTAAGCCCGCGTGGTGGATTACTGCCTCTGATAGAGAGGAGGCCTGTGTGTCATCAATGAGAACATAGGCTATATAAGCTAAGAGGTTCTTAAATTCGTACCTAACTTAAAACTGTTAAGGAAACACTAAAACTTTTTTTATAATTAATTAAGTACTTAAGTAATTGTTTTACTGGTTTCTTACTTTCCTTACGATTTTTATGAACTTCTAAACATCAGGCTTCATTGCCATGAAGCCTTAAGATTTTTGAGAAAAACTACAATAATTTCCTGGTATACTTAATCGATTGTACGAGTACCTCTGCACTATCGCCATACCAAATATTTTATCGTACTTATTTGACTCTTTTTCCTTATTAGTAGCGTTTGCATATTATAAGATAAATCCCATAACCTGTATTACTATCAACGAAAGTTATTATTATGACTTATGTGATACTGCACAGATCTCAAGATCACTGGATCGGATACATTCTCCAGAATGGTGCAGATAAGGTAAGGATACACCCGTGCGTTCACGCGTACTCGATCACTATCGGATGCGCATTCCACATCAGCAACCGTCTATCTATGTCTATGATTACTGAGATCGTCAGCCTATAAAGTGCTAGTTTGTGACACTGAGAATTGCGAAGTAATAAGACAGGTATATATGCTTTCTTTCATGAATATCTGCGATCTGAAAGCCAGACTTGGTGATTGTTTCAACTGTCAAGCTCATGATACACGTAAATTTTTTTTTTGGCATTACCTTATAGGTATTACCTTACCTCATTTTCACTAGCAGCTCGTGATGACGTCACGGTACTTTGAACTTAGTAGTGTAGACTTTTTTTATCAAGAAAGGCAAAAAGACACTAAACAGCTTTAGTTTGGGTGATACTGATCCAATACTTACGTATGCATTACCTGAGTTTTGTTCAGAAAGTTTTGAAAAAGCCTAAAATGAGGTTTTATTTGAAAATTTTACCCATGAATTGGATTTTTTCCTAAATATTAACGATGTGATTGCCCAGCTCCCATGTTACAATATATTACAATTAATTGTTTATGATAATTAAAGCTATTAAACATGTGAGATACAACACAGATAATAAGATATCTATCGCAAACCTTCATGTTAAAATACTCATTAAACATGAGTACCTACCTCCTTGTTCACTTAGGTTCTTCAAACTACCCACATCGAGCTTTGTTTTTGTCTTGTTAATGTTTACAAAACACAGCTTCACTGTTATTTATTTAAACATTAAAAATTATATAATGAAATAGCTTGACACTCACAAATAATGTAGCTTTCTATTGGTAAAAGATTTTTTTAAATCGGGTCAGTAGATCCACAGATTACCCCCTAGAACCTCACAAACTTTACCTATTTATATTATTATAGCATAGATAGAATAAGATCCTTCTTAAGAATAATATCTCACTTTAAGTTCCATAATCGATAAAAAACTTCGAACGTGCGAAGTTTGCGTGCGTGATTCGCTGTTTTATTGGCGAAGTCTCATTGACAGGTTGTTCAATGACGGAGGTATATTGAACTGTACTTAAGTACAACAACTGTGCATATGGCTACTTACTAAAAAATCGGCCAAGTGAGACTGTGAGTTGGATTTCAAACCCCTATAATTTTAAGAAAAAGGTACACATTTTGTGCAAATTTCAATGCCCGCTTTCAGACAGACGTACGGTCAGCATAGGCTTAAGAATAGGCCTCCGCTGCTTATCCTTAGTGTATGGAACCCTTTTTTTTTTTTTTTTTTTTGGTGGTTGTAAAATCATCGAATAACCCCTCCCGCTCTTGGGCAGAGCGAAAGGGAGTGTCGGACTTCTACTGACTAAAAACCACCCATGTTCCTTCTTCGCCCTCTATGTCGAGGCCGCGATAACCAGAGGACTACCCGCGGCCCGAGTGTATGGAACCCTTAAAAAGGAATAAACCTCACCTAATAACAACGCTCTTGACGATATTTCAGTCTTGCAGCTTTTAATGTTTAACAGTGTCAAACCCAGAAACTGCCTTATGGCTGGTGGCCAAGTGTTAAGAAAGGATAAAAGATAGAAATTTCACACCAATTAAACTCAGCATTTCCCATGTTATTTGGGGTCGGCGCAACATGTTTAACCAGAATTGGGTTTTCTTACAGTAAACCTTCCTTCGGTTGCAGTCATTGAGTGACACCGGCTTACATTATCTCATACATTGTTTCATAACATCTCATAGACAGGACTTTGTTTTAAAATAATGTGATAACAGATCTAATCTACCAAGCGAGTATGTGATATGCATACTGACCCATTTCTCTTGTTTGACTCATAACTTCCGCCAGATAACTCCTGAAATGCAGATGAAGTACGAGTGGGTACGTTACCTTAATAAACCAAATTACAGACCTAGGACAACGTGAGTCAGACTTGCGGGAAATGAGAACCTCGATAAAGTTTGAAAGTAAAAAAAGGTTCGACCCAATACCGCCTAGAAAAAAAAAAACAGGAAAGTCCATGCGTAGGTACAGAAACTAGGAAAATTACACGTCATTAACCTAACAAACCACCTTCTACAGCGAAGATACAAACCTTGCAGCCGGTCGCGGCTACGCAATGCAGCGCAGCCGTGTGAATAGCTCATAGATCACTAATTACTAGGTACTCATGTGTACAACAAGCGTCGCGTTCCAGTTCATGTGAGAAAATCAAAACGCATGCAAGTAGAACGGCTGGCACGCTGCACGGTGTATTTGACGAAATATTCATGACTTTAAGCATAATGGGCACGGCCGCTGGAAAGTGCTGTTTCATTGACATACATTTTCATAAATTTTTGAATGTTAATGAAACAATGTTTCTAATCGATTGGTGATTATATTAATTGGATACATCGCCGGATAAGGTGAGGCTTTGATAAGATCTCGTTAAACCGTTTAGCTATAAAAAAAAACATTTTCGTTGCGTGTAGTGCTAGAAAAACAGCACACTAAAAAATAAAAAAAATAAACTGCAACTGACATTCCATTTTCAAACGAGTTCCATTGCAGTCCGTTTGAATATTTAAAGCAGCAACGAAGAATATTTTAATTTTAATCGCCAACTATTCCGATAATTCAAAACAATGTATGAATCGACTATCGGTCGGTGCGGGCCATGTAATAATATTCGTTATCACCACGGTATAAGTCGATTATTCGACCGTGAGCGAATAAAATTTATCGCTTGATAACACTTAACTACTTAAGCGAACGGTTTTTGTATTGGATAGTGTTGTTACGTAAGGTGCTTTCGCCATTCAGTGAAACTGGCTGGATCGAATCCGGTTGCAGTTTTGAAACCTGCAATGTTACATTTTCTGTCACACGTTACCTACATACACATAGTCCAAATGTTGAGGTCGCTGGTCTGTCCTTTATTGGCATTTTATATCCTGTACGAAAGGATTTATCGTAACCGACATGCCGTAATCAATAGAAGATTATTAGAAAGCAACTGATATCTATTGAGTGCTCGTTGTTATTGAAAGCCAATATGACTTCACTAGAAACTTGGATTGTGATAAAAAACAAACAATTATTTATTGAAACAACTAGATGCTATCGTATTGTTTTAAGTTTCTGTCGTTATGTCAGAAGAAAAATAGGCAACTAATATTTTTTTTTTTTATTAAAAAACCCACTGCAATAATATCTTAAACTGTAAAAGATGGTGTGCCATTAAATGATTATTATACAGTTACACATATGTATTATACTAACTTCTTTAGATATTATAGACACGTCTGTTGAATCAATCAATTCTTTTAGTAAACGAGCAAAAATCATCTCAAGTTGACTGCCTTATTGAAGAATCTTCATTCTTCAAGACATTCTTTAACTGCACGAGTAGGTACAAATGTATAACTAATCAATCAGCTCCTAGCGATCCTAATACGCAATAACAGCCATTTTATAATTTAGAAGAATGGTCTAGCAAAACTTTTCAAAGGACCAAAGGTTCAAGTCTACAAAGCAGTCCAAGTCTAGCATGGATTCAAATACGATTGGTGTGTTCTTTCCCATATCTTGCTAATTAGTGTAAACATTTGTGGGTAGACCTAATAAATAAAATAAAAATAAATAAAATAAAATCTCTTTATGTATGTGAACACGTGGTCATCATCCTCATTCTCTCGTCCTTATCCACATTCATTGAGCCGGCTTTTGATTAAGGGTTGTAATATATATTACATCTTGAGCTATTTATGACATCCCGCGTTTGAGATGTAATATATATTATAGCACAGTGTGAACGGTCACGTACAAAATGCATGACGAGTGATAAAATATTACATCTCAAGATGTTATATAATATATATCCCATAGTCACCGGTTTTAGGGGTCGCCACAGCATGTCTTGATGTCTTCTGCTTCCATATGTCTCTATGTTTACAAATTCTAGGAACGGATCGTTGCATCTCTCTTCTTGCCAATCTTCTTTAACTTCACCTAAGGCACATTATAAGACGTGACTGGACGGTAAGTGAAGGGCTAGCTCGCCGTCCGTCCGTCTTATGACGACGACAGGCCGTGTCGACGGCGCGTTCGTGTTCCACGCGTGCCTCAAAGAGATGTCAGCAACATGGAAGGGGCCCGCAAGACCCGCCAAAAAAAAGTCACATAATAAACCCGTCGCGTGTCAGGGCTGCGGGCTGTTCGAAAGAAATACCGCGGCCTCGGCACAAAGGGCTAAGACGGAACATGGGTAGTTTTTAGTCAGTAGAAGTCTGACACTCTACCGCTCTGCCCAGAGCGGGAGGAGTCATTTGATGATTTCCCACGGACATAGTGTCCTTTGACTTTTGACATAGTTTTGTCCGAAGATTATTCTCAAATTAACACTGGCTAAATAAATAATAAAATTGAAGCACTAATAGGTGTGCCTTCGCTACTCATTACAAATTACAATACGTAACTGGAAGGTGACCCCGTCTACCTTTATCCGCCCGTCATGTGAACTCCGTAGACTTTGAACAGTTATGTAATGTTCAAATATGATTTTAGTGAGAGTTTAAATCCTCTTAAATAGATGCTATATTATTTTTTGTCCTTATGGTCGCTATTCGATAACTGAGGGTCAACTTTGCATATCAATTTTGTAAGAGGCTCAGTAAGTTTTCGTTTTTAAAAGAGTGTTTACGTTTGTAAATATATCAAAAACAAAAAGAATAGTTGATCCTAGTCATACCATCATCGCCATATCAGCTCAAAGACGTCCTCAGCTTTATATAGATCACTTCCAAGCGTCGTCGCCACATGGCCCGGTAGCTATTCTGACTGTACAAAAATCTATAAACTAGGTGTACTTGTACCTATTTGTATCTTTTGACCCAGTCTTTTGGCATATCTGGCCCTGTGATTCCACACGGCCAAGAAGCAAGAACTTACTTTCTTCTTCTTCTTCAACCTTTGAGAACCCAATGCTGAGTGTAGGTCTCTTCCAAACCTCTTCAGTTTTGGCGGTTTTGTGTCTGGTCGAACATCAAATTACTCACTACTTCGTAATGAGATTGTATCACAGTGTGTGCTGCGCTTGCATACACGCGGTAGTGATAAAGTATTTGGAATAAGAATCGGTTAACATGAATATGATTTCAATCCAACATGTTTCTAAGGCAATGGCCGGGACGCACGAATATGTCTCGCGTGAATCCGGATCGAGAATCTGGTGAAATACATGCGATTTTCGCGCGTATTCTGAACACGCACGATGCATGCTAGCGATTACATAGGTACAGCATTTTCTTATTTCGTTACAAGTTTCTTTTAGTACATTTATGTATGTTTTATAAGTTTTCGGCCCAGTACGTTTTAAGAAGACAGGAGGTACGATTTGGTTGTACACTAGTTATCGCGGGCTCACATAGAGGGCTAAGAAGGAACATGGGTGGTTTTTAGTCAGTAGAAGTCTGACACTCCCTTTCGCTCTGCCCAAGAGCGGGAGGGGTTATTCGATGATTTTCCACCCGCCAAAAAAAAAGGTACGATTTGGATCACAAAAACAAGATATTTATCTATAGAATAGAATTTATTTATTTACAGGTTACGAAGACCCATAGATAAATACCTTAACCTAAATATACATACTAATAATACAGTGTGTTAGTAAATACAACCTTAAAACCTACCCTAACATAACCTTTTTAATCTGAGCATGGCGAATTGATTTTATATTGGTAGGTACTTACATAAATCGATTAGTGTCTTATGATTTAGTACTCGTACGTTGTTTTTTAATTTTAAAATGCACGCGGACTTGCATAAAAGCACACACAAAGCAAAGTTCACATTCAAGCTCACATTGCAAAGTGCAGACGACTAGTTTAGAAACCCAATTACCTACATAAAGGGACATACAGTGTACCCTTGGAGTTTATTGATACTCTAGAACTTAATAAGCCAACATAACTTGCAAACTAACATAAACATATTATTCAATCATAGGCAATAACAGTGTCTTATACAAGGAAAATGCAAGTTTTCCTGTGTCTGAGCTTACTACATACTATAATGTTTACACCTATTATAGGTACTGTGTAAAATTGTTATTTATCCATAAGGGATTTGCAAAACCTTGATAGTGATTATGTATCTTTAAAAGAATGCAATAGTTGTATTATGTATTGTAGTACCTACGTGTATACATCATTCATTACATGTGGTGAGTATTTATGTTTAATGAAACGTTCGTATCTCTCAAAGTATTGTTAGTATCGCAAACTCAGTACGTGTTTACTAAAACAATGTAGGAATACCGAAATCCTTTAATAATTGGTTGATATTTTGACTTGACTAACAATCATTACCTACTTATTAGTCAGCACTTTTGAGCCTGCCATCTTAAAAGTAGGATTTCCGTGACAAGGCATCCACAGTATAGGACGGGTTAAGCAGAAGCCAGCATCATAGGTTGCAAGATGCCAGAAAAAAAAACTAGGTTCTAATAAAAGGCAAAGAAACTTTACTCAATAATATTTACTTAATAATAAATTGAAGACTCGTGTGACGTTATTTTCTGAGACATTAGTATGACATTCTTTAGCGGTCAGTGACGCCACAACGCCCTACTCAAATCTTTGACGCGTTTTATCTTCGTCAATTTTTATTGATTTGATAAAACAAAAAATACGTAACCAATATTTTTCAATAATCTAACGACGGACTAATTAGAATCATATTTTTTTAAGTCGGTAAACATCCATATTACTAACAATCGCTGGAGACTAGTGTCTGGCACCCACCAGTTAGTCGGCTAAAACTTGCGCGATAACCATATCCCCATCTTATCAGGCTATAGACATAACGATATTTCGAAATACTCAGTAAGATCATATCACTGTAAATACCTAGCACCCTTAAACCTTTCGATAATCTGACTTTCTATCTGGCAAAACCTGGTTATGATCTTGGGATTATCGTAGAGATACTTGGTCTATGGTCTGTTAATGTGCTTGCCAACAGAATCGCACGTAACGGGAGATTGGCTATGAATAAATCTGAGGATAAAGAATAACCGTAACCGTATAGTCAGATATACCTCTATGGAGAAATAAGAGGAGTTGATAGCATAAAATTTCCCATATAAGTACAGAGATTCGGTAACCTACAAAACTTCAAATTATAAGGATAATAATATGTTAAGGATGCGTTCACGCGTTTTCAGCTGTTGCTGATACTCCTAACACTTGTTATAAACTATAAGTCAGAAGTGACATTGAAATGAATGTCAACATAAATGCCTATTTTTGAAAACTAAAGCCCTTCACTACATTGTGGGCACCAGGGAATGTCCAGCGACACCTCGACAATCCATGACGAAGACCGGTGACGAGACGAGCTTGAGTTCTATTAGTAGGATTGGTCTACACTAGCATAAGAGAGAGGATTGAAAAGGGCATAATAAGGCATTTACTTAAATAAAGTCAGCCGTATGTGTTATTTATAAGCCTTATCAAACCTTCACGTCAACGTCTACAGTAAGTGTTTACTTAAAACCTATCATCATATTGATGAAATTAATCCCACAGTCGGAAGTCAACAGGAGATTGATTAGATCTTGAATATCGATTAGAATACAAAGCGGATCAGATATAAAATAATAAATCGTATAATTATCTATAAGTTCCGCGAACGTATAAGGATGATCTGATCATGTATCTAATTTTATTAAAATACTTATATAACCTTGATAAAGAAGTGTGTGCAATAATGGTTTCTGCAAAACTTTACAGATTTGCATATTGTTTTACATTTTATTTCGCATATATTGTCCTACTGCTAGGCAAAGGCTAAGGTGGAGCCCTTAGCCTTCTATTCTTATCTACTTGCGGTTTTCTCCCGCCCCTTTCGTATAAAAGCCTGTTTTTGTAATATTCTCCATAAATGTATTACAAGCAATATTTCCAGTGGATATTCGTTCATCTTCTTGCACATCTTGATTTTTTCTCATAACTTTGCTCTAATATATTACACTACTACGACCGTTTGACCTTTAGACTACGACTGAAATTCATTTGCAATTTTTACAACATTCAATGTCAATGCCAAATATAAATACTACAGTTTGATA
Organism: Diarsia rubi; assembly: GCA_932274075.1. NCBI lineage: Eukaryota > Metazoa > Arthropoda > Insecta > Lepidoptera > Noctuidae > Diarsia > Diarsia rubi. The sequence continues at coordinate 15,260,348 of OW026419.1, read as the reverse complement.
GTACAATTTTCCTCCTACAATTCAGATAAACGTACTAAAGTTAGTTAATGTGTGTATCGAAACGAGTCGTAAAAACATTAAAATTGTGAGAACTGTTAATTTTGGGCCACTAGTAGCGGTAATAACATTTGGGGCATCAGCTTGTCTTGTCTGCCGCATAGATAATATAATTGTAGTCACTAAACACGTAAAACCGTTGTTTTAGTGCAGTCAAAGATAACTTAAACTTGTGTTGGTATGCGAGAAAGATTGGGTATACCATTTGCTGTTAATTTCTATGCATTTAAAAAATCTAATTAGTCCGTCAGATAGATTTCCAAAAAATATTGGACACGTATTTTTTTTTTTCACGTAAGCAAACAATGAAGACGATACAGTGCTTTGAAAACTCGTGTGACGTCATATTCTAAGACATTAGTGTGACATTTTTTAGCGGTGAGTGAGTTCACAACCTTTAAATCTTTGACGCGTTCTATCTTCGTCAATTTTTTATTGATTTCATAAAACAAAAAATTCGCATCCAATATTTTTCGATAATGTAACAGACGGACTAATTAGAATCATATTTGTCTAAGTCAGTAAACATCCTTATTTAGACTTTTTAGCTATAGTAGCATCTTTCTCTTGCCCTTCTTTTTGTTTTCTTTTTGCTTCTGTTCATTTCATGAGACAACACAGCATGCTCAAGTGCCATGTTTGTCTGCTACGATGTCTGTTGGGACAGGTGATGTCACTAATATCCCACCTTCCATTTTGCACCGCATGCTCCGAGGACTGCGTTAATGGGCGGAGTTCGTGTCAGCTGAGTTTTCTCGTAAAAATATTTCTCCCACTCTTTAAATCTCGACTGTTTTAAAATGCTGCATGGTTCATAGTTGGAACTGATGCCGTCGAAAACAATTTCTACATACAATTCTTAGTTGTTCAAGGACCCAACAGCGCCTTCGTATTGCATTCAAGCATCAATAGACACAATATGCTGCACTGTAAGAAAGAAGACTGGGCAATCCCCTGGGCAAGCTACGTAAACTTATCACTTATCAGAACTAGTGTTGGAAGTTTGACATTTGTAACTACCCACGTAAATGCTCCTACACTCTCTCGCCAGGGAAATTTCTATGACGTAGGTAGTTTTATATAGCCACTGCTATATACATGGTACTGACTGACGTCACTAGTTCGTATGTGTCGTACAAGGTGATACTGATGACGCTAAGAAGAAGAATATAATCAAGTGTTGCATCTTTTATCATGTATTGAGACGTCGCGTCGTTACCTTCAACATTAGCAACTGCAAATGCTCCTATTGAGGTAGTCCAAAGATCCGCTACCGCACCCAACCAGGTGTGCCGCCAAACTTTCAGCTTTGTTTGTCTCTAGGATATGTTCTGTCTGTAGGCAATTATCAGTGACTACCCTCGCAAATACTGCTACATTCCCCATGGACACTTGACGTCTACGTCGACGATGGACTATGACGTCAGAAATGGCGTAGTTTTACATCGTCACTGCTGGGTGCATGGTATTGACGTCATCGGCTCGCGTGCTAAGCCAACACGTTTCGGGCTAGAAGCGTGTCTGGACTTTATCGTGCGTATTTCATATACGTCATACTGCTTTTCAAGAATTTTTTCTCGCATGTTTTGATTTTCCGATCTAACGCTCACATTTCGGCAGTTATGTTTATGTTTCATGTAATTGGGAGCGAGCCTAGTGCCAGACTCCCAGGTGGCTACTGAGAAATTCCTGATGGAAAATCCCAATAACACTCGAACCCAGCACCATGCATAGCGAATAATACTATTGTTTTATAAGGCCAAGTCCACGAATACATTGAAATACAATATTGCAATGAACATCCAGCCTACAAGCGTAGCTAACCAACGCAACGTTTTAGCAAAATTTTCTACAATTTCTCACGTAATAGCGTAGCTACCAACCCACGTGTTCCTTATCAATGCCATGTGAATGTTTCGGTACGCTGCCATAAAACATCCATATAAAACCCGTTGCGAATCTACGGAATGGTGTACATACTCTACAATATGGGTTTTAAATTCCTAATTGAATGTGTTGATTATGGGCTAACCTTGTGTTAGGAAAACAGTGGTTTCTTTGTAATTTTCGTTTCACACATAATATTAACTGACGATGTATGAATTGAACATTGACATTTAACACTAGTAAGAAATATAATTTTAATACATATCTGAAACCCAACGTAGACAACTTTGGGTTTAAGGAATGTATCATCTCACTCACCGTCTTTGAAGTCCTGTTTGGTTTAGGCACTAAGTATGCAATAATTTCTGAATTCCCTTCTGCAATAGCCATATTATCTTTGATCTTAAACGGACTTATGACTGTAACTGCCATTCTCAGAAATATTTAATGATTACTTAAGCCGTCACTTAGTAAAGGTTTGACATATCTAGTTTAATTTTTTTATTTTTTATTTTTTTAATCTTTGTATGAGAAAACTGTCAAAACCGTTACTAAGTGATGGCCTAAGTAATCATTAAAGCTCTCTGAGTGCGGCAGTAAGTCCCAGTTAAGTTATCAGCCATGTGAGTCCCACTGCAGGGTAAAGGCCTCCCTTCCCTCCAAGTTCAATAGGACACCTTAATTAACATAGACACCTTGTATTTAATTTTATTTTGTGTATGTAATGTAATGTAATGTGACTGTTAAATGTATTTGAATTATGATATGAGTCAGTGATACTCGAATTAAATGATTTTATTATTTATTATTATTATTTATTCATCCTAATTAGTTGGCTCTGAAAATGCAGAAAGTTACAATTTGTTTTTTTTTCTACAGTAAGGAAAATTGTTTGGAATTGAAAAAAAACGGGATTTTTTCCTGTTTTTTTTAAAGCTAATCCTAATACCTAGTGAATTTTCAGACCATCTGACCACTTCACTCATTATTATGAACTTCCTAGTTAGCAAATGATTTTAGACAAACCGCTGGACCAAGTCCGAGCGAAAATAAATCCAATTTAGTTCCACTTTGACAGACGTCTGAACTTTTGGGCTTTTGGGCAGTTTAATTCAGTTTATATTACAGCGGCAAGCGTTTTTTATCAATGGAATGACCAGACAAAAACTGAAGATCAATTAAAAAGCAATTTTATCTATCAGCCTTATCTAGATTAGTTATTTGCGACCACCAAGAGTGCAATCACAATATGTCTTGGATGCTGAATTGCATAAAATTGCCATAGATAATATCTATAAAATGCAACCTAACCTAGAACTATGACTTGCGTAGTCTAATGTCTAGAACACTGAACAAGTACTAATAGGTATCTAAGTCTTTGAGTGGGTGCATGCTGCATGCATGTAGTTTGATACTTTGACATTTTGTGTACTTCTAATGACTAACCACGAAAAACACATTTTTTGTGTGATTGGTTTTTAATGGCTTACTTACTTTTAGAATTACTTACTGGTTTAGTGTGAATCAAAATATACCGAGTGCTCTATTCATTAAAATCAGTAAATGTCATCAAAGGGAAAGGTCTCTCTCATGGTTTCACAATTTTGTTTATCATTTGCTTTCTCCGAGAAATCCATTGTTTTTAACGAATTTAATTTTGTAATAATAATCTCTAGGAATCAATCATGACAATATCGCATGTATAAAATTATTCAGGTGATTCCTCTTTTCACAAGACCTAATTCTGCTGATATTGTAGATTTTCACTGTATTCTTCTACCTGCAATGTCACCCATGTGACATATTTTAATCGTGTGTCCATATTTTAATTGCATTTCATAGTCGCAAAACAAACGTATTTTTCCACAACATTCCTCAATTAACGTTTCAAACTGTAGCCATTTATTTCCCTGTCCGTATCTAAAGACATGTATTACGCATCGTCCTAACGTGGAGTCCATTGTCGTTTATTGCTTATATCCGGTGTCGCCAGGGCTTATTCACGGGCACAGATGTAAAGATTTACAAGATAATCTAAGAGCAGTAAATTGGAAGAAGATAGGGCGTAGTTGAGTCACGGAAATTTGCTTTGATGCCAATGTAGGGCAATTGGAATTAGGTCTTCTTGTTAAGGTTAAATACAATGTGGATTTCCTTTTTTGTGAACAGGGTTTTTAGTATTCAGAATATGGATTTTAATTATTTGGTTTACTGGCTTATAAAAAGTCGAACATCATACACGCGAGCTCCCGAGGGTCACGCCCATAAGAACATTTAGAACTATTAGTTATTTTAAATATGGCGCATAAGGCTAGAACTACCTAATCGTTGGTAGATAACAATGAAAATATCTTCAAAAACTGCCTTTACATAACTCTTTAACAAAACAGGTTTACTATCTACTACAAACCACTTCAACACAATCTAAAACAGCATTAACAACTTATCTCAACACTACTAACCTATTGACTTATCCAGACAGTCACTCCATATCACATATATCAATGTAATATATCTCTGGACACGAGTATTTGAACCCGTTACATGCAGTACCTAACATTCTTGATGCAGGAAGTGTTTTGCAAGTCAGTTGGCTTAAACCCGCACTAGCTATACTGCAATAGGACAGTTATTGCGCTGGGAATACTCGTAAGGTCCTTCCTAATTAACTTACGTGCACGGCTGGATTAGTTCCTACTGGCTTTGGACATTGTGTAGGTGGTAGGCAGAAGGCGCAGTCGCTTTCAATGTTGGAAAGTTCTCTCAAACGTAAAGAAATCGAAAACATCCTACAATTTCCAATACAGAGCGTCTCATAAATACTATTCGGCACTATGTAACACTCATTTCCATCAAATTCAGGACGATTTTGAAAAAAATCGTATAACATTGCTTCATATGCTTGGTAAATCTACGAAAAACAAGCAATGAATATTATTTGCATTGTCAAAACGAATGGCATTGTAAATCCGAATGTGTTACGCTATTACCCAGCTGATGTATTTTTTTAACCTTCTGCAAGCCTTTAATGTATGTTTTCCAGCCAGGGAAATTGATTTTCTAATATAAAGTAATATAAGTTTATACTCCTAGTTCACTTTACGATTACTCATTAGTTGTAGAATGTGTTAAGCCATTACTAAACCCATGTAAGTCCAAAGAAATATGATCCTTACGTTATGATAATTTTACGGCTTTTTTGCACTACACGTGACCTTAGGAAGTAGTAAGTTGAATAAATTGACCTTTAAAAGGCGTCTGTTCGTACAGTGTAGTTATCATCATCGCTTGCAGTCAGTTCATGAATAAACGCTATTGTAGTCATCGTAGGTACGTTTAGTTTATTTATAAAACACCGTTCCAGACCGTTTGTCTGCTTGTTCAATATACAGGCTACGCACGTGTCGAATTTGCCTACCGATTCCATTGAGACGGGAATATTTCTAGCATAATGATGTATGGTCTTAGAATCTTGGTTATCATCTGTCAATTTATTTAGGGAGGGACAATTGATGAATATTATTAATCCATTAAAGACTTTTAGAACATTTTTTTTTGTTTTCACTCAGAGTCAAACGTTAAACGTCCGTCGTCAGGAAGATTCCTGAATCACGACATTGAAGGCAGCTAACAGGTTTCCCGTAGCAAAATTTTCCATATATTGCGGAAACGGCACAACACAAAACAATATTAGTAGTCAACGACTTAACTAAAAAGCTGGTCGCACACTAACACGCTAACTTTATAGGAAGGTTGGTATACTCCATGAGTCACTGCTCATACCGACATACCAGCATTGATTGCAAGCCATTCATTAGCAAAGAGCAGGTCAACACTTCCTCCACGTTGGATAGAAACGCGCCGTGTGAAGGATGCCTTAGGTTCCGCTCCAAAGACGACGCACGTAACAGATAAGACACTTCGCACACTGAATACGACGCGCGACTTAGATTCGCCGCCTTCATACGCCTATTGTTACTGGCCGTTGACTTCGGCAGCTCAAAAAAGTTCTTTGATGATCGTTAAACACGATAAAAAAGATTTATTTACAGCTACTTTTTCTCGACTATAATGAATCTTAAAATTCAGCACACGATTCAACAGTAAAATGAATTACCATTGATGTAGCCCTTTTTGTGTTAACGCATTACACAAACAAATAAAGAGTCTCCATAATGGGTACACATTTGCAATATAGACACATTAACACTCACTTGCTTTTATGTGCATTATATAATTTATGACATTGGCTCTCTGTTGCTTGTCACACTATGATAAAAACAGCGAAATTACCTCATTTTGTTGAATTTCACATAGTAATTTAAGGCGAAGTAAATGTATTTTTAACAAGCAACATATTACTTGTAACGAGGCATTCGCCTTCTGTTTGATGTTTCATGCGTAAGTCGCAGTCGCAAATATTACGTGTGTTGAGTCCTTAGCTGAATCACACCGTAAGTCAGTTATGTGGGTGATGTTATAATCAGTATTGTTCCTCCTTTAGCGGTGAAACTTTGAAGGAAACAATTCTTTTTATTATCTTTAGAGCTTAATTGAGTGCGGTAATGGATCTTTTAGAAGTTTTTCCGTTACGTGAGAAAATATGGAACAAAAGTGGGGCTTCTTTATTTGTAATCGATGCTTATCTTGAAGAAGATTATAATGTTTCAAGTCACACTACGTATTTTCAAGTCAACACGTGTTACTGTTAAATCAAGGGTTAAAAAAATAAGCAGTTATATTATATTAGGTACAATAGAGCTTTATTAATTAATCAATGATCAACTAAAACATAATTCTCTTTGATGTTCGACAAAACCTTACTTATGCTTTTAGAAGTTTTCTGTGTGAAAACTTTGAACAATATTAAACCTTCAACGAGAAACTCTAGGTGTTCTTATTGTTCGCAGTTTCTAGGCGACTTGGAAACTTAGAACAGACTAATAGGGATGTTTACCGACTTAAAAAAATGTGATTCTAATTAGTCCGTCTGTTAGATTATCAAAAAATATTGGATACGTATTTTTTGTTTATCAAATCAATATAAATTGACGAAGAAAAACGGGTCAAAGATTTGAGTGGGGGTTGGTAACGTCCGCTAAAAAATGTTATACTAATGTCTTAGAGTATGACGTCACACGAGTTTTCAAAGCACTGTATCTTCGTCATTGTTTGTTTACATGAAAAAGGAAAAAATACGTGTCCAATATTTTTTGCTAATCTATATGACGGACTAATTAGATTTTTTTTAACTACCCTATTTGTGATAATAATGCGCAGTACTTAGTAAACACAATAATTCTAAGGAATTTTCCTGTTCTAACACAACGAGCCCGCAGATAAAATATCATCATTACTTGCCTAGCCTTTTCCAAACTATGTTTGAGTCGGCTTCCAGTGACAGTGACAGTGTGCTTTCAACCTGCAGCTGACCTCCACAACCCAGTTTATACTGAATTGGAGGGGGGGGGGGGGTAAATCATCAAATGACTCACCCGGTCGTCCCCCGCGGTAGGGAGTCTCAGACTTCTACTGACTGAAAACCACCCATGTTCCTTCTTAGTCGTTTGTGTGGAGGTCGTGGTATCTCTTTCGAAAAACCCGCAGCCCCGACGGGAAATAATATACCCTTTGGTAAGACTTGTTCTCAGATTTTCAGGCCACCTGACTACCTGTAACGACTGAGAATAATCTACAAGCTATATCTACAGTACGAGATTTACGTTATCGCGTTTTTAAAAGCGTCAAAAACGCATCGTATAGCTACAGCCTAACTTAGTGGTAAATATTATTAAGTAGTTTCTTTGCAACAATGAAGAAATTTTACGTTGTTTTTTTGCTAGGAATTCGGGTGAGAACAATGACGGTTCAATTAACGCGCCGATATTTTAAAGCAACGCTGTTTACAAACATTTTGCGCTGTGGTTTTATAATGACTGCAAAAAACATACTTAGGTAGGTCATTTTTTTTAAAGAACATTTCCTTAGCAACGCGTGGACAGTCAGTAAGGTATTGATTTTGACGGAGATGAGCTAGTTAGCAAAGCAGTGAAGCAAAGCAACGTAACTATGTTTTTTATTCCGAACTCTTTTCATCCAGCGAGTACTTAGCACATCTTTCTCGCCCCGTTTGACGGGCAAGATATAACGAGATTTCTACGTTGAACCTGAGCTAAGCCAAGCCTTACTATGAAAAAACGATAACAATGGTAGTTACACATCAGCTAACACAGATATTACAGCATCAGAATGTATAATAAAAAATCTAAATGGCAATCTCAACTTAGATCTTCAACTATTCAATCGTAGCTATGCACTTCTTTTGTCACACAGTTGTTATAGAGCAATCCCGACCTTTAAACCTTAGCAATTGCTCATCACAACACATGCATCCCACTTACTTCCCACTTTTATACCAACACTAGTACTTACAGTTCTTTCACAAATGTTTTACCTGTAATTTTGTATGACTGTCAAAATTACTGTTGCTACTATAACTATAACCTGCGTCATCCGACTGCTGGGCAAAGGCCCCTTTACGCATAACTCCAAGATGTTCCGATCCGGGGCCAATGTGACCTGCAGGGCTATTGCGTATCTTTCGAAATGTCAGTGGCTATCATAGTGCCCAGTTAACTGTCAAATGGTTTTATTTTGTACTAAACCATAACCAATTTGACATGATAGCCACTGACACTTTAAAATATACGCAATAGCCCTGCTGTACGTTGGTTGTCTGGTCTGTCAAAATAAGAATTATCTATTGTCTTTGCATGAATGTTGCTTTTGTTATTGGTAACATAACTGTGACAGGACTGTATATCGAATAAGGTAACTAGGACGTCTATTGGAGCGTACGTAACGCGTCCCGACGCGGCGCGACGATGGTTAAATACGTTTTGTTGTCGTTACACAACTCTGTGGTTGCTGCGGAAAATTTTAGTCGATTATACGTTTAGTTTTTGCTGGTTGGGAGAGGTTAGTGCTATGCGATAGTCTGGACACAATGATGTGTTGTGTAACTTAGACTATGTGAGACTTTCCATGATATAGTAGAGCGGAATAAAGTTTGTAGATAAAAGTGAATTAATAAAGAATTTCAGAATCCAGTGAAAACCTTTCAAAGAGCCTGTAAAACCTTCATTCATTGTAGTCTTGTTGGGAAACCCTTGCTCAGTGACGACCAAATTTGGACGGCTTAAAATATAATAATACATAATATGCGACCGACTGGGATAACGGTGTCATGAGATTCACATTAAAAACCAAATTAATTAATCTAATCGATGGCTTTTTTTATACGCACTTCAAATTAAATCGTAATACATATAATTACGCACTAATCAATATTTATTTTGACTAAAAACGTATATTTGTAAACCAACATGGCCCGATTCATACGGTCAAGATTCCAAACAAAAATTACGTGTAAAATTATTGGTACAAGTATTTCCCAGTACCTACACTTAAAAAGGCAAGTGATAAAATGATAAAATTCATTTAGTTATTAGTTGATCAGTTATGAGATGTAAGTAAAACCTAATAAGTAACATGAGCAACCGTCGAGGTATTTACTTTCTTATATACTTCATATCCGTAGGTTTAGATATAAACCATAGGGTAGGAAAATACAGAAAAGACACTGTTATAATTTTCGTTACTTAAGCGCAAGAATACGGCAAACATTATTTATAAAACTGGTGTTTTGCTTGCTGTCTAATATTTAACAGAAAATAACATGACGTGTAGTCCGTACATAGTGGCGGCACTTTCAAACGAGCCTGAAAACTTACTTTTCTTTATAACCTGCTACTCTTTATGATGTAAGGGTTTCTGAACAATCTACTAGCCCTATATGCTTGCTGTAGTTTTGTCCACTAGGCACACCACCCAGTACATCAACTTTCCGCCAGACATCTTAGTCTCATGCAATAGCGCTCGAGACTCCTTACTGGATGGACAAGTGTATAAATAAAACTCTTAACCACTGCAAATTCCACATCTGTAGCCGATTTTGGTTTCACTCTCGTACGGAAAGAACCTTCTGTCGTTTTCTTTCTGCACTAATTCTTACAGCAATAAAGTGTTGCCAACATTCCTTCACAAGTTTCCTTTTAGGACTTTAGACAAAAAAGTCGTAGAACATATCAGTGCCTGCATTCCTTTGCTATGTGAATTCATAATTGTGTAATTAAAAATTGCAACCAATGTTTGATTGCCACCTTTGGATAATTGGCCTAGAATTTAAAGATAACGAGATACTTTTATCACAAAATAATACTAATAATACCTTGTGGTCGTTAGTATTCTGCACTGATTACATAAATCCAGCTTTAATGGCAATTCTAGACCGACATGGCTTTATGGCTGTTTCAAATAGAGAAATGGAATTTTGTATATACCTAGACCCAAAATTCAAAATCCTCCGATATGTAAACTTTTAAGGCAATCCTAACAAATTACATTCAAGTCATAATAAATAGTAAAAATAAGCGGTCTATTGTTTAAAGCCGTAAAAATGAACAGTTTAAATTGTATTTTAAGGTAATTGCGCTTTAAAACTAGTGAAACGACATTAGTAGTTAAATGTAATTGCTTGATTAGCCACTGTCGCATGCCTTATGCCTCATAGCTCTTGTCTCATGCCTCCAGCACTAACAATACACGCCTCATGCCTCGAAGAGCAGAGTGTTCAGTTGTGCATGAGATGCATTCCAATTAATGTAACTAGGTATTGGAATTTTGATCGATTTTAAAGAGAAAGGTGTTGCCTTTGTATCCTGGTGTTAACTGGTTCTAATTTTGTTATGATTCTGTATTTGTATTCTTTTTAGGGTTCCGTACTATCAAAAGGAAAAAACGGAACCCTTATAGGATTACTCGTGTGTCTGTCTGTCTGTCTGTCCGTCTGTCACAGCCAATTTGCTCCGAATCTAATGGACCGATTAAGTTGGAATTTGGTATACATATGGATTTTTGTGACCCAAATATGTACGGCTAAAGTAAATAAATGAATTTTGAATATGGGGGTCGCTTTTACGGTGCAAATAAGAAAATTAAAAAAAAAGTTTTGCAAACTGTACCATGTGACACATCAAATGAAAGGGCTTACTATGAGGGTCTAAAATATTTTTTTTTAATAATTTTAAAATAAATAGTTTTAAAGTTATTTAAGAAAATAGACGAAAATTGACCGTCCCCCCCCCCCCCTTATCTCCGAAACTACTAAGCCTACAATTTTGAAAAAAATACAGAAAATAGTTCTATACCTGTAGATTACAGGAAAACCTATAAGAAGTCCATGGTCTAAAAATTACATCGTGAATTTATATATATAAAATTCAAAGTCCTGACTGACTCAATGACTGATATGACTGAACGTACAGCCCTAACCGCTGGACCTTTTTTAGTTACCACTAACAAATTTGGGTCAGATTTAAAAAAACATGGTAGATATATTATATTCATCGTACGGAACCCTCTTCACGCGAGTTCAACTCGCACTTGTTTACTGTTGGGATTTAAGTCTTAACGTAATAAACTTCTTAACTCGTTTATTAGCAGTAGATTCTAAGAAAGAATTTCTCTCGGTACTTATATTTATTTAATAACAGCTAGGATTATCTTTATCTTTACTTGGTATCTGCTGGACGAGATTCGAATTCATGAATTTTATAATGTCAATAAAGTTACCGAAATTTGAGCCACCTCGTCGTTCTCTTTTAAAGTGCCTGCATTTAGATCACCTCTGTACAGACATTTCCGTCTAAAAATTTCAAATATTGACTCGCCGGAGTCACAAGTCCCCATAGAGTAATGAACACAGCCAAAACAAACATTATCCCCATAACAAAACGTTTAGAATTTCTACACCAGAAATTCTTTGAGGGAACTAAACTTTATGAAATGTCATGATGTACGATAAAATGCATTATTAATTATAGTAGTGCAATTAGCAAATGAAATAGTAGGTAGTAAGTATACCTGTGGTCATCTATCATTTTGCTTCATAAAGCATGCGAAGTGGGTTTGTCGGAACACTAGCAATTAGCCCACGACTTTATTCGCAAATATTGTGATGACGCGGCTAAGATGCATGGAACAAATAATTTTATTGCATACCTAGAGCACCCACGAATATAGTTTATTATGCAACTAGTGAATAAAGGACGGATTTAAAGCGAGGGCCGTAGATGAGTCACGAGCAAGTGAAGGATTCAACTGTTAGAATCCTGAACGACGCGAGTGATTCATGGCCCTCGATATAAATTCGTACTTTATTCAGGAGTTGCATACTATACTTTATACCATGACTACGAGAAAAGACATAATAAGACTATCGACTACCTTAAGACTATCTCATTATTCAAAACCAGAGTGAAAGAATATTACCTTTCCTCACCATTGTGATTTTTATGTACATAAGTATATATTTTATTTGTTTATATATATTAACTTTGTGTATTTATATACGTATATATTATTATTTTCTTATATGTGTATATATTGTTATATAGGTTAAGTTAGTTACGTACGACACATAATCACAGAATTCTTTTCCGCTTCTCACACACTATAGTCTACATTTCTTTTTTCATTTCTCCTTTTGCAGGTCTGCTGGCAGAAATTTCTTGAGAAATAAGCAGTACCTTTGTACTCTAATGTTATATTTTATAATTTTCCTGTGTTGTCTACTGTGTGTACATAAATAGTTAAATAAAAATAAAATAAAAATAATTTAAGCGAAAATAGAAAAATCAAGAAATAAGAATTGTTACATTAATTGAAATGGACATTAAAATTAGAGCAATGACTGAAATTAAGCGTAATTTTCTTATTAATCTAATGCCAAACTCCTTGTCGCAAATATCGACCAATCAAATCTCGAGAATTTATTTGCACCAAACAGTTTTGAATTTCGAATCTCAGCGCAAGGAGTTTGTGTAAGCATTGAAATAGAGACCGGATGTATTTTTGTGTTCCAAATTCAAACACCAAAATAGTGAATAAAAACAAAACAGTGAATAAAAGGCCTTTTTATTCACTGTTTTGCGTGAATAAAATAAGCTTTTTAGAGTAGGTATGGTATAAAAGTAGCTTTCTGCCTGTGAAAGATTTTTTAGAATTGGTTAACTAGTTCCTAAGAATACTTCCTACATACAAACGTATAAACAAAAAAAAACAACTTTACTTCACTAAGTCGATGCTACCCATTCTTTGATCTAAAAGTGACAAACTGTTCACACTCGACCAAATTTTCTGAAAATTAACCTCTTGTTCATACTACATAGGGGCACGGACGGTTGATCTAATTGACATAACATCACGCCTATAATTCCCGAAGTGTCAACCTTTCGCCAGTTACGTTGTTCATCATCAATGCATGCTATCATCCGGGCTTAAATTCTGACTCCGAGGCTGCTACTGTAAAAATTCGTGTTGACATTTTGGGAAAACCCAATGACATTTGTCCTCATCCGGGAATCGACTCAAGACCAATATTAGGGTATTTTACCAAAAAAATCTAATTAGTCCGTCTCTTAGATTATCGAAAAATATTGGATACCTACGTGTTTTTTGTTTTATCAAATTAATAAAAATTGACGAAAATAAAACGTGTCAAAGATTATGGATGTTTGACGTCACTTTGTGGGTAAAAACGTGCTAAACTTGTGACGTCACACGACTTGACACGACTTTTCGAAGCACTGTACCGTCTTCATCTTTGGTTTACGTGAAAAAATAAAAATATTAGTCTATTATTTTTTGAAAATCTATCTGACTAATTAAATTTTATTGGTGAAATATCCTATTGTCCATCGAGCCGGTCGATCTAAACCACATTATTATCTTATATTATTAAAATTTGCCTGCTGCAAAGACGTCTCTCTATTTATTCATTCTCCCCCTATTCTACATCGCTTCATATTCAAATCGTCACGATTAAAATGACAGTTTTTAAGTCTGCTGCTACTGACATACATAATAGGAACAGCAAGATCAGGGGTCTCTAAAGACCCTAAGGAAGCAGGAGGTGAACACACTACCGCTGCACAAACCAGGTCATCACAGAGTCACCGCACTGTGTTAATAGCACAACCATTACTTGGTGAAATTACAGTTTGGTTGAGTTCATCGCGTGCATTGGACCATGGAAGGCAGTCATATTCTGGTCTTTTAGCTAAATTATATAAACATCAATAATTTTAGCTGAAATACTGTGTGTGTGTTTTTGTGTCTGTTCGGAGCTTTTTGTATACAGGGCGTCCCACGGCTATGCCACATGGAGGGAAAGTACCTTGAATATTATAGATGGAACATTTTACTGAAAGAAGACATTATTTTAATTTAAAAAACAAGTTAAACTGCATTCATAGATTTTTAATAATTACATGGTTGAACCGGGAATCGAACCCGCTACACGAGACAAAAAATTACCCTGTAGTTTTATCATACCGATCGAAAGGCTTCATCATAAGGATTATTTTTGCTCAATAACATAGTTTCATAAATGAAAGGAAGAGCAAATATCATATTTTCTAATCTAATATTCCGTCTAGCTGGATACTAACGTATTCGTTAAAACTAATTTAAAAAACAGATGTATGTATGGTAATTCAGAAGTTAGAGCTAGGAAACTTGATTTTGTAATGCATAATGCAGGTCCTATAAATTATGCGAAAACATAAGGTCAGATGATACAGGCCAAATAGAAATTGCATCTGAATTAATTTTGAATTGGCTTGGAGGGTAATGAATTCTGTTAAGTTTATACGAAGCAAGTGAATGACTTTAAAAAAATACAAACACACGAATAGAAGGCCTCCTCCTATTTGGCAGTCGGTTAAATTGGAACACGTTTTTTAAAATAAATCTCAGGGGTTTTGCAAATGTATTGTATTTGCCACTTTGGAGTTTTGTTAACATACCATCGTGCTTCTAATCCCTGACGGGTTTAGTATACCAAATATAATATTACACCGACTATCGCCAGTCTCACAAGTCTCATGTGATTGATGGATTGGACTCGAGACTCTTGCCTTTACAACAGTTTTGTAATATGTCTATCCATATTATGCCACGTCATCTTGATTTGTTTAGTTTTTATCCATAAAATCTCAATTGACGCACGTCCAAAACAGAGTCCCAGCACTCAATAACACAACATCTCATAAATCTGTGTATTATCGACAACAATTCTCAACTCAACAATTTCTCGATTACGTTTTCATCGATCAATGTCGATGTTTTTCCGTTTTCCCTCCAATCAATGTCAGACTTACGATGAAAACAATGCGCTGTGCTCGGCTGCGGTCCCGGACGGAAGCCGTAATAGCGATTATCCGGTATTTTCAAATCGGAAATACGTTTACCGAGTAGATTGGTAACGAAATAGTGTTACATTATAATAATGTTATACTGTGTTTGTGTACAGTGTACTGTGGCTGTTGGTATTTTATTCATAGGTATGTGGATTAAGTCAGTCGACGACACGGTTGGCGCAGTGGCTCAGGCAATGGACTGCTGCGCTAAGTGTCGCGGGTTCGATCCCCGCACGGAACAAATATTTGTATGGCCTACAGATAGTTGTTTCGGGTCTGGGTATTTGTGTATGTGAGTTTAAATGTTTGTGAACACACCCACGATACAGGAGAAATTCCTAGTGTGGGCCAACGTTTAAAAAAAAAAAGCAGTCAGTCTAGCTTTAATGGATGGTTCAGATTTAAGGGTCGTGTATTTTAGGCCTATAAGGGCCGACGCCCGTCGGGGCTGCGGGTTGTTCAAAAGAGATACCGCGGCCTAGACACAAAGTGGCTTAGAAGGAACATGGGTGGTTTATAGTCAGTAGAACTCTGACACTCCCTACCGCTCTGCCCAGAGCGGGAGGAGTCATAATTGATGATTTTACACACTCCAAGAAAAAAACAAAGGTCGTGAATTTTTGAACAGATTTTTGAATTCTGTTTCACTTTTAGCTAACCTCTCGATTTACATTGACAGCCAAATAAATAATTGATCTGGCTCAACGGCGGGGGTATTCAGGTCACGTATAAAGGCAAAGCTCCTTTTACCTGGCTTTATGTAAGTTAAAAAAACAGGATATACCTGCACAGGTTTATATCAAAGCTCAAAGTCAAAAACAAACCACCACCGCTAGATATTTTACTACTACGAACCACAGACCACTCTTACGAGCTAACGTTCACTTAGCCATTCATCGGAGAGTACGTTATAAACACGAATCAAGACGTAAACGAGCATATATCGTAAAGAGCAACAATCTCGCATTTCTAAGTGCAAGTAAGTAAAAGTCTGGGACAGTTATCACAAGTGAGAGAACGGCAGAAGATGCACTCTGAACAACGGGCTGAAAGACACTAAAAGAAAACTATTAAAGTTCGGTAGGTATGCAAATCAACTTTAAATTTTCCGTCAGTCTTTTGAAAAAGACGGAATGATGTTTTAAATTCTGATGTCTATCGCGCTCATGACCTGAAATATAGGATAACGTATTTATTGACACTTGGTCACTTCTCAAGCAATAGTTAATTGAAATAGTTATTTTATAAAGGCATATTATTACAGTACATTATTGTTTTCTACGATAATCACGCTTTCGTGCTAAAAAAAGAACCAGGAAGGAAAAAGTGACGCGAAATTTCAATCAATATGTTTTTTCATGCGTATTCTCTTATCCTAGACGCTCTATTATATTCTCATTTTATGAAACGTAAATAATAAGTAGGTAGTCCCTACTACCTACTTATTATTTTTAGACTGTCATGGTCATTAGCAATATCATTAACACTGAAACGGGATATTTACCATGTTTACTTCAATTATTGTTTGTTTTAAGTTCCCGATATTTCGGCGCACTATAATCACGGATAAACAAAACAAACAGTAAATATTGCAAATATCCCGTTTTCAGTATTATTAATATCTACCTACTCGATTCTATTTCATTTGCACAGTTCTAAAACCATGCTCTACTGATTCGTTTACGATTAATTTGGCGGCGTCTTTGAAAGCAGATCTTGATATCAAAAAACCGTTTGAAACGTGCCTTCTGAGCGTGATTTTACAGTATGAAACAGGGAGCTCCCACGTTAGATAGACCGCCACGGCTTTTCGACCGGCAACCGGTACCGTCGACGACCCGTTACTTTACCTGAAATGTATTTATTATTACGTCTTGTTGTTGTTAGATAGTACTTGCAACCGCCGTGCGTGTATGACCTGATGTATGAACGTGAATGACGCAAAAGGTGTATGACTGTGAGGATCGTAGCAGGTGGCGTTCTGTGGTTTCTGGCTACCCCCGTGGGAACAAAGTGTGAGTTTATGTGTCTCTTGTTGCAGCGTTGGAAAATCGGGGATTCCTTTCCCTTTTTGGGGAAATTTATTACTTTTAGTAATTTTCCCAGAGGGTATCAGTCTATAATACTATACAATCAGAGAAAAGTTCGTTGTCCAGAAACATCGTTTTTCCATTTATTTAGTTAGTTTCACACACAGCCACAAAAGTCGATAACTAGTGCAGGCTGATGGAATGCGGGGCGCGATGCACGGGGCATGCGCACTGCGTGTCTGCGGCTGGCCTGTCTAATTTATGTATAAACATAGTTTTTATATTTGTTGAGTTTTTCCATCAGGAGTTTCTTTTAGTACCCATGGAGTCTGGATTTGGCAATAGACTCACTAACTGGCGAAATCTATTAGGAACACCTTTGCCTAACCCTTCGGGGGATTTTATGTTTGCATTTGTTTGAAAATTGTTGAGTTGCAAGACGTATAAATGAGAATTGAAGAAAAAAATATGAATTTGTAGAAAATTCATTGATCTAGCAACCCTGCCCTAGTCCAGTTTGATGTTAATTATGAATTCATAGTAGACACGCTTCACGTATTACGTAAATGATGTATTTTTATGTCGATTTAATGATAGTATTACAGTGAAACCGGGAAAACAGGAAGTAGTGAATGGGCTAACGGAAAATTGGTTCTATTTTCATTATCAGATTTTTGTGACACAGTTTTTAGTTACTTAGCTAGGAATCTTGATTATTTTCTTCTTGAATTTCTACTTGGTCTATTAAAACTTGCATGATTGTAATGATAGGCTATTAGATCGAATCGCGTCTGAATTCCTATGTATCGTTCACTTAAATGCTACGTTTGGACGACCACTCAATTTAGATTCTCTCAACGCTTTTCTTCGAATATCTTTCTTCGCTTCACTTGAAATAACTGTTACTTACTTGTTTAAAAATCGCTTTAGACCTTGCTGAATGAGCATTAGAATCTAGATCTTAACAACTCTTTTTTATGACAATAAATTAGATCTTACCAAAAAGGTATGCTCCATTTGCACCTCCTTGATAAATTGAAAGCAATTGTCTCTGGTATAAAAGCACATGAGAAAAGCCTCAGTATAGCGGTATTGTATTATGGCCAAAAAAAGTTAGTACGCTTGCCTATAGGTTCAATACATGTAAGGAGTTCGATGACCCTCTAACTCTATAAAATAAAATAGTGTTTTGTCAGTCTCGCACGTTTTGATCTTTTGTCGGGACTTGCTATCTAAATAAGCTTTTAACGTTGAGGTTTACAGTTTATTTTAGATTGAAGTTTCGTTATTTGGCCTGGATTCGCTTGATTTCTTCAAGGAAAAGCGAGTCATCGTTAAAATGCAGCCGAAAATATTGCGCCAATAGTTCGCTGAACGTTAGGTAAGGTTGGTGAATCAGTGATTATTTGTACCTGCATTGCCAGTCATTCTGGCATATTTTTCAGGTGAAACTATCTTTAAAAAAATGCATATTGAGTTTATTCGTTTTTATGTTATGGAAGTTTACGCTGTCGTTTATTGTTTTCTCACGATTTGCGGTTGATATGCTAAGACGTGATTATACTTAGCTTGCAAACAACGGTTTTTTCCTACCTTTTTACATAATTAAATAATGCTATTACACTAAGTTGCTTGGAACACAAATTTTCACTGGGAACGTGGTTCTTTCGTAGAAATAGAGTCATCGTCTCGACGACTTCTGGAAGAATTTCTTCTACTTCTATTCACTCTTTTTTTTAAGTGCCGCGTTTTGAAGTTCTTGTTACATTGCATCAAGAAAAATATAATTGCGAAAAAGCTTTATTTTCGGAATTGAAACCATATTTAAAAGTCAGCCCAATTACGTTTCGCCAGTAAGTATTTAACATAATTCGAACGAGTTTAAAAATAATATTCATAATGTCCAATCTGTAGCAAGTATATACCTGTGAAAATTATGTAAAACGGCTCAGTCGCGCCTTATTTTACGGAACGGCTTCATTTACATAACTTGATATTGACAGGACTTACTACTCATAGGTACTCTGACATTATAAGTGGACACCTACTATGTTGACGTGAAATTGTTAAATTATAGCCTTTTAATCAATTTTAGCATAGTCCTTTACGTAATATTTTGCACTGGTTTTATCTTAAGCACCTGTAAGTGCTGTGTGTGTTGTTTTTTTGTCAATTTGTGCTGGTCCTGTGTGAAACCAATAAATACCTTTTCTTTCTTTCCTTATATCGGTCTGTGAATGAGTGACAATTATTACATACAGAGTTCACGATACTTCATAAAGCACTTTAAGCCGTTGGTCCCGGGATGTTTACTGACTTAAACACATATGATTCTAAATAGTCCGTCTTTTAGATTAGCGAAAAATTGACGAAGATAAAACGCGTCAAAGATTTGAGTGGGGGGTTGTGACGTCACTCACCGGTAAAGAATGTCATACTAATGCCTTGAAAAATGACGTCACAAAGAGTGTCCATGGAGTTCCTTGAACATTCTTCTCCATAGAGATCTACGCTTTGGAATACCTAAGTAAGCAACTACAGTGCCTACTTTCACAAGTTATTATGCTTTGTGACTGTGGATATTGTTTCGCTTTCTTTGTTTTCTGACATTCAAGAGGTCAAAATGAAATTAATGCTCAAATTAAAAGTCCAACCAGTCTTACCAAAGGGTGCCGTATTACCGAGTAACTGAGTTGTAGAGGTGCCCTAGCCGTAGGCAGTCGCTCCATAAAAATAAAACTAGCATCCAGATTCATCCGCTTCGCCCGGATACCGACCACAGCAGAGTAAGAAAAAGGCTAGGCAAATAATGATGACCTGCAAGTACTTATAACTTTAATTATAAAGTAGTAGCTCTCTATGTGGAGGAAAAGAAGCATTTGCCCTTCATTGGGATAATTACGGGCGGGTGTAAATTAAAATAATGAGAAACCTCCACTGCATGAATATCTAGTCATTATTTTAATTAGTCTAGTCCATGTTTAGACTATAATGCGTTTATTGCATAGACTGTTCGCTTTGCTAGGGATATTATATTTGTAAAGGTGGTGGGTCCAGTGTTCAATTCCCTGATGCTTTTCCATCAGAAATTTCTAAGTAACAGCCACGGAGTCTGGATTTGTGCCCGGAATTGAATAGACACGTGCAATTTTTTTTTTGGAGTGGGAAGTCATCAAATAACCCCTCCCGCTCTAACCCATGTTCCTTCTTGGCACTTTTAGTCGAAGCCATCTCTTTCGTACAACCCGCAGCCCCGACGAGACCCGCTGCCCCGACGCGACAGGACCCGCTGCCCCGACGCGACGGGACCCGCTGCCCCGACGCGACGGAACCCGCTGCCCCGACGCGACGGGACCCGCTGCCCCGACGGGATAGGATCGTCCCCTTAATTAGTTATACTTGCTAGGTAATAGGTACATATCTCTAACCTCAGAATGCGAAAGGGAGAAAGAAAACTTCAAAAATTCCTTAAACAGTTGAGAATCGATACTGAATTGCTATGTAGTGTGACTAACCTACGAAAAAGAAACGAGATCTTCTCATAACAGCGTCCATAACACACACTAGCAAACACTAATGAGTTACTAAAGGCCTCTTTTATGCTAAGAGAGCAATGAACGGAAAAATGTGGTCAGCATAAGCCATTGATTTTTTTCCCATATAGATGAAAACCGTAAGACTGCATGCATGGTTTTTTTGTGGGGTTATCGGTTGTCGTGGTATACTGGTATGTGATGCGGAGGAATGAGGAAATTTCGTGAGGAAAGTTTTGAGTATGAATGTGGAAGACCATAAGAGTAGAGGAAGATGAAAGAAACGATTGATGAACTATGTAAAGGATGATATGGCAAGAAAGAACGTGTGCTATGAGAATATATTCGTAATCGAGATGGGAGAAACAAGAGATGCTGACTGTCCAAAATATTTAGACAAAAAAGAAAAGATAAGAAAGAAAAAAAAGAAAAAGGAAGAGGGTCCAACTATTTTGGACATTTAGCTAAAGGTCTGTGTTACAAAACTTTATTTGCAGAAGTTAAAGCTTCTCTTTACAACTTAACTCACCCGGAAACATAGATAAACAAATCTTCATTGTAGTCGTGAACACCAACATTATCTGCTAATACGAAGTAGGTACCTAAACGTTTACCATTAAATGCAGATGAAGATATAACCAATCTGTTACTGGTATTATTGAAATCTTTGGTGCACTGCGCTGATTCTTGTAAAATTTTGCGTCAATTTATGTCAGAAGCATTATTTGATATTAGTTTACTAATTGCGTCTATTAAAAAAAGATCGTACCTGCCTACATTCTTTATTCTTATTTATAGTAATTGCAGATGATATTTTCGACATCAATTTCCACTTAAAGACTCATTTTCCCAAGTCTTCAGTCAATGCCAAATGCGACTGTCGAAACGCTTGTTAAAATAAAATATATCACATTTCTTTCACACGAAGAAGAACTAACGGTAACATTCAGTGAACTGGCATCAATACACGCACGTGTGTCAGGGGTCAGAAATATTGTGTTTAGTGAAAGACAGGTTGATAGCTCATCTGTAGGCCATTTTTTGTGATTCTTAGGACCACACAACTTAGTTCTTTGGTCATCTAGTTAATAGGTACTACCGAGTTCACTGACGGTCACTTTTCATCCTTATGCCCTAAGAAATAAGGTTGTCGACTATCAGTGAACTCGGTAGTACAGAGGCCAGCCCATTTACATATTCGAAACCTCAGACCAAATAAAAACTAAAGACGGAACTCTGCGAACAGCAAAGTGAGGCCGGTCAAACTACGCCTCGCATATACGCACACACGTCTCAGACCAAATAAAAAGTTTAAGACCAAGGCGTAGTTTATGTTGTACGTGTGTGAGTGTATTGTGTATGTACACGGCGAGGCGTAGTTTGACCGGCCTCACTTTGCTGTTCGCAGAGTTCCGTCTTTACTTTTTATTTGGTCTGAGTTCGAAACTGTAAAACCTCCTCCTTTAATGCTTTAGCGGTAAAGTTAAAAAAACTATTAAATAAATCTTCTTCTTTTGCATAGAAACGAGTATAATAAACAAGGGTTAGTGCCAAACCTGGTGAAAGAAAATAACATAAAAACTCAATTGACAATCAATCTTTCTGTATAAAAAGCTGCGCTTTTCGGTTTTATAATCGAGAAACTGTATAACAATGTTGACAAAGAACAATTTTCGTTTTCCCAACTATGGTTGGCAAAACGAGGGGTTAGTCACTTCTTTTACAATTCATGGAAAACAACGTCAGTCTATTTGCATCCAAGACTAAATACCAGTGAAATATGACGTATCGCAATTACCTATTTCCTTAGTTCTCTTCCAGGATATTCTCGTAAATTATCACCATTAAAATTAAACGTTCCTTGAAACCCTCTTGCCGTAGTAGTAAGCGATTTCTTGAAACGACTCGTTAGCACTTCGCTTTCTTGAACCCTGAGTATCAACAAGCAGACAGTTCCTCGTGGCTTTGGTTAGTCTTTATGTCAAAGAGTTTGGGATCCTATTGCCAATTTCTTTGAACTAATAAGGAGGATAAGGTGTAGAGGGAAATTAAAAAGGGGTTTTATCAGGCCTGTAAAAACTGGACTCATTAATTCCTGTTAAATGTGTTTCATATGAACATTAAACTATTATCTTACAGTTTACTCTAGTAGTTTCGAAGTTTAAGAATCGCTATCATTGAAGTTTTCATTACATTGGTAAGTATTACGGCTTATTTTTAGCTCAAACTCAAAGCATTTATTTCAAATAGATCAGTGAAAGGCACTGTAGCATAGTCAAAATAAAGCTATATAAAATCCAGCATATCCAGCTACAAGCATAATGACTGTAGTTGCCTATTCGAAAATCGTAGATCTCATGGAAAAGAATGGGCAAGAAACTCCATGGAGACTCTTCAAATCAAGTTAGGTATTACATAGTCATGGGTAGTAGTCGTAAAAGTAGGTTTCATCATGATTATGTACCTACTCGAAACTTCGTTATCAAACCTTCTCCACAATTACCTTGTCAAATAAAAATAGAGCCTCAACCGACTCGATCGATGAACGATTCAACCGAAAGAGCTACATAAATTAGTATTAAACCCAGAACGGCTGTCACCAACTATCATTTCATTACACACCGGAGTTGGAGGGACATCCCACTAAAGTTCCAGTAGATAATAACAAGAATTTATCAAGTTATTATTACCCTATCAACAAGTCTCGTGATGATGTCATAAGAATTTCCAATAAACATGGGCTTAAAACTCGACACTGTCGAGATTTGCTTGTTAATATTAAAATCGGTATCCGATTTATTACAATCGATTTTTACAAACAGGATTTTGAAGCGATTCGATTAAAATCGAACCATTCGTCTGTGTGGTGATGATTTCTTTTTTAATGGCGTCCGTTTTGAAAGACCAATGCAATAGGTTTGTAGTTTATATAAACTCTGATTAAATGTTTTGTGTATAAATGGAGTATTGTGGTTAAGTTGACGGTCATTTTGTGCTGAAGCATTTACATTCTCCATAAATCATGTAAGGGCATTATTCTTTAACGTTTAATTTAACTCAAAGGCTGATGTTAGTGCCCTCTCACTTCTACGATTTTAAAATGACAAGGACAGATTTTTACGGGCTATTGCTTTAGGATTAGCTGTCATGATTAGCCATTATTTGTGATTCACGAAACATTAGAACTGTAAAATAAAGAAGCTGTTTTATACAGCTAGAATATTAGCAATAAGTAGGTACGAACTACAATCCAAGGATCATCAAGTAGACGCACGCCTATTCCTTTCCCAACTATGTTGGAGTCGGCTTCCAGTCTAACCGGGTGCTGCTAAATACCAGTATTTTACATAGAGCGACCACCATTCGACCTCCACAACCCAGTTAGAATACTTACTATCCAATAAAGAAGTCATTAACATCACTTAATTGCGTCAAATAACAAAACTCATCAGTCGAACTCGAGAAGAAGAAGCAACCAAGATCTCAGATCTCAGGAGATAAGCCATTCCCTTGGTTTGAAAATCTGGTGACACTGCAGATACCAATAGTTGTATTAGATAAATATCTATGCAGGTACAGTCGAACAAGCTAATAGGTATGCAGCCAACTAACTTGCGTTGACTTATAAATGATAATACAGAAACGTTTAGAGACTGATGCCAAACGATACAGCGTTTGACATCAGCCGCTTAATGCGAAACGCAAAAACAAAATTGCAATCAATATTTTCAGTGTACCTACTAGAATTATAAAAAAAACTCTATCTGTAAACTTATTAGCTTGTTCGACTGTACCCACTACAGTAAGAATATCTATAATATGCTAAAAATATCATCGCATTTGATCTAATTGTAAAAAATTGGCTTACCAGACCAAAATAGTTATGGCATTCCTCAAAGAAGGTTCTAGTGATGAACCTATACTGACGCATAATATGGTGACGACAAGGTAAATATTCGACCATTGTTAGTCTAATTTTAGCGAAAATGGACTCAAGAGTTCCCCGTACCACATGATATTATGGCATTTACATTTTTTTTTGTCCAGCATTGTTTTGTTAAACGGTTATGAAAAGGCAAGCAGTTTTTGTTCGATTTCTTTACATTGGTATTATTACTGCACTTACATAACATTTTTGTACCTATAACTTTATTTATTGCTAAGTTGCTACCGAATCGTTTACTTGAAGTCAGCTTAATAACTAGGTTTCAATATATTGCGCACGCGCAGCTAACAATTAAATAATTCTATAGTTTACATCTGTTTACGTTTGCGTTTACCTAAATAATTTAATAATGGCAAAACACAATTAAAATACTTGCTCATAAAAATAAACGTGCACAGTTTATTTGTAGCACATTGTTTTATGAGTAAGCATTATATTTGTGTTACTTAACTTGTTAATAAATTATCATTCTACCTTCAACAAATTCTTTATAGTTTTAAAAACAAGCAAAATTAACTGTACGCTTATTTACTTACCTAAGTAATTTATATACTTTCTTAAGAATAAGCTTAATACTAGGCCCGCACATAACATTAAAATTCTCTTCAAGTCTTGCTATGACATCCATTAATTAGTGATTTACCCTCAAACTTGTAACCGCAGGAATGAATGGGAAGAGACTACTAATATGATAAACTGTCTATACTTAAAATAAACCGCAAAACTATCACTACAATCAACTTAAAATAATTATCATAAACTGTACAATACAAGACAAACACAGACACACAACACTTGAAACAAACATGCCAAACGAATCTCGAAAAATTAATAATTCATCGACTAGTCGCAGATTCGAAACTCGTAGGTCGCTAGATCCACCGTCCGTCCACCTGTGCGGGTCTGCATTCTTGTGTCCCGTTAGCTGCGCCTGCGTCGCTCCCGGCCCGCGCTTTTATTTATTTTGTGTTCTGTGCTCGACACGAGCTTGCGCCGAAAAAATGGATGGCTAGGGACGGGCATACCTGAGATTAACTGTTTATGATTGTTGGTTTTTTACGTTTTGTACACTCAGCACGTCGAACTACTTCAATGTGTCAAATATCTTTAGTAGATTTTCAACTTTATCGCTAAAACATTAGGTTCATGCATGATTGGGAAAATTTGCCAGTTTCCGGTAGCTTGATGTGCATGCGACTGTCCTAAGGTAGGAATGGATGAATAGGCTGTTCGGACCATAGCACCATTTTTTAGGTGACTACCTCTTTGACCCGCATATTTTTTTCCTGAATTAATGAGAATATTGATTTATACGGATCAATCAATATCCTCATTTCAGAAAAAAATATGCTCAGCAGAATCTGTCGTTTCCACTTTTGGACACAGACCTTCAGTTTTTGATTGATACCTATCACATTAGTTTCATTTAAATCACAACATGTGTAGGAAATTCATAATCTATCACGTTGTCCATACAACGTCGTAGAGTCTGAACTTTTTGCTTAGTTTTGCCACGTTTTGCCAATTTATTATAAGTGTCTTAAACAAGTAAAAACTGCAAACCGGTTCCAATTTGCATACAACATTATGATTGTAGGATAGGATATAACATTTTCTTATTAACTTAATGGTTAGAAGTAAAATCCACAACTTGTATTCTGCAACTTTCACCATGACACCAAGTTGCAGGAATGTAAATATGAATTAATATTGCCAAGCTAAGGCGTTGATTGCAGATCGAAAAGTCATGTGTTTTAATCCATTCCTGTTGAATGATTATAGCCTTACTTGCTTAGTTAGTTAACTAGTGAAAGCATATTACTATACTTACTTTATTACGTTACTTAATTATTGCAGTGGTAAGCTTGACATAATTGCTATCCTACTACATTTTATGCAACCTGCACAAAGTAGGCATACAAACCGTCCAAAATTCGGACCGAATAAAGAAGGAAAAAAAGTATTCGCAATGAAGACCTGTATTTACGTTTAAGGAAACGTTTAATTAAGTAATTGGTCTTGGGTGATAAAATGTTAATTAATTCAGGTATTTTCAACGGAAATAAAGTGAAGTAGGTACTTAATGATGGGAAAGGAAAAATAGATATGAAACTAGGAAGAGAACATTGGCATAAAGTTGTAAAGGACGGTGTTTTTTCGCGAATTTAACAATTAATTTCTGGTCCTTTAAAAATTGTTAGGCATCGAGACTCAGGTAGGCCTATCCAGCAAACACTTTCAGAATGCTGTTGCTGGTTCCCCTCACTCGGGATATTACTAAAACATTTCGCATTATTGTTATGTCACCGTCGGTGTGCACATCAGCCAATATAATATACCTGACACACACAGTAAGGAGGAAGCCTCAACGCCCTGAAGGCATCGTATTGAATGCGCAGGGCATTGTCTGCTTCTTCTTCTTTCGATTCGACAACTCAAATTTTGTCCGTCCAGTACGTAGCAACCTGGACAGCTCTTTCGTTTGCCTCGTTTAAGTCCCCGAACGTGCAACAAGTTGGGCACGACGGACAAGAGAGAAGGTGTGGCATGTCCTCTGTTGGGGCTCCACAGTCACATTCAATCATAGATGGGTCGATTATACCCCATCTAGCCAGATTGGATCGGCAGCGGCCAACTTGGGCGCGTAGTCTATTTAAAGATTTCGATATTGGCCACTGCAGTTCGTCGTCAGGGGGTAGTTTTTCTTCCGGCGTGATGTAGTGTGAAGAAGGGGGAAGTTTTTTCCGCCACAGTGTGCTACGCTCGTCTGATACGCTGTGTTCTGACGAGGTGGTGTGTCTGAAAAAGCTTTATCGGCTCTTAAAACGGGTTCGTATTAATTGGTGTTCGTACAAAGGCTGTCTGTTTCTTGTTTACCCTTTTCAATAGGAGACGCTATTGTCTGCTTTAAGGGTATGATCAGTTTGATCAAAAGCTGCTGGTGTAAAAAATGGCAGTAGGCCTTAAATCATAACAACAGGTAGCTGAAACTGCTACTCAATAAATATCAAGTGTTATATCACGCTGAGAAGCTCCTGTTCAAAACAATCAAGATCTCAAAATAATTACTCACTGCAAATTTAATTGTAAGGTGATACGGGCTTCCCCGACGCAGGCGCGTGACTAATCGCTTACCTGTTGATAATGCTAAACACCTTATTTATAGAGTTCCTTTACGTTTTTCCTGTTGTCTGTGGGCTTGAATTCCGGGAAATGGACGTCAATCATTGTGCCAAACGTCGCTTGCATGCTAAAAGGTTAAATGGTGGTTTTCGATCTTTTAGGAACTTATGTAGTCATCGTTCATTTCAGTGGCTTCACATGATTTTGTTTTTCCATTTTAATATTTTGCCCTTAACCTAATTTATTTTTGGTCGGCGCAGCATGTCTTCTCCTTCTATACTTCTCTATTGCTCGACATCTTGGCGATCTCATCCTTCGATTCGATTCAATCGATCGATTCTCGATTTTTTCATTATAATTATTTTAACGTAGTTCAGCATTTTACAATGTTCATCATTGGTTATGCAAAATTCTATAGGTGTAGTTACCGCCCTAAGTGAGAGTGTCGTTTTTATAACTTGAAAGTCTTATAGAATTTCCCAGTCATCGATATTTATAATCAAAAATTGACTGGCTGTTACAGTTATCGTGCATATGCGAATCAATAAAAATAGATTATTTTCTAAAAGTCGTTAAATAAAGTCGTGTCGTAACGAACTAGAAGCCGGTTCGTGTAGCGTTAGCATACGTTTATAAGCCGTAAACTTTATGGGAACAATCACCCTGTGCATAATTAGTTTTTGAGAAATTTTATAGCGCTAAACTAGTTGATGACACCTTTTGATTGTAAAATAAACTATAGCGTATTTTGTGCCGTAAAATATCATCAGCATTCTATTAACGTTGCGGTTTTTACCTAAGTAACAAAATAGACTAAATAAATGAATGCCCAAATGAACACTATTAAAACATCATTACTAGATAATAAAATAATTATTTTGCATTACCAGCTATTACGGAAATGCATAGCGTAATGTCTGTCGGTCGTCCAGGTAACAAGACCCATTCTTGAAACAAGTTTGTTTTTTAGAGAGGTCTTTGGAAGTTGGTTTGATTAGCTAGCAGGAGTGTTAAATTACGTTTTGTGGCAAAAATGGTGGCTTCGTTGCGACTTTAAATTGTGGTTTCGACACGGCAGGTTCGACGACTGCGCTTGAACAATAACAAAAGATTTTGTCATTGCATGCCTAAGGATTACCACCGCAAACTAAACAGTTTTTGTCGCGACTCGAAAGTTTGGCGGCAGTCAAGCAAAGAGACTTATAAAACGACAATTTTTTTTATTTTTTATTCGTGCATAAGTTTAGTTATGAGTGTCCATGGAGTTTCTTGCCCATTCTTTTCTATGGAGATCTACATTGTGTAATGGGCAACTACAATATTTTCACAAGTTATGAGTAGTGACTGTGACTGTAGCTTCGCTTTCTTTGTATATTTTTTGTCGTTCATAAATGCCTGTGATAGTCTATTTGCTTTAAGTTTGAGTGGCTTAGCACTATATATATTGTCACATGTACATCGAGAAAAACAACAATGGATTAAGTAGTCATAATTCTAAAGATTACAATTGTTAAAAATTAAGCTCGATGACTATTGAATATTTTGATAGCTATAAGGCTAACAAAAGATAAATTGTTTTTATCCCAAGGGTGTAATATCCTTCATGCTTGTTTGTTGTTTCCGCTGTATTAATCAGAGATCCATTGACATGACTTCCAAAAATAAAGAATTTAGAATAAAGTAACCCATGTTTGAGCAGCGGTGGCCCCGTGATGGCGGCACTGACTAACCATTAAGTCGTAGATTCGATCCTAGGCAGGTGTATTACTTACTTGATGTAATTTATGTCATCATCACTGCTCTCAAAACGGTGAAGGAATGCATCGTGAGAAAACTGGCATCTAGAACCAAAAATTCGAAGACCGGTAACATCTACCAACCAATAGAAAGGATGTTTGATTGTTCTAAACAGTTTTTTTTAATCTATTGTTTTCATGAATGAATTGGTTTTCACAAGTGATAAGTAGGGATTTAGAATTATATAACCCAATTGTGGCCATGACGCAAAACAGCTGATGAATTTAATATCAAGTAAGGATTACATACTAAACGATAAATTATATCTTTATTGATCAAATAGCTTTTTGTTTTTGAATGACATCATCTGTAAATTCTAAACTACATATATCGGGTTGAATTAGGAAGGTTTTGATAAGCATATTATGTAACATTATTTAAACTAGAAATTATCGCTTGCTTTAGTGAAGGAAAACATCGTGAGGAAACCAACATGCCTAATGGCATTCTCGACGGCCTGTAAAGCCAAGTCAAACGCCCATGGGCGATTAGGAAACTCTGACATCAGATTAGACGATGAAGAAAGATCTAGAAATCAAAGGATATATCACATCTTTTTTTCTACCCGTCGTGCGTAACTAATAGGGATGTTTGCTGACTTAGAAAAATGTGCTTTTAATTAGTCCGTGTGTAAGATTATCGAAAAATATTGGATCCATATTTTTTGTTTTATCAAATCAATATTTGAGTGGGGGTTGGTGACGTCACTGACCGCTAAAAAATGACATACTAATGTCGCGAGTTTTCAAAGCACTGTATCGTCTTCATTGTTTGTTTACGTGAAAAAAGAAAAAATACGTGTACAATATTTTTTGGTTATCTATAAGACGGACTAATTTGTTACAACGGAATATTTTATTACATCCTCCAACAATTAACTGTCAAATGGTTCTATTTTGTACTAAACCATAACCAATTTCACAGTTAATCCATGGGCAATACTGATATTTAAAAGATACGCATTAGCCCTGCAGGACTTGAATGGGGCAAACCACTAAGCTGTTCAGGTCGCGTTCTTGGATAAAATCTAAGTCAATAGTCGAGAAGAAGAAGAACCTGAAATCCTACTAATTTCATCAAAAAAAAAAAGTTTCAAAAGACAATTTGCATGATTAAATGAACCAATTATATTATGAAGTGTTGTTTCTGAATGCAAACTCAATTCAGATACTACAGTTAACACGTGACACATTTTGAAGACAAGTAATTGGGTGTTAAACCTAACCTAACCCTGCTTGTGCTCATTACAAGTTCTAGTGAATCCGACACCGCGGCTCAATTCGTCCCAAGCGGATACACGAACATGTGGTAGTTTTTTCGTTTTAAACCTATAAATGACATGTCACAGGCCCCATAGCATGACAACGGGTCTTTTTGACCACCACATGTCGCATCCTGGCTCCTAATCAGTTGGATTAGGTTACATTCACCAAAACTCATTTGTCATTTTTTTTTTTAATATGAGGATGTTTTAATGATGAGTGACAGGTGATTAAGTATATTTGTATATTGAAACAGTCACTTTTAGTTTCGATGTGTTATGGTTATCAGTAGTTAATGTATTTTCTGCTTATGTGTACTTAACACTAAGAACAGAAGTAGGAAGGAACGAGGGGCAAGTTTTAGAGGATCCTTTTTTTTTTTTTTTTTGGTGGGTGTAAAATCATCGAATAACCCCTCCCGCTCTTGGGCAGAGCGAAAGGGAGTGTCAGACTTCTACTGACTAAAAACCACCCATGTTCCTTCTTCGCCCTCTATGTCGAGGCCGCGATAACCGTTGGACTACCCGCGGCCCCGACAGGCGTCGGCCCTTTCGGGCCCCTCCCATGTTGCTGACATCTCTTTGAGGCGCGCGTGGAACACGAACGCGCCGTCGACACGGCCTGTTTTCGTCGTGAGACGGACGGACGGCGAGTTAGCCCATCACTCACCGTCCACAGGCCCGCGTCTACGGTGGCCGGAGGTCATCGCGGGACCCCCGACGCCCGGAGCGCCTCCCGCGGCTGGGACGAGAGGTTCTCTCCCTCTCGCGTTCCGCCACCTCCTTCGCCAGCATCACTGCTTCGCAGAAGGAGGCGACGGCGTCCCATTCCTCCTCGCCCCGGACCATGGCTTGCACCAGGGCCGGGCGCGAGAGGTCGCTGCCGCCGATCGCCGCTACGAGAACACGGCGGGGCTCCGCCCAAGCGGGGCACACCTCCACTGTGTGCTCCACCGTGTCCTCCGGAAGGATCCTTACAACTGAAATAATAATATCTATTTTACATCATTGAATGCCATTATGTTAATCCTACTTCCTACTTATTATAAATACGACAGTTTGTGAGGATGTCTGGATGTTTGTTACTCTTTAAACTACAGAACGGTTTTGTATGAAAATTGACTCATAAATAGTTTATAATTTGAATTAACACGTCATATGAGATTTATTATCCCGGCAGTACGATTCCGTGGGACAATTACCGAACTAGACGCGGGCAAATCTGCGGTCATAAGCTAGTCCTTTTTAAGGGCAAGAATATAATAGAATATAGATAGGTACTTATTAGTCTTTCCCACCAATGCTCAATGTGGAAAATTACTACAAAACTTCCTCTCCGAAGCGAACCACACCAAGCAAAACTTTCCCACAAACCTGAAGATAGTGTAATACTAAAAGAAAATCAGTCGTAAACTTGTAACAAAGTAGGTGATTGTTTTCTTTCCACCATTCGAGGCGTTTACCGAAGTGCGGCGGAAACAACGCGATATCGCGCCGATAACAGTTTTGATGCTAATTTTTTGTTTTTTTCATTTCCCTGCTATTTTGTACGTGTTCGACTTTTCTGACCATTTTTGCTTTTGCTTGCAGGTAAGTGACGAAGCGTGTGATGTGATGTGACGAGAGAGCTTGATTGAGAACTAATTTCTGAGTAAGTAAGTACATGAAACGGATTGCGGCAACTGCTGAGGGTCTGGATTCGAGTCCCGGGACGGGCTGGTTTGTCCATCAGGAATGTATTAGTAGCAGCCTCGGAGCACACAAAACTGAAATCTTTTATTAGAAGGTGGAACAAGATAAGTATTAAATTGAAGAAAGTAGACTAATAGCCTTGTGAATGAATTAATGAGCGTAAGGAACTGACATACGTAATATCTCATTCATCAAAAATCAGGACATAAATCTTTTTTGTTTAATAAAGGACAGTTCATATTTAGAGTTTGCTCGTAAACAGTTCTGTTTATTCTTGACGGAAAGTACGTCCAAGGTAATGTCATTCAGAATAAGATGTTTATTGGGCATTGTCACAAGTTGTCTACAATTTTATGTGTAGGTAGGGTGGACCTACAAGCTACCTGAGATTATTGCATGAAGATAAATGAAAATAAACACAAGTGCGTTTTTATAGGTTATTTAACTTCAAGTGTTAAAGTAACAAATTAACAATGTATTGTGTTGGAAATCATTTAAGTGATTCATAAATTGTCTAAAGATCCTTTCTTTCATAATTTTCATTTGGTCCTTCGAGCCGGATCCGTTTGAGAAAGTAATGCTTAATTGGTTCGCTAATTTTATTACGAAGAATTTATTCATGTAAGACATCCTGAATTGGATAATTTTGTGTTTAAACGGTGTAGGTACATTTCATCTAGATAATTTTATATAATAGGTTGTAAAAATCTCTTAGTATTGTATTATTGCCCTTGCAAGTCAGTGATGAATTTAACAAATAATATCCACCTAACGACTTCTTGAAGTCTCAAGCACACCTACCTGGCTCGCGACAGTGAACTACAGTGACCTATTTGGAAAGTCCTAATCGATTCGACCCAAGTAGGCCGCTGCAAACATAATCTGGCAAAGTGGGGTATTATTGGGTCTTCTAACACCGAGTGCGAGTGCGACGCTCCAGATCAAACAATGCCCAACCTGCTGGAGTGTCCCAGATGCCCGTTTACCTGTACTCTTGATGAACTGGACAGTGCCAGGTTTATTTATAACTACATAACCTTCTAAGATGGTTAAAGAAAAAATAAGTAAAATGTAATAGAGATAAAGCTTAAATCTCTATCATCATCATCAGCCTATATTGTTCCCACTGCTGGGTCTCAGGCCTCCTCTCTAGGAGAGGGATGGGCTATAATCCACCACGCGGGCCCAGTGCCTATGGCCTTAATAAAATACAGGTTGCTTGCATACCAACATTACGATAATCAAGAGGACAATGACCTCACCTGTTTAAGTTTACAAATTACTGACTTGAAAATTGGTGCTAATATCTACCTGCTTACTACAATACTTGCAGGACATAAATACTCACAAACAGTGAATCACGCTTACCACCTAACTACATGAAGAAATTATGATATGAATGGATTATTGGAAAGGAAAAATATCATAACGGGCGGTGACCATAATGAGGACCTATTATGGTCACCGCCCGTTATTTCTCACATTAATGGTATTGCAGAAATGTACCTTTTTTTTGGAGGGTGATAAATTATCAAATGACTCCTCCAGCTCTGGGCGAAGCGGAAGGGAGTGTCAGACTTCTACTGACTTTTTAATCATGACCAGTTGGACTCTTCAATTTTCAACTGATTTTGGTGAAATGAACCACAGGTTAACTTACCGAGATGGGCTGATGATATATCTTGAAATGTCAAGTGTCTATCTAGCCCTTTGTGTCCGGGGACGCGGTATCTCTTTCAAACAACCCGCAGCTCAGGCGGAGTACATTTTGCCAATTAATTCCCGTGTAGAAACAGTCAAGCCAACAAAGTCACCGACACATGTTGGCGAATGCGACTTTGGCGTATAAAACCCTTAACACGCAACTCAAAATGTCAAATCATTCAATAATCTTGTGGCCCCTCTAAACCAACAAACAATGCTAAGGTGTGAATTCGTAATAAATACTTTACAAATACCTAATGTCAACTTCGCACGTAAATAAATAGCCAAACTCTATAGTTTGGTAGTCACGCGGCGGGTCAACGAACTCCGAAATGAATGTGCTCAAGCAAGTCTTGGAGTTCTAAAGATGATGCGAACCATAGAGGCTTGTTTTCTTTTTCCGCGACTAATTTGCAACAAAAGACGTGTTATTGGCAACATTGCACATGACAGCTGTGTTGTACTGGCACAAAATAGATTATTTGACATGAATTTGAATAGAGAACGTACCTAGTATTTTGACTAGTTTAGTAATTATGAGTTGTTTTGCATTTCTTTAACAATTACGTGTGTGTATATAACGGTTTTGTTGCCTAAAATATTATGTAAGACCCCGTTTTTTCTAATTGAGCAGTTTAGTAAATATGTTATACTTAGGTAGTATAATTTCCTGTTTTTGACCTAGGGTTTGCGTTCCATACCCAACAATCAATAATAGATTAGTTAGACTTATTATGAGAGCATAGTGCCTACTTCGCTGAAATATAGAACTATTTAAAAGCACCTACTAATATTATGAACGCTTCTATAAAGTAAATAACATAAGCCTAAGCCTGTAGTCCCCGATGGAAAAAGGTGGGGCCAAACGAGCGTAATTTTGTGAGTCGCAGAATTTCTGTCGCAGAAATTCTGCTGCAATAGGTTTCATACAAAAGTCCTATTTGATTCACACGGCGCGACGCAAAATGAATTGTCTGCCGTCTCACACAACACAACATGGTGTGTGCAATTTCTGCGACCGAAATTCTGCGACTCACGACTCACAAAATAACGCTCGTTTGGCCTTACCTTCATGAAGAGAGGCAGAACTATACCTACCCAACAAGTTCACCTACATTCTACCAGTTATGTTTAAGACCCATAACAGTGTGGTTAACAAAAAAAATCTAATAATTCCGACAGATAGATTTCCAAAAAATAGTGGACACGTATTTTTTCTATTTTCACGTAAACAAACAATATAGACGATACAGTGCTTTGAAAACTCGTGTGACGTCATATTCTAAGACATCAGCATGGCACTCTCTACTGGCTGCAAATCTAGACTTCGTGACAACTACTGAGAAATTGATTTAGATTTTGTCCTGTTGTGCAGCAGTCGTCGGTAGTTCTCGCCAGAAAATTTGGTAAATATAGGTAGGCTTTAAAAAAAAATACATATATTCAACAGAAAAGGTCAGACAGTAAGAATCTGATTAAATTATTGATTGGGTAATTTCCCGCGGCATAAAACAATACACATAATAAGTCGGTATATTATCGTATTATTTATTTACGTTACTGATAGGACAGTCTAAAATTGATAAATTGGGGCATTACATAAACACTTCTTTAATATTTATTGAAGGAATTATGAGAATGTTGCGTGACAAAGATAGCATGTGTGCCTAAAATAACAAAATAATAACATAAAAGTAGGTAACATAGCAGTTTTTCTAAATATTTTAGATAAGTATGTACATACATATTATGCCTCATCTCGAAACTGCTCGGTTTTTATCTGGTTTTTTAGACTTCTGACTGCCGCACTCAGAGAGGTTTAATGATGCCTTAGGCCATCACTTAGTAATGGTTTTGACAGTTTTGTCATACAAAAATATGTCAAACCTTTACTAAGTGACGGCTTAAGTAATCATTAAATATCTCAGAGTATCGCAGTGAATATTTTAACATTATCAACAGAAAACTTCTAGTCCTTGTTGTCCATGCAATAGGGTAGTTAACAAAAAAAACTAATTAGTCCGTCATAAAGGGTGCAAAAGTACCCTTAACGCAAACGCAGGGCACTTGTTCTCCTCACCACTGCGATAATTTTTTGGTACTTAGGGGGCCTAGTACTTCCCAGGTATGGTCTACCTGGCAAGTACTGGGAACCCCCTAGTTACAGAGATATTGAATGTCAAAATTCCAAATTTTACACACAGCTGTTTTTGTAAATACTAAATTAAAATTGTACCTAAATTACCTCCATGACCCGTTTACTATTCAAAGCACCCACTAGCACAATGCTTTAATAGTGCTACATTGAGGTTTACCGTAAAATGTGATTTTTGACCCAAAAAAAAAGCTGTAGCTACTGCCTATCTGACCTCCACACACAACCCAATTAGTACCGGCAGTACTACGGTAGTAACTGGGTAAAAAGGGCTGGCTTTAAGGCTTTAACTAATACAAGCTGTATTTTATAATATTTATGTTGCCTGGAAATAAATGAATAAAAGTTCTTCTTTTCAACTCCATACATATAAATTATATTTTTAAATATTCCTATAAAAAAATATATAAAAAACATTTAAAAATATAAAAAAAATAGTAGCCCACCGGTATCGGGAACAGGGTCCAAGCTACCGGCAGTTAGGGCTCCAGAGAAAGGAACCTCCTAACAATGCGAGCCGTGTCCAAGAGTACCGCTCTCTGTATCAAGCCCTTGATCCAGCTGCCTAACGAGAGCCTCCTCAGATGTTG
The DNA here is from genome assembly GCA_932274075.1 of Diarsia rubi. Lineage (NCBI taxonomy): Eukaryota > Metazoa > Arthropoda > Insecta > Lepidoptera > Noctuidae > Diarsia > Diarsia rubi. Next base: position 15,223,251 of record OW026419.1, on the reverse strand, counting down.
GTCGAGGCTCTTGGCAATTAAGAATTATTATTATTAGTACTAGGTAATACAAAGCCCCTTGGTATGACGGGTTATCAGACTCCTCTGAACAGTTCATTAACTTAGGGTTAACAAATCAAGACCGGAAACAACTTAACTTTGAGGTCAAAACTTGTTTCAAGAGAAAAGTAAATAAAGCAGCAATTATCACAATAAATCTTACCTTTCTCAACGACTCAATTAACATTGTTTCCTGTCGAAACTTTCATGCCTATTTAAAACTTGGTCTTAATAACCTTAACGTTTCCTGTTATCATTGCTAACTGCATAAAATAACTGCGGAAATGAAAACTGTACAATTTAGATTTAAATCTACATGTTTAACATTTATGAAATTATATAATACTAGCGGACGTCACGCGGTTTCACCCGCGTAATTCCCGTTCCTAGGGAATACAGGGATAAAAAGTAGCCTATGTTACTCAGGGTGAACGTAGCTCTATATTGGTGAAAGAATTTTTGAAATCGGCGCCGTAGGTTTTGAGTTTTTTCATTACAAACATACACACACACAAAAAATACAAATCTTTCCTCTTTGTAATAGTATTGTACATAGATAGTGTAGACTAAGTAAAACCACAACCACATCGCAATATGATAATGATGATGCCCTTTGTTGTCCTGATCGAGTTCTTAGTACATTGCTACAAAAAGCCTCTCAATTCAGTGTGCCTTACGGCAAAGGCCACTTCTAGCTCTTTCCACTGAGCTCTGTGACGAGCCACTTCCTTCCAGTATACAGTGTCCTCCAATATGTAGTATTGTGGTCATAATTATAGCTGTTTTAAAATAAATTCCCATCATTTATTATAAAATGACGCTTATTAATGTAATAAGCTTTTTAGACAGTGTGTTAAGTTAAACAATGAAGTATGAACATACCTTAAAGGGGTGTAATACTCGTGTAATAATGATGAATACTGAAATACGAAGAAAAAACAGTTAACTGCACCCACACTCAACCAATGCTAACAGACCACGTTGAAATGCACTAATCAATAAAATGGTAGAAACGAGGTACAGTCACGGGCACTATGTATGTATTATACACTTGATAAAGTTCAAACGCGAATTTCTCGTTTAACTGACTATTGCAACGTTAAGATATGGCTTATTTTATGATAATATGGGTTCCAAAATTGATTTATCTTATTATTAATATTGTTATTATTTATATTGATTGATTTTATTTTCATGTTACGTTACGTAACAATAATACAGTAAGTGAAAGTTGCTTCTAAACGTTGCCAAATATGTACATATTCGTGCTGCTGACTGTACAGTAAGTACAAATTGCCTGAGTACTAACCTTCCTGCTTTCAAGGGCGACATTGAGCAACTAGCACAAGGCACTAGGGACTAGTATTTTAACTTCGATCGACAGTCCTTACTTGGAACTTCGGTTAGTTACGTTAACCACGACAGGATTGCATAGAAAGAGCTCTTTGTTGTGGACTATAATATCTTCTATCCCCAATATGATTGACTAAACCGTTATTTTGCTGAAAAAACACTGATTAGAAATCTATGTAAACCAAATATCATCATCATTCGCTTGCCTTTCATCATCATCATCATCAGCCTATATTGTTCCCACTGCAAGGATTCAGACCTACTCTCTAGGAGAGGGATGGGTTATAATCCACCACGTGGACCCAGTGCGGGTTGGTAGATGTCACATGTCTTCGAAGTTATTGGTTCTAAGACAAGCCGGTTTCCTGACGATGTTTTCCTTCACCGTTTTGAGAGCAGCGGTTATGAAATAAATTACACAAAGTAATGCGCCTGCGATGATGGTGAATGCGCCTGTCTGGGTTCGAACCCTGGGCTTACTTTTCGTAAGTCTCTTGCCTTTACCCCAATTCATTTGGGTCTCAGCATGCCTTCATCTTCCAAAATTCTCTATTACTCGTCATTTCAGTATACAGTACCTACATCCATCTATCATCAATGTGAATTGTTACCTGATTCTCAATAAATTGAATACAAAATATTCTAATTAGTCCGTCAGATAGATTTCCTAAAAATATTGGACTCGTGTTTTTTCTATTTTCACGTCAACAATAAATAAGGATGATACAGTGCTTTGAAAAGTCGCGCGACGTCATAGTTTGGTACATTTTTTACCAGATAGTGACATCACCGGCCACCTCACTCGCGATCTTTGAAACGTTTTATTTTTGTATTTTTTTATTAATTTGATAAAACAAAAAACACCTATATTTTTCGATAATTTTATTTATATATATTTATTATATCTTTATGCAGTAGTTAACAAACTGTACAAAGGCGGACTTAATGTCTACCAGTCTACCTTAGGGTGATGCAGAAACAATTCACAGTGTGCAACAAAACAGAAAACGAAAAGATAATCTAACCGACTGACTAAACAGAATCATTTTTTTTTATAGTCGGTCACCTACCCTTTTGTGGAGAGGCGAATAGGTTTGTGTGCCATGAATTTTAGAACAGCTCGTATTAACTTTCTAAGACGTGAAACCAAAGACTCAATCTGCCCATTCCAGGTCATTGTGCTATCATCATCCATCGTTTGTTTGGTCTTCTTCCTATCTTATATCCCTCCACATTAATGCTCAAAATTTTCCTGACGACATTTTCCTCGAGATGACATTTGTAAACCAAACATCGTAACATACAGGGTGGCCGGAACATTGACGTCCAAAAATAAAATTTCGGTCCCTCGTATCGTGGGGTATTCGAATCACCCCCATGTATGTTCCGCGACTTTTCATAGTTTTCGAGTTATGAATTTTTTTCTGAATGTTTGAAAATTTTCGACCTGACCAACCTAAAAAAATTCTAAAAAAAAAAGTAGAGGGTTTTATCGAGTTTCTTTTTTTGCAACTGAATTTTCATAAGTAGTACTTTTATGCATAAAATAATCAGCTTCGTAACTGTGATGAAAGTTATGAAAATGTTGATCTAAAGTGAAAAATTTACGTTCGGTAAATTATGACTCAAATTTTCAACTTCAAATTAAAAATCTAAACAGGTGACTTCATGGTTCTCAAGTAGGCTTCAAGAATGCGCCAGACTCTCAGCTTTCATAATCATTAAAAAACGTAGGACTTAATGGGGCTAACTTTGGCCTTAATCGGCCTTCAAAGACTGCGAGGTGGAAAATTCTTAAAATTAGCTATCTGATTAATAATTTTTTTTTTCCATTTTCTCGCTCCTAACGTTATTTAAATTTGCTAACCAAAAATGACTGCAGGAAAGCTAAGATTTAAACACGGAGATTTTTTTAAATGTTAGTTTAATGAATTTTGCGCGATCCGTTCTCGTGGACTATGGGTTGTAAACGAGGGTGCAACTCTTTTACCTGCAATAACAATGGACCGAGAGGAAAAGAGACCGAATTATTGCTATCTCTCTCACGCAAGGCGCGCAACAAGCCAACGCGAAACAAGTACCTCAGTCGTACTCACATTGTGTTTACTGCTATACGCGTGTCGCCATTTTGTCTTTACCACACTCGCTTTGCCCACGGACTCCGCTGCCTACTTGTTTGACTACTTTGCTCGTTTATTGGACTGTGTTTTGCATTCTGATTTGGACTTTTTTTACGCGGAAGTGTAAAAAATGAGTTAGACGTTAAGTGAATATGCAGAAATGCATTATTTTTATGGAGTTGCACAAGGAAACGGCCATGAAGCAGCGCGACTGTATCGCGAACAACTTCAACGTCGTGGTGGGCCGCAACCTGAGCGATATCCCGACCATCGTGTTTTTATTAACACGCACAACACTTTGATGGCAGGCCGCATTCCTGGTCGACGCGGCAGTCATGAAGGAATCCCTAGAGCTAACCCGGATCGCAGAGAAATGGTGCTGGAAGAAGTTCAGCGAAATCCGTCTACGAGTACGAGAAGTATGGCTCGTGCTCTGAACATCCCAAGGACTTCTATCCAAGACATTCTTCACGATGAAGAATACCACGCGTTCCACATCCGACGAGTCCAAGCTTTACTGCCTACAGATCACCAATTGCGCGTTGATTTTTGCCAAACCATGTTACGAAAAGAGCAAGAGGATCCTGGATTTTTCAATAAAGTTTTATGGTCAGATGAGTCACGATTTGAGCGATCCGGAATATTCAATATTCATAATTACCACACGTGGGCGAATGAAAATCCACTCGAAGTGAGAGCTTCGACATTTCAACATCGCTTCAGCGTTAACTTGTGGTCTGGTATCCTCAATGGCGAACTAATTGGTCCGTTTGAACTGCCGTCCAGACTTGATGGAGAAACATACAAAAACTTTTTGGAAAATGAACTTCCATTGTTGCTGGCAGATGTGAATCTCGAACTCAGACGAACCATGGTGTTGCAAAATGACGGCGCCCCGTGTCACTATGCAACCCAGGTCCGAAATTACTTAGTTGAAACATACCCCAACAGATGGATCGGACGCAGCGGACCAATTAGGTGGCCTCCACGCTCACCTGATCTCAACCCCATCGATTTCTTTATTTGGGGCTATTACAAGGAAATAGCATACGCCCGAGACTGTTCAAGTGAACAAGAGCTGAGGCAGTTGATTGCAGAAGCTGAACGTGTTGTGAGAGAGAACAGAGACGCTTTTAGACGATTGCCAGACAATTTCTTACGTAGGTGTAGAATGTGTATTGCTGCTGGTGGTGGCCACTTTGAAAACCTTTTGTAAATGTTAAAAATAAATTAAGTACTTTTTTCACATTATCATCTGTGTTTTATTCAAAACCACTTTTTACGTAAAACTTTTCTTACCCAACTCTGAAACTATTTGTTGGTTAGTTTTCAGTATTCTTATCATTAATTAACCTTAGGAACGAGAAAATAGCCAAAAAAAAATAATTACTCAGATGGGTAATTTTAAGAATTTTTCCACCTCGCTGTCTTTGAAGGCCGATTTTAAACAAAGTAGCCCTATTAAGTACTTCATTTTTTTTATGATTATGAAAGCTGAGAGTCTGGCGCATTCTTGAAGCCTACTTAGGAATTATGAAGTCACCTGTTAAGATTTTTAATTTAAAGTTGAAAATTTGAGTCATAATTTACCGAACGTAAATTTTTCACTTTAGATCAACATTTTCATAACTTTCATCACAGTTACGAAGCTGATTATTTTATGCATAAAAGTACTACTTATGAAAATTCAGTTGCAAAAAAAGAAACTCGATAAAACCCTCTACTTTTTTTTTAAAATTTTTTTAGGTTGGTCAGGTCGAAAATTTTCAAACATTCAGAAAAAAATTCATAACTCGAAAACTATGAAAAGTCGCGGAACATACATGGGGGTGATTCGAATACCCCACGATACGAGGGACCGAAATTTTATTTTTGGACGTCAATGTTCCGGCCACCCTGTATATAAATTGCTGTTACGCTATCCACTGAAACGTCCTTTTTTTGACAGCTGTCATACCGCAAGCGTCCGGGTGACTAGAGCGGCCAAGGTCACGTCGAGCGCACCATGCCATTACTTATTAAAAGTGTATTTGCAACCAAACTACTCCAGTAATAGGAAATGAAAAAATACTGTTAAACAGCTAACATTATAAGGAATCGATAAATGTGCATACTGGAAAACAACTCTTATTGTGAAATGTACAAAAAAATGTTGAACCTGACAATATGGGTTAAATTTGAGTAAAATATTTGTTATAACAAGTTTTTACGAATTATTTGAAACATATCTTAATGTCACAGTACGTAGTATTAAAATAGATTATATGAGCTTTTTTTTGATACCAATAAACTATTACTTGGAACATACAGTGTAGCACAATAAATCAAAACAATCTACCCATTCCCTCTATCAATTCGGTATCGCTCCGATGACGAAATTGTGCCAAGATGGCCGACATAAGGCTTCTCCCGCACAACTTTCGGATTATTTTGTTTTATGATTAGATTGTTTTTTATTTATTAATATGAACTAAATAATATTTTTAGTAGCCCGACATCCACCCAAACGTCCGGGCCACCATAGTCGCCCGACATCCACTCAAACATCCGGGTAGCCATAGTGTCTCTGTGGAGCGGACTTTTAAGTCCGAGGCCCTTGTCTGTGGCGTGGACTTATAAGTCCGCATGTCGCTCCCACTCAAACGTCCGGGTAGCCATAGTGTCTCTGTGGAGGGGACTTTTAAGTCCGAGGCGCTTGTCTGTGGCGTGGACTTATAAGTCCGCATGTCGCTCAAACTTGCACAGACTATAGATTCTTCCACTCAAACGTCCGGGCCACCATAGTAGGCAGATGATGACAAATAAAATAACAAAAAACTAAAAAACCCAGCTAAACAAAAACTGAAAAACAAAAAACAAGCATCATCATTATTGATCCTAAACGGCATGACCAATAAGGATGAAACTTTCTGGGGATATTTCAATGGGTTCCTGGATGGTTTGGAAACACAATTGGAATCGGTAGGTGGTGCTGCTGTATGGGAAGGACAACATCTGCCAGGTCCGCTAGTCTTTCTTTAAATATTTAATTCCACTGTTAACGGCTGGACCGATTTGGATGAAACTTTCTGGGGATATTTCAATGTGTTCTTGGATGGTTTAGAAACACAATTGGACCCGGTAGGTGGCGCTGCTGTACGAAAAGGACAACATCTGCCAGGTCCGCTAGGCTTTCTTTAAATATTTAATTCCACTGTTAACGGCTGGACCGATTTGGATGAAACTTTCTGGGGATATTTCATTGTATTCTTGGATGGTTTAGAAACACAATTGGACCCGGTGGGTGGCGCTGCTTTACGAAAAGGCCAACATCTGCCAGGTCCGCTAGTCTTTCTTTAAATATTTAATTCCACTGTTAACGGCTGGACCGATTTGGATGAAACTTTCTGGGGATATTTCAATGTGTTCTTGGATGGTTTAGAAACACAATTGGACCCGGTAGGTGGCGCTGCTGTACGAAAAGGACAACATCTGCCAGGTCCGCTAGGCTTTCTTTAAATATTTAATTCCACTGTTAACGGCTGGACCGATTTGGATGAAACTTTCTGGCCACCATCCAGGAACCCATTGAAATATCCCCAGAAAGTTTCATCCTTATTGGTCATGCCGTTTAGGATCAATAATGATGATGCTTGTTTTTTGTTTTTACTGAAAAACAAAAAACAAGCATCATCATTATTGATCCTATAAGGATGAAACTTTCTGGGGATATTTCAATGGGTTCCTGGATGGTTTGGAAACACAATTGGAATCGGTAGGTGGTGCTGCTGTATGGGAAGGACAACATCTGCCAGGTCCGCTAGTCTTTCTTTAAATATTTAATTCCACTGTTAACGGCTGGACCGATTTGGATGAAACTTTCTGGGGATATTTCAATGTGTTCTTGGATGGTTTAGAAACACAATTGGACCCGGTAGGTGGCGCTGCTGTACGAAAAGGACAACATCTGCCAGGTCCGCTAGTCTTTCTTTAAATATTTAATTCCACTGTTAACGGCTGGACCGATTTGGATGAAACTTTCTGGCCACCATCCAGGAACCCATTGAAATATCCCCAGAAAGTTTCACCCTTATTGGTCAGGCCGTTTAGGATCAATAATGATGATGCTTGTTTTTTGTTTTTCAGTAAAAACAAAAAACAAGCATCATCATTATTGATCCTAAACGGCATGACCAATAAGGATGAAACTTTCTGGGGATATTTCAATGGGTTCCTGGATGGTTTGGAAACACAATTGGAATCGGTAGGTGGTGCTGCTGTATGGGAAGGACAACATCTGCCAGGTCCGCTAGTCTTTCTTTAAATATTTAATTCCACTGTTAACGGCTGGACCGATTTGGATGAAACTTTCTGGGGATATTTCAATGTGTTCTTGGATGGTTTAGAAACACAATTGGACCCGGTAGGTGGCGCTGCTGTACGAAAAGGACAACATCTGCCAGGTCCGCTAGTCTTTCTTTAAATATTTAATTCCACTGTTAACGGCTGGACCGATTTGGATGAAACTTTCTGGGGATATTTCAATGTGTTCTTGGATGGTTTAGAAACACAAATTGGACCATTGGTAATGGAACAAAACAGTTTTTCGAACTTGACAACAATATGGCCCCCAAAATACGCAATTTTCATTGTATTTTAATTTAAATATAGCCAGTGACACTCGCGTTACCAAGGCAAATCTAACAACGTTTATTTAATCCAAATCCGTTCATACGTTTATGGGTTATGAGAAAATAATAAATAAACACAGGTCAAAGACATAAGACAAAAGAAAAGATTGACATATGTTGGGTAATAAAGCATGATTCTTCGTTTAAATGAATCCTTATTTCGATACTTTTCATGAGGGTATGGGGTGACTTTTCTAAAACACGCGGAAGAAAAAACAAAAACGTATAATCATAGCGATTTTCATCATGTTGTTTTGGATTCAGTCTACCTAAATATTGTTAATTAACTGTTCTTTCAATTACAGAACGTATTTCACTAAAATATTACATAAATCATGTAAAAATTTAATGGAAAAGCGGCAAAAAAATGGCGAAATTTTTGCTTTTCTACTTTCAACACATGTAAAATCAACTTGAGATACTTCGGATGCAAAGAATTTGTAGATATTCGGAAACAATGATTCTTCGGCATTATATTAAGATATTACACTATTACATTTGGGCAATAAATACCATAAAATACTTACATTATAAATTTGGATCCCCTTACAATTTCGGTGACGCCATCGACTGTTTGACACGACTTTTGTTTATTTTTTTTTCAATTCCTTTCTGGTTCGTTCAATAGTGTTGCTAGTACCAATGGACGCGTAATTTAGTCGACTTTAATCGATACTAAAACCGTGTAGAGACTTTTGAACTATTTTTTAGATAAAAACGCGATTGAAGTGTAGTTGACAGAAACGTCGCGATCGCGACGTGGACGTTAGACTATTTAGAGAAAAACGTCGCGATAGTAACGCGGACGTGACAGCTAATTGCTAGATCCAGATTTTAGACAACGCAGGTCTGAGTGAGTTTCGCAGATAACATGACGTAGGTAACATAACAATAAAGTGATGATGATATTATTATGATGGCGGCGAAGTTAGGCAAAGTAAGATTTTCCAAACATTTACGCCTGTTTCCCATGAAATTAGAAGCAGTAACTACAGAACGCCTCCTACTAAGAATCATTATACACAATACATCTTTTGCTTAGACCACGTTCGTATATCAGGTCATACAGAATCGTCGATTGTCATTCAATTTCTTGCATTAATCTGCAACATTAAACACATAAATCTTAAATTAATCCACATTGGATAACTAAGCCACTTGATTCGTTCAGTCCAGGGCCACACACAGATAAAATGACCTTTCGGGCTAATTGTGTTATTAATATGTGTAATCTAGTCATTGCATGCACAATAAACACAAAACACGTGCCAGAGGGAAACCCACTGGTCAGTTACGTAACGACATCAATGTTAGGGTTTTACCTAGAGGAGGTATATGAACTTAATTAGATATTATTGATGTGTGTGTAGAGGTACATTATTAAGTACTTAATAATATCTGCGAAACTGTAAAACGGGCCTGCTCTTGACCTCGATCACGTCTGATAGAAAGCGACGGAAGAGGTCTATCTATGATGGAACGAGCGTACCCAGAAGGTGCTGGTTAACTCCTGTTTTTTTACTCCGCGGTTTCAGTTTTTAATGTTCCCTCGACAGGGCCACAAGAAATGAACTGGTAAACCTTCGACCCAGTGCCAATTGATAGGTCAGCAGTACTGTGGCTAGGGGACAACAAAACAGCAAGCCCATGAGGCTAGCAGACTGTTCAGAATCACTGTGGCCATGCGACTTGATAGGGAACCCTTACATCATGAAGAATGGCAAGCCAAGTTTTACGGTTTGCATGAGAGTAAACGAAAAAGGTCTTTCACGAAGTGTTCCAACCATTATCATTTAAGTTTTTACTTGATTGTTATTCAAATTGAGCAAAACCATTAAGATCTGAACATATTCATATGGGGTGTAATTCATGAAAAATGTTGCTTTTTTAATTCCTTCTTCATTTTGGTCCTCTTTTCCCAAATAAATAAATCCTAAACGATGATTCTGCGCTGCGTATAAACGTCAACCAGTTTTATCTTCAAGTTCAACAGATAAAGAATCAAAACATCAATAAGACAATCTTGCAATTCGCAACAGAGTTGTTTTGTTTGAGTCAGTATGCCATGTTATGATGATGAACAGCATGTTATGAGGAAAATGTTTTATGATAACAAATTATATGTTATAATACGGTAGACGTTAGGCGCCCGAATAATGGGTCGTGGGTTTAATCCTGTACCTTTTTATGCAAAATAAAACGCATTAAGAATAGCGTGATTTAAATAAAGTATAATCATGGCAGTTACTGCGGTACTCAGAGACATTTAATGATTACTTAAGCCGTCACTTAGTAAAGGTTTGACATACTTTTGTATGAGAAAACTGTCAAAACCTTTACTAAGTGATGACCTAAGTAATCATTAAAGCTCTCTGGGTGCGGCAGTTAGTGATATTTACCACTGTGACTTGTACAAGGGGAGGATTCGTTTCTGTTTCCTCAAACATATGTAGAGGAAGCCAACATGTCAACAACTGAAAAAAATAACGAACACATTGTACACATGGTGGATTACCCACTCTCATAATGGGCTGATTAAGAGTGTTCCTAGTCTATACTTAATTAAAAATTATGAGCATAAAACAAAAGATCTTAATCATCTCAGTTACAGGTTGAGTTTATCCTCAAAGTATTGTAAATGCCTCAAAGGACCTTGACCTTTCAAGACTTGGCAAGTAATACAAGACTTGGAGAACTTCTGTCTGCAAACAATTGCAGCTTTAAAACAAAAGCTAATGCCGTGTTTCACGAATACTAAATTACAGTCAAATTAGTACCTTATTTAGAGCGCAGAGAGTTGAACATTTTTATATTGCAGTTTTATTAACATAATATCACGCCAGTGAAACCCGTAAGTTAGGCAGAAGTTTACCTACCTAGAAGTCCACCATATTTTGGCAGTTATGTTAAGTCCCATATAACAGGGGCCGAGTCTAATTTCCATCAATTGGGCACAAATCTAGACTTCATGGCTACTGAGAAATCTCTGATGGTAAAAAAGTATCAATTTTTTTAAACCTGGGAATTTAACCCAAGACCCCATGCTTAGCAGTCGCGCTTGCGATCACTAAGCCAACGAGTCAGTGTTATTATATTAAGTTGGTTTATAAATCTAAGCGAATGCTGTATACATCCCTGTGTGCCTGTTGGCCTTGTTCTTTTCTGTCTCCTGCTGATATGGAGGGAAGTGGAAATTATGTTTTTCCTACTCCTCCGCTATTCTTTTCCAATTAATTTCGTTGCGGGATCCAAGACAGTTAAATCGTTTCTCTGGGCCTTCGTCGAGCTTCATTGTCTCGGCGCTTTTCTTGTGGTCGCCACTGTTGATTCTGGCTTACAGGAGTTACAGTGGTTTGGGAATAGTGTGGCGGGCTTGTCCCAAAAAAAGAAAAAAAATCTAAGCGAAGCTAGCTAGTTTCTTTATTTTATTCTATCAAATTGAAACAATACAAAGTAGCGATCACGAAGTGGAATTCTGATAACTAAAAGATTACATTTATATTACAGGCCATAAGAGCAATATGGATAAACGCCCAGATAATACCATTCATAGTAATAATGCGGTACACGATCAATGCTCACGCGCAGCTAATCTTTGTTCCTGGAAATTATTGTTTGTTGTACCAGCCGGTGTTATCTCGGAGCTGGGATTTTTGCATTTTTTCTAGATTAGTCTGTGGGAAGTTACACTGGATTTGTTGTGTTGTTAATTAAGTTAAGAATTGGGAATGCCAAGATTTTATTTGACTAAAATTGCAGAATTTCCACCAGATTACTTTGACGATAACTGACTCGTAAAAATTAATTGGTAGTCACAATAAGCAGTTAACAGGCTTGATAAAAAAGAAGAAAGATAAATATTGAGCTTGACAATTTTTTGAGAATTTTGGGGCTGACTTTTCTATCTACTTTTATCCTTATTTTTTTATATTTGTAAGTTAAAGTATCACTCATATATCAATAATATTCATAAACACCTGCTGCTCGATTTCATGCCACGAGGACCGTAGCCAGATTTAAATAAAGGCACTTATAAAAAACAGAAGGAAAAATCTAAAGGATACGAAGAGCTAGTGGGGAAACCCGAAAAGTCCTATAGTATAGATATATCTTCATTCATTCATTTCAGCCCGTAATCACCCACTGTTGGGTATAGGCCTCCCCTTTACTCCGCCACTCCTCTCTGTTCTGTGCGTTTCTCATCCATCCGTATCCCGAGCTCCTGACGATGTCATCCACCCAACGTGCTTTAGGACGGCCCTGGTTTCTCATGCCCAACCTTGGCCACCATTCGGTCAAAATTTTACTCCATCGGCCATCTCCACATCTAGCCAAATGTCCTGCCCATCTCCACTTTAGGCGTATTGCCCTGTCCCCGACGTCGAACACTTTCGTCCGACTACGGATCTCGGTGTTGCGCACTCTGTCTAGTAGGGTTATATATCTTAGTATTACATCATTTAGCGTGGCCTGATTTTGATAGCAATTTTGCGAAACAAGTCATGAAGTATTCAGTGAAGAGGTATTCACTAACATGATAGGGGTGGCTGAGTGACGATGCGGGCTGCCAGAATTCGTATCGTCCATATAAATAGCTGTTTAATTATGTTCTTTGTTCGTTTTATTAATGATATTTATCTATTTTTACATTAAAACGGTTTAAAATAACTTACTTCAGGCAGCCTTGAGCCTGTCTTCAGACTAGGTTATCTATTTTTCATTAAGTCTTGTATTAAATCACTTTCAATTTAACTATAGCTAATACCTAGTAGCATCAGTCTGTCATGTCAGTTTTTTTTTGTTATCAGTCATGTCTTTTTTTGCAATTGCAGAGAGGTACTTTGAAGTGACAGTCATTCTGGGGGCGTAACTTTGACTCTGTGTCAGCGTTTCTATGAATAGATTAGGTACTTATATAAAACAAGGAAACACATTGGAAATGAACAGTAAAAAGACTTATGATAGAAATAATATACAGTAGTTGAAATAAAAATCTTGGTTGGTCTCAAGTGGTCTTTGGAGTCGGAAAAGATTTCTAAGCTCGAAAATTTTTCATTAGATTTCAACATTTATAATTAATAATCTTACGATTCGTATGATCCCCTGCTGCTGATGGGTAGGACCTATCTGACGAATCGTGAAGTTGCTAATTTAGCTTCCAACTTACTATTCCTGACTTAGTCCTTAACATTTACAAAATATCTAAAAGTTAATAGCATCAACTTCTACGAAAGCATAGGTACGTCTAAAGGTTGGAATTAATACCGAACATTTAGAGACTGGATATTTCATATCCAACGTCGAATTAACAACTTAACTCGATCTAAGTAATCCTAGCCTAAGGATTTGGACACAGTAGCGGTTAGGATTTAGGTATACTTTATTACCCGACTACGGCGAACCATTAACGTGGGTTATGATTTTGTTTATTAGCTAGCCGCCCGCACCTACTTCGCCTAATTTTAATAGCTAGATGGAATAGTTAGATTTCAATATATTTCATAGTCACTTAGATTTCTGCTGAGTCTGTAATTTTTTAGTCAGCTCCTAAATAATAATATTGATCAGATCCTGATGTCCTGATGTCCTGGACAGGCTGGATCTGATTATTATTATTGCCCTAGCGTTTAGTCGTTTATTTTGTATTTTTAGGCCCCTGACTGGAGCCCTTACACTTAAACAAAGCCAGCCTCATAGAATAATCTGCTAAAAGGCATTAAATAAAATGGATTATTATTGTGTACAGAAAAAAGCTGAAATCTAAATTAAAAATTAAATATATAATCAAACGACACGATTTGTCCTCGTTTGCCTTAATACAAATAATTTAAACCTTGTTTTTACTTCGTGAGTCCTGAAACATGATTACAATCTGTACGAAAGAGCTTAATGTATGCAAGATACGTGAGAATGCGATGTACAATGCCAACACATATGTATATGCATAATAATAAGATACATTATTGCATGTATAAATATATAGGTTCAGATATTTGCACTTCTACGGAGTATTATTCCAAGAATTTAGCATAAAAAGTAGGTTTTCCTCATTGAGGTCCATGTATTTTACTTTTTAAAGGAAAACGTTGTTTTTCTTTATTTTGTATACCGATTTAATCATACAAACGATACTGTTAAAAGCTCCTGTAGATTAATACAAGCAGAAACTTTTTAACTCTCTCTATAAATCTGTCCCAACCCGATTTGGTTCAAAAACATAGCTCAACCAACTTGTTTCGGCTTAAAATGGAGCCTTTAGAAAATATAACACAGTTTTTTCAAAGCAATATTTCGTTTATCCAGTTTGATATTTCACAGATTGGAAAGTGACAAAGTGAGAACAAAATCACACGATATTTCGTGTTGCTGCAAAGATTAATAGATAGAACATCAGATAAAAAATGCAACAGTTCGTTATAAATTCACAATTTCACGTAATCGTATCTATTACAATTTGTCAAATCAACTGATTAAGTATTGAAATCGTTTCATTTGCATCGACATCAATTTTTATTTCAGTTTCTCTTAAGTTTTTTTTTAGTTGTTATGTGCCCTGTCGTTACATGGAGTCAGAAGCCTGCTTCAATAACCAGTCTTACCAAGGACTATCATATTATCCAGTGACGGTTTGTAAGGGTCAGATAGGCAGTCGCGCCATGTAAAACACTGGTTTAACACTGCATCCGGTTACACTGGTAGGCGACCCAAATATAGTTGAGATAAGCCGTCATTCATCATAGATAGGGTTGCCATCTCAAAAATATGGCAACCAGGACAAGACCCGTCAAATTCCCGGATTTTAGAGCCCTAAACCCGGACACGTCATCACTAACAGTAAATTTTTTTAGTGAGTGAGTGAGTCGGATCGTCGGTTGATCGCGGCGTGCGGGTACAGTGCACGTGTCTCGGATGGTTTAATTTTTTAAACCCGGACTACAAACGAAGCCCTACCCGGATGCACCCCGGACGCCCTCTAAACTAGGACAAATCCGGGGAAACCCGGACGGATGGCAACCCTAATCATAGAGCAAGTTCAACTTTCGGTAAAACCAATTTTTGTCATTTAATCTTAATCGGTTTTAATATCGATTACCTTCCGAACAGTCTTAATTACCTGTAAAGTATCTATCTATTAATTCCACTAAGTACCTACTTGCGAAAAATAAACACTTCCATAATATGTGATATCATTGGCTGTCAGTCTCACGTACTATTTTTAATCCGTTTTGTTAGCTGTTAGTCTTCTAGATGATAAATCAATAACTATCTTTAAACAATTAACTGATAACAAATGAACTTACATCATCAACATCAGATTATACCGTAAAAATAAAATCCTTTAATAGAAATCGTGTCCCGGACCTGCGCATGAGTCACAAGACCGTCATCTGGTATTAACTGGCCAGCCTTTACAAGGACCAACCCAGGGGAAACACTGAGGAAAATATTTCCCTATAATCTGTGGTTCTCCATTGTTTTTGATAATTAATTCAAACCTTCGTGTCACATAAAGATAAAGTTGATTATCGTGGATTACAAGAAATGCTTCAAGGTTTTAATTTGCTTGCCGGTTATAATTATTTGTTTTATCAAGTTTAATACAATTTTCCGGTTGATTAATGCAATGTTTATCGTATTTACCTACTGCACTAGACTGATAGGTGTTAAATTACAATAGCGACTTAATTTATATATTTGTAAGCAAAACAATGAATTGGGTTTTCCAAAGTGTTGAGTAACCTATCGAATTGTAAATGATGATGATTCTTGTTACTTGTGTTATTGACTTTTCATGTTGAAGTGACTTGCTTTGAAGTTCTAACACAAGGTAGAAAAATATGGAAAGCAAACATGTTAGGGATTAAAAGTAAGCTTCTGCCAGATTTAAAACAATGGTCTGATACACCATACTTAAGAAAACAATAAATGCTATTTAATATTTTATAGAGCAAATAGGGTTTATTTTATTAGGTCCCTATTCAAAGTGAAATTATAGACCAAAACATTGGAACAACATCCTTTAAATGTTCCTAACTCAATAGGGCATCATTATACCAAAAAAATCCTTATAGGGGAATAATCTAGTATAGTTATTAGCACACAACATACGCCGTAGCCTTGAATCAGGCCTTTACACCGTAGTTCAATAGACTTAGAGGTGAACAACCCTTTTTGGCACAACCTGTTTAGAAAATGTCGATAAGTAAACGTGGCCAGTTTAACTTGGCATGCAGTGGACTCTGGAACTAATGTTCTGAGGAATTTTGACGTTCAATTTGACGTTCAGCTTTGACAGCAGCGACGTTTTGAAGTGTCAAAATAAAATGGTTGCTGTTTTGTGATTAAGTTTAAAGAAGAATTTATTTTACTTTTGTTAGGTTGATAGCTGTGTGTATAATATGTGATTGGTGCCGGTTTGGTGACTGTTTTCCTAGTTATTTATAATTTAATTGGTTATTGTCTCATGATTTGAGTAATATCTTTTGTAAAAACGTCTTGGTTTATGTAAAGATAATGCTAACAAACACGATTTATCTGACATTTTCCTAAACATAAATTTACTTGAAGTTGAATATGTGCCTACCTGATTAGTTATATTTTTTATTCAATGTCAAAAACTAAGAAAAACCCAAAACAAAAGCGCACAATATATAATTACATTATAAATATATAATAAAATTTCTAGATGATAACGTAAGAAAAAACCTTCAAAGAAAAATACTGCGTCTAGATTTCTAGATACAAGTAAAATTACTGAAATTCACTTAGACAGCTAACATTTTCAGTCTACCTTTATAGTATTGTAAATACGCGAAGAATTACATTAAAAATAAAATTTCTACGATTTAAACCTTTATTTCTTTTCACCTAATTGCATCTTTATACAACTTTATTGAAAGATAAGTAAATGATGATAAAATGAAGAAATCCCCTTGAGGAAGTTTCTGAAGTAAAGATCTGATAAGTTTAAGTACTTATATTAAAATAAATAAAAACTGGAAGTAAGTATTATTGGTATTATAAAGTGTAATCTTGGCGCCTTGATCAGTCAGTAGTCAATTTCTGGAAATTTCGAAAAGTCATATAAAAAGTACACGGTTACTAAGTCAGCATTATCGGCTTTTTGAAAAGTTCTCAAGTACCAGATAGCTGTTTGGAATTAATAAGTTTATCAGTTGAGTCATTGAGTTTTACAAATTGTTTTCACCAATTGTACGGACATTTTAGAATGACTACACAGGCTGGAAACGACATGGCTCACAAGCAGCTAAGTACTACGTGTTCAGTGGTTATATCATTCTGCCTTCAAACATTTTTCATAGGCACATACCTACAGTGTCAAAATATACGGTTCAGTTCTTTTTTTAAAATTGCCAATCAATAATTTCTACGTACGGGGATTCGGAATTATGTACGTATAAAACGATTTCACGTACTCTCTGTACACAATTCGATTATTCCGAATAATATAATATGTTTGACGTATGAAATTCTCTCGCAAAAGTGTGTGCGAAATTTATAATGCCATATCTGGCGTGTTGGTTTTATTTGCAGATATTTTTTAGGTTATTTGTTAGAAAGTACTGAATGACCACTGTTGAACCTTTTCTTATCATTGGTCTTTGTAAAATGTTATAGTAATATATCATGGAAGGATATGCACCTAGGCAGATTAGTCATCATAAATGGACTAACCACTAAAGTCCATTATGTGAGTAATTTTTTTACATTTTACAGGTTGGAAGGGACATCAACGATCAAACCACCACCACGTGTTATACGTATGAATGTTGCCAAGATAACTGTGACCACAGACTATAGATTTTTAGTCATGGCAGAATAACCTGTCAAAATAAATTTAATATGTAAAGTTTTTCCTTTCAACTTTTTTAAGAATACAAGCAAGACTTATTAATTAGATTACGCTTTATAGGAAGGTTGTGTGATAAAAAATACCTAGGTTATCGGTACTGTTATCAGTGTAACCTAAAGCTAAGATTACTTGTCAGGAATGTAGCATCTCTGGTGCTCCATTATCCAAGATAATCTATCAATTCAATAGGTATCTATTTTCTTTCTGTTTCATACAAGTGAATCATTTTATAGAAACTAAGCCTATTGTATTCTAAACCCGTACCTAGTATGAACCTACATTTAGACTTTTAAAATGACTCACTGTAGGTACCTATCTAACCAAAATCAATGAATTAACAACAAATAACTTATGTATAGCTGCTTTAGAAATTGAATAACATGTACCTTCAACTTTGACATACTGGCTAACCAATTAAAATCGCATTTTCACGGCGACCACTTTAACCTGAAACCTCAAAACACGAAACTAGACGTAATTGTACTAAATTTGACGTAGTTTTGACAGAAGCTTTCCTAAAAGCACCTCTATGGGGTGCCAGGTTAAACTCGTTTTTGCTTATCAATCAACAGTTAGGCGTCCCATAAGCTCTGCAATAATAAGTAATGGCGTTAGTGAAAGTTTTTAATCACGCTTGACTCAACGAAAATACCTACATACACAAATCAATCATTCGTCAGTTTAACGGTATATAGGAATTTTATGCTGGCTTTGATGTATGTTTCATCAGTTTTTTTTATTGGTGCTGTGAGTTTTGAATAAGTGTTGGAAATACAATTATTCTGGCGGCATAGTGCTTCTCGTAAAGCTGTTAAGCACAGCCTTAAGATCACGCCAATGCTTAAGTATCTTTGTATCTTATTTGTGTAAGCGTATGTATGACAATTTAAATTGAGTTGGCCCTAAATTTGGCGACAATTTTGTCTCTTTCAGTAGCATGCATCAACTCCTGTGATGTGCAAGCAACAGGACAGGTAGGGCATCATATCATGTGTCCCATCGGTTGTGAGGCAACACCACATTCATACACTAGGGCAGAGTCATCTATAAATCTACACCTGAACAGGTTTTCCTTGCTTCGGCCAACCGGTGTCCGAAACGTTCGTAACTATTAAACGTAGAAACTCTTGGTGTCTTTTGGGATTGTGGGCGTGGTTTTATTCGGGCTCGACGAGATTTATAATGCCTTCGGGTTCAAAAAGTTCCTTGCAAATAAGTACATTTACTGACATGGAAATCCAAGAGAACAGATCAAATAGTCTACTCTTCACCGAGACCGCGGAGCAAATATCCTACACAATGGATGTAAGTGGTTTGTGGTTTCAACACTTTTATTTGAATAGTTTGCGGATTTAAAACTAATGTTTTTGTTCCGCTGTGTTGATCCGCGACTGTAGATTTGTGTAATTGAAGATAGCTGTAGTATTTAGTGCTAGTTTATAGGTTTTTAGGAGCTGTCTGAGAAAGACTTATATTATTTTTTCGCATTAGTCCTGCATCATCGCAAACAATTTACACCGGTGCCATCCAGGTTTGACAACATATTTGCGTCTTTTTCATTCCAAGTCGATGAGCTCAAATCGTGTTAGACCACTATGTAACTGTGGCTCGGAACGCCCGATGCACCCTGGACAGCTAGCATTCGGTAATGCAGAGTTTAGCTGACTAATCTTTTAACCACTATGAGTCAAACTCAAACGTAATTTATGTCTAAAAAGAAACTTTAAATCTTGAAAAAAAAAAAGTTAATTTATCTAACATTTACAGACAAAAATATTTTGGAACGTGTGAGCATTATTTCCAACACAACCTTTAAACTTCATGTCTAGCCAATCAGAAATTAAGGTCTAGGTTAAAAGTCATTACAACCGCGCATCCTTTCAACTCGTATCATTACAAAAATGGCTGGCATTCGTTATAAACAAAGCTTGTTCTACTCTAGAGAGGAAATGACATAAATTGCGTTGCGAGCTAGACGATATAATTCAGAACATCGCTATGATTATGTTTAATGGTAACAATTATGCATCGTCTGCTCTTGAAAGTTATGGAGCGAAAATAAAATGAGTTTTTAGTGCGTTAACCTCGTAATGAAAAACAGAAGTGTGGTGGGAGTGTGGCTTGCATTCTTAATCTTTGGTAAGGCCGGGGACAGACGAAGGTGTTTATTTTCTGCTAATAGTTTGGAAAAGTCCTATCTTCTGCTTATTCGTTTCAGTCATCGATGGCACGACATTAATATAAATTTTGTTAGCCTAGAACATCACCACTTGCACCGCGTCATCGGTCGCACCGCAAAGGTCACTACGGCTGCTTAGTTTTGGGCTAGAGAGCAGGATATGAGTTGGAGCATGGTTTGTGTCACAGCACCACAACCACACCCTGCTGCTGTTTCTTAGAGTTCCTGTTTCTTCCCATCTTTAACCCCTCAAAAAGTAACCGTTTCCGTTCAGTTCCAAGTAACCGTATAGCCCTGGGTAGTCAACTGTCAGTCCTTCCGTATAGGTTATCTTTCGAAGAGCGATCTTAAAACTATTCAATGAATACTTCAGCACACACAATAAATGTACAAAGCGGGACATAATGCCATACAAAGCATTGGGTTTTTAACATAGCGTATCGTTTTTGGAAAAAATATCTAAGAACATTCGAAGCTACGCCTCGAAATGGTATGTACAAGAGAAGCGTCTGCGCAACGCCTTACCAAACAGATATTAATGTACAGCCATTAACGGAGCGGCCATTTTAATACATTAACAGTCAAAAAGAATTTGTATATTAATGTTCTGTTATCTTATTAACGTTCAAGCCGTTTGTTCAGCGTTGGTAAGCAGTAAACAGCGAGGCGTCGGAAGCGTTTGGTCGACTGGTTATGTAAAACGTGATCTTTTCTACACTGTGGCATCGAACAGGCTGATGAAAGTACTGTGGGACAAGCACGAATGCCCGTAGTATCGTAAAGCGGTGAGCAGACAATGGATAATCTGAAAAACCAACAAACCTCAAGAACAATATGATAAAGACGGTATAGTATGTACAGGAGCGATAATTTCAAATAAGTTTATCATCTGCTCGAAATAATTAAAAATACTTGATTAGGAAATAAGAACTAAAAGCATTCAAAGTCAACCACCTCGTGCTCCCTGGTTCGAGAATACTAAATTTGACAGAAATTATGTTAAATTGATATTAAGACTCCGTTCTGGGCACTATCCATCGGCAAAATTCGCATTTCTTATGAAAAAGTCTGACTCTCCTAATTGCATAGTTTGCAATCAAATCGAAGACGTACAACATTTGCTGATGGAGTGTGCTCGGAATAGAGTAGAACGAGAGTTATTCTTGAATGATTTTAAAATAAATACATTTGATGTAGGCATAATTCAATCCATCTTGTCTGAACCATCTTCGGATATTATTAAAAAGTTGTGCCATCTAATTACTGTCCTCCACGAATGACCCTTATTCATTAGCTTCTAAGTAATATTATAAACTAATTTTATTCATGTTAGCCAACTAATGTAAAAAGATACGATGGGGCTGACATAAGTAGAATAAAGGAAATAAGAACTATTTATTTAGTTTTAAAACCTTATTCACATCTATTGGTATACTTAGTAATCGAGAGTGTCTAAAATTCTAAAAAAAAGTTGTATTTTCGATTAGTAAACCATTCCAATTTTCGTTGCGTTTCTACTGCGCGTTCGTACTAGGGCTCTTGCAACTTTCTTCGGCTGTGGTAACAGGTGGCATTTGGTTGGCCAGACTGCATGGCGGATCTATGGCGTAACTGTTGTTTGTATGTACTACACAAAATTGTTGTATAATTGAATTAATCATAAGCGCACTTTGTGTCTATTAACGGTAAAACGGTGTTATAAAATGCTCGAAAGGTGTGATTTAATCAATGTGAAGTGTGTTTGAGATTTCTATTATTTTAGTTTAATTCAAGTAAAAAGTTGAAAATATCTATTGAAATAGATTCCAAAAAAATAACTATTGAAAAAAGAAACAATCCGATTAATTCCATATTCCATACAAAAACGCAGCAAATCGTGTACTTTCTCCTGACTATTCGACATTTGAGCATGATTTTCCTTATTGACAAGACGTTAGCTCCATCTTGGACACTTTTTCTATTGAGTTGTTATCACTTACTTGACTTGATTTAAAAAAAGGTGTCATTCGTGTTCTGACTGTTTTTCGCGTCGCCTCGCGCCGCAGGCATGCGAAATCTAAGTTAAGGGTTGTCAAATCAGTAAGTCAGAATAATAGATGAAAATTAAAATAGAAATGACAATCACGCGACACATCAAGCTATTTGTTTTCAACATGACATGACCTTGCTTTGTATTAGGTTTCATATGCAAAGAGAGATCCGGGTAAACTGCTTTTGTATATCTTGATTGGTAGTCCCCGTACGTGCAAACCAAAATGTTCGTCAATAACTCTCGCTGTCTATATCTTACAAGAACTGAAAGCGCTTTTTGGCACTGTTATACGAATTCACTTCGGAAAAAAATACCACACCTAAAGTACTTATCAGACAATGCTTCCCTCCATTCTTACCATTCCATCGTTATTTTGTTTAACAATTACCAAGAAAGACATTCAAGTTTTCCCGCCATCATCTTTTTCGTTCTTTGCTGTCACTTTTTACTGCTTGACAGGCTATCAATAAAAAAAGTAGTTAAAAAACTAAAAAACCTGACTGAACAAACTGAAAAGCAAAAAACAAGCACATTTTAAATTAAACAAAACTTTTAAGCAGGCGGGGTCCATTCTATTTTCATTTCATAATTTAATATTCAAATGAACCCTGCCTGCTTCCAAGTTTTGTTTTTTAATTTTAATGTTACCAGCGACACTCGCGCCACCAAGACCAATCTAACGACGTGTATTTTATTCAAATCCCTTTATCCGTTAAGGAGTTATGATGGAACAAAGAAACGGACATACATACATACATACACGGCAAACACATAACCCTCCTTTTGGGCTTCGCTGCAGTCGGGTAAAAAGGAATAACAATTCTTTACAACCGCGT
This sequence comes from Diarsia rubi, assembly GCA_932274075.1. NCBI lineage: Eukaryota > Metazoa > Arthropoda > Insecta > Lepidoptera > Noctuidae > Diarsia > Diarsia rubi. Next base: position 15,200,148 of record OW026419.1, on the reverse strand, counting down.
ATGTTTGTAGTACAACTAGTGATTACACTCATCAACAGTCCATTCACAACTCATTGGACGCACACCTATAATTCCACCTGTCATGATGATATTAAGCCGTTCATCTTGTACTCTAATGCTAAGCAATTACGACGATGACAGGCAGTCCACTAAATACTTGTGCTTGCTTTTCTCTTGCAAGCAAAAAAATTTTAGGTACCTAAAGTGTCATGATTGTGGTACTGACTTAAATGTCCATGCAATTGTCGGTGGAGGATTAAAATTTATCTCAATGCATAATTAAAATAGTTTTTGTATTTATATTATTAGGTAACCCGCTGCTAAATGAATTAATCAAAATACAACCGTAATTCATATGTAGTAAGTTAGATTTGGCAAATTGTTTTTATTTTTAATAAGTAGGGACAGACACCAACACATCAAGCTTCTACAATCTAACTATCTAATAATATCTTCTAAAATTTGGCTTATTAGATTTTAAACTTAATCGCTAAAGTATTAGGTTCAACGTAGATTGGGAACTTTTGATTTTAGCTACGGTTAGCTTGATGTGTTTGGCGTCTGTGCTTGAAGTAAGATTGACCGCGATAAAACAAACCTTCTACATTACTGACTCATCATTTTAATGTTTATGAAGTGCACATTGCTGATGCATAATTACACCAAAACTGTTTATAATGCACAACACTTCGTTAAACAGACCAAAGTGTGTCATATCATAATTTAACGGTGAATATACTTATTTTAATTACTTCTACGATATTCAACGAACGCGCTCATACTTTGACTTTTAAATTACTTAAAAGTGGGCCAGCCCTAGCGGTCGTGAGCGGTGTAGGAAAGCGTATCGAAACCCAGAATTTCCCTGAGGCGCCGCCGACGTCTCGACATGCTCTATCGGCTTGACACCTCGCGAAATCATTATACTAGGTATACAGACATGATACCTGCGCATGAGTCTAATACATTTGTTCTTGTTTTTGTTGCGTGTTGTGCTGGAATCTAAGACAATTCGTCTGTTTGTTATTTAACCAAAAAATACTACTGTTTTGTTGGCTAAATAATCGTGGTATAATAGATACAGTTATTTGTAGTGCTCAATAGAAAGACACTGTTACCAAACATCGAACAACTGAAGCTTCTGTTCCTGTTTTAAAAAGCCATTTATTTTCCCGCTTCTGATCATAAACCTCCCCTTCCTCCTTCCCAATATCTCTACAGAAGAACCCAAATATTCTCCAACGATTTTCTGGACCTTTCATTCACAAATATTAAAAGGATGCAACGAAAATGACCAACAAATCTTCCCTATCGCAGTAATATTATGAATCACAGGTATCTGGTACGAGTAAAGCCAATAAATTCTCATCATTGTGCAGTATCAAAATACTATAATGTTGTAATAACTGTATAGTGTCGTGTTCCGAGTCCGCTCACATGATTGACAGGATTACGAGCCCCAGATATGGTATCAGTGACGCATCTGAACGACAATCTGCAGTATTGGAGACTCTGTCATAGATAATAGTTCAACTGTGAGTAATATTGGAATGTGGTCTTCTTTTACAAAAGCCACGGTAGCTTTTTTCCTTTCTTACGCTCAAGGGCAGTTAAATTTTGCAAATTGCTATGGTGGTTGATTCCTTTGCTTTGCTTGTAAAATACTCATATTCAGATGCATCAAATAAGAGTACTAGCGAACCGAAAAGACATCATCTTCTTGAATCTCTGGCCATGAAATGTGAAATCTTGTGGTGGTTTTGTGGCATGGCTATCCAGTTTCGTCCGGCAACCTAGTCAATTGTCTTCCCAAATTCCTCCATCCCGTCCGTGGTCTCCACTATTGTCTCCCACAGTCTTCCAAACAGTCTTCGGCATATTTGGCCCGCCGACTTCCACTTTGTTTTTGTTATCGTTTTTAGATTCGGTCAAGTTCAGAAAAGACTAAAAGCAGATAACTTTTAGAAGCAATTAAATTTCCTCTAAGCCTTACACGAAATATTGTTCGTTCTGGAAAATATTAAAATTTGTGAACCTAATTTATTCTAAATCTCTCTGGACTTGGTTATATTAACCAGAAAATGATAATTTTGTTATTATTGTGAGCGATAAGTCAATAATGTTGTATCTGCTATAAAAACTCCGCGACACATTCTTATCATTCCTCGCAGATCGTTATCAGTTGCGTGATATAGGTCGCGCTAACACATTTATCATTAAGTGATCTAGTATTCTATTTCTATAAAAATGTTCCAGTTCCCATGTGTTATTTGTTTACTTAAATGTAAATAAATACTTAGGCATGTATTTCTGTACAATTTTTTGCCCCTACTAGGTAACATGGTACACCTTGGTAGAACTGGTTAGGTATTAAACTTTCGGGCTGTTGACTCGCCGTTAAGATTGTCAAAGAACCCCGTTAAAACTACAAACATGGAGGGTCATCAATAGATGGTCAACCATCTACGAATGAGCCTCAACAAGCGTTGCCTAACCCTGAAGCACGTTATGTGCAGCTGTTATTATTTAACCAGAAGATATTAAAATACTTTATCAACAATCTATCTCTAAGGAATCTTCGGTTCCTGCACTCGTGTTGTTGTTTATCTTGGACGATGATTATCGCTAAGCTAAAGCTAAATTGTCCATTACAAGTGCTGATAGAGGAAATATAACAGACGTGCCAAAGATTAGTGTGATAACGACCGCGGCGGTACAAAGACATTGTTTGTTGTTTAGCCGAAATTGGTGCAAGAAATCCGCTTTATGCAGTAAGGAAAAAAAGGATTCTTTATCTCCTTATTTTCGTATGACGTCATCGGACTGTCCGGTTACGCAGACGCTAACTCCATAGGTTGACTTGTGAGATGCCTTGCAGTAAAAAAGAAGCTTTATTTTTGTAAGACGTCATCTAACTAGAATCAGTAGCATTTGAGTACGTCGAAAATGGCGAATGTAACTTAAGCTTGTTTCATTATTTCAGCTTCGTTTTCAGGAACTGACTATAATAATAAACAAATTTAATAAAATAAATATTTTATCTTTTTTTTTCAATGTCTCTATAGTCCGTACTTTTACTGCTACTTATGTGTTTCAATTTTCTGACCATATTTTCTTTTGCTTGCAGGTAAGTGGCGAAGCGTGTGGTGTGACGAGAGTGGTTTATTGAGAACTAATTCTTAGTAAGTACATGAACTTGACCCGCGAAGTGGGACTCCTGGGCAAGAGGTCCGAGGTTCTATTACCGGGTTGAGCAAAGTGTTATTGGGGGTTTCCAATAGAAATTACTCAGTTGCAGCCACGGCGTTTGCATCAGTGCTTGGTTTACGGCAATAGGTTATATTGCCGTCAACCGAGCACTGACCCTATTACATGGAACTTTAACATTTTTTTTTATTAATCAAACGTTACCCCACACTAGGAATTTCTTCTGTGTCGTGTGTCGTGGGTCGGGCGTCCACAAATATTTAAACTCATACACAAAAACCCAGACCCGGAACAACTATCTGTAGGCCATACAAATATTTGTTCCGTGCGGGGATCGAACCCGCGACACGCAGCGCAGCAGTCCAATCGCTTAGCCACTGCGCCGTCCGTCGCATACATAACAGGCAATGTTATGAACTTGTGACTTATGTTATGTAAATCTTATGAGACGCGATGCCTTTATCGGAACTAACTCCGCCGCCATTCAGTTTTTTTCACTCGACACAATTTCTTCAGTACAATATACACACATCAAAAGTGTCTAGGGATCAACATATATTTTTGCAATAACTTTTCTCCTGATTGATATTAATTAAAATTTTCTTTAAGGATTCATCAAATAAAGTGTTTTCGTTTGTCACAGTAACGATAAACCAAGTCACCTTTGCATTAATAAAGAAATTTGCCATTTTCCTAATAAAGGGATTTTTGACATTTGAACCACTAACATTAAAGTTCGAAAAAAAGACTGAAATAACAGTTTTCTTTAAAATTTTATTGGGTAACTTAAACAATTAATAATCCGTGTTTCTACCGCGAACGCTAACAACACAAGAACATCGGTTTGGCATACTCAAAATGAGTTCATCCAAATCACGCTGTGGAATGGCCGCCCATGTTCGTTGCAACAACAAAAAAAGGTCTTCTTGCGACTGGATACCCTCCATATTCGGCAGAGCTCTTCTCTGTAGCATATCCCATGCATGCTCAATCGGGTTCAAGTCTGGCGACTGAGCAGGCCAGGGCAGGACATTGATGTTAGCTGCGGCGAGAGTCTGTCTTACAACTCTTGCGGTGTGCGGTCGTGCATTATCATGCATTAACTGAAATAAGGGACCGATTTGCACTTGTAGAGGAACGATGACGTCTATACAATCGTCTCAGCATAAATTTGAGCGTTGAGGTTGCCTCTGATCCATATCAACTCAGTTCTTCCGCCGATCCAAATACCCGCCCATACCATGATGGTTCCACCACTATAAGGATGGACTTCCTGGCAGGATTTTAATCGCTGTTGGCGTCCAGGGGTTCTCCAGTGTCGTATACGTCTTGTATCCGGTCTCATACCAAAACGAGACTCATCAGAAAAGCACACGAAACGCCATTGTTCTTCTGCCCAATTTCTGTGTTCAAGAGCCCATTGATATCGAATCCTATCGATTGTGCATTGCTATAGGTGGTACCCGTAGCGGTCTTCGGGAATGAAGGTTCACTTCATGCAAGCGGTTTCTGACTGTTTGGTCGCTAATTAAGTTCCCTGAAGAGTGATGAAGCCTCACGGCTAACATCATGGCGGTTATTGTTGGAGCTCTTCGAGTTAAGATTTGAATGTATCGGTCTTGTCTCCGTGTGGTGCAGCGATACCGTCCTCCATGGCGCTCAGCCACGGTACCAGTGCTTCGGTAACGTGTCCAAAGTCGACTGATAACACTTGACTTCACACTTCACTCAGAGCTAAAGCCACAGTACGTTGCCGGGAACCAGCTTCTATCATTCCCACGGCTCTGAGCATTTCTTCCCTGCTTAAATGACGTCGCCGCTCCATAATAACGTTGGTTTTAATCAGTAGTAGGGAAACAGTAGCACTAATAATGTCTTCAATGCGTTGTATGTTTTTATAGGGAAAATATTGACAGCTGATTTTCATCTTTTACTCGAATTTGATTCACAGTTCCTGATTCAAATTATGAAATGCACCAAAAAGGATCCATATAAATTTATAAAATCATAAATTTATTACAAAGCCACATTTCAATCTCAAGAAATCCGCATAAAAATGCTTGATCCCTAGACACTTTTGATGTGTGTATTTCACAAATGTTTATATACTTAACTGACGAAATACGGTTGTACTAAAATGTGCACCTCTGTCTAATCCGAGATTACAGGCGTGATGTTATGTTATATATACCAAATGCACCCTCCTGATAATATTATTCAAGCACCAAAATGACCTTGTTCAATATTTATTTTTAAAACGCAATAGTAATTCCTAATGATTGAATGTTAGAAAAATATCGTTATCAGTGTCACGGCAATAATATCAGTAATGGCAATTATGCGTGATAATTTTAACTTAGATACAAAAACATATGTTTTTAAAGTCACGTTGGTAACGAACGATAAACAATTATTTCTACTTATTTTTATGTATGTAAAGTTGCTACCTTGCAGAATCGGTGCAAATTTTTAATAATATTAAAAATCAAGTAAACAGGGCATGGAAATCAATAAGATTAGAAAATTGTTTCTGGTGTGTTGTATAAGTGTGAAATAATGTGTCACTCGACCAGTTTTAGCCTTATTCCTTAGTGCTTAAGGGTAATTCCTTATTGGTACCACTTTTCACCGTCAGTTAATTCGGTTGTATCTACTGTAATTTTGCAGATAACTCCATCTGTATACAATTTTCCCTTTGTGCAGCAAATCTCTTTATATTAAACCAACCTACGACACGGGGCGCAATGGCGCAGGCGATGGACTGCTACACTGCGTGTAGCGGGTTCGATAAATATTTGTATGGCCTACAGATAGTTGTTCCGGGTCTGGGTATTTGTGCATGTGAGTTAAAATGTTTGTGAACGCACCCACGATACAGGAGAAATTCCTGGTGAGGGGCAACGTTTAAAAAAAAAAAATACCATCACAAACAATGATATATTAAAACTATAGATACGTTGTCCGCCCTCAAAAATGACAACAAGAAATGAAGCCAATTGGCCACATCGCGCTTAGTTACGCACCAACCTCTTGCGCGATGCTACGTTTGTTCTTAATTTAAATCGTGTGTGTAAACCAGCGGGGCGAGCACGGGCGTACCCAAGACGTTGGTGACAAGACGTTATAAATTATGTCATGTCTTAGAATTTGTCTTAAATGCTAGCACGGGTACCACATGTGATATAATTTAAGACGCGGCTTGTCTTTCTTGTTGCTGACTTCATAGTGTGACCTAGTATATTAAAAAAATAAAAATGTCTATGACCATCTGAATAGGCGACCAAATAAAATAATACGTATAAAAGAGCACAGTTCATACAGTTAAACCACTTTTTAATTTTCTTGGGTACTAATTCATTTTTTTATTTATTATTTGATAACTTGCTACTAACTAAAAGTTCTGTTTTTCTTTTAAAAGTTTGATGTGATTTGTTTTGAAATATATTTGTCAGGCGGAAAATCCGTTGGAACTCCCTGTCTGGCAACTCGAACGGATTAGAGGAGTCCCGAATGTTTCTTCGGAATATTTTCCTACTTTGGACCTCTTGCCTTCGGGCAAGAACATAATTATAATAATTTACTGCCATTTGATGCAGTAGTAAGCAGAAAAATATACTTATATTTTTAATTTACTTTTATCACCACCTCCGAACGAACGTGATATAAACGAGCCTATTCATCTGTCAAAATGTGACATTAATTTGTTACAAAATGGGTGCGCCCATATTAGCAAATAAGACATAGGAGTCCCAACTAAACGTCAAGAAGTTATATCACATATCAAGAAATTATCTTACGCCGCCGTGCTAGCATTTAAGACAAAACGGTTTTATCGCCCAAACTGATAAAATGTGTGACTCATGCCATGTCACTGTAGGCCGTGCTCGCCGGGCTGCGCGAAACAGGCATCCCGCTGTACGGTGTCATATTTTCTTTCCCTTTCTTTACGCGTAAAAGTAGTTATCTAATATTTTCGCCGTTTTGAAGCGCCGCCATCTTAGTTCATGACGTGTCTATATATAATACGTCATTGATCACAAATCACTAATTATCCCAATTATTTAAATCTATTATAAGTACCGTTTGTAGTTCTCAATAGATCCGAGTTATCACGGTAGGTACAACAATACAACGATTATGAAGTACTTGTAAACGAATTAACTCTTTTTAGCATAAGTAGAACAGCCGGCAAGAAGTTTCAATTGAGCTGTCAAGGGAACAATTACTTGGTGACTATTTGTCTGGCTTGATTAGAAAGCTATAATTGTGCTCGGAAAAAGTTCTTGGACCAGATTTTGTTGTGCATGTGTCGGATCGAAGGACTAGTGTTTGTTTCTGAGTAATAATACCAGCCAGTTGTCGTCTCTAATCTAATGGTCTATGGCCTCATTTCATGGTTGCGGGTTGTTCGGAGATAGCGTGGCCTCTGACACAAAGGGCTAAGAAGGAACATGGATGGTTTTAATCAATAGAAGTCTGACATTCCGTGGCCATTCCTCTGACATTCCAGGGTCATTGATAATTTCCCACCCTCCAGAGAAAAAAACCTCGTTTCATGCTGGGAAAGTTTAAGTTTTGATCAACAATGCTTGCTCAACGTAGATAAATTTCACGATGTAAATCGAATTAGTCCGTCAGATAAATTTCCAAAAACTATTAGACAATTTTTTTCTTTTTTACGTAAACATTAAATGAAGACGATACAGTGCGCGACGTCACAGTTTGGTAAATTTTATACCAGAAAGTGACATCGCCAGCCCCCACTCACACACACACTCGTGTCACAAATCATTGACATGTTTTAGTTTTGTCAACTTTTATTAATTGGATAAAACAAAAAACCCCTATCTAACATTCTTACCCGACTCCGGCGAAGCCCAAAAGCTTGTATGTATGTATATATACATGTATGTATAAATTGGGGATATTGGGGGCCATTTCGGGGAATTAAAAAAAAATCCAGTACCATGGAGTATGGTTTCAAAATGAAGGGTTAAAAAAGGAGATTACAAAAATATGGAACACTTATATGTTTAAAAGAAATTTAAACTAAGAAATCCTATAAACAAACACAAAAGTCATCTGCGAAGAATTTTGGAAAGAACAAATACAAAAGAACTAAAACTTTGGAAATGAAATGAAAATAGAATGGACCCCGCCTGCTTCATTTCATAATTTAATATTCAAATGAACCCAGCCTGCTTCCAAGTTTTGTTTAATTTAAAATGTGCTTGCTTTTTGCTTTTCAGTTTTTTAAATACTTTTTTATTTCCAACTTTTTAGCTCTTTTGTTTTGTTCTTTCCTTGGTCGCGTCAATTTCTTCGCAGATGATTTAACTTTTGTGGTTGTTTATAGGATTTGTCACTTTTAATTTCTTTTAAACATATAAGTGTTATTTATTTTCGTAATCTCCTTTTAATTCCATAATGTAACAGATGGACTAAACAGAATCATATTTTTTTTAATCTATCAACTTCAACTATTTAAAAAAAAAAACTAGGATAAACAGTTTTGCTTCTTCTATTTTATATAAATCAACCTTTTCTTCTTAGAGTCTAATTTGACAGTGACTGGTGTTTGTTCCCTGAAGTTCAGTAAGTACAGAAAGAATCAATAAATTGAAATTTAGAAGCCTTGTAACAAAGGCTTACGGCGGGGGTAGCTAAAGTATTGATGACTTACAAAGTTAAAACAAAGTATTAACTGCGACCTCAAAATGTCGAAAACTCATTACGACTAAACAATAGCTAAAGTGTGTATGTTTTCATCTAATTAATATTGTTATTAAACTACTATAATGTGCCTTATGGTGTAGGTAAACTTTACTTTTGAGCTTTTTTGTCACATGTAGTAGGTATTTGCTGAAACCCCAAAGTAATATCTTACACTAAGCAGGCAATCTACTTTGAACTATCAGATATTTTGAGTAAAAAAAAATCCCAAACCACTGTAACTCCTCTAAGCCCGAATCAACAGTGGCGACCACAAGAAAAAGCGCCGAGACATTGAAGCTCGACGAAGTCCCAGAGAAATGATTTAACTGTCTTGGATCCCGCAAAGAAATTAATCAGAAAAGAATAGCGGAGGAGTAGGAAAAACATAATTTGCACTTTCCTCTTCAGATATTTTGAGTATCTCAAAATAATCAGGAATTCGACTTAATACTCAAGCGTTCAAATAACTTAAACTACTGTGACACACACATCTGCCCAGCCTTTCCCAACTATGCGGGGCTCGGCTTCCAGTCTAACCGGATGCCAAGTACTGGTACTAATATTCTACATGGAACTACTATCTGTACCTTTGGAAAACACACACTTCCAAGTTGTTCGTCGAAGCAAGCTTTAAACCACATTCTTACCTACTCACTGATCATCCTTGAGAAGCAATGATAAGTGGTGTGACCGTCGATCTACCAATTTACAGGTCTCGAGTGCGAACCCAAAGACACGCACCTCTGATTTTTGGGTTTCATGTGGGTATTGTATAATGAATAGGGATGATAACAAAAAATAATCTAATTAGTCCGTCATATAGATAACCAAAAAATATTGGACACGTATTTTTTCCTTTTTTCACGTAAACAAACAATGAAGACGATACAGTGCTTTAAAAACTCGTGTGACGTCTATATACTAATGTCTTAGAGTATGAACTCTAAGACATTAGTATGACATTTTTTAGCAGTCAGTGACATCACCAATCCCCACTCAAATCTTTGACGCGTTTTTATCTTGGATATTTTATTGATTTGATAAAAAAAATACGTATCCAATATTTTTCGATAATCTAACAGACGGACTAATTAGAATCACATTTTTTAAAGTCATTAAACATTCCTATTATGGCTTGCGTCGGTGAAGGAAGGCACCAATATGCCTGAGAGATATTTCTCGACTGCAGGTACAGCCAAGTCAGAAACCCATGAGCACCAAAAAAACTTTGGCACCAGGATAGTCACTAATCACATCATAGAGAAGCAAAGAGCCTACATAGGCACCTAAGTTTTTCCTCCACCAACAAGACAATGTTCAAAGCTCTTTCAAGATTAATTAACTTTTTCTTATATTAAACCGTTTCCCTCCCATCGCTTCCGTTTCCAACACCTCCCGTTTACCGGTTGGATACGTGCGTCAGTACCACAATTAATATGTTTTCCCACCGCTGGTATCTTATCAGTGGATCTGATATCGTCTGCTCACTCGAGCGTCCCCCATCATCCGTCCATCGCATGCTCACCATTCATTCATGATATTGTTTGTTTTCCTTTTTTAATGACATTGCAATTTTCTATTCGTGACCTCTATTTTCTGTGATTGTTACGGTTTTCTGTTCTGTTATGTTATGTGTTACAACAGCCTGCTCACAGCGTGCCACCCTAGCCAGCCAATGACAGCTAACCATAACCATGCCACTCTAGCAAACCATAGCCTTGCCACTCTAGCATACCATAGCCATGCCACTCTAGCATACCATAGCCATGCCACTCTAGCCAGCCAATGACGGGCAACGACTCGCGAGCCAATCACAGTCAAGCGAAGACACCGCCATAACTACCGGATGCCTCCGGTGGGGATATCAGTCTATATAATGCCCTGTAAGCTCAGTTTCGAGGTCTTGTCGCGCTCGATTGTGAAACCTGTAAGTCGAGACTCTGTCCGAATAAAATAATGAATCAGTTCCTGTCTATTCTTTACCACTGTCGTAACAGTCAGAAGTGGGATCGAATAAAAAAAAAACCTACGATAAAACGACTCTCTGCTACTTAAAAGTCAACGGTCACCTACTGTGGAGGACGAGGTCAAAAATTCAAACGAAGAACGTACGTCGATGCACACCGCCTGCAAGGAAAATATTGTCTCCCATCCCAGTATCACAAGGCACAAATTGAAAAAGCGGGTGACAATCTGGATGGAACACGAAGCGACTACCCTCAGTATCGCATCGTTCATTCCATAATTTGACCTTGAAAAAGAAGACTGCGGCCAGTAACCACCTGTGAGACACTTTGAGTTACAAGAAGTATCCATCTCTCTGCCAGCAACGGTTCTACGGTAAATTAAGACTACCTAAAGATTGTCAACAGCAACCAAGGACATGGAAGGAAGGAACCGACCTACTTCACGCTGAGAGCTGCCAGGAACCATGCATAAATAACAAGGTCAGTAAACATGCCAATATTTGCCAAATTAGCCAAATGCCATTAGCCAAATATATAAGCCAAATGTGTTTTACCATGGAGTGCCCCATGAGTTGATAATTATGCGAATCGTAGACAAAATAATTTGGTAAGCCCGATAAGTAAATCTAATCATAGTCAGTTAATCTGTATAATATTATCCCGGTACGAAAAAATATGTTTTACGAGTAGGTACTAGTTGTGTACTAAAGAGTTGAGAACTTAAAATGTACATATTTAGTTCAAGTGCGCATTAGATTATCCAACAATAACAATTCCAAAGTAAATCATGTAGATCAGATACTTATAAATAGCTACAATAATTTTATTAAACTATTATCAGAGATATAGATAGCATTCCTGGGCGATCTCTTGCTACCGCCAGCCGATATTCAAACAGTTTTAGACTTATTGGATAAAGTTCTTGACAGATTGAAAACGAGGAACTTAAAATTAAATATGAGGAACTGCTAATTTTTACATATTTCTTAATTAGGGTATAAAACATCATGACGCGATGGCATTCAACCAGGTGAATTTAAGTTGATCGTCTTAATTTCTCATCCCGAGTAATGTAAACGAAGTGCGTCAGTTTATTCTATCTAGTTCTATCTAGTTACTAAAGAAAGTCCATTCATAACTTAGCAATAATAGCTCGCCCGTTTATCAAACTTAAAAAAAAAAAGTACGATGTGGGTATGAGGCAAGTCACATAAATCTTGTTATGAAAAAAAAAAAAAAATGTTATAGGTCGGTATTAGTGATTATGTAGGTACGATCCTAGTTTTCCAACAGAAATTCACACGTATTGCAGGTATTGCACGTATCTTTTATAAAGTAGATTGACGGTAGTTTGCGCCCTGTCTTTTAGTTTAGTCGCGTTACAAGTCAGATAGAGTGTTTATCATGATTTTGGGCTTGAATCCCTTGCAGTGATAAAATTGTTGCTAAGATTTCGTATTATGACGTGTTATGTAAAAATGTCCATGTAATTCGGACTGTACTGCAGTACGCGATACAATGACTAATCATGGTCTTATGCCATGTATTGCCCGATATTACTTTTCACTATGGTGACCGATGAGCCAAAGCCCAAGCAAGCTAAAACGAAAAGCCAAAGTCAAAGTCTATGCCTATCTTAGGTAAGTAGATCGTTCGATAGATGCCGTTTATTGTGTACCATTTAGACGTGAACGATTTGTTCAGTACTGTGCAATGACAAGATGAAAAGCCGAAAAGTAGTATTGTTTTACTGCGAAGTGGATGTACAGATACCTATAGTGAGTAATTGTGTAATCGTTGATGGTAGGCTATAACGTAAACAAACCTTTACGGTACCAGATTAGTTGTGTGAGTTGTGTCAAACTTCGCGCGATGGAAGATATTACAAAATGCATCATGACAATAACAAGGAGTAAAACGAAGTTCTGAATTTTATAAATATCAACTAAATTTCTGATTTCCAAAAATAACCCGATTTATAAGTAAATATTAATATGTGACGTCATGTTTACATTGTGCGTACTGTAAAGGGGATAATGTAGGAAAGAGGGTTAACGACATCCAATTCTAAATCTAACTTAGCTCTGATAATACATGACAGTAGCAAGCTAAATTTTAATTTTAAAATGGTGATAAACATGATGTCCTGAAACGAGGCTGCGCCTGTGGGTGGGTATCTTGGGGGCCAGAGTTGCATTAACTTAACATTAGTACTTAAAAGCTTTAAACACATAAAATTAATATATTGGAAAAATAGAAAAACGTATTCTTGTGTATTGGTGTGTATAAGTAATGAAGTTTTGCCATCGACACGCTAAGAATTATGTGTGTGAGTATGTACATGTATGTATGCGTGCGTCTTAATGGTATGATGTAATTAACTTAAATTGTTTCTTCCGTTTCTTCAAACGATAGTTTGGCAAAACAGTTTATTTATATTTTCTTACATGAAAAATGTTTCATGTTTTTAATGTCGCAGATAATATGGAGTTCTTATAATACTGTTAATATTATAACCGGGTACTTATAAGCCTTACGATTTATCCCAGATCGGGTTGCTCCAGGCAACCAGGGCAATCTAGGTGCGGTAGGGTTATCTCAGAAATGGGACGTAACTTAGATACAAGGTGAAAAATGATAATTCAAATTCAAACTCTTTAATTCAGACAAGTGTCCATAGTGTTAGTAACAACAAAATAACTTAACGACTAGGGTTAGTAAACTTAGTGATATGGCAAAAGAAAAAAAAAAAAGGAAAGGAAATATGTTAATAGTGTGATTTACAAAAAAAAAAACTATGATTATGTAACTTTGGCGCCAGGCGATGACTACTGGCGGCAACAAGGTTTAATGCTTTTAACATCACGCATGTAATACCCAATGGGTTAGGCAGAGGTACTTATACTCATGAGTACACACACATTTCGCCAGTAAATTGAAATGAATTAAAAAGTGTTTATTCATGGTTACATCCGTGCTACATGGTATATTACTTCTGTCATACTGTAAAACAGTGATATTTAATTTAAATGTAACAAATTGTTGGTACGTTTCCATCAATAACAACGTCACTTTTACCTACAACTAAACACATTTATTGAACACAAAAGTTGACTATAACGTAATGCTATAACATTTAAGTTGCGTTAAAACACTTTAATTAATAGCGGTGAAGCCGAAAACATAAGCTAGTATGGCATAAATATATACTTATACAACAATAAATAATCATAAATGGAATCTACACATCTCTTGTAATGAGGTTTTTACATAGGTGTTAAAAACAAACTTCCCTAATTTATTTTAAAAGACATTTTCGTGGTATAGCTATTTTCTTAATCGTAAGGTATGTCGTTAAAAACTGTTGGTACTAAGCATTTCCTACATCTTTGTCCATAATAATTAGTACAAGTGGGTACCTACTACAAATCTTCTTATGCATTTATTCCTTTTACTTCAGCTTAAAGTCCCATGCTATAGGGGGCGACCCAGGTTAACTCTTGTTCGTTAGAAGATTGGTTTTCTGGCCCACATTAACTGATATTGAGGAGTTAGGTAATGATTGACATAAACTAAGAAGTGTGAAAGGTCATATTATATGATACAACGGGTTTACAGGTTGAGTATCCGCTGTAACATATCGTAGCAGTGCTTTTGTCTGATAGCACCAGTAGTGTGAAAGAACAATTGAAAACCGAAGATTTCTTTAATCTCCTGAGAGGTCTATTGCCCCATTTTAACTTGGTTTTTCTGAGCTGACTTGTAATCACTGTTTTCTTGTTTCCATTGCGGGAGCAATTGTTCCAGGACGGCCGAATGTTACAACAGCCTGCTCACAGCGTGCCACCCTAGCCAGCCAATGACAGCTAACCATAACCATGCCACTCTAGCAAACCATAGCCTTGCCACTCTAGCATACCATAGCCATGCCACTCTAGCATACCATAGCCATGCCACTCTAGCCAGCCAATGACGGGCAACGACTCGCGAGCCAATCACAGTCAAGCGAAGACACCGCCATAACTACCGGATGCCTCCGGTGGGGATATCAGTCTATATAATGCCCTGTAAGCTCAGTTTCGAGGTCTTGTCGCGCTCGATTGTGAAACCTGTAAGTCGAGACTCTGTCCGAATAAAATAATGAATCAGTTCCTGTCTATTCTTTACCACTGTCGTAACATATGTTACATGGTTAGTGGTTGTAATATTAGTTTAAACATTACTGTTGTACACATAGGCTGGTACCTAAATGACTAGTCTGCACTTTTTTTTAAAGCTCATCTTGTGTATTGAATTTAATAATATTTTTCGTATGCAGTCAATACATTTAAAACAAGTTTGAATTATTGTACAGTGATGATATGACTGAACGTTATGAAATCTAGTTTCAATTTTTTTTTTTTGTTATTGTTTTAAACTCTTAACCTATTAACCGACTGATAGTACAACGAAAACGGTAAATACTTTTAGTGTTGTGAATTCCCCAACTTCAGAAAAAGAAGATAATTAATGATTGCGAATTCCCCATCTTCCAAGAAAATGAAGATATAAACAAGACGTATTAATTAATTCATAATAAACAGTGATAAACATACACGATAGTAATTGCATGGTTAACTGTGAAGTTTTCTACTGTAACAGAACTTTGTCTTCTTTTATTAAAGAATAAATAAATTAAAAATATTAATATTCTGATCATGGTAACCATATCATTTCAATGACTTGAAAATTACCATGAAATCCACGGCATGACGATTTCAACCCCATTCTCAATCCCTTTTAGATGTTAGTACTTGTGCATAGTTTTACTATTTGTCATACAAAAGTATGTCAAATCTTTACTAAGTGTAATCATTAAATATCTTTGAGTACCGCAGTTAGTCGTCTAACAGCCACACTCAGAGAGCTTTAATGATTACTTAGGCCATCACTTAGTAACGGTTTTGACAGTTTTCTCATACAAAATTATGTCAAATCTTTACTAAGTGATAGCGTAAGTAATCATTAAATATCTCTGAGTAAGATGTAATGTTAGCATATCTTTGCATTAAGTTAAAACGTAATATCATCCAAGTAACACACGTGCTAGACGGCATTTCAAATGTCAATGTAATGTCAAGATATAATTTAGAAAGTTTAATCGCTTGCGCACGCGTCGTCATCGGCTCGCGTTTGATTGCGAGCATTAAGGATCGGCACACATTATGCTCTATGCTTATATAGACGATTCGGCGACTGAGAATATCTTACAAATTCTAAGATTTGGAATATCACTCTTATATTTTGGAAATTTAAGTTTACGAATTGTTCCCATTGGAGTAGGTAGAAACTATCTAATGGCTACGATTGTTATTACGAGGTGAAAGGCACTCCGAAAACGGTTAAAACGGTTACCACATATTCCGCAAATAATTCTGAAGCCCTTAGGTAGATACACAACGAGTATATTTTGTTTACCAACTGATTGATTGAAAATTTTCATCCTTCAACATGCAGGTAGGAGGCTGCTTGTGAAATGTATCTGATAATTTCGACTTGGCATTATAGGGGCGAAACAAGAGTGAACAATCCTTTGCTCGATTTTTGTGCATAAAATTTAATAAATAAATAAATATCAAACAACAACAGCAATATCAATATATTTGCTGTGACAAAACGCGGGATGAAAATTTTCGACAACGCGTTGCATTTACTAAAAACCTGACGACATTCTGTCGCAAATCCGCTAGCCTACAATAAAACCCGCATGCGTGACAAGCGTGACTATTGTAATTAAGTGTTATTATTATAGCACGCGTTTATTAAGACGTAATACGATAGGCCACGATTATATCTATGTATGGAACGGAAAGAAAGCTGTGTGAAGTCGGATTTGTAGTCAACTGATTTATAGTTATAAGTTATAACCACTCATATATTATGTAGGGAGCTCGTGGCTTAACAATAAGAGCCACTCGGGTCGATCTATAGGTTAAGCCACGCTTGTCTAGGCTTCCGTGGATGGGTGACCACCCACACACACACACACATACCGAGACAACTCCGTGCCTCGGAAAGCACGTGAAGCCTTTAGTCGCGGCAGTCATTTGTAGATCTCTGAAAGTCGTTTTAGGTGATCCGTGGCTCGAAAATCGACAACCAGTCATTTTTTTTTTTGGACAAGCCTGCCTCACTATTCCCAAACCACTGTAACTCCTGTAAGCCAGAATCAACAGTGGCGACCACAAGAAAAGTGCCGAGACAATGAAGCTCGACGAAGTCCCAGAGAAATGATTTAACTGCCTTGGATCCCGCAACGAAATTAATCAGAAAAGAATAGCGGAGGAATAGGAAAAACAAAAATTTCCACTTCCCTCCATATCAGCAGGAGACAGAACAGAACAAGAGCAATAGGCACACAGGGACGTATACGTATACAACTGGGATAAGCCCAGTTGCTTAGCACCACGGATATTGTTGTTGTTACGACAACCAGTCTTACTAAAGGACATCATATTAACCCGGTTAGACTGAAATCCGTCCCCATACAAAGTTGGGAAAAGCCTAGGCAGATAATGATGAAACCGTAAGTAGGAAAGCATGATTGCACATACGATACTTATCTAAATACTTGCTAAAACCTTTGCCAAGTAGGACTAGCATTTAGTATTACATTACACGAATGCCTACTAACTCCTCATCCTGGCCTTTTCTCGGCCCATTGCCAGTATTTTCTTGCGAGACAGGTATTATGCTATAAGATTCTGGTCCTAACCTACGGAATTTGGTTTTGTACAAAAGTTTGAACCTTGCTTTTTCCATCGAGCTTGCCCAATGTGTTTGTCCCTATCCCAATGTAATTGATCTTGTTCTTCCAAATTTTATATTAGTTATTTGTTATTTCAATAGTCACTCCCTTTTCTATTCATATTTTTTTAACTCTTCTCTTACTCTTAGAGTGTGTATGAATGCTAGTAGCATTCATACACAAAACTTTCAAAACATAAGACAGTCGCACATAAGCATTCCAAAATCAAGTCACGATCGAACAAAAATGCATTCGATTTTTGGCAATTTCACGAACGAGTTTATCGTTCCACTCAGATTACACATTACAACAAATTCTTTCGTCCGTTTACCGTTTAAACAATCGAATCTCGAATGTATTGGACAGTTTGGAGCTCACGGTTGTGTGAATACCAATGGATGTTACTGCATCGTTTGGAAGCACACCAACTTACAATGCCAATTATTTACACTTGTTTGTCTGCGTCATAGAAAACAGTGCATTTAAGACTATTGTGTAAGACGATGTAAATTATAATACTATTTGTGGTAATACACTCTTTACTTTCTTAATACTGTTACATTTTTTCACAGAAAATAAAGACACGAATTCTAATAAACGAGATACCTAATTCGTTTAGAACTCCAGTTTCCTAATCCCATTAGAAAAAGACAAAAGAAAACGTACGGACAGTCGGACAATGGTAGTAGACTCTAAAGGGCAAATATGATTACTTATGACCTACAAATTAAGTCAATATTAAAATTGCTTTGCTAAACGTTCAGCAATTAATCCTAAGCACTCAAACGTTTTAATTTTCATTATTCACTCATTAATATTGATGATTCGCATTGGAATGTACAAGGACATTTTCACGTTGAACTAGCTGTTGGCAAACGTTCTTTGATAAAGCCTGAATGGGCCTTAAAAAACGATGGATGACCAACGAATGATATAAACGAACAATCCCTTTTTTAGAAAGCAGCCCTGCGTCCCACCAGTGGGATGGCTAAATAAGAAGCAGATATGCAACATAAAAACACGGAAACCAACAGAAAGGATTAATTTTTGCAATCATTTCTGTCCATCAAACAATAGTCCATCGTCTGCTCAGGGCCTTACTCGTCCAATGTTGCCACACTTTCCAACTGATGCAACAAATACCGACCTATTTATTGTCTTCTAATTATGAAGTTATGAACGATGCGATATCTCGATCTCGCATCGAAGTTAAATCGATTGTTTTGTTCATATTATTAGCTCTTTCAAAACTTTGATGGCTCTCGATAAGTGCTTGCGATATCGGTATTTCAAGATGAATTTTGATTAAGTATTGTGAAATAAAGGAGCTTTGGTCCTGTAATCAACTGAGAATCGTTTTAATATCAAAAGCCGAATTCGATTTATGTTGTAAGGAATATTGTCAGTATATTCTGGACTACACTATAACTTGACTATCGAGGATCTTGTGGCTAAGTAATAACATCCACACGGGTCGATCTTTTAGGTTAAGCCGCGATTGTCAAAGGTGGTCAGAGGATCGGTGACCATCATTAAATTCCGAGTTTCCTCTGTGCTACCAATAGCACGTTAAGCCGTTTCCGACTGTCATTTGTACCTAGATCTTTGAGAGTCAGATAGTTACTGCCCCTAAAGTCTAACAATCTGTCTTATCAGGTTAGTCTTAGGTCTTCAGGATTTTCCCCATAGCAAAGTACCTACTTAAATCAAATACTCATCATTTTAAAATCCTTCAAAATATGCTCTTAATTTGTCACTCAACTAACTCAAAAATTTCAGCTTGTTTATATCATTCATATATTCCCAAAAACAATTTTTATTAAAAACAACTTATATCTGTTTTTGTGCTTGTCAATAAATAACAGTGAACAATGACGTCACTTCTTGAATTCAGCCAAATTAAAGTCCAAACTATATACGACGACACGGTTGGCGCAGTGGTTGAGCGATTGACTGCTGCGCAGTATGTCGCGGGTTCGATTCCCGCACGGAACAAATATTTGTACGACCTACAAGTATTTGTTCCGAGTCTGGGTGTTTTTCTATCTATAATATGTATGTATTTACAAACAAAAAATGTATATAAGTAGTTTATCAGCCATCTCGTTACCATAACACAAGCATTAGGTTGCTTAGCTTGGGACTAGATGGCGTTGTGTGAAATGTCCAAGGATATTTATTTATTTATTTATTTATACAACCATAGATTAGACACTGGCCATTAATCTTGTGTCTAATAAATTATAATTAGAAGCGATTTTAGGAAGATAACTCAAGTAAGTATATTATTATCAGTTTCTTAGCGTGTCAATGACCTATTACTTTTGAACAGAGGTAATTTGTGATGGGTAGGTAATTCTATGCTTTTGTATGGGAAGAAAATGTAAGAAAAACAAGCCTACTAGCTAGAAAGGATTACTTTCGTTAATATCTTCGGGTTCTGAAAGATAAAAGAACACAAAAACTAGGCTATCTAAGCTCGTGTTACTAATTGCGGTGTCGGTTGAACGAACCAGGGTGAGGTTTAGCTAGATTGGCGAAGTTTTAAAATAAAAGGCTCCATACCAAGTTTTTAGACTGACATGGCTACTAAAATTAACACTTCAAACGGGAAAACATGGAGGTAAAACGGGAAATATCCCGTTTTAAGAGTTAATACCAAGGCTTCATACCTAAGAACAATATCGACCTCAACTGAACAGCCAAACAAAACAATAAGTATGTCTATAAAAAGAGAAAGAAACTATAATATTAACATGATTAGATACCAAGCTTCACAAATAACTGTACCATGACAAGACGGGTGTGGCTACAGCATTAAATAGCTCCCGTTGAATGACTCATATTCCACATAATTCGACATTCATCGCTGCATTTGTATTCAGAAAGTTACCGCAAATATTTGGCAAGTCATCAATGGGTAGTGAACAAGAATGCCAAGCAATAGGGTAGCCTCATCCCTACTATGGAGGGGTCGGCTAACAGCCTAACTAGAAGTAGTTGAATACCAGTATTTACATGGAGCGTCTGCCTATCTGACCTTCACAACTCAATAGGGTATTTAAAAAAAATCAAATTACAGATACATTTCCAAAAAATAATGGACACTACATAAACAAAAGATGAAGACGATACAGTGCTTCAAAACATGTCAAGTCGTGTGACGTCATAAGGTTAGTACTTTTTTACCCACAACACAAGCCCCCACTCATGATCTTTGACACTGCTTATTTTTTTCGTAATTTTTTATTAATTTGATAAAACAAAAACACGTATCCAATATTTTTCGATAATCTAACAGACGGACTAATTAGATTTTTTTGGTGAATTATTATTATTACTTACTACTACTTACTATTACTTTCGGGCTTCTGGGTACCTGTAACATATGTCAAAGATCAACATGACTAAAGGACAGTGATAATTACAGTCGGAAGCTCGGAGTGCCTCCCCAAATGGATTCTGAACTAGTAAACATAAATGCCGAGACATTGTGTGAAATATATGGTTGTGTGTGGCGTGAATTAAATCAATTTCTTCAATAACAACACGACATAACTTATTCTCGAGCACGTTCCATAACACGTGGACTTGGCTTTGCCCTTTATCCTCGTTGAGCGGCGAATGCGATGCGAAGCGATTTTTGTTAAAGGCTTACATTTTACATTTGCCTCAGTTGACAAATTGCTGAGCATTTAAGTAACATAAAAAGGTTTTATTATATCAACGCCGAAAAACGTCTTTCCGAAATAAATATTCAAACAGATTAATAAAATTATCCATTCAAAAACAGTCGGTTCGCGTTGGTTGAATAAGCTCAGAAAAAAAATTAACATAGGTACCAATTGTCAGTTTCGCGTAACTAAATAACAAACCTCATGGTTTATCATAAACTTCAAGTCCTTGTTTAAAAATGTAAGAAGGTATCAGTTTTTTTATTAGTATCTGGCTTTTTTTTTTTTATCGGACAAGCCCGCCACACTATTCCCAAAGTTACAGTGGTATAACTCCTGTAAGCCAGTATCAACAGTGGCGACCACAAGAAAAGCGCCGAGACAATGAAGCCCGACGAAGTCCCAGAGAAACGATTTATCTGTCTTGGATCCCGCAACAAATCTGTCTGTAACGTGTAAAACATAGAATATTATTATGTAAAGAAAGAAACCATAAAACATAGCATCGCTCACATAGGACTCAGCAGCCACTCCCCATCACATAATATTATAGTACAAGTCAGTAATTTCGCTCAGTCCGTCCTTGACTGCGCGGAGATCATCGACACTGGTTTGGCAAAATCCTTAATAAGTAGGTACCGACTTACACGTGCGTAGGGTTGGCAACCGGCAAACACTGCTTGTTTACTAAATTATAGGGTTTCCGTTATTAAGTTCTGGGTATTAATTGCGATAGTTTCCAATTTTTTTATGGAAATTGAAGCATTAAAAAAAGGCTGCCAGGTTATCGAATCCTTTTCTAGAAACAATTTTCACTTTAATTAAAGCTTGTATTCGTATTAATACGATTTTCTTATTAGGTAGGTACCAGATGAGTTGTTACCTCAATGTTGTATAATTTTATTGAATTTTATACAACATTGTCGATTGTAGTTAAATAGCGGTAGAATTTAAAAAAAAATTAACTCTTGATATTTCGTTTGCCTGCAATGCAACCTTAGTTACGCAAGGCAACTGTGCTTTAATTTACTTTTTCTAAACTTAGTAAGAGTAAATAAAATACATTATTTTCTTTCTATAACAAATAAATAAAATATTTTGTCATTTCTAGTAACGTTAACATGGCAACCCTACAAAATGAAGGCGGTAGACACATAAACCGTTTTGTAGCTTTCAGGTTATGTACGCGAAGTAATTTGTAAAATTAAGAAAGGTGTAGGAATAGAAAACATAATACAGTCTCCATACTCATAAAGCTTAATGTTTTATATGGTTATTTCGTGTTTACAAATTCATGTCAAGTAAGAAAAACAATACCTAATTGTAATTTGTCTAACCTCTTGTCATCATTGGCTAAAAAAAGCAGCAATATTCAATGCACGAAAAAAACTTCAGCGATATCTTTATTTGCGTATGGTATTTTACCTAGCATTATTCCCACTGTTGGTGTACAAGCTTCTTCTCCATGAGTAGAATTTAACCAAGACAGCACGTTATTCTTCATGACTCATCAAGATGTATTTGATACTATAGGAAATATACTTTAGGTCTATCAATTCTTTAAAAATATATTTTGTTGAAAATGCTTGTTTCTTACAGTGGGTTAAAGAGCAAACAATTATTCACTTGGTACACACAAAGAACATTTCGTAAACAACGAACTATTTTAAGACGCCTGATAATCTTTTTGCTCTTCAAACGCTATAGAGAAAGAAACAGCGTGAATTACTATTTGTAATACCTATATTTAGTGCACATTAGGAACTGAATCCATAGTAATATTATGAATGCAAAAGTAACTATGAATTTGTCGGTTACCTTTTCATTCTTTAACTGCTGAATTGATCGTTACACTTGACAGATCAAATACATAGTCAGCCAGGGACCTGAATGTGCCGATGAGGAACTGCTTTCCTTCCACGAAGTCGTGGGTAACAGCTATTTACTGAATGTAACTTGTGCATCAACATGTTCTACTTAAAAAAAACAGCAAGTTTTAGAATTCAATCAAGAATCAAAACCACTAAGTTAGTAAATCTGATTGCTCAGGTTTAAACCACAATAAATAACTTATTATGATGGATGACACTAACATGTCAGATACTGACGTTGTAGTCAATTGTGATTAAAATGAATGTGTTAGTCCAATAAACTCATTTATTTTATGTTCAGTAGCAACCTGAAGCAAACATCAGCATCAACACTGTTTTCATAATATATCTGAAAAAGCTTACGCTTTCGCGTTGTCAGTCACAATGTTTGAAGCCAAGTTTTATTTACACTGCATCAAAGAGGTCAGCTCGATATGCAAACAATTCTTTACACAATTATTTGCTGGCTGGTCATAATTTAAAAGGTGGCTGTAAATAATTAAAAAAAGAAATAACACGAAAAACATTCAGTCAATTTGAAAGCGTTTAATACCGTGACTAAAAGACAGACAAAAAGTGAATGGTTTGATGAAAACGAATTCAGGAAATTAAATTATTGGCTGTAAACTTTAATAAAATTTGTGTCAAAGAAATATTTGTGATTGTACAGATGTTGTCATATTAACGTCAGAAATATAAATACAAGGAAAGTTAAATTATATTAACTGAATGTCGTCCAAAACAATATATTTTTCTTATAAAAATATGATATCAAGAAATTGTGTTATTTTTTGCTGTGTTAAAATTTGTCTGTCTGAAAATAAGTAATCATTAATACTTTGAATTTAAGATTCTTTCAATCACCCATAATAATATGTGAAAATATAACCTGCAAACATTTTTCGATTTCTTTCAATTCACTCAAGGCAAAAGTAATACTCATTTTATTGGTCCATGGACCTCAAAAGTTCGCCAATCAAAGGTTTTTAATTTTAAAATCTGCGTTCCAATTACGAACATTGATTTCTACTCAGCCTTGTTTTTTGAAATGTGCAAGCACATCACATTTGTCCTGGTAATGAGTTTGCATAACAAACTGGGTTATAAAAACAAGCACGAAACGATTGAATCAACACTTGCGTAATCTGCTGTGCTATAGACTAATTATGATGTGTTAATTAATTTGTTAACATTTAGAAGATAAGTAGAAAGTGTGATTTGGACTGATGAACAATATAAGGTCCCATTAAAATAGGTGGACAAATTTTAACACAGCGTTCAGTCCGTCTAACCAAAGATATCTAAACAAAAAAAAACACTAAATAAAGCGTTTTTTATAAATTAAAATAATAAATTGCCGACACTGTACCTATAACAAACCTATAAAAGTATGTACTTAAATGCATTTTTCTTATTTTTTTTACCATCGTCCTTATTTTGGTGGTCTGAATGATTTCAAAAATTTTGTCCATCTATTTTAATGGGAACTTATATAATTATGCCCGTTTGAGCTTAGAGTCTGTTTTCATACCATGACTTGCTTCTATATCCTGGTACCTTGTTCCTACAGTTTAATTTGATCTCCACGCCGGGGAAGCCGTGGGCGTAACCCAGTCCTATAAAAAAATGTTCACGATTACTTTTGCCAATTCCTTTTTAATAGAGTTTATTACACTATTATTCATCGATAAAGGTGCAGCAGACAGATTTATCGATTGCATTTATCCGAAGTGTCGACCGATAAAAATCGAGTACCTCTAAGGGCTTGGCAACCTCTGATAAGAAAGGACTATTGGGAATGGGCATTATTTTTATATTTATTTACAAATAAACAGGGTAAAAATAATAATTCATCGTCATCGTCCTGCCCTTGTCACGTGTTAAGTATTTGGGGTCGGCGCAACACGTTTTTGCCTTCCGTTCTCCCCTGGTTATCGCCACGCCATAATTTTCTGCATTTTCCTTCATGTCATGTCTCACAATCAACCCATCTCTTCTTTGGTCTACCTCTCCCTCTCCATCCAATCAGGGTACAACTTATAACAACTAAATTGCAAAACCTTTTCTTGCCAATGGTTCAGTAAAATGTATTTATGATGCAATTTAATAATCACATAAACGTATTCAGCAAATGTTGAATTTTACATAAGAATCGCTTTCATTTTTATGGGCAGTTCGTGTTTTACGGCTAGTATAAATGCTATAACTTATTATATGTTTTTGATTGAATTGTCTACTAAAACATATATCATCATTTATTGACCTCTTGGCTACTAAATTAAATAACCCAAATAGGGATAGAATAGAATTCTTAATCGAAAATACATTCATTCTTAGACAAACGTAAAGATAATTTAGAGACGTGAAAGAAAAATTAGTAGGTATACTAGTAGGTATAATAGAATACAAGTTCAAGGCTTATATAAAAATAGAACTATGCATCTACTTAAGTATTGAATGATCAATCATCTTTATTTTTTTTTTATTTTTTTAAAAACTTTGCCCCACACTAGGAATTTCTCCTGTATCGTGGGTGCGTTCACAAACATTTAAACTCACATACACAAATACCCAGACCCAGAACAACTATCTGTAGGTCATACAAATATTTGTTCCGTGCGGGAATCGAACCCGCGACACGCAGCGCATCTTGTGCATTTACTGCTTTAAAATTCATTTGGGTCACAAAAACTACTTTATTTTGGTTGCCTATATTGTCCCACGTTTGGGCAAATGCCTCCCCCAAAAAAAACAAAAACAAAATCCTGCAACTCTTTCAACAATCATAATCGGCTTCGATTGAATGATACGATATACGAAGAAATACAGTTTTCTCCATGTCACGTCATTAAATCGTTTTTACTCAAAAATGCATGTAATGTTGTCATTATTTTGACAAACTTGTTTGAGCAAAGTCAACCTTGCCGGTCTGTTTCAAGGAGCGGCCGGCAAAGTTTTGCTGGCCGCTCTAACAGGCCGGCAATGTTTTGCCGGCCGCTATTTTGACGTTTCAACGTTTTAAAAAATCAATTCCAAAAAGATTTTATTTAAAACACAGCTGTTTGTACGTCTAAAGGTAAAAAAAAAAAGATTTAAATGAAGTAATAAATGAAGAAATAATCCAGCAGTCAAACACCGCATTAGAATTATCGCAAACTATCAGTAATATCAAACCGGGAAAGTCGGTGTTGAATTTTAGTAACTGTACTTTTCATAATTGTCATTTTAATTAAAAGTCTAGTTAATTAATATATTTTTTATTTAAATTACTTGCTGGTTTTATTTAGATTAGGTACTTGCATTTTTGAGTAAAGCACTATACAAACCTTGGCCCACAATGACTGCTTCGCTGGTCACGCTATGATTGCCTCGAGCTAGCCTAGCTACGCTCTAGGCCTTTCAGCTTGGCCATCATTGCAGCCCTTGCTGTCCTCGCTGTAAAGGCCTCGGCCTACGGTCTCGGCCTTTATCTCAGCTCGTCCATCAAGTGCTGCACGCTGACCGCGCTGTGTCGGCCTGGAGCTGCGCTACGCTGCGCTGTCGGCCATCATCAGCGCGACCAGCAAAGTAGTCATTATAGACCGCGGCAGTAATGTACTATTATGGCTTGAATACAACACACCAAGGCCGTTCCCATAGTGCATGGAAACTATAAAGGCTGGAATGCCGTTGGGGTGGCTTCGAAGGCCGACCACAGGCGCACCTGCGTGTCCTGACACTCGATATCATTGAAAATATTGTAATGCACATGCAATTTTGTTATACTTTACGTTAATAATGAAGTTTATAAGTTGCGGAATATGAGGTACGGTCTGCATTTAAACTTGATTGCTGCTGTCACTTTGATGGGAATATACTTATAAATATTATCTCTCGTCTAATAGGCATAAAACAAAAAAATGCAGATTTTATTGTGTTGTACCTAAGAGCTTATTTTACTTAAACTTTATTAATTTAAATTTTATTTTTAACTTTAATACCATTTTATTTTGATTAAAAAAACTTAAAGAATTGTTTTTGCTGTCAACCTTACAATGTTTTTCGATACAACGTTAATGCCCTCGTATAGACACAATCTTGGATGTCAATGAAATTATCGATGGTCGTAATATAAAAGTTATGTCCGAGAAAATATCGAAAGTTTGAAAAAATAAAACTGACTGAAATACAAAATGGCTTGAAACTTTATTCTTTTTTATCGCACTACTTATGCAAGGTGATTAAGGAAATGTGATACGGTTGCCACTTTGTATTTCAATTTCATTCAGTAATTTACGAATTTTAAAATGGAAGCTGAAATGGTTTTTTGAAACTCGATTGGCGGAATTTTTGCAATCGCTTTGAGTAAAAAGTGGAAAGGAACCGGCACTAATTTATTTATTTTATTTCTCGCTCCTGCTTACATTGAACTAGATAAGTAGGTAGGATCTGATTGTCATTGGGGATTGTCTGCATGTAGCTGTACAAGAATATCTCAGTACTATACGGTTAGGCTAGTACCGAACCCAACATAATTGGCGAAGGGTAGGTAGATGATATTGAGCTAAACAAGTATCATCCACGCTTCGTTAAAAGAAGAACGCCACATTGCTTTTTTTCATTTCTCAAATTCTGTAAATGTCATTTAAGCGCCAAAATATCATTGTAACATTTGTGTTTGCCACAATTAAGTTTCCATCAACACCATAGACAAACAAACACTTCTAACTCGATGACAACTTCATCGTTCCGTCGTTCGATCTGATTCGTTCAACTTCTGTCACCAATATTATTCATCGATCATCAGCTGATGAATGGGTTCCGCCACAGGGGCGCGGGCGTGTGAAAGTGGAAAACTACCATTGTCCTTTCTACAATAGGTTAACGCAACTATATCGGAGTGAAAGTTGCTTCGGAAAGGTCTCTTGTGATGCTGAACTTTAGATTTTATTTATAGTCTTTAAAATGTTGATGCTGATCAAGTGATCACACATTTGGTAATGTGAAGGCTACTCATTTGTTAATGTAGCTACGTCTTTTTTTCTGCTTTGCCTTGGCAGTATATTCTTGGAAACTGATCGGAAAGCTCGTTTCATAGTGTAAGCAAAAAGTTTTCTACAGACACTTAATGCTAGTATTTCATCGGAGAACAGTCCCCAATCTCTATCAAATTTCTATTAAACATGGCCCTAAAATAAATAAACTTTTCCTTAGTTAAAGATAGTTGCAGTCGGTACACAAATAGTGATAAGTTAGCTCACGAGTGCTGTAGTGGCCCAATTTCTCGAGTTGCCGTACCACGATAACTTGTTGACATACTCCATATTTAACTCAAAGACACAACATCATCAAACATTACAACACCTTTATTTTAGTCTAATTAACAAAAGATTTATATGTGACTGCTGATTATCAGGCTTTGGGTTTACTCGTTCCCAGGGCAGTATCGGGTTTGTCGAACATTCTTTTCTCAGTTGCAGTCACAGAGAATTTGAGGCGGGTGGATGGCATAAATAAACCGATGAAGTGTACCTAAGTGTTCTATTAGTTACACCTCTGCCCGTCTCCTACGTGATGTTAGAACAACAATAGTACTGATCGAATTTGCATTAGCTGTTGTATAATTCGTTATCATTCACGTATTAATTGATTTCGAATTATCAAGTTCCAATTTGAATTGCAATTGTAATTACATTCAGTTGATTACTGGCTGGTTTTTTGACGCCTCAAACGAACTAACGAGCTCATATCAAACTGCGATCATCAATCGGCTAGCTAAATTCCTAATTTAATTGTGTTATTGCCCTCTCAGATTCAGCATGTATATCTGCGAACCAGTTTTATAGACTAGCGAGAGAGCGTGGCGATCGGTAGGATTTTGCGATTTGGCAAAACATCGAGAATTTCTTTCGTTGTTTATTTTGTGCGAAAACATGTAATGTATATACAACCGTTCGGAATCGTCATCTTCTTGCCCTTGTTCCGTTTTACATCGATTCATCGTATAATAAAACAAAGTCCTCCACTAGGCTGCGTCTGTCTGTCTGTACGCAATAAACTCAAAAAAAGACTGCACCTATTTTCATGCTGTTTTAACGAATGTATAGAGTGGTTCTCGAGGAAGGTTTTAGTATTCTATTTCTAACGCGCGTGAAGCCGCGGGCATCAGCTAGTAGATTTTATTAAACGACATTGGAAATGGCGTCAAAATCCATTATTTGTAGTTCAGACAGACACAAACGGAAGAACTACTTTATAAGTAGGATGCTAAGAGATAAATCTAGCTAGACATAGAAAATAAAGCATTCCCAGCGTTGTTTTTCCTTCCAACCGTACGAAACTCTACAAAAATCAATTGAATTCGATTGACGAGTTCATAAATGAAACATTGTCAAAATACCGATGCGAATTCGGACATGTTTTTCAACAAGTTTTATAAATAACTCTTTTCTTTTTACAGGTAAGTCACCATGACTCAATGGATCGTGGCAACATGACATCGGCGTTCTGTAGTAAGATTTTTTTTTAAATTATGTGATGGGACGAATGAGGGTTCCGTAGATTATGAATATAAATCGAATCAAACATGAAAAGACACCGATTTTGTATGAGATGATCATTATTACCATAATGGAGGTGGCTTTCCGTATGCGAATAACAGCAAAAGTTTTTCATCCTACTTATCTTCTGTATTCCATGCCAATTCCTATCCCATACAATGACAAATCTAAAATTTACAAATTTAACATAACTATCTCTTAGTAAATAGAAGATTAAACGAAGATAAGCCTCGCGCCGGAATTTGTAGACATTCTCTATCTTTTAATTAAGTTTTATGGTATTGGATTAGATTGTTCTTGTACCAAACGATATGATTGCTTCAACTGTACCATACAAATTCATGTTGAATTTGTACATGTGTACTTTCATAATAGAATATAAAATAGTCCTTATGTTCTATTATTTCTTACTTAGGAAGACGACAAATGAAAACATATTTCGCATGAATCATTTAAAACGAAATTAAAATGCGAAAATCGCAACTATTGTATTCGAAAACGTTCGCTATCTCAAATAGTATCGCGACAGTCACAATGAACCGCCAGTTATTCGATACCGTTATTCGAATCGATAGTTTACTGTTAACATTATCACGACGCGGTTTAGACTCGATTCGTGCCCGTTTTGTTTTGAACTTTTTATTGACCTTGCTGAGAACTTTTTCGTCTGTATCTTTTTAGGTGATGGATCACTTTGGGGCTGGGAAGTTGATAATTCTTGGAATTTGATTAGTGTCAGTGGAACTGTATTCTTTTGACAAAATAATGTTTTGTTTTGAAACTGTAGGTACGACTAAAACCATAGGAAAACTTGTAGATACGATTATAAATTCTACTTGACTCGAATATTAACAATCGATTTACGTAATAACACTCAAGGCAATCATTCCTATTCCACACAATAGAAGTATTATTATAATTTATAACCTATTAGAATATAAAACTCAGAAAATTCAGTAGACTTCATAAACATAGGATGAACGTAGAACCGAAATCCAAACCGAATTTCAAAGTTTTACCATAATAGTCCTCTCTAAAAGGACAAAGCCTGTAAAAAACTTTTTACGAGTCCAACAGTTTTGCTCTCCACGATTAGTATTCACCACTGCTGCATGCAATCTGAAACGATTACTAATGTATGTAGATGGGACATAAAACTTTTCTTCCCGAACCTTCTTTCGCGTAAATCACGAAGGCATTAACGCTGTCAAGCGGGGTTTGTTCAAGTTCTGAAGCCTTGGTATTCAAGATCACATTGCGAAGATTCATTGCTTGTGAAGTCTATGTGTCTTCGTAAAGTCACCGAAAAAGGCGAAATGTTTTTGTAAAGATAATTTTTATGGTAAATCGGGTAAACTCATGCGTAGATGAAGGATTTCGATAAGGTAGATGGGAAGTATTTACTTTCTTTTTTGAGCCATTTTGAAATTTGGTGACTGTTATTCTAATCCGGCTCGGAGGACCATTTCGATGAATGTACATCTACTTGAATTGAGTATTTTCCTTTGTGAAACGATGAAAGCACTAACCATGCTCTTTGGTTTTTATGCATTGAAAGTGAAAGCGAAAACAGTGGTGCCTGTTTTTAATTATTTCAAAACAATTTTGAAAGCTATGCTGGTCTCTGATTAGAAATGACTTCTTCATCAACATAATGCAGGTTTGTACGATGTCGTGGACCAAATTGCAGGCACCGAGACCCGCTCTCAAGATGAGCTCCGGCATCCCGTTTCCATAATTTCTAGAGACAAAGACAGATGTATTCCGCTAGATTAGAGTAAAAGGAACGGAGATACTGCGTCCCGTTTTAAAGCGCATGTTTGTTTTGAGGTATCTTGTGGGTGCTTAATCACATCTTCGTAATGAATATCTAACTTGTGAATGTACTTTAGTCAAAAACTGATTTTCGAAAAGCTTGTGGTTTTATCACAAAATGCATGTTTTGTAAATAATAATAAAATATTTTTAAACATTTGCACTTTCAGAGCACGCATGACTTCATTAAGTCCAATCCTCTAGTTTATGTGAATAGTTACACATTTTGGAAATCAGGTAAGTGTTAATGTACTATTTTATGAGGTCCAATCCGAATGGTCCAAAATCGTTTCACTGTGAAAAAACAATAAACGAATCTGTAACATTACCAGAAAATTAATTAAGAATGAAGGTATCATGATTTCACAATGCTGAAGTGTAAAATGGTGTCTGCCTCTAGATTTTAAAGATACGTACTGATTGTTATAGTTGTGATAACAAGACATTTACGACTAACGATTTCTGATAAACAATATTTTGAATTTTATTTCCTTGTTCACCTTCTTGGTAAAGTATGTAATACGTTTACGATATTTTTATCATTAAATATATCTTGTTAAATTAATTAAGATTTAACGTACGATATGGATTGCTAAACCAAAATAGTGATGAAAATGATAATGGATGGAGAGGGAGAAGCAGACCAATGATATGAAAGAAAAAGGAGTAAATGAAAGCGTGACGGCTCACGGCTGACATAGGAGAATGGGACAAGAAAACGTGTCGTGCCCACCTTAATTAACATGGGACAAGGTCAGGAAGATGATGGCTTCCGGCCACCGTAGACGCGGGCCTGTGGACGGTGAGTGATGGGCTAGCTCGCCGTCCGTCAGTCTATAAGACGACGACAGGCTGTGTCGACGGCGCGTTCGTGTTCCACGCGCGCCTCTAAGAGATGTCAATAAAATGGGAGGGGCCTGCAAGGGCCGACGACCGTCAGGGCTGCGAGTTGTTTACAAGTTACCGTGGCCTCGACATATTGCCCTTTGATTATTTATTTTGGTTACTAACATTATTTTTAAGTATACTTACTAACAAAATTTTGGATCATAGTTGTCTGGCTTTTAAATGAATTATTATGATTATATAGGGCTAAGAAGGAACATAGGTGGTTTTTAGTCAGTAGAAGTCTGACACTCCCTTTTGAGAGTTTAGAGCGGGAGTGCGGTAGTGACTTGATGATTTTTCACCAACCAAAAAAAAACTGAAGAAAAAAGTTCAAGAAGATGATGCAATCGATGTTCTCAATTTCTGTTGAGAACTGGGTATGTGTTAATTCAAGGACACCTACATTTAGCTACTTGATTTTTAACAAGTACGAGTTCTTGATTTGTTTATTTTAGTATATATTTCATTTTACTTAAAATATCAATCAATCTAAATTTGGTTAAACAATATTTCCATTGCCAGTTTCCCGACTATGTTTTGAGAGCATCAACATCACACTTTGTAGTCCCTAAAGGGTTAGGCTGAGGTGTACCTAACAGTACACCCACATTTTACCAGTTAAGTTCCATGTAGTAGGGGGTGACCATATTACCATCAATCGGGCACAAATCTAGACTCCACGATTGAGAAATTTCTTATGGAAAATCCCAATAACACTGCACGACCCGGTAATCGAATGGTTATGGAGTCAAGTGCCTAATTGAAGACTACATTGTCTATTTCCAGTGTTTCATGACAATACATAACAAAGACTAAAAAACAATAGAAAGCCATACAAATAGTTTATGTAGCATGAAAGAACTTTATGCCAAGTTTCTTCACCTTTCCGCCTGTTTTCGCTAATTAACTCATTAAGTGCCTAATTATGTGCTATTCAGGTTTAATCTACACTTATGCATGAATAAACAAGCTGTTGAATAAATATTGATATCTACCTAATTATAGGTTTTTGAAGGAAAGTTTATTTTTGAAGTTCTGCTGCCGTTTCTTGGGGTTACTGGCCGCTATTAGGTAATTTTAATATTCATAAATTCACCAATACGTGTTTGATCATAACCACAGAAATAAGTCCGTTAGTTTTAGCTTTGTGGCACGCTAAACAAGCTTACACTGACATTGGATAAACATTCTTTTTTGATTTGTCGATTAAGAGCTCTTAATGCATCTGTAATCCAGTCGGTTGTCTGTTTGTTCGGCATTGGACAGTATCTAGGAGGTTCTCTCAGGGTGCAATTTTGTTACGTCTACGATTTCAATTCGAACTCAGTCTATAAAATCAGTTGGTACAGGCTTCAGCACATCAAGCTTCTGCAATCTATCGGTTTTTTTATAGATTTCCATCTTTTTCGCTAAAGTATTAGGGTCTAGCATAATTGGTGATGCATGGATGGGGAATTTTGTCAGTTTCGGGTACCTTTATGTTCTGACGTCTGTAAATGATGAAGCCTACTCTTTAGGGTTTTCTCATATCCCCATTACTTATGTCTGAATTTGCGATGCTCGAAAACTATTTAATAAAATTATGATAGTTTGTAGTGCCTCTTCGGATTTTTCCCCATTCTTAATCAGCTACGGTCCGTTTATTAATCGATCCTCGTCGTTTAAATTCAAACTCACTCACAATACGAATGAATGAGTTATTGTTTGTATGATGTCCTCCTTATTGTTCGTAATGAGGGGTAATTAAATACTCTGTGCCTCGAATAACAATACGGTGATGTTTATAATTAAACAAGCAATGAACCTGTCTGTCTGTTCTGTGGTTTTGTGGAAAGTTAGTGCCTATTAAAGGGAAAGATTCGTTGGATAGATTTTCTTCCTTATAAGGATGTCTTTCTTATAAAATTGGCTTTTTTTGTTCGTACCTGCCTGGTATTATTCCAACATAGTGGATAACACAAAAAATACTGGATAACACGATGCCCTTTGGTAAGAATGGTGGTCAGCTTTTCTGCCCACTGACAACCTGCAGGGGCGTGCGCCCTATATAGGCTCTTAGGCTTAGCCTACCTTACCAACTGAGCATTTCTTATAACTAATTAACGATGCAATAAAATAACACTATGTACAAATTAATCATAAAAAAGTTCAAACTCCTGTTAAAATACTTATAGCAATTTTTCGCGTCCCACTAAAACTCATTGACAAGGATTACGATTAGTACGAATCTTATAGACAAACACTCGACTTGTCTAAAACCCATTCATAATTGTATGCACACAGCGTCACATCGGTACGTATGGCCGTGTCTATGAACCGCACACATACATAGATTTTCGCAATTTTAACGCAGCAGCTCCTGCGACTGTAGCTGAGTGGGCTGTGATTGGCTGCAACAACACAACCAATCTATAACCCGCGAAGTTCAAAACTTGCATTTTTTTGCAATTTGTAGGCCAGTGCTAGGTTGTATGTTGAATAAAATATGACTACATACGTCTTGAAACCAGGAATCATATTTTAATGAACATACAACCTAGCACTGGCCTGTAAATTGCAAAAACGTAAGGAAATTTTAATTTCGCGCTTCGCGAACTTCGGGCTTCCGTGCATAGAGCGCAGCACCTGTTTAGTTCGATGTTCGCAATGTTGTCAACTTGTCACCTCATTCATTGGATTTCGTATAATCCTGCAAAAAATGTTGACCGCTGTTGTGAACAAACGCGTTAGGAAAATGATGCAATTTTATTTGCTAGTATTTTTCTATCGACAATAATAACCTAGAAATTATTTTTTACGTAAGAGGAAGACATTACTGTTTCATTGTTGTGACAAGCAATATATATAATGCGATTTTGTTTTGAAACCGAAAACGTACAGTTAACGTTATTAACAGTAGTGTAAATATTAATTTTGTTGTGTATTACTTGTTTATTCACGTAACAAATAACAATGGTATTTACTTGTGAAGTTTGTGCTGATAATGTGTGTTTATTACATGTTAAAGGTAATAAGTGTTCTCAATTATCGGTCAGTGGGTCGTCTTAGGGGCGGATCGTATAATGATAAGATTCAAGTTGTATCTAGACAGGTAGGTAGACATGGACCCGAATTACGAAAATTTATCCAAAATCTTGCAAGTTACGTGTTCTGTAAACTATCACCCACTCACTTGGATGAGATATTTGAGGTGGCCGAATCTTTCTTCTGTTTGCATCGTCCGTCATTAGAAAATCGTGAGTTAAACCTTGAATAATGTGTTGACTTTTTGAATTGTATTTAAAAGTTTTGTTTTTACAGGCTTACTTTAATTTTTTTTTTTTGTTGTCATTTATCGTAGCCTACTTATCGTGGGGGACTACTGCACGCCACTGACAACCTGTAACGGCTGTCAAAGAAGAAACGTTGTAATTGTATAGTAATTGTGTTTTTTGTATGTGCAGCGCATATTATATTTAGTGTTTTGCTAAGCAAGTCAACAGAAATTTCCAGTAACACATTTATACAAAAAGAAAAACCAACACGTACAAAACAAGCCAGACTTCTAACACATAAAACCTAACTGTCATCAGATTTATCTAGAAGTCCCACTTTGTTTACAAAGAGTGCATTTTTCGCGCATTTGACATAAGACATGATGGCATGCGGCTTTCTCACGGCCCTTCAGTATTCAGAGAAGCACGTTCTGACATTGCCGAGCTGTGAATGTGAAATTATGCCGATACTTGGACACGCATCACAGAAACACCAAACACTTACTATCTAACCCGCCAAGGGATTTACAACCTTACACCAACAAGCTAAGATCGGAAAAACTGTCGCAGCGTACAAATGTAAACTGTGTTTTGTGACACGAATACTCATTACCACAAGCGGATTACTGTGTTGCGTCATTTCTCTGTAAAAATATTTAGTTCGGTGTCTGTAAGTGTCTATTATTCTATGGGTGTACTAATTTGTATGGGCCCATTCAAATTGCTTTATAATTAGGTGCATGGCGATGTTTTCTCGTGTGAAACATTTTCGGGTTGACTTTCTTTCTTAGAATTTTCCGGTTTAGTGAAAATAAAACGTTTGACTACGGTAGAAAGTTATCATTATTATGAGTGAGACTCTTTTCTCGCACGTTTTCTTTATTTAACTTTTTGCAATGCAATTTCTTTAGATGATAATAGCTATTGGCAATCCCAAATCAGATAAAGAAAAGCATGACAGAAGCAAGTCTACTTCTGAAA
Organism: Diarsia rubi; assembly: GCA_932274075.1. NCBI lineage: Eukaryota > Metazoa > Arthropoda > Insecta > Lepidoptera > Noctuidae > Diarsia > Diarsia rubi. The sequence goes on along the minus strand of OW026419.1, from coordinate 15,163,450 downwards.
ATGTCGGTAACCATTTAAATTGATTTTCTCCAAAATTTGGCGACCGCCAAATGGGCACTTTTAGTAGCATTCATCATCACGTGACGTGCAAGCAAGAGGACAGGCAGGAAACGATATCAAAAGACTCATCGTTTGTAGAGTTGCACCACATTCACACTACAGGGCTGTCATCTATGAACCTGAACAGGTTTTCCTTGTCCCGGCCAAACTGTGTCATGAGCATCCGGATCCGGAAATAATTTAATTTGAATATATTTTGTCGATTTCCATTTTCAATTGCAACACATCAACCGCCAACTTTTAAATTGAAAACCTAAAGCATTAATAACACTAAAATGCACACTGCGCATTGTACAGAATCGAGCGCAATGTCAGTTCAAATCTGGGCTATCGAGTACGACTGTCGCATGCGCTTGTTACCCATGTACTCACGTTATCGACACGAGATACCGTTTACTGACGGTAATTGAGCAATTACATTCCTTACAACATAGTTTTCACTATAGTGTACTGAGTCGTACCGTGTTAGAGTAGACTGTCTGTCATGAACAGAAATATGTAAACAATTAGCAAAATTCACAAGATTTTCGTGTGGAGTACCTAACATTTATAACTTTAAGATAAAAACCTATTTTATAATACTAGGGGTATCAAAATACTCTTTATTTAAAATAATAATGTATACAGTCATCTACGAGTATTCAGCTTTATCCTTTTTTTTGAAAACCGACCCCAACAGAGAAACAGTACCTACAAGAAAAACACTTTTTAAAGTTGCTGAATGTGTACGTAAATATTTATTAGTGCTCATGACTAACATACAAATTTTGATACCCACTGTATTAATTTATACAATAAATAAATCGTTGCAGTTTATACAAATTTACAATCTGTAGCCATTTTCCGATCGATTAGACTGACAATTTGTTTTAGCCTACAGTTTTAGTGTCGATCTACGTTTTGGTCGTAAATGTTTCAACTAGATTAACTTCTGTTCTGTCAGCTTTATGCTCTACCTATTTAATTTATTGAAGTTAGCCTTATCCAATGCTAATAGGCAACTAATTAATCTTGTTTAGTGCAAAAAAATGTTTCTGCTTTTTTTTCTTTGTCCAAAGCACTTTTTTTTTGTATTCGTGCTCCAACAAGGCATTTTTTTCCAAATATATAGGTATTCTGCTGGAAACGGGTTCTAACAGAAAATAAACCAATAATTAGTGTTAGAACATTGAATGCTTGTCCTCTTATCGCATTCCGTAGTGCTAGTGGTCCATTTCCCGTACTTAACCCTCACAATATCGTGGGATACACACCTGGACGAGTCTGGAACTATTTGCCTGTACTCTAGATTGTTGTGTGTGATTATAAAATCACGTTTTTCATACTCGCAGCATCGCAAAAATATATATAAATGTAAGCGTAAAAATATTGTGGGAATAATTTTGAAGCTACATCTTTCGTGCGTTAGGTACACTTTTACTTCAACCCCATTAGCACATTTAAATATTTAAAACTTCAGCTCACATTCAGTTAACGCTCTATGCACTTTACTGAACCTAAGTTATCATATAAAGCTGCCAAACTGCAATGGGACTAAGCGGGCCATGTCTGTTTCAAACCCTGAAACGGCTAGACGGGGTCGCGGAGAGAAAATGAAAAGCTTTTTTGTTATTTGACGTGAAGAGTCGTAATACCAAGAAATGTCTAAGGAATGGAGGGGGGCCTTTACCTAGGAGTGGGAAATTTTAGGCTAAGTCAAAAATATCTCATTGATTCCGCCCCTAACTACAGGTAATTTAATGATATTTTCATCGTCACTTAACCCAAGCGGAAGACCTCTAAACTAGGACAAATCCGGGGAAACCCGGACGGATGGCAACCCTAATCATAGAGCAAGTTCAACTTTCGGTAAAACCAACTTTTGTCATTTAATCTTAATCGGTAAATATCGATTACTAGTAGTTACTATTACGAGTATTAGTACTAGAAGTTATGTTTAATTTTCTCGAGTTGAAAGAGAGAAGGATAGGTTGGGCAAACTGTAACGAATCGGTAGATTCGTTACAGTTTGCCCAACCTATCCTTCTCTCTTTCAACTCGAGAAAATGACTATGTAGTGGAAGGCTGCGGCCCATTGCTTGCAAGAACACAACGGTAACCCTTTCCCTTGGTCCACTTACCCGACATGCAAGGAATGACAAGTAGGTGACAGGTACTAGCAAGAGCACTGACAGTCTGCCGCTTTTAATACTTATGTACTAAGTTATAAGGTTGAAAAGTAGCGACAGCGAACTTGGTAGTACATTCCTTGTTTTTCTTCCTCAGTCAGGTTAGCGTGGGATTTTACACAAATGAACTGATATTTCTGACATTTAAAAACGTCACTGATTGCTTTAAATCATAATAGGTGTCTAATTTACATAATATTTTATAAATCGTTCAATTTGGATGATATTACGGCACGCGTTCTAGTTCTTAAGTATCAATCTTTATGTCTTGAAGTTTGCTAATTAAGAACTTTATGGTTATTAACATTTTCGCATAAAATCAGCTTTTAGTTTGTTTAGTTATGTTTAATTTAAAATTTTGATTAAAATATTGATTAATTTATGCAGTAATCTAGGGTTAACCAAATAAAGAGTTTTTTTTCAATAAGTACATTGAAAACATGACATTAAAACCTTTTTAGTTCAGCCGTTATTAAGGAACCTTTTATTATAAATCTAAACCCAGAGTTCCAAATTCAAAAAAGGGTAGGTTGCCTTTTTTAAACAATTGTTTTATTTTTTTTTTGAGCTGCATTCTAGTAGCATCCTTATTCCTCCAGCAGAATATCCATAAACAAAAACGAAGAGCCTATCAAACGCTTAACAATCATAATAAACAACGAAGTGCGTGATTCAGATCGTGCCCAATGCGCATCCAATTAGCGCCCTCGTTATAGTTTGCGGGACGCTCCGAGGAATGTCGGTTACGTAACGTGTCCGTAACGGTATACTCACGTTAGCTGTGACTGTGAGTTACCGTGCGAAGACGATGACATTCTGCACTCAGCCGCACTTGTAGTTCTAGGTATGAGTGTGAGTTTCGCAGAAAATGAAGTTGAAAACTAAAATCTGGTAAATCCAGGTACAATCATGTAAAAACAACACATTAAAAAAGTAAAGTTACCTTTGTTCGATGTTCTAAGTCACACCTCATTGCTCATGATCGACACCGGAAAAAGTAAAACCTACCCCTAGACGCTAAGGTGGATCTGGATCATACATAACCAATTAACTAATAAGTGAATAAGGAATTGTGTCAAGTGAGGACACAGGTAACTTGAACCAAGTTACTAATCTGACTAATGAGCTAGCTAATCAATCTTAACTTAGAAGAGACAACTGTTACAGACAACCACACTATAACAAACTATCACTTTTAAGCCCTCTTCTCCCTCTTGTAAGTGAACTTTAACCGCAGAGAGTGGTGTTCCGTATACAGAAACCTTTTTTTTTTTGGCGGTTGGAAAATCATTGAAAAAGCCCTCCCGCTCTTGGGCAGAGCAAAAGGGAGTGTCAGACTGCTACCGACTAAAAACCACCCATGTTCCTTCCTTTAATTAGCCCTATATGTCGAGGCCAGTTTTTTTTACTCTGAATATGTTTAAAAAAACCTGTTGACATGTCCGGGTTTAGGGCTCTAAAGTCCGGGGTTTTCACGCGTCTAGTCCGGGTTGCCAATTTTTTGAGATAGCAAACCTAGTTCCGTAGCTTCCACGGGCAAGTACCCCATGAACGCACAGCACAGGGACATAGTGCACGAGTGAAGTGTTACTAACTTGGTTTATAGGGTATTTCTTTTTACTTACTCATATTGTATTTTATCATATTTATCAGTTTATGAGGTACATCTATGGGCCAAAGTTAGCTGAAAATAAATTAATGCGGTTGTTGTATTATGGATAGCGAATTCATTGAAAGGAAACGGGTTCTCTATAGTATTAAGAAAATGTAAATAGATCCTCGATAGAAAAAAATAATATCCAAAAATACTTTTTAATTATTGCTTTCTCAAACATTTGGTTCGCTGGTAAGATTCAGGTATTGTACTATCAGAAAAGAAATATATTTTTACTTCGTTTTACATAATGTTGACACCACTAAAAACAACCTAATCATCATTACATCAGATCCTAAAACTCTTAGCTTAATGATGTTAATTTAGTTGAAATGTTTGAGCAAAGTTTCCGTTGATAATACAGCTTCCTTCCTGTGTTATCATTTGTGTGCGTTCGCCTCTTTGTAAATAATATAGTTTTAATACTCGTATTAGGTACTCGTGTTATCTTTTTTCATTAGACGCTTACCGTATAGGTAGTTTAGATAGATACTATTTTGACGAATCCATGTGCTCCTGATTACCTAAAAAATATTTTAAAGTGTTGGGCATTTAGCTACTAATAACCTACTCCTTGAAATTCCCTCATACCGTACTGGTTTCATGTCATCTTACGCTGTCTCAGCAGTAAAACTCTGGAACGTCCCTTGGCTTAAAAAAAGCGAAAAGCAATAGGGCTTTCAAAAGAACTGTGCGGAAGTACTTTTTAAAATCGGACTAAATTACTCATATTGTTTGGTTTCTCGTTTTTTTAACTATTGGATGTATTATAATAAATATTATTTTATTTTATTCCATTAGTATGTACCATTTATGTACGTATATTGATTTATGTTAACAAAATAGTATTCTCCTTATCTATTATTTTTGTACTCTACCACAATGCTGTCCTATTTGACCCTAGTAGACTGGTAGAGAATGCCTTGTGCCATTCAGTCTGCCTATGTACCACGTTTGTGCATGAAACTAAAATACATAACATTACATCACGTCTGTAGTCCCCGAAGAGTTAGGCCGAGGTGTACTCAGTTAAATAGTACGGGTCCCAATTTTCGCCAGGTATGATTAAGTCCCGTGTAATAAGAGGCGAGCCTATTACCGTCAACCGGGTACAAAACTAGACTCCGTGGCTGTTGGTGTGAAATCCGAGATGGAAAAACCCTATAAAACTTTGCCCGACCAGCGAATCAAACCGAGGATGGGCCTCATGCTAAGTAGTCGCGCTTACGACCAATCGACCAAAGAGTCAGATATTCAATATTATGGATATTTGAATAGACTGAATCGTCGGTGTAGTGGTTGCAGCCGCTAGAGCTGAGCTTGAGCTCTTGAGTTCAACAACAATCTTGAGTTCCCAGCTTAAACAGGTTGAACAAAGGCAGTTGCCCACCAGACGTCTGGTCGGAGGATCTTCACTTTTCAAAATGAGATGAAGAATTTATACCCTGTTTTTCATATCCCGTAGTGACATAAAAGTTCAGGGCCGTTTAAGTGATAGGAAACAAATGCGACACATTAATTTGTTTTCCCCGCGGTTGGCCACTTACGGCCACTTCTCTATATCGTTACTAAACATACAGTGCAAAAGTAGGGCAACATCTAGGAATAGGTTAATAGTGGCCGTTGTTTTAACTATTTGTGATAAAAATGTTAGTCATGGACTCATGGCTGTCATGTGGGTGATAACTTGATAAGCTACTGTATGTTAAATTGTTTACAGTCAGACTTATGTAACCAATTTCTGTAGTTATATAATTACTAGCTAGCCTCGCGATCTTCGACTACGAGGAATTATTAAAAACTAGAACTACTAAAGTTTCTATAATAATATAATTCAATCATGATTCGAAGAAAGATACTTGGCGCTATCTGTTACTCTATGAACGTTATTGTTGTTTTCCTCAGAAATAGCATTAAATTAGATTTTTTTGGGATTAAAGATAGAGTTATGTCCATTTCCGCATTTTCTGACAATGTATTATGCAAAATGACCAAATTTTAGGATGATCGACTCAGTGGTTTAGGCGTGAAAAGATAACAAACAAACTTACTTTTTCGCATTAATAATATCAGTTGGAATGTTATAGTTTAATGCCTGTATTTTCTAAAGAATTAGCCTTTATTTCTTTGATTTACCGTTAATAAATAAACTCGAAAAGATCTAAACTAGTAAAGGGTAAACAATATCGTATTAAATTGAACGGATATTACTATCCGTTTAATTTCCACAAACACTTACATATACTCTACAGATTTATACTATCTACTTGACACTATAAAGGAAACCCATAGAAGATGCACTTACGAAGGTCCAGCGAAACTAGAGAATTTTCTTAGACATCCAAGTTAAAACAAAAAAAAACCAAATTCCTTGCTACTTATATATGTATTCCAGTAACACACATGTTCACGTAATGAAGTCTCGTTAATGTTATTACTGATAGAATCCTATTAACATATACAATTGGGTGAGCCTTTACGTAACGTCAAGCTAAAATGTCACTATGTTATTGTAATGGTAATTCATAATCATAACTAAGTTACGAAAATCTAGAGGAAGGTCGACGAAGAAGGTTGTCAAAGTTTTATTTAAACAAAAACTGGTTAGCAGTTTTTGTTTTGAAAATCGAACTTATGAGAACTTTGTGTTAAAGGCTGAAAGTTAAAGGTTGTTCGATATTTCAAACTTTAAAAAGTTATGCAATTAAAATGAAAGTTGAAGTTGACTATATTTATAAAAACTAAATTATAAATAAATAATCCAGTTTTCTCTAGTGATTAATTCACTTATGCTTAGCTATCTACCTAATTATATTACAGGTAAGCTTGTTTTGGGTATCAAAAGCAAAGCAAAAATTCAAATTACTTCTACGCGTTCAATGACTTCCAATCTGTTAGCAAGTTTACTACAGTGTGCGGCAATTTGCATTTTCAAGTAATTTTTGAGCGATCTTCTTTTAGTAGTAGTATTTATAAAAAACTAAATAGGTTCCTATATAGTTTGAGAGTCTTTCTTTTGCATTTCTTTTCCAAACTGTGTATCTCCAATGGGTTATAGAGCTAATTATAGTTCATTCTTACATTTTCCCTTGTCTATTGTCAAACATTCCCTTTTACAAAAAACAATGTTAAAACTTTTTTCTTTCATTCATTGTTTGAAGTTTCAGTTTTGCATGGGCTTCATTGTAAAACAATCCATTCACTCAATAAAATCGCATAGCGTTCTTTCCAAAATCTCGTAAAAAAAATGATAAATGTTCTATGAAAAGCTTTTAAAGCCTTCTTCAACAACAAATGACTATAAATAGTATGAAAATCCAATTTACAAGTTACAGGCGTTATCTAAGTGGGCGCAGGCGGGGTTAGAAATGCGGGAAATTGAGAAAAATGAACCGACAGTGGCTGTAGGTGGGAGGGCGTGGGATGCCAGTAACTGTGACGACATGAGCCATGGTGTCGTGACGTCACAACGTGCCGCCAACGCCGCGCCGCGACTAGCACTGCCATTATAAAAATAATAACTTAATAAATATTTATGGCCAGTCAATGAATAATTTTCAAAGAGTTTGCGTTCGCAATTTGAAATTTGATCTTCTCTAACTTGTTTGATTATGAATTTTAAAATAGAAGAGTTAATTTTGTTTAAGGCTTGCATTAAATTATTATCTTCTAAGCATTATAAATACGTAGATATAAGGTTTTCAATTGATGAGAATTGTTTAATATACGTAAGACACGTGTGTCTGTGCTAGTCGTTCACATCAAAATAATATTACGCCCCGTAACTTGTTATTGTAAGTTTGTAACTGCGTATTATAAGGCACTAGATATACTTAGTCTGATGTTTTTCAAACCTGGCACGAGCATCTGTTTTGCGGCGGCAGGTCCATAACTAAAACCTCTAAATGTTTGTCGAATAGCTTCTGCTTGACCAGTAAGATAATAAACGTAGGTACCCATTTTCTAAGACTCTAACAAGACAAATTCTAAACCAACTATTGTTGAATAACCCCCACTAAATTCACTAAAACCTCCTTGTAACACCCTGTAAAGAACCCGTACAAAGCTACATAGCCCATAACAGTGGCTGTTCTCGTCTATATCAGATAACTGTGGCCAGAGAACTGGAAAATTGGATGGGGACGCAAAAACTTAGTTATTTTTCAATGAAACGTGGAATTGAAACCGAGAGTGCCTTTCTAGTTCCATTATCTCTTTGATTTAAACCTTTCTCCTGCGAACTTGTGCTATAGAAGCTTGAAATAGAACTCCTCGGATTATATCAGGAGATTGGTACTTAATTTTGTTTTGAGCATAAGTATTGGGAAAACTGTTGAATGTCTCTTGTTTGTAGGTACAAAAAGGTGTATTACAAAAAAATCGCAAAATCTTTTATTGTCTTATGTGGTCTAATCTGGACAACTTCCTCTTAGGAACAAGGGTCGAAAAATTCACTTGAACTCTTCATAGCCGAAACAAGACGACAACCTCCTAAGTTGACCTGCAAGGTGTCATTCACCAAAAATAGTCTCTTGTTTAAGATAAATATGTTGATCACTTCACTTTCAGTCTTTTCGTTGTTGAACGAAAAGACTAAAAGTGAAAGCATTACTGAATCGTAAATGATTCAGCATATCACCAATATCACCTCACTATCTAATCTTAAACTAGAAAAAAGAACCTATACCTACCGTTGTTTGGGCTTTTATTATTAGTCTGTAATTTAAAACTATTAATCAACCATTCATCAGAAAGTTACTCCATCACAATCATGTCCTTGTGCTGAAAAACCGCCATATATCAGCATAGATTATCAAATTAAAACCTTAAAACGCAATTAAAATTTTAAATACGGTATCGCGTGTCCTATTTTCTTTCCAATCGGATACAAAATGTAGAACAGAACACGTCAGGCCGTGGGTAGTTGATAACATGTTATATGGAGCAGCAACTGTTAATACACCCTGCTCTGACGTCATAGGCCGTCTAGACAAATTTTATGGTACGGTACTGATGACGTCATTAACGCCTACGGGAAGAGTACCCCATGAAATGCTTGGCCACTACATAAAAGCGTATTGAGCTTAAAACCAATTGAAACAAATGGTAACGGTAGTCTTTTCACAACAACACAATACCAACAAGATATTCCTCGACAGCATGTAAAATCAAGATTATACTTCAGACGCCTAAAGTGAAGTGGGTGGCATAAAAACTTTGACACCAGGTTAGGTACTAACCGTACGATAAATAAAGATATCTTTATAGAAAATTTTCTTATGTTAATTGTAACCCAAAAGCAATAATAAAATAACTAGAACAAAGATCAATTTTACCTTGACAGAATTGTCAATAAAAGCAACACACAAGAGTTATAATAACGTCTATAATGACCATTGTGATTTTGACAATTATTACTAATCAGAGGAAAAATATCTGTGAAAGGACTATGCGCTCAAGTGACATTTCCTGCGACCGATACTGTGGCGAAAACGAATGACAGAAGTTGCTTAGAACACAACGCTACGATACAGCACTGGAGTTCTCTAAACACGAAACTCGTAGTTTCGGCCGAGGTAAAAAGCGTAGTTGGGGATCCGGAGTAGAAATCAATGACAACACGATTTCGATTAGAGCTACTTTCCAACGGGCCCGTGTCTCCGTTGACGGATTTATACAGGGTGTAAATTAACCCTTCACACATGCGTCAACCAAGCATTCTGTACATCAAACTAAGTACCCCTACGCAAAAATGTTAAATAAATAAATTATTAAATAAAATAAAAATAAAAACAGCTGTGCAAAATTTGGATCTTTGACCCCCAATATCTCCGTAACTAGGGGGTTCCCAGGTATGATCTAGAACAAATAAATAATCGCAGTGGTGGGGAAAACAAGTGCCCTTCGTTTGCGTTAAAGGTACTTTTACACCCTTTATAATAGTCCCCCTGACCATAAAGAACAGACAACTTCCCATGTTGCCAAATTGACGCAAGTTGTGTCAGTATAGGTCGTCAACAGGGCGTTAGGATTTCAATTACCCTTGGTTTAGCAGCGGAATTACAATAGGGTATTTCACCAAAAAAATCTAATTTATTTCACTAAAAATATTGGATAAGTGTTTTTAGTTTTATCAAATTAATAAAAATTGGCGAAAATAAAACGTGTCAAAGATCATGCGTGGGGACTTTTTATATGTATAGCTTGATGGGTAAAGTGTACAAATCATTATGTCCTGTTTTCACTGCTGGGACACAGGTGTCTTCTAAGTGAAAGTTAAGGGTATTAATCCACCACGTGGTTCCAATGTGGGTTGAATTTAATCTGCAGTAAGTTCATAAAAGCCGTCGACGGTATAACTGACTCATTTCTAGCTTACCATATTCAACGGCAAATATTATTATGTTTAAAAATAGATATTTTTACCATTAAAATTCATAAGACACCACTAATATCGATCAAACATGTTATTTACAAGCTTTTTCGGCCTACGGCGAAAACATTAGCATGGATTGGCGACAGTTCCCTCAATATCAAACTTAAGAAAAGATGAGAAAATTTATTTTACATTAACCATTGCTGAGTATTTTGGTAAAATGACGATACTTGTGTCGATAAAGAAAGCAACGTACAACGATCTATGTATAAGGTCGAGTGACACGAAGAGGCGGGGCTGGAATGAAATTGTGCGGTGTTAAAGCAATTATCTTCATCTATTGTCTAGACGTGTTATAAATGTGTTATTATGATCAACGTTGCTATAGGGATGCTTGGATAGGCTTCATTAGTTTCATTATCGACAGTATAGAAGTGCTGAAAGTAGCGCTATACATGTGCTAAAATATAAAGACTTAGAGATAGTTATAAGTAGACATACATACATAATTTAAGAAGAACCTGAAGATAAATGTGAAGGAGTAGAGGTGTAGAGGAAGACCAGAGAAACGATGGATGGACTGTGTAGTGTGTGAAGGATGATATGGCAAGAAATTACCTGTCTAATGAGATGACAAGCAATAGAGAGAGAATGGAGACGAAGAAATGCTGCTCCGACCCCAAATTAATTGTGTTATGCTACGAAAATGATGCTGACGACATAATTTATTGAAATGCGGGCATTATACAAGTATGGTGTTATGTTACAGTAAAGATACCAATTTAGGGTCATAAAGATACATTGTTACATCGAAAGATACAAATAAGCCCAAGCTTTACTTCTTGCACATTTTTAAAGAAATCGTAACCTATTTTCGAGTTCAATGTTTTGAACACAGTTGTTTGTATGTAAACATATTCTATGCCTCAATTAAGTAGGTAGAACTCCGCCCATCGAACCGAAAACACAATCGTACACAATCTAATACTTTAATTACTTGCTTACAGACCGCATCGTTATATTGTTGCACCAAAAGACCAGAAATTCTCATGCGATGAGTCTAGCGCGAGTACTGCGACATAATTCGCACCAATCTCGGAGTCCCACGATTGCAACAACAGATGTTTAAGCTAACAAGAACTGTGAATACTGCTCCGTTGAATGAGCTATAAAAATCTAGTTGGTTCTTACGTATGATACTACAGTACTTTACTACTGGTCTGTTTTTAAGATCATCCGTAGCAAAGGACCAAATGTATTTTGGTCCTCTGCTAAAGAGAAATAGATTTAAAATTATTATAAACTGATTAAGATAAAGATAATAACTAACATTATTAAAAGAAAATAACTTGAAGTTGAAGGTACGGCAACAAACAGTTTAAAATATTTTTATAAATGGTCTTTCTTACTTGAACAATTTAATTCGTTTCGGAGATTTAAACAATCCATCATTGTCAAACTTCCTTCTTTAAGGCTCTCTTGTAATTTAATTTTGCACTTTATTTTTTACTTTTAACCCGTTAATGCTGCCTTCATTGTTGACCCAGATAAAAGGGTTTAGGTCAAACCTGTTACCATAGTCTCTAAAAGAAACATTATCTCCTGTAGAATCTAAGGTGGTCTAACAAAAAGGTTTAACTTAACTCTAAAGGGCAACTAAAAACCTCATTGAATTCTCACAAAACAAATAGCGGTGTCATTAAATGACTTCACATTACCAAGATAACAAGAGCAAGTCAAAATGCAGCGCTCGATCGCGATAATGGCCAATCCGACAACGGTACAGCGTGAACCGGATGCGAATCCACTATCGGTTGGTGAAAGTAGATGTTACAAAAAATGCTCCCATTCCTTGCACCGGTTGATATTTTATGAGACATTCACTTGATACCAAATAGCGTGTGTGTAGCCTGTTTTCCGAGCAACGTGATCTGGACCAACCTGGTTTTTGGAGCACAAGCGATGAAAACAACTTATAGTACGGCTTCTTGTTGAATTTTACCTTAATTTTTAAGGACCGTTTCGATGTAAATGTTCAAAAATCTGCGTTCTTTACCGTTTCGTGTGCAGTTTTTCTAAATCGTTATATCGTGATGTCATTTCTATTTGCCCTAGTCATATAACTGCATATAGTATTTCTATTTTCACATATATCGTCACGACACGTGCCGCGTCGTTTTGATATTCGATAGGGTGCAACTTGTGAACGTCTTATATTTCAAAGTAGGGGGCTAAAGGGCGTACTGGAGTATTATGTTTGTAATTTTTGAAGTGTAATTAGAACGTGCTATGTATATAATAATAATAAGGGTTGAGATCTGACGGTGTCCCTCAGGGCATTTGGTTCCAATAATGAAGCTATATCGGTTGAGTAAGTGGAATATTTAGATAAAAGTGAAGGTACTGGAAGCAAGATCCATAAGAAACAGAACTCTCCTCATTGTAATACAATATTAGTCTGACAGCGCTTTCCTAATAGACCACGACCTAAAGTGAAACACGAATGAATTATTTGATTCCATCTTCCATGGCTCCCTGCTTATTCAGAAAATAGCTACATTTAAGTGTTTCTCACGTCTCGTGGCTCGTTTGAAAACTACGCCGTCCTTTAGTATCAGGATGGTGAGGTTTGCATGCACTGGCATGCACGACGGGCGGTTTACGGCCCACTTCACTGCATGCTCCAAATTCTAGCGCATTTTGTCTTACCTATAAAGTTGCTCCACATCCTGTTGAACAAACGAATTTAATGCGAACTAAAATATACTGAGCTGTTTAGTGTACTGGGGAAGGGTTCCGTATGTTTTGGCTTTTGTTAGGGATGTGAAAATGGGAATTGTGGAAATCTCGCTTAGTCATAGGTAGCTTTTAATTGTATAAAACGTTTGCCAGAATAAACAAAAAACCAACCGAATCATTTACACCAGCCGTGTGTGGTCATATGACAAGTCGATTAAAATTCCACTAACCAAAAAAACTAAAGGATCGCAATCATTTCATACAAAAATTAACATTTCTTTCCAAAAACGGGAAAAATTTAAAATTCCAAAGACCTTTTGAAATAACGATTCCAAAGGTCCATAGCGGGAAACGTGCCGTTGTCCTTGCAAGTGGATATAGGAGCCTGTAAATTCATAATCATTGTACCTAGAGACAATTTACCCAATTTATGCTGAACATATAAAATACTCGGCGACCTTAAGTTTGCATTGATACAACGGACATAAATGTTAATAATAATATAATGAAACGGTCGGAACGTTTTCAATATTCGCATATAGAAATACTATTAAGTTGTCTTATTTATGCATTGCACTATGAACGGTGGAATTTTATGCTTTAGTGCATAATTTGGTGAATATATTTTGGAGAACAGGATCTTAAATGTCCGTAACATTATCTGGATCGTAAATTATAGTAGTCGACGTGATTTCATTTATCAGAATTTACATACCTTAATAGTAGTGCTAACTGGTAAACGCTGTCAGGTTGGTTATTTATTCGTAGTAAGTTTTATTATAACATCGTTTCCGTGGCTTTATAACCATTTAATTGTACTTTGTTCTTTAAGATTATAATGATAGCTTTACGGATTTTAAACGTCAAATCTATTACTTACCAGTTTACCAACATCGTTTCTCGTAGGTTCAAGCGAATAAAATCAAATTTAATTGCTCAAAGAACAATGCAATAAAAGAAATGTGGTTGTGAGTTGGGACTGACTCTAATTGATTTATGTGTTAAATTTGAGGCTAGCGCTTTACTATCATAAACGTTTGTTCCTTTCACACGTGAGAATTAAGTGAAATGAGAGAAAAAGATGGAGATAGCCTGCCAATTGTTTTTGTTGAAGCTCTCACGCGACTGTTCACAATGTGTGAGATGATAAATTGTTTTGATAATGCTACGGCTTTCAAGTAACAGTACACTGTATTTTGTCAGGTACTTTAAGGTGGTAATTTATTAATAGCAATTTGTACTTTTATTGCGTTTTCAATTTAATAATAAACTTTGTCGTTTTTCGCTCGCACTTTACGGTTGCCCATAATCAATGTAATTTTTAGGGTTCCGTAGCCGAATGGCAAAATACGGAACCCTTATAGATTCGTCATGTCTGTCTATCCGTCCGTCTGTGACCGTCTGTATGTCACAGCCATATTATTCGGAAACTATTAGGACTTCACAGTTGAAATTTGGTAGGTAGATGTATTCTGGGAACCGCTTAACGATTTCTATACAAAAAAAAAAAGATTTATGTATTGGGAGACCCCCGTTTCTTCCATACATGGAACTGAACCCAAAAAAAAAAATCATCAAACTTGTACGTGTGGGGTGTCTTTAGACAGGTCTATGACATTGAGGTTCCTCAAACAATTTTTTCTCAAAGCCCATCGATTAAAAGATAGACACTTCCAAAGAGGTAAAATGTGTGCCGCCCCCCCCCCCCCCCCTCTAACTTACTAAGAGAGTGAAAAATTAAAAAAACTGTAGATCGCAATGCGAACTTTCAACCAAAATTGGTTTGAACGACTTGCACTTGGCCAGTTTTTTAAAACCTGATAAAAACATATTTACTTGTTGGAGAAATCGAGCATGCTCATTTATGTTCCAAATAAATAAATAAATAAATAAATCAATTTATTGACACACACAAGTTACAAATTATACAAACAAGAAAACAAAACAGTAAGCATAGTTAGAATAGTACAAAACTAGAAGAAGCCGTGGGCCCCAAACTAGGCACAGCCTGTATCTTGGTGGCCCAATATAGACAGTAAAGGCATATTGAATAACTGACTCAGCGAGACACAGCACTACAAGTTAAAAGAAACAGTTAAATTTGGAAATTATAAATAAACAATAAAAAAAAAAAAAGAAAATAATAATAGTAATGGAAAAATGAAATAATAATAATATTAATCTTGCAGTCAATGAATGAACATTAAAAAAAAAAAAATAATAATAATAATAAAGAGAAAACAAACATGCGTAATTCAAAAAAAAAAAAACAAATTAAAGTCATCAGTAAGCATGATTGCAATCAAATAAATAAAAGTCATAAATCATTCAGAATTAATTAAGAATAACAATCAATAAAATGAATATTCAAAACAAAAGAACCAAAATAAATTAAAGAAAAGATCAACATGCGTAATTATAAACATCATCAAATATGATAGCATCATTGAGGCAAAGTATGTCTTCGAGAGTGTGCGTGCGTGTGTGTGTGCATGTGTGTGTGTGTATGTGCATGTGTGTGAGTGTATGTTTGTTAGGGGCATATGAGTGTCGTTTGAGTGCTAGTTACTTCAAGGGGCACAAGAGATTTTCTGTCTCATCATAGGTCAGGTCCTGAAGCCATGTCTTTATAATAATCTTGGCTTCGAGTATATTACCAGGGATCTTTAGTGTGCATTTGTTGACTATGTTAAAGACTCGAATAGGCAGAAAGAGTGAAAATCGTGTAGCAAAAACCGTTCTAACTCTTGGGATTGGTAGTCTATCAGCTCCTATCCTACCTCTTTGGGTGTACGTGAATTTACTCCCTGACGCAGCAATCAGTTTAAGAAGGGACTTCTGGATATAAAGCTGTCGGACACGCATGACGCCTGCTTCTTTGTATAGTTTGTCTGTTGGATAACGGCGCGGTTTTCCAAGGAAAACTTTAAGAACAGCCCGTTGAGCACGTTCGAGTTCAAGCATATAGGACTTGGCCGCGCTACCCCAGACGCCTACACAGTACTGCAGCAGCGATTGACAAAGTGCTAGGTAAACTTTTCTGCATAAGTCCTTCGGGGCACTGGCACGTAGGGATCTAAATATATAAATGAACTTATGGATTTTTTTAGAGAGTGACGAGATATGTTCCTTAAAAGACAGGTTCTGGTCAATTATGACACCTAAATATTTGGTTGATTTGACTCTGCCTATATAATTGCAGCAGCAACAAGCTGCATGACAGTGGATGTTGTGAATTTTTATATGATCGATCTCTGGGCAGCAGGAATGACTGATGGAAAACGTTATAAAATTAGTTTTTTCGACGTTTAGGGTTAAGAGATTTCTATCGAGCCAGTCAGATACAGTACGCATGCCATTTTCTGCGGCGTCAGTGGCGTCCTCCCATGTGTCACCGTGAAATATGATTGCTGTGTCATCTGCGTAACAAATCATATCTGACCGTGGGATAGTTAGCCTCAATACGTCATCCATGTACATGGTGAACAATGTCGGCCCAAGGACACTTCCCTGTGGCACCCCAAACGTGACTGGAAGGCTATCACTGACGCTATCCGCGATCACAACATACTGCTGTCTATCCATTAAATAGCTTCTAAACCAGTCCCAAGCGATGCCTCTTACGCCAAGGCGATCTAGCTTTTTTAATAGTATTTGAATGGAAACCGTGTCAAATGCTTTGGCCAGGTCAAGAAAGACACCAATTGCCCGTTTCCCCCCATCAACCTTTGAAGAGACAATGTCAGTTAAAAGCCCAACGGCTTGCTCTGTGGACTTCCCACGTCTAAAGCCGTACTGGCGTCCGGACAAAAGGCTGTGTTTTTCAAGAAAGCTGATGACACGGTTGTTAACGAGTTTCTCTAAGATCTTTGACAGTACACAAAGTAAAGAGATAGGCCTGTAGTTGTCAGGACTGTCTTTTTCGCCCTTCTTGTGAATTGGCGTTACAGCGGCGACCTTCCAGAAGTCAGGAAATTTACCCGTTGACATGCTCAAGTTACATATATGCGTTAGGGGATTCAATATAAATGGTTTGATGTGCTTGAGAAGGAGTGGACGGATCCCGTCAGATCCAGGTGCGCTGTCGTCTTTCATGTCGGTAATGAGACTGTCAACTTCACAGTTGTCTGTTGGGTGAAAGAACAGAGAATCCCTGGATCGGTCTGCAAGAGTGGCATCATTGCAGAGTTCGCTCTCTGTAGTTTGGAGTTTGTTTAAGATCTTGAGTGCCAAGCGCTTACCTACCGATACGAAATGACTGTTGCAGATGTTAATGGATAAGGTGCCATTTTCTGCAGATTTTAAGAGTACTTGATTGTCGTTGATTTTTTTAGGGAATTCACAAATGTCTTTAATGACTCGCCAGAGCTTTTTGGGTTGGCTACTGTGATTCTCTAACTCTTTACCTTCATACTCTACCCTGCGTTTATGTAGGATGACGTTACAGTGGTTTCTATATCGAGTATATACGGATTTTAACTGTAGGTTCGATGGTTGCGCCTTCACTTGAGCATGCAGCGTGTCTCGATGGCGCACGCACCGAATCAAGCCGGGAGTGACCCACGGCTTCAAGTTAAACTTAGAGCGGCTAATTTTGATTTTTTCCGTGTGTTTGTTTATCGTCTCTGTTAATATTTTGTTAAACAGTAACATCGCGTCATTTACTTCGGTTTTGGACGTAACTTCGGTCCAGTCGCGCTTGCTAATATCTTCGGCGATCTTAGCGTAATCTATTTTTGTTTTAAATCTGTTGCGTGGTGGATTATTAACTTTTAGCAGGTTTGTGCCTAGGATAACAAGGTCATGGTCCGTTATCGAGGATTTACAGACTACTCCTTGAGTTGAGCCTTTACTTCTAATAAACGCGTGATCTAAGCAAGCTTCGCCTCTAGTAGGTTTTGTGATTGTAGGAAGGAGTCCGTATTCTGATAGGAGACACTGATAAGCGATACAAATGGCATTGGGGTTATTATCAAGGAGGTTCATATTCATGTCCCCTGTAACAATAACGCATGGACTATTCAAACCTGTTAGCGAGTTTTCTAATGAGTTCAGAAATCTATCTGTATTACTAAATGAAGGTGAGCGGTAGATTCCCAGTAATGTGATATTTGTGTTAATTTTGACAGCAAGACAATTGGCGTCATCAAAGTCCGGCTCGCTAACTGAAACTGGCCAAGTATCTCGCACGTATACAGTTACTCCACCACTTTTATTGATAACTTTCCGAGTATGAAAGCAGTTGTACCCTGGCAACTGATTGACTATAGAGTTGTCGTTAAGCCAGCACTCTGTTAGCACTATTACATCAATTTGGCAGTCGAGGCGATGGAGTACCGTTACAAGCTCAGGAAAGTTCTTCTGTAAGCTTCTAATATTGCAAGTAAGTACTTTAAAATTGTGCTCCACCAATATATCTCGGCACAACTCTGGTCTATCAATGATGCGGCAAGCTAACGTGAGCGTTTCGTCGATTTCGTCTGTTAAATCTACTTTATCCACTATCTAAAATCCTTGTAAAAATACTGAAATGTTTTATGGGAGCTTGTTGCCGCTTTTGTGCCAGAGAGAAGGGATTGATCGCGTTGACCAGTGTGATTGGGGAGGAGTTTGATGTGTGTATGGTGTAAGTGAGAGTATGACTGGATGAGTGATTTGTAAATACTATGTTGATTTCGTAACAGTAAGTGTGAGAAATTGTTGTTCAAACGTAGCACTTGATTTTTAGGGGTGAGTATAGTGATAAGCTCTGCGAGTGTGGTGAGTTCGGAGCTAAAAGTGTTTAGGTGAACATAAGCATCATCAACTATATAACATCGTGAATTAACGCAACCGTTCCTTATCGTAAAGCGAGACTTTAAGTAATACTTATAATAAACATGTTTTAGGGGAACAGGAATATGAAAAATTCGAATAATTATAACACATAAGTATCGATACTTTATACAAGCACAGGGTTCAATTCGAGACATCCGGAAAGGGATTTGAAGTTGAGGGGATTGTGCCAAGAAAGTGGTCCAGGTCTCTATTGTTTTTAATTTGTATAGCTGCCTTCCCTTCTATTTGACGAACGAGCACCTGGCCTCTGCTCGTCCAGCAAAACTTAAATCCAGCGTTCTTAGCTCGGACTCTGGCTTCCCGAAATAAGATCCGATTTTCTTTAGTGAGGTGTTCGTTAATGAAAATCTTCCTGATAGGGCCCTGAATCTCAATATCCTGGGATGATAGATTGCGCCTTGTTTTAAATGCTTTAATAATTTCGTCCTTTTTTGCTCGACGTAGTAGTTTGACTATGACAGGGCGGGGGAAATTGGAGTCTGGTGTAGATGTGTGGCCATTCTTCTTCAGGCCTGCACGGGCGGTCCAGTCGATATCCTCTATTGCTAAGTTGACCCCAATCTTAGTTGCCGCTACCATAGCAATATGATGAAGATTTTCATTGGCAGTTTCTTCCACTCCTATGATCTCAATTTCATTTCTCATGCCCGCCTGCGACTGCTGATTCAGTTGGTCCTTTAATGAGCATATCATTGCGTTCATTTCTGACACTTGAGTGGAGTTTTGTTCAAGCGCAGCGATGCGCTCCTCAAAAAGGTCCAAACGGGCATTACATTTGTCCATTCCGTCAAACATTTTTTCTAGAGTAAGTTTGACCTCTGCCATGTCTGAGCGCATAAGGCGAATTTCTGTAACCAGCTCAGAAAAAGAAACGGAACCTTCAGTGCCATCCCGGCTCGGTGAACCGATAGCCATGCGCTTGTAAGCGCGAGATTGCGTGTTGACGCGCGAGATGTCAAGCTCAGCAGATGTAGATGGGCAGACAGGCGTGTTGCTGTTGTCAGCCCGTGGTGTTTTAGAGCGGCAAGACGGACATACCCAGTTTTCATTTTGCCGTAAGGAGTCAAGTGTTACATTTACACAAATCGGGTGGTAGTTTTTCTCACACCGAATACAATTAACCGATCTGTTCGAAGTAATATCCTGTTTACAAGCATCACAAATTGTATTCATTTTAAAATACAGCAAAATAAAGCTCACGTTCGTAAACAAAGGCGGTGAGTCAGCTGGCTAGAGTGGCGAGCACTACACGCGTTGAGTGCGTGGAGGTGCGTGGTACGTGAGCGAGCAGCGTAGCAATAGTCCGCACACACAGAAGCGGCTGCGACAGCGATAGCGTGACGAGTGGATCGGTCGGCGCATGCGGTGACTCACCCGAGACAAGCAGCTGATCAGTGTTTACTGTCTTTGGTTTCACTTAACACTGTGATATCTTCGGTAATAAAGGTCCGATTTGAATGATCACTTTCACATAGCACAGAACTTTTCTTGAGCTTCACATTGGTATAACTTCTGCCTTTATATGTACACTATTTATTACTTTTGTGAGTATTAAACACGGAGAACGTTATTTGTGCTGCGCACACGAACGAGTCGAGCGGTTCATCAAAATATGTCATGTGCTCTGTAAAATGTTATTAAGTTCAGTTATTTTATCAGGTCGTTTAAGTAGCGGATGTCTGACGGAATAAAACCTATAATGATTACTTATCGTAGGTATGGGTTAGGTCCTGTTCCTTGGGTCCGGTTCCGCGATGTATGACTATCTAAGTATCTAGCTAACCTCGCCTACCTAAGCCGCTTTATCAAATTGCGAATTCAAGTATGACATCACATAATTTTCTTTATCGTTTAATTACTCGTTGAATATTCTCAATTAGTGCGTGATAGACTGGACTAAAATGAGATCAATCTAAAGGTTATTGCATTGTGCTGAGGCTGTGTTATGTATGTGTTATTTTCGATTACGCAACCGGCCAACTTTGAGAATTGGTACGCGAACCGGTTTACTGGTCCAGTTGCATCACTATGCACATTTGACAGCGCGTGTATGTGTGCAAAGGTGTGTAACCGGTCTATTAATAACTTCGATTAGTTGACGAAATCAGGTTTTGTTTTGTTGGAAATCGAGATTGAAACTGACGGAAATATTGCAGCTAAGCACTACAAAAAATTGCCCACTTGAATATCACCAAGACCCTCTGTTGAAATAAAATATTCGTTAAAGAAGTTTCCCAGTAGTTGCACGGTTCCTTTGTCTTTGACACCATCTTGCAAAGCTCACGTTTGGTTGTCTCAACTGTCAATGGCGCAACTGTCACTAGTTGTCAAGTCGACAAGTAAAGTAGCACCGATCGTGGCTTCATTAAATTGTTTTCAGCTGAATCGATGGCATTCACTATTTTCTTCATCCGTGGGTGATATATCCTTAACATGATTTTTGGAATTCACCCAATCTAACAAACGGGCGTTCCTTAGGAACAATTTCATCAAGTAATTTCCATATGGTTTACTGATCTAGCAATTTACTCTTGGTAATTCCATCTTCTAACTGCATCATAGTTCAGATTTACAGTCCGTTACCGCTGGCAGTTCTACTTAGTCTCGCGGAATGCAAGATACTTGTGTACCTATTTACAATCCTACATACTATCATACTACTTACATGCATGTATGTAGGTAAATACTTTCGCAATCAAGATTAATGCACCGACAATCTTGTGAATTCCTTCATTTCTATATTTCCATGTCGTGTGAGAAAAATAATTGCTTAAGGTATTTGTCAATAAGGTACTCTAAGACCGTTGTGGGTCTAGTGGACGTAATCGCAACTTCTGAGCGAACATGAGGTCCTGAATTCTTTCTACGAGTATTAAGAATTTTTCAGTAGAGGTTACAGAGTCAAACTTGTGCCTCGTATTGCATAGGACTTAAAGAAATATGGGTTCCTGGAGACCATATGTTGGCTATTATATAGTTTAAATAAGACCAGTCTTCAATCTACATTGATTGATCAGTTTCTTCAGACTCTTGTTTTTCGAATTCAACAGCAAAGTGCTTGTGTGTGACTAAACAAACGTAAAAATAAGTCAAGTTTATTTATAGTAGTGTTGTAATCATGGTCGTGGAAAGAAAAATAATTACGTACATACATAGATAAATAATATGTGATGTAATAGGTTTATGTTTACGTTGATAACACTGAATCCTTTTGAACATTATACACATTGATAACAGATACAGATTTTGACATTTATCTTTTGATGAGTAATTGGAAATTACAATTTAATATTTTGACAATAGGGACAGGAAAATTGTCGATTTTAATTTGTTGCGATTAAAAAAGATTACATTATTTAAAGGGGATTCAAAAACCGGTTATAAAATTGCAGCCAGACTTGATAATTGGCGAACTTGATGAGTCCATTTTAAATTCGAAAATATTTATTACCAAGGCACACCTTTAGCCATATCTATAATTATTAATTTATTGATATACATTTTTAAAATATTTCAGTTTCAAGAGATTATGGTTCAGAACTTGTCAAATAACTGTGGTAAACACAACATTTATTTAAAGAACTCTGTTTTGATTAGTCGTCTATTAACTGAGGCAGACATTTGTAATGCAAATATAACTTTCACGCGGAACCTAGAAATGTTTTCAGGAAATAAACAATTAGTACCTAGGTATCACAAGACAAACATCAGCTGCAGTGTCCGATATTGACGAAGGCGAATTAACTTCTATCGAAATTTAAACCTCACTATTGTCAACACGCAACGTGTAAGTTGTGATGGGTTTAGTTTGATATTTCTAAAATACTCATCAGATTTGGATGTTTAAAAAGAGATATCAGAAGTTACTTAACAGATCTTCTCATAATATCTTTATAAAACACACAATTATCGGCTAAAGATTGCCAAACTGTTGGATGTCTCAGTCACGACTCTTACCCAATAGTAATCGTGAATCCACACGGTTCTAAACGTGTAATTATATATTTTTTATTTATTCCAACCTTTCGTGAGACAATGAGTGACTAGCTTCGTGCTGTGTGAATGTGAATCTGAATAGCTCTAAATGACAGCTTAGATGATATAGACAGAATAGAGATAAACTACCTACTATTGAGGTTTCGTCTAGATTGAGTGTAGGTATATATATAATTACCTACTAGCATATTCGATAGATGCTAATCATGGCATGTGTTTTCATAAAAAAACGTTCTAATAATTTGAAAGTAGGTAATTGGAAAAAGTAAATGTTACTAGTAAAATTATACTGCTTCATAATTTCTTTTCCCCACATCATGAAGGTGTGCCAATATTTGCCAATTTATCAAGGTTTGATTTTAATTGTTTGACTTCTTCTTTTTATTTGCGTGCACCATGTAATAGGAGGTTGCCACAAATCCAGAATCTGTAACTCTTAACTCTCTCGTTAAGACTGAGAAATTTCTGATATAAAACCCCAATAACACTTTGCCTGACTTAAGAATTCAACCCAAGACCCCATGCTTAGCAGTCGCGAGGTAGTCCGAAGTAATTAACATTAGAGTAGGTAGTGTAGGTCCCTACTTTTATTCGTCTTCTTTATTATCAAAAAAAACTAATCTCCATGCTTCCTACGTGCAAAAACCTTTTTGACGCCACTCATTGAGTTGCACAGGGCAGTCAATGACATCATAATTATGTACCATGTCAAGCCTTTTCTGGGAAAATTTCGAGAACCAACAAACATGGTGCGAGTTAATTACTTACAACGCCACCTAGTTGCACGTGACAGAAACCATGTTGCCATGGAAGAACTTACAGACATTTTATGCTACCAATAGGGGATCGGACTGAGTCAAAAAACAATGATTCTAATTAGTCCGTCAGTTAGATTATCGAAAAATATTGGATACGTGTTTTTCGTTTTATCAATTAATCAAAATTGACGAAGATAAGATGTGGCTGTGACGTCATTTGTAGGTAAAAAATGTATATGACGTTTTCGAAGAGTTCACGAGTTTTCGAAGCACTGTATTGACTTCAATTTTTGTCTATGTGAAAAAAGAAAAAATACGTCTCCAATATTTTTTGGAAATCTATCTGACGGACTAATTAGTTTTATTTTGTCCGATCCCCTATTGGCAAGCACCTAAAACTTACAAAGTTATTCCTTTTTTCCTGTTTTTTGAGAATATCTTAGGTACAACAAGGTAATTAAAATGATGTTCTTGAAAGATATTACATTACAGAAACTAATAACATAATACGAACTACGCACACGCTTCTGGATTAAATTCCCAGGTCGGTTTAGGTGCAAATGAAAGAAAAGAAAGAAAGAAAAAATATTTATTTGTCGCAGAAACATGACGAGCATACAATGAGACATTAAAAAAAGGCAATACATATACAACACATTACAAATATTAAACAAAGAAAAAAAAATACAACAAGCAGGAGAAAAAAAAAAGTTGCACGTTATGATAGCGACAAGCAGGTTACCGCTCAGCATAGTGCTGTGCTATGGGGACCCACAGCACAGCGCTGGTTTTCAGTGGTCACGCGTGAAAAAACGTACGAAAGTCAAGACAGCTAATGAGTTTTTCCATCAGAAATTTTCCAGTTTTTATAGTAGTCATTTGCCACGGAGTTTGGATTTGTGCCCGATTGAAGCCATGTGGCTTAAAAATATAACTCCAGAAATTTGCGTGTACTTTAACTACTATTAGGTACACCACTGCCTAACCCTTTAACGATAACAGGCGTGATGTTATGTTTGAACAAAAATTCACGTTTCGCCAAATTCAATCCCGGTTATTGTTAAGAGCATTTCCAAATTGTTATTGTGGTTTTCGGTAAGACTAAGTATGCCTTGTGGTTTGAGCCTTATTTGTTTTATATTTCCCTTGAGACATCTCCGCTGACAACTCACAACAGACGCGTAAAAGTAACGTCAATGTTGTGATTTCGTACCCAGAGAAATGATTATTTTTAAACTCTCTGTTATAAAAATGTGAGGAAAGCTGAAAATAAATATTTTTGCTCATGAGCAATGAGACAATAAATTCAAAGTCATGAATGAGTCAAAACTGGATGAAAATAAAATCCACCTCAGGATGATCTTCCTCTCTATAGTAGAGGAAAGTCACCAAATATGAAATAGTATCTTAATATGGAATACCTTCATTTCTCTAAGACTATAAGTATGAAACGCAACACTCGACCATCTTCTGTTCCATTCGGTCTACTAACACGTACGTGGTGCAATAGACCGAATGGAACAGAAGATGGTCGAGTGTTGCGTTTCATACTTATAGTCTTAGAGAAATGAAGGTATTCCATATTAAGATACTATTTCATATTTGGTGACTTTCCTCTACTTAATACTTAAACTGCGGTACTCAGAGATATTTAATTATTAGTTAAACCGCCATCCACTTAGTAAAGATTTGACATACTTTTGTATGACAAAACTGTCAAAACCTTTACTTAGTGATGGCCTAAGTAATCATTAAAGCTCTCTGAACAGCAACTATAGTGTAATTAATAGGCGTTTAATACGTTGAATGTAGTTTAGAACTACCTAGTTCATTTTTACCCGACTATTTATCTTTAATCTTTACACAGTATATTCCGGCCTTTTTTTTTTTTTTTGGTGGGTGTAAAATCATCGAATAACCCCTCCCGCTCTTGGGCAGAGCGAGAGGGAGTGTCAGACTTCTACTGACTAAAAACCACCCATGTTCCTTCTTCGCCCTCTATGTCGAGGCCGCGATAACCGGTGGACTACCCGCGGCCAGTATATTCCGGCCTTGCATAGCGATCTCAACTATAAAATTGAGCACTAATGAAGTACCTATATGTATAAAGTCATTGTTACAAGTTGGAGGATGCAATCGTTTCTGTCAAATTAGTTATAGACTTTGTTCACGTTACATCAAGATTCACTGTTGAATTAAAGCTGTAAAAGGTAAATAAAATGTACACTCATAATAACGTTGAAATCGCTAACCACATAATTATCCTTACATAAGTTAAGTGCTTAGTACTTTCGTCACAATACCTACTTAGGTAAGTGACGGTAGGTATTGTATTATTGTTTGACATTTTCAGTTCACATCAATCTTGTGAAGTTCTGACGTGATTCACATTCATTAATTCATTAAGTTCAACTTTCCCTGTGAATAATACAAAAAGACTTTCGATGAAAACAAAAATATTTTCAGTTTTTCATGATTTGGGTATCATCTATAGGTTTTTCACTGACAAGTCTGACATTTTATTCTGATTGTAACTTTCGGTACTATAGAGTTTTTGTTGGACTGCAGTTTGAAAGGACTGCGAAACGAAATAAATAATTGAAAGCAAAATACTAGGTATATTACTAATATCTATGTTGCGTGTCAATCACTCTCAAAACAAAACAATTTTATTTGATTAGAGCACACTTTACTAACTGTACCTAAGTAACGAATTTTCCATGGAATTTAAAAAATCCACTTCGATTTTGCTAGTCGCAAACGCAACTTCTCGTCCTGCCGAAGTGTTATTTGTTTTTCCATCAGAAACTTTTCAGCAGTAGTGACGAAGTCTGGGTTTGTGCTCGGTCGTTGTCAATAGGGTCGCTCCCTATTTATACACGTGATTGACTGGTGCTGGTGAAATATGGGTGTACCCTTCAGGGATTCCAGGCGTATTGTTATGTATGTTTTCTTAATTTGAAGATTTCCATATGATATACCTAACAACTACCATGAATAAAAGTCATTCGGCACTATTCCTACTTTTAATTAAATTTTTGTGACTTATCGACATTTGAATAAAGAAAGTACCTACCTAATTGAATAAAAGTCTATGTTGATGTAATTCATGAATATTGAATTATGAACGCTACTTTCCAAATAGTTGAACAAATCTGTTTGTGTGAATGCATAGGTAATTGTAATTCATCATTCAACAAATTTTCAATCATGTTTACAAACCTCCATTCTTAAAAGAACATTCCTTCACAAAATAGTATGTGCAAAGAGAAAAGAATTTTATTTGTAATCATAAAAGATTTAATTTTAGACACGCTTCCATAAGCCACGCATAATTTTCATTCCCAGTACATGCGTACGAGTCAATCACATCAGGTGTAAAGAACCCACATTCCGAACCGAATTAAAATGTTTATCACGAACAACTATTGGGTTTTTCCCAAGAGGACCACTAATCCACTATATCTTTAGGTTCAATACCCCTGATAATTCACGATCGCACACCTATTTATGAAAAATCTCATAAACATTTTTAGCTTGTTTGTGTAATAAAGCGTAGAGGAAATGCAAATAAGACCTGTTTCTCGGAAAAGTCGAAAACACATGCGTGAAACGAAACAACACTCAACAGACGCGTCAGTCAGGTACGCTTCTTTTTTTAAAATTAGCTCCATTAATTCATACATTTGGAGCCGAAGCCGTCACACACACACACACATGCATACAAAGTATGTACATACAGGTACTTAAAATATGCCTTTCTTTTGCGTCTTTCGTGGTACGTAATGTCGGAAGCTCATCAGGCAGTCGGAAGGCGTCCGGCTGAGGTCGCCGACCGTGTTCGGCTCCATGGCCGTTCATTCGCCTCCTCTATTTGTACGGTGCCTATTTACACTCACTGCCAAGGTGAGGGACACGATATTAAGGTGCACATCGATTAGAACGTACCGCGAAACTACATCTGTTTTCGCGGTGCGAATAGGCTATTTTTGGGTACCAACAAAACTTGTGTTTTTAACTTCAATTTCGCTTTGTTCTGACAAAAGACTGCTGTAATAAAATATAGGGACTTTGAAAGTAGACTGGTTTATAGGACTAGTTTTCGGCTATACAGTTGTATTTCGGGTTTAGTAAAAGGTTTATTGTTAAAGTCATCTAGATAACCTCGTTGTGTATGTGACAGGTTATATTTCAGTCTTCTGTCTGACACTGTGGCATTAGAGAAAGTTTCATTCAAACATATATTCATCATTTGAATAAGAATCCGTTCGAAGTCTGCTGGTATGTCAATCATCTTGCAAAAGTTTCGGTCAAAATGGAAAAAAATAATAACAGTCCACATATAGACAGACCAACGTATCCAACTGGGAGTTGTGCAGGAGGCAGTAGAAATCCAGTAAAGATTTATATACTTAGTTTAATTGTGGTTGATTGACTGTCAGTGGCCGTTATTAAATATGTACTAAGAAAAATGTAAAAATATAAATAATTTGTGAAATAATTTATAAACGAAATAATGTCGGCAGTAATAATATGAACACATATTTTAGAAGCAATACATAACACTGGCCCATTTACAACCTAGTTACGGTATTCCAAAACAAATGATCTAGTCTACCAATACCTTTAGAATAGTTAAATTGCGAATTTATTAGACATTGACCCTGTGAATGCCGAGCGCGCTATTTCATTGCCACAAATTATATCACAAATGATAATAATGGTACTTTTAAGATTTAGAGATGATTCATCCACCAAGATGGCTGTGATGTTAGAAGTCACACCCGAAATAAAATAGTAAATGTAACCCTAACAAGCAACCGTGTCCATATCGGTAAACATAATATACGTAACTACAATAAAACAAGTTATCCCTTTCGAGCATTACACTTAAAACTAAGGTGTTAATTCGATTTACTGTGAAACTAACTACGAGAAAAACAAATCATCTATTAATAAATCGTCGGAAAATCCACACAATTTCCAATTCACACGATTTTCCTCGAGTTTCCTTATGTACTTCGGAAAACTAGTATATAGGTACTAGTTACTAATACATGCCATTAATTTTAATTCGACCGTTAAATATTCTGGAAAACTATTTAATATGTTTCGTACAATCTCGCCTAGAAAAAAACACAAACAAACGATAAGCAACTCTAATGTGTTGCGAATACCGTGCTATACAATCTCGTTTTTTTTATCTTGAAGGTGGCGTAATGTCTGACAGTTTGTTGACCGAGGTTGGTTCACTGCCTACATACATAGGATCCAATGTAGCAGTACCTATACAAGTAAATAAAATGGAGTATTAGGAAGGAAAAAGACAGATGATGGGACTTAATAAACTTGATTTTGTCAAGCTTATGGGTAATAGGATTCAAAATGGCGAAAATATTGAGTAACTAATTTCTAAGGAAACAACCTCTTTGCTAAGGCATTTGCTAACCCTTTATAAGGCATACGATCGGAAAATAATGGCTAGTAGGCATAGGTATAATTGGTAGAAAATAAAATTTCACTATTTTTTTTACTTTTTTGTATTTTTTAAATATTTAATGAGTGATTGATAAGTTTTTAAATTAGCTCTGTACAATCATAAAATACCTAACACTAACAGGAACATATTATTTAATCATTGAGGTAAAAAAAAATTGTTTAGTAAAAATAGGTTAGTTTTAGTTAAAGAACCAATAAATTAAGTTTGAACTAAGAATTAACATGAGGTAGGTGAGGAAACTGCCTCGTTGTTTAGTGGTAGAAAGCGTAACTTCTGTGCACGAGGACCTGGGGTCGATTCTCAAATAGAAAAAAGTGTTATTGGGTTTTCAATAAGAAATTTCTCAGAAGCAGCCACGGAGTAGCAATAGGCTTGCCTCCTATTACATGGAGCTTAGATGTCCAAATGTGGGTCTAGTAATTGGTACACACCTTTCCCTAACCCTTTGAGGATTACAGGCGTGATGTTATGGTAGGTTTAGGGGAGTACCTAATACCTATTTACTATAAAACACTTGGTAGAGTTACCTGAAAAACCTATGAGGTAACGTTTGAGCATTGCCATAATGTACAGCAATCAATTAGCATTGATAATCAATGCAATGATGCGCTTGGTTTCCTAGTAAACTCATAAAAGGCGGAATTACTTAATAGATTTAATACCTAGCAGCGTGACCGGCATTCTAAGAAGAAACACAGCAACAACAACGTAAAAGTAAATAAAACCGCTAGTATACCATAATTATAAGTAAATGGTAATGTAGTATATTTTGTATGAAGAAATTAAACTCCTAATAAATTTTGTGATTGTTAATGATTGTCTTCGTGTAGGTCCTTAGATCCGCACACCTTACAAACATAGGAGTCTGCATAAAACTAGTACGAGTAACTAATACTGGCCATTAATTTTAATGACGCTAAATATTCTAGACAACTGTTCTCTCGCTTAGAAAAAGAACAAAAACAAACTATAATGAACTATTGTTTTGAAATAGAGAGGTAAAATAAAGTATGAATGGAAAAAAAAATTAATATCAATGTGTTACCCAATATTGTGGCCCTCTACATGGCTTAAACCTCCGCTTTCCCTGCCCATCCTCTCTATATTAATAATAATAATAATAATAATGACATGTGGCACGTGAATACAGCAGTCATTGTGCCGATAGTCGTGTCTGCCAATGGCTTAATAGCCAAGAGCCTCGACGAATATCTAAGGAGGCTCTCGCTTGGTAGCTGGATCAAGGGCTTGATTCAGAAGGCAGTACTTCTGGACACGGCGCGCATTGTCAGGAGGTTCCTCTCTCAAGAGCCCTGACCACCGGTAGTTCGGATTCTGTTCCCAATACTAGTGGACCACTATTTTTTATATTTTTAAATGTTTTTTATATACCTTTTTGTAATTAATATTTAAAAATGTATTTAATATGTTATAAAATGAATAAAGGAAATAATAATAATAATAATATTCCACAACTATCACACAACGCCATCTAGTCCCAAGCTAAGCAGAGCTTGTGTTATGGGTACTAGATATATATAATATAATATATTGTGCGATTTCTAGCAATTTTCCTTTTTTAAACATTAAATATTTGGTCGCCGAAAACTCCATACATAGGAAGACCTAAATCTTATGTCTTTTATTCTTTCTAGGAGATGCAAGATGTTCTGGAAGAGGACTCGGAGATGACAGACTGGCTGATCGAGAGGGACTCGAAGTCAGGAGTGGTGTTGCACGACAGGCTGATGACCGATGCCGCTCTGGGAGCCGCCCCCATCAAGACAGAACACTCCTACAGTCTACATTCAGATGTTGAGTCTGCACCCTCCTCGCCACACCATACCAAAGTTGACGGTAAGTCAGAACAGATTTACAGACGTACAGTCCTGAAAAAGCAAACAAAAAAAATCCTAGCCTAAATCTTCAGAAAAAACTCGATAGCCAAGACAAAACCGCCAGAACCTGAGAGATTTTAAAGAGACCTACTCTACATTGGGTAGTCATTGGTTGAAGAATAGAGAGAGAGACCTAAGTATTTTTGTACTTTGTAAAACAACAGATTGCCAGTGAATTCAGTAACTATGTCAGTACCTAGTTACTTACCTACTTAGAGCGTGCTTCTTAGGTAAAAATATAAAGGTTCTTAGGTAAAGTACTACATTCAGTGCCGGTTTTTCAATCGCCTAACTTTTACCTGAGGAATAAATGTTATGTTTTGACAGGTTGTCTATACAAAAACTGTCAAAATGACAAACTTATTCGTCAGATAAAAGTTAACTGGCTATTGAAAAACCGGCCCTTAGTCACCTAGTTCATTTACATGGCAAGCAAATGCAAACCATCAAGAGTAGGAGTGTCAAACTGTCAATTAATTATTTGTTTTTGTCACAATAAATAAACTCTTCAAAACACTAAGGCAATAATTAGTAACGCCTATCATCATTTAAATAAACTGCCTCTAACTTAAGCGGCCCATTAAACGCATTAAGAAAGAAATTAATTGTAATAAAATTCAAAATATATTACACTACACACAAAACTGTGGCCGCTCTAACACAATCGGCGTTCAACAAAACTCATATATTTGAGAATTAATGGCGTACACCCGTACAGAAGCAGATATCAAAAAGACCAAAAAAGAAAATTGAACGAGTATAAAGACCTGTTTAAAAAACTCGTTTCACGGCGATGAATTCGAACGATTTACATCACAATGCCGTCGTTGCGTAATTTGTGTATTATGGTGTTTGAAGACTTGGCGGCATTCAATGATAACTATTCTAAATATTGTGTACTTATGGCTATTACCATCCGTAAGATATATTTAGTTTCAGTTGACAGTTACAATAAGGACATCAATTCTTGTGTGTTGTAACTCAAATGACAATGCTGGGGGTTTAAAATGGCCACTTTAGCATATCATAATATGAATTAAGTTAAAAAACGTAAAATGGACTTTTTATTATAGTAACTGCGTCTGTGAATATTGTACGAATTTAAACACAATTCATATTATTTTTTTATTATGGTCTATTTTCCTAAATGTTCACAGACGCATTACTATTATGATAAATATATTTTACACTTTTTAACGCAATTCATATTATGATCTGCTAAAGTGGCCATTTTAGACCCCTTGGACTGCCTCGATTGTCTGGTGGTCGCAAGCGGGACTGAACATGAGGGGTTAGCCTTGATTCTCGGGTCCGGCAAAGTGTAATTGAGTTTTTACATGAAGTATTTCTTAGTACCAGCCACGGACCCTGGATATGTGACCGGTTCAAATCAAATCAAATCAATTATTTGCAATAAAGCATTGGTATTAGTACAATAGGGATGTTTACTGGCTAAAAAAAATGTGATTCTAATTAGTCCGTCTGTTAGATTATCGAAAAATAAAGGAAACGTATTTTTCGTTTTATCAAATCAATAAAAAAATACTAAGATAAAACGCGTCAGAGATTTGAGTGGGGGTTCGTGACGTCACTGACCGTTGAAAAATGCCATACTAATGTCTTAGAATAAGACGTCACACGAGTTTTCAAAGCACGTATCGTACACTGTTTGTTTACGTAAAAAAAGAAAAATACGTATCCAATATGTTTTGAAAATCTATCTGACGGACTAATTAGATTTTTTTGTTAACCCTATTTCGGTCTTAACATACTTAAATCATAATCTAGATCTATAACACTTTGTCATAATAATGTGAATGTAATTTTTAAAGTCATAATTCAAAAAATTACAAATTGAGTGGCACGTAATGTCATTAAATCAATTTCCAAAATATTATTAGTGTCAGATAAATGATAAAGGTAATTATTTATTTTCCAACTTTTTATTAAATAGGTCAGTCACTGAGTAGTTTGATAGCTGAAGGCTCGTCCCCTATAATATGGGACTTAAACCTAACTGCCGTATAATATGTGTATTATTAGGTTCACCTCTCCCTTCGGGAGTTATGTTAAGTTTATAATGAGTCTCAAAATCAAAATCAAAGCATTTATTTCAAGTAAGCCAGTTACAGGCACGTTTGAATAGTCGAACGAAGCAAATACAAAATAAAAAGAAGCTACAGTCCCAGTCACAAGGCATAATAACTGTGACTGTACTGTAGTTGCCCATTCCCTAGCGTAGATCTCAATGGAGAAGAACGAGCAAGAAACTCCATGGCCACATGGACATGCTCTGATATTTTTAAACGACACTTGGTTGACAGCTACAATAAGAACATCAATAATCTTACTGCGGTACTCAGAAATATTTAATGATTACTTAAGCCTTCACTTAGTAAAGGTTTGACATACTTTTGTATGACAAAACTGTCAAAACCTTTACTAAGTGAAGGCCTAAGTAATCATTAAAGCTCTCTCAGTGCGGCAGTTAGTGCAGTAAGTGCAATTGTACCTACGATATTGGTCCACCTTGTTCCAACGATAACCTTGTGGTCAGAGGTGCATTCAATTCGACGATTACGTCGACTTGTCATATGATATGCATCGATAAATTTTAAAATTGCCATAAATATCACTGATGTAACGTGAATGGGACTGCGAAGAAATTATGTTTTGTGACTGGAAAGGGCAAAGAGAGACCAGTCTGCTATTGACAACTCAAGTTAAACCGTATTCTTCAATCATCTGTTTCTGTTCTGTCTCCTGCGGATATGGAGGGAAGTGGAAATCATGATTTTCCTACTTCTCCGATATTCGTTTCTGATTAATTTTGTTACGGGATCCAAGACAGTTAAATCGTTTTTCTGGGACTTCATTGTCGCCACTGTTGATTCTGGCTTTCAGGAGTTACAGTGGTTTGGGAATAGTGGCGGGCTTGTCCCAAAATTGAACTGAATTGAACTAGACCTTCAATCTTTGTATGTAAATTTCGTCCAAGATTACTTATTCTACCAATAAGATATAACTCGGTTCTGAAGGCAGTTCTAGATAGGCAGGTGCTCCATCTTCTTCCTCTTTATGTATTGATGAACTCGAAGATGATAATTATTATTGTGCTAGACCAGTATGTAGCCATGCACAACTCTACCATTTGGGTGCATACACTATACATAGCGCTAACATAGACGTTCCATGTAAAATCCGGTAAGACTGGAAGCTGGCTAACATAAATAAGAAAGAGTTAAGCAGATTTTGATGATAATCAAATCTCAAAAGTGTAAATTAAGTATAGTTTTCCTACTTCACCAATAAAATTATAACTGAAAAACAAAAACTACAGAATACCTACAAAAACACACACAACAGTAATTAAGGCTTCCATATTTTCCATTAAAACAATGTAATACCTCATGACCTCGGCCATTGTCAACAGACTGTGACCTTGAGCTGCTGGTTCGAATCGTATAACTCACTATTGTTGTACTAAACTAAACTATTTTATGTGGATTCAATCACTTTATGGATTTTTGATGTAATCGCGTTGCGGGCGTGGGAACTTTTATTACCTTTGTGAAAGTGGATTTTATGAGTCAAATTATTTATTTGACTCGTTAAGCAGTGGTCGAGAAATTTCAAGTGTGGCGCAACAATTCTTAAAAAGAATATCACTAATCATCACCCTGTAATTCCCGAAAGATTAGGCAGAGGTACTCGTTAGTACACCTCACATTTCGCCAATAGGGTAGTAACTAAAAAAATCTGATTAGTCCTTCATATAGATTACCAAAAAATATTGAACACGTATTTTTAAATTTTTCACATAAACAAAAAATTAAGACGATACAGTGTTTTTTCATAATCTAAGACATTAGTATGACATTTTTTAGCGGTCAGTGACGTCACCAACCTCCACTCAAATCTCTGACGCGTTTTATCTTCGTAAATTTTCATTGATTTGATAAAACAAAAAATACGTTTCCAATATTTTTCGATAATCTAACAGACGGACTAATTAGAATCACATTTTTTTAAGTCAGTAAACATCCCTATTATGTGTAAGTCTCATGTGATGGGGGGCGAGCCCATTGCCATCAACCGGCATGGGCACCAATTTAGGCTCTGTGATTGCTACAGAAAAAATCAAAAAAACACAAAAACACTTTGCCCGACTCCGGAATCATGCAAAGCAGTCGCGTATCCGTTCACTCGACCGATGAAGCAGTTTCATCGTCATCATCATCATCATTTTAGCTGCACTGCACTGCAGTACAGCCCAAGTCTCGATCGAATCGAAGGCTTTCTCGTAGTTCACAAACGCTAAACAGAGAGGCTTTCGGAGCCGAGAGTCGGTCTTCTGTAAAACCTGCCGCAGCGTATGTAAGTATGTGGTTTACGGTACTAAAGCCTTTTCGGAATCCGGCTTGTTCGGGAGGCTGGAAATCGGTCAGGTTTGACCTGCGTTCGAGACGATTCGTGACGACTTTTGAAAACAACTTGTAGACATGGCTTAGAAGTGAGATGGGCCTATAGTTCTTCAATCGGGCATTGTCGCCCTTTTCGAAGAAGAGCACCACCACATCCGTGCATCAAGCCTGTGGCGTTTTCCCCTCGAGTATGACGGAATTAAACAACCTCTGAAGGGACTTAAGGACCGGTTTGCCACCCACCTTCAGAAGTTTGACAGGCTGACATACGGGATGTCCTCGGTATAGTGTCGGGTCAGTCTAGCTCTGAGGTCTTTCTCTAGATTTTCAACGGGTTGACTGGTTGACGTGTACAGCTGCCCATAAAAACTCTCGATCTCTCTCAGAAGCTCCGGTTTGGGGGATACGATCCTGCCATCGTCGGTCTTCAGTTTCGTGAGCTGGCTCTGCCCAATAGCCAGACAGAGAGAGGCAGTTTAGAAATAAATAATAATTGATTATTTAATTGAATGAGTTGGTTTATTTTATAATAAGCAAAACATTTGCTGACACCTCACATTTTCAAGTCGAAACATATTCTTTTCAATTTATGCTGAATTAATTTTGTGAATCAGATACTGACATTTGGCACAATAAATATAAAATTAAGCAAAATGTCGAAAAGCACGTTCATCAGCGCTCAGCGAGTTATTTCCTAAATTATAATTTATGATACAGACATGATCTCATTTGCCAATGTCCATAAATGCAGTTTATGCAATTTCATGCATTCTTTATTTAATTTATAAAAGTACAAGCTGAGCCCCACGAGCTTCGCCCGCGTGACATTAATGTAAAAAATTCTACTTAAGGTGGAAGCTCACATCTGGCCCGCGAAATTCTAATTTTCTTACGTTTTTGGCAATTTGCAGGCCAGTGCTTGGTTGTATGTTTATGAAAATTTGATTTGCGACTGTAAGACGTATGAAGTTACCGAATTATAACCATCAAAATTACTAACTACTAAAGAACGACGACTAAATTACTAAAGAATGACTTTTACATGCAAAAATCAATCTTGACATGAAAATGAACTTGGAGGGTTGTATTGATAATTTTGATGGTT
Source organism: Diarsia rubi (assembly GCA_932274075.1). Classification (NCBI taxonomy): domain Eukaryota; kingdom Metazoa; phylum Arthropoda; class Insecta; order Lepidoptera; family Noctuidae; genus Diarsia; species Diarsia rubi. The sequence goes on along the minus strand of OW026419.1, from coordinate 15,126,934 downwards.
ATAATTCGGTAACTTCATACGTCTTACAGTCGCAAATCAAATTTTCATAAACATACAACCAAGCACTGGCCTGCAAATTGCCAAAAACGTAAGAAAATTACAATTTCGCGGGCCAGATGTGAGCTTCCACCTTAAGTTTATATAGTAAAATAATTGAATTATTGGATATCTGAGTTGGGTTACCTGGTAAAGGTTTACGGGAATCCACTGGATGCGAGACGCACGGGACCGGTCAATGTGGTGAAACTTGGGGGAGGCCTATGTCCAGCAGTGGATGTCTTTTGGCTGAAATCATGATGATGATGATGATGGTGATGATAGTGGTAATGGTTAGAAAGGAGGTGACTGCTGGGATGACAAGTGATAGAGAAATATTGAAGCCGACTCCAAATAAATTGCGATAAGGGCAAGAGAATGATGATTATCGATACAACCATCTAAGATTCATCATCATCATCACAATTTCAGTCAAAAGACATTCGAAGAAGTTCGAGCGGTGGGAACATTATAGGCTGATGATTTGATGATGAATGACTATTTCACGAAAAACGTAAGAATATTTGCATTTGGCGCGAAGAAGCGTCTTATACCGTCCATAAATTCTTCAATAAGTCGAATAATTATTTTCAATGCCTACTGCTCACAAGTGTATATTCCTACTCGTAAACAGCAATAGTTTTAACAGCTGGCTCAACTATAAGGAACAACAAATAATTACATATGGCGTCATTGTTCGTAAAACTTATGTGTCGTTTTAGCACCATAATAATATTCAAGTTTTATGTCTCGTACCGTCTAGTGGGAACTAGTTGAAGACTACTTCTGGGAGAAAATAAACTTAAAATTACTGTTATGTTGTAGGAAATGTTGAAATGAAAGAAGTTTGTTCTGGAACAACAATTCTTAGAAAAAAAGTTAAACGATGATCTGCAAAAGTGGAAATATTTTCTATTTTAAAAGGAATTAAACTCAACGACTTTGAGAGTTGAAAACTCTAGTGGGATGAAACTTTTACATCTAAAGTACCTTTTAGCAAAACCGTTGATATCAACGATTTTGCTAAATCTACGAGATTCAAAATTCATTATTGACTGAAAAACATAGGTACTGTATGTAGATACAGATGTACTAAAAAACAACCGTCACAAGTCATTAGTTAGTCATTAAATGCACCAAAACAAACGAACACTAAGTATTATTAATATCAAAATCCTCGCATTACGAGGTTATAAAGTTACAAACAAGCGCTTATCAATTTCTTTAACATACTAAAAGATAACAATTTTTACTCTATGATTCACGACCATGTGCCCACAGCCTTAGGCATGTGTTCATCCAATCTAATATGCGCTCTAGTTTATAAGTGAAAGAGTCCAAAGTACGATGACCGATGTCAAAGTCAAGGGTGGCCACGTGTTTTCTGATAACCTTTGACGTTTTATAGTATCCTAGTAGCTTAGTTTACAATGTTGTTTTCATAGTGGCCGTGTTTTATGTTTAAGTAGGTACTATGAGATGTAAATCCAAGCTTTGATCGTTAACACTTCAAAAAGAGATAAGACAGAAATTCAGACTATGTTGTATTTCTAGGATATTTATGCATTGGTTACATCTGTCAATTAAAACCAAAAAGACACCTCTTAATAATCTTTTATTTCCATTGGATTTAAATTATTTATCCGAATTTCTTTGCATCTAATAGAGAATCATCATAAAGAAATCATCCCTTAATAATCGACTTTTGATAGCCCTATATCAATCCTATAGGTAGATACTAATGCACTGCAAAATATTAGGTAGTTCTAGTAGTTAGGTACAGCTATATTCTAAAGAAGAAGCAACTGGTGAATATTAAATACTATACAGTGTGATTCTTTATAATGTGCACATATCGAAATGAGGGAATCTATGCTTAATTTTATCGATGCAAAAATATTAAAAAAAATCTAAATATTTTTTAATATTTTTTATGGAATTTTCAAAAATGTTGTCCGCTGTTGTGACCCCAATGTAAACAAAACGGTGTAACTTTTAAACTAAATTATCTATCGCGATGAAACAATTTTATGTAAAAAGTTATGAAAAAAAAAAGTTTTTTTGATCAAAAAACGTGTTTATTTTCAATTGAGGGTAGTTTTTTTCCACAATTTTCATTTTACGAGGACGCCTAATTGCTTCCAATCATTATGGAGTTTGTTTCATCGCGATAGATAATTTAGTTTAAAAGTTACACCGTTTTGTTTACACTGGGGTCACAGTAGCAGACAAAATTTTTAAAAATTCCATATAAAATATTAAAAAATATTTAGATTTTTTTAAATAATTTTTCCGTCGATAAAATTAAGCATAGATTACCCCATTTCGATATGTGCACATTATAAAGAATCACACTGTATATAGTCGTAATCAATAGATTTAAGATTTATAGCAATTTCTGTTCTTCCAGTAAACTTTTATATCACTTTTATAGCACTCAGACACACACTTACTTAGGCCGTCACTTAGTAATGGTTTTGACAGTTTTGTCATACAAAAATATGTCAAATCTTTACTAAGAACGGCTTAAGTAATCATTAAATATCTCTGAGTACGGCAGTTAGTGATCTAGGAATAATTTTCAGCCAGTGTTGAACCTATTCTACTTTTTAGCGTTTCTTTTTTATTTGTTTCCCATTGCTATTATTTACACTTTTAAAATATTAAATTTTCGCATATTATTTAGTTACTTATACCGTTCACAAATGATTTATTCTTATAAAACAGCTTGCATTTTGCACACGTGGCATTTACAGACCTCACAACCGGTATGCGGATTTCATGATTTTGGCATTTATATAGAAGAAAAATAATACCTTCCCATTTTACGTCGAATATTTACTGTTATTTTAGACGAATTAATTCATTTCTGGTCCTGTTATGCCAGTTTCACTAGTTGCCATTGACGTGGTCAACTTTTAACATTTATAAGCAAAATATTTGAACTTTAGATGAAACTAAATGTTATGTAGCTCAAGGTTATAGTACAAATATTTAAATGCCTTTATCAGACGTACCGTAACCTAAAGTCACGCATTAAATTACTGTTATTAGAAATCTATACCTTGTGATTTATAAAATTTCCATTTTGATGTTATTAAAATCGAATTAACCGAATTAATCGAATTAAAATTTACAATTTGATTAAATTAAATATTAAATACTATCATACAACTACCGCCCTTTCGTTGCAGAAAAACAAAACTCAAAACACTAAGATAAAATTAAATAAATATTTAGAGATTGCCGCTATCGATAAATATAATCCGCTATCGTACACTTAAACATAATTAATAACGATGGACAAGATTTGATAAACTATCGCATTGTGAATTCCGGAAAAATATTATTTTTGATGATAATAATGATATGTTCACCGTCATCGATACGGTTGATAAATCGTACGCTTACGGAACACATCACTAATGCAACTTTTGAAAACATATTTGCTTGTGGCACCGATTTATATTATAAATATACCATAAGTACCTACTTCACAATAATAAGAAGAAACTTATTAGTAAGAAGTAGGAAAACAAAGTTTAGGCAAGAAAGGATTATTAAAACAAAAAATAAACAAAGCTACAATAAACATGAATAGTTTGTCAGTCGGAGTTAACAAAATATTAGAACGATTGAATAAATGGTCCGAATGGACTTTAGAAACCAACAAAATGCATTACCAGACATTACATTTCCAGTATAACATGCACTCGATATGTATAGACTTCCCGTACAATGATACGCATAAACTAGTTTTGTATAGCTTGATTGGTCGCCGTGGTGGGTACTGACCTATTTTGTCTCAAAAACAACACAATAGCGACACAAAGAACATCAGTAACTTACAAATAAAAGGGTTCCAACACAAACTCGACTACAGTTGTTATTTGTATTTCCAACTTTTTTTTAAATTATCAGACAAACCGTTACATGCCAAGCCAATCATTAAATTTAATCATGGCCAGTTGGACTCTTCAATTTGCAACTGATTTTGGTGAAAGGAACCACAGGTTAACGTACCGAGATGGGCCGATGATTTATCTTGAAATGTCAAGTGTCTTTTTAAATCTACGGAGTCATGGTCAAGCCACTTGATAAGAACGTTTTAAAGTTTATGGTAATTTCCTTATTTGAAAGAGCGGAGGTTGTTTGTAAAAGCTTAATAGCTGGTAAGGTTGTCTTAGGTAAGGTTACAAATTGTTCAATGTGGAGTAATTTGGTTGTAGCTGAGAAACAATGTCTAGTAGGGTTTACAGAACAAATCATCAATTTCTTAAATTGATAAATAGGTACAAACCTATTTATCAATTTAAGAAATTACAAAGCACAATATCTCGCCATCTATATTATGACAAAAATTTAAAACACACATAAATCCTAAATCCAGCAGTTAAAGTTATCCGCGACTTATAGAAAAACCCGATAACAACAGTCGGGCAGTAGCCCACCAGAATTTTTGAATAGCTGTATAACTTTCTTGTGATAAAAGTTTATAAATTTTAACTTTGAACTCTCGAATCTAAGTCGAATCGATACAGGCCAGGCGCTCGCTTTCAAATCCCAATACTCGTAATCATAAATTACTCCTAAAATAAGCTTGTCATGCAGTCGTTGCATATGAACCTCATTACCGATTGTGTAATGAATATTTCTTCTATCGATAAATCAGCCGCTTGTCCTATCCCCTCATACATCATCGTGACATCATCTATTATGGACGACATCATCATATCATCTATCTCACTTGTCGCTATTTTGATAGGGACATTAAGGCCTATTACGTATTCGTACGGAACTAACGATGATTTAGAAAGACAATGCTGATAGTTATCTTTACTGTTACTTTGCAGAATACGAGGAACGGACAATTTATTACGCCAGATGCACCCAGAAATGTCGCTTTGTTAGAAGTTAAAGTACACGATTCATGTTCCAATTCGCCAAATAGGTACTATATTTTCAACTAGCATTTTGCATGCGACGTCATCGGCAAAAATTGCGAAAGTTTGGCTACACAGATAGTTTATAACCTGGATTTACACATAGGAAAGTTTTTATCCCGATTTTATCTTCTTGTGGGATAATTTTCTTCTGTGGGAGAATTTTCGAGTTGAAGCATGCGAAGCCGCTGGCAACACCTAGTATGTTTTATATAAATATTTTTTTTTGCGTTTATAGCACGCAATTTCGTTTCTTGTCAGTAAAAGAATTTTTAGAATTGGATCATTCGGATAAATCGGAATTACCCCCTACATACAAACTTCCAACAAACAAACAAATGTTAGGTACCTCTATAAAATATTATATTTTCTATTAAAATTAGGACAGTGTCCTATTTGCCTCTTATGGTAGTCAGAACAAGCGACGGACTCCCTGGGGAAATTTCCTAGTTATAACATCAGAAACCTTTTTGTCACCGGACAGTAATGCTTGTAAACTATTCTATCAATTTACTATCAGATTGTTATCAGCAAACAAGATTGATATCTGGTTTATGGAAACACCTGACAGCTAATTAATTCGATTAATTATCATTTTTATGACCAATAACTCTATTTACAAACTGACCATTATATAAAATAGTGTCTATCACTTTTGTTTCTGTGTTCTTGATTACACATACTTCCTTAGATACATTTCTTACCTAATGTTGAAGTCCCTGATCCACATAAATTATCTTAAATATATAAAAAGCAATAGTTTTCGATTTGCTAACAAGATAGGTAGGATTGACAAAATAATTGGACTGTTCTGCTATAATAATAAGCTATTGCGAATAATTGGTTTTGTTGATTGGTAACCCTTAAACAGTAAACTAGCCGAGCTGGCTGTTTCAGTTTCTATAGCTTTTACTTGCGTGCGTATCCAAACTGCTAATTTTGTACCTTTCCACAAGACATTAAGATAGCTTATGTATGAAACAGCAATTACGACGTTAAAATTAATTTGCGAATTACAAAACTTACCGTTCGTAGGTAGGCATATTCCGTTCTAGAAATTAACTGGAACTACTTGTAATTAATGAGTTAATCAAGCGTTCATGTTCAATATTCAACGATGTAACTGTAAAAATCCGTTTGGATATTTGTAAGGCTACATAATTACACTGATTAAGTTATAGAAGACTCCTGAGCATGTAGTATTACCTCGGAAAACTTTCCATACAGTAGATTTTCAATAGATTGGAAAAAGGTACTGCGGTGACTGGATTACTAAAAGAAAATGATATTTCCTTTGGATACACAAATATATAAACCTATCAATCACCAAGTAGGTGAAATACGTCCCGAATAAAACCCTGTTGTAACTGAGAATAATAGGAAAGTGGTAGATCAGGTGCATCCCACGCAAGCAATTTGAACTCAGGAAAACCACCGGCGAAACTGAAGAACGTGGGCGGCGGGACAATGAGGTTTTACTCCTGCCACTTGAGAGAGAAAATGACATTTTTTAACCTTTAACTCGTGACTTAGTTCTATTTAGGTACTATCAGAATCGTCCTACAAAGAAAACTTAAATTAAAAATTTCCTTTAAGTCGCAGTTGCACATTGAAGTTTCGAATTTTCTGGATAGTTTAATTGGAGTAATATTGTGTTCTTTAAAGATTTTTAGTGGCAATTTTACTAAATGAGTGACAAATATAAATTTTGATGGATGGGAGAAGGAGACCAAAGTAAAAATGGATGTATTGTATGAGAAATGATATGAAGGAAAAATTACTACATGATATCGTGAAGATTGACTGGAAAGAATGCAAGAAAACGTTGCGCCGGCCCCAAATTATATGAGACAAGGGCCAAATGATAGGGCATGTCATAATAGTGGCGGCTTGAGAGTCGCTACGGCGCCCTCACCTTCCATCTGATCTGACGCAGGTCCTCACCGGACACGGTTGTTTTGGGAAGTACCTGCAACAAATCAGGCGGAGGAAACGCCCAGATGCTACCATTGCGAGGATCGACCGGAGGACACGGTGGAGCACACCGTGGAGGTCTGCTCCGCTTGGGGCCACGCCGTGTCCTCGTAGCGGCAATCGGCTGCAGCGACCTCTCGCATCCGGCCCCGGTGCGAGCCATGGTCTGGGGCGAGAGGGAATGGGTCGCCGTCGCCTCCTTCTGCGAAGCTGTGATGCTAGCGGAGGAGGTGGCGGAACGTGAGACGGAGAGAACCTCTGGTCCCAGCCACCGCGGCAGTGGGAGACGCTCCGGGTGTCGGGGGCTACGTGATGGCTTCCGGTCACCGTAGACGCGGGCCTGTCGATGGTGATTATTGGGCTAGCTCGCCGTCCGTCCGTTTTATGACGACGACAGGCCGTGCCAATAAGGGCAAGGGCCGACACGTTGGGGCTGCGGGTCAAAAGAGATATCGCGGCCTCGACACAAAGGGCTAAGAAGGAACATGGGTGGTTTTTAGTGCGTACAAGTCTGACACTCCCTTCTGCTCTGCCCAAAGCGGGAGGAGTCATTTGACAAAAAAAAAGAGTGAAATGTGAAATGAGTGGCATTTCTTAAAAACATTTTACTTATTCAAATGTTTTTTATTTATATTTAAAAAATCTAGTATTGTCCTTTTGTTCACGAATTTGTATTAATACATTTAAATTGTTTTTCGTAACTTGCATGGAGACACCGGAATATTTTATAAAGCTTTAACAGCTGTTGTTAAGACAAGATATTTAATTAATTTGTCCAACACGACGACCTAGTTCTTATTGGTTAAATAAAAACAATTGACATCTCAATGTAAGAACATTTTATTGCGTTTTATCTTTATGTTAATCATGCTGCGTTTATACGTAAGGTAATATTTATTACCGTATCAAAATTCATACTGATGCACAATGCAGATTGAGTAATAAGATAAACACTGCTCACAACGTTACAAACTGATCTTGCAAGTTGCTGTACAGCACATTTTACGAATAAGTCCAATGTCGACTATTAACCATTTATAATGGCCATAGGGAGAGAAATTCCTGATGCAAAACCTAACAACACTCTGCCCGCGACCATGGTGTCGAACCCAGGACTTCTAGCTCAGCAGTCGCGCTTGCAAACAAGGAGTCAAGTATTAATTACTCTTATTAATATTAACTTCTTCTACTACCAACTCATTCCACGCAAAAGAATTCTAAAGCTCCAAATAATACCGTACTTACCAAGCCACACATTACATGAATCAATTAATGTAGAAACGCCACAAGGTACAATCATCCGCACGAATGCCGAGACGTTAAAATCACGCAACAGCGGACCGAACGCACTTCCCACCGAAACACTTCATTCCGTTACCTGCATACAACAATGTTGCAAGAGTGTACGGCATTGGAGCGAAGCGCATTAAAAGTTAGCTGTTAGCTTATCATAAATGTTTATTTGAATATCAGAAGTTGTGGCACAGTTCACGACAAACAGATAGGTAGTCACTCTTTTTAAAACACTGGTATTCAAGTTTGTCTGGAAGCCGATTTCAAGCTAAAATACATAGTTGGGAAAAGGTGAAGATGCTCATTTTGATTTAGCGGTCAAGATTTTGGTTAAGGATAAAATAGGAATTAATTATAATTTTATTGCAAACATCCAATGAATTAACATGATTTATCTCATGATCCAAAATAATAATAATAGGCGAAGATACTAACCGGAACTAGAATTTTTAGGGGTCAATTAGAGGCAGACGTTCCTTTTATTTCAATATACAAACATAGCGAATATGAAAAGAAATACATATTACCATCTAGTACCAAGCAAGCATGGCACGATCCATACCAGCTATCTACCTTGACCCTTGCTCCCTTTACTTATATTCCACCCTATCTTTTTCAGACATGGAAGACGAATGCTACCCAGCAATGCCAGCCAGCGCATGGAGCAGCCGACGACGGTCCAGTGACTCCCCCCCTCGGGAGGTCAAAGCCGAACCGAAGTCTGAACCAGAGTCCCCTGCATCTTCCTGCCCCCCCTCACCTACCCCTGGCACACCCGTCGCACATCTCGACTATGTTATTGACCACACGGTAAGGAAGTCCTTCTCTCTGAGATATGAAAAGATTTAACTCGTTGGAGTGTTTTTCCTAACGTTCGAATCGTTATGATCTGACTTGGTTTACGGCAAGTGAATAATTGTCTATCTGCAAAGGTGTTGAATTAATTTTGTGAAAATATATGCATTACTGGTAAGACTGCTTCGAAAAGTGCAATCACAAACGCTTTCTTGCTCTTATCGAAGACTTGCCTAACAATATGTATTTAACACTAACACTTACTCCTCTAACGTACCACTTACACTTTACAATAAAATGCTTATAAAAACTGCATTACCAGCCAGAGATAGTTTTACATTCTTTAATTTAACGATTTTGGTACTTTCTAATGCAGTTTCTGTTGCGTTGTGTGCACAAAAAGTTTCTATAACATCGCGTCTCATCATTTTTCTTTTATTGACCATTTACTATCTACAATTGGCAGTAGAGGTGGAGTATTTTATGTAGATAGTATTTAGTTAAATGGTCGGCACGCGAGCACGCCTTCTTTCGATAGATCATGACATGTAGCGTCTTCATCTCGTATAGACTATAAGAACGACTTGATAACTCGATAAAAACTAATGGTCGTTAGAGTTCAAATATTTCGTGCACCTCACTTTGCTGCTTTCACTTGTACCATATCTGTATGTTAACGAGGCTTTTTAAAATTGGTAGATTTTTTTGAATTTAGCAGCCGGATAGTGCAATCGAAAATGCCAAGTGGAACTTTAGTTAAGTATAAAATTTGCATTTCTGTCGAAACTACTTTTAGAATCTAAAACTCGAAATTAGCAGAATCGATAGTAATCTCTTAACAATATTATATCAAAAACCAATGGAAACCAAATCTTTTTTACAAAATAGGGTCACGACAAAACATAAACTTCGGAACAACGCACCAGAAAATGATACGGAACTAAAACATTTATACTCTTCCAACACGCACTTAGCATATTTTCCATAGCGTGCGTGAGCTCTGTAGTAATTACGTGGATAATGTTTATCTTTAATCGTACTCTCGGGAGGTTTTCGTTGAACACCGCTGGAGTGGAATCTTTAACGATTATTGTAAGACAGTAAGCAGTCGCAACAATGCAGTTTGCATTCCTTTACTTGAGCCTCTTCGCGTGTAAACAGTGTGTCGTATTTTGAACATTCCGGAGTTAAATTTGCTGTTGTTTTTAGATTACAAGAAAATATTTATATGCTTTTCATCACAGAATGTCCTTTCAGACAATATTTTTTTTTGAATTAATCATCTGCCACATCCTTGTTCAGCTCTTCATAAAGTTTTTTTGATTGTCTTGGAGTGATGCTTTATGATTTACATGAAGTAGTCTTTCAATACTAATCCAACATGACTAGGACATCTCTGATCCGTTTTCATCCACATAAACTCTTCATCTTTCTAATCAGTTCCATTACATTCCAGACTGGCACAATCCACATGCCACAAGCAGTGCTACAGAAGGTTGGGGCAGCCGGGATGCCGCAGCTGCTGCTCAGTGCTGCGCCACGTCTCGCTACCTCGCTCAACTCCAACAAACTCTCCATCAAAGTCACCTCTAGCTCAGGGGCTTCAGGTAAACATAGTCTTTTATTTTACACTCAGCATAAGGGACTTTCACGTGTATCCATAAATTTTTCGTCACAAAAGTCAACCATGCCCCCGCGTGCTGGTTGGTGGGTTTGATTCATGAACTAAATTTTACGTAGTAATAGTTCTCGCTTCGATGAAAATAAAGGAAAGTGGAAAATTTTGCACCACAGTATAAGATATACTATTATGATCACTCAGTCCATACCAATTTTGTCAATCTTGCAGAGGGAACCAGTTAAAAGACTAATGCCTGTTACCTTTGGAGTTCGTAGCAGCATCATTCAAACTGTTTTATTCTACGCCGTTTATAGAAGTTATTTCTACCAGCGCTGATTTAGCGTCTGACTGGTGAATATTCTACAAGCTCCAAATTCTAACGATCCTGTCTCTTCTTCCAGGTTTCAACCTCCCGCCAACGCCCCCGTCCTCGCTATCATCGTCAGACAGCGAGGGCGCCCTGTCGCCGGCGCACGAAGCTTCGGCCGCACCCCTCGCGCCCCCCGCCGCCCCCGCGCGTCGCTCGCACCTGTACGTGTCACACCACACCAGGCAACCAATCAACACGCCGCTTATTAGCAGTCAACCGGTAAGGATCTTAGCATTTCGGAGAGTTGTTATTACAGGAGTTTGGGTTTCGCAGTGAGATAATACAGGGTGTAAAGTAACCCTTCACACATACGTCAACCAAGCATTCTGTACATCAAACTATGCTACGCAAAATTTTTTCCTGGGAAACGACTTTTTTTTTTGGGGTCAAAAATCACATTTTACGGTTTAACTCAATGTAGCACTCTTAAAACATTGTGCTAGTGATGCTTTGTATAGTAAACGGGTGATGGAGGTAATTTAAGTAACGTTTTAACCTGAAAAACTAGTATTTACAAAAACAGCTGTGCAAAATTTGGAACTTTGACCCCCAATATCTCCGTAACTAGGGGGTTCCCAGGTATGGTCTAGAACAAAAAAATGGGGAGAACAAATGCCCTTCGTTTGCGTTAAGGGTACTTTTACACCCATGCGGCCTTATTACAAAAGTGGTTAAACCTTGGTTTAACTTAGACTTGGTTTATCTCGCATACCGTCACTTTCCTTTGAATATTATCGAAGTGAGACGGCATGCGAGATAAACCAAGTCTAAGTTAAACCCAGGTTTAACCACTTTTGTAATAAGGTTGTTTATGTTTCGCGTTTACTTATGGCAGGTACTTGATGACAATATTTTCGAATGTAAGCTTGTGAATTATGTATTTGTCTAGTTTAACTAATGGATTACGATTGAGTCTAACTCTTGTAGAATGGAAGGTAAAATGAGCAGTGAACAAATGCTTCGTGGTATTATTTTATTCAGTCTTAGCCAAGTTATAAGAAAATGTTTAATGTAATTAAATGGCTTTCATTCACATTAGCTGTTCGAATGCATATGAGTCTAAATGCGGTCAACGAACTGCTTGACCTGCATTCCTTCCCAGAAATACTAATCACCGATTGAAATCTCAGTGGTCAATTTGATTAAACGTTGTCTATAAAAGATATCAACGTGCTTCATTTCGCTATTACGCTGTACGGAATTTCAGTTGACAAAATATTCTGCAGTGATCGTCATCGAACCGAATCAAATACCCACATTAATGTCTGGTAAATATAGAAGCAATAAAGGTGTCCCGATTATTGACGACCTCTGCATACTAACCAGAGAACCCACCGTTTCGGGAACAGACTGTCGGTGCATGTGATGAAATATTCATAACAATATTTCATAACAGTCACTACAAAGAAATGGGTAAAAGACTGACTAGTCAAACCTTTTATAAGAGAGACTAGTTGAATTACAAAAGGCAGATAAAGCACGTCTGGGAAATAGAATTATTTGTCTTAAACACTCGCTCTAACCAATTTGTTTGCACTATCAATGGAGTTTTCAAAAACACAATTGACTTTCGATAAATGAAACTTTAATATACAGTTTACCACAACTTTAATAAAAGCGTTTTCTCCGTATACAGAAAGGGTCGACTGGCACTCTAGTGCTGACAGAAGAAGAAAAACGCACGCTTCTGGCTGAAGGATACCCCGTCCCGACGCGTCTACCCCTCACCAAGGCAGAGGAGAAGTCACTCAAGAAGATCAGGAGGAAAATTAAGAATAAGGTGCATATAAAACCATCACTAAATTATTTAATTAGTAAGCTTCTGTCACCCAACAATGTTTTATAATTGAATCGTTCCTTCCAGATTTCAGCACAAGAAAGCAGGCGCAAAAAGAAAGAGTACATGGACCAACTGGAAAGGAAGGTTGAGATCCTTATATCTGAGAACACAGACTACAGGAAAAGGGTAGACACCCTCGAGCAGAAGAACGCGAGTCTGCTGAGCCAGGTGGCCTCCCTGCAGGCCATGGTGGCGCGCGGCGCCCGCAAGTGACGTCACTAGGCAGCCTCGCCTGACGTCACGCCGCGCGCGCTAACTCCTGACGTCACAGGTAGCCGCTCAGCTCGCGCGGCCCCACACTAGCTGTGTGTGTCCCGGCCGCCGCGACCCGCAAGTCTGTGAGACAACTCACAGTGCATCGTCTGTCAAAGTATGGCGCTGTCCCATAACGGAATGAATGTATATTTTGGATGTATTTACATTTACGTCGCGTACACAAGTGTCCGGGGAAAGAACTGTCAGCGTTTGAATGGTTGCTCACTGTAATTGTTAGTAAATAGGTATTCTGTGGTGCTGGATCGATATACCTGCTACGTCGGTATACAAACTGTCAAGTGCCACACTAGATATTTATTTTATACAGCTCTAAAACAGTTTTCGTTCGAGACGCGAGGGATGACTTGATAACAGGGAATTATATAGTACTGGGGTTTAGATAAGTATCGATAGTTATTTACGCGTGTTGTTTGAAATCTCGTAATATATTATTATAGCGCTGTAACGGCGATAAATAGATATTTAAGTTTTATTTTATGCGTGTTTTCATTGAAATGTGCAATTAGGTTAAGGATTTTATTGTTACCCAAAGCATACATTGTACTTGTGTGGGCTCTCCGTCGTTGAACACATGGCCGTGCACTGATCGGCCTGCAGATGGCCTACTGAAGTTAATGGTATTTTTGACACTAGATTAAACAATAGAGACTTCTGAACTGCTTATAGTTCGGGGCATAGCGTATCGTAGGGTACCTATGGAACGGAGTTCGTGTGTCGCGGTGCGTTGTGTTATCGGGAATCTTAGTAGCATAATAATGTAAGACATACAGTTTACCAGCGTCTGTCTTACCGATTAATATTGAATTCCATGAATTTGCATTTATAGCGAAATGTGTATTGTCCTAGAGATTTTACCTTGTATTTAAGATAAAGTTAGTTATGTATCTAATAAGTGGACCTATTTAAAACCGATTTGTGTGACAAGTGTTTTCGGTTATATCTAGTCTCTTTTAGAACCGCCGGGCCTCGCGCTGCAGGCCTCCATAGAAACATTAGCTGTATTCTCAGTTCTGCGCTCTATATCGACAAGTACAAAATAGTGGCATGCCTTCAACGAGAATAACGTAACTAACTGTAATGCGCTAACTATTTACATGCAGTATTTTAACTATACAAGGACCTTGGTACAAAAACACGGAGACACAAAAATATGCCCTTCTGCCAGTATGGAAGAGAGGAACATTTTAATTCAAACCCGATAAGTAGTAATACGTCTTCGATTTTTGTAGCACGGCACACAAAAAGCTTAACAAAATAATCAACTAAAAACAATAACTTCTAGCAGAATCTCCATAAAAATAGTCGTTGCATTAATGCATTCGTGGTCTTGCCAACTTTGCCTGCTCCACACCGGTTCAGCGTGATAGTTCCATATAACAAGCTGCTAGTGATCTTTCTAACATTCTCTTTTAAAACTAAACATTCCATTTCTCTAGTTGAGTGACTTAAAGTGAGCTCGAGTACTTATTACAACTAATCGTAGACTTTAGCGGTGAAACGCACTTGAAACTTTTGTTAAAGGAGACTGCCCGATTCTTATTTTTAATGTACTTGAAACTTTTGTTAAAGAAGATTGCCCAATTCTTAAACATGAGCAGAGGGTTTGAGCAAATGGCAATCACTTTGCATATCGTTTCGTATTTCTATAACGATTTTCAATCACTTTAGAAATTGTACTATGTTGCTATTAAGTGCCATTCAGACATTTGATAGCGTTATTTCTTCAACATTTCTTCTCATAGTCTCTTATAATATCTTATATATTAATAACTTTTCTGTCATCGATTACTGCTGACAAAATGTCAGTATGACCTTTCCTTCTTAAGCACTACAGTTCACCCGTGGTAACACTAACGTCATTTCATGGTATGAATCTGAACTGTTTCGAAAAACAAATGTTTCCAGTGCGTCTCGACTTTATATAACAAACTTTAAAACGAAATAACACATTTTTTATAGAATAAAATGTGCTGTTATAAATATTTTCGTTTGAATAATTTATGTGACTAGCCAATCCATGTTAGTTTTTCAAAATTTTAACGTCGATTTTCAATGTCTGTGTAATTGTGTAGATGGGGACGTCAACATTTTGTTATATCGAAAAAAATATTCTAAATCAAATTATTATGCAAAATCATTCGATTTTAGTGATGTCGCTTTCTACAAATTGACTTGAATATCGACAAAATTGTAAATACATTTAAAAATTATATTTACCTAAATGCCTGTATAAAGGTAATATCATTGTTTCGTATTAATATTTCACTGTTTGTGCAATTACTTTGTTCTCTTATACACTCGTAAATGTTCTTCCTATTTAGTCATTTAAGAAAATGTTCTATTTATATAGCGCTGAATTAATATATCGACATTATTATAACCCTGTCTCATCGGGGAACGTTTTAAAGAATTGAGATATATTTTAAGAGATTTTTTCTAAGGAAATTTTAGATATATATATATATTATAAACACTGTTTTACATGTCTTTATCACTATACAAGTTAGGTCTCTAGTTAAAAGTATCGTTAGTACCTACGGTCCTACATACAAGTTTATTATGGAAACTGCGAGTGTGCCTGCCTATCAGCTGTTGATTTAATGGGATAAGCATCGATAGGAAAGTATCCTTTATAGAAAATATTATTATTTCAATAAATGAAATATTCAATTCCTAATATGGCATTTACCGTCTGCAAAAGTGATTTTATAGGAATTATGATGAATTAACTGACCTTAGTAATATATTTAACTTATAATGGAATTAATATATGAGAGAGGTGCGTTTGCGCCGGGCTTACTATGACATAATAACTTGTAATGTAAACGAAATGCCAAACATACTTACTTTTATATGTTAGTATGCACCATACATGTTTGGGTGACAATGTTACGATTCATTCGAGGTTGTTTTAGTTTGCATGTATGTTTGTTCTGCGAAGAGTTGTTGATCTCTGATGGATCGTAATCAGTGTGCATGCGCGGGCCCCGGCTGGGGACCAATCGCGTCTTGTTATTCATTATAAAGTAATTTTATTTGATAGTTTTATTTGTTATAAAACTATACGTTACCTTGAGTCATGATTTGTTGAATCGTTTGTTTTATTATTATTTTTCAATGACATTGCGGATTTTACTGTCACCCTTCTAATAAAACGTCAAATATTGTAATATCAATTGTTTCTTTTATCAACCCTTCCTCTTTCCAACTCGAAAACGACTCATGGGTTCATGAAGTATCAGGCAATCAGAAATCAGCACTGATGATGGCGCTGCTTGCCAAGAAAATTCGCACCAATATGTCAAAAATACATATATACTACTTAGTTCTGTGTTTTCATTTCTGCCAGTCTGAAGTTTCATAGGCATCAGTAGTATTCCTAAGCTATTGTAATGTTGTCAGGTACTACATAGACGTGAGTAGTTCCTTTCGTCACAGAAACAAAAAAGGAATGCTGTTCGTTAATGCGTGTACCAACAAACGGCATTTGTTTCACTTTAGAACGGCAATATCACTGTAGAAACAAATCGGTGAATTTGATTATTTTTAGTGCGATTGAGTCTCAAGCAAAGAAAAGATTATTTTTTCTTTTAAGTAATTTATTTTTCTTATCAAGCTTACTTATAGTCGTTCTCACATACAAATCCATAGACAAACCTTCCAAATACGCAATTAAGACTAGATTTTTATATAATTAGTGTACAATAAATGTGAAAACCAAAAGATTACAATACATTGAGAACAATCGGAGCACCTATGGTTTTTCTATCGCTCAGTCTTGGTTTAAATATCTACACAACTATACATACGTTCTTAATTCCTTAAAAATACAAATAGGTTTTTATATTATAATTATAACAATAGAATCTCAATAAAAAACTAGGTATTTTGTCGACAGCAAATATTGATATTATGAACAGCTTTGATCTTTCTGATCGAATGTTTAAGAAAATAAATATTTCTTCAACCAATTGATTTGTCAATTTTCCAAAGAAAAAATAAAATCGTACAACTTTTCGAATCATGCACGGTGTAATAAAGTAGTTTTGTTTTAAAATCCTGCAGCAGTCAGTAAAACAGTCATCCAGCTCTAAAACTATTGTCATTCACTTCTTTACAACTTGTGAAGGAGACTTAAATATAATTACTTCATACAAAATATTTACATTACCACTCAAAGCGTAATAAACACTTTCTTCTTAGCCATAACATGGGCGATGATGACCCATAGGGCGGTTCCCCAGACGGCTTCAACGAGGCTTATAGCATGGGTCCTCATGTGGGAGATTTTCCAGTGGAAGGGGAACAGGTGGGCACAAAGAGAATGGCCGATGTAGAGGGCGATGGCGTTCAACCCTGGGGCCCTGAAGGGTCCTCCACCCCAGAGTCTCCAGGCGTCGGTGAGAGTGTAACAGAAGCAGAGCAGAATGAGGCAGCAGGCTGAAGTTACGAGGACGAATGACATTGACCTGCAATAAAGAAATATTGTAGTTAGTGAGACTTTGTCTAAGAATCTGCAAATATTTATAACATGTCTAGGAATGACGACCACTGTTGCCAATTATCAGCTGCCTAGACTTTTCGCAGCTATGTTGAGGCGGGGGGGGGGGTGGGTTCGGTACGAATGCTTTCGGCTGAAGATCAGTATTTTAGATGGACAAATACAAATGCCTACCTGACCGACCTATTACGGCATAATTAGGAGGAAAAGACGTCAACCGTTATTCTGTAAAATTTCAAACTAACTTACCAAAGATTCTTATTGATGGGCACGACTCCATGTTCCCTGGAGAATCCAGCCAGCAGTGCTCCAGCCAGTGCGAAGACCAGCGCCCACGCGAGCCAGCGAGAGATTCTGGCCTTGTGGGAGCGCTGCAGCAGGACCGTGGCACCTGCTTGCACGCCTAGCAGTGCCTGCACCGCTGATGTTAAACATCCTGGAGGAATAGGACTCGGTTGGTGACAACTTTAATAATATCTCGATAGGTTGTAGCTATCAGATAGGTTGAAAAGTTTGTGTGCAAGTTTTACCAAGCTAAGGTATAGTCAAGAAGTTTGTATTATTGCCAAATATTAAAAAAGGAGAAATGCAGGTCACCTGTACTTCTTGGTCCCACTTACAAAGAAGAATTAAGAGTGGAGCTGGTGAAATATGTGTTACCGTCTTAGCAGTAGGGAACCATGGTTCTTAATTTCTTCTTTTGTTAGACAATTCAAAAGTGTAACATACCCAAAAGTCCCTCAGGATCCGTGGGTTCTCCCCCATATACACGTATAGCATCACTCCTCTGGAAGACATGCGACTGCCCCAGCAGGAGGCGGTCGATGTAGCCAGCGGCTCCGCCGGAACAGCCCGCCGCTGTCCAGTTGTCGTGGAGGCCGCCGGGTCCTAAGTAGCCCCTGGAAAGAAAAACCAGATCAGTATAATAAGGGTCAGTAATTGAAGGCACTTACTTGGGATATAGTATACAGCAGAGCTTATTGTATTAGAGATAGGAGGCATATGGCCCTGGGAAATATGCCTCCTATCTCTAGAAACAATTAAATTGACTTAGAGGAGTCTCAAATTCCACTTCAATGCTCAAGGATCTTTGGTCTCGTATTGAAAATGGAAACTTACTTAATGGAAACTTTAACTTATTTCGATTTTTCAATATCACCTCACGAAACATTTTCTCAATTTGACCAAAATGTCCCATTGTCGTTGTCCAAAATCGTTCACCAACGATACTAGTATCACATGTGGCTTTCTTATCCACCTAACAATAGGTTAGTTAGAAAGCCATCATCGATCTCATTCCTATTTCCTTGTTGTCGGTGCAGCATGTCGTGTCTTCCATACTTCTCGATTACTCTGTGGGGACAGCAACATCTATCGCAACACATGCGAACTAATGGCAATTCCAATCGCGTTGTCAAAGTTATCCGCGACATTAGCCTATTTCCATAATCCCGACTTGCATATATGTATATGTTTGGCAGTTAGCCTACCAGAAACAACACCCGTCTGGTCGGAGGATCCTCCCTTTTCTATGGGGAATGAGGAACTTTACACCCTGCTCCTCATACCCCCAAAAATCGTTATCTCAGCAGTCACCTCCTTTCTTGCCATATCATCCTTGACGGATCGGCTGTCCATCCGACAAGATCTACCGGTACATAGTTTATTCTTCAATGGTACTTACATTGGACATGCTCTGAGCGGATCTGGATCATGAACCACGAAGGTGATGACAGTGTGGGCTGCCACTAGGACTGCTGCCAACACCCAGCACCACACGCACGATAACACGTCTTTCAAGGCCTGGCCGCAAGCACCCTGCGAATAAACGTCTTATGTTCGTAACATTATTACACCGTGCCCCACGAAAATCCACACGTACTTAGACAAAATAACATACTGCCTTCAAGCATGATGCGATCGTAAAATATTATTATTATCATAGGCCTATATTGTCCCACTGCAGGGCAAAGGCCTCCCTTCCAATTTTCGCATTCTATTGCGATTGTAGGCCATTCCTTTGAATAAGAGTCTAGCTCATCCCGTCTAGAATTGATATTAAAAGTTTAAGTATAGATACTATATTTCCCCAACGACCCCGAGAAAATTTTTGGTCTGAGACAAAAGTTTTGTAAGGTTAAAGTATAACAGCATTCACAAAACGTACATACTTCATTCAAACACACCGACATCTTACGAAGTTATAACGAGAAGAGTTACGAGCATGAGCAATATGAAGGGCTATCATACTCCTCTTCACAATGCAAAATAGCTGATGTTGGTCTTACAGCTGCTAGGTTAAAACGGTACTGGGCTGGTTACACCTGCCGCTTGTTAACGAACGACAACGACAACGCTGCAGACCCAGGAGACTCATCTCCTGGGTCTGCCGCGTTGTCAGTTCCTGGTTTTGTGGAAATTTTTTACCCATTTTTCCTCCGACAAGCGGCAGGTGTGACCAGCCCAGTACCGTTTTAACCTAGCAGCTGTAAGACCAACATCAGCTATTTTGCATTGTGAAGCGAAGTATGGTGTTTCTGATGTAGTGTTTCTCAATTGTCTACGCCCGCAGGCGTTTTTTTTATCGTATTGGCAGTTTCCATTAAAATTAAATAAAAAATAAGTTCAAGATATTTTTCAGCATAAACTTGGAACCGACTAAGCATGTCAACATTTCAATTGTTTTATTTTATTTTTGGCATACGAATGCGGTCTGTTTACTAATCTGTATCCTGATCTAGTGCAGTATGTAACACACGGGAATGCTAATTACATCGAAAGTGAACGGCACCTTGACTTCGATCAAGTCATACCTAAGTATGTATGTTATAACCACATAAGCCTAACTTTTCAAAAGTGCCAAAGTAGTATACGGTGTACCTACGTACGCAAGACGACTAATCAACCAATTTATACGGATCTCTCACTGTACGGTAAAACTATCCAAAGAAAGACATAACACTATACTCGAAATGTATAACTTAATTTGGCATTGTGTTTACGTGTGTAGATTGTACATTATACACATGACCACACTCCTTAGCTTAACTTCTTATCCACATTTATATTTTATGTTTGACTCAGAGGTTTGTCTTAGGTATGTATCTAATTAATGTGTACTCGAAGTCATTTATTTACAAATCAATTTTCGACGGCATGGTTGGCGCAGTTGCTCAAGCAATGGGCTGCTGCGCTGCGTGTCGCGGGTTCGATTCCCGCACGGAACAAATATTTGTGTGACCTACAGATAGTTGTTCCGGGTCTGGGTATTTGTGTATGTGAGTTTAAATGTTTGTGAACGCACCCACGATACAGGAGAAATTCCTAGTGTGGGGCAACGTTTATTTTAAAAGAAAAAAAAAAAAAAAATTACTAGCCGTTTTATGAATTAACATGGACAGCACCTAAACTATATATGTATTGGTAACATTTTTCAACCATTTTACAAACTTGTGCAATATTTACATCAGCGGCGTGCGAGCTCAATGTGAGCACAGCTTTAGGACTTACCATTAACATACCAAACACCCGCAGCTTTTTCCAAAGCGTAATCAAATTCATTCATTCTTACACTCACCCGCGGAGGCGTGTAGTACTTCGGCGCCGTGAGGGCGTAGAACCCAGCAGCGATGAGGTAGGACACTGCTAAACGCTGCAGTACGCCGAAGATACGCAGCTCTGACAGCATGTTGGAGCCGTAAATCGTGTTCAGGGACATCCCTAGCAGGAACATGACTACTGAACGCTGGAAAGAGAGAAAAAGAAGCATACATTTTTAGAACTAGCGTTGATTTAACATGGTTAGATCCAATAGGATATTTCACCAAAAAAATCTAATTAGTCCGTCAGATAGATTTCCAAAAAATAATGGTCACGTATTTTTTTATTTTTTCGCGTAAACAGAAGATGAAGACGAAACAGTGCTTTGAAAAGTCGTGTTAAGTCGTGTGACGTCACAAGATACTTTTTTACCCACAAAGTGACATCAAAAGCCCCCACTCATGATCTTTGACACGTTTTATTTTCGTCAATTTTTATGGATTTGATAAAACAAAAAACACGTATCCAATATTTTTCGATAATCTAACAGACAATTCGATTTTTTGGTGAAATACCCTATTAATGATCCGTTGGTCAAGTAGTGGCAGGCTGAGTGAGATCGTGCTCAGCATGGTCCTGGGGTTGGATTCTAGGGGCGCGCAATAGGCTGGCTTCCCATTACATGGAACGTAAACACAACTGGTGAAATGTGGGTAACCCCTGCTTAACATGGTTTAGACGTGTGATGTTTTGTTGTACTTATGTATTTATCAAAAAATTCCATGGAGAAATTACAGAGAAATTACAACCGTGATGTATGGTTCGATCCTTGAATAGATTACCTATATTGGCTATATTTATGCCAATATGATGGCCTACTAAACACATATCTAAAGAAAACTATCCCATCATATTTCAAACAAATCATCCATGGTTAGTAAATACTGTAGGATGTATCACTAAAAAAGTGGAACAAGAAGTGACGATCAGTCAATGACCTAACATAGTAGAAAATATTGATTTTTATAAGTCATACCCGCATCTGCATTGCTTTGTATTGTAACGGTTATCAAATTCAAATTAAATACATTTATTGTTCAAACCCATAATAATTACTCAAACAGTTTATATTTTTGCATGTTCATGTTCCACATGTTTTTTACAGATAAAACATTTAGTTACTGTTTGTCAGGGTTCAGATACTCATTTTGTTTGATATGTACCTAGTCTGGCATTGTTCAGCATTTTAAGACAATAGAAGTTGACCCTTGCAGCAATTCGAGATATGACGATTGTGATTTTTGGACCATTTCATAAGGATTAAAATTGTTATGATTAATTTCAAGAAATTAGTAAACTTTAACACTGTTACAAATATCTGACTACAATATCAAGTAACATTTTGTAAGAGAGCATCCAATCTCTTACGGACTTGTTCACCTTTACAAACTGCCAAATAAAGCATGTTTCACAATCGTGGAGCTTAAAAAATCTAGACTTTTAAAAGTATAAAATCACATTGTTATAAAGTCTCCACAAAAAGATAATTATTTCAAACCGTTCCAATAAATTATTTACAAATTGATAAATTAATTTTAACTGTATGTATAAAAGATTGATAACAAAGGCTAGAACATTTTAATCGAATCCAATGGTTTATTTTTCACAATTTCTGTTGTATAATGCTTGCGTAACACTCTTGAGAAAAGCCACACTTGACGAAAATTGAATTACGTAGATAAATAACTATCACACTGCGATCATACTCCGCCTTGATGATAGACCTTGCGATAAACTAAACATTGTAATACTGAACCTCTTTCAATTTGTTATAGAAATTAAGAGTTATAAAGTTATTGTATTACAATACAAGAACCTTTTTACCGTAGGTACATACGTGGGCGTTTGCATACATTTAGTTTACCAGCAGCTAAATCGATGATTTACAATACGTTACAGACACAGAAAATTTATGTTCTGTGGTTACAGAGAATACCCAATTGTTCATTTTACCCAAAACTCCGAGTCGCCCTGCAGTAATGTTTCCATGTCAACAATGACATTTAAATAACCCACCCAAATAATTTTGTAAAACACAACTGCATTTACCAAATCAATAAAAGAATAACTAACGGCTTACGGTGCATACCAACAATTCGAACCCAAACGGATGAAGAAAAGTGGACTAGATATAAACAGACCAATTAAAAGAACAGTCGTGGATGAGACTCGCCAATTACATCTTAATTTAAGTGGCCACATCTGCTAAACAACAGACATTAAAACTAAATGCAGCAATCAAGTGTCACCGGCACTTGCCGATTTTTCTACACGAATCGTACCAGCCTCCTCCGCGATCTAAACCAGGCCATGTCCGTTACTGGGTCACTATATCGAACAACTAACGATGTCTTCAGTACTAAATGTGGTGTACCCGTTACTCTCACGCATGGTGATATACATTGACGGTAATGATTACTCAGTAAAGAAAAACACACGAGTAAATGACGATACGGATAGTGTGGACAGCGATGTTGTAGATTGAGGCGGAGAGAGCTATCTGGATGTTATCACGCAAACAGAATTTCCAATGAAATATGTAGCAAAAAGTCGTCTTAGCATTAATGGCGGGAGCGTTAAAGTAGCACTCGTATGCATTGGAGATCTGATCAAGGTACACAATGAGACAAAATGCGGAAGTCTGGGTGATGCAACGAAAGTGAACGGATCGCGTGCGGTGAATACAAATATCTGTGTCTATTGAAGAGCACATTAATCACTTATTGCGATTAAGTGTGAGATAATTTTCAGTTCCTTGTTATTTAACTGTTATATTAAATCTGAACAAGAGGCCAATAAACCGAGGCGCTCCTGTTGGTTACGCTTCTTTACGACCATTTCGAATCTTCGTTGAATGACTACACACGGTAACTGGATAATTAACTGGTTGCTATTTTAATAATGAAATGATATAGACATGTACGGTAAACGATGTTAATTCGAATATTTTTACAGCCTATAAAAATATTGCAATTTACGTACCGAACACCTTATCCGAATATATTATTGATTTTACCGAATATGTCCGAATTTTTAGAATTGATCTTGTACGTTTGCCTATCTTTCTTAGAACATCTGATGTTGCTTTTAACTACGAGGTATCTAATCACCTAATCGGCGCACCTCTTGATTCCGACTCGCCTACTTGAATCTATTATTTGCATCACAATCTAACAATGCCTTTCACAAGGAACCGATGTGACCTCATGCCCAGAGATCACTTGTACGTGAACCATCCCATGCATACCTAAATAAACTGCAGATTAGCTTATGTCCTCAATTTCACTCTTGCATTGTATTTCCTTGAATTCTTCGGCGAATTTTGCCCACCCACTCCACTTGCCCAATACCCACAAAGCTGATGCGTTTTTCTTCAAACATGTTTTATTATCGGCACAAAATAATGCGCGCATGTAAAGTGCGAATAATAAGCGCTACTGAAAACCCAAGAGATGGACTGATTTGTTCCCGGTCCTTCGTAGCAGTCTCTAAATACAACAACCAACATACTGTGCTTTAAGACACCTATCTGCCGAAACCCTTTGAGAAATCAAGGCGTATTTGAATAAACTTAATATTTTTTTTTTTTAATTTAGCTTATTTTGTCCCACTGCTGGGCAAAGGCCTCCGAACGAACTTAATATTATTATATATAATTCACTTAGTTATTATAAATGCATCATTCAGCTTAACACCGAGAATGTACCGTTTCATTAATAAAATTGTCTGTTTTGGCATTCTCCGACTAGGTCAATCAAGCAATGACCTTGCAATTATGAATTGGTAAGCTCGTGATTGAATTATTTATAAGCATCATATAGGATTAAGAACAATTGCAGCTGTCGCAGACCTAAATTTTCGCAAAGTTTAACTGCTGAAACTAGAGATTTTAAAGAGACAAATTAAATAAACATTACTTGTATGACTAGGCGTATGAATATGGATGAAACCAAAACTGCAGGTAGAAATCTAAGGATCGCAGCTGCAGGTGGCGGTACGTAGTTTTTGCCTAACACCACAGAAAAATGACCTTATGCCTTTCAACTGGATATCCTCATTAGTATAATAAGTCCCCATTGGAAAAAGCGAAAACTATATAAAAGCAATTTAGGTTTCTCAGTGTAGTCAAAGATCTAATAAGCAGACTGCACAAAGCAGGCGCATACGCATCGATCGGTAACGTTTGCATTACGAGACTGGTTCTAAAGGTTGACCTAATGCACCCCTTTCACAGTTACCGCGCCAACCTGCTTACGTAATCTTCTGTTACAAGTATTACACCATACGATTATTGAATGGGACCTGGGTCTGCAGTCTCGACAAAGATAGCGATCGCTTTACGACAAAATTCGGTCGCAAAGCTATAACGATGCGGATTTAAGTTGGTAGCTAATACCGGCGGGTCGCGTCCGGCTCACGTCCACCTTAAATCCGCATCGTTATAGCTTTGCGGCCGAATTTTGTCGTAAAGCGATCGCTATCTTTGTCGAGACTGCAGGCCCTGCTGAGTTAAAACAATGCGAATGCCAATGATTTTCATAATGACATGATTTTTGTTCTCCGATGTGTATTTATTATTGCGATGCTGCCAGTCTTCTGGACATGACACCGGATGACAGTGATGCGGAGGAGTACCTACATTGACGCATATGTGTCCTATTGTTGTCGTTGTGAATTTGTAGATATTTAGGTACTGCTAAATATTTTATTATTTTCTCAGGCAACTCCTTAATAAACTTGTATTATTTTTTTGTATAAGCCTTAGAAAGTTAAGGCAGTAAAATCTGGCAAACAGACTCTAAAACCACCAAATCAAAGTAAAAATGACACCAACACAACTTACCCTAACAATATGCATGACAATCTTCCACCTCGGAACGCCCTTAGCGAAGGCACTCTTCACTGACAGTGGGATGCAGACGCCCATTATCCAGAGGAAGGCAGGGAACACCAGGTCACCAGCTACCAGACCGTTCCACGTCGCGTGCTCCATCCACCAGTAGCCACCGGCGCCGTCATTCACGAATATCATGAAGACGATTGCCATTCTAGAATAATGAAGCAGGTAATCATATGAAGCTCATAGCTAGTGACGTTATTGTTCTCTGATTGAGTTCAATAAAATGCATTGTTTGTAATTAGTTTTATGGTTTAATCTTTTTATGGTGCATGCACGCTATCGTGATATGTAAACCTATAAAGATAGTCGTAAGATGGAGAAAAATAAATACTGAAACTTACTTAACTATTTGGTTAAGGCAAATGATGAGAATAGTTGAAATATGATATTGCTACAAAGGGGCGATTGTTTCAAGCGAATGTATGAACATAGCTGTACTACGCTAAATAAATTTATATAAAGGCAAGAGTTGAATGCTAATAATGGCAAATCATTTGAAAGCCCGGAAATTATTAAAAGGTTTCTAAAATTCGATGTTTAAGTGGTAAAATTACATTATTAAACTGTTCCAAAGAAACTAAGTAATCTAAAACTATATCAAGAAAAAACCGTGAGAATAGGGCTATTCACACGTAATCTTTCTGGTCGTGCTAGATTCCAAATTAACACAGATGTTATGTAGGTCCCGAGTCAATGAAAGGATACTCTTCCAATATAAAAAAGTCAAAGAATAGCACAAATCTGAAGGTACCGTCTCCATAAATTGGTGACTGTCATTATGGTAAGAATGGCCATTGAAATTTCGAGTCATAATAGCAAAAATGAATTATTTTAGACATCACTATCGCCATATTTTTAAACGCCTTCCTATCATTAGTCATTCCCGTTTTAAATTGTTATTTGGACATAATTTAAAAAAAATCACTCACCCTCTGAAAGTGTCAAGCGCCCGCAACCTTTGTTGTATAGCCAGTTCCTTGTCCCCGTACCGAAGTTTTCCGGTCCTCCTCACCCGTGACATGATCAGCTTTACGATGCCGTACAGCACCCATATCGCCAGCAACACGCCCAGTAACAGCAAGAGAGCTGGTGGAAGAAATGGTCTTTGGGTATTTATTACCTTTTACACTTAACACACTATCGTACGCAACGGACGTCATAGGTTGGAAGTTCGTGTTAGCCAGTAACTGAATTGTGGAAGTCATGCAGGTAAAATATATCTACCTAAATAATTTCAATTCAGTTGCATCTTGTTAGTAGATGGGATGTGGACCCTAGCAAAGTTGGGAAAAGGTAATGTAAAACAAATAGGTATTCCTAAAATTACTATTTGCAGATTAATACTTATTCCTGGTCTGGTCTCTAAATCTGGTTCTTCAGTCGTCACCAATACTCATAATCTTTGAGAAGGATTGGGGCTAGAAATTCCCAAGCCTCAAACTACAGACATATTTGCTTTTACTACTAATGCTATACATTCACACAGTGCACATGTTGTCAACCCGTTTCCCTGTATCGACTCACAAATCAAAGAACAATCCACATTGTAGTTTTCACCCACGTATCAACAAATCATTGTCTAAGGTAGCTTCAACACCTGTATCATAATAAACATTTCTTTTGATTTCAATATTTTCCATGCGTTTGCTACTTCCTGTTTACCATTCGATTTTTCGATATTATCACTCTAGCTTCTATGTGACATCAAGATATTGTTTCACTATTCCTAAGGGTTTATCTTCTTCTCCATCTCAGACAATAATCTGCATAGTCCTCAAGAGCGTTGACCAAGATTATGTCGAGACCTTAAAATAAACTATGACCTGTAAGTTTATTTCGACTGTTTCTTTTTTATAGTAGTCAGATATGAAACACTGGTGTTCATCTAGATTTCAAAAAAGAGACGTGTAAGTGTGTTTCTAAAAACTTATTTGCAAAATAAACATCATTTATGAAAACCACCGAGGAGATTGTATGGTCTGGTCCTTTTTCAGAATCTAATGGACTGCCATTCCCAGGCGTTATGACTTTAATTCAACCTCTAAAACCACACAAAATGGTTCATTGACTCTTTTTACATATTGTTGTTGCAACACATATTGATTAATCCACTTCTAACTTTGTCCAAAATTCGAATTAATAACCTTGTAAGCGTCCACACCCTTGCCATTGAACTATTGTCGATTCAAACGTTTATGTCATCAATGGAAGCGACATTTGTAACGGCCTCAGTATTCCTTTTATACTTAAGCATACTTATTTCGATTATTTCCACGTATGGTGTTGGATGCCCTTTACTTCAGCAGTTATAACCAGTTTCGGTGCCAGGGTCAGTTAGACCGCTGCTGCATATATGCAGATATCCAAGATCGATGGTAATAACAATAAAATGAATGAATTTATGAAGGTCACATTACTATTTGGTCATGCAAATAAGGCTGACTTCGTACGGGCATTATGCAATGCCGTGCTGATAAAGGTTGGATTAAGATATCTAGATATTGTTTTGGCAGATAAAGGTAACATTAAGTTTGCGTTTCTCCTTGTTATTACATTACACATAGGGCTAGGGTGATAATTAGCACAAAATTTATGATACATTGAACTGCAATCAGGCCTTTCCTTTTCAAGATTCTAAAGAATGGTCATGAATCATTTGGACTTCCGCTGACAAAGATCACAACAACTATGTAGTCAAAATATTATCTACTGCATCTTCATTTTATCGTGACGTAGCCTATCCGATAAACATAATCTGAATTCATCTCATCGAAAACGTCTAGATAAAATAACTATATAACGATAAACTCTCTTATTTGTGATCAGTATTTGGAAGATACTCGAAATAAGAAGAATTTTGTACCTAGTTAAAAATGGAGAAGATTCTCCTGTGTGTTTTGTTTTGTGTGATCAGTGTATTTGGTGAAACGAGAGTTGATCCTTTAGTCCTCGTAACCAGTCAGGGGTTAGTCAGAGGTCATAGGGCGACCGATGGAGACTACTCCATGTTTCTTGGTGTGCCGTACGCTCAAGTGGATCCAGACAATCCTTTTGGTGTAAGTAGAATGTTGAAAGCTAAGAATTTGGCAGCGAGCCTCGCCGATGGATGTAACCAGCCGTTCAATGTCAGGCTTAGAATAGAAATAGGATTTCGAATAGAGAACGTAGCTATTTAATTCGTATTTGAATTCCTTCCATACCAGCTAGGTTATTGAGAGTCTATTTAGGGACGAAGAAACAGCTAAAAGGAATAAAGGAAGATGTGACACCATTAAGCCGTGTGACTTGTCTTTAACCTTTACATTTCTTTTTTATCTAACTAGAGCCCTTCTCCCCGCCCCCGTCTCCCCATACTCTTGATTAACCGCAAAAGTTGACATAAGTAGCACAGATCGTCACAGTCTTTTTTACGTTGTTGTGTATTAATAACGACATTATCGATAGCCGTGATGAGGTCGTCCACCCCACTGCAATGGAAAGTGTTTGTTTTTTAATTAAAAACTTGTATATCATCTTGTTTATAATTGCTTGACTAAGTTATAATGATGTAGTGTTATCGTATTATATCACTGAACTATTAACAAGTACTAAACAGGAAAGTGACTACTTATTGCCTTATAATTAAGCCTATAAAATAAATAAATAGGTAATAAATTGAACAACAATATTAATTAATAATAGCCATGTAAGAAAGCCTTACATTATGTAAGACTATTTCAGGAAACGACTACATTTTATGGCCAATATAATCACAATACATAACCTAAAATAGTATTCACAGGCATAATATCCTTTTAATGAGTCAAAAGGTTTGAAGGTCCTTTTACCTTGGATGATGACGTC
The DNA here is from genome assembly GCA_932274075.1 of Diarsia rubi. Lineage (NCBI taxonomy): Eukaryota > Metazoa > Arthropoda > Insecta > Lepidoptera > Noctuidae > Diarsia > Diarsia rubi. The sequence continues at coordinate 15,096,942 of OW026419.1, read as the reverse complement.
ATTCCACACAACACAGTATCAGTCAATGAGGCAGCTGATATCGATCTACAGCTAAGAAATGTCTCCAAACACTCATATACAGACGATAGATAAGTAAGATGTCAACAATCTGGTTCCACAGTTAAGTAAATAATCTGGATAAGTACTTGAATTCTACCCAGAATCAAATTCATATAAAATATACGTGATGGAGGTCAAATAATAAAAATAATGCCCTGAAACTCCTACAATGTCGACAAAACCTTGTTTTTGTGTGTTTTTTCTTTTAAACTAACATATAATTATGTTATTTTTCCAGCCATCGCACGCCCGACAACCTTTTCAAGAAATAATCTTCGATGCACAAGATGGGACTATTAGATGCCCACAAATGGGATCATCAAATACTGACTCTGAAATCATTGACTGTCTCCGGCTGAACATCTTCGTACCATTCATAGCCAGTACCTACAACCCTCTACCAGTTCTAGTTTGGATTCATGGAGGAGACTTCGTCCGAGGAAGTGCAGCGGATTACGGAGTCAGAAACTTAGTCAGACATGACGTCGTGGTCGTTACTGTCAACTACCGTCTTGGCCCATACGGATTCATGTGTTTAGATAACCCTAGTGTACCTGGCAACCAGGGACTGAAGGACCAGTATGCGGCGCTGGGTTGGATCCGAAAGAACATCGCGTCATTCGGTGGAAATCCCTATAACGTTACAATTGCAGGTCAAGATGCTGGAGCAACATCAGTTCTTCTACATTTGTATGCCGATAACACCAAATTGTTTCACAAAGCTATCGTAGAGAGTGGCACTCCACAGAGTGAAGGCATGTTTGTCACTTCTAATGCAGATGCAGCTATCATGATCGCACAACATTTAGGAGTAAATGCAACTGATACTGATGAAGCCCTCCAGTTCCTAACAAGCTCCCCTCATGATTTAGTGACAGCAGCTGCTCACGAATTAAATTTACAACTCAGACCTTGCAAAGAAAGATCGTTCAGTGGCCTTGAAAACTTCGTAGAAAACGATCCATTCTCGTTGACGAACAGGATAAAAGTGAGAAACACGCCTGTACTAATAGGTTACACTAGCAACGAACATGAGGCACTAAGCAACGAATACTTTGATTCAGATCCATTCTATGAGAAGTTAAGAAACAATTTTAATCTTAACGGACTAGAGTTGGATCAAGCCGCTACATTTGTGAGGCGGTTATATATAGGATATGATCCTGTATCAGAAAATGTAGCAACGGACTTGGAGAATTTTGAATCTGATTTTGTATACCGTCACCCATCGAAGAGAATAGTATCAAGGCTGTTTGAAGAAAATGTGGGATCAGTGTATGAATATGTGTTCAGCTATGGAGGAAGTTCAGGTGCTCAAGGAGCGAGGCATTCAGCAGAACTTAATTATTTATTCGATATTGGTGTCACCTTGAAGAGAAGTGAAGAGGACCAATTGATAACTGACCGTATTACAGCTTTATGGACGAATTTCATAAAATATGGGTAAGCACATTATTTAAAACCAACTATTTCAAATAAAATAAAACGACCTCAATGTATACAACTCTCCAAAAAACCCTAATTTGATAGGTCAAAACATTATCTAGTTTAAAAATGGAAATATCGAATTAATCCAATGCATTCAGGCAAGTACAAAATTTGACTTAATATTTGTAATTAAAATATGAGTACTGTCCAAGATTCTTCTATCACTGCACCTGCGGAACGTTGGTGTTCTATTTACAGGAAGTACAAAACTTACGAAACGAAATGTTGTCATTTACAGAAATCCAACCCCGCAAACGTCCACCCTCCTCCCAGTGAGATGGACACCGGTCACTGCCTCCAACAGGCCTACTCTGGTCATCGACACCGACATCAGGATGGACACCCGCATCGAAAGCCAGCAGATGGCCTTCTGGGACCTCTTCTACTCAATGTACGGCACCTACAGCAACCTAGCTAGAGAGTGCGTCTTCACAAAGTGCTGCTGAATTATTTCTGTGATTTATATTTACTCTAGTATGTTTTGACATATCGAAAGTAATTGATTGTTGTGTAAATAATATAATTAAATATGAATTATGAAAGCCCTATTTCTTATGGCTAGAAAAATAAAATAACTCAATGTTAAAATAAACGATTGATATTTAAATGCCAAGATGAAGTGTCAAGATCAAAATCGGCAACATTTACATACAACACGGTATATTCTTAATACTTTTAATTCGCTAGTACAATGGCAAGTCAGTGGCTCTTTTCTGGGTCGCTCGTCTCCAACGGATGATGCTCATCAAGACAAATCGACTTCACAAAGGATTTGGGCCAGCTTCGCTCACGCCCACTACAGTCCACTTAGGTTCACTTGATCGCGTGTCGTGATCAATTTTATTTTTATTAACTACATCTAATATAATCATAGCTTGCAGAAATAGAGGATGCTCCAATAAACGTGGCCGTCCGTTGCTCCGTTGCCAATTTTGTTTTGACAAACCAGTTTTTTTATGGCACAGGTACCAAGATTTTTATAAAAAGGGAGGATTTACTCCGTACAAAATATGTTATAAAATAAAATATGCGATATTCTTGTGTTTTATTTTTCTTTTGCCTCTCATAATGAAGTGAACCATGACACAACAAGGTAACACTAACACGTATTCGAATCTAGCAAGTCTAATAACAGTACAATAAAAGATTGATACAGAAACAGAATAATGATATAAGTAGTTAGTAGTAGGTAAGTTCCGAAATCCACAATTTCATATTAAGGAAATTATGGTAAATTATTATTGACAGTCTTTTCTATTCGTTTAACAAAATACCTAAATGGAATGCAAGGCTGCGAAATTGAAGTCGCTGCAATGACATTTGGCGTAAACTAAATGCATTTCTTGCACTACCGTCATCAACCATAACTCATACTTTCTTCCGATACTGTACACGCACTTAATACCAAAGAAAGTATTGGAAAACCGCTGCTACTCCCTATAATTGTGTATTTACATCGCAATCATTAAATCTATCTGCAGATCGTGATGTGGTTTCCTACCACTTTCCTCGCCATATCGGAGATAAAACTAATCAAACACTATTATGACTTCGGCACTTGTAATCTAACTTTCGCTCGCAAGCCCATCGTCGCCAATACGGAATATTAGTTACGCCATTTTCACAATTTTCTCCAAGTTTTGGTGCGTGACTGTTTCGATCAGACTTATCAATTTATTATTACTTCATAAATCTGCGGTGATCACCACCTGCTGGTTTGCTTTCGTTTTTTAATTTATATTGAAAATGAATTAGTGCGACACCTTTTTAGCGTGTGAAGTGTTGAATATTTGACTACCTATCAATTCTTTAACACTGTAATTACTCGCTTATTTATATCTTACACATGATGAGCTAGTAACAAGAAAATACTGACAAAGAATGTGACTGTCTATAAAAACCAAAGAAAAGTCGATTGGATTCTGTGAAACATGATAATTATTGCTAGGAAGAAAGTGGTAATGACGAATGAAAGACATTCATTAAGGAAAAATAATAGATCAATTCGTAGAAATCGTCAAGACAATATAGAATTGGGCTAAATAAAGAGCGGTCGGTCCTCAAGTAACTAATGGTAACCTATTTCGTCAATTGGTTTGTGATTCGTTCAATCTTCTTCCTGCAATATATTTGTGTAGATCTTATTTCGGAACTTCAATGAATGCTACCAACTTGTAAAGTTATGACCTTAACAAACCATGTCTGATATAATTGTAAAATCAGGGAAATCCCTGCTTTGAACTGATTTACCTTAAACAGTTGTAATGGTCGATACAATGACCTTGATATTAACATATTGAGGAAACATAGAGACCATTTGACATTGCAGACTCACAATAACAACGGTCTTGACAAAGACATACTGGCAGACAATACAGTATACGCAGCAATACGTACTATAGGTATGTGAAGTAACTAACTTATATTCCGCATACCACATGCTTTAATTTAAATGCCACAAATTTTATATTATTATGTACGAGCACGTATGTGTAATACGAGTTGCATAATACCTAAATATCTGTTATTTTGCACATATTTCTTCGAAATTTTAATTTTAAAGCAATTTTAAGAAAAAAATAGCGAATTCTTAAGCAAGTTTTTGTAGTACCTATACTATACGTAAGACGTACAGGTACATATAGGTAAAATAAAAAAAAACGTGCCAAACAAATACTTTTGAATAATATTCGTAAAATGGCGTGGGTGCCAGATAACGGCTACTTCCAATGAGAAGGACACAAATTGAAGGTAAACAATACGCCACAAGATGTCATCAACAATAATGTATGATACCCGCAGATAAGTACATCAACTTTCGAAGGAACAGGCTAGCGAGATTACATTGTATGTCAAGGGTTTTCTACTGATACAACTTTATTTGTATTGATTCCAAAATTCCTACATATTACATTTTCTACATTATCTATGTACAGTCACGAGCAATAATATAATATACATTTGGCCAAGTTCAAATGCGAATTTCTGGTGAAATAACGATTGCAACTTTGAAATATGAGCTACTTTATGATGATGTGGGCTCCAAAATATTTGTTCAGATTCGTAACATGAAAATGAAATCATTACAGTAGGCGAAATTGCTGCTAAAGTTTGTTAAGTGTATACACATTGGTGTTGCTGACTGTACCTAAATCATCATCATTTTGTTGCCCTTTTCTTCTTCCATTCTTCCCTGTTTGACGTCACAGTGGCATTTACTCGTTTCTTATTCACACAATCCATTCATTGTCATTCTTCACACAATCGATCCATCATTCTCTTTGGTCTTCCTCTCCCTTTCCATCCATCACTTTTTTAGTCACATGCGTTTCATCCCTTCTCATGACATCACCTTACCAAGATAAACAACTTCCTTTCAATTAATTATATCTATGTACATATGATTTCTAACCTACCACTTCAGCGCACATAACGTTTCCGATCAAATACTGTGGGGTTCGGGTAATTATTTCATAATGTGACTCTACGTTCAAATAATGCAAATGAAAACATTATCCTAAATGTTAATTAATAACTATCGTTATCAACATTTCAAAGTTTCCGCATCCAATTAATAACTGTTTCATGATGATTATATTCGAACCCAATGTAAATAAATTGATAATTCTGGTAACAATTTCAGTGCATCAACAGAGCAAGAGGAACATAGAGTGCCTCTTGCACTCGGTTCCTCTTATTGAAATTGGAGGTTAATCAGCTTAAGTTCGTGAAATAACAAATGAAAGAAATACCAAATGTAAACTCACGCAAGTAGATGTCGACGGGTTCCCTGGCTGTGCGGATGTCGCATCCCTCTGCGGACGCGTTCAGCTTGTACACGCCGAACTCGCCCATCTCCGGCCTGAGCTGGCACAGTAACCCACTGCATAACAAACAAATCGAATTATTGAACCTGGAAATTATAGGGTCAGTGATGGCTGGCCGAAATAAAATTAATCATTTAGCATATAATAATGGGAGACTACATGGAAGTAACGATCATGGATGGACTGATATGATGTGTAGGATGATATGGATAGGATGATATGGCTAGAAAGGAGCTAACTAATAAGATAATGAGGAATAGAGAAATATGAAGGAAGAAGACATGCTGCAAACTTCAAATAAATTGAGATAAAGGCAGGAGAATGGTGATGGGGAACTACATGTACTTGTATACAGTATGTTGACGTATTGAAACCCGCATTGCATGATATTACTGTTGATACATGATACTAATAAAAATATGAACAAAAAAGTCTCGCCAGCCTTGCGTTTATCACAGAAAATGTGCGCGGATCAATGACTTTTAGTTAAATCCATTTTCCCTTCATATTTTAAAACTGGCGAAGGACAATGACGAAACAGAAACGTCTAATAAAGTAAGATCTGGAGAGCATGCCGGGGCCATGGGACAACTACGTGACAAATTAAAGTTACTATTTTTTTTACATATTTGGGACGAGAATCGAATACGGAATACCCTCCTTCAATATGTTCCTCGTTGAACTTAACAGCCTGTATAATAAAAAACACAAGTTTTAACTTGGCAATCAGATCGAAAATCGAAATCATTTGAACTTAGTTTATTTAAAAAAATAGAAGCATCATAATCTTCCTATCTTATTATACCTATCAGTGTTCTGTAATATCAAAAGCCCACTAATCATTCCTAATCACACTGCTTCCAAAAGCGAACAGTGGGAATACAACGAGCTTCATACAAATCTTCACACGCAAGGAAAGTTGTAGCAAAACAACATTCTCAGAAATTTCAGAAAATTACCCCGAAATTACTGGCGAGAGTTAGTGTATGTAAATTACAGACAGGCAGATGTAGCAGGGGACTAAATTACCTCAAGCCAAGGTCAAGAATCTCTTGCATCTATTGAGAAGCTCTTTGTCTCATCGTACTCATTTATGGCAAAAGCAACGAAAAACTTCATGAGGAACCCTTGCACCCCGTAGGTGGCGTAATAGGGAAAATAATACCTGTGGTGCGTCGAAGTCGCGATCACCAAACACGACAAAGACAAGTAATAAACCTGTCTTATTCATATGCGCAAACTGATAGCATCTTACCAATACCTCTCTGTCAGCAACAGGCATTGTATTTAAAAGTTTTCTAATTATGCACTATTGAATGACAGTCCATCGTTCACAAACGCTGCAGCAAATCTACCTTCAATCATACTCCCACGATTTGCGGGTAGGTAATTAAGCAATTCTTACTACGCTACGTATGTTTTTCTCCTCCGCTTAGGTCAAGGGGTTCTATAGTTACATTACAATTTATCCGGAGCGTGGTATTCTCACGTTTTCTTTAAACGTTCGAATCTTCTAAGCTTGATGAGATTGAAAATGTTGTAATATGAGTAATTTAAGACTGCCAACTGTGCTGGGTTCAGAAGTTAACATAGGTTGCAGAGTCACCCGATTCTAAAAATGTGATGGCCGAGTTTGTCAAAGAACGGATGACCCTGGCATTGCAGAAAATAAATCTTGTAATGGACACTGCATATCGGCAAGTTTAGAGTATAGTAGGACGAGGAAGATGAACTACAAATCAACGACGTGGACGTCCTTAAAAAGGTAGCTGAAACAGACTGGATGATGACAGGTTTAGAGGATCAGGGTGGAAGGACAGGGTGTAGTGTGTTTGGAAGAGTATATTTATCCATCAGCCAGCTGCTACGATTGAGTTGAAGAGGACCCTTTAAGTACTCCTAAACTAAACTGCCAGTAAGCTAATCATGCCACTTATAAGGACGATCACTTATCCATTTACCTTTTTTTTTTTTTTTTTGGTGTGTGTAAAATCATCGAATAAGTCCCGCTCTTGGGCAGAGCGAAAGGGAGTGTCAGACTTCTACTGACTAAAAACCACCCATGTTCCTTCTTCGCCCTCTATGTCGAGGCCGCGATAACCAGAGGACTACCCGCAGCCCCGACAGGCGTCGGCCCTTTCGGGCCCCTCCCATTTATCCATTTACCTCACGCAATGATTTGACGATTTCTCGTAGCTGCTGCCATTCATTGTAGCTCTAGGTCATTCGGCCTATTGTGACTATAGATTTACAGGATGTTTACGTTTTACAATAGCTTGGAAATACCTGTCAATGAAACCTACCTACTGAAACTGGTGATATGAAAAGGGTATTGTCAATACGATTATCAGCAACTATACCTAACACTTAGGTATATTACAGTAGTGACTGTAATTGACTGACATCATCTAAATACACACATCAAAAGTGTCTAGGGATCAACATATATTTTAGCAATAACTTTTCTCCTGATTGATATTAATTAAAATTTTCTTTAAGGATTCATCAAATAAAGTGTTTTCGTTTGTCACAGTAACGATAAACCAAGTCACCTTTGCATTAATAAAGAAATTTGCCATTTTCCTAATAAAGGGATTTTTGACATTTGAACCACTAACATTAAAGTTCGAAAAAAAGACTGAAATAACAGTTTTCTTTAAAATTTTATTGGGTAACTTAAACAATTAATAAACCGTGTTTCTACCGCGAACACTAACAACACAAGAACATCGGTTTGGCATACTCAAAATGAGTTCATCCAAATCACGCTGTGGAATGGCCGCCCATGTTCGTTGCAACAACAAAAAAAGGTCTTCTTGCGACTGGATACCCTCCATATTCGGCAGAGCTCTTCTCTGTAGCATATCCCATGCATGCTCAATCGGGTTCAAGTCTGGCGACTGAGCAGGCCAGGGCAGGACATTGATGTTAGCTGCGGCGAGAGTCTGTCTTACAACTCTTGCGGTGTGCGGTCGTGCATTATCATGCATTAACTGAAATAAGGGACCGATTTGCACTTGTAGAGGAACGATGACGTCTGATACAATCGTCTCAGCATAAATTTGAGCGTTGAGGTTGCCTCTGATCCAAATCAACTCAGTTCTTCCGCCGATCCAAATACCCGCCCATACCATGATGGTTCCACCACTATAAGGATGGACTTCCTGGCAGGATTTTAATCGCTGTTGGCGTCCAGGGGTTCTCCAGTGTCGTATACGTCTTGTATCCGGTCTCATACCAAAACGAGACTCATCAGAAAAGCACACGAAACGCCATTGTTCTTCTGCCCAATTTCTGTGTTCAAGAGCCCATTGATATCGAATCCTACGATTGTGCATTGCTATAGGTGGTACCCGTAGCGGTCTTCGGGAATGAAGGTTCACTTCATGCAAGCGGTTTCTGACTGTTTGGTCGCTAATTAAGTTCCCTGAAGAGTGATGAAGCCTCACGGCTAATATCATGGCGGTTATTGTTGGAGCTCTTCGAGTTAAGATTTGAATGTATCGGTCTTGTCTCCGTGTGGTGCAGCGATACCGTCCTCCATGGCGCTCAGCCACGGTACCAGTGCTTCGGTAACGTGTCCAAAGTCGACTGATAACACTCTGACTTGTATTCAGAGCTAAAGCCACAGTACGTTGCCGGGAACCAGCTTCTATCATTCCCACGGCTCTGAGCATTTCTTCCCTGCTTAAATGACGTCGCCGCTCCATAATAACGTTGGTTTTAATCAGTAGTAGGGAAACAGTAGCACTAATAATGTCTTCAATGCGTTGTATGTTTTTATAGGGAAAATATTGACAGCTGATTTTCATCTTTTACTCGAATTTGATTCACAGTTCCTGATTCAAATTATGAAATGCACCAAAAAGGATCCATATAAATTTATAAAATCATAAATTTATTACAAAGCCACATCTCAATCTCAAGAAATCCGCATAAAAATGCTTGATCCCTAGACACTTTTGATGTGTGTACTATCATTTAGATGATGACGAGACAATGTTCAGAAAGACAGATGAAGTTTTAACACGTTTTAATATGACCCGTTAATATTGGTCCAATATCTCCTTTTCCTAGTTCGTTGACACTTTAAACATTTATATGTAAGAAAGAGCATACCTCACTTTCTTAAGCTCATGCGTAGTGAATAACTGATCATGTCCGCAAATAATTCGGCCCAATACGTGTTTAGTCAGCCATTATATAACTGGAGAAAAGTCAGCAGGACAATGTTGACAGATTATTGCATAATATACTCTCACTGATTCGTGATATTTTCTATTTGCATACGAGAATGTACCACTTTAAATATTAATGGGTATAAACGTACGTGAATATTCAAAAATTAAGATCAAAGAATAAGATTATGGAGTGACATGTTGAAATAAATGTATGTTCACTCTGAAAGTAATAATGGGTGCAAGTTTAAGTCAGGAAAACTTGAAAGCAGAAATGAACAGGTTTCGAAAGAAACTCAACATCATGCATGCAAAATATGCGTGAAAGAATGAATCAGCCAAACCTGTACTTTACCATCGTCACCAACAGGTAGGCCAAAAGGTGACCACCACTGGATACCCTGGCCTCCCCCAGATAGTTCCACGAACTTTGGCAACAATCACTAATTTCAACGCCCACCTTGCAAGCTTCCAAGGTTTCCCTACAGTGTACCTACCTTCCGGTATTGGAGCAGGAGAATTAGACGCAAACACCACCACTGGTGGTATAAAGGAAAATTTCTGCAATTGCCACCAGTAGTGAAAGACCAGTGCGGCCAGATCGGAAAAACCCGTTAAAGACTACCATAAGTCCATCTGAATTAGTATTTTAAGTAAAACTACTTACGATGTTTCTCCAGTAGGAGCATAAATATCTGAATAGTTGGCGTAAACCCGCCACGTTGACCGACGAGTTGTGCTCACCACCCAGGACTTCTCCTCGCCAGCTGATATGTTCTCTTGCCGTTTGAAGGGGCACTGGAAAGAGAGGGTGCAATGAGACATAATGTTACTCAATCGATTATGTACTACACTCGCGAGCAACCAAATCGACTCAAGCCTAGACGGCGCACATATACATTGATTTTCCTAAAACGATAAATGGTAATTACAAAAGTGATATGTCATTCGAAAGCTGAAGAATTAGGCTTTCAATTAACATCAATACCTTAAAAAAAAACTAAGCGCTGATTTATTGACACATTTTAATTGGCCGTCAGCGTAAATTACCTCTTTAGGAATCCACGACTTGCGCTACCTGCTCCCGCTATAAAACCCCCCCACTTCCGGATTATCTTATCAGTTGCTTGTTACAAGTTGACCGGTACACATCTCCGTAAATTGCATTCCTTGTTTTCGCTAACCCATGGATACCACACCAGAAGAAGCCGCTCAAGTTGTTGCCTTGTTGCAACAAGGGTTAAGTCAGCGAGCAATCGCTGCCCAGCTCCACTTGAGCCAGTCTTCTGTATCCCGAGTATACAGACGGTTCCAAGAGACTGGTGCCTTCAATCGGAGACCAAGAACGAGCCGCCACCGGTGCACTTCAGAGAGAGACGACCGCTTCATTGTCTCAACCTCGCTGCGCAATCGACACCTTACGGGCGTTGATGTGCAGCAAGAACTGAGACGTGTACGACAAGTGGCTGTCAGCGAGTGGACAGTGAGAAGACGCTTGAAGGAAGCCAACTTGACGCCAAAAAGACCTGCGACGGGCCCTAAGTTGACTGCAGGCCACCAACAAGCGCGCCTTCAATTTGCTCGAGAGCATCTCAATTGGAGCGTTGCGCAATGGCGATCGGTCCTGTTTACTGATGAGTGCAGAATGTGTCTGCATGGCAGTGACAGGAGAGGCCGAGTCTACAGGCGTCCGGGAGAACGATTTGCCCAATGTTGTTTCGCTGAAACAGTGGCATATGGCGGCGGTTCCTGCATGATGTGGGCTGGTATCTCTTTAGAGGGAAAAACCGAACTTGTTTTCGTGCCTGGGGGCGGCCGAGGAGGCGGGCTAACAGCTGATCGGTACATCACCGACATTCTACTGGATCATGTTGTGCCCTACGCAGGGTTTGTCGGTGAAGACTTCGTGTTAATGCACGACAATGCCCGCTGCCACACGGCACGAGTCACTCGACAGTTTCTGCAAGAGGTCGAATTACGCACGATGGACTGGCCTGCGCTCAGTCCTGACATAAATCCCATCGAGCACTTATGGGACGAGCTTAAAAGAAGAGTTCGGGCCAGAAATCCAGTCCCTTCAAGCGTAGACGAGCTAAAGACAGCATTATTAGAGGAGTGGGACGGCATTCCTCAAGAAAATGTCAAAAAATTGATAAGGTCCATGAAAAACAGACTGCGGGATGTAATTAGGGCTAGAGGGGGCAATACGAAATACTGATTTAAATAAAATAATTTTATTTTTAATTTTGTTTGTTTAATTTGTCAAATACGAGACACATACCCTTTTTCCTAAATTCCCGTTTTTCCTACTCTTGCATTCAGACATCATTTATTTCAAAAATGATGGATGGATTTCAATGATAATGATATCAAATTAAAGCTGACATCTTAAGCTTTCGAATGACATATCATTTTAATAATTTCTATTCATGATTTTAGTTGTATCAATGTATGTGTGCGCCGACAAGGCTTGAGTCGATTTGGTTGCTCGCGAGTGTAGTAGAACGCATAGAAATATGCTCCGGACCAAACTATGGCCAACTTTCTGGAATTTTGGTACTACGTTTTTGAACTTTAACACTGATGATAGTACCAATACACACAGGGTGTAAACGGACCCTTCACAAAACCGTCAACCAAACATAAAAATGGTTGCGAAACGACTTTGTGCTGATGGATGCTTTGAATAGTTAAAGGCTCACGGAGATAAAGTAAAGTTATTAACATAAAACAAGATACTTTTGAACATCCAATATCTCCGTAACTAGAAGGTTCCCATCAATGGTCCAAAGGTGCAGGACAAGATTGCAAAGACGAGGAGAACAAGTGCCTTTCGACTTCGGTAAGGGTATTTTAAGACGCATTATTATGACCACTCCTAGGCCTAGCTAGCTCTCGTGTCGTAGCTAGCGCTGCAGGAAATCTTATAGAGTACAATAAGTTGTAAAATATAGCATAAGTTGGTAAAATGGTCAGATTTCAGTGCCCACCACTATAATAAATTGCAAAGTAAAATGAAATTTTACGTAAGCGTATAACATAAGCAGTAGCTTTGTGCTCTTTTATTTTTGATGTATTTTCCTTTTTTATGTGTTTCGTGTGTACATAATAAATAAATAATAAATAAAAGCAATCGTTTTTAATTCACTGAGGTGTAATGAGAACCATTTAAGTTTAGATGCTTTTTGGCATACCTTTGGTACATTTTTTTTTTCAGTTAGATGCAGTTTACATTAAAAGTAATATGCCAAAAATGCACTTTCAACCCATTTTAACCAAAATATACATAATCGTCAAAAACAGTCGTCTCTATAGTAATTAGTTACCTATTAACCTCTCACTACTGAACCCCGAACACAACTCTTTATATAACTCAGGAAATGAATATTAAAGTTCGTAACCTTCATTAAAACCAAATGTCTGGCTATCTCATAATGAATGTGTGAATGACTTAATGAAATTGTCTGCATATAACAAAACATCATAACTTTAAGTATGAATAAATTAAGTTCTTGCTTGTTTTCTAGGTATTACGGAGTTATGAAATACTTTGTTGATGACTTCATTAATAACATTAACACACAATAATTACAATGAATCTAGAAAAGACATTTTTGTTGTCACAATTAACTGCGATGACTTTCTACTAAATGAAGATACCAATCTTCTAATTTGTGAAATTAAGAAGTTAGCCGGGTAATGCAAATGAGAAAAAAACACATGAGAAAATAAAACATGATAATATGTTGGAGGGCTCAAATGATTTTATAGAGTTATCAATTTTATTAACGTGACTGATTAATAATTACATTAAAAAACTGAAAGCAACATTGTATTTAAAAAAAATATAGCATGTCATATTATAGTAAGTATGAACAGATGAAACACTAATTTATGTTTCCGAGACTAATAAAGACATCATCAATATAGATAAAACTCACCACACAAGATTACAAACAGTTCCTACAAATTCAAGTACTGTAGCTTTCTCACAACAAAACAAAAGGAATAATTTTATGACTCATAGGTTTGTACTGCATGTGCCCACAATATGACTAATATTCACCCTTTTTAATATGCAACGGTTTTATAAACATGTACTTGTGTAGTAACAATAGTCGAACCGAAGCTTCGACTGGTAATACTCGTAATTGACAGTTCATAAGATCAAACAATTCTAGAACAGTAACAGTATTGCGTTCCAATGATGATTGAGAATCAATGAAAGTTTGAACTAACTTGTTTGTTGATGACCCAATTTAGAGAAGGCGCTATTTTAGATTAGTTAAATTTGGGAACAGCCAAGAACAGGCAAGTAATGATTAATGTTTTCTTACATTGTAGCTAATTAGTTGAAGTCTAGGTTCCCATACTTCTAATATACGATAGCAACTTAGATTGAAACACAATTAAAGTACAGACGGCAGCACATCATCAGCTACCCGATAATGTCACATTTTTTCAATTGATCATGAACATAATAGAGTCTAAATTCTATTACATTTTGACAAATTGCAGTAGCTTGATGTGACAGGCGTCTTTACAAAAACAATCAGTGGCGTCGACAAGTTCCAGTCAATCGTGACGTCTCGTGTCCCATCGTTTGCGATGCAACATTAATGGCACAAAATACTTTATTGAACGGTTTCGGATTTCTTCTACATGACATAAAATCACGCCTATGTTTAAGTGGCGACCCCATCCCGCGTAATATTGCCATCAGCTGGACACAAAGTCAGAGTCCGTGGCTGGTACTGGAAAATACCTGATGGAAAACCCAATGACACTTTGCCAGACCCGCAAATCGAACCCAAGACCACATGCACGGCAGTGGCGTTTCATCATCAGCCTATAATGTTCCCACTACAGGGACTCAAGCCTCCTCTCTAGGGGCTCAGTCGCAAAATGTCGCTTTCGCAAAATGTCTACTGGTAGCAAAATGTATCCTTCTCATAATGTCGTTTTCGCAGAATGTCTCTTTCGCAAAATGTCGCTCTAGGACTTAGAAAAATTTTGCCAGGTTAATATAAAAGGTTGTTATTTTTCGACTTTCGAAAAAGGAGGAGGGTCAATAGAGACCCTCTTCCTTGAGACATCAGAAGCTGATTTAATTTTTCTAAGTCCTAGAGCGACATTTTGCGAAAGAGACATTCTGCGAAAACGACATATTATTATGAGAAAGATACATTTTGCTACCAGTAGACATTTTGCGACTGAGCCTCTCTAGGAGAGGGTTGGGCTATAATCTACCACGCGGGCCCAGTGCGGGTTGGTAGATGTCACATGTCTTCGATTTTTTTTATTCTAAGACATCCCGATCACGGACTAATCCGGGTTCGGTTTCCCCACGATGTTTTCCTTCACCGTTTTGAGAGCAGCGGTGATGAAATAAATTACACAAAGTAAAGCGCCTGCCCGGATTTGAACCCACGACCTACTGTTCTTAAGTCGAGGCCGACACCACTGGGCCACCGCTGCTCTGTCAGTGGTGTTTGCGACCACTAGACCAACGAGGCTGTCAATTACTTGAAGTATTTCTAATACTCGTAATACGACACTTATATTGTGTTTCAATAGGGTATTTCACCAAAAAAAATCGTCTGTTAGATTATCGAAAAATATTGGATACGTGTTTTTTGTTTTATCAAATTAATAAAAATTGTGGAAAATATATGAGTGAGTGGGGGCATGTGACGTCACTTTCTGGGTAAAAAGTACTAGTCTTGTGACGTCACACGACTTGACACGACTTTTCTAACAATTCCATATCGCTGTATCAAGTTTTCAACGTATTACTTTTTCACTTTTGCAACAATTTAGTTGTCAGTCTCGGCGAGTAATGAACCCGCCCGTAGTAGAAGTATTTGCAACGCTGCTATACGTTTCGCTACTAAATCACTTGAAGCGGTAATTTCTCTAACTAGCTGGTCGCTACGTACGCGTCGAATACTTGACACACATAGCGCAATAACACCGAGATTTTCAATGTTTACTGCTGTTTTGCATATTGTTATGTGATTGCGGTAAATGCATAATAAGGGAATGATTGTCTTGTGACCTCCAATAGGGGATCGGACTGGGTCAAAAAAATATGATTCTATTATTGGATACGTTGTTTTCTCAAATTAATAAAAATTGACGGAGATAAACGCCTCAAAGATCATGGGTTGTGACCTAATTTGCAGGTAAAAAAGGTCCGCTAGTTTAAATAAAAACATGACATAGAATGTTTTGTTTTACATTAATTATTAAATTGAGTCGGTTTTGGCACTTCAGTAGAGTCCGAGAGATGTGCAAGCAACAGGACATGATAATTAATTATTAAGTGTGCCATCGTTCCATCAGACACTGGCTGATGGAACGATGGGTAGGTAAGATCACGGTCTATTTACTCTGAAAGAGTAGTAATAACTTCCAACAGTGGGAACAATGTAGATTAATAATATAAAGAAATAGGAAAATAAAATTTTATCGAACAATAAAAACCTTATCTATTCCGTCACCGTCCTATTTCAAAATGAAATCATTATTGCCCATGGTGTATATTTTTTAATATATTTTAGTTTTATTAGGCATAATTATAAATAAATTTTAATGATCAACTGAATGGCATCCTAACTGTGTGGGATTTATATTGATTATCCTGAAAAAAACTATTTTTTTTTCAAGCGATTACATATTTACTCGCGTGTGAGCAATTGTTTAATTTATATATGACTTTATCCCTCATTAGATTTTCCTATATAACATAACATCACGCCTGTAATCCCTGATGTGTTAGGCAGGGGTGTACCTCATAGTACACCCACATTTTGCCAGTAATATTGAAATCTCACATAATAGGAGGCAAGCCTATTTTCATCAACTGGGCACAAATATCTAGGTTTTCCTATATCTAGATAACATTTTAAATGAGTAGGTAGGTACTTCAGAAATAAAAAATCATAAATACAAACAAAACTCAACTCGATTCCATCTTCCAATACGATCGCTAATTATGTTTATCAAATCATCATTAAACCCACGTACTGCCAGAAGCTATCTAAATGCATGTCCACAGTTACCTGATACGCTAGTGAAGTATGTTCTACCCTGCAATTACCTGCAAGCATGCGGGTACTTCCCTAGGAAATCCCGGTGACACGTTGCTGATCGATAGAGAGACATTGAAGTTTGACGAATAGTTAGCCATACTTGAAACGCTACGATACGGTTATTGAAACCGTTTCCAATGCTACAAATTTCCGTTTTCTTCGCTAAACATAGTTTCAGTTCAATAAATCTTAAGCTAATGACTGCTTTTGCTAATAAATTTTTTCAGTTAATTATCTAGGCTTTTATTGACCTTGCGACTCGGATTGATCTAATCGATGTCTGATCGTGATAGAAAACCTGTTGTATTTTGATTGTGTTTGTTTATCGTTTTAAATAGAAAAATGATTTAAACTCTTAATCTCACTTCTAAGGATTATTCAAATTGAACTGTGGTTATCATTATCGGCGGATCACTATTTTATTTTTGTATAGTTTGAAATGTTTTATACAAAATGTATGATAATAGAAAAAAATAAATCGTGTGGAACAGATGAATTAAGGTGACGTAAAAAAATATTATGTTCTCTACTTTTGGTTGGTGTTGACACGAACATTATTTGCCATAGAGGATCAATAAACTTAGGCATCGTTGTACATCTCAGTTTCAATATCAAGCGAAAGACTATCATAATGGCTATAAACACGAAGTAACTAATAGTCTGGGAAACGACTAAAAGTCTTGTAGACACGACAAAAGACAAAAAAGTCGCGATAAAAAGTGGCCAGTTACGTTACAGTCGCTGCATTCGCCCCTACAAATAGCACTATATATTTCTGATTGACAGCGATAAATGGGCAAGTGAATGCTGTCGATTAACACTGTTTAATCAAGTATGGCAGTGTGTAGTTATAACTACTGTATCAAATACTTGTTTCTACGTTTATTATGTGTTATTATTAATAAACCGTGTTTGTTTAACTGTAGGACAAAGGACTTCTAAGTTCCCAAAATAATATGGCTAAGACAAGCATTGATTAAGTAGGTAGAATACCCATAATAACCATTTTGAATATTCCAAATCGAAATACAATGGGAGTTTAGGTTACGTAGAGCTAGCTGTGTTTTCCTTCACTCCAAATCTGTCATGTTCAAAATTAGCCCAGAAATAAACGGGTTTATTATTAGGGTTTATATATAATTGTTTATGTTGAAAAGGTTTCATGTTACTTTTTTCATAACCCTCATTCATCAGTTTACAAATTCCTTAATGACATCAGAATCAAGTGTTTGTTTTTGTCATATTTGTCACTCTACTTGTCACATTTCTACATATAAAGTTAAAACTCGCATTAAAAATACAAAACCAAATTTAAATTACGTAATAAAAATAGTCATTATAGTTAGTACGAGTATTACATTACTACATGTATAAGTAGCAGCTAAATTACTTATTGCACCACTTTGCTGTATAACCTAGATTCTTTTAAGATAAATGTGGCGAAAAATTAGAAAAAAAATTCTTTAGAATTTATTTATTAAGTGCCTTATGTAACGTCCATAACCGGAATGCTGTAATGTTTGCTATAATTTCTTTCCGTGTTTTTACAAAAACGAGTCAATAGCCTTCAATAGACGATTTGTGATGCGTAATTGCGTATTGTTTAGTAAAGAAAGCCTTGGCATAATTAGATAGTAAATAGTTGTGTTATTTTGATTTTATCGGCTTGTATTCGAGATTTTGGAGCCGATAAAAAGTTGCAAAAAGAGCGCGTAAAAGGCAATCTATCTGTTACATTTAGGTACCTGTATAATATGTATGTCTATAAAACACTTCCACTTTGAATTGACTGAAACACTGAAAATTCAGACTAAAGAAAAAAAATATGAAATTCAGAAGATAATATTATAAGAATAATAACCCTCCTTGTGGCCTTCGCCGCAGTCGGGTAAAAAGATTGCTGAACAAACGATTCTCTACAGATATTATTGTATTTATTTTTTTCAGAATTCTCAGTTTCGCACTAAACTCTACTTAATTAATGAAAAAGTATTATTTTGTTTATATATATTTTTTACACCGTTTACTTAGCGTGTGACTTTTTGAAACACTTCGTTAGTTCATTGTTGTGAAAGGGATCAATGACCTTTAATTCAATGATATTTTAGCGAAAATTAACACACACATATTTTTCAAAAAAGAATAAAAGCGGGTGTGTACCAACTGTACTATTTTTGGAGATACAATACGAGCCGCAAAAAAAATGAATTAGTATCTCCAAAATCGCAGAAATATTCTATCGAACTTTTAAAAACTTGCCTTCTCTCTGTCTCTCTCTTTGTACCTAATTAAAGTAGTTAAAATATATAAATACACCCATACAATAAGAATAATAAAATATCTATTTTATGACAGTATTACATCATTGTTTACCGCGAATTTGCAGTCAAAATAAGTATGATCAGGAAAAACCTGTATAGTTCAGTGGAACCCGTTTCAAAACCGCAACAAGTACGTAACTTATAAATCAAGAGCTAAGTACCCTTTTGAACACAATAATAAATGAATAAGGTAAGGAGTCGCGTAGTACTCGATTTTCTTTAAATTGTTTATGATACTAAAATTAAATTCCAGGACTTACCCGAAAACAATCATCAGAAACGCTAAAAACTCCGACATCAATATCCGACGTCCCGACCATGTAAGCCTGGTCCATCTTCAGAGCAGTCATGTTCAGCCCCTCGAACTCTTCCACCCCTGGGTCCTCCAGCCATGATCGGATCACTTCCCGGTACCACTGCCAAGTGTCATTCGATACCCCCACAGAATCATTCATGTTTGCACAGTTCAAAACGTTTCAGACTTCTTCAAAAGAAGTAGTCAAAACTACACTTTTAAAAATCGAAAATCATTGTTTTTTTTTACTTTTGTTTAATTTTGGAACGCGTCTACCCGCCTGTCCGGCTTGTGTGTGACTGAGCGGCAAACCGGTGCGGGCGCCGCGTCTCCGCACAAGAGCATAATATAAATAATAAGCATTCTGCAACGCGATCTGGAAATCTTCGCAACAATTAGATGAAAGCGCCACAGACTGCAGTGCGTTTACCTGCACATCATCAGTCTCCCACGATTTGTTTGTTTGTTTTAATTACTTTTTGGTGTGTATTTATTTACACACCTGTACGAGCCTTGACCAGGTACGCAATAGAAGAGTAAAATATTCCACAAAAAACTTTACTGCGTTACAACTTTTACACCTACTAATTAAAAATGGCAACGTCAATTTGTTAATGTCCAAAACCAGAAAATCAATTCGGTTCGAGTTTGCAGTTTAATATTGATCGTCATCGTTTCGACGCTTATAAAATGGACAGCTTTATTAATACGTAAAATACTTTCTTAATTTCTCCTCGCAATGCTTCATATGCAATTTTCTCCCAATGCACATCAGAAGCCAAGGTCAGTGCTCCTTAACCATAAAGGACACAATCTCATTAACAGGTCCTACCTCTTTAATTCTTCGAACCGTGTAGATATCTGCAAGCTGGTTAGCTAAACGATTTCCTTCACTTCCTCTGTTAATGTTCTCAAGGCTTCCCTTTCGCATACTGAGGGTAGTTTCTTATGTGAACGAGCTTCGAGAAAAGTCATCGTTACGTGTTTAATCAACGATTCAACGAATTTATCGATTTCTATCCATTTATTTATACCACGAGTGCGTGGTTACCACAGGTCTAATACACAACACACATGGTTTAAAATATCTTCTGTCAGGGTGACCTCTGAAATTTTGAAAATATTCGTTAATGAAAGTATTACTTTACTTATAAACCGTAAAACAGTACCTACTTACCCCGAGCCACTTCATCCTTAAAACTTACCTGGAGACCTAGAAGACAAGATCTCTGGCAACGCTTATATGTTTTTGTTACTGGTTTGACTGGTTTGAACTTCAAAACTGAATAGTTTAGTTAGTATCTAGAAGTAAGATAATAATAACAATAATAACTTTCGTAGAATTTACTACTATTTACAAATGTGAAAGTTGGTGAAACAATCACAAATATCAATCCCAATGGATATAAGCTTGCAACTGTGTCATGAAAAAACCGACTTCAAAAACACAAAAAAAATAAAAAAACAAAGTCATATTTTTTTGTTTTTTAGATGTCAGTTTTCTTTTTAAATAAAATTTTGTTATTTTGTCATTTTAAGTTATCATAGGTATCCTGTACAAATATTTACTATGCATTCAACATTCTTCCAAGGAAACCAAACCCTTGACCTTCACGATTCCCTATTTATTGCTTTCAACTCTTGAGGAGTTGTACCTTCCGTCATAAGCTCATCAACATGAAGTGATAACTGCTAGATGCGAATACTTGAAAAGCTTTAAGACGTGCCTATATTTGAGGGTTGCCCTAGATTTCTCTGGAATGCCATCATCATCAGGTTAACATAATAGCTTGAAAGAATACATCTATCGGACCATAAGTAACTACATATAAGAATTTTCTTTCAACTCCTAACCGTTGAAGAGTTGTACCTACCATCATCAGCGCATCAACAAGAGATTATGATCATCAGACTCAAACACAGGAACAGCTTTAGAAAATATATGTAAACGTAACAAGTGCCTACAAAATTTGAGAGATGCACACCAATGGAACTCTTCTCACTCATCAACATCCTACAAGTTCTAACAAACTTGTCTAACTACTAATATTCTAGTATTAGTAGATAGAGGAAAAACCAGTACCTATGTAATGTTATTACCTTATATAAATTTTATTTAGTGCATCTATTTACCTACCTGAATGAGTGGAATTTAATATTATCAATTAATTTATACAATAAGTTTTCCTTGTCAATTATTTAGAACAAGACCTATGTAAGAACGTCAATTTGAATCATGTTTTACTTTATTTATAGCTCATCCATCATGTTAAGTTTAGACCTGTACTTCACTACTTTAGACTCTTTATGCATAAAGCGTAAAATAATTGTAATAGTTCTGAAGAGTAAAATTTTTCATGTAAAATAAATTGTCATGTTTGTGTACGAGAGCTCAATAAATGAATATTGTATTTAATCACATAAATCATAAATGATAGTACTTTTTAGGCAGATAAATAAAGCAATTCGTGCGAAATTATTCCCAAACCATTCAACCGTTAATGTTCAAGTATTTTCACTTCTGCCGGCACTCCCGGAGTGCAACCCATTGTTTTTTTTACAAACGTTGCCCGACACTAGGAATTTCTCCAGTATCGTGGGTCCGTTTACAAACATACACAAACTCACATACACAAACCAAACACCCAAACCCGAAACAACTATCTGTACCCGGTCACAGTTAAGCAGTAGAGTTGACCGTTTAGTCCACTTTCGGCCCTTCGGCCCCTGAAAGAAGATTTGTTCATTGGTGTCCACTCGACCCTTAAACATCTTCATCATCGTCCACTTTCGTCCCCCAGGGGGTGAGTTTGAATTTTCATACAAAGGACAGGCATGGCGCTCTACTATTTACAAAAAGGCAAAATCTTTCGAAAAACAGCGAATCGAAACACTGAAACAAAAGCGCCAATTACGTAAAGAGAGACCTAAACCCTCCTACACCTATTTTACAAATGCAACGAAGGTTTATCTACTTGATTAGGTAAATTTTTTGGGAAAATGGGGTATCATCAAATGACTCCCGCATTGGGCGGACTTAAAACCATGTGCCTTAGCCCTTTGTGTCTGGGACCGCGGTATCTCTTTTGAACAACCCGCAGCTTGATTAGGTTCTTTGATTCAGAAAGTGGACCTCGTGGACACGACTAAAATTGTTAGGAAGTACCTTTCTTTAGAGCCTTGACCACCGCCGCCGCACCCTTGGTTCCCGATACCCAGTGGGCTACTGTTTTTTTTTATATTTTTTTAGTATGTGATTTTTAAGAAATATGTAAAAAATATGTGAGTTTATCGCCGCAATAATAAGGTAAACAAAGTTCGAATTTACTATGAATGATGATGATATTGTTCTGTTTCAGGCCGTCAAGTTGAAAATTATTTTGTCATTGAGCTGCCACAATTATAGATTTACGCAGGATACACTAACAAGGCTTTTAATTAGGTAGATACACAAGTAAACCAATCATTGCACTAAGTAAGTAATTAACGCATCAGATTACAATTATTCCACTGGTCGTAGTCGGTGGTAGTCGCAAACATGACGGCTGAACGTGGGGTCCTGAGTTCGTTTCCCGGATCGGATAAAGCAACAGGGTTTTTTTGTCAAGAATTTCTCAGTAGTTGCCACGGAGTCTTGATTTGTGTCTGGTAGATGGGAATAGGGCTGCCCCTATTACATGTGATCAAAACATTATTTTCGAAATGTAGGTGTTCTAATACACCTCCGCCCATCCCTTCGAGAAGTACAGGCTGATGTTATGTTATGTTATGCTGTGAACGCCGCGGCTCAACCTGTCTTCTTCCTTACGTCTCTATTATATGTCGTCGTTTAAAAGAAGTCATCTCTTCAGGCACCACTTTTGCTATGTCGTCGTTCACACAGTCCATCTACCATTACTTTGGTCTTCCTTTACTCTTTTAAATTAATTACTGACACCTAATTGAATTGATTCACTATAAATTACTCTCAAGCCAATTCACATTTATACTCAATGCTTTTCTTATGACATTTTTGATTTTCCTCATTAATCCGTAACATGTGCTTATATAGGTAGTAGGTACCTAGTAGTTTGATAATGAGCACTTTGCCTAAACGAACATGATAGTTAGTTAAATGTTTCAAAAATTATAAATATAGTGCAGAAAACCCCAAACGGCGCAAATACAATAACTTATAATGTGGTTATTGTTTGAGCCGTTTGGGGTTGAAACACTGAGGTCATGGGGTCCAAGTACATATATGCCACATGGAGATCGCGAGCGGTTAACGTGACCAGAGGGCTGTCCTATTTTTTGGCCAAAGAATCAGCATTATTATCCAACGTGGCGATGCTGCCAGCCATGCTAAGCAGATTTCCCGTTGACAGCGATGTAGACGAATTTTTGGACGCTCTTGTAGGTAATTTATTTTTCCCTCTTTGATACTTGTATATATTTTATTATAATTATAGTTCTGTAAATTGTAGTTTGTAAATAGATATAACATATCATAGGTTTTACAATAAATAATATTACTGTTTTTAACAACAATCAGTGACACGCAAGCTTTGCATTCGTTGATTTAATTATAATAATGACTGGCACGGATGTAGGTATTTATCTTAATAATTATTAACTTCTAATCTAATGTTTGTTTAATTATTAGCAACTCTGTATCTGTTTGTTAAAATTTCAATTGTATTAAGAATATTTTGAAAGCCACGCTAGTCTAGAGGTGGAAAACTCTACTGGTGGACATGAGGTTACATTCCCGGGAAGCGGAAAATGTTATTGGATTTTTTACACCATAAACTAAGTAGCCGCCCTAAATTTTTTTTTTTTTTTTCTACCCGACTACGGCGAAGCCCAAAAGGAGGGTTATGTGTTTTGTAAATCTTAAAGCACAAGTGTAAATATGCTTCATCAGCATCTTCATTTCAGGCGAAAGATGTCCACTGCTGGACATAGGCCTCCCCTAAGTGTCGCTACAATGACCGGTCCCGTGCTTCTCGCATCCAGCGGATCCCCGCAACCTTCACCAGGTCATCGGTCCTCCTAGTGGGAGGCCTTCCAACGCAACGCCTTCCGGTTCGCGGTCACCACTCCAGAACTTTCCGGCCCCATCGGCCATCCGTTCTGCGAGCAATGTGCCCTACCCACTGCCACTTAAGTTTGGCAATTTTTCGGGCTGGTAACCTTGGTTCTCATGCGGTAAGTATGCTTATTAAAAGAAAATTACTGAAATCAATCCTAACAAATAAAAAAACGATAGACGAGAAAAGACGAGTCTCTCTACATGACAAGGACATAGAAAGTAAAACATATAATCTGACTGATTTATGAAATTTCATTCAACTCTGTATTCTCTTATTGTTTTGTCTGTCTACATGACATCCCAATGGAACTGCGAATAGCTCGTTAAGACAACTAGGAGATATTCCGATGCGATAAAATAACCATAATTTTAAGGTTTTTTGTCGACTTGAAATATTTAGCTATTTAACAAGAAACGTCTGAAAGACGAAATAATCACACCAAATCGGGACTGCCTCTCTATATCGCCACGCTGCCGCGCTGTCGCTACATCATTGCTACGACATCACTACACACCATCATTACGTCATTGCTACGACATTATTACATGCTATCGCCACGTCATAGCTACGACTTCACTACACACTATCGCTACGTCATAGCTACGACCTCACTACACACTATCGTTACGTCATAGCTACGACTTCACTACACACTATCATTACGTCATAGCTGCGACACTACTACGCGCTATCGCTACGTCATTGTACTACGACATCACTACGCGCTATGCCGCTATCGCTACTTCATTGTTACGACTTCACTACAAGCCATAGCTACGTCTTTGCTACGACTTCCCTACAAGCCATCGCTACGTCAATGCTACGTCATCACTACGCGCTATCGCTACGTCATTGCTACGACTTCACTACGCGCTATCGATATGACATTGGTGTACATCATCCGCTAAACATGATGAACGGTATTCAAGTCACCTTCTTAATTGAATACATAATTTTTACAAGTTGTTAACCAGTTGGTAATGACATACAAACGCCTCCATAATATTACGAAACGACACAAAATATAACAAAACATTAACATAATATTTTAAATCAGCATTGAATGTTATTATGATGTATCGCGTCGTAAAAATTGTAACTGTGCTCGAGGTAATCAGCCATTTACTTGGAAAGGAAATATAGCGGACCAGTCATGCCAGTTATCCTTCAGAAATTAAATTAACTGACGACTGGTTGGTAAGATTAGATCTGGTTCGTCTGTCAAGAAAACGATCTTGATAGTTCTGGTTTTGCTGTAGTTACTTTTTTCTGTATGATTTAATAGATAAACAATACGTACTTTCGTCTATGAGCTAATAAGTCTCTTCTCTTTGTTTATCGGGTACCTATTTTAAAAGCGTTCCTGCATTGCATTTCTGCATTGCATTGCATTGCATTGCATTGCATTGTTTACGCATTCATGGCTATTCAGCATTCAATGCGCATAATTGAAGGAAGAGAGTATTTTATTTTTCTTTTTGTCCTTTGTCTCATTGTGTGTTGTTCAATAGTGTCATTTTATTTAACAATTGTTAAAAAATATACATGCCATTAATTAATTTTCACTTAGACTTTTATTTCAAAATCTAGATGAGGTCAAAAAAAATTGTTCTACGTAGCATGCAATTAAAGACGATTTAAAAACAAACTTATAAAACGGTCATCTAAATCCAAGTACATCAACAATCCTAGATTTACGTTGTATGGCTAGATGCTACTATATAATATGCTCATTTAAAAATCACTATGCTCTGTTCATTTTATGATCCTCGTTTTGACACATGTCAAAATAATGTTTCTTTTACTGTTGTCGATTATTTAGAGAAATGCGAATGGTGTTGTGCCGACCCCAAGTAACATGGGCAGGAATATGATGATGAAGAAGGTTTATTATTCTATTATTGTTTATTCTTCTTTAAATTGATTTGGAAAATTTTCAAAATTTTGCGACGAGTTTGGCATTTTCAGTCGCCTCCTCCTGTGATGTGCACAGTGCAAACAATTGGTCAGGCAGGACACGATATCAAGTGCACCATAGTTTCTGAGATTGATAATTTAAATTCGTTTATTTAAATACTTCCTGGTTTTAATATTTTCTGAATGTAATTTCGATTAACATTAAATGAACAGAGCATATATATATATAGCAATAACTTATTCACTCGTATTCATTACCACAACTCCTTTAAGCTCGTAGGTCAATTAAATGCACGACTATATCATTTTGGCCTTAGCAAAGGAAACTAAATACTCAGACGAGTTAGTTCAATGATCATCTGGCAGTAGGTCACACGCACATAAGTTTGTGGTATCAATATGTTGATTTAGTGGTTATTTTGTTGGTGATTATGAAAGTGTTGGTGTTTTTGACGTTAAGTTGGTTATGTGTGGTGGCGGAGGATACTGGGCAACCAGCTGGGTTGATGGCTGATTGTAAGGTTTTTTTTATTTTAATATTGTTTCAGTTCTATGAAGGATTTCTTTTTAGTAGTACTTGATAAAAATTGCAAACATATTTTTTTGTTCGCGAAATCCGTTTGAATGTTGATGTTTTATCTTTTCATAGATTAATCAATTTATTCCACAATATTTCTTTATAAACGTTAAATGATAAAACTTTTTTAAACCAAAATATGTAATGCAAATATATTTTTTGTAACTGTTAAATTCGCTGCTACCCAATGTGGAAAATCTTTATTTGATGAAATATAGTAGATAAATTATATTAAATAAAATAATAACTCTGTAATAAAAAGGTTTTTTCTTTAATTTACTTTTGTGCAGGCCCAGGAATGAATCGAACAACCACACTATCAGAAGAAACGAAGCAATCCTTATCAGTAGTGGTGGCATACCCGACCTCTGGTCTCTTCGGCCACAAAGAGACGAGATGTAAGCTCAGCATAGATGGCGCCGCCTGCACTGCCAAACATCTCGACCTCACAAAGAGAAAGACGCAGGTGATATTTTAATAGAATTTGGTTTTAAGGGGACAACAGGAGCTAAATGCGAGTTTTATAATGCTCAAAAATATATGATTCACTGCAGTAAACAAAATCAGAAAAATATATGATATTCTTCAGGATATACGCTAGTGACATAGTGTGTTAAAAACATAATGAACTAATTTTACTCGATAGAAAAAATCGCGAAGATACCTCTAAAAATATATTTTATCGAATAAAAACCATACTAAAATAAATGTGATCGTTCTGAATTTTTTGGCAAACAATTCTACAAGCAACATACTGTGTGTGTTATAATTTTTAGTCCAATCAATAGTTTTTTTTTATTTATAAATCGCATATTCTTATTCCCAAACATAATTTTGTAAGGAGATAAAAAATGTGGCTGGACAGTCCTTACTATTTGAAACGTATAGTTACCCTACAAAATTACGAGCATGCATTGCGGGGATGCGTTTCGCTGTCGCGGGGACTGACGCAAGCTCCACCCACTCGCTCAAGGTCGCTGGCATTTAGTGTTGCCTTAAACATAACATAACATCACGCTTGTAATCCCCGAAGCCTAATAGAACACCCACATTCAGCCAGTCTTGTTTAAGTCCCATGTAATAGGGGGCGAATTTATTGCCATCAACCAGGCTCAATGCAGATTCCGCGGCTGCTGCTGATAAAGTCCTAATGGAAAACCCAATAACACATTGCCTGAACTGAAAGCGAACCCAGGACCACTCATCAGTCGCGCTTGCGATCACTAGACCAAAGAGGCAGTTGGTGAAATGCAGATGTATCATGGCACAACTCTGCCTAACCATTCGACAAAATAGGAGTGATGTTTTTAATGTAACTTGTAAGATTTTAAACACGACCTAGCCAGTTCAATGCCAGGAAATAAAATAAAATATTTTGGAGGTCGTGTTGCATACATAATACATCAATTGTTTTTGAATGTTCTTTGGTACCTAAGTCCTAAATTATTTCGCGGTACTAAACGGTTTATATAGGTCAGATGAGCAGTCGCTCCATGTGAAATACTGGTGTTCAGCTGCATCCAGTTTGATCCGACTGACTGAAGCCGACCCCAACATAGTTGGGGTTTCCCAACTATGTTGGGGTCGGCTTACAGACGGCTAGATAGATGATGATTTATTTATTTACTATTTATGTACACACAGTAGACAGCACAGGAGATGATGTTGATAATGATTTTGCCTGTAAACAATATTTGAATGAAATCGAAATCGATAACTACCTTCGATGTTAACAACTCGGCCGTGACTCTAATGTGGTAGATAAAGTATTAAATAACCAAATTAATGTTCATTCGCGTTAACGATCAAGGCTTTACTTAACACTAACAGTCAGATTGCATAATTTTGTTACGCTGAGTTATGCTGTAGATAAAATTTAAACTTCATGTACAAGTGTGGTACATAGGCAGACTTAATGCCACAAGGCATTCTCTACCAGTTAACCTTTGGGATAAAAAACGACAGCACAAATGCGTAAATGCCTTCGAATTGTTTTTTTTTTTGCTAGTCTACTTTGTGTCCCAATGCTGAGCAAAGCCAAATGCTTTCTACTTATCTCTGGCCGTGTTAGTCCCGCAAACATGATCAGATCGTCACGCCATCTTGGCCGCGGTCGACCTCGACGGCGCTGTCCTGCCTCAGGCGTCCAGTGAACGACCTTTGCCCATCTCTCCGAGTGCATCCGTGCTATGTGGCCTGCCCACTCCCACTTCAGCCTGGCTGTATTTTCTCCAATATCAGCTATTTGAGTTATGGAGCAAAGGATGGTGTTTCTAATGCGATCTGATCGCCTAACACCTATTATGTTCCATTGCTCGCTAGCAAATCTTGAGTTTGGACTTCTGTTGTTCAGTAATTGACCAACTTTGTGCACCGTAGGTTAAAACGGGCAGGATGCACATGTCAAAGAGTTATCTTTTTAATGTTACTGGAAGGTTCTTTCAGGGCTCAGAAGGTCTTCCAGGCATTTTGTACTCGTCTTTCGACTTCTTTGTCTTGCCTGTTTTGGAACGACACTATCTGGCCCAGATAGGTATACTCGTCCACATATTGCAAACAATGCCCGTCTACCGCGACCCTACGTTTCGTGCTGTTGGTCATGATCTGGGTCCTGGATCTATTCAATGAAAGTCCAATCTCAAAACTTGCTGTGCTTAGATCTTGGAGCATTGCTTCGAGTTCTGGTGCTGATGTGGAGAATAGCGCGATGTCATCGGCAAAGCGGAGGTTTGTTAGTTGTTGACTGCTAACTATTTATGCCTCGTGACTGCCACAAATCGGGCAGTTTGTTAAAGACCTCCTGCAGTGCGCTTGTTTGAATAGCTTGGGTGAGAGTGGATCGCCCTGTTTGACAACTTTATTATGTTTGGCATATTCAAAAACCGGCTTTAGGGTGCTTAAGGCAGGCGTTGAATAATACTGTATGGCTCGTTTTCACTAAATTGATACCTAAATTATAGTATTTGCACAGTTGGATTTTTGTGAGATAGACGTCTAAAATCCGACACTATACTTTTAATTAAGTATGACGTGTAGTAATGAAGACCGTCCACCAGTTTATAATTTATTTTTTTCTATAAGCCAGTAGTAATGCCAAGTTTTCATCAGTCAGTTAACTCACCTATGATTGTTTTAAGTTTCGCTAGCAAATTTTATTTGACATAATCATCTTCCTGCCGCTGTCCCATGTTATTTGGGGTCAGCTCAACACGTTGTTTTAATAAATTTTCATCTGTCAAACATTCAACACTATAATTAATTCCTTTTTCTTTCATATTAGTCCTCACACATTTCACCCATCGTTTCCTTGGTCTTCCTTTTCCTCTCTTCCTCCATCCATAAATGTTTTTTCAACACACTTGCTCATAAAATGGCTCTAATGACACCTGTAATCAAACTGTGACTTTTTCATTGCTATTGCTCACAAGTGGGTTAAAGGTATTTTTTATTGGTTGAGTTACATTGTTCTTAAAAAAGTTTCGATACAAAAATATCGTGTTCAATAATACAAATAAATTAATGTTCCTATTATTTGCACATTTCATGCAACTTCGTATTTAAGTAGATAATTTCAACTTGTACGCTTTTAATAAATAAAACTTTGAATTCCCCATTTTTATGTGGCTAAAATGCAATCCGCGAAAAGCCAAAAATTTTAGTCTATGACAGATCGCCATTGTAGATGCGCGTGCATAGGACATATTTTTTCCCGCCATTGCGAAAAATTTTACACAACTTGTTTTCACTTTCTTTTGGGACAAGCCCGCCACACTATTCCCAACCCACTATAACTCCTGTAAGCCAGAATCAACAGTGGCGACCACAAGAAGATGATTACCGTCCTCGGCTCTCTTAAGACCCTCACCTAACGGCTCAGGTCAAATGGCGCCTCGGCGGTAATCACCAACATTACACACTTGTACCATCACTCTTTTGGTCATAATTATGCGATTCGTTCCACCCCATCACAATTTTATTTGACCCCGTCTCACTTATTCGTGTTGAATGTTTACAGGTCATGATCAGTGGCTACATGGATGGCTCGTTCTCTCCCATGGTGCGGTCTTTTATGGCGTTGTACCTAGCTATGGGACGAAATATCATCGTGCTTGAGATATTCCCTATTTTGGTGCGGTCCTATCCTATGTAAGTAACTCACTACGATATTTAACGTATTAAAGTAATGAGGTAATTTACAGCCTCGTTGGTTTAGTGGTCGCAAGAGCGACTGCTGTGTGTGCATAAGGTCCCTGGTTGCATTCCCAGTTCAAGCAACGTGCTATTCGGTGTTCCCATCAGGAATTTCGCAGTAGCCAAGGAGTCTAGATTTGTGACAGGTGATGCCAACAGGCTCGCGTCTATTACATGGGACTTAAATATAACTGAGGAAATTTGGGTACCCATCTGTACCCATCTGCTTAACCCTTTTTTTTTTCACGGTTGGAAAATCATCAAATAACCCCTCCCGCTCTCAGCGAAAGGGAGTGTCAGACTTCTACTGACTAAAAACTACCCATGTTCCTTCTTAGCCCTATATGTCGAGGCCGCGGTACCTTGTGAACAACCTGCAGCTCCGACGTTATCTGCCTAGCCCTTCGGGGATCAATCAAAACCATTGAATCTGTTTATTACCATCATTTATAAGGTTTTGCGGAAACACTAGTCACTGACCAAATTCAATTACATCTTAAGGCGCGCCGGTAGGCTTACCCACTCTTTCCAACATAAGTTTGCCATATAAACTTGCAGCATCATTCATACCGATAGTCATAAATCTGAAAGTAACAAGGCTTACCTGTTATATAACATAACAGTTTCTCGCGAGTTTCTTTAAAGGACACACCATAAAGGGAGCGGACGATGGAAGCTGTACAAGTCATTAGCCAATACGACTCTAAACTGGTTAAGTACTTGCTGGTTGAGTGCTTGCTGGTTTTCTGAGGATTAAACGAGTTAAGGTCTTTTTTTTTAAATTAACTAGCCATGCTTTCTGTTTGCGTTGACGGAGACGTGGATATAAAAAACTTAATGGTGTAAGATTGTAAGGTGCGGTGTCAGTCAGGGTGGTCCTCTACAATTCATTACATTACTCTCATTGTATGCTTTTTTAAAACTTCTGTCACGAAATGCGACAGTATTTTACTTTCTAGACAATTTAACTAATAAACATAAACTCGACGAAATCTGGAACTCCACCTGACTTATTACCTACCTTTCTTGACTAATTATGAAAATAGAGGGCGTGGGTAAAGTTACGGTCGGCCACGGGCGACAAAAACCCACGTTTCGCCACGAAACTGCGTTATCATAATACCTACAGTGTTATCGTCGTGACGTATGTATAAAAAACTGATGTTCCTGAGAGGTTTTCCTTGAACATCCTCATTTTAATAGAAGCCACGATACCGTGTCTGTCTAGCCAAGGTAAGAATTTTGCTGACGACCTCACCGTTCAGCCTTCGCATTTAAAGCTTAATCTAACTTAGGTACCTACCTATACTTAAGACAAAAATAGCGTCGTCACATTCCTCAAGCTGTTCAATTAATTTCTTCTGCTAAAGGCACCTGTCGTCTTTACTCAAGTTTCTAATGTTAAATATAACATTTACATTCCCATGAGATCTCAATATGTTAATAACTTGCCACTGTACTGGTGCAAATGCGAGAGACTAGCGATTTAGGTAGTAAGTTATCGTATTGTACCGATCTAAACGCGCACAAAAATGGCAAACATAGAGCAAGTATTGAAATAGATTAGACTTTAGGCTCCCTCTTCCTATAGTACCTATGCCATGTGAAATAAACTGAAATAAGGTGGTTTGTCTTACAAAAAGGTATCGCTTATTACCCAAATACCCAGTATAAACTGGGTTGTACAGGTCAGATAGACAGTCGCTCTATGGTATTCAATACTGGCATTCTGCTGGATCTGTTTAGACTGCAAGCCGACCCCAACATAGAGGAAGAGAACCTCTCGTCCCAGCCACCGTGGAAGACGGTCCCGCGGTCCATCCACTCCAGCGCCAACTCCAGGTCCAGCAAGACTTCCAAGAATAATGTTATCATCGCCCACATGACCAAGGTCAATGGCGTATATCGCGCTCTTAAAAGTAAACTGGTCAACGTAGCGACACTTGGGGGAAGGCCTATGTCGAGCAGTGGAATAGTCGAGAAAAGGCTAGGCAGATGGCGATGATGGGTGGTTTGTCAAAACAAGTCTCCTTGACTTGAAAGGTCGGATCATTCACATTAATTATTGGATTATTTATTCTTGCTATGCGACCCACCTCAAATGTTTTGATTTCCCAATCATTTGCATCGATAGTCAACATAATTCGATCAGTCACCAGCCGCGTATATGGAAATCAATAAATTAGATTGCGTGCACTCCCGAGTAGGCAAAAAAGATAAATACCATCGTTAAAAGAGAAGGAAATCGCCAGTCGCTCTCCGCCTACAGTGAGACCATGGCAGTGCCCGACATATAATACATCGTTCGCACATGCGGCGTCTCCCGGTTGGCCTCGCGCTTCTTTTTGCTCCCGCCCGCACACGCAAAAGGAAACGCGTAATTTGCTGTCTCGAGGCTATTGGAACTTGTATTGATGATATAGATGGATATGCATATTTAGTGACAGTCGCCGATCATATTCATTGATATACGAGATTTTTTTTGTGAGTATCATGTGATTGCAGCCATCTTTCGTGATTCGTGGAGAGCGGTAAAAAATTACTTTGGCTTCACACGATATGAGAGAGTTGGAAAAAAAAAGTTACCTTTGATACATTAATTTATGTTTTGGCTGTTTCTTCTAGTAGACAGGTAACAATAGAAGACCATCTAGTTTTAAAACAATGACGTGTAAAAGTGTTTGCATAAAATAAATGTATAATATACAAATACCTATTTGCAAATTTAACATCATTAATCAACATTCCAGAGCCGCCCGCATCACGAAGCCTCTAGGCGAGTTGCTAGGCGAGTACATGGCCTCGCTGACCTTCCAGGGTTTATCTCCCAAGAGGCTGGAGCTGGTGGGCGCGAGCCTGGGCGCCCACATCGCCTCTTTCGCGTCTGACACCTACCATCAGCTGACCGGCCGACGACCCACTAGGCTTACTGGTTCGTACGATTTTGTAGTAGCCAAATAACCTGGACTGACTGAAGAATGGGTGTTTGGTTTTGTGTATGTAGGAGAAATTCCTAGTGTGTGACAACGTTAAAAAATAAAATATATGAGAATACGTAGGTAATGCTATTAGATTACTATTAATTACTATTAAGTACCTATATATCCCAGTTACTAATACGGCACCTGGTGTCAGTGTGTTTATGTCGCTTTTGGGTCCCTGACTTTGCTTTACATGCCGTCCAGAAATATAATTATCTCAGGCATACTATAGTTTCCTCACGATGTTTTCACCGAAGCAAGTGATTATATGCAATGATGCACATGAATCCGAAAAACCAGAGGTGCCTGCTTGGGTTCGGACAACTACAAAGTTCATTATATTTAGGTACACCTGCTCCATAGTGACCGTCAAACATGTTAT
Organism: Diarsia rubi; assembly: GCA_932274075.1. NCBI lineage: Eukaryota > Metazoa > Arthropoda > Insecta > Lepidoptera > Noctuidae > Diarsia > Diarsia rubi. The sequence goes on along the minus strand of OW026419.1, from coordinate 15,062,556 downwards.
TCTCGTCTTAAAAAAATTAAAAAAGGTGACAATAATGAGACACGTAAAATTTTAAGCAGATTAGTACATTTGATACGTTTTGCAAGCGATGGCAGCGCTGCTGTGCAAATATCATTACTACGTCAGCGCATAGGTATACCTTTACTATACAGGCTTTATAACTATCAAGCGAAGAGACCAACAGCTAAACCAGTAATACCCCTATTTATCTAGGCCTAGATCCGGCCGGTCCGTGCTTCCGTAACGTGCCGCCCACATCCCGGTTGCACGTCGACGCGGCGCATCGTGTTGATGTCCTGCACACCAACATCGACGGGTTCGGCATAGCGGACCCGCTCGGACATGTCGACTTCTATGCTAATGGGGGTAAGTACGGGTAAGGCGTATCGTGGTTTGGAATAAATTCAACTTTGGAGAGAATTGTTTCTAGCGTTCATATTGCGTAGCAGTCTCTCTCATGATAGGCTCAATTTGTGTTTAAAGTTACTGACTTAACCATTGAAGATGACGCAAAAGATCTCGCCACACTAACATCACGCCTGCAAGCCTCGAAGGGTTAGGCAGAGCTGAACTCAATATTACACCTACATTTCGGCTGTTATGTTGAAGTCCCTTGTAATAGGGGCCGAGCCTGTCGCCACCAATCGGCTGCAAATCCAGACTACGTGTCTGCTGATTCAGAGAAATTTCCTGCACAACATGGTAATCGAACTCAGGTCCTCATGCACATCACTTGCACCACTAGACGTAGACCAAGGAGAGAGACAATAAAGTAGTTACATGTCTAAACTGCGGTACTCAAAGATAATTAATGATAAATTAAGCCGTCACTTAGTACAGATTTCACATACTTTTGTATAACCACAACAGAAGTAAAACCGTTACTTAGTGACGGCCTAAGTAATCATTAAAGGTCTCTGAGTGCGGCAGTTAATTTATTTTTCTTTTCCTTTTCTCAGGTGAATACCAACCAGCAATCACAGGAGACTTTATAATGCCATGTTTCCAGTTCTGCAGCCACGTTCGGTCAGCCTTCTACTGGCTGCTATCATACAACAATCCCGACCAGTTCGTCGCAGTCCAATGCGACTCAGTCGCAAACGCAAGGATCGGCAATTGCTATAAAGACACAATCAGGACCAATGCTTTGGGGCCGAAAACTAACTTTAGTAAACCAGGGGTGTATTATTTGCCGACCAATGCTAAAGCGCCTTATTATATGGGGCTGAATGGTTTGAAGAAGCGGAAGTATGGCGTCAATGATTACTTGATGACACCGGCACCTGATGAAGATATGGTTATTTGAGTGGACGGAGAAAAACAGCAAAGGTGAAGTTCAAGCTAGTTGGTCTAGACTGATACAGAAGAATGTAGCACTACAGCCATAATGGAGTGCAGTAGGGATCGGACAAAAAAAAAACTAATAAGTCCGTCAGATAGATTTCCAAAAAATATTGCACTGTATTTCTTCTTTTTTCACATAAACAAAAAATTAAGATGCAGTGCTTCGAAAACTCGTGAACTCCTCGAAATCGTCAAATGTCAGTACATTTTTTACCTACAAATGACGTCACAAAGACGACTCATGATCTTTGACGCGTTTTATCTTCGTAATATTTTATTAATTTGATAAAACAAAAAACACGTATCCAATATTTTACGATAAACTAACTGACGGACTAAACAGAATCATATTTTTTTGAGTCAGTCGCATCCGATAATACTGGGGTATTATTGAAATTGACCCATGAAGAATGAAACTTTGATCACGATCTTCAATAGGGGATCGGACTGAGTCAAAAAACAATGATTCTAATTAGTCCGTCATTTAGATTATCGAAAATTATTGGATACGTGTTTTTTGTTTTATCAAATTAATCAAAATTGACGAAGATAAGATGTGGTTGTGACGTCGTTTGAAGGTAAAAAATGTACTATCATATGACGTTTTCGAAGAGTTCACGAGTTTTCGAAGCACTGTATTGACTTCATTTTTTGTTTATGTGAAAAAAGAAAAAATACGACTCCAATATTTTTTGGAAATCTATCTGACGGACTAATTAGTTTTTTTTGGCCGATCCCCTATTAACGATTATATTATCCACCATTTTCAAATAATAATAATAAGGCCCACCGTTGTTTTAATGTATGGTTTACATAATACGTGTAGGATATACGTGTGTAAATGCTTTTAATGTATGAATTTTGATGATGTAACTTAATAAACGTGTGACAAAATAAAACTAAAAAACTAATACAAGAGCAATTTTATTGTAAATTTCATCACAATACGCAATAACAACAATAAGTTATTATGTTCCAGTTGGGCCGACAGACTGCTTCGGTACAAAATCTATCTAAGGAGGTATTATGTACAATACGCTGCTTTAGTTCACAAGAACTTGGAAGCCATTCATACTAATATTATGATATAAAAGATTACTATGAAATTCGTGTATTACATTAATTGATATTTACCTTACAAGTAACTGGTAGATTTCATATAAAGTTTATCATTGAAAAAGTACACTGAGAAAAACAAATACTGTTATCAACTATTTTGCGCAAATCATAAACGGTTAAAAAAATAATATCATAGCATTCTCGTAAAAATATATTTTAAATACATCGGTCATTATTACATTTTCCAATAAATAGTTAATCTATAAAAATAACCTACTATGAATAACAAACAAATACCACAGATTAAATATGAATATTGTAAAGCATTATATTTCATCGAAACCAAGCGATAGGAAGTGACCGTAACAATCCATTCAGATCTCTAAAATCATATTACAAATTTAATAAAATACACGATGGAAACTACATCGACACACTAACGGTTACCACGTGATCAATAATCTTTTGACCCCTTCATTTACTTTTTCTTAGATCCTCCATAAAATTTACCATGTAGGTAATGCATGCATTTTTTTTAAATATACGATGAGAATTTACTAGTACTAACAGTAAACACGTGAACACACAAAAACGATTACTCGATTGTGTGTCGATGTCTCTTCCAGCCTGTATATCTGTGTGTAGATACATTTTAGGCGTCGTACAAGCACCAAACGCAAAGTATTCGTTATAAAAGCTTCATATAAAGTAATCTAAAAATAGGTTTCATATTGGAATGTGACTATAATAATAGATGCCAATATGCAAATTTTAATAAGTAGGTTGATCGCTATCGCGGAACAAAAAGTCTAAGCCATTTTCAAATGCAATTCATTCCTGCAAATCGCACAGTTTCTGTTCTGTCATTTTCATCCTTAATTTTGGCAATACAAAGTTAAAACAATAACGTCTTTGGCCCATAAATGCTTAAGCATTTCACTCCGCGACTGTACCTTACATTTACTTCCTACTTATATATTTTTTGAATTTTTTAAAAACCGTAGAAAAATGTATGTATAGGTATCAAAATGTTGATTTACAAATTGGGATTTCTAAATATAATATGGGGACTGGTTCCAAGAAAAACAACATTCGATTGATTACACAGATCATAATAAATGTTGTTTTTTTATATCTAGCTTGATTTGAACCCTGAAAGGGTGGTTAGTTCTACTATGATATAGAATACTTAAAGTGAGGTGTATTATTCAAGAACAGCGTTCTCTATTGTAAGAAAAAATCAGCGATACACATTGATATATGCAGTTTAAATACTTATATGATATGTGATTTATAAACGACAGACTAGTTTCTGTCTGCTTTAGGCTAACTTTATACAATTTCATTATTTTTCCTACACCAGCCAGTGTATAATTATTGACACTCCCGGAACGAAAAGTACGCGTACAAATTACATCTTTTCATTCTGCGAATGTACTTATAACTTAGGTTACAAAACAGGCCTTCAATTGAGAGATTTGATAATATGTTCCCCAAAACATTAAGCAATTAACGCTAAACCTTTTAACAATTCAACTTTAAAGTTTTAAAACCATCAGTATTTTGTAGCGAGAAAGAGACAACACTATACAAAAGTGTTGATCGACCTCTCTGTTTTACCAAGTAACAATGATAATTCTAGAACTTTCCTACCCAATTCAGACCAACATCTCACTGCCTTCGAAGCTTCACCCCACAAGGCATTTTGGCACTAACACGTATTTTATAAAAGATATTTACAAATTAATTATATCTCAAATACACAGAATTACTAAATACTGAGGAATAATATTGAAGCTTTACTTTTTATAGATATTTAAAACGCAATACTGCATTATTAATTATTAACAAATTTTAATTTAATATTTATTTATGCGGTAATGGCGGATATGTTCCTATTTAGTTGCCGACATTAAAATCATTTTAAAAGCATAATAGTTACTTAAAAAAAAAATGTTTTTTTTTGATAATATTAGCGTAAAACGCAAAGCTACACATAATTTTCTCTTTTTTTTCTGGCGAATCTTAGATATACTTTTAGAATTATGAATACTTACATTTTATTTCACCACCCCGGTATATATTGACTGTAGTAAATACGTCATGCCATCGTAATACGACATTTTAAATATATGAATGACCACGATTTTATCCACCAAGAATCTATTTTAGTTGTTCCAAATCACGAGCGAAACTCCATTTTATTTTAAACCTTACAACTATGTTCATAAGACTGGTTATAATTGCACTATTTGGAACAGCTATAAAGGCAGAATCACACTTAATGTAGCTGCAATACGGGTCGTACAAGTTTTGTTTCAAATTACGAGACATTTTCAGTCATAAACTGGATTTAGTGTGATCCAACCTCAAAGACGTCACAAAATCGGCTCAATCGACCTATCACATGATGGGGAACTCAGTGCTCCAAAGAGCGGAGCGGGAAAGCACTAGCTACCGAGGTATGTACTCCAGCGGGTACCACGCGACAGTCTCCTGACGGAGCGGCAACGTGTTCAGCGGAATGACAACGCCGCCTAAAAACTGGTTTTCCTGCAACGAGTCATAGTTCCATACTGTTGCTTGTAGACTTCTCTGGGTGACTACCTCCATTGGTAGTCGGTATTCTAACATTTCCATGAATGATGGGTGCGAGTTTCGTTTTAGGACGCGCGTTTTTCTTTTTGTCTCTTTTTGTGGGTCAGGTACGAGGTACACCTGGAGAAAGCATTAAAAGAAGTTAATAAAAGACTATACTATATAAACCACTTAACCGATTAAAAAAGAGGAGGTTATGAATTCGGCAAATAGCTTTTACTCGTCAGGTCACCTTGATATCTGCAAAAACACGTTACGGTCGCAAGAGTCGTGTGTTTCTCATGTTTACTTTTTAATCTTTAAATTTTTGTCAATTTGTTATGTCCTGTGTGAAAACAATAAAAACTTATTCTTCTTCTTATAGTCACAGAAAAAACTGGCAACCGATGGGTCTCTATCGATAAACATCAAGCAATAGCAAGAATTACAGGGACTTTGATAATATAATCAACTAGCTTTTGCCCACGGCTTCGCCCTCGTGGATGTGTAACTACTAGTAATTGTGATGTTTTAATGTCTTACCTTAACGTAAGGGTTTGGTGGCAAGCCCTGTGGCGTCAATGCGAGTGACTGCGCGTGTAGGATCAATACTGATAATACTCCGCTCGCGTACTGCACTGATAGCTTCAATGAACCAGAGCCGTTATTCTCCGGTTCTGCTGTTTCACCTGTAAAATATAAATAAAAGATAAGTTAGGTATAGGAGCATCATCATCATCATCAAGGTCATCATCGTCATCATCATCATCATCATCATCATCATCCTGACCCATGTCCCATGTTACTTAGGGTTAATGCAACACGCTTAGAAGCAACGCATAACAAACGTTTCTTACATGTACTCGTACCGATGCTATCTGACGTCACATACGTCTTATTGATACTATGTTTTCAGAATAATCGTTTTTAAAATGACTACTTTGACTAATCGATTAATTAATTATTTATTACGATATGGAAGATAACTCTCCACTCCAATCTCAACTGGAGATGACGTGGTCAGTAACTTTTATATCACCAACGTCTGTGCAAGACGTGGTTATAAAAGGGGAGAATACCAAACGCTTTATAAAAACCAACTGCAATAAATATTTAGTCAGTGTACTAGAAATATAAAGATGTTTGGGTGTATACTTAATAGCTTGTTCGATTGTACTATTATGACTGCGACTGATTTTAAAAAATCTTTCACCTTTACAAAAAACAATCGAAGACTGTTACTGACCTCTCCTCCTCTGTGGCTCCACATCCTGCTGGTCTCTCAACAGCGGATGGAAGAACGTGTATACAAGGTCAGAGTGCGCGATCTCGTCGGCCAGACTGAACAGTGAAGTGAGGAACGCTTGCACGTCACCAAAGCGCCGGTCGGCTACCTGACGAATGTTTGAACGACCCACATACACGCCTGATGGTAGACTGTAAATATGGGAAGGAGGTAAGTTAGAGGTTTTGCAGACAGAAATGAGTGAATTTGATAGAAGTCAATTCAATTTGGCTAGATGGTATAATAGATCCATCTCGGATACATATATGAGTGTGGAAAGAGAAAGGATGTGCGGCACATTCTGTGTTGGGGACACAGGACGTGCCACACCTTCTCTCTTGCCCGGCGGGCACAATTAATTGCATCCTCTAGAACTTGAATGAAACAAACGATAGAGCTGTCCAGGTTGCTACTTACTGCAGGGCTATTGCGTACCTTTTAAATGACAGTGACTATCATATTGTCTATGGATTAACTGTCAAATTGGTTATGGTTTAGTACAAAATGGAACCATTTAACAGTAATTGATAGGCACTATAGGTTAGCCACTGTCATTTAAAAGATACGCAATAGCCCTGCTGGTCGGACAAATCTGAGTTATCGATTCAAAAAGAAGATGATGTTATCCTCAAGGGATTTTGTCCGCCATACAGCCTGTATGGCGGACAAAATCCCTTGAGGACGCTGGCCGAAAAATTGCAAAAAGCATAAGAAATGTTAAATTTCGCGGGTTACCCGACGCTTCCAGCTTACTATGACGATAACCCGAGGTATGACTCTGGCTCGTGTAGATAGCTAACAACCATTCACTATTATATACGGCATATATAATAGTGAATACTAAACTAGTTTTTGTTTTGCGGTTAATAATACAAAAAGCGCTACATAATTGAGATCAGAAACGACCAAGATAGTTATTCTATTGCTCATTACAGTTTCATGTCACTTTGTTACAAATAACAAGAGGTAGATGAAAAAGGTTATTTAAACTAAAATCCACGAAGGTGACTGCGGGACGAACTGGTTGTCTTCCTTGAAAATTCGAAAGAAGTTGCACAGAATCGTGACCGTTGGAAGGAATGGACTTTTGCCGTGTTAACAAACGAAATATCTTTTAAGTAATTCTTTAGGAAACCGGTTTTTCTTTACCAGTTTGCCCTTCGACAAAGGCCTCCTATAAAGCTTTCAATTTAATTCTGGCTTTTGCGGTGCGTGTCCATTCTGGACCGGCTATCTTATTGATGTCAGAATCTATTAAAAACTTGCGATTTCTAATCAAACAAAATGCTAAAAAATTTACTTCCGCTTTTGTACCCATGTGATGGAGTTTGATTTTTTTAGAGAGAATTTTTTGAGTTTTAGCCAAATCATGGTGGTTCTGGACCTCCATTTCAGGATAAAAATTCTTTTAAAAAATTGGGCAGAGCGAAATGGAGTGTCAGACTTACGACGACTAAAAACCACCCATGTTCCTTCTTAGCCCTATATGTCAAGGCCGCGGTATCTCTTACAACATCCCGCAGCCCCGACGGGCGTCGGCCCTTGCTTGCATTTCTTTGAGGCACGCGTGGAACACGAACGCGCCGTCGCCGACACGGCCTGTCGTCGTCATTAGACGGACGGACAGCGAGCTAGCCCATCACTTCTTCAAAGTCCATTCCTTCAAACGATCAAGGAATGGACTTTTGCCCAACAATGAGACAATATGGGCTAGCTTTAATAATAAAAACTAGTATACGTTCTTAAGTAATAGTGTGACGAAAGTTTCCTGTAATCTGAGAAATACATCTTAGATTACAATCTATGTAAAAGACAAGAAAAGTATATGGATACTTATCTTGTCTTTTACAAAGATTGTTTTCAAAACGAATGGAAGGATGATTCACTTGACATGAATCATTCATTCTCCTTTGTAAACGTAATGTATTATGAATTTTGTCGCCTAAAGCCCTTAAACCGTACCCTCAATCTATCATAGCAACGTTGTAGCCCCAATTTATCAAGTGCCAAACATATCAATATGAAAAGATACACTAATCATACACTGAGTAAATGCTTTGAAGGAAAATAACAAAAAAGCATGAGTTATTTGTTATGTATTTATCTGAGTACCTAATAACACGGTTTCTTTGCTTCACGTCAACAATATCGATTATCTACATCAATGTTCGGCCAATATTAATCCCTTGATAGTCCTGTCGTAAATAACTGTACATTAACAACGGATTTTCCACGGAATAATTAGATAAAACCTTTATAGATTGTCCCACATGGGTCTACCTTTAATAGTAGATTTTTTTATGTGCGAATTTTATTTTACATAGCAGGGGATGGCAGAATCGACATTTCGCCGAAAATCATTTGGCGTACACTCATCACTCTTCACACTAATATTATAAAGGCGAAAGTTTGTGAGTGTGTGAGTGTGTATGTTTGTTACTTCTTAACGTAAAAACTACGATACGGATTTGGATAAAATTTGGTACACAAATAGTTTAAGTATAACCTGGATTAACACATTGGATAGTTTTTATCCCGATTTTATCTTCCCGTGGGATAATTTTCGAGCCGTAGCGGGTGATACCGCTGGCAAGAGCTAGTTTATCATAAACTCAAAACGCATAATTTTGTAAGTCAGAATCATCTTTGAGCATAAACTTCATTTCCAAAATCATTTAAAACTAGAACCATCATATTGCCGAAAGTTCACAATCACAATCGTCTTTTGGCATACATTTCATTTCATACTTATGTGTAACATGCAGCAGGCATGGTTTCTGTCACGGCTCCGGCGTTGCGGTGCTCCGGCGGTTCCATGCAAGCTTATCGTCGGAGATGGTTTTAACACACACCACTGCAGCTTCGGCCTCGCCCCTCCGCGCTTACGCGGGCTTCTATCATCTATCTATCATGCGGTTTGGATTTCCGCACTTAATCCTTAAAGTGTGAGCCGTGGTGGCCGTGGTCCGTGGTGGTACCAGCCCACCGCCCTCCAGAAGCAGATCAAACTTCCCGGTCCCGGGCCGGTTACGCGGGCTTCTCGGGAGTCGGTTTTGCAGCGATTCGTTTCAGTCACCAACTTTTGTAGCACAAGGTATTGACTTTTAATTTTAAATTAGGTCAAAAATATTGTAATAAAATTTGCAATATACCTTTAAAAATTATTTCAAATGAAATTCAACCATTTTCATAGTATGCCATGTGAAATTCTACCAAATAAAATTTTGTCATCTTAAAGTATGCCATTGTAAATTCGGACATTTAAACATTCGGCCAAACGATCATTCTATTAAATAATGTTTATGCCTTAAAGACATTCGTTCAAAGAAGCGTGTTATGCCAAATAAATTTCGGAGCATCAAGTTTTTGCCAGATAGATGGTACAGTACGATCAAATTATCTTGGCAGGTCTGAACATAGGCTCTGCGAACTTTTGCGCATGTAAACTCGCGAAGAAAACTGTTATTGCCAGATAAACACATATACGATCAGAAAATACCTAATACAGTGAGAAAATACAAATGAAATAAATATCAAAACACTTTTAGATACCTAGTCTACATTTTTAACTCCATTTTCTTTTTCCCCTTTCATATACTGAGTTAAATCGTAAATATTTTTTCTCGCCTGGCGATTTAAAACACTACTATACTTTGGTGGCATATTTGACGAAATAAGTGCCCACTAACTTTTCTAACAAATAATAAAAAATAACAGTAATATTAAAAACAACAAACAAAAACACAACGAAAACTTTTCTAATCGAATGTGCTCAAGACAGAGATAGCAACACAAACACTAAACAAATGCTGTCGTGTGACTGAGATATAATACCTCGTACCGAATATTGCCGAACTTGCACGAAGGTCACGAAGTTAACAAAAAGAGATGTGCATGTGCATGTGCAATGGGTGTCGTTTAATCGATTATTCTTAGAATCGATTGAAATTAAGTAATAAAAAGATGTTTCTATTCAATTTTATATTGAGGTTTTAAATATTCGTAAACATTCGTTATTCAAGAAGTCTGTAATAGATTTCTAAAATATAAGTAAATCATGTCTTTTAACAGAGAAAACATAATGTTACTATACATATTTTATGTAATAAAGACGAAAACTCAATTATTAATGATTAAATTCACTTTATTAGTTAATGTATTCACTTAAATATCTTCTAAACACTAATAATAACGTATTCCAAATAAAAATAATCGATTACGATATTTGATCGTTTAAAGGATTGATTGTGTTTATGTAAGGTGCATCTCTAGCCTATACTCCGCCCCCCGAACTTCACCTCATGTCACCATTTGGTTCCTAATAAATGTTACTGCGCAGCGTTCTGCACGAAGTTCGGACCTGCCAAGATAATTTGTTCGAACTGTACCTGGGGGCCAATTCTCGATTTTAGAGATGGTGTCGAACTCGACAAAAATTTCTAATGACGTCATTTTTTCGACAAATTTTAAAAGTTGCTATTCTGGGGATGTCGAATTCGACATTTGTCGAAAGCTAACGTTAGAGTTCATGTCGAGTGCTTCTGAGCAGTAGAGATGTCATGTCGATTGTAGAGATACGTCATTTCTGAGTGAATTCGTTGAGTTTTGGATTGTACACTGTGTTTTCTTTTCTTTAATTTTTAAATAAAATACGGCTTGGCATCTCATATCTACTGGAAATTTGATTTATACTCTTTGATTTGTGCCCTTGCCTTGTTTGATTTTTCCCCTCCATGTTAAAATAAAACTTTTAAAATGTAAAACAGCACCCAACTTTATTAGTTTTCGTAAAAAAATATTTTCGAGGTTTCGTAAAAATAGTTTCAACAATATGATTTATATAGTATCAGTTTAAGTTATAAGAAAATCAATTATTTATTCGAACCATTTTCTCCAGTTTACCCCATACTTCGGAAGATTTAAAAAAAACATTAAAATATCTATGGAAAAGCCGGAACATCAAAGGGTTACGTTAACGATAGCTAGCGACCGAAAAACTATTTAAAGACTGCAGCCCCTGTGATGTAAACACAGTACATGTAAACATAACAAAAGTTTTGAAGGAACCGCAAAAAGGCGCAAATTCTGACACTGACAGACAGTCAACTGTCAATTTGTTTTCTTTATTTCACGAAGAGCATACGAAAATCTTGAAACGCACTAAACGTTTCGTTTTATACTTAAATAAGTAGGTTTAGTCAGCGTTTTAAAACAAAATCATTCATTAACTCATAGCTACCTAAAACAGAACGTGCGATTCTTCATAATGGTAACATTATCTTCACTCGACTCGACATTTTCGTGACATTTATTTCTATTTTGACTGAGAATACGGAATTCTGCTCAATTCGACATTTTTTGGTAGAGATAGAGATATTTTTAATAGACATAGAGATAGACTTACGATCTCGAACTCGAGATAAATGGCGAAAATCGAGAATTGGCCCCCTGTTCCACATGTCTACCTCCTCCTATTACTGTTTGTATTGTGTTTTGAGTTCACGCTCAACTAATCTTCTATTCGCATTTTTAAGTTGCACCTATAACAGCTCTTGTCCATCCTATCAGAATCTATTGTAAAATAAAAATAAGCCTTTAGAGCTGTAACTTTAATGCTTTGTATATAACATTTACAGAAACTACTTAAATAACGTATTAATATTTACAAACGAAATATCTTTTAAGTTATTTTCTCGGAAACCGGTTTTTCTTTTACAGCTTGTCCTTCGACAAAGGTCTCATCTAAAGCTTTCCATTTAATTCTGTCTTTTGCGGTGCATGTCCATTCTGGACCTATCTTTTTGATGTCAGAATCTATTAAAACTTCTACATTAAAAATCCCACGAAATGCTAAAAAAAAATTACTTCAGCTTTTGTACCTATGTGATGGTGTTTGATTTTTTTTAGTTTTAGCCAAATCAGATAAAAATTCAAGCAGGATAAAAATTCTATAAAAAAACACTTAAAATCGATTCTTCGCCTATCATTCCGCAACTAGATCATAGTTTTGTACAGATAACAGAATAAAATAGAAGAAACCAACAATAACCGTATCAAGCAATTATGTACGACCAGCCATTGTACACCTCCATATCCGGACACTTGATTACATAGAATAATTTGAGCGTGATAAGATTACAGTCATTATTCGAGGCTCTCACACTATCTTATCTATCGTTACATAGCCGTATTGATTTAAACAGTAATGGCTGAACGAGTGTTGTCACCACTCTGTTTATTTGCATTTTGAATTTTGTGTTTGTTTTAAATTGTAAGACTGTTATTAAATAACAACTTACACGTAAGTAAGAATTTGAGCAATTTTTTATAATATTTTTCCTTTTAATGTATAGAATTGCAATAACTCCCTCAGTATAATACCCGACATAGCATTGTGATTCATTTTTATATTGTAGTAATATAAACTTATCTATTCACTGTCTCTTTTCAAAATTGTTTCAGTTGACAACACAGTGAGTTACATAGCAACCCTAGCTTTCTATAGTGTATTGTGCGGGAAATGTTCGGGTTCAGGCATTCGCTGAACTTCTTCAATGGCGCCCGACGGAAGAATAAGAGGGATAAAGACGATATCGGCTCGATTGTGTCCATCACGGGCGCTTACAGGACTAATAGAGATGAATTCATTGGTACGTATTATTGATAAACATTAAACTTCACTTTAGAGTAAGTAGAAGAGTAGCTCTTAAGGCAAATTGAAGGTTAATTGTAGGCAAATGTCACGTTAAATGTTATGATTGGTTGGTCTGCTGCATTTTTTCAATGGCCATTATACTATGTGAATCTATTTGTAACAATACAATTAGCAACTCATATTCTGGATATAATTTCCAGGATACAACTACCCTGATGCACAGAGGAAGTCAACATCAAATGTCAACCAAAACAACAACATGAAGTACCCTGAAGCACTGAGGAAGTCAACACCAAATGTTAACCAAAACTACAACAACATGCCATCGACAAGCACAGGGCAACCAACAACACCACTACGACAAGCGAAAAGCACCAGCGACTTAATAATGAATAAGAACCTCCCGCCGAACTTGAGACCAGAGAACCCCGCGATCTCGAAAGACCCCCGCGGAGCCGAACTAGAACGTAACAATAGACCCCAAGAAGTACCCATTCGTCCGGAGAGGAAACTAGACGCACAGATACGAGTAGACAGACAAAGACAGGAAGAGCAAAAGAAGTTAGAAAAGCAACGGTTAGAAGAACAAAAGAAACAAGAAAAGCTGAGACAGGCAGAACAGAAAAAGCTAGAGAAAGAACAAGCGAGACAGGAGAAGTTAAGGAAAGAACAGGAAAAGAAAGAGGCTCAGATGGCGAAGAAGAAAAGGCAGGCACCACAGCGCCCTGTCGCGAATCCCTTAGCTCAATCAAGTGGCAGTGCAGCCAATCCTTTAGTTCAAGGCTCAGGACAGATCCCGCATTCGACAAACACTCTAGAAAGTTCTATAAGTAGGTCAAGCGGGCCTCCGCCATACGCTGCGGCAAAACCGGAAGGGGAGAAAGATAGCACTGGCAACGTTACTTATGTCAAGCCTGTAGACGAGGGCAGTTGGGACATAATTACCAAACATAGGGAAAATATAAGCCGGCCGACAGCTGCCGCGTCGACGCCACAGACTAAACAAACGGTAATGGATTTGAACTACAAAATGGGTGAAGATATTAGAGAAAATAGTGAAGCGTGACTTAGTATGAAGTGAGTGTTATGGTTATGATATTTATAAGTTTGTTAGAAGACGTTGATATGTTTGAATAATGTTTAAGAAGAAATAAATTGATATTTTTCTAGATGTGTGTTACATAGTTTTCACTCTAAAATCAATGAGAAAGTGACAAAGTCATATACGTTAATGCTGAACAAAGCCTCTTTTATACAACGTGTATTAGAAATGCATGGTACACTAGCTGTATCCCGAATTTTTATTGAGGTGGTATTTAAATTCTGTATGGGATACCTGTATTTATTCGCGATTACAGTGATAGTGGAGGGTGTGGTTAAGTTTGCTGGCCTAATAAAAAATACACTCTCAAAAACGATTACTCGTGTCTGAATCATGCTAGAAGTAGGTAAAATTTAAATAAAAATACCTAGAACAACTTGGTGCCGGATATTTCAGCTCATGTTCAAATAAGATATCGCGTATTTATCAATAAAATGAATTGCATGTAAAACCCAAGCGGTTTTAAAGTTTTGTTTTGAATCCAATCGCGTTTACTGATACTAGCAGTTTTAATCTAATCTTAAACAGGATTTATGTAACGAGAATTCTTCGGGACAGTTATTAGGTAATATGATGTGCTTCAATGAAAACTGAAGGTTTTTCATGATATATTGACACTGACAGCTCTTGAAGGCCAAAAGTTGAACGTTCAAAGTCTAAATCAAGTTTGATTACGCTCTAACGGCCGAATACTGAAACTCTACTTAATTTTAAGTTGCCCTTAAATCTCGTTCTGTCTCTGTTACTTAAGCATAGAGCGACCGAGACAACACTAGATTTGAGCGTTACTTATATTTTAGTGGCGTTTCAGTATTCGGCCGTAAGTCTGTCAAACGTTGTAGTAGAGTCCAAAGGATCAATTCGATTCATATCGACTCTGGTCTCTACTTTTATTAGGCGTTATTTATATCTGTAGGATGTTTCTGGAATAAGAACTCAATTTAGGAGAATCATTAGATTTACCGGCCTACAAGCGAAAATTCGACCAACACGAACTGGGTCAGCTTGGTGGATTATAAAAGATTCCCCCTCATAGAGGCCTGTCGCAGTAGTGGGAACATTAGGCTGATAATGAAAATAGTCTCGAATCTGGAAGTTGGCGCTATTACATCCCCGTGTCTTGGAATCTATCCCACGAATGTCCACTGATGGCCAGTCTCTATGTCTGAGATTAGTCGCTAACGACAAAAGTCAAGAATCAGAATCAGTAATCGTACGATAGCCAAAAGACGTCAAGAGGACTATTATTAAAGTCCTAAGGAAAACGTATCTAGGTAACACGAATTTGTAATCATAATTAGCATGAAATCAATAATTATATCGACATGATAAGAATGAAGATAATTATGTAAAATTGTATTTACAAGCTGCAAAAAATCGTAATCGTAACTAATGAGTATGCATACTGTCCCCAATTGCCAGTGACTGATAACAAGCAGGTTTATACGCAGGTTCTTTTGGCCAACAATATCTCCGTAGCAAGCAAAAAAAAATTAAAAAGGAAACATTACACACGGACGGGAAGAACAAGTGCCTTTCGGCTTCGTAAAGTGTCTTGTTACAGCCTTTATACATCAACCACCGCATACAATGCTAGCTAAAATAAATCGGTGCTGTATATTTATTATTCTCTTACCTGTGAATTTTAGCCAAGGGGAAGTGCAGACAAATCTTCTGGTATAGCTCAGTAAAGTGCTTGTAAGAGCGGTACAGCACGAAGGGAGTAGTCTGTCCTTGTCTGAAGATGCGGAGCGCATATACGTAGTGCTTTTCGGGGTCGTAGCGCTTCTCGAAGCCGAGACATTCTACGCTAACCAGGCGGCCTTCTTGTGCCATACTGTGGAGAGGGAAAATGTTAATTTTATAGTCGTATTCATCATCAGCCTATAGTATTCTACGGCTGGATGTGGGCCTCTTCAATTTTGCATGTCTTTTAAATGGAATTTAACTGATTTTTTGGTTCAGTTGGAAATAAATGTCTTTCTCGAAAATGTCATGTAATTTCAAGATAGTATGTTCATTTCATACTTCTTGTAATAAAAAAATCAATAACAGTTGTTTTACAAAGCTTAGCCTTTTATGTGGATACTTTCAAAAAATATCTTGTAACTGCACAAAAAAGTATTTCTAGTTTATGAGAAAACTGAACTGACGATGCTACTAAAACTACTACTGAACTATTTCTTAAGTTGTAATATTAATTTACTTACGTGTACGTCCGTGGCATAAACGAGAGTAGTTCTGAAGTATTGCTGCTTTGATCACCACTCGCGCGCAGCTGCGCCAAATTGTGTAGGAAGAAGTTTATTGGCGTGAACCTGGACAACAAACAGTCAAACATGACATTTTATGTTGTTACACAGTTATGTTTACTTTTAAGCACTATACAAAACTCAAGTACTTGTTTTGTTAACCTCTTCGAGTCCTACTGTTAGGCAAAGCTCTCCCTTTACTCCTTCGAGACCTCTTAAGACTATAGGATAAAATTACAAGAGCTGATGGAGGCTACTGAAAGTGCTAAAATCGTCGCAAAATTTTGGGCCGTCTCAACCTGAATTGTCACCAACACGCTAAGCAGAAAACGACAGGGTAAAATTAATGCATCTGGCGAAATTACACGAACGTGATGAGTACCAATCGAATGAGGAAAACACCAAACAAATATATTTTCTCATTAAAACTAATTATGTCAATTAACGACACTACCAACGGTTTTTGCCCTGTTATCACCTGTTACTAACTATCGAATGGCAGGGATTAAAGTGAAAGCGCCAGGGTAGTTGTAGTTTTTTTTGCATGTAACCCTTTCGGTGGATATAAAATCATTAAAACCCGTTGTGGGCGGAGTGAAAGGGTGAGTCAGCCGAAACTGACTGACTAAAATCCACCCATGTTTCTTCTTAGCTCTTTTGTTCCAAGGCTGCAGTACCTCTTTCGACAAGCATCGGCACTTGCGGCCTGCAAGTGCCGATTCGTTATATTTACTGACATATATATCTCTGAGGCGCGCGTGGGGCATGGAGGCGTCATGCGTCATTGACATGGCCTGTCGTCATAAGACGAACGGACAGTGAGCTAGCCTATAACTCATAGTCTCCTCGCGGCTACCCTGGCGCATAGACCTAGATAGGTACGTACTTGCTCTTGAGCGAGGAGTGTATGAGCCGTGCGAAGGCTGCGGCGGCCTCCGCGTTGCTGGCGGCGGGCAGCAGTGCGGCGCGCACGTAGCTCACGGCCGCACTCGTCACGCCTGTCACGCCTGACATCGCCATCTAAACAAACAAACAAAATATATTTTTTTGTCGCACAAACATGACAAGCATACAGAAAGGCACCAAAAAAGGCAATACACATACAACGCAAAACAAATACAGTAGAATCCCGATTATCCGGATCAGTAAAAACCAGGGGAACCCGGTTAATGGAAAATTCGGCCAATCGATTTCTAAGTAAAATCAAACAACATTAAAAAACTTTTTATTATTGATAGTTTCACATACGTCATTTAGACAATAGGATATAAAAATACGGTAATAGACCCGTGAGCAACGAGTGCAGATAATCGGATATAATAATGAAGGTTCGGATAATCGGGATTCTACTGGATTAACCTCTCTGTCTCGAAAACGGTATGGCGGCGGACACACACACACAGCTAATTTAAACTAATTGAAGTTTTAGCTAATATAAAGTTAGCCGGCACCATAATGAGGTTAAGAAATACAACTGGCCGGGATACCAAACCAAAAAGATAACAGCTTGCACGTCGTTAGTTTAACAAGGCGACATCTATACGGTCCTATTATAGATCCTATTCCATTCAAAATACGAAGTGCATAGACATAAAGCGGAATTTAGCTAATATTTATGAGTTGCGGCCAAACGCAAGTGTAAAAAAACAAACTTACCAAAGCAAACAGGTCTAGTATATGGTCGTGATGCGCTCTAACAACGTTGAACGCCATACAGCACAGCTCCACAAAGTGCTGGAAGCGTTGCGTGGGTCTCTCACCACCGTTGATGACGTACACCATGTCGTGGGTCAGCACGAATGGCGCTCGGTCTCTGTTCACAAAATAGAAGAGTATTTTGAAATATGAAGTCTTTAATGTCTTAAATTGATATCTAACTCAGGATGTGAGGTGCCCGTCGGGGCTGCGGGATGTTGTAAGAGATACCGCGGCCTGGACATAAAGTGCTAAGAAGGAACATGGGTGGTATTTAGTTAGAAGTTTGACACTCCCTTTCGTTCTGCCCAAGAGCGGGAGGAGACATTTGATGAGTTCCTACTCTCCAAAAAAATGGGTGTGTTAAGCGACTGGATAAAATAAAAAAGATAAAATAAATGGGTACATAAGAGAAAGTCTGAAAGTGGCGCCGTTGTAATCGGGTGTCGTGGTACGGGCATGTGATGCGGAGGAATGAGAAAAATTTCGTGAGAAAAGTTTTGAGTATGAATATGGCTCAAAGAGTAGAGGCACCAAAGAAAGGACGGATGGACTGTGTGAAGGATTATATGGCTAGAAAGGAGGTGACTGCTGAGATGACGAGTTATAGAGAAGTTTGGAAGAAGACATACTGTGCCCACCACAAATAAATTGGGATCAGGGCAGGAAAATGAAGACGGTGGAAGTTTTTTTTTATTAACATCACTATTAGTCAACCTTTGGCTGTTTGGGGGGTTTGGGTTTAATGCAGAGACACACAGTGGTAAGCCGGCTTTTGACTTTGGGATGTAATATACATTACATCTTGAGCTATATATTACATCCCGCGTTTGAGATGTAAAAAGAGTGTATGAAGAGTGTTAAAATATTATATCTCAAGATGTTATATATTATTATATCCCATAGGCAAAAGCCGGCTGTAGGTTTTACATTTTAGCTTTATACTTCTCTTCTATTTAAAAGGACAGACTGAAATTGAAAGTCAAACAGGTCAGAATTCATCAATCCATGGTCATTGTAACATACCTCTTAAAGTTGCCAAACATCTGCGCGTCTCCGAGAAACTTGCCGAAGTCTATATGGAACAGGTGGCCCGACGTCTTCAACATGATGTTGTCGTTGTGTCGGTCACAGATACCCAGCAGATACGTCGCTACGCTGTAGCCGGCGCAGGACGCTGAAAGAAATATACATAATTTTCACTATTTATACTGTATGAACTTATGTATAGTTCAATGTCTCTGACAATGACAGTTACTTTTAAAACTGTTCTTTTAGTCAAAATAGGAACATTATCCTGAACTTAGGAGTCCTCTTTGGAAAACACTTTTATAGGAGATGTACACTATGCCACGGTAACATGACCAATATAAGCTCGCTTTTTATTTATTGAAACTCCGTACTGAGCTCTACCCCGCATTCTTCGTTTAAAAGAAATAATTATAAAAATGTTTCAAGGAACTATTTCAAGTTTACATTTTATTGCACGGGGACCTAAACTTTTTCTAAAGTAAGTCTAAATTACTCCTTATAACACCAGGTATATTCCAGTAAAAGTCCCTTCAAAAAACTAGGCAGAATAAACAAAATTTTAAAAAATAAAATTGTTGTTGGTGCCGACTATACTTTAAATTACAAATAAAGTGTTTTTTGTGCTAGTGGTTTTTTTTTGCATTTTATTTTACATTCCACAAGATAGCTCAAAATACTAACTATAGCACTCTGCACTCTAACAGCTAATTAAAACTTACCAGTAAAATTATCCCTTGCACGTTGATATTCAAGTTCGGAGGGGTTGTGTTTTGCCAACCATTCTGCAATGGGCTTGTCTTTGAACGAGCCTGTGAGACCCCACTCCGTTTGGATAGCACGGAGCGTTTCCGCTTCAGACACTATTTCGATCATACCTGAAAATACAAGTATTTTGTAAGTCATCCGTGACACGCGACATGCATGTAACTGGCCAAATGAAGGTTTTATTTATGTAGAGTCACGAGCAATAGTATGTATACACTTGGCAAGGGTCTACCGCGAATTCCTCGTGGAATATGAATTGCAAGATTGAAATATGACCTACTTTATGATAATATTGATTCCAAAATATTGCATTCGTTATGTAACATGAAAATAAAATCATTACAGTACGCGAAAATTGCTTCTAAAAGTTGTTAGGTTGTGTATACATTTTGGTTGTGCTGAGTTGCTGACTTCCT
Source organism: Diarsia rubi (assembly GCA_932274075.1). Classification (NCBI taxonomy): domain Eukaryota; kingdom Metazoa; phylum Arthropoda; class Insecta; order Lepidoptera; family Noctuidae; genus Diarsia; species Diarsia rubi. The sequence goes on along the minus strand of OW026419.1, from coordinate 15,042,374 downwards.
ATCGCATATAACTAGGTATATTCAACGCAAACCACTTGTATACCGCATAATGAAGGTTATGTAATAATTTGTGGCGAATATTTACCCCTCTTATCGCTAGTAGGCAGAGCTTGGAAGGTGACTATTCGCAAATCTAAACCAGCCCTCAGCCATAAACTGTCCATCACTTTGATGACTTGCAATACTAACGCGTCTTGACGTAAATCATCGCCAACCTAAAACCAAAATGAAAATAAATATATTGAACCTTAGTTAAGAATTCTTCTGTGGTTCTGAAGGTAAAATGATTGTTCGGTGAACTAGAAAGTTTGAGAACTGTTACTGTTAGCCTTTGTCATCCCACAGCTAGGCAAAGGCCTCACTACATGACCTCAAAATCTTTCGATCCAGGGCCAATGGTCGTCGACCGTTTTTACTATGCATTAAGTTTCAATCTAACCGAGAACTCATTCTTTTCCATTCATGGAGGTCTATGTCAAAACATCATAAATAAATTCATGGATGTGTGAGAAGAGATTGTTTATTGTTACCTTGAACATAGCAGGAATGACGGCGTTGTCACTGCCGATGAAGTTTATTTTGAGTGGCAGTGTATTCGAGGCGAAGTACATACATGACCTACACAGAAAATAGCTTGTTATTATATCGAAATACAATGGTACACCGATAAAATTCGATGATGCTTTCGGTCTCAACGACAAAGTTCGAAGTAGTTCTTATCCCAAAGTCTAGTTGTTATTTTACGAAGAAATAACTTTTGAAATTTGCTAACTGTAAGCATTTACAAGCATTTATATTCATGTTTCGTTAAGTGTATGTAAAAAAATTTCACCGGTCTCCTTTGGAGTATTTTACTAAAGCTACTTGTGTCATAAAATCTCAACTAATATTGTCTATCAAACATTTTCGCTGTTTTTTTTTTAAAAAGTCAACAAAACTCAAATTAGGCTGATAATGAGCACTTTATCAACGGAAAATTTTCATAGTACCCCAAAACGTCCAACCTTCGACACTTCCTAGTTATTTAGCTGGGAAGAAGAAGTGGCGGAACAAACTCCCCAGCAACACATCTGCCTGTTCATCTGTTTGTTCTGTGTAACAGACAGATGTGTTGCGACGTATTTCATTATAAAATCTGATAAGTCCGTCTGTTAGATTATCGAAAAATATTGGATACGTGTTTTTTTAAATGAGTGGGGGCTAGTGACGTAACTCTCTGGGTATTATTTTAATGACTAATTAGATTTTTTGGTGAAATACCCTACTGCTCACTCACTTGACATCGACATCGTGTACATATTTGTGCAGCGCGAGCGGCAGCGCGGCGGGCTGCAGCCGCAGCAACTGCGCCAGCTTGTCGCCGCCCGCGCTCAGAGCTCGCTGTCGCCCGGTATCCTTCGCGTCCTTCACTGCTTGCGCTACTTCTGATAGTTGCTGTGGGAAATACAAGGTTTTGATCAGTATTCCAGTCTTTAGTTAGGTCCCATCCCATTGGCAGCATTTTACAACTTTTAACGTTTTTAATTTTATTTATTGGGAAAAACAAACAGTGACACTTTACATTTAATAACAATAAAAACAAGTATGAGCAAAGTTGCCAACATTTTCCACAGACTACATATTAAAAATACAAGCTTAACGATAATCCTCAAATTAACATGGAAGAAAGAAAGATGATTTCAAAGATATACTTGAACAAACCCACCTATGACCGGAAATGAGTCGAGAGTATGAGTCGGAAGCCCGAAAGTCTGATAATTTTGCAAGGTATAACGTGTATCAAATAAGTGGATTGTAGCATAACGCCTAATCATAGGATTCATAACAGATGGACTTGAAGCAAACCAAGATGGTTTTGGAAAAGTTGACTATGATATTAAAGCGTCCGCAACAAAGAATTCTACGGATGACGGGGTCATGGCCTACTCAGCCCTCGTAGCCACAAAGGCTTCGATTCGAAAGTCGTATGACTATCTCTTTTTGATATTACGAATGATGCACATACTACAACATTTTGATATCCTAAGAAGAAAAATCAATGATCAGTTTACTCACTTTCACAAGTAACTGTTGTCTCAGCAGAGTGTTCTGCAGGTTCTCTCCGCAGATGGCCAGTAGCGCCCGCAGCAGCAGTCGGTAGCGCCACGTGGCCGCGATACCTGCGTCCGCCTCGTGCGCCTCACTCGCTGCCTCCTCTAGACTGATGCCGAGGTATTCTTGGTTGGGGTCCTGGGGAAATTGCGACCCGCTTTTAAAGACTGCTACACAGTACCGTAAAACGGGGTGAATAGACACGCAGGGATTAATCGAAACAACAATTTGGGAGAGATTTTAACGTTGAATTAATATGGTATAGTGCCAAAAACGTAGATTGTCAACAGTTGTCAGAAGCACTTGTGCTCTCCAAGTATTTTCGAAATTTGCTAAGAAAAACCGTGACTCGGATACTGAAATTATTATAAAAGTGTATTTAAAGTGTTCACTTAATCGTGGTGATATTATCTAGTGACAAAAACTTGATTTATTGTCTAAAATCTGTGATTGAAAATATCGGAATCACTTGGTGAAAAAAATCTACCCTCACTTCAATTTATAAAAACAAAGTCCGATAATATCTGAAGTGACAACTGTCAGTGGCTGTCACTGTCACAGAGTAGATTGTCAAGTGAGTGTTGCCAGATTTGGAAAACTTCTACCAAATAGTAAACAATGGATAAACAGATGGAGCTATTTCTCGAAAGAGTAAACGAGTCCATGGACTTAAAGATGAATGAATTAAAAGAAGAATTTATGAAACAAACCAGCTCACTAGCATCAAATATGGTGAACATAATAGAAGAGAAATTGAATCCACTACTTGAAGAGAATGCCAAACTTTCTAATGAGGTGATGACACTGAAAAATAAAGTTGGGAATCTAGAAAAAGAAGTGCGGAAAAACAACATTCTGCTACATGGGCTAAAAGAAACAGAGTCAAATAGTAATGAGCTCATGAATTTGGTCATAGAATTTCTAAACAACATAGGGAACAAGTGTGGAATACGAGAATTTGACATGTGGGAACTTAATCAGGTCCAAAGACTAGGGAAAAAAGTGGATAATAAGCATAGACCTATTTTAGTAAAATTCACTTTAGCTTGGAGGAAAGTAGAAATTTTAAAGAATGGGAAATATTTCCCAGCGTCAACATATGCTACAGAAGATTTCCCTAAAGAGGTATTACAAATTAGGAAAGAACTAAAAATACAACAGCACGAAGAAAAGAAGAAAGGAAACTTTGCAGTCATCCGATATGATAAACTTATAATAAAAGGAAAAACAAACCAAGGAAATACAAAGGAGAAAAGGAAACGTGCTCCCTCCAATACATCACCCCAATCAAGTAACGATGTCAGTCCAACATCAAAGGTTCCAAACAAAATAATTAAAGTAAATGCCTTTGAACTCATGAATAAGAGGCAAACCACTCAAATTGAAATCAACAGCCAATAGCAACTATTTAATAAACAGCAGAAAAAAGGAGAAAACATAAATATCAACAATAACAACGACAACAACAATCTACATTCCCCAAGCCGGCTGGTCCCCGTGGGGTATAATGACCACCACCCTCCATCTAATACAAGGAAGACAAAAAGTGAATTTCTACAAATATGCACATATAATGTAAGATCCCTGTCTACAACTGAAAGATATCTTCAACTTACACATGCTCTTGAAAATATTAACTTCGACATTTTGGGTCTTTCCGAAGTCAGAAGAACAGGTTGCAATATAGAAGAATACAAAGACTACATTCTATGTTACATGGGAGTAACCAAGGGGAAACACGGCGTTGGCTTTTTACTGAAGAAAACATTTAAAAATAAAATAATCAACTTCACAGGACTGTCAGAAAGGGTTGCTTTGTTACAATTGAAACTAGAAGACTTGCACCTCTCACTTATACAAGTCTATGCACCTACAGAGAAAGCGAGTGAAGAAGAGATACAGAAATTCTACAACACCATCACAGAAGCACTCTCCAAAGCTGACGACAAAGTGATACTAATGGGCGACTTTAACGCCAAAATAGGACACCCCAAGGAAGGCGAGAACTTAATAATGGGTCAGTACGGATATGGCGAACGAAATGACCGGGGCGACCTACTGATAGACTTTGCTTTCGAACACAGGCTTCCTATAATGAACACATATTTCAAGAAAAGAGAAAACAAACGATGGACCTGGATTTCACCAGATCATAAAACAACAAATGAAATAGATTTCATACTAACAAGCCACCCCCAACTCATCACAAATACAGAAGTACTCAATAATATAAAATACCCTTCCGACCACAGACTTTTAAGAGCCTCCCTCGATTTAAAGCAGCCAAGGAAAGATAGAAAAAACTACAAACCTTCAGCTACAAGTCTAAAAACTGACAATGAAATTAAAAGTTACGTGAATAGCCTGCAATCACGTCTAGAAACCAATTTTAAAGAGACCCTGACCATCCAAAACTACTACAACACTTTAGAAGAATCCGTGATGCACAGTTTAAGCACAAGTAACCAAGAGAGAAAACAACAAAAAATATTTAGTAAAGAAACTGAAGAACTAATAAAGAAACGCACTGAACTAATAAAAACAAAACCCAAAGATAGTATCTTAAGAAAGGAGCTAAGTGAAGTATTCAAGATAACCAACAAATCTATTAACCAAGACTACAAAAAGCACAGACAGGACATAATCACAAGAAACCTTACGAATCATAGAAGTACAAAAAGAGCCTTTAGAGACCTGAAACTACAAAAAACATGGATACAAAAGTTGGAAGACAATACAAGGGAAACAAAAACGAGAAAAGACATTATTAACCACGCTACAAATTTTTACAGAGAAATGTACAAGAGAAAGATACACAACGACACCCCACAAACACAAGATCATAGTGATTCTAGAACAACAGTAAACCCAATAACTGAAAGAGAAGTATATGACCACATTAGAAAGCTAAAAGATGAGAAAAGCCCAGGACCCGACGGTATAACTAACGAAGCCATTAAATTAGGAGCACCTGTTCTACTCCACCACTTTACCAAGCTCTTCAATATGATATTAGATGCTGAGATAGTGCCACAACAATGGTGCACTTCAGAAATAACACTAATTTATAAAAAAGGAAATTCATTAGATATAGGCAACTACAGGCCAATTAGTCTGATGGCAAGTACATACAAATTGTTCGCATCTATCATCCTAAGCAGAATAGCACCTACAATTGATGACTCACAACCAATAGAACAAGCAGGTTTCCGTTCGGGTTTTAGTACAACTGACCACCTACAGGCACTGGAACAAATAATGGAGAAGTACAAAGAATTTAACAAGCCTTTGTATCTAGCATACATTGATTACAGTAAGGCTTTCGATACAATTAGTCATAACTCAATCTGGGAAGCACTGAAACTCTCCAACGTCGATGGAAAATACATAAACATTCTGAAGAATATATATGCCAACAGCACTAGTAAGGTAAAACTAGAAACAAGAGGGGACCCAATCAAGATTGAAAGAGGCGTGAGACAAGGAGACCCTATCTCACCAAAACTCTTCATAGCTGTTTTGGAAACTATCTTTAGAAAGCTAGACTGGACTCACAAAGGTATTAAAATAGGCAAGAGATACCTCAACCATCTAAGGTTCGCTGACGATATCGTCATACTGGCCGAAACACCACACACTCTAGAGGAAATGATATGTTCATTAGCCACGGAAAGCTCCAAGGTAGGTCTGGAAATGAATACAAACAAAACTAGAGTAATGACGAATAGCTATGAAAAACCAATATGGGTCAAGGGAAATCGCATAGAGTATGTAAAAACCTATACATACCTAGGAAAACAAGTGACATTCAGCAAAACAAATAACGAAGAGGAAATACAAAGGAGAATAAACATCACATGGCAAAAATATTGGTCACTAAAAGAAGTCCTAAAAGGCCACTACTCCTTGAATCTCAAGAGAGTAGTAATGGACACTTGTATACTACCCTGCCTATTATACGGCTGCCAAACATGGGTTCACACCGACAGAACCAAGAAAAAAATCACAACCACCCAGAGGGCAATGGAGAGGAGCATGCTAGGAATAAGAAAAATTCACAAGGTGCGAAGTACAAAAATTAGGAAAAAGACCATGCTGACAGATGCTCTAACACAAGCACTAGCACTAAAGTGGCGGTGGGCAGGACATATCGCAAGGCTCACCGACGACAGATGGACGATACGATCCACTAACTGGAAAGGACCACCAGGGAAAAGAAAGGTTGGAAGACCATACAAACGATGGGCAGACGACATAGCCCAGACTGCTGGCACAAACTGGCGGACCCTTGCCAAAGATCGGGAAAATTGGAAACGGATGGAGGAGGCCTTTACCCGATATGGGACTACATCTCCAAAAGATAACCAAACAAATACCTAACACTACTAACTAGAATAAGACGAACACTAACACAACTAACACTTATTGCATTTAAAAAAAAAAAAAAAACTGTACTTAATATAAAAATTGTAAATATTGTGAGATGAGAAATAAAAGGCTTATTATTATTATTATTATTATTATTAGTGCCAAAAACGTATATAAATTAAGAAGTAGCCCGTATTTTTTATTCCACATGCTTTTGCTAGTGATTTTACCTTCTGACATTATCAACGTTAGTAAAATCATAGCGTATATTACTTACTTGAGGTACATTTGGTAATGAATGGACTAGCAGCCAGAACAGTCGATGTGCGACCGCTGGCCCGGAGAGAGCTCGGGATAATAGTAATTCTGAAACAAAAGGAAAATATTAAAATTTAACATTAATAAGGGCCAAGAAGGATGCATGGGTTTATTGACAACAAACAACGTCAAAGTACACTTATTTTATATTCTTTTTATCTAACTTCGAAAACCCTAGATTTACTATTTTTTTTGTACACATTACACCCATCTCCGTTGATCATTATGAACAAAAAGCTATGTATACCGACCGGCAACAGGACTAGCTTCATAGGTCTCATGTCGTAGCGCCTGTATGAGTTGCGGCATGACGCGACACAGGTCGTCGTCACCCATCTCGTTGATGAGCTGCGCTGCGGTCTCACGGACGGCGTGGTCGGGGAAACTGGAATTTCACAATGAAGAATTAGTACTATGATTTTGGAGTTACTTCGAACAGCTGTTCGAAGGGTTTCTCAAGCATGATAGAAAGATTTCTTTCATAGCAGAAATGTAATAAAAGGGAAGCACTGTTATACATATTATAATTTAAACAGTATAGGAAGTGGTGAGTGGTAGAGATTGGCCCTGAACCGAATCAAGTGCAGGCTAAACACTTGTCTAAAATAACCTGATTGGGCGTAATACGCACAGCCCGGGCAACACAATCGAAACAAGCGCAGTCAGTATAATTGGTTTTAAACGTACAGATCGTGTTAGAAACACCACCCTGTGTTCAATAACACAGGTTGCAGATGTCGGAGAAAAATTAGCCAAGTAAAGTGTGATGGGCTGGCCACGTAGCGAGAATGCATCCGGAGATGTGGGCAAAGATCGTAACTAACTGGACGCCTGATTGAGGAAATTGCCGTCGAGGTAGACCGCGGCGGAGATTGTGTGACGGTCTGATCTTGTTTGCAAGGCGAACATGGCCAGATATCGCACAAGATAGAGAAGTTTGGAAGCAGGAATGGGAGGTATTCGCCTAGCTGTGGGACACAAACATGATGGATTAAAGAGATTTTTTTTTATTAGTTATGTTAGCATGCGTTCTAGGACTGACTTACCAAGGTAACAGCAAATGCATGGCGTTCAAAGGCGAAGGTTTCTCCCACAGTTTGAGCAGCGCGATCAGATGTTCCCGCTGTTCCCCGTACCAGTTGGTGGCTGCCATCAGTACTAGAGGCAACGCTCCCGCCAGTTGTACTAGGTATTGACGTTTTTCCCACATGATCTGTGAACAAGTTACTAAAGATAAATTATTATTCTTGAAGAATGGCCCTGGTCGATAGAGTATCTAATGCACATAACAAAGGACATTTTGTAAATATTCGTATTGTAAGTCAAACAGCAAAACACACAAAATAATAAAATAATTGCTGGAATCCAATATTTTTGTGTTTAGTAATTAGAGTAACCGATTTAAAATGATTTGCTAGACAAAGACAGCGCTGTGAACAAGTGCAACATACTTTCATACCGCCATAGTGGCCGTTTTCTCGAGACTAGCGATAGAAAGTTGGGGGCACACACCAAAAACTTCTAAAGCGTGAATCTATTTAATTTTTGGATCGATGTTATTACTTTTTTTATTCAACGTATTATTTCTGTTAGTTTTTTGAAATAACATAACATTTTCGTATTTTTTAACAGTAGTCAACGAGACAAACATAAAATATTTTTTTTTAAATATTTGCAGTTTTAGCATGACAATTTTAAAGCTAATTAGTAAATGCACCGTGCACCTCTTTGTCGACGTTTTATAATTGCCCATGTAGGCCTATGTGAAATACAAATATTTTGATTTGAAATAACAATCACAAAAAGTCTCCACGGCGGGCCAAAACCGCATTTTAGTACCGATGTTCTAACTAGATGGCGTTGTAGTCGAATTAGAAGTCGCTATCGTTGTGTTACATCGAAAAGTACTAGTACTCCGCAACCGACGTTCTGTCGTTAACCCTGCTATTACTGTCCCACAAAAGCTGGACAAAGGCCTTCCTAATCAGTATTTTTGACTTAGCTATTCGGCGTAACTGTTGATAGCTAATATAAAACCTATAATACAAAACCTAACAAGATCACGTTTGCGCTACTCCGGACTCCCTGAAGGGTTAGACAGCAAAGTCCGCGTCTCGATGGTACACGGTTATTACCGTAGATGCACCGTAATGAAGTCGTTTATCTATCTACCGTCCGAGTAATAATGTATTACTGTGTCATGAAGAGCAGCGGTGGCCCAGTGGTGTCGGCCCCGACTTACGAACAGTAGGTCGTGGGTTCGAATCCAGGCAGGCGCATTACTTTGTGTAATTTATTTCATTACCGCTGCTCTCAAAACGGTGAAGGAAAACATCGTGAGGAAACCGGCATGTCTTAGAATAAAAAAAATCGAAGACATGTGACATCTACCAACCCACACTGGGCACGCGTGGTGGATTATAGCCCATCCCTCTCCAAGAGAGGAGGCCTGAGTCCCTGCAGTGGTAACATTATAGGCTGATGATGACTGTGTCATGAATCAGTCGCAAAATGTCTACTGGTAGCAAAAAAAAAACGTCGCTTTCGCAGAATGCCGCTTTCTCACAATGCCTCTTTCGCACGATGTCGGTTTCGACATTTGTTTGTTTATTTTCGTTTTTTTTTGCCACCGACTTCAGAAGCTGATTTAAAAAAAAATACGAATAGAGACCCCCTCCTCAAGCGACATGACATGCGGAAGAGACGTTTTGCTATTAGTAGACATTTTGCGACTGAGCCCCTAAAAGTCCTAGAGTGCGCGCAAGATAAGTCTGCGCGTTACTGGCGGCGCTGGTGGCGTGCTTAATGTTGCCAGCTAACTAATCTTTTTTCCTTCATTTATTCAATACTAACTTTTTATTACTCAAAATTTAAAGTAATTCAAGTTTATTATTTAGAAGTTATTACCACTAACTAAAAAATATCTCTACCAGCACTTTTAATCACTTTAGGTATAATGATAGAGATTATTTACTTATAAAACGAATAAAAACACGGAACACAGTACACTCTCTTGACACCTGACATAAACGACAAGATGGCGGCCAACGATTAGTTCCGATTTTGTCCGCGCGCAGACTTATCTTGCGCGCACTCTACAACGAATTTCACGTCAGTCAAATTAACAATAGATCATGACCGAATCTCGTACCAAGAATTTTCGAGTTGCAAGATCAAAATATTATAGTAATTATTTTCATATTTTTTTACGACATTATGTTTCAGGGATTTGATTTTGCGCTTGGAAATTGAATTTAAAGTGTAAAAGTATGAATATTGTTTTACTCCCAATATGATTTTTACACAACCAGACATAGAGATGTAGAATGCACTTGATATACTTTTTTGATGAATCTACTAAACAGTCATGCCAATTGTTTCTTTTGTGTAATAAATAACTATAACATTTGCTTAAAAAACATTCTACGAATTATATGTATTATTATTATTTTGCTATTTTCTTGTTGAATAACAGTAACCATTAAGTAAAACCAGTACATCAAATCGATTTAGTATTACTAATTGACACAATCGATTTTCTTACTAAAGATTTCGAATTATCGATCACATCCCTAAATCCCTGCTGTCATTTGATTAACGTCAGTCAGTCTGTGTTTTTAGTTTTGAGATTAATTAATATTATTGTAATGTGTGTTGAGAAGTAGATCCTGTTGGTATTTTGTGAACTCGTAATTCATACTAATATAAGTTGATTACTCTGTTTTAGAGCAATAATGTTCGTCCGTGCATGATTTCAGGTATGTCAATAAAATATGCGTATCGCCTGGTTTTGAGTTTATGCTGGAATTATTTCGAAACTGGGCTGTTTACTGAAATAGCTTTTGTAGAAGTTAATATGATAAGTGTAGACAGTAAGAAAACAAAGTTTGATTTTGAAACTGCTTGGTACGGGATTCCATATATCCGTGAACATTGTTCTTTGTAAAGGCAACACTGCCGAGAGTCAAAAGAAACAAACTTTTACCCATAACAATAAAAAAAGGAATATTTTCACCAAGCAGTCCATTAAAAGAAATCAAAAAAACTGTGTTGATTTCAAATCAACTGACGACATGTTGTCAAAAATTAATAAATCCATTTACGATAGAAAAGATGCTGTTGTGCTAGGAGATACTGATTCATAATAATATTAATTAAGTAATGTTCAATCTTGCATGTTTCACATGTTATTTTTATTTTTTTTAATAATTGAAAGAGCAAATAGCGTTTTGTTTCAAGACAAGGATAGAAAGTGCCCCCACCAAAAACTTTTAAAGCGTGTAACTACTCCCATTTTTCGATCGATCTTATTACTTATTTCACACAACGTATTATTTCTGTTAGTTCTTTGAAATAACATAACATTTTCGTAAAAGATTGCCGTCAATGACCGAAACTCGTACCAAGAATTCTCGAGTTTCAAGATCAAAATGTTATAGTAATTATTTTCATATTTTTTTACGACATTTTGCGGCTGGGATTTGATTTATGAAAACGGAATTTAATTTAAAGTATTGCATGAATATTGTTTTACTCCCTATACGTGGCGTTCACACAACCAGTTCAAAAGTCGTTCTGTTAGATCTGTCAGTTGATTTTGACAGTTCGACTGACTTCGCATCGTAGAGGTTTCCCTACAATACCTACTTGCCTGGTTTTGAGGTTATTTTCGATTTTATAAAATGACTCCGAAACTCGGGATTTAGTTTACAAAAAGAACTTTTGTAGGAGTTAATATGATAAATGTAGACAATAAAAAAAAGTTTGATGTTGACACAGTTTGGTACGGGATTCCATATATCCATGAACAAGATCTTTTTTAACAGTAGTTAACTACCCTAATCTTAATACTGTCTGTATAACAACACATTGTTTAAGTTCTACTTCTATGTAAATATCTGACCTCTCGACATTCACTAGGCATTCGCTGGTAGGCCCCCTGCTCAATGAGCTGCAGCAGTTGCGATTGCGTGTGTCCATCCAGACTGTCGAACTTGGGCAGCTCGTCGAGACACAACGGCCTGTGTCGACCTTCCTCGCCGTCCGTCCATTTTACACCGGTGTGGGCGTACAGAGGTATTTCTGGAAATATAGTTTAGTTTTCTATAAATATATATTAAAAAAAAATATTGACATATTTACGATTGACCTTTTACTATTGACATTCTTTATTATCTACGTATTTATCTTCAATCCAAAAAAGTAAGTAACTTATAAGTTAAGCCCCACAAAACCGTGGCAATGGTTTGACTGTGGTACTTATTATTATACATATATTATAACATACCAATTAAATGCAATTTCAATGTATTATTTTATTTTTTATGCTAGTTTTAGCGAACTGTGTGAGCTACTGTAACAAAACCTGACCATCAATATTGTACTACAATTCTAGCAAATAAAATAACTTATTTCATTCATAATGTTCCCACTGCAGGGACTCAGGCCTCCTCTCTAGGAAAGGGATGGGCTATAATCCACCACGCAAGCCCAGTGCGGCTTGATAGACGTCACATGTCTTCGAATTTTTCGGCTAAAACAAGTCGGTTCCGCACGATGTTTTCCTTCACCATTTTGAGAGCAGTGGTGATGACGCCTGCCTGGGGTCAAACTTCAAAATAGGCTAAGTATAGACTCGCCCTCATTACAAAGGACTTATATATAACTGGCAAAATGTGAGTGAACTATCAAGTACACCTCTGCTTAACCATTCGCGGATAACAGACGTGATGTTGTATTACGCATGACCAGAGGTAGTGGCTTTATCTTCAAATAATTACACAGCGAATCTAAGTAGTAGTAGTATTTTAGCTACGAAAATTTTTAACTCAAAATCACCCAAAATAAGCATAATCTCTCTCAGTGAACTGGAACAATAATTATACTAAACACGTATCTTGTATGTAAGAATCGTAGCAGGTCGTGGTCTGCCTCCCTTCATAGGAAAAAGGTGAGAGTTTAGGTAACCCCAAATGAATTAGGATAAGGGCAATTATAATTATAACCAGCCTATAATGTTCCCACTGCAGGGACTCAGGCCTCCTCTCTATAAAAAAGAATGGGCTATAATCTACCACGCGGGCCCAGTGCGGGTTGGTAGATGTCACATGTCTTGGAATTTTCGGTTCTAGGACATGCCGGTTTTCTCACGATGTTATCCTTCACCGTTTTTTTTTCACCTTAAACTCACCAATATTAACAACAGGGAAGGTTCCCGTGGGCGAGTGCATGGGATGCGGCGCGGGACCGATGCGACGGTCGCAGTACGCCGGCCACAGAGGGAGTACGTAGTTCCCTGATGCTAGCATGCTGGAATTAAACAGATAACCATTGCTTTTAAACATTCTGTTCTGCTTCTCGTGAATACAATTTTGTCCGACTCAGTACCTAGCAACCTTGACAGCTACACCATTTAATTAATTATTTTAAGAGTAATTTATGGTAATATGAAGTAAAAAGGAAATAAGTACGAACAAATAAAATTCAATCACAAAAATAATAGGCACAATTCAGCAATAATCAGGGCAACAAAAAGCATTTCTGATGGAAAGAGTTCTGAAACTCTCAATAAAACAAAAAATGTAGATAGGGTAACAGGATATTAAAGCCCTTCGTAGCCTAGCTAGATCATAATATAATCTCTAGCCCGAAACTAGCACAGTCGTAACTATAGGAAGGTTGATAAAACAATTCAATAAGATTTTTTTTCCTTTATTTGCCAACCAACAGTAGGGGATCGGACAAAAAAAAACTGATTAGTCGGTCAGATAGATTTCCAAAAAATATTAAACACTTTTTTTTTTCACGTTTACGAAAAATGAAGACAGATACAGTGCTTCGAAAACTCGTGAACTCCTCGAAAACGTCACATGCCAGTAATTATTTTACCTACAAATGACGTCACAACCTCCCACTCATGATCTTTGAGGTGTTTTATCTCCGACAATTTTTATTAATTTGATAAAACAAAAAACACGTATCCAATATTTTTCCATATTCTAACTGACGTACTAATTAGAATCATGTTTTTCTGACCCAGTCCGATCCCTTATTGTTTACACTGATAATATTTAAAGCATGTTTATACAGGTTGTAAATTAACCCTTAACACATACGTCAATCAAGCATTCTGTTCAAACTAAGTACCCCTATGCAAACATTTTTGTTGGGGAACGACTTCTTTTTTCGGTTCAAAAATCACATTTTACGGGTGCTTTGAATATGAAATGGGTCATGGAGGTAATTTTAGTAAAGTTATAACCTGAAAAACTAATATTTATAAAAACAGCTGTGCAAAATTTTGATCTTTGATCCCCAAACTCTCCGTAACTAGGGGGTTCCCAGGTATGGTCTAAAACCAAAAAATGATTGCAGTGGTGGGGAGAACAATTGCCTTTCGTTTGCGTTAAGGGTACTTTGACACCCTTTAGTATCTATAGTTGGTGTAACAATTTACTACAGGTTAGCACCGCATGTTCATAAACACTTTATGTGTGCCACAAGCACTGAACTATAAAATTAATATTTGAGTAACTATAATGAATAAACACGTCCACATACCCGTCAAAATCAAACATCTGTATAGCTGCCCATCCTAATTCCGTCAAGTCGTACTGCACATCACCGTTCTCCTCATTCTCCTGGTTATTTGTCTGATTGTTTTCATTGTTCTGATGTTGACTGTCCTCAGTACGCTGCGAGCGACCGTACAGGGTAATGACTAGCCGAGATTCACGAGGTAAAGTGTTCACGGGGAGATCTGCTAAATTTAACCTTAAAAAAAAATAATTAAATATTAAAATAAATCTTAATTTAGGATGTTGATTAAAATGACATTGTTTTAAAGAATAAGTGGTAAAAGTTCTCTGATCTGAGTAGCAGTTTGTGGCATTTGAAGTTTTATTGTCGTTCGATAATTTGATGACTTTTATTAATACAAAACAATCATAAACTAAACTATTAAAATTATTTGCAGTGCTAGCATGACAATTTTAAAGCTAATTAGTAAATAAAACAATAAACACAAAAGTCTCCACGGGGGGCCAAGACCGCATTTTAGTACCGATGTTCTAACTAGATGGCGTTGTAGTCGAATTAGAAGTCGCTATCGTTGTGTTACATCGAAAAGTACTAGTACTCCGCAACTAACAATAACATATATTAGGATTCGCCTGCGGTCCGTGGAAGTGGTCACCTACGACATCTACGACGTTAGCAACCTACTTTCGCCGGGAGCCTTTCGTTTTGTGCTGCCCTCTGGAGGCACGCTACGGAACTCCCGTATCGCACGGACCGCTTTATACCTTTCCCTGTGTTCGCACAAGTGCCTAGCACTGGTGCGAGCACAGGGGAAGCCACCGTGCTGCCCGGTGCCTCGCGCACCGTTGCGGTCGCGATATCCGCAAAGGACAAAGTGAGTGAGTGAGTGAGAAAAAAGAAGATGCCAAAGCCTGGCGCCCGCGGCTCACTGGGCCGCGGCGAAGCCGGCGAAGAAAACCTTCGCCCAGGGCCGGATCGGGCGACGTCGCTGCCGGATATTGGCGACGCGTCGTCCGGTGCGGCGCCGGCCGGACCCTCCCCTCCTCCCAGCGAGGAGAAGAAGAGGTCTGGCACGAAGAAGAAGCCCGGAAGTGACGAGCCGGGACCTAGCATGGCGGCGGCTGCGCACGGACCGTCGACGTCTGCGGCGCCTGCGCGCGTTGCGCCGTCACCGTCGCCGAGCCGGCCGCATGCCGTGGCCATTCGCCCGCCCGCCTTCCGACCGGTGCCGATACAGGCACCAGAGCCCGCCTCCGCCTATCAAGGCCGCTCGCAGCAGGCGCGCAACACTGCGCCCACGGCGCGAGTGCCGGCGCGCGAGCCCGCGCCTCCCGCACGGCAGCCAGTGCCACTCGCACGGCAGCCTGTGCCAGCAGTGCGGACTCCCGCGCCGACATCAGCGCCCACGCAGCGCCCTCCCGCGGCCTCCACCCGCACCCCCGCGCCCACAGCGCCCGCACCAGCGCCACCTGTGCGCACAAGCGCGCGCCAAGCGACGCGCCACACCGCCGGCCAACAACCCGCCGCGTCGACAGCGCCCCCTGGGGCTGCGTCCGCGGCGCCCACATCCAGCCGCAACACTACATCCGGGACGATTGCCAGGCAACCACTGCCGGCAAAACAAGTCCCGGACTCGCCGGCGCCGCCTCGCGCCTCGGCCTACGACTCGCCGGCAGGGCTGTCGGCATGCTCGTCGCGAGCCGGCTCGAGCATGTCGATAGCGTCTGTTGGGTCGGTCGACTCTGGGCCAGGCGCACGAGCGAGGCGCACCCCATCGCCATCACCGACGCCGTCGCTGGAGTTCGAATACGAACTCCGGCGGGAGCCACGCCCGCAGCGACGCCGCCGAAGCTCAGGCGATGAAGAAGAGGAGGCGAAGAGGCACTGCCTCGACCCGCCGCGGCCACAGCGCGAACGCGCGCCGCTGCGCGACCGGGACGCTGGCACTTCGCCTTCTTATGCGGAGATGGCTCGCACGCCTCCCGCATCACCGTCACCGACGCCATCTTTTGAGGAGGAGACACATAGGGTGAGTGTCTCACAAAATTATGATTCCCCCCCCCAACCGGTGCCCCCCACCCCTCAGAACGAGCATGGAGAGGCCACCGTCCAGCCCAAGCCGAAGCCGCCCAAGCGGCCTAGGTATCCTCCGCTGGTAGTGGAGAGGCTGCCAGGATGGGCCGCCCACTTTAGGGCCCTTAGGGAGAAACTGGGGCACCCCCCCAACGCCCGACCGTACGGCGCTGGGGTTCGTTTTTCACCCGAAAGTGAAAACGAATACAGGGTGGTCCAGAGGTACCTAACGGGCCTGGAAAAGGAAAGCGGCGTCTCATGGTTCGCCTACTCGCTGCCGGCGGAGCGAAGCTTTAAGGTGGCCATAACGGGGCTACCGGCTGACACTCTCCCTGAGGAGATCATGGAGGAACTCCGCGCGCTAGGGCACGAGCCGGAGTACGTGCGCCACATACGGGCGCGCCAAGGAAGACCCGGCTGCGTGTTCCACGCTGTCCTTAAACGGACACAGGACTCGCGGACTCTCTTTGACACCACCGAGTTTATGCTCATGCGTGGTGTCAGGATCGAGGCCTGGCGGGGAAAGCGTGGGCCCGCCCAATGTCACCGGTGCCAAAAATTCAGGCACTCGTCCCACCATTGCCACCGGCCGCTCGCCTGCGTCCGCTGTGGAGAGGGGCACACAGCGCGTGATTGCCCCCGCCCACGGGAGGAGCCGGCAACATGCGCCAACTGCGGGGGTGATCACCCTGCAAGTAATATAAAGTGTCCCGTATTCCAAACGGAAATACGGCACAGGCGAGCGGGTACAGTCGCCGCCACGTCCGCCTCACGCCGACCACAAGCGGTCAGCGAAAGGCGAACTGACGTGGCCGCCAACGAAGCCCAAGGCGAGTCCCTGATGGCACCGGCTAACGGGCCCACCAACAGGGGAGAAGCCCCCCCTCCCTCCTCTAGGCGGAGGAAGCGGAAGAAGAAGCGAGGGCGCAAGGGGAACAAGCCCGCGCCTTCCGCCGCTCCCGAAGGGAACATTCGGGCCGACCTTGCCAACGTGGCACAGGCTGTCGACCCAAAAACAAATGAGGCGGCCAATAAGACCGCCCACAATAACCAATCATCGAGGCCATCAGCCGGCGCCGGTAAAGCGCAGCAGCCGGCACAGCCCCCGCTAGGGGCGACGCCGAGCGCTGCCAAACCGGCCGGCGCCGGCAAATCCGACAAGGAATTTACAGCCTGTGCCATCCAGCTTCTGATGAGCCTGATAAGGGCCATCAAGGAAGGCCAAGATGCAGGGCTGATCATCCTCGACGGCATGGCCAAGTTACTCACCCTGTATAATGGCTAAGCCGTTGAGGATGATTCACTGGAATGCCCGCGGCCTTCGAGGCAAGGTCGCCCCCCTCCGCCGTCTCCTCCTTGAAGAAGACATAGACGTGGCGCTAGTAAGCGAGACGCATCTGGGGCCTGGGGATAAACTCAAGGTCTCGGGATACCTCGCCTACAGGAAAGACGAGAGGTCGGCTACCAACACGAGCTACCGTGGTCTGGCGGTACTGGTACGACGTAGGGTCGTCCATCAAGAACTCCCCGTGCCGTCACTAGGCACGTTCTATGCGCTGGGTGTGCAGCTACACTTTGCCGGCGAGGATCTCGCCATCTACTCGGCCTACAGGCCCCCCAAGGACCCATTGGTCCCAAGGGAGCTGGGGGCCCTACTTGAAGCCCACAGCGCGACGATCCTCGCTGGTGATCTAAACTGCAAGCACCCGGCGTGGAACTCCGCCGTGACAAACACGGGAGGGAGACGACTCTACGCGGATGCCGAAGCCCACGGCTACACGGTGTCCGGCCCAGAGGCGCCAACCCACTACCCAGACGCTGCAACATACATGCCGGATGTGCTGGACATCGTGGCCCACCGTGGGCTAACATGCCAGATCACCCAACAAGTGCTCGACGACGAGATGGGGAGTGATCATCACCCTGTCCTCGTCGTCCTCACAGGTACGCCGACCCGACTGTCGTCCTTAGCGCCACGTCGGAAGACAGACTGGGAAGTCTTCAGAGAAAGGACCGAGGCCACTACTCCGACTCGGCCCGTGATTACCTCCGCAGACGTCGATCAATTAGCGGACGATGTCACTGCCTGCATACGGAGCGCCTTAGACTCGGCGACTACGTCAGTGCCGCAGGGAACCGGGCACCAGCCGCCCCTCCCCGCGCACCTACAGCGGATGATCGCCGAGAAGAGGCGCCTTCGCAAGCAGTGGCAACAACTAAGATGCCCAAGCTTAAAGAGAAAGCTAAACCGTCTTGCGGAGACGATAAAGGCCGAGTTACGGAGCCGGGAAGCCGAGGGTTGGGAGGACCGCATCGATGCGGCGGCCGACAGCTGGCCCTCCGCCCACAGACTTTGCCGCCAGTTAACGAATACCCCAGCCCCGGTTCGCCCGCTACTGGACAGCGGCGGGGCGCTCAAGTACGTGGCAGACGACCGGGCGGAGGTCTTCGCCGAACACCTGGAGCGTCAGTTCCGACCAAACCCGACAAGCGACGTCGACCATGTCGCAACAGTCGAGAAACACCTTGGGGACTACTTCGCAGCGCCGATAGCTCCCGAAGAAGATGCCATCTTTTTCTCGCCTGGGGCAGTCAGACGCGCCATCCTTAGGACGAAGCCAAGGAAGGCTCCCGGTGCTGACGGTATCACGAACGCAGTGCTGCGCCAACTGCCGCACCGCATGGTTGCGGCCCTGGCGCGCCTGTTCACCGCGATACTGCGCACCGGGACGTTCCCGGCCTCGTGGAAGGAAGGGCGCGTCATTATGCTGCCCAAGGCGGGGAAAAACATTTTGAAGCCGGAGAGCTATCGGCCCATAACGCTGCTAGCAACCATCTCCAAGGTGTTTGAGAGACTCCTGTTGCGGCATCTCCAGCCGCATATCGACCCGCGGCCCGAACAATTCGGGTTTAGGTCGGAACACAGCACGACGCTTCAGCTGTCGAGGGTACTGCACCAAATGGCTCAGGCCAGTAACAAGAAGGAGTATTCGGTTGCGGTATTCCTCGACATGGAGAAGGCCTTCGACCGTGTCTGGCACGACGGCCTGATCTACAAGTTGTCCACGTCCGACGCGCCTCGCCGCGTCGTAAAGGTGGTCCAGTCCTTTCTCTCTGACAGGAGCTTCCGAGTGGTGGTCGATGGCGCGCTCTCCAGCGCCCGCCCAGTGAGGGCCGGCGTGCCGCAGGGCAGCTGTGTGTCGCCGCCGTGTTACTCACGTTACACCGACGACATCCCCACGACGCCAGAGGCGATGCTCGCGCTGTACGCCGACGACGCCGCGTACATTACTACATCGCTTAACGCGAAGTACGCGGCGGTCAAGATGCAGCGCGCGCTAGACCTGCTGCCAGACTGGCTGTCCAAGTGGCGGCTGTCGGTTAACGTGGGTAAGACGCAGGCGATGGTCACCGGCTTTGCGCGCCTCCCACCACCCCTGACGCTACAAGGCGCCGACGTCGAGTGGTCGCCCCGGGTTAAATACCTGGGTGTCACCATCGACCGTCGGCTCACCATGGGGCCACATGTCCGCCAGGTCGCGGCACGGACAATGGTTGCCCGCAACCAACTCCGTCCAGTGCTCTCGTCCCCCCGCCTCCCGCTGCGTGTCAAGCTGGGCGTGTATAAAACTTATATACGCTCAGTATTGACGTACGCCGCCCCCGCCTGGTTCGCCCTCACGAGCGAGGGCCACAGGAAGCTCCTCCGCACGCAGCAGAACCTTGCGCTGCGGACAATCGTCGGTGCCCCTCGCTACGTGAGGAACGACGTCATCAGTCGAGACCTCGGGACTGAGAGCCTGGACGACTTCATCCGCCGCCTTGCGTCGGTAATGTTCGCGCGTGCCGACGCATCTGCTTGGCCCCACGTCAAGCACATTGCGCCCTGGCACGCGCGCCCTCCCGACGCGAAGCCCCTCCCCCGCGACCTGGTAGCGGACAGTGGCCCCACCCCGGCTGTGACTCCCAGGTAAGCTGTACCAGGCTACACACAGCTTACCTGAACAACACGACTCCACCTACGACTCGCACCTAGTTGTTGTGGCGTGTGCTAAGTTAATATAGGCATGTCACACAACTAACACACACATGCATCTCTCTACACTCGCGTAGACTCACGCGTGGGTCACGGCTGCGGGCCCGTGGCCTCTCGCAACACTGGACGGTGTCACACAACACATTGCCGCCCATACACACACGTCGGCCCCTTAGTCCGGACCGCAACTGGCTAGCTCTGGAAACGGGACGGACGGGAGCCACACATCCACTGTAGGTGCGTCGTAAGTCGGCACCTCTGTCGCTGGTCGTCCTCCGCTGGGCCTCCTCCGGGAAACCGGGGGTCTCACCTGGTGGGGATGGACCGCCGGGGTGCTGTGAAGCAAGCAGTGCCGTACAAGCGGCGCTGTGGCGCGCCTGCAGAAACTCTCACAGCAACCACCCACATGGGCACGTATTGCTGTTGCGTGCCCACAAGGCCCAGCCAATATGGCAAAATAATGACGGGCCCGTATTTACGGGCCGAGGTATGGCATCCGCGGCCAGGGGGCGAAGCCCCGGGACCGCCTGCCGCGTCCCCTTGCGGGGACGCAGCGCAAATCATCTCTCGTAACATATATTATTATTGCTTTTTTGTTCCACACAAGATTGTGTGGAACAAATACCTTCCTAATCAGAATTTTTGACTTGGCTATTCGACGTATCTGTTGGTTGTAGCTAATATTAAACTAGACATGTGCAAAACAGTGCACCACGAAGTGATGTTATATGTCATTACATTTTGTCCCGAGTAATATTACATTACACCATCACTTCAAACTAGCGATGGGCGTTGAATCAACGAACTAGTTGAATCAACGTTGATGTCTCTTCAACGGAATTAACGTTGACCGTGTACAAATCAACTCGTTGAATTCGTCAACGAGTTACGAAACAACGCCGTTTATGAATTCAACTCGTTTCATCGGTTGACGAATTTAACGAGTTGATTTGTACACGGTCAAGGTTTTGTTACTTTCAACGTACGTAAATTGTATTTCTTTAAGAATAAAACTCCCGCTACGACGCGATAGTCATGACAAGAATTTGAACTCTAAATAACGAATACAAGATTTTATATTAATTTAATCATTTGATAAATGTCAATATTTTTTAAAGAAAGTAAACGATGACATTATTGTATATTCGGCCGCGGAATGAAAGGTTTCGGCGCAGGTGGGCCTGTCTGGTTGAAGCGGCTGATTGGCCGGACAGTGGACACCTCGTTCGACTCGCGCGCCCTGGCCATGATAAACAGGTTAGATACGCCTGAGTGTTTTATAGCAAATTAATCAGTCAGTACTAAGCCTGAAAAAAGTGTGAAGGAAAGATCATCTAGAACCCTAGGTAGGTAGTAGGTAAAGTCATCATAAAATGTTATCAAATTTCATTAGGTAAACTGCATCAAATTGTTCGTAAATTAACATTACAACAGCATACGTTAATAAAAGCGTTGAGGCGTTTATCGTTCATGCAAGTTGACGTTCGTAACACGTTAACTCGTTGACGAAATTAACTAGTTGATCAACTAGTTGACAAACGCAATTCAACGTTAGCGTTTCGTTGACGGAAAAACCTTCAACGACCCATCGCTACTTCAAACATCACGCGTGATGTTATGATGTAGCGCCATTCGATAGCACACCATCGCCGATCGCGCGTTCTAATGTAATGCAATGTTCCAGTGTAATAGGACATGTTATTGAAATAGTATAGTAACAAAGCATTGTAACAGTGTGATTTACTCACTATGATTTAAATATACAAATCAAACAAAGTTGATTTTCCTTCATACTTTATACCCTAAATCAACTAGTAACGGGTTTCTATGGTAAATAAACTAAAAAAAACATCGCAATATTTGCATTGCAATTCGAAATAAAAGGACAGTTGAGTATTTACCTACGACCGGTGGTAGTGTCAAGGAAATATAAACCCTTTCGAAATAAAAATAGAGTTCTAAACAACATATTAAGTCACCTGACCGGGCGAAATACGAAATCGCACTCGCTTAGTTTCGGACTTCCGATATAAACCGAACATTGCCGATGCGGTGTGTTCGGAAGTAATCGGGAGGGCTCGGTTCGAGCCGTCGAGCGAGTCTTCAAGTCATGTCGCGAGCTACTGCACTGCTGCCGCTCGCGGGATGTTTAGTGTAATGGTGTGATGCTGATTTTAGTCGAGTAATGTGTCATGTTACAGTACGCGCTCGGGCGATATTACACGTGATGCATCACTCGCATTACTTACACATGTCTATATTAAACCTAATATCATCACGCCTGTACTCCCTGATGGGTTAGACACAGTTGAAACACGAGTAGAATAACAACCCATAAAACATCTGTCATATAATAATTTGATGCAATAGAAGTAGAAGCTCATTAATGTTGTTTTACAGCAAGATAGAATTGACAGAAGTGGCAGTTAAGATAGAATTGACCACGCCCAAAACAAAACCACTTTACTTTCCCACGCGTAGTTCCCGTTCCCGTGGGAATGCAGGGATAAAAGTAGCATAATTACGTCACCCGGGGATAGTGTACCTTCCCAAGAGTGAAAGAATTTTTGAAATCGTTCCAGTAGTCTTAAATTTTGTTTGTTAAAATATTTATAATATTCGTATAGATAAACTTACCAAGTATCAAATATGATCCTAGGATAGAATCCACCGCTTTCTATCCTGGATGCTTGAGTGACGTGCAATGATTTGAGCGGCCGCGTGCCGTAGAACACTTGCGCTTGGAACAGATAGTCCTCGTACACGGAGGGACCCCAACAGAGAGGCAGGCAGTGTACCGCCTCGATGCAGAATAGCGTTGTTTCTGATATGGTGTGCGCTGCCACGGCTTCTGGAAATTGATTTGTGTTGATAAGTGGCTGCATTTTAAAGGTTTACCGACAGCTTCCGCGTAATATATGTAGCAGTGATATGCCTTTTCAATCGCTCGATTCTAGGCCACTGTTTTTATTGGTTTTTGTCTTTCCTGTCAATATTGCAAAGCGTAGAGGAATATTTTTTGTTTTTCATATCTATGAGTGACTCATTATGAGGTTTGTCAAGCTTGACAAATAGAAATTTACGAAAATTGTATACGTTTGAGGTAGCTCTTGAAAATAGTAGAGGTAGTGAGTAATAGAGCTTAGCTCGGCACGGAACGTTATGATTACATGCCCTATGACAAGCACTACGCACACGAGTGCTACTTACTCTGTGTATTATTAGGCGTGAGGTAGTGCGTATCCGTGAGCTGGAAGTCCAGCAGGCGCGTGCGGGCGTACAGCGCCAGCAGCGCGCGCACGGCCGCCCGCACGCGCGCGCACTGCGCCGCCACGTGCTCGCGCCAAGTGCGCCCGCGCAGCGACACCGCACAGTACGGACCGTTGTCTGCCTCGATCTCTGGAGTCTTCACGTTGTTGTTGCCCTAAAAACAATTATTCTTTATTATTATTAAATCAGTTTTCATAGTGCAGGTCTAATTTTTATTTAGGAGTTCCAGAGGTAGAGTAGGTATTTAGGTTTCGAGGTATGTGTATCTTGGTAGTACTAACATCGTAATATTTGACGTTATAGCTTGTAAGGTGTTATTTACGTGATTTTAAGTAAATATGCAGTACCTGTGCCGTACAAGCCTGCGCGAACGCATTGAGCGTGTGCGTGACGTGCAAGCTCTCCACTCCGCCGGCGAGCGCACAGATCGCCTTCACGGCCTGGAACACCGCCTTAGGTGAACAGCAGCCCTCCGCACCTGTCACGCCTATCGCGCGGGACAACTCGCCTTCCAGGGTCTCTGGATTGGAGAATATTCATCGATTATTAAGCAAGTTTTAATGAAGGATTGAGGAACAAATCACAAGAAAATTTAAACTTTGCAGTCTTAAATTAACAGTGGTTGATGCTAAAGTATATGCAAGTAATATGGGGTTCTCAGTTGCAGTCCAGTATGGAAGCTTCGCGATATCATGCCCCCGTGCCTCAGAACACACGTTCAACCGTTGGGCCAGCGCCTGATACCTCTCCGATCGTGTCGGGTTGCCGTTCCATCGGACTATGAGAGTGAGAGGAGATAGAGTACCTATGTTTGGGCTCACACTAGCGCAATATAAAGTCTCCCGGGGGATGGTTGGTCTCCGCTGAGATTGGGCAATGTTCGGGCGCTACCGACCGCCTAATCCTTAGTTAGGTTTCTAACAGCCATCAATAGTCGAAATTCGGCTTCAAAGCTGATTGACTGAGGATTAACATAGCATAGGCCAAATTCTTTCGAAACTTAAAATTTCGCACACGTATTCTTCTTATGACGTAGGCATCCACTAACCACGCGGGCGATACCGCGGGCAAAAGCCTCTAATACATACCTAACAATATAGACAGGTTGTCAAAGGACAACTGCGGCGTGACTCCGTGACAGGGCAACAAATCGTCGAGCGTGAGATGCGCGTCCCTCGCGTCGTCCCGCTCAGTGCGCGCTAACAAGTTGTCTTTGCCTTCCGTCAGACTTAGCGTGACATCTTTCTCTAGACGCACGCATTCCCGAATGTAGTCGTACTCGCTAAGGCAACTGCCGGGTGTTAGGTACTCTTTTGCTCCCCATACCTGAAAATAGAATGAGTACGTAACATGTAATTACGCCTAGAATTACATTACTTATAATAAAAGAAAATTGGTAAAAAGTAGTCAATATTCATAATATTGCTTCCACTGGCTTTTACTTGTATACCTTTTCGGTTTTAATTGAATTCACTGTTTTCTTACTCATGCATCGTTAATATAAACCGGAAGAACGGAATTACCTAATACAAGGTTTTTCTGGTTTAAAAGGTATAAAAACATTATATTTCTATTTACATAAGCCTCAGTTTTTTTTTTAACGTGTCTTCGTCATTATATCTGTTGTAGCCCAGGTTTTTGTTGTAAATACTACCAGAGTAGAGTATATAATATTTATATCTTACCCTCAACATATATTCAGACATATCTTCTCTAATGTCCTCATCTAAAGAACACACTACAGTTAATATCACATGTTCCACCGTCGATTCCACTGAAAACCAAAAACAAAAACGTAAATATAACGTGCACTTCAGAAGCGATTTCAATGGTTACAACCATCTTAGGGGACGCAAATGTCTGGATTTCGGAATAAGGGCTAACTGACTTTGGGAGGCGCTCCGGGCGTCGGGGGTCCCGCGATGACCTCCGGCCACCGTAGACGCGGGCCTGTGGACGGTGAGTGATGGGCTAACTCGCCGTCCGTCCGTCTCACGACGAAAACAGGCAGTGTCGACGGCGCGTTCGTGTTCCACGCGCGCCTCAAAGAGATTGCAGCAACATGGGAGGGGCCCGAAAGGGCCGACGCCTGTCGGGGCCGCGGGTAGTCCACCGGTTATCGCGGCCTCGACATAGAGGGCGAAGAAGGAACATGGGTGGTTTTTAGTCAGTAGAAGTCTGACACTCCTTTTCGCTCTGCCCAAGAGCGGGAGGGGTTATTCCATGATTTTACACCCACCAAAAACAAAAACAAAAAAAAAAGGGGCTAACTGACTTGCGGAGGTTTATTCCGTTAGTCAGTCAGTTAGTCCTTATATAAAAATATATCGACGATTTAATGGAAAATGCCCGGGTAGCCCGCGAACTTCAACCTTCTTACGTTTTTTTTGCAATTTCTAGGTCTGTTTTAGGTTCAATGTTGATTAAAATATGATTCGCAACCGTAACAAATATGGTTTTATAGTGTGTTTAATATGGTACTGCAAATTTGAATATCACGGGTATTTTCCCTTCAACCGAACTTTCTACAAGTGTGTGCTTTATACCGAGGGATACAAGTAAATCAACACTGTTTTTTTTTTTGGTGGGTGGGAAATCATCAAATGACTCCTCCTGCTCTGAATGGGCAGAGTGGTAAGGAGTGTCAGACTTCTACTGACTAAAGACCACCCATGTTCCTTCTTAGCTCTTTGTGCCGAGGCCGCAGTATCTCTTACAACATCCCGCAGCCCCGACAGGGAGTAAATCAACACTAACGATCAGAAATAAAAGGTTAATCCACATGCTAGCGTTCGGCCTTGCCATGCCATAAGGATCAACCTTCATTATAGATTTTATCAGTGTAACAAAGTGTTATTTCCCTTACCATCGGAGGTAAAGGTGATGGGTTCGTCGGAGTGAGCGTGGTGGACTAGAATCTTGATACTGGTGTTCGGTGGGTACTTGCCGCCCGATCGCGCCGCTATCACGTGCCCCGGGTTAGTCTTCTCGTCGAGATAATTGAATCTTTCTGGAAAAGTTAAAGAACCGCATTAAAAACAATAGTCAAGCTTGTCTTGAACATTTTAGTTCATTACATTATGGGAATAATGTAATAGGGTAGTTAACAAAAAAATCTAATTTACTCAAAAATGCATGTAATGTTGTCATTATTTTGACAAACTTGTTTGAGCAAAGTCGACCTTGCCGGTCTGTTTCAAGGAGCGGCCGGCAAAGTTTTGCTGGCCGCTCTAACAGGCCGGCAATGTTTTGCCGGCCGCTATTTTGACGTTTCAACGTTTTAAAAAATCAATTCCAAAAAGATTTTATTTAAAACACAGCTGTTTGTACGTCTAAAGGTAAAAAAAAAAAAAGATTTAAATGAAGTAATAAATGAAGAAATAATCCAGCAGTCAAACACCGCATTAGAATTATCGCAAACTATCAGTAATATCAAACCGGGAAAGTCGGTGTTGAATTTTAGTAACTGTACTTTTCATAATTGTCATTTTAATTAAAAGTCTAGTTAATTAATATATTTTTTATTTAAATTACTTGCTGGTTTTATTTAGATTAGGTACTTGCATTTTTGAGTAAAGCACTATACAAACCTTGGCCCACAATGACTGCTTCGCTGGTCACGCTATGATTGCCTCGAGCTAGCCTAGCTACGCTCTAGGCCTTTCAGCTTGGCCATCATTGCAGCCCTTGCTGTCCTCGCTGTAAAGGCCTCGGCCTACGGTCTCGGCCTTTATCTCAGCTCGTCCATCAAGTGCTGCACGCTGACCGCGCTGTGTCGGCCTGGAGCTGCGCTACGCTGCGCTGTCGGCCATCATCAGCGCGACCAGCAAAGTAGTCATTATAGACCGCGGCAGTAATGTACTATAGTCCGTCAGATAGATTTCCAAAAAATATTGGACACATATTTTTTCTTTTTGCACGTAAACCAAAAATGAAAACGATTCATTGCTTCGAAAACTCGTGTGACGTCACATTGCACTACATTTTTTACCACGTAGTTACGTGAAAAGCCCTCACTCGTGATCTTTGACGCGTTTTATCTACGTCAATTTTTATTCATTTGATAAAACAAGAAACACTTATACAATATTTTTCGATAATCTAACTGACGGACTAAACGGAATCATATTTTTTTTACTAAGGACGTATCCCTATTGTCCCCCATGATACAGACTATCCCAAAGTTTGGGGATCACCATTCAAATTGCTATGTATAATGTATTTGATTATGAATACATAAGGATAATATGTACGGATAATGGTATGGATAATAGGTAAATATAGTAGGAGGTGGCGTTCTGTGGTTTCTGCCTATCCCCACGGGGAAAAGGTGTAAGTTTATGTATTAATAAATAATATGAAATAATGTTTATCGAAAACTAAACGGTCTGCCGTTTAGTTTTATAATATTGCAGAAAAAAAAAATATTTGCTTGTGGCATTAAGTCTAGCCTATGTACCACTCTTGTAGATGAAGTTTAAATAAATAAATAAATATTACGATCGTAATACCGAATTGCTTTGAACAATATTCTGACATATGTATAAATGCATTTTATTCCATTCTATTCTAACTAAATCCGTCTTTGAAGCGCCCAGAGAATTTGGTACTTGGTAGCTCTGTATGTCTAGAAGATATAGGATAAGCAAAGTTAAACAGGAAAATAAGTTACAAATAAAATTGTACACACTTACTTCTAACGTCTAAAATCATTTTGAGAAAAGCATTGTGCTCACTATCATAATTTCTTGTCCTCGTTTTCGCTATGCAGTCGTACAATTTGTTCTGAAACAGGAGTAATAACAGAGTTAATAATTCAATCACCAATAGTCATTGATCTAACTCACCAACTGTTTGTGTACATTCAGTTACCTGCATGCGGCAACGACCAAATCACATTGCGGCTGTGTTCAAGCAAATGTCTATAATAAGGTCAAGGGAAGGAGAGTTCTAATGAGCTATACGTAGATTAATATTAAAGAACCATGCCCAAAAATGTATGGACACCGTCCCCACATTTGTAGCACTTTAAAACAATCGAAGGGCGGCCATAGTCATCTTATAATTTTATTGTATGACAGAGAAACAAAAGTGCGCATCTGAAAAAGTTATATCGATATGAAGAAACCGGAATTAGTCACAATAATAACTGTTACTATACTTTTCTTTTTTGTAATTATTACTGTGGAATGATGTCGTTCGGTGTTTTTAAACCTCGAAACACTATCATTACTTTTTTTCACACATCGTGTTATTTCTGTTTGTTCTTTGAAATAACATAACATTTTCGTGATTTTTTAACAGTAGTCAAGTAGCCAATTACTATTATGACTGATTTCGGTTTCTTCATATCGATACAACTTTTTTCGGATCCGCATTTCAGTTTCGCTGTCATGTAATAAAATGATAGGATGACTATGGGCCTTCGATTGACATAGGTTTTAAAATGCTACAAGGGTGATTTACACTGTGTTATGTTAGTCGAGGGACATATTGAAGGTGGGTATTCAGTATTCGATTGTCATCCCAAATATATAAAAAAAACAATAACCTTAATTTGTGACGTAATTATCCAATAAAATACATTAATCATTAACACTGGGCGCGCAAAAAGAACCTTGTGAAAAGTATCTGAAGTAATCACGCGGCAAGCAACGTTCCGATCCTGCCGTACGTGAGTTTTTAAGTAATCATATGAAGGGAAAATGGATTATACCTAAAATTCATTGACACGCGCAGATGTTCTATGATAACCGCAAGGGCATCTACACGTTACGAGACTTTAGCAAACATTTTGATATGATTCTGTCTGTTATTTATCAATATAATTATGTCCCTCGTTTAAACTAACACAAATGAACTATTCGGACAATACCCTAGTATTGTCCGAATAGTTCATTTTCACCACACCCTTGCTCAACGAGCCTGTTATATAATTTCCGTCCCCTATGACGCACTAAGCCGAGGTCCTAACCCCATAGAGTGAAAGTTCATTTAATTGTACCCAGCTCGAAAACCATGGCTCTGGGTCTTAAATTCATTTGATGTCACCGCAGCATCACTCTCGCAACCTTGTGAACCTTGTAGACTTAAACTACGAGTAGCGTACCTAAAAAAAGAGCTGATGTTTACTTACAGTGGTAGATCTCAAAGCAACGGCCGGCACGCTAGGTATAGACTTGGGCGGCGGTGAGGGCAGCATAGTGTCCTTCTTATTAATGGTCGCGTACACCGCTGCATCTCGCATCTCTGTCTCTCCATATAGAAAATCCAGTGGGTCGTACTCTTCATACACACTGCTTGAACCGCTTGATGCTGCTGCATGTTCTGGAGTTTTTAAAATTTTGATTTAACTTTCGCCCGCAAGTCTTGAGGTGATTCAGTTGTCCCTTGCTGTACACCCCCAGTGATGTCCTAAGCAGTTTCGGGGGCCATAAGAGGGTTCCCTTAGTTGCTTATTTTATTACCCTGGCTGCAGGCTTTACTCTAAAGCCACACATGGGATTGCTCGGTTAAGCAGACAAGAACCTCTTAGCTTGCCCTGCGAGAAACCATTAAAAAAAATTGGACTGCATGTATCGGAAACATTTTTGGATAATTTCTTTCGACTGGCAACCTTGTTAGCTTAAGCCCCATTAAACCGCTCTTGCAGCAAAATATAATACAGTGAACCCTTTCAAAAGTCTCCCAAAAGTTACTGTTGTAAGTCAAGACGAAGTTCCCCATAATTATGACCCCCATTTGTGTCCCAAAATAGTTTAAGCCCAACTCAGGTTATTCAAAAGCTGTCATCCCTAGTGATAATTCTGCATATTCGCAACCAAAGCGCTGTAGGAATCCAAAACGTGGTACCTGGTTTAAAATACCCTCATATTTTTCGACTTCTTATACCTTGCACTTCTGTCCACAGTTTACCTAAAAAGTTTCTTTCAACATTTCACAGTGCACTGAAGGCCATATATTTAGACAAATACCAGGTGCAACCTTCATAACAGCAAGTCCAGTGTTTTAATACAGAAATTAGAACGTTCTCCATTGTCCCACACAGTATTAGAAACCAAACATGAATGCAATTATTGAAATTAGAAAGAAAATGATTTTAAGTCGGACTGGGTGACACAAACACGTGCAAGAATCTTGAATATAGTGAATATTGTAAATTACAAATGAATAATGATGACGGACTTAGAATTGAGAATATTTTTAATACTTACAAAATTACTGCCAAGATAGATGGAGCAGACTTAAAAAGTACCTACATATTACACATAAGAATTCAAACTGATATTATGGATATGATATTTGCTTATAATGCAATATTTTTAAATATATCACGTTTCTAAACTGATATTTCAAAGAAACAGTGATTCTTACAAAGTAATGTTGATAAAAACAACTTTTCTACACTCAATATCTTGAACCACTGCTGCGTTAAAATCCATTACGATTTTTTTTGTTTACTGTTTTATTGCCAAAAGGTACACTTAACCTGGTTTCTGAAAGCCTTTCAAGAAACAACTCGTCAAAGATTTGTGTGGGGGCTTGTTGATGTCACAAGCCCCCACTCAAATCTTTGACGAGTTGTGTCTTCGTATTTTTTTATTGAATTGATAAAATAAAAAATACGTATCCAATATCTTTCGACCGCTAAAAGATGTCATACTTATGTCTAGGAATATGAGATGACTAAATAAAACCTTGCTTGTTCATAAGCTTAGCTTTTTATTATTTCCTTCCAATAACAAGAGCCCAAACGAGATTAAAAATTGAAAAGAGTAGGAAGAAGAGTTTAATACAGTACAGTAAGTTATTTCCCACGACATCCCAACATTTGACAGGCTTTCAGAAACCCCAATTCTCTCCGAAACCTCGCATCCAAGTCCATATGAGATGAAACACAAACCACTCACCGGTATTATTTTTCTCAGTTAGTAGTGGATCAAAGGCTTCAAGCACACTGACTCTTACGCTACCTGCCGCTGAGGAGTTGCGTCCGAAGTCGATCAGGTTCATTGACTTGGGCAGGCTACCTACGGTGTCTGAGGCTTCGTTTGACTGAAAAAAAATTAAGTATTTTCGAGCATTTGCTTGAAAGGAAGAAAAGGAGATGTCTTAAGAGATGACGAGAAACAGAAAAGTATGGATGAAGAAGACATACTGCACTGACTACAAATAAATTGGGATTAGGGTAAGAAAATGATGATGATGCTTAAAAATAAGAAAGAAAGAAAAAGTATTTATTGGTTTCACACAGGACAAAACAAATTGACAAAAAATAAAAGATTAAAAATTACTTAAAATTAGGACATAAAAAAATGGTGGTGATGGAAAATGGTGTTATTTCCACTGTGAATTTTAACTATGTGCTGGTGTGAATCTAGTTATCATTTCGCCTCCTTCATCCTTAATTTGGAACAGGGATGGGAGTTTTTATGTACAGACAATAATCGGTCAAAATTTAATAATATAATTTTAATATATTTTCTATTTTATCGCTAAGACTGAAAAACAAATACAGTTTCGGGTAGCATGTTTTGCTGCCGTCGCGGTACAACAAAACTTATTGATACAATAATTACACTTAAAAGATTTTCTAATTTTCTCTGATTACATCTTTGGCTAAAAATCCCTGGTCAGGAACGCAATAAATCAATTATTGAATGATAGACATTAATTAAT